>CM046298.1:4510308-7394058 GCA_025267735.1 Mactra quadrangularis
TTATGGTCAAAGCTTTAAGGTGTTTTTAAATAATATTATGTTTATTTAATTCTGAAAAAAACTTTATCCTCTCATGAATTATATATTATTTATACACTGCATTACAAAAGCTTTACTTAGTACTTGTAGATACTGAATGCAATAAGACATTATACAAGTTTACATTTATTTAATTTTTCTAAGACAGTTTAGTATACTTTGTACTTGTCATAATAGGAATAACTAGAAACTATCAGAAACCACTGTTAAGCATTGTACGATAGTCTCTTGCGGTCATGTTGTTTTGTCGCCCCACTTCGAAATCAGCCAGTGTATGTCAGTTTGTACACGAAAAGAGCATCTATCATATTGGTATGTTTGACAAGAAAACATGATAATTCCATTATAGTTATGCTCATATAGGATTACTTGGACTATTGCTGATTGTTATAATGATTGTTTACATGTTCTGTTGATATTTATGAATGAATATTTCCGGACTTTTAGTGTCGCAAATCGAATAATTACGTCATTCACGTAGGAGAAATGATATCTAATACAGACAGTAAAATTGTTGTTTATTTTTCTGTGTTTTTGAGGTGTGAGCTTAATCATAACATATTTCGATATGTTTATGTACATAATTTTCTAACAGAAGATTACAGAAAAGAATTCTAAAAATATATCATGACTTTTATAAACGTATAGAAATAATGCAACTGAATTACGTCGTCAAGATTAGCGTACATTTAATATAGAATCGATTCATCCAAAAAGCAACATAAAAATCGTTTTGGTAATCGATGACAATTCTAGCATTGTGTCCATGAAAATTACTTACGAAAGCACAATAACAATATATTGAAGCGCGTATTGGAACATGGAGTCGCTTTTATTAAGTTGCAAATGCTATGCAATGTTATGATAAAAATCCTAGTGCACACGATAGTGGCATAGATTCTTGCCAAATAACAACTATCACAATTCAAGGAAAAGTGCATTAAGTTTAGATTGTGATGTTGTTTACGATGATTGACGTTTCGAATACATATATTTTGCAATCCAGTTTTAATTTTATCGCGTTTACTTGTAAAAGCGACGTAAGCAAAAATAGATTGATCATAACCGTAACTAGATAGCTAAACACTTGACTTAAAGTCAATGTCGTCAAAGGACACTGCATTAAGTTGAATGATTGTTTGCATGTCAGAAGATTTATTGACTGCAATATTAAATTTAATGCATTGAGGCAAATACATTAAGCATTGTTGGAAAGATGTTTTGTAAATGACAACCATGCAACATGAATGGAATAAATCAATGACTGCCTTAAGTAGAATTGATATTGTTAGGTTTGGTGCTGTGAATGATTTTAATTTGTTTCATTTTATTCATATGTGGTCATTAGTTAATTTGTTTGGGGTTTAAAAGCATATTCTGATACAATTTCAGATTCATTAAATGTCTGTATTGAAATCTATAAGGGTAATGGATAAATGCATGTTTATTTAAATTTGAGCTCGACCAATGCATTTAATAAATGAAATACAATTCATAAGGATGACTTAATACAAAATGTTAATGCAAGATGTATTACATTGTACTTAAATGCAGTTGTAATAGTTGACAATTGATTAATGTGTTTGTTCAGCTTCATTATAAAAAAGAAATAATTCTAATAATTAAAACATTTTTTTCATCAAAATATATAATACAACGTACACGAGATGGTTTGTTAACGAAAAAAAAAACGGAAAAAAATCGGATTACGAGTTTTTAGCTTAACTTTAACAAAAAGTTGCTGCCTGCTTTCGAAATCGCCTTTATACGAAAGACTGTCTTCAAACAATCCTTTGGCTGTTGTTGACAGTTCTAAACTGGTCGCGGGGATGTTTTTGACTGGCCGCTGGTCGCAGTCGACAGGTGGCCGTTATTCGCGGCCTTTTTAAGAGCGTTTTCAGTCGGAGGGAAATCGAAATGGCCGCTGTCCGCAGGTGCCCGCTATTCGGAGGTGGCCGTTAGCACAAGTTGGACTGTATTACGTGAATTTTATGAGGGCAGTTTATTGTTTTCTGCTACAATAAACGTGATAACGCTTTACGATTAATTCAAGTATTATTGAACTGAAATGTAGTTACTCTAGTCAAGAATGTAACGATTGTTAATTATTTGATTTGTGTTATAAGTTCACATTGAAGATTAATAGTTTCACTTATTGTGTGTTGACCACGTCAATAAATAAGAGAATAATGACATATGAAGTGGTTTAGTATGAGAGTTTTGTATAGTATCTTGTAATGTTATAAACTTGTACGTTTTATGATAACTGAGATGTTAGTGAGAGTATTATTGAATACACATAAAATTATATTAAACTGGTGTTTCTAACTTTATTCAGTTATGCCAATTAAAATGCTGCTGTTGTAAACATGACATACAATTAAACATTATATTTATTATTTGTTGGATGGGTGCATTATACTAGCTTCGTTTAAAACATTTGTCATAAGCCAGAAAATTTGAAAATTAAGTGTAATTTCCAAATACGTTTCGGTCAAACTATACTTTTCCGGCTGTATTAGAGAATTGCCAGTGTTAAAATACAAAAAGAAACATCTAAGTGTATAAAACCAATATACCACCATGAAAATGTTTGGGAGTAAACAGGACTCTACGTTTTTGTTCATTATATTCGCCCAAATTTAGAAAACAATAATAACAATATTTATTCTCAGAAGAGTGCTTAATATTTTGATAGATATTTTTTGTAATTAAATGCTTTAAATGTGTAGAGATACAATAAAACATCTGATTATTTACTCCCCCAATTGCCTGTACAATTTAATCAATCAGTTTATATAAAAAACAAAATTCTACAAAACACATTAGGAATGAACAATAAAATGTTTAGAGTTTCAGGAAACACATTTCCTGAATTGATTACCCAATAGTATTGTGTTTTATTGAGACATTGTGTATATTGTCGTTTTATTTGTAATTTATTTAAGGTATTGATATTGTTCTTGAGAATAATAACTCGTAACAGATTATAACGTATTTGAAATGTTTACATCCCTGTCTACTCAGTAATTTATCAATTGATATCATAAAAACAGTATGAGTTTCGTAAAACACACCTTTCCAATTAACAGGATCCGTTTGTTCTGAGAAACTATGGACATTCTTCGTCCGACATAATGCCTTTTTGGAATGTGTGTTTTTAAATAAACCTACTGACAGAAGTAGTTATAGAAAAAATGCCAATCACGCAGGATTTTTGTACATTTGAGAATCCAGATATATGCATGTAAACGTAATGCAGTAAGGCTCTATGGTTCAACTATTTCAATAAACAAAATGCTACTTTTAATAGAGATATATATATATACATGATACATGTATGTACTAGGAGTGTCTGATAATAAGGTTAATTTTAATGACTTGCTTATAGAAAAAAATTGTACTTGAATTAATACATTGCTGTTACGTTTTGCGTCAACATTATTTCGTTGGCTATTAGTTTAATAACATTCTCTATGAAGGCGTGCTAACGCCATTCATTAGATTGACTGTCTCTGTAGCTTTTGTTACAATTCCCTATTGTTCTATAATAACATCAACGAAAGGATTATGAAATGTCATTAGACACATAAGCTGATAGAAACGTCTATATCGTTGGACATATTTACTATGTAAATATGCTTACTTATTATTGACATCGCTCTGATTAAATTTCTTGCACCTTTTATTGTAGGCCGTCTGCCCATACAATGTCCTTGTTGATCCGGTTGCGTTCGATATGAAAAGAATTAAATGACAATGATAGATTCCACATCGTTTGTGTAGGTTGTTTTTACTTAAGCTATTGCTAAGTTAATAGTGGAATAAGATAACTTTTAGTAAAATGTCATGACATCACATAGTTAAAATGTGAAGAGTTGAGTATTCTTTTAAATGTCAATGGATAACGTTTAAGTGTTGTCTTACTTATTAATATCATGGTTATGAGGAATGTCGTGTGATACAAACACACATATTATATTAAAGCTCATATTATATGGTAGCTTTTAAGATATTTCATTATGAGGTTAACTTTTTAGTGCGTGAACAACTTGTGACAAATTGCAGGCAAAACCTATACAATTGGTTTAAAAGAAGACTTTGTATGAACGGCACACTTTCTTACCTTAGCATTGACTACATCAGTAAACGAATTATGCTTTTGGATAAAAAAAGATAATATGGGTAAATCGTTTCTAGTTCCAATGATAGGGGAACATTCCTATGAGAAAGACTGTATCGTGACATAAGCGATTTAAGTCTGCAAATCATCAATGAAACCTAACCAGAAAATCGTCAAGATTTATAACTGGTACTTAATAGATAATTCAGTGTCTTGAAACGGTTTTGTTCACTAAAATTTGAATAAGAAATTTCCATTTTGAATTTGAAGACAACAGTGAACCAAATATCTCAATGTTAAAAGGTTCCACTAGAAACACTTAGACTGTAAATATAGTCAAACCAATTATTATTCATAAATAAAATCTTTAGACAGTGTGAACAATGTTGACATGCGTACTGAAACAACTACTGTGAGAAGTTATTCTTTTATTTTATGTCAATTTAAAAAAGGATTAGGTACGAGTTCGTTAAAATGTGTTTGAGAAAATATGTATCAACACCTTTTTACATCTGACATTTAAAGGAATGTTATCCTAATGTTTATGTTTCAATGTAAATATGTGATATCTAATAACAGACAACTATGACAAAAAAGGTTTGATAAATGTAAGAAATATCATTCTACATTTTATTTCATAGCAGGCAATGACGTGACTGTACTCAGACGAAAAACTGGTTTATTTCTATAGTGTATGATATTAAATAATCTCACAAAATAAAGTTCACAAAGTTATGACATCACAAAACGAAACCGGGCTATAATCATGCGTACTATCGTATAAATGTAAATTCAAAGGTTACTATGAACGAAATTTCGATTTGGGTTTATCTACATTTTCAATACTAAAACAAGCGACAATTTCAGAAATAGTAAAGACAATTGCAACTTTTATACCCCAACGAATTTGTGAATTTTGGCTGTTTTATCATTAAGTTTTCATAGACATATTTCTGGCATATTTTTGCTGGATTTTTTGTTAATCATTCACGATCAAGTTTAGACAAAGAAAGTTGGCTATTTAAAAACTTCACACAATACGCTTTATTGTTGTGTTATTATCAATAATATCAAATATGTTGTGAAATAAAACAACAAATCCGAGACAGGTGACTCCAACAAAAATGCTCTGCGGTTTAACAATTTAGTTTTATAATAATCCCAATGCCTCAGAAAACACATTATCGATTAAAAAAACAAATCTTTTGAAAGCTCGTGCCAATAACAACCAATGACTAAATTGGTATCAAGTTGTTTGAGGATTGTTTTGAGACTACTGTAACTTTTTCATATACATGTGAACTATTTCTGTTTTCGAAACAAACAACTAGCACAGTCACGTTATAAATGTATCGTCATAATGTAATTAGGTTTCTCATTATAAGCTTAAATTTTTAGTTAGTTGACTTCTTTGATATGTTTAAGTGGAAATTTTATGTTAATAATTTCATACATCGTAGCAAAAATTAATATTTTGATATAACATTTAGATCCACATAAATTATACTGAAACATATGCAGATGTATATTTGTAGTATGTGATAATGTTGGCATGCGCTTTTTACTGATGAAATTGGACTTGTCGATGCATTTTCTACAGTTAATATGGCCTTGTACCAGGTTAAATCTTGCATGTCAACATGGATGTTGTGATTGAACATTCAGAAACATTGCGTCTTCATGTTGTTGTTTTTCTGCGAAACAAACAAGACAAAAATATTTGAAGAATGAATGCATGCTCGATGTGACTTAAGCCTTATAATTATAAATGTTTCCAATTCATGAAATGCAGATTTATAGATGGACTTTGGGGAATAAAACAATAATTTTATATCACATGCAGAAAAGTCCATATGGCAACACTTTCCTATAGAAAAGAAAAAAGACGTATTTTAGAATTAAATATTTAGAATTGGGAATTTCATTTTAAATTTAACCGAGAAGAAAACATGCTAGAAAATGAACAATTATCATAACGACTGTTATGCATTTTGATTGTCAACATTTTTGCGAATGCAACATTGTGGTTTATAATTTTAAATTGTGTTTAACAAACATGACTGGTGAAATTTCTTTGCATCTGTCGACATACACTTTTTCAATTATTTTTCTACTTTTGTATCAATTTGTGTTGCCTATGTGGTCATGGCGTTTTAAACAATTGTTTACATCTTTAACATATTTAAAACGCACCACTGCCCCTTAACATACTTATTAAAGGAACCACGTTACATACAGACAATTGTCATCTTTTAGATCTACCAGAATAAGTTTCAGACATAGAACCCGATAAAAAAGACTTCATCATAGAATTATCATCTGATATATGTTTTTGTCAATTCCACTTATTTTTTCTGTCATTAATCTTGAACATCCTGACAAGGTCGTCTTGACAACGATTCTCTCTTGATGAATGACAATAAGACGGCTATTAACTTGTCTCTTTACGAATTAACTACTCTGTCATTATATTAAGTTAACAATCTAAGACTGAAAAGAGAGGCAAGTGCAGTTACATTTATTAAAACTAAATTACATTTTTTTGTAATGCACGTTTAACTAGCTCTGACAATTTTAATTTTCCTGAACAACATGTTCAGGATCAGTAAAGACCTTCATAATCAGTATAGAAATCATTTAGCGTTCATTGCACTATATCACAATGGAGATTTTAATGCATAAGTGTTTTGGTTGTGCCTGCCGTATTCTAGCATGTGAGGTAATATGTGTGAAAACAGTAACCAAGAAAAAAGACACACATTAGAAATTATGTAAATACCATATCATAGGCATATATTGCCTCAATAAATTCAATTACTTTATGGTAATCAATGCAACAACCAATGTAGAATCATTTTTCGAAAAGGAATGCATTAAACTAGATAACTACATTTGATTACAACTGATTTAACTGAGGTCATTTGTCATGACCAATTTAATGGATGTGAATAATTTGGTAATTGTCTGTATTCGTCCTCTTCGTTTTATTTTCTGGCTGGCGACTGTTGAAGTTTACTTCCCAAGTGTAACATTGACCCGTTAAACAAAACTTTTATGCTGATGCATGCACTTCAATGTTTCTTTAAACTGGATAACGTGAGAATTTTTGTCCCATTTCCAAGAAAATTATGAGCGTAAAATGTTCAAATCTAAGGCATGCTGTTCTTTATGATGATTTAAAGTTTCTCTTATAACAGAAACTGCATCTTTATGTTGTGCCAGAAATAAAAAAGGAAATACCACTTGGCCAAGTGCTGTAATAAATAAAGAAATTAGTTTCTGTATCACAGGACACTTTTTAGCTTAGCATCATAAAACAAGTTTTGAAGTACAAAGAAATATCATTGTTTTTGTTAACAAACCGGAAATGCAATTCAGTCACTATAAAACAAAATTTTCAAGTGCCTAATAAAACACATTCTGTGAAATGCAATTATTGAACATGCTCACCATAATGAATGCATGCCGTTTTCATGCAGATGTTTCCTTAATTCACTTTGATATATTATGATTGTCTTGGCCAAGTTATTTAGTGAGCTTTCTTCTTATTATACACCGTTAGTCTTTCTAAAGACATTTCTTGTTTTTAAATTAAGACAAGTGAACTCCGTCGGTAACGCGTCTGACTGAAAATGCAAGGCTCTTAGAACTGTTTTATTTTCTTGGTTGGCTTATGTATTGACAAAGAGTAAGCTGACTGACCGTCGTGATTTGTCCAACAGAGAGACGTATACTATTTTCTTAAACTTTATGTTATCAAAGTGAGATATGTAGTAGTGCCTCACGGGACTTTTATATTAGTTTCCACACCTGAATGTGTATGTTTCTGTGGTCCAATGCCCTATGGTTTTAAAAAGTCGCCATTTGTTTCTTCACGTCTGACATTTATCCGATATGGTCATCTGTCACAACTTGGTGCAGTAACTTGGGAAATATTTCTCTAGTTTGTTTATTAGTTGTCTTCACGCATACATCAGATGATAAGTCCGTCTGATGGTTAAAAACGTAGTATTTAGTCTTAGCCTCTCTCAAATTATGCGAAAGGTTGATACGACTAGCTGTCCTGCCATCAGTAAATGGCACTACTTTCAGTCTCGCTAGATTTATAAACTTCTGATTTAACATGTTGTTGTCGTTTGTCAGGCTATCGTTGAATAAATAGTGTTCGCAAGACTGCTATGAATGTTCTATTGATTGGAGAAGACAACTGAATGCTGTGATAGATAATCTGATACTAACTGTATTGTCTGTAATACATACATACTATTGTATGTAGTTATGAAGTTTGCTATGAAAAAAGATTTAAATACCTTATTTTTACGATTGACTCTTTCTTCATCATTCATCATTTTAATTAAGTACAGAAGTAATACCATATCTTACAAAGATCTTTATAAAAATTATTTTTCCAAATACAGCCAAAGTCAAAGGACCATAGTGACAACAACCAAGGGACTTCCGTATAAGTAAATGTTTGTTTGAAGTTTAGTGATGACAATATAAAGTTATACTATTGATTTTGGGTCATCATATATTATGAAATGGAAAGGGTGTTCTTTTTCATTTCAATAACCACGAATAAGTCTATCCTGGTTTTTTATTGTAAAAAAGCCTTTGACGCATGTAAAATACTGAATTGACCTTATTTTAATTATGACATGGTGAATAATTGAAAAAATGCTTCGCTTTCAGGAATTCATAGTCTTGCACATTTTGTGGCTTTAGATTTAGGCATAATATCTTACCTGGAAAAATAAGAACTGTGTCATGTTATGCCTAACGTCAGTCGGTCAGTTGTTCAGAAAAGATAAATATTTAAACTTTTATTACCTTTTCAGCTGAGCTTGCATTGTTTTAGGAGTTTTGAAGGAATTTTGGTTCATGTAGTTCACCTCAGCAAAAGAAGTTGAATAGGGAGCTGTCAGCTCAACTGTCCGTCAACCAGGACTCGTAATATGAAATATTTAGATGACATATATATATATTAAATAAATCATTACATAAGGTAAGTCAGTTTAGTTTGAAACTTTTTCTATGAAATAATAAAGATAATTTTGGATACGATATGTCACACTGACTGCAATGGTAGAAAACAATAGTTGTCACTTTAATGATATCATTTAATCGAACATTTGAAAAACTTTGTCAAAACAAGGTCTTGTAAGAGTTTTTTTAGGAGTTATTCAATATCATACTAGTACAATCACTGAAATGCGAATAGACATTATAGATTCTAAACTTGTTTAACTGGAGTACACAGTAAGATCAACATTTAAAAACACGTAGGATGTTTAAAAACCTCTGCTGTCTTTCAAGATTGGTTGAATTTATCACCGTTATTGATATGCATAAAATAACTTTTAAATGAACTATTACAAATCACTAAACGCTGGAAAGACTAATGTTCGTCTTGCTCCTCCTAGCTATGGTCTGATACAATACGTCAAAGCAATGATAGAAATCAGTTCGAGGGTTGCCGCAAGACTGTAGTAGCTTGCTTTTTAACTTAATGCATTTACTACAGTCTTGCAGGCAAATTTCGAATTGTACGTGTCACGAAATCACAGTAGATATAATGTTTACTGTAATACAAGGCTTATATATCAACGTTTAACGTTATTTTTACTTTTACGAAGTATGTAGGTTGTGAATGAATAATTGATATATTACGTGTGCAAACTGTAATAAAAAAGAAAACACATTAGGAGTACTGTAAATAACATGATATAATATAACATAACACATGATGTCTTAATAAAGCTCAATGCTATTAGGTAATCGATTCAATAAATGAGTTTTCTCGAGTCTCTACAAATATTATTGTTATATGTAACACTTTTTATCTCATACTGATGGATGGAATCGTAACGCAATATGTTAGTTATACCAGTTCTATCTACTCAAGAGGTATTGACAAAGAACTCAAAACAGGATGCTCACGGAGAGTTACGATAGTTAAGGTTGAAAAGTGTTTGGTAATTTTCTTTATGCTTCGCTTCATTTGACTAGAGACAAGTCGCACTGCATATATCATAGCATACCTTTATGGCTTTTTATATTTGCAATCAAATTGTTTCATCAAAGTTTTGTAATCAATTTCAGTTAGATGACTTGCATATGCTCTTTGTTGGTTTTTTTGCTCTTTCATATGACAAAATGTACATATCCAATTTCCGAATTAATTAACAATATTATTTATCTTATATTTGTGAGACTAGTGGCAGGTTACATCCAATGTGTAATTATTTATCCGTTACTTATAGCTTTTATGTTAATGTTGTACACTTTACTGTGTTTTTAAACTGAAAACTATTCATTCTAAATGTCACATTCCAAAGATAAGAATGAAATACTGTTTCAATCTGATGCCGACATTTCTTTTTGGTAATTTAAATTTTCTTCTACAACAAAACACGCATCGTAAAGATGTTATGTAATAAAATGATAATCCAAGGAAGATGTTAATCAATAAATAAATATTTGATATTTTCTTGCTTATAACTGATTAAAACTAGTATGTTAATTACTGAATTATTCAGAATTACCACCATTCTATTTTGTTTAATTTTCAGCAAAGTCACCTAAAGCATTTTAACTGCTGTTAAATATGTTTTACTTTCTTTTTTGTCTGAACACATTTGGTATGTTATGTGACCAATTGTGAATTTTGAGTAATTGTTAATAGATTTTACACTCGAAAACTTCTATGAATCAAACTGAGACTTAACATTATTTCTTGGAAACATTAGGTCGAAGAAATCATATTAAGACTAGAATTTAGGATACTTAACTTGACTTCAGAAATTACTATAGGTGTGCTTATTCAAACCTTCTATACTAAAATAGTATCTCAGACTGCAAACTTTGTTGAAACTAATACTTATGGTAAGATGTCCCAGATTCAATAAGTTGCTTAGAACAGTTTAAGGATTAAAAACTAACGAAAACAAAACATACATATGAATTTTATGTTTACACACATATTCAAGCACTAGAAACGAACACAAAACATAATCTTGATTATTTAATTCAGACGTCGCTTTGTTTAAATAGAAATATCAATATATATAAAATATCTTCTTAAAATATCATTCGAATATGCAAACGACATGAAAACGAGGTGGGTTACTTCCGTCTTGGTGGATGTTTGTGTTTTAAGTTTATGGTTTGTCTGAAATGCTTAGAATGTTGTGACAGTACCCAGACAATATATCTGTTATATATAGGTGTTCTGTTTGTCTATATGTTTCCAACATAATTGAAATGTATCGGGGGATGACAAGACAAACTTTTATTATTTATTCAATATATCCCTGTATTATGAAATAGTGTGTAAATTCAAATATGACATTCGCATGGTTTCCTTTGTTAAGATATGCTCCTAGTTTATTGTTAAGGCTTATGATTCTCTGATTTATATCAAGGATAATATCTTAGTGAACTATAAAAATCCAATTGCAATTTTCAATGAACATATTAAGTATGACAAACAGAAGGTACAGGATCAATGCCTTAATTTGTATGATTTGGCAACCAGTTTTTCCTCCTTATGACATCACTCTAAGATAAGATTCCAATGACGACGAGATTCAAAGTTATAAAGACAATAACCACGAAAATATTCATAAAGAAAATGTTTTGTTCAAAATAGACAATAATTTATTCTAGTGAAACATAAAACAGCTATTATAATGTTTTATAATGATAGAATATGATACAATAAACAGATAATTTACATAACAAAATTATGGAAAGGCTAGATATATTACGACATTCGATTATATCCTAGTTTCATTCGCATATCTCCTGTTTCGATGTGTGAAACTGGAAATAAATTTAACTTCATATTCTTTAAAAGTAAGTAAAATGTACAATTTAATTGAAAACTTTTTTCTAAAATTTAAAATGTATTCATTATAACACGTTTACATTTTTACATTTTTCTAAAGGTAAGGGCTTTAACACAAACTATATAGCCAACATTTAAATGCAGTTACGTAATATAGAGATAAAATAAATCTTAGACTTGTAGTAAAAGCAATTTTGTCCAAAGAGTAAAAATTTCGAAATAAAATTTTCTATCAGAAATCTGTTGGCTTTGCAATTTTTGTGGCTTTGAAACATTCTGCCTTAATGAAGATGATGCATCCAATTATGGCTACTTTTATGTTATATCAGCAGTATATTTTTTAAATACGTTAATGAAAGCAATTTATCAAACATTGAATATAAATTTGTTGCTATATGCAAGTATGGCAACGATTAACGCGTAAGACTTCAAAACAATTTGTCATATTGAGACAGAGGCAAATGTTACCAGACGCAATAATAAAAGGTATTTGCTTGTATTCCTTTAACAGTAAGACTTATACGTAGGACTTTCTTAAATAATATTATTTACTTCAGGATTGTATTTTGCGTAGAGTTATACACAGTGACATCCTTAGGTTTATTGTGTTAAGTGCAGTAAATTAAAACCTCGATCAAATAGGTTATGTGTTGAGATTTAAATTTTCTTATTTTCTTATTATAAGTTTTGAATCCAACCTGAAAATACGTTGCGCGGCTAATTAAACAACTAATAAATTGTTAAACGATTGTATTGTGTAACTTAATAACAATAGAATAGAAAAAGTTTGCAATCATCAATATTAATGTCATTCCATTATCTGCTAGTCTCAATGAACATATAACTTTACAGATGTTATCAGTCTAAATTTGTCTTTGTCTGCAAATATAATAATTATTTAGGCAACTAGCAGCATAATAGCATAAATGATTCAATTTAATTAATTCTATAACAAATATTACAGTTTATAAATCACTTTTTGTTTTTCCATTTCGACAATTCTGTTTGGACTGCACCTGAACACAATGGTCTCTATTTTCAAAATTGCCAGCTGTAAGAACGACACCAGAGTGGTCACTGTAACTATTTCCTAACAATTTATTTAAGTTAAGCAACTTTCGGAACGCACTACGGAAATCTCTATTAAAATAGGCATAAATAATTGGATTCAGACAAGAATTGAAATACCCTAGCCAAAACACTGCTGACGATATCAATTGTGGATTTGGACAAGCGTCTCCACACAGCGATGTTACTAAGTACCAAGAAAAGAAAGGAAGAAAACAGAACACAAACGCTCCCATGATAATTCCGAGCGTCTTAGCTGCTTTATGTTCTCTGCGCATGCGTTTGCGTTCATTTCTATTTTCTGTTTGATCATCAGTCAAGTTTGTTTGTTCAGAAGGCGAAAGTTCTTTCACGTGAAAACCTGATTGCTTAATTTGTTTCTCCTGGCGCCTAGCTTCCATATAAATCTTCAAATAGACAAACACCATAATTGTACACGGTATCCAAAACGATATACTAGACGAAACTACAGCGTACGCTCTATTCACCACAAATAAACATTCATCTGGGCGATCTGCCATTTCTTGTAATGTATCTGTTGTCGTGTACCAATGTGATTGTATAGGAATATATGATATGAGAATTGAAGAGATCCAAGTCACTGCAATCATCACATAAACTCTAAAATGAGTCATCTTAGATTGATATTTGAAAGGATGAATGATTGCTATATATCTGTCCATACTGATACAACATAAATGAAGAATTGAAGCAGTACTAAATAATACATCATTTGAATTAAATACGTCGCACATTGTTCGACCAAACATCCATTTTCCAGATATCTCAATACTAGCACTAAATGGCATTACCATAATTGATACAAGAAAATCTGCGAAAGCTAGCGATACAATAAAATAGTTTGTTATCGCACTTCTCAGTCTCTCAAACTTGATTACAGCAGTAACTACGAGAATATTACCAAATATGGCTCCAAGCATGATAAGAATCATTGCTGTTGATTTAATTGCTATCAGTATGTATTCTGTTGTCGGCGTTGTCTCATTGCCTTTAACACTGGTAACATTTTGTCCAGACGTACTGTTAAACACTGAATTATAATTATCCTCCGCCATGTACATTACCTTGAATGCGGTATTCCTTGAAGAAACGAGTTTAAACTCACATCTGAGGCTATAATTACATAAGCGTCGTTCTAAGACTCACTTAAACTTATAACTACTTCAGACATAAATTAAACATTCCATTTTCTCTTTGGAAACACAGCGTATCTCTAATCTATGAATAATGCCAAAGTTGTTCCACGGAGAATAATTAAGGCCTGACGAGTGTCAGACAATATAATGTTGTCTATAGTGTGTTAAATATATCTGTTGTTGACCGGCACTGTTTTACGATGGTGTTAATTCCATTTTTATAAGATATTGAGTTATTCTCCAAATTTGTCTTAAAATGCCTTTAACGTGCCATCGTAACACTAATGTCAATTGAAACATCAATATAAAAAGTTGATAGTAACGACTTGCAGATAATGTATCGTTGTTGACGACGTGTTCTGTTTCAATTAATATTTCCGTCTTAAGGCTTCTCAATTTGGCATCAAGTTTTATTTCCACTTCTGTCTTTCAAATAAAAGTGAACGAACCAAACACAATCAATGATTCAGCGGATGATGCTTAATGAAACATCATTTTGTTCATTCAATAATCTGTTGTATTCATTTTTGTTCTCCCTACACAAAGCAAAACATCTTTTTCGTCTCGCAAATCCTGTAATAGCGCCAAGTAAGTACACAACTTCATGTACTTCAAGTGGAAAATTCAGTTCAATATAATGTTTTCTGTATGGTTTCAAACATTTCTATAAGTGAGCTATATATCTTATTCGATCCACTCAGTTATTATCCAGACTTGTAGAACTTCCATTAAAGTCTATTCATTTTATTCAAATGCCAGACATTTATTGGTTACCATACAAATGTAAATTCAGCTTGACACAGTAAATAAATGTTCCTGGATATTTTCAATTTCAAAAGATGTTTGTATGCTACTATCGGCGTTCTAAGTATCTGAAAATAGAAAACAAATGTATAATTACTTTATTTAGTAAAGACATAACTTAATCATCATTTAGAACGGCCAGTGTCAAATTTATGACAGTCTAATTGAATTATGTCATTATCGTCCTTGTCAAATTTGACGAGTTTGGGTATCAATTGTTTTCAGAAATGATAGCCTTTGATTGCTTAAGTAAGCTAGTTGTGTTAACTGTCAGTCTTAATAATAAATCAAGACGATAAATATGATTTGTCCGTGATTTGAAAAGTGACTGTGTTTATGTTTAACTGTCAATCATAATTATGAATCGATACTTTGGTTTCTTGGTACTTTACTCCGTTCTTCGGTAACTTTTTTATCATATAGTGGCGGTTAGTCAATCTATTCAATGTGTTTGGAAAGACGTTTGATCTTTTTGTCGCTCTGTTATCAGTATTTAGCACATTGGCTTGCAATTGACTATGAAGACCCATACGGAGTACAGAAGTATGGCCGTAACAAGTAGTTATTAAATACTGATGGAAACCTTAGAAGTTTCCCTCGTGATTTAAACTCATGAGCAATATTCAATAGTATCTGTATTTACAAAAATGTCGTTGATCTAAAATGAAAACTGTGTTTCCAATGACGTTGACATGAAACTAAGTAAATATCACCTAGCAACATAGTTCTGATAAACGTGTTTATAATAAAAACAAGAACTCAATAATAAGTTTTTAATTGGGTTCAATGCCTTGCCAGTGAAAGTGGTGGTCAATTTACTGCGGTCAACATCAAGTTATTGACATGAAGATTATATTTTAACACTAATTGGATATACTATATCATACAATAATATTGCTTTCAAGTCAATTTATGTATGCTAAAAGTCGAATAATTTTTTTTAATTACCATCAATTAATGTACACATACTATTAGTCATTTTATTCACTTAAAACGTTGTACCATCGTTTGGTTGATAAAACATAATTAGTATCAAAAGAGAAATAAGGGATGTTATTTGGGTAATCGCTTTCTCCCACCTGACGCTTTATTTATTAAATGTTTTTGCAATTCGTAATACGGTGACTGATTGTAAAAAATACATCATTCAATGCGCTTGTACTGTATAACTAATCTGATCATAAATGACATACAAACATGTTACTCTGATAAAATATATCGCTATCGCTATCTAGAACAAATGAGCTTTAACAACCTTATCATTTTCTATATTACACACATTACATTAATCTTCATTTCAAAGAAAAGTAAATCAATTGCAACTACTTTAATCGGTCAATTTACCAAAACATGGCTGCTACATGACAGCATGTTTATAATTTCGTTCTTGAATCAACAAGATGTTTTCAAATAACAAAACTGAGTTGTTGTGATAAACTTACCATGTTATCAAAAACCATTTATCATTCCAATTATCCACACCTGAATTTTCCTATATAAGTTATTTCAAATCATAATAAAATTCGTTTCAAAATCTCTCACGTTCCAAAACACTTGATCTATCACAAACATGAATAAAGAACTATAGAGTTTAACTATATAACCATCCTTCCAGATAATGTAATCTCATTCAATGTGCTACCATCAATTGACATTTTATATCCTTTTTCAATCATTTAATACCACCATCTTAAATTATACATTACGTTCCGACTATTAATATCTTTATTTCATCATTTTTCTCTCAGAAGTGTTAAGTTAAGTAATACCATGTTTCTAAATTAAAAAAACTCTCATCACTTTGCCCTCAGTCTCTATATTTGTAATTATCGACATCGACAGTACTGATTACGATGAAGAAAACAATAATTTGAAGTTAGTGTTATTGGAAAAATGCTATACTCAAAGTGAACTAAATGTAATATTGGTGCATCCGATACAAGGTAACTAAAAATTTCCTAGACTTTAAATGGACAATTGCTAAGCAATTTTGGTATACGGAAATAGACGCTTTAGATCATGAACAAGTAGGATATATGATTATCAAACCCAGGAACTGTATTTTAATTTTTACTTTCATGAGAAATGGGTCAAGTTAACCTAGTCGTATATTTCGAATGTGTCGAATTATGTCAGAAATGTTTATGCCGCCCGGCTAGCTCAGCTGGTAGCACGCAAGTCTATTGATCTAGGAGTCGTGGATTCGATTCCCGGGCTGGACATACTTTCTTGGAACTTGGTCATGAAATTATTTCTATGACCATTCTCCCTCCTACCAATGTTTCTATGTATTATGTAGGGCAGCTGCAGTCACTTACGAAAGTATGTTCCTAGTAGTTGGTTAACAACTAAATATAGAGATTAAGGCTTTCCAGTATCAGTGAGTAGATTGAATGACCGCCGTTGTATAAACTATACAATGTGTTGCTACGGCTTTAAACAAAACAAAACGTATAATACTAATGTACCGCTTACTTTATATAAAAAATATACGTTATTTGATACAAGTTTTGCCCATGAACAGAATAACCATGTGGTAAAAGAATCATGTTAATATTCATAGATTGTTTGGATTAATTAAATAAATAATTCGAATTCCCATGTCTTAAAAAAACAACAACATGTGTGCGAATTAACGAAACATAAATAAGGTAAGGTTAATTATACACCTACAAATACAGTTTAACGACATTCTAATTACACAATTGAAGTTGTCGTGCTAAGAATACCAACTCATTAGAAAAAAAGAATACTATTGTGTCATTACGCCTACAGATATTCTCTCACCATAACTGATATTTTCTGAATTATTTACTCATTTTGGTTTGTATGCTTGAACTGCTAGAAGAAATTTTCATTTAATGAAGATCATTAAAATGAACATAATAGACAGTTAAAGTGTTACTCACCCCGATAAAAATTGAACAAAAACTAATAAAGGAAGTCGTTCCATTGCCCCACTTCAGTGGTACAAATTGTGGAATGAATGGAAGCAATTTAGCTATGGAAAATATTGTAAATTTTGTTTACAACGCTACGCGCTTATAACGTGTTAGAAATTATAAATAGCTTTAAAAAGTAGTTGTTAAAAAGCACAATGTCATTCAAGGATAATTTACAACAATGATAGGAAACTTGTACAAGAAGTTTTATCAAATAGTTTTGCAAGGGATGTAAAATGTTACGTTCGCCTACACTATTTTTGTGTCATTTTCTCAATTACTAGTTCAAGTGACGATGCTAAATTGCCTTTAGAACTAACGGATATCACGGAGCGATCTAAAAGCGCCCTTGCCAATTTTCATGGAACAAACCAACGTAGTGGAAATTATCTAATCGTTGTGTCCGTTTACGTAATACTAACTACTAGCAATTTCAGTGTTTACAAGATATCTCTATCTAAAATGGTCAATGACCTACATGAACACTTAGCTGTCATTGTTTTTTCTCGTGTTTGACTTCTTAAACGACCATGTCATTGAGTACGTATTCGTTTTAGAGCCCTGTTCGCTCATTGTACTAAGACGGGGGCATATTATTGTAATTATTAATTTCTTTTTTGTGAGGGCTATGACATTTTTATTGGAAACATTTGAAACAATATTCTCGTGAAAATAAGTTTGTATATTAGTTGTATATAAGTTTTCTCGTAAAGTAAGACATTAGTGTCTGTTTTTATAATTTGGAAAGAGTTTAGTGTGAAGAAATAAATAATTCATTTTTTATACTTATATATTGTATAGTAAACTTCAGTCAGAGTGGATTGATTGCAAATAACTCGAAACATTTCAAATTTGTCATTGTTTTAGGTATGGCTACGAATGAATCACTGGTTTCTAACATATTATCTGTATTACATTTTTGTGAATATATTATCAATATGTCTTTATTCGTTTTCTACGTTTTTCTGAACACTGAAAAGCGCGTATAAAGATACAAATGTTCTAGTCTACCAAATTTGCCGT
Source organism: Mactra quadrangularis (assembly GCA_025267735.1). Lineage (NCBI taxonomy): Eukaryota > Metazoa > Mollusca > Bivalvia > Venerida > Mactridae > Mactra > Mactra quadrangularis. Next base: position 4,529,314 of record CM046298.1, read on the forward strand.
ATCAGACTTCGCGTTAAAACAGTACAGTAATTCAGCACAATGACACAATAATCCTTGCTGAAATCAATCATGTTTTTATCGTGTAACAGAAACTTGGCCTCGAATTAGGCTAAATACATGTATAGTCTATTATTGTTTTCTCATTTCAACACAAATATTGATAAATCAAGTTGTCCTTTTTGAAAGTTGGTTTCGTTGGTATTATTTAACTTGAAAGTTTTTGTCTCTTTGGAAATCTTATAGCGATAGTTTCAGTTCAATTATATAAAAAAATTGGTTTTGACACTTTAACCTCAATAATTATGAAACATGAGTTTTGAGTTATCTTATATACAAATATTCTCTCGCGACATTAAGTGGAATATAGAGCTCAGTTTTTGGAACACTACATATAAATTGAGTTCTTAATTCATTTCCATAGGTTATTGATTTTTATGGAAACTGATCTTTTTGTTGTTGAATGGTTAATTGGAAATGCTTAGCGTAATTAAGAAATTGGTGACCCGAGATTGTTACAATGCAGATTAAAGTATTAGTTAAAAACAAAAACGTTTGTGACGTATTATAAAAATACTTAATTTGGTATGATACCAATATAGTAACCTGTCGATAACAAGCCTGTGTTTAAATTAAGTTTAAAGCAAATCGCAATTGGCAATAGAATATAAAAATAAAACAAACTGATTTAGAGAATTCCTTAACATTCTTATTGACGAGTAAAGCGCTTTATGGGTGGGTTAAGAGACAATATTGAAACAAATGACGCTTAAAGCTGCATAACGAGGTGACTTTTGTCATAATTGTCACAGTATTCAGATAATCATAAAACAAACGCGAATGACGTATGTAACAATTCCCAAACGCACTGTAATTGATAAACGATGTACCAGAACACAATTTAGTTTACGCCTACAATGTAATTGAATATATAGATGATGTACACCCCGTGATTCTTTTGTTTGTTTATAGATCCATACGTATCAATTTCCTCTTTCAAGGAAATGATTTTGTTTTCAGAATGCTATTTGTGTTTATAATAATTGTATATCTTAAACACGTACGAAATACCATTAGTAAACTGACATCAACTTAAACATTAAAAGAAAATTAGTATGAAAACATATCAGTTAAATAAAATATTTAAAACTATCAGTTTCAAACCAAGAGCGTATAATTTACTGAGTTGACGGTAAAAAACTGTGTGACGGAAAGAATAAAATAACGTTATAATATGTTGTTTAAAAGGGGAGGATTTGCATAGACGAATTGTTATTAACTGTTATGAAATTTTAAATCATACCAAAACAGTTATGATAATTAAATCATGGGTAAAATTGTAAACAGTTTACTCTAACAATGTCTTTGATATTGTATTATTATACCCCCGCTTCGAAGAAGAGGGGGGTATACTGTTTTACCATTGTCCGTGCGTGCGTGCGTCCGTCCGTCCATCCATCCGTCCGTCCGTCCGTTACAAAATTTCCGTCGCAGTTTTCTCAGCAACTATAACATGCAGCAGCCTAATACTTTGCATATTGCTTCATCCTATAGTCCCATGTGGTGTAAAGCGATTTCATGCTCCTTGCTCATCTACTTCCTGTTTGTCGCATATTTTTAGATTTTTGCGGGGGTATCACTAGTGAGCATTAGCTCACAGATTTACTTGTTAAATCTATCAATTCAATGACGTAGAAATCAAATAGAAATAAAAATTATGCCAGATCTAGAAAATAACGTTCTGTAGGATATGTGTTAAAATTATATCTCATTAATGGTATCTTCTTTTTCTTGGTGTGTGGATTTTGTTTGCATTTAACAGTGTACACTGTTACATTTTCTAACCACCACAGTAGTGCGTTTAGTTATCAGGAAATAGATTAAAGTAACATTACTAAATATTGTCATCAGGAGTTACATTTTTATCTGAATCTTTAATTTTGTCTGACTGTTTTGCTTGACATATATAGGTTTACAATAACGTATTCCAGCATTTAAATTAAAGTGATAAACGATCACGTTATACTTCCTGAAAGATAAGCTAGATCCTGACGTTATTACTGTATCATAATTAGCTTTGCAGTAAAGTAATGAGAAGGAATATAATAAATTGGGAGTAAATTAAACTCAGACATTGCGAGTAGATAAACGGTGTTAAAGAAATGCCATATGGTGTAACAGAAGGCAACGATCAGATTGAGGTTGTAACACACTCAGGACATAATGTGAAACTCCAATGAAAACTCGATGCATATTTGCTTTTGCATGTTCCGGTGAGTCACTCATTTATACACGGTTGGTTAGAAGAACTAAATGTCAAACAATAATATTAGGTACAACACTTAATTGGTTTTATCGATTTTATTAAGTACTTTATACTGTTTAAGTAATCATCCAAATGATGTCATCTTATTTCGTTCGGATGCATATAACCGTGTTCTTTTGGCGTTAACTTGCAGCAAACACACTAATAAATATATACCTTCATATAGGCACAGCTGGTTGCAAATTAAAATAGTATTTATTTATAATACATGGTATTATAAGGCTTCGGTTACATTTTTAATTGAATAACGTCTCTGCGAATATTACATTTCTTTAAGCAAAGTGATCAATATATTTTAATTTCTAAGGTGTAACATTTGAATGTAAAAATCTAATCAATTGGACATGACCATGTTTCATCAGCGTGTCATCCTGTCATAAAAATGCTAATTCGCAGACATAAAAACACAATCAGCATTGGTGCCTCCTTCGCGTTCAATTTTAATTAAAATTTCATCTCGGTTTCAAAATTGTCATTTATCTCCTGATCATAGTTAATAATATTACAACAATGATATGTTATTGCAGATCTTTTTAATCTCTTAACGAGTCATTCAATCCCAAATGCGCTTGTTAGTTTAGTGAAGCTTAAACAGTCGTTATTAAATATAGCGTGGGCAAAATTGTAAGGAAAACGTGACGAGACTATGCATTTTTTCAAAATAAAAGCTAATTCATGCACGTACGAAGTATTTAGGGTAGCATTTCGTGTTCATTTGTCAAGCAAATTCTACATTATTTTGTTTTATTAAAATGAACGCACATTGTTTGTGTTCTATTTAAATTTTAATTAAATGTAGCAGTCTACGTGAGTGATGTTTCCTCAGATGTTATTGGCATATCATGATAATTGTATATCATTTAGAGACAAAACATGTAGGGTGTTATAAAACAAAATATTTCCATTAATTGTTGGCATAATGTTGAAAGAAAACGATTAAAAACAGTCATAGTTCAATTGAGTTAAAAGCCGGATTTTCTGTAATCATATTTAGTTTTCCATTCATCATTAATTTGAAAGTCATGTAATAATTGAGTTCCAAATACAAACGTCTTCGTTTTATTGAAGCAGACGTTGATTGTTTTCTAACGCATACTATTTAATGTGGTTTTTTTTACTTTCTGAAAAAAAAAAAAACTTTACCAGATGTTATTGAAAAAAGAACAAAAAAGTCTTTCTTCTTTTTTTTCGAATGAAAATGTTTTGTTCCCAATAGCTTTGAGAAATTATTACAGTTCAATATAATAAAGCAGTAGTAGGGATAATGAAGGTAATTGAGACCAACCTGTACGTGGGAAATTTTACTAAACACACTTTACATAAATTGAGTTTTGGACTAGCCAATTACTTAACTTAACAGACAAGCTCGAATGATATACACACTACAATACTAACGGTTTCAGTATTTCAGTGGTCAAGTGATCATTCATGATGTTTTGTATCTGCTTAACATCTAGGATAATCATATGACCAGCATTTTCCCCGAAACAAAATAAAAATGAAGTAAGTGATAAACTTACCCTGTATATATGTACAAATAAATCATTTATTTATCCTTACTCATATTTGTTACTAATTGTGCAATTTCAACACATACATTTTCCGAATAGTTCGTGTTTTAGAGCACTACATTTTATCCACGTCTTTCATTCAATCATTAACTTGAGTATAGAGAATATTATGTTCGTAACGTTTTAAAACTCTTCCTGGCTAGTGTCATTACCTTCAATCTTAAAGCATATATATATCTATATAATGACTATCACCATCCTAAATTTTATATTACTTCTCGCCTATTTATTATTTTTCTTACAATATTCTTTATGAGATTTTCTGTGAAGAAATACCATCTCTTTTCACACACGATACAATGCCTTATTAAATTTCTATGATAGTATCGACTTCCCAACTACTGATAACAATGGCGAAAACTTAAATATGAAGTTTCAGCGTTATAGGAAAATACTAAATATGTCAAGGTAAACCCAGTGTAAGTTAAGTGCATCCAACAAGGACACTCCTAGCAATTAAATGAACAATTACTAAGCAATTTCAGTATTTAGAATAATTTAGAATAAAACATTTGATATATAATGAAGCTAGGTATTGCGTATTCGTGTAGTTCTAAAAACTCTTAAGTGCTAGTTAAACATGTACTTCATTTCCATTTCACAAGAACTATGACAATCTACGCAAAACTGTCTAGATTGTCAAGTGGAAAGTCTTAAGTAGAAATATAATTTGAATACCCATCTGGATTTTCACCTGACTTAAAACATGATTAGTATTTATCAACAAACATACTAAGTGTTAGGTAATTAGGCGCCCACATTTACAATTTGCTTCATGTATAACCAGAAGTGAGTTTGTCGTGTAAAGACTATTGGGTAACTAGAAATAAAAAAGTAGCAGTTACTTAATGAAATCCCATCTGGAACTTCATCTGACAACATCATAATAAGTGTGTATCAACAAGACTTTATTAATGCCAGGTTTATTAATAACCGACAATTACAGTTTTACTTCATGCAAAACCAGGGTTAAGGTTATCATGAAAGGACTATCTGCTCATTAAGAATAAAAATCAGTGGTATCATAACGCTTACCGTTATTCTAATCTCATGGTCATAATTATCAACATTATACACACATACTCGTACTTGGTAGTATGCCGCGGATATTCGACTTCTTCCATATATTCAGCATAAACTAAGGTCGCGTATATGGTCATTAAGACCCAAACACAAATGATTATAAAACTATTAGAGACATCCACCTTATATTTTACTTTTATGTAGTAAAATATTATTCAAATGATTATCGATTCATGATCTTGCAAACTCAAAGTAAGCGCTTTATAAAAAAATGTTAAATATAAAAAATAAACAGAGAGTTAGACAATATCTATAATTATATAAAAACAATGATAATTTAGAGAACTTGATTGAAGAGCGTTCAAGGGAAATGCGACATTGAAGAAATTATTAACAACAATGCCAGGACAAATATGCCAGTTGTGAAAATACTCGATACTCGAAAAAACAAACATGACTGAGGTATGCAAACGTTCTGAAGCATTTGGTAATTGATACAATATATAGCGATACCGCTATCAAGTTGACACCTATAATTTAATTAAATACGTTATGTTGTTCGCCATATAATTTGTAAGCCTGTTTAGAAAGCAATACATTTTCAATTTTGTATAGCAATTATTGTTATGTTTTAAAGAATACCTGGCAATAAGTCGACGAAGCATGTTTTGCTTTGAATTTGAGTTATTGGAACAGCGATGGAAAGTGCTATTTTTTCAATGTTGTTTCTACTTTTGGATATAACATGTTAACTTTATGTAAACTTCCAGGCAGTTGGACATTATCATGTTAACACTGTGTGATAGTTTCCACCAGCCGACATAACTTTTAATTTCCGGTCATAAAAATGTTAATTTGCTAGGATAAAGATCCAATCATCAATGTTAACACATTTTAATTAAAGTTCTGTTTGACTTTCATATCATCATTTGTCTCTATGACATTTGATCAGGCTTGATAAAAATTTGTCATCACCGTTCTTTGATTTTTAAGTATCTTCACTCAAAATTCAATCCTGATGCATTAGTTGTTACGGAAGGCTTTAAAATTTAAATTATTTGATTGCATTCTAACGTGTGCAAAGGTGTGATAAAACGGATGTGTGCATTTTTAAAACAGCATTTGTTAAAGTCAGAATTATCTTTTGATGCATTTTAATAACCATTTCATAAAGTAAAAATTCTTGTGTTTAATGTGACTTTCCTCGTAGAACACAAAATGTGTTATAAGAGCACCACTTTATCATTAAATACTTTCATTGACATATATGTGCCCACAATCGACAAATAAACTGACAATTATGCAATATACAATACTAACTCGAATCATAATTGCAGTCGACGTAGTAGATATATTGTCACAGTGAATAAAAGTGGCATTTCCCTCATATCTAACTTCATTTTCTAGTTTAAATGAATCACTTGTCATATCGTACGAAATGCAATTAGATAAAGTAAAATTAATGCTTTTGAAAAGACACCATCTTTTGCATTAATCTTGTATTACATAGAAGACGTTGAAAATGTTCTCTTTTTTTATATTGATCGGATATCAATGAGAATGGATTGTACGTCAATGGAATAAAAGTACGACATCGTTCATACGTACGATATATGGAATTGAATTTAGGACAAAAACATAACGAGAAACTGGGTTAAAAGTCTACTGTGATATTTAGAAATATTCAGATTAGTGACCCGTTTTTTGACAAATGAAATGAGATGTCGATAAATAAATAGAAAGAGAGATAGAGAAAGAGAGGAACAGAATAATAAGAGTGATAAGTGATGAAAACGAAAACTTTGCGTTAAATACCTGAATATAAGTCTAATTTCGAAAATGACCGTATTTGGTGGTAGTTATATATTTACAGACACTTGTTTGATAACGTGTATTACGTGTAATACGTGTAAAATTCAAATTCCATACAAAGAAAGTAACAAAAGTGTTATGTTTCAAAGGTTTCATTCACAAACATTACGCTTTAATCCCAATCCGTAAATTGTAAACCAGATTGTAGAAATATTGATGCATCGCATCCGTTCTTGCTTGCACATCAGCAATCACTTTTAATTGAAGTTTGCATGAAGTTTTTGTTGTATTCTATGGATGAATTACATTCTGTCTGACATGCTAATGCTGTCTTGACGCAATGCTAAAACAGATTAGCTTTTCAGATTCTCTGAAGAAGAGGTTTTTTCACCATAAATTCCTAATGTACTGTTCGGTTTAATGATATAATCTTAATGCGTAGTGTCATTAATTACACCATAGAACGCTTTATTAGCTTCTGTTGTGGACAAAGCCATTATAAATACATGACACTTACTTTCACAATTGTCTGCATGTATTTTCGTTTTCCAAACATTAAATGAATGAACAGTTTGCCTACTTTAAAAAGTGACTTAATTTGTACACGTATGTGCTGAACAGTACATTTATACTGAACCATTATAAAAGAATAAAGTATGTGTTGGAAAAATTCAAGACGAAATTTTTAAGAAGTCAACACTGAAACTATGTAATATTCATAAAAATATTTAGTTCTTCTTTGCAGAATCATGCTTAATAGTATCATCAAATGTTTTCGGCGCGATATGACCTTTTTGTGTTGGTGCGCCGTAAAACCCAAACAAACATACAAAACAAAAGCAAAATCATATAGACCGGTATTTCAATACATATATATATGACAGTTAAAAAACCTTTACTGTACAATAAGGGACTTTAGACAGATATTTCCCTTTGCATTCTCTTCAAATAGCTAGGTCCAATCGGTTGGATTACTCGGATTTTACCCTTTTTCAAAGTCAATTTGACACAATTAATCTTAAATACCCAAGGAAAGTATTGTTTTGTTGAAGAACTATCTAAATTTCATCACTTTTGTTAATATCATTAAAAAAGAAAGATAATTGATGAAATATTTTAATATCCTTACTCAGGACTTCAATTATTAAGTCCGAGGATTCCAACTTACAGGTTCTATTTGCTAATTGGAACGCTTCAGACTTTATCAAGGAATGATAACTGACTAATGTTCTTCACAGAAATTATAAGATTAACTCGTTTTTAAAAACAAATAGACTCACAAAACTCTAGCTTCTTAATACCCTTTCCTTATGTTTAAGATCTTCTTGAACTGTGTTAATGTCACTTAATGTGAAAACATTACATTGCTCTACATCATTAATCGTGGTTATAAGAGTACAAATTTAACAGATTGCCACAATTTAGCATCTTAATACCCTTTTACTAATGTTCAAGGTCTTCTCGAACTGTCAGCCGTGTTAATGTCACTTAATTGTGAAAATTAATTACTTTGTTTCACATCATTATTCATGAAATTAGAGTACATATTGAACTGAATGCCACACATCATTATTCATGAAATTAGAGTACATATTGAACTGAATGCCACACATTATTATTCATGAAATTAGAGTACATATTGAACTGAATGCCACACATCATTATTCATGAAATTAGAGTACATATTGAACTGAATGCCACACATCATTATTCATGAAATTAGAGTACATATTGAACTGAATGCCACACATCATTATTCATGAAATTAGAGTACATATTGAACTGAATGCCACAATTTAGAGAAAAATCAGAAGGTTTTGTCACTTTTAAGCTAGAAAAGATTGTGGCGGAAAACGTTCTTAATAATGAGCTTCATCCATGAATGAACGATTTTCAATGGTAACGAAGGGGATATAATAAATTTCTGTTCTTTGAAACTATAGCATAAGTACAGGTTTAACAAAATGAGTTTTTTCTTCAATCATAAGTGGACGTTTTTATTGTTTTGTCCGTAAATGATGACCAAGTGCACCTAAAACCTTGTTTTACTTTAACATTTTACTCTGTTCCTTTAACGTTTTGGCATGGTTGCCTCATTTTGCTTTTAAATAAAATGCTAGTATAGAGAAAAACAATTGCCGATATTATGCAGTCAGCAAAGATTTTATCTTTATGTTGTTGAATCCAATTTAATACATTGTAGATACGTACTCACATGGCATTATGACATATGCATTCCGCTTGACTTTAAAATTTCCCAATGTCTTCTTACAACAAATCACGGATATTAAATTTTTTAAATATTTCTAAAATTCAACTAGATTTAGAATAATAATCAAATTATCGTAATGACGTACGGTAGAATAATTACAAGTGATTTAACATTCATGTTGAGATGTCTCTGCAGTATCACAAGTCGTTGGTGGTAACAATGAGGTTTAACTTTTTGCCGGAGGTTATTTACTGGGAAACAAATTTTATCCGATTATAGGATTTATAGAAGTAATTATTCCCCAGAGACAAAAACCATCAAGTTGAATAAGATAAGGAGGCATTGCTGACACTTTTAATTGGCTATAAATATTATGTTAAGAGATCAAATAACAATGTTTTTTGGAGAAACGGAAAGAAATATGGCTGTTGGTAAAACGTTTTTACATGGTGTATTAGACGTTCTCAGGAATGAAGGTGTAGTTCTGATTCTTAGGGTTTTTTGCCTGAAAGGTATACAAGAGTTGTTGATACCGAACGGTAGATTATTTAATATAGCACTTTTGATACTTTATGCACTCGAAACATTTATTTATTTATTTATCTATTTAATTTTTTTTTAAAGTTTACTATGACTGATACTTTCGGTTAAGTAAAAAACGTATTTAATAAATTCTGAATATTCGGTTTTGATATATTCAATGCCACGATATAAGTTATAAATATTGGTTTTAAATTGATAGACTAGGTTAGTACGTAGAATTGTCTCATTTTATTGTGTGTTTTTGTCTTGAATATATTTTTATATTTTTCGTTATTCTTAAATTGACCGTTTTTTCAATACAAATACAACACGATTCAATAAATAAACTAAACCGACTAAAATGTCATAACTGTTTACGTTACTCACAAGTAATAACTAGAGACAATTGTATGAAATATATTTCAAGACATTGCGCATTTATATACGAGTACAGTTTATTATTGAACTATCTTTTGCTACGTTTGATGATGATTATTTAATACGAATGATATAACTAAGTGTACTGTATATGTAATGAATCAAATAACATTTCTATGACACATAATTACACTTGAGATATAAGGTGCAATTACTGCTCTAATAACAGATACATTATATGTAGGAAGGAAGACACAAATACAATCGTGAGGAATATAATACCGTTTTTACATTACCAAGTACAAATGTCAAAGAACAAATATCAGTATACTGCAATAATTGAGCTATGTAAGGAACTGAATAGGATATAACCTATGGATGTATATTCAAGTATGAAACTTCGAAACCTAGCTACACATTTAAAATATATGAAGGTTAATATATTAAAAGTATTTCTGATTCATGTCTTTAGAAACAGAACCTTGATTATAGTGTCAGTTCAAAACCAATTTACATTTCATTTAAAATAATTAGCCTCGGAACATTTAATTGCATTATACATTTTTTAGCATTAAGGCATTCGATTTAGGTTCAGAACAGAAACCAAGTGCTGAAAAAGGTGATCTGAATCTTATTGTTTCCTTTCAAATTTGTAACTAGCTAAAGTTGTGCCTAAAAATGAACACTCAGCTTAGAAATTTATGAAATATAACAATGATACACATTTGAACATAATAAAACACTTTAGTGACATACATATATCATACATTACACATAAGTATTCTCTGTCCTTGCCTTTATGTATATTGATGCCGAGAAATGCAGCACAAAATGGCGTATAATTGTTTGCAAACAGTACAGTGCCTACGTAAGTTTTGAAAAGTGATCAGCTTGCAATTGTAATGAGGTGCATAATGTAGTTACACTTAGTCAAAAGGACAACGAAGTTATTTTGTAAAAAGGCTGTTACTATGTCGTATACGATTGTCTTTCAGAAAAGCACATGGGAAATGTATCAAACGTATCAGTAGAAAGTAGATCTACTTCATATAATAGTAGCATTTTATTTATAGTATTAGTCTTTAACAATGTGTCGCTAGCATGATGCTGTATAATATCACATATTACTAAAACAAAACCAATGTAAAATTTCGTTATATATTTTTAAACAAAAATCATTTGCCTTATACTTCATGAAAAAAGCCTCAAACCAAGGCGATATATAAGTATCTGAGAATTTAATTACTTGAAATGAAAATAACTTCAGTTAACTAGTAAATGTCATTTCGACCTTGTCCAATTCTAATTAAATCTTGAGCCAGAGTAGGCGTTCAATGTCAAGTTGTGTCGTTCTAAAGTTTCAAAATAACAATTTTGTAACTACGTTTAACGCATGTCTTTTACAAATGAAATAGTTTTTTGTCCATGAAATATGTCCAATTGATTCCGAAATGAAACATATGTTAATGATTGTGCCTGCAGAAAAGTATTTAATATTTACTTTTATATTAGGTGTGTTACTGCTATATTATTATGTATTCGTTACTGCGTTCGAAATCCTTCATACTTAGGCAAGTAAATCATTGTTAACTTTTGAAAAACAACGTTTTACAAAGTAGTGTAAGACAAATTTGTAAAAGATTTTGGTTAACTTTGTGGTTTGAAGACTGTAAACTTTAAATTTCGCTACGAAGTTCACGAGACAAGATTTCTCTATTAGAACAGTACTTACGTACTTCAAAGGAAGTCAATGAACGCCTTTGCTGATAAATTTGAACACAAAACTTGAAAATGTCAATCGAAATCAACACTGTGTTGCTCTAAAAGTTAACGACATTCCTTGAATAAAAACGGAAATGCAAACACCATATTTAAATGTTAATTACTACGAAACAAAATGATGTTGTTCAGACAAAACAGCTAACTTCTCGTTACGGTTCTTCACAGCGTAAAGAGACTACTGCGTTAAACAAGTTGTGAATGTCTTTTGAATTATAGTACATTAATGTAAAAACTTTTCCAATCATGCGATCACACAAACGCAGTCTTCTTTGATCTGGTAAAGATCTGCTGTTGGAATTTTTTTAGGCGTCTCTTTATTTTCTATCGGTAGCTCTTTGTATTCTTTTGATGTATCTAGACATACCGATTATTAGAGTTACGACAAGTTTTAACAATATCTAAATATAATGTTCACAGCATTGGCAGAATGTTCACTTTCAAATACGTACACAAACATACTGTAAGAAAATACTCTGTTACAATGTACAGTTTTTTTCTCAGAACGATTGTACTACATGTTATTTTATACAATATATTTTTTCATACTTTATTGTAAGAAGTCAGACGTTACTGCTGATCTTATTTGAAAGGGGAAATAAATTATTTTATATAGGCACAAATATTGTTGGTAAGATTACCGATATGTCTACATATTGCCATACGGATCGTATAAGTCCAGATATCATTACTCTATCAAAGCAATATGTTACAGTCTAGTTGGAGTAAGATCTAGATAAAATGATGTATTTTAGTTTGACACAGAAATGAGAAGTACTGATGGAGTATTAGTAAATCAAATTGTATTGCATCCGTTTGATTTACGGCGTAATTCCAATATCTAACTTCTGAAATGATGTACTCCGATTTTGTATCATTTCTTCATCAGAGTGAGATACCTCTTAGATAGATGGACCTACAGTTTCTTAAATTGATATGATATTGACTCTGTTAACAATTAAGAAATCTGAATCACGAAAGGGCAATATTTCAATAAGATTGCATTTGATAGTATAATCATCAATAACATAAAATACAAACAATATTGCCAAGGGTGAATCAAATAAACAATTCTCTAAAGAACTAATATTATCAAATATACAAATCTTGTTCATCCTAGCCTTGCAATTTCAATAATGTATCATTTGCATGACCAACTTGAATTTAGATGGTAATGTTTTATGTACTATTAGTTTACGATAAGGATATATTTGGTCTGTAATAACTTCAATAAACATATTGATAAAACTAAAGTAAAATTCATATCTTGGGATTTCATTTGGTATTTTCAAAATATGCTATCTACATTATTTACATTTTTAGGGTTATTGGAGAGTTTGCACTTTTGGAGGTTAGGTATGTTAATATTTAATGTATATGGAAAAAATGTACATGTAATAATTTTGTATTATTAAACGTTGTATGTTCTTGTTGCACCATAGACGTTTAAGCAAAACGTTTTAAAGCTTAGTTAAGGTATTATTTTGGGATCTGTAGTTGGGTGCCATTTGGTGGTTAGTAACAACAAAATAATGATTGAGGGATACAAAATACGTAAAATATTGATCAATGTATCTAGCAAACCAATGTCGTCGATTGTAAGAAAAGTTAACACACTGTAATATAAAAGTAAACCAAACCTACATTTGTTCCAGTTGGGCTGTTTATCATTGCAAGGTTTTCTCATGGGTAAAGGACCAATTGACAACGCATATTGTGGAACAAAGAATTGCTATGGCATATCAAATAATGTCAATTTGGTAACATAAATTGTTTCAGTAATTACATTTCTCAAATTCGATTTACCTCACAAATTGGACGTAGAAAATGCATTTGGTAGTAAATTCACTGTTAAACTATCTTCAATGCAGATCTGCATGTTCAATTAGTTTGATTGTGCTTCAATGGGATATGCAAAATATACTTAAATATTTTAGATATGTCAACTCTTTCATTTAGAGTAAGTTTAAATTCAAAACAATAATCAAATTTTGCATATTGTTGTAAACTACGTGGCCGCTTTTTTGTGTGGATTTCCCAAATTGAGTTGATGACAATTGACGTCAAATTCTGCGTTTATTCCATGGTATTTCTTTATTGTAAAAACCATTTGAACACTTAGATGATGCGTTCATGTTTTAACAAGAATAAAAGTGGTAATATTTTTTAAAATAAAAATACTAGACAAATCATATTACTGTCATATGATAAACAACATAATATTTGCTCTAAACTAAAATAGTTGTATTGCTTTTCGATGGAAATGTCAAACTTAGTAGTTTTAACAAACAACATATGTGACACAAGACAATTTGACTTCTATCAAGCTCTTGTTAATACTTTCATATGCAGATGCAGTCAAAACCACCTATACCAAATCGTGATACAAACTTTATTTTGACGCAACATAACACCGAAGCACCAGTGACGTGACAAGTATAATTAATTAACTATAGTGTATATGTAAATTACCAATACTGCTAGCAGGCCATTTTCAGTTGCACTGTTAAGCAATTTCAAAATTATTTATTACAACACTTACAAAATTAATGAATTATTTAATTATGATCTTAAGGTGCACGTGTTGATTGTCTTTGTCCGTAGGATATTTCGTCTCCTTTCTTTCCACATTCATAAAATAGAATTGTTAATTAGCTAAGCCTCGTCTTTACTTCTTCCGGACAAAAACGGTTGATACAAAACACAATCAAGTAATGTGTCTGAAGGAAGGAAAACAATAGTTCAAAGAGAATAGTTTGATAAGTAAGTTAATTGACATATACTTCTTAGCTCAACATATTACAGACAGCTATGGTTATTTGATAAAGATGAAAAAAAGGCTTAGTTTTGGCAGGTGTAATTGTAAACGCTTTATACAATATCACAGCTAACTTTCAAGTAATAATGTTCCTTAAAACTAATGCAAGCAACAATCCCAAGACTCCATAACTAATCTTATACATACTTTTTCGAGATAGAGATTGTAAGAGCAAATATTTTTATGACAAAAATTAATGTGGAATAGCCATGTGATTCTCCGTAACCACAAAACAAAATAAAGCAATTAATTATCATACTTGATTAAGTAAAATTAAATAAAATACAAATAGTAAGGCTGCAATAAACAGATGATTATCAAATGTGAAATGTTAAAGTAGCTACAATTTCATTATTGATATCTGAAAGTATGAATGAAATGTTTTTAATATTGTTTTGTTTCTGTTGTAAACCATGTAAATTATGACATATGCGTATTTTATGCATTAAAACATTGAATTTATTTGTCCTTCTTACAATTGTCACTGCTTAATACACATGTGCTACGTTGAATACATCACGACTTTCTATCAATTTGTCTTTTCTATGACGTTCTTTTACATGTACGTCATAGTCATTTATATTCACGTATTCAAGTGAATGATTCTTAACGATGTCTTGTAGGTGAACGAATATTAACGTTGTATTCATAGGCGAGAAATTTTCTGAAATCGTTTCCTTTGATTCCTTTTAGAAAAGTTAAATCTAATTTCATGTCATACGAGATGTGATCCAATTATATCGAAGAGTGTGAGCTAGATCTTAAGAATAAATGTCATATTGATAAATTATAAGATATTCCCTAGGATAATCAATAATGGAAATCAAAACCACATGCTTGTAAGAGTTACAAACTTAACGTGTCTAACCGTTATGACATATTTTCTAAAATCCTCTCAGTAAAAAATCAATTCTTTGTATGTCTACTTTTGTCGACTAGTACGAAACATTGTGACTAAACATTGAGTCAAAATATTCGATTGCACTTGTATATTCATGATACATGATAACATTATTCCTTTTTTATAACAAAAGTTTGAAATCTAGAATCATCTTCCTCTTTGCTTTATGTCTATGTGGAAAGTACGTGCTTTTACTGTTGCTGTTTTTCATATTTTTTCAGACTCATTTTTGGTTTTTAAGAATAAATATAGAAAATACTTTGTACTTGTATTACCATTTTATTTAAGCGTAATGCAATCACTTGTAACATTTTGGATCACAACAATCTTTCATTTCGTACTATAAGTAGCACTAATAACTGATATTTTCAGACATTATTTTATGTATTTTTTGTATGGATGTGTTTAGCCAAGACTTGTTACCTTTATTGACAATTGTTTCAAAAGTGAAAAATATATTGTACCATAGTAGATATAACTACAAGTGTACTATTTAGTTCAAATTGTAAATAGTCAAACTTGTCATACATATCATTTATTCTTTTTCTTTCTATTTCTATTTATGAAACATTTTGAAGTTTTATATTTAAACTTTTCATGTTTATTATTGGATCCAATATCAAGCTCATATGCTCCATATTAAGCGCTAATGTAAAGTGATTGCGTGTGGGGGTTTATACTTTGTAGTGAAAACAGTTTATGTTACCTTTTTGTAATCGCAAAACAAATATTAAGAAACTGTAATCTTGAAACATTTAGAAATATTGCACAAGTCCGGTAAAAAGTCTTTTGATTCGGTACATTGATACAACAGCACATGCAATCAAAGAGATAACCGCATAAAAATAAGAAATTGCGAAACAATAAATGAAACATCATATTGATTACCTTCAACCATGATACTAATATCTGGCTTCTAAGAAAGTTAGAATCTGTCGCTGCTTGTAAAATAACACAAATACCTAATCTTCAATTTCGCCGATTACCATATATGGCTATGTATGAAGTCGCCCTATGAAATTAGACATCGTTTTAAGCACCAATGTAAATTCTTATGAGTGATGAAGATTTAAATTAGTCTTTTTGAAGAGACATAATAAATATCACAATTCGATGCTAGGTAATCTACAATATCACTTAAGCTTATTACTATAGGCATATTTATACTCGACATTGTACAGAACATAACTAGATATGAATAGCTTGCAGCTATTGAAGTCCTGCAAAAGCTTTAAGCTAATACAGTATTCCAAAAGACCTTTAATCGTGATGCAAATACAAACTCTGAGTATCTGAAACGAAGAGGTTCATATTTAGACTTAGGTTGAAATAGAAGTAAACTGTTTCTTGTACATTCATATTGTCCTTTTACGCTGTCAAACGTGTTGGTAAATAAGTAAACAATGCAAATGACAAGCATAATGCAATGTTTTAATCTTTGTTGCTTTCATGAAAGGAAAACTGATATCATCAACATGATTACAATTGTTATAAAAGATAAATATCGTGAAAAACATGAAAACTGTACTTGTAGAAATTAAAAATGACGTAGGTAGTTTACTTAATAAATTAACTTTACGTGAGAGAACAAGACACGTATTATCAGAGACATTTTTAAAGAGACATTTTTGTTACGAAACTACAATTACAGAAAAGTTATTATAGTAGTACTAAGATTAAAATATCAGTAGGGAATTATTTCACTAGAAACGTTTTTACAATTTAATGATACTGTGCGATTTATAGATGTTATTTTGCCTCAGAGACACAAAACTAGCAAGTTAAATTAGATTGGAATGACATGCTGACACTGTAAAGTATCAGTATATTTTGTGTTCCGATTACAGTCATTTTTAGAAATGGAAAGAAGAGTGGTAGATTTAAGAGCAGTTAGTGACGAGTATATGGCGCGGTTTTAAAACATAAATTTGAGCCCTGTTAATAGACTAGAATATGTCATGAATGTATGACAAGGTTGATTGTAATAATACTTTCACTTACACAAATGCCAAAGGTTTTCATTTTAACTGCCATCATACGTCGAGAATATCATTTGCTGACCAGTTACAGCATTTAGGTTTCATTACCTGACTTTCTCAGGATTAAATATTCGTTAAAGTTTAAATAAGGACTTTTTATATTCAATATGAAATTGGAAATTGTAATGCTTGTTATATTACAGTTTATAGTTTTAACATACGAAGAGTTGTAGATACTAAAAAAAGAGAGAACATATACGAAGTAGTGGTGCGAACACATTAACTCGTACAAATATCTATAGTTTCGAATAAAGTACGACACGATTAAGTTAACAATGAATATGTAGAAAAAATAAACTAGAAAACTTTCCTCAACACCAAGACTTTATAGACTCAAAATAGCCGTCTACTTTTTATTATTTGTCGTAAAGTTTGTGAAGAATTCCTGCCATAGGAAATTACGTCTGATTGTAAATGCACAATGGAGACAGAATCTGCATTAATATTCTATTTATGTAAAGATAAGACAAATGCAAACATAAACATTAATCATCTAGATGCATCGTAAAATGAACGGAACAATATGTGCATTTACTGCCAGATCTAGATAACAGTTGTGCATTTACTGCGTTTAGGGAAGTGCGAGAAAAAATAAAAAAGTACAATCAAATAGTTGACTATATTAATCTCATGTGGTCATTTTTTCAATAAATAATTGTAGATGTTGATTTTTATTGACTTACAAACGAACATGTGATTAGCATAATATATCATTATTCAGAATCGTATTGTGTTATATGCGAAGACAATAAAAGGTTTGTAAATAAATGTTATGAAAATTATATTTCATAATGTTTTATATGAAAAAATTTGATGACCATAACAAAATGAAAACATTACATGTCGATGTTTCAAGCGTACATTGTATTTTATGGATTTGAACTACTACTTTATGGAAGGGTTGGCTAATTATGTAATAGAATAGACGTTGTATGATTAAAAAGGGATTCCCGTTTCATTTGATATAAGATATTTAAATAATTCAATTTATCATTTACGAAACACAACCGAGGAAGAATTACCCTGCAACAGTCAGTTTTATTCTCTACATCTAATAGATTAATAACTTAGGCATTCTCAACTGTTTAACAATTTACGAATCCTCTAAAAACGAATACAATTGTTTAACAATGCGAGATCTCTAAATTGAAATTACGTGATGAGTTTAAGATGTATTGTGTACTCTTACCAAAGTTTGCGTGCTTCAAATCATACCATTAATTGCAAAGACAAAAAGACAAAAGACAAATTTTATTCAAGAAAATCAAGGCCATCGGCCCAAAATACAGCAATACAATATACAAAATTGTGTGGTTATGTAAGCATATAATAGATCTTGATAAAATATGAAATTATTGATCTACATGTAATTCATAATAGTTATTACTTATTAATGAAAATTAGGGCAACTGGCCACAAATACAACATTACAGTCTACAAATTTCTGTTGTTATGTTGATTTATAGTTTAAAAATGATACAATATATAAATTATTAAACTACTTAATAATACATATAAAAGAAAACTAAGACCAATTGCCCAAAATACGACATTGCACTATACAAAATTGTGTGGCAATGTTGATTTCTAGTTATAAATTGAGACAATATATATAATTATAAACAAATTATAAATACCTATTTATTAAAGAAAATTAAGGCCACCAGCCCAAAATACAATACTCTATGCAATATTATGTGGTTATATTAGTCTGTGCAGTAAAGTGAGACTATATAGAATAACTAAACTAACTATCAATACTGTTCATAAGTAGATATACATAATACATTAATTTTCTTAAAATGGTTTCTTCACTTGTTGATAATAAATCGTAAAAATCGTTTAACTCTTTCCCCCCTAAATACCAGTTAAATAAGAAATTATTTCTTATAGTATCATATTTATGACATTTAAAGAAAGCATGGAATTCACAGTCAATACTATCAGGACATAAGGAACATAATCTTTCTATTCTTGGTATATTGTGGTATCTGCCTATTTCTATTGCTAGTTTGTGATTCGAACATCTGAATTTACAAAATGCTAAACGATGAATATATGGTGTTTCTATTAAAAGATATTTTTCAACATTTAACAACGATTTAAAATGTTTATAATGCGTGATGAGTTTAAGATGTATTGTGTACTCTTACCAAAGTTTGCGTGCTTCAAATCATACCATTAATTGCAATAACTATATGTATATCAGTTTCAATGTCTAGGGATTCGATTCAATTGAAAAGTTAAATAGGCAGATAATATTTAGATCATATAACAATTATCAAAGTACAAAAGTTCTTTCCTTCGGTTACGAAACTGCAGTCAATATTATTATAAATATTTACAATACATCTGTCCTTCCATATTCCATTTGTGACGAATGTTGCCCAAAAACAGTAATCTTAAAACACTAAAAATATACTCCCTTCAATTAAGGTTCAAATTACCCTGTTGCAGACAAAATAACACTTATACCATATTATAAATCACATAAAATATATATTCGGACAAACATCACACCTGAGGATCGTTTAGTTACAATAAAATGTAATAAGACAATGTTAAAGATGTACTCAGACCGAGACTTATGGCAGGATTAAGAACTTTTGGTAATAGTAATACCCATAAATGTATAAAATAGCGATAAATTTAGTCTGATGTAAGTTGATCGTCTACAAAATGTCCTTGCAATATTGTGTAATCGTGTGATACTACGTTAATTATTTTGACTTTTCGATATTAGTGTAGTTGAACTTTTGTCTCTGACTTTTATGCATAATTTTAATAACTTCAATCATTTAAGGCGGACATTTCAAAAACAATCTTGTTGCCGATGTATTTTTGTACTAGATTTCCACGAAAAAATATCTAAATGTTTCCCTAGCTTGATTATATGCGTTATGCTGAACTGATGTATTTTGCGTTTATTTATAAGGCATTTATTTCCTTTTAAAATGCATCTTATCTGTCATGCATTAAAAATGGTCTTCCTATTAAAACCGGGACCACAATTAAGAATTCAAGAATTTACACAAGGTGTTTCAAGATAGAGTTAAGGACCAAATGCATGGTAATGTCGACATTGACGAAATACGTTTGTCTTTATATATAATAAAGTACTACGACCAACTTATATATCACTATTCTCTTTTTGGGGATTTTAAAGATAGTATATATAAAAATGCATATTCAGAGTAACACTTATTTATGACACAGTATTGGATTACTGGCCTTGAGCTATGGCATTAGCATACATTGGCATCATTAGGGCTAACCTATCCTTCTAGTATTTCATTTGGTAAAGCAATACTGTATCTTTACTCCCATAGAAAATAGGACAAACCCATAGAGATATCTAATTAAGGTTGTAATAAAACAGGGTTGGCATATTGTGTTCATCATAACCTTTGGCCTTTAATGAATGTATCAATGTCCAGCGTGTAACAATTACTCTGATGAAACTGACATTTATTTGTTATAAAGAAAATAATCACAATTTTTGATCATAGAATAATCAGTCAATGTTATGGTCATATCATGTGTTTGTCAGTGATATATAATCCAGAGAAAACCTTGATGTTCGTGGGTGAGGCTTTATAGATATAATTACTATCAAATATACTAAAACGAACAGCGTATATTGGACGCTAGCGCAATGTATATACACTATATTTTATATTATAAGATTTTCTATATTGAAGATTGTATTCACACATTTCTTTTCATCGTTATAAACCTATGTAAACCATGACAAGTAAAGAAGACATTTTAAAGATTTCATACAATGCACTTGTTGCGTATGCATTATTCATCACATTACTCCAATTTTATGGCTCAGAAATCATTGCCACGAACAATATTTCAAAATACCCTGGCTAAAACAAAATCATGAATATTCGTAAAATGTAGCAAACTATTCTAAATCACAATTTTTAGTCAGTTAGAAACTTAATGAGTTGACTAAACTGATTTATGTTCACATTCAAATTTATATCAGCACTAAATTTCATTTCATCATATCGCACCAAGTTCTACTGAAAACCACTAGGACTACCACGCTCATTGTATTCTTTAACGTAATAATTTTCAAGAATTGAATTATATTTTATTGAACCTATTGTCAAACGTAAGACTTAAAAATTAAGGACGCCAAATGCTAATTTAGACAATATAGCAAAGGATAGTTTTAGTGTTCATGACAGACTAATCAATCAAACAATATAATTATTTCAACTTTCATGGTACTTTTTTATTCCATACTTATACTAGTAGTATTACTACACTATATTTTTTCTTCTTTAGTGTAACGAACCCTTTTATTAAATTTAATTCCTTTGAGTATTAATACCTTACGGCATGTGATCACTACTCTGTATCAGGCAAAGCAAAAGACAATGCGTGCGAAGGAAGACTTTTTTCTTTAGCAAGCTATGCCATAAAATCTGACACTAGTAAAAGAGTTAAAATTGTTGACATTGATGGTTGTAAAACACTTTGAAAGTCAAACACGGTGCAAATGAAGCAAACTAGAGCTTTTTTTAAGTTGTTTACGTTTTTCTTCCTAAGATTTCATAATCTAAAATAAACAATGGAATGTAGTACATTTTACATATTTAGGCTAACACCCTTTTAACATTTCTGACAAAGAAATGTAAATTCTTATTTTACACAATTTTTATTACATTCAAAAGGGTTTAGCTGATACGCTAGTGTGAAGTTTGGTCTTATATAGCTTTCTGTAAGACACATTTGATAATATATGGTTTGGATTTTGTCTACTTTAGAAACACAAAGCTGTATTTAACAGAATTTATTTCAATTCAAGAGTTTCATTAGTGCTTGCACTGTACGGTTTATATGTGCCATTTGTAAAATAGGTATCTGATAGTTTTCAAGATATCCGATCTTTACTCCAAGTATTCAATGCACTTAGAAAATAGAATTATCTTATGCATGTAGGTTGTATACCTATTCACTTAGCTGTTCAAATTATTGTTGGGAAATATTATCATGGTGTGTTTAAGCATTTGATGTACAGTGAATTGATGCATCAAACATTGCACAAATACGATCATGAGTATGCCATTCATATTGCCCTAAAATACGACATGGTTGTATGTTGCTTTAATTCCTGACAATTTTCTAGACACAATCAAAACATAAGTGCACTAATAGTTAAGTATATTCTTTTCATAAGATATAACCTAGTCATGACTAGCAAAACCACCACCATCCCATCCTAACTAGAAATACATCATTTTAACTTTATTCATTGAGTATTGACTAGTACTACACGACCTATGAATAGCAAAGGAAGGTAAAGTGTTTACAGTCTTTTTAAAGTCATTCACCGCTTCAGTTCCATATACATGTATAACGAAAATGTCTATGACTGGAATCACTTCCTGTATCATATAGAATTGTCATTACATGTAGTCGTATAAGTATTAAGTACAAGTACAAATTTTAGTATAATACATTTGACAAAATAGAACTAGAGTACAGCCACTAAGCATTATACGATTGTAGGAGTTCGATATTGACATTTCATTTATAAAAGAACTAAGCTAAGTGGGGGTTGAGTACATCTATTTAGTTATTGATAAAACGAAAACAACACTGTTACAAAATTACTTAAGCGTACTTTGCCTGTTAATGATTCCATTAAACAACTAAGTGTACACCATGTATTAACATTTTAAGAACATGTGAAATGTTATTGTAGACGTCAAATTATAAACAAAATACTGGTACTTTAATGTTATAATAATTGTATTTCGTATTTGTTTTTTGCATTGTCATTGACTCATTTTAAGGCAATCGATTTGACAAAACAGCTGACATACTTATCATTCAAAAGGATTGTACTTTAAGCTTGTTAACTTCATAACAAACATCTTCCTATAAATTTGTTTATAGCAACGTTCGTATAACTACTCCGTATCTTAAGTGAACAGTCCTTATCGTGTCCTTCATGAAGATAAGTCATTCTGAACAAACCTAATGAGTATATAGGTTCCATTGACGCTGACATAATTATATCATCGAGTCATTCAATTATTGTGGTGTTATTGTTCCATGTTAGATTACACGTATTATTCTAATTGACAGATTTGTCCATTTTGCTTATCGAGTTCACTAACACTAGTATTTATATTGTCTTCTATTATTTAAAAGATGTAGGTCATTTGATTCATTTACTATGATAACATCTCTGTGATCATTGAGGGACGGAATCTCATCTTCAACAACTGAAACATGAACTTGTTCTTCTTTTATAATTTTCCATTACTGAATATTGATTCTGACGCTTTTTTCTTTTACATGTTTGACTTTGATTAGATATTTAAACGCATGTTTTAGATGTCACAGTATAATACTGTCTTTTGTTATGTTACATCCGAATACTGTTCCATTTTAAAAATGTTAAAACGTCAAAGAACTTCAAAGAATTATTTGTGGTTGATAGCAAACCCAGACAGAATTCGATGATACACTTTTGTCATTTTTTTAATGGCTAAAATACTTTTGATCATTTGTATATTGACACGTTTCATGTTCTACTAATTCAGATTCTTAAGCATGCCGTTATGTACCATTTAAGTATGGAAATAAGGCAGTAACTTGATGTGTTTAGATTTTACTAATCAACATAAATGTTGTATATAATGTTAGAATTAAAAGCAAGTTAATATATTTAAATAACAAATTTGTTTCAACAATCCAAAGGAAAATTCCAAATGGTTGTATACGTCGTTGAATATGTTCCTTTTTATTCAGAGACGGAATCTTAACAAATTGCTTTGTTGAAATTATATTAATGATGTCTTTGAAATTTTACATATTGCAATTTACATTATGCAACAAATGCACATCAATTTGAATCCTTTTCATTGAGATGACAAATGCAATATGCTTTTAAAATAAATGTGTCTATATATAATGGGAATAATGCTTTGTGCGTTATCCATTGAGAAACAAACATTAGGTGAATAAGACATAACCGTAAAATAGCAAATATTTGATTCCTTGGTGTAATGCAGATTAATTTAACTAGTAAAGTAGATGTTTTGGATTTATTCTTTGAAGTTTTGAAGTATGTTATATTGTAATTCAAAACGTAGAAAAAATTAACATGTTGGTAATTGCCAAAATGTTTCTGCTTATGCATCGCCAACATCAAATCGATTCGACTTGATTTGCAAAACGATAAACACCGTTTTCAAACACAGTTCCGGCATAATGTTTTATCACACTTGTGTTAATCTCACTGGCGCCATTTTAAGAACACCAGAACGAATATATTGTGTTTAAGGTCATCATTACCTGTATTTCAAATGTTTTTTATGAATGAGGATTACGATTTTTTTGTTCTATTCAAAAAGAAATGTGAAGGCGTGAAAATGAATATCGATGATATGATATGAATGATTATTTAAACACAAATTGATATCTGCAGAAAAACTCTTAAAGTATCACTTGAGTTTAGGATATTATCATTGTCCGATGTTTTAAACACACAAATAACAGGGTTAGCAAAAGTAACAGCACATAATCCTTAACAAAGTATAGAGTAAAATACAATTCGATACCAACATGTTATGGCATTCATTGAAATAAGTTTTTGTTCGATGTTGATATTTTAGATAATATTTGTAAGGACTGATTTCGAAACATTGAATGGTTTTATATTAATGGATGCTGCTTTGTGTGGAATAAACGTTTTGCTGTTTGTTAAATAGGTTCATAAATCATACCTCCTTTTAGTAAAAGATAAATGAGCACACAAAGAGAAAACTATTCTTAACTGAAACAAATGCATTTTGGACACTTTTGCTAATGCATGACAATTCAAGGCTGTTCCAAGTGTCTCAGAAATCGAGATGAATATCTTTTGTTTTTTGTTCAAAGCATGCCACATACAGTGAATATAATGCCATGTTTTGTATAATCAGTATCTTTAAGAAGAAAACAAAACTTTCTAAAACACCATTTGATTTATCATTTAACTTATACTTAATTATGCGACTTCTAATTCAATTCTCTGTGTTAAGTATAACACTGTCCACAGACTGCAAATTATATTCAAGCGCAATTAACTGGAATAAATGTATTCTATTCAAATGACTCCCATAATAACTTTCGAGCATTTTAAAGTAAACATATATCAAAACCCCCAAAAAGTAGAATTGTGTTGTCAATATTTTTAACAATACTTTTGAACTTAAGCTGGGAAAGATAGGGTATTTTGATTAAAGAAACTTATAAAAAATATGTACTTCACAATGACTACACGTTTTAAGGACATTTTTATATGTACTGTTAATGTCAGTAACATACATCTTCGTATAGGGACAATGTCATTGAATTGCATTACTATTATGTAAGTCTATGACTATTAACGCCAGCAAATGATCATCACCCTAGGGAATAACACCAGACTGTATAAGATTATACACTTTTTCCACATTATGATTTTTTACGAAGGCAATAATTGTAATGTTGTCTAGTAAAGTAAGATTCATTGTATAAAATTACCAATTCAAAATTTGTATTCCGTTGACCTGAACACTGCAGTTGACTTGGCGTAAAATTCTTTGAAAAGTACATTGTTTAGTCACGGAATATGATCATTAATTTGGTTCATGTTACAGTTAGGTCTACATTATTCAGTGCAAAACAATGGCAATATGAAATGAAAGCATTATTTTGGATTGCTTTGGACACTGAATAATTCTTTTATTACGTTTTTGTTGCATGTTACTGTGCAATAAATAATAATAATACAAGAATCGTTTATATTTATTCGCCTGTAATATTAACTCCGCCAATTTTTCTTCAGTCCGTCATTTCCTGGTAGGATCAAAGATCCCTATGTGCATGTTGTTATTAAGGTTCAAATAATATAGTAACCAATTTTAACAATTACATATACTCGTATATAAGTTCGTTACATAGTTTTAACAAACCGTTTAATATCTTCAGTGTACACTTATGCCACCTTATACCACACTGCTTAATTTCCTCAGCACAACTGTCTGGCTTACTTACATCAACTGACCATTCTATCAACCTTCAAAATTGTTTTACAAACTCATGTAATTATGGTCATGAATACTCATACATATATGTTCTTACTTATATAAAATATATAATAGTAGTGTCACAAAGCTAAATTCTGACGAATTGATTATATAAATAGGTGGCAAAAGGTGTATTACTATTTTGAAGCATACATCACTTTTTTAGCACTGTATGATAAGTAAATATTCTAATTTTACTTCAGGGCAATTGTTTTACCATACTCACACTAAACTCATAAGGATGAATTTTATCAAAAATATTATTTCACACTTTTTTCTACTTTCGAAATTTACCAAGCAAGAGAGAACGAATTGTAGTCTGTTTACGAGCAGATTAAGATGGATAACAATAAGTCAAAATACTGTTCCATCACCCAGGGGAAGAAAATTACACTACACAAGATCATTATATATATGCACATTCTGACGAAACTACTTAGAATTTAATTGTGTGATATTCTCTCTAAGGGCAAGGTATGTTACATTTCCGTTATATATTTAACACTGGTTTGATGCGCTGATAAAACTCCTAGCAAACCGTGTCATCATGATATTAAGGCAATTGTTTAATATATGCAAATTTATACATACTTAACTTGGCAAACTTATTGATCATGATATAAAAGAGATGTACAATACGGATGGCGTTATGAATTTGAATTGCCATGCTCTCGACCATAGTACGCTTAAAGTACATGGTCAATTCGTTATCTAAATACTGTTACTGCAATAATGATGTAAATAATTGTAGGTCAATGGAACACAATTGTTAACCGTTACATTTGCTTTTTGTTAAGTACAAATGTATCGTTGTCCTACATGAAATACTTCCACCTATATTTTAACTTGTTTAATATTATTCACAAATAACTTAAGTGTGCGAGACTAATGATAACTTATAAAAGTTGACAACTGTAATTATATTTGCGTAATTGGCCTTTTTCAACTTCAAATCAATTTGGCTATGGTAAAATGAACACGTGTAATCATTGATTGAATTATATAATAGAACCTACCTCACTGCATCATAAAGTCGAAAGTATAATCAAGAAACGATCATTTTTCTCTACTAAAACAGCAAGGATAAGAGTTTAAATCTTAAATTTCAATTTGCTGATTTTAACCCACCATTTAATGTCGTGCGATAAGACTTTCAATTACATTTAAAACTTATGTAATGTCATTTTAAGCTGTTTACCATTATCTCTTTGGAGGGATTAAAAACGCAAGATTACTTTCTCATCATGATAACACTTTCTCCTCTTGTATAATCCATTTCATTATCCCTCTCACTATGTTTACTTGATCAATGTTCTAGAATTTGTTTGAATCTAGTAAAAGTGTTGATATGACACAGTCATTCGGCCTACATGCTAGTTTGTCAATCCAATGATAAGCAATTTTGAACATCATTTTGGCTCACGACCGTCTAATTGAATCTTATACAATTCGCCTAGAACTGGTTAAACCTGACTTTAAGTGCATTGCCTATTGAGCACGATTATGTGAACATCACGTAAAGTCACGTTTGTGAGATAAGTTGTAATAAACAATATGTATTTCGTTTTCCTTGTATGTGAGTGGATATATCTAGATAAAGAATGGCTTTAACAAAGATAATTGACGTTGTTGGAACTACTTCCTTAACACACTCTTTAGTAGTTTTACTTTGACTATCGCAATCAACATCCGATATTGTATTAAACTGCTTTAGGAAATTTTTCCCGTTTAATCATTTAATTAAAACACTAGATAATAGCATTATTGTAAAAGCAACAAAATAGATTAATTGAGCTGTAATGATTCTTACCTGAATGTTCTTTACTTGCCATTGAAAATGACTAAAGAACGTTTAAAATAGATGTACATCTATAAAAGAAAATTGATATAGCTTGAATAAAAAAATAAATATTCTTTTTCCTGTGTCATTAAATCGTTTGAATTAGTGCGTTAGAATTTGCGTTGCCTAGACAAAACACCAACTTTGATGTCTTTGTATTTCATTTTTTAATTTTACACTTGATTAAAAAAAGTTTCACCTCTCCTGACAAACGAGTTTACAGAAAATCGAGTTTTTTCCCATAGGGTTGTAAATCAACGGAGAAAAGTTTGATGATTGCCGTTCCTTACGTGAGTTTTATTCTATGTAAATCTTGATTGTTGTTTACTGCACTTTTTGTTCAAGTGCAGTACGTAAACAGCATTTTATAGCATGAGACAATAATCAATACAACTGGCTTTCAACGGCTTTAAGAATACGACGAAGAATAATGAAAGGATAAAGGAGTTACTTACAGAGAAATAGAAACGGAATGCCAAATTAAGGATACGTTGTAAACCAATGCAATGCTGTATCATGATTAAAATTTGCATTACACTGAATTATTCACAATGTAAAATGTATGCACATTTTGAGAGAACTATAATGGAAATTGGCATGTTTCTATTGAGTGTTCGTTTGACATTAAATACATTCTGATTAACTCATTTAAATCGAAATTTACGACCAAATAACATTTTCAGATTACATTTTCTCATTTACATAAAATTGAATTGATATTTATTACAGTAATTTCGTACTAGGTAAACACAATTATAACGGTAACTTAATTGTATTTTCGATGTCTTCAGAATGTTAATACAACGCATTCAAACGCAAATACTTTACGTAGCTAATTCAATATTTTACAAAAACGGTAAAAATCTAGCAAACACTACAACTCTCTTTTTTAAACACAACTAAAAGCAATCGAACAAATGTTGGGATTAAAGTGTATTATCACAAGATACTTGACTTAAAACATTTAGGCAATGCACTAAGCATTTTTTCGCGAGCATAATTATGCCTGTATGACATTTCATACAAAGTAGTGTGTACGGAAGAGCATATTTAAGGAATGAAAGTAGCCAAAATATCTGAAATAACGAGACTAGTAGCTGATACTAGGTGTATCAATATTAATGTCCATATGCATAAAAGTAACTTTTTTTTAATTTGATGAAGAGGCAACTAAGTCTCTACAATATGATGTTAAATAGGAAAACGTTACAAATAAAAACTACTCAACCAAATTGAAAAGCGCCGTTAAGTCGGCATCTCTACAACTTGCTAAATTGATGCTGTACATAATCTAGACAATGTAACACTAGACTAGAACCAAAAGTGTATCAACAAAAACACAAACGGGACAGCTTATTAATAAAAAACACAATACGTCTTGACTGTACAATACAATTTATAAAAAATACAGTATTTAGCAAGTAGATTTTTTACAAACACTATTGTTTGTAATGATTGTTTTTTCCTGTCACTATGTTGCGAAAAGTGAATCCATTATTTACGATATCAATACAAACAACATAAAACCATGTACAGTGTTTAATTATTCCTGTCTGAAGCTTATATTGTGGCAGAAAAGATTCCAGCACACCTTTGTAGACATTTAGTAAAACAAGTTTTTGCCCTGTATTGGCTTGCAACAGTCTTTTCCTTAACCAATATTAACTTTCTGTTCTATTTGCATTATTCCACACGTGTAAAAGTAGAGCTACTGTACATGTACTCGTGCTAGTTTTACTGGGCAGAAATTAGTTAATCTCCTCCACACTCCCCTCTCTCTCTCTCTCTCTCTCTCTCTCTCTCTCTCTCTCTCTCTCTCTCTCTCTCTCTCTCTCTCTCTCTCTCTCTCTCTCTCTCTCTCTCTCTCTTTATATTTTCTGATAAAAATATATCAAATGTATTGTATTTATGAATGCGCGTGAAAGTGTCTGGAACTTTTCACATAATTGTCCTTCAAATGAAACGTTTTCGGTAAGACTTGGATCATAAATCGCCAATTCCAGAACAGAACAACAGTGATAATGTATAGTTATACGAATATAATATGACAAGATATTACTCAACCTAAATGACTACAAAATGAGCAGTCTTTGCAAAGAAAGTGAATATAAAGATGAAACTAAGTATTTTAGTTGCTTCATGTTATGTATTTTTCACAGTAATGTATTACGTTGAACGTTTGTAAAGACCAGAAGTAAAATCACTTGGTACTGCAATGCTTAACATTTAGCTACCACGACTTCATTGACTTTGACAAAAGTGTTAATGTTGTTTATTTTACTATGTTTAACAATTGCTGTAAATCAAGAAATAGTTTTTGTGAAGCTTGCCACGGTACTTAATTCAAACGCATTGTCATAAATGATCTGTTTTAATAGTTGTCTGAATAATTATAACTAGAACTATACTTTGTATTTAATTTCCGTCACCTTATATCAATTGACAAATATATTTTACCTAATGAGCAAATAAGCAAATCTATCTAACTATAACAATTTTCATTCAACTATGTATGAAGTGTCTATTGTGGCATTTTGACAATATCAGCAGATAAAAACAACTATGATGATGACCCTGTTAAATGTCGAGGAGACTTCGAACATCATTATGACGCAAGTTAGTTTCATTCATTTCGTGAAACATCATGTCAAGGATAGGTTTAATGACTACTTTAAGTACATCTTTTATTGAACCACGTGATAAAAACTTCTAGGAAACTAAGCTGGAATGTGTAAACAACGCCCATGTATAAGAGATTGCCTTGAATCTTTAAAGACAACAAAGAATTGTTTGGACATAAAGTGAAAACCATATCAGGACAAGATTAACTCTTATCTAGAGTTCCTTAAAACACGTTTACTTGTGTGTAAAAGACATGGAGGTTTTGTTTAGGCACGCTGTGTTATCTTCTATCTATTTCATCCTTAGTAATATAAAGAAATGTTTTATGAGTAATATAAAGAAATGTTTTATGGTAGACATACGTGTTTCATTAAATAATCAATTTTAAATAAATTTACATGTATTGCGGAAAATAATTGTTGTATGACTGGACAAAATATGTTTTATGCCTGATAGAATATACCGGTTATCTATCGCTTAACTTTGCAAATACTTCACAATCAAATCTAAAGTAGACATTTTTTAAAATTTTCATATGAACATTCTCCTTTTTCTTATCGTTATTGTAACTACTTCCTGTAACATTTTTACACTATCTAATGTTTAATGGCATTAGGGATTTATACCTGTTTATATATTACTGACAAAACACCAGAATTTAACTATTTCATCTCTCTAATGATCAACACTAATTTATTATATCCTGTGTGAGACGTTATTGGAAACTTTTGTAATTATAAGTGCTACTAATAACAATTTATTGTCGCTACTCTCTTTGATATTTATTTTATTAACGTGCTGAGTATGTTGAAGATAGTTGTTACGACAAATGTCACATTACTTTTCTCCAATGACATTAATAATTTCTGCGAAATATAGAAGTGACTATTGTCTCATATTACGAAAAGCATTGTTATTTTTAAGATGTAAAGTGTATAGAAGCCAATACTAAGTTATCGGAAATGAAGATATTAAAAATAATCTCAGCTAAACGACTACAACAACTTTTTCATTTATTCCATATATTTTCGATGCTGAAGAAAAGTAAATTCATGTAACACTGTTATGAAAATTTCTTTCATTTAACTAAGTGATTTAAACTTCTCTATATAATTACTATTTCTCAATTGAAAATGTTTAGACAATCTCATTACTAAATTTAAAGGGAAAATATTTTTAGTAATGGTTTGAAAGAAATACTATGGAACACCTAGCTTAGCAATACTCGCATACAATTGACACAATCATGTCATAGTTTTCTACGTTTTCCTACTATGATTAGGGATGTAATGTAATTATCAATTGATGTAAATGAGATTTTGAAAAAAGGCAATCACATAATTTTACTCTATCATTTCCAAAAAAAAAACAGGAAAAACTAACTGAAATACACAAATTTAAAATTCGAATCACAATACAAAAAATACAAATGTTAATCTTACTTTAGTGCGATCTAGCTTGAATTCAAATAGATTTTGATATCCGTTATACTTAATCACAATGCAATACTGAAAGTGTCATTTATCAGTGTATGTGCAATCTTGAATTATTGTATAACGTTTCTAGTTTTCTCTTGTCATCAGCTGTAGTGTCTGGAAAATAACACAAATGTCGTAAATGCAAGATTCATTGGAAAAAATATCTGACAATGTTCTCAAACATCGCAATTTCCTTATTTGAGAATACTGTATGTGGAGGCACGCATGTACAAATAAGACATACACAATTATTACACAACGTCTCTTGGTTATAAGATAGACATGTTACAACTGTTGTTTCTATACAACAACACATACAACATGAGACTTCAATCAATCAGAAACAACAATATACCCTACCAATACAAGATCAAAACCTTTAGCAAGTGTATCTTTTTAAATCAACAACATCCGTTCATATTATCAGATTGCGTGTCGACATAACAAAGATAAGTACAATATTGATGAAAACATATAAAATATATTGATATTGCATGTACGAATCCATCTCAATGGTAGCAATCACTTATTAGATGTCAATATTTATTATGTATTAAACGACGTTGAGATGAACTAATACAATTGAAATTGAGACTTGAAGTTCAAGGCATGTATCCATAGCAAGGAAAACTTACTTAGTACGCTAAATTGTCGAATTTCTATGCTAATTATTAAAACTTATATGCTTTAAATTAATGTACGATAAACTAATATTTAAAAGGTTTTTCTGGCTACGACTGCATGAAAATGCTTCGGATATTCCATTTCTATACATTTTATGAAACTGCATTTTTTTCTACTTCAGGAACAAAACGCAGTGTTTAAGAAGTTGGTGTGAGATATTTGCTTTACGATCATAAGTAACAGTGGAAGACCTAGTAAATGTTATGAACAAAATAAAAAAGCATAATGCATCGTACCATGTACATTATGATAATCTATAAATCATTGCACAGCAAACAATGTCTAACATACATGTAGGACGTTTTGCCACTTGTTTTTGTAAAGCAGAAATTTGATAGAATTCCACTTCAATAAATGTATGTTTTTACTGATTCCACTCTAGAAATTATTCTTATTACTTCAGATTCAATTGGACATTCCTCGCCAACCAAATTGTTTTGTACGTAATCTGAATAATAATGTAGTGTAACACGCAGGAAATATCTCCAATGCGGTGGTATTTATAAAACAAGATTGTAACAGAATATCCATCTTATTCGAAACAATACAGATGCATGCATACATTATTTGGCGGAATAATTCATTTAACTGTCAGTAGGGTATTTTGATTAAATTAAAACAATTGAAATGGCCTTCATTTCGTAAACGAAAATAAACATAATTATTCATTGTGGAGAAAATAAACAAAACTAGATTGATATTAAATTGATGAAACGGCATTGCTTAAACTCTGAAATAGAGATTTATTGCTTAAATCAGCTCTATAATTGATTATACATCAATGTCGTTATTATTTGTCAATGAATTGCTTGTTGTTAAACATGAAAACTATTATGACAATAAATGGTTTTAAATAATATTATGATCAATTAAAGTATAAAATCAAATTTATCATTAGTTTTGTATGTGTAAAACATATCATAGCCGATGAAAATCTGCCTACTTTAACTTAAAATGTATTAAACTTTACACTTAATTATTTTTACGAATATCTACTGCAAATGGGATGTTTATCTAGTGAGTATATTCGGTTATTAAATCCAAATGTTATTTCATTGTATTATCTAAATTATCGAAACTGTAGGCGTTTTGTTCTTGCCTAATGATAGTGAACGTTTAATTGTTCTATATAAATTACTTTGCGTTCAAATCAAACTCGATTTGTAAATTTCTAAACAGATTGTATACCGACTTGAGTTTATCCAATTGTGGTAATGTTATAAGCACTGGATTGGTTTTATGCGTTTTGTTTTGTCTGTTCGCAATGCATAAGTGATTTGAAATTTGCAGAATAAAGGTTTTCAAGTTTGTTGACGTAACTTGATAATTATTCAGTTGTGAAAGTGAAATACTGCTATCGGCTTTAACAAAAACATCGTTGTTTTTGTAAAAATACTCTAAATAACAGACTCAAATAATTGAAATTCGAAAATTAACCATCAGTTACAACGCTAGCTGCTTTCTTTCGCTAGTTACTTGTAGTTTATAATAATAGCGTTCAAATCAACAGTTTACTGACATAACTTAACGGTTTAGAATTTTTTAGTACTTTATTTTTGAAATAATGCATCAATAGAACAAAAATCATGTATTCGCATTCACATGTATTAGCACAATCATTTGGCACAGTTTGTTTTATTATCCGGAGATAACGCTATAAACCAATGTTCGTTTAGAAAGTAATTGAATTTGTCAAACAACTAACAGATAGTAAACGTGACTAGAAAAGGAAATTAGATCGTGATAGATCGTATTAGATTATCCGTTTAAGTTACCGCTCAATTAACACTGAAAATCGGTAAACTTGATGACGTAAATTATAGACCAGTTGGATATACTATAAATGGCACAGTATTTGTCAAACGAAGCAGATGTTGACCTTAATTATACCACGTGTTTCCTCCGGAGGACATTTAAAACAATAAAGAATTAGAAGCGTGTGACACGAATAGACTTGCGTGTTAAGATGATCAGCATGAATGTTAATGAAACCTCAATCGGAAGAAAGATATTTGATTATACTATTAGATCAATTTTTAAAATGATTCGGTCATTGACATTGTATTAAACCAGACTGAACAGGCAAGAGAGATAAATTCATAGTCTTGATTTAACAACATTTATGACTTAAACAATAATCTACTATAGATAATATAGACTTGTTAAAGCAATTTCATGGTTAAGAATTTCAAATAACAAATGTTAAAGCTCTTGCTAAACTAACTTACTACATTCAGACTCTGAAATATATTTTATTCTAAGCTTTAGATGTTGACTTTTTAGACCTAAGTGAATTGCACTTGTTTGATTGCTAAGGTACTTTATACAGTTAAATGTTTCTGTTAAATTTTAAAAATTCTACCATATTGTTACACACCTGCAGTTATGCAATTGGATTGTTAGTTAATGTTTCTTGTCCTAGATCTACTCTTTGGTAAGGTCCATCACTGATTAAACCTCCTTTTTAGTGTACGCTTTGTTACGATTTGTGAACGCCACCAAATACTTTGAACTTAGTAAGTTCAAAATGTTCATAACCAACAAGAAGAAAACTATTCTACCATAAATGATAAGGAATGAAATCATATTATGCCATTAAGCTTTGTTTGTTCACCATTTGACGCAATGCATAGGTAGTTATCTTTATCGAAAGGTAATTGAATGGATAATTTACGAAATTAAGATCACAAGTACCAAATCGTAAATCATTTAGATTAATGGATTCAAAATTACTAAACATTTACTAAACAGTAAACACATATACATTACAAAACAGACAAACATAAATGTAAATGTCCTTAATGTACATAATAAGGTAATAATGATGTAAGAGTGTCATTTGTAATCATTTTCCTTAGTTAACATAATTTCATGTTTGTCATTACATTTGCTTTAAATAATGTTACCGTGATTAAATGTTTCATTTAATAAAAGTTCTCTAAAAGATACATATTGACTGTTGTTTCTAAAGATTCACATTATAGTTTTTATAAAACTTTTATTACAGTGAAGTTCTGCTATTAAGACCACTTTCGTCAATTCAAAATCATCCGATGTTTTACTATTGTTAAGACCCAAATGCTTAATAAGTGATCAAAATGGTCTCTATAATAAAACCGTTTAGCTATTAAGACCATTGATTTTGCTGGTTTAAATAGCGGAACTTTACCGGATAACTTTTTAATTAATTTATATTTTGTAACAACATCGAAAGTAGTATTAGTTTGTCGTGTTTTGGTACAATAATAAGCTATCATACTCTTGTAACAACATCGAAGTAGTATTAGTTTGTCGTGTTTTGGTACAATAATAAGCTATCATACTCATTTAGATTATGCAATACTTTCATACTAGACATCCAATACGAAATATAATCATTTTGTACGTATAACAATCATTCCCAAGACTCCATATTAATAAGACATTCTTCATTCACGAAACGAACGGCTTCCAAAACATTGTCTAAATAACTCTCAAGCATGTTACCTAATTTGCATGAATTTAATCTTCAGTGATAGTATGTGAAAAGACACGAGAGAACTTTGATTGACTGGTAGGATAATCACGTTTATTTTCTGCCAAATTGTAGTAACACTTCCTTGAACTTATCTGACCTTGTACGAGGTGCCGAACGCCACTCTATCAGAGTGTTTGCGAAGAGTGTGTTTTTGCCGCAAGCGATAATGACTAAATGTGCACACATCTTTGAAACTTGCAAGACATAATATGAGAGTAGCTTTTAGACCTAATGAATCATTACTTTGATACCAAAATATGTGACATTCATTCACACCTGTGTCTTATACGGCAGTTATGATTATCATTAATCTAACCACTTAACCAAAACGCCATTTAGTAAGTTTTCTTCATGAATCTGGCGCATCAACTTCAGCGATATTGTACATTTGTCAATTGGCATTAATGTGGGTGTCAAACTTGTTGGACTTGTAACATCTGGATTAGCACTAAAATCAAAGTAAATATATTTAGCAATCGATATTGCATGAAGGAATTAATTTCTTTATACAGATTTGGAACACTAGCAATATTATAAAAAAATCTCATAAATGTGTTCGGATGTTTTCGCATATTGCCAAGTTGTCTTGGTGCAATGTACTTAACACGACTCCAGTTATCTCATTTGTTGGAAACTAATGCAACAAACTGAATGAAATACTACTTTGAACCGATGCATCGGTTAAGCATACTGATGGCATATAAGTGATTAACATAGATATAACTTTCCATGTTCCATGTCAGTTTGAATTATCTGCTTTTGCTTTTCCATCACACTAATCTGATTATGCAGCTTTAAGTCTACAAAACTACTATGTTTTAGAGAAATTGTTCAGACAAAAATCATTGCAGTAAGTAATCATGATTGAAGTTATGTCAAAACTAGACATACAAGAAATATGATTATACCTTATCATATTTTCATGTAGTAGTATCAACATCTTTCATTATTTATCTTGCAAAACTATAGAATTTCTGTCGGCGCCTATTAAAGATAAGTGACGATCTAACACTTTCGACGACTGACATCCGATTCATTCATCCAGACACCAAATACGTGTTTTGATAGACAATTTACCAGAAAAGCCACATATAACATTAGCTATAATTCAAATCATTCACTTAAGCACAAACTATAAGCATACACATTCAAACATTGGTGATTGTTTGACTCTATAGTCAATTGACAAATGTAATGTGAATAATGTCAGTATTCAATCGTATAGAAAATATTTAATTGCCATTTGCCCTCTAACCCATTAATAACATTATGATGAATTTTAAGTCCAGTTGGGCAATTGTCTACGAATTAACGCTCATATATATCGTCTAGACTATACATGTGTAATCATTAGTTTTTCTATTGTTTACAGATCAAATGTATTAGGATAATTTATCACTGACACTAATTAATGAATTCTCCATTTTTGTTGGCGAACATTTGGAAATCGATGCTATGTAAATAATATTCAGATAAAACAAAACAGTCTAAAGTGTTTTTTTCTTTACTCTTATTGATACAGAAGTATTTATAAATTGTATTTGCTATCCACACTGACTATGGAAAATTAATCAGTAGTACATTCTTGCTCACCATATGTAATTTTACGGTTTAAATGGAACATAGAATAATCAAAGCGTTGATAGCGTTAACATGTTGTTAACAATGGGACTATTTTTCACGCGTAGGTGCTTACCTACATATTCAAAACGTTGCGCCTAATTTGACTGCGCATGACCGAATGTAATTATCCGCTATATTTTTGTGATACGTTTTTAAAAGTTGTTGTTTCTAAGACCTGAGTATCAAGCAACACTGTCAAAAACTAGAAAGACAAGTTATATTTGTGTAATTCACATCTACAGCGATTGTATCTGCTATTTGCATTACGCGTGCATTCTGAATAATCTTACTTTTATAGAGCTAGCCAAATTACGAAAATAAATAGAAATACTGCCTTTATGTGTGAGATAATCAATTCAAATTACAGTTTGCAGACTGCATTCTCTTGCTAATCGTATCGCTCTATACATTGTGAAACATCTTTCTATTACCGTGATAAATGGCAGTTGTTTTAACGGCAAATACTTCCAAAGATGCTATAACTTATATAATAATATCGAATAGTAGCACATGTAATGCATAATTAGATTCGCAAATAAGACATACACGGTGTAAAGAAACTGCTCCTTGTTAAATGAAATAAATCGGTCGATGCTTATCAAATCAAAAAAGCAGGCAGTACATTTATTAAAAATGCAAACAATACCAAAATTGTTTGAAGATATCAATTATTATTTATTTGCAATGTTGCATCAAGAGCAATTTTAACTGCAAACTATTGTATTATAGAGTAATAATTCTGTGCTACTGGCTTAATAAAACAATCGACAACTTTACTTGAATTGACAGTTTTCACGTAAGCTATATCGACGATTTGTAAATATTAGAAAGAAATGTATTTTGAATTGACTTCATAGCACAAACTCACCTCTTTAAGAATAAAAAACATCATGATATGTAATATAATCATCACCAGATTCGATACGTTTGTCAGTATACTTTGTAAATGAAATTATCCATAGAATTATGTAATATTTGTTGTTTATAGAATTTAAACAATTTCAATATATTCCTTAAGGAGTAATTGTCATCCAAATACAATATACTGTGGAATGAAAATTTTCTTTGAAATATTTTGAGAACAAAGAATGACATGTGGTTTTGTTAGTTTCATATACTTAAAAAGACACTTTAGGTTAATAATACAATAATGGCACATATGACCTATTTTCAACAGAGCTGGTTTCTCTTAGTCGGTTCTTTCTGAAATTGACACTATAATTGCTGCCTCTTTGTTTACGTCCTAAATAATGTTGCCTTGAGCTAAATGTATATATCCTAGATGTACTCATGACAGAGACGGAAATTAAATAATGCGAGAGTGTATCATTATATCAGTTCGAATTACAACAACAATAGGTTTGACGCCACTAACTGATAAGGATAAATATTGAACGAACTGTCACTTAAGACATTCTATTTTTAGATCAGAGGATTGGACAAACCGTGAATAATTTAACTTAAACTATACTATTTATTTTGCTTGAAGACAGATAAAATTTATTCCGGAGTGCGTTTGCGTGTCAGTACAATCCGACTTTCTATCAAAATGTCAACCCACGAATTTACTCGACATCGGTAATATATCATTCGAATCACTACCTTTCTTCAAATAAACAAGCGTTTTAGTCTGTAGCTGCTTTACATTTAAAACAATCTGTGGTTGTCATGGAATATTTCCTCTCTTGACAAAAAGTAAAATAAGGTGTACATACTAACGAATCAGTAACAGTTTCAAATAAATATGTTTAATTTTCAGTTATAATATCGAGTAGAATTATAGATTTATAAAAGTCTTTTTTTACAAACGATATTAGTTATATGAATTAATAGCACATCGCTAATATAATTCTATCAGACAAAATAACAAGACTTTCAATTCGAAATTATTATTTAATTCAATATTTCCAAATTGCTTTATTAATAAACATTCATTTTATTTCATACAGCTGATTATATTGACAATTAAAAACAAACATTGTTTGCAAATTTGCAGATTTTCAATATTTGTTCAGGCATATGTATGTGGCAAGGCTAAAGTACCATTTTCTAGAATGTTTAGCATCATT
This sequence comes from Mactra quadrangularis, assembly GCA_025267735.1. Lineage (NCBI taxonomy): Eukaryota > Metazoa > Mollusca > Bivalvia > Venerida > Mactridae > Mactra > Mactra quadrangularis. Next base: position 4,569,608 of record CM046298.1, read on the forward strand.
TTAGTTATCTTTGCGCAGATTTTCTTTCTGATCTTGACATTGTTAATATTCTTGTGTTTATAGAGTCTACAATACTGCATGCTGTGATATATACAATCATTTAACGTGTTATGCAATTGTGTCTGTCTTTAAACGTTATTAAAACATTCGATTTTGTATCAACTTTTTAAAACGAATTTAAAGGGTGATCGTACAATGCATGTCTTTTATAATATCAGTTTATCAATCTCTTTCAAATTCAGTGTATCAATCATTTATACCTACACAGTTATATATTGGTTTCAAATCAAATAGGTCCATGTCAAAATAAAACCTTAATGCTCCGTATTAATATAAAATTCATCATTTCTTGTGTCGTAGATTCTCAAAGATTATTTTATAAGTAAGTTTTTTAATCAATTGAATTTGATTTATTTGCATGAAATATATATTCAAAGACAATCTTTGAAAGAAGCATGGATATGTTTTGATTGATTGCTTGAGCAATATAATTTGTCTTCTGCCATTTTACAACAACAATTTACTGAACTTGCATGAACTCGGAACCTACATGATCGTGTTTGTTGTGCTAAACAGCAACAATAGTGTTTGAATAGCTTGGGGTTTTCTCATCTCATTCACAGTCTGTTCAGCACTTTTGTCAACAGCGCAATTTGAGTATTTGTATATAATTCCACAGCAATGACTTATTGCCATAATTGTCACTCGTACACAGCCGTCCCCATCACGTGTGCGTAGAAGGTGCAACTGTTTCAAACATTAGCTTTATAGCATAGATTATGGACGTTTGGTCGGTAACTTAAAAATATCAGCGCACAAAGCAATATTTAATGTCTACCGAAATGTAACGAAAAGTTTATTAAATATTCAGAAATGCAATCAGAGCTTTTTTTAATTTTAAACCTTTGTTTAAGGTAACCGTGAACCTATTACCCCTTCATCGTGACCTTGCCTTTGTTACATTCGTTAACACGGCTGTATAACAAAATTGCAACAATCTAATCATAATTACAAATCTCCTAAATAGTCATAATTGAATCAAAATTATTCCTGATCATGTTTGCATGTAGTATAACAAACTGCTTTCAGCATTTATCTTCCAAAGTTATAGTGTTTCCTCCGGCGTCTAATGAATGATGAAAACAAGTCTAAGACCTCCAATGATTTACATGTTTTGTCTGTTCAGACGCAAATTTCCATGTTTTATTCAAGGGATTTATCGGAAACCCGTCTTAAAACATTAATTATTATTCTAATCATTCATAGTTCTTAACACTATACGAGCAAAGATGCAAATATCGATGAATATTCTTCTCCTAATCAAACTGACAGATGTAATGCCTACAATGCGAAAATAAAGAGATATGTTAACCTTTTTGCGCTGCCTAATAAAATATGTTTGCGCTTCATGCGATGGTTTTTGTATAAAAACAATAAGATTTCGCGAAATATCATGTTAAAATATAAGTAAATGTTTTCATAGTTTATAAGAAAATTTATGACGATGCTTCATGCGGCTTTCAGCTGGTCTTAAAACAAGTTGCCTAACACAGAATATGTAACAATGCCCCATTTTCTTGACCTTCTTAAACATTTTTCTCACAATGATTGTAATAGTTGTTGATAAGTTTAAAAAAATCTTCATAAGGAATAACTCTGTTAGTGGTGATCAAATAGTATTGCCGTTTCAGATTAAACGTTTTAACAACGAATTGTGTTTAAATTTACGGATTGTTATTTAATATATCATTTTAACCATAATTGGTTCTGTTTTCTAAGCTATTTTCGTCACTTCCAATTACAATAAGTTCATTCATTAAAAAGAATCACGATTGCTGGTTACCAATGCAGTAATAGGCTTTCTCATATCAAGTCAATTCGAGCAATCACATGCTTTATATGTTGTATAAGAAGATCATTCAGCAGAATATTTCTTTATATGCAGAATATGATATAATCATTGTGCTCAGAAAATGACTGAATTTGCGTAAATTGAATAAGAATCCATGCTAAAGAAAATTATTTCTTTAACTTTTTATCTACATACAGATGAGATGGAATGAAATTCGAATAAGTATAAGACCAGTTTGAATTATAATCATAAATCAAAAAATAAAACAGAAAATGAATATAAGCCTTACTTAGCTGTTTACTTTAACTATAGTATTTTAGTGGAATTATTTCTATAAAAGCGGAAGTGGAACTTAAATAATACGAAATGTATACTTATATAAGCTATGTCTATAACAGAATAGATTACGTATAGAATGTGGCTATATTATCTACATCATGTATTCCCAGTGGATCAAAACATCATTAAACGAAGCTTAGAATTTTAGATTTGTGTCATTTTTAGAAACCTAACGTAAGAACGTAGACGATAACACAATGTTCAGTACTTTTAACGCTCACATTTATTTTTGAACAAGGTCAGTTTGATAAATGTGTGCTTTCTATGCTGTTTGATTGTCTTTCTGCACTTGACACATATGTGGTTCGCTTGTGTTGTAATGAATGTTTTAGTAAGGGGTTTGTGTGTATTAATCATATTTCTGCCAATATATTTACCATCGCATCTCTTAACAATTAAAAATAGTGTATTGTCATAAAATTATACATCTAGCAAAGCAATTTCAAAATCTTCTGACCGAAGTTTTTAGCAATGAATAATTTTACCTGTATACCAATATTCATAACTGCCTAGAAAGGTATCGTATGTATAACATGTCCGAATCTAGTAAGAATATAAATGTTATAAGTAAGCTAATAAATTTGTTTAAATCTGGCTTTTAAATGCAACACGTTTTACATATAATACTTCAAAGCATCACGTTGCATCAATCTTGTAAATTTGAATTATTTCTCAGCTTTCACAAGTGTTCAAAAAAATGAAAATGCATGAAATCTGAATTGAATACAAAAATATCAATGCTCCATATTAATATGAAATACATCAGTCAACGTATCGGAAGCTTTCAAAGCATTTACTTTTTGCATCCAAGAAACTAGTCTAATTTGCATAACATTAATCTTCGGTGTTGCTATCTAGAAGATGCATGGGACTGCTTTGATTGACTGGTAGGATAATTACGTTTATTTTCTGCCAATTCGTTGCAAAAATGTTTATTGAAACTTCATGACCACATACAAAGTGCCAAAAGCGTCCATCTAGTTTATGCAAAGCTAGCGTTTTTTGTGCTCATGCATCAATAAAAGTCAAAGGCAGTTAGTGTCAAGGACAATGTTGATCTAACTATTTACGAAATACCAGTTTACATTTACTTCACTAAACATCTGTGGCACTCTTCATTCTTCAAAGGAATTAAACTAACTTCTAAAGATACTGATATTATATTAATTATATATGTTTGTTTACGAGTAGCAAATCATGTGACTGATGACTTTGGTAATGCAAATTAAAGTTTTGATGAATTAGAAAAAAACAAAAATTGATTGTTATTAGAAAAGTCATTTGTGAATCGCGAAAATGATCCAGGCATTGATACTTGCTCGTTCAATATTAATTTTGTTAATGGTAAGTATACAAGACGCCACTTATACATTCATTGTAAAATTGTAAAAACACATTCAAAGCATGATAACAAATCGACAACTCAAATTAATTTTAGCGCGCGTTTCTTTATGGAAATAGATACTGGTGATATATATTATCAAGATACTCTATAACATGTTGTCTATTTCAACAATGTGATAGTATCTACGTCATTGATAAGAAACAAACAACATCAGTACTATCATCATAATTGATTGTCTGTAAAAATGGACTTTCTTGAGATATAATTATTTTTATCATGTTTGCTTGAAATATAATCATTCAACTTCATGATTATCACAAGCGCATCTTTTGGCGTTTGTTGAGAAATATACTGATTTAATCTCATCTTTGATTTGTATAGTTTTATTTGTACAGTCTTTTCTCGACTATCGAGGTATCAGGTCGCGATATCAAATAAACTATTAATAGATATTGATAAATTACAATTGTTGGCATCAAAATTTAAATATTGGTAAGAATCTGCTCCGCAGTTTTCTAATTAGTAAAACGTAATTCGTAAAAGGTATATTTCGTGAGTACAAAAAATGAAAATGCGTTGTGAAATTTTCACCATCTGTTGCATTTTCGAATTTTGCATCACTTGCACTTGCGATTTGACACAAAGGGGTGAGATAAACAGCTGTGCGCGTTTATTTATTTCTGTTTGAACAAATGTTGTTAAATCGCTTTCAAGATGATTTCCCAAATACGATAACAAATTTTAATCTTCTTACTTAACTAAATTAACAAGATGTCATCATCCATCTGGACAAACATCAAGATGACATGTCATTAAAATACTACTAACGTGAGTTAAGAATTAAACATTATAAAAACGTAATATGTTCAATGTTTTATGTGCTTATTTCCTCTAAGTAAGGATTCGGCTTTTACAGAATTTTAACTCTTAAAGCACATAATTAAGTAATTATAAAGCAAATGATACTAATTAGTAACATCCATGTCATCGAAAATTGTAGTGCAGTTGGTAGCATATCTGCACATGGACACATACCTATATTTTGGAACCAAGTGGCATAATATTAATAACAGCGCGATAGATTATGGTTAAACTTACTTACAGACAAAACATTTTCAGAAACGTGAAAATCAATACGTTTTAGGCTGTCCTAGCGTTAAATAACAAACTATTGAATATTCGCCTATTTCTTATTCAAATGTCAAAGTAATTTGTTGGTTCACGAATTTGATGAAAATATGCGCAGACAGGAATGCGTAGAATATGATTTAATTTGTAGATACAAGTAAATCATTATTATAAATAAATAAGGAAGTATTATGTCTACACAATCAGTAAACAATTATAATCTACGTTGATACATAAAATAAAGACTATAAGGAATTGTTCGAAACATTTTACAAGGTTATATTGTGTTTTGCGATATATAATATGAGTTTTGATACTCAGTTCAATCCTAGAATCTGGAGGAGTTTTTATCATACCAATATATAAACCAGAAATAAACTACATTAATCCATTTTATAAGCGTTGGTATTTAATATAAATTAAGAATCGCATAGCTTAATAATAAATTCGTGGTCTTGAAAAATTATTCTGATCCACATATGCCACAAAATATCAAAACAATTTTCAACATTGTATTGCATACATTTGGTTTGTAATTCACGCAAAAATAGTTTTTGTTTTCAGGCTATATTGGTAATGGTTTAAACAAACAAGGAGATGGTAAGTATTCGATGGTCATTCTGAGTTGATGTTGCCTTTAATAAACAGACAAGCATCAAACACATTCATCAGCATTTCCTTATTTGAATGAATAACATCCAGACTATACAATGCTAGAACACATCACATAAGTGATTTGAAAATTTTCATAGAATTGAAGTTATCATTTACGCTGTTATTTATTTACACCTAAGACGTATAGGTAAAATATTCAATGATTGAAAAGTGACATGCATGGTCCAAGAATAAATAGCGAAATACAAATATAATTACTCTTCATTAAGTCATAAAAACAAAATGTGAATTTCGTTCTACTTATTGTATAGCCCACGTGTGGTGGTCTTTTGTAAGGGGAAAGCAAGTCAGACAAAGTATGTTATGTAAAAATATGAGATTTCTGTCATATCCAAATCTCACATTGGCCATTATTTATTTTCTATTATTCACGATCAGAACTTTTATCATCGAGTGTCTGGGACAGACTATTTAATCAGATATCCATATTGTAGACAAATCAGAAAACCAAATAATACGATAACAAACAGACAATGTGAAATTGAAGAGTAGCTGAAAAGATAAAGAAATACCCAAGCCTTCCTTTGATTGTATTACAACGCTGGTAACACATTTATCATTTCATATAATACGAACATACAGTTTCCGTTTCTGCTTGTGAAGACAGACCCTGTTATTTATGATAACCATAAATTTGCATGTTTCTATCGGCTAGACGCTCATTAAAGTGATTGATTTCATTGTTCTCTGGATAAATATCCGATTTACTACACAATATATCTCTGACCATATCAATACACTATTCACTAAACAAACAAATAAATCGTTCTGTAAAAATATACAGATACATAAAACATACAAAATTGATTCTCCCTGACCTCTTCTGCTACATAATTGATAGAACTTCTGCGTTTGTGTGTAAATGTTCCTTTTCATCACCAATATGTTTCACTTACACTAACATTTATGCCAATTTTCCCGCATTTTTCGTAGGATTGTAAATTGACTTAGGTGCAATACACTTAAATCAGTTGCTTTGTTCCAAAAACGGTTTTTCAAAATTAGCTACAAAAAACAATCGAAAAGAAGCTTTTAAAATGGCAACTTCAATACATCACTGGTATACTGGTACTCTTTATTCTTGTTTATAACTCCATCTAGAGAGAGAGAGTTAATTGTGTATGTTTGTTCAGCTTGTACTTTAATACAGGAGTGGTTTAATGACCATTGGATAAAGTTTCAACAGGATTGTTACATTTATGGACCAATGTACGACTTAAAACTTACAAAAAATTTTAATCGGCTGAACATATATAGGGAAGCAAACTTTAAACAACATTTTAAGCAACGTTTTAATTTCTTCTGATGCAATCAATAATGCGTTTAAGCCTGAGACTGGTATTACGGCAACTGTTTAGCTTGTCGATACCATAAGCGTTCATACATCACATTTTCTAAATATTATTCAAGTCATCTATATTTCCAACGTTATTCGAGACAATGGAAACATATATTGTATCAACAGTTATTTGCCACCTGTACATTTCCGATCATGTTTTGTATTTGTTGTCATCAAAATGATTTTCACATTGTTTAATTCTCTCTTTGTCTCGGAGAAAGACATCATCTATTATATTTCCTTGAAATATTTGTGCTCATGGACAAAAAAATAATAACATTATTTCCTGTTATTGGTTCTTTTTCTCTTTCTACATTTTTAAAATTTTCTATTTTCTCATGTATTATGAATGTATATGCTCTATTTGTGTCTGAAAAGTTTTGTTCTACTTTTATATTTCTCAGAGAAACTACATTTATGTTACTCCTGTAACAGATTATCAACTCTTGGTAGCAATGTTTCAAATACCAGGAGTCTCGTATTAATGCTTCTCTTCAATCATTTTAATCAACTTTAAAGTATTTCTTATGTAATACATCATAGTAAACGCAATAAAAACCTCTTTAATCAGAGAATTATTGCTATTTACATTATTTAGTAGGAGTATGCTATGTACATCTTAAATTTAATTTCAATACATAACAATCCTTCAAACATAGAGCGCATGAAATAAAAACATACGTGCCTCACTGAAACTTTAATCAACTAATTGAAATTTCGTATATCAGAACTTGACTTGAATGAAAAAAACTCTTGTTTAAATTTAAACATGCGACTGGAGCAGACACTGTCTTTCAAAGATGTGTCGTTGAAATAAATTTAAATTACGTGTCCAACAAAGGGTATCCCCCTATTTCTGTTTTTTCAATAAAGTAAACTGATTATGTTGTTCACAAAGATGTCCATAATTTCACTTAATTGATCTTAAAAACCGTAGTAACTACTGTGCGGTTTTGTTGGCTTAGTTCACATTATTTGAAAATTGATCAGCGTAGGCTCGCCAACAAAACAAACTTAAATCATCAATTAACAAAATAATGACATTTTAGGATTGACGCATTTTCCAAACAAGACTTATCTAAACATAGACGTTAAATGTAGAATTCTATTTAGAAGTAAGTGTTGAACACAATTCAGTAACAACGTATATAACTGACTTCAATCTTAATGAAGCAAATTACAGTCTTCTTAAAATAGCTTGTTCTATCAGACACATTAAGAACGGTAGAAGTACCACTAACTGATCACAAGACCAGGTTAAATAAAACTTAACTGGTTTATAATTGCACAAGAGACAGTTTTGTGCTAATTAACGAGATTTCAAATTTTTCCTGCGTTTGGTACAGTGACTGCGCGAGAATATGTGATTTCGGCCTTTTCTTGTATGAATCAGTTTGTAAATTAGAATGTGTAATAACTTAGGATTTAACGAAATAGAACCAAGATGCTGACAGTTTTATTCTACAATTGTTTGTACTATACTCAGTAAATGGCAATATCTGAGAGTGATAAAACGATAATTGGCGGAAATGACCAATCTTAGGGCGTATTTACTGAATTTAAGACCAAGAATACTCCGTAAAGTACCTAACAACCTAAGCAACTATCCTGAAAACTTTTTTCTCGCTTATAACATGCTTAAAAAAACGACATCGTGTCCGTCTACGAAGAAAAAGCGATATTAAATAGTTGCAGTAAGAATTCAAACCTGTCGAAACAACAATACCTTGGTCTTAAGACGAACATTTAATTGCATATTGTATAATGTCGAAACTGTTTCCACATATTGTGAATTAGACCCAGTGAATGAGCGACGCAATGTTCCTGAAAGTCTAGTGATCAGTTTGTTCAAATAAACCTGGCGCAGGAAACCAATTTAGACAATATTTAGACAATTAGATCCTGTTCAATTGAAACCATCAGATGATGTCTACAACACTGTAAAAGCAATACAGTAATTGTATCTTTTCTTTGAAATTGTATAATTGTAAATCGAGTGAGATGTGAGAACGTAGTCAAAAATGTAAATGACAATATTACTAACATGTCATTTTCGAGACTGCCACGCACATTGTATTGCATGAAATAGGATTATGTAAACAAACCAATAATAGGACTTGCTTATGTGGAATTGTTTGAATTGTTTAAAATCTTATTCTACATGAGTATCACATACTTGTAACATTTCTACTACAAAAGCTGGTGATTTACCAATCCAGTTATTGACTACGAAGACAAAAAAAACTACGTGGAATTTTATCTACAATCTTTTAACCAGACATGTTTTGATTATTTTGTATCTTAATTAAACTAATCTAGACAAAGACATTCATTGTTTTTTGTCATAATCTTATATTTCTTTGATAGAAATTATAGCGAGATTATAAAATTCAATTCTAACGAAAGTTATATAAACACAACTTCCAATTTATTTCACATTGATTTGGTATAATTTGTCGATAACCTAATATTCATTGTTTTCAAATCTTGTCTCTGGGATATTTCTTTTCCTTTGTAATATTGTCTTCATATGTCACTCAATATTATATCTTAGTGAATTCAATAAGAATAAGTGTAAGGGATTACTATTTTTTGTGTGTAATCTTTGATGTACAATGTTCTTTTACCTTTTCCTTCAATAAATCATACAAGATGTTTCTGGTTGTAACTTAAATGTATGTTTTAAAATTTGTTACGTAAGCCATGTTGTCAAGTTTTTTATCAAAATGATTATATCTATCTCTGTCAATTAACTAATTAATTGGCATTTGACATTCTTTACAACTCAACCAATGTAAGGTATTATTTCAGTGACTCCTAAGTCAAGAAACTTTTCGCACTTTTATCGCACTTAAGAAACATAACAGCACATATGCGTTTGTAATTTATCTATCTCCATTGCATGACACGAACATTTATTTTGTTTGAACTAAGAAACTAATTTAATTACAGAAACAAATCATGGAATCACGACATTTAAGAGTGCAGACGTTATTATAATAAAACTGAGTAAAGCATCATCATTCGTACTTTATGTTCGGATTAAACTTGGGTTACAGAGATGTTGAAACTATCTTCATGCAAAACATTGTAAAGTTCAAGTTAATTATACTCATTATGATATAAGGATGACGCTGGACATCACACGATTAGAACAAGATTTTAAATCAAATAGGTAATTGTATTTTGCAGTTCATAAATGTGATTTTCAAAATTAAAATCCAAATTAGCGAGAACTAAATATAAAATTGTTACTCAATGACTATGAATAAAGTTTCACAAACATAAAGTTTTGTATTATCAATACTTAATTCTTGGTATTCAAGACGTTTTAATACATACCCGATTACACGTTTAAACTAGAAGTCATAAAATTTAAAGATTTGCATCTGCTCTGAAACAGAATATTCTATAGTTTTAATTGGCTTAAAATCATAAATTAAAGATTCACATATTTGCGTGAGGAGACATGCAGTCCTATGTTTATGTTTTGTTTTATTATTTTAAATGTTGCATTTTCTAAATGCGAAAAAGTCAGCGAACTTCCGTTTATATTCGTGTAATTGTTATAATCGCTAAATCGATAATAAACAAAAGCTCGTTCATGGCGAGAAAACACACGTATTTGCAACAAATAAAGATCTTCTGAATTGGTTCTCATATGTTATAAGACCTAGAGGTATTGCATGTCATTGGTGCTCTAGATAAAACAAGACACCGATTTACATGAAGCATTATTACACCCAATCACGAAAGAGTAATTCGATTGACATTTTTACGGCATAACGGGAACAAAGTAATAAATCCAATTGACATTTCGTTGTTCCAGTGAAGAAGTTGTAGAAGTTGATGGAATGTATTAGGTCGTACTTAAAATATAAAATATCATTGCAGGCTGTTCAAATTCATAATTACACAATCAGATTGTAGCACTGTATTGAGAACACGTATGAGTATTTTTTAAGAATGAGTGTGAATCTGATTACTTCAGTGTCGTCTGACGTAATATTGACAATGATGCTGCAATGTTATAAAGGGAATAGAAGGTATTTGATTGCAACAACTTTATCATAATGACAATACTAAATTCACATTAGTTTTGTCTTACGAATTAACATTCCCCTGACTAAAACAACTAATTTAATGTCAACTAAACTAATTTGTATTTATCCACTTATTATTACACATGTTACCTAAACGAGCATCCTAAAATAAGGTTTTAATGTATCAGTTCTTATAAAAGTTGCCTCATTTCTAGTACCGTTTTTATACGCATTACAATTCGGTTATCATTGGTTTTATTATGATCAAATATCAAATTTAGTTACATGAAATGAAGCATTTGACCATTTAAACATGTAGTTTACCAAAAATATTAGCAGTCGACTGAGTAATGCCTGAAACGTATGCTGATGCCAATAAATGAAAAAGTTAAGTGTTGTTCTAATGTATATAATGTTTAATGGTCACGAGGACCTTTTAATGTTACCATGTAGATTTGCGTGAGTGAAACATTTACATTGCAATTTAAATGATTGAAGTGTGTGTATGAATTTATAAGTAGGGACAATGCCGTTGAACTTTACGAACGCAACATAAGTACTAAATACAACGCCACTTTTTTGTTTGATATCGCCGAAAAAATAAATATCAATTAAAATTGCAGACAAAAACACGAGCACCCCGCTGCAATAAATTATTTACTTCAGACTATGCCTGATAGAATCAAAATAACATCTCCTGTTCTTCAACAAATACCCATTTATGAGATAATTGGTTGCTTAAACCATACAATGACTTCAAATGTTGTTTTAGATATATCTTCCAAATATGTAATTCAGTCTATTAGCATTTGACCGACTTCAAAAACTACATAAAATTACAAACTAAATAGATATGGCTGAGACATTTTGTAAACCAGACTTAGTTCAATAACTAGACTTTGAAACGAGAAATTCCTTTAAAACAAATTGCTTTTCACTAATACAAAAAAGAAACTACACAAATATGGAATATTTTAATCGTTCACTGACACAAAACTGTTATATAAAATCTTTTTAAAATAGTTTGTTATTCTCTCTGACAATTTCAGGATGGTACTAACTATTGACCGTATTAACAAACATTTAATAATTCTGTAATTACGTACAATATAATAAATACATATTATTTGTCTGGAAAAGGTTATTAAACAGTATCATGTGTCCTTTACAAACGGATAATTTACTAGGGAGTGACAGTAATAATAATATTATTAATAATAATAACAATACTAAAAGTAAATGAAAATTTTAATATTGACATAGAAATTTGTTGGATTTTTTTCTATTGTATTTTGTTTCAAGTTTCGAGCAAAGCATTTTCACAGTAGTATACTCCTATTATAACGTCCTCCCAAACAGCATTGACTCATATCTGGTTGCAATGTATATGCTTCCACAATGGGTACTGTGAGGGATCAAATGCCGAATGTGATTTCAGTGACCAGGTCATCGTACAAGATTGTGAAGTTGGCTGAACATGTATATGTAGCATACTTTATGCAGCGTTTTTACTTTACCTTTCATATGACATTGTAAAAGATGTTCAGCTAAATCATAATCATTACTATCCTTTGATCACTTTTTAAGACACGCTATTACCTCCCGGTGTTCACGTTAAATGTCAAATAGCCACCACAGACAATATATTGTCTACTTATGGCACATAGCGTGTCTGGATTAGAATGTAATCAATTATATTGTTCACATATATATTTACATCAAGGAACAATTGACTTTAACTAGATGTGTGGGATTATATGGGTGAACTAAACATTGAGATAAAGTAGTTCTTGCTCGTGTTGAGGTTTTACACATATAAATGCAGACTTTGAGTTTCTAATTTTTAATCGTGGTAACTATGTTTGACAGTTTTGATTATGTCCAACCTAATGGACTCAAAAATAGTTTTAAAAGCGAGACACAATACCCCCCCCCCCCCAAAAAATAGATTATGACCCATTGACATAATTATTGTAATTTGTCTACAAGCCACGCGTTATGGCACTACAAAATGAATATTTTCTAGGGGAAAATGTACGTATAGTCGGTTGTGGATTATAATGGCAAAATGAGATTTACAATATGTACATTATATCAACTCGATGGTTTCACCTCAACCTCCGCTAGTCGGTTGTGGATTATAATGACAAAATGAGATTTGCAATATGTACATTATACCAATTCGATGGTTTTAACCTCAACCTCCGCTGGTATACACACGATATTTAGGCTAAAAATTTCTGGATTGTGTCCTGAAAAATATCTTTGTCGTCTACTGATATATATTAGACTATTAAACTATTGTTGTTAATAATAGCTTTCATTTTAGTTGGAAATTCTTATTTTTTGGATGGAGTAAAAAGGTTAAAAGCTTTAAATTTTATATTAAGAGATTTGAAATTACAAGTATCGTAACATATCATTAAATAAAAATGGACCATAAATGGGAAACATATTGGACCTTTTCTCTATAAAAATTCAAGTTCGAATATATTATTAATAAGTTTAGGACATTGATCACCCAGCTCTCCGGTTCTTTGTTTTGTCAATGCAATTAACGCCGATATCATTTTACTATTTTTTCTACAAATAAGAGCCGAATACCGATCTATTATCGTTTATCTTAATCAAAGAATAAATCATGTAACGAAAGGGAGTTGCAATAGTATGGCCATTATTCAATTTAAGATGATGAATGGTTTCTTTGCGTTTGCCTCTTGTAAAGTTTATTGATATCCTTTACTAAAATTTGATTGATTGATTAACATTACTAACTGCATTGCATCAAAATCCATTTTAACACAACCATCACCCGATACGTTTTGATTTGAAACTAAACTCGAATTTGAAGTTAATGTTACTCACAATGCTTATACATTCTGTAATAAGTGAAAAATTGATGTGCAAATAAAACAATTTCTATGAGAAAGAATGAAGCACGACACAGATATAGGTCTTAAGATATTAATACTGAAAGTTCTGAAAATGTCACATCTATTATCTTTTGTACTCCAGTATCGACTCCATGTTATAGATATTCGGATTTTTAACGATCACTACATCGACTTACACATTTATTCGACACGACATGGAATCTTTCTTACTCGTTTCATTTGTCATGTAAATTTATTTATTACCAAACCCTGTATTTATTTACGCAGAATATGTTTCAAAAATTACAATGAACTTTTTCCAGAAAAGCTTAAATTATATTGTTTCTTGATAGAAGATAGTTATGCTTGTTTTGATTTTACGGCGCACCAACACAGAAAGGTCATATCGCGCCGTAGAAGAAAGTTAGGTCATGAGATAAATAGTTTATATTATAATCTTATATCTACTTAATCACGTGCCACTTTACTGTGCTTATTTAGTCAGTTTTCTAACAATAGGTTTAAAGCAATAAAGCTATTCTGGGTTTAAAACTGACACCAATTGCATGCACAATTTCTAGGATAAAAATAGTTTTCAACTATAGAATAGTTTTTGCGCCAACACTTCTTCTAGAAAGAGAAATTGTAAAAACAATTGTTATCTCGATCAAAGTTTTTTATTCATTCAAATATGTTTGGCAAAAGTCGAGATTGCCTTTCAATGCACATTTCATTTTGCCGTTTGTTTTGTTTTGTATTTTAGTTTAAAACTGCAGCTTTTTTTAGTGCAATCTTACCCAGAAAATAACGTGCCCTTTTCAGTTTAAGAAATACCAGTAGGTTAAAATGTATTACTTTAAATGGATTCTAAAACATTATTTCTAATTGTACTGCTTTATAAACATGAGAAAAAGTATTAGTATTGTTCTTGATTTTTTTGTTGTAACAAAACTTTTCGCAAAATTCATTTTAGAGTGTCTCGATCAGGAATTTTATTTCAACTAAGATTAACACAGAGAGCAGCATGATTATATCAGGCAAAATAACTCGATCGTTGTAATACATATAAGGTCTTGGCTTGAAATCACGTGCATAACGTTTCCATGTCTGGAGAACTAGCTTCATAAAATGTTTTGTCTGCATTGTTGGCCAGGGGTTTTATACTCGCATGTATCTCTTTACTGGCGCAAGTGGTATTTATAGCGGTTTAATATAACGTTTCACTGGTATCGTGTTTTTAAACAGGACAAACGCCGTTTTGCAAATCAATTCCTACCACTAGATAACTCCATGATACAACATCAACTACTATGTTATGTTGACATCTACAAATCACAGATAAAACATAAGCGTGTGGATGCTATAAATTCTTTCTTTAGTTAGAGACTGTCTGATGATCAATGTAGTTTCCTCGGAACTTCCATAAATATCCAGTAAATGACTAAATTGGTTCCTAAAACCGCATAACATCTCCGTTTTCTGTTCTGGATGTATCATTTAAAGAAGTAAACTACTATCAGCATGTGGCCGGCAACAAAAACAATCCAAAATGTTTTCAACAAAAGACAAGATAAATGGCCAATTCAGAAGTTTAACCAGACGTGATTTAAAGCTAGACATTTCAATTTGGAATTCATTTTAAAACAAATTATTTTTCGCTAAAACAGTTTGGTAATCACGCTTTCATGTAAATTGGCTGTAAACCATTCTCAGTGACAGAATAGTACTTAAAATCTTCATTGAAAGGCTTCCCTTAGATAAGTTAAGGGCAACTATTGTCTCTATGAAACGTTCAAGCATTTTAGTAATATTTTTCACAAATACATGTATTAATAATTTCACAAAATCAGCTAGTTAAGTCCGGTAAATGTATATGAAATAACTCGTTGGCATTGTTTTAAAATTGTTTTTAACAAAATAGCTATTAAGAGGCGGTAATTGGTGATAATTGTTTGATATCAAAATCAACACGAAATTTTATACTTGATTAGATTTAATTTCTCGATTAGTATTAATTGTGTTTTAACTCCACGTTTCTTTGGTAAAGACTATTCTTTAAATTTATATGATAATCGCTGTCATCAGAGAGACAGAAATCCAAACAAAGACAACAACAGTAAAATGCAGGCCTTCGGCACTGCCAAAAAGCAAAGAGGATATGTCTTATACCATAAATGTATAAGTGGCCATGTAATTTGTCTGTGCAAAAATTGATTAATTTAAAAATACAATGTTTTTTACTGCAAACTGTAAAATGTCGTGTAAAACTATTAAAAGGAAAGGCAATACACCAATTTTATTAGGATGTAGATGAAACTGAAGACTTGGTATGATTATATAAAATAGAAACAGATTACCCAGTCGCCAAATTTAGATAAATGTGTTTGTTAGTTTTAAATTACAGAACCCAGAAAAATATTATGTATACTTCATTTTGAACGCCTGAAAATAGTTTTATAACATTATTTTTTTATACATTTTGAAAGCTGAACCTTATGATTGCTTTGCTGTCTGTGATGAGAAAAATGTTTAATTAAATTATATTGTCTTCGGAGATTGGAAGTGTTTTACTGTATTGATGAATTGTCTAGTTTTAATGTAAGTAACAAGATAGTCAATGTTTGTGATTATAACACTATAGTTAACTATAGAGTTTTCGTCTAGGTCACATTGAACATGGAACACAAGAGTGTCTGCGGGCTCACATGTCTCGCTACCTTATTCAGAAGATCAAATACCTGTCCTATACACTGCTTATCTCAAACAAATAAAAAAGGTTGATCACAGATAAAATAAAAGTCATAACGTTTTGGACACTGATGTTTTAAAAGCTAAAATCAACTACTTTAGGAAAATCTGAAACAAAACTTTGGATGATTTCTCGTATAAGAAGTGTTTTTATAACTACAAGTTGGCAAAATTGTAGTACGAGAAACTAAACGTATCTCATACAATATAACATCAGACACCATGGTTTGCAAATATTATATAATGACATGTATTAGCAAAAATAAGCGATGTGTAATAAATTCATACACTTCATAATATAATGCTAGTTATCTTCTACCATTCATATAAGCTTATGTTACGATTTCATATTGTAATTATTGATAACACATTCAACGTATTCTCTGTTTACCAGCGTTTCACATTTCGTCGCCATTGTGTAATGTTGAGCAAAATTGCATTAACAAAAAGCACATATGATATGGTGAGTTGCATAGAACGCACGTCAAAATGATGTTAATGGCACAAGTGTTATCATTTATCAAGGCGTTCCATTACCTTTCATTGTGAACGATAAAGGTCAAAACGTCTCTACAGACAATACTTTATCTTCTAATTCTACTAGAAGATTCTTATCTAGTCTGTCTGGATCATTATGTAATCAGTATCATTGTTCACACATATATCATTTCAAAAACTAACAAGTGGACATAACAAGCTGTAAACTGTTAAACCTAAAAAATGTAATCCATAGATATAGGAAATGTTTGCTTCTGCTTTACCGGAAGTCCTATATAAATTTTTGGCGCATTTGTTTTATGAATTCGCTTAGCTGCAGGCAGACTGTTTGGTTGCTCTCAGACTGAATTTGCACGCCGGTGTTTACATATTTAAGAACTTTCACATCGACATTATCGGTCATTTTGTTTGCCCTTGCCATACCTTCGCGTTTACGTAGTCAAGAACTACAAACCTGACATTCGATAATTACAGGTCCAATTGTACAATTGTAAAGTAAGAAGTCGATTATAAGCCTACAGGTTGTTACAACTGCCATTTTTAGTTACATTTTTTTTTCATTTTACTATTAGGAGTTTTGATCAGAAATAGATGTTATATATTTGTCAATATCTTATTCAAATTATGCAAACACAATAATCATTATGTTTCATAAGTCATCAGTAATACCTTACAAAATTGAAATATTGTGTGACTACTTTCATACCTTTGGAATTAGGTTTTATCACTTGCTGTAGAACAATGTTGCCGTAGATTATGAATGACACTTTCGTAGGAGACAATACATGTTAGAGATACTTTATTACATAAAACGTGAGACAGTCACAACCGAATGATAATAAGAGCATGATCTCTAGAACACAGGAGATGAGATATTGGTCACAGGAAATGTGTTTCATCATCACGATTATAGTGTACTTTTTCCTGATGGATTGTCTGTATAGCCAGTAGATGTTAACTGAACAGAAAAATGTAAATAAATCTGTGAGCTAATGCTCACTAGTGATACCCCCGCCAAAATCTAAAAATATGCGACAAACAGGAAGTAGAT
Source organism: Mactra quadrangularis (assembly GCA_025267735.1). Classification (NCBI taxonomy): domain Eukaryota; kingdom Metazoa; phylum Mollusca; class Bivalvia; order Venerida; family Mactridae; genus Mactra; species Mactra quadrangularis. The sequence goes on from CM046298.1 coordinate 4,587,499, forward strand.
GAGCGAGGAGCATGAAATCGCTTTACACCACATGGGACTATAGGATGAAGCAATATGCAAAGTTTCAGGCTGCTGCATGGTATAGTTGCTGAGAAAACTGTGACGGAAATTTTGTAACGGACGGACGGACGGACGGACGCACACACGCACGCACGCACGGACAAGGGTAAAACAGTATACCCCCCTCTTCTTCGAAGCGGGGGTATAATAATAATAAATCCTGAATCTCACCTAACGATTGTTTCGTTGACGATCTTATGGGAAAAAGTGAACGATAGCGTCGAATAACAGCTTCCTGAGTAATTTAGAATTTTGAAATTGCTACTGTCTATTCATGTCAAGTATAAGTTTCAAGTGTGATAAGTGTTTTGGCTTATGTTAATTAGTCTGAGTAAAATAATGACGATTCAAACATGGATAGACTTGACAAAGAACTTATTTATCACTAGAATATGGGACTATTTTAGCAATTGTACTTTCGGCAAATGAGGTTTTAATTTGCAGAAACTTATTACCAATGTTATGATAAGAGCAAGAGAACGCTTTTTGAAAGATGATTGCATTGTGTCTGGTGGATAAGAAAAGTAGAAATAGGTAACAACGGAAAACCTTTCAAACAGCCTCTGTCATTGAAATTAACAAAAATGCAGACAATGTCTTTTTTCTCTTTGATACTATTTCTTTCTTACCAGACAAATCTTATACAGCATGGACATTCCATATTTTCCACTGAACCATTTATTAACTAGAAAACAGCAATAATAGATATATTGTTTATTGAATACAAATGAACCCTATTTCAGAAACGGTTTGATTATATCTTGTATCTTGATTAAATAAAATGCAGATGATAAATCCTAATAGTAATAATTTAAATTCGTTTAGATGAGTATATTCTCATGACAGTAACTGCTACTTGTTTATGTTCACTGTCATCAAGTAAAAAATCAAATTTAAAATCTTGCAGTAGCATAAAACAGTTTAATCGATAGTTTTACTCCAAAAATAAACTCAAAAGAACTAGGTCGATCGTGCAGTATTAATGATGCACTGATTTGAGTTATTCTCTAGAGCTCACTAATTTAATTTTAGACGAGGTTAATACACTTTTGAAGTATTTTGTTTCTTATAATTTGTTCAGAAACAATTTACTATCCCTGGTGATTTGTTACAAAACGTTCATTTAACTTCAACTTCTTTAAAAAACAGTGCATAACACACTGTAATAATTACTTTAAGTATAAATGAAGAGATAAAAAATTAAATTATAACAATATATTGCAGAGCCTGAAAATCTTGTCGCACTCGTATATGCACCGGAATACGTAGTATCAAAATGAAGGGATTTACCAAAAATTAATTGCAAGAACTGACGTAGTATAGTACGTTCATTTAGTATCATAATTTGGTATAAATACCATATTCACTTTAGAATACTGTTAGATATATATTTAAAATATTAAACTGACCTTCCATGATTTGATTTGATTGCCTATTTTAATTCATTGTACATGTATTATTCTTCGATGTTAAAGATATCATTGCACTGCTACACGTTGAAACATTATTTTGCCAAAATGCAACAATGGTCTTTGAAATGAGAACTATAAGTTGTGTCTCTCTTTTGCACCATATAAACGTGATGCTGCAGCAATACTATAATTATTATCCCCTAGGTCTCAAAGTTATGGTTGTCAAAATCAATTTTATTGTTTGTCTTATCAAATCAATGTCCTCTGGGAACTGACCATGACACGTAGCTTTTAATTATAAAATGTCAGTTTAATTTTTATCTGTTTTCCAACAAAACATTTCACAGAATTATGAGTAAACGATTCACATGTTTTCGTGACGAGACGTGCAGTCTGTAATAAATGGTTTTTATTACAATGTCTTAAATGACGCATTTCTTAAATGTGAAAATAATCAAGTAAAATTGACAAAACATCGCAGAAATTTGTTTGCTGTTATCACGAAAGCTGTTTGATCATTTCACATGGGAACAAATAATGTTATAATTGAATATTTGTCAATTATTTAGTCCTTCCAGAATTCTGATCATATAAAATTGCGAGATTATGTTCCTAAAAATTATAAAACAGTCTGTAACTATGAACATTCATCTTGTGTCAAGTACACGCATTAAAAACAAGAGGACACCATATGATTATCTAGTAATGTGTCCTTGTGTTACCCAAGTCGACTTTGGTATTTACATTTGGAAGACTAAACAGCAAAAATACAATCCGAAGTTTTCTAATTAACAGTTATCGTAGCCGCCCGGCTAGCTCAGTCTACTGATCGATGGGTCGTGGGTTCGATTCATGGTCGGGGCATACTTTCGTGGAGCTTGGTCATGAAATTATTTCTACGGCCATTCTCCCTCCTACCAATGATTTTTAATTATGTAGGGCAGTTGTCAGTCACTGACGAAAGTATGCGCTTAGTAGTTGGGTTAACAGCTAAATCCAGAGATTTAGCCTTTCCAGGAGGAGTAAGTAGGTTGATTGACCACCGTGATATAACCTATACAATGAGTTGCTACGGCGATAAACCCAACAAAACAAATAATTGATTATTCACCCAAGCAATAGCAATAATTTCAGTAGCATAGTGATGACATCGGTGTATCTATCGCAAACAAGTTTTTACAACTACTGGGCAAAATATTTAGACTTATATTACCTTTTTCTGTGAATTGATTAGGCATGTTCGTTCTATTATTAAACAAATTAAAACTTACAAATGCAAAATCATTAATTTCAAATATTTATTTAAACTAAGATCACTGTTCGTCGAACTACAAAATACAGCTCTTAAATATTAAATGTCAGTTTAATCTGTATCAATTATCTATCGTAACATTTAATAAAGCACATTGTCAGAAAGTTAACGACTCACATATTTGCGTGACGAGACACGCAGTCTGAATTGAATGTCTTGTATTGCAACTTAGTAAATGATTTATTTCTTTAATGCAGAAATAATCGTGCAAATTGCACAAAAAATAACTAAATATAGTTTTGCTGATTTCAAAATATTGTTTAATCATTTTCATGCGGGAACTAAATTTTTAATCACTGAATTTTACACAAGCTGTAGTTTTGTATCATCAATGATTTAGCCATTATGTGATTTTTGTGCAGTTTGTACGATTATTTCCTCATTAAAAATCAATTACGGAGTCGCAGTACAAGACATTCAAAAATAGAAATAAGGGGTCCCTTTTGTATTATCCAGGTTATTGATCTACTTTGACATTGATCTTCACTTTTCAAAATTGATCATATTTATTTTTCAATTATGCTTGATGTAATGTTTTATGTTTATTGTACATTTGTTAACCGAATAAAATCGAATCTATGTATCAAGCCCAACAATATCAACCTGAGTTTAAACTATCTATAATATGAATTACGCACTTTACTGTCATTAAATCTAGAGTTTCCGATTTGACTTTTTTGCTGCATTGGGAAGTTTGTTGGCCGTTGCGAACATGTATTAAAGCGTTAAGAAGCAATGAGCAAAGGGTCGTCTAACTTTGCCCCTAAAAAGACAAGTAGGAGACGAAAACAAATCCTTTCAATTCCATTCAAGGTGACATTTCACAATTGATGACGTCTACCGAATGTCTCTATAGAATTTATATTGTATTAAAGTTTTCACAGTTAAGCTTAAGAGACCTTAAAATGTTGATAAATTTCTATCGTCAAACGTTCAAAGCAACTGAAGAGAATATTGTCTTTAAAGTATGAGATTACAATATCAACAACTAAGACGTCATGAACGTTTGTAAATCGTGACAAAAATATTGTACTAGATCAAGACTAGATTCAGTCAACATCATCTAATATCTCTGTACCTTTTGTTAAAGTTACTATAAATTATGTAATCCAATTGAAGATACTAAAATTATTGAATGTACTTTATTTTGTATTTCCCATTTCGCTATTAATGGCACTGTCCATGACTTTATCTATTAACATATTTAACAAAAGTTTACAGTTACATTTTCTCCCACAAATAAGGTGTTAACAAAAGAGCAAATGGATGTGTTTGATGGACAATTATTTGATATTTTAATTCAAAGGTGAAACCAGGAATGGTCATTTTTGCTTGTAAATCCTCGGTTGTTTTGCTATTTGGTCTCGTAAGTTGGCTTTTGGTGTACGTTGATGTGTTCGGATTCACTGTGGTTAACAGTTCTTTAACACAAATATGGACGAGCAGAAACGAATGTGTGTCATCGTGGCAAACCACAAAGTATTTTTGTCTGAATCGCTTGCGTTACAAAGATGTTACTGTGGATTAAGACTGACATTTTCATATCAGAAAATTGGTTTGAGATAATTTATACAATGAAACGTGACACAGGAACAACAGAAGAATGATTTAGTCAATGAGAACATGATCATATAATATTAGAGATGGCATATTGTCTATAAGATAAGTGTTATAGTGCAATAATTGTATGTTTATCCCTTTGTGATTGTCTGTACATCACATTTGACGAGAGAACGTAATGGTGAACATAAACAGAACAATATCAGAATGCCAATTTTAGGATTGCGATTGGCAAGCATGGTGCATTACATAGAATGTGACACCGAATACAAAAATTACTAATGCATGATTGATGAAATGTAATCGCTCAAAAGCTGCACTGTGAACTGTTAAAATGCTGACATTTCGTAATTGTAATCTTGGAAAGTAATATTAAACATACTGCTTATGACACAAATTCTTTTCAGTTGTGATAATAATCCAGTTTAACGATTTAATTTGCCTGAAAAGAATGTAAAAAATCAAATATTGGGTTAATCCAAGCTAGGAGTTTAAAGATTGTACAATCAATAATAAATGTAAATATGTCATTGTTTGACATTGTTAATGACATCTAACTTACCAATGCTGTCAATAAACAAATAAAAGATTACAAAACTCACTTGAAATGTTGGATCTTTAACATTTATTTGGCGCATTAATTAAACAATTGCTGGAATTATCTAAAGAGTAAGTGATTGGTTATTAAAGAACATTCTATTCGACGTGATCACTGTTCAAAAGTCGTACATTTTGTAAGAATGCCATGATAATAAACTGATAGTTGTGAACATATTTCCCCTTTTCCAACCGCATCTCAGCAACAACGGCCATATTGTTGGCATTATTTTTTTCTTCGAACACTACATACTTCGATATAGCCACTGTCATAGAATTGGGTTACCAATATTTTGTTTCATCTACTATTCTGAACAGTATATTTCCAGTGCATTTTCCCATAACCATTTATTAACCTCGAAGAACAAAAGTGGAGTCAATGTTATCTGAATACAAATGAACAATTTGTTCAGTGAGCTTTTGATTATAGCAAGTAATATTGACGTCAGAAAACCATATCAGTAGATAAATTGTCTTTGATGGTAATCTTGTATTTGTTTGGATGAGATCAATTGTGTGTTAATTTATTGTGTTTATTATGTGTCATTAAGCAATATTATAGCAATGGAACATTTTATTAACCTCGTTGTTCCAAGGACATGATAATGTTTGGTACTTCGTCACCTACATTTCATGAACCTGTAACTATTTTCTGAGGTCTTCGTGGAAGATTTGATTTCTCTGAATGTGTAGCGCTTAGCCACATTAAATGCAATCTTTAAAGTCGTAAAACATACGATTTAATACGAACCTATGGAAGGGTTTGTATAAATACAGTCAATTTTTCAAAATGGCAGAAACTCGATTTGCAAGAGGCAATAAATTTCTGAAAATATTTCCGTCTTTGCCCATTTTTATGCTGCGTAGGACGTCAATGTTTTACTGTTGCTATTCCTGGTTTGTTTTCAAACTCAATTCATTCTTTTAACTAATTGCAGACAGCTTTTACATTTTGTTAATATATGTTTAAAATGGTTGTAAACAAACTCAATGACCATATGTTAACGTAATCGTCAAATTCTAACGAGGAATTTATGTCTTTTGATCAAATTTTGCATTGTTCCTCATTCTAATGGTTCAGTCCTAACCAGTAATACTGGTATAATAGTGTTTAGCCTTCTTTTTATAAAAATAGCGATGTTTATTTGTAACCCTGGTGAAACGTATTTAGATAATGCGATGTTTTGAGTCGTTCTATCAATTTGAAAATTTTAATTAAGATAATGCCACAAAACAGTTGAGAAATAAGTAATGACTCACAAAACACTGTATTGAAATGAATCTAAGACATTTGTAAATATTCAATTTAAACTTAGAAATGTTAAACTTTTAATGATTTCCATCTCTTTTAAAATTAGTCAGCAAACGTATCATTTACTTCTAGTTCAATAAACTCTTGCACGGAAGAAAAACGAAGTCTTTCCAGAATAGGATGGTGGGTGAATTACCTGACAATGTTGCATTGTATGATCGTTTTCGGTTAAAAGAACAATTTCATGTTATCACGACAGTTTTAGTGTTATATAAACGTTTTTATTAATCTAATATGTATCCGTTATCAAGACCATATTGATGTTTGCAAAACTATGCGATTTATGACGATTGAAAGATCCATTTCAGGTAAAATGAAATTGATAATAAGACCGTGGATTTTATAGCCCCAAAAGTGAAACTTTATTGTATTAATGCACATTGTCATAGAATTATGATTCACACGTTTGCGTGACGAGACCCACAGTCTGTATTGAATGTTTTTATTACAATATCTTAAATGATGCAGCAGCATTTCTCTAAATTAAATGTGAAAATAATCAACATGCACAAACAACACTAAAATTCGTTTTGATGATTTCACTTGAATAGTTCCTTGTATTGTAACTTGTATTGGGCATTATTGTTTCAGTAATAAAATATTCCATTATCATCATTACTTCGTCTTGTGCTCATATCAGCGAATTCTGGTATTACACTAACGAAAATTGTGCCTCACGTTTTACAACAGCGTGATTGTCTGTTACATAATTCTGTGGTTCTGGTATCGAAGTGGTTGTAAAAGAACAGATTACAAGAGCATTGTTTGTTTGTTTGTTTGTTTGGGTTTTACGGCGCACCAACACAAAAAGGTCTTATCGCGCAGAAAACATTTGATGATACTATTATTACAAGAGCATAATAGTGTCCTAGTTTCAACACACTGTTATTGTCATGGAGTCCTAGTTTCGTAGTTTTGCTTCTTTGCATATTACTTTCTCTAATTTGGTGTCGAATGTGGAACAAACATAAGTTAGGTATGACTCGATTTAATTTCTATGAAAGAAATGTAGGGGAACATTTAAAGTTGTCTGTTTAATGACTGCGGTAGATATATTATTTATTTTCTAAATTTCGATTTAAGCATAAAACATAATCCCTATCCAATCCTATGCAACGTTAAATGTCTCATTTGAAGTTCTCTATGAGAAGAATTGGTCTCTAACAAACTTAAATCATACTAGAGTTAGCAAATGGGATTATAAGGATTTGAAATATGTGCATGAATATGTCTCTATCGCCAATTACAATCCGCTCAAGAAAAATATTCTTTTTAAAATAAATGGGATTAGAATTTCACATTTATGATGTCACGAAAAATAAAAACTAGTGAAAAAAATGGTTTTATATATTGAATTCTGAATTTTAGGTGACTTCTCCTGTCGTAGATTATGATGCATTTCTGTGTTCCCCTTAAAAGATATATTCACTGAGGGAAAAAGCTGATTCCTCTGATGCAGGCTTAATATCATAAAAGATTGGATAATTCCCAAAGCTCCTGTAAATTACAAAGTATTATCAAGTCAAAGCGACCAGACTTAGTTGGTTAATCCTCGTGAATTGAACTTAGTTCGTTGCTGACTAAAATTAATGGTTTTACTTTTGGTTGCCAGGGTTTTACATTATGACTTATTGAAGCAGTAAAGACACGTTAAATGTCTCATTTCAGACATTAAACAAAGTGTTTCAGTCAATAAGTAGTGCAGTCTGAAACTTCAAGGTTTTGCGTTTAAGATAAATGGCAGTATGCACGCACTCCATTCCTCAAATTCATTTCATTTCTCAAATAATGTTCAGGGTATTTAATCACGTGATACAACAACAACTAATGACGTACACAAAATTTGTATTTTCGTTAATTTCTCTCTCCAGACAAATATTTGAATCATATCAAATAGCATTTTAGAAATTATGCATTGAAACAAGACATTCATCATCGCTTTAAAACGTCTTGGATTGGTTTACTTAAACACCGGATAATTGAACGCAAAAATACTTCCAACATGGCGTCGAAACGATGTTATTCGTAGTGAAGGTCCAGAAATTCCGAATGTCGATAAATTTATTGGAATTTGTAGCATTAGGACACGTGATGAATCCATTCTGTGAAATCGTATTATTATCTAATTTCAATATGCAAGTTTTATGTTTTTTGTTGATATTAATATTCGTCGCTTGTCTGACTTGATAATATCCACATGGATTTGCAACGCTAGACGCAGCTTATAATTTATTTATTAGTAAATTTAATATTGTAGTTTAATATAAATGTTCTGTCATAGTTTATAGACAAGATAATGTTCAGTCTAGCCACTGTTAAATATTTATTCCAGATATTTACGTGTTAAGCTTTCAAATGATATTATCCAGTGAAGTACAGATCAAGATGAAAGTTATAGTTTGCAGAAGAGTTCATGTGATTTTAACGCATTTGAAGACGATCGTAAGTAATAATACTAATATAAGGAAAAGTTGTGGCTCTTGGTAAAAACATCATATCATAAGCGCACTATATTTTATAAACGCGCTGTTGCTATGGGCATGGGAATAACCGTTATAAATTTTAGGCTGATTGGTATGGATATGTGGACCGTTGCTATGGGTCTTTAGGGGTGTTTACTTTGATGTTAAATCGTCCTATGTATTACTTGTATGTTGTTCCGATTCGGTACCAAACAACATTCATACCAAGCGCGACGTTTAGAGTCAATGTTGCGACAGTAAGCGCCAGTCGAGTTTTGTGCGACAATAGCATAAGCGTTGCCATATCTATTGTCAGGACAATTGCCAAATGTAGCGTTGCGTAGCGTTAGTTGTGTGACGTGTTTCGTCAATTGCTACGTGCGGCTATGTAAAGTATACATGTATAGCGGCGCTACACAACCCTCCAACTCATGTTTCTAGAACAAGCCTAGATATTGATGTCTATTGATTATAGCAGTCCCTGAATAAAACGAAACAGTTCCAATTCCATTGTTACTCAGTCAAACAGCTTTTCTATTTCTCACTTTAACTTTTGATTTTTTGCTATCATAGAAAATGCCAATCAAATAATGAGATAAGGAAGTGATAAGAAAAGGTGGATAGAAACAGAATGAGAGAAAGGTGTGTGATATATGACGTATTGTTGCATATTTCTCTCTCCAGATAACCTCCTAACTAACAAGTTAATTAAGTGGTTAACTAGTCACTTAGTTAGTTAATCACTTAATTAACTTGTTAATTATTTGGTTACATGTATCTGGTGGGAGAAATATGCCATCATATTGATGTATTGGTCTTCATGTTTGATTTTCATTTGTTATATCCCTCGATCTAAATATCATTATTAGTTCGAATATAAACTATTTCTATAAAGTCTATTATACACTGCCCTCCAAAAGTTTCTTCGCAGTACAACTAATTGAAATTCTACAATTTCTATGCTCAAATCTGAAGAATTATTTTATCACTATCTATTTAATTCATTATTAATGCAGCCGCCCGGCTAGCTCAATTGGTAGCACGCAAGTCTACTGATCGAGGGGTCGTGGGTTCGATTCCCGGGCGGGGCATACTTTCGTGGAGTTTGGTCATGAACTTATTTCTACGGCCATTCTCCCTCCTACTAATGATTGCTTAGTAGTTGGTTAACAGCTAAATCCAGAGATTTAGCCTTTCCAGGAGGAGTGAGTAGGTTGACTGGCTGCCGTTATATGACCTATAAAATGTGTTGCTACGGCGTTAAATCCAACAACAAAACAAACATTATTAATGCATTGAAAGTGGATTTTGTGTTAGTACATTTTATTTTTTGAGTTGCAGCAAATGATACATGTATCTATTCGATACTATAGTCAATGTAACTCAATGAGCCAATATCAAGTTTGAGATACTTTTGTAATTTCATATTCATGAGAAAAAGAGTATGTATACTGATTTCGAAAAGCAAAATTTAAAGTGTTTTGACAATAAATAATTTGTACAACTTAAATTCTATACAGTACAATGTATTTTGCGAATATGATAAGAAACTTTTGGATGGCAGTGTATGTACTAACATTGTCCATGAACTAGAACGGAAATAGACATTCATCTGGTACAAATGTGTTGTCCATATAATTTCAGACTCCTCACATGTAACAGATTTTAACTCTTCACTTATACATGTTTATGGTTTTATTTTATTACCAAACAAAGGTTGTCAAGACTTAAAAAAAAAATTCTTGATCACAATATTGTTTAAGACTATGTCCTACGAAATAGCCCCTAAAACCCGGGTCGAAAGCGCAGTTGGTAGCGCGCCGGGATTTGGAATCTCGTGCCCGAGGGGGTGCGGGTTCGAATCCCACCCGGGGAGGTTATACCCTTCCATAAAAATTTGACAATAATTTCGATTTCCTCCATTGATTAGATAATATGGAGAAGTTTCCGGCCTTGTGGAAGGGTAGGTAAGTACTAGTTATAGACAAGGGTCCAGGAAAGCTATGTTAGGCGCGCTGAACGCCGTAAAATGACCTAAATTGTGTTGACACGGCGTTAAATCCAAAAAAAAAATTAAAAAAAATAAATTGCCCCTAAACAAAGAATAGCATTTTGTGGGCGATGGAAACTTAGTATCCACATTAAGTCAGCATTACATGTATTTTTTAACAAAATGTATTTATTTTCTCTTATTATATTTTATTCCATAAGATTTGTAAAAAAAGTCTGTAATCCCTTTAGTACGTTTCGAATTTAAAACCCCTTAGCAATATATAATATAACCTCTGCAGAGGGGTCACAGCAAATTCTCTGCACAACTACAGCTTTTGATATATCCCTAGGTGTTATTTAAATGAACTTTACCTCTGCAGACCAACAACCTCTGAAAAGCAACACACGTAGTCCCCCCAGTGGGTTTTGCTCAAGACAGGTTGTACTGTACAGCCATATTTAAATCTCAATGATCTATGAAGTCGAAACATTTTCTTTAGATTTGAGATACAGCTGGCTATAGTTTTCTTTTTGAGAGACGATCATAAACAAAAGAAGGGTCAAGACCCATGGTCACATTTCAAATAATAATAATCATTATCATGACAAACAAGACGAAAACTATAGTTTTAAACAATGAAATGTATACGACAATGAATGGAAAGGGTACAAAATAATAATACAATAAAGCACACGTTAAATTGCCTGAACCTGGCTCATGTACATGTATACAGCTTAACTATCTTCATGGACTGCAAAGATATTAGCTTTTTTAAACAAGTATGTTTATATTACATTTACTTCAAACGCCTCGCATTTTAAATAACTTTTTTAATCAATAATACCTTCACCTAAATGAAGCCAAGTAGATCGGCTATAATAATAAACTTTTTCATAAACGCTAGATTCAATAAATGTAAATCGGTACAAAGTAGATCTCTGTTACTTTTGGTGAATGGTGAATGCCTCTGCACGAAAAAAATACTTTCATCTGTCAAACTCGCAAATAGATTCTGTTAAAGTTTTTTTGTACATAATATTATAAAAGTCAGAAACTTTTTTCAATAAATATACATAATTCAGTTCGTTAAATGTGTTCACTGTTCAGTATGTCAAAATATAAAACTAAAATATAATATATTTGATAGATAATAACGTTCAATGTAATACTTAATTAAAACATAAATGCTTAAAACGTTTTATGCAATGCTAGAATAAACCTTAATTGCTTCAAAACGTTTAATTAAATGATTAAGTAAAAAAACTGCTTTAAAACGTTTTTAAAATGCAATCTTAAAAAAACTTTCAATGTAATACTTATTAAAGAAAACAAAACTGTTTAAAAACGTTTAATGCTATGTTTAATTAAAAATGCAACTGCTTAAAAGTTTAATAAACTATAATAATAAAAAGTAAAACATAACTGCTTTTAAACTTTTACTTCAATGTTTAAGTATAACATAAATGCATAAAGGGTTTAATGCAATGTTAAAGTAAAACATATTTGGTGAAAACAGTTTTATGTAGTGTTGAGGTAAACAAAACTGCTTAAACAGTTTAATAAAATGTTAATGTAGCATAGATAATCATTATCAGCTTACCGTTTTGAGTATCCGCTATCTCATTTAAATATATAAATCAACAAAACTGTCTCTGTTAATAATGTTGGTTTTGTTTTGTTTTTATACCACTTCAGCAAAAGTAAAATTGTTTATATCATTCAAAAACATAAACTGTTATAAAATCCCTCATCCTAACAATTCAAGTTACGGAAAACTAATGAACGAGGGAGGCATAAGACAGAATGTTGTACAAGGCTATACCAGAGTGAGTTTATCAATAGGAAACATTACATTCACAATATTACGTCAATTTTCCAGCCGTTCACTTCGATACCTTCTGCCACAATGTTACGAATAAAAATAGAAATATATACATTAAATATTAAAATTGTAAATAGTAAATTTGTTTCAATAAATTATTTAATGGTTAGTTTATGCTTGACATATGCGTTCAAATGGCTTACTTCGATACTTTCTATCAAAGCTACTTTGCGTATAAATCGGTTGCTATTATTTGAAAAAAGAAATACAGAGCAGTACAGTTTAGTTCAGTTCAGCTCAGCACAGCTCAGCGCAGCACAGCACAGCTCAGTACAATACAGCACAGAAAAGCAAAGCACAGCTCAGGACAGTACAGCACAGAAAAGCAAAGCACTGCACAGCTCAGGACAGTACAGCACAGAAAAGCAAAGCACAGCTCAGGACAGCACAACACAGAAAAGCAAAGCACAGCACAGCTCAGTACAATACAGCACAGAAAAGCAAAGCACAGCACAGCTCAAGACAGTACAGCACAGAACAGTACAACACAGTACAGCATAGCAAAGCACAGCACAGCTCAGTACAATACAGCATAGCACAGAAAAGCAAAGCAAAGTACAGCATAGCACAGAAAAGCACAGAACAGTATAATATAGCACAGCACAGAACAGCACAGCATAGCACAGCTCAGTACATTACAGTACAGTACAATACAATACATAACAACAGAGCACAAACAAAATAATGTAATACAATGCAACACAATACAGTATTACATTTTCAAACAACATACCCAGTGACACATAACATTTGCTCATCTGCAAACTCTATACTTTTAAGATAGTAAGAAAGGTCGTTTGAAATGTCATTGCAACTTAACCTAGGATAAAGTCAACACCCTCGTACTTTTCTTGTGATTCTTTGAACTATGTCATAGTCATCACATGTTTAGTTTTGCATTATTTTTTCATTGTTCTTGTACTATTACGTAAATGGAATTTACACATTCGTGAGAATCACATTTGTTCGTAGAATGGTTTCCATAAAAATGATGACTTTTTCAATATCCTCTGCGAACGTAAATCATTTTATGATTGTTTTGTTTGAATAATGTGACATAACTTTTGAATACTAGTAATGTTCATAAAACTTCGATTGAAGTAATTCGAATTGGTACGTTGAATTAAGATTGGTGGAGTCCTTTCACTCGCACGACTGGAAAAACTGCGTGTTTCTTTTGTCTTGAGGTGAACGTGCGTTTCAAATAACATTAAGTATCAGTGCGATTTACGATGTCAAGTGTGCATTTAAAATTATAAAAAATGCCAAGAAGTGCATAACACCGAAGGCTAGATAAAATAAATGCTATTTATGTCTGGCTTTACAGGGGACACCAAATATGGATACATAAATAGTGTACTGAGTTATACGTATCCTAGGCGAAATTTGATAGACGGAGAGCATTATCTTGTTTTGTAACATATTAACCTATAAGGTAATGAATGGATGGATGGTACAATGTAAGGCTATGTCAATAGTCTTACGTACGCTACCGCCGCACGTTCCGATGGTCATGTTTTTGCGTTCGTGACATCGAACAGTTTATCTGTCCAATCAGCCCGTCGCTTTTAACTGATCAGTATGTAAATTGTAAATTAAATGTACATGTACAAAAAAAATCACAAAAACTATTTTAACAGAATACTATTTTTCATTTAATTTCAATGCTTATCTATACTATTAAATTTGCAAGTTTCCTGTTTTGTGGAAGAAACTGCGCAGCTTTGAATAAATCTTTTGTTTGTCGCTGGAGAACCTATATACCAGCATATCAAGTTGACAATTCTTTTTTGACAAAGCCTCTTGATATTTGCAAAAACTGCCAAAAATCAACAAAAATAGTGTGTTTTATTTGTGTCTAAAAATAGTTCTAGATAAAACTAAAAATAGATCAAACTCCCCGCAGCGGTTATTTCCCTTTATTAAATCAATAACCTAAAATGTCATTACCTAAAGCCCGTGCTTGCACGGGCTCCCATCTAGTCAATTTAATGTTTAGCTGTAAAGACCATTTTGGGTATTATTAAATCCAAAGCTTTTTAAGGGTTTTTAACTTCGAAATGCTGACTTTGAAAAAAGGGGGCGCTGATATTAAGAACTTTCTACTATAAATTCATCGATTTAGATATTTCTTGTGGTGTTACTTAACTGTACTAAAATTCATAATGATCTTACTAGCAACAGGCTATCACGTTTGTAAAAGATGTTGCATTGGCTTGTTAACACGATTAACCCTAACCCAACCTTAACGTCCTTAAGGTTTATTGTACAACATGAAAACAATTTTGTTTTTGCCAACAGCTACATCAGTAAAGTTAAAACAAACTAGCCAAGCTTTGTAATTTCCATGTCCGAGCTTCAGGGTATATGTATCACATGAAAACAATTTTACCATTGCCAACAGCTACTATTGCTAAGTTAAAACAAATATGCCCTGCCTTGTAATGTCCATGTCCGAGACACGGGTAGTTGTATCAAAATGAATTAGCTCGCTTGGGGTTTACCCTTCAGTATTATTTGAAGAGTACCTTAAAGTAGCGAAACCGTATCACATGCATCGTATAGGAACCATAAACGAAAATAAATGACTCATGCTAAATCCCCCAATTCTGCACTTTTTTTCTTTTTTTTAAAGTCAGAATAACCTACACTTAATGAGCCCTAAAATCATAAACTTAAATATGTATAATTATCTTGTTCATATTAATTTTGCGTAATATTCACAGTAAAAGAATTAATAATTAAAAGAAAGAGTTTTAAAGATATATTTATATCATTGATTTGTCGTATCGCGAATTTTGTATTACGAATATTATTTTGCGAATATCGTATCGCTGTTCGTATGATATTGCAACTTGCTTGAAAAATACAGTTTTTTACCATTATACGAGTAGTATTCTATTATATTGTTATAAGCAACATTTCATATGAATGATTTGCAGAACAACCTGTGGTCCGAGTTTACTAAAGGATTCCGTGTGTTAAACAACGTACATAAAAAACTTATGTTCAACAATGTGTTTATATAAATACACCTAAAACAATATCAGTACTAATTAGCTACATTATGTTAACTTATACAACAACATTGTTTGTAGACAATACATAATACATCACGGCCAAGGTCATTAACCTCGTACAAAGGTCAAACTTACCAATGGTTGAACTAAACTACCGCGGATGTCCTTGAGAAATACATCAATTTAGAATTTATTTTTGGATGTTACATTGATTTAAGTGTTTTTTGCTTGTTAATGTGGTTATTTTCGCCGGCTGACTCAATTATCCCGCTTTTCTGAACAGTTTCGGCCATTTTATGGATTTTCCACGGTGACCGTTCATCAATTTATATTTTCTATTTGATTATGTAAGATGGCCATTCAATTAATCAGCTATTTTTGACATTTTCTTTACTACATCTATCTATATATAACCTTTCCACACATGTATAGAATTCGAATTTTCGTGCTAGGATATAATCGGTATTAACCTGCAGCGTGTTCAATTACCTTGAACGTTCCACGACGTTCCGTAACGAAAGTGTCGGAACAACTCAACACATAGACAACTCAACCCGAGACAACTCAATCTCCTTCTAACGGATTGAGTTGTCCCATCTTTGAGTTGAGTATTACACATGTTGAGATGTCTTCGGGTTGAATTCTGCCGTACCCGTAACGTTAGCTAACAGTAGTTACTGAACACAGGGCAGAAACTGTAGGGCTTAAAACGCGGGGGCCCGGAATTGAAACCCTTTGTTCCTCTGGAGCAAAATTACCGTGGTTATCCATTTATCAAGACTATTCAAACTTATCATATACTGTGGAAAGTATGCATAGTTGGCAAAGTTTCATGAGGATGCACGTGCGGTCAACCTCGATCAGATATGAAACTAGAATTTTTGTCTATATGTTGTAAAATGTACAAACTCTTTTGACTATAGAATATACAATAAAATTGTTTATACAAACTTATTAATTGCCGCCAGAATCGTATCCGCGTCTAACTGAAGTTTTAAAAACTTAATTTCAAACTCTTTGAAATTAAGCTCGGCCGCTCAACATCCATTGTGACCAGTACTTGAAGAAGCATTCGTTCTCTACGTACAACAAGTTCTAGATAATGTTTATACTTGTACATAATTTGATGATTTTATCGTATAATTTATTTATGGTAATTTACAAGGTTACAATTATTTTAATAAATTGTGTTATGACTGTCTGCCCTAAGGTTATGGATATTTTCACTCGTCTATTTCCTGCGGACCTCATATTATAGCTAGGTACAAATTTGTAGCTTCTTGTTATTAATAAGGCTAATAAACTATGTACAGGAACGAAGTGATTATTATAATTAATGTGTCTAGTCTAGTCGAGGCTATAAAAGTTTTTGTAAATTAATGATATTACAAAACAATACCACTGTGACCGGTATGTTCATATACAAAACATCAATCAAAACAAGTATCTAAACAGTTCAACCTGTGTAAGCGCTCCTCTATATAAAGCGACTCTCCTAGTAAAGCGACCCTTTTATCCTCCCTGGGTTTTATACCATAACTAGTTAATACTAAATTATTTCAGCTCCAGTTTAAAACAGTTCTTACAATTTATCATTATCACTTTTGCGTCCGCTTCCTGGTCCCCCAGTATTGAGCTAGAAGGATAACAGTTCTTAGTCAAGGAAACAACGGGGTATGTTTTGTGTGGCATTCGAGCGATTGCAGAGGTACCTGTCCATTGATAACAAGACCAACGTCGTAACAACTCAGCCACGCACGTACTTAAAACTATTACACAGTATTTAAAAGCCTAAAATCATTTATAGTCTATATTTCTGTTAAAGTATTTAATAAAGTCACGGCTTGCCATGGCTTGAATGTAGTTTTGATAGAAATGTCTATAAAACTGTATTAAAACATCATAAAAATTAAACAACAAAAACAACAAACGAAACAACAATAAGACAATGTACTAATTTTATAGTTTTTTTTTGTAAATATGTATTTTAATTTATGCATTGTTAACTGTTATCAATAGATCACGTATAGAGGTCGTGGTAGTCATTACTTTATTTCAAGCTTTGTTTATGCTCAACAATCCAGTCTTTTGATGTTGTTTTTAATTTGTTAAGAGGCGTTAAGGTCACGCAAATGTACTAAACAGCAAGTAGCTGTTTTGCTCTTAAATGACTTTTACAAAAACATTTACAGAAAAAAAACAAAAATGAAATGCATTATGAAGACAGCTGTGTTCCTTAGCACAATTTAGCTTTTACAATTGATTTAGCTTTTGCTTTTTTATTTTACCATTGTTTATTTAGAAGCCATATGATCATTGTAACATTACGTTATTGAATAGATGCTGAATGACAAATACTTAATTACAAACTCGAATTGTGTGCATAGTTCATATTCGAACCTGAATTTATGGTTTTCCAACCAAATGATTTGTTTTCCGGATGTAGTTATGCATGTTGAAGTTATTTGTACTATTGAAGCTGAACAGTAGTAAATCCTATTGTTCTAAATACACACACTATACTTCCATTTTGTTCCGCATGGCTACCTCCGGTACAAACAAAGGTTTTTTTCTGCTGAAAACCACGTCAACGTGAGTTCCGAATCAAACCTATTGTTAAGTTAAGCATAAGACGTCTAGTGACCAATCAAAGATCAATTACTTCTTAGTCAAGAGAACAAAAAGAAATGTCATTTTTACATTGTCTCGACTACAGACCACTGAAGACGGTAATATGTCCCTATACTTATCTATAATAGACGCATACATCTTAATTTACTGTTCATAACTATAAGAATTATGTTTGTCCTAGACAAAACAAAGCTTGCACTTAATAGAATATGATGTATATAGACCAGGAATCATGTACATTGTAAGCATCAGACATCTAATGGCAAATTACAAACACTGTAATACAAGTAAGCCCATGTACTTATTTATAATAAACGCATACATCTTAATTTTACTGTTATCATTATGTTTTACGTAGACAAAGTAAGTCTTGCACTTTCCAGAATATGATTATTGGACACATAAAACATATTAATGTAAAAAGTTTGTTGAAAAGAATTTTCCTCCGTCGTCAAAACAGTATAGTTTTTCACAAACATTCTTACGAAAAAGATAACGTAAGTCAATTTCATAATTTTGCAGTTTAAAAGACAGAAGGATAATAAAAATGACTATGATATGCTATTCAAAAGGTATGCAATACTCTCTATAATTGATTGGCAAAAAATGACGTATTCCTATTGTTTTTTGCTTTTGACCTACGATGATTTTTATTTTAATATTTTTTGTGAAAAGAAGCACATGTATTTAAGATTTGTTCAGTTGTTGAAGACGACCGATTCACTTACTTAATTGGTATATGCTTTTAATACCCTTGGAGTACTAAGAATAGAAAAGCCAAACAACGCGTACATAGATCACAACATGTCAAGGTGACACCGATATCCTATGTACATTAGGTTACAAGAAATATAAAGAACTCTTAAAGAGACAGAGAAGTGTGACATCCTTCTTGTAAATTACGTTACAACACGCACATTGTCCCAATAAAACTTCTACAAAACTGCCGATCATCTTACAGGTCATTTATCACTGTGTCTAAATCACAAAAGTCTACAAGCGTTGTCAACAAGAAAAACATTTCACACAAACGCTGTCTGACTGTAACAAAAGTACATATCAAAATCTGTGATTGTAACAAAGAACATGTGGATGATACAAACGTCAATAAGCAAGATATATTACAAAAGCAGCCGGTATAAAGCTGTAACATGAATACATTATTAAGTATGAGATTGTAACGTTGGACATGTGCATTTATCTTTTTCTTTGGCAATGTAATGAAGTAGGAAATTGGTATGTACAGTAGCCAATGATATAATGAAACAATTCTACTGTCTATTATTACAAAGACTAGCAATGGAAAGTGTTCAAGACACATGTACAAAACAATAGATACATATTATCTTGGTGAATGCTTGCAATGCTTTAAATTCAATCTTAAATTACAATGTCATGTAAAATCGTTATTTATACGTAAAGGAAGGCCAAAATCTAAAAGCTAAATTGCAGTACAATTTTATAATACTGTTTATAAATGAAAACATCATAAACATCAGAAAAACCGAAATGCTGAAAAAGAAGAAATAAATTACCGATGAAATCATTAAATTATACATAACAATTAACTGCCATCACATTAAGGGTCCATAATCTTGAAATACGGTTAAAGCTAGATGAAAAATAAAATGAGTTACAATGTATAAAAATGATGGAACGATTGACCGTTCGTTAAGGTGAACTGCATTTCGAAGCCAAAGGTCATAAAAATGAAATGGAAAAAACAACCAGATGTTATTTTCAAATAAAAAAGATTATTTATTTCAATTACTGTCAATGATCAGATGGTATTTCAGCAATAAAATACTCACATTAACTAAAATATAAATTATAAAAGATATATAGCGTGACTAAAATATCTATGTCTATCCTATATCAGATGTTAGTAACATTTTGTTCACTGCAAGGTCAATACATTTGACCATAGGAATAATTATGCGTCTTCCTATTACATAAATCAAAAAATGATATTAGTCAGTCTAGCATACGACATAATTGCTATACAAATTTCATTTACCATTTCCCCAAAATATCTTAGAGGTCTGGTCAGCTTCGTTATCAAATATTTTGATTTGGAAATAGATGTTCTAACATATTAATTGCGGTTTTTTGCGCAATGGTAGGACTCTTGGTTGTCATTTCCGAACGCGGCAGATGTAATCCTTCCATGCTGATCTAAAATATCTTTTTGTAACGTCAAGAGAATCATTTGTATTCAGCATGTGTCGGAATCGCTAAATTAGACATTGCAATAGAACTGGTTTCTCTCACAGCTCTGTTGTTTTTGCTTCACAACGTCTATGGTATTTACACATTCCAAATGGAACTTGCCTCTTATCTCTTGTGGAAATAAATGTTAAATCATTTGACAGTAAGAGAAGTCTAATGAAGCCTAGTAAAGGTTCAGTATTTTCCATCGAGACAATATATATATATATATTCCCAGCTTAATCTTTTCCGTCTATATGAAACACAACAAAGTAGTTTGTAATACTATTAAGTTAACTGACATTATATAAAGAGTATTATGAGGAGACTTACATAAAAGGTTAAACCTTCTTATTGTAGTTTTTATCAACAGACTAATAACGAATAAAACAATACTTGTTTCAGATGAATTGCTCATCGTGATATATGATAAGTTGTATTGATGTTGTATTGGAGAACTTCGGCAAATGGAAATGACACTTAAAGCTTTGTGAACCGGTGCGCATTAATAGAGTTGCATCAAATTAAGTGTGTACTGAAAACGTAGGGTATAAAAGCCTAGTGGAATATTTGATATACTAACTAGTGTTTGCTATTGTGCATTACTAGTCTTGCTTGCGTATAATTCATCAACATTGAAACATTTATCTGTTTGTGTGTATGCGTCTGAAGCAAATTTTAAGCATTGAATTCAAATAAGCATATAATAATTAAAAAATATAAAATATTTGATCATAAGAAATGACACTTAAAACCATTTTTCCAATCGGCTGTAGTTGGGCATTAGGTAAAAAACATTGTTAATCCATGAAAGAAAATACCTAATGGTTTACATACACCATGTGATTGGAGGCCACTATATAGATAATTTTATTGTTTTCATTGAGATAATAAACACAGCTTTATTACTTAAGATTTAATTAATACCATGATAAATGAGACAAAATCTAATCAATGTCAAACACGTTGACATAGGTTATGTTCACTTTATTATGTCCACCAAAAATACCTCACAAGTTATGTCTTTGATAATGTTTAGAGTCTTCACTTACGTCACCATGAGACAGTCACAATGTTGGGAAATATAAATATGTCTTCAAGAAGGAAATAGGTTTTGTAGATCAATTGACCGATGTAAAGACAAGTCTTCATTTTTACAATTCAGAAACATGTATGTAAATAGTTTATAATTAGAATTTCAATTAAGCTAATGTCATATCTATTTGTTTCAGCATTTAAGATAGCGGGTATATATGCTTATGTGTTCCATCAACTTAATATACTTTAAGTGTTGACTTCTGTGAACTCATTTCGACACGAAGTTGTGTTTCTTAATTTGCACCATGGTTATAACCAATTTGTATTTCAGTGCATAACTGTTTTTACACCATGATACTAATCAATATTGTTTGCCTAATTATTAAAATTGAAATGTAGGCCGATGATCTGATCGCGTTTACGTTGTCCAATACTAATGGTGGTATTTTCTTGGTAGAGTACACGATCATATCAATAGTGCATAACTTTTTAGATATATTTAGTTAAAATATTAAATGCCTTTACACGTATGATGGTGTATGGAATAATACTCAAATAGACTTGATAAATACGAATTAATTTCTTGAGATGGCTATAAAATAACGTTGAAATGGAATGTAAAACATATCACATTACAAATAATTATTTTTCATTGTCAAGATCATTATATTTGTCTATATAATAATGATCAAACCAAGTTGTCTGAAAAAGTATTAAATTGACTGGCGTTATATCAAGAGTATAATGAGAAGACTTATATAAAAGGTTAGATCTACTTATGTAGTTTTTATCATCAGACCTAAAACAAATAAAACATACTTGTATCAGCTTACTTATTCTCTGTGATGTATAATACGACGTATTGATAGTATATTGGAGAACTTTGATTAATGGAAACCACACTTTGATCTTTGTGTACCGGAGCACTTTTAACAAATGAAACAGTTCTTCTATCAGAGTATATTGTTGGCAGTAATACAACACAACGCAATGGAGTTCTACAAGAATATATAAATGAAACATCAATATTTTACATGTATGAATACTATACAAATGTCTGTTCATGGTTAGTTATAAAGAATTTTGTTGATGTATATGGGTCAATATACCCCGAGGAAACATACGTCCCCCCGAGGCGTTAGCCTAGGGGTTATATGTGGCTTCGAGAGGTAGAAATGTGCACATAATTTGCGCTAGCAAGTATTCCAATGTATCAAGACGACGGTATATATTATATGTCGTGTTGGTACGACAAGTTGTGATCTATCTTCGACAGCCTGTGATATAGGGTAGGATAGACGTACTTAATCAAGAGGAAGGAAACATGGAATTCCACGAGTTTTTTTAATGGTGTCCAACTAGCTTTCTGTCACATATTAAACGATACTGTTTTGTCGCTTTGCTAAGACTAAGAGAACTGTTAGTTATGGTCCATAGAATGGTTTTGTAAGTTTGGTGCATTATTCCAAACTTTCAATATGTCACAGAATAATATGACATATTAATGTAAACAGTTACATTTTATAGTATTTTCTATTCCTGTGGGAGAGTTTCACCAAAAGTTGCTACAACATTGAATTAAAATTCACGATTTATAAAATTGAATGTTAGTGATATAGTGCTTGTCTAAACAATACTCAACTTTTTTAATACTTTGATGAGCTGTCCAAGAATCATTTTCAAAATGCATATTTGTTATAGATGTTTTGTCAAAGTCAGTTGTTTTGAGATGTGAAACAGTAGGAAAGAACAACCAAATCAGCTGTCTAAAAAAAAACAGTAGATGCAATAAACATTAAGTCACAGAATAGAATAGAATTGCAAGGGTATGGGATTCCTAGTTTCTTCCACTTGTCCACGTATTTTCTTGTGTTTCACATTTAAACAGAAGGAAATACGATGTGTAAAAAGCGCTTAATATTGAGTTATTATGTAGGTCATCACTAAACACATTTGCTTTTTTTCGGATTAATGTCTCAAGTTTTAATGATTTATCTTATTTAATTAGTCCAATGTAATTATACTACGGAAATAGCTTGTCCAGAAACCGTGGTCATCCATCATTTAACAGTATGATATTATACCACTCTAACCTACTTAAGTTACCAACGATATAAATATACAATAGGTATTATGTTTTTGGAAAACTGGAATACTATGCTGTAAAACGTGTTGTATTTTGCAATATATTGAATCATTATTATAGAGAACAATTTTAGATGCTCATTTATTATGTTGAGAATTTGATAAGTTGTTCTTTATTATCTACCTAACGTATACGAGAAGTTAATATTGATTAACAATCGGCTGTTATAAGGCATCGTTCCCGCTGTACCAAATGGCTTCACAGAGACAGATTTTTATTTCCAAGCATAATGAATTGTTAACAGTGACGTAGACATGAGTTAAAAAAATGTTGGCATAGCCATAAATATTGTGACATTTGTGAAGTATTAATTAGTTCTAGCAAATCTATGTCAAATAAAATTAGTCATTAACAACACTTGTAATTCCAACTTACGTGATAAAAATGGTACATTATCTTTATCAGACGCTTTATGAGTCTATAAACTGGCATTAAGGAAATGTTTATTGTGTTTAAGTCATTGTGTTTATGGGGGAAAATAAATAAACATTCTGCTCTACCACAACATGTTCAACTATTACCGTATTCAGCGTCGATATTTATACTTTTTTATGCTAAATCAACACTACATAATATAACTTAGCAGTAAATGTTTTTAAATTGGTTTTGAATTTTTATATTACGTGTGCTTTTTAAATGGAAATATGGACTTCAAATCATATTTAATTAAATAAAAACATACATATACAAAAATATCTACTCTTCATTTCAAATCTATCATTTATCTTTTGCATTTAGTTTCAATTAAACAAAATCAATTACACGAAAACCAAATATCAACCAAATTTATCTAATTGAAGCATCTGAACATTTTACGGAACCAAATGCCTTAGATACAAAGTATCCAGTAAATACTAGAAAATTGATACAACTTCACAATTAGTTTTGCATAGGTTATTGTAAAGTGTGTGTTATCCCTATTGTTACAAATTTCTCAACGTGTTGTATATTTCAGAATTGGCTCTGCTGACAGATTGCTATACAAGCCAATCATTTATATGACAAAAAATAAATATTGATTATTTCAGTTTCATTCCATTAGTCTAGTTTTAAAAATCTAGTTATTTTGTTATCTTTACATGTAGATATACTCTTATTATCCTTTTACGTTGCTAAACAATTATCCAACTTTAAGCCTTAAGTCATGTCGATGGTGAATCTGAGATAGATATACTTGAAATTATTTCCTGCTTTATCAAATTTACGTCTACTGTCTCCATTATTTTGATAGCAGAAATCATGTTTTCATTATTTCTAATAATCTATGTAAGACTGATGGGTATTATGAAATAATAAGTTTGGGGATCGCTCGTTGAGTAACATGGTGTAGATAAATCAATGAATAATTTTAAGCTTTGTATATATTGGCAAGTATTTTGGGAATTCAATTCTAAATAAATCAAAAATATATCGTTTATCATGGTAAATAGTTTCAGTATTATAATACCATTCGTAAATTTGGATATGATAAAATACGATACGATAGGCTGAAGAAATGTATGGAATCTAATTAGCATTTCAATGAGAATACTTTTCCAAACTTCTTCTATAGAATATCGGCACCTCTATTCTAGGATGATATCTTCAAAGAAATGCTGACTACGCTTGAAACCAATACTCTTTTCATTTTTTAGATCTATAAATTTTTCTCAGTTGTAATGTGCCGTTTTCTTTTATCAATTTCAGAATGTAATTAGCTATGCCATTGCCTAGTTGAGAGCTGAACATAATAGAGACCACAATGGAAATAAAGGCTTGTCCTTTTTGCGCTGACCCTGGTGTTGGTGTGCTTGTCATAGTTAATAACCACATGCTGTCTGTATTATATGTTCTTTGTAATTTTGCTATGTGTACACTATGCCAAATAGGTATTATTATTATTATTATTAACATTTGAAATAACAATATCGAAAATAACTTGTAGAGTATCGCTATTAATTTTTTGGGCCTGTACAATATCTATAAAATGAATTTCTGACTCTAACCAAATCGGTTTTCCATCCTGCAATGTATCCACAAAATACGATTTTGCACGAAACGTTTTGAGTTGGGAAAACAATGATAAAACAATGACATTTTATGAATCAAATAATAATAATAATAATAAAGCTACATAGTAACGACTCACATCGTCAGAACGAAACATCTTTGATAGCATTAATGGCGCCTTGAGCTTTGCATTTCATATTTGTATTACAGTAAAGTTCTGCTATTAAGACCACTTTCATTATTTCAAAATCATGCGATTTTTGACAATTATTAAAACCCAAATGCTTAATTTGTGAACAAAAGGGTCTTTATAATAAGACCGGTCCGCTATTAAGACCACCGATTTTGCTGGTCTTAATAGCGGAACTTTAACTTTTAACTTCTTTAAGGTGACACATTTTACATTTCTTAAAATAGCATAAATGGAATACAAAGAATTAATGCTGTATTCAATTAAAGTGTCAGGCGTGTTGATGTGATTTGCATAATCTTTAAAGATTCACTTTAGGAACAAGTTTTATTTGCACTGTAGTGCAATTAATATGCATTTTAGTGAGAAAATTCAATGTATTGTGGTAATAAACGTTTGTGATATTTCCTTTGATATACATACTGATTTAATTTAAAACAGTGTGTCTTACTTTATGCGATGTTTTGACAATAATTTCACTATTATCATATACTTATAACAATATAAGGTTATACATTTGCCTCTCTTAATGATTTACCCAATACCAAATATTTTATGTAATACATCTGCATTTTGAAAAAGTTTCGTTGCTCCTAACTCAGTTAAAAGATTTTTATTTGGTAATATGATTGCAGCATGGCTGTGTCTTGCTTGTTGACAACAACTGTAGACTTTTGTATATAAGACACAGTAAAGAATGACCTGTAAGATGATCGGAAGCTTTGTAGAAGTTTTATTGGGACAATGTGCGTGTTGTAACATAATTAACATGAACGATGTCTCGTGTATCTTTCTTCCTCTTAGCACTTTATATTTCATGTTACTGAGTTACGACATAAATTATTGGACCGAATATTTGTAAAAGAAAGATATACCAGTGACGCTTTGACATATTTTGATATGCATGGTTGGGCATATTTGTCCTAGTAAAATTCCGGGTATCCCAAATAGGCCTACATGTAGTACTAGTCCATGATTAATTAATGACATACTTTCAACACAATTAAAATGATACGATCAACGATGTGTTTAACCTACCAAGCTACGTATAAACTACACAAATGGTCAACATAAAACCTCTTTGATAGCATTAATGTTGCTTTAAGTTTTGCCTTAGAGATCATACATGTATATTTATATAACCATCAGCATGCTGTGACTCATTGAACATTTCTTAAAATAACATAAATGGACTACAAATAAGTAATGCTGTATTTAATTAAAGAGACATGCGTGTTGGTGTGATTTGCATAATCCTTAAAGATTCACTTTAGGAACAAGTTTTATTTGCAATGTAATGCAATTTATATGCATTTTAATG
The DNA here is from genome assembly GCA_025267735.1 of Mactra quadrangularis. Classification (NCBI taxonomy): domain Eukaryota; kingdom Metazoa; phylum Mollusca; class Bivalvia; order Venerida; family Mactridae; genus Mactra; species Mactra quadrangularis. Next base: position 4,614,632 of record CM046298.1, read on the forward strand.
TGATAATTCAATGTATTGCGGTTATAAACGTTTGTGATATTTCTTTTTTATATACATACTAATTTAATTCAAAACAATGTGTCTTGCTTTAATGTGATGTTTTGACATTAATTTCATATTTATGTAATTCTTATAAAATGTACTTATATTAATTGAAACAAAATGTTTAAAATGTTGTCTCTCTTAATGATTTACCCAATACCAACTATTTCATGTAATACATCTGCTTTTTGAAAGAGTTTCATCGCTCTAAACAAAGTTGAAAGATTCCTTATTTTGAGGGGTAATATTATTGTAGCATGTCTGTATCTTGCTTGTTGACAACAATTGTAGACTTTTGCTAATAAGACACAGTAAAGAATGACCTGTAAGATGATCGGAAGTTTTGTCGAAGTTTTATTGGGACAAAGTGCGTGTTGTAACATAATTAACATGAACGATGTCTCGTGTATCTTTCTCCCTCTTAGCACTTAATATTTCATGTTACTGAGTTACGACATAAATTATTGGACCGAATATTTGTAAGAATGATATATACCAGAGTCGCTTTGACATATTTTGTTCTAATACGCATGATTTATTTGTCCTAGTAAAAACATCCGGACATTCCAAAATAGACTTCGTACTTTATTGCTTATATAGCTTTTATAGAACATTCTGGTATATATACGTCTGGTTAACAATGTCGTTATGTTACACTGTTCAGGGAAAGTCCGGTTAGCAGTAGTATCATGTTATACTGTTCAGTACAACAACTTTCAATATCAAATAGATAAAAACAAATGTAAAAATAAAGTCTCATCATGAACTGTGATTAATGTAGGTCCTTTAAACTTGTAAAATGCAAAATCACACTATATAACATCATGTGTGATAAATTTTATTTTATTTTGTGTTATTGTATAAATTTATGGTGGAGTTTTTTTTTACTTATTTATCATTGTTAATATTAATCTTTTTGTACAACGCCAGTAAATATATGTAATATAGAAATAGGCGTTTAATCAAATGAAGAAGTTTAAGATTAATTTAAAAGTATGGAACTTTAAAAATCGTCCGGTTTTCAGAAGATTCCGGTTTTCAGAGGGTCTGGTTTTAGACGCTTTATTGCATATGTATATTTACTTGATTAGACACAACACAGAAGCTTTATTATGATTGCATTTTAAATGTTTTATTCTCTTGTGCAAGACGAGATCTGTCTAGAAAAATATAATGATAACTTACAGTTGGACAATAAGAGAGAAATAGACTAAACTGATGCTGACATTTAATGTCAAGCATATCAAGTAACATTTCATTAGTTTTATCCCCACTAAAGTTCTTTACGTCGAGATAAAATCAAAGTAGTATGAAATAGTGTTACTGGCGTTATATAGAGTTATACTTTATTATCTTTTATTCCCACTAATGTTTGTTTTGTCTAGATAAATACAAAGTAGCATGTAATAGTGTTAAATCGACTGATGTCAAATAAAGTGTATTATGTAAAGGTTAATTCTTCTTATTGTAGTTTTTATCATCATACTTATAACAAATAGAACAATACTTGTATACACACACGATCATTTGATCTATGTAATATAATACGGTGTGTGATGTTGACATTGACAATACGGAAAGTAATAAATATGATGAGTTCTTGGTTTGTTTGTTTGTTTGGATTTTTACGACGCACCAACACAGAAAGGTTATATCGCGCATGAGTTCTTTGACAAGAATCGATGGATGTCGCGTAATTTATTTGCATGATCAGAAGATTGTATTAATTGTAATAAAGCATAACTAAAGTTTTCAAGTAATCACTGACGGAGAAGGACCCATCCTTTTGGACCAGTCTGTGGCGTGTCTTACCTACCAAAGTTTTTCCTGTGCAAAAAAGGAGGACGACTTAGTACTGTAGCACACTAAAAAGGAACAGCTGGCAAAAGGTATAAAACTGGCGTTAGAATTGTGGTGTGCAGTAAATAGTATACACTATTCTGCTTAGCTTCGCGTAGGTATCATTAAAATATGACAAGTATCAAAATACTTGCAACTCTAAAACTTTGAATCGATGCTGATTTTTGCTGTTTTGTGCTGCAAACCGTAGTATTTCTGATGCCATAGTCTGGTATTGTCGCCGTGAAAACTGATACCAATCGAAAAGACTTAGCTACAGAGAGTTTTATCAGTAGATTTAGCAAAACCTAATTTCTTGCTATATTGTATTAAAAATATACTTTGACTGTTTGGAATGCGGAATACATGCGAGAGCACAAAACCTGTTATGTTGTATTTTGTTCATAACTCTTGTGTTATTTGTGCCAGCCGTAATTAGTTCAACTGCTATAAGTCAAACATAGTCATTAATTAGATTTTGTCGTACTTGTTGAGAAATAAATTAGAACTGGGATAATAAAAACTGTGTACATAATTCCCAAATGAACATTAAATGTGATTTTATTGTAGCAAATAAAAAATATCTTTTCATTTGTTTGTCATCATGACCTTAAATTACATAAATCAGGATTATTTTATATTATTGCAGCTCGGTAATGATGAACTATTTGTCAACAATTTTGAGCGATTTCGGAGCTCGACAAATGTTTTGAAAGCAACTCTTAGTATGTTATGCTGTCTTTCTGAAAGATGTATATAGTATATCAGAGGTCCACATATGCATGGAGGATTGAATTTATACAAATGTGAAGCCTCATTAAATAGTATTGATAAAGGATTATCATTATTGTAAAAATGTAATTAAATGTAATTACATTTTATAGTCTAAGTTTCATGCTTACGCACGTTCACAGACTTTACAGCAATTACCCCTGGTCACTGGGCTACTGGTATCTATCTATCAATCTCCCTGGGGAGTCTTTTTACTCCGCTTATTAGTGCAGCCGACAAATTGGCGCAGCGGAATTATACCACCCTCGCAGGTACCCATTTACACCTGGGTGGAGTGAAGCAATCGCAGGTAAATTTCTTGCTCAAGGAAATTAGCAGTGCCCCTGCTGGGACTCGAACCCAGGACCTCTCGATCCCTAAGCGCGCGTCCTACCACTGGACCACTGCTCCTTACATGTATCAATATTATTGTTATTATTATTGCTATTATTGTTGATGTTATTGTTGTTACCATTGATATTATTATTGTTACTAACTTATTACATTTAACATTTATTTGGAGTTAATTCATTAAATAATCCCTTATTGTTTTCTATGAAACGTTTTCAGTAGACTCATTTTGATGAAGTTCTATAAAAGTGCTCCGGTACACAAAGATCAAGAAGTGGTTTCCATTGATCTAAGTTCTTCAATATACTATCAATACGTCGTACAATATATCACAGAGAACAAGTACGCTGATACAAGTATTGTTTTATTTGTTTTAGGTCTGATGGTAAAAACTACATAAGAAGATTTAACATTTTATATAAGTCTTCTCATTATACTCTTGATATAACGTCAGTCAATTTAATACTACTACATGCTACTTTGTTTGGTTTCATAAAGACAACAAAAACATTGCTCGGAGTAGAATGTTGAGTTGATACTCATTGACGAGGGAGGTCAGCGCACTTTTATAACGCTATGTCAAAGACAAATTGGATCAGGTCAACGTACCATAAACAATTTAATCAACTTTTTATTGAAATCTGGTTAATTTTACAACACTTTTAATGAAGATTCATTACCGTTGTCGTTCTTTTTAGTATTATTAACGTCCATGAAAGCAACGAAGCAGTCATTTGATTAATGACCTCCACTTAAATATTGTGACGATAACAATCTTGGTGGGTCTTAGCTACGGACTATTAATGGTACTAAGAATAGTCCATTATTGAAAAGGACGAAGTGGACGATTACCATCTTTTGACCAAATTAATTTCATCTGAATGTCACGTGACAGAATTATGGTATAAATACGTGCGTCGACCTTGTCTTATTCAGACGTGTGTATGATTGTTGGTGAGACAACACTTAAAGAAATACCTGGGAAACTGTCCTCCTTGTTGTTTACCGCAACTCTGCCGAAGCCTCGCTTCCCCAGAGTGGTATACAATTTGGAGAAACGACCGGGTCGCAGCCGTGTTCTATGACTGTTGTCTGTGAATATTGATAAAGCTGAGAGCCGAAACAGAGTTGCTGGCTAAAGTCTCCGTGTTTGATGTATATATATGAATAAACTATTGTAGAGTTTCAGTGGTTGCCAGCTTGATCTTATATTAGTTAAATAATATATTTTGTTGTTATTGATGTTTGCAGAGACTCTGATGTTTGTAATACATGTATTGATTTTGGTTGATTGTTTTATATACGTACCATAATTTTAATACAAATAGACAATAGGCAAAGAAGCCCGAGGAAAAAATTTAAATATAAACGCTTCGATACACGTTACAATATAAACTGTTCCAAAATCTTAGAAGACTTCGGTATCTAGCCGAATTATTAAGGTTCACATTCAAATATCTTTTTGAATCCAAAATAAGAATAGCATTGAGGACTAAAACGTGATTAAAGCAGGCCTACTTCGAGGATTTCTTGTAATTCTAAGATATTTTGTTGTCAAAGAGAGACAACTCGTACGGAAATTTAGAGTGAAGTTTGTCCTCAGTTATCTCTCTTCGTAAATTAACTACATGTAGTAACTTTCACAAACGTTTATTAACTACATGTAGTAACTTTCACAAACGTTTAGATAAAATATACCTACCCGTAGATATTACGCCACAATAACAAGAAATACAGCATGGTTTCGCTTTCTACTGTATTTACTTAAAAAAGTCGTGGGTATTTTATTGTTATAAGTTGATTTAAATAGATTTTCGGCGACCCGATTGCCCTGGACCGGGTTCATGCCGCGGCATTCCTTATTTCTATGTTAAAATGCTTGTTCTTATAGTGTCTTCAGTATTCGCAATCTTGCTGCCTACTACCTCAGTAAAGAATAGTAAGGATAGTAGTTGATTGGTTGATAGTGATTACAAAGGGTGTACGGGTTCGAATCTCACACATGGAGGTTATACTTATAGTATACCCTTTCATTAAATAATTGATTAGGTATTTAAAGAGTTGCTGATCTGTGGAACGGAATACTGGTACTGGTTATAGACAAGGGTCCAGGAAAGCTGTGTTAGGTCCCCTAACATCTGTGCATTGCCATAATTGTGTTGACAGGACATTAAACGAAATACAATCAGTTGAATGTACTCAATTTTCTGGTTGAGATCGCGAATATCCGAGTGCTCAGATACTTGCAGCAACCCTAGTCAATACATCTATATAAACTAAATTGTGTTGACAGGGCATTACTCCCAGTACAATCAGTGGAATGTCTGTATTCTGTCCCTCTGAGAGAGAGCTTAATCCTCTGCACCAATTATTTATCCGACAATGCATTGTTATGTGGGTTTTTTTCATTACCAGATAAAATCAACTTGTGACCTGAGGATTTTGACTCTCCATGTTTGGATTAGGATCTTCTTAGGAAATGTATGCTGGATTTTGATGAATTTATGGATTAGGAAAATGTGGACCGGGAATTAGAAACTTGACAAGGCTGGAATGAGGGGAAATAAAAAGTTCAAGCCTGTTCGTGACCTGGGAAAGCTTCACTGTTTTATTTATTAGTGCAGCTCTTCCAGTTTGCGGGTGCTGCTTGTTACGTTCAACTGGATTCAACTCTCCCCTTTTGGAATACATAGACCAGGATTGGAATACATACAAAGGAAGGATGTGGATTTGTGATATGGTGGACAACATTAATTTCATGAGGTATAACAGTTTTAAGTGTCTGTTTGATGTACTACTGCTGCTGCATACTTGTAGCATTGTTTAATATTCTTGCTTTTACATCTGACAATTCTTTTATTTCAATTTTAAGTGCAAGCCCCAAAACAGCGACATATAATAATAATATCCAATATAGGCTAGGAGGACGTAGGCGAGCGATAGCGAGAAACATTCGCCAACTATTCTTGACGATTTTAATAAAAAAATCTTAAAGATTTACCCTTAAAGCGGTCGTTTTTTGAAATTTCTGTTGAATTTTGTATTGAATTTATGCACACATCTTATTTTGGGTTCTTATTATATATTGATTTTCATCAAGAAGGTTCTTTTTTAGTACCTGAGTTCCAAAATTATTCCATCTTATGCCATACGAAAACTCTTCACCGAGTTTACTTAAATATTGCAGATTACAATTTTCCGTTTAAGTTTGTAAATACTTTTTGTATACACTTCATTCAAACTCATTATTCTAATTTTTATCTTTTTTAGTATCTGCATAAGTTCCATAATTATTCCATTTTTTGCCATACGAAAACTCTTTACCGATTTTACTAAAATTTTGCAGATTTGCAATTTTCCGTTCAAGTTTGTAAAGAGTTTTTGTATACACTGCATTCGGGCTATTAATTCTGATTTTTATCCTTAAAACTTTTTTTTAATGCCTGTGTACCATTAATACCTTTTTCCACCCATAAAGACCTAAAACTCCAACGATTAAAAATATTTTGTTAGATATTAAATCTTTTTAATGCAGTCCTTTCATATGCAATGTCTGTACGATGTTTTTGCATGCGTTTCAACTTTGCTCACGAAACAAAACAGCTTTTGATCGTTTAGTTTTTTGGGCCCTCATTTGTGCATGCAGAAAAATCAGAAATTAGAACCCTTAATGATGATGTGTAAGAAAAACTTTTCTACAAATTTAAACAGAAATTCCAAAAAAAAAGCCAGCTAAATTAATATTAATTTATGATACAGATTGAGTTACTCTGGGATTGTGTTGTCTTCTGGTTGAGTTGTCCCGACCCGCAACATGAGTTGTCCTGATCAAGTATTGTACAATTATTGTGACCTGAATGGTTTGAAGTCAAAGACAGTAAATAATTATACAGCTTGGAGATATTTTCACTTTGTGGGCCTCGTAGTAGCCTTTATTGAAAATGTGAAAATGTTTATTCAATTTTTGTTTTAGTTATGGTTCTACTTATAGTAATGTCTAAAAAAACTAATATAAAACTTTGTTTTGTAGAAGAAAAAGCATTACATTGATAATAATTTTGAGGTGTTTTTTTTATTTCAGATGCTGATTCTTATAATTGTGATGCATTTTTTGAAATTGTTTTCATTTTATCACCAACCTTACAAAATGTACTTACAATAATGTTTCTACAAAAGCAATCAATGACATTGAATAATTTTTACAGTAAATTTGGTTGGCACTGTACACACAAAGAATATTATAAGTTATATACCCCAGTGCAATTAGTGGCTAGTTTCTTCACTATGATTCACTATACATGTGTAATTAAGGTGAATAGTTGAAGAGTATGCGGAGTCAGCAGAGACATTAGTAACTTTACAGTTTACTGCTAGAAAGTGTGTAGTTCAGCAGTAAAACTTTTCTAAATGATGGTTGTTATGTTTCAATAATTATGGTAATGGTTATGAGTACGACGGCGACGATAATAGTCAAATAGATTACATGTACATACGTATTATAATATTTATCGAATTCGACCGGAAAGACTTAATATAATTAGAATGTAAATTTTAGATACTGTTCTGAATGTCACTGTCGACATCACATAGCTTTAATGTTATACATTAAAATGAAGAACATATCTACATTTAAGTAACAGAAAATAAGGAGAAATAAGATGCATGAAATTGTAGCAGTAAAGGCTTACTGCTGTACTGCTGTCATTACTGCTAATTTCACATACATTCAATAAAAAATTTGAAATGATAAGTTACAGTTTTAATATGCTCAGTATTTATGAAACATGAAGTTATTGTTTTCAAGATTAAATCTAGTTCAACTTGTGCATTGGTGGCAATTATTATGACTTAGATTATGACTTGGTCATTTGAATTTGTGAATGGTGTTGTATCATTTGAACGAACAAAGTCACAGGCCTAGTTTAAATCCCAACATCAGCGTTGAATTTGTTTAGCCCAATAAAAAGTAGTTGAATGTTCACTGAGGATTGCAAGCTTTGAACATCTGATCTGTTAAAGCGTTAGATAATTATAAATCATGAATTAGAAAATGTTGTTACATGTAGTTAACATACTCAATAGTGTTACAAGAATGGTTTTACATTGCACTTAAAACTAACTTGTTGTAATTACAATGGGTAGTTATAAAACTCTCTAAGGTAGTTGATGTATAGAATATGTACGCTTTCCTAGTATACTTAATTTATTTGAAATTTTAAGACTACCCTTTCTGTTTGTTTGTTTGTTTGTTTGGGCTTTACGGCGCACTAACACAAAAAGGTCATATCGCGCCGACTAGCCCTTCTGTTGTCTAAGTAATCTATCATTATCAAAGCCGCAGCCGTGGCGTAGTCGTTAGCGCGTCTGACTTCGAATCCGGAGAACGCGGAGTCCTGTCGCGATAGGTCATACACTTTACATGAGTTGTCGGCCTCGTGGTAGGTTAAGTAAGTACTGGTGATATGTCCTTGAGATGTTTGTTGTCCATATATGTGTGTTCTGTTGGAATTAAACAAGTTGTCTCGGACATTTTGTCCATGAGATGTTTGTTGTTCAATTAAATTCAATAAATTGTGTTGTTTTATTTTTCAAAAAGTAAATATAAACAAAGGATTGTCCCAACAATTTCGTACCAATTAAATTAACTTTTACGAAAAACCTTTAGGACTTGCCATTGTTTGCATTTTGATTTGTCCCCAAACCATTTCGACCCTAACTTTTTTTAGTACGAAAATATTAAGGGACGAATCTTTGTTTACATTTTGATTCGTCCCCGAACTCATTCGACCCCAACTTTTTTGGGTACGAAAATATTTGGGACGAATGTTTGTTTACATTGTGATTCGTCCCCAAACCATTTCGATTCCAACTTTTTTGGTACGAAAATATTGAGGGACGAATGTTTGTTTACATTTTGATTCGTCCCCAAACCATTTCGACCCCATTTTTTTTTGGTACGAAAATATTGAGAGACGAATCTTTGTTTACATTTTGATTCGTCCCCAAACCATTTCGACCCCAACTTTTTTGGTACGATAATATAGAGGGACGAATCTTTGTTTACATTTTGATTCGTTCCCAAACCATTTCGACCCCAACTTTTTTGGGTACGAAAATATTTGGGGACGAATATTTGTTTACATTTTGATTCGTCCCCAAACCATTTCGACCCCAACTTTTTAGGTACGAAAATACTGAAGGACGAATCTTTGTTTACATTGTGATTCGTCCCTAAACCATTTCGACCCCAACTTTTTTGGGTACGAAAATATTTGGGGACGAATATTTGTTTACATTTTGATTTGTCCCCAAACCATTTCGACCCCAACTTTTTAGGTACGAAAATATTGAGGGACGAATCTTTGTTTACATAGTGATTCGTCCCCAAACCATTTCGACCCCAACTTTTTTGGGTACGAAAATATTTGTGGACGAATCTTTGTTTACATTTTGATTTGTCCCCAAACCATTTCGACCCAAACTTTTTTGGTACGAAAATATTGAGGGACGAATCTTTGTTTACAAGGGAGGCAAGACAGGATAGAGCGCCATGATCGTGTGACCACATACACGACTCATGCAGGTTGTTTCGTCATCTCAAGATGACGAACGCAGAAACCAAGCGTTCGACCAAATCCTAGCAAAACATCTACAGCTCTGGTAACCATGCCATATTTCCCTTCTCTTAGAAAAAGGAATGACTTGGTGTTTGGGAACGACCAAAGCCAGTAAAATGCTTCGCCAAAACAGACAATCGCTTGACAAAGTGAACAGACACAGTTTGTCTGTATCTATGCATAGATCTATATAGAAAATTTTAATTACAAGATTTTTAGTTTAATCATACCGCTGTACATAATTAATTAGTATGTCAAAAAAATCGTACATGGGATTTTTTTTACTCGAAGTTTCATTACTAGCATTAATACGTTTTTTTTAAAACATAATTTAATTGCTTTTTTAATTTGATATTGCAGTTTATTTGTATTTGATAACAACTCACAATATTTAGGATTCATCTTCCAAAATTATCTTCCCCATATTTAATGTCCTTTTCACAGTATTTAAGTATTATTACATGCTCTGTCCTTTAGGACCCAAATAGCGCAGTCGGTTAAGGGGACGGAACGGAAATGAATATATGAACGGAAATAAATATATGAAAAGTTCAAGAGGTTGCTGGTTCGAACCCTAGGAAAAGCCTAAATTTTTATTTTTTATTATATATTTATATTTTATATTATATATATATTTACGTATTAAGAGGTAACATTGACATATTGAGATATTTAATCTTATAAAATATTTTAAAATGAATAGTGTTATGTTGACGTTTTATTATTGTTACTTTAAGCTGTACATGTATTAGACTTATACAATTACACAATCATGTATCATTATTTGAATTATTGAAATGTAAAATAAATATTTCAAAATGTATTTGTTTTATTCATTTTTTAAATAGATAACTTATAATATTAGTTCAGTACCATGATATGTGTGTCTTAGTGTCATCATTACATCAGATGTATTCCAAAACAATGTTTTACCATAATGATTACGCTGTTAGCCATTTAATGTAAAATAAATCACCAAACACGATGATTTTGTTTTCTTTTCGGTAGCGCGAATTGACGTTACGTCCACAAAATGCACAGATGAACAATAATGAAATACAAGACATGTTGATTATAATACAATGAAAGCATATAAAACATGTATACTGAAACCAAGGTCTACAGACGGATCATATAGATACAATTAATTTCTATAATATTGATAATTTAAAAAACAACAACAACGATAGAAACAAACGTTGTAAACCTTGGTTTCATAACTAAAAGGCATTACACATTTATTGTCTAAGGATTATACATTATATAAAACTTTAGCGTTCAAACCATCAGGCTGAAATGTTTGTAATGTATGGATCCAAAACGTTTCTTTACAAAGTCTCTCCATATCGTTGCGTACAACATCAATTGGGATGAATGAAAAATCATTTATAGAGTGATTATTTCCATTAAAATGTGAATAGCAACACTTAAGAATAATTTGGACACGTATTATATGAAATAATTTCCTACATGAAATAAGATAGATTACATCTTTACTAGTACAGCCAGTAGAACAATTAAGGTTAAATGTCTTACCAGTTTTATTACTAGTAAATGAATTTCCCTCAATAATATTTTTACAGTGTGAACATCTCCGTCGATTACACTTCTGTAAACGTTATATATTACAATGTCTAACAGCTTCCTTGCGCTTCTTCCTGTGGTACCTTTCTGCGGAACACGGTATAGATAAATAGCGAAAACGATTTGTTTTCACGAAAAAGCTTTCTTCAATGAAAACAATCTGTTAACCCGAGCGGGTCGTACTTACATGGAGTTTGGTCATAAAATAATGCCTACGGTCAGTCTCCCTCCTACCACTGATTCTAAATCATGTAGTGAAGTTGTCGGGTACTAAAGAAGGTATGTGCCTAGTAACTGGTTAACAGCTTAATCTAGAGATTGAGCCTTTCCAGGAAAGGTGAGTAGGTTGACTGCCGTGATATGATTGAAAAATGTTGATATATGAAGTAAAGCATCATACCGTGTGCGAGTTGCCTAAGCATATCACTACGTATCGCTTTGTGCCCTGGTACCCTTAATTTGATATCACACGCTTATTCCTTTTGTTGTAAGAAGGGTACCACTGTACGAAGCGATACGTAGCGATGGACAACTCGCCCCATACCATATAATTTTATTACTTATTAATCGGATCAGGGTCAACGGAGTCAAAATTCAGCTCATTTTATTAGGATCATTTTAAAATCAACCTGTGCAACTTTTCACAAAAATTCTTACGAAAAAAAGTTATCGTAAATCGAATTCATAATCTTGTAGTTCAAAGTCCGAAAGATGATAAACATTATTATGATATGATATTCAAAATGTATACATTTACTATTCTACATAGTACAATAATATTTGGAATTGATTGGCCAACAAATGACGGTACATGCATTATAAATGTTTCTTGCTTTTGACTTACGATTATTTTTATCGTAAGATTTTTTGTGAAAGACACCAATAATTGGCGTCCCCAAAATTGTTGCATACAAGATTATAACCTAAAGAAAAACACGATATATACATATTTACATGTTTACATATTGTAGTGATTTTTCTAGAACTCACCTCTATAGAAAGGGCAGGGAGGCAGAAAAATGGATAGGGTGTGACAGATGGTTGATATAACAAAGTAATTATGCCTGTATTTTGAGGAGCCAAAAAGGCTAGGGGGGAGAGAAAAGGGGCAGGATGCAGCGCCCTGCTATTCTGCTTTATAATAATCACTGCATATGTTGATGTATTTTGTTTTCTGATTGGACCTAATAAACATTAACTGCAGCAAAAGTCCACGTTATTTTGGATCATACATCGTATACAAACAACGCATGTTTTGAAGTTTATCATTAATTTATTACTCATTGTTTCTATAAACATTGTATTGATAAATAAACGTTACAAACTGTCACTAATATGTATTAAGTTACAAAAATGTATAAAATAAATAATAATATCACAGTTGTTATTGAGCTAAATATAAGAGAACTTGTACAAAGTGTTCAACTCCTCATTATCACAAATGACATTTCATGCATAACTCGGTGTTCTTTGTTTGCTTATTGACGTTTATGCAAATGTAATCAGTTTGCCTATCTGAGAGCGTTGTAGTTGAATATCGTAGTACTTGAGTGTTGAAGCATATGACAAATTAATATCTTTTATAAAATAAAAAACAAAATATTAGATTAGTTAGTAGTAAGTACAATATTAAATTAAACCACTCAAACATCAATGCGATCTAACTTCAAGCACTAATTAAGTCACGTGTTAATGATTTAACGTAATTGATTAAAAAAAGGGAAGTAACTGCTGTTGGGAGCTTGCAATACGACCTGGAACTAGGTGCAATGTATAAATAACATAAGGCTGACGGGATGAAGTACGCGTCATTCCGAGAACTTGGAACATTTCCCAATGTGTCGAATGGCTCCTATGATCTAGTGTAGTATCAAGTACCACAGAGGTTTCTCCGTTAATATATAGCTCCTATTAATCTGCCTGGTGGGCTTTATAACTCCCATCTAAGCGATCGACGATAATCCAATAGGCCACTGAATAAAATACATGTAGTCCCAAAAGATATTCCTCCGAATCAGGGGCCACTAAAATACAAGATAACCGTTTGTCGTATAAACAGTGTACACAAATATCCACAATTTTCCCTGATAGTTCATGCATACCAGAATGTTTGACTGAGTATTTCTACTGAATTGGACAAGTAAACTTGCAGTCATAGTTGATCGGCAATTACAGTGAAGCAAAAAATGACAAACCCGAGTTCAGAGTTGTATAATTGAACACCGCCTGATAATCACATGAATTTATGAAACAGAAATGAGACTTTATAAATCACTATGAAGAACTGAAATACTTTCTTCATCTGTGGCACTTTCTATGTTTATGGTCACAATACTTTGTCCCAAGGTTTGTGGCGGCACGGCCAGAGTAACGGTTTGATCATTACTCGGTGATTGTTTATCCAAACCGGAAGTTGTTTCTGGTTCAATGTCGACCACGTGCGTTTCTTCAGAAGAGTCCACATTTTCGTCAAGTTCCTGAATATCTGAGTTTCTATCAAGTGAATAACTTGAACCAATCAGAAACAACGATGCTCCCATTTTACCTATCGTGTTCCCTATGTCTCGCTTCTTCTTCCGGTAGCGTTTCCGCTTACCCTCGTTATCAACTGGTTCTTTTGAAAAGTCTGACGTCAGTTCCTTTTCAAGTTCAATCAATTTCTGCTTTTCTTCAAAATGTTTTACTTTCGATTCGATTAAGCTGCAGTCATACATTAATTTCATTTTCATACCGTCCATTTTCAAAACTTTTTCTTTTTTCAAATATTTTGATACACTCTCGTCCTGAACGTAGTTCTCGTGACTTTTCCCGCGCAATCTCCGTATTCTATTTATCAGAGTACAGAACACACCTAGAATTGAGTACACAAGCACTGTTGCAACAATAAATTGCATCGCCCCATGATGATCATATTCAGGTTCAGAAGACACTGTAGTTTGTTCCACAGCCGACTTTATAACTTTGTACGGAATTCGAACAACCGTTCCATTTACTTCAGTGCAGTTAACAACGATTTCCATATTTGCATATACGATAAATTTCAAGCTGCACAAATAAAGGCAGATCTAACCTCGCATTGAATTCATTAACACTAGCAAACTACGCCATTACTGCATTTTTATCTCCAAATTTGCATAAATAACAGCTCGCCATGAAATTAGATGTATAAAATCACACACAGAAGTTGGAGTCACATGTTTACATATTGTTAATAGTAAGCAATTGGTAGTATTAAAATCCAAATTGTCGTATAAATTTGTAAAATATACATGTATGGGCGTACTTCAATTTCCCAATATTTACATGAACGGTTGAAAAAGGATTATAAATTCTTATATTAAAACCAGCTAATCTTTCATTTTTATTCAATTTCTTAATATCATGTCCAATCACAAACAATTATATTTAAATGTTGGCATATCATATGTACATGCATGTATAATGACAACCGTATATCTACTATTATAGCAAATTGTGCATTTGAAATAATCAAGCCATAACGAAATGTATACAATAACTTGAAAAAAAAAACGGAACATTTATATGTATACTGCCTAACATAAAAAGCGTCTACTCTAGAGTGGTATACATTATTTCAATCTAAAAACATATCAGAAAAAAGCAATCGTAAAAAATCATACCGACCTTCTACATAATAAAAAAGGCTGGGAGAAAGATGTTTTAAAGCTTCAAACTTTTGTTAAAAGAAGGATACCACAAACAAATAAGGAAAACAAGAACCCAAGAGTATAACCGCTTTGTAACGGACAGTGGCAAAATAATTGCCACTTAGGGTTTAAACCAGGTTTTAGGATGCACCAACCTAACTCTTGCCCCCAACATATTCATATATGAACAGACAATAACAAATGGTCTTGGTGAAAAAACTTCATCATTTCTCATGGGTTATATTTATAAAACAATACTCAGTTGCAAAATTATCAATGAAACATTTTACATTTAGTTATTATCTCCCTTTGATATAGAAATTGTGCAAATGTGAATTTGTGTGTACAAAATAGTAGACTAAATCATAAAACTTTGTCGGCGCGATATGACCTTTTTGTGTTGGTGCGCCGTAAAACCCAAACAAACAAACAAACAAACAAACAAACAAACATAAAACTTTGAAAGTTTAGTCATGGTGAATACATTAGATACAAATAATGGTAATATACAAACTTTCTATAAATATTCCGTGATTATGAACAATATTTTGTCATGGAAGATTTTTAAGCTTAAAAACGATAATACCCCTATGAGCCGGTACTTTTATTCAAAATATAGAAACGCAGTATTAGTGTAGTGAAGTATAGTTAGATCTATGATATAAGTTATACTGTACATGTATAGCCTATACAATATTAAATTTAACTTTAATGGCGTTAAGGTCAAGTTTTCTTCTTACATTTTTGAATACTTATCGAAATAAAGTAAACATAAACGGTTCCCAAATCAGAGTCAATAACCCGTATAGTGTAGATATATAAAATACATTGAAAGATAAATACATTAAAACTGGTACGTACGCGTCTACTATTCAAAGTATTTGGACTTTTTAAGTTTGGGTTTATTTCAGGTTATTGCGTAAAAATAATTAACAATGTAAGCATATTCATTTGCCTAACGTTTTGTTAACAAATACGTTTTAATACGCTACGAAGCGCTTCTTACTGGTTCTAATGAAAGACAAAATGAACTCGACCGCGTTCGTTCAATGAAAACGCGCCCAATCAGTACTATCATGGCTGTGTCAAACAGAGAAAATATTGATGGGTCTAAAAGTTGGGTGTGCGTAACGAATTTAGTCAGAAATATACGATTGGCCGAACGAATAACTTTTTCGAAACTATTCATTCAGATTGCTTTGGAATGTAGCGTTTTAATTGTATGTAGTTTTCATCTACAGAAAGCTATTTCAAAACTGCATTGTTAAGTTTTATTTTACTGTCAGTGTTGCATACATTAACCCCGCTGATTTATAGATGAGGACATATATTTTTATCGATCTAAAGTACATAAGTTCTGTAGTGAGTATCTAAATCAGTGGGGTTAATGTAAGCGCAACTGACAGTTAAATACAATTTACATGTAACCACACTTCATGTTTCGCTACGATCAATTAATTAAGCTGGGTTTAATAAATGACTAAACAATACCGTACGTTTATAGCCATGGTCCATCGTGATAAAATACATACGATCTGAGAAACAGATCATTGCTTAATATAGCATGTGCGAATTGTCCCGAGAAAAAAAACAAATACAATTTGCATACATTAAGCCAGTTAAAATTCTATTGCTGTCAAACGATGGGAGGTAAGTCGGTATGGAATTAATTGAATGTTTCATGTTAGACTTTTCTGTATCGAGTTGTCCCCCTTTACCTGTAAAATAATCGCAAGATGTTTACTTGGTAGAAGTTGCCAAGTAATCCCAATGGCGTCAAAAACCAGTAACCAATGGTTAAACACACGGTTATGCATCAAGAGACCCCTGATTAGAATTCCATCTGGTACACAACTCATTTTCTTATGTAGGACCTTTACCTTAGATTACCATTCGGAAGTCTTCGGCGATTTGCAACGAAAGACTACCTCAATCAGCTAAGGAGAGAAAGTCGTTCTAACATGGATAATGTTGCAAACTTCAACTTCTACTGAATGTGGTTTCTGTTGTAATATAGGCAGTTCTACATTAAAATCATTATGTGTAAGACATTGTTCATTCAAGGTACATGTACTTCTAATGAAAATATTTTACGACTTAACTGCACGAGGGTATGTAGATACCGCCAATCATTCGAACCTACGACCCCTAGACACGTAGTCAAACGAGCTAACGACTGAACGCTTCAGATTGGTGTAAATTGAAAAGGACTTCAAACGATTCAACTTGAAAGTATATCATTCTAGTTTACCATGGATCATTTTATCTTGGTTCCAAAAATAAATTATACAGTGATAACCTCATTTGAACTATACTGAACTTGAATAACCTGAGAAAAGATAAATGTTGTATTGTTAAAACTTGACATGACCAATTTATGTGCAGCACTTTTTAATTCCAAGTGCACTGTTAAATCTAAAAGTCTATAAGTTTAAGCAAACGAAAGGCTCACCTCTTGTCGTTCATGAAACCAACACCTTCAAACCGACATACCAAATTTGACAAAAGAACTTTTTTAAGTAAAAATGAACAAAGATTGCCCTTTCAAAGATAAAACAAAACTTATGCTTTTGAAATCATTTGTCTACTGTTCGAATAAAAGAGCAGCGATAAGGTTGATTCCTTTCATCGGACAAATAAATCAAAACCTGAAAATCAGAAATAGACTATTAAGAATGAATTAAATCATATACTATTTATGATAGCTTGTTTGTTCTAGCGATGCGACATTACCCATCCTTTTGTGAACATTTTATATATATATTATGGTGGCATGTTTCTGCCACAAGATGATTAAATAATTAACATGCTAATTTAGTGGTCAACTAGCTACGTTACTAGTTAATGATTAACAAATCCATGATCATAGCTGGAATAAATGCAAGAGAGTGCCTACAACTGCCATTTTTGTAGCTTAATGTTAAGTGATTATCTAGTTACGTAACTAGTTATTTTTTCAATAAATTAATGATCATATCAGGAAATAAATGTAAGTTAGTGCATACAACTGCCATTTTCATACTATTTCGCGGCTTAATGTTTAGTGGTCAACAAGTTACGTAACTAATTTGTCACTTAATTAACTTGTTAGTTAAATGATTGGCTAGCTATGTAACTCGTAAACCACATACAAATTTGCGATATTGCGGATAAGTGTTAAGTGATTAACTACATGTAGTTTCGTAACTAGTTAACCTATCAAATAACATGTTAATTAAGTGGTTACATAACTAGTTAACTTGTTATCAATGATCAATAAATAGTATTGTTTTGTTGCAATGACTAAAGTGTGACTATGTATTAATACAATGGAGCAATCAATGCTATTCATAGTAGCGTAACTAGTTAACCACTTAACATTAGGCTGGTGAAATAATACAAATATGGCAGTTGTAGGCACTTACTTTCATTTATTTTCTGTTAAGATCATTAATTTATTGGAAAAAACTAGATATATAAGTAGTTAACTTTATAATTAACATGTTAATTAGGTTGTTAACTAGTAACCTTAGTTAACTAGTTACGTGACTAGTTAATCACAATTAAAAAGCCACCCAGCTAGCTCAGTTGGTAGCAAGCAAGTCTATTGATCAAGGGGTTGTGGGTTCGATTCCCGGGTGGGGCATACTTTCGTGAAGCTTGGTCATGAAATTATTTCTACGGCCATTCTCCCTCCTACCAATGATTTTTAATTATGTAGGACAGTTGTCAGTCACTGACAAAAGTATGCGCTTAGCAGTTGGTTAACTAGATCCAGAGATTTAGCTTTTCCAGGAACAGTGAGTAGGTTGACTGACCGCCGTTATATGACCTATACAATGTGTTGCTACGGTGTAAAACCAAACAAACAAACAAAACTTAATTAACATGTTAATTATGTAGTTATCTGGTGGCAGAAATATGCCTCCATAGTGATGAGACATAACTCTTCCTTTTATGAACACGTTGATATTTATTTAAATATCCAGTGCGATAGGCACATAAAAACTTATTGTACTTTACATATATAATATTTATTTTAAAATCTTTTATACGGAACGATTTAAAAAAAGCCAAATCCCACACGGTCCGGATTCTAAAAAGGTACGGCATTGACTTGACTTTATTGTAGTATATTTCTGGCTTGACTCCATTATTCATAATAAAACCTTATTTGCTTTGACACGGTTAATAGAAAAACATCTTTTAAAAGCGCCATCTATTTTGGTACCCAACTTGATGATAAAGAATATAAAATTATGTTAAAGTTGAATAACTTTAAAAGAAATATTTTAATTTCTAATCGTAACTATACTTTTTATAAATCATAAACTGTTTTGTAGCGTGTGTAATCATTTGATCTTAATTTGTACTAAAATTGACTAAATAATCTTTAAAAAGAGCAAGGAACGAATAACTACTCTTCTCAAGTACAATAAAATATTTTAACGACCCTTTATGTCAAAGTTAGAATGACCTCACCTGGACTATTGTGACATTGACATAAATTTTACAATGTACAGTAAATTCAATACTGATGTTAACTCGACTTTTACTTTTTTGGGTTGTGTTTTACGCCGTAGCAACACGCCTAGGTGATATAACGACGGGCATCGTTCCTGGAAAGGCTAAATCTCTAGACTTGGCTGTTAACCAACCAGTTACTATGTGCACACTTTCGTCATTGACTGACAACTGTCCTACATGATTTATAATCATTGGTAGGAGGGAAAATAACCTTAAAATTCATTTCATGACCAAACTCAATGAAAGAATGCCCCACCCAGGAATCGAACCTACGACACATCGAAAATTTAATTTAACTGTCTTTGACTCATACATAAACCCCACTGATTTAAATACTCAATATCAATCAATAATCCCCGTACATATATACGGATAACTGCATTAACCGATATTGAGTACATATGTACTATAGTGAGTATTTAAACCAGTGGGGTTTATTTGCCCCGCTGACAGTTTGATAAAGATAACAATATATTGTTGCTATATACAGAATGATTATGTCAGTTGGCAATTTTATATTTTATTTATACCGTTCTTGAGCGTTCCAACTTCCCTTTTAGTGACATGACTTGCTTTTTAAAACCATATTTACAAAGCAACATGGACACGAGGAATCAATGACCGATATTGTTTGATGTATCAGCAATTTTAAAGTGGTTTCAGTTCTACTCAGTCAGTATTGTTTAATTTTATATTATTACAAAAATCATTATTTCCGTGGCTTGAATTACATACACATAAAAGCGCAGCAAGAACAGTTTTGTTTGTACATGAGCACACTAAAAAGTCATTTTTTATTCACGACATACTTAACTATATGAAATTATTTGTCGCGTCTAGAAATCATTATAATAATTATATTTGTCTTAAATGCGTGCCATAATACACAATACAGAGTGCATTCACTATAATGCAGGAACAAAATAAAAATAAATATTACAGTATAACCTCTGCAGAATGGCCCTCTACTGAGCAAATCCTATGCACAACAACAGCTTTTGATATTTCTCTTAGTTAGGTGTAATTTTAAACTAATCTAACCCCTGAAAAGCAACACACTTTAGTCCCTTCCAGTGGGTATTGTAAAGAGAGGTTGTACCGTATAAACTAAAGTTCCGGCTTAAAGACTCCCTTGGTTATTGCATATTCCATTTTTGACGAGTTTAAATGTAAAAACATGCAATGGCAATTTATAGTCTGAGTTTCATGCTTACGCACGTTCACCGACTTTACAGCTATTACCCCTGGTCATCTTCTACTGGTATCTATTTATCAATTTCCCTGTGGAGTCTTTTACTCCGCTTATAAGTGCAGCCTTCAAATAGGCGCAATGGAATTATACCAGCCTGGCAGGTACCCATTTACACCCGGGTGAAGTGAAGCAATCGCAGGTTAATTTCTTGCTCAAGGAAATTAGCAGTGCCCCTGGTAGGATTCGAACCCAGGACCTCTAGATCCCTAAGCGCGAGTCCTACCACTGGACTACTGCTCCTAGAAGTTCTTAATGCTTGGTTTCAGTAATCGGAATGGACTTTACGGCAGTCAAAGGTTGATAGTGTTTGGGACTGAGAAAATGGCCACTATATTATAATGCTGCCGCAATCAAGATCAGCGTTTCTAATGATCCAAATAGCAGAACTTCACTGTATTAGTAAACGACTAGGCGTTCTGCTTCATGAATGTATAATACTGTCAGTAAAAACGTGGAACTCGGATATATCATTGTATGCCTTATAAATATTTGTGTTTAGATTAATACAATACTATACAGCTCTAAAATTACATCAATAAGGAGAGAAAATAGTCAATAGAGATCTGTTGAATAATGAAATTCACTATTTATTGGTTTTAATTGAAAATCCCATTGAATGAAAAAACAGGGGGACAAAGCTACGCATTTTAAAATGTGAATCACGGAATACGAAGCTACAATACCCATATACTTAAACATTTAAATCATTTTATACGTTAAACTCTATATTTGTCTATGGGTGTTTGGGCTTCATTGAAAACTAAACGTTGATGATAAAAGGGTTTATAATGATGTTCACGAAAATGGATCGGTTTATTTCTCTTAAATGTTGAAGAGGGGATTCGGATATAAGAATTTGTTAAGGCTGTGATGGATGTCGATGCTTAAATGTTCATTGGAGAATTTAAACTATCAAACATTTGAAGTGGATAACTGGATCATTTTTGCAGTATATTTGTAGTTTTTTGATAGACGCTTAAATATTATATAGACGGATGAAGGCCTTTGCCTGAAACGTTTATTGAAAAAAAACAACAGCATCATTATATTTTAAACGTGTTTGTATGCGATATGAGACTAGTTATAAATTGAATAAGCAGAAAGAGGCATCGCAAACTAGCACACTAAATTCTGAGGACAATAAACGTTTAAACTTATTTTTGATAATTTTGGCTTCTTAATATTCATTAGGATTATGATTGGACTATCGTGTGGATTGTTTACTAAGGAATAAGTTTGAATATAAATGAACACGTATGAAATATCAACGTAAACATCAAAAAATTAAACAGAATTATTTGGATATAGTAAAAGGCAATTAAATTATACCAAACTATGAAGTGTGAAAACAGGAATTCAAAATATTTCATAAAAGTTTCAAAATTGAGTTTTTTTCTAAAAATTGGACGTTAGAAAATAACTTCGAATGGTGTTGATTTAGAAAAAAAACTACTGGCTTTTCATCATAAACGATTTTTTACAAGTGAAAGAATAAAAATCATTCTATATTGATCGTGGAATGTCAATTGCTGGAAAATTGTTATTTATTATACTGGCTCAGTAATTGTGCAATAAATAACCGTCGCTGATATCGTTGATATTGAGATCTAATTGTTTTTTGGTTTCTAGTGAACTACTTGTTGACATTAATTGCAGTGCATTGTGGGACAAATCTCTGATGGGACGTTTTCTGAGGGAAATCAGCGTCTGCGTTCAATAATACAACAGAAATCATAGTGGAATATAGCTGGTAATAAAATCCATGGTGACAATCACAAAATGTTTTGGTAAATTGTTATTCGAATTAATAAAAAGAAAGGAATATTGTTACAGAAAAGTTTTGAAAATTGTACAGTGTTATTCGAATAAATAAAAAAAGTGAATGCAGACAGCCACAAAACGCTTTTTGATTTTGTATTCAAATGAGAGTAGACTTTACAGAAAAGTTTTGTATAATTTGGTTTTTCGAATAGATATGGGAAGAGTGTTTTTAATTTGAATTGATTATTCTAATAAGAATAAAAAAAACAGCAATTAATTAGTATACTTAGTTATTCGAATAAATTTAACAGCAAATGTTTGGTAAGAATCGGTTGAATATTTGACTTAGAAAGTAGATCAGAAAAAGTGAGTAAAATACTTATGTTGTACTTAAAAAGACGACAATGTGAATAATTAGGGTGTTGTTGTTGCTACAGTAACCGATTCTTGGGATTTTATTAACTCAGACTAGTTATCTAACGAATTTGATTTGATATACACAATCCAACCAAAGAGTGCCAAGGAAAATACTAGGTAACAAATTTCATAAAAGTTGTGTTTACGTAACTATTGACTATTCTGGATAATATCAATCGTGGTTCAATGTACTTTATCACGAGGAACTAGTGTGATTGAATTCCTGGCAATAATAATTCTACAAGTGGTTCCTGCTAGATCATACGCTGAAAGCGTGAGTTACTAGTTAAACAAAAATATTAAGTAAACAAAACGTAATTCAAGTTTGCATAAGTAAGCTTTAAACTAATGAAAGGGTGGCTGTAATTTACGATAAAGTGACTTCCGTTACGTGAGAAAAACTCAGGAAAATTGTCTCGTAAATTGCCGATAAGAGTTTAAACAAAGATTGTAACGTATAAATAAAATTTCACTTTAAACAAATTGTAATATCGACGAATTGATGTGTAATTGAAGCTGTCACAGAATTACACCGACGGCGATATTGTTCTTTTAACACTCGTTGACGAGGAAAAGTGGAACCCGACTCATATTTGCGAACTAAGGTATTGGTAATTATGTATTGAGCATTATCGCAGAACTCGAGTTTTTCAGGACATGGAATTGCGAAATGATATGATTTACATTGCATAATGATTTTAGTCTCAAATATCATGAAGTGTTTTGTAGGGAAAGCGATGTCGACCACATATTGAGTTAATTAGGGACAAAACATAATACGAATTGTGGTAATTGTTGAACGGAATATGGTTGGGTAATGTCAATATCCGAACAGAGGACAAATCAATCCTAAATAAATAGTATTTTTATCATTAATTTCGATTTTTAGTAACCAAAGGAAAAAGTAGACCGCGGATGGTTTGGCTTTGGGAAATCATTCCATATAGATGGCATTTTAGAAATTATTGATTAAAATTGAACACTGATGAATGAGCCTGGAACTGAACACTAAAATATCGGTCATTTTAAAGCAATTTTTAAAAGCAAATTGAGTTGACATTTCTATAGCCAGGTCAGTGATACATAATACAATATTTGGTCTAGTTTGTCCACATACTCAATGGTTATTAAAACAATTTGTTGATATACAAACTATCATATCCAAGTGATTTGTTTGCATTATTTTAGTACTGGACATATTTATCGTTCATTGTCTTAAAAAGTTCAAACTATGTTCGATGAATTCAAGTTTATCTAAAGTCAAGTGTTTATACTTAAAGTGTGTGTACTCTCCAATTTACGCTAGGTAATCCAGTGATATCTTTATGATATGAAATAAAATTGTTCCAAGTGTTAGGGGGTGTCTAAAATGATGAATAGAATGCGAATACCTCGCCAACACCGTCGCCATTCGCTGCCAGCGACATCCTCGTTGATGCCGCTCGGCTTTACTCGGGGAATTCCGGAAGGCTCCGATATGTTTCAGAAAGCATTGGAAGACTTGTGTATAAATGAACCAGACCATGGCTTAGCTAAAAACGATGACGTAGGTGGTTTTAATGGACTCGGTAAAATTCAGGAAGGAGACGAAAGTGATTGTTCCGAGGACGAAACGGAAGAGCGTGATTATGACCTCAGAGCTAATGATGACGTCGATGGTACTAAACGACGTCATAGCTCGCCGAACTGTCATACGAATGGCAACGATAATAATGAAACTTTGAGTGCTGAAGAGTTGAGAAAAAGAGAAATTGAATCTATCATGAAAACTCACAATAAACTACGTTTAGCCTATTTCAAAAGACATGGGCATTGGCCTGTTGCCACCACCGTGCCATCTTTAACCGAAAGACCAAAGACTTCCAAATCAAAACCTAGAAAGGACATAGCGTTTGGTACCAAAATACCAAAATGAAATTCATTGCCAAATTTGTGTAAATTGTTCCCAATTGTACAAAAATGTGCTTGTTTTAAGAATTTTGTTTGTATTGACCAATGATGTGTTTTCTATCAACATGTACTGATGAATGTTCAAATTAGTTAATCAACAAAACTTAAATACTCATATATTATCCAATAAAAACATCGTATTTAACTTGGCCCTAATGTCAAGTTACCAAACTAAATTTAAGTGTACAGTACAACCTGTCTTGAACAACACCCACTGGGAGAGAACTAAGTATATTGCTTTGTAGAGGGTGTTGCTCTGCAGAGGTAAAATTCAATTAAAATTACGTCTAAGGGAAATATCGAAAGCTGTTGCTGTGTGAAGGATTTGTTTTGAAGAGGGCCGCTCTGTAGAGGTTATACTATACAGTACCCACCAAAAGTTTGGAGACATTTTCACTTTGTAAGCCTACTGCATAGGTTTTATCAATAATTTGATTACCATTTATTTTGTAATGATTATTAGTTTAGCTCATTTCTTTTGTTATGGTACAATTTGAAGTTGAGTCTACCAAATTAGCTCAAAATGTATGTTATAGAAAAGAATTACATTGAACTTGCTTTTGGAGGCTTTAGGATATCAGATGCTGAATCTTATAAATGTGATGCATTCTTAAAATTTGTTTTCATTTTGTCACCAGCCATACTAAATGTATTAAACATAATGATTCTACTATCAATGAAATTTAAGAATTTTATTTAATTTCTTTTGTCTCCAAACTTTTGGCGGGTACTGTATATACTTCGTACTGTTAACAATATCAATTGAACTCGTGTGGTACTAAACTGTGTCACACTACATGGAAATTCTGAGACAATATTTCAGACTTTGTCCTGATAAGAACTGGTTTCAATCTGTTTTATAACGCTGAATTACACATAATTGAAATTGCTTTCTTAAGTACACATTCATGAAAAGTTATTATTGAAAGCTCGTGGTCTTGAATCAGGACAAAATTATTGAAATTCAAAAATACATATTGTTGACATTAGCGAAAAAAGATTTGAAAAACAAAGAAACATTATTTGTTAATTAGGCATAGGCCTATTATTCCAAAAGTTATAGAACAGTTTGTAACGAATTTCCATGACTTTGGCCTGTATCAGTTTTACTTTGTCTAAAGGTTTTGCTTATGATCAAAAGGTTGCAACAGTTGTAAGCATGGTTAAGCTTCTATACATAACACGAATGAATTTGACACTTTTAAATGTTCTAAGTGTACCACTCTATCGGTGTCACACACCAGTCCAATGACTTGGTGCATAGAAACTAACCCTATTGTTCTTGTTAATCAATTTATTATCAAATATATTTGACTAAGTTGTAATACAGGTAAATATGTTGTTTAATCTCTTTGAAAGCTATAACACTGATTACCAAACTGTAACATGTTCAAGTGTCGATCAGGCACGCTCCCATTGACCCATACGGTAACCTTTTATCAATGATATTGTCATATCATTATGTGTTATTTTGCCATACATATTGTAAATGGCCAAAGGCATAGGTAATGCCGTTTTTATGCCAAATAAAGATGTATGTATTATAAAAATGATCCTCCTTTCTTAAGAAAAGGATACTTTGTCAAATTTATACTTAGAAATCAAAATAGCTTGACATATTTATTGTGTCTCTAATGCATGTTATATTTTAGTGATTTCACAATTGTAAGTTTTTATGCCTGCTGTAAATGGATATATCTTCATAAAGTGGTATTAACGTCAATACAATTCCAGCCATATCACGGCAGTCTGTTTACCTATCCAATCAATATAAAAATAATTGTTGTAAGTAAAAAATACAGACATTGTGATTTGTGTACTTTTTCCTACTTTTTGTCGTATGTCGACAATTGTTTGAATTAGTGAATTGATTTACGTGAATGTAGGCCCGAGAGTGCTGATTCCGTGTCTGATATTTTGTCCCAATTGTACCGCGTTCTTCCAAACAAATCATGTCATTAGTCAAATGTTAACCCTTTCAATGCTGAATTTCCACAGTGGACTAGTCCATTTTAATTATTAGACCGATCTATTGTCATTTTTGGGGATTTCAGGATAAAAAGTGGACAATGAGCAGCATACAGCAAAGATTCTGGTCAGCCGGCACGTGTTGTGTCACATTACCTGGCTCTTTGCTGGTGGCAAGGCTTTTCATAAATGGCTCCGGCATTGCAAGGGTTAAGCAAGATATACAGTGGCATAAAAAGCTAATGTATTTTGTACACGTGGATTAACAGAGTAGAAAATGGCCGTTCCCTATTAGATAAGGTATTGGGCCAATAAAATGATGGACGTCAATCATCATTTTAGTTGTCCCATGTTATATATAATTACAATATTAAGTATGATTTGATGTTTGCTCACTTTTGTCTTTTTCATATATCTGTACACTACATGTTATTGTATTTATAAGCTTTGTTTATAAGTTTGTTATACATCTAATTTATATCAAAATATGTATGTATTCAATCTCAAACCCCTGTTTGTTTTACCTCAACTTCTGGGGTTCGTATAATCAATGGTCTTACATATATCCTTCCATCTTGTATAGTGATATTATTGTAAATATATTTGATAATACGCTGCCCTGGAACCACATTGTCGTAAAATAGAGGTCAAAGATCGTACGACCAATTTTTGTCGTAAATTTGAATTTGATATATACATGTATATAATATTACAATACTATTTTAAGATACAATTCCCCAATAATTTGCTCGTATCCACAAAATGATGCCGAAAGTACATCATAACACTGTGACTGCGTAAGGTTATACATGTAGAACTGTAAGGGTGTAATAATACTGTATAAAAGTGTAAAGATGTCCTAAAGTAAATATTGAAATAAATATAGCTTTGATAGAGCCCATAGATAAATCGGTGCAATATTTGTATCAACAAAACAGCAACACTAATGCACTTGCCATTGGCGCACTATTCGATCAGAAAAAACGATTTACGGTTTTTTTTCAATAACAAAGTGATGATGTATTGAAAATGTCATTTACAATCTCCCAACGTTTCCTTTTAAATATCCGTTTAAATAAGTCAGACCAGATACTCATAACAATATGCGATTTATTCAAAGTAAACATTGCAACATGATGAAACTTTGTATTTTAGAGTAAATCAATTTTTCATTTGTATTCATGTCTAAAATGTATTTGAAACGCGTCCTAAGGTAAATATTATCATACGCTGCAGTAAAAAAACATTAATTTAAAAAAAATCAAAACTTCTAATTTCAAATCGATCAAATTTATATTCTGCAATAAAATGTAGCTGAAATAATGAATATTGCAAGGGTTCGATATTAATATATTTATTTTGTCAAAGGGTACTCTTACTATGAAAGCTTAGCTTAAACACAGACACAATTTAACCCAAGGTTCTAGGATGTAAACGTGCACACGAAATAGCTTTTTGTAAGTAAATCGCAATGACATTTGCTTGTGCACGAAATAGCTAAGTACATGTATATGTATGTAGCAGAGGT
Organism: Mactra quadrangularis; assembly: GCA_025267735.1. NCBI lineage: Eukaryota > Metazoa > Mollusca > Bivalvia > Venerida > Mactridae > Mactra > Mactra quadrangularis. Next base: position 4,642,886 of record CM046298.1, read on the forward strand.
ATAATACGGCACTTGTATTCACTTGCCTTTAAGCTAGCTTTTATGGAGACATAGTAGAGTGTCCGCCTACGTAGCTAGGGGTAGTGGAATCGAACCTCATTTCATTCCATGGGTTTTTATGTTTAATATGGACGTACTAGCTGCTTTGTATTCCGTATTCAATGCTTACACAATGGATACAAATGCAGTACGTTAGAACATCATTAAAATGAAATCTGATGTCCCCCTTTGAGCAACCATACTTTCTACTCTATTGGATCAATTATGGATAACTTTAAAATGAATGAAAGAAATTATTAAATGAATTTAAGAAATCCTCTCAATACGCGCTAAGTCAATTATAAGTGTTTTCATTTGACTTAAGCTTAACATTAATGCATTTTTGTAAGAAAGAAAGATCAACTACCGAACTGAAGAATTAAACAAGTTGAGATCTGATTTTACGTAGATTTTCTTTTAATAGTTTCAATTGCTTTTTAAAGAAGCATTTCACATAAGTCTCAAAATGACTCAACTATTTAATGAAACATATTTCTATTTAGTGAAATAGATGTACTCACATCAAGTGTGACTGGGGCCAACAAAGGGCATGTGATTGACACTAAAATTGTTGAACAATTTTGTTGGTACATTTAATACAAGTGCCTTTATATGGTCCTTTATATTAGTGGTCTGTATTATCATTGAACAGAACAGAATAGTACAGTATTTGTATATCTCAACTTACTCAATTGTTGACTTATACATGGGAATTCATATAAAAAGGTATAAGCCAATAAAACAAATATATCAGGAACAACAATAAAAACATTTCAACTTCCAAAGCAAAGACTGACATGTTTTAAAGATTTTTTAACTTTTGTTTAAATAGACACCACAAAAAACAATAATCTAAGGTATTCCTGTCGTAGGGTGACGGACAGTGGCAAAATAATTGCCACTGTGGTTTAAAATATTAAAGTCCTGCCGAAGAAAACAATATACATAATATAAAAAATATAAAAGACCTTATTCTTAGTCAGGTTTCGCTCCACTCAGCCTTGTACAGCGGGGTGATAAAAGCCAGTATGTCCTGTCTGGACGGCTTAATTAAACTGACAACCTCAAACAGTTGTTACGTTTACATAAATGTCTGTAATAACGGCCAAATATAATATTGTTCTTTTGTGAGCTAGGTGATAAAATGATATGTTACAACCATTCAGCTCAATTTTTATTGCATTCCAGCCAGCATTTGAGACAAAACCATTCATTTTCAATCTTCTATATTCGGCTACAGATATAAACGACGATTCAATGAACGACCTTGGAGTGCAATACAAGCATAGTGAAACTAGAGTTCATATAAGTTCGCTATTAAAATCGTTTTCCTCCCCCCATTTAAAACTTCCCTGTAGAAGGCAAAGTCAAAATATAAAAATTGTCTTCTTCAAAGAAAACGCTATTAACGCAGACAAACATGCGCATTTCAATTTAATAACTAGCCAAGTAGGTGTGGTATATTTATTAAAATTAATAATCATTTTCCAAGTATGTCTTTAAATGTTGGTTTTTTTTTCAACTTTTAATCAATGTTATCCAAAAAGGGTAACGCGATGCACTGTTAATTATATTTTGGATTTTTATAATAATTGTAAGTCTGAAGTTTTATAAAGAACTATTGTCGCATGCTCACGAAGGTTTCAAATTACTTCAAAGTATATTCAAAAATGTGATATTAAATAGAATTAATTAGAATTTATTTTAACTTTTGCTACACCAATTAAATGCGCATGGTGATACATCGTCAAACAGATACATATATCCCCAAACCGAACTGTATCACAAATGTCGTACAGCCTAGGTATCGATATATAAAATTGCAATAAAAATGACCAGTAAGTACAAATCGTAGAACCTGGGTATGAGAATTAAAATTGCAATACAAATGCAATACAATAACAAATCAAATTAACTGACCCGTTTGAAAACATTCGTATCTTGTAAACGTATAACCTGCTATCCCATATTCGTTATATCACTGACTTATCACTTAAAGGTTCTCATTCACAGATTTCAACTTTAATATCAACTTTTTCTAAAACTATCAAAATTGTATGGAAAGAGTTTTAGAGCAGGAAAGTAGTGTTCTGATAATGACAATAAGTAGGTGTTTCATGTAGTAAATTTCTACCCCGTATGTCACGGTATAGACACTTTTAGTGCATTTTTGTGACTTTTATTATATATTTCTTGCAATCTATAGGTCAGTTTGTCTTAAAATAATAAGAAATAATTTTTGTGGCACAGACACTAAATGGTATTTTGAAATTATATAAAATCAACTAAATCTGTGAACTACACAATACATGTATAGTACCTTTAACATGTTAACTAGTTACCTAACTAGATAACTAACCAAACTGGTAACTAATGGAAAGCCAGCTACGCGTTGGTTCGAATCCCGTCAACAACCTACCGTGTTGTTTTTAGCAAGAAACTTCACCCTGCTAGCTCAGTACTTGGGAACCTGGAATTGTACTCGAAAGTAATTAATCTGAGTTGTAAGAATGTGTTTCACAATCGAGTAAAAATAAATTAGTATAAAACTAAAACAACTAGTAAGTGATGGGGTAATCTGGTGGCAGAAATATGCCACCATAGGTATGGGTATCATTTACAGTTATATAACGGGACATCGAACACTTAATTCAATGTTAGTAAAAAGGAAACACAGAAATCATACATAACTGATTTCATGGAACAAGAGTTCCTAAATATTAGACGACATCAAACGCTTTATACAATGTTTATTAAAAAGGAAAAACAGAAATCATACATAATTAAATTAATGAAATAAGAGGTCCTAAAATAATGAATACAGAATTGGTAAAATAATATTACCATTCACTGCAGTAAAATGGTTTTTGTCTGTCAAAATATGAAACCATGTCTCATTAATTTGATTTAAACATTGTAGTCTGTTTTCGTTGTTAATTCTAAAACGCATTGTCAATGAAATTTAATATGACATAAATTTATCCTCATTGGGTATTGAATAGCTTCAATTTGACATATTCTCTAATACGTGTAATTTTTCAAAGAAACGCTCATCAGTAATTTAAGAGTTGCTTGTGAAGTTAGGGTATGTAAAATCGGTGCATGCTTAACACTGACTTCAAATGAAATTACAAGTAGAATACAATGAATTATTAGTCACTCTTTCAATGAACCTTGACTTGACTAAACGTGGGAGCAGTGGTCCAGTGGTAGGACGCGCGCTTAGGGGTTGTGAGGTCCCTGCTTCAATCTCCACTAGGGGCACTACTAATTTCCTTGAGCAAGAAATTAACCTACAATTGTTTCACTCCACCCAGGTGTAAATGGGTACTGTGAGGGATCGCCTGCCTGAGGAAGATTTCAGTGATCAGGAGTTATCGTACAAGATTGTAAAATCGGCTGAACATGTATATGGAAAAATACTTTAACTTTAACAGGTTGCATTTTAGTGGGATATAGCCATAGCAACACATCGTTTGTGTTATGTCAAGGCGGTCAATTAATCTACTCACCGTTCCTGGAAAGGCTAAATCTCTGGATTCAGCTGTTCACCAGTTAGCTTCTTATAGAATCAGTGGTAGGAGGAAGAATGGTCGTAGGAAATATTTCAAGACCAAGTATGTCCCAGCAGGAATTGAACCTACAGATTCACAACCAGTAGAAGACTGTGCCATCGACTGAGCTAGCCAGGTGGGATAAACATGTTTCAGAGCCGGGATTAATTCTGCCTCAGTAGGCTATTACGACAAATATTTCTAAAGACTTAGAAATGATTTTTCAGCAATCGTAAGTTAAAACTGTGTCTTCAAATTGATGTCGGTAACGTCTTTGATATGGTTGGTTTAAATACTCGATTATCGATAAGGGAGTACGGAAATACAAGACAGTACTGAATATTTAAATCAGCGGGGTAGATGTATGCGCCACTGACGAATAAATGTGTAAATATTATTCGCGTATATTTATCAAATTACCAACTCCCAGGCTGGGCCGTTCTGCTCGAGCCCAACCCCCTTCTACGACCAACCCTCCCGTCCCCAATGGCCATCCCCCAATGGTCATCTCCCAGGACTGTCCCCCCTAGACCATCCCCCTAGGACAAACCCCTTTCAGGACCAACCCATCCCAAGGCCGAACTCCCAGAGTCCCAGACCCATACCCTCCCAGGGATTTGTAATTTTCCCCCAGCAATAGGGGAAAACTACCTTTCCCACATAGTCCCACACATAGGACCAGAGATCCTCAATTCTGTCAGCAACAGAGCTGAGGAGCTCAGGGGAGCGGAACTCTCCCACCAAGGGAGAGAACAACTCGACCCTTCGTTTCCCATCCAGGGGAACGGGTATGCAACTCGAGAGAGCCGTAACTAAGAAATCGCTTTAACTCCGTAGTAAACAGAGTTAAAACGGTTCGAAAAGCAGATCCCTAACACAAGGGAGACTACTCTTCCAAAATTGTCCCTAAAAGGGACGGGGTATTCAACTCTAAAGAGTCAAACACAAAAATTGTGCATCAATTCCGTTAAAAACGGAACCAACGCACTTGGGTTTACACCGAACTACCACATGAGAACCTTGAACCCTTATACACAATATTAATCGCAATAACTTGGTTTGTAGCAAAAGCGCACGTCTAAAGTTTTAAACATGTCTAGTAAATAAAAACGTTCATTTTCTGTATTAAAACTTCTCTGGAAACATGAATACGTTTTATTCTGTATAAAATATATTTTTTAATTTAAATACTTATTGTCATAACAAAGATTTAAGTATCAGTCACAAAATAAAAAGAAATGTGTGTAGGAATTATCTTCCCATGTCTATATAATTTGCGTACAATAGAATGATCAATATGGCCCCTAAGGGCTTTCACAGGTATTACAATAAATATTTTTCAACATTTTCTCGCTAAATAATACGTGCAAAAATTATAAAAGTTAGTTTTATTAATTTTGATGCATTTATACATTTTATAAACACAAAAAAGACTGTTCCCCATTTCAATATGAGTATCTAGGGCCCGGAAGTTAGTAAATATAACGGGACTCTTTTCATTATATATATGTCAGCTAACCTGTATAAAATCAGGACCCAAAATAGCTCAATCGGTTGAGTCGATGGAATTTAGATAAACATTAAACAGTTCAAAACCAAACATTGCTGGTTCAAACCCAGTCACTGACAAAATATTTTTTTTTTTTATTATTTACTTCTTATCATATTAGTACATGATACTATATTATCAAGTTTTATGCATATAAACATGTACTGAAAAATTCAACATAAATAAAAAGCGATTTTAATTGACATTTGTTTTTGAATATCTTCCCTATAGATGTGCTGAATTTCATTTTAAAACAAAAATGAATTTTTCCAGTTTATTTAAGCCAAATAAGCTAATAAGTTAAATCAAATATATTGACTTATTTAGGATAATTTCACGAGCATGCGGGACAACTAAGAATTTATTTTTTGTTACACCAATTAAGTACCGGGCATCATCAAACTAGATACATGAATATTACTTATATATAGCATCTTGACTGGAGATACCCATTTTCGTACCCAGAGTATAGTAGGTTTCTCAATACTAGCAGACTCTGGGTACGAGAATGGGAGATACCCAGCACTATGCTCAATAGTACTTCGCCAGTAAATTTCAAGAGCTTATTCTCCCCACAAATCTTAAATTATTATAACTTCCTTTATTGTATATTTGTTGTTAATTTGTTTACTCACTTGTCAAATGCTTTACCTTGCTTGTTGTATACTATATGTAAATACTATTGTTAAGAGACTCACAGGGAAGATTGGGCTTTGCCTGTGTTGCCTCAATTAATAAAGTCTTTATTATTTTTATTATGATAATTATTATAGAATAAAATTAATGTAGTTGCCGAGTCGCTAACAATTTTTGCTAGTCAAAACTTTAATTTTTATCGGGAACTCGTGCGCGAGTGGTGTTATGTCCGTTATTTCGTCAGCACTGGATGGGTCTGAAGACCATTTGTTTGGACATGATAGTGACGATGAAGGGTCAAACTTTGAAGGGTTCACTGACGAGGACCTTGAAGAAGCCCCAATGTGATTGAAATGTAAAAATAACTGAAGATTTTAGTGGGACAAGTGATGCAATAGATTGTGAGTCGGTATCGAATTACGACGGTCCTGGACATTGAGACTTCTGTGAAGAAATTCATAAGTAACTGTGACTTGGCGGATTTATTTTAAACGATAATAATTATGTTTTGTGGTCTTACTTCTAATTAGAATATATACTAGAAATACCGATTGTAAATTACATTCTGTTTATTTTTATCATTCAAAAAATGTACTGAAAAAGCAGTAGTGTTGTTTATTTGCTATGTTTCATCATGCAAGTGAAATCGTTAAGAACAAAACAGAACAGAACAGAATAGAAATTTATTTGGAAAAGTACAAAGTACAAGGTAAGTCATTGCTGCGGACAAAGTTAATAGCAATTATAATTAGTATTATGTATGAAATGTGTGATATATACGGCCAGACATTTATCGCTCATTTGCCCCAACGTATATGTCAAACGATGTAAGTGTGATAAATTCGACCGAATATGTCAAACACGTGTGACATTTACGTTCTGTGACATATACGGTTTAACATACCCGCACATTGATTCCAAATTTATCACTAAATATACCCAGTGTTCAAATGTACCAATTCTGAAGTACAAAAAACTACAATAAAAGTATATACATTACATATTTGTCACCAAAATTTATATGTCAGTAGAATACTCGTGTCTGACAGATCGGCATAATTTTAAGTAAGTCAATGCAATAAATCTGTAATTCAATCAATTATTCATTTATTAATGACTGATGATTAATGTATTTTACATAATGGTTGCACTCATTAAAGCACAAAAATGTCAGGTAGCTACTATTTTTAATACTAGTGCATATTTATTATTTTAAACCATTGTTTTCTATGCTAATAGATCTAAAATTAACTGTATTTAAGTGTACTCAGTTCAATATGAAACTAATAAATGTACTGACATGGGGCTTTAAGTAAGTGTAGAAGTATATGATGCCAATTTATTTAACCTGTTTCATGAATTCGCCTACAAGATATACTTAGCGTCAAAAGTCCTACATCGTTTCTTATTACTAAAGCTCTCTTTTTGTCTACTGTCCCGTGTTCAGTAACTACTGTTAGCTAACGTTACGGGTACGGAAGAATTCAACCCGAAGACAACTCAACCCGTGCATAACTCAACTCAAAGTTGGGACAACTCAATCCGTTAGTAGGAGATTGAGTGTCTCGGGTTGAGTTTACTATGGGTTGAGTTGTTCCGACACTTCCGTTACGGAATGTTCAAGGTAACTGAACACGCTGCTGGTCTAAACATTGTCAAATATTATTGTTTAATTCTATTCAACTGTCAATGGAGTAAACATTAACCCTGCTGATTTAAATAGTCTATATTTGTTTGATAACACCCTTACATAACTAGGGTTATCTATTTTCATTGATTGTGAGTAAAAACTACCATATAAAGTATTTAAATCTGCAGGGTAAGTGGTAACTGGTAAAATGTGAGTGATTTGAATAACTTGTTATTTAAGTGATTATCTGGAGACAGACATATGTGCTATGATTACAGTTTAACTACATGTTTGGCATATTCAGTCTAAAGATAACCCATTTCTACGGCCATCTCCCTCCTACCACTGTTTCTAAATCATGTGAGGCAGTAGTAAGTCACTGCCTGAAGTATGCGCCTAGTAATTGGTTCAGCAACAGTGAGTAGGTTGACTGACTGCCATGATATAACCTAAACAATATGTTGCTGCGGTGTTAAATTCAACAACAACAAACAAACAAATAAAAAATTACCTCTCATACGCAAAGAGGGGATAGCAACTTTTGTTGATCAGTATATTTATAATAACAAAATGATTTCGCACATTTTGAAGCAAGAATTAACATATTTCTGTCATTGTAAAATGATGAATGCAGTGTTATTTTTATATTTATTATAAATACATTTTTTTTGTAAATGATCAATAATTTGTATTTTATTGAAATAATCCACCTGTAATCTGAAACTTAAACGCTTTAAGTTTAAAAGTTGTTGACAAAATAGAATTTCTTATAATTTCAATAAAAAAAGAAATTAAATACAGTACAACCTCTCTTGAACAACGCCCACTGGGAGGGACTAATGAATATTGCTGTTCAGAGGTTGTTGCTCTGCAGAGGTTAAATTCAATTATACTTTCGATTATATATCAAAAGCTGTTGTTGTGCTGAGGATTTGTTCAGTAGAGGGCTGCTATGCAGATGTTATACTGTATACAGTTATACCTTTGCACAAGACATATTACGATAGAAATCATCATAAGTCAATTTCATTTTGTGGTTGGAAGATTAAAGATAAGTAAAAAAATAGCATAATACCAGTATGAAGTTTACTAAGGGCGAGTTGCTTATACATATGGCTATGTATCACTTTGTGCCCTGGTAACCTTAATTTGATATCACACACTTATTACTTTTGATGTAAGAAGGGTACCACGGCACAAAACAATACAGGGCAATATGCTTAGGCACCTTGCTCTAGTTCTCCATAGACCTAAGAACCAAAAAATAGACACCAAGTGCTCAGTGATCACTCTTCAACTTCTTGCAATTATTAAAGCATGCTGTACTCATTTACAGTAGACATGATAACTGCATCACCACTGTGGTGTCATTAAAATAAAACATACATTAGAGACACAAGTAGCCATTTTGCTGTCAAAGTTTAAGTTTGCAATGTCCCAATTTTGGGAATGAACCCCTTGGACCTTCCATTGGCACTCAGACACGCTACAGGCTGTATTTACAGTGTGAATTAATTAGGGACTTTAGTCAGTTATTTCCCCTTTTATACTCTTCAAATAGGTAGGTCCCGTTAGTTGGATTACTCGGATTTTACCCTTACTTTTCAATGTCAATTTGCCAAAATTAATCTGAAATAACTTTTTTGTAAATTATTTACAATGCAAATTGTTTGAAATTCAAGCTAAGTATCTTAAGTGTAAGGAACTGTCTTAATTTCACCATTTTTGAAAATATCTTAACAAGATATTAGATGAAATATTTGTTTATCCTTACATAGGACTTCAATGATAAAATCTGAGGATTCCAACTGTAAGGACTTACTTACCAATTGAATTGCTTCAGATTTTATCAGGGGAAGATAACTGACAAATGTTCCTAATTGGACAATGAAAACACTTGAAAATTTCAGTATATCAGGGTTGATTACAGCAAGGTCTTACCATAACCGTCAAATTGAATATGTAATTTATTATTTAATGATAAATCATTACAGAATAATTAATCACAAAGCAACTTAAGCCCTAATTTGTATTTTGCCAATTGATTGAGTCGATTATAATGATGGCAAATTCTATAGAACACTCTCACCTAAATTAATGCTATATTAATCTTCCCGGCAGTTTAATTTATGCATCATAAATTTATCAAATTGATAGTTAATATCATCCATTAAGTGAGTTAACAAAAGTTTTTGATTTTTCCATCTTATTTTCACCACTGGAGGTGTTTTGTTTTCAAATGGCTTTTGCATCACAAGGTTATACAATATTGGTAAACAATAAACCTTGGGAGCAGGTCTTGAATTTAAGCTTGCATACTCCCAAAATGCAAGTGGATTTTGAAAATTGCGAGTAACTTTTATTCTAACTCGCAAATATTCACAAGTTGAAATTGATGCAATAATGTTACTGTCATAACTAATGAGGCCTAAATCAATGTTGAAACAGACAGGTAGATTGATAGTATTAATTAAACATTCACTGTAAAAATATGTTTGATAAAAAATAAAGGAAAAAAATCAGGAACACTGGAAATTGTTTATTCGTCATAAAATATACAATATAACAACAAGAAATGCAAATTCTACAAAAATGTTTAAAATAGCACAATATACATATTTATATATATATAAACTGGTAAGCTATTTTATACTATACATAATAAGTAATGGTCAGCTTTAAGCAATTTAACATAACAACTATATGAAAGGAACTCTCAGACTCAGAATTCTCAGAACAGTGCTATCAGTGAAGTTTTTAGAATAACAAATCACTAAACTGCAGGTTTTCAGGGTCTCAAATCAATGCCAGTTTTTTAGACTTGCAATTTTTTGTTTTGGTGGGTGGGAGGTCTAAATTAATATCAGTAGTTTTACCTATGCAAGTTTTCCTATTTTTTTCACCAAAGCTCAGTTGTACTTCTGTAAAGTTCATTTCCAATTGCTCTGTTTAATTTTAATACAGTATGAGAAATCTAATTTCTGCAGTACAAAAAGAATCTGAATACTTAGTATCACAAATTTGTATCAAGGGAAACAACTCTGTATGAATTTTCAAACTATATTATTCAGTTTAGAGTTACCTCCCTTTCAGTTAAGGTATCAGTACAGTATATCAAGGGGAAAACACTATATAAATTTTACCATTATATTACACAGTTCAGAGATACCTCCATTTTGGCTAAGGTCATATTCTTAATAGTCACACAGTAAAGTTTGGACAATGAAGTACACAATATATGTATCATTGTAAATTTGAAATAGACCATTGATCAAATGAAAACTTTATACTTATTGCACACAGATTAATAAATATTACTTTTTTAAAACAAGGGAAATTTTACAAAAATTGCAATTTTAACACATTTGTTTTTTTAAAAAGGACCATGTATAAGGTGTTTTCTTCTATGATTTTACAACATGAAATGTTTAAAAAAGATGTGTAGCGTACAGGGCCTCAAGAAGCTCTCGGGGACAAAAAATTCCTATCGGTGGAAGATTTTCAAATGGTAGCCCAATTAGCAGAAATGGGACTACATGTAATTATGTCGATTCATACATGTATGTCTTTGTTATGAATTATGGTGTAACAGGCCAATTCCCCCCCCCCCCCCCCGGCTAATCTTTCCCTGTGAAAAAAAGGCGCAAGCCAAACTTTACCTCAGAAAAAAGGCCTAGAATGAAAACACTGCATTGTCACAAAAATTGGAGTAGAGTAAGTTTTAATTGCAAGTTATATTCTACAGAGTTCACACTCATTGCATATGCCCTAAAATATACATTAATTTATAATAATATACTAAGTTTTGGTTGAACAAAATACTGTCAACTACTTAATACACTAGCTGAAGCTGGCTACAAGAAATATGAAGTTTACTTATAATATGTCCATCAATTACATCCTAGCTCAGAATGAACAACAAGAACATTCTATACGGTAAAGTTCCACTAATAAGACCATTTAAATCAATGGGCTTGATGGTGAAAGAGATTTTATATACAGACTTTTTCTTCTCAATTAAGCATTTAAGACATCAAAAAATGCATAATTTTGCAATACCTAACTGGTCTTTATAATGGGACTTTAAAGGTACTAGTTCACAGATTTGGTTTATTTTTTTATAATTTCAAAATACCATTCAATGTCTGTAAATTTGTCAAAAAATTAATTCTTATTATTTTAAGACAAACTGACCAATATATTGCAAGACATACACAATAAAAGCCACAAAAATGCACTAAAAGTGTCTATACCATGACATACAGGGTAGATATTTACTACATGAAACACCATCATTTGTAGTTGTATGTCAATTTGCATTAAAATTGTCATTATCAGAACGCTACTGTTCTGCTTCCAAAAATGTTTCCATACTATTTTGATAGTTTTAGAAAAAGTTGATATTTAAATTGATATCTGTGAATGAGTACCTTTAAACTGGTCTTTATAGTGGGACTTTACTATATAATGGATCAAAGATAAAAAAGCGACCATATTCTCAAAACGAATATTTTAATAAAATTATGTATACATTAAACATAGTATAAATAAAACAGATACTTTTTACATAAAAAACATTATTTACATCTATATTTTCTCCTATTTACAAAATGTACAAAAAATCAAAATTATACAAAATAAATCAAAAATTCAAAATTATGCATAATTGGTAAAATTGCGGGTGAACAAGTAAAATAAATAACAATAACACATGACATGGATATTTTCTTAACAATTAATTGCCAATATTGTAACAAAATGGACAAATAAAATGAAAATAATTCAGCAGTTATATTTGTTAGGTTAATGCAACACTGTTTTAATCCTTAAAAATTTCATTTACACATTTAGTAGGTGTAACGCATTTTAAAACTTTACTTTGTCTCTTCAAAGTACAAACCTGGCCATGCAACATCAAATTTTGATGCACTCCAGGAAAATCATTAACAAATAAATTTAAAAAAAACAAGTAAATCTGTGAGCTAATGCTCACTAGTGATACCCCCGCAAAAATCTTAAGTAAGCAACAAACAGGAAGTAAATGAGCAAGGAGCATGAAATCGCTTTACACCACATGGGACTATGGGATGAAGCAATATGCAAATTATTAGGCTGCTGCATGTTATAGTTGCTGAGAAAACTGCGACGGAAATTTTGTAACGGACGGACAAGGGTAAAACAGTATACCCACCTCTTCTTCGAAGCGGGGGTATAATAAGATAAAGCAGTATTGCAATCAGCCAAAAATTGTAAAGTTTAAGGACACGTCAACTAAAAACAGTCAAAGCCTACAATAAACTTAAGATTATGTACAGTTATAGTAACCCCAATGAAAAATTCCAATTTTGTCCTCATGAAAATTTATGGTAGCCGATAATAACAGATTAATGTAAAAAGCAAAGCTTATAAGTACATGTATGAGAAAGTATGATAATAGTAATTATACATGTACATTAATTATACAATCATTAATAAGTTGATGAAATTAACTGTGATAGGTCAAAATTTTCATCAAATAAAAAAGAAACTATAGTTAAATAACAATTTTTCAAAAGATGATTTTCAAAATTTGAAGTAAGTCTGAGATCCTGACATTTTCTCCTATACATTAAATGTTAAAATTATTAAAAACCTTTTTATTTTTTGAATTTTTTATTTTAATTTGGGTAAATTTGAAGCCTTGTAGTCGCTAAACTTCAAATCTGTAGAAATTAAATTCCAAAACAAGGCCAAGTCTTGAGTTTTTCACTCCTCTGACCTTCAACCTTTACAAAATAGTTGAATTTTTGAAGAGGCAAAAAACTGGTAAAAAACTTTGAAACCCACTAGGTCCATTTCCTCAAAATTAAATAAACAACAGAATTAAGGAAACCAATAAATTATAAAAAGAAAGTAAGACTTAACTTTACATATTTCAGTGAAAACTGTAAAAATTGACATAACTACAAAAATCAGGAGAAAAAACCTAGCCAGTAGGGATGACAAGTATATATCAGATGGACAAACAATGTGTGCCATACCATAATCTAACTCAAAGTAAATCTTCGACTGCGTAAAAAAAGGTCAAAAAGGGGGGTCCAACAATTCATTTACAACATCACTTTTACTGACCAATAAAATTGTAAGAATGGTTACAAAAATAAACCAAACAACAACAAGTGCATGAAAAATATTTTTTTCACCCGTATGTATTATATCAATATATCAATAATATGATTAGTGGTATCATCCAACTTCATTAACCTGCTTCTATGAATACATTCAGTCTAAACAAATTGCAATTTTCTCCCAAATGTGTAAAGGAATTTCCCATGGGAAAATGCCAATATCCATGAGAATTTTGACTTAAAATTAAATATACTTCTATAGTTAAGATAGCTTGATGAAAATTGACTGGAGGTATGCCCAGATGAAGTTAAATATTTGTTTAATTAATAGCAGACTAGTTCAACCAAAAATGCTAAAATTCAAAAGCAGCCATTCAATGTCTATTTTCTGTGTGTGGCAGGGTTTCTGCAAGTATTTTTTTATGAGAGTAAAAGTGTTTAAAAGACATTGGTTTAAGAAAATTAAGATTAAAATGTTTAAAAGACATTGGTTTAAGAAAATTAGAATTAAAATGTTTAAAAGACATTGGTTTAAGAAAATTAAAATTAAAATGATTAAAAGACAATGTTTTAAGAAAATTTAGAAAAAAATGTTTCAAAGACATCGTTTTAAGAAAATTGAGAGTAAAATGTTTCAAAGACATTGGTTTAAAAAAAACAAGAACTTTTTTACTCATTGTCCCACATTTTTTTCACATTTTCAGAGAAAGCAAAAAATTCAAAAATAGAAAGGCAGTAGTTGTTTTGAAAAAAAACTAAAAACTAAAAAATCACAATCATATCAAAACATTTCAGGGAAAATCCATCTTGTCAAATGTATTCAGATAAGCAAGTCAATAAATTTGGACTCTACCACATTAGGAGACTACTGTACAACTATAATGTTGATGATAATGATGATGATGATAATGGTGATGACGATGATGATGATGAGCAGAGATTTAACAACCAAGGGACAAATATAAATGATATCATCACTCTGTTCTATTCATCTGTGAAAGCAACATGTCTGTATATGCTGAAAATATAAAGGAGAAAATTAAGATATAAACTTGGATAAAAGTGCAGAATCATCAAATTCTAGCAATTTTTGAAATTCACAATTTCACAATTTCAGCAAACATAGGAAACCTATTGTACATATTCCAAGCCATGTAGTCTTGTATATTTCTGATGTAATACTATGTTTTCTGTAAGATGGTATTATATGGAAATCTTAATAAAAATATGTAGGAAAGGTACTTCTTTTCAGGTGCCCTGAAATCCTGTTATTTTAGGACCAATCTGGCATGTATACATAGCTAAACTTTGTTTTTTAAAATGACATTCTATTTTGCATTCACAGAAAAATAAATTCATAAGCTTGAACTTGGGTAATAGAGGGTTGCCTGCAAGACTGTAACTTGCTCTTTTACCCAATGCGCTTACTACAGTCTCGCGGGCAACCCCATTGTACCTTGTATGTATATATATTTGAGTCTCGGAACTGTGCCAGTCACCTAGGGTACTTTTTATTCAGCCATTTGTCAGCATTTTCATATAAAAACTACCTATATAAATAAACTATGTAAACAAATTAGACTTACAGTTACTATGTTGACACGATGAACCATAGAACAATGGTGGACATTTACATTTGCCTTTCCGACATCTACCACCATTTAAACATGTAGATTTACACGTAGACGGTCTATGTGTTTTCTCTGAACAATCTTTCCCAGTAAATGGATAAATACATTCACATTTACCAGGTGAAACACATTTAGCTCGTGAACCACACCCTCCTGGGCAATGTGCTGTAAATAGAAATAAAATGAAATGTTTACATACAAAAGTCAGGGGAAATTAGTATAACCACATGTAAATAAAGAAGGGCTACAATCAATTTTGCACAGATCTATCCATATGTTTGACTTGTTTTGCTAAATTGCCCAAGCAAAATCAAAAAGGCTCATACGAAAGCACATTATTTATTGCACCTAGTGGCCCATTTGTATCTAGTATCTTTGTATCATTCCCCAGGAGTATATATTTAAACCAAAGGTTAAGCCATAATTCCATATTTATGATGTAAAAGCTATTTTGGCTGGTTCTGATGTTAGCTTGTATAGAAATATCAAGAATATTAAAACATTGTATTGGAAACAAAAACATCCATTTCTGCTAGCTCAAATAAGTTTTAAATGTCAAAAAAAATTTTTAATGACGGGGCCATTGGACCCACATGTTTTATCCTCATTAACCCAGGGTATTATTATACGTCAATGATAATATTCATAACGTATGAGTACAGTGGGTTTCCTACGAAGCCATATTTTTATATTCATGGCAAAAGCAATGAAAACCAGTGATCTTAGACTTACCATTCTGACACATAGCCCCTTTATATCCTACACGACACATACATACATTATAACCTACACATTGTCCGCCATTCTCACAACCCAATGAACAATGTGGTGCTGTAGTATCATGTCTACTGATCTCTGTAAATATATAATGTAAAAGTATTAGCATTTCCAAAAATGTTTGAAATCACCATTTAGTCATGTATGACGTCTTCTCCATTTAAAGCTTGATTTAAAAACTTTAATGCAAAAAATTACAGGGGGAAATAATCCATAATAAAGGCAGGTAGAGTTGTGGTTACTTTCTAATTCTGTTCTTCAAATGGTCTGTTATGATTGTATGAAGTTTCACAAAGATCTGACAATAAATGGCAGAAATATATTGTAAAGAAAAACTTAAATGCAATTGTTAACAACACCAGATGCCTGACTGCCCGTGTTAAGCCAAACTATAAGCCTAATTTTGTTGTTGAAAAATCGGGCTAAAAAAGCAACAATGAAACATTAAATTACCATTTTTTTCCTTAGGTTTATCTTTATTCTTTCTATTTTTCTTTCTCTTACAACAAACAACACCAGTAGTTGTACCCTCCATATATGAGCAATTCTTTTCTTTAGGTATAATTTGTCTTTTAGTGAACACATCTATACGACCTTGACTTAAACACGACCCTCTATTATACTGTACACGCCCACAGTCACGTCCAATACCTGCCATCTTACTTTTACCTGTTCGACATCTGTAAATATATATTTATAAATGAAAAGATTTGATTCAGAACTCAGTTATTTATGGATACTTGCGATTGATCAGGCACTCTGTGAGGACTGGTAAGAAATATCTGTGTAAGTGAAGGTAGCATAAGCAATATTGCCATTAAAGGCTGGAGAGTACAGTCATGTGAATTATCATTCTAAAATTAGCTACACAATCTTTTAGCTAAATGGATAAGCATCCATGTGACATTTTATACAAGATTCAAAAAGATACTTTGATAGTCCAATGACTTACCCCCAATCTAAAAAAGCCTATTGCCTGATGGTATATGGAGCTTTTAAAAAAGACTTATTTTGGTAGAGCAATTTACTTGAAACTGGAAATTTACACAATAAAAAACCTAAAGGAATGGCAGAGGTATTGGGTATATTTTCAGCTTAAAATATATTTTCGCAATAACCTTGCACAATTGGCTCTTGATCACGGTAGAATTATTAAATATTCTAACATAGGCACGTGCGTTTTCACTCTTTATTTAATGTGACGTCATCTATGCTTTATTATTCAACAAAATATAGCTCGTGACGGCTGTTGAAATTTTACTCCCCACGTTAAATGCGCAAAGCCGAAAATGGCGCCCGAGTTTATAAGGGTTGACTTTACAATTTGGTTTCTATTCTATAATTAAGATTTTAATATTTTTTGTTCGGAATAAGAAACACCTATCTGTGAGAATTGTGTAAATAAATGCTATTTTCGGCCTTTGCACTGGGGGGGGGGGGGTTTCAACAGCATGACGTTTCTGACAGTTAAAAATAGTTCTATAAATATATCTTTTCTACGGATGTATTTTACGATGTTAGAATCGAAATAACTTACAGTTGTCTATATTTTGTTGTCTAATAAAATATAGGCACTCGTTTGATGCACTTATTAAATCACTCGTGCTAAAGCACTCGTGATTTAATCATACGCGCATCACAACTCGTGCCTATATTTTATTAGACAACAAAATATAGACAACTGTAAGTTATTTCTTAATTAAAGACAGGTAAAGGGAGGTAAGTTTTGATAACATAAGGGAGGTAACTCACCTTCGACATTTTCCTCTTTTTTCATTGGCTACATTGTAAGCATAACAACCCTTGGTATCTAATATATCCATCCATGTTAAATCATTTAATAGATCATCATCATCAGTGCTACATACATGCCAACCAGGAGCACATAGGGTACTACCAAACTTTACATGACCCTTCCATTCACCTAGAAAATAATAAAATTTCAATAAAAATATGCGACAAACAGGAAGTAGATGAGCAAGGAGCATGAAATCGCTTTACACCACATGGGACTATGGGATGAAGCAATATGCAAAGTATTAGGCTGCTGCATGTTATAGTTGCTGAGAAAACTGCGACGGAAATTTTGTAACGGACGGACGGACGCAAGGACGGACAAGGGTAAAACAGTATACCTCCCTCTTCTTCGAAGCGGGGGTATAATAATTTTACTCACATAATCTGGCACTATAACTTGTGAAAAATGACCAGAGACAGACAACACAATCGCAGGATATTTCAAGACCTAATTGATAACTATTTTTAATGGATTTAACACCATAGCAATGCATTGTTAAGGTCATATTACAGTGGTCAGTCAAACTACTCACCATTCCTGGAACGACTAAATCCCTGAATTTAGGTATAAACAAGTTACTAGGCTCATACTTCAGTGAGTCAGTGACTGACAACTGCCCTACATAATTTAGAATCAGTGGTAGTAGGGAGAATTATAGAAATTATTTCATGACCAAATAAAAAGAAAGTATGCACTGCCTGGGAATCCAATCCTCGATCCCTCAATCAGTAGACTTGCATGCTACCAAGTGAGCTAGCCAGGCAGCTAATAAACTAACTTATTAATCTATGAATTTTACCTGAACAAGCATGGATGTATTCATGAACTCCAAGTGCATCAGTACTTTTATCTAAACAACCAGAGTCATAAGCTGAAAATACAGGAGAAAATCATGAGAATTATAATCAATTTGTTTGGCAAAGGGAGATAATAGTAACAAAACTAAAATAGTATTACGAGAGTTGTCTTTCTTGTTTTCAATAAAATGATTAAAGATAAGGATTCAGTATGACATAACGAGTGTTACAGGGTAAGAAAAATATGCAGCCTGACCCGGACTTGATCCCAGGACCTCTCGCTTACAGGGCGAGTGCTCTCCCGACTGAGCTATCTGGCTGCTTATATATGCATCTACCCATAATGTGAACCGGTAAGTGTAGTAACACAAGTTTTGATGACCATGAAGTTGCTATAGCCTTTATACTCAGAACAGTTAAACATTTGCCAGTCAATCTCAAGGTATTACATGTCTCCCCCTCCCTTAAAATGGCAGCCACATAACTTAAAATTAGCATTTTCAACTGCAGCTAGTTAATTTCATTGAAAGAAAAATTTCTAAAATTTACATTGTCGTCCCTTTTGCTCTGCCCAAGCATAACCATGGTAACTGGTATCAGAGTTAAAATGTATTTTTTTGAAAGTCAATCATCCACAATGACACAGGTAATAAAATATGCAATAGACTTAGACATCATTTTGTCAATAAGAAAACACTTATAATAATGATTGGAGTATTTATATTCAATATTTTAAATGATTTCAGATAAAAGCAACAATTTCATACAACTAGGATGGTATTAACTTAAAGATAAACTTAAATTTAAAATACCAAACTTATGACACTTAGTTACTCATTATTAAAGAATATATAACAGTAATTGAAGATTAACATCATTAAAACAAACCCACTCCTTTATTGCATTTTCATGTAAATGTACAAGGGCGTAAAGCACATGTTTGACAATGAAACAAACACCCTAATGTCTTGCTCAGCCATACAAAATTAAAACACATATTTGACAATGTAAATATTAAAGAAAAACAAAACCCCAGTGATTTTTAACATCCTATTCAAGTAGTTAAGTGCATATTTTACAAAGAAACTATTTAACACCAGATTCGTATCAGCGAAAATTAAAACCTTTGATTTTTACCGCAATTTTACTCATTGCCTTTTACATACAGTATAAATTATTTTATCTTAACTTCATACAACTTAATCTTACATGTTCTTATGTGATGAAAACAAAATTTAAATCTATTAACATTGATTAGAATCAAAGTCCTCAAAGTTAAGTATGAAAATATTTATACATGTAATTAGGTAAAATCCCTAAATGCCCTTTAAGGCTATTGTACCTCATGTCACAATCAGTTATACATAATTATCTTTTACGTAAGTATGTAAACTATCAAATAGATACAACAAATATTTGAAATGCATAAATTGACAATGTACCAATTAACATAAAATTGCAGGTTTGAAAAATTTTCTACAATAACATTGGTAAAAATGATAGTCACATCTGAGAAAACAAAAGTTTTAGTAAAATAATCTTAAACCAATAAGGTAATAAATAGAAACATCGACAATGTACTTTATATAATTTTTTAGGTATATATGTATGATATCATAACTAAATACTATGTACATGTTTACCAAATAAAATTCTGTTATGTTCTGTTCTGCTAATAGCACTGTTGGACAAGGAGTTTTGATGGAATATATGAACAATGAATATACAACGAGTGGAAGCGATACAAGGGAAAGTTCCTGTACATTTACTGATTATTAGAAAAGCTAAACCACATTATATATACATTAGTTTAATTTATAATTTTTTTTTAAACTCAATTGTGAAACAAGTTCTTTCAACTTAAATTAACCACTTTCAAGTCCACTCTCTGGTAACCCAGTCACTGAGCTAGTAGGATAAAGTTTCTTGCTCAAGGAAACAATGGGGTAGGTTTTGAATAGGATTACAACCAATGTGGAGCTGGCTATCCGATGATTACCAGTCCAATATCTTAACCGCTCGGCCATGCTCGCTCCTATATACATTGTACTTCAATTGCACAAAAAACATCATCTGTGTAGTAGTTATCCCTTTAATAGGGCAAATGTGGCCTAACGTAATTGTCCCCGGCAGATTGAAATAAGGATTTTCTACAGTCTGCTACTATACAAGGGGAAAACCCCTATACAAAGCCATGTAAAAAGTCACATTTTTTGTAACTATAACCAACATACTTATATAGATCAACTTACATTTAACAAAGACTTGTGTATGAGCCACATCAATACCTTCCTCATTGATAACTTCACAACTATATTGTCCTGAATCTGATCTTCTAGCCATAGTGATCAGTAAATCACCTAAAATAAAATATAACAGTACAATGTATAAAGCTATATCACAATGGAAACAAGGAAATTCACATTTCCTTTTTCGTGATATCCTTAATAAATGAAAATATGTCCTAGCACAATGAATGTATTGCATTTACAGTATTTGTATTTTATGTTATACTGTGTTTTTAATTCATTTAAGTGCTATGTGTGTAACATTCTCATGTATTAAATAAACTCTATCTAATAATATATGCAAAAATAAGGTGCAGTTTATTTGGTACTCTCAGCACATGTTAATATGTGAAATGAGTTTATAAACAAGTACATATACTAATGTTTAAAATCTGCTTCCATAAATACAGGTTCAGCCAACTGAATAGTTTTGTACCATAACCCTTGATCATTGAAATCTCCTTCAAGCAGGAGAACCCTCGCAGTACCCATTTACACTTAGATAAAGTGAACAACTGTAGATAAATTTCTTGCTCATGGAAATTAGAAGTGCCCTAATAGGATTCAAACCTAGGACCTATTGATCCCCAAAGGTGCATCCTACCACTGGACAACTGCTCCATACAGTGATTCATATTGTGTACATAAACAATGTCTCCACTTTTAAGTGTATTAAAGTGAAAATATATTTTGTAAAAATCAGCTAAGCTTCATTTATATGAATATTTGTAGCAAAGTGTAAAAGATCTCAACCTGCCAGAAATCTTTTACTTTTATTTTCAACCATTTTCACTATAAACAAAGTACACTAGTAACTTACCATTAGACATAACAGAGACCCTAGAATAGTAAGTACTATCTATTTTAGAACCATCTTTATACCATTGATACCTAGGTGGAGGTATACCTTCAGCATGGCAAGATAACATTACAATATGTCCTGTATAAACATCTATTCTTTCTGGTGGTGGAGCCATTATATATGGTCTTTGTCCTACAATAATAAATACAAGATAACATTACAATAAACATCTATCCTTTCTGGTGGTGGTGTTGGGCAAGACAAACTTTCATAGAGTTTGGTCATGAAATAAATTCTACGGCCATTCTCCATCCAACTACTGATTCTAAATCTTGTAGGCAGTTGTCAGTCAGAAAGTATATGAATGTCATTGTAATTTATAACCTAAGTTTAATGCTCAAACATGTTCACCGACTTCACAGCTGTTACCCCTGGTAATCAGGCTACTGGTTCGTCTCTTTCAGTCTTCCTTGGGAGTCTTTTACTTTGCTAAGAGAAGTCAACAATAAGCACAACAGAATTGTACAAACTTTGCAGGTACCAATTAACACCTCGATGAAGTGAAGCAATCTCAGGTGAATGTCTTGCTCAAGGATATTGGGCTGGGAACCAATACCTCTCAATCTCTAAAAGCGTGTCCTACCACGAGACTACAGCTCCTATGTATATATTATAAATATATAATTTTCAGACATGTGATATCATACCTGACTGTTTACAACATAGAACACCATCAATCCAAGATTGTTGTTTACATCCTTTATTTAAACTGATATGTGAGTCAACACAACAACTGGCATCAATACGACCACCACTGATACAAGATGATTGGCCCTTATTCTGATGGGGACACTCACGCCCTATACCTGCTAAATCATCCTGAAATGATACAAATTTCAGAGTTATGTAATACAAGTTTAAGTTTCAATATGATGGCATTACAAAACATTTTACAACTCAGTTTTAGGCCACAACAAGTTGATGACGTGTTCTACGGGTTTTTCTGGAAAAAATGGGTCAAGCGAGCGAAGAATTTTTTTTAAATAAATCTTAATTCAGATGCTTTATATAGTGGTTTGACCAAATAATTATGAGCCCGCGAGGAAATAAAATATTTCTTTTGTAAAAGCTGTCAAAATTAAGATGCGAGTGAATCCATAGAACACATACATGATCAACCTGTTGTGGCCATATTGAATCTGATGTTAATACTAGGAGCTGCACAAAAAGTTCCATGGACAAAAACTACCATGCTAATTACATATAAAAGGGTTTTCACAAAACAGGCTAAAAATTTGTAAGACATTTGAATAACGTCACATTACATTTGTGTAAAATACAAATGTACCTCCAACAGAACACTGAAAAAAGCATGACAGAAACAGAAAATTCATAAATTTTGGAGTAAAAGCTTTTCATTTCAACTAGTGAGCTCAGAAAAGAATATTTTCACTAGTGGCTTGGCTACACTACTCTTCAAAATGTTTTCTGAGCTCACTCGGTGAAATAAAAAATCCATCCTACATCAAATTGCTACCGTTTTTTCTTGCTTGATCATCAAGCTACACAATACAGGTTTTACTGTATACAAATTAACTGAATCCAACATGTGGTACATAAACTTTCCAACAATTTGGAATTTTCAGCCATAAAATCAGACAGCAGGAAATTACAATTATATTATAATTACTTAGTATTAAAACCAGAATAATTACAATTTATTTCATAACAAAACTACCTTGAAAAACACATTAAAATATTATAAAATAATTGATCTCATTAATATTTACAGGAAGTGAATGCCTGTGGTATAGAGGGGCTACGGAGTACCTAAATGGCTATTGAAACCCCTTTTTTCCCCAATTACTTCTTCAGCGTATTATTTTGTTATTTCAAAATATAATTATGCATTTTTATAATGATTTCGTTTTTACAACAAATACTTTTATTTTTGCAAAATGTCAAATGATATTATGTTTGAACAAAATAATTGTTTTGTAAAAAGGAAATAATATCATTTCCTAAAGTAAAATAATAACAATACTTCAGAATTACAAAATAATTATTTCCAATAAAAATTTACTTATAAAATTTTAAACATAATAAATTTAAAAAAATAAATTATATTTCGTAAAATAGACATTTTATTGGGTAAAAGAGTAAACAAAACAAAATGGTAATGCTAGAAATGAATATTTTTTTTCTAAAGGCAAAATACTTGCAAAAATGAAAAAAAAAGGTATTTCAAAATGTCACTTTAGGGCTTCCGTAGGAAATGGATGCCTGTGGTCTACAGTCTCCCCCAGCCATCATTATTATACCTATTAGCAATAAACTAATAAAACACAGTTCATTATCACAACTTTAACTGGTACACATATAATGATTTTATTCATCATGGAATCCCTCATATGCAATGCCAGACTCAATTTTCCTATTATATAAAACAGCGTACAGCAATTATGTATTTATTACAGAATAAACTATAATACCATCAGTCATTAATTAGGTGAAGACATGATGTTTTACAGTCTTATACTACAATCAACTACTTCATAGACAGATCAAGGCGGGGCCTTGCTTAGGTGGTACAAACCCTTCCCCTTTCAATTTTGTAAAATATATGAAAATAGTATAGACAAGAGGGTCAAAATGGCCATGATTTGCCCACCTGAGTGCAAGTGAGTTTTGATTAACAATGGAGTAAAATTGTACAATGTAGTCTACAGACAGCAGTGGAAAGTTCATGATTCCAGCAGCACATAAACAGATGTCAGGCTGCACATTCAGTCTCAATAGCCAATTCTAAGCACATTGTGATAAAAATGGGACTTGAGCATTCAGATGAGATTGGATCAAATGAGTTTCAATGATACAGTCCACGGACAGGCCCATGATAGTTATTGTTAACTAACCAAGTCACTTTTATATATTAACTTATATTAAATCTTTTCTAAGAAACAAATCATTGGCATTAATTGGTTATAACTGTGTTATTAATTAACTAATATAAGAAATTGTAATCCAGATTGCCTTTTGTAGTGAACTGTGACCCCTCCCTCCCACAGAAACATCATTATACTTGATTGTTTAATTATCTAATATGTTGAGTTTATTTCCAGTAATCATTTGACTTCCATTATTAATGTATTCGAGAAAACATTTAATAACTAAGAAAGATTGCACAGTGATACAATCTTTAATTTCATTTATCTATCATGGGGACTCAATTTGAACGAAAACTGCAATACCAATCATATTATCATTATCTTATAATGGCCTAAAATTAACAGCCAATTTTGAAAAGAAACTGGACAAAAATCAAACAATTTTTTCATCATGGCCTTAAATTAACCAGCTATCTTTTTATAAAGCTCATAGAACAAAAATTATATATTAATATAAACTTTCCTATATTTATATTTACTTTACGGATATTTACTTAAAATGAATGCAAAATTGTTTTGGTGCAATTTGCTTCAATATCATTAATAAAATTTTCATATTTTATTTTGAGTGCATGAATACATTTCGAGCGAAAAACAGTTTAAGTGAAAATCAGATTTGAATATAAAGTGCAAATTTTGCAAAATCATTTATTATGCCTATAAATAAATTTATTTCACCAATACACATTTTGTCTGGTCTCATGAATAATTACGATCGTGGTGATTATTCATTTACATAATTTTAGTACCGAAAAATATTATTCAATATTTTGGAAAGATAATTTATGCTGAAATACATATTCCAAAAATTTATGTACAGTTTCCCGCAAAAAGGAGTTAATCATCGTAATATGCAAATGAGTATAAAACCGCCACCTGCATAAGAACGAGTCATTCATGAAAACCACTCTACGCCGTTTATTTTTAAATCGAGTCGGCTATGAGAAATTAGATTAATGCTGGCGATACTAAAAATATTTGCGAAACAAATTTTCTACAGATAGCTATCTAGCCTTTTAAAACGCCAGTCATTTTGGGTAATTTCTAATGCAAATTAAGATAAAAATGTCTTTTTCTGCAATACAATATACAATGTTCGCGAGATGTAAATTATTGTCGTCAAAAACAACGAGTCTCTCCAATTACATTCAATGGTTTGGTGGCAAGCTACAAATGGTAGATTAAAAAAGTGACAAATTTCTGACGTACCGTATAAAGACATATTAAGAATTAATGTTTTGATTTTATCCAATTCAGCCCTATTAGTTTTCGACTTCTGGTTTATGCAGTGGCTGGCTTGATATTAATGTGAAGTAAAAATCATTTAACCCATTATAGTGTTAATAGAAGCCTTTTGATGCATTTTAGCCCAAAACCCTTCAAAATGGCCATTCCTAGGTTTAAACATACTGTTTTTCAGCCTGTCATTGTTCATATTTCATTTAAGGAAAATTGCTTTAAAACAATTCTCTGTTCCTTATAAGCATTATTCAGTAAGATATTTCAAAGGGGAAGTCAAAATGATATACCTCCTTTATCCAAGGTTTGAAAAGGATGCAAGGCATGTCATGGTCAGAATATTTCAATGTTCCTGGGTGCATGCAATTACTCAATAATGGTAATAAGACAGTTACTTTTCAGATTGTAAAAGGTACTGCCACTTAAGTCGTACAGTTCTTGAAAATAAATCTAACAATGAAAATGTTTGTCAGATTGAAACAGAAAATTAATTCCCAAAAGCAGTCTTGAGAGACTAAAGTGTGTCAAAAAAGTGGCAGGGCCCTTTTTTAATAGATGGTAAAAAAAATTGAAAAAATCAAAGTACTGTACCAACCTGATCTAACTGATCCCTACATTCTCTACATCGTCCGCCATCTTGAGCAGCATTGTAGGCATAGCAACCATCCACAGACATTGCAACATTCCATGAGATCTTACTAAGTACTAACTCATCAGTTTTCCAGTTACAGACATCCCATCCTTTAGCACACAACTCCCCACCATATTTGATGTGACCGTACCACGTTCCCCGACATGCTGCAACTCTTGTATCAGGAAAACCTCCATCTTTTGCGTAATAACTGCATCCTGATTCTGAAAATAAAGAACTTATACACTGCAGACCACATAGGTAATAGTCAAATTAGTTTTCATATATATTTTTGAAGTCCCAAATGCTTAATATGAGAAGAAAAGTGTTAAGTCTGTTTTTTGTTTTTGTTTTTTCTAATGTCGTATTCAACACATATTTAGGTCATATATTGATGGCCAGCTCTTCCTACTAAAGGTTTCCTGGACACTTTTCTATCACCAGTACTAACTTACCCTACCACGAGGCCGACAACTCATGTATAGAGTATGACCTACAGCGACTGGGCTCGAACCCGTGATCTCCGGATTCGAAGTCAGACATAATAACCACTATGCCACGGCAGCAGCTTTTTAAGTCTGTTCCACACAGCACAAAATTTATACAACTGTTAGTAGCTCAAACATGAACCCCTCTGATTGAAATCAAATTGTATTAAACATGAGTGCTGAAGTACAGTTGTGAAATATTTAAATTTGTGCAACACTGACAGTTGAATAAAAATTCTACAATAGAATCATGTCATCAACTTATCAAATCCCACTATAATCATGTCTATAACATTATTTCAGTCAGAATGTAATAAACAATTAACTTAATACAGTATCATCAATCTACAATCTGTAAAACCTCCTCTCTAAACAAGGCCAGCGACTAAATATTTATATAAATTTTTGATAGCCTTTTTAAACTGAGAATTGTTAAATTTCATTCATCCCTCTAGTGGTGTAATCATGAACTCAATATTTGTTTGATAACCCTTGTAAATTTAAAGCAAAGCAAGGGTTTTTGAAGTCTACTATTAATATCACAATTCAGTCGACTCTTGACCTTAACTTTCCTGATCATTGAGTCACACATCAACAATTAACATACAGCACAGATTGCAGCCACAGCATACAGTGAATGACCCTAACAGGAACCCATTTACACATGGGTGGAGTGAAGCAATCACAGGTAAATTTCTTGCTCAAGGAATTAGCAGTGCCCCTAGTGGGATTCAAACCCAGGACCTCTTGATTCCTAAGCGCCCGTCCTACCACTGGACTACTGCTCCTACATAAATTTGAATATATATTCTTAGGGATTTCTTGTCCAAGACAAATAATAACATCATGTAGATCAGGGCTCGAATTTAACAAAAAATGGACTTGCAATTTTTTGCGAGTTGATTTTAATTCAACTTGCAAAAATGAAGAAAATCGCTTGCATTTTGTTCTTCAAATTGTCATGGCATACATAGTAACTATTCATATATGCAATATAAAAACAACGTAGTACTAAATTAACTACAGAAAGAACAAGATAGGCAAAGAATACCGAACTTTTTGTACTGTGAATTTTTAACTAATGCTATCGATCTATTTGACTGTTTCAATGCTGATATGAGCCTTGTTAGTTTGGACAGAAATATTTTGGCAGCGATTTCAACTCAGGAAAATTTGCGAGTTAAAGTAAAATTTACTTACATTTTGCGAGTATGCGAGCTTATAGTCGAGCCCTGATGTAGAGCATAACTTAAGAAAAAATAATTTGTGCAGAAGATTCAGATTAAGCAATAATAATTTACAAGCTATCATGGGCATGTTCGGACATAGAAATGTATTAATTTATTTATACACTATTTTAATCTTCTTGATTGTTTGTCTGCTATAAGAATAAGATGAAAAACGAGAGATTGCTTACATAATGAAAATCAAATTACCACAATGGAAATAAGGGTTTCCCTTTTTTGTGTTATCCAGGTAATTGATGTACTTTGACATAGATCTTTGCTTTTCATGATTGATCATATTTATGTTTTAATCATGTTTGATGTAATGTTTTATGTATATTGTAAACTTGTTAACCAAATAAATATATCTTTAAACAAAAGAAGTTCAAAAGTAGTAAAAAAAAGTAGGCCTTAATAAACCAATATTTTTTTCTGCCATAGCCTAAAGTTCTATGTCCTCCCAAGTAGAAGTTTTGATGACATTCCTATTTTTATGTTAGAATAATCATAGATTATCGTTATATTACAGTCAAGGATTTTATACCAAACAAAAAACGAAATTACAAAGTAATATAAAAACATTAACTTTAACATCAAAAGGTCAAAATTACTAATAAATGAATGTATTTTTGAATAACATTATGGTGACTGGGAGTTATTGTTGAATATATTTTATTGTACATTTTACTGGGTGAGAATATTATAAAATAGCCCACACTATGATCAAACATGAAGCTGAGTTATGACCATTGTTGAATACAACCTTAAACAACAAATTTTCTATGAGTAACCTCTTTCCAACCATAGACATCAAAATAATTATGAGAAACACATTTTCAAACAATGAGCAATGGAATAAATCCCTCCCATTTCTAAAATAAAGCTCATAGTGATGCATACATTTATCGCCACTGATTTAAGTACTTCTGTAATCTAAACCTATTAAAATAGATACCACTATTTATGCACAGGGTTTTATAAAACAAATATTGAGTATATAAATCAGTGGGGTTATTGTTTGTACCACTGGCAGAATAAATGACTTCATTTAACAAAGGTATACATTTGAATAAATCCAATTGTTCAAGTGAATCTTTGCACATAAAACATTTTTCTTTGATAAAATTTGTGTTAAAGTCAAGATTATTATTTTGCAATACTTGAATCAATTTAACTTACGCTAGCCTGTTTGTCATGAAAAAAAGAGAAATTACCCATCTATTCTAAATTGACAGATTTATTACAAAGTTGCTTGTGAATAACAAAATAAAACAAAACTCTGACTAGTATTTCATCCCCTTATCAATCTATGATTGCCTACAAATACTATTTTATTACTTAAGAAATTAACTTAACTAAAATTGTCGAGTTTTTTTCTTCACTGATTGGCTAATACATTGGTATAACAAGGTGAATATATTTTTTGTAGATTTCATTAAGAAATTGGCACTGACAGAAGATATTGTAAAACTTCAAGTTTTCACCAGTTTAACAGTTAATTATGTCTTACGTTTTTTTCATTGAACGTCAGTAAAAATCAGTCATTTTGTAACATTACTGTAACATTACTATAACTTTCTCAATTGCTAGTAAAAAAGTTGAACATTTTCTTTCAAGCTTTACAATGAAATCTGGAATTATTCAATGAAAATTTACAATAAAGATATATAATTTTATTCATGCATGTTCATTGTAGTGAATACCTTTGAAGAAAAGTGATATCGTATTATATAGGTAGTTTGGGTTAAACCTGTATCCCTAGAAACGATTATTATCTATAAAACTTCAACATCGATTTTTCTTATATTTTGCACACAGTATTTTTCATTCTTGGATTTTGATTTTTAGAATTTTAAGGAATAAATAAAACTTTTTCCATAGGGTGTAATGCAAAATACTTGTATTTTTTAATCGAAAATCAGGATGTAGGGATAAAAAGCTGTTCTGATTATAACATTGTCATAATTGCAATGTATTTATACAAAATCCCAAGAACAAGCTATTGAAATTGTGATAAATAAGTTTAGAATGTCATTAGAACACTATAATGGATCTAACACTCTAAATCTAGCTATTCCTTAAAATTTGTATACACCATGCAAGACAGTCTGAAGATTCTTAATTCTGAGTCTACTTCTTAGAAAACTTAAAATCCTAGATGTTCATGAAAAGTTCTGTACACCAGTGCAAGACAATTCTGAAAATTCTTAGCAAAGTAACTCCGAGGCTAAAATTCCTGCGATAAAAAAATGATACAAAAAAAACTCTTGTAACCAATTAGATGAAACGTATATCTAGGATATCTCCAGTGTTAATTAGGTATTTGTAACCTGTTAATTGTTTATTTTATCTCTGATTGTTATCATACAAAACTGATTCATTGAAGAAAGTAAGAGATAGAGAGAACATTGAAGATAGATAGGCTTACACTGTAGGTTATATATAATTTATACTGTATGGGAAAAGTTCAGTGGTGCTTTTCACAAAAATTCTTTAATATAGAAAAAATCTTTGTAAGTCAAACACCAGAAACATTGATAATATGCTCATTGTTTGGCTTGTCAATTCTTAATATTAAAGAAATTGAGTGGAATTGTGTATACCTTTTAAATATCATAGGTATGCTTATTATCTGTCTGACTTTGAAGTGCTATTTATATGAAACTGACTTACGAAGATTTTTTTCGTAAGAATTTTCGTGAAAAGCACCACTGATGCCTTAGGAAAAGATGGAATATTCTTTTACTCACTGTTTTGTGCCACCATTATAGGACCACAATAGAAATTTAAAGTTTTCTCTTTCTTGTGTAATCCTTGGCGTTGCATATCATGGACAAGAGTTATGATTTTTTAATAAATCTTTCTTATCGATCCATCTGTTTTCACACTAAGGCATGGATTTATATTGTGAAATTTTATTCAACTTTCTGTGGTGCATACATTAACCCTGCTGATTTAAATATTAAGTAAGTACTACTGTGCTCAAAATCAACAAAAATAGATTCCCATATTTATGTACAGGCATTAACAAAATGACAAAAATATCAAGTAATTAAATTAGCAGGGTTACTTAATGTATACATCACTGAGATTTGAATAAAATTTATCAAAATTATACTGCGCTTTACTCTACATTTTTAATATTTCACCACAGACTCTTCATAAAATTCATTCTTACGCCAAACATGCACGCTTTCTTTTGCTTGTCAGTATATATCAAAGTATGCCTGGTTAAATATATCAAAAGTATTCCTAATTGTTTCATGCACTTGTTGTAACCATCAAACGTTCCATAGCGAAACTGGATTCAAGTTTTTTGTAATTTTCGTTTTTAGAAAGATAATGCAATTGGCATCTATGAAATGTTCCCTCCTACCACACCTTTGTTTTTGTTGAATTGCCGAGTAATTGGTATTTTTTTTTTTTGAAATTTTGTTGACAGATTGAATTATAGGAAGTTCATAGTTTAGACAAATTTATGTTTTGTATGAGTCATAATAGTTTAATCCTTGATTGCACGAGTTTTAAGCAAACAAAATAAATTCATCAGTTACAGGCTTCATTCCTGATACATGCCATTGTGTAGTTCTGCCTTGCAATAATTACAGCTATTTTTAATCCTACAGCAAACATTTATAGCCATTCTCAATCATACAGCTGAAATTTAGTGGAGCAGTTATCTGCCACTGAAACAGGTAGGTAATACTGTCTGTAGTTTCCTGCCTTTAGGTTTATGCTGTTAAATTTTGCCACCCACTCCCCCACAGCTACTGTCCATCTCATCTGCAACTGCCACCCATGTCCCCCAAACAGCAACCACCTCTGTCCCCAACAGCTGCCACCATTCTCCTCCCCACAGCTACTACCTCTCTCCCCCACATCTGCCATCCCCCTCTCCCTGACATCTACCACCCATTTTCCTTTACCACAATGGCTGCACTCTTTGTTTGTTAAAACTCTATTGTAAACACTAATTAGTAATCTATTAACCTCACTTGATCTTAAACTATTCACATCAATATCATCTATAATAAAACTATGGGCAATTACCAACATTAATTTATAATATTTCATCATTGTACAAAAGTCTTCTAGTACTTACGACGACCATAAAACAATTCTCAATCATTCCGATGTAAATCCTACGATCAAATAAAGCCGCATGAATCCATAAAACAATCGTAATATCATCATTAATTACAGAAAACAATTATAGTTCTGACAAGAAATGTGCGGCATGACAGGCTCTTGGCGTAAGAAACAACGTTACTAGCCAGTGTTTAATGTTTGGCGTAGAAGATGAAATAGTTTTATTCGTAAGAACTGTCATTAATGTCAAATGCCACTTGTTCTGTCACGTAAATTGCATCAACACGAGCGATGGAGCTTCATTAAAAGCATATCATACATAAACTTGTACATATAATGTCGCTAGTAACTTCCAGTCAGTAAATTCCTACAATTTCGTATTCCATGTATTGATTGTGTATATTACCCACGATGCAGCATTCTATCATGACAATGGTACAAATTATAGCATGTAAATATTTAAGGTATTGGCATTAAGTACAAAGCTATAAAGCCTGAGGTCATAAAAGCTATTTTTATACATTTTGCTTCATGTTTTTTTGTTTCCACTCTAGGGTTATAAACATAAAAAATATTTTTTTCTGACAGAATATAGGCAGTTTTATTCCATTTTGTACTTAATTGTTATATTTAGTGCTCTATCAATTGCTTCAACTGCATTTTATTTGTCTGAAAAAAGGAGTCAGAAAAAAATATCAGGAACAGCAACAGTGACCTTCCACACAGCCAAAAAGCAAAGAGGGGGACGTTTTAAATTTTTAAACTTTTGTTATACTAGTAAAAAGGATACCACAAACTTACACTGAAAATAAGGATCTAAGGGGTTTCTCTTTTGGAATGGACAATTGCAAAAAAAACGGCCACTGGGGATTTAAACCGGGTTTTAGACCCACCAACTGCACACTTACTTAAGGGGCTCCAAATTTGGTAAAATAATTCCCACTAGGCATATAAACCAGGTTGATGGTGGAGAATTCATAACAATCTGATATTGATAACCTGAGGTTCTAGGGTGCACCACCTCAAAGGCTCCAACCTCAAAGGGACAGAGGTAAAATAATTGCTACAGGGGATTAAATAAGGTTCTAGGGTGCACTAACACTTGCTCACAATAACAAATGTCCATGGATACAAAATGTCTGTATTTTAACTTATATGTCAATGTTAGTTAATTACGAACTCTCCACATTTTACTCGGAACTTGGCAACCTACAGACTGTACTAGTTACCAAGGTCAGCTGGTTCCGTAATGTAAATTTACATTTTCCGATCGGTATTTTAAAAATCTATATCGTCATGATGATGTAAACAGTCTTGGTACACAAGACAAAACACCTGTTTTAACTTTTACATTTCTCTATTGTTCGACTCTCCAAAGCAAACTTGAACTGCGATCTATTTGAATAAAAGTGGGTGGGGGTGGTTACCATATAATTATAGGCTAAGTTACCCTGACTGGTTCTCTAAATATTTTATAAATATTTAATTATACTGATTTCTGTTGAAATTCATAAAACCAGTCTATGAATGAATTTCTATTATAACAGCATGTTTGAAAAACATAAAAATTTTGCTTATTTGTCCTACAATGAACTTGAATTCATTGAGAAAATATATCCCGAACTTCATTGATATATATATTTAATAATAGTATATTTAGTTCAGAATTTTGTTTGATTAAGACTAAACATCAATAAAAATACGAGCATGGCTGTGCTTATTGAATTAGTGCAGAACAATATGAAATAGATTATTTCAATACCAAAGTTAAGTTCAATTATTACGTACGTAAAAACTAAAAATAGCGTCGAGAGCAAATATTTGATGTATTTTTGTAATTTGATTTCATTAAGGTGGAAATATTTCTAACAGAGGCATAGGGTTAGTTTGTATTGTGAATTATTATACTTTAATGTATTTATAATTAATAATTAAACAATTCTTGGCCTTTATTTACTTTGTCTAAAATAGATTGTCGCATGTTGTATAATAACTGGGTCTTTTATAATTGGATAAAAATTTATGGCCAGACCTTTGACTGATTTTATAAAGAGTACACTGTTGCAGAGCAAGTTTGTGGCGCTACAAGAATATCAGGAATGTTTGGTTGTACTTTGTCGCTGTTTTTGGTTACAAGATAAACACATTTTACTGGAACAGTGTCAGTTAATTTGCTAAATCAGTAAGCTATTGCATTTTTTTATCTTAGTAATCAAGTGGTAGAACACATGCTTTAGTACCAAGAGGTCCTTGGTTTTGAACCTCACTAGGGGCACTGCTAATTTCCTCTAGCAAGAAATGAACCTTCACTTTACCCAGGTGTAAATGGGTACCTGCAAAGGTGGTATATTTTTGTCCCACCAAATTGTAGGCTGCACTTAGTGGAGTAAAAAACTTCCCAGGGAGATTGATAAATAGATACCAGTAGCCCAGTGAACATGCAAATTCATTAAACTTAGACTATAAAATGTCATTACTTTTTTTAACTTTACCAGCATTACAACTGTTTCCAGGTCACTAGGCTACAGGTATCAAGTCCTATCCTGTGATAGGCTACCATCTAAAAATATGATAATAAAAACTTACCAGCAGATATTTTACAAACTAGGAGAGATAGAATGATGACAAAACACTTTCTTCTACTATCATCCTCAAACATCACTTATAGAATAGCTGAAAATATATAGAAATATTCATGTTATTAATATAGCATTTATAGTATAATAGCTTAGGCAAATGCAATCAGGAACCCAAAATATTGGGTTTTTCCAACCTATACTGGCCAGGTAGACCTACAAACAACACTTCCTACACATTTATGAAATATGTTATGTCCTTTGTACCTCATCAGTTCAGGTGAAAAGAAAAGAACAATATTTTGAGTTGTTAATAGTGCTAGTACTTTTCAGAAACTGAAAACATGTTATCTTATCACCATTTTAAACCATTTTTCAGCACTTGATGACTAGACTTTTATTCTGGTGCTGAGGGCTGTTCACACCCTTCAAACCTCATCAACAGGGGAGGGGTATATATCCCCCTTTGAGACCCAAATTCGACATTTTTGTTGCGGGAACAGTGAGACAAAAGGTTATTTTTAAGGCAATTTTCTTTGAGTAAAATTAACTACATGTACATCTAATTAAAATCACTAATGTTAAGTTCTGAGGCAGGCCATTTGAATGAGGAGTCAGAACAAGTAAAATCACAGGATTGACCAGTAATATTTACTGGAGAAGCTTGCGGAAACACACAGTTTAGGTAAAGAACTTACATTTTACAAGAATTAAAGTTAAATACATATAGTTATACTTGCCCACCCCTCTCCACATGAGTATTACCAAGGTACATTTACTAGTTTTTATCGTAGAGTAACCTTAATCACATATGTTAATTAACAGAAATATCAATTAAACATGTATAATAACTAAAGAGGCTGGTCAAATCATACTTTAACACGGGGTACTCATTAACCTAACAGACACATAAAATCTTAGATATATTATTTTATAACATAAAACATATAAGAAAGGTACAGTAATGTACATTTATACATTATTAGATTACTGTGCAATTATATCTTGAAAACTGAAGGTCTGAAAACACAGGCTGACTTACAGTAAGTTCATAGCAAAGACGGAAACCAGTTATATTGAAACAAAATGTATAATTAAATACTATTCAGGTACATCATGAATGTATAGAGCATTTGTGAATGCAGGATCATGTAAAATATGTATTCCACTATTGGGCTTACTGACAGATTTCACCTTTATAGAAATAATTTTAAAGTTACCAGTATTGTTCAATTTTATTCAACTGTCAGTGGAGCAAACATTAATCCTGCTGATTTAAATACTCAATATTTGTTAGATAATCCCTGTACATTGATACATATAATTATTTTTAATGTTAGTGAGTACAGAAGTACAGCAGTGAGTATTTAAATCAGCAGGGTTAATGTATGTGCCACTGACAGTTGAAAACAGTTTGATAATCAACAGAAGTGGGGATAGAGTCACCTGCCTCTGTAACATTTGGTGTATTTTACTAATCTTGAGAATATACATTAATTAATTAGGTAAATGGTGTATGTAAATGATAAGTGAAATAAATGAAAATGAACAGAGCACAAAATGATGCAAAAAACAAAGTTTGTGACTATTTCCATGTAAATATAATGTTAATGGGCAGTTAACCTTTACGTTCACACCTCCACACTGTGGCAATCACCCCACACATACATTAATTGTAAAATATTTAAATATCATTTCAACCGTATATATACGCTTACTAAATACTTAAGATATGAAAATTTCATAAGTATTTTATACAAATTTATGTTATTTTAGTTACAAAACAAATTATCCCTCGTCATATTTTAACGTACAAAAATTATAATGATTAATGCCCATTTAAAGGTCACCTGTTCAGTATAATTGAATATAATTAATACTTCTAAGACGAAATTTTGCTATAATTGAAATAATAAATCTTTACCTTGTTTTCTACCCATTGTGCGAGTAAATCAAACCAAACATTTTTTATAACGATTGTGCCGATTGTGCCAACGTAAGAAAAGTTAGCGAATATGATAAATATGACTAGTTTATCATAAATTTG
Source organism: Mactra quadrangularis (assembly GCA_025267735.1). NCBI lineage: Eukaryota > Metazoa > Mollusca > Bivalvia > Venerida > Mactridae > Mactra > Mactra quadrangularis. The sequence continues at coordinate 4,679,738 of CM046298.1, forward strand.
CATGAAATTCACATTAAGCTCATCTTTGGGTTCCATTAATGGGGTAACAAGGTAAAGCGTTGATGACCATTATACCATTATACCATAAAGTTCCGCTATTAAGAATGTCTTGTTTATTTCAAAATTATGTGATTTTTGACTACTTTAAAGTCCCAAATGTTTTATTAAAGAAAAAAATGTCCCTATATCAAAACCCAACTATTAACACCATCCTAATTATTGCAAAATTAGGAGATTGTTGATGATTTCTTAGTACCAAATTCTTCATTTGAGAAGTTTGTTTCTTTGGTTTAACGCCGAAGCAACACATTGTTTAGGTCATATAACGGTGGTCATTCAACCTACTCACTGTTCCTAGAAAGGCTAAATCTCTGGATTTAGCTGTTAACCAACTACTAACCCCATTCTTTCGTCAGTGACTGACAACTGCTCCACATAATTAAAATCATTGTTAGGAGGGAGAATGGCCGTAGAAATAATTTCATTTGAGAAGAAAAAGATCGCTATACGGTATAACCTCTACAGAGCAAATCCTCTGCAGCACAACATATTTTGATATTTCTCTTAGGATTAATTTTAATTGTATTTACAAGTAACCTCTGCTGAGCAACAACCTCTACACAACAACACATTTTAGTCCCTCCCAGTGGGTGTGGCTCACGAGAGGTTGAACAATATTAAGACCATTCCACTGTAAAGACCATCGATTTTGATGGTCCCCCGGAAATTTACTGTATATTGCATTCCTGAACCATCTTAAAATATAACTTAACAGAAAGTTTATTGTCTCTCGATGTCTCTTCTTGCAGATAGGTTGGACAATTATTTTGAACTCTTAATATTACTTTATACGCTCAACGATAATATTATTACGGGTAAGATTTTTTGATCTACTTGAAAAATTATTAACAAGTGATTTTCGATGACAAAACATACAAATATGGCGACATTGAATCATCTGAAATGTCATTAAAACGTGTAAGTGATAAGTTAAAACAAATATCCCCGTGTTTGTATGAGATCCCTATGTAAATATCGTCTATAACGTATAAGAACCCTTGTAGATTTTGATAGTGTTGTATATTCTGTCAACACTTTGTATATGATTAGTACTGTTTGTATAATATTATTATGTTATGTTACATTAAAATAGCCGTGAGGGCAGTGTAAGAGCAACGTGCGATCAAGCTTCGCAAGGACTCATACAAACTCTTGTGTACCCTTACAAACAGTTACACTTTTACCAGGGTCCGTAAAATGAGATATGGATACATGTATCAGTTTCAAAGTCAAATCATGAAAAAAATCGTGGCCGAGTATGGATTACACTTCCATATCTTCCAGCTATGGTTCCATATGGGTGTATTGTTTTATGCCATGTGTGTATTGTCACCTTCATATGCAAAGCTTCCCACAGCCTACGGCTGTCTGGACCTACTGGTCCACAACAAGCCACTATTTTATGGGACTGAGGCATTATGTTATGGAAGGTTCAGGAATCTTGTTATCATCAGGGCTGATTCTTGAATGGGTTCGTATAGGGGTCATCTAACCGATGACATTGTGTATTTCCAAGGGTTGTCCTATAGTGTTGTAAAAAAAGATTGTCCAATAACATAAGTATGACAAATAATAAACATAAAGTGCTTATAGTTCCAATAGTAATTAAGCAGGCAAATTCAAAACTTTATTCCAAACATTTATCTATGGTCCTCTATAATTTAAGTTGAAGTTGTGCTTTGCCAACAAATCAACCCTATAAACAAGTGAGATTGTAAGACAATTGTTGTATCACAAGTTGTTCATGAATACTTCTGCAATATATTTTATTTCAAAATCGGAGTTTTAGGGCGTTTTTTACAATTATTTTTTCACAACAATTTAAGCCTGCATGATTGACTCATAACACGATACACGTTATTTTTTTATCGTACATTTCAATATATTTGAAAAACACCATATTTCACAATAATGCATGAAAGAACAATTCAAATGGCAAAATATGTAACATCACATTTAATCCATACCAAATGTTTATCAAACCAAAGCAAACCTGTAATTGGAACTAGGCCTAGTGACCTAAACAGCCATGGAAAAATACATTTGTCATTAAATGACAGCAAAAATGCTAATTTATCTTAATTCACTCTTTAACTTTTATTGACTATTTCAATAATTACCTCAATAAACGAGAACTGTTCTGATTTAATCTAAAGTTCAAACTGACAGGTGGTTATTACATAAAATTAATTGATTTTCAATTGAAAAAAACAACATTAAAAATTTCATTGAGAAGTGCAGGCACACTAAATTGCCCTGGTTTAGTTTTCACCTATGTTAATTTACTGATGTTTTTCTAATAAAAAAATCGCTAGAAAAGTAGTACATATCTAATTATGTCTAACCTGCTTTGTTTGAAAGAAACATACAAGTGACTGATTGAATATTTTTCTTTTATTGATTTACATATCATGAAGTTATTCAATGGATCAAAACAAAACCAGTCTAACTACATGTAAAAAAGGAAGGATGTAAACCAGTTTCGCACTGACCGATTAAACCCTTCTTCAATGTAATTTGTTTAATAACAATTTAATGTCATGACAATGATCAATTTAGCTTTAGAGATTATCCAGCCTGCAGTAGTCATGTACTAAAGTGTAAAGAAGACCCCCAGCTAGCTTAGACTGTAGCACACATGTCTACTGATCAAGGGTTCAGTCGGTCAGTGGCTCACACCTCACACATTTACCCAGATGATTTGAATACTCAGTATTCATTTGATAACCCCTATACATAAATATGGACAGCTATTTGTTTAGATTGTGAGTGTAGAAATACTGAAGTGAGCATTTAAATCAGCAGGGTAAATGTATGCACCATCGTCCATTCAATAAAACTTAACCATATCAATTGTTTTAAATTTTACTTAAATAATAATACTAAGTATATGTATCATGTTATTGCTAAAAAATATTTATGTCATTACAATTTGTCCCTTATATTGAGAAAACTAAAATTCTGAAAGAAAAACAATAGATTCACTAAATTCACAACAGTTATGAAAAGATGTTACACAGTAAATTAATGATTTTGACAAAATTTATGGGGAACCCCCAAAAAACATGAAAACTGATAATTAAAATATCCATATTCATGGAGCAAGACCTTTTATCTACATTCATTTAAATAAAGCTGAAACATTCAAACCATTTGACATAATATTTTAGTCTAAAAACCTTGTTTTATTGTTATTCAGCTGGTCAAAACAAAATTTTAGTCTAAATTTCTTCATTGTAAGCGCATGTACTAATCTATTCGGAGCCTTGCAGTACATTGGGAATTTTATTTTTACAATAGCGGGACTAAAAAGAACAGATGATCGTAAATACGGGACCCAGTCAAACTGACTGGTTTAGATTTTTATGAATGAAACGTCTGCCACAGATATTATGTTATCTCTGCTCTATTTACATTTTTGTGTCATTTTATGACAAAACAAACAATCGATAACATACGTAAAATGAACTTGCTCAGTGCAAAAACGACATTGAACAAAAAAACACTTAAACAAAAAAAAACCTAAAATACCGGTAGACAAAAAACACGGCTAATTACGTCTGCATGAGATAATAACAATAATTAAGCGTCTGTCCAGTAATTTAACATAAACAATAACACTGTAAAACAATATCTTAATTTACTAAAGTGTCAACAACTATTTTTATCGCCATGATCATTTCAAACGTGCACAGAGAATTGCTGTATCATGAATTACAAACAAAATAAGATAAATCTTTGAGAACAAGAAATACCAAGGTTTTTCTGTCACTAATAATTTTGGTTCGATTTTTGCAGCGCTAGAAGCTGCTTTCCCACAATTCTGCAGTGAAATTAGTCAAAAGCTATAAAAATTTATGGATGCACGCCTCCCTAAGACTCAGTTCTTTCGAATGACACCAACCTCTTAAAAATATAAGTTTGTATAGCGTTTTTCTCTCAGAACATGCCAGGCATCTACGCATTTAACCAAAACTAAGCACATTAAACTACCCATGGCAGTGGGTAACAACTGCCTTACTTGATTCAAAAGTAAGAAAAGAAAATTCATATTTAAACTCATTAAAATCATTTGAGCTAACCAGGTAGGTTATATATGTCTCCTTTTAGCTGCAGAAAAATCATTTGACAAAAAAATGTAATTCTTACCTAAGTTACAGAAACACACTTGAATTATATTCCAATGATCTAGCACCTAAATAAATGTACGTGTAGTCGGCACGGTATAACCTTATGAAAGTTAGTGCATCTTAAAAGTAAAAAAATCGAACACACATATAACAATAATAACAATTATTGTCTCAATATCCAAGAAGAGTAAATAAAATGTTTTTGTATGTATCATTAATCCCTTTACATTCTATTTCCAAATAGTTAGTACTAATTATTATAATAAAGACTTCATTTAACGATGCTACACATTTGGATAAATCCACAACTTTTTTTTTATTAATTATGAAAACAAAATAGTTCACCAAACGTTAAACAAGTATACTAATCTATTGTATTTCTGTATCAAAGAAATTGTCAAAACTCCACCTTCCAAACCCCGCCCCTTTCTGCCAACACCTCATCCTCCATGCTACAGTCATATTAAAACATCAAAAGATTTCAAAATCATGTCTGGCCAAATTTTGATTTTTTTCAGAACATGTGGAACAGAACTAAATCTGAGTTTTATTAGATAATCCCTCTTTATATTTAAAAATAGTAACATCATGACTTGTGATCAAAATGCACTGAAATGAGGTTTTCACACAATAGCACCAGAACTGCGGTAACAAAACAGAACTACAAAATGAACTAAGAAAAAAACTACAAAGGGGAGGGGCAAGTTGCATCTTTAAAACCAACACAATAATGTAGGAATCTGTTAAAACAATAGAGTTATAAAAGAACAAACAAATATTTACAAATTGAAAACAGATTACGAGGGCTGGTATAGATTCGAAATTCAACGAAAAAGGCCACCATTAGAAAGTTGTTCATTTACTGACACTAACCCATTACGCATCCCAAAACCCTAAAATGTTTTGGCAATTCCATTTTTTGTCCCAAGAGTAATACAGCATGCCATTATATAATTTAAATTAAATATTTTACTATAATTAGAATATGAAGTACAGAATGACAACTAACAATGAAAATTGGTAATAGAGGCACCTTAATCCTTAGTTTATGTAAAATCACAAGATTTTAAAAACAGGGCTGTACATCACAGTATTTTGTCGCTTAAATGAATTATATCATAAATAATCGTAAAATTACCAACATTATATGACTAAACCAATAAAACTGATTTATTGATGATGGAATTTGAAATCAATTTCCATAGTATATAAATATATGTACCTTTTTTATTTTATTTTTGTAGGGTTTAACACCCTAGAAACACATTGTATAAGTCATATGATGTTGGTCATACAATCTACTGAACGTTCCTAAAATCGCTAATCTTTGAATTTAGCTGTATAACGAAGTACTATGCAATTACTTGCCAGAGACTGACAACTGCCCTACATGAATTAAAATCAGTGGTAGGAGAAAGAATGGCCGTAGAAATTATTTCATGACCAAGCTTTACCAAAGTATGCTCCATCCTTTAATGGAGCCTACAAACCCTTGATCAGTAGACTTGTGTGCAACCGACTGATCTACCCGGGCGGCTAATTTAGCATCTGTAACAATACCTTTATGAAAACAAAATTCAAAATAACATCAATTGACTCCGATTGCAAAAACACACTACAAACAATAGAGGACATCAAACAAACAGTATAATAAATATTGGCCGACACAGAAAACACCTACAAGAGTGCAGTTTAGTACATTTATAGCATAATAAATACAACATACATAATAATAGGTCAATACAAAACTAACCTACATCTTTCTTATTTTAAAAGACGTTACACTAGTTTTGTATCGACCCATTAATATGTCTTATAATGTATAATAGTAAGAAATGATTGATAGAAGTTTGGGTGTTCCACATATGGTTGGGTAATAGACACAACCCATTTTGACTCGTTAACAATGTTACGCAAACATTATTTGTAATTAATTCCATACTATAGAGTATCATCCCTTTCTATTGGGTTTGTCTACAAGAAATATATTCAGCATACAGGGCCTTTCAAAAAGTTTTTGGATGATTGAAATTTTGAGAAAAACTGATGATTTCTACTGCAAGTTTTTTTTTATAAATTTCATTCAATTGTCGGTGGTGCATACTTAAACACTGCAACTATACAAAAATATTTGCAAATTTTTTCCATCATTTCTGAATATATTGGACATAATATCATACATAAATACATGTTGTTGTTTTTTATTGATCTTGAGTATAGAAGCACTGTAGCAAGTATTTAAATCAGATGGGTTATTGTTAATGTCAATGACAGTTCAATACAATTTTACAATAATAAAAGCTCATATTAATATAAAATTAGTTTTTATCATATGCTGATAACAATTTAGGAATCTGTTCAGATAACTCTATGCTTCTTTTTTGGGGGAAATGTGAATAAGGGACCTTAGTCAGTTATTTCCCCTTGTATACTCTTCAAATAAGTAGGTCCAATTAGTTGGATTACTTGGATTTTACCCATACTTTTTAATGTCAATTTGCCAAAATTAATCTTAAATAACTTTTTTGTAAATCATTTAATTTGTTTGAAATTCAAGCTAAAGTGTTCTTAGGGTAAAGAACTATCTAAATTTCATTACTTATGTTAATATCTTCATTAACAAGCAAGATATAAGATGAAATATTTTGTTAACCTTACATAGGACTTCAATGATAAAATCCAAGGATTCCAACTGTAAGGACCTACTTACCAATTGGATTGATTCAGATTTTATCAGGTAAAGATAACTGACTAAAGTCCCTAATTGGCTCATCTTAAAGAACAGGATTTTGATCAAGTACTTTTGGAGCACACTGTATAGTATTTACATGCACTGAATAACGATCAAGTTTTAATAATGTACTCAATACAGTTCATATTTATGAAAAAAAAATAATTATAATCCCAAGCTCTGAGTAAACTACCGTTTCCCATACATTGTTTATAATAACTTACATCAGTATGGCGAGAAACTCGAAATATAATTATAGAAGGGTAATCCAGTGTATTTATTTGTTTACTTTCCCTTCATATAGATCAGACACTGTCATTGTTGCCCTCAATATCTATAGTGCATGAGAAATTTTTAATTGACAGAAGTAAAACTGTATTAATTTTAAATTTAACTATTTGACCCATCAGTTCAATACATTTACCAACTTAAAGAACTAGATCATCAAATAATTATTTTCTTTTCAATAACTTTTCTCATACTAAAGATAATGTTTTCTTACATAAGAATGTTTTTGTTGAACTGACATAGTTAAAGTTGTATATATTTTTTTCAAAAAAGAATGTAGCCCGCAATAGAAGATTATCTCTCAGAAATTCTTTCTCTAAGTTGAGTAGATCTATGTCTCACTATTAAACATGAATTTAATCAGGGCTCGAATTTAACAAAAAATTGAACTTTCAAATGTTTGTGAGTTGATTTAACTTCAACTTGCAAAAATGAAAAAATACTCGCAGTTCACTGTTTAAACTATTTGATAAGTCAGAATTAACTTGTGAAGTCAGCAACACATACTTTTCACATACTTTGCTAATTGTAACATTTAGGGATACAGATAACTAGAGGTAAAGACTGTACTATACGAGGGGTGTCCCAGTAAATCGTGTACTTTGTCCATAACTTTCTTTCCTTACGTCACATGATGATCATAATTACCAAGACTGTTTGTTAGTCATATTTTTATACAAATTAGGCATTTGACCAATATTTACTTGCATTACAGGCGTCATTTTAATGTTTAACTAATACAAGGTATGTGCATGCGGCGCAACCACTTTTACTATTATATATTAGTTCATACTGAGTTCACGTGAACAACAAAATTTAAACTTAAACTTTTTTATTGCATTTAATGTTTACATAGACATTCGCAGAAATTACCAATATAGTGTGACATTAAATCTCAGATCATAAAATATGTACTCAAGAGTGCAATACGCATTTGAACTGAAACAAAATAATGTGACATCAACGAGATAATGTGACGTCAGGACAAGATTGAGTCTATTTAATTTTGCAACTCAGTTTCATAATCAGCCTGGCACAACATGGATGGGTATAAATTTGAATTCAATCACATAAACAGATGAAAGGAATCATTAGGTATACCTTGTGCATATTACATATGGTAGAGAAGTTATTCATAGTGTAATATAGCCACTGAATTTATCGTACCCAAAACTACTGAAAGTGTTATTTAAAATAAAGTTGGATACTTAACCCGTGGACCATTAAATCATTGACCATACTTATATTTTGAGACTGATGTAATAATTTTGTAACAAAAGTAAGACAAAAACAAATATGTAAAGTAAATTTGAAGTAAATACATTGCCTGTATATATCACTGTTCACAACAAGGCAAACTTGGAGAGTGAATAAAAATGATTTCATAGACCTGACGTCTTGATATGACGTTGACTTGCGCCGCGTTTACATACCTAGTATCTTATAAATTGAAGCAAAACATTTATTTTTTGATTAACCGTCTAAAAATTTAGCATACTTACTCACAACACATGCATTTAATGGCAGTTAAAAGTTGAAGCTAAAGTTGAGCGTATTTTTTTCGCAACAAACATAGTCCACGATTTACTGGGACACCCCTCGTAAATCTATCTGGCAGTTTTAATGCTGATTTGAGCCTCATTGGGGTGATTTCAACTCGTGAAAATTTGTGAGTTGAAAGTTACTTGCAATTTTCCAAAACCCACTCGCATTTTGAGAGTATGTGAGCTTAAATTCGAGCCCTGATGTAATGAAACTGGTTGTATGTCTTTGATATAATATGAGACAGCCATGGGTGAAAGTTAATGAGTTATAAAATCCTGAAATTCTGGAAATGTCTATCTGGCTAGCTTAGTCGGTAGAAATAATTTCTATGGCCATTCTCCCTCCTATTACTGATTCTTAATCTGTTGTCAGTCACTTATTGAAGTTATGCACCTAATCACTGGTTAATAGCAAAATGCACAGATTTAGCCTTTCCAGAAAGATGAGTAGGTTGACTAACTTCAAAACAGCACCAATCACCTAAACCAGGCCTCAATTTAAGCTCGCATACTCACAAAATGCAAGTGGAATTTGAAAATTGCAAGTAACATTTATTTTAACTAGAAAATTTTCATGAGTTGAATTCACCGCAAAAAAAAATACTGTCTAAACTAATGAGGCTCAAATCAGCACTGAACAACCAGATAGATTGATGATACAATATAATTAAAGATTCACAATAAACCATGTTTGATAACTTTGTCTATCCCACAATAACACACTTGTTCTATATTTAGTTAAGTATAGTACTAAGTTGCTTTTATATTGCATATAGTTACTATGTATGCTGTTGAAATTAGACAAAAAAATGTGAGTCATTTTTTCATTTTGAGAGTTGATTTTATTTCAACTCACAAAAATTTGCAAGTTCAAGATTTTTTTTAATTTGAGCCCTGACTAAACATACTGAAAATGAATATGGTGTTACTACTTTACCACTTCTAAATCACACAGTATACGCAAAATGACTCAAATTCAAAATCTGATATTTTTTCCTGACCAAAATAAAATTTATACAATTGATTACATGTACAGTTACAACATTGTTTAAATGACTTTCAATTATTTTAACTATTTTTAGCATACAAAAAAATCACGTATTTCTGATTGCGGCTTTTTTCTGGTTTATGGGGTATTGACAAAGCATTGACATAGCCATGAATCAAAGTGGTATGCATTTCACACAAACATACTGCAAAGTCATACAAAATAAAAGAAATATACCACCTGCAACATTTTACCATTTAAATAATAATGAATGCATCATAAAATACCTAAAATTATTTTACACTATTATTTAACTTACAAGCAATATTGAATTTAAACATCTGTTCCGTGCCCAATGAAGGTAAAGTTTGCTTTGAAGTTTTTATATTACACAAAAAATTAAACAAAAATTTATGAATACTATAATCTACGCAAAAATAAACAAAATTAACAATAGTTCCTTACTGCGATACATTTGTACGAGTTAAAAATACCTAGATATTTGTGATGAACAATTAAAGATGCCTTTTAGATATTTTTGTCAGTGTTTGAGACATTTGATTTTTCAGATTTTTTTGTCTATCGATATGACAGCTGGTGAGAGTCCGTGATTGTACCAAAAAAATCAAAAGAACAAATTTCAGTGAGAATATCTTTCCTGTTTACGTCATTTTATGATGCAGCGTCTAATTTGTATGAAAATTAAAGGCCCTATATCAACACTAAACAGCCAATGAACTGCAAAAATGAAATCGAACATTAAACTGTACAGAATCTGTTTTTGATTATTTTAAATGACTCATAAGTGTAAACTTCCTCTATATTACATTAAATTGTTTAATTTAAATTATTTCAATAGTCTATATCCGGAATTCAAATATTTGGGTTTTCCCCTCCGGTACAAAAAAATCTTTCACCGTTACAATGAAAACATGTGTACAAAAAACAATAGGATTTAATCCATAGTTCGTGCTATTCAGCAATGATGTGTAGGAAAAATTGTTTGTACCGGCTGTGCACGGACCGAAAAACCCATAAATTTGAATTCTGGATTAGGTCTATTAGAGTTTGTCTTCCTTTTTCCAACACAATTAAATTGTTTAAGATATAGTCTTGTCATAAAAGAAACTTTCTCAACTGAATGTAATTTAGCATTTTAAACTATTGTAGATCATGTATATTGAATGTTCACGAAGAAATTCATATGCTCCACAATTTAAGAACCCCCTTTTTAAAAAAATGTAAGCTTTTGAACGTCAAACTGACTAGGAAGCAAAATAGTTGGACATATGTATCTTGTCTTCAATGCATGTTATATTTTTATGACTTCACAATTTTAAGAGAGTTTTCACACTAGAGGTGAATGAATACATCTTCGTATAGTGGCTTTAAAAGAACACGTTTTCGGCATGAACTACTTTTTCTACTTGCGTCATTTCTCTCCCTAGATGGCATTGTACGAGTGGTATGATACAAAGAATTGTATGTCATTTTTATAAACACAAAGGTGATAATGTTACAATACAAATATCGTGGGGGGCTACTCTAAAAGACACTGAAAGTGCAACAAAGTTGATAGTCATCATCTTAAGAGAGCGCAACACAATACTAATGTATCTAAATTTTTCTTAAAGCTAATTTACAATAGTTTTCCGTCAGAGCAAACAATATGTATTATTAATTGTATTCGTTTTTCGACAATGAAAACGTACAAATAGTGTAAAGTTTAACAAATGATTAGCATTGAATTATCATACATTAGTAATAAAAAGGTAACATCGCGATGACAAAAATAGAAAAATAGAGAAAAAAGGGAAAATATGTAGTACAATTAATATTATTATACCGAACAATTCATCGTAGAAATAATACGAGGTTATTTAAACAATATTTATATCCCTTGCTGAGCGAAAGTACCAAAACAGTTTAAATTTACCTTTTGTAGACTGGAATTGCATACATAATATTGTAAGAAAAACTCCAATTTGAAGAGCTCGTTCACTAATGTATTTAAAAATCAATTTTAAACTTAGGCGAAAGATGACTTTGCAAAATAAAAAAATATAAAATTATTCATTATAGTTTCGTCATACATACTTTTTTACAATTCTGGCATTCAAGTGTAATGTATTCTATTTAAAAGTTAGTGATCGTTTGATAATTTCGAACAATTGTAACATTCCATTTTTTTATCTCCAATGTATAGAGAGCTACCCCCCATGAGAGTGAAATCTCACCGTGATCGTTGTGAATTACAAATGGTTGTAATATTCATGTTTACCCATAATGCAAAGTATATGATATACCGATAGATAACCTTTATCCACAATGCAAAGTATACAATACATGGGGTTGATAATCGTAAATATTGAAATCAATCAGGAATTAAACGCTGATTGCAGTATATTGGAATGCATGCATGAGGTACAGATTACAAATACCATAATATAACAATCCTAATTAACTCACATAGGGAGCGAAAGGCCATTGTTTAACAATCTATTGTTTAGCTAATCCAATCTTTCTATTCATTTATTTTTATACACAGGGTTTAATGCCAGGTCAACAAAATTAAGGTTTCTTTACAGCGGCCAGCACACCTTGCCTAGCTCTGGGCCCTTAACATTGATCACTTTTTTGCACTAATTTATCGCACTTAATGACCCCATTCTTTCTTTATCTCTTTTACAACTGTATGTAGAAAAATTGCTAAACTCAGAGGGTCCCTGAGACAGGTTATAATTCATTTTTCCTCAGCAGTCAGAACATGAATAATTTCACGGTGACTTTGTGCTCTTTGGCTAACTCTTGTGATATTGAGATAGTGTGTAATCATTCACCATGAAATTATTCAAACTTTGACAGTTAAGAAAATATGGACTATACAAAGACTGAGTTTAATGTTGCTATGGAAATAGCTAATAACGAGAAAAACCTAACATTTACATATAAATGGCCTAAACATGAAAAAATCATTCATTAGAACTAGTTAGTGGGAGACAGTAATTAGCCCTGAAATGTATGAATACAATAATTAGTCAGGATCTATTTACATAAATATTGTGCTAATCTAACCTATAACCGTCCTACAATAATAAAACACACTTAACTGACCCCTAAAGCTCCCTAATTACTCCCTAATTACTCTTCATATGTACTACTTTATCACATATTTTTCATTTTTCAAATTGGACACTCAGCTGATAAATTGGCCCTATTAGAGTCGATACTTTCAATTTCAGTGATAAAAAAGATTTGTACTTTTTTTATCTCCATCCATTTATAACATTACTTTAAATTACTTCACTAATCTTGGAAATTAAGAAGTTCAATCCATGTAATTTTACATTTCATTGAAAAAATGACATTTTTTGTACCAAAAAAAATGTTCAGCCATACTTTTTACTCAAAATTGGGTTAAACAGTAAAACATGGTTTTGTAAAGAAAAAATATCAGAGCTTGAATTTGTCTTTATAGTTTAACTGACTAGTAGCAGTAAAAAAAATTAAACACCAGTTTTTCAAATAAAATAAAGAAACTTAAATTTCAGCATTAAATGCCCAACATTATATGTAAAAGCAGCCAGGCAGCTCTAAATTTTCAAAATCAAGTAGGAACAATTTAAACCAGTTGCAATAAACCATGAAGTCAAAGCAATGCAAAGTCAAAATGAGCCAGCAATAAAAAATTAACCATTCAGCCATCAACCAAGAGCTTGAATTTAGCTACAAATTGACAAGACAAGCCGATACTACCATACTACGACCCTACGTCCCTCCTGTAGTTTAACAATTTACTGTTAAATTGAACAAACAGCAATAAAACTCACCAATAAACTGGTATACTCTAGTAAAATGTCATAAAACAATATAACGTGTCAAATTAACTCCACTGTATTTAAGGTCAAACCTCTATCCAATAAAAACGGCAAAATGTAATTGTGCACACTTAAATAACACTGCATCTAATACTTAATTTAACATATACTGGTCAAATTTAATCTTGGACAACTTAATTAGGAAAATGTTATGTCATGTAAAGACATTTTATAGAAGTCAAAGCAAAAGGGATATAAAAATTCCTGTCGCAAAAAAAGAACAGAAAACTTCAATCTTATAAAATCTTTTATGACAGACAGATAATTCTCAACAAGTTTAACGCCCAATAAATCTACCACAATTAAAGTCTAACACTTTAGCTGGCATAATCTGATTACAAAAGAGGGAAATTTCACAGATTTTTGAAAAACTTAAAATCAAAGCACTGATTGGAGACATTAAATTTTGATCTGATTGGATCAGCGTATAAGGGGATAAAACTTGAATATACTAAAGTTCTAGTACATGCCAAACTGGTCCCAATTGCTGGGTTTTAGTAACTGCATAGAATTAGTAATTTTAGACAATCTTAAATACAATGAATTGTGACAAATTGTAGCTGAATGTATAATAAATGCATAAAAAAGGGGGACTTAAAATTTTAAGGATAAGCATGTTTGAAAGGTCTTAGATCTTGCCACTTAAGGGTATATTTGTATATTTAAGGGCCTAAGTACATAGAAAGGATTAGTTAATCCCCTACAATAAGTACCCCAGTGACATCACAAGTGCCTCTTCAATACATAATTGTCAACAATCTGAGCCATGGAACAACTGATCGTAATGTTGAACAATAGAAATTATTGGAAATCATGAAAAAATATGAAATAAAAAATATGAATTCAATTCATAAAAAGAACAAGTTATTTTGCTAAATCATGGTATGAAAGCTACACTGCTTTAACTTATTTTTTTTATTACTTTTTACATTCTTTAAATAAATTACATGGCTTACATCTAAAAATAAGAGTTTGAGCTTAAGGAAATAAAAGAGTGAAACCGGATTTTGAATGTTTAAGGAAAAATAGGGCCTAATTAGCATAATAGTAAAATTCTAAACATACATTTTAGCATTTTTTCAAAACAGATAAAAATCATTTATTTGAAATGCAGAAAGTCATAGGAACAAAACATAGAAACATAAAGATGTCCACATAAATATCTTCATTTAGTTTACTACAAGTATGAAATAATAATCTTTAAAATTTAAGACAGCTATTTTCTATAAAAGAAAAAAAATCAGTCAAATGCAAACAGATATAGAAAATTAAACTTAAAAGTGCAAAAAAGCAATTTTCCATGAAAAAATAAAATCACAATTTAAAGACAATACAATTGTTTTAATACATATGTAAATTGACATAATAACTTAAACTTAAGCATTTTTCCTAAAAAGAAGGTAAAAAACCCATTTCTTTCAAATACAGAAAGTCAAAGAAACCATGGCATATTCTAATGCAAAAAAGACATAGAAACCTGCCTTAGTGTCTTCACGACGTAGATGAGTCATATATCATTATAAAGTATAGAAAATGAAAACGAGGGGTACTAATCCTTTGGAAGACAATTTACAGAGAATTCAGGACCACTGCGACTAGAAGGGATTATCTCTGATTAGCATTTACTAGGCAGTTCTTCTTAAAGTATAATACTCTGCAAGGCCAATCTGTCTGAGAACTTGACTCAAATACAAGATAATTAATAGGCTAAGATTAATTTGCATGGAAAATGATAGCATTCAGAGTATATCATCAACATTGACTGATTTTAAGTTAATGCACTTGTCTTTGGCCTGTCTTTGAGTCCTTATACATAATTAGACATTTTTAAGATCTTTCTTGACAATTTTTTTTCACAAATACGACCTTGAGGACATTTTCATATGAAATCTTATGAATTTAGCAATTAACTAGCTAAAAGGCACATACTACCATCAGTGACTGATACATGAAACTGCCTCACGTAATTTAGAATCAGTGGTAGGAGGTGAAGGGAGGCCATAGAAATTTGTTTATGACCAAGCAAGGCAATCTAATCTACATCCCCTCAGTCAGTAGACTTTTGCACTACTGACTGAGTGAGCCAAGGGGCAACAAGGGAACGAATGTTGGGTGTTTTAGGGTGGGTATCAAGACAAACTTGCAACAGCAACCCTAGTGAGTCATATGAGATCATGAGTCAATGATTATTTCTGAGTCAAAAAGTATCATCACAATCAAAGGGTTAACCACACTGACTGGCACAGGTTAAATTTCATGTAAAAAACTCACAAGCTCTCATAATTATAAGTAACTCCAACATGTATTTGGCTGACAGACTCATTCATGTAATGGACTGCAAGCAATCAAAGTGTCACTATAAAAGCAAGAGCATACACTCTTTCAATATTAAAATAGATAACAGGAAATATGTATTTACGATAAAAAGATGAAACTATTTACCCTTTTTACATTAAATTAATATCAGCCAGTAATGAGTTCCAGATCATTTCATTTTTACTTTCAATGAAAACCTGCCTGACGAGTGCAAGGCACAAATACATTTAAAACAACCATAATACTTTATAATACATTTTTACACGATAAGTTTTAAAAATAACCACAAGGCATAAATAGTTTTAAATACATAAATGTTCAGTTAAAACAATTAAGATATTTGCAATAGATTTCAAATAATCTTACATTTCATCACTATTATACATTATACATGAATACATGAATAAGTCTATTTTTGTGGGGGGGGGTTGCTGTTTTCGACACTTTTTTGTGAGATTATGTTTAGTTTAAACTTATCTTATTGTCCTTATTACATATTTACAAGCACAGAAATACAACAAAGATAATAATGACAAATTACCAAAAGTTTATACGACAATCAGTTTGAGCCACAAGTTCCGTAACTTAGTTACGACTCTCCCCTTATGATTATGTAAGGACAACAACTCATCTAACCAGCTCTTCCTGGTACTTTTAAACCAGTAGCTAACTAACTCATACACATGAAGCTAAATTTCCTCAAATATATAGGCAAAAATGAACATATTTGTTTAATTTTCATAGAAGGGTATATACCAGGCTACATGTACATGACAAACAACTGACAGCTTTCAAACCCTTAAGAAAAACTTTGGCAAAAGTCCTTGGAATTTCAACTTGACACATGACCAACTGCCATTTCTTATTTAGTGAAGACACAACCCATATTTTTAAGATTTTAAAGCATGTTAAAATGATAGATCTACAAAAAAAAAGTTTTAATCTATGAAGATTAGAGGTTATAAAAATTCCACTATGATATGATTATTTGTTTGTTTGTTTTTCACCATGTTGATTAAAGATTCATAGTTATAAAGAAAGACATTAAAGGAAACATATATCATAATATAAACTTTAAAGAGTCATGGTATTCAACTATTAAATTTTATTGTAGGAATTGTTTTTGTACCATTTCGATCATTTGATCTTGGCAATCAATATAAATAGTATATTTAATTAAGATTATTCATAATTTTGTTCTAGGTTACATTTTTTTTTCCCAAAGGACTAACCTGAAACTTTTTCAAGATAGCCTTAACACCAAGAAATATCATTTTTTCCCATTTTCATCACATTTAATAACATTTTAAAACCTTCAGGACCCCTTATCCTCCTACATATACCTAACTATTGGCCAGTTTCCTAAGCAAAGCTGTAGGGCTTCGTTTGCTGGTACATGTACCCTCGATTTGATATCACATACTTAGAACTTTTGGGGTAAGAAGGGTATCAGAGATCAAAGCGCTAGCTAGCAATATGCTCAGGAAAATGGCCTTACAATTTAGGTGGATGCGGTCCACTGTCCACTTGCTAAATTGGAAAACAAATAGAGTACTTATATTACAAAATGTAATGAGAATATTTCTTGCATCACCGAGGAATGATGAAAAATTATGAGAGACAAATATATCAGTATTAATGATATATAAAATAACAAGGAGAGTAATAATGATAGAGAATCAGTGAAGTTTGAAATTACATTATCCTGATTTGTCTACATAAAGACAGGCACTAGGAGACAATTGATACATAATATAGGTCCCACTGTTAGGCCATGGAAAATAAATTGTTAGAAATGATGTGGACAATAGGTCTTTCAGTTAGGCTATAGAAAAAAATTGTGAAACTAAAAGAACAATTGACAAATTTGTTAGGCCATGGAAAATAATTATGAGAGGAGAACAGAACAGAACAAATGTGAAAGATGACCAACAAAAAATAGAAGCAGTTTTGTTAGGCCATATAGAATAAATTGTTAGTTATAATTATGGGGACAACTGACATTATTTATATTTAATGGTTAGGTCATAGAAAATAAAGTACTAGTGAAAATGATGGAATATTTGAAAGAGTATTTAGGACTAGATAGTGAAAACAAGTAATTTAACTTTCTAAATCTTTTTGCAAACACTTTCTAAATATAATAATAATATGGGGCTTTAACTTTGGCTTTAGGAAAGGGATGGATGGATTTGCAGAGGAGCTTTTGATAAGGAGTGGGAAGGTGGGTGGTTGGGTGTGGGGTTTGAGAATCTAACAATTAATTCATTATGCCCTGAGAGCTACTACTCTCCTACATGCAATCTGACAGAATGACAAATTGATCATCAGTATCATGCAGACATTAGACCTCTGAGAAACAGCAGTGACAACGATATTGTAGTCATTATGATTTTACAATTGAAAATGATTTGTTGCTCCTACATGTACCACTGATTCTAAATCATTTAGGTCAGTAGTCAGTCACTAACAGAAGAATGTGTCTAGTAACTGGTTTACAGCTAAATCCAGACTTTTAGCCTTTCAAGGAATGGTGAGTGCTGGGTAGGTCGACTAATCCTAATTATATTTATGACCTATATATTGTGTTGCTATGGTGACAAACCAAACCAAAAAAAACAGAAAAAAACAGAACAGCATAAACACAGAGTAGTTAAGACACCCAAGCTGCCTGAACTTCCTGAAGCCTTTCCAAGACCCTTAGACACCCATAGAGATCCAAAGAAGTAAAATTTATATTTATATTAAAATCATATCTAGACAAGTTGATAAAAACTATGTAGACAGAGCCAAAATGTTACCCCACATTTAAATATACTCTAAAATTTCATTCTCAATTAAATCTTGAGTCAATTAACTCAACCAATATCTATTAACTCAGGCAGTAAAAAAAAACTGTACGACAAAAAAACTATACAACACGAACATCCAAAAAGCATATTGTAATGATAATCATTAAGAATTCAACCTTAGATATTTTCAATTGAAAACAAATTATACAGCGTGCACACCTCAAAATTACCCACTTTTTACGATCATTTTTACCTGCATTGAACTCATTTTCCCAAATTACATTTCTCGTACTTCAAAGTCAAGTCATTATTAAAAGCATAAATGCACACCTTTAATACAATTAAACATGGCTTCTTTAAACTCCAAACATCTTACAAAAAAGTACAGACACGGTTTTTGTTACGATGATTACCATTTTGTAATACTGTCAGCGCCTGATAACAGCCATTTAATTTTAATTATGTTACAACTTCTATAAAGTATATTAAACAAATATCATAAACAATAATAAGATCTGAACATAAACTATGAACTGATTGGAACCGTATGTAAAATAATACATAAAGAAATTATAGATATACAGTGCAACCTCTATTAGGGCTGTTGCGAGTGTCTGAGCACTATGGTATTCACGATCTCGACCAGAAAATCGAGTAAGAATATTCTGCACTTCCAAAATCATCGGATCACGATCTTTTTTTACAAAAAAAGAAACTTTTCAGCTGAATTACCACAAGCAATGATCTAAACTAAAAATGAAAGCATAAATTTACATGATTTGCGCAACACTATTATTTTGAAAATTGTGCATATTTTCGGTACACTGAAAATCCTCTTCATAATCTTTTACATAACTTTCCACATAATAAAAGTTTCTGTAGTTTTTCACTTATTTTGTTATATTTACAATAGATTTATGTGTAATATATAATATATGCGTTATGTATATGAATTCCTGTATGCTTTTTCATTAACTAGTGATTCGTGGTTCGATTCGTGAAACTTTACACATGAATCATGGTTTGGGTCGGATAGCCACTTGCTCAACGATCCACAGTCCTTACCTCTATACAAGAGCCACACATATGATCATGCTTAATTAATTGACTGATATACAGTGATTTATACCAGTTTTGTAGGAAAGTGATACTAATTCATTTCATCCAAATGTCAGTAGCGCATACAATGACCCTGTTGATTTAAATACTTATCACAGCACTTGTGTACTCACATTTAATAACAAGAAAGATAATGTGGGAGCCACATTAAAGCCGGATTTTTCTGCATATGGGAACATCGAGAACAAGTTTACGTTGTAACAAAAGAAAGTCATTTGATATATTGCTTATTAGAAGGAATACAAAGGGCAATAATTAATCTTAAAGGAATAAAGAGTTTCATTAACTATTTATATGTCCTATTGTATCTTTTCTAAGTATTTTGTTGGTATTTGACTAAGATGGCATAAGACATGAAATCTATGGATGAAAATAATGCAAAAGTAATGATATGAAATTGGCGAGAGAATTTTGTTTAAAAAAATACCTTGTATGGCAAATGGTGAAATTGTTGAAACAAAATGGCGGGAAAATATGACTGGAAAATGCCAGAATACTTGCTATTGGAGAGATCCAACATACTGAAAACTTTAACATAAGAAATACAAAGGGAAATAATCCATATTTAAGCCAAGTAGAGTTACCGTTACTGTCTAATTCTTTCAAGAGATGGTATGTAATCATTGTATGAAATTTCATAATAATCTAACCATAAATGGCAGAGATACCCAACAATTGAAAACTTTAACACAAAAATAACAAAGGGAAATAATCCATTATTAAGCCAGGTAGAGTTGCGGTTCTGTCTAATTCTTTTCAACAGATGATATGTAATCATTGTATGAAACTTCGTAAACATCAAACCATAAATAACAGAGATATCCAACAATTTGAAAGCTTAAACACAAAAAACAAAGGGAAATAATCCATTATTAAGCCAGGTGGAGTTGCTGTTACTGTCTAATTCTTTTCAACAGATGGTATGTAATCATTGTATGAAATTTCATAAACATCTAAGCATAAATGGCAGAGATGTCCAACAATTTGAAAAATTTAATGCAAAAAACAAAGGGAAATAATCCATTATTAGGTCAGGTAGAGTTGCCAGTACTGTCTTATTCTTTTCAACAGATGGTATGTAATCATTGTATGAAATTTCATAATAATCTATCCATAAATGGCAGAGATACCCAACAATTGAAAACTTTAACACAAAAAAAAACAAAGGGAAATAATCCATTATTAAGCCAGGTAGAGTTGCAGTTACTGTCTAATTCTTTTCAACAGATGATATGTAATCATTGTATGAAACTTCGTAAACATCTAACCATAAATGGCAGAGATATCCAACAATTTGAAAGCTTTAACACAAAAAACAAAGGGAAATAATCCATTATTAAGCCAGGTGGAGTTGCTGTTACTGTCTAATTCTTTTCAACAGATGGTATGTAATCATTGTATGAAATTTCATAAACATCTAACCATAAATGGCAGAGATATCCAACAATTTGAAAAATTTAATGCAAAAAACAAAAGGAAATAATCCATTATTAGGTCAGGTAGAGTTGCCAGTACTGTCTAATTCTTTTCAACAGATGGTATGTAATCATTGTATGAAATTTCATAATAATCTAACCATAAATGGCAGAGATACCCAACAATTGAAAACTTTAACACAAAAAAAAACAAAGGGAAATAATCCATTATTAAGCCAGGTAGAGTTGCAGTTACTGTCTAATTCTTTTCAACAGATGATATGTAATCATTGTATGAAACTTCGTAAACATCTAACCATAAATGGCAGAGATATCCAACAATTTGAAAGCTTTAACACAAAAAACAAAGGGAAATAATCCATTATTAAGCCAGGTGGAGTTGCTGTTACTGTCTAATTCTTTTCAACAGATGGTATGTAATCATTGTATGAAATTTCATAAACATCTAACCATAAATGGCAGAGATATCCAACAATTTGAAAAATTAAACGCAAAAAAACAAAGGGAAATAATCCATTATTAAGTCAGGTAGAGTTGCCATTACTGTCTAATTCTTTTCAACAGATGGTATTTAATCATTGTATGCAATTTTGTAAACATCTAACCAGAAATGGCAGAGATATCAAACGATTTGAAATTGAAAGCAAAAATTACAAAGGGAAATAATCCATAATTAAGCCAGGTAGAGTTGTGGTTACTGTCTAATTCTTTGCAACAGATGGTATGTAATCATTGTATGAAATTTCATAAACATCTAACCATAAATAGCAGAGATATCCAACAATTTGAAAACTTTAACGCAAAAAAAACAAAGGGAAATAATCCATTATTAAGCCAGGTAGAGTTGTGGTTACTGTCTTAATCTGTTCATCACATGGTATGTTATCATTGTATGAAGTTTCATAAAAATCTGACAATAAATGGCAGAAATATATGCTAAATTAAAAACTTTAACGCAATTGTTAACGACACCAGACACCCGAAATAACAAAGGGCAATAATCCATAATTAAGCAAGATAGAGTTGCGGTTACTGTCTAATTCTGTTCATCACATGGTATGTTATCATTGTATAAAGTTTCGTAGAGATCTGACTTTAAATGGCAGAAATACATGGTACATTAAAAACTTTAACGCAATTGTTAACGACACGGACGCCCGCCCACCCGCCCGCCCGCCCGCCCGCCCGCCCTCCAGCCCGCCCGTGTTCGCCAAACTATTAGCCGAATTTTTTCGTTGAAAAATCCGGCTAAAAATAGATGATATTATAAATATTTATGTATGGAGGCTTACAAACAAATATCAAGTATTTTATTCAGTGGGAGAAATAGACCAATAAGAAATCTTGCATGATAGCAGTGAATGATTTTAAGTTTTAGACCCACAAATCTACTGATAATCATGTCCTTTTTACTTCCATGTTAAAAAAATAATTTTTTATTGGTGCAATCAATGGACCTGACATCAAAGTTCGACTGTATAAAACAAAAAAATGCCAGTTTACAGATAACCTGATAATTTAATAACAAATTGAAGCAATTCTAAACAATTAACACTGTTCTTTTTTTGTTGGATTTTAAACAACACTTGTTGATAAAGTGTTGACAGAAACACTAGACCTGGTGATATACTGATAGGCCTGATAGGCTGGTACAAGTGTTCTGTATCGTGATGGAGAAATAATCTTAAGTATTGTGCATCATATGTCAAGTAATCTATGACTGAATCAAATTATATAGAAGATATAACTGAATAAAACAGGTGCTACTTTTGAAACACTGTTTAAACTTAGTACTAATCTTTAGTATTCAAACTTAAGAATGTTAATTGGACACATAAGTGCAAGATCTCTGCCATGCATGCACTAGCTGTCAGCCTGATTCTTGGTAGAGACCAGCATTGCTAATAATACTTCCACTCCTTAACAGAGTCATTGTCTGAAACCCATGGCACTTATAAGTTGAGAAATAATACCCTGGGTTACTGAGAATGAAACTGAGTGAGATATGCTGTGTTTGCAGCCTGTAGTCAGCTCCTTGGAAGCAATACCAGTACCAACATTGCTGTTAAAACTTCTACCCTTGAACAGTGTAAAATGTGCCGGGCAAGCAGCCCAAAAGTCAGCAGGCTTTGTTACCAGCATATAAACCCAGATTATCAAAAAATAAAATGGAAGTTGAAGTATCATTATTACAAAAAACATAAAAAGGTAAAAACCCAACTCATGGTCCAACCTGGAATTGAACCACAACCTTCTAAGCCATAAACTGACACTCTACGACATCATCATATCAGCTAGCTAACAGGCTTAGATAAACAAATTCCATATTATTCCTCTACTGCGCTAAATGAAAGAGAAAAAACTACACATCATAAAAGACAAATGTTCAACTAATAATCAACTAACGCTATCAACCATGCCATGCATTGGCCATTATCTAACAACTATATATAATTATATATGCATGGAGTTTATTACATAAGGTATCATCAGTTACAGAGCATTCTTATATATGTAAGCTATCATAGCACACTGATAGCGTAAAACAATACTCCATATTACAACATAGTTACAAACTTATGATAGAAATATTTCACGCAATCAAACATCAGCAAAAAATGGTTGTGAAATCATATCGTATCATGGACAAACACGCTCTCAACGGAACAAATAAGCTATCAATAACCCTGACACTCAAACAAATATTATCAATTTGAACGTTTCAACAACTAATTTCAATTATGGAATGTTGGAAAGATAAAATTGAGTTAAACAAAAAAACTGTAAAAACAAAGCTAGCTTTTTTTAAAGTGCTCAAGACATAGATTGATACATATGAGTTAAGCTCTTCCTAAAATTATCAACTCGCCAGACTATTCATGAAATAAGAAATTTTTACTAGCCCAAACCAATTTTCACTAAATTTGCACTAGTCTGATTTTTCATGCTCTTTTGCAACTAGAAAATTATTAACTAGCCAGAATATATGAAATAATTTTTACATGCCCAGATCAATTTACACTACACCTGGGCTTTGGGCTTAAAAGTTCAGGCAATTAATTATGATTTCTAATTATTGTGATGTCCATTAATTTTAAAATGAGAGTAGTGCATTCTTAATAATTTATTCATTCTTTAATGAGATTTAACTAGCATGGACTGAACAATGTTTTACAGAAAATTTGGTATTTTGACAAAAATTTTAACAAGCATGGTGTTCTTTGAGTTTAACAGGAGACTTATAAAGTGCACCATTAATTCTTAAATTAAATTCACTAATGATTCCTGCAACTATCAAGTATGCAAATTTTGCTCATAATTCAAACTTAATGAAATTTAGAAATTCTTGAACATAGATGATAAAAATGGGACAAACCACTTGAAGTCATAAATCTACGATGCTAAAAAAAGTACATTTCACAAAAAATCCACTAAAAATGATAAATATCAGTTCTCAAAACTAAAAAACAAATTTTATGAATTCCGAATTCCTTGAAAAAAAGATAAAAGTTATATTTAATAAAACAGTTAAACACATTATGAAATCAGTTATTAATAGACAAAATGTTGTACATTTTTTCTTTTAGTGTTTATTTAAGATTTATTCGTGAAGACAGCGATACATCTGTTTCCCATCATGCCCCAGAACTTTTAACATAATCCGACATATTTTAATTCACAAATAATTGTAAAAGTCATATTAAACATTAATAAAAACATTCCTTGGAATGATATACTAGGCTACATAGACATTTCTAGGAAATAAATCATAAACCATTAGCATTAATACAAGATTATCAGAATCTCTTAGAATAAAAGACTTTCAGGCAGTGCCACTTAGTTGGTAAAAAGGAAAATTATTACTGATCTTTTCATATATGTAAAAATGTTATCTTTGTTATACTGTTTTTTAAGTGGTATCACTATAGCCTGATTTTAATATTTTTATCAATAATAATAATGATGAGGATGGTTATAATAATAATGATAATAACAATAATAAAAATAATAATAATAATGATAACAATGATGATAATGATGTAAAAATGATAAATAACAAGTAGTATTGGTAAAATTTTATACCATTTTTGCCTTACTGTTTTACAAGCACAATTTTTTAACAAGATTTTTATACTTAATAATAATAATAAATAAAAATAATAATTACAAAGATAAAAATAATGATAATAAATAATAATATTATTAACAATTATAAAAATAATAATTTTTACTAATTTTAGGTGAAGACTGACATGCTGTTTTCGTCTCAAAGGAACAATTTAGCTAAGCCTAGTAGCTTGTAGCAAGAAAAGGTTTCATAAATTATCTAACATCAATTAATTATAAAAGTCCTAAATAAGTTATAATTTAAATACGCTAGCTTAAAATACAACAAAAAAAAACTTCTACAAAATTCCATACACAAAAACAACTTCTAATTATATGCTATTATACCAATTATACATAAAGGCAAACAAAATATTTCTAAAACCCATAATTGCCACCCCTTAGAACTGTCACTCAAATGTTATTTCATCTAAATAAATATTCCGCTAATCAATAACAGAAAAATAAGAAAAACAGCAAAAAATCAAGTTCATTGAAAATATTCAATACACGTATCATAATACCTGTTTCACATGAGTGTGAGCAAACATATCAAGAAAAGAGAAATAGTATTCCAAAGTCACAACTCACCTGGTTATATTTTCCAATAAAACAATAAATCTAGAATATTTCATAAAAAATATTCTATAATTCCATTAAAATAAAAGTCACAACTAACACAAGTTACAAGTTCACGAAAAAAGTTTTTCAAGTATTTAATTTCTCGTAAAATTCATTAATTGATCCGACTTGTATGTTACAACACTATGTTATCATGATCCGAGTCATCCAGAAGCTTTCAGCTAGAAGAGTTAAATCAGTCGCTAATCATATTCCGATACATCAGCATGCAACCTCACATACCGATCGAAAAAGTTAAAAAAAAATTAAGTCTAGCATTTAAACACTTTTTTTAAAATATACCCTACATTAAGTTCAGTACCACAATTCATTAATGAAAAAATATTTTTTATACTAAAGGAATAATATACTAAACGATATTTCGGCACAATACCTTAACAATATCACAACTTCGATAAAGAAACTCCACTGTCAATCAACGAGTATTTAATCTTGCCTCTAAAATCCACCACTTTACCAATTTAAGTCCAATTTAATACTGCCACTCGCCTTATAATGAAAAACTACCATTCAAATTATACCATGAATGAATACCCATGGTTAACGTTTTACTGAGTATCATAGCAAGTGGTTTAAGAAAGGTTGGTAAAACCCAACATGTTTAAATCAGCATCTATATTAACTGAAAGGTAGATAATCAGTGACTGTATACTGCCCCAGTGATTAGTTCTTTTCTCTCCAACCAATATCTAAGCTTACATGTTGCCCACTAAAATAACAAACAGAATATATTCCCAAAAGTAATATATAAATTCTCTCTTTTGCATTTTGTCCCTCTTAAGTTTGAGATTTGACCGTCTTTACTTTGAAATTTGTCAGTCTTTTTTAAAGTTAAGTTTTGGCCGTCTTCAGTTTGAGTTCAGTCTGCTTCATTTTGATTTTTAACTGTCTTCACTTTGAGTTTTGTCCGTTTTTCATTTGGAGTTTTTAAAATTTTGTCTGTCTTCAGTTTAAGACTGTCTTTATTTTAAGTTTTGTCTTCAGTTTAAATTTGATCTGTCTACAGTAAGGGATTTGACTGTCTTTATTCTGAGTTTTGTCAGTCTTTTTTTAAATTTTGTCTGTCTTCATTTTAAGCTGTGTCCCTCTTCATTTTGAATATTGTCACATACTTCAGATCAATTTTGTAGCTAAAACCTCAATTGAAATCTACCATTTGGTCATTTGAGTAAATTTTAATTTTTATACAGAATGCTATTTAACTTTACTTTTTTACTAGGTTATCTGCAGTGGTTCAGTCACCTAACCAATTTTCTTTAAAGTAAGAGTTCTAGTTCTAGCAGACCTTAAAGAATCTAATTTTTTCTGTAGAAGGGTAAATAGGAGGGTATATAGTGAAACTCCATAACACAAACATCTATAAAAGTTGCAGCAACTGTGAAGTTTTAAACGCAATGTTAGGAAAACACCATGGTATATGTATAGTAATTACTATGATTACATCAAGTATTTAATGAGTGTTGATTGAAACTGAGTACGATATAAAAACTGTTTAAATTTTACGCGTTTACGATAAAAAGAAGACTATGTAATGAAATTCAATATGAACATGACTGTATAGTAATACAAAATTATAGCGATCTAAATAACTACTATTATAGCCAAGCTAAAATAGTAATATAACAAACACTTGCAGTTTAAATTTCTGTATGAGTTAGTCACCGTGACATGGTTGGCAAAAACTAGCTTAGGCTAGACTCAGGGTTGAAGTTTGATATTTTGCTAATGATCTATAATTAGAAATTACAGATAATAAGCATGAGTATTCTAAGTAATAGCAATCTGTCATCAAAGTTAAAAGTCAAGGCTAAAATTCCCAATTGTTCCAGTGAATATTGTTTGTAAGCTCTAATTCCTTTGCACAAAAATAAAATTGTTAACAATATCATGTGCAATTTGGTCCAGTAAATATTGATTGTTAACTCTAAATCTTCCGCACAAAAAATAATCAAACACATAACTAGGTCAAGTACAAATAAAGTTTGTCTAGAGGATTCAAAGTAAACAAAATTTTCAGCAAATGTGGGCATTTTCAAACTTAAGAATGTAATAATTTTATTCTCTATTTGACTCATTCCAATTATTTTGACTGTTACAAGAACTTGATGAAAAACCAGAGTATGTTCACATTCTAAAGATCACATGACTATGTACCCTGAATTTGACCGACTTGAAACGGGTGAATGGCAGTATAAAATATGTCAAGACCAAACTCAACATGGTCAGAAGCCCTTCTATCTGAACAGACTAGTGTCATAATACTTAAACCTGCATGAGTCTAATCCAGTGAAGAACAAACCTACAAAATGTACAAGAGCCGTATGGGACTGTGGGCTCGACTAAGACAATAATTATGTCAAAAATTATGCTCAAGTTATACAACTCAAAACCCAGAATTTGAATGGTAACTATGTGCCAAGTTGCAATAGACTATATCCGGAATTTAAATATTTGGGTTTTCCCCTCAGGTTAAACATACTTTACTGTTACAATGAAAACACATGTACAAAGAACAATAGGATTTAATCCATATTTCGTGCTATTTAGCAATAATGTGTAACAAACTTTGCTTGTACCGCCTATGCACAGACGGAAAAACCCATAAATTTGAATTCCGGATTAGGTATATTGGACCCCTTGCAAGGTTTATAACATATAAAACTTTTGCACCAAAAAACTTAATCAAGACCTGAGCCCAACACACAGAAAATAACACACAACTCTAAAGGCTAGCCCCACTATTCTCCGAAAAGTCTATTCTCTGAAAAGTCGAGCTAAAAGTGAACAAAATTAACAAGTAACAAATCTTCAACTAAAAGGGTCAATTTCAAGTTGTTTCAAGATGATAAAAACAAGGTGTCAATAACTCAAACATTTTTAATCCATCTATCATAAATACTTAAAAATGCCAGGACAGGTTGACAGTCAAATATCAAAATTTTATCAAGTCGGCGGGACGTTTGCGGCAGTAAAACTTGGCTTTACAAGTGTTTTACTTTAATAAAGGCATGTGTAGCACCCACTAAGTGTCAAAATGTAACAAAAACTGAAAATATTTAATTTCATGCCGATGTTAAAATGCACGACAGTACAATGCGATGATTTTTCCGACCAGACAAAAACCGTCAATTTAAACAAAAACCTATTTCATAATAAAACAAAGATTTTATATATCATACACATCATATATTTTAAAATCAACTTTGTGTTATTTTTTGTCCCACCATTAATACTGTAATCTTGAAAACATTGTACAGTGATATACGGAGCCCCTGAAGTGACATTTTGAAATATTTTCTTTAATTTCACGATTGTCACTTTTTATTGCAATCAAATCACGTAAAATAAAATCTCATTTAAATTGAACAATTTTTTATATAAAAATAAAGTAATATTTGTGGTGAGAAAGTTACATTTCATTAAAATGAAATAATATTTCATAGTTACAAAATAATGATTTTTAAAAAGCATAATAATTAATTTGAAGAAAAATTATTTTGTTCAAACAAAATTATATTACGTAAAAATGAAAGAGTATTTCATAAAAACAAGTTAAAAAAAATGAAATATCATTATCTTTAAAGAATATAATCACGAAAACATAAAAATTCATTTATTTCATGATGTCACTTTAGGTACTCCATAGAGATATACAACATAAAACAACAACAAACATATTGTCTGAAGTCTTATATTATGTCTGTCGGCTTTCACAATAAAGGAAAACAAGTTATAGAAGTTATTACTTTACTATCGTAAATTTTGTTTTATGATGTAACTAAAAGTTATTTGCAATGCTTTTAAAGGGACGTGCTGTTTGAAAGACTGAAATAGCTGGGTCTATAGTCATGTGATCTAGAGCAATAAAGGTTTGTTTGTTTTGTTGGGTTTAATGCCATAGCAACACATTGAATACGTCATATAAGGGCGGTCAGTTAACCTACTCACTCCTCCTGGAAAGACTAAATCTCTGGATTTAGCTGTTAACCAACTACTAAGCCCATACTTTCGTCAGTGACTGACAACTGCCCTACATAATTCAAAATCATTGGTAGGAAGGAGAATTGCTGTAGAAATATTTTCATGACCAAGCTCATTGAAAGAATGCCAAGGAATGGAACCCACGACCTCTCGATCAGTAGACTTGAGTGCTACCAACTGAGCTAGCCGGGCAGCTAAAAAGATGTTAGAAGCAGCAACAGAAAAAACACAGACTTCAGCACAGCCAAAAAGCAACAAGGATTTAGCTTTTAACCAACTACTAGGTGCATACTTCAGTGACTGACTACTACCCAACATGATTTAGAATCAGTGATAGAAGGGAGAATGGCCGAGGAAAATGACCAAGCTCCATGAAACTATCCTTTACCAAAAATATAAAACTCAAAGAAATTATATTTTTAAAGTAAAAGTGATATACACCAGATTAACAAGCCATTCCACAAGTATGAATTATTTAAAAACCTAGACTTTATGCTTAAATAAACTCTCTTATCAAATTAAAAGCTCACGCAATTTCTGTTGCAACAAGTATATCATTTTGTCACCAGGCGCGAAAAAACTATTAAAATCTAATACCCGCTAAGTCAGACGGTCAGAATAAAGCGTATCGGTTTATACACTCAAAGTGTCGTAAATATTCATAAACGCAAAGTTTAAGAAAACCGACAAATATGATAAAAGATATATCGAGACTGAAAGCGACTAGATTAAATTATGCAAGATATATTTAAGAGCTCCGTACATGCGTGAAATAAATAAGTGAAGCATAATTATGACCAATTCCCTTTAATCCCTCAGATTTACACCTTATTTATTTATATCAATACAAACTGTTTATTTTAAATTCAGCTTCTTTAATAGGCTTAATGACAAAATTCTATGAAAAATAGTGAACAAACGTAAATAGAAAAGTTAACGCCAAGTAGGGGAATTTATAAACATTCACCTGTCTTAATCTTTTTACCACAAATATGGCGAAAGGAGATTTGTGGTCAAAAGTAGTCAAACTAATTTATTTAATAGCTCGTTGGTATCTAATTCAATTTATTGTTACTGATTGGCGCCTTAACGGAGATATAATTATTCTGGTAGCTTATCAACAGGATGCCTGATTTATGTTTAAAAGAGAAAGGAGGGACTGAGTGACTGAGCTGAGACAGTGACGTCTACATGGAGGATTGGATTAATCCAAATGCGTAGCCACAATAAAATAGAGTCAATATTAGCATTATTGTAGACAGTGAGGGGTGCTGCTATCAATGTGCTTAACCACAATTGGCAAAATCAGAGTTAAAGCATGTTCTATGATTCTTATTGCTATGCTAGGTATGACCAATAATAATGGAAAACAAATTCAAATTTATAACTACTGGTATACATGTATAGGGGTCAAAAATATAGACAAAAATATTATGACAATCTATAAAAGTACAAAAGACTACCCTATCTAGATTTTCCATGACTTTTTCCGACTTTCCAAAAGACCAAATATTTTCTTCAATAACTGAATTTTAGTCTTTCGTTTCATGCCATGCTGACTACATGCCACAAGCACCTACCGAGTCAGCTCAGTTAATAGGGCATATGTACTAGCCAGGAGCTGTGGGTTCGATTCTTGAAAGGAACCTACACACCTTCAAAAGATATCTGTATACAAAGATTGAAAAACACATCAAATTACTTCACTTTTACATATCACAATTGACCAGTAAAAAAAAATATTAGAATATCAGCAAGTTAACTAATGGTACAAAAACTTTTCACCATCATACATGAACTAAGAATAGAGACAACATAAACCTGACAAGAAAGGTTCTTAAATGAGACCTCTTATAGGTTTTCTATATCAAATACATTCAGGGATATGCCTAGAAACATCCTGACAGACGACCAGCCTAATACAGTCAGTAAATATAGGATGACTTGAGAAGCCTTTATATTTAATGATAGAAATATTGTTGTATCAAGCCTTATAAGTGCTGATTAATGGAACAATCATTACTGTAATAAAACACTATAATCCCGATTTATAGACATTTAATCATGGAAACATGTAGATCAGCATAACCTAAGTTGCTAAGAATACAATTTCTCCCCCTGATATTTTCCTAGCATATCTTAATGACATGTTTACCTTTTATATAACATTTAAATTGGTTTTTTTTTAGGGGGGGGGGGGGGGTTGAGTTTAATGACGTACCAACACACTGTATAGATCTTATCACAGTGGTCAAGTCAACCTACTTACCATTTCTGGAAAGGTTAAATCTCTGGAGTTTGCTGTAAATCGGTTACTAGGCACATACAGTCCTACATTACTAGAATCAGTGGTAGAAGAGAGAATGGACTTAGAAAATATTTCCTGACTTGAATCCACAAAGGTGATTTCAGTGATCAGGGGTTATTTTTCAAAAATTGTAAAGTCTGCTGAACATGTACATGAAAGCAGACATGAAACCACACTTTACCTTATTTTAACTGTATACAAAAATCTTATTAACTGACCCTTGTTTGATCCATATTTGTGAATTAAGAAAGTAAATTATCTCATTAAAACTGGTCACACTTTTAAAGTGAAAAAATTACTATGATACAGAGTAAAACTCATTAAAACTCAAAAATGTAAATAATAATAGTTTTCACAGCTGTGGTTAGAGAATATTATAGCCAGAGAGATAATAATTTATTAGGAGTCAGGAAACAATTAAACAATAAGACAAAAAACTAATTACTTTAGACACTGTGAGGAATATAAATAATATTTTACACTGACAATATAGTAGGGAAACAAATATTGCAAAGAAAATACTAACACTTCAATCTTAGTATATGACAAAATGTATAATTTAGTATTCACTAATGGCGTTTTGTCATACAAGTCAATTTTCAACATTATAATTTAACACAGTTAGGTTAATTTCGATACAGATTTTACTAAATCAGGGTATATAGTCACATGACTTCCAGAACGAAAAAACAAATTCATGTTTTTATTTTCATCAAAATATATTCATAAAAAATATTAGATGAATGCATAAAACAACTATTACATTTGTATGTCCAAAAATGTTCATCTGTAATTTGTAATTGTTAATCTGATCAAGTGACAATAGACCCCGAATATGATCATATACAAAAATATACACGAAGAAAATTACAATAGTGATGATTAACACCGTTGATTATTATGATGACGATGATCAGTAAAGATGTTGATCTGAATGGTGATGATTATAATTATCATGAGGATGTTGATTATGATGATGACGATGATCTGTATGATTTTGTTGATCTGAATCGATACAGTGATGTTAATGATCTAAATGAGGATGATGATGGTGGTTATAATGATCAAGGTTGAAGATTATTACACCATCCATATCAACAAAGTGAGAAAAACAACTTCATGTTATCAACAAACCTGCAAATAGACAATAACTCTGCAAGTTAAATATGTGCGCTGATATCCAATCAAAGGGAGATAATTTCAAAACTTAACAAAATGGAGTTATGGGTCTTCCAGTTCTTTTAACTGCATAGTGACACATTGTATAGGTCAGTCAACCTACTCGCCCAACCTGGTAAAGCAAATTCTGGCATACTTCCCTCAGTGACTGACAACTGCCCAACATTATTTAGAATCAGTGGTAGGATGAAGAATAGCACTAGAAACTCCATCTTCAGACTTGTGAGCTACTGACTAAACTAGCTGCGCAGGCTTAAAATTTCAAGTTATGACTAAGACATATCACTGGCAAGCAAAAAAAACTATGAAACATTCAAACCCAGCAACACCATGCTTTATATTTCTACAAATAAAAAGTTAGAATACCAATGTTAAAATGTTTGACGTAGATACCAAGTTAATCCCTTAAGTAAACTAAATGTTCAAGCATATATTTAAAACCTTCAATACATCACAACAGGTACTAGAGTGATGTCAGTCTCTGTATGATACAAAAATATTACATAACATAATGTATAATGATTAAAATTGTTGACACTTCAAGTATATTCAATTTTACATACTAGGACATACATAAAATTTGATTTTTTAAAACAAGAATTTTGGACCATCACTCACTCATGTCATAATAATGACTGTTATGCATGTAGCTATAAAGTAAAACTTTTGCAAGTCTAAAGCAATTCAATAAAGAAGCAACAATCTTGGAAAAACACATTCAATAATTATTGAGAGGTCACAGGTACCATTCCCAGACAAGGCAAACTTTTGTCGCTTTGGTTGTGAAATGATTTTTACTCACTACAGTGCTCTTTTATCCATGATTGATAAAAATAGATACCAATACTTATGAACCTAGATCATCGAACAAATATCAAGTATTTAAATCAGCAGGGTTAATGTATGCACCAATGACAGTTGAATAAAAATCAGCAATACCACTGTACGGGAGTATTGGCTTTAAAAGGTTACACTGTATTTTGATAGCCAAGACAAACCATACAGAGAAATGCAATACAAAAATATACGAGTGCAGCACATGTCATAATGTCCCTATGTAAATAGCATAGAGTGCTTCTTGATGAGTTATCAAGTTTTTTATGTAATATATACATGTAATGACGGGCGTAAAAACAGCAGGGTCCCTTAAATAAATACGACCACACATAAAGTCTCAATGTTAAAATCAAAGTGTGATATTTTTAGAACAAAAAAATTTCACTTTGCATTTCGATCCACCAGCGCAAAACTATTCTACATCTTTCTTTATTTTTATGTAGTTAGACTAATTTTGCACCGATACATCAATATTTCTTTCAGGTTTTATTCAATTTCATGTTTATTTATTAAGAAAATCAGTCAAATAGAATAATTGATAATACTAATAAATAAATAAACATCACATAAATATATGTAAAAAAAACTAATAAGGACTTTTTCATATGTAACGAAGTAAGAAAGTCAAAATGCTTGTCAAACGAGAAACCTTATA
Organism: Mactra quadrangularis; assembly: GCA_025267735.1. Taxonomy (NCBI): domain Eukaryota; kingdom Metazoa; phylum Mollusca; class Bivalvia; order Venerida; family Mactridae; genus Mactra; species Mactra quadrangularis. The sequence continues at coordinate 4,714,729 of CM046298.1, forward strand.
TGAAGTAAATCAAGTAAATCGTATGATTCAGATGTAATTTAATGGTTATGAACAAAAATACAACTTCAAACAAATATTATCAAGAAAAGAAAACTTAAAAGAAACAGTGAAGAAATGAAAGAGTTATGTAATACAAAAAAGAAAATGATGAAATTGACTTCTGTCAAGATAACGTTTTACAAAAACGCCAAACATTGCCTCATACATTAAGTTTTGTATACTTCTTACAAGAAGACTGTCATTCTGCCCTTACACTGCTCACCTGAGGAGCTGGTTTCAAAGTGAAGATATAAATGCCTGTTTAACACTATATAATCCTAATGGTCTCCTAACGGCAGTCAATTTTTACTGCATGACAAATATATAAGTAACAGTACAATTCATTGCTATATCACATTTAATTATATGAAAACTTGTTTTTATGTCAAAAATATAATAGAAAATCTTTCAAAAATATATTTATTATTCCCTGTTTCCATACAAAGACTCTTCTTTTGTTAGTTAAAAAAATCCCCAGAAAATCAAAGATAAGTTAAAATTTATTTCCTGATTAATAATTACCTCCCCTAGTTTTGATATCACACAAAAAAACTTGTTTCACAATATTTGATATCAATGAAGATGATAGCTTTAGTTATCCTTATCAAATTACACCATGGAGTCATAAATCTTTGTATTAAAATTGTTGAGACATATTTTTATTGTTATATCATACATATTGTAACATTTTATACATTTTCTCCAGTTATACTCTTCTTTCTGGAGGTTGAGACTCTTTAATTTCGAAGGAAGTAAAATTATATAATATAAAATATTTCACTAAATACTTTACGAAAATACTAGTAGGAGCAGTGGTCCAGTGGCAGAATGGCGCTTAGTGAACCAAGAGGTCTCCTGTTCGTACCCCATGAAGGGCACTGCAAATTTACATGAGCAAAACATTTACCTATAGTTTTTTCCACACTACCTAGGGGTAAATGGGAACAGTGAGAGGTCAAAAATAATAGAACTGTGAGAGGTCACCCAGCTGAAGGTGATTTCAATGATCTTGGGTTATCATACAAAAAAACTGGCTGTGGACGCAGGCTTTAAACCGCACTGTAACTTTAATCACTATTATATTTGTCACCATATTTAAATTTTATCACATAGGAACAAAGTCAATTTGTCATAGTTTTCATTTCATTTTAAGAGCTAAAACTCTTCATTTTGGTGTGCATGCTTCTGACTGAGCTAGCCAGACAGGCTTTTAGATAAGTCTAATTCATAACTGATGTTAAAAGTATGAAACTGAGACCTTGCTGGGTCCGAGTTCAGCTTGGTCAAATTATTATCTCAGATATTATTGTAACCAATTTGTTATTCAACAAGGTTTGAAGTAGCTTTTAAGTGATACCATTTGGTCCAGTTATATTATTCAATTATTATTATTAAAACCTATCAAAATGCTTATCATCAATTTTCTGCCCTATAAAAATACTAATACTTTAAAAGATATTTTGACTAAAATTTTTGACCCCATTTTTGATGAGGCGTTATGTATTCAGTTGTTTTTTCCTATTTCCTTTGTTTGTTTAATAGATTTGAACATTTATTCAACCATTTTCTTTTGATCTTTTAGTAAAAATCTGGGAGAGTCATTAACGACCTTCCGATGAACTCTTAATATAAAATATAGGGTCGGTCAGCCTTTAATATTATATCAATTTATTCTGAGTAATTTATATGATATTATAAAGAATATTTGTAATACTATTATTTTATATGAAATACCTTCCCATTACGATAACTATAAAACCCTTATATTGTTATTATTACTTATAATAACATTATGTTTTCCCTTTTATATTTCTCCGAGACATTTTGATTGTGGATCGTCAAGTGTTTGATTAACATGAGTAATGATTGTTCAATATTTGATATAAAAATTTACATTACTTTCTTAGTCTTATATAAATATTTGTTGTAATGATATGATATTGTTTAAATAAGTCAACAAAAGTTACAGTAAAATCTTTTCATAATATGAGTTCATTTTCCTCCAAAATGAAGAGTACAATTTAATATTTCTGTCCCTTTATAATGAAGAGTACAATTTAATATTTCTATCCCTTCATAATGAGGAGTACAATTTAATATTTCTGTCCCTTCATAATGAAGAGTACAATTTAATATTTCTGTCCCTACATAATGAGGAGTACAATTTAATATTTCTGTCCCTTCATAATGAAGAGTACAACTTAATTTTGCTGTTCCATAATAATGAAGAGTACAACTTAATATTTCTGTTCCTTCAAAATGAAGAGTACAACTTAATATTTCTGTTCCTTCAAAATGAAGAGTACAACTTAATATTTCTGTTCCTTCATTATGAAGAGTACATGTATACAACTTGATATTCGTGTCCCTTCAAAATAAAGAGTACTTACTAATACATTTTACTATCTTTAAACCATAAAAGTTTACACAACCTCCATAATTATTTATCTAGTTTTTAATTATTGTAAATGGATATTATAGGAATTCTACCTCATTGTTAGAATGCTTGGTAAGAATTAGCTGCATATTTCGGTCAAGTAGGCGAGGAAGAGTTAAATAATGATTGGCTAAAAAGCAGAACTTGAATGAACTGACCTTACAAGGGCTACATTTTTCACACTTCAACATTTAAATTTATACTGAAGTGAACAATGATAACAAGTGCATGAAATAGTCAAACTTGATCACAAAATTTCAATGAAAAACTTTCAAATTTCTAGAGTGCTCTGACCCTTTGAAGTGTTTAAATAAATTAGCTAATCAAATTTGATGAAATAACCAATTTTAAATTTTTCAAATCACAACTGTGAATTTTTAATCTTTCAAGTAACAACAATATTGAAGCATCTTCAATGATGGCCAGTTTTAAATTTTAATTTACATGAGAACTTTGAATGAAAAAGGCATTCAAAAAAACACCTGAGAAATTTTAACCTAAAAAGGCACTTAAATAAAGTTTTCTGAAAAAAAGGAATGATAATTTGTGAAATATATTTTTTTTAAATCCAAATGGACATTCAACATCCTAGTAAAGAGAAATCTCACAAAAAAGGAGTCTAAGAAATATCAGTAAAGGCAACAGTAAAAAAACCACAGACCTTCCACATAACCAAATAGCAAAACAGGATATGTAGTTAGGTTTTTTAACTTTGGTTGTAAAAAGGCCACCAAAAACAAATAAAAAACAAGAATCTAACTAGTTTAGGCTGTGAAAGGGACAAAGGCAAAACTAAATTGCTGAAAGGAATTTAAACAAGGTTCTACGGTGCACATACCTCACACTTGCCACAAAAGATTCAAGGACAAACTATAACAAATTAACAAACTGTCTCAAATATTTCAACCCACCCTTCACTCTACAAATAAATTACATTTCACATGCAAACCACACTTTCATATTCATTATGATACTATACTTTCAGTGTAAGAAAAAACCTGCAGCATATCAAGAGTTTCACTTCAAAGATAGTATGTTTGAAAGTCATACTTAAAAGAATATCAGTGACGAATATGATAAAAATATAAACAATATTATGTTACCGTCGTACATTTTATTCAAAATATTTGATACTGACTAAAAATGTAAAATTATGATTTTTATTAAAGTCCCCATATAAAGACTAACACTGTTTATGGACGGCAATGAAAAAAGATATTTATCTGGTACAAAAGTGTTATATAATACTTCAAACACCAATAATGAAAAGGTTATGTTTAATTAAATGAAATCTTTCCCAACATTTGTTTATGCTACATATTCTATTTCAAAGTGAAAGTACATGTAGATTGAAAATGAAAGAAGAATTTGGTTGTCACAACTTATAACAATAGTCTCGATCACAATAAGTTTAAGATGAAGTCTTGTAATAGAAAAATAGTTTCCAAAATACAAAACTAGGATATAAAACAATTTTGGACAATAATAATATTTAGCATTTAGCATTAACAAAAAAATAATAATAAATCTGTGAGCTAATGCTCACTAGTGATACCCCCGCCAAAATCTAAAAATATGCGACAAACAGGAAGTAGATGAGCAAGGAGCATGAAATCGCTTTACACCACATGGGACTATGGGATGAAGCAATATGCAAAGTATTAGGCTGCTGCATGTTATAGTTGCTGAGAAAACTGTGACGGAAATTTTGTAACGGACGGACGCACGGACGCAAGCACGGACAAGGGTAAAACAGTATACCCCCCTCTTCTTCGAAGCGGGGGTATAATAAAGTGCGCTATTATAAAAGACCTTCCCTTGTTTAAGAAATGGGCATTTTGTCAAACTTAAATGTGGAAAGTGAAATGGTTCGATATGCTTTTTGTGTCACTAATGCATGCTACATTTTGACATTGGCACACCCCAAGGTTATCAAGATTCTAGATCTAAGCTGATATTGAGAATCCTACTAGACTCGGGGTACCAGAATGCATTTTGATAACTTCATCATCTAAATACAGTTTTCATGTCTGTCGTTAATGAATACATCTTCATATAGTGGCTTTAAAAGCTAAAGTGTTGAAACACTGGGTACAAATTATATATTTATACACATTGTCATTGTAATATTATAAAATCACATCCACATTATAAGTGTATCTTATATCATATAAAACTATCAAATTGTCCAACTTTTTATAAAACACATAAAGTGACAAAAGTAAGTATTAAATGTGGTCATATTTTGAATACGTGAAAAAAACGTCACTTTTCATTTTGTTAAGTGTTAAATTTCTATACAGACTGTATCAGTTACTCATTTTTTTTCCTGATTTTTACGCCTTTTCATGACAGCGGTTTTTCAATGACTTGATAATTATTTTAACAACCACGTATAAAAAATCCAACAAAATACAGTGCCATCCATAATTACCCTTACACTTGAGTAAATGAGCGATTTGTTTTACATTTTCACCAATTCTATAGAAAGTTAAAACATATCTTAAGATACATGTACATATATAACAATTACGAAAGTATAAAGCATCATTACTCTCTCTTTCAGAAGTAACAATCAGTTAAAACAACCCTAAAGCATAAATACATCTAAAACAAGAAATGTAATGTGGAAACCACATATAAGCCGGATTTAAAAACTTTAATGCAAAAATTACAAAGGGAAATAATTCATAATAAAGGCAGGTAGAGTTGTGGTTACTTTCTAATTCTGTTCATCACATGGTATGTTATCATTGTATGAAGTTTCATAAAGATCTGACAAAAAATGGCAGAAATATATGGTAAAGAAAAACTTTAACGCAATTGTTAACGACACCGGACACCCACCTGCCCGCCAGCCTGGCTTTCGCCACACTATAAGCCAATTTTTTCATTGAAAATCCGGTTAAAAATTTAATTGTATAAATGAAAAAGGTTATGTTAAGGTTATTTTGGTCGGCACTGTATTCATAATTTATCATTTTAAAGTACATTTCTTGAAGGGCAGGTACCTTAAAACCATGCAAACAAAACTTTTACACAAGTACAGCCAACAATTAAAAAATAATAATATCTCATCTAGTATTTTTTAAGTGTAAAAAATGTTGTTTTTCAACATAAAGTACAGCCGAGGATTGATATTTTAATGTTATGTCAACACAAAATATATTACTCATGATTGAACAATGACTGGTTGGTTGTGGGTGGGTGGAGTAACCATGTTTATAATAAAACGTTTATATTTTATAGGAATATTTAACATAACAACAATACAGGCTTAGTCATGTGGCTTATATAAATGTCTGACTTTATTAATTCATGGGGGAAATACAAGAATGGAGATTTGGAGAGAAGAAATGAAAGATTCCCATGATCTGAGATCTAACTCATGATTAAAATCCTACTTATACCAAAATACATTAGTTATGACAATCAAAATACAGTATATACATAAATGTACATGAAAATACATAAAAATACATGAAATACATAAAAATACATGAAAGTACAAGAAATACATCAAAATACATGAAAATACAAGAAATTTGTCAAAATACATGAAAATTACTAAATTTATTGAGTTTGACTAGTTTATATGCTTTTCTATTACAATGATCATATCGTAATAAATAAGTAATTTTCAGTGCACAAGAAAACTAGACAATGATTGTCATTTGAATAATGTATTAAATACTCAAAGAAAGTAAAATTACAGATATACATAAGTTATAATATTAAGCAAAATTCTGCACATACATTTATTTGTAATATAATATTTATTACTCAAAACATAATATTTTTAGTGACAGTAATGTGTTATATATATTATACATCAAGAAATCTACATATAAGGACATACACCTAATGCAGTCACATACATGTACTAAATTTCTTAAAGGTTGCCGTGCTGCGCAGCAAGCTATATAAATCTATTTCATTCAATCTCAACCATGAATCAATGCACATGAATATCATAAAGTATATTTTCAATATGCATAAATTATATAACCAGTTGATTCAAAAATTTTAAACAAAATTTTTAAAACAAAATTTACATTTGAAAAGGGAGTGTTGGTAATGGATACAGTAGGATAGTTTACTGTTTAACATCCCGCAGATAAGGTTAAATCCTTCATACCAACATTATATATCTCATTTAACTAAAACATTCTAAGGATTAGAAGGTTGCAATGTTTGCCAGAGTGCCTTAAAATTCTGAAAGCATGTTTGTATAAAAAACAATCACTAAATCCAAAAACGCATCACCAAACAATCAGGCAAAATCTGCTTAATTATTATTGACTTCCCCTAAAATTATCATCCAGACAGTGTTGAAATTATTCTTAAAATTTAATAGCACCCACAAAAGGAGCAAAATTTTCAGTTGTGAATTGACAGACATATTTTACTGGGTTTAACGCCGTGACAATTTAGGTCATTTTACGGTTTCCAGCACACCTAACCTAGCTTTCCTGGACCCTTGTCTATAAACAGTACTCACCTACCCTTCCATAAGGCTGGAAACTTCTCCATATTATCTAATCAATGGAGGAAAATTGACATTATTGTCAAATTTTCATGGAAGGGTATAACCTTCCCAGGTGGGATTCGAACCCATACCCCCTCTGGGACACGAGATTCCAAATCCCGGTGCACTACCAACTGCGCTATAGACCCAGGTTGGATGGATTGACAGACAAGGCCCCTATTGCAATTTTATGGAGAATCAGACACTGCTTGATGACTGTCTTGTAAGTCACTTCAGTTATCAAAATCAACTTCTTCTCAACAAAATTTTATTTTAAAATGAAATACTTGGGTAATACTTGACTGCCTTGTAAAAGTGTTATATATTTCAATATCAAGTTGTTGAACAAAATATGATGTATGTAAAATGATTATCATATTGAAATGAATACATTATATCATGTCTTTTTAGCATTCATCATACTTTCTTCAAAAAGCCCTGGTCACACTGCGGCGAGATTTGAGCCACAAGACGCGACAAGATGAAACTTGCGTCGAAACTTGCAATATTAGGCTGTTATCACAAAGAACTTGAAAAATAGGTCTCACATAACATCAAGAGCATATGCAAAATTTTGGCATCGGATAAAAATCAACATTTCCCTTATGGTGTCGGGGTACCAACTCACAGCTGTGTGACATGGGCTTGAAAATTTTGTCCAGGGTATCAATATAATTTCGAGACAGTCACTACCTTACAAAACTGGTGTCTAATTGTACATTGTACTTCTCATGTTTGCACCATGTCAGATTTTTTTTTATTTACAATTATTTTGTATGGACAAATTAAAAATTACACTATTTTCATATCAAAGGGAGATAATAACTAACTTCCATATAATCAAACTCCTCACAGTGCTGTCGTCACTCTTTGCTACTTAACCACTGCCAACATGTGAATCACGTGACGCTAGTAATACCATCTATTTATAGAATGCCCAAAATCCTCACAGTGCTTAAGTTACGCTTTGTTATTTTTACAAATTATTAATTAAAACTATTTGTTATATTATAAATGTACTTTGAACATCATAATTTACTACAAGAAGACACAATATGTAGAAAATATTGAATTGTAACAGAAAAGATGAAAAACAAACACTGGGCTCTCTAAGGGACGAATTTACTAGTGGCGGCAGTGGTTTTTAATTTAATAAAGGTTAATAACCACTGCGGGGAGTTTGCCATATTATATGAGTTTTCAATAATAATTTTGCAAAATCTGTTGATTTATAAATCTTACCCAAGCAAAATGATTAACTTGATATAATTAACAAGTTTTGATGGATGAAACTAAGAATATCATGCAGTTATAACTTAAAAATATATAAATTGCCACCACATAACGTTCTAGTGACTCTTAAGTTGGAGTACCTTTTTAAAAAACCATGATCTCTGTTAAGTCTAAAATCAGCACAAGCAATATGAAATTGATAGTTTTTTAAGTGCCGAAAAACTTAACACTAATTTTTCTGTTTGAGACAGAAAATCAATGAATGCAATAAAATTAACCGCTGTTTTAAGAAGTAGTTATCTTTACTTATGTTTAGATTTGAGACTAAAATCAGTGAAAACCAAGAAGTCAATCTTTGTCAAGTACCAATATCTTTAAGTTATAATTTCTCGATTGCCGCAAAAATCAACAAAACCAGTGAAATGTTTAATAGTTAACAAACTACTAACACATCAAATATGATTATAAAGATGGTTATCTTGAAGCTATCAAAACTAGTTGTTAACAATTTAAAATCAATTAGTTACACTGTATATATTTTATGTTAAACTTTCTACAAGGGTATGTTAGTGAAACGAACGGCAACTCTTGTTTTGATCAAATAACAGTAACGAGAGTAGTCTCCCTTTTGTTTACAAGAGCGTCGTGAATTATAATCTGGTAAATTGGTTAGTATTTATATTATATCTACAAATCTGACTGTTTTAGCGATTATTTTGTCAGAATCATTTTGTTTTCTGCAGTTTACAGAATGCAGCACGCCCCGACAGCAGTCGATTAGTTTCTTTCGGGGTTCGTAAAATCTATCACTCGAACGCTTGTTAAATATAATACCTAAGATGCATGGGAGAATCGCAAAAAGGGAAAAAGGTTGAATTATCTCCCTTTATTAAAAATAAATGTTTTGGTGAATTTTCTCCTTTCTCTGTCATGTTTAGAATTATTGTACATTTTGATTGTCTTAATTTATGTATTGTTCAACCTTTTAAACTTTGAGTTAGAATTTTAAGCGAAAACCATACCTCGATATTATCATTTTAAATATACGTATAGTATTGAATATGCTCCTTTTTGGGAAAAGAATGAATTACTTCCCTTTAGTAAACTTAGCATGTTTGACCTCCCTGTAGAAAGTGGAATGTTCCATAAAATAGACTCGACCGATAGTATAAAAGCAGCGTATGTCTCATTCACGCGGCAGAAATCTGATGACTGCATACGAAGAAAGTTGAAGCTGAATTTAGTCATAGATCTACTGGTTATTTGCTAAACGCTTATCAAGCTTGGTGTGAGCTATCTACTGTACTGACAATTGAACATCATTGCGATTTGTAGGTTGTTAGTGAGGTGGAAGCGCTTTCTTGCTCGATAACGTTGGCGGCAGAACCTGCGGGGTAAATCGTGCTTATCCTGGGCTATCCCTTGTTTCGTACCCGAGGTTGTAATAGTAGGTAGACTGTTTCCGCTCCAAGGAATAAGATTGGTGGTTTTGTTTCTGCTCTTGGTCGTGTTTGAAACATCGCAGTGTCGGAGTTAGAAGTCTGTTGGTTTCAACATACGTTTTAAAACCCGAGGTTTTGTTCGGGGTTTTAGTTTTAGTTTTGGTTTTGCTTCAGTTCCGAGTTGCGTCTGGAACATTGCTTGTCCGGACTCGGGATCTGTTGGTTTCAACATACGTTTTAGAACTCGAGGTTTTGTTCGAGGTTTTAGTTTTAGTTTTGGTTTTGCTTCAGTTCCGAGTTGCGTCTGGAACATTGCTTGTCCGGACTCGGGATCGGTTGGTTTCAACATACGTTTTAGAACTCGAGGTTTTGTTCGAGGTTTTAGTTTTAGTTTTGGTTTTGCTTTAGTTCCGAGTCATTCCTGAGACATTGCTTGTCCGGACTCGGGATCTGTTGGTTTCAACATACGTTTTAGAACCCGAGGTTTTGTTCGGGGTTTTAGTTTTAGTTTTGGTTTTGCTTCAGTTCCGAGTTGCGTCTGGAACATTGCTTGTCCGGACTCGGGATCTGTTGGTTTCAACATACGTTTTATAACCCGAGGTTGTGTTCGGAGTTATAGTTTTTGTTAACGCTTTTGTCTCTGCTCCAGACTGTGTCTGGAACATTAAGGTTGTACATTGCTTTATACTGTAGTTTTATTCTATCGTGTCTATAACTTTTGTTGTTTCTATTGGTTTTCATTCTGAGGTCTTGTCTCAGGAGTGTGTTTTTGTTTTATACTTTGTGCCTGTACCTATTACTATACGCTTTTATTTTAGTTGTTTTCTAATCATAAAGCTAAAAAGCTTGAGGAAAATCTGTCTATATATACTTAACATTGTTGTTAACCCCGGGACACGAGTCAGTGTCCTGGGATTGTGTCTCATCTCCGTTCCTGCAGCAAGCTCGGACGCCTAGTCAGTCGGTGCTAAGACGAGCATCGACTTAAAACACGTACGCGAGCGCCGGCTTGACGGTCGAGCGCCCAGCGGACACGTTACATTACTATATATCAATTTTAAGATGTCACATCTTAAAACCATATAGACAGACACAAACCACAAAAACCTCCGCTTTCTCGAACTATTAAAGCCTTCTACCCAAAAAACAGAGTCTTATACAGTTTAACCTGTGTAGACAACCATTTTAGATGACATTCGACTAAATGATATGATAGTTTAAAGAAAAGATGCTATAAAACTGATGGGAGCATTAATTAAATTATAGCCATCATCAGTACTAGCAATTAATCAATCCATGTTCAAACTTTTGTATGTATTTAAAGACCCCCTGTCATATGTGACCTTTTTTGAAAGTCTCTCCATGTACATATGACAGTCTCAACTTACTACAGAATCCATGTTAGAACTTCACTTTATGCCATACATTAGGTTTGAAATGCAACAGAATGTCGAATCTCGAAGCAAACTGCATAGAGATAAAGAATTCAGTTAAAGCCAAAGATTTTAAAGTATTTAAAACAGAATATTGTGTACATGAAAAACAATCCATGACCAAATTTCTTACAAGGCAAGATATCCTACTTGGTTATTGCGGACAAGTTTAACAGTACCCTCATTGACTGACAGTACTTTTTAAAAAAAATCAACAACAATTTTTTAAATCATTAAATTAAATGTAAATGATATAGCATTTGAGATTATTATCTATATAGAAAATCATATAGAGTGACGATGAACGCGACAGTAACATAACTTTCTAATTTATTATGCCCCGTTATCAAAATTTCATCATAATTTTATCGAAATTTCATTCATGCACTAACAAGGTTTCGCTGGTAGTTAACAAAGATTCAATAGCGTTGAACATCTTTAAATGAAATTCACTGAAAAAAATTCAAAAGTGACGAAAAATTTACGAGACCTTTTTTTTAATAATAGTTTTTTTCTCCATGATTTACTTTTCATAGCTGTGAACAAACACAAAACAACCAAAGATAGGAGTTTACCAACGTTCAGTGGTTAGCATTTAGCCAGGCACTTAGTCACCCTTCAGTGGTTGATAATTAGCAAGGCTATTCAATATCAACACCTGCTTCTCTAAATTTACTTCAATAAATCATGTTTTAAAATATACAAATATACTTTTATTTGTACTTACTGCGAACAAAAAGAAAAATTAATTACAAGGGCAGTTCACAAGGATTGCGCTCAACTATTAAACCAAGAAATTTCTTCATGTTAAAGGGCCATAATTCTGTCAAAATTTTTCACATGAGTTATGCAACTTGGTATTTGAACCCCAACTTATTTTAACACTGATTTTCGTCAATTCTTACAGTAGTTGCAGAGATATGAAATTGTTACATCTAAAAACTTAACCAAGAGAGCAACGCTATAACACAGATGGCAAGAATTGCCAAACTTTTATCCTAATAGTCAAACTAAAAATAAAAATTGATCCAAACTGTTGTTTAGTGAGACTGCAATGTTGTATGACAGCACGTTTCAATACACCCTATATGTTTCCAAATTCGAAAGTTCTGCACTGTACAATTTGATAGCATACACCACCAGTACCTTATTATTGTTAAATTTCATATCAGTATCTATTTAAAATAATTAAAAAAAATATTTTACAATTATAAATGCTATATATTGATTAAGATATTTCACATAGGAATAAAAACAGTGTATTATTTCTTGAAAAAAAAATGTTTTTTGCATATACATGTATGTACTTGTATATTTGTCTTTAGGATATATTATGCCAATTAATATATATTTATGTCATTAAAATTGACAGAATATTTAAAAATATCACTAAGAATATTTTCTGTCCAGTGAAAAATTCCATTTTGCTGGACAGTGCTAACGAAAGTTTGTCTTAATGACTGCAAGTAGCACATAAATATTCAGCACTCAAATGACACTACTAGTATTATCTCTAAAAAACAGTACAATTTGTTTTGTTTATAAAGAATGTATTAATATAAAAACTGAGAGATTTATTGCGAAAATCTGTCAGCATTTAGCGATAAAACAAATAACAGTTTAATGTTTTATAAATCCAAGCAAAAACAAAAACATTCTACTGAAGGTGTATACAACAAGATCAAAAACATCAAGTCCCCAGCATTGTATCAACAATACAAAATCATTAAACTAACGGCATGATACGAAGTTATCTCACACAAGGATTTTGAAACTTACATGTGTTGTACCAATGTAATAGGTATTTTAATAAGTATGTTTCTATAACTCACAAATCGAGACACATAAATTTCAAATAAAAAAAAGTATTATTATTTATTGGTCATGTATCCATATAACCAAAGCACAAATGTTATTACAATCCTCCAAGAAGGCCAAGGCTTAATTGCCAAAACAATGTATAACATGTTGCTACTTGGGTTTTAACCCATATAGCTTAGAAATCTAGAGCCCAATCATTTTGATCATGTATGTAAAAAGGCATCCAGAACTCCTTGGCCACAAACAACCTCAGAGTTAGTAAGAAAACATGTTGGAACTACTTTTACATCACATACCCAAACAGACTGCTATATACTGTGTTACTGTCACAGGGTGAGAAAAATATACAGCCTGACAGGGAATGGAACCCAGGAGTCCTCGCTTACAAGGCAATTGCTCTCCTCGCTGAGCTATCTGGCCGCTTACATATACTTCTCCCCATAATGTGAACAGGTTAGTACTGTGACATAACAGTAAACAAATCCACAATCATTTAGGCAATGATTAATGTCTGTTAAATTATCACTAAAAAATATTTAGTCATACATAATTATAACATAAAATATGTTTACCAAGCCTGTGTGCATATGACAAAGAATATTCTGCTTTAATTGTTGCATGCTTGGCCTTGCCTACTAAGCTAACACCCAATTTTCTTTGTGGGCCTCTTCCCATCTTCCAAGATAATTCATTCACTGAATGGTTGCGGTGTTCCGAATGGCATAAAGGGTTAACTACAATATAGTGCATCAGTAAATAGGTTACAATATATCAATCAGAAATATGGGTCATAAAATATGATAGAAATTATTGTCATCATCTAAGTCACAGTTTCAAGTGTTTTTCATACTTAAATAATCCTAGTTATCAAACATTTAACAATATCTTATCAACAACAACACATCAATATACAAGTTTAAATTTGAATTTTGCGGCATTCTTGATAAGACTTCAAGTGATTTTGTTATAAACAATGATTGGAGTTAACTATGCTACGACTTTGATTTACTTAGTTTAGAGTACTAGAGTCAATGACCGAAGTGTCATCCCCTTCAAACCAATTATTGTTCAATTTCATTTAACTGTCAGTGCGGCATATATTAACCCTGCTGATTTAAATACCCACTACAGTACTCTGTACTCACTATTAATAAAAATATTTAGATCTATTTGTACCTATGAACAAGGATCATGAAACAAATATTATATATTTAAATCAGTGGGGTTAACGTTTGCCACTGATAGTTGAATAAAATTAAATATAGGTTTGAATCAGTTAAATAAACCACATTTCAATATAATAATCTTGAAATCTATTAATGGTATTTCAAATCAATACTCTTCACATATATTATTTCAATTTATTACACATGTTACTATTATATGGTACTAAAATTTGTTTAAGCATTTTCCAGTAAATTATCAAAAAGTGTTTGAACATTTAATGTTGTAGAGAAACCAATTGACTTGAACCATTTTATATTTTTAAATGTTCATTATCAATCAGTAAAAATGATACATTTTACCAAAATGGCCCGACAGACTGCAACTTACAGCTTCAAAGTCTTTGGGAAACTATGGCTTGAGGTATTAACCCCTAAATGAATAAATTTCTACACCTGTATTTAGAATTTAATGAAGGTTCTTGCTTTATGATTAAGTAATAATTGACTTTTAACAGTTTAAAATAATATCTAATAGATTTTGTAATAATTTTATAGATTTATTACACCTAATTATAATAGTGCAGTAATTTTATTGACCAGTATTATTGTGCCAGTCAGACTGTTAATATAAACTTGTGAAATTTCAAGCTTTAACAAATTTAAGCTGACTAAAGCCCATGTTGTTTTGAGCTGTGGCATGGGAACCTTGACATTGAACTTTTTTTACCAAGCTATTTTTAGTATTCTGAACCATAGTGCAAACTTTTAATATATACATTGTATTTGTTATTTAATTTTACAATTTTCACTGTAGATACATGTACTCCGTCTACAAAACTAGGATATGAAAGTGGTTGCCCAAACTGGTCATTTTAGCAACTAGCGCTACCGGTATATCTTGTTTATAGAAATTTGGTTGCTCAAAAGAAACATTTGGTTGCCCAACTAGAAATTGGTTGTCCTGGGCACTCAGACACCCACTAATTTTGTAGACTGGATACTTGCATAGCTAAAACCCTGTTAAGAAATGGTGAAAGCAATCAATAGCAAAAATCACAGCCAAGTGGAAGAACATCTACTCAACAGAATGTTTCCTAAACTCTTAACTGGTTTGAGTTAAGTTCTAGTCAGGGTCATGAAAGGGTATAATCTGCAAAAGTTGGGAATCAAACCCAAGACCCCTAGATTCCATACATCCTTTTATCAACATTTGTGCCAAGACTATGTCTAAACAAGAAATGAGTTTCATAAAGAACTGACAATAAATGGAAGAAAGATACGATAAAGAAAAACTTCAGCGCAATTGTTAACGACACCTGAAGCCCGACCGCCCAACCTTGGGCCTATTTTTGTTGAAAGATCCGGCTAAAAATCAAAAATACTTCTGAGTAAAAAACTTTTCATGGAGAATGAGTAATAGATTTTTACAAGATCATCAATTCTCTACTAATGGAAAGCTAATGACCATTACTCACAATGTAATCATTAGTATTCCTAACATAGAACATTTGGCAGGAAATAATAGATAAAATATCGTAATAAAACAAATATTGTATCATAAAATTGTCAGAACTCTTCAATTTAAAACACAATTAGCCTCTAATAGTATCATAATGCTAAAGGTCAAACACCACTAAATTTTTATACCAAAGATTAACACTACTAAATTGAAACTTACATATTTATTTGTTTGTAGGGACTATCAGCCCAAACAGATATATCTACTGAAACTTCAGTCTATATCAATCCACAGGTACTGAATCGTCAAATTCTATGGCAATAATTATTTATAAATAGCAATTCAAACAGATTGTCTGCTATGAAAAGTGCAATCATTTCTAAACTTCTTACATGCACCTTAAATCAAAATATTTTCTAGGCGGAGCTAAATCACCTATAAGTACAATGAGCAGTGCGTCTTGATATTACATCCCCTTATGTAATACAATAGTTTCAACAATTCATTCATATTGGGAAAATAAAAAAATATCCTGGCAGTATAAGTCTTGGTCAGAGTTGATGACTTGAATAGAAATACTGACCAAAAAAGTCAGAAATGGGCAAAATGCAATTAACAGTTAATTATCATACCCAATTAGTCATAAATCCCACTGTATTGTAAAGCTCACTTATCATACTATTTTTGATAATATGCTCACTTGTACTCAGGCGTTTGGTAACTTGCCTCCAAATAGAGCAAAATGCCTACTTTTAAGGGAGACAAATAGGGCCCAATTTAGCCCCAAAATGACCTAACCTCACTGGATATTGTCTAGTAAGTGAACAGAACCCAGGTGACAATGACTTGACAAAATTATGGGTGTACAAAATTGATAATAGATAACAGTTATCATACATAAATGATAATTTTACAAATATAGTAATCTCTCATATACAAACAATGTTACCATATCATCACTACACAACGTTCTTACGCTGTAAATTCTGATTATAATATCTTATAAATGGTAACTGAGTCAGCCAACTTTCAGTGAGTCATGGCAAAACTAGTTTACATCCTTTTTTATCATGCAGGGCTTGAAAATAACTTCTGAAGTGGATTAGCCAGAAGGACTTCCAACTATTCAAACCAAATGTTTATGTAACCCCATAAAAATCCATGGTCTAAACTGAGATCCGAACCCACAACCTCCTGAGTGGTAAGCAGACACTCTACCATGTCGCTATAAAAGCTGGCTTAAAGGCAAGAGAGTACAAGTGCTGTATTATACCTCTGCAACATACACCCCCTCAACAGAATTCTTAAAGCTTGATTGCCTGTGGGACAATCGTAAGTGCAATCACACAATTCCTAGTGGGTTGTTAAAGTTGGGTGCCAAATGTAACCTGGTAAATATCCATTATCCAAACTGAGATTCAAACCCACGACATCTGGAGGTGCAAGCCTACAACACTCTACCACATCGCCATAAAAGCTTACTTAAAGGCAAGGGAGTACAAGTGCCTTTTATACCTCTGCTATATTTACTTGTCAGAACAAAATGATACTTTGAAAATTTTAGGTTGATAACTATATTCTGGTTGCCCAAACAGACTACCCAAGGCTTAAGTTGCTTAAAAACTAAGTTTGGTTGTCACCAGCCATCGGACGACCCTTAATATCGATTCCTGTAATGTAGTTAGTCTATGTTATCCCTATCAAGTTAGGAAAAAGCTCAAGAGATGTTTGAAGTCTGCTTCCACATTCTTGATCAGCGAAATTCACAATTATGTACAATAGCCCTTGATTATTGAAATCACCTTGAATCAAGTGGTCCCTTACAGTACTTATTTACACCTAGATGGAGAGGAACAACAGAAGGTAAATTTCTTGCTCAAGGAAATTAGCAGTGGCCCTAGTGGGGTTCGTACCCAGGACCTCATAATCCCTGTTGTACGGCTGGACCACAGCCCCTTTTAAAGAAACACATAAAATACAAAAGAAATGTCTTGCTTTAAGGTTATATGGGCATCATAACCATTTTTAAACAAGGTTTAAATTATGCTAAACTCTTAATTTCACTATTAAGTGAAGACAGGTTAAACTCCTTATTTTACTATCAAGTTTTGAATGACATATAGAGGAGTAAATGACTCTATTACCTGGACAATTTAATCCTAAATTTCTTTATTTAAAACAGAAAGTATCCATTTTATTAACCCTGAGGGTGTTATCGGCACATTTAAAAACAAAATGATATGAGGGGAATAAAAAGAATTTGAAGTATGAGTGAGTGATACAAATGAAACAAATACTTACTGATTAAATAACTACAGCAAGAAATTTTACGATAAACAATCTTGATACACAAACAATCTTGTCAATTTACGTGCGATATTAAGTGATTATAATTTAATCGTAAAATCATAGGACAGTTGAATATCCTACGAAAAAAAAATATTTAAAAAAAAAATGATGCAGACGACATCAAAACTCAAAAGTTTTATTTGAGAGACTCTTCAATTAAAAAAGGTAGAAAAAATAACAATTTCCCATATGACTTAACAAAAAAGACGAGACAGTGATGAAAACAGTGATTTTAACTGATTTCAGGGTAGAAACGTACCCGTTAAATTACTACGCTGTCAAAAGACTTGACGAGTAAAATGTCTGTAAAACTTTATTTACGACGTTACGACATCCATAATATTCCCATCACATCAGCATCTTAATTTTATTTTACCTTGTCAACTTGTTAAAACGTAACCGAAGAAATGGTTGAATGTAATATAATATTTTATTAACAATGACGCGTTTTGTTGTGAGACAGACACAAATTATACTTTTCTTCAAAGTTCCGATCGTTAAATATTGCACTACCATCGTAAAAACATAATCAACGTAACGTTTGCGATTTAGTTTTCTGCATAACTTAAATGCAATACAGTCGATACGATTTTATCTCATATTTTTCATGGCATTTTTATACATATATGTTGTGAATATCATATTTGAATAAACTATAATGATATTACACTTATTTTGATATAAGGAGAAACAAGAAGGTCCGGAGAACCCTGGACTGCTCACCGAAGAAGGGTATTTGACACAAAATCTGAGAACATTTTCATATTAAGCCGTATGAAAACTGTGACCCCTGGGGCCCAGCCAATTTTGACCCCAATGGTATTATTTGAACATTTTTTTGTAAATGCCAAATTTAGTAGCTGTACACTTTGTGGTTTTTGACAAGAAGATTTTTTAAGTTTTTGACGACAGACACATACATGCACACAAGCTACTAGGAACTACTCAGCTCGGATGAGCTTACAAAAGATGACAAATGTATTTCCCAAACTACTTCTTAATCTGCTCCAGTCATCAATTAATAAAAATGTCAAGACAATTTAATTTCCTTATTTTTTTGACAGCCATTGTATATTTTGATATTTATAAAAATATTTAATGTAATGCAAGTCATCTTTGAAATAAAATGACAAAAATATTATCATGCTTTCAATTCTATCAAACTTTTTAGTACAATATTTTGTCTTTAGAATAAAATATCCTAAATTTTTTCAAGAACAAAAAAACCCTAAGATTCATCTGAGCAAAATTCAAATCCTGAACATTAATAAGTAAATCAACTTGTGATTCAAACAATGGTACATGGATAGATTTACAGTAAAGTAAAAATAATGTGTGGTATGCTTGATCAGTTTTTCTCAAAATTTCAATTTTTCAAGCACTCTTGGATGATATTATATTATCATATTCAAAATGAGTAATTTTTTTTTACATAGCATGTTGCATCAAATGGTTAATAAAAAACTGGCCATGAAATCACTGTTGAAACAAATATCATTCATGATAATACAGTAAATACAATTTTGCAACCAAGAAAATGAAATTTCCAAGAAAGTGTTAAAAATATGGGTATGAAATTTTGACCAATTAAGTTATTTATACTGATGACAGACTATATGCAGACATTATCAAAAAATGTATTAGATTTTATAAACCGGTATAATAATTATGTTTATAGCTGACTACAACATTTAATGGTAACCCTGATCAGAGAAATCAGCTTCAAACAGGCGACCCTCTCAATACCCATTTGCAAAGTGAATTGAAGCAATGGTTTGCTTAAGAACACAAAAAATCCCATGTATGATGCAAACAAATAGCATCATGACCCCTAATAAAGCACTAATTTTAACCAAAGCCCCATACAAACTAGCTCCAACAAAATTACACAGTCTAAACAAATTTATAGAACAGAACAATAATCTTATTTCTCAAATTACACCAGTCCTTTTTTATAGTAATACATTGGAATTTAACGACAATTCATAGAAATAAAATAAAATATAGAACAAAAAGTCTTACCTGGGGAGTTCTTAAAATCAGAATAAAAATCAATAAAACCTCATAGAACCACGAAACAACACAATTTCCTAATATGGTAATCGAAGTACCCTATCTCTACCTATAATGGTCAGTGAGTTATAATGTTAATTATATTGGTCATTTCATTACCTTGTGATCATAAAAGAGAATAAGCAAGTAGATGGTAGAAACTCATCACTTGGGAATACAACCGTAATAAATAGACATGATAGAGATATATCTTTAAGAACTACAGTGCCATTCAAAAGTTCATCTTTGACAACCTAGGGTATTATTTGTCAACGATAATATTCATAATGTATTCATGAGTAACAGTGGGTTTCCGACAATGCCAAAAATTTTGAATCAATAAAAAAGTTCTTCATTTACACTTTTGAATTTTATGCACCAAATTTTTATCATTTAAGGGTTTTGCATAAAACTTTCTGTCAGATGATTCAAAGGCATCAAACACTCAAATTATGCAAGAATATTATCATTCCTATCACTCAATGTTCCAAGAAAATCAACTCACATTTCATAGTCAATTTAGGCCTTCATTTTCTATCTGAAATTCTTAATTTTTTGGACATCTTTGATTTTTATGTTGTATATCCTTCAAAACTGAAATGACAATTATTATTGTACATGTATTTTGAAAGTTAAGAGGTTACACGAATGAAATCAATAACATTTATTCTGTATCAAATCAAAATCCTTAACCTTGCCTGTAAACAACATTGATTATAACATAGACATATGAACTATGGGGATTTTTAAGTGTTGAGAACAAACTTTTGTACGGCACTGTATAAGATAGATCCGTCGCTGTCTTGGAGTCCAACCATGAAATTAGATATAAAAAATCTCAGGGAGATGATTTTCTCTACTTGTCTATTTAGTTATATATATGTTTGTAATATCAGTATTAATTAGATCTTTGTTCTTGTCTGTTTGTTGAAGACACAAATACTTTCCAGTATTTTTTCACATTCATGAAAAGGAGATTGAAAACATATCAGCTACTGAAACAGTAAAAAACACCGACCTTTCATACAGCCAAAAAAACAAGAAAGAGATGTTTTAGATTTTTGAACTTTTGTTTTAAAATGGAAGTCACAAAAAAGAATGTAAGAGGATTCCACCTTGGAACAGACAGTGACAAATTAATAGCTACTGTGGGGTTAAATAATTTAGACTAGTTCTTTTTTGTGTTATTCTTGGTATTGGGAAGCATGCCATGGTACAAAATTCTAATGTTCTGTTTAAATTCATTGTCTTAGTAATAAGAACTATATTTTCCATTCATATTTTGTCAGATTGTATTAATTGTATGATTATGTGTTACCTAATACTGAAAACAAGAAAGGTAATGTGGAAACCACATTAAAGCTGGATTTTCATCAAGATCTGACAATAAATGACAGAGATATCCAACATATCAAAATCTTTAACACAATTGTAAACGACACCATACGCCTGCCCGACCGACCAGTTTTCTCCAAACTCTAAACCAAATCTTTCTGTTGAAAAATTAGGCTAACAATCTATATCTATAAATCAGGTTCTAGGTAGCACCAACAGCTTCATGTAAGAACAAACAATAACAAGATGTTGTAGTGAAAAACTGCACTATAGATATACCGTTAGTATTGGATTAGAGGTATTTATTCATTAAAAAAAACATCCTTTACATTTGTATGCCAATTTGCACTAAAATTATCATTTTAAGAAATTATAATTATCATTTTAACCAAATCAATGTGTAAGTAAGAAGATTTTAAACCATTCATTATTTTAACAAGCACAAATTCTTTTCAAATAATTGATTCCAGAAAAGTTTCAAAATCAAATTAACATTCATAGCTATAAAGAAAATTAAATGAACAAAAAACATCAATGAACAAAAACAATTCTAGAAACTGAATTCAGAAAACACTTAAAGGTGTTGCAATTCCTGACATAAGAACTTCATCAAAAATAATACAAAATTAACAAGTTGCTTCATTCAATCAAAGGAAATAGCTATTGTCAGTTGTTTGGCAACACAAGAACATAAAATGTTGAAATGACTTGAAAGAAACCATTATCGTATCTATTGTTTATAATTAAATAAACACTTTTAAATGTTTTTATAGTTTAGAAAGTGTTTCATGGAATTATTGCAAACATTAGTTCAAAGACAATGTAAAAACTGACTTTGATATATTTCTGTTAATATTTTATAATAAAAACTAATGATTTAAATGCTAATTGAATTAACTTTGATTCTATTGATGTGCAGCGCAAAACAAGTCTACATCCTTCTTTATTTTCATGCATTTAAATTACTTTTGCACTGATTCTGGTTAACTGGTAATCATAATTGTGTAGGAAACAGTTTCAGAAATAACAGATATTGGCTCATTAAAAGATTTTATAAAATGAAACATCATTACAGTTAATTATGTGCTACGAAAGTGAGAACTTTTAACTTAATTCTTTAAAATTATTAGTTTATTCTTTCATGCTTAACATTAAAATGTATTTATATCTTCAGTGCTTATATTAACTTATCACTGGTTTTGACTTGGCCAAATATCTTTTTACCACTCTAATACAATTTGATATTTTAAAAATGTTTTTACTTTTCAACAATTTGTATGAGAGAAATGCAACTTGGCCAAAATGTTTCGTAGGTTATTGACAGCCAGACATGACCACAGCACAAAGAAAATTTGTAAAAACTAAAATTAAATCAGCTAAAAATTAAAAGCATTATTTTCTTAAACCATTTCAACAAAGTAAATAGTGGAATTTGAAAATTAAATAGAAATTTCACACAACTGAATCAACAAAAAAACACACACAAGACGTAATCACAAAGTTGGAGACTAAAATTACAGAAATCAAGAGATTATTATATGGCTATAAAACACAAGGTTTTATATAATGTTTGATTTCTCTACACTTGGACATGTGACAGAAAACTTTGATAAATACACTGGGTAAGTATATGGTGACAGTATATAGAGACAAAATTACTAACAATGCATTCTGATATAATCTACAGTTAACTCTGGTTAAAATGAATCAACATGGCACAATGAAAATATGTTTGTTATTACATGTACAAGTGCCACAGTAGTCTTTTAAAAAATTCTAAGACAATCTGCTTTCATACATAAACTCATAAATACCATAAACAAATTTGAAGATTATTAAATTGAATTATTATTAAATTTTATTTAACTGCCTGTGGTGCATACATTAACGCCATTGATTTAAATACTTGATATTTGTTTGATAATCCCTTAATACAGAGATACGGTTAAGTATTTTTATTGTTAGTGAGTACAGAAATACTGTAGTGAGTATTTAGATCAGCAGGAGTAATGTATGAGCCAGAGATAGTTGTCAGGCCACATCAAATTGATCATATGTTCTATGGATTCGCTCGCACCTTAATTTTGACGGTTTTTACAAAAAAATATATTTTTATTTCCTCACTCGCTCATAAAAATTTGGTCAAACCGCTATATAAAGCAACTGAATTAAGATTTTTTAATTTTTTTTTTCTTCGCTGACTCGCCCCATTTTTTTCTAGAAAAATCTGTAGAACATATCATCAACTTGTTGTGGCCTGAACAAGATTTAAAAATATCACTTGGCTGCAATTTCTTGTAATATTTTTCTCCACTAAATAAGCCGCTCTCAATAACCAAATTTATGATATCTCTATCGATAGACTTGTGCAGTGAGCATGACCAAATGAGCTAGCTAGGTGAGGGGCTGGTAAAATAAGTTCTACTGTATAAAGGTAATATCAGTAAATCCACAGACAAATCCATCAAGCTAAGAAGAGATTAAATATGTATACAAAATAAAGTGAATGTCAACATTTTTAAGTTAATTCTTTATAGCCTTAAAAGACAGAATTAAGATGAAGCAAAAGTTAAACAAGGTATGCTGGGTGCAATTTCACACGCGATCATTTTAATTGACAAAATGAATTTCTTAAATTTCATCGTGATATGGTTCCCGATACCACGCTGTGAGTTTTTCAAAACTTGACAAAAGTAAATATGATGAAAACTTTAAAATGGCAATACATCAAGTACCGTCTTTAAATAAACTGAATTTGCTTTTGTTCACTCTGGATACCTACTGCGGTTTTTTAGATTTCGTTCCTCAGCCGAAAAAACTTCTCGCTTTAACGCACCTTTTACATTCAATGGTTTCCAGCAATGACAACAACATTTGTGGCATTATTAATCTTCCATGATGGATCATTCATGCTGATTGGTCCAATTTCTATACAAATCTCTTTTTCACAAGACTACGACAAATTTGAACCCCTTTTGGCAAGTAGCTCCCTAAAAAAGACACACAGAAACAGCTTTGTACTAGGGGTACAGTTTCAAAGCACCCTAAAATGTTTTCACCTTTTGACAGCAATTAACACTGGTCAGCCATCACACTGATGACTGAACAACAAGAAAAAGTGAAGACAGTTAACAAAATTGATGGGCAACGAGGCATGGGAAACAAAATAAATCATTTCTTTTCATATTTAAAAATTGTTATCAGCCCAACACATTAATTTCCCTATATTTTCTATGGGGTACAAACCTACTTCATTTAATACAGCAGTGAAGCCCGGCAGCTTTTAATTAATTCAATTTCATATTATTCAAGCTTGGCTGAAGATAATCTGCCGAATTGACAAGAAACAAATGTGTTTTATCAGGACTGAAAGAAGAATTCAGCATTTATTCATTCAACTGCTGTGACTTACTAACAATGCAAATAGAAATAATATAATAAATAATCAGAAAAGAACATCTGACGGTTAATGAATGCATAATTATTTTAATGACTTTTGCAAATATTTGATTTTTTACTAAAATGTAAGTACTTGCAAAACAGCTTTGTCGC
This sequence comes from Mactra quadrangularis, assembly GCA_025267735.1. Classification (NCBI taxonomy): domain Eukaryota; kingdom Metazoa; phylum Mollusca; class Bivalvia; order Venerida; family Mactridae; genus Mactra; species Mactra quadrangularis. The sequence goes on from CM046298.1 coordinate 4,739,575, forward strand.
TAATAATGAGTAAGCAAAAATATTCAGTATTTTTTTTTGTTAGGTTTAATGCCATAGCAACATGTTGCATATTTAGGTTATATCACGGCAGTCAGACCAGGCTTCATAAAAGTATGCCATGTCTGGGAATGTAAATTACAGTATGTTGGTCAAACACAACAAAAATGAAGTATGCAAATGAATAGTCATAAATTTGATATCATACATTATCCTCAAATTTTAACAACTGTCTCTTATCATTTTAACAGCAATGGTCAATCTAATATATAAAAGATTTTTCCTTCAAACCCTATGAGTAATAATTGTTACCATCAATTAAAAGAAACACAATGGATTTATAAACTCAAAACAATGTCACCATATGGTTTGAACAACAAAATCTCACACTAATTTTTTTATTAATGCCTTCTGTGTACTGTATTTATATATGTAGTTCATATTATTGTATTTTTAACATGTCTGGGAATGGAACCCACGATCCCTCCATCAGTAGACCTTGCGCTACCATCTGAGCTAGCTGGCTGTAAACGTTCAGTAAAAACTATACACTAATATGGTCTAGTATGAATGAATGTTTGGTTTCAATCCACTAAAGGGCGTAGGAGTTGTGCATATAATATATACAATTCATAAAATGAATGAATAAAAACCACAAAACCAGAGCAATCATACAGTAAAAAAGCCTCTGATAAAAATTCTTTAATTTTTGCACAAATACATGTACCCACTGTGGTCTATCATGCAAATAAGTTTGATTCCCATAAATTCATAAGTGAAAGACTTTGGCACACAAGATGTATGTACTAACATATAAATAAGTGCGAATCTATAAGCCTTCACATTGTTGCAGGGGTAAAAGAAATTTTTGTGTGTAAGTATTTTAATAGAAAAAAATATCTTCATGGGCATATTTTACAGAACTTACTAGTTCATATAATTGAAAGAAGGATATGTAAGCAGCTGGATAGCTCAACAAGATTCCAGTCCTGGTCATGCTGCATATTTTTCTTACTCTGTGACATTTGGGTCAGTTGAAAAGTCTTTGAGAAAAATAATGGTCTAGGATTCTAAAATTCAAGACAATCTTTCATTACCTGTTTATATTATGGGGGGAATGGAAAATAATGTAAGCAACCAGATAGCTCATTTGAGAGAGTACTCACCTTGTAAGTGAAGGGGACCCAGGTTTAAACCCCAGTCAGGCTGCACATTTTTTCCATCCTGAGTGAAATACCATTACCATAGTACACCATGATCCACATAGCCAATAAGCATTTGTAGCCTTTGCAACACATTATACTAAGGATATAACCATTTTAAAACAAACATACAAATTTGCCTTCTCTAAACTACTGAAAATGTAAACAGTTTTATTATTAAAGTGACAGTTTGACACAAAAGTGGCACAATTTCAGGTTAACCAATAAATATCCATGTTCCGAACTGAGATGCAAACCCACAACCTCTCTAGTCGTAAGCCGGCATTTTACCATGTAGTTATAAAAACAGCTCAAAGGCAAGGGAGCACAAGTGTCATTTTATACATCTACTACACAGACATATATACAGGTAAACTGGTTTAAGAACCCTATTTCAGTCTGGTAGTTTATGACATCATTAACTTGTTTGTAGGTAATTAAAGGGTAATATTAATTAAATGTATACCAGAATCATGGAATGTCATTACTTGAAACTTCATTGAAAATTAATTAACATTTTTGCAGGAAAATTCCAAACATTGTTCCACACTGATGGATCATTAAAAACTAACGAGATAATAGATGAATCCCAATGAAATTTATAGATTGATAAATTTATGATGTCAGATGTTACAAATTATTATATATCCGTATCATAGAAGAGGGTTTGGAAAGGGAATCCTTGGATAGCCAGCTCTACATAGGTTCAAATCCCATCAAAAACCTAACTTGTTGTTTCCTTGAGCAAGAAACTTTCCCCTTTTATGAACTGGAAACCAGGAAGCAGACTTAAAAGTAACCAGTCTGAGCTCAGCTGTAAGAACTTGTATCACAGTAAAGTTAAAATAAATAAGTATAAAAAATATAAATCCTGGATGTATGAATACCATGGTGTTGAATGTGCCCTACAACCAGGTTTCGAACACCTGAAAAACACCTTCAGTTGGCTGCAGAAATTAATCATCCATTCCACTGGCATCTGGTTTCACTTGTTGGGGCTTGGGCCATGAAAAAAATAGCTGAGAAAGACAGAATGCATGTTTTCTTATCATAATGGTTATAATCATGACACTCAAATGTTGTTATTGTTTGAATACATAAATTTGAATGCACTATTTACAAGCTGTGGATATTTGCTAATGATAATTAAGAAAAAATACTAAATCTAAATGTTATACTTACAGTTGTAGCTATGGTCATATCATCATTTATACATGGCAAAACTGCATTACATATGCTTTGTACATTTACAATATTCATAGCAAAGACCACACTTTCATGATAAAAAGACATGACAAAATACATCTACAATAGGGGTGTAACAATACGGTAAAAACTGTATTGCAATATATTGCGATATGCAAAACCAGTATTGCAATATATTGCAATAAGTACCGGTATTTAGCTTAGCAAAGCATTAATTAATGCATGTACCTCGTCCTAATTGGATCAGCATAGCACGCATATGGGTATTTTCAAATGATCCCTTATCCAATTGTTTGAATTACAAATGTTATTGTCTATTATGTTAGAAAAATGTGTGGTTTGAAACAGACTCTTGAAGATATTGTTCTTTCAATTGACTAAATGTTTAACCTTTAAAAGCACAGTAAGAGTGTTTCAAGTATTCAATTCATTTCAACATTTGTTTAAACATTTAACTATCATATTCTGATAAAAACAAGCAGTACGACACTTAACTACAAAAACCGGTTCAATGAAAAACGAACCGGTTAAAAACCGTTAGAACTCGTATTGCAATATTAACCGGTATATCGGTTAACCGTTACACCCCTAATATACAATATTAAATATTACAACACAGGTAATAAAAACAATAATGAAACATTTGCAATAAAGTACAGATTTTGATATCGGAGGGAACAAGTATGTAATAATAGGAACAATTGACCAGATGAGTTCATTAAGTAAACTTCTTAGCTTCAGTGTTCATTGACGAAATAAGATATACAGTTTTGATGATCATATAGATACAGATAAATTCCTACACAACTTTGATGTCAGACAGAAGGTGTCTTAAAAAGTTTGAAAGCTGTGAAAGTTCTGATGGTTTGTGGGCCTGACATCATAATTGTTTTCACTATAGAAAATAAGACAGGTATGTGAACAAGTAGTACTTATCTGATTAAGTAAAGTCATTGTCCATTTAGTTATGTCCTTCAACTTGAATCTACCATTTTATTCACATTTGCAGCAATTCCATGCTAGAATAGCTCATATTCAAAAACATAAATATTTAAACGACAAGAAGAAAAAACATATTTCTACGGTCAGTCACATTATTGAACTGAGAAATATGATAATTGCCTTATAAGTCTTTCAAGTCTGACATAGTAATTATGTAAAGTTATGGGTATGAAAATCCTTTTTATATGACAATAAATAAAGGAATATGAATCCTCCATATCTGTGTTCAATTCATGGTTCTAAATACTGTTTTAATGACTTGGTTCTATACTTTTGGCACAGTCATTTGCCTGTATATCCCTTTAAAACCTAAACATAATTAAGTGGACAAAGAATGAAAAATGGCCAAGATAGTACTTACCTATCTGTCCAGTGACAATGGCAACCTTATAGTCATTTCACCAGATACTAATACCATTCTGTTACACATAATCATTGGGACTTGCAATCTTCAAGGGGTGGTTCTAACCCTAAACTAAGGGATTAATGCCACTGTCAATGCAAAGAAATTGAAACCATTTCTAAAACATGAATCAGTCTACAATAATATGTTTACAAAACTACAATCAAACAATATATACTGACAGATATTAAACTTACGGATTGTCAAATTAATTTAATTGAATATTAAGTAAGACTGAAATCAAAATATTGAACAGCTGCACTACTGTTTATAAAACTTTTAGAACATTAATCAGTGTGTATTCAGTTAATACAAAAAGTAAAAGTGATTTTTCTTGTGAAAAACACATGGAAGCACATGAGAAGATATGTTGGTATGCACCATCAAAGTAATGTCGGTAGTAATCAAACATTTGAATTTTAGGGTAAAAACGCGTGGTCGCGAAAACATATGACATTTTGCTTTTGTAAAGTAACCGGGACTTGACAACTAAGCTTATATTACATTATGGTAAATGTATACTTAATCAAACAGGATTCTCTCGATAAAACGAGTTAAGAATTACGTACATTCATGTGAAACATCTAAAACTGCAAATCGATCATACAAATGCAGACCTCCTTTTTTCAGCGCGATGTGTTCCGAATGTAGCATCACTATTTACTGTCATGGAAAGTAATGATTAGTAATGTAAAGTAAAATAAAATTATATATGGTGAAAAAATAATACTTGGTTTACTGCAATTTGTGCATCTGGTTTGACAATGTTTCTTTTTCGCCTGTGCTTTCTTCATATTAAATTTGCGAAACGATAAGATACGATAGGCCCACGATACGATACGATAGCTATTCAATGCAAAGTAATGCAACGCTGACAAATACTAATATGCATGTAAATATAATTACAAATATATAAGACAATGTATTTCAAAATATTACAATACAACACCCTGCAACACAGAACAATACAATACAAAATAACAGAAAACAGCATAAGTCTGTCAGTGAACTATACTATAGACATTTTCCCCTATATATCAGACAGTCGGAACTGTGTTGAAATAATTATTGTTCTATGTGACAAATTGAATGGTTCGATGCATTACAATCAGTCTAGTTCTGATATAATAAAATACTGTTATAAAAATGCTGATTACACAGTTATTGGGATATCATTATACTATAAAACATCTACGTACAGGAACAATATGATGTATAACATTGTCTGGGTAAAACACATTAGATATTAGACACATAAAATCATACTTTGTTTTATATGGTTGTAGATTGTTTCATCCAGAAAGACTGATAGAAGTATTGACGTGAATAAGTGGATACGTCTTTGAGTTGATAATCAATATATTAAAGTCAACTTCACATTAGTTCAAATAATATCAAAATGCTATGTTGTTTTCATTAAAGTCACTATGATATACTGACGACCAAATTTTAGTTTGGGTTTTGATCTACCTTCAGTTTGAAGGGCAATAGATATCATTAACATATTTTACATTCTCGTATCCCGAGGTTATCACGATTCTTGATCTAAGTATTGAGAATCCTACTAGACTCTGGGTACGAGAATGCATGTTTTAAAGTGAAGTTTCATTTCTTATAAGTTGTTTTTCATAAGAAGTGTTTGGAATAATGTTTTAACGAGTTATATGAATTATTTCTTTATGGTCTTGATGTAGGAACTTTAAGCAAGAAATTTATTCATCTAGCTCAGGTCTCAATTCTAATAGACAATGAATCACAACGCAAATGTTGTAAGACTTTTTATTAGATTTCTGAGGATACGATTTCTCGTTTTACACAATACAGCAATGGGCCGTCCATATTTTTAAAAATACTTTCATCAAATATTTCAATGACGAGATAATATCTAGCGTACATAATGATATTTTGTAAACACATTGGAATGTAGAATTGTATATTAAAATACAAACACTATTTGAGACAGTCACTGTGCGATGTCTTCCAGTATCAATATATAACATTAATGGTTAAATATCAAAATGTTGTGAAAACAGATTACAATCTTTATGGAAAAATGCAACTTTTATTACTGTTATACATTTTGTGTTAATATTAATAGTGTGTGCATAACTCAACTTGCATTGTTTCGTAAAACTTGTATGACACATGTGCACAATCAAAGATTTTTATGTAGTATACCCTGGTAGTAATTTGATTATTGTTTCATCAATTCAGTGACTGATACATAGAGCTACATCGTCAACCCGATTTACAGTAAAAGTTTATTGACTCGAACACCATCACAAGTCGAACTACTTAGGTGGATCGAACACTTCGTTTGGCACTGATCATCTTCTCTTCGGACACCCGCCTAACTCGAGCTATTTCTCAAGAACTCGAGTTCGAGCCAGCTTACTTTTACTGTACTCCCAAATTATAAAATTTGATCACCGAGTAATAATCAAATGACATTAGATCAAATAGACCGTTGTATTTAAATAGAACATCAAAAACATAGAATGTATAGATAAACAGAATGAGTAAATAAATGATGATTTTAAAGTCATTCTTATTAAATAAGTAATATTTTTCACAAGAGAAAACTAATAAAATTAAGAGAACAGAATATAGTAAATTTATTCAGAAAATACGAAGTACATGCGTGTATTCATAAATACAATCATAAAAGTATCTAAAAAAAGCATACATAATCAATACATTTGCGTATAAAAATGAATATTGACAAGAAGATGGACTGAATTACAGTTCTATAGAAGAATAACTAGATAGTAACACACAAAGTCAAATAACTTTAAGCTGCTGCTTTATTTCGACATTTAGACGATAATATTACATACTTTGATCTATAACATGTATTTGATATAAGAGTAATTTGAATTTAAAAGTATCGTGATATATATCGTGTCGCAACTACTGTATCGTGATAGATACCGTATCGCAACTACTGTATCGTATCGGGATCGTATCGTATCGCATGTTGACTGGTGAAATGCAGCCTATATTTACGTTATTGACTTCAACAGATGAAATATAACTTTTATATACCCTGTACTTAATACCTTAATAGTTTTATAGCTTCTAGTAATTAGTAATTAATGCGCAATTAATTAGAAAAGTCTTGACGTAATGGTCGATACACTTAATTACCTGTTTGTTATTTTTTTCCCTGAAATCTGATTGCATTAAAGGTGCTAGTTCATAGATTTCAACTTAAATATCGACTTTTCAAAAACTGACAAAATTGTGTAGAAACATGTTGAAAAACAAGAGTAGTGTTCTGATCATGACAATGTTTAAGCAATTTGACATACAATGTACAACAGTTGAATGTGGTGCTTTTATGTATAAAAGGTATGCCGTTAGTAACGGTATAGATTATTTCAGGGCGTTGTTTTGTGACTTTTATTTTATATTTATCACAATTTATATATTTTAGGTCAGTTTGTTCTTAAATACGAAAAAATCATGTGCTTTTAGGATTTGCAGTGTTGGATGAAAATATCAATTAAAATATAAAATCTCATATTTTTGTTGTCAGAATCGAGGACTTCAATTCACGTCATTTGTAGAAAAAAGATTATACGTAATATATATTTGTGTATAATGCCTCTAACAAAACACAGAACTTAGCATGAAAGAGACATAATATTTGCCAATGTTGGAATAAGATCGTTGTTATTTCAACTCGTGAGATCAGAAAACGACATTTTCACTCGTGGCTAAAATTTAAAAAAAGTTTTCTGAGCTCAGTTTGAAAATAAAGATCGATCTTACACCAAAATCGACTATATTTATCCTTATTTCTTTACACTCTTACAAACAAAGGCAGATCATCTTAAAAGACCCTCTTGTATGGTTCCATGTTTTAAAATATCAACTTTTAAACCAAATCTGTGAAGACGTAGCTTTAAAGTATCGTTGATGTACATTATCATTTAATCGGCACCTGTTGGCAAGTAGTTGAAAGACTCACACAAATTGGATAGATACTTGACGTGTTCTCTAATTAATATTAGTTGATTTTTCGTCGAACTTGACGTCGACCTGTCTGATGTAACGCAACTGTTACCAAGGGAGGTCATTCATACGTGATAAAAACTGAAAAATGTACGAGTTTCTTCCCTTGTACTGTATATTGTTTAGTTTGGGAGATAAGCGAGGAGGTTCGATTTCCGTTTATTCCATTAATAGTTCTCTCCCTTTAATCAGACATTTTACTAATCAACGGATAAGCGTTTGTTCTTATTCTACTTGAAACAATTGCCTTGATGCGTACAAAGTCTTTTAATGAAGAACCAACGACAGTTTGTAAACTATGCAACAATATAAACAGTCAATTCGGTAACCCAAACAAGTACATGTATGAAGTTGATTCAATTGTATTGAATGTCGTACAGGAAATATTATACATTTTGGTAAATACATGTTATTATTTGAATTAATATTGTTTATCTCATATTTCATATTTTTGTCTATTTTTTTTTACTTATTTCTTTAAGTTATATAAAGCTATATTTGATTGTATACGACTGGATGAATACCTTATCGTGTATGAGGGTTTAACTTGTCGAGGCCGAGAATCCAATCAGGCACAATGATTTTAGTGGCTTTTCGTAACAACCCTACTTTCTATATGTGAGTTTTCTCGCGTTATTCTCTAAGTTAGTGAAATAATAGGGGATATTTACTAAGCAAAATGTTTAAAAAGAATGCCTTCTTATTTTTTTAAAATTAATGTCTTTCTTACACACTGCTTTAATAAAATGTACTAGCAGAAACACATACATATACATGTATGTTTCTGACCCTGTCAAAAAAACAGAAGCAGAAATGAAATGGTTGCTATTACTTGTAAACTTTTTTTACTCGAATTCTGCTATTATTTGCAATATTTGGTCATGTTTTTTTTTTGTATTTTTTATCATTTTTTCTTTGAGAAAAGGCGTTCTATGATTTTGGACCCTTTTTGAAGCAAACTCAAATCTTAGATTCAAGTACTGTTAATAAAGACAATATGAAATAGTCATAAGAGGAAATAATCCTTTTTTAAAACGTTCATAAACTATGTAAATAATTGTATGGAAATAGTGTGTCCTGAAACGTGCACGTTTCATGTGGAACTACCTCGGCGATCTTCTACGCAGATTAACATCGTAGATGATAGCCGAAGTTGTTCCGAATGCATTCTCGTACCCAGAGTTGAGTAGGATTCTCAAAATAGCTAGTATTGAGAATCCTACTCGACTCTGGGTACGAGAATGTTCCGAATGGTGTACGTTTATGATTTTACCCAAATCGTGATACATTGTAGTTCAATGTTCTTTAAGATGGTCAATGAACCGATTGTTGGCTATTTATGTAAGGAACGTTAAAATAATGTAAATTAGTGTATTGTATATATTTAGCAGAAAAAAATCCATGGTCAATATTTCTACAAGAATATGACATTTTTTCATATCATAAACAGTACCGTTTTCCATTATCCATTATCAATGATTTTTCCCTATTCATATTACCTAGCGAATCCTTTTACGGAGAAAATAGTTCCACGGGTCTTCTGGGACGTTCTGCTAGTGGCAACCCATTAGCCGAACAACAGCTCAGAGAATCAACAAATTTACTCCGACAAATAAAATAACACCTAACCGCTTTGTTAGATTGATTCTATTCGACTCGAGTAATAATTGTTTTTGTTTCAACGGTCAAGACATTATGGAAAGTGTGATTACTCCGTCCTGGGATCAAAGCATTTATTTGACCATCGCTCGATTTGAACGACAATAGGAATTTTGCGTGTCCAGTAGAAGAAAACGTCAATTCGCTTTCGTGCCAGTTTGTCATCGGACCACGGTCATCAGTTTGGCTCATGTTAAATGATCATTAGTTTTACAATTAAAATAGTATATTGCACATTGTTTGGTACTTAATGAGAAGAAAACGTGTTAACAGGTTTTTTTCTTTATGATTCTGACATTTAACATTTATGTTTTGTTGACGTACATCATTCATGCTGTATGGTTTTCCGGTGACATCGTGCTTGTAATTAAATCAAACTAATAGCTGCAATCAACTTAACGTTTTCTACGTTGCTTATGAATAGTACCGTACAAAACAGAATATTTTTGTATTTCAAAGTCAGAGAATAATGACATTTCTTACTATCATTGTAATACTCGTACTAATTTATTTTAGCTCGATTGTGAAACAAGTTCTTACAACTTAGATTTATCATTTTCGTGTCATCTTTCTGGTCCCCCAGTACTGGGCTAGTAGGATAAAGTTTCTTGGTCAAGGAAACAACTGAGTAGGTTTTGTTTGGGATTCGAACCAAGGTGGGGCTGGCTATCCAATGATTACAAGTCCAACGTCGTAATCGCTCCGCCACAATCAGTGTTACGATTTAGATCTTCATAATTGATCTTTAAAACAATACACATAAAATATAATAGTAACTTTGTCAATTGAACTATAAAAAGACATAGACGTATACCCTTGAAAGCTTTATATCTTTCTATGTAGTATAAATAACGAATATCACCAAGGGGTTCTGAATGCATAAAATGATTCAATTCTCTTCAGCATTATTATATAATACATTCAGATCCGGTGAGAGTAAATGTTTTATACATGACCTTTAGAGAAAGTCGACTTTTACGTGAATTTATAAAATTCTGCAAGATAGAGTCAAATATGGTTAAAAATGACATCAATTTTTACCTTTAGAAAATTATGTAAATGGCTGAGGGCTTGTTTCGTCTGAGAACTTCAGTCTCAAAAACTGATGTAATTAACTAACCTTTCAGAATTTATCCAAATTATCGGCGCATATTTTCTTTCAACTATTATATTTTGTTCAGTTGACTGGCAAATCGTCATCTTTAGGGATTTATATAACCGAATAATTCATCTTAAGTAGAATTGTAATTTGATATATCGAAGCAATCACGCTTTGTTTTACCGTTTTCTTCAAATTGATCCAGGGTGTTAATTCGACTAACCTTCTCCGTAATTGTATCAAGGAGACGCAGATAGTTTCCCAAAGCGTCGCCAAGGGGACGTCACTTCTCTCGTAAGTCACGTGGGGATTTCCGTAATGGCGTCAGATTGTCACCAAGATTCGAAATGGTGAAGTTTTAGTCAGATTTATGTTTGATAATTTGACAAATCAAATTAATGTGCGAAGCAGGAGGTCAAGAAATCCACGTAGACCCTAATTCTTATAAATGAGAGAAGCGTTTGACAATTTATGAGACGAGAAAGGCATTAATCTAAAATGTATGTTTCAGCTCGTAAAATATTTTATGATTTCTTGCCATCGTCTTGATAAAAAGGCGAAATATACCTACCTGGATATATGGGAATCAGTTTAAAACCATTTGTCACTTTAACCAATGGGATTGCTTTTACAGAGAGCACGCGTAGACGATTTAAGATAATTGTATACATTTCCCTTGATGTGGAACCATTTCTATAAACTTTTTACTTTTGTCATAAATCTATTTACCTAAAATAAGAATATCAAGTGTCAATTTTCATAGTCTTGCTGACACATGGGTGCAATGTTAAAGAATTGCTTTGAAATGGACTTATGACAATCTCAAAATGTCAGATGTTATGTACGCTACCGAGGGATGATCGGAAGAATTTGTTTTGCGCTCATAGACTTTCTGTGCGACGCAACGTACGCTTTGCATCATGGGTAAAACATTCATTTACCTGAAACCGCATGATCCAAATCCAAGCCTCACCCAGTACTTTCTTTGGTGACAAGAAATTAATATTTATTTTTAAGTTGTTAAGACTTAACCCACGTACAAAGTAAATAAGCACAAAACACTGTCCTGTTTTGAGGATTATGTTTTTCATCGAAGCTGAATAATTTGAAAAATGCTTCAGAAAAAAATCAGACTTATACAGCGAATCTGCAATTTATTTAAATGTACAAAGTTATTTAAAATAAATAATAAAAAACTACGCAGTATGTTGGTTTTATAGTGTTTCTAATGAAAAAGATTCTTTTTAATAAATGAAATCTTCACTTAAAGATATCTATGTTATTTATTGCATTCCACAGTGAAAGTAGATCGAAACCGAAAATAGAATTTGGATGAAATCTTGTGAAAGAGAGATAAATCCTCAACATTACATAGGTAAGCTCTAAAACTATATTGGAGCATATATTAAAGGTACTACAAATGTAGTTCAAAGATTTGGTTAAGATTGTTCTACATTTTCAAAATACCATTTATTGTATGTAATTGTGTTGCTATATGTTGCAAGAATTTACAATAAAAGTCACGATAATGCACTGAAATTGTCTATGTCGTGACACACGGGGTAGATTTTTCCTACTTGTTTCAACACCATCATAGTATGTCATTTTGCATTAAAATTGTCATTATCAAATCACTAATTTCCTGCTTCAAAACTGTTTCCAAACAATTATGATAGTTTCAGAAAAAGTTGATGTTCAAGTTGAAATCTGTGAATGAGTACCTTTAATTAACGTCAATTATAAATGAATACAGTGTACTTTTATAAAAGAGTCCTCCTATTTTAAGAAACGGACACTTCGTCAAACTAAAAGTTTGAAAGCAAAATGGTTTGACAGGTACATTGTGTCTCTTATGAATATTATGCCTTTAGTTTTGACTCCATGGTTTTAAAACAGATTTCAGTTCTTCGGTAAATGAATGCACCTTCATAGAGTTGCTTTAACTTGTGCTTTTCTACCGTTTAACTAACTTACTATTCACAGCACGTGTTTTAAAATAGGTCTTGAGAAGTTTGAATGAAATTTTGATTGTTCCAAGTTTTTTTGTTAACCAGTATACCAATATGTATTTATTTAAATGTTATTCCCGTCTGTGGGTTAGTGTTTTGCGGTGAAATTTGTATAAAAACAAACAGAATGGACTACTCGCCGTCCGATTATTTTCACAAGGGAAATTTCGACTAGTCTCCCATAAAATTGAATTGCTTTCCGAAATAGGGCAATACAGCGATCTCCGTAACCATAGAAGGCAAATTATGGAACGATGATATTTCGATTTCTAATTCCACCTAGAATTCTTGGAGCGATATAGTCGTGTGTTTGCAAGCATAATAACCCAAAGGAATCCGAATGTTAATGGAATCAGCATTCGGCATACCCTTAGGGTTTACCGTTATACCTAAATTTCGATTTTGTAATGTCTCCAGAAACGATGATTGATCGGGGAGGATTCCATCTATTCTGTTTTGTTTTACTGGATTTAGAGATTTGGTGATTGAACTGAATTGAAAGCACACTGAAATATTAAGGAATAGAGGAATTTTGTTACAATGTTCATGTATTACTCCTTACGAAATTGTTATAAATATATTTAACATTGTCTAGGAAGTAAATTTGTAAGTCCATGGCGGCATGACATCGACGTCAAATGTTTGATTTGTGTATTAAAATAAAATAAGGTATTATTTTTCTCGTGAGATTGATTTGGGCATCAAAATTGTATTGTTTATAATTATTATATAGCATATTTGTTTAGCGCTATTTTCATATTGAAAATATGTTTAAAAGCGCTTTACAATCATTATTCAAAATCTTTTTTTTTAATATTAAATTAGATTTTTTAGACGGTCTTATTTATGTTTGTGAAGAATATGATGTCAATGTGTTTAAAATAATTATTTTAACATTTTTGCATTATCAGTCACATTGTCTACAAAGTGATAAGTCCATAGCGGCATAACACTAAAGTCATGAGTTAGATTTTAGAATCAAAATTCATGCAGTAGATGCATGTATTTCTTAAGTTTGTGCAGTAAACATTGCAAGTGTGTTTAAATATTTCTTTTTACATTTTTGCGTTATTTAATTAGATGATCTTTTATAGTCGGTGATAATAAATGATGTATTAAGATCAAACTTGAATAAATTTGTGTCGTCAAATCGTTATGATTTTTTTTTTCTAGTTTGTGCGAGGTTTGGATAATAATTTTAACGCTTATATTTTAATTAAGAATGTATATATAGTAATATTTTAAAGTTTTGAATGTGATCGTCAATTTTAATTATATTAAAAAAATTACTGTTTATTTTACAGAATGAGTATTTTTGAAAACAAAATAGACGAAAAAGTTGACGAACAAAATAGCAATAAAACGAATGGTTTTGATTGAAGTGACGAATATGACGAAGAAGCTGATGTATTAAATGAATGAAAATTTTTCTTCGTTTGTTTCTATTTTTGTTCCTTTTTTCTTCTTTAGTTTTGTTTGTCTTTCTGTTGCCATTCTAAGGAGAAAACATTTATCTATGCATGCATGTTTAAATCTGTTGAATAGAATAAGTTATAATGGAAAAACTGGTATCTGAATAAACTTGAGTAAAAAATCATGATTTTGAGTAATACATCTTATGTATATACATGTATACAGTGTTTTTAACTTTGGAACGTAGTCGGCCACCCATGTTACAGACATCCAATGAATTCCTATTGCATTCTATAAGCATTCACCAACATTAAATGCCGTAATGAATATTTACTAAGTGACTTTCAACATAAACAAACAGGCAATCCTAGACGTGCTCTCATTATGAGCTATGTTTTGAACATTATATTTTAAAAATATGAACCGTGACTAAGTTGATTTTACAATTCATTTTCCACTGTAACATTAAGCCAACGTTTGTTTTCAGCCAACAAACCATTCAATGTACAAAGTATAATGGCACAATGCAATCTGTTACTGTATTCTTTGACTCTATGCTAGACTCTATCAACAAGCTCTTCGTCACGACAGTTTGTCATTAAGTCATATTCTATGGCATCTAATTGTTTAATGATATCAGCCTTTGAAACAAGAGTGATTTTCCATTCCATGATTACAAAAATACATGAATCCCCTACTCCTCATATTGCTTTGCTTTGGTTTTTCAATTTTTATAATTGACCAATATCGATATGAAAGCGGGAAATCATTAGAGGAAATTGCAATTAACGCGCACGTGGCGGAAGTCATGGGAACTGGAAAACAAATGATCCCATACTCACAACAATTCTCAGATATTGACTTGAGCTCTTTAAATTCTTCTCATATATTTGCTACAACACACAATTCACACGAATTGCGCATGCGCTAAATGAGTCCAACACGTGACCATTCACGTGACCATGTACTTTAATTTTATTACATGATATCTGTTTGAATTATCAGATAATTAGAAAATAATTTTATAAAATTTCTGATATTTCACTGGGTTGGATTTATTCCATTTGTCAATTAGTCGCAGAAACTTGGAACTTTTCTTTCTTACACACGGTTGCTTATCCTGGAATATCCAAGGTTTCCCAGGAACTCTTTAACACTTGAAGAGTTCGACATTGTATGTAGTGACATGTACCACGTACCTTGAACATTGCTTTTTCTGGATCATTTTTCATCTTCAATTTATGCCGGAAAAAAAGTAGAGAATTCTCACACAGTAAAAAAGATAAAATTTGACTAAGGCATTGCCTTAAATGCATCATCGCTATTTTAGTATCTTACTTAAAATAAGGGTCTCTTCTACCACTGTGCGAGATTTTACTTTATTTGTTAGACTGTTTCTAGGAAAATGGTTTGAAAGTCATGATATGAGTTTTCCTTGCCTCAACAACGACATTTCAACGACATTTCAAATGACATAAATAAATAACCGATGGATTATGTTTGACGCATTCTAGAATTTTCGAAACAGTATACACGCACATATTTCCTCTTACTGACAATATTATTATGCATAAAATGTGTTTCTGTGATAAACTTCATAACAATCGTCTAAATATGCGGACAAGTATATTTGAGCTTAATGGATGTGCGTGGTTCTTATCTTTCATCCAACTGAATAAGGGACTTTAGTCAGTTATTTCCCCTTGTTTACTCTTCAAATAGGTAGGTCCAGTTAGTTGGATTACGCGGATTTTACCCTTACTTTTCAATGGGAATTTGCCAAAATTTATCTTAAATAACTTTTTTGTAAATCAGTTAATTTGTACAAAATTCAAGTTAAGTATTTGTAAGGTAAAGAACTATATAAATTTCACCACTAAGTCTTCTGTTAATATCTTCATTAGCAAGAAAGATATTAGATGAAATATTTTGTTATCCTTACATAGGACTTCAATAATAAAATCCGTGAATTCCAACTGTAAGGACCTAATTACCAATTACATTGCTTCAGATTTTATCAGGGGAAGATAACTGACTAAAGTCCCTTATTGTGTGCTATTTCTTAAGTGCAAGTTGGTGTTAAATACAGAAAGTTCTCAATAGCAAAACCATATTAGTAACTGCTGTATTAATACATCCAAATCCCTTCAGTATGTGCGTCCACATATAAAAATATTTCACGAATATGGGGACTGTTTTACCAGTTGAAATATTCGTTTTAATTTGACCTTCTAGATAGGATGTAGCAAATTCAAGCGAACAGTGCTTGGAAATATTAAGAATTGCTCTATTCAATGATCTTAAAAACTTTCATAACTTAAATATTTTATTGCAAATGAGATTTATTGTAAACTAGATAAAATATATAATTGTGTTAATACATGGTGAAATATGGTCACACATAAATCATAAGATGAGTAATTTTGTTAATTTATATTGTTATACAATGTATGTTCATGTGTGTTATTCATACACCATGCTTTGTATAGTATACATTGTATTTTCATAGGTGTAATTCTTACATTAAATGGATGTAAATAACACATAATTTATCCTTTATAATATAATTGTTTTGTTTTATGTATTATGAATTTGCATTACTTTGTAAAATTTTTTTGTAAATGTGTTATTATCTCCATAATGGAGGATTCAATAAATATGTATATGAACACATCGCAAAAATTATATCTGCTGTACTTTCAGACTCTATCAAGCCTTATGCCTCAGTCCCATAAAATCGTGGCTCGTTGCGGACCCGTACGTGCAGACAGCCGTAGGCCGTGGGAAGCCTTGCGTATTAAGTTGACGGTACGCACATGGCACAGAGCAACAAACCCGTACGGAGCTGTAGCTGATACTCGGCCACGATTTTGTTCACGATTTGACTTTGAAACTAATACATGTATCCTGGGCTCATCTCACGGACCCTGGTAAAAACGTAACAGTACGTGCGACGGGTACGCAAGAGTTCGTTCGGGTCCTAGTGGAGCTTGATCGCACGGCGCCCGTACGGTGCCCTAACGGCTATTTTTATGTTTATGGGACTGTAGCATTCGGAGTCATTAGGTACGGAATCCGTAGAAGGTTCCGTCAGTATATAAAATAGATGTGAATAAATGGTAACTTTATACCCAGGGTCATTGAATGGTACAAAGAATGATCCCTTTCAATTTTGGTTACCAGGACTCAAAATGAAAGATCATTTCTTTTGAATTAAAGAAAAATTCCAATCATATACATTACAAACTTTGAAATCATCGTCAGCCCTTTGATTTATGCTCGGACACGGTCCAGCGAGCCATGCGTTGATGTCCTGAGGTCGGACTAAAAACAAAATGGCTGCCATTTTAGCTGTGTTTTTTCTTAAAGAAGAGCAGCAAAATGACTCATCAATATTTTAAAAAATGATGTTTTTTATCATAAATGATATATTCCTTCCTTAACAAATCCTGATCAGATATTTATCAGTCAATGACGAAATGATTCAAATTGAATTAATCAAAAATCGGTAGCGATTCTCACGCACGTTCCATTTTTACGGACACCGTTCCATCACATTGGAAGCGCGTGCCGCAGACATGCTGGAACTATTTTCACAGAGTTCTAACATGATTTGTTGACATCATTGTTCAGTTGATATGCTTTGCACGTGAATAATGTGAATAATTTGATTTTTGAGGGGTCCTCATTTTCTCCACGTTCCTCCATTAAATATCAAATGAAAGGAATCCCGTGACCCTGTTCGACCAGATTCCATCGGACTATCTGATTCAATTAATCGGGTCATTGTTTGTTTACCAATTACAGTCTTTTGTCATGCAAACAATATCGCCAATCCATCAAATTAATGTTCATTTATAATGTTATACATTTTAAAAATGAGCATCACTCATCGATCATAATTATTGATCCAAGATTGCTTTTGGGTTGAGTTCTACGCCGTAGCAACACATTGCATCCATAGTTTATATCACGTCGATCAGTCAACCAACTCATCGTTCCTGGAAGGGCTAAACCTTTGGATAAAGCTGTTAACCTGTAACTAAGTTCATACTCCCGTCAGTGACTGACATTATTAAGAATCAGTGGTAGGAGGTGGAATGGCAGTAAATACCATTTCATGACTATAATCCACGAAAGTATGCCCGTCTAAAACTCGAACATACGACCCCTCAATCAGTAAACTTATTTCCTACTTGATTACCCGATGGACTCAGGGTTTTTGAAAAATAATTTGCAAACCTGAAAACTCGAAATTATTGTAATATTTAAGTGGAATGATAAATATTTGTGGAAGGGGACATAGAACAGTTCATTTGAACTTGGAAACAAAATAACTAGATTGCTGTACCTAATATTCTTAACCTCCTCTCCTCCCCCCCCCCTCAAAAAGAGAAGGCGATGATTCGATCCATCTTTGGCTCATTAAAAAGACAAAAAACAGCGATCTTTATTTTATAGCCCGTATTATATTTTTTCAAAAACTAGTCATGAAATATATCACATTTCTGGGACATTTGGGAGTTATTTAAATACGGTGTCTTAAGACAAAAGCCGAGTATAATGAGGAAACCAAAACTGCCCATTGGATCTCGCGTGATCTCGCGTCATTACGTTCTCTTGGGGTTAAGCCGATTTGTTTGGCATTAGGCTTGTATTGACGTCGGATTGTGTTCTCCTAGTTTCAAACGAATATCCTCTTATTTTCTCATTTATAAATACGGTATTCGTGTTTTTATTTTGCGTTCTCTTGAAGGTATTTAGACGTGCAATTACTATTTGTTAAATTTACGATTGCTTAAATAAGCCAGTAAAATTAGCTTAGCCGAGGAACTCCATCTCTTAAGCCGTATAAAACAAGCACTAAATTACAATGTAATTAAAGACTGCTTCTCCAAACATACAAATCATCGTTCTATTAGATACAAACACACATTTATCTGTATTAACTAATGGGTTTATTACAGTTCCTTAATCCTAGAAGGGGGTTGTTCCCTCTTTTAGCTATATTATAGTTTTGTCGTTCGCTGTTTTGATATTAAGAAGTGACTTAGTCATCTTATTTATTACACTCTTTTAAATCTTTTCAGACACAGAATCCTAAAATGAAAATTTCACTGTGTTTAGTTTTATACCGAAATTGTGATTTTGAAAAACAAAATCTATTCAACGCCGAATCCGTTCATACACGTCGTTTCTTATGATATTTAAGAGCCACGGTACGTATGCATACAAATTATATACATGTACGTTGTATGTACATTTTATGTATCATTCGTCCCCTTAATTCAAAACGGTATCACAGTGTTCTTAAATCTTATATATGATGGTACCCTTTTGCATTAAGGGGACGAATTATATTATATAATACAAACATGTATTATAGAAAACAACACATGCCCAGCCTATAAACGCTTATCTGATCACTTAAATAAATAAATATACATTTATATGTAACAAATTGTCAAACAAATTTGGGGGAATCTTTTTTGCCGACAGTCTGTGTTTCAAGCTAAACTCTCACATAATGGTTATTATATGTTACACGTCTGGACTATTTCTTAATGACCATCATTACCTCAAATTTATCTATCTCTTTTTATAATAAAAATATCACCACTTTTTTGTCTGCTCATTAACTGTTATAGCGCAAAAGGGATGAAAAATGAGCAGATAGAAGGCGAGGCAATTTTCTTGATAATTAACTCATATGACCATAAATTTCCTTCGCAAATGGCTGCGGACTATTTTTTGTCTTGATGTACGTCGCGGATGATTAAATTGTGAAGTCCCGAGTGCATCAGTAACCTTACGCCATGACACTTTGAGCTGTGCAATTGGTACCGCTAATGACGTCCCTGATGAATAGTACAGGCCCAAACCTTGGCACATTTGCGTCAATTTCTGGAAGTTCTCGTAGAAAATACGATTCCATGGTTGCTAAGTGATTTATCATCTCTCCCCTGTTGTAAAGTTCCGCTCACTTTGTTTCATTATATTTTTTAGTCGTCTGCTAAAAATGTTTTGACCAAATGTAATGTGTTATGATGGAGTGGAAAGCACACTTGCAGGACATGACTAAAATATAGTGTTGTTGAAATGCATTTGACAGTTCTGTAAATAGTTAAATTTGACGAACCGCGGCTTTTGTCACCAAGATACTGACTAAATTCCTTTTACTTTTCAAGGACTTGCGCGTGCGAGAAAATGGTCTACAGTTCATTGTATACACTCAATATTAAAAAGTTCTTTTTTTGCTTGGAATATATTTGAAAATCTTTTTTCTTTGCAGTTTATGAATAGTGTTACTTTTGATAATGGGGCTTTATCTTATCAAAAAGTAGCAAAATCAATCTTTACCTTAGAAAAGAGCAAAATAAAGACACTTACTTCTCTAATATAAAAGCAAGGCTCCATCTTGCCAATAGCCTTTTTCGTCAGTAGTCATTCGCCGAAATATAAAATATATAATCAGTAATTCTCTCCTTTGAAAAACCTGGAGGTAAAGAATTTGCCGTGTATGTAAAAACATATTTCCTATCAAACGAAAAAAGCACGTAATGCACGTGCGGATGGATTGAATAGGTTATGTCACGGCGGTCAGATAATCTACTCACCGTTCATAGAAAGGCTACATCTCTCGATTTAGCTGTTAACCAGTTACTATGCCCATACTTCCGTCAGTGACTTACAACTGTTCTATATGATTTGGAATCAGTGGTAAGAGGGAGAATGACCGTAGATATAATTTCATGACCTAACTCCACAAATGTATGCCTCACTTTGGAATCGAACTCACGACCCCTCGATCAGTAGACTTGTGTGCTACCGAAAGATCCATCCGTCGGGCCCGCTAAGTCATAATATGCCCTTCAGTCTGATTGACCAACTTATTGGTCACTTTTACCATAATAGACCACCCAGGGCTTTATATACAACAGTAACTTAGTTCTCGTAGAAGTACATGGCATCATGTAAGATGTTTATTCCTATCTTTGGTGTATGTTTCTATTTTTTGCTCCGAAGTACAATTACTTTCGTTTTATCTTTTGATTACTTTTTGTGTGTTTTGTATGAGTTTTATGTATGTTATAATAAACATATTTATTATTGTTTTATCTTGGTAAAGATAAGAACTAACGTTTAGAGTTGATATAAGCTCCCGGGGGCCCGAATTTGCCACCCTTCCAAAAGATACGGCGAGATTCACTTATCTGCATTCTCCGCGGAAGAATACATCTAAGTCATTTCTACCGTATCGTCTGCGACAAAAATCTGCGAAGTGATTTTGTTTTGTGTCAAACGATTGTCGCTTATTTGTAAACCATGAATCTGAGAAACGAAGCATCAAGTGTAATGAAGTATACACCGTGCGGCTTTGAGATAAACCCGACTTTTTGTCGATCCTTATCACTCACTTGAATATTTCAGCAAATGTTTACACGGAAAAATATAAGGTTAAAGTTTTTTTGCTTCATCGAGAAATCGCTTATGATACATATGACTTGATGAGACTGGAACGCTGTGAATTGGTCCGTGGATGAATACATATATCGTTGATAAAACTGTGATAACATGAAAGTACGAACTACTTTTACAGAATGTTTGTATTGTTTTTAAATGGGTCCGGTCTAATATA
Source organism: Mactra quadrangularis (assembly GCA_025267735.1). NCBI lineage: Eukaryota > Metazoa > Mollusca > Bivalvia > Venerida > Mactridae > Mactra > Mactra quadrangularis. The sequence goes on from CM046298.1 coordinate 4,761,221, forward strand.
TTTACCATGCCGACGGGAGCGGATTTTTGTTGTTTATCTTTAAGAGATATTTGCAGATTTTATATCCACAGAAGAACGGCCAACTAATTTTCTCTTTTTGATGAGATTCTATCAAAGCGTCCAAGTTTTTGTGAAAAAGAATGAAAATCTCGCAAAGTCACGGGTCATTTGGGATTTCGCTGCGAGATTACATTTAACGGCAGCGCTCAGTGTGCACGCACAGGGACTACATATCAATTTTGACAAAATATTAATATAACGATCTTTGAACGCCGTAAACAGAGCTCAGATTGTTATTCAGACAACTCCCTTTGCAATGAAACATTTTTCCAACTTTTGATGAAATAATTATCAGTTGGTTGATGGGCTATGGCGCTGTTTTTGTTCAACTGTCGTCTGCAGTGAACCTTGTCTAAAACTCTAATACAGTTGATAAATACAGAATCATTAAACTTTGTTAATTACTCGTTCACGTGCAGTGCTTGGTTTGGTATGATTTTTGATAGATAATAATGGCGATTTCTACTAATGGTAAATTGAAATCAATTTACGGCCGTTTTTTTACATTCTGAGTTCCACTATTACCACTCACATTAATATGTCAAATTAATCATTAGAAAGTAATTTTAATCAAGTTAAAAACGATTTGATATAATTTACAACGCGAACTATTTATTGCATTTCATTGAGCCTATAATTGGTGCCTGTAGGTTTAAAACATAATAAACAGAATTATTAATTTCATTTTCTATTTATGGTAAAAAGTATGTGCTAGGGAAGAACACTGCATATTGCTTAACGTTTTAATTGTATTGTTTGTTTATACTGGAAAAACAGTTATAGTCCGATTTTATTTGGTGAGCCGTGACAGATTGGAAGAGTCTAATCATAAGTTCATAACCATGAGGATAGGTATAACCAGTAAGTACTACAATGAAAAAAGGTTCGAACTATTGTATCTCAAGTATATATGCACAGTATTGTACACCAATAAACATCTTCCAAAATAGCGCAGTCCGGAAACGATACAGTCACAAATGACCCATGCAATAATGGCAGGCAAAACAAGTTTTGTCACCTTTTTGTAATAATAATCAAAAATTCTAAAAATTCAAAAGTGCAGGTGGTAATGTTGCCTTTACTAAATACCATTATGTTTTGAGCTACAGCTTAAGAAAATTTTAGACTATTGTTTCATCGCTTGTTAAGACAAAAGATACCTTAAACTTTGATCATGCTTCAAGGTGAATTACATTTTCATTTAGCTACATTTTTCTTTGAAATAAGGAGTTTTGATCATAGCTTCACGAAAAGTTATATTTTCTTCATTCCATTGTTTTTGGTGTTTTATTAATTTAAAGACTTGTCTCATTTTAAGCAATTCTGTGATATTGGACCTGGTCTAACTCGGTTATAAAACTTACAACAATAAAAACTGAATAATAATCATATATATCATAAAATTTAATAATCTTTAGAATTAGTACTTATGTAAATATCATTGTTCATTGTACGCATATCATTTGTTTTATTGTTTATGCAGTTTATATGTCATTGTTAATATAGTTTATATGTTGTTGTAATTTATGTATTTATCACTGAAAGGTGGAAATAAATTGAATCTATATGTTTTCTGCGAAACTGAACCTGGTCTCAGTCGGTTGAATAAAATCTAACTCGCTAAAAAATGTTGAATATACCCCCACTATGTGTAAAATTTATTTCATGTTTCCTGCAGTCCAAGTAACAGCCATAAATACAGTCCAACTTGTGCTAACGGCCACCTCCGAATAGCGGGCACCTGCCGACAGCGGCCATTTCGATTTCCCCCCGACCGAAAACGCTCTTAAAAAGGCCGTGAATAACGGCCACCTGTCGACTGTGACCAGCGGCCAGTCAAAACCATCCCCGCGGCCAGTTTAGAACTGTGAACAACGGCCAGACGATTGTTTGAAGACAGTATTTCGTATAAAGGCGATTTCGAAAGCAGGCCGCCATTTTTGTTAAAGTTAAGCTAAAAACCCGTAATCCGATTTTTTCCGGGTTTTTTTTGTATACAAACCATCTCGAGTACGATTTTATTAGTTATAATCAAGCTGTAGACAATTTTCTCGTCACCTTATTATAAAAATATGTTAATGTATCCTTTTATTGTTAAATTTATTTGTAAATCGGGATTAAATTACATCATGTGATGACACTTTGTTAATTAGTTTTGAATGTTTGGAGACTCTACTAGGTTTGTTTTTCACACGTCCGGCAGTTAGATAAATGTGTGTGACACGCTGTTAATTCCTAAATTCGTTCAACTGTGACCGTTGTATACAGGTAATTTGACAACTGGGATAAGATAAAAGACTATACAAAAGGTCAGAGTAGTGAGAATTTGTAGAGTACATTTGTTAATGTTGAGGGCATAGCATGAAATGTAGCTGCAAACAAAAAAATCACTGATTTCTTTGTTTTAGTCATTCTTTGTTCAAAGTTTTGTTTTATTCATTTATAGTCACAACATCAATAATGATAATGTGAATAATGCATTACGGTTAAAAATAAAAATAATTTTAATTATTAATTCATGCTAAATTCGTTCAACTGTGACCGCTGTATACAGGTAATTTGACAACTTGGATAAGATAGAAAGACTATACAAAAGGTCAGAGTAGTGAGAATTTGTGGAGTGCATTTGTTAATGTTGAGGGCATAGTATGAAATGTAGCTGCAAACAAAAAATCACTGATTTCTTTGTTTTAGTCATTCTTTGTTCAAAGTTTTGTTTTATTCATTTATAGTCACAACTTCAATAATGATAATGTGAATAATGAATTAAGGTTGAAAATAAAAACAATTTTAATTATCAATTCATGTTAATTATGAACTCTGTCTCAAGTCTGACGAAACATTGCCCGTTTGTTCCTCCCTCTGAACAAAGGCCACCTGTGAACAAAGGCCACTTTTCTATTTTCCCTTGGCCGGCCGTTGTTCACAGGTTGGACTGTATATTAGAATCACCGATATTCAAAATAGTTTAGATCTTAATAGTGACGTCTAAAAACAAAATATAAATATATTTTCTTATGTAAATTCTTGCACCCATAAGTTCATAGATTGTGGTTATTTAGATTTTGTATGCAACTCGGTGGCGCTTTCCATAAGTAAAATAAAGCATAAAATATTGTAAAATTATTCAATATACAATAGAAATGAGTCACTACAGTGCAGTTTCCATGATACGTTTTCTGGACAATTTATGGAAATTCTATATAAGTGTTGCCATGGAAATTCAATAATACTTAACTATTAACATTAGCAGCACGCTAGCTATGATAAACGTTGATATACCGTCGAGTCATACAATACAAGTATACTGAACATAACACTATAAAATTTTAATTCATTGATCGTTTGGGAATGCAATAATCCCGAGGTACACTTTATAATCATTACATAGATTCGAGATAACTCCCATAATTTACTTTATAACAATATTTCGACATCAAACGTAGGTCTTATGGGATTTACATATAATATTACGATAAAATCTCCATTGAAAGTTCATAATGATGTTATCCTACGATAACCAGATGGTTATTGAGTCAAAATTAGCATGCTATTCCAATGTTCGCCTGCAAAATATATTTTCTTGCTTATTTTCTGCGGCAATCATAACCGGTTGATGATAACAAAAAAATATAAACGACTTTCGTACCTTGTCAACTGTCTACTGTAGAATTCTTGAAGTAATTCAACAAAATCATTTTAATACCACATTATCCATTTTGTAATCGGCAACAATCGTAAATAATCGGGTGATTCCGTACGCTCCATGAAATTTATTGCGGTTTGATATACGATGTAAACAAGTAAATCAAAATGTATAGTTCACTTCAAGTACATTGTATTTTCAAGTAGCAATGAAATAGCTATTAGACATATAATATTTAAAGAAAGTTTCAAACGCAGCACAACTTATTATCTTTCAAATCAAGAAAAATTGGAATTATCGGATTACAACCTAACTAAATATTATGTGCATGTATAAATTCATCTTTCTACTTACTTACTATGTTAACTTTCCGGGAGGAATGAAAAAAAAACACGTTATACGTTTAGAAATTCAAATATTCGAATCCGTTGTTTTCTATGTGGGCCTCATTCCAAAAATCGATTGGGTTTCATCTCCAAAAACTGGACACAAAATTCGACGTTCAACATCAAACTGAAATCGAATATCGAACCATTATTAGTTGATCAATTTCTGATTTTCTGATCAATTTTTGAAAAAAGAATTGCGATATTACAACTTAAGGTAAAACATGATTAAACTATAACCGTAAATCTCTGAACGATAGCAAAATGATTTTCATTTTTGTCCGGGGATGAATTGTATTAGGACGAATATGTTGTAGGACGAAACCCGCAATAGGATAAAATCCATGACATACGGACTCCGTGACTCAAGAGCAAGAGTTATCTCCCTTAACCTCATGTATACATGTTGTTTTCAAAAAGAATATTTTTCGAACATAATGATAAGTTTTTCAAAAAGAGAATTTGAATCAATTTAATATGCATTGATCTTTCAGAAAATGGTACATCATTTTTTTAAATTCGCGATAACCGTTAGATCCTTTGGCGCAAACCAGACCCGATCATTTTGATACCTGCCGTGATAAACGGCATCAATAGCCATTTAAATCGCCTGCCCAATGAATAATTCTGTCAAGGTAGATTATACGAGGCATTAAGTCGAATGTTGCTTGTACCGTTTACTACTGAGCTATTTAATTTTTAACAATATAGATATTTGGAAATTGCATCCGATATTTTCGCTTTATCCGATTACTATTCAAGAATCAAAATCTTTGCCTGTACTAAAGAAAAATAATTGTCATGCATTTTCTTACATATAAACGTGTTCCAAAGCAACCATTTTATCATTTCAACAAATACAGAAACATGACATACCCTACATCTCTTGCAAAAGCGTTTTTATTAAATTTATTTTCGACCGCTCAAGATTTGGTTACAGACCACTAATTGTTTTCATAAATGTACACACCTCTAAATTTATTTTCATAACTAATCATCGTTAGGTCACACGGGGTTACCCAATTAGGTTATTGTTTAAACTATTTGAGAAATGTCAACCGTATTAATTTTTGAGGCAATAATATTAGAATATTAAGTTTGTAGAACTAGTTCAATTTTGGCTGCAAGTTTTCGTTTCTAAAAAGTCACTTGAGCACAATAAATAAACTAGGCATTTCGATTGACAAATATGTTTTAGTTCATTTTTACGTCGAATTCAGCTTGATGTGTATTGCTCGTTTTTTCTCAACTGTCAAAGCATGAATAATTACACGGTGAATGCGTGTGTTAAAATTTAAGTCGTAATACATCCATGAGTTTCCGAAAATGTGTATTATGATCGAGAAACACTGCTTATGTCGTATGATATGTTTTAGTTAACATATTTTTAATAACAATAAGCCAGTCAGTACAAAAACAATGCATTCAGTCACCGTGAAATTATTCAAGCTTTGACAGTTGAGAAAAAACGAACAATAACTGGCAATAAAACTAATATTTTATTATATAATTTGAAAGATGATTATGTAAGATTTAGTTTTTAAAAACAGACGTACCGCGAAATTAAAATTAACGCTAATATATCAGAAAGCTCTACAATATTAATACTATATGTATACATTATTTAAGTAGCATTTTAATTCGATATTTTAATTGTTCTAATAAATTAATACAGAGCATAAAAGATAGGGTAAACTATGAAGTTTAGTTAAATGAACAATAGCCTTAATGTTACTTGAGGTATTGTCTATTTGTAATTGTTAAATGTTTGAAGAGTTTAAATTAACGTATTTTAATTCATAATATATGACATGAATGTAATGTGCGCGCCGATATTTGAAATCTAGTATATTAAAGGGGGTGTACGTAGGTTCAAATCACACGCATGACAATTATACCCTTCCATAAAAATTTGACAATAATGTCGATTTCCAACATTAACAAGGTATATGAAGACGTTTTCGCTCTTGTGGAAGGGTAGGTGAGTACTGGTTATATACAAGGGTCCTGGAAAGCTTGGTTAGGTGCGTGAGACGCCGTAATTTAACCTAACAACTGTGTTGACACGGCGTTAAACCAAAATTAAAAAAATATTTTTGGTGCCAAAATGTTGTATAAAAACTGTTCTGCAAAAGTGTATACATATAATTTTGAATATACATCTAAAAAACTGTACGTGTTGTTGTTTTAATGTATACACTAACTCGCGATAACAATAACTATACTGTATACATGTTTCAGCATTATTTGTTTATTTTCTCAAACATGTTTTCCTCTCCGTAGCATGTGTATTTGCATTGAAAAAAGTCAGACTGTCTATGAAATGCAGGAATTTGTTCTAGATTTTCATGTTTTCGTGAATTTGAATTGCAAATGCAGATTTCAAAATTCCAAAACATTTTGACAACAGCTATAAAGTTATCATTTTATGCAGCATTTGTCGATTTCTCTTCACACGAAATTGTGTCTCCATTTTATTTTAATGGCTGATATTTTTCATAAGAAATAAAATCATCAGTCAGTGGACTCAGATTTTGAAATTTTGGTCTATACGGAACATGAACAAAGTACACATTCATAGTTTTAAGTTTATAATACGTTTTATGTCAACGGAGGTCGTAGTTCAATTTGTTCATGGGTCTCATTAACCAAATTTAGGGTTGAATTTATAGTTTTGAATACTGTGGTTAGATTTGATGGCAACTGTGATTCAATACATGTATTATTAAAAGTAATTATTTAATAGTTGCTCAATTTAAAAAATCTAGAAAAGGCAATAAAACTAATGAACCGTCGATATACATGTAGTGTTAGATTGAACAAAATTGTATAGTGAGTTAATAAATTCCTCGACCTGTCGGCACGGTTCCAAATCGAAAACATTATACTTGTATATACATGTCCATATAAGGTATACAACTAAAAATTGTAGCTTTTTAACTAAGTTTAATTAGGGGCAAATTTCTTCAATATAAATACAATGTAATTTTATTTCACAGATCACACATAGTGTTCTGGATTCAGGACCTTGACGGTAGTCTGTGGTAAATTCCATGATATCATATACAATAACATTCCGAACCCAAATTATATAGAGTTTAAATCTGGAAAAAAATGTATTAAAAGAAAATTTCTTACCAGTTTAACCGCTCCAACCAAATACACATGCCTCTCAGCTATAGTCACAAATCAATCAATTTTCAACTTGATACTTTACTAAACGGCACGTAAAACCCGTGCGCTGTGTACACCGCTTTACTGACGTCATTGTACACCGCGCGCGCGGGTTTTACGTGCGTAATATGCGTCTTGTCAATGACGTTATGCTGTGTTCGAAAAAGGAGTGCAAATGGAATTATTTTTAAAGAAAACGATCATCTTAAAAATAATTCGAATAACACTGTCCAATATAGTTTATATTATTTATAATTATATTTACTTTCACGTTTTAAGTTTAAAGGTGTTTTGTATAATTATATTTATTAGTTTCTAATCTATTTGTAATAATCGCCAGTTAACCAGTTACAGTTAGCAAAAAATCAACCCTGTTTATGTAAATAAACAATGAACTCATCCACGACAATGAATACTCAGAAAAACAATTCAATATCATATAGTATGAATGTTAATATGTTTTGTGAGTGTCTAGTTGGTGTAATGATAAAGCGTTCTACCATTATGAGCATGGTTGACTTAGGGGATTGTGGTTTATCTGCCTTACTAATAAAACTATACATTTTAATGTTTACACAAACACGTAATGTTATTTTGTACGAACTATACACTTTGCTCCTAGAAATTGTATTGCGAAGTTACTGCTGACTACTTTTGAAGCGATGTCATACATTAAGTCAAGTGTTTGCCTGCTCCTGGCGAAGCATTTAACTCATTCTGGTCGTTTCTAAACACCACGTCATTCCTTTTTCATAGTAAAGGCACATAAGGCATGGTTACCAGAGCTGTCGGTGTTTCGCTGAGATTTGTTCTTAAGCAGCACTGGACATTACAACCAAAGAATCGCTATTGTTAAACACATGTATAATACCCTCTGTTTCTTGCCGCATAAACTTGCCTCTCAAATAAATTTCAGCAGAGAAGATTTGATCACACACTGGAGTATTTGCAAACAAACAATCCGCCATCATTGCCAGAATAATCAACATAATATTACATTGTTTTTTTATAAATTTGTTTTTACTATAGTTCAAATAGCCTGAATTTTCTGTGGGTTTTAAAACAGTCAATTTGGCGTTTTGCATTAATCAGCATACCACATAAAACGTATTATAATGTTGGCACTTCTGATTCTAATTACCCTTATGATCACGTGCAAGGGGGCGTGGCGGAAATATCACACTTCCGCATTTCCGTTAAATTTGGTCACGCATATTTCTTTCATGTTCCGCACACTAAACGCATATAAAATGGCGCATATATCACGTGATCATTAGAAGAGCTGTCACCGGCTTCAAGAATTTGATATGCGGTCCTTGGAACTTCATTGACAGACGATTTGTGCTACCATATGGTGCCGATTTGTTCGGTATGATGCGAAGATGGTATAAATTTATAGATATGTCATTCAAAGACCCACTGGGCGTCTTAAAGATCTTCCAGAATTCTGGTCGCGATCACGGAAGGAAATTCTTTTCATTGTTTTCAAACGATTAAGAACAGAGGGTGAAGATCTCTCGCGTAATTTAGAATACAAATAGTTCCAGTATTTTATCTGTTTTGTGTTAATAAATTTTGATGTTTGAAGTTATGGAAGTTGATGAAATGTAATTTTATTATGGATTGAACCCTGGGGTTAATGATGTTGTCTTTATAATTTTCAAGATGACGGATGTAAAATGTTTAAGTATGATTCTAAAATTACATGTGAACAGATATGGTGATATCATTGAACCGCCATGATGCTCCTCGCTTCCATCATAACTCCATGCGCTTCATTAATAGCACGGTGTTCCAAGAAAATCATCAATGACTTTATAACGTGAAAACTATGTTATACTTGTTTGTACATTGTATTTCCAAATTTTCACCATTTCGGATTTTCTTACTATATTAACCCAGAAAGTTATAGGACATATTTAAAATTGCTCTCTTGTTATCTGAAAGGAAAGTAATAACTTACTAAAGATATGTAACCCGATAAAAATCCATGGTCCGAACTAGGATTCGAAACCACGACCTCTCGAGTCGTAAGCGGACACACTACCACGTCGCCATAAAAGCTAGCTTGAAGGCAAGGTAGTACAAGTGCCGTATTATACCTCTGCTACACATATTATATCAAATAGCTTTGCTATCGAAAGCTATTCAAGGAATATAATCCATACAAAATGATGAGCATATTGCAATGAATGAAAAAAATCATATTTTGTAAGCATGTGTCAAATCTTTTTCTTCGTAATAATTCAAAGCTGCCTATAGTTCTCAAAGGGTTGACCTCTTCAATGTATCTTTCACTTCATAAATATCCTACACTATCCCTTTCTACCTTCATCCCTTTGTTTCCTCTGCCTGTCTTTCTCTCCGTCTTCAATCTTGACTGCTTTCATCTACTAGCTATCATATTAAAATATTAATTAACCGGTTATGTATAAAGACCTATTTTGTAATATTTTGGTTTGTTTTTGTAATTTAAGGGGAGGGATATAACAATTAGCTATTCAGCTATCTTCTCAATCCTCTCTATTGCAACATTCGACTATTACTGTATATATGAACATGTTGTATATAAATGTTTGTATTTACCTTAATAAATATTGTTTAAACCAAATCTTTTCAAAATCAATGTTTAACTTTGTATGTCTAGAATGTAATGATATCATGAACCCTTCTATGTTGCTTTTTTCCATTACAGTTCCATGTGCTTCTTCAAATCAAGAGATTCCATGATGATGTAGTCGCAACCAGCCAACAATGGCTGCATACAGTAGTTGATATTTTGTTTGTTTTATTTATTTGATTTACTCATGTACCATGTTTTTTTAAATTCACACAATCCACGGGTAGGGCCTACTCACCTTTCGATGAATTTCGTTATGATATACCCTCGTTTTTCATTCTACCTCCAATCGCTATATTACAAAGAATAGCTGTCAGCAACACAAATGTTTGTTCTTAGAGCTAGTAAATAGCTTGTATCAACAGAACAAAGCCTATTCTGAAATAGGTGAAACAGGTCTTAATAGAGGAACCTTTTTCTTATCAGATTAAACATTGTTGAACCTCATTTTTCACAACCCGTGTTTTTCGCAAGTTGTGAAAAATGCGTGCGTGTTTTTCACAAATAGTGTGAAAAATACCTTAGCATAAAAATTTCATACGTGCATTAAAATGCATTTTCACAACTTAAAATGTGATAAAAAAGTGTTTGAAAATTTTGAGGGTTTTATTTGTACGAACGCATTTTTCACGTCTGAAAATTTTAAATTGCTAGCTTTGTCTTAAGATTCGGCATTTTAGGTTTGCCATCGTTTCATGCGTACACCAAGGATGGATAAAGAGGGGCGGGCGGAAGCGGAGTACCCTTTCCTCGACATAGATAAGCGCTAATGTCCATTAAAAAAAGATTTTCAAATAAAATAACAAATAATTTTGTTGTATAAATGATACTTATATATCGTTTATATTACTGTATAGGGACCATTTTAGAAAAAAGTATAATAATTTTTAGATCTAATGATTTGAACACACTTGACTAAGGACCACTAGATGCTGCTACATACAAACAAACAAAGCTCTCAATTTTAGAGAACATTTTTTTTTACTTATATGATATAAAAAAAAATAATAAAAAGTAAATGTGGCAGTGGCTGGGTTTGAACCACCAGTGCTTGGTTTTGAAATGATTTATGTTTCATTTCCATCCTCTTATCCACTGCGCTATTTCGGTTACTAATACTTTAGAAGTTAAATAAATATGTATTGTGATACCTGTAAAAGCCCTTAGGGGCCTTATTGATCATTCTACTGTACACAAATAGAAGACATGAGAGGATAATTCCTACACACATTTCTTTATCTTTCGTGACTGATACTTAAATATGTGTTATGAAAATAAGTATTAAAATATGAAAATATATTTTATACAGTATAAAACATATTTATGTTTCTAGAGAAGTTTTAGATACATGAAATATTCGTTTTTATTTACTAGCCATGGTTAAAACTTTAAACGTGTGCTTTTGCTACAAACCAATTCGTTGTCATTAATATTGTGTATAAGAATTCAATGTTTACATGTTGTAATTCGTAAGTGCTGAATTAGCAAAAAGGAGACAATCCAGCTTTGGTAAAACACAAAAATAAAAAAATAAACATTTTTGGTAATATAAATACAGAACCTGATATGAATCTCTTTGGGAAAACTTTTCTAAATTTGACCTATATTTAGGCTTCAAAAACAATCTTTCAAGGGGTGAAAGGTCACACTCCGGGGTCTGCACATAATACATCCATATGAAGCGGACGGACCCTCATTAAAATCTTACAAAACAAACAAACGAACAACAAGTTGTAATTCGGTGTAAACCAAAGTGTTTTGGTTCCGTTTTTTACGGTATTGAGGCACATTTTATGTGTTTGACTCTTAAGAGTTAAATACCCAGTCCCTTTTAGGGACAATTTTGGAAGAGTAGTCTCCCTTTAATAAGGGATCTGCTTTTCGAACCGTTTTAACTCTGTTTTATACGGAGTTAGAGCGATTTTTGTGTTCGACTCTCTCGAGTTGAACACTCGTTCCTCTGGGTGGGATAAGAAGGACATTTAGTTCTCCCCCTTGCTGGTGAGTTCCGCTCCCAACAGCTCCTCAGCTCTTTTGGGACAATGAGAGAAATATAGTTTTCCCCTATTGCAAGAGGAAAATAAATCCCTTGGAGGGGTGGGTCCATGGTTTGGCTCTGTTGTTTCTGGTTTGGTGGGGATGGTTCTGGGAGGGGTTGGTCTTGAGGGGCTGCTAGCCCTGGGGAAATGGCCCTGGGGAAATGGCCCTGGGGCACTGGTTCTGGGGGATATGGCCTTGGGGGTAGTTCGTTTGGGTGCTAGCCCTTGCAGGGCTGGCCCTGAAGGTGGTTGGCCCTGGGGGGCTTGCCCTTGGGGCTGGGCCTTGGGCGGCTGGCCCTTGGGGGGCTGGCCCTGGAAGGCGTTGGCCCTGGAGGGGGCCGGCCCTTGGGGGGCTGGGCCTTGGGTGACTGGGCCTTGGGTGGCTGGCCCTTAAGGGGGCTGGCTTTGGGGGGCTGGCAATTGGGGGGTGGCTCTGGGGTGGGCTGCCCCTTGGGGGTCTGGTCCTTGGGGGGTTGACTGGCCCTTGGGGGCTACATAATGAAATAAAAAAGAGTTTTTTAAGGTTAACGCAGCACTAAACGTACATTCTAACTTCATTTTTCACAAGTGTCCAAATGATAGTAACCCATGAGTATAAAATAATAAACAAAACTAACGTTTGAAAGGTTGAGGTGTTCCGCATGTAGCCAAGAAGGTTTCTACTACATCGATAATATAAAACTGTGGTCAACTGTTTACATTCATTTCTAAAAAACTATTTGAAATAATTTATTTTAGCTCACGTCATGTTTTGTATTTAATATGGAAATATACGTACACTGAGAAATAAATAAACTATTGTGTTCCCATATTCAAAATGACGTTAATATGATGGTAATCGTGATGTATTCATATAAAAATTGAATGTTAAACCATTTATTCTAAATTGGTTCGATAAGAATTAATGCAATAAGTGCCAATTATAATGATATATCAAAAACCATAGTGTAATTGTTTTGTACAGCCATTCTATTAGGAAATGAACCAATTTTCTATAATTTACCAAATTTCTGGAATCAAAAATCATCAATGCGCATGTGCGGTTTACTTATCTTACCAAATTCTAGAATTAAATATCACCAAATACGCATGCGCGAGACACACTAGGTGCGCGCGCATATATATCTTAGAAATAAATTCATAAATGGTATAATGATAAAGGCACTCACACACAAAGAATCGCCAAGAGAAGAATAATATATTCAATAATGACACCTTCGGGATTTGAGCTAATAACCTATACGATATTTATGCTAAGAAAGTATGAACGTTTCTGACAAATAATCTACCAGGCCACCCCAGTAATTGTCATAAAATTCGATTAAATATTAAGCTATTCGCGATGTTATAAATAAGAATTGCCCTTCAGAGAATTGGCCGTGAAAATATAATTTGTCCAGAACAAACGAAGTTGGTGTGATACTGTACGTTTCGGTGCTAGAAAATAAATAAGTTTTGCGAAGTTGGCTGACCAGTTAAAAAAGCAAATTCTACATCTATTTAATTTGCTCTCAAAAAATTGAAAAAAAATATAGTTAAGATCCATTATAATGATTGTCATAATCGATAGTCTTAAAAACAGAATGAGGGACTTTTGTCAGTTATCTTTCCTTGAATGAAATTTGAAGCAATCCAGTTGGTAAGTAGGTCCTATCAGTTGGAACCCCTGGATTTTATCATTGAAGTCTTATGTAAGGATAATAAAATATTTCATCTAATATATTTCTTGTTAATTTAGATATTAACAGGAGTGATGAAATTTAGATAGTTCTTTACCCTAACAATACTTAGCTTAATTTTCAAACAAATTATATGATTTACAAAAAAAGTTATTTAAGATTATTTGTGGCGAATTGACATTGAAAAGTAAGAGTAAAATCCAAGTAATCAAACTGATTGGACCTACCTATTTATAGAGTATTAAAGGGGAAATAACTGACTAAGGTCCCTTATAGTTTTAACCAAGAACCCTATATAACATATGTAGGGTCCAAGATTTAATCAAAGATGACCATCGTAGACTGAATAGGAGTTGTGTACAATATTACATGTATGAATAAAGAATCTGAATTCAGAAGATTTATTTTAAATACATTGGTCAACAGACTTGTGTGAATAAACAATTAAATTACATATAATATACAATCACGTAACAATGTCATATTTTAAATCATAATGGTCAGTTAGAAAGCAAGTTTCATCGACCTGAAAAAGACAAATCAAGCATTCAACTACTCATAGGTACAATGTATATTTAGATGTACATTTATTGTATATTTTTCTCAATTGTCAAAGTTTGAATAATTTCACGGTGATTGAACACACACTGTCATAATATCACGACTGTTAGACAAAGAGCACGAGGTCGCTGTGAAATTATTTATGTTTTGACAGTTGAGAAATAACGAACTATATATCTGTTTATATTTGGATTCCAAAATATTTAAGGTAGAATTCCCCTAAAACAACACTATGTTTATGACCACAGAAATTTTCTCAACAAAAAAACTAGTACCTAATTATACATTACATTTACATGTATAGTGTTTTCATCATGTCAGAATTTTTAATTGTGCTAATTCTTTTTTTGCATGGACAAGTTAAAACTTCTTCTGATCAAACATACACGTACCAAGAGGTATAAGGGTTTGGAACAGAACAGAATAAATACTTTATTACAGGGCTTGTGCAATACTCATCACCCATAGGAAAAACGTTTGTGCTGTAAAGTTGATAAACACAGTGTGTTTCAGAATATGTTGGTCTTTTTAGAGATGATTTTTAAGTTCGAGTCCTTAATATAGTCATAATTAAAGAGTTAAATAAAAGACAACTGACCAAAATTTACAAAATCCTCATTTTCTTTAGTTCGAGCCCCGAACATAAAATTAACTATTTAGTCATATGATATATCGTCAAAAATAGACTTATACACTTTAAGACCTTTTCATCCTTTGAATCATAAGCCCAAAACCTTATACAATGTATTTCTTAAAAATCGGAAAATCGGAAAATCTTGAATTAAAAATTACAAAAATCATATTCCTCATTTAAAGCCGATCAGCTCTAAACATTTTCCCTACAAAATAACATTAGTAGACAATGTATTTCCGTGACGGAAAACATACATCAGTATTTCTGTGGAAGTTATAAATCTTGTCAAAAAATATTCTGAAAATTTAAACATGAATAATATTTTCACTGAGCAGAAATCAATGAAGTTATTTCCATTTTTACAGACAAAACAAAACAACGATCCGCCATATTGGATTGCGAAGACGAAGTTTTAGATTCTAATAATATGATATTTCATAATATTACATTATACAAACAAATATTTGTTAGTTTAAAGCCAAAAAGTTGCATAGAACTAAACTAGCTGCAAAGGCGCCTTTTTTAGCAATACATAGTATATGCCATATAACGGCGGTCAGTCCTCCTACTCACCATTCCTGGAAAGGAAAAATATCTGGATTTAACTGTTAAGCAGTTACTATAGGTACATATTTCGTCAGTGACTGACAAATGCCCAACATGATTCAAAATCAGTGGTAGGAGGGCGAATGGCTGTTGAAATCATTTCATGACGTTTTGTTGAACGTACCCTTTTTCTAGCAAAGCGTTAGGAAATGTTATTAAAAGTATACATATAAACAATAACTTTGAAATGGAAAGTGGCCTATAGCGCTGTGAATATATTTAAATAAATTAGTATACACCCTTATATCGTTACATTTTATTCAACTGTCAGTGACGCACACATTAACCCCGCTGATTTAAATCCACACTTTAGTACTTCTGCACTTACTATCGATAAATTAGTTATCGTGGAATATATAGCATATATCCAGCATTTAAATCAGCAGGGTTAAAATTCTACACCACAGATACTTGAATAAGATTTAACAATATCAACACTAAGGGTATTTTAGACCGAAAGTGTTACTACAAACTTGTTTTTGTTTAATTTAAAATCACTTAATTTAACTCGCGTTTCAAACATTATTTGATGAATATTTTTTATGCATTGATAATTACAACGCCGCTAGCTTAAAAGTTATCAAATGATTTTAATTAATTATATTTTTAGGCCATCGTAATGTGAGTGAAATTTTGTAAAAGGTTTGCTTTTTACGTAATTATTCACTAATGTGTTTCTACTTTTAATTGCGATTATCTGAAATAACTATAATGAAATAGTGTTGTTTTTCCCCTCGAATGATTCGTTAACTTGAATATCTCTTCGTGTTTATAATTAGTTTGGTGTAAAAATAAATTTTCGATGGACGTAAAAAAAACACCATTCTCAAAACTGAATGTAAAGTATAAAAACCCAAATTTACTGGTCATAATTAATAAGCAATCGACTACATATATTGTTTCCATTTTCCATTAAATAAAAAAACTAATTGCAAAAGGTATGTACTGAACTAAATTTGGCGGGTTTTTTTTCCAGGCTATTTTGGAGACGAACGTTCCAGTTTCCAGATACATTAGCATTTTCTTCCTTTTCTGATGTACCGTTTTTATTATTTTGTCCATTTTTTGTGTACCATTTTGAAATATCAGAGGTAAAGGTTGCTACGAAAACTGATTTTTTAAATAAGAAGACTAAAATATTCCTATAAAAATGTTACTCGGTTAGTTGATATTATCTGAAGTACATTTTGTAATTAAAATGAAAGAACCCCCCCCCCCCTCTAATTTATTTTTGTCGCTATTTTCCCCTCTAAAATATGCCAAGTTTCCCTTAAAAGAGGAAAGAAAACGCTGGACATTGTATTAATATGATTTTTACAAAAAATACCTAAATTTACACACATGTCGTACATCGCACGTGACGTCATCATAAAATACGAAATGTCACGTGAGTACATTTCTAAGAAAATCTTACCAATTTAAAATGAAATCTAATGAACCAAGCTTGCGTGGTGAATATTAATTTTTTTACATAATGCATGAATACGTACTAAGTGCAAAGTAATTAAAGTATATTTTATATAAATTATTTCGAGAAACTGCTCTCGCTTTTAGGTTACTAAACTTGTATTTGAAATTACGGCACAGTCGGTTGACCACAGACATTTTTAATGTATGAAGTATTTTTAATGATCTGTACAAAGATCTAAGTTAAGTACTTTAAATTTATTGCTATGATTTCTAAGTTTGTTAATAATTCAGAATGAACGCCATTTACTGTATACTAAAATTTACAATGTCAACATTTCAATCTAACTTTTTAATTATTCAACTGTCTTCGACACAATGCACTGTTCCGTTCAGTGATTGTTATAGCGCGCTGGCTAGGACAAATTTTCCAGATCGACTAAGTTTGGTAAAAAAATATAACAGTAAGATTTTATTTAAAAAATTAAAATGTATAACCTGTTCAATTACTCCGAACGTTCCAAAACGTTCCGTTACGTTAGGGTCGGAACAACTCAACCCAAAGACAACTCAATCCGAGACAACTCAATTCCCTACTGATGGGTTGAGTTGTCCCAACTTCGGGTTGAGTTATCTTCGGGTTTAGTTGTCCCGTACCCGTAACGTTAGCTAATAGTCGTTCCTGAACACGCTGATGCCGTTTAAAGACTACTTCAATATACATTTTCAGTCAACTTAACAAGTTTTTTTATATATTTAACATACATAGAAAAATCTTAGAACTATCAGAGTATATTGTTTAATGTAAGGATTCCTAGAAAATAAATACTTATGGATTTTCAGGATTAAGGAGACCGACAAAAAAAATTAAAAACTGAGAAAAAAATAAAACCCATTCAAAATCTTAATATTACAGTAAAGTTCCGCTACTAAGTTTCTCTATAAGACCACATGCGTTGGTTACTAAAATACCATGCGTTTTTTTGACGATTTCTCAGTTCTAAAATGGTTAACTTGAGAATAAAAAAGGCCCCATATATTCAGACAATTCCGCTATTAAGACCATCAATTATGGCGGTCCTAATAGTGAAACTTTACCGTACATTGTATTTTCGTCCATAATGTCATTTTTAACATTAAAAGATGCAGTTTGCCTTAAAAAAACATATACACTAAAACTATAGCGAATGTGATTCGTAACACCCTGGGGCCAGCAAAAAATATTAAAGAAGATAATATTATTATTTAATTTATTTATTCAAGTGTCAAATGATCTTAGCGATATTAAATAAGTTTAAATTATAAATATAGATTAAATAAAAAAGTTCAGCTATTTCATGAAAAAATGTTAATACATTTTTTTCAAAGAGTTCATAAATTATTCTTTACTTAATCTATAATCTTATAAGCCCAGCTTTGTGTCAACCATGAAACCATATCTATCCGGATGCTTGAGTTCTGATAAAATATTTAAAAAACAACCAGTATGGAAATATTGATTTCTTGAAGAAAAATATTTTGTTTCCGGTTGACTTGTTTGGATAATGACTTCATGAAAATAATTAACTTAAGTTTTATTTCAAAATTAGAAAGTATTACTTAAGATGGTTTTTTAAAACTTTGTTGGTCAGTCTAACAAAAATCTTATTATCAAAACAAAGTATGAGTGAATATTTTCGTAAGTTTTATATAATCATTGATATAAAACAAGTTTTCACATATTAGATTGAATAGTACTGTATACTTAGTTTTGTTCTAATAAGAAATTAATATTTTGAAATGTGCCACAATTTTTCGAACTTACATGTATATGTGTCCCCATAATAAGTCATTAATATGTTTTTATTTGTTTACCAAAAGTATATGGGCTTATAACTTTAATTCTTTATACACATGAATATACAAAATTATGTACATGTAAAAATAGAAAACACGCAAATGAATGGTTTTCAAAACTGTTGTTTTCTTATCAAATGATATTCAATTCATGTTCGCTTTTTGTTTTACTTTTTCTTATCGTTAGGTTGGTTTGATTTTATATTATTAGATGTATATTTTGATATACAAAATGTTCTATATACTTTATTGGTATAAGTCTATGTGTTTTTTCCTAAAAGACTAGTTTATGTTCTAGAAACATGTAGAATTGTTTTATGAATTTACATTTTTCAAAATACATGTACGTTTATAATGCGTATGTAAAAATCGAAATACATAGAAATAAATGTTAAATTTTTTCCATATTAACAAAACTATAGTTTTGTCCGTGATGTATTGTTAGTTCTATATTTTCGGTATTTCTTCATTCATGGCTGAATTTTGCTTATCACGGATCCCCACATTACGTCATAAAAATATGTATTCTTATTTCCCATTTCTCTATATCAAAATAATAGTTTGTCAAATTATTAACTTTTATGTCTCATGCTGTTATTTTGTATGAATGTAACATATAATTAAAAGGATTTTGTTCTGTTTTGTTCCATTCCATGCACAACATAATCATCAAGTTTCTAAAACTTTAAAAAATTACATTCCTTAAATAGCATTCTGTTTCCATGAGACTGTATTTTTTTCACATACAATATGATTAGTGAAAATCATCATATTCTGTAAATATCGCAAACGTATATTTTAAAGCGCATGCTAATTTAGAATATTTAATAAAAAAAACTCCTTTCTTTGGTTTAAAACCCTCTCTTTGTGTCACTAGAAAAATTAAAATATCATTCTGGCCGTACTTCATTAAATTATATTTTCAGAGTAGTGATATACCTCGGAAAATTTGTTTGATTTTTATGAGGGTCTGTCCGTTTCTTAAAAATGCACAGACTCTAGTTCGCGGAGAAAGGCATAGAATGCTAGTATAAAGAATTCGTTCTTCATGCCGTAATTGATTTGGCTGAGATTTAACAACTAGCAGTGCGAAAGGTTGTTTTAATAATAAATAAAAAAGTAGTTTACTGCATTGTTTCGTTGACTTTACTCATTTAGTTAGAAGATAGCGCTTATTTTGTATCAAATTTTCAAAGTTTATTATATGCATATATTTGCATCATAAGAAAAACTATTGTTAAATGTATTCAACTGTAAATATAACAAACATTAACGTCACTGATTTAGATACTCACTACAGTACTTCTGTACTCACAATTGATAAAAATATATTTTGGTATATCTTTGAAAGGCAATTTCTTAACTTATATCGTGTTTTTAATCAGCGGGGTAAATGTATGCGCCACTGACAGTTTGATTTAATTTAACACTACATATAAATAATTTTATTAACCTTTTCTAACAAACTAACGAAAAGACAAAGTTTCGACACAAGAAATAAAAGCATCTATGGACACATACATAATAATAACCGAGATAAAATGCATATTATACAAGAATAAAAACAATAATATTTGTATCAATGCACAAAACAAAATAAAATCGGTCGAAAAATAGGTTTGAGGCACTTTGAAAGTAATCATTCGCATAGAAAAAATGCATATCTATGCAAATTATATCTTTGACCATAAATCCATGCTCTTGAATAAGAATAACGCGCGGAGCACTAGATTAAATCCAAAAATGAACATCTGAATATAAACATAAACAAATATAAACCTCACACTCATAAAATATATTTAAAAAGTCACAAACAAAGTCAAAACTTGGCACAAACAGACTTTGTTTACATCTTATCGCCATGGAAACGTAGAGCGCCACGTGCAGATTAATCCCAAATTTAGATAGATAACCTTCTTAAATTTACGCGTAACTCATAAAAAACATCACAAAGCCTACTTGCTTTTCTTGGTTTAGAAAATTTCATAGAAGACCATATAATATTATATGAGCTCTCCTTCGGAGGAGACGTAAAAATGACATAACAAAACAGTACGATGTGAATTTATGCCGTTTATGTTGTTGTGGGAAATGACTGAATAAGTTGAGTAATTATTCAAACCCAAGTTACAATATTAGTTTCATTCCCAAACGTAAAATTGATTACTGGAACAAAATCCCTATTCGGGACTTGTTTTTCTTCGTAAATTGTGCTCACGTTTATTTGCCTCGTGTGGCCGCCGTCTCCCAAGCGAGCGCCATCTTGTATTCATACACATGCTCGGTGATGAACGCGCTTGGCAATAGTGCCCTTTTCTGACCAAATTTGATGGATTTATTTAATTGGTTGCATCAACCTAACATGTCCACTACACTTAACTGATGACCAGCTGGCGTCAAGAAACGACTACAAAAGCCATATGCTAATGGAAATGCTATCCGTGTTGGGAAAACTCGGCAGAACTTAAGTTGCAAACGATCAAATTTAATCTTTAGCATGGTAAATCTTCGATTTCTTGTTTGATGAAGGAGTAAATTGGAAATGAGTATTCTCCATAATAGTTTTCCCCAAAGTATTCTGTTCAGTTTATCTTTCATCTTCCGAAAGCATAAAGATCTTAAACACAAACAATTTAAAGGGAAAATCTACATAACTCAAAGTCAATACAGTTATTGTTTTTGAAGTAGATGGATTCACACACGACAGGAACTATTTCCAGGAAGAGATAGTCTTAATTTGAACGCCTCCGCACGCGAAGTCCACGCGCCGCTCTGACGTGTACGGCTTTAGAAGTCCACAGCCCTGGGAAATATTTGCATTTCCGATAATTGTTTTCGTCAGAGCTTGATAAAAGGTGACAGGAAAGACATTATTGTTTTTCGGATGTTAATTTCATCTATCATAACTAGCATTAATGTCCTCAATTGTCCATCATTGAAGCCAAATGCCATAAAACAAAAAATGAGACTTCAAGCTATTCTATTCTAATTCAATAACAATTGTCACTACCGGTTTGTGGTTGCGTGCGTGCAATCAGCATGCTAGTTCCGGATGTGAGATGGCAATAGTAAACATTGGATATTTCCTCAAAACATTGGATATTTCCTTTAAACATTGGATATTTCCTCAAAACATTGGATATTTCCTTTAAACATTGGGTATTTCCTTGAAACATGGATACTTCCGTAAAACATTGGATATTTCCTTTAAACATTTGGTATTTACTCAAAACATTGAATATTTCTGTAAAACATTGGATATTTCCTTAAAACATTGGATATTTCCGTAAAACATTGAATATTTCCTTTAAACATTTGGTATTTACTCAAAACATTGAATATTTCCTGAAAACATTGGATATTTCCTAAAAACATTGGATATTTCCTTAAAACATTGAATATTTCTGTAAAACATTGGATATTTCCTTAAAACTTTGGGTACTTCCGTAAAACATTGAATATTTCCTTTAAACATTTGGTATTTACTCAAAACATTGAATATTTCCTGAAAACATTGGATATTTCCTAAAAACATTGGATATTTCCTTAAAACATTGAATATTTCTGTAAAACATTGGATATTTCCTTAAAACATTGAATATTTCTGTAAAACATTGGATATTTCCTTAAAACATGTGATATTTCCATAAAACATGGATTATTTCCGTAAAACATAAGGTATTTCCTTAAAACATTGGACATTTCCGTAACATCTCGGATAACTCCATAGCTTAATAAATGATACATGTTGGTCCCGGAGATGAGATTGCAATCCTTTACATTTTGTAACCTCGGATGTTTACGACATAATCATCAATATAAATCATGAATAGCAGTCATGCTCATGTCCTAAAACATTTAGCAAACAATTGTTCACTTTCAAAATATATCTCCCGTTCTGTGACTGCCAGTCAAACGGGTGATAAGTTCGTGGCCTTTATACTATCGCGGAGTTTTGTCATACGATTGCATAAAACACCATGAAACAAAATATGCAAGGAATGTGGTAATATCTGGTTATGAAATAAGCTGTTAGGGATATGGCATTCTCGTACGCAAAGGTTTTTGAGATTCAAACCTCGAAGCTGGTTACATTATGGGTAACAGAATGGGCAAACTTACACGGTGATGTGCTAACAGACTACAAAATAACCTTATTTTATGACAATATATCTGAACCAAGTATAGGAACACCCTTCACTAAATGTTTTGCTATATTTTGACAATAGTTTTCTATTGAAATTCCACAAGTCGAAATTTCATTCACGAAAACAAAGAGCCAAAACATTGCCAAAACATTGCTCAGAATAACAATGTGTGTCAACAAGTCAGTGACCGTTTTGAATTTAGTTCGGTGTATTTTTTTAAGTACAAAACTGGACAGTTTCTATTTGGATCTCAAAGGAAGTAAACGGTGAACATGTCAATCGGTTTCTTGTCACTAAGAATCCATTCGCTCATGTGGAACTACCTCGGCGATCTTCTACGCAGATAAACCTCGGATATCAGAAGGTGAAAAAGTAGATCTAAAATTTGGTTTCTGTGGTAATATAGTCTGAACTACACAGAAATACGACATGTGAGACATTGTACCGATGAAATAATGTGATAAAGCGTGTAACAATGTCATTATTAAATGTTGACATTACAATGACAGTCGCCGGACCTTATAACCTGGTTGTATTCCTACTACGTCTGATTTTCGAGGTATATCTTCGTAGATGATCGCCGAAGTTGTTCCGAATGCCATTCGCTCTGAAGACAGGAAGCTGGTTCCTCTCCAAAAAGAGGTAAAAAGCGATAGTCCGGTGCTCCTTATAGAGGAAAATGTCTTAAGCATTTACTAGAGAAAAGTGTGTTCCAGCTTTTATTTCCAGAATTGGTAGTTTGTGTAATACTTGCTAATGTCAGGCTGAGATCTTATATCGAATGAAAAATAATGTGAAAATATATCATACTATCTCAAGAGGCCACAAAATGGCGTCTATGTGTGAAAAGGGTGATGATTATAACCGACAAAATATGTTTTATTTCACACTTATCAAAACAATTATATTTCTTTACGTTCCCATGAGCCGTAAAAAGTTGAAATAATTTTCACCATACGGGCTATTAATGAATAATTTGACAGAATTGACAAAACCAGGAATTTCAAAGCGATGGAATTTTCTATCCCTCGAGTTTTTCATCTTCTCCTGTTTTGACATTTCACTAAGTGTAGACAGGCTGTTTTGTAAACTGGAGAAATATTCCTGGTCTCCAGCGACCACTGTTGGCAAAGATAAATGAGTATTTCGTGTATTTTCTATTTTTCTTAAATCTTTCTCTTATTTTTTATTCTTTGGAACGAATACACGCACGCCCCCTGGTGACTTCAATTTTGATTTGTAATTTCTACATTCAGTTCATTATTCTTTGGCTGAGAAGTCTGGTTTGAATATATATCGAATAACCATAGAAAATAATATAAGCTTCCGTCAAGAAAACAGGTCTTAAGAAGATAGAAATGTCATTACCGCAAAGTATAAAAAATATACTTCGGACTTAACATAACACGTGACCAAAAACGACAAATTCAAGTGAAAATAATATAACGAAAATAACTGGAATCTTGTTTTTTCTTTTAAAGATTGTTTCATATTTCAGAAAACTTCATATATGGGAGTATAGATTGCGTGCTTTTGTTGACAGCTTACAGTACCCCTTTCGAACTGTATATGTTTCATGACTATTGATGAAGGAATAAAATAATAACTTTGTGTTTGATTGTAGTTGAGGCGTTTGTTTTTCTACTTAGATGTAAAATTTTATTCGTATTGACGCAAAAGTGATAGTATATATAACGCTCGACTTTTCGGCTTATTATGCACACCATATATGTTATCCAAACTGCATGTTTCTTCAAGCCACATAGCTTAAACATATAAACAACACAAAAATATAAACACATGTTTATTCAGATTATGGGCGCAGCCATTGGGTCCTGTCAGGAAAACTATACAATGGAGAAAAGCGCGAATCTACGTTAGACTAGAGGCTTGAATCTTTTGGGCGTAGACTTTAGAGATCTTTGGTGCTTGCAAGTCGTGGCAATGCATTATGCATACTTGAAGTTATGTAGTAAATAGCCAAATAGAGAAATGGTATCAGGTGTGGTTGTTGTTTGGAACTTACGTTCATGGCACATAGTATAAGACAACTGCGTGCCAAACCATCACAATTTGACATCGTCACGTGACTATAAATAAAACCCCTGGTAGGTTAACGACATTGCTTAAGATAACAATACAGTTTATATACGTGTGTGTATACTTCTTTTGTGCTAGTTTTTATTTCAATGTATCGTTTCATTTGTTTATTGTATATATAAATGACCATAAAATTATTTCATAAAGTGAATAAGTGTATTTTCAGTTCTGTTCTGTTTTGCTTTGCCCGGTTCCGTACCACTCTAATCTGCTCTTCTTGTCCTGCTCTGTTCGATACTGTTCTGTCCATTATGAATCGTGAAATTAAGAAATGTTGTCTTCCTTTATGATTTTTCTTTTGATTATGATTTATTTAATGCATGTACATAAAGTTGACCAATAGAAACTAAATGAACATCTTTACTGTTGTGTTCCGCTCAGCTCATTTTTGTTCCGCCCTGCTCAATTCTGCTCTGGTCTGTTTTTGTTTTGTTCTGTTCTGTTGTGTTCCGCTCTATTCATTTTTGTTCCGCCCTGCTCAATTCTGCTCTGATCTGTTCTGTTTTGTTCTGTACTGTTGTGTTCCACACTACTCATTTTTGGTCCGTTCTGCTCAGTTCTGCTCTGGTCTGCTTTGATTTGCACTGTTCTGCTTTTGTCTGTTTTGCTTAGTTTTACTCTGCTCTGGTCTGTTTTGCTTTGTTTTGTTCTGCATGTTATACCCTGTTTGGTTCTGTTCTGTTCATTATTCACTGTACATCGTCATGCAATTACAGTTTATAGAAAATGTTTGATATTGCAGCTAACAAGTTTCAAATTCAATCAATCTAATAGACATAATAAAATACAGAGACGATATTTACGTAATTTGTTGGACAAAAGTTATCTCTGTAAGGCTGTATATTTGCTTCATGGTTCTCGAGTTGTTTTTTTTTCTATGACGAATTTGTTACCGTTTTCTAATCGAGTAAACCACATGGGGCTCATTTGAATGCATAATTCAACGAACCAATCAGAATGCATTCGATTGAAACTGGAAGTATTTAGAGGGGATTCCACAAGAGATTTGAATGCTTGTAACAATTTATAAATGTTTTATAGAATTCCCTTTGATATCGGAACTATTTTGATATCTTTATTAATAACTACTTGGTATGAAAATTCCCTCGTGAATGTCATGTACAATAAAATAGACACGATTGGTGAGCTTAGAAGCTGTTGTGTTTCATCAAGTCGTAAAACCTAACACAACTGAACAAATTACAAAACATTCATCGTGGTGATATTAAAAAAGGGAAGAATATGTTCCATTAATGTTCCCCATTTAATCGAGCACGCTGTATGCCTCATATGTCATCGTTTCGCTTCATGCAATGGCGTCAATTTTCTATGTCTTTTTACGATGTGTTTTTATAACAAAATATTTACTTCTGTTAACTGGTTGAAAAAGCAAAAATATGAATCACTAGAGAAATACAAATTGCAGAATAGAATAAATATTTAAACAAATAATCATGTTGCATTGAACTGCATCCTCATAATTTATTGATGCGCATGCGCAATCAAAGCCATTGACGTCTTACCACTTGGATGGTAATTTTGATCTCTAAGGTCGACAGGATATATTCTGCTTGTATTACTAATATCCAAATTGTCGTCAACTAACTGGTATATAAAATGATTAACGAATATGAAACAAAATTTAGCCAAAAGACAAAATAAATGACCAAATAGTACATTTGTATAGATGACAACTTGAGACAGTGTTTGTAACATTAGTTTGAAAAAATACCCGGCAAGTTAACATATTACGTTTTTTTGGCGGAATATCCCTTTCATTTTTTTTTTAATTTGTAGACGACGAATCCAGTTTAAGACAGAAGCTAGAAACTTAAGTATTGTAACAAATTTGCAAACAATAGTATATGTAATTCAGACATCTTAAAAGCGATAGAAATTGTATATGTTTTGCTACATAAATGCATTTGTATGTATATTATTTGTTAATGACGCATTTTTATGTTTTCGGTTTTAGCTTTTTTCACAGTCATTTTTAAATCAAATCTTTTGTCTATTACATTTAAATGAACATAATTGGTCAACAATTCTCGCTAATCAACAACTAGTAGGCTTATAGCAAACATGTTGCTTTTTTAAATGATTCTTATCATTTTCTGAATATCTTTTTGCCAACAAATATATACTAAGATATAACTTTATACCTAATAAGTTAGGGCTTTTATAGGTATTGTTTTGTAAACAGAATTATTTGTTTATATCATTTGTAATAATAATTATTCTTTGCTAAAATTAGTCCAAGAAAAGCATTTCTATATCGAATTGCTAAAACTGAATAAATGGTAAAAGTATAGAAAATATGGTTTCTCTCAATGATGAAAAATCTAATATTACTGGACTGTATTGTTTTTCAGGAATCAATTTAGTGAACTCTTGAAGTTTTCAGGATTTTAAAGGAAGAATGGAGTACTACGATACCATTGGGTATTCGACTGGAAAAATATCTGTATTCGTTAATGTTTTAGTCTGAAATATGATCTATAGTGTCTATTAAAAATTGTTTTATACTCGACCGTATTTTTGTAAAGATTTCACTCTGTTGCTTAGCAACGGATTGTTTTGAATACAAAAATGATAACCACCTATTATCATGAACATATGCTGGTTTAATTTGATTGGTTGATTTTTTATGTTCATATTTGATCCATTTCAATTAAAAGCCTTGACTTGGTTAATTGAGAAAGTCTATTATTTGTGTTAATAATGTGAATAGTTTTCATATGATCTAAATGATTGAATAATGGCTATGTACATTGTTTGAGTGAAAACAAACATGTATATTTAGGGCATTTATAAAGCACAAACACTTTATTTCCTGTTTCACTTCATTTTCCTGGTCATGAAATAATTTCTACGGTCATTCTCCCTCCTACCACTGATGCTAAAACATGCAGGGCAGTTGTCAGTCTCTGACGGAAGTTTGTGCCTAGTAGTTGGATAACAGCGTAATCCAGAGATTAACATCTTTTCAGGAATAGTGAGTAGATTGACTGACCGCCGTAATATATTCTATACGTTACTTAAAACCAAACAAAAAACCACAACAAAACAAGACAAAAACGACCATTATGGTCATTTCTAATGTACGTATAAGATGGCTAATCAATTTAAAATACAAAGGCAGAAATAAGTTGGTGCTACGAGTACTTAATGTTTCCATTTTAAAATAAAATACATGCAAAACTTCAGACACGTTTTATTGGTGTTAGAATACAATCCAAGAGTTTCATTTTAAAACGAACGCCTCCCTTATTTACATACACGTACTTGAAATGTTAAAATTGAACTCATCTACTCAGTACTAAACAATCAATTTGTAATTTTCATTTATCACAGAGAATAGAACGTTTACAAGGCACATAGATTTATCTACATTCACTCTGAAAAAGTCAATGCACTTGAAGTACTTTGATTTTACGACATAAAAGATGGCGCACGTGGAATTGTTCTGATTTCAAACAATTAAGACTTGATAGAACTTTATTCTCATGTGGCCCCTTTTTCCACTCTCACGTTATCTGGTAATAAGTTGAAACTAATGAATTTGATATTAGAACCAGTTAAGACCAACCGCGAGCTCTATTGCGCGTGCGCGGCACGTGATCACCATAGGCGCCATATTGGCATCCACGTGACACGCTGTGACTTCCGGGCATTTTAAATCACAATCATAAACATTGATTGTTTTCAATAAAAGTCTTCGGATCGTATCTTTGAAAGTCATTAACTATTGATGATTACGGAATTGACCGGATTTAGATAAACTTTAACGTTACCTGTAAACAGAGATGAAATGACATCACGTGACGTGATTTTGACATCAGATAAAAATATTTACAATAACAATTAGATTTGTTTATGTGACAATTTGTTTATCAATTTTAATTCGGAATGATTAATATGGAACTAATTTCCATGAAATACACATTAATTTTTAAATAAGCACTGTCCGTTACAGGTTTGCGATTCCAGAAATTTTGAAAACTTGCTTTTTTATTTCTGGTCCAATGCCTGTCAGAGTTTTAACAAATGTAGATCTATATATGGGTAAAGCTTCAGTTATTTTTCATTCAGATATCTTAACAAGAAATATGATTAATTTTAAGTCAAAATTTCCATGGGAATGTGCATTCTCCCTTAGGAAAGTCCTTCCGCTATGGAAATCTTGTGGGAGAAAGTGGGAACCCCAATTAAAAAAATGAAAATTTTCTATTTTTTAAATTTATCAAACAGTATTAATTTAATAGATATATTAGTAACTAAATTATTCCAAAATAAAAATACATACTTTCATTTTTAAAGCAGTTATTCACTATGGACGTTTACATAGATAATTTTTTAATAAAATTACAATTTTATCTTTAATTATTTCTTCTAACATTCTTTACTTACATGAGAGCAATCTTCAATATTGTCAACGTTTTTTTTCTACTTTAATTTATTTAATGAGAATATGCTAAACATTTGATTTTTTAAATATAATGCGAATTTCAACACTTCTGAACTGAGGTAAGCAGAGCCAAACATTAGTAATATAAAACAGAACAAAACAGAACGGAAACTAACAAAATAGAACAGAACATACTAAAACAGCAGAACCGAACAGAACAGACATAACAAAATATCAGAATAAAACAGACAAGAACAGAACAAAAAAAAATAGATCAGCCATTGCGTCAATATCTAAAATATTTTTATACTCGACGTAAAACAAGCTAACAAAACACTCCTCAAATACATGTATGTACATAATACAGTGTAGTTTTTCTTCTTGATTTTCTGATGTTGTACATGCTTAAATCTCAAATCCTGATTATGTAAACAACGTTATTTGCAACCTGAATTGTTATTGTTAAATATCAGTCAATTTCAATGTCAATTTGAATTGTAAAAATTGCATTTATAAATCGGATAATTTACTCTGTAAAAATCTTAAAAAAATTATCTGTTCAGTTCTGTTCTGTTCTGTTGATTTCAATCTTAGACGGAATAGGATGACAGAAGAATGGACGTGTGCTTGATAGACGATAATATCACTTGATGTATGACCTTTTGATACATCTTGTGAATATATAATAATGATTAAAATATGTTACAATAGTGGTCCATTATACATGATATCATTGCAATATGCTTGCGGCAATTATATGCAAGACCTTTGCGCTCCATTACAGATTTTAGTGACAAAATCTAGAGCACGCGACGACTGGTAAATACGTCGCCCCGTGGCTACAATTTTTCCATAACAATGCTCGTATCTGACACGGCTGACATTACGAATTGATAATTGATATTTATTCCAGGCATGTATTATAAACATCCGACTAGTTAATTTAATTGATTTGGGTTAATTTGCCTAATCATCCTGACGCGTAGTAATTCATGGTAAAGTAGCTGACCTATTAGAAGATACCGTTTGGAGATAGGAAGACAATAGAGGGCACTTTATTTGTCTGCGACTATCTCTTGATTTATGATGGGGTGCATATTATTGCCAACTGTTTCGTTTTTTCCTCTGAAATTTCGAGATCGGCTGTCTATTGGTATAAAATGTTAAATTACTGTAGTTTGACTTTATGGTCACAGTGATGGGCAAATAATTAAGTTACTTCAAGTCCTCATATCAAGGCTAACACTATCCATGGATTGCGAAGAAAACAGACATTGATCTGGTACAAATATCATTTCACCCCCCCCCCTGAACCCGGGTCGGTGGCGCAGTTGGTAGCGCTCCGGGATTTGGAATCTCGTGGTCCGAAGGGGATATGGGTTCGAATCCCAACCGGGGAGGTTATACCCTTCCATGAAAATATGACAGTAATGTCAATTTTCTTCCATTAATAAGATATATGGAGACGTTTCCGGCCTTGTGGAAGGGTAGGTGAGTACTGGTTATAGACAAGGGTCCAGGAAAGCAAGGTTAGGTGCGCTGGACGCCGAAAAATGACCTAAATGGTGTTGACAACTTGACTCGGTGTTAAACCCAATAAGAAAAAAAACATCTGACGTTCGAGAATGGATAGCAGAGTGGTCGTTGGTTCGGTTTCTTTGCAGGGCATATGTTTGTTAAGTCTGCTCCTGAAATGATTTCTACGACCATTCTCCTTCCTACAACTGATTCTAATCAATGTATTGAAGTTTCAGTCATTGACGAGAAAACTGTATGCACATAGTAATTGGTTAAAAGCAGTAAATCAAGAGATTTATCCTTTCCAGGAACAGTGAGTAGGTTGACTGTCCGCCTTGTTATGACCTATACTGTGTGTAGCTACGGCGTTAAACCCAACCAAAAAAGAAACAAAACAACAGAAATATTCATATAATTATACTAAGTCTTGTTTAAATTGTCATGTACAAGTACGTGTTATTATGTTGCTTTTGTTTTAAAATCAATACCTTGTGTTTGTTAAACCAATGTTTAAAGTCATCTTAATATAACACTATTATTTAGTCTGGAATTAATGACTTAGAAAAACAAAGAACCGTGTGAGGAATTAAAACCCACATTTGATTTAAGGACACCCATATGACTTATAAACATGTCTTAAATTTTCTTGATAGGGAAAAATAATTATCTGGTAAAATATTAAAGTATGGAACCATTCAACTCGCCTTGATTTGCTTGTATAATCTGTTAGTTTATTCGAAATGCTTTCATTCGCTGAAGTACATTGGGTACAAATGCAGCGCCTTACCTAAGACCAAACTGGTAGCCTTTATCTAAGACTAAAATTATTGTAAGACAAAAGCAGGAAATTTTAGTGATAAGGTTATTCTATATTTCAATAAATATTTTTTACGGCCATTCTTTCTTCTACCTCTGATTCTAAATCATGTAGGGGAGTTGTCAGTCACTGATGGAAGTATGTGACTAGTAACTGGTTGACGGCTAAATTCAGACATTTAGCTTTTCCAGGAACAGTGACTGTCCTCTGCTATAATAAACTAGCCTATATACCCGTATATACAGCCTTATACCCCACAAAAAATATAACAGAATGTAATGGAATTATTTAGTATAATGTATACCTTTTGAACATCATACCATACTCATTTAAATAACCTTTTGACTTCTCGATACATATTCATAAATTTGACTTACGATGAATTTTATCGTATCTTTGTGAAACTGACCACTTACCGACACTGAGAGCAAAATCTTAGTCAGGTTTCATGTAAGCTATAACTATGTAGAAGTATGTACCCCTAAATTAAACACGCTTCGTTGATACCAATTGCATTCCAAACAATGGTCGGCGTTTCTGGTTTTCTTTATTACAGGTTTAGTCGGTCAACTTACTTGAGGTTTGGTGCACCCTACGACTTGGTTTAATCCCCAGTGGCAACTGTTTTGCCACTGTCAATGCCAAGGTGGAAAACTGTTATTTTTTTGGTTTTTCGTTTTTTTTTCTTTAATATACATGTATATTAACTTTTGACCTAATATGATGTAAAATTGTTTATAGATGATAAATATGTACATACACATGTATTTAAGTCTTTGTTAATAAAGTAAATGTTCTGTTTTGTTCTGTTCTGTTTTTGTTTTCGTTATCTGTTTGTGCGTCCATTTTTATAATACACTCTACAAAATAAAAATCGAAAACAATTATTTCCTCGATTTGCTTTTTGGTTGCGTTGTAGATCTGTGTGTTTTTTTAACCATTGCTGTTTCTGTTATGATTGCTTACTTGTTTTTCTGTCGTTTTTTTGTTATTACATAAATTATAATATTCAATTAATTAACGCATTAACTGCTCTCTTAGAACAGTTAACTTGCAAATTATTCATGTAAATATCTTAAAGGTACTAGTTCACAGATTTGGTTAAGATTTTTCTATATTTTCAAAAATACCGTTCAGTGTCTGTAATTGTGTAAAAATAATTCTTAATACTTTAAGACAAAGTGACCTGTAGATTGTGAGAAGCATACAATAAAAGTCACAAAATGCACTAAAATTGTCTTTACCGTGACATACGGGGTAAATTTTTTCTACTTGAAAAACCATCATTTGTAGTTGTATGTCCATTTCCACTAAAATTGCCATTTTCAGATTACTACTTTCCTGCTTCCAAAAATGTTTCCATTCAATTTTGATAGTTTTAAAAAAGTTGATATTTAAGTTGAAATCTGTGAATGAGTACCTTTAAATCTGATCATAAAATCTATCATTGAAATTTTTTGCGAAAAAAAACTGACAAAAATAATTTCAAGTTATTTCAATAAAATAAATCAGAATACACAATTTTCAATGAAATTTTATCCACAAATTCCCAAACCAAACATTTTTACCATTGCGACAGATTTCGTTGTCTAAGACGAAAATGGATAATCACATAAAATTGCTAATTATAATTCGCGGCATTGTTCTTTGATGTTCTCTTCAGACGATAACATAAGGTAGGGGCGCGGTTCCGACGCTCACAAAATTATGATCGCTGAATCCATTAAACCAATTATACAAATAACCCCGTAATAAAATTACAGGGCCTGGTCACTTTCAATTTATTTTATACATTATAAGACCGTTCAAGGCGAGGTCTCAAATTTTAAATTCTGTCGTCATAAAATCATCATAAGCAGAGATACAATATTCGCACCATTTGGCGACTTCGGTGAATAAAGTTTGTTTGATCATTTCTAGGAACTGTTTGCTCCGAGTGTATTCATTTCAAATTTAATGCAGTCTCACATATTTGTGTTCCGGTACTTAATAGGTTCTGTCTAAAGAAAGGGGACAGCTATTGTCATATTGTGGTAATATAACGGTTAATGTTTACTTTACATGTAAATCTAACGGTTTTATCATGGAAACTTCCTGGTACAAACAATCTGTGATGAAATGCAAGTCGGGGTTTCCTTGAACTTTGATGTTTGATGAGACGTTTTTTATACTTTCAGATTGTTTTGTTCCAATATGTTCAGCTCACTACTCAATAAGGGAACTTAGTCAGTTATTTTCCCTTGTATACTCTTCAAATTGGTACATGTAGGTCCAATTAGTTGGTTTTCTCGGATTTTACCCTTACTTTTCTATGTCAACTTGCCAAAATTAATCTTAAATACCATTTTTGTAAATCATTTAATTTGTTTGAAAATCAAGCTAAGTATTTGTATGTTAAAGAACTATCTAAATTTCACCACTTCTGCTAATTACATAGGATTCAATGATGAATTCCGAGGATTCCGACTGTAAGGACATACTTACCAATTGGATTGCTTCAGATTATATCAAGGAAAGATAACTGACTAACGTCCCTAATTGTGATTGATTATGTCTGAATAAGCAGTTGACACACGCAGTACTTGAGAACATGGAGTGTAGCATAAGCAGGTAAATTTCTCGCTCAAGATAGAATAAGCTCCCGCATGGTTCGAACCTGGGGTCTGTTGATCGCTTGGTGCGCGTTCTACAGAAGAATCATGTTGGAACAAATGACCGACAAGATCACGTTCGTTTAATATTAAGTGTATATTAGTTATATGCCTTTTTTTGTAGATTTTGGTCACGTGATTCATGTGTTTCCAATCTTACAAAGTCGTCAGACTAAATTACATTTTCCTAGTTTACGGATTGAAATAAATCGATCCTAACTTAAAAAAAAAGTTTTGTGTTTGCGAGTATTTTCATGTATATAAAGAATGCGTCAAATTTGCCGACTGTGCAGTGAAAATATGATCTTAGTATATTTTCACCGCATTGTAAATCATTATTCGATCTTTCAGCCCAATGCTGCAACGCAGTTGATAGCGCGCCGGGATTTTGAATCAAATTCACCGAGGGGGTACGGGTTTGAATTCTACCGTGAAACTTTGACAATAATGTCATTTATTTTCCTTTATTAAGTATGTGTAGGGTGAAAGTGTTGGCATTGTGAAATAGTATGTTAGTACTTTTTTATATATAGACAATAGTTAAGGGAAGCTAAGTTAGGTGTGCTGGTCGCCATGCAATAACCTAAATTGTGTTAACACAGCGTTAAACCCAGAAAAATCTACCAATTAAGCATGCATTTATGCATAAAGAAAGATATTTCTGTTAATTTAAAGCGTTAAAGCAAAATAATATTAATTAGTTAAAAAGACTTACTTTTAAACGCCAATTTCTTTTAAAAATATTTCATTAACACGCCTCTTCTCGTACAATACACAATTTATCGACTAGGCGCGTGGTACGGCACGAGAAACCCGCGCGCGCGGTGTATAATGACGTCAGTTAAGCGTTATACACAGCGCACGGGTTTAACGTGCCGGGTAGTAAATATCGAGTTGAAAATCGATAGTGTTAATGACTATAGCTCAGAGTCCTGTGTATTTGATTGGTTAAACTGGTAAGAAATATTTTATTTATGTTTTTAGTTATCTCACATTTAATTATTTTAATTTCTATCGCATTAATTTTTAGCTCGACTTTACGAAGTAAATAGAGAGCTCTCCTACTTGCCCTAGAGTCGGCGACAGCGTCCGCGTTCATATTTCTGATTAAAAATTTTGTGCATTAAAATACTTTTTGCAATAACTATTTTATTTCTTAAGGTATCAACTTTAAACTTTATATAATATATGTTCCTTATTATCAACCACATCTCATGGGACAAGAGTCATAACTCTAAATACATTTGTACATTTTTTCAGAATTATCTCCCCTTGAACTTAGTGTTTTCTTTAAAAAAATGTTTGTTTTTACTGCAACTGTTTTATTTCTTTAGGTATTGACTTCAAACTTTAAATATATGTTCCTTATCATCAACTACATCTCCTGTGTTTTTATTTCTTAAGTATTTGTAGAAATTTTAAAACAAATAAAACATTTACAAAATGTAAAGGTAATTATGAATGGCAAAGTATATTGTAAAATATTTTACAGTGATACCTCCTACCATATACTAACCTTTTAAAAATTTAGCAGAGGTTTAAAAGTTACTTTTGTCTCACAAAAAAGCTGTGTGGGATTCACATTGTAATGTTTGTGGCCAAATGTATTGATATTCAAATAAAAAAGGTCGGACATAGAACGAGCAATTATTTTTCATGTAAAATATTTTAATTCGACTTATTTGATAAGAATATACAAGTTTACGGTCATAAAACTCACATCTATAATGGAATTATCATCCTTGTTTTGTACAGCTTATGAAAAATGACTTGAGATAAAAATACATTTTGAATATCTTTGGCATTCATTATCTAAGTTTACAAATGGTTATCAAAGCGTGTAATGTACTAATCAATCTCAATTTTTCACAAAATACAATGTATATACATGTATGACTATCACTGACTTTTAAGGGAAATTCCATTCATAATTCGAGTTTGCGTATGACAAAATTTAATTACTATTTTCTGTAGCACGTTAATGAATTTTTTTCTAAGAATTTACTTGAACTGTGTCGAAATGAAAATCACGAGCGTTAAATCCATTAAAATCTAAATACAGTAAACAACCTCTTTACGACTACTCGGAATAAGGGCCACCACGCTGATACAACCGATTTTAAATGCTATTATATTAGTTTGATATTTTTTATAAATTCCGACGGCTGTTTGACCCTGTTTTAAAATCCCCCCGTTTATCTTTTTTACGACTACTTCTTTCAAATCAAGTGTTTATTTGTAGGTGAATTTTCATAACAAAAACATTCTGTGCCCGTTTACCAAAGCTCTTACGACACATACTGGTTGTAAACGGTACGTTACTACGGTATAGAATATCGTAAGATTTTTTTTGTAATAATTATGCTGCCCTGAATCATGATTTGGTGAATCATTATAAAAATTTATGTAAAATTTTTGATATATTTATTCATTTAGCGGCGTTCTGACGTAGACTATAGATTCTATAACCCAGAAAAACAGACAGCAAAAAATCTAAGATATTTTACAAATATCAAAGTTAATAAATGATTAATTGAACAGTAAGTTTAAAGTTTCAAAAAACAAAATCTAGCCGTTAAATTATACAGTTATACACAAGCGATATACGAAATCAAAAAGTGCGCAGTGGGCTACCATTCCATACATTACGTTTTATTATTTCAAATTTAACCCCGCTAATTTGTATACTCGATATTCAATCCCCGAACATAAATACGGATATCCAATTTAATCGATAGTGAGTACAGAAGTACTGTAATGAGTATTTAAATCAGAAGGGTTATATATATATGTGCCACTGATTGTTCCTTAAAATTTATTAATAATTTGTGAGATTTTACGAGTACGTGAGTTTACGAAGTATTAAAAGCGTGTCGTAGTCTCTTTCAATACAGATCTACTAAAACGCAATGAAATTTGGAAAAAATCCTTATTTGTAATTAAAGTCAATCTGTTCAAACTTGTTTTCCATCCTTTTGTAGTTTTGTCGCGTATTTCATGAATATAGTTGGAACATTTAAAAATAAAACGCAAACAATTAATTCACTTTCGTAGAAACAGAAAATATCATTTTAAGCTAAATTATACATTTGGGAATAACAGAAATGTATATTTTCATATCTAATTTTGTCTATATTTATTCCAAATGCATAAGAGCTATTTTGATTTAAAATAGATTGACTTAAGTGATACTTATATGCTTTTCAAAAAATGTATAATGAATATTGAAGCCACAGTGCGCCTTTTGGCTAAATCACTTTTGATCTATTCGCATTAAAATGATGTCATACTGTCAAAAAGAACAACGCAATGAAGTTAAATGCTCAGCCAACAATATGTTCAAGTCATGAGATAAATCGAGTCTTTATTTTAAAATTGAATCTTTGTAACAAGTAATTTATCAAGGTTCGAGAGGTCAGTATTATAAAATTTGATATCGAAATTTGTAACAATGATTCAATAGTTCCTTTATTTTACAAACCACATGAAAAAAGGAAAGTGTCTTTTAAATAACTCGATAATTTTCATGATGTGTAAGGTTCAATTAACTACAAGAATTAAATTCCATTCATCCAGAAAATAACGCAGCATTTGGTTCATTTCGGATTTTACCGTTACAGATAATTCCTAACTGTAAATACTTTGCGTAAACCACCTGGACGGCGTTCTATCAAACGCCATTTTGTGGGCGTGTCCGAGGAAAATAAAGGCTCCCGGATGAACAACAGTAAACCCTTTAATTATATGTTAACAGTCGGCTCTCTTCATTCGCGGTGACCCCAGTCAAATAAGACTTTTAATCACTATTGTTAGGCCGTATCACAAAAACACGAGACACGCGCACATGAGGGGTAGCAGGTTTCGTACGACTAACGATTATTAAGAAGCAAAATTGTATCGGTCGCTATGCATACGGTTTATCTCGCCTTGTCCGACCTTTGCACGAGATTTCGAACATAAATGTGACAATTAACAAAGAACCACGTAATTGAGGAACAAAAAGACATAAATCAGAGATAGGGCAAATTATGAAAAGATATTTTCCTCAGTAACGTTTTCCATATTGTTGGGCGAAATAAAACTATAAATTAACGCGAGAATTTGTGAAGAGAAAATTTTGTGTGAGCTTTTCCGTTCGAGTAATGAAGACGCAAACGCCATTTTCATTTTATTCTTTTGTTACTGTTTTGTAAAAGATAAGTTATTGCAATCGTTATAAAAAATAAAACAATTATGCTACTTTCATCCGAATGCGAAGCTCTGAATTCAATTGTTTAAAGTACGTATTATCTTCAAAATTGTGCAATTGCATTTCTAAACAAATATTTTTCGTTGAAGCGACCCGCTTCCTTGGAACGTTTGTATCGCGGTATCGCAAGTGAAGGCTAATGCCTTTGAAAAATTTGATATAAAATAATGCGGTAATTTTATTTTTTATGTAATCATAGAAAATAAAAAAACCGCATTATTTTATATCAATTTTTTCAATACCTATAATTTTTCCAGATATAACTTCGGGGCTTGTTTAAAACACCAAGTTTTAAAAGAAAACCTAAATCTATCACAAATTCATTGGCGAATCTTTTCAGTTCTATCTAAATATTCTAATTTCAAATGTAAAACTCGCACTTGAAAGCTTTGAATACTTTAAAAGTTTTTTTAAAAAAAACACAAGATCAATTTTACGTAATATTATATTTCTTTTTATCAAAATGCATTAAACTACTAAAGAAATTGTGACATATACTCCTACGTTTCAAAACAGAACAGAATAGAACCGAACAATACTTTCCTTTCTCAAATAGGACATAATAGT
Source organism: Mactra quadrangularis (assembly GCA_025267735.1). NCBI lineage: Eukaryota > Metazoa > Mollusca > Bivalvia > Venerida > Mactridae > Mactra > Mactra quadrangularis. The sequence continues at coordinate 4,800,327 of CM046298.1, forward strand.
AAAACGTGAAAATTTATATCTATGTAGGTTTACTATTATTAAATTCTCAGAACGTGCATACGTTTAAGTAATTCAAGACTAATTAAAATTATATTGGACATCGAATTACCGCATAAAAATGTTTTCTGCTTTTTTACATAATAATTACTATAAACGCAACAATCTTGTAAAAAGAGCCGACGATAAGATAAAAGGCTTCATAGATAACTATACATAAATTGCTGTGATATGAATTTACTTTGAGTTTAGATAAATTATATTACTTTCATAATTACTATTTTTATGTATGAACAGAACGGAGCATACTAAGAAGTCTGATTGTTCAAGCCATTGGCGGTCGGTACGGTTCCGAGTCAAACTCTATACACTTATTATTAACCGTGTCGGCCGCCTTTGGTTTAAACCGATAGTTCCCTCACTTGAAATACAAAAGGCGGATGAAAATTCTTGTCCAAAGACTGCTATGTTTATCCGTTCTAACAGTGGGTTTGAACCAACATCCAAAAGTCATCTACGCCATGTTATCTGCCAAGCATCTTAACCACTCGGTAACGATATCTGCATCTGTATTTTGTATGTTTAAAAAACATGATCAATTCCTTTTCTGAAATAAATTATATGATCAGTTTGCCGTACAAATTAGGACTTCATATTTCTTAACATAATTACAGACAACGACAGGTAAATTTAAAACATTAAAAAAATACAAATAAAAATGATATAATTATGATAAGTTAAACAAATGCCTGCTGTGAGTGAAAACACTTGTTTTGCTGTACTTCGTCATACAAATAAATCATTTTCAGAGCAGCAAATTATCAAAATCGTACGATAATACAACAATATTGTATCTTTAGATTTTACGATTATAAAACGTCGCAAGATCGTTTGAAGATAAGCGCGCGTCTGATATTTCATTTAATTATTAATATCTTTATTCACTTAGTCATTGTTTTTAAATGATTTTAATACATCGGAACGAACAATTTTAAAACTTTATGCATTTTTATAAGAATACTTTCGACCACGTCATTTTGCACCATTAATATTTCTAATTTAAAACGTTATTATAGCACTTATATTTAATTCATATATAATTATAATTAAACTTCTATAAACTCAATACATTATAAATTTTTTGTACCTGAAAATTGCAAACAAGTATCCATTTTAATTATTCAAAGAACTAAATTTTAAATGTACATCATTCTATCATTACTCCTTTAGATTCAATTTACATTACGTAACATTTACAATTTTTCAAACCCTATTATGCAGCATAATTTTTAAACAAATTGACCAGCTACGAATATTACGAATGAAGAATATGAAATGTCCGATAAATCATACTCTCTGCAATTAAATTCTGTAGTTTCTACCCATTTTCTCCAACCCGTTTTTTCTGGACGAAAAATGCACGAAACGCGACCACAGTGCTAGCGTAGAAAAATCATCAAAGGCAGAAATCTACTTGTTATTATTCCAAATTCAAGTAACTACACTTGTTTCATAGTTTCTCTTTGTTGTACAAATTCTTAACGGTAATTTTCTGATAATTGCAATCACAGATGGCCCATGTAGCAGGGGAGACAACCCCCGACAGCATGCAGAATCACTTGAGAGCGAAACTCGCCCGCTGATTGGCTAATCGAAAACCGATTCTAAGCAAAGAATCAGCGGTCGTTTCTGAATGCGGTGGGCGGGGTTTAAGATTGACTTCTCGGCACCTAATGAAATTCGATATTTTGATTGGAGGAAGATAACCACTCCTCCCGGAGCTCTTGTTTCCCATAGGATCGTTGAAATCTAAGGGGAACGCTTACTTACCGACGGAACTGAATAGCAACAAAAGGCACTCCGCCGGGATTTCTCTTCAGAGCTCGTATGGTGCCGACTAGAGACCAATACTACTTGTGTTTAGTAAATCTTAAATTGACCCTCTGCAGCTTTGGGAACAGTGTACACTTGTGTCTTATAAAATGTTTTCTTAAAATTTCCGGAAATTTAAGTTGTTCTTGAAGAATTTAACAGTCTATAGGGATACATGCAAAGCTTGTAAGAAAGTAAAATTCTTATGTTATTAATATTTTCACGTGAACATATATTCGCTCAACACGACATCTTTATTGCAAAATTCCATTTTCGTGAGATTCCAGTTTTGAAAATTTCGCTACATGGAATTGTTACGAGGATCTTGAGGATGTAAACTTTGAAGTACGCAAAGTTGTGATCAGTTTGCTAATTGATGTATTTGAGAATTGTTAACACGACATAGTGATTACATGACATAACTAGTGACAGTGAATTTAACTAAGTAACTAATGAAGGAAGAAATAACTTCTCAATTGGGAACAATTCGAAACTGGATGCAACCAGCCATGGTCGAACAAAATGGTGCAAGGCGAGTGTCATTTACACAAATATACTTTTTTCATATTACTTTATTACACCTATTGTACTATTTTCATTATTTTTTACGCTTCATGAAAATTTTAGAAAATTTCACCCACACTAGAGTCGTGGCATTTCTGAGTTCGTTGCATGTAATGTTTTTCATTTCAAGATTAATTTCCGCCTCCATTTTGGAACGAATCATTATCTAGAATCTCCTAAAATGTATTTCTGAAATATGAAAATATTTCCATGAAAAAATCAATCTATAGTTTTAAAATAATCCCTAACAATATAGTAGTAAAGTAATTGGTCTATAATTATCTAGGAAACTCCCTTTTTTCTTTACCAGGAACTGCAATTTATTTTGTACTGTAATGTGTAGTAGACCTATTAATGATTGAAAATGATTTAAATCTAAAAAGGCTCTGCTTACATCATGGGGTTTAGGGAATAATTTCGCGTCATCTGTTAATGGGTATCGTTGAAGGTTGATACCTTTCAAGAGCTCCCTGTAGGATATTATGTTTGCGAGCAGACTAATATTGACAGTCTTAAATTACACTCAATCCGTCAGACTTTATGCAAAGGAACGTATTTAAAAGAATATTGTCCGACGATACACGCATATTGATAAGTTTGTCGCGAAAATATTATTTTGTTACTTATTACAAAATTTTCGTGTGAAAATAATTTCTTCAAGTATAGATTTACGTTTTGTTGGAATTTTATTGCCACTGTAAGGTATAATTTTCTGATTTTAGTTTAAGTTGCTGAAATTGATATATTTTATTATGAAATAATTTATACATAAAATCAATTGAAAATATGACCATTTTATTCGTGTAATATTTTTCTCAGCGAATATTCTATGCCACCTATAAAATTTAAGATTTATATTTCCATATAATATTTTTTAATTATTTTCTCTGTTTACAGACATTTTATTTACATATTAAAATTATTATAAAATATTAATACGCATTAGAATATGAATATGAGTATAAAAATTGTGCATTAATTAACAAACGATTAAAATTAGTTCATAAGTTCTAATGATACCCTAACAAGTTTAGTTAGATAAAAAAATATGATAAAATCCACTAAACAATGAAAGATAAACAAAAATAACACAATTAACAAATTTTATGACTTAGCAATAACAGTTTAATTGCTATAAAGATGTTTTAAAAATGACTGTTTCATTTCTATTTTTTTTCTCTAAAAAACTGTTTATTTCTTCAAGATTGTTTCAAAATATAGCTTTCACTTTTTCTCAAAAGACGATTCACTTGTTATGTATCCATTAAGCAAAAAACTATGAATATTATCACGGTTTTGAGTTTTACTGATTTCCTGTGAGATTGTGACAAAATCTCGTCTGCTTCATGAATCAAATATGTGATAAACATCAGACGAATATTTACACGTGATGGACCTAACAGCTTCCATGGAAACCCTATTTCTAATCAACTAAAATATTATTAACGGCGTTCCATATTTACAAATTTATTCTAATCAACTTGATTACTTTATTTACGACGTTCCATAGTTGAAGACAGAATTGAACAGAAATTTAATCAACTTAAATTAATCCAAACTACAGTTAACTTCTAATGTTAAAAAGTATAAATATTTTAGTACTATGAAATATATCGGCGTTCCATAGTTAAGACTCTTTTCTAAATGGACTAAACTATTCTAATAACGTCTTTCCATAATTTATAATGTTGTTTGAAATATCTCCAGTTAGTATTTAAATATTAATATTTATTTTCAGAGATGTGTATCTTTTCTGTCTATTGATTCCATATAAATTGGAATAATTCCTGTTTGATCATACTAATATGTTTATAAAATAATACAGTGTCATTCAAAATTACCTTTAGGGACCACGATAGAAATAAGGATTAAAACTCCCTTTTTGTGCCATCACTATAGCTCAATTTATTCGACATGGTCTTCAAATAAATAAACTGGTACAATAATAACTCGTTTCGCCTTAAATTTGGTTACCAACAATAAATACATGTAACTGTATTTACTATTTTCATGCTACTAAGCATGCACTTTCATTAACATGTGTCTATGCGTAAATATTACTGTATATTTTATAATCGTATTGCTCACTGTACTTGTAATTTCTATGTCAATGTCATGAAATATATATAAATATACATATATCTTAAAACTGGTAAAAACAAGGGTTTTTCATTGATACAACAAAGTTGTATTTATTCATTATGATAGTTATGATGTTGAATTGCAATCACTGGAATATGAGAGCAAAAAAGTTTAATATTTAAAAAAACATTGCCATCCATAATTACCTTTACACTTTTGTGAATGTGTGATTTGTTCTTAAATTTCAACCAATAGTTGAGAAATTGGAAATCATTTAGATACATGTACATGTGTATAACAAATACAAATATATGAAGTATCATTATTACGTTTCAAAAATTACAATTTATTATAACTATTATTACGTATAGATACATCTGAAATGCAATTTGAAAGAATCAGACTTTTACTAGTGTAAAAGTAATAAGGGACCTTAGTCAGTTATTTCCCTTGTATAGGGGCCTACTCTTCAAATATGTAGGTCCAATTAGTTGGATTACTCAAAATTTATCCTTACTTTTCAATGTCAATTTGCCAAAATTAATCTTAAATAACTTATATGTAAATCATTTTTGTTTGAAATTAAAGCTAAGTACTATTAGGGTTAAGAACTATCTAAATGTCATCACTTCTGTAAATATCTTCATTAACAACAAAGATATTAAGTGAAATATTTTGTTATCCTTACATATGAATTCAATGATAAAATCAGAGAATTCCAACTGTAAGGACCTACGTACCAATTGGATTGCTTAAGATTTTATCAGGGAAAGATAACTGACGAAAGTCCCTAATTTTGGATGCCGCTGTGTGTGTGACATGCCCTATCAGATATAACCTTATACACATTGAAATTATAATTTCTTGTTTATTTACAGTGTTGGAGTGGGGATCACAAGGGCCCACTTTGAGAAACAGCCACCAAGTAATTTACGAAAGAGTAATTTCTTCCATTTTGTCTTAGCACTATATGACAGACAGGGTCAACCAATAGAAGTTGAGAGAACGGCCTTCATAGACTTTGTTGAAAAAGAAACAGTACGTATAATAAAGTTCTATAATCAATACCATTTCCATTAATATTAATTCTTCGGATTATTTTTGTCTTGAAGAGTTGACGACCCTCTGTACTGTATTGTAGCTTTTTGTTTTGTTTGATTTTATTAATGGACTGTCCGCTTCATAAGAATACTTTCAAAAATGTGCAGACCCCGGCTACAACATAAATCCAAACTGAAAGTTAAGTGTTTAGAATAGACATATTTGTTGGAAGCACTTCTACCTCAGCTGGTCTTTCGTTAAATTTCCAGCCAGTGTTGCTCTCACAATTTAACAACCTGGCTTGAGACCGTCTACGGCGGCCATGGTATAGATTGTAGATACCCATGTTGTAATTTTGTACTCAAACAACAAAATTTTAGTATTCTCGATCAAGACTTTAATATTCTAGATGTTTCGCTGGTTGACCCATCATCGCTACGTTCTATTTGTCGTTCTTAATAAAAATTAATTTCGCAAATGAATAATAAGGAACCGTCTTCCTCATTAGACACCACTTTTGCGTACTCCAGGAATGTGACTCGCGTCCTTCTAGCGTTGATTTTACGTTTGTTTCTTCGCAACCAAATAAATTGCCATATTTTCACGACAGTTTAAACTTACTTAAACTGTATGAGAATAAGTCGATAAGATTGCATAAGCGGAAAACTTTCACAAGCAACAAAAAACAACAACATGACATTTCGTTCAGTTACCTTTACGCATTTTACAAAAACCTAAATGCAGACTAATATTTACAAATTAATTATTATCAATAATATAATCAAACACTTTTATATCCTAATGATATATATTTGTTTACATATTCAGTTACTTATTTATTTATTTACGTATATTTGTAAGGTTTAATGGTATCTTGGGGAGTATAGTAGTTTCGCGGTAGGGTCTAATTAATAAACCGTCTGTTTGCACCTAGCCGTCCCACCTGTCATGATGGCGATGTACTTAATTACTGCTACTTGGTTTCTATGTTTAAATGTATCAGATGGTCCCAGTGCATTTCCAGAGATCACGTGGTGTCATTATACCGTAATGAATCTGTTATCGATCTGTAATCAATTAATTGATTTTCACAATGAAAATGGTTGTAACTGAAACGTCGTAAGTTGTTAACTCCTACTGTGAGACTGTCTTAATTATTATCGTACGATGAAAAATTTACGATGGGAAAATTTCGACGAAAGATTTTTACGCCGTTATGAAGCAAGTTTTGATGATTTGATGTAACTTTCTTATCGATTATTTTTCAATGAAGTGGTACAGCATATTTGTGATTATGACATTAAGAAAGAATACGTTATACACAACCGTTATGTTGCTGTTATTATCATAATCATCATCATCATTATTGGGTACAATGTACACTTTGAGCTATATTTTAATAATCATCATACTGAGCTTTATATCCGATGATACTTATTCGAATACTAATTGAGATAGGTTATAATTTCCTAGATAAATTCGACCACATTCCATTGTCTCATGTGGGACTGTTTTAGCCTTGAATTTGGAAAGAAGTAAAATGCTGAATAGAGTAAATCAAGGAACTTACAATGCTGAATTAAATATTTAGAATCAGGGATAAAACGTATAAATAGTGTTGAAATATATTCAACCAAACCTTATATAATGTAATGATGTGGTATTTTTTTCCGTTCAGTTCTGTTCTATACCCTTATGTTAGGTTCAATGTTATTTAATATCAACCATAAATCATTGATAAGGATCATCATATTGAAAAATGATTGCTTGTCATGTACATATAAGTAACTACAATGTAAATAGACTTAACATTAATATTGCCATAGTCTGTAGATATGTAATATGTGTTTACAAAATAAAGAGTTTGTTCTGTTCTATTCTTTAGTTAATAAACCTTTTTGTTTCTTTCAGGAATCAGACAGTCAGAAAACAAACAATGGAATACACTACAGACTCCAGTTATTGTACGCCAATGGTAAGTAATGTTTTAACAAAGACATAAAATCACAAATAACCATGTAACTTATAGACATGTATTTAATATTGATTGCCTAGCACATTAAGTAACTTCATTTTTTTTGTGATTATTTTTCTGACTCTTTACCTGTTTTTCTATTAATATTTTCTTTTTTACGCGTTGTAACAAACTTCCTGATTATTCCTGATTATCAGGCCGAGCATCTCATCTAATTCCATGACAAAATTTCATATTATTTACCGAAGACCAAAGGACTTTGATTTATGCCCCGGACCAAGATCAAGTTACAATAGCAGGAAGTCAATCCATTCAATGTTTGCAATTGTCAACAAATACCACCGACTTTATAAACTCCAATTTATTGACAATGACAATAATTATATTGCAATTACCGTTCCGGAAATAACGCCGCCATAATAACTATTACCCACAATTCCATTTTATTTGTTTACACGGGGCACGCGCTGAGTCAAAGAGCGCGTCATTACAGACTTAACACGTGCGAATTTGTTTACATTTCTAATGCTTCTACAAACACTTATAACGATCATTTCATTAGTAATGAAAAGGAAACTAAAAGCAAAAGATGAGCCCAGTTAATGTCAGAGAAAAAACTTGTTTAAAAATATAATAGTAATTTTATATCGGCTACATTAGCGAAATGAAATAATCTAGCGATAATGCCGAGCTAAATTAACTGACTTTGTATTCAACGCTTTAGCAAATTTGAAAGTCATTTTTCAGGTGCTTTTTGATTTAATGGAAAATGCTATATTTAAGCTTGATTAGTATTCGGAAAACAGACTGTTTGATTTTTTGCAATGACACGAACGTAGATTAACGCTCAATGAACGCGAATTAAATAACTATTCAGTGAATCATATTCGTAATTTAGTTAATTTGGACATGGTCTGAATTATTTAATTATAATTACTTTCCGATTCACAACTGTTTTATTGTTGATGTCTGTTATTTGTTTTAGTAGAGAACATACTTAGTATTGAAAATCCATCGATAAAATTAGTGGGAACATATTCAAAGATATATAACTCATTTCAAATACTTTAGAAATTTTATCATTTTTTGAATGACGTTTCAAAGCGCTAATGAAGACATCGCCATAGCAAAAAAAATCAATTCAAAATACACAAAACAATTCATTCCTTTTTTCTCCCTGAAAAATAAAGTTTTCTCTAAAATTTGTGATGCCAAGTTCAGACTAGGCTTAGATCTAACATATGGGGTACGAAAATGTTTCTATCAAATTATCCTCGGCCAAGTTGAGCTCAATTAACGCCTATATTGATTTTACGTTAGATTTTGTGAAACTGTTGTGAACGTGTGAAAACCGAAGCCAAGACCTCGCGTCGTCATTGACTAAATTTTCAAGAAAATCCTAGTTCTTAATAGAGTGTGAATTGGTGTGGTTTTAACGTGATTTTACGTGACTTCGGAAACTCAATCATTGTATAGATGGAAAGTTAAGAATTCTTAATTTTCTAATTCACTCGAAGGCCATCACAGTTCCTTTTTTATTGAATTTCTTCGTAATCTACATGACAATGTTGTAGGTATAATTGCATTCCACATCTATTGTCCTTGGTGCAATTAGATTGAACATGTAGTACAAATATTTAAAATTCAATATAGAAATTTTGTAAATATGTTAACTGTACGCAAAGAGTTCAAAAAGTTTCACATGAAATAAATGTACCAAAGAACAATTAAACGTAAGCTTGGATATGAACAAGCAAAGAGTACAAAAAATTCACATGAAATGAATGCACCCAAAACATTTCTATGTTAGAAGAATTGTAAGTAAGCTTGAATATGAACTAGCAATGAGTACGCAACTTTCACATGAAATGAATGTACTCAAAACATTTCAATGTTAGAACAATTGAAAGTAAGCTTGAATATGAACTTCTTCTGTAACCAAGGCTTTCCTTTTTGTATGTAGTATCTTTTTATTGATATGTATTCTGAGCCATAGGTACAATGTTACAGTTATGCTAGCAAATCCCCTTATCACTTTGTTAAAAAGTGAACCACACTTATTAAGTTGAATAATGCATACACCCAGTAAGTTCTGAATAATTTATAGTTATCTCAATTTAAAAGTGCATGTTATAACTTATTGAATCTCCTATTTCAAAATACAGGACATTTTCACAGATTGGCAGAAATTATCAAGTACGAGTTTACTGGTTTTTAAACAGTTTACGGTTGATTATAATAACTGTACCGTAGTCATTTAACGTCCGTACTTCTGATAAAAATCTTCATAAAGACGTAACACCCATCACTATTAAAGTTCATCCATATCTCAATCAAGTTTTGATAAACCCTTTATTCAAATTTAATAGCCACAATTCAACTTCCTCTATTGATTAAGAATGTTGGAAAAATAGATGAAATTGTTATAAAATAAATTTATCATTCGCCCTAATTACAAACGTAGAAAATAAACAATTTTATAAATATGTTATGTTTGAATAGATAATGACTATATACAAACTTCTCACTGAAATGAACTTTCTTAATTACGTATAGAATACAAGTCTGTTATGTATTTACTGTTGAGAGATGACCACAAAGCAGGCCGCAGTCTTGACCAATGGTCAGTATAAATAAATAGAAACATTGATTGCTTTCATTATTAATGGACGAAACAGGTGTGAACCGTAGGAGGTAGAACAACACACAGAGATGTTTAACTACATCACAGAGACCCTAATTGTTACAAAAATACTTAATCTGACATCACAGTATGATGTTACGTCATAAGTACCCCTTAATCAACCTTTACCCTTCACTTAAACAACCTGTGGATTTCATAGCACAATTCTGAACAGGTTGTTTTATATCATAGGCAATACTTGAAGAAAGCTTAACAGATTTGGAATTATGATCACAGTAAATGCTGTGTCTTATTTTCTAAATATTTTGAAGCGGGGTTTAGTATTTGTTCATTTTTAGAGTTTTTGTAGTTGTTATTTATTTTCTTATTTACTTTCTTGGTGCCACATTACTCTGTAATAATTTCTGTAGTCCCTTGTTGATAACAAAATTATCCGTGAAGATATATCACAAAGATAAGCCACATTTAAAAGAGAATAAAAACATGTAGGAAAAAAATATCGCAATTGATTACCAACATAACGACTTGTGCAATGAAGACATTTTGATTTGTCACTTCATCCGAATTTTACACAGAAGGCACATTTAAAAGATTTTTTTTCGTCTTTACTGTACCGTAAACAACATTAAATTTTGATATTTATATATTGCTTATTTATTTAACATATAATGAATACAGCTCATGACTGATAATATTGACAACTCTATAGTTATAAAGAAAATATTGGTCACCCTTTTTATGTCTTAACATACTGACGAGTACTGGTTTAACTTAACAATTAATAACTACAATATAAGCCCCAGAAGGATGTTTTTGACTTATTTATCCTCCCTCTTGTCGAAGGTATTTGCTCTAGATATGTTATTTATCGTTAAAAACATGAATTAATAACAATAACATCCTTGCTTTAGACACATTAATTAACTAATGAATGCATACATAACACAGCTCCATTCATTACTGGCATAATAACTGCAAATTCAAAACGAGGCTATACTAATTAATTAATTGAAGTATAGTTTTATTAATAACCTCCATCGTGGATCCATATTGAAGTTATCTATGCACTTAATCAAAGCAATAAAATAGAAAGAGAGAGAAAGAGAGAGAGAGCGTGTTAGTGTGTGTGCCTTTTGTTTTCCAGTAGTCATTTTTATATGGCATTTTAATGTGATGACGACTTTGTTTGATCAAATTTTTCCGTTGTACAATGTGCAGAAAAGAGTATGAATTGTTTTCTAATTATATTTGCAAACGTATTTTTGTTTTGTCAAATAATAATGATGTATTAAACTTTATTCAACTTCTTGGGGCACACACGTTATCAGCGGAGTTAATGTTTTGTTTGTTTGTTTGTTTGGGTTTTACGGTGCACCAACATAGAAAGGTCATATCGCACCGAATTCATGTATGCACCACTGACAGTTGTATAAACTTAAACAGTATTATCATTAAAATGACTTATTAAAATCTTGTTATAATAAATAAAATGACCAAGGCGAATATTAGTTTGAATTTCTGTAATTCCTTTTCTAATGTAATGCTATTGAACAATATATAATTCAGAAGTTTCAGAGTATTGAACTTCTCTTTATGTATTCATCAATAAATATTGTCTTATGATTTATTTAACCCGTATTGCTATTTTCTAGTTGTCGGCATTTATATGTTAATAAATGACATTTTCAATTGTACTACTTTTTATTCATTCTCCGTGTGTTACACTTTAAGTATGCAGTCCACGTCGGTATTCGAGTGAATGTAGACGATTTTTAAGTCCCTTAATTTGTGGAGAAAATGTCCCTTTATTGAGATCAACGATTTGATAGCCCTAATATGAAACTTTACTGTATAATTACTTTTAAAGTAAAATAAATAACTCAAGAAAAATGTGTTAAATGACTTGACCACATCAGATAATAGTTTGTACAAAAGTGCTGTAGTGAGTATTTAAATTAGTGGTGATTATGTATACGCCACTGGCAGCTGAATAAGATTTAACAAACCCAAGGTTTATTTATATAATTTTTGATAATTTTATTCCACTGTCAGAGATGCATACATTAACCCCACTGTTTTGAATACTCACTACAATATTTCTATACTTACTACATGTATCTAAATCCTCGGAATTGATGTCAATCATTTTGAACGTACCAAAATATTATAATTTTATCATTGGTACAGAGGAACTGTGTCGAGTATCTAAATCAGAGGGACTAATGTATACGCTACTGACAGAAATATAAACAAGACATATTGATACAATACTAATACTTTCTTTACATCTAACTTCAGGTGTACGTCAAGAACAAGATTTGTATATACGACTTATTGATTCTGTTACAAAAACGGTAAGTTACCATGGAAACTAAATCATTAATTATTTTTGTCATTATTGTACTGTGATACATGCATATTTGAGGACATTAGAAGTTTAGTGCAGAATTAAGCTTTAGAGCTGAAGTTGATTTTTGAGTTTGTCTCAAGAGCTGAAGATGATTGTTGAGTTTGGCTTAAGAGCTTAAATAGACTGTTAAGTTCGCTTTTAGAGCTGAAGTTGACTGTTGGACTAGTGTTTAGAGCTGAAGTTGGTTTCGAGTTCGTCTTGAGCTGATATTGACTGTTGAACTTGGCTTTAGAGCTGAAGTTGACTCTTGAGCTCGTATCTAGAACTGAAGGGATTATTGGGCTCGTGTTTAGAGTTGAAGTTGACTATCTAGTTCGTCTTTAGAGCTGAAGTTATCTGATAAACTTTTTAGAGCTAAATATGCTAATTTGATACATATTTTATTGCATAAATTGGATTGGATAACAAGCATATAATGCATATACACATCCTCTCCATTGATGTTGATTTCGTATATGAAACCGAAGTTACCATTCATATTAAAACACGAACTTGTTCAAACCCATGCATATTGTAATAACAACACAAAATTATGGGGAAAATAGATTAAAACCTACTTAATTTGTGATGCATGATCATATTCATTAGAGTTTTGCGATGAAATTCTAATTCAAATGATATTAATTTGAGCAATGGCACCAGTTCCATCATTCTTCAAAGTACATTCAATGACGGCCACACTGTACTAAAAGTATTGGATCACAAAATCGACACAAAATTTTCAACAAAACTTCAACATATGGTCAGACTATTACTAACGTGTGTGAATATCGTAAAAATGGAAATTACGTCTGTTCCATCAATATAAAAAAGAGGAACCTTGTCGTACGATACGTGAATAATCATTACGACCGTTAGAAGTTACATGAAAACTTTTCTCTACTATGTTTTTTTTTCACGGACAAAATCAATTAAGTGTTATGGACGAATCTTCAGTCTTAGACATTTGTAAACAGCTTGATTGTTTCTTACATTCCTGTCGTCGTGTTCTGACTAAATCAACTTCAGGTGCTCTGGTCTTTGTATGGTCATTGAGCATGTGCCTTTTGCCTTAGCAATGGTATTAGGATTTTGTGTTTTTTATGTGTTTGAGTGTTAGGCAAGCCATATTGTTGAGTGTTGGGTGGGTTGACGTTTTTTTTTCATCAAGACAATTTGTTATTAGTTATTCTTACATTTCAACTTTCTTGGGCAAGTGTGAACTTGGTGCTCCCTAGAACTTAGTTTTACCCCCACCTGGTGGCAATCATTTTACAACTGTCCGTTAAAATGGCTGAAACCACCCAGATTCTTGTCTTTGTGGCGTCCCTTATATTACAAAAATTTGCAAATCTAAGACATCTCCCTATTTGCTTTTTGGCTAGGTGGTAGGTCTATGTTTTCTTACTGTTGCTGTTCCTGATATGTTTGCTTACACCTTTTTTAAAGATCAATGTAATATATAAAACCACGATGTTATGAGAACTCTTTATACATAATACGTTTAATCCAACCTCACTGAATTTGTTTAGAAATTATTACACTGTCTAATGTCTATAGACCCGGAAGCCTAAAGAGATTTATATACTTAAAATTAAAATCGATATAGGAAGACATGACATTTTTATTTAAATCTAATCAAGGCCAGGGGTATCAGAATATTTTGTACATAGAACATGACAAGACGACAAGCTGAAATTCCTAAGATTTTGGACAAGGTTTTCCTAGGATTTTGATCGCTTTATACCTATATCGCTTACTGATGCAATATTCTTGTTTGGTGTGAAGTGGTCGAAATAAAACCTGTATGTCGCTCATTTTGTACACAACACATATTCAAATACAAGTTCCCGTACAAATCTATCATGTACGATCACATTATACTTAAAGAATATTTAAAATTGAATCCAATTTAACTACATGTATATGCAAAAGGCCATAAATGACCCATGCACATATTAGGTCTTTATAAATCATATTACAATGCATAAATATGTAATGTTCAATTGTTGACTAATAGACAATGTATAGTTAATGATTAAATAATGTTGGTTAAATATGGACGGTTTAACTCATTCATTAATTAAAGTACATTTTGTATTTTGTCAGTTCCACAACTATAATTCTCAAATAACATCAATGGGTCTCTTAATTTCCTAACAGTAACTGTATCAATTGAATAGACTTTACTAGTAATGGGAGGGACAGTATGAAGTGTTGAGTCACGTGACCTCTCGCTGATGAAGATGAAACCTGATTAACAGCGATTGGGGCCTAGATCTCTAACTTGATTAATTTCTGAGCGGACTTTTCGACCTTTCCTACACATTTTCATATTGATTTTCAATCACCGCTAACTTGGTGTCGTAAAAATCAGGGTAATTTCCAACACTTGTGCTTGAGTTAATAAAATCCTTGAACACCAAGGTCATCGTCCGAAGACAAATTTCCCAGGAAGAAGGGATAGGTAGATTGTCACGTGACATTTTTTATAATAGAAAATGAATGTGAGGTGTATGTTGTGGGTTTTTATGGAAAATTGTCACATCTCACTTCTATGGGAGTTTTATAAATTTGGTCTCAAAATACCAAGATTTTAGAAATTCCAATCATCCACGAACCTATGAAATACCATAAAGTTATACCATACTTTATTATGTAATTGATTGTGTTGATGGAAAGCCCAGCATTTTACGAGTGAAAAGGTGATTTTGTACGTCACTTTATATTAAAACCAAATTTTCATGTATATTTTCTTATGTATTTCAGCCCATTGTATACGAAGGTCAGGATAAGAACCCAGAAATGTGTAGAGTATTACTCACACATGAAGTTATGTGCAGGTATGTTATCTTATTAAATAGAGAATGTATTCCAAAATGATTTAATTTCTAAACAAAAAAGCCTCAATGCTTACAAAATGCCCTGCAAAGGTTCTTTGACAAATCAAATTTAATCATTTATACCTAACTTTAATCAACTTATATAACTTTGGACGTCTCTTTGATTTTTACATGAGCAAATATAACTTGTGACTGGTTTATCTAAAACAAAACTTTGTCCAATGTAGCATGTTTTCAAAAATCTTACAATTATTTAGCAATACGATAAACAATAGGATATACGACTATATTTGGACGTTAGACCGTTGATAATAAGGAACCAAAGTGTTTTTGGAGGGCACTGATTGTTAAAATAGTTTAAGCATTGTTATTTCAAACTTTCATACTTGTTACGTAACCAGTTAATCACTTAATTTTCTTATTGGCTCATAGAATATTTCAGTTACCATTTACATGTATGTGAAATGAGTGAACAAAATAACTTGTACTGTAAATGTTGAACGGCAATAATAGGGAAATAGTTGAAAATAACTTTACATCTTCAAGTATTCTAATCAGCTAAAGGATTAATGTTATGTTCCCTTTTTCAGTCGATGTTGTGATAAAAAAAGTTGTGGTAACCGTAATGAGACCCCTTCAGATCCTGTCATCATTGATCGGTGAGTTCCTTTAGAGTATCTTAAAACCCCCATGTCCCCTAATTGTCCCCTAATTTCATTAATACTTAATTGTTTCCTATTCATTTCTTTCTTTCCCTCTCTGTCTATCTCTCTCTTCCTCTCTCCTACTTTACTGTGAGCTTAACTTTTAAGCATATTTTTTCTGTTTGATGGCAGTAGGTCCTAGTATTTTGCCCATATTTAGAAAATATCCTTTAACTTTAAATTAATAGTCATTCAAAAAAGAAAACAAACAAAGGCCACCGAATAGACATAATGATAATGATTATGATAAAAATAAAAGAAGAGGCTGAAAGGTATGCAATAGCAATGCAATTATGTAATTGAATAATAATGTGAAATCAAATGAAAATACATGTACAGAAAGTACGACCAATATGAAAATGAGCCTGTGATATTCATCGTTTAATATCTAACTAAGCAATTCAAGAATAAAACTTAGAACTAAAATAAGTGGGTACTGGATGGAATCCCACCCGGGGCGGTTATACCCTTCCATGAAAAATTGACAATAATGTCAATTTTTCTCCATTAATAAGATTTATTGTATATGGAAACGTTGCCAGTCTTGTGGAATGGTGGATGAGCACTAGTTATAAACAAGGGTCCCGAAAATCTAGGTTAGGTGCGCTGGCTGCCCTAAAAAAACTAAAAATTGTGTTGACACGGCGTTAAACCCAGTATAAGGTTATAAATCGTCCTTTCTCTATTCTGTTTCATTGATTACAAGTATTGTCATGTATCACAAACGGCAGTAAAGTCAGAGACTATGGAATACATTAGTGGGACGATGGATTGCGTTCAATATTCTATAAATAATGCAGAAAACTGCTCCGGTTACAAATAAATTGTATAAAACAATATTAATGACATTCTGTCAACATATCAAAGGTTCTTCTAAATAACTCGAATAGTTTTGAATAGTAGAAAATGTTAACATAGTCTTGGTTGCCCCATACATTTCATTATTTTAGCACAGAGTCTTACATTTTTAACTAATGATAAACATACAACATGTATATAGGACTTTATAGAAAACAGTGGCTGGACCATTGCCACTTTAGTCTTATTGAAACTAAGTATATATTATACAATGTTAGAAACAAAATCTAAAAAGCAAACAATGGCTTACCATGTGAAAGCTTTGACTTTGATCTTTAAATGTGTATGCTACCGCGAAGTCATCGTATATTATGCTACCTAATCAGGGTATAGTGGACATATAGGGCAATTTCGCAGTCACTGACTTAAGTATGTGCGTAATATATTTTAAAAGCAGAATCCAGAGATTTAGCCTTTCTAGGAACGGTGAATAGGTAGTAGGTTGACTAATCGCAGTGATATGACTTATACAATGTATTGCTACGGGATTGAAACCACTGGCCCCAAAAATAAAGCACCCTTACACTTTATTAACCCTTTTATACCATCTACAAGTTGATTACGTTAGTTAGTCCTTCAACAGTTGTATAAATTGATAGGAGCAGTGTTTAGTACAATGTTAAACAGCAACTAGGGAAAACACGTTTTAAATATTCATGATTTCTGAATCCCATATTCCCAATACACGATAGAAAAACCGAGAAAGAGTCGAGAAATTTGGCTTAAGGTGAAATAAGAAAACATTGTCGGTCTGAATTAAGTGGAATAGTCGAGATACTTAATTTATGAATTTCTTATGTTGACTTGCTGTTTCCATAGAGCATGGTTGCTGTTGTTTCCATGGAAGTATGTTTCCCATAGAGCACTTCTTGCATTGTTTTTATTGCGAACTTGCTTTCTACTTTGGCAATGCTATCAGCTTTTTGTTTTCAAGCGGTTTTTTTAGCTTAAAACATTTCTTAGTGAAGGGTGTTTTTTGTTATTGTTCGTTCTTACATAAACATGTTGGGCAAGTGTTACGTTGGTGCATCCTTGAACCTGATTTAAGACCCCCAGTGGCATTGTTTTTGCAACCGTCCGTTTAGTGGCGAAAACCCCTTTTTCGGTTTTGTTTTCGTGATTTGTAAGTGTAATTGCTTATATTACAAAAGTTTAATAATCTAAAACATTCTCCTCTTTGCTTTTTGGCCGTGTGGAAAGTATGATTATTTTACTGTTGTTAATGATATGCGTGCTTACATCTTTTTGTTCCAATGTTTCCATTGATATGAAAGAAAGTCCTGCTAGGCTACGATGAAAATAAATAAAATTGCAATGATTAAAATTAAGTTTTCTACCTCGTTCGGAATATCAATTTAAATAATATGACTCTTAAAGCCGTATTCATGAATTTGACAAAAATATTCGAAGGGTTATATTTAGATGCAAACATAAGTTATATGTGTTAAGCCATTTTTCAGAAGTCAAACGAAACCAAAATACATGTATCAAGACTCCAAATACAATTGAAACAAAATTTTATCACTAGCAAAAAACCAAACAATATTTGCTATCGGCAAATTTAATTTTCTAGCATAATACTCTTGTCTCTTTTTCACTGGGCATGACTTATTTTAATTCAGTATTAAACTAATCATTCACGACATAAACGATGCCTCATCTTTTCTTCGCCTTTTCCCTGGCATATTTCATCGATCAATGAATAGTTAATCCGTAACTAATATGTTTATCCTTCGGTCATACTCATATGCTTCCATAATAGAGAGTCCTCTATTCTTAGTTATAAATCTCTTTGGCTCTCCGGCGTGTTTGTTGTATAGTATTAATTGGAGATGTTTTCGAGTTGATATGCTATGATTTATTGGTTTATGGACAACAAATGGAGATGTTTGATAGGGTCTTTATACTCTCTGATGGTGTTTGTATCATATTTATCTCAAGACCATCTCTACAATACAAATATGGCGTTGTTAAGTTATCATCTCATTGTTCATAAACAATCTCTTTATTTCAATGAAGAAAGGAGAATTGTTTTTTCTGTGGTTTGTTTCTATATTATGGTATTGTCTTTCATTACTCGCTGTAGTTTGTCTTTGTTTCATTTAACGTGCTTGTGTGCATTCGAATATACATGTGATCTTCTCTGCTCATTGACACTTAATTATAGAAATGGTTAATGCAGTTGTTGGGTATGATTTTTGTCGCTTTCAACAAAATATAGCTGTCCCTAATATATAATAAGAGTGCTAGTGATGGCTTCAAAAGTCCACGGATCAAAGAGTTATCACAGCTGAGCTATTCCTTTCTATGTAAATACTCGTTTGTCTAACTTCATATTTACGTAGCTAGTAATAGTTTCTCAACATCCTTGATCATACTGGTCACAGCAGTGAAGTCTGCCCTCTCTATGTAAACGCTGTATTTTTCTATGTTAAGACTTGCACTTCTAGTAATACTTTCTGAACATCGCTGGTCAAAGGATCACAGCAGTGAAGTAGGTCCTCTTTAAGTAAGCACTGTATTTTCCTATGTTCATGCTTTATTTCTAGTGATAATTTCAGACCATCCCTTGCCAAATGATCAGGACAATGCAGCCTGTGCTCTCGGGCCTTTCTTTACCAAATGCTCACAGCAGTAAAGTCTGTCCTCTCGACGTCTATATGTAAACACCGAATTTCTCCACATTCATATTTTGCACTTCAATAACACTGTTTCCCTCATTGACTTGATTTTCTTCAAGTTGATCTAATCAGATCTCTACATATTTGACTACAAGTGCATTAAGACAATTGTTAAAAAGTCAAACAGTTTAAAGTATCGATTATACCAATTCACTCTTGTTGCCGAGTTCAGCATTGCGTGATTCGCTACGTTCTTCAATCGATTTTCAAGTATTTTTTCCACATCTGATACTAGTCTAATATTATGCCTTTAGGAAACGTGTTCAATTTTTTTCGGAACCTAACCTATAACAAGAGTGTCTTGCCTCGGATATCACTCCGGAAAATAAAGACAAAAGCTCGTCGATTCCTGACAAATTTATTCTCCATAAAATGGACGTATTCTTCCAGCGGCTCATAAATTAATCGTTAAATAATTGAGAGTATTTGCTCTAATTGGCTGAGCATGATCTAATTGGGAAAAGGATGCTTACCTAATTGGCAAGATATGGCTGGCTCACGTTACGCACTCTTGGAGGGACATCTTGATCAGATGTCAAGTACATTCAAGATTCCTTAATTCCATTTATTAGAAATGTAAGCAGCTGTACTCGAGGGCAAATGGTTGTCAGTTATTTTTGAGACCTCTTCTAGGCAATTAATGGTCACTTGATGCATTTCTTGAGAGAAAATCGCCTACTTAAAAGAAAAGCTATATTTGTTTGGGAAAATGACATTACACTAATACAAGTCAATTGGATCGTTGTTTTATGCATTAGGGTATAAGGAAACGAGTGTTATGATAACGTTAATAAAGTGCCATATAGAATTACATTAACACTTGTAAAAAAGCTGGCTTTTCATTGATACATTTTAATTTCGTTTCAAATGTACTTACGCATTAAGGTAGTTATAATAAATTGTAACATCTGAAAGGGGGAGTAATGATACTTTATACAACTGTAATTGTTATACATGTATATCTTAAGATATATTTTTGAATTTTTAAATATTGCTAAAACATTAATAAAAGTAAACAAATTTACAAAAGTGTAAAGGTATATATCACTGTACACCATTATAACATGCTTGTCTTTCTAACTAAGATATTTCAAACAACATGGTTTGTGTGGGTGTCTTAGATTAATTAACTTGTAAACTTTAGCAAAATGAACTTGATAGGCAAAGATGTAATTATAGAATGAGTACTAGTAGTTGGATACAGCTGTCGAAGTTGACAGAGAAAATGAACATGAAAAATAAAAATGCACAAACTCAGAAACAAAATTCATTGTAAGTATACAGTGCTTTTTTGCAAAATGATTTTAAATAAGTTAAGTATGACCGAAATGTTCAGTTTGCTAAAAAAACATAAATTTTCCCATTCTAAATTTTCCTTAAAGCTTAAAAATGCAGCTTTAACTGTTTTTGGTCAGCCATCAGTGTATACATGTATATAAAAAAACCTACCCCGTTGTTGCCTTGGGCAAGAAACTTTATCCTATTAGCTCAGTACTGGTGGACCAGGAAGCAGACTCGAAAGTGATGAATCTAAATTGTAAGAACCTGTTTCACAATCGAGCTAAAATAAATTAGTATGCCATACCACATATGTACACTGATATTACTGATAACTTTTTTTGCTAAATATGACAAAAATATTCACTTAATGATAAAATGTTTTCAACCATGTTTTAAAAAGTCGACAAGACTTGGTTTTCTCGACTTAAAGCAGTAGAAATTCATGTCACAATTTGTTGGAGCTATAAATCTCACATTTTGTTTCTTCCTCATATTGTTGATGGGGAAATATTGAGCGAAGAAAATCACTTCAATGATTCGTACAATAGATTCGTCTAGAAATGCAGTCAGAATCAAAGACGTGTTCTATCCAGGAAGAAAATGACCTGTTTCAAATTTAGAATAGTCGACAAAAATAGAAAACCTATTTAGTGTTGCCTTTGTGTCGAACTTGGAAATTTGACTTGCTATTACTTTGAACTGAATTCAGTGCAGTGCATTGGTTGTCTCACATTGTTTAAAGTGAAGACTATTCTCACTCCGAATATTTTAAAATTATAAACCTTGGTATAAAATGCCCACCAGAGCTGAAGTTGTCAAATCATTTTCTGCTGCTCATTCTTGATGTATCCAAATAATGAAACATATAAAATGAACAAAGAGTAGAATGATAAAATATGTCATTCATTAACATAAAATGTAGATAAGAATAATATATATGTAATATTTAAATATTTAATGAAACATCCTTTTAAACCATCAAGAAGTTGGTGCACTCAAGGCCATAAAGCATGTTTTGCTTTTGAAGTACATGTATTCAAAGGCAAAGCATACTTCACCACACATAGACACACCGAATATTTTTTTTAATAATTTCATATAGTTGATCGGCTATAACTTAGAGTTGTTTATAAACAAAAGATCCTCTCAACATGATCAATACGAGACAAAATATGTCATATTTTCACTGATTGATGATTTTTTAACAGTAAAAATATCAGTCAAAAATATAATGTAAATTTTCGAAATTTCTTGTGAATACTGTTTCAACCCGTTGTGCAAAGTTTTTATATTTTCACAAAGTAATAAGCGAACAATGCTGCTATTGAAAATGAATTCATAAGTATGTCTCTATTTACTAATTTGGCTGTGATATTGTTATTTTTAACTGTCAGTTGTGCGTACATTTGCCCAACTGAATTAAATATTTAATGAAGTACTTTTGTATTCCTGATCGATTTAAATCAGCGGGGTTAATGTATGTACCACAAACATTTGAATTAAATTTATCAATGACTAAGCAATAATTTAACTACAGTTTTAAATTTGCTGATAAGTAAATCTCAATTCTAATGCATTTGAATCGTGTATTCACTGCTTGCATACGCCAACAAAACCTCCCAAAATGTCTGAACAGTCGGTCTATACAAAAGTATCGCGGGGTGTTTTCATGTATTTACTCAAGTGAATATAATACAAATTAATGATGTCCTCATGAGTCGACGTCTATAATACATGGAAGATGTTAACAGTAAAACATTGTTGAGAAGTT
Organism: Mactra quadrangularis; assembly: GCA_025267735.1. Lineage (NCBI taxonomy): Eukaryota > Metazoa > Mollusca > Bivalvia > Venerida > Mactridae > Mactra > Mactra quadrangularis. The sequence continues at coordinate 4,823,029 of CM046298.1, forward strand.
TTCTCCCCCACAGACAAGTTTGTAAGGTTTGCTGGTGAAATAAAATAGGGCTCAATGAGTCAGAAAATGAGATAATTCAATGTGTTGTCAACTGTCGCTGGAGCTAGTCTCGCGTGTGACAATAGGACGGGTATCATGTGATTGACAGTACTGATTGAAAATGATAGAATGCCCCCCCATCTATTTCTCTCTCTCGTCTTTCCCTGAAAACAATGGTGCTTTATCAAGTTGGTTTGATTCTTAATTTAGAACAGTGAAATGAATTAATGATAATGTCCTTGATATTTGTATGTATGTGTCTGAAACAGAAAAGTGTATACATGTGCAATGTACTTTAAAACATTATGCTAACTTTATAGACTTTACGTACTGTGAAATTTCATGCCAGTTTTGTAGACTTTTATTTGATATTTGTATTATGTTCTTACAGTGAATAATGTTACAAGTAAAAGTGATTTAGAATACCACATTATTTTCAATGTATAAAAAGCTTAATTAGTCACCTTAATTACAATGACCCCCATATATAATCATTATATATCGATATATCAGTTCAAAACTAGTCTCTATTCATGCAAATAAAGAAGGGTGTTCACTAGTTTCTTACTTACTCAACGATATAGCTTTATGCAATTTAAAAAGAATCAAACTAAAGCAAAATATAAAGATTTGGTAAAATTAATGCAGGTCTTTTAATGCAATGTACCATATATCTTTAGTTCTATGTTGTTTCGGTCTTTGTAAGGTCACTCTATATATTATTACATATTTCAAATCATAAGTTTATGGTTTTATAACAACTAATGGAGAAAATAGATTTTTATATTAATACTGTCTAAGATTTAGCCTTTCTAGTTTTTAAGATACATCCATGTCTTTGTCTTTGAAATTAACAATAGAGTTCACCTTTTGAACTCAGAACTCAAACCAAAATAGTCTTTGATCATCTTAATATCTTCTAGACACAAACAAGTCTTTAGTATGTACGAACTTTCACTAAGTCATAATTATGATTAGAGATGGACAAATGGCCTTTATTTAATACATTACTCACAGTTGTCAATGTTTTATTGTATAATAAAATATAGGCACGATCTTTGATGCGCGTAAAAATTAAATCACGAGTACTTTAAACACAGTCCTACAAAGTTACTCCAAAAACCAGAAATTCCCCCAAAATTTGTCTTGTTTTTATAACGGCACAGATATAATTAAGAGGAAATTGTTAAATGCTGACCACGCCAGGAGATCATATATCATGATATAAAATGACCCTAATCTAAACATTCAATTGTTAATGGTACAATTGATAACAGATGTTGTGAACATTGGTCTTGGACTATTCTTGAAATTTCATGTTAAATCTGAGAGTTGAACTTTTCTTCTAATTTCCTCATCTAGATATGAAACTGCACTATGTAGAGTAGTTGTGTTAGTGTATTGTTTTGAATTTATTATTGGAATATTAAATAATGCAATTTAAATGTAAGATATTATTAAAGTTAATAAATTTGTTTATTTGAAATTGATAAAAGAAAAGAGTTGGCTATGTACAAAAATTATATAATGTTAACTAACGTTTTTTTTCTAATAAATTCACTTGGATTAATTAAGCTACTAGTATTATTGATATACAAATCAATATTAAATTTAGAAGGAAATTTTCTTTTTTTAAATCATAGATTCGTATGTTTCTGTGGCTATATCGAATTTAACTTCCATAGCAAAAATGATGTTTGAAAAGATATATCTTCTTCAATTCTGCCAGAAAAAAAATCGGGGTCATTGAGTGCAGAGAAACTGCGCCAAGTGATGATAAGAAAACATGTTTTCAGTCTCCGAAAAGACCTGGCACTTTAGACCTTAATTTTGGAAAATATCACTGTTTGAAATGCAAATGTGGGGTGGAAAAAGAGCGAAAATTGCATTTTTGGATCGGGGCTAAACTTGGGTTTTCTGAAAGACATTCACACAGGGAATAACTTGGCCAAGTTACATATCTGTATGATAATTAGTAATGAAATTAAAGCATTTTGAAATAGCCCTAGCACGTAATGGTGGAAAAATTGCTACTTTTCATACATGTCGCAACCAGTAAAGGGTTAAACAAATGACAAAAAACAAAAATTTGCTATAAATATACTTGATAAGTAATGATTAAGTAGTCTGTATCAATATGATAATTTATACCATCTAAATGAGCTATATGTTCAATTCATATATGTTAATTAATTTTTAAAAATCTTGAACAATATATCTTATTGTGGATAATTCACTGACCTTAACAAGAAGCTGTTTTTATGCGCCCTAACAATTAAAAATCACTTCTTTAACAAAAAAATGTATATGTGGTCACTTCCTTGTTCTATGGAAAATGGTCAGTAAAATGTTTGGTGATAGCAATAATCATTACTCTTTGAATATACCAAAGATTGTGAAAGCAGATAAAGGGACATTGTTTATTTAGCCTAAGTTTACCGCAGCATGTGGCACGTGCTGACTGTTTTATTGCTTTATAATGATGGTCAGTGTTATTATAATGATTAGACGCCTGATAAGCCAACTGCTCCATTGGAGCGATTTTTGGAGTAACTTTGTAGGACTGAACATATAAATGCATGTATTTATATATGACCATAAATTGTTACCAAGTAACCTGTGAAAAATTGAAGATATGTTCTGTTCTGTTCTGATATGATAATATAAAAGTAATTAATGAAAGCAAATACTGTATTAGTTGAATTTCTTATGCACTCGATGGCAGCAATATTAGCATAAATTGATAACCGTTTAAACCTCTGTATTTTAATTTATCAACACACAAAGTCTAATAAAATTATTATACAAATGGTGATTATTCTACATTAATTTACTCACTGCCAATAATCGAGTGTACAAAGGTGAATATCAAATGATTACAACCAATGACAATGTTGATATTTTTCTAAATGCACTCACTGGCAACAATAACAACAAACAAAATAGCTAATTACTGTAAAATCATTAAAATTTCTTGTTTCAACAAAAAAGGGAAATAAGAAATCATCGTCAAAATTAGTTTAGCTCGTTTCATGATCATGATGCAGTCAATAAGTCGCGAAAATAATTTTCATTTCTAACCGTAGAAAACATGTTTTTTGTGACAACTACAGAGCTTTTGAGAGAGAATGAGTGAGAGAGCTAGCTATCAACATGATTATGTTCTGATGACGTGCGGATGAATATGAGAGATTGCACTCCGACTTTTATATTTGTAAAATTATTTGATTCTCCGCGTCTTGATGTATGAGTAGCTCACAAATTTGAAAATGAAAGAATTACGTCTGATAGAGACATTGATCATATGGTTCTACACGTTATGTGAAAGAAGACAAAGCACCGTAGATAAATTCTTGACGCTATTCTCATGGGGGAACTATTTGCAATGGGATTCATACGCGCGGAGTATCTAAATGGATGACGGGAAATAATTCATGTTATAGGTGATGTTTTATTTATCACTCTGTGATCAATACAGTGCTATAAAGCAGACAAGCCAAACAATAAAACATTGCCTGGTTTCATCAAGTATCACAGAGTAAAAAACAACATTGTCTTACTAGTCCTACAATGTATAGTGTATTGGTTTGTAGTCGCACTACTTTACTTCAATAATATAATTACATGACTTGGACATTTTTGTCTGAAGTTATATTTATCTTGTTTTGTTTATGTAATACAATAGCGAATATTCTAAAGCAGAATAACAGGGCACTGGACCCTGCCCCTTTTCTGTCTCCTACCTGCCCATCTCTCGTACGCAGAAATAGTGACTTGGTAACATCAATCTTCTGATATGACCTGCCATTTTTTCTGCCACCCTGCTCTTTTCTGAGTTCTAGAATAATCACTTAACAACGTATTCTTACACGACGCGTTCATTTCTGAACAAATTATCACTTGTAGTATATGGCCGAGGAATTCCGATTGTATATAAACTAAGAACAAATTTTTACCGTGTCACAGTGAATATTTATATAAAATGTCAACTGGAAAATAAAATATTACAGTAAATTTCGATTTTAAGACAACCTTTAAAAGCCATGCTATACCAGTGGAACTAAACTGTATTGGCCAATGATGGACTTATATATAATTTGTAAGTCTTTACTGTACAATTTGCAACTTAACGAAATTTTTAACTTTTGTATTTATTTTAAACACTCTGACCAGAACGTTATATGCCTTATTTTTGGCTGTATTTTGATTTCAAAATTCAGTTGAGGCCAATTTTATTGCTCTCTTCTGGACGCGGGTGTGGCTAAAATCTTGCATGCTCCATCATACTTGTGAAGTCGCTATTTTGTTTTCCTTACACTGCTTGAAATAAAGTGAAAATATGATAAAAAATAATATAAATCCACTTGTGATATTTCTCTATGAGTAAAATGACAGCGTTCATACTTTTCTTCCAATTTCATTTGAACAAATCTCGTCTGGCTTCAGACCATTTTAAAACTTGTTAGTTGTTAGAAAACAAGAAACAAATGATACTCATTCAACAAATATACGTTACTAAGCCTTCAGCAAACATTAGAAAACACTACAATGATTTAACAACTTTGTTAAAACTCCCAGCGGTATCAGAACTCTAGCTAACAAATAATGGCATTGTTAAAAGATAACTAAGATAGTATTTACTTATGTTTTATTCCCTCGCCATCATGACAGAGTTAAGGAGATGCACATTTTCTTATAACTTATGTATTAATCCCTGAAGACTTTGAACTACGCTCGTAGACAAAAGGGAAAACAGACAGCGGGAAATAGACAGAGGTTTTCATAGGGAAAAGAAAGAGAAGCTAATAAATTGTTAAATAGCTAAGGAAGTGTTTGGAAACACTAAATAGACAATGCCGGTGATAATCTGAACTGACTTAAACTTACAGTAAATTTAATAAATACTTTGAACGCATCTATAATACTGTGAAATTTATCACTTAAACTATTACAAGTGTATACCACGTGGTAATGATGTTGTCATGTATAATAAAACATTAACTTGACTTCAAGAAAACAATCAGAATAAACAGAATCAACTGCCAGTGAAACATACATTAACCCTGCTGATTTAGATACTCGATAATTGATTGGTAATCCTTGTACATAAGTATGGGTATCTTGAATCTATTTGTGTCGATCGTGAGTATAGAAATACTGTAGTAAGTATTTAAATTAGCGGGGTTAATGTATAAGCCATTGACTAGTGATTAAACTTTAACAATCCCTCCCTTATGTTAAAAGCTGGCTATTACTTGAAATGTTCTTAAAAACGGACTGTAAAAATGAACTGAAAATTCTAAAGCACTCTGATTGGTGCAATACGTAATGGAAAAAATGATAATAACATTATAGATGTATATTAAAATACCCATATTGTAAGTTTGACTATTTTTGTCATTATAACAAGTGGTCGTATATACACATGAAATTAAAATGGTTTTTGGCTATGAGTGCTTTACTTTAATACTGGCCTTATTAAGAAATAAAAACAGTTTTAAAATATTTTCACAGCGGGTAACTTACTACATTTTTAATAATGATAAAAATACGTACATAAGGAACTGTACTCACAGTTTTTCTGATAGACTAGTTTTCAAAACATAAAACGCATTATACTCGGGATACTCGTAGCATTATAGAAATTACTCCGCGAAATTTTGTCAACCAATTCAATGTGGGAATGGATAAAACCCGTTTCAATGCCGGTCACGATTCTGGACGGTATCAAGACGCTATCAATTTCTTAGATCCCCCGAGTTAATTCATTAACTATGCCGATTAAACATTGGTTGCAGAATGACTCGGTGATTGAAGTTGGAGATCGATTGGTAGGAAATGGGAAAGATATTCGCAGACAAGTCAGAATGGAACTGATTGAACGTTTCCTTGACATACATGTATATATCGACGTTTTAAAACTTCATTTTAAGTGCAACTGTACTCAGAATTATTGTACATGCATTTTAAGTTAGTCTATCAAATTGAGATCTATCCCAGTGTAAAAAGTTTATTTTTGCCAGTGAACGGTTTTTAGAGTTCAATGTTACTGTTTAGAAAATCCACTCACTGTTATATTTCTACATTTGTTTACCCTCGGCTTCATTCCTTACATATCATTGCAGTCGAAAATATTCGACCATTTTCCATTTTCTTGTTCTAATTGAAATCTGTTGGTGTTTATAAAGTTTTGATCAGTTTCCCATTATTTTCTTAGTTCCAACTTCTTGGTTTTTATTGCTGTGAATAACTATGCGAGGTTCAAGTGGCTTGGAATTTGTTTTGGTCTTTTCTATTCTTTTTTTCTAGTACATGTACTACATATGCAAACTCTCTTTATGTTTGGATTTTAAAAATAATAGTGTTTCATAGTGAAATTTTATGTTTGTAAACGTGTGCATTTGTTTCACAGTTTATGAAGAAGAAAAATAGTTACTTTTGAATTAATAGGTCAAATGTCCCTTATGAACTTACAGATGTGCATGTATTTAAAGCCATGTTCGCATACCTTGGTCATGAAGAGATATCTATATGCATGATTGTGATCCAATCCTATAATTCAAATAAGATACGTGTTAAATTAATAGAAAAGTACATAATAGTTCAAAGTTCAAACCAAACAAACGCATTCTTCAAGCTCTAAAGTACTTTCTACCAAAACCTCCATGCATACACCTCGTACACCAGTGTTTTGACATTTTTTTCTACACCGGTTGCACCTCACTCCGTTTCTCTTGTTTGTTTCATACCAAGTAATGATACCGCTGGGAGAAAATGATTCGTTCTAATTTGATAAACTATAATCTCTCCTACAGGATTCATTGTGCTATTATCAAAACATCACTGGGGAGAAATAACTACTCTTGCATCGCGTACTTATTTCTTAGAAAACAACAAAAACGACTATGTTCGTATCTGCGTCAGTATTTTGATGTCAAACACCTTAACCAAATAAAATAACTGGTAAATTAATTTTCTAGCATCGTGTTAAGGCTAGTGTGAGGTGTGAGGTGACTTAGGTATAGTGTAAAGGTTTAGGGGGTACATTAGAGCAATAGGTGCCTTTGAACAGAACAACGTGGATTCGAATACTGTATTTAAATATTCTTAGGTTACTATTATTTACAGGTTTTGTGTAAAGGCGTGGTTCAGAATTAGCGGGTTTGATAAGATGGACATTTATAAAAAATCTCTTTAAACAACCCTTTCTCCTCCCTCTTTTCACGCGCTCATTTCCCCTCAAAGACCTATACCCCTCTCTCTCCCTCTCCCCCTTTTACAATATTTCACCCATATACCAAAATATTCTTCCCCTCTCCCTCGCTTAATTATCTCCACCTTTACCAAAATATCTTCCCTCCACTCTGCCCCCTTACTTTCCTCATCTAACCCCCTCTTCAAAACAATCCCCCTTTTTCTCCACCTTCTCTGCCCCCCCCCCTCTCTCTCTCTCTCTCTCTCTCTCTCTCTCTCCCTCTCTCTCTCCCTCTCTCTCTAACTCATAACTCAGTAAAGTCATATTTTCTCCTCATCAAGTCTAAAACAAGGTCTATATATGGCGATGTTTACCAACAAATTATTGTGTCCATCAGGTCCCATCAAATGTTTCTCAGGGATCGTTTATTCTCTAACAGACGCGATCAATAGCAATCAACCTTATGGGTCCTAGTCACAGTAAATGACACGTACTGCAATACACAATCATTTCTGAACGCTATTTCCATTAACGATGGTAATACATTCAATAAACTAGACTTTAGGATGCTGACTTGGGTCTCTATGAAGTTTTCTCACTTTTTTATCTTTCTGTTTTTCTCTTCTTTGTTGTTTTTTTTTCTTTCTGTTTTATTGATTTTGTTTTAATTTGGTTTAGTTTTGTTTAAACATATTTTGTTGACTCTGTACATTCTATACAATGGTCATATACTAAAACATACATTCAAATTGTCAACGGGTCTGTTCACAAGTTCTCACAACTTTGTTATGATAATTCCCCCTTTGAGGTTGCCGAAAGTTGTTATTAAGATATATAATAAGATACTGGTTGATAGTTAAGCTATCAAGCACATTCTTTGTATATTGATAAATTTAATGTTTTCCATGGTAACTGAGTTATTTCTTAATTCAGCCTTTTTTAAGAAATAGAAACATTTCAATGTATTAGTAAATTAATCTTTATTCAAAAGAGTTGTGATAATTCTTTCATGGATAAAAAAGAATTCCAACTTTTATATTATGTTTGTGTATACATTGTATACTATTTCTAAACCCTGAAAAAGCAATTTGATATAGACGAGCAAACAATCATGGAAAGGTCAATTTCTTGCCAAGAGCTTAAGAGGTTCCGTATCAAGCTACTACAATGTAGAATAATTATTTGGTCAAGTAAAAAATGTACATTTGTATTTAATATTATTGTTTTCCTAGTTTGTACTACTTTTTTATGTATTCTGTGATAATCATATAAATGATGGACTGACCTGTTCTGTTCTATTCTCTTTTGTTCTGGTCTGTTCTGTTCTGCTCTATTTTTAAGTACAATGCATTACTGTCCCACTTAACAATCTCAAGTTTACAAATTTGTATCTACTTACATATGTGTAGTCCCAGCGTCTCGGCGGAAGAAAGGAACAAAATGGGCGATAGGTTTTTTAACAAAAAACTGATTCGTCCCACGACGCGTCAATAGAATTTCCAAAGCGCAATCTGGTATTCATTCGAAACGATTCTAACAAATAGGGAACTAATTGCCTGCTCCTTCGGGAGAGACTTTAGAACCATGGCAATTCATTCACACTCCTTAGGGAGTTAAATGGATAGACCTAAATGAAGTCTGTATTCAGATGAAATATTTCCAGATTATTGGCTCGTATTTAGTTCAAATGAGGCTCATTAATACGATCTTACTTACGGTTGTCGTAATATCTACTTCCGTCCAGTACCAAATACACCTTCACCATGGGAGAGCTCTTGCCGCTTTTTACGACATTCGTATCGTATGCCCTATGTCCTATCAAAATGATTTCTTCCCCTTCTTTGCAGCGGCTGTAAATACAATGATAATTCTACTGTATGAATACGGTGTTTAGAGTTCCGTTGTAGTGTATGAAACGTCTTGAAGTCCATTGATCGAGGGTTAAATCAAATAGATTGGATTCAATTAAGAACGAAGATTCCTTTAAACAAGATTTTCTCCGTCGGTAGATCAATCAAATATGGCTCGTTTCTCGGTGAAAACGTGTTGACGTCGAAATATTCATTTGACTCTTATAGTTTCAAATGATTTTCATCTACTTGTAACAAATTTAAGATAACAGGCAATTTGGATGGAAATGTGAAATTTCATGAGATTTTGTGAAAAGAAGAGTTATTGGATGAAATGTAATAGCGATTAAAATTTGCTCTCAATATCTGAAACAATCAAGATTTAACAGAAAGTATGGCAGTTTTTCCCAGTTCCAATTGAAACAATAAGAATGTTTAATAAATTGACCTCGCGATTGCATATCCAGAGAAGTGTAAAATTTGTTTTATTTTTGAAATTGTAACGTAGATATTAAAATGTCACGTATGTTGGGTGTAATCTTTCAGCTGTATTCAATTTCCATTTATTTTCTTTCAATTTTACTAGCAAATACATGAAACAATTATGAGATGAACGATCGACCTCAAAAATACAAAAAACGAACAAATTCTCCATAGCTACAACACGTCTGTCGCTTTTTGATCAGGTCGTTCAATTGAGATTAATTCTAGCAATTACGCATGCGCGACGAAAACTTTTAAAATTAGTTTTTCCTAATTGTTTCCAAAAGTTAATTACATGCAATTGTTGGAACTGAAATGAGCGTCATCAATTCTTGTTCAGTCGCTTGTCGTTTCGTACTCAAAAATTTTCGTACCGACCCTGTCAAATATCACAGCGTTCATTCCAGAAAAGTAGGCCAAATTTGTTCACTGTGTTTAAAATCGTGTTACTGAATTACTGGTTTTCTGATTGTGGCAAATTATCTAATGATGTCAGGAATAACTTGTCAATTTTTGTCTATGTAATTAATTACTAATGACTTTAACAAAATTATGTTATAATAAATATGTTTGTAAATTATAAGTTTTTTTCTAAAATTGCGAAGAGATTTTCAGTTTAAGCATTTATGAGTAAGTTGGGAAATGTTTAAAAACATGCAACACCCTGATCATGGGCTGGTCTTAGACCATGCGTCATAGCACCTACTTTCGGAAAATAATTCAAATTACGTCAAATTATTTTGATATATTTGGTTGGGTTTGACGCCGTAGCAACACATTGTATAAGTCATACCACGGCGGTCAGTCTACCTACTCACCATTCCTGGAAAGGCTAAATCTCTTGATCAAATCATTATCGTTAAACTCTGAGTAAAAGATAGACACATGTTGGATTCGAACTTTCTCAAATCAACAGGTTTTCTTTCTCAAATCCAACTTCTCGACATATCAAAGCAGCTTTACTTACATTAACGTCATTTTATAAATTGAAATACACTAAAAAAACTTTCAACTTTTATGCTATTCACATACGCACATATATCAGTCAAAAGACCCATTTAAAATACGTTTCACATTCAGAAAACCCTTAAAGTTGGTTTTATCATGCTTTAAACATGTTTCCCTTCATCAAATATGTATTTTATGACGAGATGCGTCCTGAAAACTTTTAAACTATCTATCTTGATCACGTTTTATTTTATAGAGTAGAGCAGTTGATGCTTTTGAGATAAAATCCGGGTTTTTGTTTCAAAGCGAAAAGCCGATTTTCTCAAATACTGAAAAAACAACGTATCTAAAGTTATACGTAATTTGAAACCGATATGGTTTTAATTATTCAGGCATTGTCAACATGGTTATCGGCCTATCTTTTTCTATTATTCAAAAGCCGTCTTCTATTCAGCGTTCTCCGAACATTACTTCTTTGCCATTAGTAATTCCTTGCCTGCCAAGTTTAATCAATAATCCTGGAAGTGACTTCTACTAAATATACATAATTATGTTCTATGTTCATGTTTCCTGCAGATGAAAATTCAGTCAACAGATATTATAGTTCTTTATAGCGGCTTTTAAGTCATTTTTGTCCCCTCTCTGATCAGACGGCGTCACAAAGTCAAAGAAAATGTAACTTAAAGGCTCCCAAAGGGGTTCTTAATGCATTCATCTGAAAGTTGTCTCTGCTTTAAATTGTATTCACTAATTTTCATCCTATTTTTCTAGAAATTCCCCAATGTGTTTGAGACTACCTGATAACCCGACAGTATTAACTGCTGTAGATTGTTTAGAGAGTCCCAGTGGGGTCTACTATATTGTGTAAAATGTTGACTTTATTCGCTTTGTTACTTGTAATATGTTCGTTGTTTAAGACCTCATGGAGTCCTTTGGGAGGCTTAATATTAAGAGCATTTATGTCTTGTTTGTTTGTATTGCCGGTTAATGATTGTTCGCTAATTCGAGTCCCCGAGGAGCCACGTAGTTGAATAGAGATTGCCAACTTGGGAAGTTCTTCGCTAATAATTTATATATTGTTTATATATCTGTCATTTTGTGTAAACTTCTCAACGGTGGCGGGCTCTAATTTCGAACCCGTGGGATACACTGATTTTATCGAGATAAACGAATCAGACGAGAGAGGTTTCGACAAATTGAGCTTATAACACGTTAAGCGATTGAAAGGGCAATCGACTAGGCGATATTTTCGCAAGTTCAATTCCCAAATGGTTTTACATAACTCAGAAGTATCGTTGGCAAATTTGTTTTGGGATTAAATTCAATGTTTGCTCAAGAAGGACGTTGTTACATATCGGAGAGCAACAATTGCTGCTTTGTTCGTAATTACACTGTTAATAGCAGTTAAAATGTAATTAGAGTAAAATTTATAAGGAATTGGCACAGAGATGCTAAGATATTGCGAAGCGATCTGAATCAGTAAGGAAGTCAAATAAGTTGTAAATTAAGGTTGCATGTGGTGAATTGAAATGAAAAAAGTCTTTCTTACATTATGATATTATATCTACTACATTTAATAATTAAAAATAAAGTATTTGAACGTTTTAAAAGAATTTTTTGTGTGTGTCTTATAATCGCAACTTAGGAAATGGTGGGGTATAACAGCAGTAAGGTATTTGAACAAAGCCGAAAGCAGCGTGTGCCGTGTTATTCATGTACATTTGTACAATTTTAAAATATTTGTCAAAATTATTTGAATGTAATCACATAAATCACATATTTAGGACAGTTTTGCACAGTGGATTATGTAGTCACCAACAACAGATTAAATAAATTATGTTTGGCGTGAGAGACATTGAACGAAATTGCACTTGCAAGGCAGGCAAGCTTCTTTCTAGATTCACTTGCTTGGTGAGCTAGTTTCTCTGAATTATAACTTACTTGCGGTGAGTTTAAGCCGACGAAGGCAAAATGAGTGTCCCCTAAAGGAGTTTGAAAACATATCAGGTGCAGCAAAAGTATTTGGCTCTAACCAAAATCTTAAGAACTTTCTTGCAGTTTTTCAGGTTTCAAGTCTAAAGAACATAAGTTACTGGGTACAAGTTGAGTCCTGTCTCTCTCTAATCTATTCAAGTCATCATTCTAATGACAAATTTAATCATCTAACCAGAACGTTGTCGTGTTTTCAAAACATGTTTTTATTCTTACAAGTCCATTATTCTGATATATATCAACCCATTCTAAAGTCACTCACGAATGGAATCGCGATGAAAAACTACATGATGTATAAATATTTAATGCGGACCACAACTAAATTGTATTATCGGTAACTTTTTATACAGTCTGTTTCCAATCATTGGGCGGTTTTCCTTTGATCAGGTAAAATACGGATAAATTTATAATTAGTACCTTGGGGCTGGCAATTAGTAGACATGGTATTATTTCATTGCACGTAATGGTATGTTTTGAGTGCTGTGTTGTATATATATTTTACTATATATGTAAGTAATAAGCTATACTTATCAGTCATAGGGTTTTGGGATCATGCAGCCAGTCGGGACCTTTTTGTGTATATAATTCGCTAAATATGTAGGTAATATGAATTGCTTTCAGTAAAGGGGTTTAGGGATCTCAGTGAGTGGTTGTTTATTAACGTCGGTTTTATGCCATGAGGCTTTGAGGCTATCTTGGGATTTGTTGTTGGATGGGGCCTTGTTACTCTTTTGAAGTCATTTGGAATACATCAACCATTAATTGAATGAATATTTCGTATTGAATGGCCGAGAAGTTCCGAATGTAATGACCTGTGACCATAAAAGACTATCTGACCGAGTACTGATCCACAATAAACCCTCAAAATGTGGTTTACTTAAAACAAGAAGCGGACACTCCACATTATTCCATAAAAATGGTAAAACAGTTATAAATTATTGAAAAAACTACCTTGGCAGTCGTTTGTTCCGACATTTTGACCAAAACTGATCACAAAACAGCTGCGTGGTAAAAGAACCATGGTTATGTAATATGTATAATGTAAAAAAAATAATTGTACTTAGAAAATGACACAAAAACGCGATAATACGGCACAAAGCACCAACTGACCAAATTAGTGCATTTATCAAGTTAAACCATATGGGCAACGTTTATTTAAAACCAAAAACATGTACTTAATTTAATATAATAAGTACAATCATTTTTTGCAATGATGTAGCAAGTATGTAATGCCCTGCTTTTGTTTTGGTTTTTATTTTATTTATCAAATTTTAACGATGTTCATTAACTAAATATCGTGCTAATTATTAAGATTGTCCTTAATCTAACCAAAACTAATGAAATTCCCATAGTGTTGTGTTCGCAGATTACTATCGTTGAGTAAGATGGTTAATTATTCAAAAATTAAGTACGAAATTCCGTGTGTACGTTTTTAAACCAGGCGAAATGACTTTACAATGCAGCGCATTTATTCGTTTATTGCATCTCTGAGAATTCGAGTGCATTAATTAAAACACTGTTACTAGCATTATTATTAATCCCTCTGGGTTAGAAACAAAATGATTTAAATATATTCATTGTTTGCATGGTGGTCCGGATCGTTATAAACACGCATACTTGTAGTTACCTATCTCCTGTGTGAAGTTTGATTGAATTTTGACGATTTTGTACGTGTAATCTCTGGACAGCCAGTGGCGGGTTGCCTCCTTACCTATTCGGAGTACTTCTGTTCTTTTCCTGTCACATTCTCGTACCTAGAGGTTAACAAGATTCTCGATCTCAGTACGAAGAAGTTATCAAGATACTTCTTCGTACGAGAAAGTTCCTTTCACAGAAAATATGCTATATTATACACTTAGCAGATTTAAGACAAGTTTTCATATCTAATGTACAGGGATGTATTTTTATATAGTGGCTTTAAAGACCCATGCCATAAGTTGGCTGGATTATTTCAGTCTGGCCAATAAGGGACTTTAGTCAGTTATCTTTCTCTGATAAAATCTGAAGCAATCCAATTGGTAAGTAGGTCCTTACGGTTGGAATCCTCGGATTTTATCATTGAATTTCTATGTAAGGATAACAAAATATTTCATCTAATACCTTTCTTGTTAATGAAGATATTTACAGAAGTGATATAATTTAGATAGTTCTTAACCCTAAAAATACTTAGCTTAAATTTCAAACAAATTAAATGATTTACGAAAAAGTTATTTAAGATTAATTGTGGCAAATAGATATTAAAAAGTAAGGGTAAAATCCGAGTAATCCTACTAATAGAACCTACCTATTTGAAGAGTATACAAGGGGAAATAACTGACTATAGACTAACGTCCCTTATTATCTTTTATGTTTTATGTACTTTCTGGACACAGCAAAATTGATATTCACTCATTTATGTTCCTTATCAACGTCGATAGACGCAGCGAGATGAACGTGTTTAAACGTTTCATAAATCAACTAACATTTTGATATGCTGTGAAATAACACTAATTGGCTCGTACCTGTAAATCATTCTTAATTTTTGGAAATATAACTGATTATTATACAATCTGTGAAATGAATGAAATTGTCTCATGTTTCACCGCTAAACTCAGCTGCAAAGATGATTTTCAAAGTGTATAAGGGTATATCTGATCATAATAACATTTGACAAAATAATTATTTGTATAATGATAAGAATCATTTATTATATTGTAACTTCAGACAAATATAATAAATGCTATTTAAACGCACCGTATATTCCGATTTTACAATATCATCCAAAAGTTCCTTCACAAAATCCTGCTTTAGTATAAACTGATTCAAATTTACCCATGACAAAATGAAACAAAAATTATCTGAGCAAATTTCAAAATCAGCATTCTTTAGTTTTACAACATATTACTTAAACCTTGTTACTCAGATAAGCTTTTAATTAGAGACAATGTAATGGGCATGAACATTTTCTTAAATTTTCATTTGTTTAAAAACTTTCTGAGGGCTCTGTGCTATAAGTCAGGAATATTCGTTATATTGATAGTGTCGTTTCACTAAAGTGGTCGATACCAACAGTATTTTATTGTACATTACATGTCTTACTCGTTTTATACTTTCAGATTCTTCCTTAAGTTTTTTATGAAATGCAATCAAAATTGTTTGAAAAATGCAGGGAACCCAAGAGATATGCGACGATTTCAGGTAATTGCATTTTCTTTTTATTGCATAATTAGTCTATGAACATTAGTATCTTTAGTCAAATGATTGATTAAAACCAATGATGCATTTTTATAGTTTCTTACTGGTTCCATATATTTGACTTATGCTCCGTTAGCTCGGTTGGTACAGCATATCGCTCTCAATACTGAATTCGTGAGTTCGATTTCTTGGTCAGGTCCACATACAATCGTAGTTTTAAGCTGTCTTAAAAGTGCCAGTTCGCCCGTACTGGGTTCGATTTAAAGGTCGGTCTTCCGGACTGTATACAATCCGAGTCATTTCGACTACAGTTCTTAATATCATGTTTCTTTTTTTTGTAGGTTTCAGTCAGCACCACAGTCACAGTTGACGGTCCTTTATTGTCAGTATCAGACAACATGTTTGTACACAATAACTCAAAACATGGCCGTCGAGCCCGTCGGCTGGACCCAACAGAGGGAGGTAAGGGAGCGATTATTATATTTTCCTCGAACACTGTCAACATGTTTTATCTTATTATTCAAATGTTCTGTCAAGCGAGTGTAAAATTGTAAAATATTTATAATATACACTTTTTGAAGTTTTTAACTTGGCATTTTGCTTGTTTAGTAAACACGGTTAATTGACTCTCTCCATAAATAATAAATTCTCCCTAACCAGAGCGCCATCTAGCGAGCGATGGATCTCTGATTCATTAGATAAATAATTAATTACCCCAACTCGATATAATTTCAATATCAATTGAAATGTGATCACATGATGCACATGTTTCAGATTAAAACAAGGGGTCAATCAAACAAAAAATATTATAGTGTCAATATGCTTAGCGAAAATGAAATGTTTTCTCTAATTTCTGCTCTTTGGCTTCAATTCAACATTTGTGACATGGCGCTGTGGTGCATGGGAAAATTATTGAAACCAGTCTAAAATCGGGGTTTTTGTATCATGATATTGGTGTTCAAAGCAGTTATCGGCTCCTTGACTTTTAATCAATAAGGGAACATCCGTATGATGGGGACACGATGAAATAATGAGGGTTTATTAAGGAAATCATTGAGCCGTGATATTAGCGTGAATTGTCAACCTGTATTATACATCTGTTGTTGATGAGCTGTAAGGCTAGGCTTAAATAATGGTGTCTCAGTTTGAAAATTTAAAATGTAAAAATTCCAACTCAAACTTAAAGTCTAATATGAAAGTTGACCTTACATGAGCTTTTAAGGCTAGGCTTAAATAATGGTATCCCAGTTTGGAATTTTAAGACTAGGGATCTGAGAAAGGGAGTTTCGATTATACAGTAAAGATCCACAATATGGGGCATCAAAATCAATGGTCTTTATAGCAGAATGGTCCTATAATAAGGGCACTTTTCTCTTCATATAAAGCATTTGGGACTCACAATTGTCAAAAATCGCATGATTGTCCGATAACCAAAACGACCTTTACAGGAGGACTTAACAGTATTAAAACTGTTGAAATGAGGATATTCAGTAATTTTAAAAATGGTTTTGTTTAACTTTAACCTCTGTATGGTGCCAATATACAAGAATTGAATTCAACTTTTCTCCGAGTAAATTCACAAAGTCACAAAATCAATTTTATTTCAATACAAGCACACACCTTACAATTATTATAGCTTTGCCTTAAGGTTAATATTTCTAACAGTTTCATGTTAGGTATGTTAACCATCTGGGAGATACTGTATAACGATGTAACATGGTATTGTTATATTTAATTCAACTGTCAGTGATGCATACATTAACCCTGCTGATTTAAATACTCGATAATACCCGTACATTAAAACGGTTAATATTTTGTTGAATTCTAATTTACTGTCAGTGACACATGTATAAATCTTGCTGATTTAAATACTCACTGAAGTAATTCTGCACTCATGATCGATAAAAAAGATATCCGCGTTTATGTACGGAAATTATCGAACAAATATCGAGTATCTAAAGCAGCGGGAGTTCATGAAAATATAACAATATATATTTACATTTAAAACACGTCTCTCTTTCAAGAATAAACAACTATATACATGAGCATACATCAACATTCTAAAAACAACTTTTTCATTTACAACAAGTTTCATCAATAACTTATAGTGCATTTATTCATTTATATTTACATTGTTAGGAAACATTTAGTAAAGTAATTTAAATATTTAGATAAAAAGTTGAATATTAAAAAGTTGAATATATTAGAAATAAATAAGTTTGATAATTGAAATGCAAATTACATTAACATAATTAAAGTTATATAATACTATGACATATTGCTTTCAGTTCTAATGTTGACAGTTCGCTAAATCTTCAACTTGATTACATCTGAAGCATTTTGTCCTCTCAGTAATTGAGACGGTCAATCCTTCATGTAGCCTCTCCCCCACTTGAAAATTATTGAGGGGTGTAAAGTAGGATTTACTTGATTTATTCATCCCGTATCAAGGCTATAAAACAATTAATTAATTATCGACATTCGGCAGTATTTCAAAACTATTTGGTATAAACATGTATACGAATGCGTCTTGTCGAAAAGTTCAACGTTTAAAAGTACATGTCCTGTAAAGGTTCTCAATGATGATCAGCTTGGTTATTACAAAATTATACGAGCTTCTACGATTTTTAGATCTAAAATGCTTTATTTGAGAGTAAAAATGTCCTTATATCAAAGGTACTCATTCACAGATTTTAACTTAAATATCAACTTTTTTCAAAAACTATCAAAATTGTATGTAAACATTTTTAGAAGCCGGAAAGTAGTGTTCTAATAATGATAATTTTAGTGCAAATTGACATACAACTACAAATGATGGTATTTCAAGTAGTAAATATCTACCCCGTATGTCACGGTATAGATAATTTTAGTGCATTTTTGTAACTTTTATTGTATACATTGTATTTCTTGCAATCTATAGGTCAGTTTGTCTTAAAATATGAGGAATTGTATTTCTTGCAATCTATAGGTCAGTTTGTCTTAAAATATTAGGAATTATTTTTGACTCAATTACAGCCGCTGAATGGTATTTTGAAAATATGGAAAAAATGACCAAATCTGTGAACTAGTACCTTTAAGACAATTCTGATATTAAGAAGATCGATTTCGATGGTCTTAATAGTGGAACTTTAATATCAATTAAAATATGTTTTGTGTATATTTGAAATATATTTAGATTTTAATAGTAATTTTTCGATTTATAATCATTTCATCTGTTGCTAAATATGATTAATTCAGTGTTATTTGAGATTACATACTTCTCATCGTCATAATAATTTCATAACACATGCTTCATTATAATATGGTGTCCACTTTGCACGTTTGCGTTTTTAGAACAAGATACAAACTTTTATTTATAGTCGGTATTATATACAACAGTTAACATTAGCTATGAATAGCTATTAGCCGACATAAACATAGTTATCAAATAGTACAAATCAATAGAAATGATAAAAGCAATAGTATATGGCATTGTGGAATTAAAAAAATACAAAAATAAAAATGTGTACGCAAAATACAAATTAGTGTTTACATTGTATTTGCAAATATAAAGACAAGTGTCTCATGATAAAGGACTTATGGTCAAAATTTCGATGTAGAAAAAATAAAATAGAGCAAATAAACAATTGTAATAAATATTCAGCAATTCACTGCTAATGTTGTTTAAAAACTGACTTACGCTATTCATTGTGCATAGTTTCGTCTTGTGAATCAAATACGTCAACAGGACCATAGTATCAATTCAATCTGCACTTAGTATGGTGTCAATTCAAGCGTTTAGAAATAAAAAGTGATTACTTGGTCTCATATAATGAATGAGCGTTTCTGTGACAAAGATCTAAATGTCTCAAAAACCCCATTGGAAACAATCTGGTCCCAGCGAGAGTTTTAACGGCCATCCATCTGGCGTATTAATATACCATCTGGGACTGATACAAACGCCGGACTATTTTTATTTACATGAAATCCAGTTCATTGAAGAGCAATGACTTTCATTAGAAATTAGATTCCATTGGAAAAACAAATATTTGAAGATTATTATATTTCGATAATTATTTGTAAATAAACTTGACTTCCTTGTTAAACAATTTCTGAAATATTGATTTACTCATCATCGGCTTTTAATATTAACCGCTTGACTTCTACCACGATTGTTTGGAATTTCTTACTGCGATTTATAGCCTTAGATATTTTAGAATACTGGTCGTTTATTAGATCATGCATTTTATGTACTTTAAATTAAATAGACTTGCCCTTTCAATGGGAGAATAAGGAGGTGCATGTATATCATTCCAATGATTTAAATAGATCCTTTGACGTGCAACACTTTTTATAAATAGAGCTTAAAATGTGTATTATTAAATATAGATAATATCTAAAAATAGAATATTTTTAAACTAAGTGAATTAACGTGTTAGAATGTGTAACCCCCAAAAAATTGTTTGTGATGGAAAAGGTATTTTGCACCAAAATATATAAACATGATATCTAAAAGGTCAAATCAGAACGGATATTTCAACTGGTAAAACAGTCCCCATATTCGTGGAATATTTCTGTATGTTGAAACACATACTGAAAGGGGTTATGATGCATTTATATAACAGTCACAATGGTGGTTTTGTTATCGAGTACTAACTGTATTTAACACCAACTTGCACTTAAGAAATAACATACTGTTGTCTATATTTTTTGTTGAATAAAACATATTCATGTTCTTTGATGCACCAAAATTAAGACAGGGTGTTAAAACTGTATATAATTGTGACTTTAATCTAGAAAAATAATTTGACCATTTTATAATTCGGGGGGTAAATTAGAACAGCTTTGATTTGTTTAGTAATAAAATATAGATGACGTCACGTTAAATATAAAGCAAAACAACTCATGCTAATTATAATATTTGTCTTGAAAACCTAAATATTTGTCTTAGATACATTTATAATTCTTTTATACTAAGTCCTATCAATTTCTCTATATATAGATTACTTGGCCGACCCCTATTTAGGGACCCATGGAAAGTACCTCAGGGGACAGTTTTCATTTTGTAAGTAAACTACTTGATGCCTAGACATGTTACATGTACTCTAGGGACTAACAATAGCATGCAGTGTCTGTATCATATGTATATGTTTTATACAATCATTTTTAATGTCAAATAAAAGACTCCGTAGATTTTAACTATCCCAGCATGTGAAAGTCAGTTTATAGAATAAAAACATTGATTAACCTTGACGTACTGTAAAACTAGATTAAATATAGCCCAAATGTAACATTTTAGACGGGGAACTTATTTTAACATGTTGTGTCATTGCCTTGCTGGACTCCCTCCTCTTAGAACTTTGAAAACCATGAAATTTGGTATAAATTGCTAAAATGTATTGGGTTTTTGTGTCATCTTCAAAGTGTCCATAATTTCGAAATAATGAACGAAAACTTCAAAGTGTCCAAATTTTGTTAAAAATGAACTTGACCCATTTAAACTGTTTTCTAAAAGTGTGTTGTCTTGAAAATGGATCCCTCATAAACATTTCTGGATTGGACCCTTCCTGGAATATATATTTTTCAACTAACGCTCGTGGCTTACTTACAACCGTCTGGCTCACTATGTTATCAAACATTTGTCTTAAAATATTTTGATAAAGGCTGGAATAGATTTTTAGATGAATGCAGTTGAGACTGGATTTTGATTAAAATGTAAGACATTTCTACCAGCGTCTTGGTGACAGTGAATGATGCACGCTCTATTTTCTCCATTCTCATTTAAATTAGGTCACATACAACCCACTACATTTCCACTGACTTGATGACTGTTGGATTATCGTTTGTGGGTCATGTTTTGTTAAATTCCATTCACAAACTGTGACGTCACGTGTTAATATGCTTATATGGGTCGATATATAAAGTGACGTCACACATTAACATCCATTTATGGATTTATATTCAAAATGGCAGTATTTGGTCACTATACATATAGCTCCTTAGATTCTGATTCCACTTATGGCCAAATGAATGCGAAGCGCTGATTGGACGAGGTAGATTGGCGCTGACGTGAACGTCAAATCAAGCCATTTAGATCTTATTACGGTAGCGTACATAGCAGTTTGTTTATTGGGGATCTTTACACTTCTAGTTTTACAGTACGATCTTCAATGTTGATATATATTATAATACAAAATAAAAAATACGACGACAAAAGCAACAGAATATACTAATCAGAGATCTGATGTATTTTCCATGGGTCAGATTGTTAATAAATTGTTTTATATATTTTACAAAACATGTTTCGCACCTTTATATTTTGTTTCTTTTGTCGCAAACTTAGTTCGTAATATTGTTTTTTGTCAAAGCATGTTTTTTGTTGAATATATTTATAGGTTTGCTGTATTGTTTTTTTGTTGAAGTGTTGTGCATGATGTGTAAATATACCCTATACCATATCCTTAACTATCCTATGATTAAGAACTAAAACCCTGGTCACAACTTTACGACTTAAGCCACACGATTGAGTTTCCGACGGCTGACCACGGCAGTAACATGTCAAAATCGCAGTCGAATTGAATCCATTTCGTACAAATTAGCCGCCGCCATGTCTAGTGATAAGTACGCTGGACTTGAAATCCATATTCAATATTTTTAGGTCATTTTGGGGTCAAAATTGGACCCCAATTCCCTCCCCTGAAAAGTATGTATTTTGCTCTTCCTGGAAGTAAAAGTCCTTAAAGTTGTGTACGATTTATTTCATTTTTGTCAACTCCTATTGATTAATTTTATAGGAATATATTTGTTTCAATAGTTGAAATTTAAAACAAGGCAAAACTATTCCTTTAACATTATTACTGATTCGGGTGAACTTCGAATTAAGCTTCAGAAAAACATAATCTCAAACCAAGATTGTTATGAGTATTATCATTATCACTTTTAATTAAACTATGCATATTATAGGCACGAATGGTTCAAATGAAATTTAAATGGAAAAAAAGGCGACGAATACCATCTTTTACTCAGTGTTCATTTTAAAAAGATTTATTTATGTTATCTAATTCTTAGTAAAAAAGACTTCAGAAGAGATCACGTGATACATACCATTATTCTTCCTCCAAATCAATAAAAACTGAAGAGCTTATGTTTATATACATTATTCTATTCCAGCCACGCCGTGTATTAAAGCAATATGCCCAAGTGAAGGATGGACGACGGGCGGCACAACAGTAATAATCATAGGCGATAATTTCTTCGACGGTCTTCAAATTGTATTTGGTACAATGTTAGTCTGGAGCGAAGTAAGTATATCACTGTTCAATTAAATTACACGAGAAGAAAGAGTTGGCACGTCTGCCTTTAAATGTGTGAATTAAGTAAGCTCTTAAAGTTTACTGCCGACACCCCGAATCTCAGCAACTATTAGCTTTCGTCTCTTTGACATTACGAAGACTTAAACACATTTCGTTTAGTAGAATTAAACTAGGCAGCTCACTGTCGGCTTTCTGATTTGTTTCTAGAAGACGGTAGACGTCTCCAGAAAAATCTAAAAATCTAGACAAGTTTCAATGCCATAATTTTAAATTTGTACATATTCTTCCATGTTTTATGTTTACTGAAAATATTTTAACGTCTTTTTTCTCTCTCAATGTTTTTTGCTCAGCGGCTCTACGTTCTAACCTTAACTTGAGCGTTACTGTCTCTTCCAAGTGTTGGCTTATATTTATTGGTCTGGTCTTTTTATTAACACTTCCCGTTGCACATGGTAAATATTTCTGGACTTTTTTTATTGAAGGTTTTATGGTATGTGATAGCATTGATCTGAACATTTTATAGTCACTTGTCCTTCATTGTATCTTTTTGTGTTTCGTTCTCTAATATTAAATGTTTTTTGTTAAAGATGTCCGCTTCCAAATTTTGTTCATTTTATGATTGTCCATTTTGACATCTGTTCATATATATACCATGACATTATGCCTAAAGTCTTGAATGGAGGGCAACCTTACCCTACCTTGAGTTATAATATTTAATGTACCTTCAGGAATATTGACAAGAAAATTATCAGTTAAAATCACAATTGACTCTGCTTAAAAACTTGGACTAGGAGTCTACCCTACCTAACATTTTAGACAGTAGTCCTAAACATATCATATTTTTGGTTTTATAAATATGTACGCTTAAATCTCTTTATTAACCCTTGGCTAAGTTGCTGAGACTTTTTTAACAAGAGTTTCATTAATAAATTTTATTTTCTTAGACTCATGAACCAATTAAAAAATCCTTATAATGTCATTTTCTTCAACAATTGTGTCTTATTCTTAAACTTTACTATTGTTCTTTTCATGCTCTTTTCTTTGATGGTTGAATCTCATAACTTTATCACTTGCCATGCCTTTTAATAATCTATAATCTCTACATTGCCATGCCTCTCTGTAGATCTCATCTAATATTGTTTGGTATAAATACCCATTAATAAGATCCTTTATTAGTTAAACACACTATACAAGCTAACAACAAACGCTGAGCCTCGTTCCGGAAACGATCCGTTGTATAATGATCATGTATGGGAAGTGTTTTAGTCTCTACCTGCCTCGTTGTTTAATATATTAATGTTTGAATACAAACTATCACCATACTCATCATTGATAAATGATACAAGCCTCATGGACAGCATGAATACGTCGTAATCAATCTTTAAACAAAGTCATTCTGTTATTTTCCTACTTTATAATAGAGATTACTTTGGCATCAATTTTCAGTTTATCGGATAAAAGAATTTCTCAATGTTCTAACGCATTCAATGTAGTAGAGATGTCCTCTTCTATGGAACTTCATTTCACATGGATTAGAGGGTCTTAATATACAGTCACATTCATATTGTCTACTCTACGCGAAGTCTCATTGATTTACGGTTGAGATGACAACGATTAACTTCTCTCTGGTAGTCGTAATTATATTAGTACTTGCGATGACGTCATACCAAAGCGTGGGAGATACATTTGGGGTTTGGATAGTCCGAAATGGTTTATTTTATTAAAATCAAGGGATTTGGCTCCAGTACAAAGAGTGTTTGGCACTAACTTGCATCAAACCTCATAAAGGTGAAAGACAAGCATACGCACCGGAAGTTGATATGGCGTTTTTCTTCCGCCATTAAAACACGTCATTGACCTTTTTGACGTCAAACTACAACAGAAAAAATAAGATTACTATAGAATTACTATACAAATGCATATATTGTTGATCTTAAGATTGTGGTCCCATATATATGTGACTCATTAAACTGAAGAAAGAAACATCACAATGAGTTTATTATGATCCATTAGTGAATAACTCTGTAATAGGGACCTTTGCGATGTTTCTGACTATGGGAGCTTAAAATGTCCTGCTCAAAATATCTTTTTTTTTAAATATAATAAGTGACTATTTTGTTGCATTTGTACATGAATCTATGTCGCACAAAAGTTAAACAAGAAACAGCAAAATCGTTTTCTGTATTAATTAACAGTTTTCTAGAACTCATTTCATATGACAAGAAAGCAGTTAGTTTTCCATTAATTCCAAATTACTATTTCGAAAAGTACATTCGGAATAATTTTCACAAAACATATTAAGTTCTACTGTTGTCATTATTGGACCAGACATATTGAACATGATTGTAACCCTGGCTTGAACACCGTGTCGTCACTAAGCTAGCTACATTTCGTCTATTAATCATTAATGATTCCCGTGAATGCGTGCTCCGTTATTTGAATACCAGTGTAATTAATTTAACGTTAATGGTTTTGAAAGCGATCGGATAGACTATTGAAAGGCCAAACTAAGAAACCTAATGGAATTGCATCTGTTATTTTTTAGTATTAATCTACAGAAGTTTTGCGATTTTTACTGAAAGGGATGGTAAAATGTACGATAGTACCATGTGTGATGTGACAATTACTGCTACAGCCTTGTGAATGCATGATTTATAGACATACAGAGGCTGTTGAAGCAATTTATGTCGACTCATATTCAATTAATTAGTTGATTAACAGACTGGTTTCCGTCAAAGCACTCGATATATGATTTCTACCGTGAGTGACACAGTCTGTATTAAATATGACACGAAGACACTATGTTTTCAATCACATTATTGTTTTTTACTGCCGGGTTATATTTGTGTGAAAATATAACAAACATTGCTACAATATATTGTTCATTTCATTTCTATGTTCATTTTTCTAGGTTAGTTTGTTAAGTTTGTTCATTTTTCTCGGATAGTTAACAAAATTGTCTCGAAAAGGGATAAGATATTGTATTTTATATTTAAAAGGGGACCCGAGATTGGGGGTTGATGGGGACATATAGAGTTAAGCGATGCAAACTTTTAATGATTACTTATGTGTTATTTCTACATTACAAATTGACCATGAGTTTTGATCGTTAGTTTAAAATTCTTGGAACAAAAATTAAATCAAGTGATGAACTAGGTCATGAGCAAAAGTAATTTGTGCAGAGGATTCAAAGTAAAAATTTAACTCAAAGCTTAAGTGTGTATTTAAGGACAAATATCTCGTTACTATATACCCTGCATACTCAAATGTTACAATCCCAATAATGTTGCCACATTTGCTCAACATGTTCCACTAAATATGGTTGAAGATAATTATTGCAAACCTTATTAATGTTTTTTTTTCAGTTGTTGACGTCACACGCAATTAAAGTACAGACCCCACCACGACATATACCTGGTGTGGTAGAAGTCACACTCTCGTATAAATCAAAACAATTTTGTAAGGGCGCCCCGGGAAGATTTGTGTATACATGTAAGTACAAAAATATAACGTTTATTATTTTATTAATTTTGTTAATTACTGAAGGCAATTATTAAAATTTACATGTTGATAATAAGTATACTTTAGAGGTTTAAACGTTTTAGCTCGAAGTAAGCATTGTTTAATCATTGAAGGCAGGGATATTTATTTGTTGAGACAATCACCCCAAAAAGTTGCGTTTTTTTATTGTTGTTTTATGCCAGCCAGTACAATAAATGGAACCCAACCCTATTGCAAATGTTCTATGTTATACTAAACTCTGGCTTGGATCTGATACTTTTACCTATTTTGTATGAAAATTTCTGTACTATAAAAATATTATGCAATTAAGTTTAATCAATCTAAAACTTATATTTTATTTATTTTTACATTTTCAGCATTAACAGAACCTACAATAGATTATGGTTTTCAAAGATTAATGAAGTTAATACCACGTCATCCAGGAGACCCTGAAAGATTACCTAAGGTAAAGAAAATATACAATAAATGAATGTGGAAACATGTATACATTTAGTAACGAAAGCTATCCGTTAATCGAGAAATAGGTCTAAATATAGCAACACTTGTACTTTTAATCAGTAATATGTCTAAATATAGCAACACACACTTTTACGTTAAATCAGTGAATATGTCTAAATATAACAACACTTCTACGTTAAATCAGTAATATGTCTAAATATAGCAACACACACTTTAACTTTAAATCAGTGAATATGTCTAAATATAGCAACACACACTTTTACGTTAAATCAGTGAATATGTCTAAATATAGCAACACTTCTACGTTAAATCAGTGAATATGTCTAAATATAACAACACTTCTACGTTAAATCAGTGAATATGTCTAAATATAGCAACACTTTTACGTTAAATCAGTGAATATGTCTAAATATAGCAACACTTTTACGTTAAATCAGTGAATATGTCTAAATATAGCAACACTTTAACGTTTAATCAGTGAATATGTCTAAATTTAGCAACACTTTTACGTTTAATTAGTGAATATGTCTAAATATAGCAACAAATATACTGTTAAGTCAGGGAAAATGACTAAATATGTCAACAAACTTACTGTTTGGTTAAGAACTTCTTTGAAGAAGAAAACTTAAAAGAGTCGATTTTTATCATCTGCCACATATAGATTACTATTTCGATGTATGTCATACAAAAACTTTCGGTACATCTTTGTTTCACTGTCATTGAATAAATTGACTAGACGTGTAGGAAAAAAAGGATTTTGTCATATCAATGACGTAATATTTCGTTCTCTTTCAGGAGATTATATTAAAGAGAGCAGCCGATTTAGCTGAAGCCTTGTACAGTATGCGGAACCCCAATCAACTCTCACTTCCAGCCCCTCGGTCCCCACCCATGAATAACACTCCATCTATGTCAGGTTTTAATACATACTCTGGTCAACTAGCGGTCAGTGTACAAGAGAATGGTCAATGGGAAGATGGTAATTATTACATTGAATAATTTATAATAGTCTTAAATGGTCAGATCATTAACCATACTGTAATGTTACCCTATTGTTTAGTTAATGGCTTTATAATTGAGAAGTCGACCGAAGATTATTGAATACCATTTTGTAACTGCTAGAAACTTTATGTAATGTTGGCTGCTGTCCATTTTACTCATAATACAATTTTCAAGAAGCCTATTTGTCCCAAACCAAAACCTAGATATAATTATCCATAAATGTACCCATGGAAAATTTTAACAAATTAACACTATTGTGTATTTAAAATTTACATTATTTTATTGTTTACTGTATGTTTAACCGGGGTCAAAGTTTATTATTTTACTGTTTACTTTATATTTTAACCGGCGTCAAAGTTCATTATTTTACTGTTTACTGTATGTTTTAACCGGTGTCAAAGTTCATTATTTTACTGTTTACTGTATGTTTTAACCGGTGTCAAAGTTCATTATTTTACTGTTTACTGTAGGTTATAATCGAGGTCAAAGTTCGAGTGTATCACCACGCGGGTATGGTTCCACAGGCTCAACTCCTCATAGTAATGGTAGTGCATATAGTTCAACAATGAATGGCTATCACAGTAGTACAGGGGGTCTAGGCAATATGGGTAGGTTCATACAAGTTGATCTGTAACACAGTGTCATCGTTTTATTTGACAGATTCTATCTAACAGGTTTAGGATATACTTTTTAGATATACTCGAATAAAAGCAATGATGCACAGCAAAGTCAACATTTTTCATATGTCTAAAGATATTCCTGAAAGAAAAATCCTTTTTAATGACTACATGTACATGTATCTAAAATATATATTTATATACATTTATTTAAAGAATTATAATCTTTTGTAACACATTTGAAAGTATCTGTTATAAATGATATGGAGTGCCTCTTTTCAAGCTCAGTATCTCATTGTTTTTTACTCATTTTCCAATTTTTAAATAATTATTTTAATGATTCTTCTCCAAACTCCATTTTAGCTTCAAATTCGAAACAGAAAAGTGCATTCGCCCCAGTCCGAACAGGAATGACTGGCACTGACATGGGGTTCGGATCTACGGCTGGGGGTTTTGGAATGCCGGGATTGCAAGCTGGTTGGGCCCACACATTTTACAATGTATGTTAAATTTTGGCAATAAGTAATTTTTGTTGTGTGTTTGTGTGTGCATGATATAAACTAATTATTGTTTATTTTAAGACTTGCCGTGGCATCATTGCGTTTATTCTATTTAGTATTAGCATTATTTATGTAAATGTTCCGAACATTTTAAATTTGATGTATGAATTTGTTATTGCTATTGTTGTATGATTAAAGATTATAACGATTTCTTAATTATTTTGTTAGCATCTGTTTATATTGTGTTAAATTTCTCTTCCATTTACGTTTATGTTAAAAATATATACTGCATTGAAATCACCTATAGTGCATTATTTATTTATATAAACTCGTGAAGTATAGATACCAAGCATGCAATTGAACTACTGAAACGCAATTACTTGTGGATTATTTGTTCTCAATTACCAAAAATTATAAATCTCATTTTTTCTTCTCTTTTCAGGAATGAGTGGCCTTGTAGGTTCTCCCTTTTCAGCCATGAATCCTTTTGCTCTCCAGCCTTGCAACGCTCCACAACCTTATGGCAGCTCAATTGTTTCTCCTGCTAAATAAAACAAATCAACAGACATTAGTGTTGTTTTTAGTCAGACTTTATATTTTTGAGAGAGGTGAACATTTAGGTATCACGTGCGATATGGCATTACGACTTTGTGGTGGTGCAGTGAGAAAAGTAATTTATATATTGCGTGTTTAACGTATGGATTCGTGATTTGTGAGACATTGAGCGATAAAGTCGTGGTTTCTGATGAAAGTCAACTTACTCTGGAACATATGACGTTCTTTCAAAATGGACAAATCTATTTTTAGAATCATGTGTCTATTTATAGTAACATATTACGATAATCACGTGACCGCTCCCTTATATGGTCAAATTTAGACGTTTTGTATTCTCCTTTAGGAGGAAACTTGGGCTGATTTTAAGTAAGACATGAAAATCATGTTTATTTAAGTGTGATTACAAGTAAACATTTTACTGGGACAATTTATAAACTGTTTTAAATATTGAATGGAGTTCCGCCATTTTGGTGTTCCGTGTCATCTGCTATATGGGAAATGACGTAACACTTAGAATGGTATCCATGGCGCCGAAGCAGACTATATATAATTATGTTGTACAGATAATTTACGTTACATTACTTATTGTTAAATTATTTTTCTTTTTTGTCTATAATAAATTATGTCTATAATTTCATTTTTATATTTTTATCATTTGTTTTGATTGTACACTAGTCACACATCAGTGCCAAACGCATTCCTTCTGTTTTGTGTGTGTGTTTTACTGTTTTCTTTATTACAATCAAACTTGGCTTATCTTTGGTTTGAACATATTCTGTCCAGAATTGATTACCCTTATGAAGTTCAAAATCGTGAAAACAGCAAATTGGTGACTATTTTGACTTGACTTGGTAAATTAATTGTTGTGACTAATACAAGATAATACAGTTTTACAATTAAAAGAATGAGACATTAAAACCAATGTGAAAATTTGTTTATTTTTTGGTCTTATTTTGACTATTAATTCATAATTCAGCAAATGGAAAAATGATGAATTTCAGGTATGCGATATTGAGATGCAATAAAATTTCAACTATTGTGACCATTATAATCGACAGTCTTGCTAACAGAATAGACTTAATATAGGAACATTTTTTTTCTCAGTTAAGCATTTAAAACTTGAATATCATAAAAATCGCAGACTTTTACACTAACCAATGTGGTCATTAGAGTGGTTATTTTCTGTATAGTGACTATACATGTTTATATTCTTATTTTTGTATGTTAAATATTATAAAGTAAACTCTTCTGTTACATTGAAGTCGTTTAGTTTTTTACCTGATTTTAACAGGGTTTCTAATGTTTACATATGTGTTGAATATAACAAGTAATAAATTCTATCATATATGTGTTTATTATAAAGGTATTTAGAATAGTGGGAACGCTCGTTAGTGTAAATGTATATGTTGTCATGTAATTTATTTTATTAAATATAAAAATTGTTCAACCACAACTTGATCTATAGGGTATAACATAGACCCAAAAGATGGCTTAACGTAACAAGGGTATGAACGGAATACAACCGATTGTTTTATATAAAATTGTTTTCCTATAATTTGAACTATATTTAGACGTAAAATAACCAATTATTGTTCAAGAAACATGAGTCAGTTGTGTTATGTACACAAATTTCAAATTGGGTTTCTGTATTAAGATAAAAACATCTAAATATTTCACCATTTTATACATGATACCGATTATGTTACAATGTACAAATGTACTATATATAACCGAAATCGTTGATTTTGTTACCCTTTTGAAACGCAATTGTCAATTTCAACATAATAAGCGATTATCTTACCATTTTAGTTATCATGAAGGATTGGATTTCTACATTTAGACATAATCAATGATTGTGTTTCTATTTTTAGACATAATCACTGATTGTGTTTCGATTTTTAGACATAATCACTGATTGTGTTTCTATATTTAGACCTAATCACTGATTGTGTTTCTATTTTTAGACATAATCACTGATTGTGTTTCTATTTTCAGACATTATCACTAATTTGTTTCTATTTATAAGCATATTGTCATTAAACGTGTATTAAGACGAATTCTAGATTCAATTTCAATAGTTTAAATGCATCGATAGTCCTTTTTGATTATTTTTATATTATGTTTTTTTTTCAAATTGGTTTAATGTGCGTCAGTGCTAAGAAAACTATGTGTGTTCTTTCGTTGAAACTAGTCAACAATTGTCATTGTTTTTGGCTCTGTGTTGGGGCATTTGTTGTGATCCAAAAATATGGCCAGTTTGAAACTATTTAAACAAATGTTTCGCCATTCTAGTCAAATCCAAAAAGTATAATTTTATTTACATGTATACATTTTATTCTAGTCATTTGGCGATGTGTGTTGCTCTTGCATTAAGACATTGCTCATATATACGGTCCGTTATATCTTCACCGACGTGACTTTTTAACACTGTTTTTATGGATAAATTGTAGCGATGAATGTTTGATGATAAATTTATGTTTGTATGTCTTTTTATGAGAATGTTTTTATAGTGCAAAGGTTGTTCTAGACATCTTGTTGTTTATTCTATTTTATTAATGTGTTCAGTAATAATATAATTAAAAATGAGATTATTAATTAATTTATTGTTATTGTTTTTATTCTTCTATTGGAAACAAGTTTTATACCAAAAGTATAGTAGTTATGTCCCCTAGGTGTACTGGATTTTATATGGGATCACAATGTAAAGATCGCATTGATACATGTATAACACAAACGCCACATGTAAATACATGCATTGTGTTTATACATGTAAAACACATTGGCAACTGAAGCACATTGAGACTGTGCCCTAAAACATGACATTACGCATTAGGTACCGTAAAAGGCTTGTTTTGGATACAGTGAATTGGGACACAAAACGTATGTAATCTAACTGATCAAGTCACTATTTGACTGATAAAATGGGGACAGCTATCAGACTTTGATGGATAACGGTGGATTGTATTAATTTATGTGAGTGAGATGAGAAAGTCATAATTATGCAAACTTTGATTTCAATCAATGTGATAATGGTTATATCAATACCAGTGAGAAAAAAGTGCAGTTTTGTAAAATAAGAGCTATCAACAAAATGGCCCGTGTATTTAGCCTATCTCATGGAACTCAGGTCAAACATGTTTCTGCCATTGGCTTGCCCATGCGAACAAACTCGTGCATCACACCGCTAGATATAGATGTGGTACAGTCGGTAGCATGTATGAATTATCTCCCTTGAATAATATTTAGTTCTTTTCATATAACAAGTTTAAATACTCACTTTTAATAAGGTTGACGCCAAAGCAACACATATTAAGTCGTCAGTCGACTTACTCACAGTTCTCCGAAAAGGCTAAATCTCTTGATTTAGCTCTTACCAGTTACTAGGCGCATACTTTTGTCAGTGACTGACAACTGCTCTTCAAAATTTAGAAACATTTGCTAAAGGGAGAATGACCGAAGAAATCATTTCATAACCAAGTTCCAATCGTACATATGGTAAGTTCATTGCTTGAAGGGCGTCATGCATGATGAATGAAAGAAAGTGCTTACTAATGTCCCATAGAAAATAAGCCACTCTGTTCAATACATTTATATCATAAAGATTGATCTACAAGCCTTGAGTTATGATATAATTATTCATACAATATTCGTTTTATTGTCACATAATTAGCATCGATGCGTGAATAATTAATTACAGACATATTTCTTGGAATAGTTAAACACTTTTATATTATACTCATCGACCTTGCATAACAAAAGTATCGTTTTTCAATAATAGTTGAAACATTGTTACATGAGTCACTTTTATTGGTTACTGAGCATTTTAATGTATACCAAAATGAGCAAACTGAAACTCTCTTCCAAGTATAATCTTTAATAATTTAATTGAGTATTACTCATTTGAATGTCACGCTGCTTAGCAACACTTATATAAGGTTATGTTAATTAGCCCACACGTCTAACCAACTTTTCTGGGCCCCTATTTTACCAGTCCTCGCTTACCCTATCACAAAAAAGGTGTATAAAAACATATCAGGAAAAGCAACACAGAATTGCAATTAGCAAAAAGCAAAGAGGGAGGATTTTTAGATTTATAAACTTTTGTTTTAAAAATAAGCCACAAATAATTAACAACAGCAAGAACCAATGGGAAACTCGCCAAAATAATTGCCACTGCGGGGTTTAAACCAGGTTCCAGGATGCACAAAGATGCGCCAACTCCTCCCTCTATGAACGAAATTCGATGTTACAGTCAAATGAAAAATGTCGTGACCAAGAATGGTACTTGTCTCAGCGACAAGTATTACCGTTCCGTGAAAATTCGGCGATCGATTGTCATCCTTATAGGCCAAAATTATCCTTCCTCGTAGAAATCATTAATATTAAGTGATAATTTTATGTCATTGATACAATCGACTATTTCATTCCCTCTCTGAATATTCTATCAATTTAATGGTATGAGGGTTAGATGACATTTACTCTCACAACATCTGTTATCATACTAACAATATTGTGTCACTCTTTGTAACAGTGTTGTCATATGCCTTTAAAATGCTACTTTTGACTTCACGGAAACGAGTTCGGATCAGCCCGACATTTTCGTGAGTTGACTTGAAGGAAAATTGGCCATTGGTTTTGCAAGTGCAACTACAAATAACTTTTTGAAGGTTTTTGATGTTGTAAAGATTAATGAATGTTAATTATATTCATACTAACCTCGATTTATTGAGAATACATGTACATATGTCTGGTGAAAAGGAGCCTGAAAATATATTAGGAACAACAAGAGTCAAAATCACAGACTTTCCACACAACCAAATCGAAAAGAGGGAGATTTTTTATAGATTTTTTTTTGTAGTTTTCGCCTTTGGACGGACAATGGCGATCATTTTTACTGGGTGTTTAACAATGTTTAAAGGTGCACCTACCTCACACTTACTAAACAGGTTCAAGTAAAAACAGTTTCAAATTTACCAAGATGTAGCTGACTTTCACTACCATAAATTTCATAAAATATTGAACATTTTTCTCAAAGTCGAGTTTTATAAGTAAACATAAAGATGTTACACACGTCTATATAATTGGCCGTGTAATGTAGAATACACCGAGCGTGGAGCACGGTTTTTTCGTGCCTAATCGTTCAATGAACTAAGGGCACTTTCCGTAAGGAAATCGCTAGCTAGCGATTCGTCCTCAGGTACCTTTCTTGCACAAAAAGTATTTACCATAAGACACCAAATCGAGGGTACCAGGGGACGAATCGCTAGCTAGCGATTTCCTTGCGGAACGTGCCCTAAATTTTGTTGTAGACGTGGACTCCATCCGGATAGTGAGGTAAACTTCATAACTTTGTTAAATATATTTTAATTGATAATTTATTCATTAATCATTTCTTTTAATTATTAGAAGTGTACATGGAGCTATTTCATGATACAGGGATTCGATTGGGTATAGCCATATTTGTCTTACGACGTATATCGACCACGAGCAAACTTGAAGACGATTCAGTGTTTCGAAGAAATATTGAGTACAATGTACATGTATTTAAATCAGTGGGATTAGTATATTCGGACTAACAGTTAAATCAGTAATAATCGGAAAAGCCATTCAATTGGTATTAAGGTAAAATTTGGTAAACTTTTTCCACAAACTTTTCTTCAATTTAAAACTTTTATTTAAGTAGAAACTGTTACCAAGTGACCTTTTTATTCGCGATTTTAATTCGGATATCCTCCTGTCATATTTATTACAATTTGTTTTGATAAAATGTGAAATATCAATCGTTTCAACTACTAATCTCACGGCAATTTAAGACAGTGTTCCGTGACACGTGACCAAATCCCACGAGCATGCGCAGTGAGCACAAAAATATCATAAAAAATTCATGCCCGTTCCACGAGACGTATCGGCATTGTGGGGGATAGCCTTACGGCATATGGTTGGTAATATTAAAAGTGTATAATGCTGAGAGATATTGATAGATATGTATATGAGTATTTGAATATTTCATGACGAAAACCGAACTAATTACTTCGCTCGTAGTTATGATGCTCCTGTTTTCATTAATGCAATGAAATGATTCTAAATGGATGAATTGGCTTTTGATTCTGAAATGACATTTATGAGCTAGCGTACGATCCATTGAGTTTACGATCGTGGGGACTACTCGATAAAAATTCCATATCACCACATTAGTAGAGTCTCTTAATCATCGATACAAACTTGGAACCATTATAATTATAATATACTGTACAACCGCGATGATACGACCACTCTGATCAGTCTGGCAAACAACAATGTACAATATAAAATTAAGTGAAATTCATCTTCTGAATGCTTCTTAATTACAGGCATACATTAACGTTCATTTCAAGGTATACTAAAGGACATGGATGGAAATTCATATGACCGTTGCCTCATAATTTGAATTAAAATATATTGTTCTCCGTATTACTGCGTTCTAACCATGGAACTCTTCGTCTTCGATAATGTAATTTCAATTAATTTCAATATTTACTTTTTGTGGGTCAAAATATTACAAACATTAAATTTGAAATTAAGAACACGTATTTTAGAATTAAAGTACTATCAACGGGAATCATTGAAGGAAAAGGCATAGAAATTATTTAATCAAAGTGGGAAATGTGACATTCACCAGTCAGAGGGTACAGAGGGCCTGCAGACAAATATCTCGAATCTGTATCCCTGAGCAACGGGTCAATCACCGTTAACATCGAAATCATCACGTCTTGATACCACAGTGACTTAAATATAAGAGTTTTCCGGTGGTCTAGATATAAGGGTTTTACAGTATTCTGGACCCTCTTTTTTATAAAAAATATTCCTGTTCCTGTGGGATCATAACACAGACAAATGTTTTAGACAAATAACAATTAGACAATTAATCAACAATTAAATACTGTGATGACGGATCTATCTGTATTAGATCTACAGTTGAACCTCTCTTATAGGTCAGTCACCATGGCAACGAAGTAGAATGTTCGAGTTCGGTGGTTTAAAGTCTACTGCAATGTAAAAACTTGAATGTTGAAGAGAATGCAGGGGGAAATTACTGACTAGTGTCCCTTGTTAGTGCACTAGACTTAATAAGTTTTGTCATAACTACGTCATTTTAAGCATCATAGAGATAGTTTAAAATATTCTCGATCCTGAAATTCGTGAATTTCATTTATTTCTCCTTGCATCCACTCCAAATAGGAAGATCAAGATATTTGGATTACTCGATGTTTACCCTTATGTTTTCAATGCCAATTCTTGCCCAATAGATTAAGTACCCTTTGTCATGTATCAAAAAGCTTGAACTTCAGGGCTAGTCCAGGAGACGTTCTTACATGTAGTATATTAAGCCCATCTTATTACTAAACCCACTGTCATTGGTATCTCAACTTCTTAAGGCGCCGTAATATTCAGTGTTTACTATATTTAATATTTATTTATAGTATTGTAATACAATCAAATGCTATAATGAATTGTTTTGCCTCAATATTATTTGCTGAGGTATTCATTATACAGTTGTGGTTACAAACGCAATGACACTTTAAAATAATTACAATATGGCCGCGATCAATCACTATAAAATGTCTCTCTGTTACTATTAACTGACAACAAGCTAGGACACACAGTGGATTCAAAGCAAAAACATCCATGTGCAAACATTTTGTGAGCAAATGATGTAAAACAGAAGAAACAAGACTGAGGCTATCCTCAGTCACTGGCGAGGGTATATCTATTTAGTTCTTGTTGAAATTTGGGTCTAAAGAGTTTAATCTATATGTCTTAAGAGGCAGTCAGATGATCGAATGAAAACCGCAAAATGACTTCAACATATCGAAGAGTGGACTACGACATCACAAAACCTTACACAACTAATAGGTTGATTTTGATAAGCCATTTGGATGTGTATCTAGATTCAAGATGCGATACGATGCGGGTCCGATACAAAAGTTGCGATGCGATATGTGTCAGGATGCATATAAAAATCAAGTCGCTATTATATCATCAGATAAAGAATGGTATTAATATGAGTCTATATTATAGCTAAATTTATTAACCTGCTCCTGTGCAATCATTACTTTTTTTAATAAGAACGACGTTTAAAGTATAAAATATTTATTCAATCTCTTAGTCT
Source organism: Mactra quadrangularis (assembly GCA_025267735.1). Lineage (NCBI taxonomy): Eukaryota > Metazoa > Mollusca > Bivalvia > Venerida > Mactridae > Mactra > Mactra quadrangularis. Next base: position 4,860,806 of record CM046298.1, read on the forward strand.
ATACATTCAGTTTTTTTTGCCGATCCTTTAAAACATAATAAGACTACAAAATACAAAAAGGTGATAACTTTTTCTGTAAAGTTCAAACTTGGAACTGGTTGTCAGTTTTTCATTTATTATCTGGTTCTAACCATGAAGTAAGTTTTAAAAGTCAAATTGAATTAAAATGGAAAATGTTAACAAATTTCACCATGCACACAAGAAAACTGGTCAATGATTACAATGCCTAGTTTATGTTATTTAACTGAAAGTTAATACATCATAAAATAACCTAAAGTGTCCATGCTACGTAAAAACATAAACTCAGTGTAATGAGAGCCGTCGATTTTATTACCTTGTATTTACCTGTTTACTCAGAATCCCATTTTTATACGTTTGGGTGACTAAAGGGAGATAAATCCATCAAAACGTGAGAAGATTATTGACGAGTTGTTTCCCTTTTGTTATCTGACTTCCAGCATTCGGAACGCCTCAACTTTCCGAATGTGACTTCAAGGTTACTAAAAGCGAATGGCTGTATGTAAATTTCATATAAAAGCTTGGAAAATTGTTTCAAATAATTTTTATTGGTCAATATTTCCATAGCAAGATGTTATCATTAGGATACATTATTTTGTTTAATTATGTTAGCAAACCAATTGGTTAATATTACAATTAGCTATATTTCTAATAATCATTTATTTCGTGACTTTATATTCGCGATGGCATACATACATATATGATTTATATTTAAACGAGTGTCAATATGCTTTCTGCAGAAGAGATGACTCGTCTGGTGTCAGTTACATCCTGAATGCACGCGGTGATAGCAGTTAGTTTTTAATAGGTCTTAAACTTCTACTACATTTTTTATAACACGCTCATTTCTCTATAATAATTCAATGGTGTTTTATAATCATGATATTAAGCGTAATCCCAATAACAAATATAATATCAATTATCCACTTGAATCAATAGGACCTCGATAAGATGTGTGCATGCATATTGTATTATCATAATACGAGGAACTTTGACGAACAAGCTTTAATTGTCTTAGTCATATTATAGGGACATCGAAATTTCTATTTTTGCTAATAAAATACTGTAGCTCATACTTCCCTTAAAACTTGGAATTTGTATAGATGAATCTATATATATATATGTTCTTGTAAGAACCCACTCTGTTTATTTTATGACGAACTCGGATATTGTTCGTAGCATTTAATTTCATCGTAGGTCAAGTGAAATATATAACATTCACAACAACGACCATTTACTTGTCAATCCATGTATATAGTTTGACATTGAATATTTTTTTTAAAAAAACACTCACAATTAAAATTATCTGTATTGACGGATGGCTTCGTCAATCTTAATAAACTTTAACAAACGGGCTGTATGTGTAGTTACGCCGTGTGACATAACCAAGCTTAGAAAATTTGACTGAATTTAGCGATGTTATACCATATTTATTTATGGGTCTGACACTATACGGTTAGCGGTTGACAAATTTAAGTTTAAAAACGCTCTTGTAAGAGATGTAAGCATTGTCATGTTCTTGTATTTGCTGTAATTATATCTTGATATCTAAAATTTATGTTGATACGTTGAAAATTGCATAAGCTTTATTTGTCTGTAGTACAGGCGAAGATTTCCATTCTTGATTAGTACCCGGATAAAGTGAAAATATCGGATGCAATTTTCAAATATCTATTTCTTTAAACTTTGAGCTTTTGAGTGTCAATGATACTAACAGTATTCGATTTAAAGCCTCAAATAGCCATCCTTTGCAGAAATGTTTATTGTTCTTGAGTTAAAATTGACTTTCGGTGCCAGTGAACGCAACAGGTATCAAAAATGATTGGTCAGGTTTGTGTATGTGGATCTGGCGGATGTCGCTGATTTAATTGAGTAATGTAGCATTTTATAATAGATCAATGATTATTTATTCGATCCCAATTGTCCGATTTAAAAAGTTGATCTTCACATTCCTAAAATATTCTTTAAAAAACAACAGATGTTATGGGGCTAAGGGAGCTAACTCTTGACTTAACGGAGTCCGTATGACATGGACTTTTTCCACACTATATACTAAAATACGTAATCACCAGAATTTGTGGCGTAAAATGACATCATAACTCTAAATAAAATGTTAATTTTTATCGAATGAAAACCGTTTATTAACATTCTAAGCTTTTTTTATGTGTTTCCGCGAGTTATTCTTTGTAGGTTTCGTCCTACAATATTCGACATTTAATAATTTGTCCTACAAAAATATTTAAAGTATCTAGTTTCTGTTTCGAGGTGTTAGTAAATAGTTTCTGTCTTTCAAATTCATTTTTTTTTCTGAAGCCACCCACGAGTTTTTTCTTTTTCTCTTATTGTTAGTGGGTCTATGTCGTGTTTGTGGTCAAAGAACGACTACTCTGCACAAGAGCGTCTCATTGATCAATTTTCAAGCGTCTGCTGACAGAGACTGAAAATTTTGGAAAAAAATGTTTAGAATGAAAAATAAAGAATAAAAGCTTCTTTAAACTATGGAGACAAAGAAAGGTAATTGTTTTTTCATTATTATATAACACTTAAATTTATTCGATACCACTTGCTTGTATTTTTGAGATCGTAATCAGCTGATGATGTCATAAAGTGTAACAACTTTTGGATACAATATTTCGGATAAACTTGCTTCCTGGCTTTTGCAAATTTGGTGCAAAGAAATAATATCATATGCGATGTTAATTATTGTATTTTGTTTTACAACCATATTGTTAAAATGTAAAATTCATCATTTTAAATGTATAAGATATTAGTTCTAAATATGGGTGTTTTATTCAACTTTCTTTTTCTATAGCCTTCTAGTAAAAGCAGTGGCTAGAGTTACACTAATATGGTACATAATTTACCATATGTTATAAAGAATCATTGTGGTGCACCATAAGTTAAACTCAGGAAATTCTTAAAATTTCAGACCAGTATTAAGTCACTTAGTTTTAACACCAAATAGAAGTAAATATGTGAAAATTATGTTGTAAATGGATAGAATATTGAATTGATTGAAGTTAAATTTCTTCATTTGATTAAACACATATTTAGTTTATTATGTATTCAATAGAGTTGTACAAAAAGATTCATAAGGACAAATAAGTAAAAACCTCCACCATAAATATATGTACTAATTACTATTGCACAATACTTAATTAAAATTCAACACACATGATGTTATATTGTGTAACTTGAGGACTTACCACACTGCCTGAAAGTCCCTTTCTGAGGTTATTTATGGGTATTTATGTATTTTGTGTTTCCTGTGCCACTGCCTATAATGTTTGTATTGTTTCATTGATTTTTTATAATTCTAAGTTACTTATATTTTTTATTTATTCTGAAATTTTATTCAATTTCAAATTTATGATATTATTTGTTGAATCATTTTACGAATAATTTCTGTAAAAGATAGACCTACTTCATAGCTATTAATATGAAAAACAGCTGGTGCACTGCACTTGTATCATCTTCTTTTAACAAGTGATAAAGGTTCATGATTTCCATTGGACACTGGATAGATAAGACTAAGTTTAGTCACAAGTGGTGAAGTTTCCAGTTTTGAAATTTACATGGGTGACTGCTCATTGGTAATGACTGAGTATAGGTTGATAACTCTTCATAAGCCTTTGACATTCTTTTTATACCCCCGCTTCGAAGAATAGGGGGGTATACTGTTTTACCCTTGTCCGTGCGTCCGTCCATCCGTCCGTCCATCCGTTACAAAATTTCCGTCGCAGTTTTCTCAGCAACTATATCATGCAGCAGCCTAATACTTTGCATATTGCTTCATCCCATAGTCCCATATGGTGTAAAGCGATTTCATGCTCCTTGCTCATCTACTTCCTGTTTGTCGCATATTTTTAGATTTTGGCGGGGGTATCACTAGTGAGCATTAGCTCACAGATTTACTTGTTCTTTCATTAATTACACAATTTTTCATGTATATAGTCTGTATGTATCTTACTTGAGCTTATTGTTCAGATTTGTTGATGGTTGGTCACATATAGTTTCATTACTTGCAGTCAGCATGAAGGAACTAATATGAACAATGGAGGCTAGCCATTTAAGTCATGTATCAGCGCAACACTTAACAACTCAGATTTTGTTTGCAATTTTTATACCCCCACTTCGAAGAAGAGGGGGGTATACTGTTTTACCCTTGTCCGTGTGTGCGTCCGTCCGTTACAAAATTTCCGTCGCAGTTTTCTCAGCAACTATAACATGCAGCAGCCTAATACTTTGCATATTGCTTCATCCCATAGTCCCATGTGGTGTAAAGTGATTTCATGCTCCTTGCTCATCTACTTCCTGTTTGTCGCATATTTTTAGATTTTTGCGGGGGTATCACTAGTGAGCATTAGCTCACAGATTTATTCGGATTTGTTGATGGTTGGTCACATAGTTTTGAACACTAATTGCAGTCAGCATGTAGAAACTGATATAAAACCATGTTAATTCATGAAAGCTTTCTGCCTTTTTTGAGAACTATGGGGGCTAGCCATTTAAGTCATGTATCAGCGCAACACTTAACAACTCAGATTTTGTTTGCAATTTTTTATCCTCCAACCACTTTAGAGATTCAATGTATACTTCCTTATGTTACTGTTGAAAGTCAAGTATTGTATAATACAATCTTAAGTCTGAAATTTTAACCTTTTGCACTTTCAAAGTTTGTAGTCAAGGGTTTTGTAGCATATTTTATACAAAAAAGCAGGAACCTTATAAATGCAGTACATGTAGTTATACTTACATCAAAATCATCATTGCAAGGGATTTAACTCCATCATGTTGGTATTATTTCAATAATTGGATGATCTCCCTTGCATTGAGAAATTTTACCAGTAACATTGAGATTTAGATGATCTCTTGTTTTTTTATATTAATAATTGTCTTTTAATATGTGAAAATACAAGGGCTGTCAAAAGTATCCTGTTAATTGACTACAATATCGGATTTCATTAAGAAATATAATTCTATTGGTATCTTTTTTATTATCTTTCTATATAAGATCACTTAATAAAGTGCTACTCAGCAATTTATGAACTTTGTATACATGTTTGAAATGCATGTGAAAATCTTACCAAAATACTGTTTTTTTTACATTATTTCAACTCAAAAGTTGATACTGTTGTGTCACATTATTTCAACTTAAATCGCTGAAGAAAGGAAAAGGATGACACTGTCCAGTTGCCAGGCAACAGAGGAACTAACCCACTGTTCTAGTTGATCAAATTATTAATGAACATGTTTAACAAAGTTACATCACAGGTAACATACATCTAATCTCTATGAAAGCTGGAATACAACTTTGCTTTTGATCTAACTCTCTTATGGGTAAACAGACTGTAACATGATCACATGTTGATCAGGCACACTTTCATTGACCCACATATGGACCAGCTATCAATGATATCATCATATTGTTGATTCAGGAGTCTGCATCTTGATAAATTGAGTTGAATGTCAAGTCTTTCTCTAGGTTTACCATTGGACTTACTTAATCATAAAATTTGGGCAATTCCAAAAAGACTACAGTATATCCTGAATTCAAATATTTTGGTTTTTCCCTGCAGTACAAACAAACTTTCATCGTTACAATGAAAACATGTGCACATAGCACATAAGGATTTAATCCATATTTTGTGCTATTCAACAATAATGTAGAAAACTTTGTTTGTACCACCTGTGCATGGACAGAAAACCCATATCTTGGAGTTCCAAATTAGATCTATTGAGTAAAAAAAACACAGAGAATTTATAAACTTATATATTTAGGGTAATACTGTCAAATATATTCTATATATTTACAATCTATAAGTACATAAAAAGTATAATGTAATGTGTCACAAAACTACAAGCATACATTGAAAAATACAAACACGATGCATACATTTATAATTTATGAGTGTACTACATTTTGACCCATGACCCTTTTTAAAAGTATGATTTCATGAATGCAGGGGGTAATATAAAAGAAGCTGTTACATTTGATATAAACAAGTTGCAAAGCTTCTCTTGTCCCTGGAAATAATGTGCAAGATACTTCTTCTAAAAGCCAAGCAAATGAAGAAGGTTTTTTATTGTTAATAAGGCGAAAAAAATGATTCAAAACTTGACATTTGGTATTTCCTGCATTTACCAATTTAATTTTGTATAAATTAATGTAATTAACTCCAGCATAGTTTTAAATTTTTACCAATGACAAACGTAAATGTTATTTATTTGTCAGTGGCACTTACAATTACCCTGCTGATTCAAATACTTGATATTTGTTGGATAATATCCATACATAAAAAAGTATCTTTTTTTATCAGAAGTGGATACACTATTATTATAGGAATTAATAATATGCTGTAAGTTATTGAGTAGTTAAATCAGTAGGGTTATTTTATGTTCCTCTGACAGTTGACTTTAATTAAACAATACATATGTTGTATACAATAAGTTTGATACATGTTTGGAATGGAAGACAATGTGTTAACTGTACTACAGTAGTGAATGATAGAACCTCATTAATAAATCATTCTCTATCACCATTTATTTATTTATAGGCTGGCACAGTTAGCATTTATCATGTAGGTTCTCATTTATCTCTTAATATTTCCTTTTAAGATTGTATTAGACTGTAAAACAAGTATTTTATCAGGGTTTTATACCATTAGGAACACCTTGACCCATCTCCGTAAACAGATATCCTGTCGAGCGTTGTCGTACAGGATCTCTACTTTCTCCGTGGAAGGTCACGTCAAGATGAACTTTGTTTCGACCAATCAATGCGTAGCTTTCATCTAGATGAAAACACTATTAATCAAATTTTGATTTCGTAATTTCTATTTTTAGACCAAGTTTTGCATGCTAATTTAACAGCGGTATTATTCACAGTCTGCGATTGGACAGCTTATTTCAAATTGCGTGACATAGACGATTTAAACAAGTTACGTATCATAACAATTTTGTCATGAATATTATGATGAGAAAAGGTCGCCTGAACGTGACCTTCGTTTGAAAAAGGCCAGATCTAAATTAGCAAGTATATGAGCGGAAAATTTTAGATCGGGTTTTAATTAGATTGACCTCAACCATTCATTCAACGAATAATTTCGGAAGGGTTCAAAGGGATCCAACAAGAATATAGGGGTTTTGCGACATATGCTAGGCAAAGCACCACACAACAGTTTAGCATTAGGCAATATAGTTCTTATCATTAATACACTAAGCTTTGTAAGCATATGTTTTTATGGTATATAATGTGACTAAATATTAGGGGTGTAACGGTTAACCGATATACCAGTTAATATTGGTTGTTCTAACGGTTTTTAACCGGTTCGTTTTTTCTTGAACCGGTTTTTGTAGTTAAGTGTAAAAAAAAACTCATACTGCATTTTTTTAGCAGAATCTGACCATTGTCAATTGTTTAAACAAATGTTAAAATGAATTGAATGCTTGAAGTACCCTTACTGTGCTTTTAAAGGTTAAACATTTAGTCAATTGAAAGAAAAATATCTTCAAGAGTCTGTTTCAAACCATGCATTATCCTAACATATAGACCATTTTACATTTGTAATTCAAACATTTGGATAAGAGATCATTTGAAAATACCCATATGCATGCTATGCTGATCCAATTAGGACGATGTACATGCATTCATTAATGCTTTGCATGTCTATGCAAAAAGACCGGTATGTATTGCAATATATTGCAATACGGGTTCTGCATATTGTAATATATTGCAATACGTTTTTTACCATATTGTTACACCCCTACTAAATATTGTTTAGCATTATCATTGAATTCTTTATGGACTACAATGAGGCATTAATTATCACCAAAACAATGATGGAAATGTTTGCTGACGAAGATACTTGCATGAGTGAAAGTATTCAGAAGAAATAAAGATTTCAAGTTTTTTGAGAATGAATTATTCTGTGTAGTTTATATGTATTCTCATTATTTCAGTATTTGATTGTGAAGAAAGGGTTTTAGAATTTTCAAAATTTTCAACTTCCACCCATGTGGGTGTGATTGACTGCATTGTATCTTCAATTAATCATTATACTGTATATAAACTGTCTACTTTCTTGCTAACTAGATATCTTAATATTCTATAGAAGTAATTGTTGATTGGCTTTGCCTCCTGTGGTCACATTTCCATTTTGAAGATTAACTATTTGTTTGCCGTCCTTTGAGAAGTACGGAAAGCGTTTCGGTCGATGAAACACTGGAACGTCTGTGTGGTCAGGCAAAGTATGGTCAACACATGGACCTAGTCCAATAGGGCACTGTAGTAGAAGTTTAGTTGCACATGTTTTGAACTTAACCGTCATCACAATGAAATAAGTCACTCGGATCATTTTCACCGAGTTTATGAACGATGTTAGTAGATGAACATGAGTTGGAATGGCGAATTCAAACATTGCGAAGGTCTGAGAGTTTTGTTTGTAGAATAACCCACGTGGTTCATGTTGGTAATCTTGAACCACCGTAAATATCTGACGTGGTTTCAGGTTCGACATCACATGCTGCTGAAGATCACAGGTTAACGATTTAATTTTACGCGCAGTGCTAGCCGACGTCGTCAATTTCACTTGAATCTTGTCGCCTGCTGTAAAAACGGACCTATCAATTGACAGTGTAATCATAGAATCTGTAAGGATAGGTATACAGTTAACATTGACTACTTCACTCTGATTGACCGGTTGCAATGCTCTTGGGATTGATTTTATGTCGAAAATTTGCCGCACTATAAATGGGTACCTCCTGGTTAGTAAAACTTTTACGAAATTATTCGTTGAGTGGGTACTCCTTGTTGAGGAAGAACCGATTTCATCACAGATTCTAGCTTTGATGAGATATCCCACTTCGAATACGAAGCCGTGTTCCTTACTTTCGTACCTAACAGTCGGCGGAAGATCTTTCGGAAGCTTAAATTTAAATCGTGACACATATTTACCAGCAGTAATCACAGAATTCCATCGCCCATCAGGCGTACCCATTACATATGAACGTTTACTCAAAATAAGTTCTTGGCTATCCTTTGAGGTCTTTGGATCATTTTTTCCTATTTGGATACTAGCTAGTCCTACGATAATTAACTCTACAAATCTAATCTCCAAATTGGCCTGTATATCAAGAATAATTCTTCCCGACAGAAATTCGCCAGGCGTAAAAGTCTCGATATCATTGTCAAGTTCTATTGCAAATTTTTGTATATGATATTCTTTTCTCTCTCCAGCGTATGTACTCCTTTTGAATCCCCCATCTGGGTGATCCATTGAAGGTAAAGCATGTTTCAAGTGCCGTATTGCATGACCAGTGTTGTGTGCTCGAACTGTTGCATTATTTCCTAAATGATATCCTTTTACAGTTCTTATTGTCCCCCCTGACGGAATCGGCTTAACGGTTGCCATGTTGCCTTTCAAAGTGTAACGTTTTGGATAGACTCGTATCGTACCCAAGTGAGATTGTTTTCCGGAATGTGCTCGTAGGAAATGCTTTCCTGTGAATGCACTGACAGACTGAGTGCCTATGTTGTTTGGAACCTTAGGGCTTGTTGCGAAGCTTTTTACACTTTCAGCTCTTTTCGCAGCTGGAACAGCAACCAAATGTTCTGGCATATCTGGTGACTTAGGTTCAGGTACTGTAATAAACTTGGCACCGGTTAGTTCTTTATAAGAATCAGACCTAACCATGTACTGTTGAGCTCTTTGTGGGAATTTTTCATCCGTCCTTGACGTGCTAGGCTTCAGATTTTGTGAAACGCTAAGCAACTCCTCTTCGTCCTCTTGTTCGAAATCTTTTCTTGGCCACATGGGCGACTGATCAGCAGATATTGCTCCTTCCCCATATTGTTGTACATGGACCACCTCATTGCTTAGTTCCGACTCGCTTTGTAGAGATCTTGGTGAAAGACGACGTACAGGCCTATCTCTTTGTTTTATGTACAATCCTTTCTGTTTGCTACCCATTGTAACTGGTAAACTTGTTCATTCAGGTTGAGTTAAATGTTACCAACCCTAGACATTCTGGTGAATCTGAAATTAAACAAAAGAAATGGTTCATAAACATCTAGCTTGGAATGAGTATTGTTCAGAAATTTGTTTATAATATAACGTAGCTGTCACATAGAGGACTAATTATCTGATTATCATTTGGAGGAGGCTAGACAGGCCACATACAGCAGATGACGGCTGATGGCAGGTAACTGTTCATGTAGGTTATTTTGTATATAAAATGTACAAATATAACATTATTTCTTACAGTATGATTATAGAGATAGTTAAATACTTGGTTTAGTGAAAACAAATTTCATAGGAAGGGCTGATTCAGAATTCATTAATTTTGATGTGCATCCATCCTCACTCAGCATTGAATAGAAGTTACACAATGCTGCACATATGATACAAATCATTTTATGTCAAAATTTCATGTTTAAATTAAAGCGTTGGCACATACAACATATTTTCAGTTGGTGTTTTTAGGGTGAGTCATCTATGAAACACCAAAACCAACAAATTTTAAATAAGGCCTGATATTTATATTGAAAAAATATTTCTTTGATTGATTGGTAGAAGGCGTATTAAAGTGTTAATATAAAATAGATCAATCAGACAAGGCATCTGAAGATTTAAAGGATGTAAAAGTTATATTAAGATAAATGGCTACGAATAAATTAATTCATAATTTCGTCAATTTATTACGAATGTATAAATTCATATTTCTTTTTTGATATGAATATTTGATATTAATATATCTAATACATTGGGGAGTAATTTGACATTCATATTAATATCCAAAACATTTTGATTTTCATATTTTTTGAGTAGATCTATTTTGAAATCTTGCAATTATTCAGAAATAAACCATAAAAGCAACAACTTAGTGTGACAAATTACCCATAAAAGTGTAGGCTAGACTTTGATTTTAATAAAGTAAGCCCCTTGACATAATAAAGGGCAAATTTTAAAGGGCAAATCCCTACTCAAGTAATTTTAAACTCATATTATGCTTCAGTCTTTGATATTAGACCTTCTTGTGGTTGTAGTGAAAATTATGTATTTCATATAGTTGAAGAAGTTGATAATTTTGCCCATTTCTCAAATTGGTGGATTGAATTCATCGTTGGTCATTCAGTAACTTTTAGAATGATAGTGGTCTGCCAGTCCTCTAAATTTTTATGGCCACCATCATCCTAAATCAATAAAAGTCAAATAACAAATTTCATGTATGGATATAAAAAATGCGTAATAACTTATGAAGAACTATTTATAATTACTTAAGATATTTTTTCCTGTTTAAATTGTTTATTGAAGTTTAGAATACATTATGCTGAATCATTAAAATGGATAGTATGTTTTAACAAATCAAAATTTTTATAGGAGCAGTAAATTTTCATTAGGTCTAGCAAAATTCCATGTTACTGGACCAAATGTCCAGTGCTAACGAAAGCTTGTCACAAAGACTGCTAGTACAGGTAGAACAAATTTAAGGTAATGACTGTGATTCCATTTATCAATTTACTGCATGAATTGAATCTGTATTTGATTTAACATTCAACAATATTTGTGTTTCAATAAATAATTCATGTTTTCAGTTGTGCATTTGGTCTTTTTCAGATATTATCATCACTCTTGTATTTGTTGCTGTCATTATTTATTTTTAATGTATTGATTTACCTCCCGGCTAGCTCTGTTGGTCATGTGAAAAAAATTTCTACAGCCGTTCCTCCTACCACTGATTCATAATCAATTAGGTCAGAAGTATGTGCCTAGTAACTGGTTATCAGGTGAATTCAGAGCTTTAGCCTTTACCAGAAATGGCGAATTGATTCCTTGAGAGGTGGTCAGTGGGAGAATGCCTGTAGATACTATTTCATGATCAAACTCCACATATGTGTGCTCTATCCTAGAATTGAACTCATGACCCATCAAACAGTTAAATAAGGGACTTTAGTCAGTTATTTCTCCTTGTATACTCTTCAAAAAGGTTGGTCCAATTAGTTGGATTACTCGGATTTTACCCTTACTTTTCAATGTCAATTTGCCAATATTAATCTGAAATAACTTTTTTGTTAATCATTTAATTTGTTTGAAATGCAAGCTAAGTATTAGTAGGGTAAAGAATTATCTTCACAATTTCACCACTTCTGTTAATATCTTCATTAACAAGAAAGATGTTAGATGAAATATTTTGTTATCTTTACCTAGGACTTCAAGGTTAAAATCCGAGAATTCCAACTGTAAGGACCTACTTACCAATTGGGTTGCTTTAGATTTTATCAGGGGAAGATAACTAACAAAAGTCTCTAATTGTGTGTTTTGACTGACCTAGCTGGGCATACAATTACTGCAAGTTTAAAAATGGTTAATGCTAAACTTTGCGCCACATTCTGATTGATAAAAGTCAACAATTGTCTCTATATAAATGATTTCTTTAAAAAATAATTACATTCATAGTACAAATGTATTAATCGAAAATGCTTACCTCTGATTCAGTTATTAAATTCAAACTCCAAGTTAAATTGTTCATAATTATGAAAGCAACGAACACGAAATATTAAATATTTAAAATGATGATAATTTTCTCAGTATATTTTCCTGCTGTCATAATTATTTTCACTATTGTATATTTTCACTGTGTCATATTTTACTCATTCATGATTATAAACTGTCAACTTGACAAAAACTTTTCTACCTAAATATACTACAAAACGCAATACGAAACTTTCATATTATAACTCAACTTGTTAAAACTTGCATTAATTTAAAGCTCCAATAGTTTTGAATTAACAAAATATTATTATAAATTTTCATATTTTGTTTTTATTATGAATACCATATCATATTTGTATATCATATTTACTATATATCTCTTTATGCTATTGTATTTTAAAACTTACTGATCTCGCATTCCCTTTCACTTAAAAATATAAAATGACTTAAAACGTATAAAAAGACTCGGGTGGAAAAATCAGTCAGTATTCAACTCATTTAGCGAAGCGATCATTGTTAATGTAAGTCCTTCATTATAAAGTATACAATAGAAAAATCAACTCACTACAGTTTGTTTGATAGGTCATGCATACTTTTGTACTTTTGATAAAATAGTAATAGGCTTGCCCAATCAATAAGATTTTTAGCCAGATTTTTCAACAAAAAAATTCAGCTTATAGTTCTGTGAAACCAGGGCTGGCATCCGGTGTCGTTTACAATTTTGTTAAAGTTTTTTTTTACCTTATATTTCTGCCATTTATATTCAGATCTTTATGAAACAACATACAATGATAAGATACCATGTGATGAACAGAATTAGAAAGTTTACCATAACTCTACCTGCATGGCCTTATTATGGATATTTCCCTTTGTAGTTTGGGTTTTAAAGTTTTAAATACGTTGGATATCTCTGTCATTTATGGTCAGATCTTTATGAATCTTCATATGATGATAACATACCATGATGACCAGAATTAGAAAGTAACCATAACTCTACCTGGCCTTATTATGGATTATTTCCCTTTGTAATTTTTGGGTTTTAAAGTTTTTAATATGTTGGATATCTCTGTCATTTATGGTCAGATCTTGATGAAAATCTGGCTTTAATGTGGTTTCTACATTACATTTCTTGTTAATACTGGGTTTAATGCTGTGTCGACACAATTTAAGTTATTTTACAGTGACCAGCACACATGAAAATGATGATATGAATATAAACTATGTTTAAACCATTAAACTAGACCATTAAATTGTTATAATTGTTTACAAAAGCGAGCTGTAGCTTTCTAATCTATTAACCCTCCCCACCCATTGGGATAGTCATTTATTTTTGTTAAATGAAACGCATCTAGTTTCTATTATATACAAATAGTTCAGGTATAAGATTTATTGTAACTTTATATTTCTGATTTCATGGTATTTGTTTTTATTATTCTCAAATATTTTCTTATAATATTCTGTATTTTTTATATTTTCCCATTCATATATATATTACTTCATTCATATGTATGTATATGTGTTCAAACATGTATTTTACGTTCAAATTTTAACCCAAGCTGTTGGCTTAGTCAGATATGTGTCTGATTTGGACCATGGGGTTTGTTGGGGTAGTTGCTGAAAAAGCGCCCACTTTACGCGTCATGAAAACTATACAAAATCTAAATTCAAATTGCTAAGTCATAGCATTTCACTGTTTTCAAATACAATTGAATATTAAGTTTATTTCATTGTTTTTTATAACCAATTGATTATTTCAATTGTACAAAACAATTGAAAACAGTTATTTCTAAATGAGGAGTTTTTAAAATATTAATTTTCCAACATGACTGTATAATAACATTTTTTTACTCAGTGTAGCAAAGAAAATTGTTATTTCATCAATATTTATATATTTAATCATACAAGTTTCATCTATGTAACATATTTGTTTAAGTGGTTAAGTCTACTTATGATGTTAAAATACTCTAAAACATCAAAGTGAAAGTAAATTTGCTGTTTTAATTTGCTGTAATTAGCAGTGTTTTCCTTTCATTTGAAAAATAAACTGTTTTTAAATGGAGGATTTTTTTCAACTTTTCAACCCCGGTTTTTTGATCATTCCATTTTTGAAAGTTTGCAAAATTGGATTTTTGATTAAAATTATGTTAGCAGAATGTGTTTTCGATACTGCAAGTAAAAGAAGTACTGCCTGGGGCTTTAAATTTACACAGCAATTCAACTTTTGGCCAAAATGTCTTTACTTAGTAACCACAAATTTGAAACTATCCTCGAAAAAGCCAGCCCGTTTAACCTGTGTAGTGATATCTAAGTGCTGTAAAGCACATATACATGCACATGGTGCCTATATATCTATTATCCTATGCATAAACTTACTCAGTAAATCTAATCTTAGGCTGTCAATGTTCATTGGTCATAAACATAGTTGTCATATTTATTGTAAGCCTTCTTATTTCTGTTAAAATGGAATGTCCAAGAAAGTATTTTTGTGCTTTTGGTACTTAGATTCATTATTGCCTTTGTGATCAGGTAACCTACTCCCATTGCATGGACAAGCCTGTTGATCATTACTCATTATCATTATACAAACTATTATATAACTGACAGACATGTAGATAAGCGTGCAAGATACATTCACAGTAAATGTACCCGATCTTGCATGCCATGCATGTTCAACTTCAATGTCACAAAGTTTAATAGCTCAGTGCTTTGTGGTACCACATTTATATTTGATTAGATACAATTACTGATTGCTGGAAGCCCAATGTTCTGTGACAGTGAACATCACAAATGATGGCAGGCCATGATTATAAACTTTTTTGTTTCTGTGGAGGCCTTTGACATAACATGGGACAGGAAAATGCAAAATGCAAGTAGTAACGTTTTTACAAACAACTAACAATAAAAAATAATTGATATTGTTAAATTTCATTCAACTGTCAGTGGCACTTACATTAAGCCCGCTGATTTAATCACTTACTATCTTTTTCTATCAATAGTGAGTACACAAGAATTGTAGTGCATATTTAAATCAGTGGGATGTGCAACTGATGGTTGAATAAAGTTTAACAATAATATTTTGATTTACTTATATTTACTTATATTTTTGACGTTAGAATAGTTCTTTGTTTAGTGTATTAATAATGGTTACAATGGAGAAGTTTAAAAGTTTATATAAGAGAATTTGACTAGTGAAAATATAAATTTTGATTGTGTCATAGAAAGAGACTTAACAGTTGTGGGGCTCGAACCTGTCACCTCCTGAGCAAGACATATCCTGACCCTCAGACGTTATCATACTGTGTGTGATACAAGACTGCTAAGTCAATTAAAACATGTATACGAAAACATAGTTAAGTTTAAACTTAACTTCAACTTTTATTTAAACATCAAAGACCAGTGGCTAAGTTTAATTTAAAATTCAATATTGAAGCACTGAGCAATCAGAGTATATATGTACTTGGAGTATTGATTTCATTGATTCTCTATAAAACAACATTAACAAAACATCTTGTCATTGGTACATTGTTACAGTCTCTAACGGAATGTTCACAACAATCATTGTCATGTACAAAATGCCTTAGAATCATAAAAAAGTGTTTGATCATCAGCAACTACTCTCATTAAAATAAAATGACCTCCAAACATTTAACTCTCATAAAAAGTACTTGCAAGAACATATTTAGGTATGTTACTGACCTTGCTCTAGACCTAACTCTTTACAATTACTCCTGTGTTTCTCAAGAGGAAGTATTTGCTAAGAGAGGGAAGAGTAATTTTAACAAACGCATTCACTGTGAAATTATTCATGTTTTGACAGTTGAGAAAAAACGAACAATACCTCTAAGTTTTTTGTTCTTGATTATTGTTCTATACTCCCGTTCAAAAATGCTTGTTTCTATTTTTTTCATATTGTGAATAGAGAAGTACTATAGCTTGTTCAATTACCCAAACGTTCCAAAATGTTCTGTAACGTTACGGTCGGAACAACTCGACTTGAGACAACTCAATCCCCTACTAATGGATTGAGTTGTCCCAACTTTGGGTTGAGTTATCCATGGGTTGATTTGTCTTTGGGTTGAGTCCCGTACCTGTATCGTTTGCTAACAGTCATTACTGAACACGAACCTATTGTATGTATTTAAATCAGGGATAGGTAGGGTTAATGTATTGACAATTGATAGAATTGAACAGTAATAATTTTACACAAAGGCCTCTGAACTCTTCAATAAGTCTGCATATTTAACATTCCTTAATTTAAACTTTAAAATCATTGTTTCAACTATGCAGAGCTAGCCGAAGAAATAATTCGATTTTATTCATTTATTCATGGATGATATTTGTAGATAAGTCTTTAGGTACATAAATAAAGGTCCTCTTCTCAATCATTATAACACCTTAATGTCTAACTATGGACAGGGTCAACTAGTTGAAATATTTCATTTTTGATTGAAAAAAAAAACAAGACTAAACAAAACTTTTGTAAGGATGGTCTCAAGTATAAAATTATAGTCAATGAATTGTTATTTGGTCCTTTCAATTCAAATTTTATAAAAACATCAACAAAAACAACAATATCAACGTGCTCATACAATATCAAGTGAAACAAATAATGTTGTCATTTTGTTACCAAAAAATGATAAATGAAAAACAATAACAAAAAATGTAAACCGCACACAATAACACATTGAAATATGTAAATTTTGTTGTTTTGTTTATATTCATTTGAAATAAACAATAACTGCATGCAGTAACACAATTAAACTCATAAATTGTGCATGAATGTGATAATGACAAATAAATGTATAATAATAGAATTGTTATTCAATAGATCAGTGCAAAACTAGTCTATCAATATGGGACCTTAGTCAGTTATTTCCCCTTGTATACTCTTCAAATAGGTAGGTCCAATTAGTTGGATTACTCGGATTTTACCCTTAGTTTTTAATGTAAATTTGCCAAAATTAATCTCAAATTACTTTTTTGTAAATCATTTGGTTTGTTTGCAAATTAAGCTAAGTATTGTTAGGGTAAAGAACTGCCATACCTAAATTCCATCACTTCTGTTAAAATCTTCATTAACAAGAAAGATATTAGACTTCAATGATAAAATCTGAGTATTCCAACTGTAAGGACCAACTTAGCTATTGGATTGCTTCAGATTTTATCAAGGAAAGATAACTGAAAAAGTCCCTAAATTTTGGAAATGAAGGATGTAGACTATTTTGCCACTCTTCTGATTACTATTGACTCAAAACTTTCGATTGAAATTACTAGCTAGAAACAAAACAATTGCATAAAAGGAACATGCTGTCACTGTCTTAAATTTTCTTGATAACTAGCTAGATCTATTGTGCTTTATATCTGTGAGCAAAATTGTCAACTAGCCCTTCTGTATGGGCTTAATAATGAAATAACAAATTCTCAGTAGCCTGAATCAAATTTCACAAGTCTTGGGCTTTGGGTAGTGGGTTAAGTCGATGACTGAACTTTCCTAACATTAAAAAGTACAATTCTAATGTTATTTCCAATGTTATTTATTCCAAAGGTAATATACTAGTATTATAAATAAAAAAGAAACTCTAATTAGTGTTCATGAAAATTTCTTGATAAAGGATTCGGCTGAAATATTGGATAATAGAGTTTCTATAATACAATTTAAAAGTGCCAACTCAGCAAATTCATTAGGCAGCAGGCTCCATGATTAACAGAATGTATTCATGATATTATATATAAAATATTGATTTATTCAGGCTCTGAACTCTCATGTATTAAAGGATGTATTATATAAACCTCAGACTTCAGATTAAAATATTCGTATAATATCATCATCCATCACAGATATTGTAAGGTGATCTCACCTTGAGATCTTATTGTCAACATTACTCATGCATTTTACATCATGTGACTGAGGCCATGCTAGATTTATTGATTGTTAATCATTGATTATGTAGCCAGCATCTGAATTCATTTATATCATTTTCTTTTTACTAAGTTAAACACCTTATCAACACAATTTAGGTTGCTTTACGGCATCCAGCACTCCTAACCTAGCTTTCCTGAACCCTTATCTATAACCAGCCCTCACCTACCCTTCCACAAGGCCAGAAACTTCTCCATATTATCTTATCAATGGAGGAAAATTGACATTATTGTCAAATTTTATGGAAGGGTATTACCTCCCGGGGTGGAATTTGAACCCGTACTCCATTCGGGACACGAGATTCCAAATCAGGTCGACCATATCAGCGTCACTGTAATTTTTAGATGGGGTTTCCCTATGTTAAGTAGCGGACTGTAGAAAATCCTCATCCAAATCTGACGCTGACCACTTCATAAGGTCGCCCATATGCAACTAAAGGGATAATTTCAACTGCAATTTATGTAGTCAGCATATTACACCTTAACAAGCTAACGATAATGCTGTTTCTGTTATTGAATTACATGTAGATCTAATCTGACTTATGACTCCTTTGTTTCAATTTCGTTTGTGGTTTAAGCCATAATATACTCCATCAAAACCCCATGTAGGACAGTGATTATGGTGCTTTGAATATTTGTTTGGGGCTGTTAGCACAAACAAATACATCTAACATAACTTCATTCTCTATGCATTCTTAGGTACAGAAACTGCAAATAGTTCAGGCAGTATATAAATTGCAATTCAAACATTTTGTCTGCTATGATATGCACAATCATTGTGCCAAAATTCACATATAAAAAGACACAGATTGTTTTGAAAATCACTAGGTTGCTATCAAAAGTTAGACTGTACATAAAACTCAAGGTAAGTTAAGATTTGGTAGTATACTTAAGATTAAAGGTGGTGTATTCAATTGATGCTGTAATTTACATATAAAATTGATATATCATTTTACTATAATTGTACACATGTGATATGCAGTATATCCCTGGCTAGCTAACATATATTGCAATACTTTATACATAGAGTACAGTCACCATCATAACCCACTAGCCCAGAGCCTGGGAGTAGTGAAAATTGATTCTGGCTAGTTTAAAATTGATTATTTCATAAAGAGGGCTTGTTGATAATTTTGCTCTTCATTCATATTCTTTAGCCACTAGCCTGTAGCCTTATACTAGTGAAAATTGATTCTAGCTAGTTAAAACTGCTTATTTCAAATATTGGACTAGACAATAATTTTGCCCTTTACTATTTAACATATCAAATTAGGCTAGTTTTCGAAAAGAGTCAAGGCAATGAGGCATATGACTGAGAGCTAATACATGTATTCCAATAAGCTACATGGTAACTCTTAATGTTTAGATTTTAAAATTTAAGACTTTTGTAATTTAAAGGTCAATGACTTTGATTTTCAGGTCCATTTTAGTTGTCTACTGTGTATGACATTACTTTTTGCCATGTGACCTATGACCTGTGACATCATCACTAGCTGCATGACATCATGAGGTTTTGGATAAGCTCGAATTTTGTTTAATAATGCATGCCATTGGGCAACATCACTTCAAGGTCATTTTTGGGATTATTATATTTATCATAATTAGTTAAAAGTTACTTAACATCTGATAAGAATAAAATATGAAATATATTAGATCAATCTGAAATTAAATCTTTAAGTTACACTTTGATGATGATTTATATAACATTTAATTATTAGGTCAAGGTTACATAATGTTTTTTAGAGGTCTAGGTCAGGTCACATAGATTACTTCAAGGTCAAGGATTCTAGACTTGAACCCCACATAGAATACAGTAAGGAACAGTCAAGTCTACAGAATTAGGATATTAAACTGGTTGTCCAAACAGATTATTTTAAGAGCTAGCTCTATATCTCA
Source organism: Mactra quadrangularis (assembly GCA_025267735.1). Classification (NCBI taxonomy): domain Eukaryota; kingdom Metazoa; phylum Mollusca; class Bivalvia; order Venerida; family Mactridae; genus Mactra; species Mactra quadrangularis. The sequence goes on from CM046298.1 coordinate 4,881,133, forward strand.
TTTGCTGATTTTTGAATGCCCAAATGAAATAGTTGGTTTCCCAAACTAAAAAGTGGTTGTCTCGGGCAACCAGACACCCACTAATTTTGTACGCTGGGAACAGTTTCTAAACTCATTACATTCTACTGACTAAATCATATTATTAACAAACATAAAGAACATTTTCTGTAACAACTTTGTTGCTTTAATATTGATGTACATGTATTGGTTTGAAAGTTTGTGGGAACATAATTTAATATATTCTTCCAAATTAACTCTTCTATGATATAAAAATTATAGAATGACAATTTTGTGGGAAAATTTATATAGTGATTAAATATCCAGGCTTATCAGTAACATCTTTATGAAAATATGTGTGTATAAGTTTCTTTATTCACCAAAAAAGTTTCATTTTGAGTTTAACTGCATAATTGATGATCATTATAATAAATTTTTATTATTAACATTTATATTGCATTAAGAGAGAAACTGTGAATTGTTAAGTCAACTGGCTAGCTAATGGTTTATTAAAATAAAGATTGCAAAATGTATGAAACAGTGACTCATCAGGTTGTTGCATAAGCTTTCATCATAAAGATTACAAGAAATTGAATAAAATTTCTTAATATAATTTCATAATTTTCAGTTATGAGAAGTCATATGAAAGTTCCAGTGTCTTAAATTACAGAATTTATGTGACCATTGATACCTTTGATAATTACTAAATTTTGTCATTTTTAGCCGGATTTTTCAACGAGCATCCGGTGTCATTAACAATTGCGTTTAAGTTTTTCATTTAGCATATATCTCTGCCATTTATTGTCAGATCTTTATGAAACTTCATACAATGATAACATACTATGTAATGAACAGAATTAGAAAGAAACCATAACTCTACCTGTCTTTATTATGGATTATTTCTCTTTGTAATTTTTGCATCAAAGTTTTTTTTAATCCAGCTTTAACGTGGTTTCCACATAACATTTCTTGTTAGAAAATATTTATTAAACTTGTTACCTACAAGACCCTTGTAGTACAGTGTAGCTTGATTTTTATCTACTTGTGAAATTTTACACTATTTAGCAAGTCATTATTTTGGAATGCCTCTGGTACGATAATAATTATGGTAATGAACCTCCCTGTATAATTGGTCGAGAGACGGACATTTCAAGATCGGTTTGGGTGATAAGGTCATACAATGGAGGTCACATAGAAATTTTTTCCCCTTTTGTTATTTTTTCATACCCAATTATTTTTACTATCAATGGTTAAGGCGGGTATCTTGTTGTAAGACATTATGACATTGAATGGATCGTGCTAAAGATAACCAACTGTCAACTGTAGAATCAATACTGTCCAACCTGTCTACTTAGTAATTATAGATGTTTGTACGTATACAACATATTGTCCAGTGTTTATTGTTGAATATCTTATAGGCTGTATTTACATCCATACTTTATATACATACAGTGCTGTCCAAAAGTTTTTGAACAAATCAAATTTTTAGAAAAAAATGATTAAGTATACTGCACTATTTAATTTTAGTCTTAGTGTTTTGATAAAATAATTCTTGGGAGGTTTATCTTTCAAAGTTATTTTAGACTTTGGGTGTTGATAAAATATACAGTACAGAGATTTTTACTCAGTTCTAATGCAAGTTAAACATTAGGAATTATTTTTTTACTGAAAAAAGGTGTAAGCAAACATATTAGGAACAGCAATAGTCAAAAACTTAGACCTTCCTCACAACCAAAAAATAAAGAGAGTATTTTCCTCTTATGATTTTAAAAAAAACTTGTCATGAAAGAGAAAGTCCTTAATGGCAATTATTTAGGGTTTAACCAAGGTTCTAGGGTGCAACAACCTTACACTTGCCTTCACAGGTTCAAAAACAAACAATTACAAATTATCTTGGTCAGGGGAAAAAAATCATTCACGATCAGCATTCATCAATTTAAATCTATTTTGACCCCATACTGTTTATTTCGACTTTTTATAGGTTACCATCAAAATCATATGTTATAATTAAATAGCAAATGTTATATTAAACATATTGAATTAAAAATGTTGAATAAGGAAATTTTAAGATAGCACAATAATGGATTACAAAATGTTGAATAGTTAAATGTTGAATAGCAATAAATATGAAAATTTTGAATAGTAAAATATTGTCTATATTCCCATTATTTTGTACCAATGCACAAATATATTTATTCAATTCTACTCTAATTGGTCTATAGTCTTTAAAGCAAAGTTTTTATTGTTTGCAATGTATTGGTTATCGTTGTATTCCAAAACTGTATACTAGTTTACAAAATAAATCAATATAACTAAATATACGCTACCTGACTTTATATATACATGTACAAGTTTTATCGTAGCATAATCGTACCATCCTCGTTCATTCTTTTATTCTTTAGCGAAAGTCCTTATAGATCCAATTAACTTTTCCCTATAGTACACCTTGTTACTTCGTTAACGATTTTACTTATATCCTTTTACTGCTTAATACTTTAATACTTGCGTATTTTGAATCGTAATGTCGTTCACCTGTGCTGGTTTAAAGTCCTTATACAAATTTCAATCAAGTCTTAGGAGTTACGCATGAATTATTTCCGATGTACGAACCATCAGTTTAAAACCTCATACGTTTCCGCTAAACTTACGAATAGTAATAATATACTAAATTCTAGCCCGACAAACTTGTTAATGAATGCATTCATAGAGTTCAACACTGTCTTGTTGTTTGTTTGTTTGTATACCCGACCGCTGTGAGAAAACTATTGTATTTATGTTATAAACGTAGACTGTACTGTGCCTGAAATGATCGCGGTTACACTTGGTTGATCGTGAAATAATATAACAAGACTTGTAGTACAATACCTTCTGTTATATAATAAATTGAAGTCAAATTCGTAAATATTTAAAGATTAGAACATCAAGCTCTTGGCCTTAGAGGACTATTTTTTCGTTCTCTCAGTTTGCCATTTCAATGCTTTAAGTTGTATTTTTTACACTCACGAGATCAACTTAAAAGGAAAGTACATGTATTTGGTGGGATTAAAAAAATTGTTGTTTTTTTATATATGTTTAATGATCAAGCTTTGTTGTAAAGTTTTATTTGAATACTTACTGCAGTTATTCTGTACTCAGTTTCCATAAAATACATATTTATCTGTAGTTTTGTTATGGGCATTGAGAAATGGAGATAGCAACCAACACTGCTGTGATTTGCGAAGACCAGCAGAAGAGGAATTCTTTCCAAATATGTCTACTCTAGAAATTTGACTTTTTTTGTTGAATTCTAGCCAGGGTCCGCACATAATGCATCCTTAGGAGCGGACTAAACTTTAAAAGAACTGAACACAATGTATGGGGACCATTGAACAAGTACCCTGTATTTAAATCAGCAGGGTTAATATATGGGCAAATGGCAGTTGAATTAAATTTACAAATACATGCTTTCTTTGTTACTGTATTATAATGAAATGCCGTTTCATGTTTTATAAAAGAAGTCTTAGTATATACAGAATTTACAGGTTCAGCGCAAAACAGTTGTAACACAATACAAGAAAAAAGAGAGATATTACCGTTTTGCGCTTAACCTGCAATATACAGATATCGAAATTTATTGAGATTGACCTACATCACATCAAAAATGATTTCTAGGTCAAACATTGATCCCTATGTTCTATATTGATACATTTATTATAACATCCTCCCATCATAGTATTCAATAATTAATGGAATACAATACATTTGCTTCAACTTTACTGATAGTTCATCTCCTACGATTCAATAATAGATTAACCTTGTGCATTTGTTTTGTCTGAGACGCATAGGAGCAATTATGGTGGAGCAGTTACAACATTAGACCAGGCTTTGAATTAAGCCAGTAAACAATGGACTGAGTCCACCAAAATCGCCGTTGACCCAGTTAATGAGGATGTGAAAAGTCAGACAGTCCAGTAACTTTTTACTGCCACCATATTGCATTATTCAAATAAAAATCATTGTTTGATATTACATGTTTATTGTTTTTATTTATTTTTAGGATATAGAATACTTTCTTTCGGTCCTAGTAAAAAATTTGATTTTGCTGGAACAAATGACTAGTGCTGATAAAAATTTGCATTGAAGACTGCATTGGTTCGCATCCCATTGAAAGTCCACCTTGTTGTTTTATTGAGGTAGAAACTTCCAGTTTAAATGTTTAATACTGATAACTTATAAGTTTTAGTTGTATGGGAAATAGATTGGCATCACATGAAATATTTTACAATCTGGGTTGATTGAGCTTTGCCAAGTTCAAGCGTTGGAAATTTACTGAAGTTCAATTATAAATTCAAACACATATTTTAATGAGGACCAAAAATATTCCAATAATGTATTCAAACAGATTTTTAACCAGGTCCAAAGTTTCAAAAAGTGTTTGACGTTTTTTATGAATCTAAAATTTATAATAAATGTATTGTCCAGTTTAATTCAATTAAAAATATTATAATAAGTCTTAAGTTAAGGGTGTGGTCAATGTATTACTTAAAAGTGATTTTAAACTTAGTTTAAACTTAGTTTGCAATAAGTAAAAGTCATACATGTGAACTAGTTATTTACTTTAAAATTAACCATTCTTTGCAGATTTTATTCGCGGTTTCGTTACCTTAAGGTGGTGAATACATCGTACCCGATTTATATTTCAAATTGACCAAAGGTCAAAATTTGTGATTTTACCTAGGTCGATTATGAAAAACATAATGAGCATTCAATATTCAATACTAGTTATTTACATTTTTTATACTGTGTAATAATAGCCTATTAAATTTGAATAATAAGTTCAATTTCTCATTGGATAAAAAATTCATTCATTTTTTCAAAAAACCTAAAAAAATCAATTGAGAATAATAATATATGTAAATCTTTACCTTCTAATCTCTTTTATCCATTACAAGTACCAAAGTATTTTGTCCGTTCTGACCAATGCACAGTCTAGCCTTTCACCGAAATGTATTTATATAAATCATTGGTTTTTTCTACCCCTTGCTGTTTTCAAACTGTTTCAGAATAATAGACTGGATAGATAGATCTATTGTTTGGTCCTAGTTTATAGTTTTGTCTAACAATAGAATATCCTAGCATATCTAAGACTTGATCTACAAGTTTTTCTCTCTCGTATTTAGCTCACCTGCGCCCAGAGTGCTCAGTGGGAGCTATTGTGACCATCTTTAGTGTTTTGCTTTTACCCATAAAGATTTTTGTGTAATTTTTGCACCACCATCCCCTACACTTGACAATCATGTAACTTGCATTTATTATGTTTGTATTTATAAAAATAAATTCTTAACTTTTGAAATTGTACCATCATGTTGTATTCACAGATTTATGTTTTAATTTGTTCACATGTTTTTACTATGTAAACTGTGACAAAATAAAAGATATGTTCTGTTCTGTTTATTTGACATCTGTATGTGCGTCTGTGACATCAGTAATTGCCTTGAATTTTCTTGAGCACTAGTCTGATTCCTTATGTTATATAGTTGAAGGTAAAATTACTAGCCTTATTTACTAGCCTTACTTGTATGAGAAATAAGTAACTTTCACCAGCCCACATCAATTTTCACCAGCTTTGGGCTTGTGGGTTAAGACGATGATGTGTTCTTAACAATTTCTTGAAAAATCTGACATGTACTTGAGCTTCTCTACAAAGATTGTTCAAAAGTTTGTCCTTGGGGTCAGTATTTTACCCACCCTAGGAGTCACAATTTCTTGAAAAATACAGCAAAATCTTGAAGTAGTTTTTTCTTTGTACTCTAATGGTCAAGAGCTTTTGTCTGATGCTCGTAGCATCGTCTCATGATCTTCACATAGATTTATCTATGTATGCCCATTGGGGCAAAATTATCCCTACCCACTTTAAGGTTTGGTTCCCTTAGGATCTAGCATTCAGGTGAGCATTCTAGGTTTCCAAGAACCCTCTTGTATAATATACAAAACTTTTACTTTTGACATTGTTAAACATGTAATTCAATTCTGTCACGCCGTCACGGGTCTACAGACTTTTGTTCAGTCTTACTTATATTACCATAATGCCAATATATAGCTATTGTAGTTTTTACATATCAATTTCATTGTCTTTCTTTACTCATATTGATCTTTTTGTTTATTTATTACTATTACTGATTTTAAGATTGGTTTTTTGTCAATGCTTGGACATGTTATCTTGATAAACTTTGGTATATTTTATTGCTGAATTTGCAACATGATAACTTTTTTTTAACGTCGTAATCAACACATATTTAGGTTATATATATTACGGCCAGCTCTTCTTACTATAGATTTCCTGGACACTTTTCTATCACCGATTATAACTTACCCTACCACGAGGCCGACAACTCATGTAAAGGGTATGACCTACCGGGACGGGGTTCGAACCCGTGATCTCCGGATTTGTAGTCAGACATGCTAACCACTGCGCCGTGACTCAACATGATAACAAGTATAGTCTTAAGTTTATTGACCTGCTCCTTTGAATACATTACCTCTCTAGACTTTGTGTTTAGTTTCAACTTTAGGAGAAAGGTAGCAGGGTCCTTTTAGAGAGGGAAATAACAAATTGAATAAGTTTGACAATATAAGATCCACTAATCAAGTGATAGTCTTTTAATACAAGTTAGTCTGCTCTTGTTTTAATGATCATCATCATCCAGGTTTAGTTAAGTACAGGTTGTTAATTATTCCTTTGGCAAGGATGAGGTATGTCTGTCTTGTCTGGATCAAAGTCTTCCTTTCTGGTGGTCCTGAGAGTTGGTGTCATGCATTTTAAGTTCCAGCCAATCACTCTTTAATTATTGTAATCAGGAATTCTAAGTATTATCTAAATGACACATAATTGCTCAAATGACATGTCTCAGACGTAATTCTTTTGTTCTCTGCACTTGTACTTTTGGTTGCAATTGTTTGTACCATGGAAAAAGAAATGCTGGATCAAGTCTATCAACCCTAACGTTAATACCTCCTACATGTACTTCTACATGTATCATGTAAATACATGATTGCCGATGCATACTGCATATTATTAATAAATACTCCCACGGAAAGAAATACCAATCCTACTTTAAATAAGATAATTTAATCCTTGAATGAATAATGACAAGTCTGAGCTTTTATATCAATATTGACTTTCACATGAAGATTAACTGTTTGAAAATATTTTGGCGGGAATTTTTTACAATTGCAAAATATACTTTGTGTAGAGAACACAACATGTAGAAGAAGTGGTCCTTTGGAAGGACAAGGGCATGATGATTGAGAAATTCCAGGTTCGAGCCATACTTGGGACACTGCTAATTTTCTTGAGCAAGAAACTTACTGACAGTTTCATATGAAAATATTTCTAAAAGTTAAAGTTTAAGTGAGGTTAAAGGTCTGCTTTCATATAAATGTAAATCATTACATGTTCTCTTTCAGCCAACTTATAACTATGATAATGCAAACTTGCCTCTTCCAGGTTGTTCATATTCACACAATGTATATAAACTTAGCCAGTTTCATTAAAAGTCCAGTATTTAGGGGTGAAATATTATAACAAATTTGTTCGATTTATTAGATATCACTGGCTTGGCGCAAAACAGTAGTAATTCTCTCTTTTAAATTGAGTTAAGACCGATTTGCACTAAGCTCACGATATATATTATTGGCCCATCACCAAGTAAAATTTACAATTTTCATTTGCACTATTTATAATGAAAGTTGAATTCAAAGTGGTATAATTACATCAGTAAATGATAAACACGCAACCCCCTTTGAGTGGGCAAGTCAGTTGTTAGAAGTACACAAACATGCATGGCTTATTATACGACCCATACTTCATCATCTAAATATGAAGATTTGATCAAGTTTAGTTTATTCGGCTCATTGAATTCTCAAGATTAAAAACTTACAAACTCCAGACAGAAGTATAATCACCTTTTACATCTGCATACTTTTCATACATTAGGCCAATAAAATTAGCTGTTGGATTCCTATCCAAAATTTGCAAAAATGGGGCTGCAGGGTTGCACTATCGATTTTATTTTGGAATTTAATCGAGATAAACCACACATAATAGAAAATATCTTACGTTTTTGTTGTATTGTATTCATCTGTCAGTGGCTCATACATTAACCCCCCTGATTTAAATATTTGAATTTTGATTTATAATTCCCATACATGGGTAATTATGGAAAGCTATTTTTATCATTAGTGTGTAGAGAAATATTGTTGTCGTATATGGTATTGCCACGGTGAGAACATAATGTATCTAAATAAAATTTACCAATAATACAAAATAAAAATATTTTTGATAATTTCAGGAGATGAACCTGAAGACAGTCAGGTTTATGTATGGCAAGGTTACAGCGGTAAAGTAGAACTTATCTCCTTCAAGACATTTCTGTCTAAACCAGTAAGAAGAGTAGCATTAGGGGGAGATCACTCTCTGATACTTACATATGATGATTGCTTGTTTGCTTGTGGTAGTAATGAATATGGGCAACTTGGAAATCCAAACCTTGGTAGAGAATACTCATTTGATCCTTGCTTGGTGAATGATGTATCAGGTATGTAAGTTTGGAAATATAATATAAATTACCAATCTCGGGAAACTAATATCCTATTTATAGGATCTCCCAACTCGGTACAGGGGTCACATTCAGATGACCTACGTATCAACCAACCAATGCATAGCTTTCATTCAGAAGAAACACAATAAATAGTATCAGGATTTTGTAATATCTATTCCATGATCCAATGTTGCATACTAATTTGAAGGTGCATGTTATTTAAGGGTTGTTAATGGACGATTTTTTGTGAATTAGGTCACTTTTTATGCGTAGATGATGTAAAAAAATCTGTGAGCAAAATGATTGCCTCATGAATATTTAAATAGAATAGGTCACCTGGATGTGACCTGTTGTGCGAGATTGTCAGTTTTAGTTCAAGGATGAAACTACCTGTCACACTACAACCTATTCATTGAATATAACGGAGTGCTAATCATGCCCAATTGCATGTCTTGTAAATTGTTAAGTCTCACAAATGTTTTATCTTAATTTTCAGGTACAGACATAAGGAGTATAGAATGTGGCACCAATCATTCTGCTTGTATAACATCATCTGGCTGTCTGTTTATGTGGGGAGATAACCAGTATGGACAATGTGGTTTAAATCCAGCAGATCATAAAGAAGTTACCTCCCCTAGTGAAATACAATTTTCTTATAATGATGTAGTTTGTCCTCATGGAGTAACCTCCCCTGGTAAGGTTGAAAATGCTCACAAAATTTCATGTGGCGCTGCACATAACATTGCCCTTTCTTCTGAAAGGAAAATCTGGGTCTGGGGAAAAGGGTCAGCCCTTGGAATAGAAGGTGTACAAGAAAGCTGGAAACCAGTTATTCTTGAAACATTTACTGATCATAATGTGGTTGACATTTGTTCAGGTGATTATCACAATGTAGTTCTTGTAGAAGAAGATAAACATAAACAAAATGAACCTCCCAAGGTGAAGAGTAGCAATGACTCAGCAGAAAATCAAACCATTGTAAATGAGAAATGTGACCAATGTATGAAAAAGGCAATTACCAAAAATGACACAAGTGTAGCCAAAAGTGGCACAAATGTTGCAAAGAGTGGCACAAATGTTGCAAAAACTGAGACAAATGTTGCAAAAACTGACACCAATTTTGCCCAAAGTGGTTTGAATTTAGCTATAAGTGACACAAATGAAACTTTAGTGGAAGGAAAAGCTCAAGATGAGATTGAGACTAATGATATTAAAGTTTCTGTGCAAAAGTCTAAGACTGATAATGTTGTTGGTACTGATAAAGATACTGATAGAACTATCATTGATGAAACCAAGATTGCTGATAAAGCTAGTGTCGCTGATGTTTCAACCAATCAGAAACTTACCCAAGATTTAAGTACTGCCACTGAAGAGACAAAGAGTGACAAAGCTACAAATGCTGATGACGTGACGATTGAACTTAGAACAAAAAATAATGATACTATACAAACATTAGAAGATCTCTTCACAGCTAGTACTAGAAGTGATACTTCCATGTCTTCAAATTATTCTGGTAAAGTCTGCAAGTCTAAGAGCTTCCTTGATGAAACTGGTGCCAGAGAATTCCTAGCAAGACAATTCCAAGATGACAATAATGAAGATCCTGGTAGTAAAAATTCGGCGAAAACGTTAAGTAGTGAAATTGCAACAACTTGTGCGCCATCTTCCCCTGGCGCCTACATGATGCAAACGGTATCAACGTTAACTAGCCATATGAGCTCCATGACAACCAAGGCGCTAAGCAACATAGCCTCTGTAACTGTTCCTGCTAAATTTAAATTTACTATTGCCGGTACCAGCACTACTGGTGGCGAGGATGAAAGTCGATCTAGTACAGAAAATATTTCAGAAATGTCCGATCTTGATACAGGTAGTGCTGAAAATCTGAGTAAAACGTTAGATCAGTCTGTTCTAGACTTCAGCAATCTTACAGCTGTTAGTGATACGTCCTTGAATGCCAGTCAAAGTTCTATACCTGAGTCTGAGATGAGTACTGATGGAGATGAAGTATGGGTACCACAAAGTCCGACTAGAACTAAATCAAAACCTGGCAGAAGATCTGTAAGTAAGGAATCACTGTCTCTGAGAACTATAGAAGCTAAACAAGAAAATCTGAAGAGAAAATCTCTGTCATTCCTTTCTTCTGATGGTAAGATTTATTTACAGTTACATGTATTTAGTTAGTATTCATGGTGCTTTATACAACTTTTAGTCATATCACAAAAGTCAATTGACCAAATTATTGTTCCTGGAATGGCGTAGTTCTCTGGTCTTAATTTCTTTGGTAGAGCTTGGTTCATAACTTTGCCAGTGATTAACAATTGCACTTTCTTGTTGTTGTTGGGTTGAATGCAGGACTAACACATTGCAAAGGTCATATCACAGGGGTCAGTCAGCCTGATTAGTACTTATCGTTCTTGCGAAGGCTAAATTTCTGGATTTAGCAGTTTACCAGTTACATTGTACTAGGCATATACTTCTGCCAGTGACTAACAACTGCCTTAAATGATTTAGAATCAGTAGTAGGAGGAAAGATGGCTGTAGAAATTATTTCACAACCAACTGCACAAAATATTTGGTCAGGAAATATTGCTAAGTAATATGTTACTTTCAGAAAATTGGACAGACTTGTCAGCTCCAATCTCTGTTTACAGATATTCTGTAGAGCATTGTTGTACAGGATTTCTAAGGTTCCCATGGAGGGTCACGTTAAGATGACCTTTATGTGGACCAATCAATGCGTAGCTTTCATTTAGATGAAACACGATTAATAGCATTTTAATGTCATAATTTCTATTTTTTAGACCAAGGTTTGCAAGCTAACTTGACAGCAGTATGTTATGAACAGTCTGCGATTGGACGGCTCATTTAAAATTGCATAATGTAGACGATGTAAACAAGTTACTAAACATATTGATTTCGTTTTTAATATTATAATGAGATAAGGTCATCTGAACGTGACCCTTGAAAGAAAATGACAAGATCTAAATTAGGGAGTAGGCGAGCAGAAAATTTTAGATTGGGTTTTAATCAGATTTTGTCAGCTCCTGGGTTGTGTGGTATTCTCAGATTCTACTGTAATTAATGTATCATAGTATATTTTATTACAGAAAAACTAAATGATAAAGGTATTGAGGATAGATATACATTAGATACAGAAGTATGGTCATGGGGTGTTAATAAGAAAGGACAACTAGGACTGGGAGATATGTTAGATAGGTAATTGTTTAAATATTATAAACTGTTAGTTAAAAATGACTTTCCAGCATTGTTAACAATTGTGGTTTGGTTGTTAATATCATGTTTTAAAAAATTGATAAAATAACCATACCTTGTTTAATTACGGATTATTGGCCATTGTAATTTTTGCTTTAAGGCTTTTAATATGTATGATATCTCTGTAATTTATGGTTAGATCTTGATGTAACTTCATACAATTATAGAAAATCATGTGATGAACAAAATTATAAAAAAAAACATAACTCTACCTAGCTTGATAATAAATTATCTTCTTTTGTTTTATGTTTTGAGATTAAGTTTTTACTACATGTATGTCTGATATCTTTGGCAGTTATTGTCAGATCTTTGTGAAACTTTATACTATTAATGTACTGTTACTGATAGTGGAACTTTACTTTATTCTATTATTGTTCTATATTTCAGACCGAAACCATATTGTATACAGATACTGTCTGGACGTAGGATAGTTAAGATATCTTGTGGTACACAACATACATTAGCATTGTCTTCAACTGGGGAGGTAAATATAGTGTAGCAACTATTTTCATATAAACGTTGTGAGATTTTTTACATCACTTTTTAAAATTGCTATATTTGACTTTAGGAATACCAATCTGCACTAATAAGATTTGAAGTATTTCATGTTAGAAGAATTTCATTCTGTCTTTAGTAACAAATGATTATTGCAGGATTGATAGAGGTTTGCCTTCTCAATAGCAAGTTGCATATACAACTGGACTGTTGAGACAGTACACTTTTATGTTGAACAAAAAAATATTGTATGGTGAGTATAGTGAAACTCATGTTATATAATACATTAAAATACAAATATTATAGTGATAATGTAATAAATAAATGTATATTTCTATATTTATTTTTTACAAGGTATATAGCTGGGGTTGTAATGATAATGGTCAGTTAGGTCACAGTGATATATGTTCTTCTCCAGCCAGACTTCAGGTACTGTATGCAGTTCACCTTTATGATTCGTTATTAATACTTAACTGGCAACTTACATTGATGTTGGATTTCTATATAATGTAAACATCTATAAAACTACAACATTGTTTTCGCTCAGATTTTGTGCACAATCTTACATAAACTTTTCCCTCTTCATTCAAGATTTTTTATTGTATAAATAAAATTGTTTTCCGTAAGTTGTAATGCATGAAATATAGTGCTTGTGTTTAAAATGATCTGTTTGGACACCCACTTTCTTATCCTAATTTTGTACTCTGGTACTTATTTATGACACTTTTGGACATTGAGACAAAAACAACTCAGATTTGCTTGCATTGCACAAATGTTTCCTAATAGTATGTATTATGATATAAATGTTATACATGTTTCAGATACCATCAGATTGTTTTATATGGTGTTTAGATGCTGGTTCCAATCATTCTGTATTCTTAATGGATAATGCTGGAACACAGGGTACCAGACCTGATGTATTTTATACAGGAAAACATCCATGGTAATATTGTCCTATCAGGCTCATTGAAAACATCTCTATGTCTTACTGAGTGCTGGTAATGCAATCATGATCTACAAAGGTGGTTATGATTGTGGATTTTATAATTTCAGTTAAATTACAATATCACAGAATAACTTGAAGAAATTGTCTAAAGGTGTAGATAATACTTTAAAGACGGATTTTCAAAACCTGCCATTCACAATGTTTCAATATTGGGATTTTTAGTTGGATTTTTTCAACGAAAAAAATCGGCTAATAGTTTGGCGAAACACGTGCGGTTGGGTGGTGGAGTGTCCGGTGTCGTTAACAATGCGTTAAAGTTTTCAATTTAGCATATATTTCTGTAATTTATTGTCAGATCTTTATGAAACTTCACACAATGATAAATTACCATGTGATGAACAGAATGAGAAAAGTAACAACAACTCTACCTGGCTTAATTATGGATTATTACCTTTGTAATTTTTGCGTTAAAGATTTTAAATCCAGCTTAATGTGGTTTTTTCATTACATTCCTTGTTTAAAGTTTTTTACCAGTCCTATCCCACATTAAAAAAAATTAGTAATTTAACTATATGTATTTATTTAATTTATTCAAATCAATAAATAAAATATAATCAACCCAGCCTTTATTAAGTAAGTTTGTCTATACATGTAATTTGTAATCAAGACTGTTAGATCCTGTATAAGACTAAAATATAATGTTGTTGCACTTATAATAAAACACACTTAATAGTGAAATATTTACAACATGTTACAGTCATATTAAACTATAATTTTTCTCATTGAGTCTCTTTCTAAATAACGTCTTTATGGGAGAGAATGGCTTACTACTCCAATAATTAGTGTTGAAATTACGAATCAAATCAACAGAACAGAACATAACGTGAGTTTTATTTACAAATGTATACATTCCTAGTTGTAATAGATCAATACATCTATAGATGAATACAATAACAATGTAACACTTCTAGTTTTGTTGTTTGTACTTTGTAACTCTGAAATTAAAGGTATTTTTTATTTGTTATTTTCAGCAAAGATTTGTATGTTCCCATATATAAAACAGTTAAACTGTCACCATTAAAATTTCTAAAAAAAGTAAGTGAAATCTCAGTTTTAGGTTATAATAGGTTGTACAGTTTAATTTAATTTATTATTAAATGTATTTTGCAATTGTTTACCTAATTTATGAAACAAATTTTTGCAACTGAGATTAATCTCTCTGGAATGCTTTCCCCCAGTACTTAGGAGTAAAGGTAAATTTTCTATTAGTCCAAAATTTTATGGACTTAAATCTTATGTAAATGAATTTAGTTGTTCTGTACTATTCATCATTATATATCATTTAATTTAAAATTTATTAACACTTGTGTCAAAATTAATGGTAATAGTAAATTTTAGAAAAATATTCATTCAATCCTGTTTTTGTTGGATTGACACAAGTTAAAATATTCATCTATCATTTGTTGTTTTGTTTACAGGCAGGTTGGATAGTTACCGTGGTAACAGGAGGAGATAACTGTTCATGTATTGGTAGACAAGAGACACCACAAACATTGATGTTGTTTGAATTAACTAGATTTCTTAGAGATACTCATAGAATGTTACATAAGATCACACAAGATTTTGTTAAAAGAATGCAAATGTCAGGTGAGTCTTTACTATAATTATAAGTTTTAAGTGAGAAATTATATATTTGTACCATTTGAGCAGAAAGGAATAATTGTGATTATATTTCTTTATCTAAACTTTTTTAAATTATACTTGTTGACATTGTTAATGTTGAAAAAATAAAGGTTAATGTTAAAACGAAAAAGCTTGGTGTAAAGTCAGCTTCAATATACTTGTTCAGTTGATTTCACAATTAAGTACAATAACCCATGATCATTAAAATCACTTTCAGGCATGTGATCTCTCACAGTACCAATATTCACCAAAGTAGAGTGAATCCACTTTATGTAAATTTGATGGGCAAAGAAATTAGCAAAGAAATTAATCTGTAACCTCTCCATTCCCAAGGGCGTGTTTTCCAATGAACTATGCTCATAATTATATTCTCTATTTTATTTGCCACTTGTAAGATTGTAGATTTATATTTATATACTTTACAGGTTATATCACTGGTCTAGATGTTCAACCATATAAATCTATAATAGATAAATTACTGTCTGGTTTTACTGAGTTATCTTCCTTGGTAAGTTTGTATAATTTAAATTTAGTTGGTATTGGAAAAAATGATGGATCAGAAAATACATTTGAAATTGAATAAGTCTTGAATAAGTTTTGCGGGTACATGTATTTTAGCTGGAAAATAGCAACATATTTACCTTTGTTTTCAATACTTTAGATAATATTCACTTACAGAGTAAAATTTTTATTGTTTTTTTTCCTTTTTTAAAATTCAAACTATTGAAGCAGTATAAATGTATTCCTATGAATCAAGGCAGAAACCCCTTAGGTTCTTGCTTTCATTATTTATTTGTGTTGTTCCAATTTATAACAAAAGTCTAAAAATCTCTTTCTTTGCTTTTTTGGCTTTGTGTTACATCTGTGTTTTTTTTTAAATGTTGCTTTTCCTGATTTGTTTACTTGCACCTTTTACATACATGTATTTTAGATTGGAACAGTCAGTATAGATGTAACAGACAAGTTAAGATCAGGAGAGAGTATACTCGGAGCTTCATTATTTACTAAATATGAACATATAGTAAATGAGATGAAACGTTACTCTAAAAACTATGAAGATATGGTAGCTACTGGAGGATTTGAATATATCACTAAAGGTGGAAGGTATGACAAGAATTTATACTGTTTTTAACTTCTTTGTTCTAAGGAATAGGTTGCGATCAGTTTTCCGTACCGAAAAGTGACATTTTTTCTAATAAAATTGGTTTATCCCTGAAGCGTGACACTTTTGTGTATAGTGCACTCAGTAGTTTCATTAACTTGCATTGGCTACCATGAACCATACCTAGTCAGTCTTATTATAAAGTACTACAATTTCTCATGTGGCTCACTTGTTCAGACTCAGTCAGATTTCTTTCCAGTGGTTCAACTGTACAGTACTTAGATGTATACTGTTTGGTGCAATTTTCACATCATAAACAAGTCATGTAATCATTGTAACTTTTTAGTAAACTGGGCTTGCTGATTCACTATGTTAAACATGTTTTCTGTTCACTTTTATGTCTATTTTAATTTCTTCTTAAAAACTAGTATCATAAATTGATTGAAAAATGTCTATAAAAAACATAAAGCTGCTTTTAAAAATCCACTTTGCTAGAAAAAATTATACTTTCCAAGTAATTATTGTTATTATGAATTCACATTGTTAATTTATTTTGGTTTTTTTAGCTCCCTATTTGAGACACTACAAGAATTCTATCAAGATTTATTAAAAGAAAGTAAACCAGAATCTAAACCTAACCATAGTGATAAGTTGAGAGAGATAATGTATACACCTTTAAAAGAAGTAAAATCATTATCTGATATATTGAATAGATATTCTGAACTCTATGATAAGGTGAGTTGTTTTGTAGGGCCGTCATTGGAAATGGCGATATCGATGTAGTACTGATTCTTGACAGACAATCTGATATCGATCCGCAATTTGGATTATCAATACAATCGTATTAATTACAAGTTCAGTTACAAGGTTCTAGTGAAGGACTTTTTATAATTCTTAGTTTTCATGTTTTCTGTTAAGTATTAAAAACAAACAAATACAGTTAGTTTTATGTCAGAATCAACTTTTAACATCATGCATAACATCATGAGGGCATTATATATAGTATATAAATACTGGAGTTGTAGCGGCTTCTATTTCACTCCTTTTCAGACTCAATATATCACCTATACTTGCCTTCGGATATATCGATTCAAAATTTTCTATCAATGACAGCCCTATTGTTTTGTTTATCATCTAAAGCTGTGATAGTCACTTGGCTAGCTCAGTTAGTAGAGCACTAGTCTATCAATAGACAGGTCAAAGGTTTGATACCTGGGTGAAGCATACTTTCGTTGACCTTGGTTATGAAATGAGAAAGTTTGGTGTAGAGGCTTGTCCAAGATGTAGACATAGAAAATTACACAGTATTCAAATCAAAGAGAGATGATTACTGACTGATGGAAAGTTCCTATTAAAAATTTCTTAGGAGACAGTAGTTTTATGAATCTAATCTATCCAAATTGATTAGCATGTTGTAATGATTATGAATGAAAAATATGTTTGATCATTTATCATATTTATAGCTAGATTTTTTAAATGAAAAAATTTGGCTAATAGTTTGGCGAAACAGGGGTGGGAAGGCGGTCAGGGGGGGGGAGCGGGCGTCTGGTGTCGTTAACAATTGCATTTAAATTTTCAATTTAGCATATATTTCTGCCATTTATGGTCAGATTTTTATGAAACTTTATATATTTTATATCCAGCTTTAGTGTGCTTTCCACATTACATTTCTTGTTAAATATATTAATGACTTATTTGGCATTAGGGGAATTCTATCTGAAGTGATTTAAGAATAATTTGTTTATTCCATGTAAACAGTGTTGTATGTTAAACAAGCTATTATACAATGTTTATGTTATATATTTCAGTCAAGTCGTGAAAACAACATATTATCAAGTGTACATTTAAATCTAGAACATTTTATACGTACATCATCTACGGCTATATCTGACTCGGATAATACTAGAATGTTCTGGGAAAGTTCTGCTTCCAAAATATCGGTAAGTACCATTTATATTCCCTGGGCCCGTCTCAACAGTCATAAGACAGAATTTAATTGGAAGACCTTCTGTATATTTCAGTTCAATCAATGTAAGATTTTGATAATATGCTGTGCTGGGTCTGCAGTTACAAAAAACTGATTCCATACTAAAGAACTTATTTAAAAATTGTATTTTTTTAAAGTCGTTGTACTAAGAGATATTCATTTACTATAGACATGAAATTAGTCTAAAAACTGTGAAATTATTAAAATTTACATTTACATGCATTATCAAATAAACACATTGAAGCCATCCTGCTGAGTCCTCATTTCTTAAAAAGGGGGTCCTTTTATAAAAGCACACTTTATTCATGGATGGCATAATAAGTAATTATGTTTGTTACATGTTTGTCATGAAATTGGTAAAACTAATTTTCTGATGGGAGATGCCATTGAAAAAGAGGTCATTTTTTAAGTCCTGGGGGTCAGTTTGAAAAGGGGTAGGTGATTGACCAGTAAATGGTTATATTATATGTATTTTCAGGAAGGTTTACGTAGTCCTACAAGAAGATTAATGAAAGAAAGTAGATCTTGTCCATTATCTTTACATAATGCTGGTAGATTCTCATCACATATATTCTATCTGTTTAATGATACATTCATACATGCTCAGGTAAGTTTATACAGTTAAACCCCTCTGAATTGGAATTGCTTCATACTGAGAAAAAATTCTGGCATGGAGAAGTTTCCAGAATTAAAGGGTTTTGCATTCTATCTATAAAATTAGAGGGCTTCCATTGTACTCTCTTTATATTACACATCTATACTAAGATTGTGGTAGTTCTTACAACTTAAATCACTCACAAGTGCACTTTTTGGTTCCACGAGTACTGAGTTAGCAGGATAAAATTTCCTATTTCATATGGAGACAACTTTAGATTTTGAAGAAAACAAAAGCAATATTTTGGGATAATGTTGAAGCACATAGTTATTGGTATTCGTCTGTTTGTGCTACATTCGTGAACTGCAATATGACACAAGTTTTGGATGCTTTGAGCCACATGCTGCATGCAAGAAAGGGTACCTCCCCCCCCCCAAAAAAAAAAAAATATGCACATATGGCAGTATTTGCTTAGATCTACCATGCTATTGTAGATGAAGTTAAGTTTACATGGTGTTTAGCTTCTACTAAAATTACTAATCAGCTTTCTTCTGATTTAATTTTAGTGTCCATATATGACCATTTTATTACAATCTTACGTATGTCTTGTTTATATTTTAGTATTCCAGTTATCAATCATATTCATTAGAGACAGTATGGATTGATTTACCTACATCAGAATCTACTAGTCAACAGTAAGTATTTTATACCAGTATAATGACATTAGCTAGAGGATAATACACGGCAGAGAAAAGCAATAGCAATTGCTGGCCCATTTTGAATGAATTATGCCACTAGAGCTCAGCTCCACATTTTGAATGAATTATGCCGCTAGAACTCAGCTCCACATTTTGAATGAATTATGCCACTAGAGCTCAGCTCCACATTTTGAATGAATTATGCCACTAGAGCTCAGCTCCACATTTTGAATGAATTATGCCACTAGAGCTCAGCTCAACATTTTGAATGAATTATGCCACTAGAGCTCAGCTCCACATTTTGAATGAATTATGCCACTAGAGCTCAGCTCCACATTTTGAATGAATTATGCCGCTAGAGCTCAGCTCCACATTTTGAATGAATTATGCCGCTAGAGCTCAGCTCCACATTTTGAATGAATTATGCCACTAGAGCTCAGCTCCACATTTTGAATGAATTATGCCACTAGAGCTCAGCTCCACATTTTGAATGAATTATGCCACTAGAACTCAGCTCCACATTTTGAATGAATTATGCCACTAGAGCTTAGCTCAACATTTTTAATGAACTATGCCACTAGAGCTCAGCTCCAGGACATTAAACATTCAGGGCTGATAATTGCCCAAGGCCCTCCTCTTCGTTGTTTAAGGTCTTTTATACAACATGCTTTTTGAAATAGTCTTTAAATAAACTTAAAATAAATTTCTCATTACGTACATCGTAATTAGTGCATTGTGATGTCATACACAGCTGCAATGATACGATGACCCTGGGTTTCATTCAAAAGAAAAACAGCATATAGCGTCATACATTTTGTTTTTAGATGGATGATAATATTGGATATACCGGTATTCTTATTTAAGTGGTATATATTTTATTTATTTACAGAAATTTGATAACCATGACAACACCTGAAGATACTCTAACATTAAATACTACATCATCACAACTTAAAGTAAGTATACAAATAGACAGTGGCTAGAGTTACGGAAGTTCCATAACTGTAGACAACCCTTGCAAGGGTAGGTTAGAGTTATGGAAGTCCAATAATATGTGTAAGTTTCAACTTTAAACATCAGAAAACTTGTCAATGTTCATTATTACTCAAAATAAACAAATAATTACCGTCATGACTTATCCTACTGTCATTACATATGGTAAGTTTATTATAAATGTCCAAAATGGGGCATGTAATGACAGTAGGATAAGTCACGATGATAAATATTAGTTTGTTTTATTAACAAGTTTTCTGATGTTTAAAAGTTGAAACATACGCATGTTATTGGACTTATGTCACTCTAGCCACTGCCATACAAATAACCTTACTCTCTTATTTTGATGTTTTTATTTCAAGCTTGTGTGACTTTGTATCATTTTACTTGTCTTTCTGTTAGTTAATTCATTACATATTTTTCACTATGTAAATATTGTAAATAACTTATGCATGTTTTACCTGAGGTCCACATGGAAGATTGGATTTATCAAAATTATTATTGTTATAATTATTGCTATTACTTGTCAAAAATATTTTGTTTTAACCTAGATATAAATAAAAATAATTACAAAAAAACAACAATTTGTTGCTCTGTTTATGCTGACTGATGTAAATTTGCCTATGAATATGCAGCTAGCGTGTTTGCAGCAAAATGTAGTCTAAAAGAATATTAAAATGCTTGATGTGAAGCAGGCTTTAGCAAGTTACTCATTGATTTTGTTAGATCCTCTCATGTTAACCTTAGACATATTAACCTTTAAATGATTTACTGAATATAAATAACTTAATTATATATCTATGTATTTTTGCCCTCTATTTTGTATGTTTGTATTAAATGATATGTTTTCATGTAGCATGCAATTGTATATGTATGTATATTGTATTTATTTGGGTGATGAGTATTGCTCAAGCCTTATAATAAAGTATCTGTTCAGTTCTGTTCTGTTCTATTCTGATACTATTTGTACATGTATGTGATTTTTGTTTATATTTCAGATTGAATGGGTATTAGCATTCAATACTGCCATAAACAAAGTTTTAGCCAATCAGAAATCAGTGAATCGTCAGAACAGTGGTGAACGTATTCATACGCCTGTTATTAGGCTAGCATCACATACATTTACCAAACATACTCTATATAAAGATGCCACTTATAAAGGATATTGGCTGAATGGAAAAGTTCATGGATCGTAAGTTATTATTACATTTATTAATATATTTATTGCTTTTCATTTATGTAGCTCAGCCAGTTGCAAACTAGTCTACTGATTGAGGGACCGTGGGTTTGATTCCCAGGCAAGGCATATTTTTGTAAAGTTTGGTCATGTAATAATTTCAACATTGGTAGTACCTTCAAATCTTTACTGTAGATAGCCCTTGGGTCAAGGATGTGACCTATTGATTCTTGGGTCCTCTGGTCAAAGGTTAATGTTGTTGATTTGGAAATTGATTTAGATGTGAACAACCTATTGTTACCATGATTAATTGAAGTAGATGAACTTTTTTTGCACAAATGCTACATGTATAAATGTAAGATATCAGATGATAACATGATAAAAAAATGTTTTACTTACTTACAGTGGTATTATAAAATGGCCTGATGGTCGAAGATATAAAGGGAAGTTTAAGCATGGAAGTATAACTGGGTAGGTAGAGTTTTGAACATTTTTATTAGTTGTATCTTTAAATTTTACATTATAGTGTGTATTTGCAGACCATTTTGAGGTCGAAATTGAGCTTGATTCCCCTTTCCAAAAAGTATTTTCCCCTTGCCTGAAGTGAAATTCCCTTTTCCTTCAAGTTTTGTACTATTTATTTAATTTTTGCCAATTTCTTATTAATGTATGTTGACAAATGTTGAAGGAATGTATTCCTTCAAAAATGTTACTTAGTTTGTCAATATTTTCTAAAGTATTAGTTTGTAAATATTATCTAAAGTATTTGAAAATGAAGGGAAACTTTTTCCTTCAATTTCATTTTTGTAATTTTAGCCGGATTTTTCAATGTCCGGTGTTGTTAACAATTGCATTAAAGTTTCATTTAGCATATATTTCTGCCATTTATTGTCATATCTTTATGAAACTACATACAATGATAACATATCATGTGATGAACAGAATTAGAAAGTAACCATAACTCTACCTGACTTTATTATGGATTATTTCCCTTTGTAATTTTCGCATTAAAGTTTTTTAAATTTGCTTTTAATGTGGTTTCCACATTACATTTTTTGTCCTGTCTAAAAGAGTCCTGCCAAAAATTCCCTTAAAATAAAAAGTAACCCTTGACTTTATGTATATTACAGTACAGGCAGTATGTTAGTACCTAAAGATGATGGACAAGATATACAGGAAGGTACATGGAAAGATGGTAGATTACATGGACATGGTCAAATAAAGTAAGTGTTTGATTTTATAGAATTAACTATTGTCATGTTCCTTTCTTCAGCTAATTTGATATTGGACCAGTTTCATGAAACAGTCACTTCTTCACTGTCCTAATTTTTTTGTGCATTAATTCAATTGCCTTATGTGTTGATAAAACAATTGTATAGCTGTTATGAATTACAGCCATTTTTTCAGGTCCCGAAAATGAAGTTGGGTTGCAAAGGGGTAAAAATTGCATTTTTGGCTCTTTTGCACTGCCCCAGCATTGTTATGGTAACTGGAATCAGGGTTCCAATAGCTTTTTTCTGAAGACAATCACCCTGGAAATAAAGTTAGCCTAGCTGTGGATCTGTCAGTCAGTTAGTAATGAAATAGGAATATCTTGAAATAATCCTATCTTATTAAGGTGAAATGGAAAACTTTTGTCAATATTCTGACCAGTAAAGGGTTAATACAACCACTGATGTGTGTTTATTGTTACAGATACAGTAATGGAGATATGTATGAGGGATATTTTAAAGATGGTTTAAGACATGGACATGGTGTTTATAGGAAAGGAAGATATTTATCTAGTGCATCATTTGTATATGTTGGTGATTGGTTATTTGATAAGAAACATGGATATGGTGTCATGGATGATATTCTAAAAGGTAAGTAAACATTAGTGGAGTTTAATTATGAAATATTTTCTTTGGTTGTTTTCCTTCCTTCCACCCAGCCAATAAGCAAAAAGGGAGATATTTTAATATTTTTAGACATAGTTATAAATAGAATGTCTCACACAAATAATGAAAACTAAAACCAAAAAGGTTTTGGAAAGAGCTGTCTGATTGTGGCAAAATTATTGCCACATGTGGTTTTAACCAGTCTGGAGAGTGCACCAAAAACTATTATATTGTGTGTTTTAGGATAAAAGTATATGGGTATGGGGATGTCATATGGAGGGCAATGTGTGTGTGGTGGGGTAATTTTGCTCAGTGAAAACTGTAACCAGTGTATAAACCTGTTGTTATGTTATAGGAGAGAAGTATATGGGTATGTGGCAGGAAGATAATCGTCATGGTGATGCTGTTGTAGTTACTTTAGATGGAATGTATTTTGAAGGAAATTTTCAACATGGTAAACTTGTGGTAAGGTTGTATTCTAGTTCTTAAGCTTGTGAGATTTGACCTTCAGGAGACAAAAAAGTGCAATTTAAAATTTTGTCAATCCTTGAGAAATTAAAATCATCTTCATATATATGCACATGTTTTACAAATGATTGAAATTTAAAAACAATTCTTTTAGATGATTTTAGTGTATGTTAAAAGAGATATTTATCTCTGTAAGAAGTTAATTTATTTTTATTTCACAGGGTAATGGTTTAATGTTAACAGATGACAACAGTTGTTATGAAGGAGAATTTAATGGAATTACAATGTTACAAGGAAAGGTATGTACACTATCTTTCTGCCAGAATGTCCTGTTTATTTTCAGCCTTTTGAATAACTTCATAGTGCTGTTCATCCTTTTTACAAGTTCTGTATTAAATATTGAACTTGCCCTTGTTGTCCTTGCGGTCTTATTCTCTTGCAGTGTCCTGTCCACAAAATGTGCAGCCCAGATTTCATGATGATAGCAAGTCAATAAAATTTATTTTAAACTATAAAATAGATGAATGTGTAAAAAGAGAATGATTGGGATTTGAATCCATGGCATTCATTTACTTTTGTCCAAGTACTACGCTCTTAACAGTTGGACTATCATCAAACATCACTACAGCTCATTCTAAAAATTCAAAAATCAGTTATGGTACTGCACAATGTCTGAATTATTATTATTATTTTTACAGGGTTGTCTCACATTTCCAAGTGGTGATAAAATAGATGGGACATTTCATGGAACATGGAATCAAGGTTTAAAAGTGTCCGGTGTATTTCATAAACTACCTATGTCAGCTTCCATGATGTCTAAACATTCCTGGACTAAAGATACCATGGAATCAAAGTCTAGGTTTGTTATTTACTGTATTTTCTTATAGAATTTGTTATGATAAAATGATAAAAATTGACATACTTGAGCTCAAGAATTATTAAAATAGTAAAAACATGAAATACAAATACTTAAAGTGTTGTGCTTTTATTGTACTAGGACATATTTGTATCTATTTAGGATAGCATAAAAAAGCGAAATGTGAATTACCTTGTATCCTTTGGGGTCAGGTATAGTTTGTTTTTTCTCAACTGTCAAAACATGAATAATTTTACGGTGATTGTGTTTGTTAAAATTATTGTTAATACACCCATGAGTTTCCGAAAGTGTGTATTATGATTGAGTAAAGCTTCTTATGCCGTATGATATGTTTTAGTCAATAAATTTTTAATAACAATTAGGCCACCAGTATAAAAACAATGCATTCAGTCACCGTAAAATTACTCAAGCTTTGACAGTTGAGACAAAACGGACTATAATGTATGAATAGTAATTTAACAGATTGTCTGCTATGACAGGTCCAAACAGTCACTTGTAAACTGTGTTATATCCAGTGTGGAGTTGAATCCCTGACAAGTGTGATGAGTTATGCATCTCAGTAGAGATGTTTACAATTGTTCTATGTGATTGAACAACTTAAAGGATTCCTCCTTTTGAAAAAATGAAAAAGATTGTATTATCGATAATACTCTTCATAATTATTATGACTCTGATTTACAAAACAGGGAAGTAATACAAAAGCCAAGCTATGAATAACAGTTTTATCTTTCATTTTTGCAGATAGTTAAGACTATTTCTTTGTATCATCAACTTGAATAAATTAAAATTTCTTATTTTAGTTTGTTTGGTAAATTATGTGTGAAACCAGAGCGTAAATGGGAAGAGATATTTTATCAATGTTATGAATGTTTACATCAAAATATAGAAGGAGAAACTAACACAAGTAAAGCTTGGGATCAAGTTGTCTCTTTTATAATGACTGGTAGACAACAGTTGAAGGAAAAAGATAAAACGTGAGTAGTGTTGTACATTGCTGACGTGTGTGGTAGGTCCGTGTTTTCTTACTGCTGCTGTTCCTGCTATGTTTGCTTACACCTTTTTTATGTGTTATAGAATGATAGATAGAGGATATTTGTAGACTTTGGTGTTAGATTGATTTTTATTTCACAGATTAAGCAAAAAACATATTTTTTAGAACGGCTTAGCAATGAGTGAAAATATCATTTTCAGAGCACATGAGTTTTAATAAAAAATCTATCTCCAAAATTGAAGAGTATTCTGTTTCTTTCATCTCTTTTCTATGTTCTGCTAGAAGTATTATATTAACTATTTATAATGTAATGTAAAGTCATTTGTCCTTTATGATTGACCTCAATTATCTTTTTAAGGGAAGTCTTTGCTTGTTTGTTTTGTTTTTGTTAGGTTTAACACCATAGCAACACATTATATAGGTCATAATTTATAAAGGCAGTCAGTCAACCTACTCACTCCTCCTGGAAAGGCAAATCTCTGGATTTAGCTGTTTACCAACTACTAGGCGTATACTTTCAGTGACTGACAACTGCCCTACAGTGAAGTAAATGTGAATTAATATTTTTACTACAAAAAAAATTTGTTTTCATTGTATATTTTCATCAAATAACCCCGCATTTCTTTGTTCCAAAACAAATCTCAGATGGTGTAAATATATATTTGACTACAATTTTCTATATTTCAGTTCTATGTCCAGCAAACAGAAATCAGAACTTAGTAATTTAGAACAATTAGAGAAGATCCCTACACATAATGTACCTATATTAACTGTAGAACATATGGCTTGTATTGTACAATATCTAAATAAGGTAATGTACATGTATCTAGTGCTAAATTTTTAATCAAGTTTGTTGCACTCATACATTAATATTAACTTATTTTAGTACTTGATATTTGTTTGATAATACCTGTGCATAGATATGAATAACTGTACAATGATAATGTATTATAAGAATGATTTTCTTTGATTGACTTACTATGAATTTTACTGTAATGCCAAAAAATTTCAGTGTTAAATGTAAGAGCAATAGTCAGAAAGAAGTTAGGTAGGGTAGGCTCCAAGTTTTTCCTTTTTTTGTCAGAGTCAATTGTCATTTTACTCATATAGTTTTCTTGTCAAGTTTTTGAAGGTAAAATTTAATTTAAAACAAAACAAAATTTGGGTTAGCGAAATTTTCAAGATAGCGTTGAGTTGTCCCAAACATAGTTCTTTTTTATTTTTAAGCTTAAGTTTTATTATGTTGAGTTTTAGAAGATAATAGGGTTTGTGTAAAAGGTGTAAAATTTGTTTGTGATATATTTGTATATATTTCAGGCGAGTGAGACGTATGCACATCCACTAGGTAAATTACTACAAGAATTAGTTGATGTATTTAGAGCAGCATATATTGGTATAGGAGCTCATCCTAGATTGTTACACCATGCTGTTTTAGAAATACAATCTTTTATTAGGAAAATATATAAAATGATTAGGTTGGTATCGATCCCCTCTTTATTTATTATACCCCCGCTTCGAAGAAGAGGGGGGTATACTATTTTACCCTTGTCCGTGCGTGCGTCCGTGCGTCCGTTACAAAATTTCCGTCGCAGTTTTCTCAGCAACTATAACATGCAGCAGCCTAAAACTTTGCATATTGCATCATCCTATAGTCCCATGTGGTGTAAAGCGATTTCATGCTCCTTGCTCATCTACTTCCTGTTTGTCGCATATTTTTAGATTTTGGCGGGGGTATCACTAGTGAGCATTAGCTCACAGATTTACTTGTTATTCCTTCAATTGTGTACTTTGATTGTTTTAACAATGCTGCAAAAAATATGTAGTGTATGTATGATGAATTATAATGGTAGCAATCTAGACTTATTATATTCAACACAAAATATTTAAGAAAGCTTACCTGTAGCTTGATCAGCATGAAAGGATATGGAGAGATTTAGTGTCTTCAATTCTTATTATTGACATGGCATAATTAATAGCTATGTGCACAAATAAATAATTAAGGTGGGTCGGTACCTTACTAGGAGAGAAAAACGAAAAAAAATATTATAAAAAATAATATTGAAGTTGGCAAGCAGATACCTTTATGCTTCTTGTTTGTTTTTCTTTTAACCTTAGCGACGTTGTTGTTATTTTTCACAACGTCATGGACGTCACAATGGTTCGTGCTAAAAACCGGCATGCAAGTACATTAAACCCATTTTTTTAAAGTATTGAATGTCCAAGGCCAATGGTAATTATACCAAAATGTTTCTGAAATGTTGTTGCATACAATCAATTTGTTCCGATTATCTAAATATCCATCAGTCGTAAAAATTGTACATTTCATCACTGAATTTAGGGTTTTCACGTGTAGAAGGTTTCACCAATAGCTGAGTTATAATGTTTAAAATGTTGTGAAAAACAAACAAGAAGCATGAAGGTATCTGCCTTCCAACTTTTATCATAATCAATGAACATAATATTTTTTTCGTTTTTTTTTCCCCGAGTAAGGTACCGACCCACCTTAAGTTGGATTACCAAATAGAGGCCTCTAAAAATAATGAATGCAGTATTATGATGACAAGAGCTTTTTTTCATCATATAACACAAGCTGTCTACATGCCCCTTCTTACATTTGGATTTTTCCATCCCCTATCAATGAAATTGTGATATTTCCCCAAAATGTTTAGTGTCAAGTAAGCCATCTGGTTCTTCCTCAAAGACTAACAAAAACCTAACTTGTATAGCACACTGTAATGGTATATTTTAGAATATTGTTTCCTGAGCTACCAGTGGATGGTGAACCTAGTCATATATATCCTGAAAGAAAGAAGAGAGCTAGTACACCACTTAAAGAAAATATGGGATTTGTACAGAGACAGATCTCTGACACTGATGATGATACGACATTGTAAGATGGATTTTATGTACTTAAAACTGATCTAATTTACCATGAGTAGATTTAAGGATGACTTTTTTCATGCTTTATGGTGAATTATGATGGTATACTATGAAACTATAAAATCTTATTTTTTCATTGTAGTGAAAATATTATGTTCAAGTGACATCATTTTAGAGGAGAAATGATGTCACTTTATACTTTGTAAAATATCATTAACAGAAGACAGGAAAAGCATGAAAGAAACAGAATATTTGTTCCTTTTGGAAAAAGATCTCATTTCAACTCTTTTTGACATTTTCTTTTTGGCTACACCACCTTTGATAATAACTGCTTGGCCATGCTCGTAAATATCAGTCAATAAAAGTTTTTTTGGAATTCAGCTCAGTATTCCAGACATGAATAGATATTTATATAGATATTGCTAAAATAAGCCACTTAGGTCATATTCATAAGCATGAAACTAAGTCTTGAATATGTTGAAAGAAATGCATGAGTTAGTCTATTTAAAGTATCATCTCCACAGGTCAGAGCAAAGCTAGTCTAACAACATGTATATATAGAAGAACAGAGTCTAGATTTTTACAGAACCATTATATTGGTCTTTAAAATGTTGTATTTTTCAGTGAAATAGTTTCATCTATTGGACTATTACAACCTATATTATTACCAAAGATATATCCAGCATTATTTGACATGTATGCCCTACATTGTGTTATATATATATACATGTTTATAATTTCAGTGAAATAGTTTCATCTATTGGTTTATTACAACCTATATTGTTACCAAAGATATACCCAGCATTATTTGACTTGTATGCCCTACATTGTGTTATATATATATATATATATATGTTTATAATTTCAGTGAAATAGTTTCATCTATTGGTCTATTACAACCTATATTATTACCAAAGATATACCCAGCATTATTTGATTTGTATGCCCTACATTGTGACAGAGAAGATGATAGATATTGGGATAGAATGACCAAGTTAAATAAACAAGGAGATATATCATTGATGGCTTATCTTGGTATAGATCAGTAAGTATAAAATCAATCTGATTAAAACCTGATGTAAAATTCTCCACTCACTTACTCACTGATTAAGATCTGGCTGTTTCGTTATGAGGGTCATGTTCATGTGACCTTTTCTCATTACAATATTCATGATGCAATCATTATGTTTAGTAACTTGTCTACGTCACGCAATTTAAAAAGAGCTGTATACAACTGTAGTGTAAAGGATGTCTGT
Source organism: Mactra quadrangularis (assembly GCA_025267735.1). NCBI lineage: Eukaryota > Metazoa > Mollusca > Bivalvia > Venerida > Mactridae > Mactra > Mactra quadrangularis. The sequence goes on from CM046298.1 coordinate 4,911,010, forward strand.
TAACAGAGATTGGTATAAAATGCTATGGAAATATAAAGTTCTATTCATAACCCTCTTTATCTCATATTGATAAATTTTATTAATCTGTCGGTGACACATTCATTAACCTTGCTGATTTAAATACTTGGATATATATTTAAAATTATGAATGTATAGTTTGATTAAAATTAGGAAGTCCTAGTTTTGCATATTATAGTGCATCAACTGATAAAAGTATTCAGTTGTAATTTTACTCATCTGTGGTCTTTTATATCAATCATAATTTTGTTTACTCAAGTACCCTGAATAGTTATATTTGTAAATACGCTGTCTATGAATTGCTCTTGATTTAAGTACTGTTATATTTTGCAGGAGTTTTTGGTGTTTGAACAAGTCAATGTTTGAAAATACAAATGTGGTATGTATCTTTTATGACTTTGTGTGATAAATGTTTGTTTGCACACTCCTGATTCTAGTTCATAGAGGATTGATCACAACACCAAAAGTGTCATTCATAATATTATTTTCACAGACAGGTATGCCACAGTCAGGGGGCTAAGTACAGGTACTTCTAACCCTATCAGCCATAGTTTAAATAGTTAGGTTCATGTACTGGCAATGATACATGTACCCTGAGTTAAGTTATAAGTGACAAATATGTAATGTAGACAAATGTTTTATTCATGCACTGATTTATGGACTGGATGATGTTTATGAAATAGAGGAGCATTACGCCATGTAATGTCATGTTTTTAATTCTTTAGCATATATTTCTGCCATTTATTGTCAGATCTATATGAAACTTCATGCAATGAAAACATACCATGTCATGAACAGTATTAGAAAGTAAATACAACTTTACCTAGCTTTATTATGGATTATTTCTCTTTGTAATTTTTGTGTTAAAGTTTTAATATGTTGGATATCTCTGTCATTTATGGTCAGATCTTGATGAAAATCCAGCTTTAATGTGGTTTCTACATTACATTTCTCGTTACTATTATTAATGGACTGAATGATGGTAATGAAATAGAGGAGTATTACTCTATGTAATGTCATGTTTTTAATTGTTTAAAGGCCCAACTGAGTGGGGTTTTCACTTACTCGGCTGAATATGCAATTTTGGTGACAGATTAGGCATAATCATAATTTGTTTATTCATGTATTATATTACAGAGAATATCCTCTATCAGAGATCACAGTTATTCTAAAGCAATTGATGTCTTACAACAAATAAGGTAAGATTTTGTGTGTACTATATTTTAGTTACATATAGTTAATTCATAAACATGCCTAAGAATATACCTACACCTTGGAGCAATTCATCATTTATTTGGTAAATAGTCAGCCAACAAAAACCAGGCTTCTACGCTAACAGTGTCCGGGGATTCCGAAGATCCCAAAAACTTGGGAGGAATCCAAGTGAATCTCAGATAGGGATTCTGTCAGGATCCTGGAAAATTGCTATGAAATGTTAAACAGACAGTGATTGCAAATCTGTATCCTATTTGTTTCATCTCTTACTTGAGGATTCTCCAATTTTTAAGGAGGAATCCCTTACTAACTGACTAGGGATTCCTTTGGGACCCCAGATAAAATCAGTGTGTGTAAAACCCTGCATTAGTCTGATACATAACAATGTCATTATAATTTGATATAATCTGTTTGATTACTTTCTTAATATAATATTATTTTGGAAATTTTAAATTATGTTTTTGTAAAATTTTGTCACATTTTTCTATTGTGAAAAGTGTAATTTCTGCCCCATTTTTAGGCACAATAATCACTGTTTATATTTTCTTATTTTACAGTACAGCATTTTGTCCTATAGATAAACTAGAAGTTATACATCGTACATTCCTAGCTATAAATCAAGTTAGTAAATTCTTCATTGTTTTTTCCCCTAAATCTCTGGATTCAGCTGTTAACTAGTTACTAGGCACATACTTCTGTCAGTGACTGACAACTGCCATAATTGATTTAAGAATCAGTGGGAGGAGGCAGAATGGTGCTAGAAGTTACTTCATGACCAAACCCTACAAAAGTGTGCCCCTCCTTTGAATAATCCCTCACCTCCTTTTTATGTATAAATGATTTATTTTATGTATGAATGATTTGATTTTTATGTATGAATGATTTATTTCCTGTATGGATGATTTATTTTATGTATGAATGATTTATTTTATGTATGAATGATTTGTTTCCTGTATGGATGATTTATTTTATGTATGGATGATTTATTTTACGTATTGATGATCAATTTTATGTATAATTTCAGTCAGTACAAGCCTATAATGGTATAGATCATATTCTATGTATGGATGATTTGTTCCCTATATTTCAATATGTTGTTATAAGGGCTAGGATACATCATCTAGGAGCTGAGATACATTTTGTAGAAGATTTAATGGAAAGTTATCTGGAGTTTGGTGAATTTGGCATCATGTTTACTACTTTAAAGGTATTAGTTCAGTTAAGTTTATACAAACAGTTTTTGCTTGATTTTAAACAAGCTCTTACAATGTACACATATATCAAAATTGCCTTTATACGAAAAACTGTCATCAAACGATTCTCTGGCTATTGTTTACAGATCTAAAGTGGCTGCAGGATGGTTTTTGACTGGTCGCAGTTGACAGGTGGCTGTTATTCCCGGCCTTTTTAAGAGCGTTTTCAGTCGGGGGAATCGGAATGGCTGCTGTCCACAGGTGCTCACTATTCGGAGATGGCTGTTAGCACAAGTTGGACTGTAACCTACTTCAAAGGTTCATTTTGAGCCCTGATATATTTCCATGCCCAGCTGATGAACGTACAGCATTTTTCCCATAGCACAAACTTCTGACACACAAAATATTTTGAGATTTATATTCTGTATATTGTATTCATGAGTCAATGCAAAAATGGTCAAAATCCTATATTTACATGAAGTTAGACTACTTTTGTACTGACCCTTTGAATTATATTATTTTATTTTAAAAAGTACATGTGATTATTTATTTTTCAGGCATGTTACTATCAAATTCAAAATGAGAAAATGCCGATTCATTAGTGTTGTGTGAAGTATGAAGTTTTGGTTTGTAAAGAAGTTAATTATCCATCTGTGTATTGTCACATTCTCCTAAGTTATGAGAAGACTTCAAGTTATTGAAAAGCCAAGGCATCAAGTCTCACAAACAAAGCGCAATGGTTTAGAATTATACATTTCAATGTCCTAGTTCTATAAGAGTTTTTTATTTAGGGCTGCTGCGAGTATCCAAGTACTCGGATATTTGTGATCTCGACCAGAAATTCAAGTACAAATATTTGTCACATTCAAAATGGATCGTGATCTATTTTTGGAAAAAATGAAAGAACATTTTCAGCTTAATTACTACTGAAAAGAGGCTCACTACTAATGAAAAGTTTGATTTATTTAGGGATCGTAATATCTTGTGTCAAAATTTTGATTGAAACTCGTTTGAACAAACATGTTATCACTAAAAATTCCCATAGAGGTCTGGAAATAAAAATGTTAAGAGTACATTGTTTTCTATAATCAAGGAGTCAAACCATCTGTAATTCTTCACTTTTTTTGTTATAACATGAATTCCTGTATGCTTCTCCATTAACAAGTGATTCGTGGTTGGATTCGTAAATCGCTACATATGAAGCATGGTTCGGATCGGATCGCCACTAGCTCGATGATCCACAGCCCTATTTGATTTGTTACATGCTATTTTACCTAGTCCAATGTATTAATAATGATTATTTGTGAGTCTGTTTGTCCTACTATAAGTAGATGTGTTTACATTTAGCCTGAGACTCTTTGTGACCGTGAGAGAGACGAAGCCCTTTTTAATTCAATGAGTCTATATTTTGTGTTTTCTAGGCGGTTTTAAATTTGCTGGGTCTAGAATTCAGTCATTAGATGTTTAACTCATCATTGCAAGTAATACAAGTACTTTAGTACTCTCGATGGGTAAAAACTGGTACCAATATTAATGTATGGGAATTAACAAACAAATGTGACGTATTTGAATCAGCAGGGTAAATGTATGCCGCACTGATAGTTGAATAAAATTGAACAATAACAATTTTGGTCTTGATCATACCAAATTCATGCTAAGACTTTCTGAATAGTCTTTTTGTAAAATGCATGTACACAAGTATTTATTGTCTAACATGTGCAGTATATACTTTACAATATTTTGATGTTTATGTGTTTCATAGAATATTTACTCAGTTTATAAGAAATTATCATATTAATACTATGTATTTGTGTTGTTATTTTTGCATAATATAATACATGTTAATGTGCCAATAAACAGAAACCAAATGTTTTGATATTCCCTTCAAAAGTGCTAAGACAAACTCCCAGTGAAATTTCTTGCAGCATGCACCATCAGTTTCTAGTTCTCCTGAGCATAAAATGTAGCATCACCTGAAGGTCTATTACAGAGATTGTTCAAGTTATGCCCCTTGGATCAATATTGACTGTGCTGTAGGGAACATATCACAGGCTTAGCGCAAAACTCAATTTAAAAAAAGAGGAGTTACGACTGTTTTGGGCTAAGCCCACAACATGTAATTATGGAGATCTTGTGAGACTTGCTTATCAGTAACTACACAGATTGGAATCATGTTATTTGGCATACGGCACTACATGTATCTTAATAAAAGAGTTGTTATATTTTTTGTTGTTTGTTATGTTTAGATATACTGAAACTATTTATGCCATATTTGTGTTATGCTTGTATAATGTGTCATGAAATAACTTAGCCACTTTTGTTTTACTTGGGCGAGTTGCTTAAGTATATGGCTATGTATCACTTTGTGCCCTGTTACACACTTATTCCTTTGTTGTATGAAGGGTACCAGAGCGCAAAGCCATATGCTTAGGCAACTCGCCCATAGTTTGTTTTTTATTTCCAAGGGGGTTAACTTGGGATGGACTGATTAAAATAAATTCTTCTGTATTGAGTTATTTCCCTTTGCTTTATGTTAGTTGTATAGACCTGAACTGGAATTCAAACTTATTGAGTTTTCTGTCCGTGCACAGCAGGTACAAACAAAGTTTTCTACACATTGTTGCTAAATAGCACAAACTATGGATTAAATCCTATTGTTCTTTGTACACCTGTTTTCATTGTAACAATGAAAGTTTGTTTGTACCGGAGGAAAAAAAAACAATTATTTGAATTCCGGATATTGTCTATTGAAAACGACGCAGCTTTGAAGAGTGCTAAATTGTTGACATATTTGCATTGATATTCAAGCTTAACTTATTAATGTTTTAGTGTAAACAGAGACAGGGTATTTACATGTGTGTTTCTGGTATAATGTATAGTGTATTGTATAGCTTTTTTTTATTTACATAACTGCATATATACTCCGTGCCAAACTCTGCTGAGTGCCCACTATACATACACTAGGCTTTTTTATAACACTATTAATTTTGTTACTTGTGTTTATGACTTAGTTATATTATGAGAGATATTGATTTATTGTATATGTAATTATTTATAAGTACTGGTCATCTATAACCTTTGCCCTGCAACGCCTCCCCCTACAATAGGGATTAGCAGTCTATTTGACTTTGAACCCAGCAAATCCCTGGTAAAATTCCCGCCCTGCAGGGACATAGAGTTGATAAAATTCCTGGTAAATACTCACACCCAGGGGGCGGGGGATATCAAATTTGATGCAATCCAATTTTCAATATGGTCCACAGGACTTTTTACATTATATTTTAGTGATGTTAGGAAATGTTATTAGCTTGACTTGACGAAGTAAATGGAGAGCTCTCCTACTTGCCCTGGCGTCCGCGTACATATTTCTGATTAAAGTTTTTGTGCAGTAAAATATATTTTACCATAACTTTTTTATTTTAAGGTATCAATTTCAAACTTTAAATATATGATCCCTATTATCAACCACATCTCATGTGACAAAGTTAATAACTCCAAATATATTTTTTTCCAGAATTATCTCCCCTTGAACTTAGAGTTTTCTTTAAAAAATGTTTGTTTTTAATGCAACTGTTTTATTTCTTTAGGTGACGACTTCTAACTTTAAATATGTGTTCCTTATTATCAACAACATCTCATGCAACAAGGTTCATAACTCCAAATACATTTTTTTTCAAAATTGTCTCCGATGAACTTAAATTTTTTTATTTTTTTTTTTTACTTTAATTTTGTTACGGTTATATTTTCAAATTTTTAAATATGTATTTTCCTTATCATCAACCACATCTCATGTGACAAATACTTACTTAGTCGAGCATGTCTCTACTGACAGCTATTGTTTTTGTCTGTTGTGTTTCAAGACTTACCAATTTTTTTACACTTTTCTATTAATGTTAAGTTCTGTATTGCTTTGTTAGTTTTCTACACTTTACATTACCGGTATTTTTTTATGGCATCACAGCATTCAAGCAGATATTCTGTATTGCTTTGTTGCTTTTTTTACACCCGGCATCACATTGTTATTTTATGACATCCCAGCATTCAAGCAGACATTCCGAATATTTAAGCATTTTCTGATTTTATTGTCCTGCGCGTTTTACATGACAAGGGTGTGATTTGTCTGTACATAGGAGATTACCGCATTAGGAATCGTCACAGCAACCATGATAACTAAATAATTATGACAACTGTTTGTTAAAAGGAGATAACTAATTAATGCTAGCAATTATGTTGATATTAATACTGAGTATACTTGCATGCTATACATTGTAAACTGCTGCTTAAAAGTATTAGTTAATACATGTATTTTTTAATTGTACTTTAATATGCATTATGTTACATAAATATACTATATCTAAATTAAGCCATTATCTTAACCAGTATTTTACTATTCTTTTTCAAATGGTCATTTCTTGTACTTATTAATAGGGCTGTTACTGAGTATCTCTGTTCAGTTCATGATTCAGACATAGGCAATTAAGATTTGACCCATGGAAGTTGCCACCCAGTACTTGAAAATATCTTTTGCAAACAGGATACTAGTATGGGGAATTTTTAATGTTGTTGTTTAATGTTTTTATGTGACAGTTCACAGATTAATAAAATGTGATATTTTTTTCGTAAGTAATTGTTAAAAGCTTATATTTAGAGATGGTTTTATGCAAAAGTAACCTAACTACATGTACATGTAAATTATGATAATTAAAGAAGAATGTAGACTAGTATTGCACTAACCCAATCTGATTAAACCTAATCTAAAAAACCCGGGTGGATAGCGCAGTTGGTAGCGCACCGGGATTTGGAATCTTGTGCCCGAGGGGGTGCGGGTTCGAATCCTGCCCGGGGAGGTTATACCCTTCCATGAAAATTTGACAATAATGTCGATTTTTCTTCATTGATTAGATAATATGGAGAAGATTCCGGCCTTGTGGAATGGTAGGTGAGTACTGGTTATAGACAATGGTCCAGGAAAGCTAGGTTAGGTGCGCTGGATGCCGTAAAATGACCTAAATTTGTGTTGACACGGCGTTAACTCCAATAAATAAATAAAAACTAATCTAAAATTCTCTGCTCGCCCAATTGCTAATTTAAGCAGTGGTCTAAAGGATATCTGTTTACTTAGATTGGTGCTAAACCATGGATATGCCTCTCGAAGCAATGGTCCACAGACTATCACAATACTATTGAAATATTGCTAAGGATCAGCATCCTGAACTATGAAAACACACTAAACCTGAGCCATTCTACCACAATGTTCAGATGTTTTCTATTATTTATCATCTGTGATATGTTAAAACTATGGTGGCATATTTCTGCCACCACATAACCTCATTACTAACTAGTTAATTAAGTGGTTAACTTGTTTTTGTAACTAGTTAAGTGATTAATTAATGATATTTTGAATAAGTGATAACTAAGTGATAACATGTTAACTTGTTAAATTACTAGTTAACCACTTATACAAATATATAACTAAGTGATTATCTAGTTATGCTAGTGATAAGTTTTGAATAATATTTTGAAAAATGGATAATCAGTTAACTAGTTACATTACTAGTTAAACACTTATTTAAATTTCTTAGTGGTTATCTAGATATGTAACTACTTTACTTGTTTTGAGTTTCTTTAGAGTAAGTGTGTTACTAGTTTACCACTTAACACTTATACCAATCTGATTAAAACCCGATCTAAAATTTTCCACTCGCTTACTCACTAATTTAGATCTGGCCTTTTCCAAACGAAGGTCACGTTTAGGTGACCTTTTCTCATCATAGTATTCATCACGAAATTGTTATGATATGTAACTTGTTTACATCGTCTACGTCACGCAATTTGTAATGAGCCGTCCAATCGCAGACTGTGAATTATACCGCTCTTAAATAAGCTTGCAAACCTTGGTCTAAAAATAGAAATTATGAAACCAAAATGTTATTAATAATGTTTTGTCTAGATGAAAGCTACGCATTGATTAGTCAACACAAAGTTCATCTCGATGTGACCTTCCACAGAGACAGTACAGATCCTGTACGACAACGCTCTACAGGATATCTGTTTACAGAGATTACACTTATACAAATTATTGCTAACTGATGAGTGGTTATCTGGTTAAAGAACTAGATAATCACATAATTAACCAATTAATAAGTGGTTAACTAGTAACGTTATATGTAACTAGTTTATCTGTTTATTGATAAGTAAGCTACATTTTAGGCTAAGTGATAACTAAATGATAACATGTTAACTTGTTCCATAACTAGTTAACCACTTACCACTTAACCAATATATTACTAAGCAATTATCTAGTTATTTTACTGTTATTTTTAATAAGTGATAACTAGTTAATCTGTGTGTAACATGTTATTCAATGAATTAACTAGTTACACAATCAGTTAACTTGTTATTCAAAATATCGCTACAGATGAACTGGTTACATAATTAGTTATCACTTAATTAACATGTTAGTTGTGTGGTTATCTGATGGCAGAAATATGCCACTGTATTAAACCAACCATTATATTATTGTATTAAATGTTTGTACTCAGTGTTATTTTGAATATTATATAATAAAATGTTATTATAAACTATATATATTGCAATGTGTGTGTTTTTATACCCCTCCAAACAAAAATATGTTGGCTGGCTGGCTGGTCTGTAGCTTTTACCTGTCCACTTAATTTCCCAGCACCTATTGTACAGATTTAATTCAAATTTCATACATAGACTAGGTATCAAGCAGACATAAGCAAATTATAATGTGGTTGGGGTCCAATTATTTTTGCAGAGTTATGGCCCTTTTATGAAAGTTTTCCACTTATTTTCTTAGCACGTAATGTATGAATTTGATTCTAACTTCTTGACAAATACCGGTTGGATAATATATAATCACATTCTGTGTTAGATCTAGTTTCACTTTGTTTTATGAGAACACATGTACTGGAAGATATTAAAATTCTAGATACCTAGGTGTCTATACCTGTGACATTTTGTTATCAGCGTGGGTCACAATTACAAAATTGCACCCTCAGGGGTAGGTTTATCTTTCATACATTTTTAGATCACCGGAGTACGAAGTACTCAAAATGAGTTATTGTGTGGGAGTCTTGACAGTTTGCATTAGTGTGTCTGTGTGTTTGTGCTTCCATAATCACCAATTCTCTAAAAACGTCTCAAAACCGTAGGTCTTAGAACTTTCATATTTAAACATTCATGCCTTCGGACCCTCTTGTTAATAATTATTTCAGATTTGATTTTTTTCCAATAAAACATTTAAATATGGGTCACTTAGTTGAAGGAGCATGTTCTCCATATTATCCCTTACAAATACATTGTAGTGAAATGGTAAAAAGTTACGGAAGAAAAACTTGCCATGAGACAGCATTTTTGATATGAAATACCCTGAGCTAGCACATTGTGTTAGTATGTATTGGTATGTCCGTCTTTGTATTGGTTTGAATCACACTCAAAATCCCCTTAATTTCTTTGTGCTAGAATTTATCCTGCTAGTACAGTAATGAGACACCAGGAAGTAAACTTGAGAATAGAGATTGATGAAGTTATTAGAACTTGTTTCTCAATTCAGCTAAAATAAATTTGTATGATAATAATACCAATAGTGAAAATCCTTTCGTCATCGTATATAACAAAAAAACAGCCATAATTTACGAAAGTTGAAACCCTCAGACCTGTAGTGAGTTCAGTTACCGCGAACGTTACAGAACATTCCGTAAAAGCTGCAAATTAACTCGGACATATTTAGACGTTATTTTGAAACTACTGGTGTTAAAGTAAACAAATATATGGTCGTTTAGGCATTGAGTGATGTTTCGTTTTTAGTCCGTAAATTTTGAAACATCACTCGTTGCCTTAACGATAGCATATTTGTGTATTAGATTAGATTATTCGCAGTGAATGGCAGATGAATTCCGAATGTATCCTATAAACGTTATGTAAAGTTTAGTGTAATTGAACAGGCTACTGGTGTAGGTAATTATCAACCGTCTTACAACCGACTTCAGTTGTAAATTGCTCTATGTTGTAATGTAATATTATCATAAGAATTTTGATAATATGCTTCTCAGGTTGTCCCTTTTTACATTCTAAAAGATTTCATTACAAAAAGGGAATTTAGGGTATTTGATTTTTAAAATAAATGTTTTTGTCTCGTAGTTTTGTTATACTGTGTTACATGACGTTGACAAGTTACAAAGTTTGAGATCATTTAGTGGTGAAGATTTTTACACAATCTGGCGAACGCAGAAATATTCCCTTTTAATATATGCAATAATATTGGCTAGTATATTTGATACACGGAATATAATTATGGTGGAAACCCCCGGTGATACTTCCTCGATGATACAGCAAATTAAGTCTGATTGAAATATGATATCGTAAAGTAATCAGTATAAAATGTCCGTATGATTTACACCGTACACATATCAGTTGTAAATCAAGGGGCTTTGGGGAAAATTGTCGTATCTTACTTTTCAAAAAATGATTTTGTAATAGATTTTCATTGTGTTACAGGCTTCAGAAATACTACTGAACAGATCGTTTATGTAGGCTATGCTTTGATAAAAATGGGTGGCCGGTTTCGTTTAAACCAAATTTGAGGGTGAAACATTTAACAGTCAGTTTAAACACATTTTAATCATCACGGATAGTGACCCTGGTCATCAAGTTAGTAGTTTCTTTCTATCTATCTCCCTACAGTCTTTTGCGTAACAAATTTTATCAAAATTTCAATATAATGCCAATTAAAAATTCATAACTGAAGGTCTGCTCAATGCAAAATTACGCAGATTAAGACAAAAAACAAGGCATTTTTTGCTTCTAATACAATAGAATTTGGAGTTAGGATTGTTAACCGTTTTGCCCTCGGTATATATACATGAACTCTATGTGTATTATCTACACACAGGTACAATGTAAGACAGAGAAGTTAAGATAATCAGTATGATATCTCACGAAGTATTAGGCCAAATAAAATAATGTTTTATCATTAGTGTCGTTCCTGTTTGTGTAGTGGCATTCTCGTGCCCAGAAGTTATCAAGATTTTCTATCTAACTTAGATTTAGATCGAGAATCTTGATAACCTCTGGGTACGAGAATGGTATAATTGTCTATCATTTAACATTCCTGACATGTTTTAGCCCCACTATGGCGCACTACAGCCTTTGTGACTAGAGGTGTGTTGGATCTCGATACTGCGTCACCAGAATAGTTGACAACCTCGTCTGGGAGATTTTCAGCGTCGACGATATCTTGTCCCCCTCCATAAACTATTAAAGGTACAACCCATCATTGTTGTTATCATGCGGAACTCCTCGGTCATTCGCTACGAATTCATGAAAGGTCGAGGTGTTCCGAATGTGTAGTTATACCTCAGCAGACCACCTTATCCCGAGGGATCTCCTACTCCGAGGGATCCTTCACCGCGAAGGACCCAAACCACAAGGGTCACTTTCGTCCCAGGCAATTTTAATTTTCTCCATAGCTATGGGACAGAACTATCATTTCCACCAGTTATGTATACCGACTGAACTAGCCTGACCACTAAACAAAAATTTAAACATCATCAAGTAGGGAGTGGTCGTTTTCTGTCATGAAAAAGTGAATCACGATAGATAAGATCGATCCCTTATACCCCGTTGTTCCAGAAACAAGACATATACAAATATTACTCACAGTAATATCTTTTGTGATCGACAAAGGATGAAACCCTCGGGTGTGATTGAATATGATAAAAACATTTAAACCTATATTTCAAAATCGAGTGATTCAGATTGGAATTGTTAAATTTTATCAAATGATTTTAGTATATACTATTAATACATACACTAGACTTATCATGAATATTTCATAATGTCATTACAACCTTTATGATATCAGGACTGTGTCCCACGTTATGTTTTATAATGCATAGAAATGATTATTTTATCGTATCAAGGATGATGTTATCTACCTAGGTGAATATAACCTATAGGCCATAATATTTATTATATTATTCTTGTAAATGTTTGTGCCACATCATCATGGGCCATGCGTATAAAGTAAAGTGTTCCATTAAAATTATCAATAATTAAACAGTTATTTGCCCCGCTTATTTAAATACTCGATATTTGATTGAGAATCCTCGTACATAAATACGGGTATCTATTTCTATCCATCGTGAGTAGAGAAGAACTATAGTGAGTATTTAAATCAGCGGGGTTAATGTATGCGCCATTGATAGTTGAGAACATTTATCAATGTTAAGACCATCATAATCGATTGTCTTCATGATTAATTTAAGAACTTTTGTCTTCTCAAATTGAGCATGATTATGGGCTTGATAATAAAAATTCAAAGTCATCAAAATTCGGATGTTAAATTAAAACCCATGGCAGGTTATTTTATGTTGTTACATTTTATATATTTTCATTCGTGTGATCATCTAATAACAACATTCCAGCTGCATTGACATAGTATTTAGAGACAAAAAAACACTTGAATCTGTTATTGAGCTCGCACTAATTTTTTGTGAAACTGGACGCTGGATCGAATATCCATGATTAATATACAATACAAATCCTTGGTTCCGGAAATTGCCTTTATATGCCTCTTTAATAAGTGTTGATGCTATAAGAAATAACGTTGTTTAAAGCAGTTAAGCAGAACTTGCTAATATTCGACTAACCACAGATATACAGTGCCCTCCAAAAGTGCTATGACTATTGAAATATTGAAAAAAACTGATCATGCGAGCCACATGTAATTTTATGTTTATGAAAGCTTTTTTATGTGACAAAGTTTGAACTGAATGTTGATTTAAATGTAATTTAATTTTAGGTTTTTTCAGTTGACCCTTTGATACTTTTTAAGGGTACATGTACCTGTGAATCTTTTTATCCCAAAAAAGGGATTTTATCAATGAACTTTTGAAGGGCGCTGTATTCATTATCATGAATTCTTCGAACTGTAACCACACTCAGTATGGAGTGCAGATAAGCCCTTTTCATAGCAACGGAAAATTACTATCGATCAGACGCCGACCTGAAAGAAATTCACGACGATCCCTTCCATTATTGTATATGTTAAAGCCACACTTCAATGATCGGCAATCGGATATACTAATGTAGATGAGTACGAAAACAGCCGATGTAAGCCGAATGTTCGGTACATTGTGTGTACGCATGTAAACCACAGCGTTTCATATGACTGGTCTTTGTTTGTAAGGGGAAATTCCTGTGTTCTATTTATAGAACGCGTAGCTCATAGTTAACTTGTTAAGCAAGGCAGGTTATACACTATCTGCGTAAATATGGTATTTCAGGGGAATTTTGTTGTTTTTGTTCAGTCAAGTTTGGACTTTTAACTTTTGATTTACTTAACTTCCAGTTTTCATTTTGTCTTGATTTTATTTATAAAGGACTTACTAGTTTATAGTTTTAAGTATTCGCGAGTGAATGTAATAGATAAAAGTGTTAGGGCACATTTAACAAGGGGTGTTTCATAAATACTTGGTATATAAACATTGGACTTATCAAAATTTGTTCCCGAGGAATAGTTTTAACTTTTGTAAGGAGTGAATACGTACTGTAAAGTTTATTTCAAACGAGATTATGAAACTGGAATGCTACTTTATACTACGTAAAAAGTATTATTTGTACTAAACTGAACAGGTATGATTTAATAATAATAATTTTAAGTATTACTGCTTTAATGAGCTTGCCTAATGTAATTCTACATTTTACTGTTGTAAATATACCGAAATATATTCTCATTTAAACAACGATCAATTGAATTGACGATTACTTTCTGACGATGATTTACTATAGGTTAATGTTTGTTCTATTTATTGACTTATTATTTCCTTAATGGAATCATAAATTTTGACCTTCGATTTGTGGGCAAAAAGTAGAGTAAAAATGCCGTACTTCGGTACTCGTTTGAACGGATCGAATTTTGCCCGTACCACAGACGTGGGAGAATAAGGCCGGTCATGAAATTCGCGCATTCAACTTGCTCTACCTTTCAGGCTAATGACTCGAGTGCCCATAGCAAAAGTTCCCCGAGACTGCATGTTAAGTACTAGGGAAAAATCCATCCTTTACTCTATTTATATATAAGTTTATTATAGATAAATCAGAAAAGGATGCATTTTTCATCTATTAGTAGATCGTGAAATTTCAGGTAGCTGTAGGGCCTGTATTTATTTTATTAAAAGTCTACTTGCATCCAAATTGTACCGAGCCTGAACTTCGTCTTCAGGCAGTAGAACTGCCCGATTCCTTTTTGAAGTTCGCAACAAAGACATCGCAATATGCATTCGAAACTCTTCAAAGATTTCCTTCGCATATCTTCATCATCGCTTTCATAACATTTCATAATGGTTTCAACTTATTGATAAGTCTTTCCTAAGAATCCTGAGTATATTTCCATTGTTAAAGGTCGTATGTATCTATAGGCCATTACCATTCGAAACACCTCGACTATTAATTGAATGATCGAATGAATAATGACCGAAGAGTTCCAAATGAGGCCCAACATGTTGTGTAATCACGCACTTACAATCAACAGGTTTCATGATAATGTTGTTAACAATCACTCTTCTATAAATATACGTAAATGTATGAGTAAAATGTCACATATGTCGATATGGAAAGGACAAAGGTGAATTGCGTGTGAGAATATTGTTTTGAAATGGTTTTCATTAGTTTATCCACTTAGACTGCACGTTCTGTGTATTTATAGAGTGGTTTCAATGACTCGTTCGTAATGGAAAATATCATATCATAATTATTCCTGATCGTAAAAATTCCGGGTCAGAGTTGATTACTTTCGATGGCATCGATATGGTGATGTTTTGTAAGTGATTTTAGCATGCATTCCTGTGAAGTAGAATAAATACGCATGATGGGTAACATTAAACCTTAAGTCACCGATTGTGACTGAAATGACCTTCTACCTCCTGGTCACCTGGAGCCAAAGGTTATTCCTTTAAAATTTAGAAAAGAAAGCAAATAACAATGTACGAAGTAATACAATCCTATAAAATTACCAATTCAGTAACTCAATCAAATGCCGTGCTTTAGCAAATTGATTCATTTTAATCATTCATTTGTTTCAGTTGTGACTGCTTAAGTGAATTCATACATTCTACAAAAGTAAAAAAACAACATTATCAACACGATGTCGGATGTGGTTACTGCTCATACTGAAGCAAATATATACCCTCGTTCATTTGTGAGCTCGTCTGGTTCCAGTCTGAACCCTGAAGTCGAGCGAGACCATTACAGAGAAAAGGTTGAACACTTTAGAATTCTTGTTCAGAAACTGCAAGAAGAGAACCAATCTTATAAACTAAAGAAAGAAAGCACAGAGACTGTATATAAATTATTACAAGAGTCCAAACTGGAAACTGCCTCTCTACAAAAGAAATGTTCATTTTTCGACGCAACTGTGAGAACTTTACAAAGCCGTCTTGAAGCACACGGGCTGTCTACGGATATACGGCCGCACGAAGGAGAGCAGTATATCCCCGCACCTTCAAAAACTGTACTTGATAACTTAACACGTGAAAACAAAAGATTACGTAATCTTATCAAATCCAAGTCTGGGGACCCCGAGGAATATGCTAAACTGCAACAGGTAAATTTTCTCATTCATACGAATCCAAGTTTTATACTAATTATTTTAGCTCGCTTGTGAAACAAGTTAACACAACTTAGATTAATCACTTTCGAGTCCACTTCCTGGTTCCCCGGCATTGAGTTAGTGGAATTAAGTTTATTGCTCGAGGAAACAACGGATAAGGTTTTGAATGGGATTGGAACTAACACGTAGCTAGCTATCATCTGATTACCAACGTCGCTAAACTGACTACCACTCGACCACTTCCGCTCCTGTTTTTAAGTATCCAAAACAATGTTCGAGTTCACGGGTCCGTAATTGAGCACGACAATCGCTAGGGTCATTTGTTATTGTATAAGTGGTCGTTGATTTTGTTTTGAAAGACAGGTTACGACTAGAGCCATTTAAATGTACATGTAAGTCAGGTGACAAGTGAAGACGCTTGTAAGGCCATATAGCTGTTAAAATCATGAACATGAGTCCGATGGCCGCTCGATTATTAGTATATGAACGTCATGAGGCCTCTAAAAAGTTGTTAATTTCAATTGGTCGCTAGAATAGTAAATATGGGCCATATGATTGATAGAATTGTAAATATGGGTCATATGGCCGCTAGAATAGTAAATATTGGTCATATGGCCGATAGAATAGAAAATATTGGTCATAATGGCCAATAGAATAGTAAATATTGGTCATATGACCGATAGAATAGTAAATATTGGTCATATGGCCAATAGAATAGTAAACATAGGTCATATGGCCGATAGAATAGTAAAAATAGGTCATATGGCCAATAAAATAGTAAAATTTAATATAGGTCAAATGGCCAATAGAATTGGTAAATATAGGTCAAATTGCCGATAGAATAGTAAATATAGGTCATATGGCCGATAGAATAGTAAATATAGGTCATATGGCCGATAGAATAGTAAATATAGGTCAAATTGCCGATAGAATAGTAAATATAGGTCATATGGCCGATAGAATAGTAAATATAGGTCAAATTGCCGATAGAATTGTAAATATAGGTCATATGGCCGATAGAATAGTAAATATTGGTCATATAGCCGATAGAATAGTTAATACGGGTCATATGGCCGATAGAATAGTAAATATAGGTCATGTGGCCGATAGAATAGTAAATATTGGTCATATGGCCGATATAATAGTAAAGATGGGTCATTTGGTTGCTAGAATGTTGCAGTTGGATCAAATGGTCGCTAATCTTGTGTATACATCTTAAATGGCCGCTAGAATAGTATAAATGTGTCCCATACGTAGGTTTAGTGTAAATATCTTGATAGTTTGACCCGATTTTAGTAAATTAATGATATAAAATGACGTAACGAACTTGTCTTATTTGAGTCTTATATTACATGTGCTATACAAATACATTTTTAGGGTTGAACAAAACATTTCATTATTTTTAAATGGACTTACGTCTTACAATAGCGTTTCGTTTAGCCCTCGATTAAATGTTTTTCATATTAATTAAGATCATGATATACAGTGTATTACTTTGTATTTTATGGTTCACCAGATACACGACAGCTGTAATATACATACATTTGTATTCGTGTTTCATTAAATATTCGTTCTTTAACTTCCTTATTGCATGATGTATGGTCTTATCATAAATAATGAGATACATTATTACTAAACAGTGGCGTAGGTGATATTAATTTCTACACCAATTGTCCCTCCTTCCAAAGATTCTATATCATGTGAGGCTTTTGTTAGTCACTGACCGAAGTATGCACCTAGAAACTGGTTAACAGCTAAATCTGGAGATTTAGCCTTTCCAAAGAACGGTGACGTTGAAACTCAGACGCGCACATCATGCATAGTAATTGTAAAACAGGAGCAATTGTCGAGGTTTAGGATTGGAATCCTACTTGGATCGCTGTTAATTCCCTTGAGCAAGGAATTTACCGACAGATGTTCCACACCACCCAGGCGTAACTGAGTTCTTTGAGGGATCACCTGCCTGGAGGTAATTTCAACGATCAAGGGTTATGGTACAAAATTGTAAAGTCGGCTGAACATGCATATGGAATCAGACTTTAAACCGCATTTTAACTTTAAATAGTTTCATTATTTGTTCTATCTAATTGACAGAAATTGGAAGAGAGGGACAAAGAATGCAGTGAACTAAGACTGTATCTTAGCACTCAACAATCTCAGTACACTGATCTAGAAACGGTCCTCAGAGCATCGGATAATGAGAAAGATAAAACTATTAATGAGTTACGTGAACAATTAACTCTTGTGAAACGTGAACTTTCGACACGAGACACTCAGTATTCGGAACTCTCCGAAGAAACCCGAATGTTACAAAGACAGCTAGAGGACGTTGCAAAACAATGCCAGGAGCTGGCTAAAAGACTACAAGAAAAAGGAACAGCCACTGATAAACTAGTTCAATCAACTTTGAAAGCAGTAAGTGATAATTCTAGCTATATCAGTTTACTGACTCCCACCCTCTGTCTCATATACGACAATTCTCGTACCCAGAGGTTATCAAGATTCTCGATAATCTCGATATTAATCTAACATCAGGGTACGAGAATGACATACCACGTTCGCGGCATCGTGCAAACTCCCCATAACGGTTAGTTCCCTTTATTTAATGAACGAAGTGATGTAACACCTGTGAGGAGTTTGAGCAGCGTGTTTTCCCCAGCGTGATACTTTTGAGCGATGCAAAAGAGAGAACCAATGTATATGAGCTGGGATTTATTGAAATTTACTTCAAGACATTTTCTCCTTCCTTGCTGAGTGTTAGCAATGATCTGTAACGCCATGGTTGACTCGTCGTTTAAATGCAATTCTCTCTGCAGCCTAATACACAAATATGTATGCATTATTTTCTATTGACATCCTATTTTAAAACCAATTTCAACAAGATTTTACGATGAATGTAAATAATATTATTGTAAGTGTAGCGAGTATGCATGATCGCTTGAAAACATGGCGCTACATCCGGGTATTTGAAAGTCGGCGATCTGATTGGGTGTCACTCTATCAACATAAAAATTATCGTATGTTACTCATTCAACTTGAAATTGTTTAGATTTAGATTTCTATTATTCAAGTTCCTAGATACGTGATTCATTACGTGTCTATGCAAGCTGTAAATAAAATGTTGATAAAAGAATAAAAGGTTGTTCGAGTTTTTTGTCAGTACATGTATATATAAACGTTCAAAACTTCCGGGTTCTAGATGCGCGGGATACTTACTGCGCATGTTTTGTTTATTTAATCATGGGCTTAGATATTCTGTATCATAGGACTATGCATGAATCAAGGCCGTCTCTTTGAATAATTTATATAGCTTTTGTAGACGAGTGGGGGTAACTTAATACACTTCTTGTCTAGTAATTGTTTACTTCTTAGTGATCGCAAAACAAAACAAATGTATATACAGGGTTTTTGATAATCATGACGGCGGAAATAATTTCTTTCATGGCCATGTGACATTAGCATTGTGAAAGACAAACAAAAATGCATTACATATTTCTACGATTAAAACATTCACTTCCGTGTGAATAGTTATAAATCGTCAAGCCTCGGCAAACTTTAATTGCATCACCACTTATGCATTGCTTCATGTTTACGGTGCTTTAGTTCAGTAAACAACTAAACATTCATTCCTAACATACGCTTACAGCATTTCTGTACGATAATACAATACACAATTTTACCGGTACACGCTACTTTCTGAACGGCCCTCGATATTGACAGAACACTTCCGTGTATGGATTTGACCAATCAGAACACTCAGTTGTTTTTATTCGCTAGTTTGCCAGTGTTCTTCCTGTAGGCTGATATCGATAATAAAGTTTCGAGGCTTAAGTATAGAGGACGTTGGTAGACAGATAATAATCACAATTAATAATAAGAAGCTTAAATCTTTTAACCTAATTACAAACGTCGAGTTATTTTAGCTTGATCTTAATTGTCTGCCTGAATATATGCCTGATGTATATTTGTAATATTTAAATTAACGTCAGTGTATGGCCTAGTAATATAACATGTTTTTAAACAGGGGGGGGGTCCAGGATTTTTTCTAGGGGTCCAAACGTTTTCTAAGGAGGGGGGGTCCAAACTTTCGAACCACAACCACATTATACATTGTTTGCAGAATATATTATATAAATGAATATATCATATTCATAATAAAAACAACATAACCATTTGATCTATGTTAAAAATTTACTCATGAACGGGTACATTTTGGAAATTTCAGGGAGGGTCCGGACCCCCTGACACCCCGCTAGATCCGCCTATGTTGAATGACATTGTTCTTAAGTATTTTATACATATGTATACTCTTAACTAGTGACAAGTCAGTAATTGGCACATACGCCTTAAGTGTACTCTTGTTAATTTAGCAAAAAATATTCGCTAAGCTTTTTTTATTTTTGAATATGTGTAAATATGGCCGTGGTTGATATATATTATTTTTGATAAGCCCGTACGGCTAGCTCAGTCGGTAGCACGCACGTCTACCGGTCAAGGGGTCGTGGGTTCGATACCTAAGCGGGGCACACTTTCGTGGAGCTTGTTAAACCACTATTTATGCCAGTAAAATGGTGTACGTACATCAGGTTATTCACTTATTGAGATGGAAAGTCTGTTATTTAAAGTACATAAAAACGCATGACCTATCATACGACGTGTAATGCTATTATTGAAGTAAGTTAGACAACACGCGCAAGTAAGATTTTCAAATCACGAACAATGCCCATTTCCAGTATTCACAAATCGAACGTATAACCAAAACAAGGTCATTGCTATATTGAAAGTCCTTCTCGATGAAAACGGCGTGTAAATTGACACACTCGATGTCCTTCTCGATGAAAACGGCGTATAAATTGACACACTCGGTGTCCTTCTCGATGAAAACGGCGTGTAAATTGACACACTCGGTGTCCTTCTTGATGAACACAGCTGCACTGACTCCACTTGTATCAATGTCTGAATGCGTCATGTTAAGTACTTGCAAATTTCAAGAACAAAATGTTTTATTCTTTCAGTGTAAAACGAGTGGGAGTCAAGCCACGGTCGCGGAAGAAGTAACATCTCTTAAACAGCGATTGAAAGAGGTAGGTTACCCTTTTATCACAAGAACAATTCATATGCATGTATATATAATCAATGGATGAGCAAATTTTTTATCTAAATCCACTCACTGCCTCTGTCCCAATGTAGATTAGTTTTCAGTTACATGTATAGCTCGTTTAGGATAACTAGAGACAAAATACAACATTACCATTTTTATACACAGGTGGATTTAAGTTTACTACACGTAATTATCGACTATTATCAGTGTGTTTTGATGTATTAAATTATGTATTATGAGAACCCACAACGGATTTTTCGAAAAGTCTTCACACTTTCAACTATTTTAAGAATATCAAATCAATAGCATACAACTTCTCCATCAGTTTACATTATTATTGACTGAAGTATCGGTCTGTTTGATGAAGTTTGTCTCATTGCTGATGTTAAAAAAAGTTTCATGTCGTTAGAAAAGTTGGAATGTATCTCGAAGCTAAGTTTATACTTATCTATTTTAGTTTCAAATGAGAAACACGTACAAACAACTTAAATTAGTCACTCTCAAGTCCGCTTCCTGGTTTCCAGTAATGAGCTTGTTGGATAATGATTCTTGCTCAAGCAAACAAAGAGGTATAGTCCAACAGAATTAACCTGAGCTTGACCTTTATGCAAGAATACATTAAACTCAGTATTTACAGTCTATTTTTGTCTTCGTTTGTAAATCGCGCTATATCGGAAGTTGTCGGCAAAATACACGTTTTGAACAATTAATGTTGTTTTCATACGAATAAATACTTTGAAACTGTGCCATAATACTGCTGACTTACTTGTTTACCCAAAAAGTAATGTGTCCAAAATTAAAAGTTCAATAACATGCCACTTTTAATAAATTGATTTATATTCACATCAGTTGTTATAAACACGTGTTTAACCGTATACACGCATACGGAAACTTACGATTTTATGTAAGTGAAGTGTGTAATTATTATAATTAGGTAGTTCAAGCTCAGGTTAATTCTGTTGGACTATACGTTTTGAATGAATTGACCAACGCCGAGCTAGTTATCCAATGATGGCAGTCCAACGTTGTAATCACTCTGCCACGCACGTCCCATAAGTTTATCTTAGATCTAGGGCTAGTGTCTTAAACATATCGCTAGCTAGACCTTAATTTGATATCACATACGCATACCCTTTGGTGTAAGTAGGGTACCAGGGCACAAAGCAAATGCTAGCGATATGCTTAAGAAACTCGCCTGGTCAGTTGCTCTTACATTGCTTACGTAGTAAAAGTAATCCTAATACAATTTGCTATATTTGTAGATAACTGACATGAACAAACGATGGCAAGAATACAATAATCAACGAGACGCTTACGTGAAAACATTACAAGCAGAAAATAATGACATAAGAAAGCGTCTGTCTGAAACAGATGGATCACAAATACCGTCTGATGTACAAGTTGAAATGAATAAAATCCTAGATGAAGCACGACGACTGTCACGTGCTGTAGAAGAACAGAAACAAGTCGCATCACGTGCCTGTAATGAACGTGATAAGGTAAGAAGTCGTATACTGGTTGTCATTCTTAAATTGATAGTTATTTCCGAATTTAACATACCGCCTTTTGTTTTTGTAGCGGTATTGAAACGATGCACGATTGTTACCAATGCTACATCTAAATTTTAGGATTAAAATATAGTTTTGAAACGCTCTATTGTTTTTGGAAAACATTATTTGCTTTATTGTATCATTATTGTCACGACTGGTTTCGGCATTTTTATGCCGATCTTCGACATTGTTTCCAGTCGTATCGTGACAGTCAGTCAGTTGATTGTCTAATTGCTCGTGGAAATGTTTTTAGACTTTAGATCTACTCTATAAATCAGCACAAAGCACATGCTTTCATAAAAAGCTGCCACAGTTCATTTGAAACAGTGTAATAGAGAGAATAGGCGCAGGCATTATTTCATGACCAAACTCATGGGAGATATGTATGTCTGTACACAAATCGAACTCGTGACCATGAGTCGATAGTCAGACGTGCTACAGACGGAGCTAACCAAGCGAGCAAAGGATATCACAATAAAATTGTCAGATGCTGTGTTAAATAACTTAAATGTGTTTATTTTCTTTTATAATTAGCATAAAAAAGATCTGGATAGTGCTAACAAAATAATTGCAGCGTTACGTAAAGAAAACCAACAACTTAAACAACAGAAAAATTTAGGAAAGGCTGATGATTCTTCAGAGACCATCGATGCTTTAAAGGCACAGATTAGAATATGTACTGAAGATTTTGAGTCAGAAAGGAAAGACAGAGAAAGGGCTCAATCGAAAATTGTTCGTCTGGAAAATGATATTAGTCGATTAAAGAAAGAGGTAGGTGTATGATACAAGCATAACTAATAATTTGATAAGATTGACTTTAAATTCAAACAACTAAACCCATTGGTGCATTTCTGCTTTCGTAGATCAAGTCGTTTTTGTTTATGAGTCATTTTCATTCGCTTCCAGTGACGTCACATATTTAATCGGTGAATCGACTGACATCGGAACTAGCATGGGATATAATAGAAATGACAATCTCCAGCTTCTAAATGAAACACTTATTTCGAAGATTCCCTTCAATCGTCACGTGGTTCTGACGTCACACACAATCAGGTGAAAGCGTCTTGCTGATTAGGCAGATGAACATGAGTCAAGTGAAGGCAATCGTGGCGCAGATCAAATTACGGAAGCGTACATAATATCTTAAACTTTTTAATTTGAATGAAAGGAAGACGGAATATTTATTACGATTGCTAATTTTCTTGCTGATGAACGGTCCAATAATGAAGAAAATTTTGAAGCATATAGATTGCAATCTACTAGTAGAAGGACGTACATATTGAAATAACTTAGAAATATCTGGTAGAATGATATGAACACAATCCCCTTTATAAATTAGTTCCCTTTATAACATGTCATTGTTACCACTGTGGCATTTCTCAGACAAATGTTTAGATAATGGTACTCATGATTGCTATGAGTAAAGCCTCGAATTTATATTTATTTCAGATCGAATCATTAAAACGAGATCCTTCTAGATGGAACAACACTCCACATACTCCATTCTTTCATAATAATATGACAGGATCAACAACTGAGGTAAGATTTGATGGCAATGTTCGTTAGTATTTACTAGAAAACCAATGTCTGTTTTAATCCATATAATCCAAGTTGCAACTACTCCTATTGCCCGACTACTTTATTTTGCAGATTTTTTTGTATATACTTAAGGCGGGAGTCGTGACTATCAGTTACAGAACTTGTGGCTATACCTGATTGCCGTATATACATATGGTTACTAGTAATCCTTATCTTTGTTGTATTTCTGTATTTGTAAATATGTAATACGGGCAAGAAAATAAGTTTCAACTAAACCATTGTCATACCACTGTATTAAGTGCTCACTTTTGTTGTCCAGTTCTCCACCACTGCGAATTTGCTATTGTTCGATATCAAAATAACTTTTCTTGATTTGGTACTGTTTATTTGTAGAGTCCTTTTTATTCTACTTTACAAAAACTTTAAACACCCCCTCTTTGTGTGTTGTCTTTGTGGAAGGTCGGTGTGTTTATCTGATTTTGTTCCTGATGCCTTACCAAAATATTTTTTTACTTATTTATATACAGTTGTTGATAGACATCAATGCAGATTATGTATTTAAATATCCCCAAAATAATAATATGTATATCAGTACATGTACATTATAGTTAGCATCAGTTTCTTTTTTAAATGGCTTTTTAACGTCGTATGCAACACATGTTAAGGTCATATATACGACGGCCAGCTCTTCCTACTATAGGTTTCCTGGACACTTTTCTGTCACTAGTTCTAACTAACCCTACCACGAGGCCGACAACTCATCATGATTCGATTTCAATTTCAATTTTAAAAAACTATATACCCTTTTCCAGTACATTTGTATTCACAATCGCGAAAACAAGCATATAATGCCAATCTGCTATTACTTCACGATCTACGTTTTATATTTACAGGGGTTAGCTGCACGAGGTGTTTCCTGTGTACAAGAAGAGCAAGGAGAAAGGGATATTGATAGGTTTAATGTGATAGATTCAGCTGAGGGAGATAAAATAGAAAGTAATAAAAACATATCTAATCTCTTAACTGATAAAGAGCAAACATTTGTCCTTAATATACAACAACAACGTAAAGTGAATAATGACCCTAAAGATAGCTCTTATGTGCCTTTCAGTGAAACAAGTTCTATTTCATCTAAGAATCGTTCTTTTTCAACATCACCACCAATGGAACGATCAGCGATATCGCCAAAACGAAGAGGTTCTCCGCCAAACCTAAATGAACCATTGCTCTGTCCTAAATGTAATAAAGAGTTCTCCTCTACTGAACATCCAGAACTATTAGATCATATTGATGTTTGTGCTAATTAAATATATATAAATGAACTGAATCAAGCAAGTGAACATATGTATTTATTGCATTATTAGCAATTGCTGCAATATGTGTTGCTGCACATTTGGATACATTTCTTTGTTTATTCATTTACATTGTACTCATTCACGTTGTTATAAAGTTTCGCCTTAGGGATTCTTTTTGATCCTATGTCTTATTGTCCTCATTGATATATTTTTAATTTTGTTTATTGAAGTTTGTGTGTATTGACTTAGCGGGTATTATAAGAATCATCGACTTAATTGTCATATTGAAGGTCATTAATATTAACTATTAATCGTAGCTTATTTGTATCCACTTATTGATGTCATCTATTTCTAATACATGTACAACGTTTGTGATTTGAATATCATTTACATAGGCTTTAACAATAGCAATGGATGTATCTGTACTTTCTACTATCAATGAAAAAAGGATGAACTTCAAGGAATACGGTATCTCCAACACAACTTATGGATTGTACTTTCATGTGATTAAGAGATTGTTTGGTATGGATAATTGACTTAAGTGTCTCTTAAACACCTAATGAAATGTACTTTTATATGTGGCTGAGCGATAGTTTGATTTAGATAATTTATTGGGATGTCTCGTAAACACCTCACAGATTGTACCAGTATGTGTTAAGAGATAGATAATTTGTTTTAGATAATTGACTAAAGGGTCTCTTAAACACCTAATGGATGTGGCTAAGTGAGAATTTGGTTAAGATAATTGACTGATGAGTCTCTTTCACACCTGATGGAATGTACTTATAAGTGGCTAAGTCAGAATTTGGTTAAGATAATCGACTGAAGAGTCTCTTTAACAGGACATGAAAGACACAATATCTGCTTTGTTGTTATTACTTACATTAAGGGCAATGTCATGAGACTAAATAACCATCGGTGTATATAGCTCTCACAATCTCATTGTTTTACTATTAGTGTACTCGTACTTTATCTCCAATGATGCGTAATGTATCTATCGTTAGTTCAGTTGAACGGCTTTATTGTAAGGACATATCAATGACATAAGTTCACTTTTCTGTTGTGAAGTCTGTTATAATGACATTTCATGTACTCTTAATCACCGAAAGGTGGTTTATATTTATCACCTTAATTATGTAAAAATAAAATGAATATTTCAGCGTTAGTTACATATTTTTCTACGTGTACATAGATGGGATTTGTGTAATACATATTGGTACCTATCAGAATAGTTTTATTCATCTAGATATTTATCTTGAAATTTACGGAATGGTACCAAATGAATATAAATGACGAGATAACTAACTCGTAATAACGACAAGATTTATTGTTTTCATAGGACGCTATTCGGCTTTCGTAGAAACCTACTTGACATATTTAAAGACAATTTCTTTCATTATCATTCTATATCTTTCTCTGACTTTAGTGTGCCAATGCATTAATTTAAATTGACGCCTTACCTCCAATTTCTAAAACATGTATTTATTATCTGTTCACCAATGGAATGATTTGATGTACTTACACAAACATAGTCGCATGTCCTTGGACTCGAAGGATAGCTTTGTTAAACAAATTAGTCACTTGTCTAAGAAACGAGGGGATGACTTGATCTATGTAGAAAATGTTATTGTTTTACAACTTAGTTTTGATTATGATTTTACTATTGCCACCAAAGAATGGTTTGATTTGGACATTGTGACTGCAATAGTTCAGTCACTTATTGGAAAAATAAAATTTTAAAACCAATTGTGTTTTTATCTAGTTTATTTTATTTGAGAAGAAAGCGATAAAAAATGGGCATTGGTCAAATATTTTCTCTTGGCAAGTCTTCAACTAGGTTTGTCCACTGTATCGGATTTCATTCTTATTTTTCAATGTCAATTGGTCAAATTCTATCGTGGCAAACTTTTCTGTTTATCTTTTCATGTGACCATAAAAGCAAATTATTGTATGATTGCATAAATATATTGCAAAAACAATCAAAGTAATGTATGGGTGACGAAATATATGGAAAAACTAGCCAAGTGTTACATATGGCTCAAGAAAAATATTCAAAAAAAAACAAGCCAAGAAATGTATAGGTGAATAAATGTATAGAAAAAAATCAAGCAAAATATTGTATGGGTGAATAAAATATTGAAAACAATCAAGCAAAGTATTGTATGGGTGAAGAAATATATTGTAAAAATCAAGCAAAGTATTGTATGGGTGAAGAAATGTATTGAAAAAAATCAAGCAAAGTATTGTATGGGTGAAGAAATATATTGAAAAAAATCAAGCAGAGACTTGTATGGATGAAGAAATGTATTGAGGAACAAGCAATGTATTGCATGGGTAAAGAGTAATATTGAAAAACAAGCAAATAAGGGACAGTTATTTCCCTCTTGTATACTCTTTAACCCTTAACCGCTCAATCCCGCATTTTTACGTGTCTAGACCCCCTTCTAAAATGGCCGCCACAGCCTTAAAATGGTGCTTTTTTAACTAGGTTTAGTGAATTTCACTGAAGGATTATTGTCCCCAAAAACATGAGCTTTTTTCGCGCACCTCCCCCATCAAAGATGTCTCAGGGGGGTTCCGAAGGTGGGATGTGCCCCCTTTTGTTGGTGGGTTCCGAAGGGGGCGCAGCGCCTCTCATCGCCAGAAAAAAATCGTGGTCATTGATTGCAGAGAAATTGCGCCAAATGCTGATAAGAAAACAAGTAACACTATCTAATTGTGTTTATGAGTTTTAATTAGCTTTCGCACGAAATTCATGACACAAAATTTAATATCGTTTGTTTAAGTTTAAGGCCAACTATATTATTCTGAGTTTTATGTGGCTTTAAGATGGCAGTAGTATAAACACGTGATGCAATATTTTATCTATTGTTGAACAGAAATATGTACATTAAAATACATTTTAACAGTAATACTCATTTTAATTGAGTAATCAATCCATTAAGCCATTAGGGGTCGAACTGTCTTGGGGTCGAAATGTCAGTAACTCTCTACTTAGCACTGTATCTTTTCTTAGTCGAAAATATTTATGGTAAAAAAAAGGTAAGTATAAGACACTGAATAACATGCACCATGTTTATACAGGCGATATCCGTGTTTTCTGTCTTTTTGCTTCGGCCTACTCTAAATGGATCATATAAATTCACGATCGGTAACTCTGGTTGGAAAAAGAGTCCGGTTATTCTAAATATTTACATGGAGTGTAAATCAACCGTGTCACCGTTTTTTAAGCAAGAAAACGTTTTTGGGATCTTAACTAGCTAAATTAAAGTGTGTATTAGTTGATAATTCGTTGATTTAGATTAAATTCCCTTTGTTTTAATAGTCTAGATCGGGTTTTGTTTGAATTATAGTTTATTCGTGTGTTTTAAACATTGATTATTGTATTGTCACCAGTTTTCGCGATCTTGCAACAAACTGTGACCTCGGGTTCTTTTGGGCGTATTTTTTGGATTGGGGTATGCCTATTTTCATGATTGGACCTATAAATGCATAGATTAGGATACTTTGAACATTATGCCAAGCAAGATTTGTGGAATTTACATAAGGAATTTGGATTAACTTGGTCTTGGAGCTGGTTGGAACTTAACAGATACAGAGCAGGATGATTTGAGCTTTTTCGCAACCTGGTTCGGCCTTACTGTATAATTAACTGGTGTGGCTTTTCTAGATTGCGGGTGTAGCTCGATAATTCTACATGGACCTTTTTTACTTTGGATGAAGATATGAAGGATATTGAATCCTGTATTAATTATTGTATTTATTTATGAATATGTACTTTGTACTATTCTAAATAAAATTCTGTTCTGTTCTGTTCCTGTATGGAATTTGGATACAGGATTTGGAAGACAAGGATACTTAGTCCCTTGACTGAGGTAACTTTTTTATTACATATTATTACATATTAGGTGATTGAAAATAGTTGAGTAACATATTTAAGATTTTGTTTATACAGACAAGACTTGTATGATGGACAAATCTTTTTTTTGTTGGTACCTTGTCATATATATGTAAAACCCGCTGTAACTCGTTTCACATTCGTACATTTTTCTGTTACAGCGAGTCTTATTAGCTCCCATACAGGTTGATGTAGCAAAGCAGGCACAGATGTCGTTTTATGGGCATTTTCAGTGATAACATCGAGTTTTGACACAAGATTGGTACCTACATAAATTTAAGTTTACATTAGAATAGCGACTAGTTTTCAGTTGTAATTAATTAAGCTGAAAATATTCTTTCATTTTTTCTAAAAAATGAATGTCCATGTGACTATTTTGGATGTGACGATTATTCGTACTCGATTTTCTGGTCAGGATCGCGAATATCGGAGTACTCAGATACTCGCTGCTAGGGATGGGTATCGCCGGAAATTTCGTATTGCGATATATTGCGATATCAAACAGCGTATTGCAATATGTATTGCGATATATTTGGGAGTTTATAACATAAGCTTTTTCAGCACCCATGCTTGTATTTGACTGACAATATAAAGATTCAACACAATTATACATTGTGAAAGCTTTATTTAAGCCAATGCAACATATCAGACTCAACTTTTTTCCAGTAAGATAAGCATTATTACATATCTTACTTTAAATCGAAAGTTCCTTTGCGACACTATGCCGATAGACTGATAGTGTCAGCATGCCAATTGTGAATTACATATTAAGCATTAACCCATTGTCATATACAGCTTCCTCTGATTAGCCTACTGCCAAATAATAAGTAAAACATCCACTGTAGTATACTGTATGCACGGAGGTGCACTGGGAAGTGTGCACGTTTTGCAACAAACTTGATACCTATTGATACCTAAGTTTCATAGGGGTTAGAATGATTTGTAGCTATTTATTTATAATACAATAAGGACAAAAGATGTAGGAAACAATATTTCCTGTTTAGTCATATATTTTTTATACAACTTATTGAAACAATTTAAACATTCCAAAGGGTGTGTTAAAGACATTGCAGAAGAATTTCATAGATTCTAATAGCTGGCAATAGTTTAAAAGACTATAAGTGCCAACATTTTCATTTATTGTCATATTATATAGTAAAGCTCTAATACATGTGTATATAGATGGACATCACTGATAAGTCCAAAAGGCGGACGCGTTAGGCAGACGATATAGATATAGAGGGACAATGCGCTGATCAACAAAGGATAAGAGTAAAAATGCGGACGCGTACAAAATAAGAAAAGGTGAAGATTGAAATAAAATATTAATGATGACAACTAAATTTTACGAAAACATATATTCTTTTCGTATCTTACTCAATGTCAAATTATAAAAAATATTCATCAGTTCCAACATCTCTACTTAATGTTAAATTACATATGCCAATACTTTATTCTAGATCTTTATGCTAAAATAGATTAAAGGAAAACCCAAAATGAAAAAGATTCCGGTCAAATTCGGCCACAAATAATGCAAAACAGGTTCGAGTATGCACTTGAAGTCTATTAGAGTAAGATAAAAATATCGCGATATATTGCGGGACCGTACCGGTACGTATTGTGTTTGAGACGTACTGCAATATACCGGTATACCGGTATTATCGCGCATCCCTACTCGCTGCAGCCCTAGTCCAACCAAACTCCTCACAGCGGTTACGTCACGCGTTGCTACTTAAACCACTGCCTTCACATGAATCACGTGACGCAAGTAGTACCATGTGACTAATGTTTAAATTTAAACGAGCAATAATGGTTAGCCTAAAAAGCGTTAGGCGTAATGTAGCGAAAAATAACATTGAATGATAAAAAATGTGGTTGATTTACACGTTCTGCCAAAGAAATAAGACAAGTTAAATTGAAATATATCAATATATCATTATGAACCAAAATTGTTGAATTCATGGATAAATTACTCCTGAAAGTGAGCAAGATCGGGAATGAGCTGCGTTGTCCACCCAATATGGTCATTGGTCCAACTCACGCTACTTATATGAAGCTTTTGGTTAGAAATCTTAAGTAAGTAGGATAAAATTATATGTGTATGATACTGAAAAATATAACATTTATATATTAAATGACTAGAATAAGTACAGTTATCTATTTAATATTTATTTTGCGTAACATTTTGTTATTCATGCAATTTTACGCACTTTAGGTAACCGTTGTCAGGGTAAAATTAATCTTGTTTTTTTTCAAGTTATTTATTCATACTATTTATTTTTTCCCTTTATGTACTTTGAACATCATATTTTGCTAAAAGAAGACTATATTTATTAAAAATATTAAAATGTAATAGAAAAGATGAAAAAAGTTTTTCGGCTCTATGAGGGACGAATTTACTTGTGGTGGCAGTGGTTATTGATTTGATAAAGGGAGATAACCACTGCGGGGAGTTTGTTGTCCAACCACTTTGTATGCTTTAAGCACTGACACTGGCTTGAAGTTGAACATCAAATTTTATGTTGTCTAGAGTCGATGCATGTGAGATGAATTTTTTCTTCTACTGGGCGGCACTTCTACTACAGCATCTTCTGTAGTAGGGCTTGGGACAGGCTTTAGCTTAATTAAGTAGTTAAGTTTTGTTTGTTTTTGTTGAGTTTAACGTCGTAGCAGTACTTTGTATAGGTCATATAATGGTGGTCAGTCAACCTACTCACTCCTCCTGGAAAGGCTAAGTCTCTGGCTTTGGCTGTTAACCAACTACAAAGTGCACACTTTCGTCAGTGATCGACAACTGCCCTTCGTAATTAAATTCATTGGAAGGAGGGAGAATGGCTGTAGAATTAATTTCATGACCAAGCTCAACGAAAGTATGCCCCACCCAGGAAATCAAACCAACGACCCCTCGATCAGAAGGCTTGCATGCTACCAACTGAGCTAGGCCGGCAGGTAGTTAGGTCAAGGATGAGCTAGTTTGATTATTTATAATTTATATTCATGTTTGTATTGATATATGAAAATGAAATAAAATATTTGATTTTCAAGTTTTAAGTGTAAATCATATCTAACTTTAGTAAGAGATTTGTAAAAGAAATTATAATTCCATTTTAAAAATGATACTGAAAGTTTATAAATATTATTATCTAAGGGAGATAATCCAATGTTTTACTGTACTGGATTTTAAATGTTACATTTGTACTTTTTATTCAATCATTATTTAGAAAATAAATTATCTTTGTAATACAAAATATCATCCGCCTAAAGCTTTGAAATTTGTTGGGAAAAAGTCATGGACCAAGAATCATGGAAGAAAAGGAATTACTTCCCTTTAATAAAAATGCAAAATGCTTTTTTTTTTTCATCTAATTGAAGCATTAAAAAATATAATATTTCATATTTACATAAAAAAAATATATATTCTAGAGATTTAAGCATAAATTAATGTTCAAGAATATTTTTTACAACAAATACTTAGTAAAAATAAAGGTGTATAATTCTCAACACCACTCCTACCGCATGTTCACCAATTTGGCATTTGCCTGGGTGAGTTGGTTTTTGAATTCCCAACTTGGGAATTTTCCTCTTAAATGCAAGGGGGGACTATATCACTTTGAATCCCTAACCCTAGTAACCCTATATACTAGTTTTCTTTAGTTTCTTTCATTATTATACACTCTATCATACCAAAAAAACCCTATTTTTTGAGTAGCAAGGAAAAAAATCAAAGATTTTTTATTAAAATCGTCAGGGAAAGCTGGCAAGTGTTTTCTCGCTAGCGCTCGGTAACGCCCACCGAGCCCCCGCTCCCCCCCCAAATTGGAGATTTAAGGTATAGATGTATTTAATTACTTAATTTCTAGTTTGAAATTGATATTAACTTATAGATATTCTTAAAAACGAAATTCCTGGTTAGACAATTTCATTTCTTTCTCAGAATATGTTTGGAATATATACCTCTTACCCATGTATGAATTCCTGACCTAATTACGTCTTAATTAAGAAGGTAATTAAGTTTTCTGACTAATTAAAGTAAAGGGAGAAAATTCTAAAAAAAAGGATAAAAATTTATGTCCCCTTGTGTCATTTAAATGTGTTTTATGTTAAATTCCCCAGGTGTGTTTTGATAACAGATTTAAATCCTGCCCATTGTTTATTTAAGTAGTTGGTAAGTTAATCAAGTGAAACATTCTTGTTTGACAAGTTTGTAGAATTTCATCTCCAGCAAAGTATTGAATATATATCTATCTCTCTTTACATGTACTTGAAATATGAAAAGAATTGACAGATGTAAAAGCAAAAATAATCAACAATGCCACAAGTATGCAGCAACAGTAGTACATCAAACAGAAACATAAAACTGTTATACCTCATGAAAGTAATGTTGTCCACCATATCACAAATCCGTATCCTTCCTTAACGTATTCCAATCCTTGTTGATGTATTTTAAAGAAAGAGAGAGTTGAAACAGTTGAACACCCCAGGTCATGACCAAGCTTGAACTTTTCATTTCCCCTTATTTCAGCTGTGTAAATTCCAAACCATGCCAAATCCACATTTTCCTACAGAAATCCATCTTCTTAGGCAATATACTAGAAGTGGAGAGTGAATCCAGCTGAATGTAACAAGCAACACCCGCAAACTAGAAGAGCCACACTAATAAATCATACAGTGAAGCTTTCCCAGGTCACGAACAGGCTTGAACTTTTCATTTTCCCTTTTTCAAGTTTTTTAAGTTCCTATGTCCCAGTCCTCATTTTCCTAATCTGTAAACTCTATCTTCAGAATCCACCATACAGGTCTGAAAGGAGATCCTTATCCACAAATGGAGAGTCAAAATTAACAGGTCTATAGCTGAAAAAACAAACAAACAAATTACAATGCACGGTCGGATAAATAATTGGTGCAGAGGATTCAAAGTAGGACCAAAACACATTATGGTACATTGATTGGTAATTAACTGGTGCAGATAATTCCAGTAGAATATAACCAGAACTCGCCTACCTTTCCACAGACCAGAAACTTCTTCAGATACATTCAATGAATGGAAGGGTATAACTGCCCTGTGTGGTATTCAAACCCGTACCCCTTTGGAATCCCTATCAACCACTTAACCACAATCCTTCCTGTTTTCACTAGTCTAGATACTCAACTTCACTAACGCCGAGACAGAGCGGTTAGTGATGACAGTGAGCAGAAAACTAAGGTCAGTACGTAATACGCGGAAAACCCGAGCGGGGCCGAAGGCCCGCGAGGGCTTTGAGCGCTTTTAGACAACGTGTATGACGTACGTTAATTCTTTAAAATTGAAAAAAAACGATAAAATTAATGAAAAATATATAGTCCTATGAGTTTGAAAAACGTCTCCAGTATATGGGGGCCGCCATTTTCATCAATTTTATTAGACGCTTAATCAAACATCTGCTAATCAAGATTAAAGACGCTCTATAGAAAATTGCACAACAAGCGTTCAACGATTCGGATCAATAAATGAAGCAACTGGCGGCTTTTCATTGGATAAAAATATTGGCAGCTTACTCGTGGCCTTTTCCGCTTACAAAATAATTTCAAATGTGCTTTTTTAAGATGCTTATTCCAAGATAACAATCCAAAATATATTTGTCGTTTTATTCGTTCGTTTCCTCATTAAAGTATTTTTTATGACTTTTTACATTGGAAATACTTACCAACGCACCGTTCGTGACGTCGCTAAGAGACGTTCATGATAAAACCGGCACGTTTCCGTGACTTAACGTTACGGAAAGAGGAAAACATTTCTATCTTCATAAATGAATGTTTTATCGAGGCTTGTTTATCTTCATCTCTATTCATAAGATAAATAAATATGTACAATACATTTCTTTCAGAATTGAAATATGATTCCGACATAAAAGAATGAAATGTTGCCTGATTTTTCTGAATGCATAAAATTACGCAGTTATCTCCCCTAGCTTATCTAATTAATAGGCCCTCAAACAAAATAAATCCTTCACAGCGCCGAATATCTTTTCTTTATTTTATTTTGCCAAAGTAACAATCTTATTTTATTATTTAAGTTTTCCGCGCCATAGGTAGCACCTAAGTTCATATTAAACAGGTGGACTGTACCTTGATGGTCCAGATGGAAGAAGGTAGTTTGTGGCTAGATCGCGAATACTGATGACAATATAAGAACACGCATTTTAACATGGAAATAAGCAATGCCACGGCCTGAACCCGGTCCAGACCAATCGGTTCATCGAAACTCTTTCTAAATCAACTAATAACAATAAAATACTCACGATTTTAAGTAAATAATCTGGTAGAAAACTATGATATCTTGTTATTATTGTGGCGTAATATCTACACGCTTGTGAAATTTAAAAAAAACAACAAAGAGAGATAACTGTGGAGGGAGAATTTTGTCTAAATTTTTGTACGAGTTGTCTCTCTTTGACAACAAGTATTTTTAGTATTACAAGAAAACCTCGAAGTTGGCCTGCTCTAATCACGTTTTTTGCTCACCTGTACATAGTTGATTGTTATGAAAATTATTTTTTTCGTCTCTTGAAGACTGTTTTTCGGTCTATCGACGTCTCCAAGGCATTATAACAATTCACACCATAGACGAGAGATCCTGTCTGTATCATGTTTTATATCATTCACGTACCCCGAGTCTAGTAGGATTCTTAATACTAGTTAGATCGAGAATCTTGATAACCTCGGGGTAC
Source organism: Mactra quadrangularis (assembly GCA_025267735.1). Lineage (NCBI taxonomy): Eukaryota > Metazoa > Mollusca > Bivalvia > Venerida > Mactridae > Mactra > Mactra quadrangularis. Next base: position 4,947,162 of record CM046298.1, read on the forward strand.
GAGAATGGTTTTATACATATGCTGAGCTGATTTTTTTAACTTTTACTTTTGCGCTCCTCTCATTGACCTGTGTAAATTGTAAATAAACTTGTACGTCAATCCCCTAGAAGTGATTTTGCACAATTCTGGTAGAAGAAGGCGAAGTTTGTAAGCACATAGACCCTAGATATAATTGATTTATTTTAGCGAACTTCATTATTACCTCTTCATATTATATTTTACATTTATCATTCACCAACAATTGGAAGAACCAGGAAGAAGCATTCTAGTTAATACAATATCATTGGTAATAATAGAGATTTCTTCAAATGCAGGCTTGTTTGTTGCACCATAAAATTCTGAAATGACCAGTCAGCAGATCTATTGAGGTCACTGCTCTGGTATTTCCCCCACACATCAACACCTGGATTTACTGCCAGTACAGGTATAATGGAGGTCAGAACGGGTACCAATGAAGGTCAGAAATATGCAGGTTGAGTGCATCCAAAGAGAAGACTACGGTAGCCTAAAAGGCCTGATCTGAAGTACAGAATACAGACATCCCACTAACTGTACTGGGTTTAATGCCCTCTCAACACAATCTAAGAAATTGACGGGTGTCAGGGCTATTAACCTAGCTTTTCTAGACCCTTGTTAATAACCAGTACTCACTTACCCTTCCACAGACCATGCAACTTCTTCATACATGTATACCTTATCAATGAATAGAAGGGTATATGCCCAAAATTCAGCCAAAATACGTATCATATTTGGCTGATGCCCTGGCGTCGATTGAGGCTTAACCTGAGAAAAAAGTTACACCCCAGCTGTTTTTTTTTCATCTAGATTTTTTTCTAGAACCAGGTCAAATCGTGCCTCAGTCCCTTACTCTGGTCCAGACGAGTCAGATCCGGCATCTGAGGCCCTTCCTGGCACAACATTCTAGTACCCAGAGGTTATCAAGATTCTCGAGCTGGTGTCAAGAATATTGATAGCCTCAGGGAACGAGAATGGGGGTCAGGGAAGCCGTTTCCATGGCTATATCTATTTGTACCACCACAAAGTGTTTAAACACAACCTGCTAAAAATAAACGATCTTTTCTGTGTTTTTTTCTATTTTTGATATACATGTTCATGTACATAAAATATTTAAGAAAAATAAGAAATACAATGTATAATCAATAACAATGTTCTAAGATTTTAAGCTTCCAAACACGGATTGTTTTTTGGAGAATTCTATATCCATTATTCATGTACACGTTTTCCAAAGTCTCTGGCACAAACTATGTCAATTCTCCCTCACCGTCAATGTCAATAGTTATGATAATGCCCCTAAAGCCGCAATAACAAAACATGCAACTGTAACAATAACTATGATCAGGAAGAAAACCCAAAATAATACAAAATCAAGCGAGTCCACAGCGTCCTCCCAGGATACATCAGTCGACAAATTCCGCCTCATCTCCGTCAATTTTATTCCCTTGACATAACCGTGTGTGTTCTGACAACAATTCCATCTTGTCATACGGCGTACACATTTTGCAATTCTTTGTAAACCATCGGGCACTGGTACATCGTGATCTCTGCTCGCTAGCCGAAGTTCCACAATTGTGATTAAAGCGATTAGTGTACTCACTAATGTCATTAGGAAAAGGTATGCTGCAAACGTTGATATTTTCTCCGAATTTTGTGGTAGTTCAGCGCTGATAATTGTTAGGAAGACGGCGAACGCCAAGAAAGCGGTAACTGCAAACCCTGTCTTCTCGCCCGAAGCGGCCGGTAGCGCAAACACAAAGGCATTCAATAAAGCCAACATTACGACTGGTACAAGAATATTAAGAAGGTAGAAAAGTGGCTTCCTCTTTATCTCTAGGGAAAACGTAACGCCGGATTCTATCGTGGTGCTGAAATCAACTGCTTTGGTTGAGACAAGTGTCCATTCACTGTTGGGAGAGTAGAGGCTAATATCAACCCCGCTGGACCCTTGTTTAGCCAGTACAAGGGTTTTGGGGTTACTCCATACCACAAATTTTATATCACAAGTGGTTTTATCGAAAGGGAAATATGTGACATCCACAGTGCATGAACTTTCGAACACGTGGTACGGCCGCCATGTTGCTTGTCCATTCTTTTCGATTTTAACTTTGTGGAATTTGGTTCCAAGACCGGAAAGGGATTCGAATCCGTTCTGTAAAGCCAGGTCAGGTAGCCATACCTCGTTCTGGGGAATCAAAACGTCTGGAATATCACCATTTGTCCATTTGGTATTATCTGAGAGGACTTGATCCGTCCATTTAATCTCAAGGTAGGCTGTTGTTTCCAGTTTCTGTTCAGCGTTATCGAAGTTGTTGATACCCAATAAGTGAAAGTCCACAGATACCTCAATTGCCTGTGTTTGGTCAGTCTTTGGTCTAACCCTAGTATCATAGTCCGTGAAAATAGCTCCTAAATGAGTATTCATTTCAGCAGATGTATATCCTTGCACACATTGCTGTCCATATAATACAAGTACTATCAAGAAAGTCCACACATTCGCCATATTTAAACTCTGAGCTTAAAGCCCTTGCTAAATGTACATGAAATTCAACAAAATTGTTCTTACAAGTCCGAAATCAAAAGTTTAAGTCCTGCCAAATGAAATTCTACTAAAACGTTTTTAAGTCCGAAGTCAGAAGACAATTTTACGCCATTTTTTTCTAAAGAATATTATTAATCTACTATATTTGTCTAATGGACCGATTATTGATTAAAGGCGATATTTCTGTTACAGGCTTGTTGAAAAACAAAGAAAATTCATAGACCATGCAAAGGTGGTTTTCTTTAAATACAAGTAATAAGTATTGTATGGCAATTTTAATGTGTTATTGCCAGGTATCATGGTGCTAACACCAAAACAAATACACGAGCTTGACCCAAATTTATGTCACTGTTATCTGACATATGGGAATATTTGAACCGAATTAAGTAATAAGTTCTTTTATCATTTAAAGTAAAACGTTCTCAAATTCAAGTCAATTAGCAATTTAATTAGCTGAGCGTTTCACTGGATACGAAACTAACCATCAGGATGTATGTTCTAGCTTTACTTAGTTATGCTGCTGTGCTTACAGTTGTGGCATCCACCAGCGCAGACGACATGAGAATTCATCTAAACAACACGATATCTTCTAATTACTACACGTATGTAAGACCAGTTATTGATCAATCCGATGTAGTAAAAGTTACAGCCGACTTGTACCTCATTGGTATAAACGACTTTGATAACGCCGAGCAAATGCTGACGACAACAGCATACCTTGAAATCAAATGGAAAGACGAAATACTAGCTCGGGATTGGTCAGACGCTGGGATTGATACAATGTATGTGCCGCAGAATAACATTTGGGTTCCAGATCTTGCCCTACATAATGGATTTGAAACTTTGTCTGGGCTTGGAAGTAACTTTCTATACCTTAAAGTGGAGAAGGCAGGAGATGTAACTTGGCGTCCATTTCAAATATTTGAAAGCTCTTGTGAAGTTCATGTTACATTTTTTCCGTTTGATAAGACAACGTGTGATTTAAACTTTGTCATCTGGAGCAATTCTAAAACAACAGTGACAATTGAAAAAGGTAGTATTGGCTTGAACACTGACTTCTATGAAACAAATTCAGAATGGGATCTGCTCGCAACCAGCGCGAAGAGTTACACAACATCAAAATCTACTGGCGTCACGTTTTCCATCGAGATTAAGAGAAAACCATTACATTATTTGCTAAACATTCTACTTCCGGTCATCATGTTGGGAATTCTTAACGTCTTCGTCTTTGTTTTACCAGCAAGCTCAGGTGAAAAGACTGGCTACTCTGTCACCGCTTTTCTTTCATTCGCCGTGTTTTTAACTATCATCAGTACTGAGTTACCTCGAAATTCTACGGACATTTCGACTTTTAGTGCCTACCTGTTTATCATGACGTTGGTAAGCACGATCATGGTGGTTTTTACCCTCATCCAACTTCGAATTTCTGTCCGAGACGACAGTAGACCGGTTTCCAGGTACTGGAATGCAATTACAAGGTGCACCAAAAGAGTCCAGTGTGCTCTATGTATTGGCTCCGATCAATCGTCCACCAGCGAGAAAGGCAGCGTAGATGATGGAATTTCTTGGGAAGACGTTACACATGCTATAGATTTTGTTGGATTTTGGAGTTTCCTATTATTCATGGTTCTTTTCACGGCCATCATCTTAATTGTGTCAACCATCGGAGCATCTAACTCATAATGACTTGACACTTGTTTGTAAATGTCGCTATGTTAACATAGGGGGGATATTTATAGTTCCTTAGTTTTGGTTTTCAAAACTTTATAAGCCACTTGTTTCAATTTGTTTTACATCTGATGCGGCATTATACGTTCATTAACAGTTAAGACACGGACACGCCTAAGACCTTCAGCTAACAGTTGCTATGAAGAAATTACTCATCGTATTCTTAACGTCCTTTTCACTACGGTTGTAAGCCCCTTTTACGGGATCAAATTATGCCTATCTAAGAGAAATAACTAGGGATGGGAACGAATACAAATAATGATATTCGAATATTCGTTGTTATAAAGCTAAAAAAGATTCCAAGTATATCATTGCCTCATATTACGATTTTTGTGTTCGAATTTGTTTATCTGAATACTAGGCTACTTTGGTTTATATAGAATTAATAATATCCGGAGTTTCGATGAAAAAATATGGATACATTTTGATTAGCCGTTTCTTCTAAATCGAGTCTTTATGATCTATGTATAACCAAGGTTTGAACAGTTAATTGGGTTCATTAATATAACTTAATTGACATGTGTTTAACAAACATGCAAACTTTAATATATGTTTAATACTTTGATTTTGTTATCAATGGATAATTTAGTGGAACATTCGTACATTTTTGAAGTGGTAGTGTTATGTCCATAATGTGATAAATTTATGCTAAATGTTGGTCAGTTAAGAAAATCTGGACAGCAAACCCATTATAATCATTATCTTATATTGTCTTTATCTAATAAAATTGTACTTTTGTTACTAGAATTATTACAATGTCATGTTAATAAACTTATTGTATGCATTATGTGTTTGCTTGTAAGCTGTGTGCAGTTTGTTTTGTCTGGATTTAATGAGGGTCCATCCGCTGCATAAGGATGCATTATGGGCGGACTCCAGAATGTGACTCTTCATCCCTGGGGAGCATATTATCAAACATCTTACGATAATTTAGCTATACATTATAGAGGGATTTAAGACTAAAATTGGTCGTAAGACCTTTGATACACTCAATGTCAAAAAAAGTGGACGTTTTCACATTTTCAATGTCCCTTCGCCCACATTTTTTTTAAAAACAGAAGGTATCTAAGATTTTTTTCTCACTAGATGATGTATACAACATATATGTACCTCCAACAAGAGTTTTGTCCCTCATTGAACATACTTTCTGGTGAAAACTTTAATCCAAAAATACAAAAACTGTTGATTTTGCGTTGTCCCTGCATAGGGTTATTGTTTTAACTACAATATAATTTTGAAATAATATACCGTTTTGCTGCAAATGATACCTTTACTAGAGGTCATTTGGGGTAATTCAATGAAAACATAACCTTCCGAAATCAGACAAAAAAATTGGCGAAAATTAAAAATTATTTCCCTGTGTCCCCAAATTGGATGTAAGATACGTTAACAGTTATGGACATCATGCATTAAGTCTAAATATTGGCAATTTCACTGGGATTTATGCCAATATGAACTCCCAAGTGGTTAATGTAATAGATAAAAAAGGCTTTTGGCGTCTAAGATCTAATACAGATTAACCATATTTTTTAAATAATGAAAAATTAAATTGTTACTTTAAGATTTAATAAGATACGTTAACTTGTCATATGTTAAAACACATAAGCTAGTTCAGAAAGCAGGCAGAGTTACCTAATTTCACAATGCCTACTTCATGCAGGCATAATCCAGAGATATTTCATCCTCGAAAAGTGCGATATGCTTACTTTATGGTAAAAAATAGTAAATGTCAATAAGATACGTTAACATAAGATACGTTAACACGTACCTGATATTTCAATATTTGTCAAAAATAAATCATCTTTGGATTTACTTTCTAGCCAATTGCCTTGCTAATTACCAAAATTTCCGCTCAAAACAGAAGTTGTAAAGTATTCCTGGCGATTATGACGAAACAATCAAGCATTTTATGACAACTCCAGAAAACTGAAGCGTTCTAGTTATTTTTTATATTTAAGACAGTTAAACTTGCTTTTCATGTGAAACAAAGACAAGTCAGAACAATTGTATGCATTGTACATGTCTTATTTGCTAATTGATACCAACAGACATGAACAATTTTGTTCAATTAACGTATCTTACTCAATGTTAACGTATCTTACATTGTTTAAAAGACATGATATAACAAGCAAATACAAACTTATAGGATGTTAACTTATTAGCATTATAAAGTAAAATGGACAACTTTTGATATAAAACCTAAAAAAAGCATTTCTTTCATTGAGTATTTGACACAACTTATACATTGTAGTAAAGGTTAATGTATCTTTCTTTCCAGCTTATGTATCTTAAAATACTAATGTACAGGAGGTGAAAATAGACTAGAGCTTAATACCAGCAAGGGTACAAGAAATGAAAAATGACAAATGGTCAAATATACCTTCTGAATATGGAGCAAAATTAAATGCTTAATCAAACAAAGTAACAATAAAATGTCTGAGTATTTCAACAAAAGACAATTTATCTGCAAAACACACATTCCGAATGATTTATGAAAAAACAACAACAGAAGAATGCATTACAAATGAGACTTTTACGCACCCAGCACAATCTACAAGTTTAAATGAGAAAGAAAGATAAGGTTTCAGGTAAATTCAATATTGAAAAAGTTCTGAATATAGTTTGAGCAAGTACATCAGTCCAATGTACACGACAGATAGACAAAACAAGATTGTTTTTTGAAAATGCCAATTTGTGACCTAGAAAAACAAAGGGCCACCTTGTAGATTTAAGACAAAGGTCAGCGGCATACAGAAGTTGGTCTTGAAATGATCAGGTGAAAGCGCTTAAACAAAATTATGAACCTTTTTTAAAAAAGAAAAATATACAAAAGTCTTAACATGAATTCAGATTGTAAGGAATTACCATACGACTAAAACTAATGGAAACAAAACATCGTCCAGCACACCAGGATCTAAAACCAAATTAAAACTCAATGGTGCAGGTATAGTTTCGGACATATTTCCACAGAAACTCAAGAGACACTTTTTATGCAAATAATGAAATCGAAAAAGTTTAATTTCATATAACAACGCCACGGTCCAAAACGGTACACCAGCAGAAAGAAGGACAAGTTGAAAATATATTTAGATAGTTGGACTTTAAAAACAAATTGTAGAACCTCTACCTTGTTGAAAAACAAATCGACTATTTTGTTGCAATAAAGCTGACAGCAGCTGTCTAAAGAAATAGATAATATGTAAAGTTATATGAAAATGGACCATATATTTTGAACTCTTAAGTCATGAACTGTTTTTGATAAATGAGTAAGATACGTTAACAGATACAAAATAAATGTTTACAGAAAAATCAAATAAATATGTCTTCTTTCTGATAAATAAACATATTTGAAGCAAAAGAGCTAGCATTGTTTTGATTTTAACATAAATTGTGCCTTAACTTGAACGTCTTTTAAAATAAACGGCAGTGGAACTTATAATATGAATTGAAAAAGTAAGATACGTTACCTTTTTAAGTTTACCAATGTGAACATTTGATTGTTGTCTAAACAAACTAAGTTTAATTTTAGATTATCGTTTTGAAGTGTTTGTAAGCAAATGCTAGCATAAATTTTGTTTATTGATTACATTTACCTTAAATATATGTTAATAATTTTTTAGTAAGATACGTTATTATTTACCTTGTACAAATTAAGTAATTAAACCTTACACTAGAAACATAGTAGCGGCATTAGAACTGGGTTTTTAGTGTGTTCTTACATTGACTTCTGTGCTACGGTTTTATTGTTTTATTAGTGCGAGTATTACCTGAATAAAACGAATTGATTTAGAAACACCTTCAAATTAAAAAAAAACAACCATTGTGTTTATTGTTAAATCAAGGACAAATAGAACTTCATGTCATAAGAAATATATGAATAATTGTCATAAAGTTTACCGTCATACTATGAAATACCTTTTAATAAATAATTATTAGATTTGCTATTGTCTATCGGTTCTAGAAATTTTATTTTAAAAATCTTAACGTATCTTACTTTACATTTATACTACCTTTCGTTAAGCCATGACAACTTTCAGTACAGTCCTTTATAAAATCTCCGATGCGTATTTTCTACTTCCAAATAGGTTAATGTTAAAGATTATAATGATAAAAGATGTTAAACTTCTACTTCATTTTTTATCAATTGTCAAATCCTAATTGTCCACTTTTTTGACATTGAGTGGATAGTACGGGCCCCTGCTGGTTTTTGAGTCTAAATTGAGCCAAATATTGAAAACTTCCTATATATAATTCATATCCAGATAGTTTCTTATATGCCAAAATGTGTTTTTGTCAAAGATAGAAGCTTTGTGTAATTGTATGTGATATATTTATAGGACGCATCATGAAACCAATTTACATGCGCCGTATCGTTTTGAAACCCTAAAACGAAATTAATCACTACCACGAGGGACCCCTATCCCAAAAACCCTGAGCAGTGAATGAGAATATCAACAACGTAAAACAAAATAAGGGACTTTAGTCAATTATTCCCCCTTGTATACTCTTCAAATTGGTAGGTCCAATTAGTTGGATTACTCGGATTTTACCCTTACTTTTCAATGTCAATTTGCCAAAATTAATCTTAAATAATCATTTAATTTATTTGAAATTCAAGCTAAGTATTTTTAAGCTAAAGAACTATTTAAATTTCATCACTTCTGTTAATATCTTCATTAACAAGAAAGATATTAGATGAAATATTTTGTTATCTTTACATAGGAATTCAATGATAAAATCCGAGGATTCCAACTGTAAGAAACTACTTACCAATTGGATTGCTTCAGATTTTATCAGGGAAAGATAACTGAATAAAGTCCCTAATTGAAGAGCTTGGGGTGTAGAACTGCCTCAACGAGGGGGAGAGAACTATTCTATACCATTCTTTCCCCACCCAGGAGAACGGGTACATTCAACTCGTGAAAGTCGAACACAAAGTATCGCTATAACTCGATAGGAAGCAGATTTAAAACGATTGGAAAATCAGAATCCCTAATATAGGGGATAGCAATCCTTCCAAACATTTGTCACTCCCAGGGTATCAATTATTCAACACTAAAGAGTTAAACACGAAACATGTGCCTAAATTTCGTAAAAACAGAGTCCAAGAGCTTCTCCGAACTACAACCTGAAATCTTTAAACCCTTATATGAAATATTAATAACTATTATTTGACTTGAAGCAAGGGCACATTTTTAACATGTCTAGTAATTAAAATAAACGACTTTGACCAAACCTCTTCAAGGAGTGTGAAGCTGTCAGCAGTCTATCAGATCAATTTGGTAAAATGCGCCATTTCGCCGATTGTTATGTGCGGTTAAAATATACAATACAAACTTGTCTAACTCTGTAGGAACATTTTCTATACGCTATTAAATGCTCGAACTCTTCGAACTGTTGCAAATATAGTAAAGATTGGTTTACACAGACTTATTAATTGCCGCCAGATTCAAGACGGCGTCGGACTCTTTGGAGAGTGTAAAATACTTTGATTCAAATTCTATAGTATTTTAGCTCGACCCATGGACCATATACACGTTTATATAAGGTCCTTGCTCGACCCAACTGCTGTATTGTGACCCGTATCGCACCCTGACTGGAGATACGAAGCCCTAATTATGTACAATCCTCAGTATACAAGGACTTCTTGCATGAGTGGAATTTGAAAGTTTTGAAAATACTGAAAACCTACTTTCAAAATACTGAATTAGACAGATTTCATATGAATTACATAGAGTAATTTTACTTTTAAAATACTGAAATCAGTATTAATACTGAAAATTTATAAAGAAGTCATATGGTAATTACTCTTCTTGTTTTCTCGTATTTTCGTATTTTGTCCTGGTTCGAAGAACTTCTCAAAATGAGTTTGGTATCAATTGCCAGTGTGGCCACAAATAATAACAATGTACTTTAACAGTCTACGAAATTAGTGGGTGTCTGGTTGCCCGGGACAATCCTTTTTAGTTCGAACAACCAACTGTTTCTTTTGGGCAACCAAAATACTGCAACTGAGTTATAGAGTTTGCTGTTAAAATGATCTGTTTGGACAACCACTTTCATATCCTTATTTCGTAGGCTGCTATAAGAATATTTCATTAAAATGCACATATGTATACAAACGTAGTAAAACTATTACAGGTGTTCATACCATTTGAGTAAAGGAAACAAGTCATAACAAGTGGGGAAGCCACGAGGGAATTATTATCAAGTTTGGGCAACCAACAATTTCTTTTGGACAACCAAAATTCTGCAAGTGAGATATAGTGCTTGCTCTTAAAATGATCTGTTCAGACAACCACTTTCACATCCTAATTTCGTAGACTGCTATGTAATTCTAAACTTTTTACCATGTTAGATATTTTGATAATGTCATCATAGACTTTTAATGGCCACATTTCGTTGCCTCAATCTAACAATGTCCTATCTCCATTTTTGAAAAAAAAAATGAGACATACATCTCAAGCGATTAGTATGATCTTGTTATATCTTCTAAAAAAAAAACGTTGACTCTATACATTGTTTAATGTGCCTGCCGAGGCTCATGTCTATACAGATTAAAACAATGAAGATATGACATTTTGAACTTTTGAAGCTGATTTCCCAAAAATAAAAATTTGGTAGTTACAGCATAGTTAGAGCAAGACGACAATTTGAAATTATTCTATTATCATACGCAAGGGAGGTAATTACTAAGTCCTGTTAAAAGTTTTTGTCAAATATTCTTAAAATACAAGTTTTGTCATAATTTTACTCGTTGCAATATAATAAACATAATGCAAGATATTATTTTTGTAAGCTTCTATTTTTATTTTTGGGGTTTAACACCGTAGCATAACATTGTATGTAATGGGGTCCAGCGCACCTAACCCAGCTTTCCTGGACCCTTGTCTACATGTATAGCCAGTCCTCACCTACCCTTCCACAAGGCCGGAAACTTCTCTGTATACCTCATTAATGGAGGAAAATTGACATCATTGTCAAATTTTCATGGAAGGGTATAACCTCCCCGGGTAGGTTTTAAACCTGTACCCCCTTCGGAACACTAGATTCGAAATCTAGATGCGCTACCAACTGCGCTACCAACCCGGGTTTGTAAGTTTTTATCATACTTAACTATTATCAACTGATAAATATCAAATTATTATTTATTGTTAAACATGTACAATACACAATGGTTTTTTAAAGATTTTTTTAATATGCTTCAATGATTAGCATAGGCCTACAATACAAATTTTAAGACTTTTGTATTCAAAAGAAATTTTAAACTTCATGACTTCATTTCAACAGTCTTGTATTACAGAGAACAAAAACACCATATATTTGGGTAATTTTTAAAGACATATTAATGTTTAAATAAACAAAGGAATTTGGAAAGCATGGGGCTATTCAATACTATTGTTTTAATCACTGTAAAACTAACATAAAACCCACATTAAAGTATAAAAATCCCCCCAAAATAAACAACTAAGTATCCATTAAATTATTATTTATTTTATTCATAACTTTAATTACATACAATATTTTAACACTTACAGTTTAAAAAGAAATAATAAAGCAACAGGGCCAAATCACTCTTCTCAAAGAGTCGGATACAGGCTGCTTCCCAAGCCAAACTAACACTTTTCCCCCATTTGGTCCACCAAACTCCCCAATCGACATCTGTATTTTCCCCCCCTTTATTACTGGCAATGAAGTGGGTCTATTTTCCCCTAATAAGTGAAAATGCAATGATTTTCCCCAAGAAAAAGGTTGAGGCCCCTTCCCCCAAAAATGGCGTTTCGGTTATGATCAATAAAATTATGAACCTGTATGAAATTAAACATTCAAATCATTATCATAACAACAGTATATTTCAATAGCATTGCAAACACATCATGTATGTATGTAAGAATGACAAATTCATGGAAAAGAACAAAAAATTACTGACAAGATTTTTTACCAAAGGGCCATAACTCATAGAACAATCACTGGACTAAAATCAAAATCGGATATGCACATGTCTGTATGATACCCTGCCCCAGTTTCACAAAAAAACTCAACTTATTACTCAAACTCAATCTTATGTTATGATCATTAATTTTACTTATGTAATCAATGTTACAACAAATGTAGTATCATTAAAATAAAAAAACAGTAATTTAGAAATGTATTATATGAAACAAAACCGACTTACATATTTGAATAAGGGTTAATTTACTTGTTTTGATTTGAGTCTGTTAATGAAATCTTGAGTTAAGTCTCAAGTGAAAATTGATTTTGTGGCTTTAGGTTTATAATGAAACCCATATTTTATGTTAATACATTCTACATATTTCCAATATTATGATAATCTAATAACAGCAATTCCAACTACATTTACAAGCTATTTAGAGACCAAAAACACTTGAGTCTGTTATTGAGTTTGTACTTAAGTTTGTTTGTGAAACTGGGGCCCGGTCTATGTGCTAAGTTTGATTCAAATTCCTACAATTGGTGCTGAAAAATTGAGCAGACAAGTAAAAGCTACATACCGAACGACCAACCAACATGCAGAGTCCTATATACCCCCAAACTGAGTTTCAGGGGGTACATGTATAATGAATGAACATATTGATGGCTCAGTAAAAATAGTGTAACTATATGTTAATAAAGAAAGACCGAGAACTAGTTTAGTTGATATATTTTAATCTCTTTAATATTAATCTTTGATTCAATCATATACAACTATGAGATGATCTCTTCATATTTTAATCTTGTCTTCATACATTCGTGAATTTGTCTCTCAGCATTTTTCTGAAGTAAGGAAAAAACAGGATGATAATTTAAATACATACAATGTAGTGCATTCAGTTCTTAAACAACTTACCAATAATCTTATCAATTACACTAAAAGGCTGGTCAAGACATTGGCCAAAATTGGCCATTTTTTCACCCTTATGTCATATGGCTTTTTCAAGATGCTCTTATTCATTTTCATTACTAATTGACTAACAGATATACAACTTTGCAAAATTATTCCCTTGGCGTTTGTCTCTCAACAAAAAACAATTTCATTCCCAATTCCAGAAACCACTTAAAACATATTATCTTGTGACCATCCTTAATTATTTTTCAGCACTTCGTAAAGTTCAATTATTTTCTGGCAATGAGCGGACTTCAACCCCCAGCAACAAAGAGTGGCACATCCCCCCCAATTGAAATCTCACCCCGGATACATCTTTTGAAGGGAGAGGCATGCAAAAAAGGTCATTTTTAAGCAACTTTTTTTCGAGTGAAATTTACAGGCAAACTATACTTACAAATCAGATTGGTTCAATAAATTTTCTAATATTTCATTATTGTCTTCAATAGCATCAACCATTAAGCTGTTTAATCTATTATCAGTTGATTGTATAGGTAGATGACTGAATGTCTGAAATAAAAACCAACAGTTTGGTTCATATACATAATAATAAGAAGTTCCGAAACAATTCATTTTGTATCAAAAACTTTCCTGCGGGGCTAATTACAATCAAGATTGGATTCCTGTCCCTTACTAGGAAGAAGATGATGATTACGATGACTTGTTATTATCCCATCACAAGAATTTTTTAAAAACATTGAATATAAAAACTTGAATTGTTATAAAACCTAAACTTGTAATATAAGCTATTATTACAAAACAAGTTATATTGTATATAAATGGGGTTGAACATAACACTTGTTTTGTTATTAAACTCTAACTTTAATACAGGTTATTATTACAAAACAAGTTACTATAAAACAGGTTGAATATAAACCCTGTTTTTGTAATGAACATCCAAAATTGTCACACATGTTATTATTAAAATATATTATAATGATTTATAATGAATCTCAAAACAAACAATGTTTGTACCTTTAATTTTTCCACATCTTTTTCCTTCACACAAAGATTAAATAAATCAACTATCTGTCTATGTCTGGAAAGAAATGATAATTGTACATATAAGTATAGTAGTTGCACCTTTCTTTTCACCTGAAATGTCTTGAGTTGACAATTACAAATCAGACACTAGGGCACACTTTTTATATTTATAGTCTTACAAAAATTTTCTTGAAAAAATGAGTATGGTAGGTCGAAAGAAAAATAAAAATATGGGACTATGGGATGAAGCAATATGCAAAGTATTAGGCTGCTGCATGATATAGTTGCTGAGAAAACTGCGACGGAAATTTGTAACGGACGGACGGACGGATGGACGGACGCACGCACGGACAAGGGTAAAACAGTATACCCCCCTCTTCTTCGAAGCGGGGGTATAAAAAAAAGATATAAGATGTCAATTACAATCAGTTTACAAATCCAATTTTTACAAGCTCTGAGTAAAAATTATAATATTTATCTTAGAAATTTACTGTCATTTTCTCAAATTGTGTGATAATTGACACATTGAGCTTATTCGTACTGGGATGGGTTTGGATTTTAACAATGATCAATGTGCAGATGCTTTACAATGATTTTTGCTTACTGACCAATGCAATTTTGGAACAATGATGCTAAAAATCACTTAAAGAAGTGCTCAGAGAGGCAATTCACAGATGTTAACAAACTCCATCAGAAGTCTTCCTGCAAAAAAAACCAGTTACATTCCATCTTTAACAGATATAAAAAATATTTTGAACACCCAAATATGATATAAACAATCATTTACCTGAGAAAACCTTCATATTTGTTGGTATAAAACTTCATGCATGCTTCCCTGTATAATAAAACAAAGAGATTAAGAGTAAGCAGTGCAAGAATAACTACCAAACACTGCATAGATGTTGGCTATGAGACCCAGTTTGCTGCAATTTTGCACTAGCTATCAATTGTTTTGGCTACCTAAATGCATTTGTAACACTAAGCCAATTGTAAGGAATGCAACTTGATTTTGCAACTCAAAAGCAATGTAGTTGCATAGTACTTTGCAAAAATAAGACAGCACTTTATATACATTGTATAAGCTTATATAATAGCTTTTTATATAAGCCTTAAATAGCTTCATGTAAAATGCTGTAAGTCCTTAATGCACCTTTTAAAAATAACAATGTAAATATCTATATCTTTTCATGATTCATCTGGCAAAGTTACTATTTTAGCTCATGTGTATTGTGTTAAAAATCAGTCATGCAGACCTAAATTGTAGTAAAGAAATATACGCTTTAAATTCTCTGATTTTGAAATAAAAAATATTCTGTCATGCACAATTGTATTCATAAGCAACTTAGAAAATGGAAATCATAAGATACCCTGAAAGTCAAGCTAAAGAATAGACAGAAAATCTTACCATGCAGACTCTAACTTCTCATTCTGTATATAAATCTTTATAATGTATGAAAATAACATGTCATCAAATCTGAAATATAAATAATCACAGTCTTCAAAGTTAGCCAGTTGACCGGGGTACTCAACCAAAATCTCTGTCCGTCCAGTGACTTTCTGGAAGTGAAAGGACCGAAGGTCCATCAACATTTTACAAACCCACTTACCAAAATTTAATAAAAACAAGAAATGTAATGTGGAAACCACATTAAAGCCGGATTTAACAACTTTAAAGCAAAAATTACAAAGGGAAATAATCCATAATAAAGGCAGGAAGAGTTGTGGTTACTTTCTAATTCTGTTCATCTAATTCTGTTATCATTGTATGAATTTTGATAAAGATCCCCAGAGAATTCTTTCGAGATTATTTATTGAAAGAATGGTCTAAGTGCTACAATGTTATACATCTATCTATTAAATATAAGTATCTTACATTTGAGATTTAAGTTGTTCAACTTCAAGTCTTTCTTTCAGTAATCTATCAGCTACTTTACATACTGAATCTCTAAACTGTAAATTGAAAATATCAACAGTTAAGATAAAACAATGTAAAATAAAGTTAAATAAAGTTTATCAATACATATAATCCAAAATAACTTTAGAGCTTAAATTTGTAATTTGGAGAAAGTTTTTTCTTCCATAAGACTTAAATATACTGTGATAAAAAGTTCATCTTTGGGTTTTGATCCACTTTCACATGTAATAATTAACATAAACATATTAAAGTGAAAATTTAAGTTCTTATTCATTATAGTAGTTTGAAATAACACAAAAAACAACAACACATATATATTAGAAATATGTTCATTTTCTTTGCAGTTCACAGGTAGTGTTAGTCTTGATATAAGGGCTTCAAAGAATACCTATTTGTAATTAATCTTTTATAATTAATAGATAATGATTGCTAATAAAAAGCGGGCATTCCACCTTATTCCATAATAACTGGCAAAAAAGTAAAATATTATTGAAAAAAAAATCTACAGCAGTGATGCAATTGTTTTGATATTTTTGGTCACACTGATGACAAAAAGTTGTGTGATACAAGCAACATTAATGGTAAATGAAGGTATTGTTAAAGTTCATTAAACTGTCAGCAGCACATAAATAAATCCCACTGATTTAAATATGTGGCAATCAATAGTGTGTACAGAAATACTATAATGAGTATTTAAATCAGTGGGGTTAATGTATGCACTAAAGACAGTTGAATAAAATCTACTAATACAATGATGGATACATCTTACCTCAGTGGGAAATTCAGGCAATGTGAATATATCCAGGAATCTCATTAACAGTCTGTTGTCAACATAGCCAGAGAATGTAATATCTATGTCTGTAAAAACAGTGAGAAATTTGTTTTGTTTGTTTTGTTGGGTTTAACACCATAGCAACACATTGTATAGGTCAAATAACAGTGGTCAGTCAACCTACACACTCTTCCAGGAATTGCTAAACCTCTGGATTTAGCTGTTAACCAACTACTAAGCACATACTTTCATCAGTGACTGACAACTGCCCTACATAATTAAGAATTATTGGTAGTAGGGAGAATGGCCATAGAAAAAATTTCATGACCAAGCTCCATGAAAGTATGCCTCTCCCGGGAATCAAACCCACCATCCTTCGATCAGTAGACTTGCCTGCTACCAATTGAGCTAGCCAGACGGCATACAACAGTGAGAAAATCTCTTAAAATCAATGAGTGAAATACTCTTAAAATCAATGAGTGAAATACTCTTAAAATCAATGAGTGAAATACTCTTAAAATCAATGAGTGAAATACTCTTAAAATCAATGAGTGAAATACTCTTAAAATCAATGAGTGAAATACTCTTAAAACTTAAATCAACTAATCTACACACAAATATTCACAAAGACACTTCTGATATCAGCTCTGGTTCTTCATTAATGGGTATAGGTCTACTGGTATATCTTTTATTGTTAAATTAACATATTAATATTCTGCATCTTTCATGCTTTGTTTATGTATTCTATTTGAGACGATTTTATTAAACTATAAAGTGACACCCTTTCTCCTCTAATATAATACAATGTGAAGAAAAAAGGAAAACCAGTTCCTATGTTTATTTCATTACACGTTTCCACTATTTATTAATCTTCATCAGGTGAAAAAGGTGGTAATAAATATAATTAAACATTTTCACCAAATATTGTTGAATAAAATCCCATCTCATCAAAAAGCATGACAGAAAAATAATACTTGTAAAAGAAAAAATTCCAGGAAAACCTTAGCAAGTGAGTAACTTTTGTAACATAATAAAAATTAGTTGATAAACAACATAAAATTCAATTAAAAAATCTTATGTTACTTAATAAAAATTAGTCGATAAAATCCAACAAACTATCTTACCATTCCATAGTTTCAATACATGTTGATATTCACCATAGGAGTCTAAACATCCTAATATCTTGTATACTACCCCACTAGAAAAACATTTCTGGAAACATAATACAATCAAATAAAAATATACAATAAAAGCTATCACCTTGACATTTCTGATCTAAGTCAGGGACCTATTACATTTGACCTCAAAAGTCTTCACTAAGTTGTTTTTTCTCTCTATGATTTGACTTTGAGGTCTATATCTTTTACCCACATACATTTGTAATTTGTCAGGCAATTCAAAAGAGTACTAAAATATACAGAAATCATAACTCCTTACGTAGCAGTGGTCTGTATTGTCAAATGTCATAATACAGATTTCCTTCATAAACTGCACTATATTGCATTGCTAAATTATTGTTAGATATCCTTATAATACGCTTCTCAGATGTATAAAACAGCACGTATTACCTTATCTTCAAGCTAGCTTTTATCACCACATGGGACATGTGAAGTGTCCACTCACAACTTGGAAGGTTGTGGATTTGATCCCACCTTGGACCAATTTTATTGGATTACATTTGGGACCAAAAGTAATTAACTTGCTAGAAATAAGTGTGGTTGCATCCTTAAATACATTCAATGAGCAGGAATTCAAGGATAAATTTTAGTATGCAGGAAACATACAGTACCCGCCAAAAGTTTGAAGACATTTTCACTTTGTAGGCCTCATGAATAGCTTTTATCGAAAATTTGATGGCTGTTTATTTTGAAATGCCTTTTAATTTTGCTTTATTTTTTGGTTATCATCATAATCACAACTGAGACTATAAATATAGCATCAATGCTATGTTATGAAAAATCATTACTATAAACCTGGTTTTGGAGGCTTTAGGATGTCAGATGCCGAATCTTATAAATGAGTTGCATTTATAAAATTTGTTTTCAATTTATCACAAACCATACCAAATAGCTCAAAAATATTGATTATACAAAAATGATCACCAAAATTCAAGAATTGTCCTAATTTTCTTTTGTCTCCAAACTTTTGGTGGGTACTGTATATACCAGACATATAATACAACACTTGTAGTCCCATGCCTTCAAGCTTTTTATATGGCAAAATGATAAGTGTCTGTTTATGACTAGGAAGCTCATGGTTTCAATCCCATGAATTTTTATCATGTAATACCTACCTGGAACGTTTCATCATATATTCTCATGACATCATCAGGTGACTCAGTGGAACAAACTGTATGTAATAATTCTTGACTGAAATAATAAGTGAATTCTTTTACTTGATATACAATGAAAGGTTGGTTTATTTTATAATTTTAATCATGTATATGAAAATTTAAAAACAAAATGTGATTAGGGTCTGTAAGGATCCATCAAGTTTTGTTACTTTATTTTGTAGCAAAAAGTAGCTAGGGCATATTATATATATACACTCTTTAATACTTCAACTAGAAAATAGATAAAATAAATACTAGGGGATGAGGCGATATGGCAATATATCAATACAGTATCAATACGTCGGGTCACGATACCTTTCATTGCCCAGCTTGATATATCGCAATAAGACCCTGACATTTGTAACCAGGCAAAACACTGCATTGACAAGTGTTTTTTCATCATCCACAGGTTTGTTGTATTTGTTTAAGAAATATAGTCTCAGTGGCTGTTTGTACAGGTCCAGTGAAACTCAACAGTTGACATCTCAACATGAAGTTGCTAATTTATTAGTAAAACTGACTAATGGAAGCATTCCTCTGTAGTGTTTATCTTCAAGATGATCATAGATAAAAAAAATGTGAATATTGTAAATGTTTGTATTTTGACTATAACTGGGTATATCATATAGAATCAAAGCGCTGAAGGCACTGAATTTGTTCGGGTTTGAAAAGTGGAATTCAATTTCCGACTCCAACAAAACATTCGTTCACAAAGAACAGTTCAGTGATATTAGTTTGATAGGTAGGCCAGCACTGTTCCGTTTCAAAACACTTTATACAATCGACCTATAAATACAACAGGTAAACTGGACAGGCGAACTCACTACTGATTTTTTTCACACAATCACCGCAAGTCAAAGAGGTCATTCTTAAAACAATTCAATAACTGCCGCTTAGAAGCTATCATTCATGCACATTTATTCTACTGCATCTGTATGTAAAATAAATGAAGTCCTCTATTCAGACATCATTCAAAATCATTTACTACGATCTTTAAACTTTTCCTATAGAACCATTCTATTACATAAGATGATGTAACATATCTACTGACAACTGGCACAAACAACAGGTCGTGACTGGCTAGTTGATACCATTCTATTTCAGAAATTATTGCGCCTGTCACAGCAGACGATCATTTTGAATTGCTCTATACATATATACTTAGGGACTACTTCTGGATTTTGCACACTTTCAAAATCGGAGAGGGTCTGAATTATGGTACATATATTTGTTCAGGACTGACGTCACGAACAAATAAAAAATCGTCTCCTTTCGTATTGATACATATCATATTGTGTGTTGGCCATATCCCTCATCCCTAATAAATACTTACTGGAAATCTCTATCATCTTTGAGAGAGGTTGTTATATAACTATTACCCATTGCTTCTTTTAATTCATAAACCTTCAGAGCTGCATCTCCTGCTCTATTCCTTGAACACTGAAAAAAAATAGAACATTTTTGCTGATAAAATATCTTGTTGATATTAGCTTGTATTAAAATAACTATTTTATGTTATGAGATACAGCTTTATACACTTTTGCTCCTATCATCTTCTTTTTCAAGGTATGATTCTTAAGTTCTATTAGTCTTTCATAACTTTAAATACCTAAATAATTTTAACTGAATAAAAAGTTACATAATTTCACCAGACTGACTATAATAAATCCAAAGATCTTTGGTGTAGTTTCCAGACCATCGTAGTGTTTGGTCATGAAATATTTTCCACAACCATTTCTGTGCCTTCCTTTTTAAATAAATAAAGTTGAGCAAGTGTCAGTCTCCATTGAAGGTATGAACTAAGTACAATGTTAAAGCTTTGGTTCTTAGATCTAGACCTATTTAAGAACCTTAAGTAGGATGACTGACTGCCGCAATATGATTAACAAGTAAATCTGTGAGCTAATGCTCACTAGTGATACCCCCGCAAAAATCTAAAAATATGCGACAAACAGGAAGTAGATGAGCAAGGAGCATGAAATCGCTTTACACCACATGGGACTATTGGATGAAGCAATATGCAAAGTATTAGGCTGCTGCATGTTATAGTTGCTGAGAAAACTGCGACGGAAATTTTGTAACGGACGGACGCACGCACGGACAAGGGTAAAACAGTATACCCCCCTCTTCTTCGAAGCCGGGGTATAAAAATTGTTGAAATTTGGTGTGCAGTACATTATAGACATAAAAATCTACTTACTATAGATATTGCTTTCATAAAGAAATTATCTGAAAATAACAAAATAAACAAGAATATAAAAAAACAACACATATCAAAGAAGTATCAAAAGCTTGTATATACTGCTATATAACAACCTGATTGTAAAAATAACTTCACTATTTCCTCTAGAACGAATTATTATATGCGTAAACACTCTTCACTTAAAGAAAACTATTCTACTTCTGATGAAATGGTAAAATATTTCTCCAAAAAAGGAAAAAGTGCTTTAAGTTTTCAGTGTCTTATTTTGGGTTCTATGGGGTTTAAATTAGCATGATTTAGAATTCTGACACTTAACCATATCTTATTATTACAAGTACAAATTGTATTGATATGGACATATTGGTTTAGAATTTTTGCCGTCATTGTTTATACCAAATGAATCAGTCCTTGCCTTAACCATTCATGAGCCACACCTCAATTTATTATGTAAAATGTACAGGTAACAGGCAAAATATCAACAAGCCGGGCTACAGTACCCACCAAAAGTTTCAAGACATTTTCACTTAGTAGGCCTTCTGAACTGCTTTTATTTAAAATTTAATTTTGAAATGCTTTTAAGTTTTGCTTTATTTTTTGGTTATCAATATAATTACAACTGTGACTACAAAAATAGCATAAAAACAATGTTATGGAAAAAAATACAATTAACATTGTTTTTGAGGCTTTAGAATGTCAGATGCTGAATATTATAATTGTGTTGCATTCATGAAATTTTTTTAATTTTATCACAAATGATAATTTATAATACCAGTATTAAAAAATATTGATTCGCGAAAGTATAAACTGTAATCATCAAGATTCAAGAGTTGTAGAAAATTTCTTTCGTCTCCAAACTTTTGGTCGGTACAGCCACAACAAGTTGATGATATGTTCTATGGATTTTTCTAGAAAAAAAATAGGTCGAGCGAGCGAAGAAAAAAAAATCAAAAAAATCTTAATTCAGTTGCTATATATAGCGGTTTGACCAAATTTTTATGTAAAAAACTGTCAAAATTAAGGTGCGAGCAAATCCATAGAACATATGATCAATTTGTTGTGGCCTACTGTATATGAAATCATAAATTTTTAATAGCTAAAATCAATTTTCACCAGTCCTAGGCCTCAGACGATGACTTATAAAGTGAAAATTTAACTCCCACCAAAATTACCCAACTATAATATAATGTATTACCTTTGACATCATCTGTATAAACTTTATCTTGATCTACTTGTTGTTTTATATGTGTTAGAATATCTATAAGATCTGAGATCAATGTTTCAGCTGAAATAATTCAATAATTTTATATGTGTTACAATATCTATAAGACCTGAGATCAATGTTTCAGCTGAAATAATTCAATAATTTTATATGTGTTAGAATATCTATAAGATCTGAGAACAATGTTTCAGCTGAAATAATTCAATAATTTTATATGTGTTACAATATCTATAAGACCTGAGATCAATGTTTCAGCTGAAATAATTCAATAATTTTATATGTGTTACAATATCTATAAGACCTGAGATCAATGTTTCAGCTGAAATAATTCAATAATTTTATATGTGTTACAATATCTATAAGATTTGAGATCAATGTTTCAGCTGAAATAATTCAATAATTTTATATGTGTTACAATATCTATTAGATCTGAGATCAATGTTTCAGCTGAAATTATTCAATAATTCTATATGTGTTACAATATCTATAAGATTTGAGATCAATGTTTCAGCTGAAATAATTCAATAATTTTATATGTGTTACAATATCTATAAGATCTGAGATCAATGTTTCAGGTGAAATAATTCAATAATTTTATATGTGTTACAATATCTATAAGACCTGAGATCAATGTTTCAGCTGAAATAATTCAATAATTTTATATGTGTTACAATATCTATAAGACCTGAGATCAATGTTTCAGCTGAAATAATTCAATAATTTTATATGTGTTACAATATCTATAAGATCTGAGAACAATGTTTCAGGTGAAATAATTCAATAATTTTATATGTGTTACAATATCTATAAGACCTGAGATCAATGTTTCAGCTGAAATAATTCAATAATTTTATATGTGTTACAATATCTATAAGACCTGAGATCAATGTTTCAGGTGAAATAATTCAATAATTTTATATGTGTTACAATATCTATAAGATCTGAGATCAATGTTTCAGGTGAAATAATTCAATAATTTTTCATTGCAACATTTAAATAATTCAAGAAATTTAGAGTGTTAGATACATGTATTACTCAGAAAATGGAATATTTTTCACCCAAGTTTAATTTTCTCCATCATAGTACACAGATTTAGACATGCATGCATAGCTAAGTCTTTGCTAGTTTGAATGACACCAACATCTTTTTAATGTGACTGAAATTAAATTCATGGCCCCATATCAAATGTGGTAATCAATGCAGATTTTGGACACAGAAGTAGCCAAATCAATATACTCTGATATCAGCAAACAAAATGAACATTCAATATGATATTCATTATAACATAATTTTGTACCTACAAGAAATACTCAATATACTTCAGACCAACTCCCTAATAAAACCACTTTCTGTCAGAGGGTCAGGTGGTCTTATTAGCGGAAATATACTGTATAAGTATTTAAACTTCAGTTAGGTTATATCTCTTGCTGACTTGAAATACAATTCTTATCTAATTGGCCTATAAAAATAAACATCAACTTACAGGTCTCATCTTTATCACCTCCTAACACTGACAATATCAATGACCATGTCTTCAATGTTGGTTCTAGAAATAAACATGAAAAATTTAGACTTACTAAGTCAACATAAACATCATTGATTGTTACTTAATTACTTTGGAATCCAATCAGGATTGCCTGATATAAAATAAAATATGCTAATACATGTATTACACTGAAAATATTGATCTTGCTTCCTAAAAAAATGTAGCATACATGTATCAGCTATAGATTAGCAGCAGTGTAAACTTTGATAATCAAGATAAAAAGATGCATTTATATATCTCGCAGTAATAAAACCTACAATCCCGATATTTTAAATCAGATGCTCTACTGACTAAGTCAACAAGGCAGGTCTGAATAAAAAAAAAACCAT
Organism: Mactra quadrangularis; assembly: GCA_025267735.1. Classification (NCBI taxonomy): domain Eukaryota; kingdom Metazoa; phylum Mollusca; class Bivalvia; order Venerida; family Mactridae; genus Mactra; species Mactra quadrangularis. Next base: position 4,971,631 of record CM046298.1, read on the forward strand.
ACAAGAAATGTAAAGTGGAAACCACATTAAAGCCAGATTTTCATCAAGACCTGACCATAAATGACAGAGATATCCAACATATTAAAAACTTTCAACACAAAAATTATAAAGGGAAATATTCCATAACTAAGCCAGGTAGAGTTGTGGTAACATTCTATTTCTGTTCATCCCAAGGCAGGTTATTATTGTACAAAGTTTCATAAAGATTGGAAATAAATGGCAGAAATATATGCTAAATTGAAAACTTTAAAGCAATTGTTAACAACACTGGACGCCCACCAAACTGCCCATGTTTCACCAAACTATTAGCCGATATTTTCTTTGAAATATATACTTGTCTCGTTTCAGGAATTTCTTAATCCTTTGGTAATTGCCAGGGATCAAACCTACAATCTCAGGATTTAAAGTCAGATGCTCTACCGACTGAGTTAACAAGAAAGGTCTAAATAAACAACACAACAATAAACACAAATATAATGTTAAGTTCATACCAATGTCTAATGCTTTCATTTCAGCTAATATATTAGGTACATGTTCTTCAGGTTTGAAATCTGTCTTAATGTGTGAGCATCCTTGTAACAAATGATGAAATGTCTCAAGATTAGGAGCTAATCCAGCCTCTTTTACTTTCTTTAAATTGTTCTACAATCAAACATAAAAATATTTGTTTAATAAGAAAAAAAAACAGGTTTTATTTGCTGTTAATCTTTTTGTAAGGCAATGTACATTTTAGGTTGAATTTAAGTTAAAATTGTATCATTTGCCTCTTTTGCTCTGTCTCAGCATTGCCATGGTAACTTTGATCGGCACCTTTTCTTAAAGACAATCACCCAGAGAAATAATTTGGCCAATAGCATATCTGTCAGTAATTTAGTATTGAAATTAGAGCATGGCCTTGAGGGCAATATGCAAGTTTACAGACTGGTTGGTCAGACCAAAGCAAAGATGATGCAAATGAGGTAAAATATATAACAATAAAAATATCCTACCTGAAGTGCCTGCCATGTTGGTGACTTTGATCTTCTAGCAGAATAACTGATAAATTCATTATATGTACCAAGATATACTGAAATATCAAAAGTTGAATTAATTCTTAAAGACTTAATTTGGAATTCTAAGTAATGATTTTTAACCTGCAGTACAACTGCACAAACAAACACGTACAAAAACTATAAGATTAATTTTGTGTTTCATAGTTATCAGCAATATTTACTACAATTAAAGTTTTGTCCTTGCCAGTGCTGGTTGAAAAACCTAATATTTTTAGTCCTGAATAACATTTTTGTATCATGCACCCTGGCTAGGAAAGCAAACAAAAGTCATATATGGTTTTGTTACACAAGAATAGACTCTCTATTACACTAAATTCTTACACATGTGGCATTAAGGATAATAAAGAGGCAAAAGTCCAAAATTAATGTATCAAAAATCTTGCTCCCCCCCCCCCCCCCTTCATAGTAATGTAAGGGCCGATTCTGCAAGGCGAGCACTTTGTATCGCTACCTAGCACTGGAACGTAGATTGAGCAAATTGAATCGCTCGCTAGAAATACGTAGCAAGATTTTTTCTTGCTGGTCGTATAATTCTGAGGGCTTCTGCTTTTTCAAAATGGTTGCCCCCAGTGGGAATGTAGTTCTTTTTTAAGAATACAGGTGTATATTTCATTTAATGCATATATTTCAGCAAATTGGTTAAATAGAATAATCATAGTGATAATTGATAAGAATATTTTTCATTTGTTACAATTCCGAACTTTTTGCTTGAGAAAGTCGCCATCTTGGATTTGCTAGCTTGAAGCAAACCGTTCTGTAGCCTTCTTATGCTAAAAAATTAACATACCTGGTATTTTTGATTTCCACATTTCTTGAATTAAAATCACACCTCTAGACACATTATTCTGTAAAAATATAACTTTATTTAATACATGTAGTAAGAAATATGAACTAATAAAACGCATCATCATGATGCACAGTTTAAATCAATTTTCAAAACACAGCATGTTATGGTAGTTTTAATTTTGGATTCATCCATTTACACTATTGTGTAGCAGTTTCAAAGTATTTATTCTTGTGAATTTTTTTTAATTATTCTGTATGAGTGACACAATGATTAAGAGAGTAGATATTCATCACTTGTTTTTATAAATAATAAAAAAATATTTCTGAATATATTCGTCCCTCCCTATTTTTGACAGACTAATTTTTGTAAATTGACGTGCCAAGTTAAAAAATTCACTTTATACAATTTATTTTAATTTAACAAAAGTGAACCTTGGTCTTACAACTCCATCGCTCTAAAATTACATTAGTGCGCCATGTGGGGTATCGGCAGACAGTTTCATTTTCAAAACAATATTACAAAAAACCCAGAGCTTTAGTCACAATATTATATTAAGTATGTTATACATGAAAACATGTCTATATTTAATGATAAGAATATCAATTGCACCAAAACTAACAAGTAAATCTGTGAGCTAATGCTCACTAGTGATACCCCCGCAAAAATCTAAAAATATGCGACAAACAGGAAGTAGATGAGCAAGGAGCATGAAATTGCTTTACACCACATGGGACTATGGGATGAAGCAATATGCAAAGTATTAGGCTGCTGCATGATATAGTTGCTGAGAAAACTGCGACGGAATTTTGTAACGGACGAAGGACAAGGGTAAAACAGTATACCCCCCCTCTTCTTAGAAGCGGGGGTATAAAAATATCCATTTCATTCTGGGACCCAAAATGTTTAAAATGTGTCCAACAGTTTTGACTGACCATTGCCCCCTCCCCCCTACTTTGTAAATCCTCAGCTGAATGCAGCTTACTAACAATGTCAGAGAGATAAATAAAAAAATAAAAAAGTACCTTTAACAATGCTCGTACAATCCAATTATAGGCATCAGCAGTCTTGTCTGTCAGTGATTCAAATACCTCTGTAGCCAGATGTAGACTGAAAATATCAAATATTTTATAATTAAAGTAGAATTCCCATAATAACTCCTTCAAATGTAATGAACAATTTAGCATAAAAGTAAGCAAAGTTATTTTTTTCAACTGTGAAACCATTTATCACATGCACTTTTACATTTGTAACTCTCTGTTTGATTTCATAATTTGCAAAAAGCTTGTATATAGTTTCTAGATCAAGCAAAAAGCAATGATATGTTTTGGACAAGTTAATAATGTAGGACTTGACCTCTGAAGATTGTATGTCTAATACTGTGAACATAAAACACTCAACCACGATTAACAATTGCAAACTTTTTAATGTTGCTGCAAATTCAGGGAAAATGGCATCATGCACTGAGTTGTAAGATTGATTAATAAGGGTTCATACGTATTTTGAATACCAGAATTCCATGAATTTTCCATGATTCCTCTTATTTTCTATCATACAACAGAAACACAGAACCCAAAACAAGTACAATTATATTTTTGATAACTCACATTTCTTCTTTATACTGTAGCCAATGATTTTTGTTGTTCATAAAATTTCCATTTTTATACGCAGTTGCTACTTGACCAAACATTTAAAGTTGCCATTTATCAATTTTATGTTTGTATTTACGTTTTTCATTCATTTTTATGGTTTGAGTTCAAAATAGACATTAACTTATTTTTTTCCATGGCACATTAAACTCTTTGCATGATATTTTCTAATTTTCCATGACTTTTCCATGATGTTTTTCCTAAAATCAAAATTCCATGATTTTTCCAGAAAAATTTCATTTTCTATGATTTCTTTAGTTTGTATGAACCCTGTTCAATCATGATATTTACAAGATTAAATGATCTCTTAAGGTGCATTAGCTGCAAGCATCTCCTTTGTGGAGACATAGTGTCATCTGATATCTAATGTAGGTTGAAATACCACCTATAAGTCTCCTTAATTAGAATTACCTGAATTCCTTCCCCTGTTTATCTTGACTAATCTGCAAGTCTCTTTTGATGAGATTTTCTTCAGGTAAAAATTTACTTGTAGGTGGGTCCACACCATCAAACACACATAATAATTCTAGAAATCTTAACAATATGTCCTCTGGCACAGTAGAACCTGTTTAATTCATAATATAACAAGAAATGTAATGTGGAAACCACATTAAAGCTGGATTTAAAAACTTTAACACAAAAATTACAAAGGGAAATAATCAATAATAAAGGGGTGGAGTTGTGGTTACTGTCTAATTCTGTTTATCACATGGTATGTTATCAGTGTATGAAGTTTCATAAAGATCTGATAATAAATGGCAGAGATATAATTATGCTAAATTGAAAACTTTAACGCAATTGTTAATGACATCAGACGCCCACTAAACCGCCTACCTGCCTGTCTATGTTTTGCCAAACTATTAGCCGAATTTTTTTGTTGAAAAATCTGGCTAAAAAACGTCTAAATTTGATAATTCAATGTCTGTTTTATGTCTGTGACAAGGTCAGACAAAAATGTGTATTTGCAAGTACTTTTTATTGAGAGTCAAGCCTTTAGAAGACTTTGATTTAAGAATATTTCTAATTGTCCCTACTTTCATTTATTAAGGATATCACAAAAAAATGTGAATTTCTTTGTTTCTATGGTATATGCAAACTATTAGACAATATATTATGTTTTAATGTAGAGCCCTACAATGCTACCTTGTTCAAGCATTCTACTATATACTTCTGAAGCATCTCCAACTTCTCTCAGGTCAATTCTTTCTATCAAAGCTTCAACAGTAGGATCAGTGTATTTATAATCTTCATTCTTTGGCTGGAATGCCTTTAAAGATAAAGCATTCAATGAATACAACAGGGCTCAAATTTAAGCTCACATACTCGCACAATGCAAGTGGATTTTGAAAATTGTGAGTAACTTTTATCTTAACATGCAAATTTAGTGTTGAGTTGTTTGTTTGTGTTTTACGGGGCATCAACACGGAGAGGTTACATCGCCCCTTGGTGAGTTGAAATCGTCACAGAAATATTACTGTCTAAACTAATGAGGCTAAAATCAGCATTGGAACTGCCAGAAAAATAGATAGTATGATCTGTGGCTATACTTACCTGTATTGCTACATTTTACAATGAGTGCCGAAGGAATATGTTTCACCGACGTCATAAGCTTGACATTTCGATTACTAAATAAGTTAAGAGAATTTAAAATCTGAAATCAATAGTTCATAGAGTCAAAAATTTAGAGAAAAAATTCAAGTGCTTTTTTCAATTTGCGAGTTGAAAAAACATCTACTCGCAAAAATTTGCTGACTGATGACTGAAGCTTGCTAAACTGTTTGTTTAACTCTCTATTTATTCATCAGAGTAAAACCTCATCAAAAGCCATACAAGTTCATGCCTAAATAGATAAACAAGAGGGTCCTGAAGACGCTAGATGGCTCACTTGAGAATTAGATTCTAAGGACATCTGACACTAAGTTGTGTATCAAAACTGTGACCCCTGCTTAAGGGCAAATTTTTACCCCAGGAGCATATTTGAACAATTTTTGTATGGGACATTACAATGATTTTTGATTAGATATAATAATAATAATGATAATAATAATAATAATAACAATAATAATAAAGACTTTATTTAACGAGGCTACACATTTGGATAAATCCAATCTTCCATGTGGACCTCAAGAAAACATGTACAAGTCATTTTCTTGAGATCCACATGGAAGATTGGATTTATCCAAATGTGTAGCCTCGTTAAATAAAGTCTTTATTATTACTTTTTATTATTATTATTATATCTAATGAAAATTTGATACATTCCTTCCACCTTTTTACAAACGAGTCACAAGATTTATATAAAGTTTGAATTCAGTTCAAAATGTTAAAAAGATATAACAAACCTCAACATGGGGAGCTGCAGTATTGTGTTCAAATGCTTGTCTGAATTCATTGATCATGTAACGAGCAGTTCTTTTTCCTGATGCTTTACTTAATAAAGCAAATTTCTGAAAAATATAAGCAAATATAAACTACAACACAGTTAGGATTTTTTATAAGCATCTAGATTCAAAAAATATCAGCGATGATAATCTATGATCTTTTCATTGTAAATTGGCCATTTTCACTATGGAAAATATGTAAAACAGTCTAAACAAGAGCTGTCAGAGGAGACAGCATGCTGGACTTAGTTAGTGTTTGTCACAGGAGTCAAAAATATGTATAAGGAGTTATAAACCTAGTCACATGGGATGTGGTTGATAATAAGAAACATATATTTAAAGTTTAAAGTCAATACCTTAAGAAATAAAACAGTTGCAGTAAAAACAAACATTTTTTAAATTTCAAGGGGAGATAATTCTGAAAAAATATATTTGGAGTTATACACCTTGTCACATGAGATGTGGTTGATAATAAGGAATGTACATTTAAAGTTTAAAGTCAAAACCTATAGAAATAAAACAGTTGCAGTAAAAACAAACACTTTTTAAAGAAAACTCTAAGTTCAAGGGGAGATAATTCTGAAAAAAATATATTTGGAGTTATACACCTTGTCACATGAGATGTGGTTGATAATAAGGAATGTACATTTAAAGTTTAAAGTCAAAACCTATAGAAATAAAACAGTTGCAGTAAAAACAAACACTTTTTAAAGAAAACTCTAAGTTCAAGGGGAGATAATTCTGAAAAAATATATTTGGAATTTATACACCTTGTCACATGAGATGTGGTTGATAATAAGGAATGTACATTTAAAGTTTGAAGTCAATACCTAAAGGAATAAAACAGTTGCAGTAAAAACAAACATTTTTGAAAGAAAACTCTAAGTTCAAGGGGAGATAATTCTGAAAAAAATATATTTAGAGTTATGAACCTTGTCACATGAGATGTGGTTGATAATAAGAAGCATATATTTAAAGTTTGAAGTTAATATCTTAAGAAATAACAAAGATATAGGAGAAAGTATTTTACTGCACAAAAACTTTAATCAGTGCACAAAAACTTTAATCAGTTCAAGGGGAGATAATTCTGAAAGAAATGTGTTTGGAGTTATATACCTTGTCACATGAGATGTGGTTGATAGTAAGGAACATATATTTAAAGTTTGAAATTAATATCTTAAGAAATAACAAAGATATAGAAGAAAGTATTTTACTGCACAAAAACTTTAATCAGAAAGGTGGACGCGGACGCGGACGCCGACGCCGACGCTGGGGCGAGTAGGAGAGCTCTACATTACTACGTAAAGTCGAGCTAAAAATTAGCAATCTGATTAAAACCTGATCTAAAATTTTCTGCTTGCCTACTCGCTAATTTAGATCTGGCCTTTTTCAAAAGAAGGTCACGTTCAGACGACCTCTTCTCATCATAATATTCATGACGAAATTGTTATGATACGTAACTTGTTTACATCATCTACGTCACGCAATTTGCAACCAATTTCATATCCTAATTTCATTGACTGTAAAATATAACTAAAATTTCACAACGCCTGAATATTATACAACATAAGATAGCACTCTTGGACTACATAACAAATTTTTTATTAGCACTTGACTTTTTGTTCACAAAATGGAATTTTTACTTGATAAGTTATTAGGCTGTTTTTTTTAATTCAATCATATCTACAAATTCTATTTTAGATATGGTTTTCATTGAATAACAAAAACGTTGGCCAAATAAAGTAGATCCCCCATTAGAACACTCACGACTGATTTTGGTGGTTTTGATCCATGGACAACTGGCTTAATTCCAAGACAGGTATGATAAATAAAAAATAATTCTTACCTGACCACTGTAAGCCTTGGGCAAGAAAGCAGGGTCATCTATCATTGAGTACAAAGAGGCAGTGGGATCCTATACATAGAAATATTATTTGAATATGAGTAAATCATAGGAGAGTAAGAAAGTCTTTGACCCTGCATGAAATAATTTGTAAACCATGCAATCACTAGACAAAATTTGTGATTGAATGAAATTGTGCAGGAATGAAGTTTTGAGAAGTCCAGTAATTGCCTTACAACCCTTAGATACCCATCCATTCTGTTGGATTTCAGTATTAATTAGATCTTATAGACAGAATATAACCTAATTTATACAACAAGATTAGATTTCATTTTGTTCAGTGGGTAAAACCCAGTTTGAATATGTTCTTATGAGATACTCCACACTCCTGGAAGCTTTAATTAGCAACAATATAGTAATTAAAGGCTAATACTATCAGCTCAAACTTATAACAAGTTTCCTGAGGAGTCATGGATTTGATTCCCAGGGTGAACTTACTCTTACAGAGCTTGGTCATAAAATAATTTCTACTACTATTCTCCATCCTACAACTGATTATAAATCATGTTGGGCAGTTGTCAGTCCCTGAGGGAAGAATGTGCCTAGTAAACCGATTAACAGCTAAATCCAGAGATTTCCTGAACAGAGACAAGGTAGACTGACATGATAAGACCTATACAATGAGTTGCTACGGCGTAAAACGCAATAGTTAAACTAAAAGAAAACAAACCATAAAAACTTAAATAAAGTATTTCCGAGTAAGACTTAAGTAAACTATTTGATAAAAAAAATCAAAATAATGTACAAAGACTATACCCTTTTAACAGTAGATGACAGAGCCTCTAAAATTGCAGTAGCGTCCCTCTTTTTTCTCTTAGGTATTTTTATTTGTCCTCTAGGTATATTTCCAGAAGCCTTTGGCCCCTCTGATACATCATTTAAAGAGCTAGATGAGACGGCTTCTCCATGCAGACAACTCAAGCAGTATGTGCTGTGAATAAATGAACTAATCATGATAAAATGCATCATAAATCAACAGAATATGTATAATAAAATTATATACTTTTTCATGTACAATATATTCTAGGGATTTCTCAAGTTCACAAGCGATAACTAATCAGGCATAAAATATAGACACCACAATTAATCCCAGATTTCTACATTGCATGCTCCACTAAAAGCAAACCCTGACATGCAACAGGTGACCAGAAAAAGGTCAGACAATTTACAAAATATCTGCTCCTTTTATGCGCTTGCCATACAAGGATAATAACAAATATAGTATCTGTCTAAGGAATAATATTGAAACCAAACATGGTTTTAAATGTTCAAAATCTGAAATGGCATCTCATAAAACCACACATGCAGCCTAGACAAGAAGGGATGACTACAAATCCTAGACTCAGAGGCTACAATTCTAAATCTGTAATCCTAGCCACGGCAGTATCATGAGTATACATGTCTTACTATGGAATGGGTGGCACTCTGAATTCAGTATCCTGCCCAGTGATCATTATGCACAGTGATCCTATCTGAATTCAATTGTGAGAAATTAATTAAAACCTACTGTCACTAATAAAGAATATAAATCTTGAAATAAAAGGATTAATTATTGATTAGGCTGTACCTTGACTCAAATTTACTATAAGGCCATCCGAACATAGTAAACATCCGAATATGGTACTACTTTAGAAAGGTCCGAATCGGCCATTTAACACAAATGGTAGAAGAGATATTAGCATAATTGAGTTAGTTTAATATTTTTACTTAAACGACAAGTTTTTAAATCAAATAAGCAAACTTACCGCGGCAAATGCAGCACTTTGAGTAATGAAGGTCGCATGCCAATGGAAGCAGTCATTTTTGTAAAGGGAAGTAACCTTAGTGGAAAGTTTGTGGAATTTGTCTTGGTTGTCTCCCTTGGTGCATTTTCTTAGTTTGTATTCAGTTGCCGTGAGTTATTGGTAAGATTTTAAAAAATCATGATTGATTTGATATTTAGCTTTTTTTAAATGATACTTTTGATTGTCATTATCTAATACACAAAATTATGTACAGTTTCATTTGTTTTTGTTAAATTTACCAAATGTTTATTTTTTATTGAATAATAATTCGGATAATGACATAATTCGGATAAAGTAATAAACTGTTGCTAGTAAAGCCATTTTGAAGTTATAATTGAAATATTAAACTGGTAAAATATTCTATTACAAATCAGATCAATTGGATATGGGTCCTAATTATGGTCACTCCTGTCTCATATGCAAAGTGATCAAATATAGTCTCTTGCCTTGATACCCGGAATTCAACAGTTCAGGAACGAACTTGAGCCAGAGACATGATACTGTTATCTATATTTCAGGGTTTATTCAATTATCTGGAACGTTCTGTAACTTTAGGGTTGGAACAACCTGATCCAAAGACAACTAAACCTGAGACAACTCAATCCCCTTCTAACAGATTGAGTTGTCCAAATTTGAGTTGAGTTATCCGCGGGTTGACTTGTCTTCGGGATGAGTTGAGACTCTCGTACATGTAGGCCTAGGTCTAATTGTTACTCAAATGTTCTTTGACATCAACCTATGGTTGCTACATAATCATGATGCTCATTCCTTGTAATAACATTACTGTACTGTTCAATTTTTACTTCAGCTTAGACTGAAAATGACTTGTTAATAGAGAGAGAGTATTTTATTTTATGCTATGGCCAGTGCTCGTGCTGGTTCTGGAAGGGGGCGTGTCACACCTGGAGGAAAACAATCCACAGTTCCAACCAAGAGTGCTAGTAGTGGTAGTCGTTTAGCAAGACCATCTGACAGATTGAATCCTAAAACAATAGACCCAGTATGTATATTTTATTAATGTTTTGTATAAATTTTAATAATAACTATTATTTTGTATTTATAATCATATAAATTGTATTGCGACTTTGGGAGGAGGCATGGTCTACTGGTTACAATGAAGTAGTAGCCAGTTTTGTGTTGGTTTAAATCACATCCAAATCATAGGTGCTAAGCACAATTTTTTTCCAATTTATACACTTATATGAGTGTATGATTGGGGGAAAAATTGTGCTGAACACCTATGATCCAAATCATACCCTTTTGTGTTACATAACTACAGTACCTTTCCACTCATTATCAATAAATATAGATACATGTATCCTTATTGTGTATGGGAATTATCAAACAAATACAGAGTATTTAAATTGGTAGAATATATCTAAATCACTAGGGTTATTGTATGTACCACTGGCAGTTGAATAAGATTTAACAATACACTTATACATAGTTTTATACCTTTTATGTTTCATTTATATTTCAGTTTTCTAACTCTGGTAAAGGCCAATCAGTATTTTCAAGTATTTATTCCAATGGAGGAATACCTTGTAGGTATGTAAAAAAAGATTTCAGTTTGATTGTTATTCTTCTTAACTATGGCTGTAGTACAGTGGCGACACACTCAACTTCTAATCTGCTCTCATTGTCATTTGTCTCATTGGCACATGCAAAATCAAATATGCGTATGTTAGATAACTTAAGTGAACAGAGTGGTGCATCAATGTCCAGTTTTATTCCACAGCAATATTGGAGTGACCTTAAAGTTTAGCCATAATCCAACACTTTTGTGAAAGCGCAATTTTGATTGGTTCTAACATTAGCTTAGAATATTTACTTAAAGAAAAGCAAAAACATCTGTTTCTGTTTGGCCCCTATAAATGTTAAATGTCCCCAACAATTTTGACCTATAGATGGCTTATAGGGTCGTTTGACCTAACAATTTTAAATCCTTGGCAAAGTACTGATTGCTATTATTATTGCTGATATTTTTGCAGATTAGTACATGGCTCAGTGAAACATAAACTTAATTGGGATACTCAACCTGAACATGTCCCATTTGATCCTACATTAGTTACTTTAGCTGAGGTAATGTATTTTATATCATTTAATTATTAGTGTGATTGATTGATTTTTCTTAAGCAGAGCTAATGTTTACCTAGATCAATAAGTGTGAAAGGGGAAGAATTGAAACTCCACAAATGATTAACAATGTTTGTTTACTCATTCAGTTACTGTTGTGAAAGAATAACCCTTTTCCCAGTTTTAGAAATAGAGATTAATACACAGCAAATGAGGGCCTGATTGCAGTTGTCAGTCCACTTGAATGAACTCTGCCCCTAGAGCTTTAGTTCTGGAAAAAAATAATAAGTTGTTTGATTGTCATTTAAAAAGACAAATGCGAGACAAATGTATTAATAATCACGTAATAATGTTTTAAGAAGAGTGATTACATATAATGATATTTGTGGTGTTTCATTGTAGGGTCTAAAGGAAACCGTCCATCCATATGCTTTTGTTGCAAGAAATGGATTTAAGGAATTATTAGAAGTACCTGGATGTGCTGTTAAAGTGATTCCATTATTACCTAAACTGACTGTTGGTATCAGGGGAGCATTGGTTAGTATAGTCTTAATCCTAAATTGTTATAAGCACCTGACTGACTTAGATTTTTTGCGTTAAAATAGGACAAAATCAAAATTTCACAATTATTAGCGGATAATTTTGAACCAAAAACTGCCAAATGTTACCGCAGCCATTCAATGTCTTTTTTTTGTTTTTGGCAGTGTCAGAAACTTATATGTGTTTCTGCAAGGTATTTTTATGATAGTAAAGAGTGTAACAGACATTGATAAAAGAAAAATTAGTAATTGTTCATTTAAAAAAAAACTTTTTGCAAATTGTCCCACAAGTTATGTTCTGAAATTTTATGTCTGCCATACTAAATTTTGATGTAAATGGTCAAAGACTAGAATTAGTCACATGTATATGCTATGTTGTATCTATTGTAGGGACATAAAGATCCTGATGTTGTATCTAGCGGTCTAGATGCTGCTTGTCAATTAAGTGACGTAGTTGGTCCAGCATTAAATCCTCATCTTAATAAACTACTTGTACCGGTAAGTCGTACCTTTGTTTTTGATCTTCTCAGTGGTGAGTCAGCACTGGCTTGTGGGGTCTGTATTATCAATGGTCAAACAACCAAGTTTAGTAATAAATTCCTTTATTTTGTATGGGTAAATGAGTTATTACATTTACACAGAAGTGATTGATTGATAATAGGCATTAATTTTGTTTTAAATGCCATAAGAATAATGAAACAATTGATCATTGCATATTTACTATAGTAAGATTTTGATAATATGCTGCCTTTGTTCCTTATTGAGAACAGCAGGAAATATGGGCTGAAAACACTTCTCCAGGAAAATTGTGATAATGTTGACACAGCATTAAATGCAAACCATATAAAATATTGTTGGCTCCAATGGCTCCAAACTGGGGACTTCATATCATGGCCCAACGTCAACAGTGACATGGTTAGAAGAACAAATATTTCATATTAATTTGCATTTTGTTATCAATATCTGTCTATAACTAAACATTAGACAATTCAATCATTATATTGTTTAAATAATAAAATTTATATATGTAGGTGTCCAAACATATGAGTGATAAAAGATTAAAAGATAAAGTTGTAGATACATTACATGTATTAGAAAGTAATGGTGGAAGAGTGAGTATGATTTATTGTCTCCCCATGGACTCTGGACCCCAATGGCAAATTTTAGCTTCAATTTTGCATGGACGATGCTAATGAAGTTAAAGCTTTTTAAAATCTTATATCTTCATTACTATTTAAGATATTTAATTGAAAGTCGGTATATTTATGCATTGCTACTATCAATCATAGTGTCAAGGGACATAATTGTGGAATTTAGGAGTTATGCCCTTATAAACTTAAAAATTGCAAGTTTTTCCTGAAACATTATCTTATATACTGACCAAGATATTTATATCTAAGTTAGTAAGTTTTTTTCATGTGTACTACATTGAAGGGATGTAACTCTGAATAGATTGTTTTTAGATCAAGTGATTGCTAGCTAGCACTTTGTCCCCTGGTTCCCTTAATTTGATATCAAATTAAGTATTCCTTTTGGTGTGAGAAGAGTACCAAAGCACAAAGCGCTAGCTAGCAATATGTTTAGGAAACTTGCACCAAGACTGTGAAATAAAACCATTAGACCAATTGCATAAAATGGAACTTTTAAGTATTTTGACTTTGATATTTATTCAGTTTATACTTGTAATTCATGTTTGTTAACTATACTTTCAGGAATGTCTACCAATGATCAAGATAAAGATTCCAACATATTCTTCTATATTTATGTGATAACTTGTTTCCATGGCAACCAGACTGTGTACATCTCATTTAATATTGATGGGTCCATGCAAAACTAGTCTACATCCTTTTATATTTATACATTGATGAGTTAGCACAAATCTAGGCTGACTACTTTTTGACATGGATTGCATAAGCAGTTCAAGTCTTAGTAAGCAACATATTTTGTAATGCATCACAAAATGTCACGGACGTAAACATTCGACCGACATGCACAGTCAGATTCAGTACAACAGTTTGTAGTTGGGTTAACTCAAAGCATGAATAAATAGTCCCCTCATTAACGATATATAAAGTATCAAATACTCTTGTTGTCAACGCACATTAAAATATCATTGTTAATTCCATTTTAACATTTTCGATTTAAGAACCCCCATACATCTACTAAAATATAGATAACAAGTTATGTAACCTCTGACCCATTTCTGTTCTTTTCGTACATTCAACTGGATCCCTGACATGCTTAAAAAAGACACGCTTGCAATTTTTCACTGTCTAAAAAAAGGATCATATACCTGTGGTGTAGGAAATCATAATTGGTTGCTTCGTTGTTTTTTTTTTAGCTGTATCAGCGTCATGATCCTTCGTTATACATTTTGTTTGTGAATTTTAAACCCCGCAAGTCCTCTTTCTAATGACACCACCAAATTTTTGCTCTGTGAAATCCATGTTTGGACAGCGCTGTTGGCACTTTGATTTATTAAGAAGGATGTGAACTAGTTCTGTGTTGATTCATGGGTGTAGACAAGCAAGTTCTGCTCAAACACATCAATATATAATACAAATTTAGAGCCATAGAGATTGTTTTTTTTTCATGAAGCATGGTAAGTTATGACAGATAGTTTCTTAAAACAGAAGAAATTGAAATATTTAAACCTTTAAGCCTATTGATCAATTATCACTGCTGTAGACTGTTGACAATGTTGATTTTTTTAAATTTTTAGTACATGTATATCACTGTATACAGGGATCAGGAATTGTCACAGTATACAGGGATCAGTAATTATCTCAGTATACAGGGATCAGGAATTGTCACAGTATACAGGGATCAGTAATTATCTCAGTATACAGGGATCAGTTGTTATCTCAGTATACAGGGATCAGTTGTTATCTCAGTATACAGGGATCAGGAATTGTCACAGTATACAGGGATCAGTAATTATCTCAGTATACAGGGATCAGTTGTTATCTCAGTATACAGGGATCAGGAATTGTCACAGTATACAGGGATCAGTACAGGAATTGTCACAGTATACAGGGATCAGTAATTATCTCAGTATACAGGGATCAGTTGTTATCTCAGTATACAGGGATCAGGAATTGTCACAGTATACAGGGATCAGTAATTATCTCAGTATACAGGGATCAGGAATTGTCACAATCTACAGCGATCAGTAATTGTCACATTATTCAGGGATCAGTAATTGTCACATTATTCAGGGATCAGTAATTATTACAGTATACAGGGACCAGTTATTATCTCAGTAATTAATGAATCTCTCATCATAAGTTTTATGTATGGCCAAAAAGATGTATTGTTAAATTTTATTCAACTGTCAGTGGTGTATACATTAACCTTGCTGCTTTTAATACTCACTACAGTACCAGGGCTCGACAAATCCACCCGTCCACTTGTAATTACTTTTAGGAATCGACTCAGGACTAGTTGTTTTCTGGCCACGCTCGTCCTGCAGAATGAGTGAAATTTCTTGCCAAAATAATCAAATTTCAAGTTTTATATACGTATGTACATAGTGGTATCTAAAACACAATAAACTGAAAACATTGATTAGATTGCATTTTGTTTCTAGAAAATGCCATCATATACAACAAATAACTTGATTGTTACTGCTTCATACAAGTTAGTTGTTTTTTCCTTTAGTGAAGTACAAGACGAGTTCAAATTGCAGCAGGATAAGTGAAAATTCCAAGCTGCTTGTCCTGCAGAAAGTGTTGCTTCCAAAGCATTTGTGGAACCCTGAGTACTTTTGTACTCATGATGGATTAAAAAACGTTACTCAGTAACAACGATTATCAAATGAAAATCAAGTAATTAAATCAGTGGGATGAATGTATGTACCATTGACAGTTGAATAGAATTTACCAATTTACCAATAGTATTATAATCTTGTTGCAATGTCTAAGGGACCAACACAGTACTGATTTAGATTGCAACAGGTCCTCAAATTAACTCTCAGCTTATCACCCTTAGCTACAAAAATTCTGCTGGTGATTGAAATTGAGACTACTTGTATTTATATCTATGTTTGTTAGTTTAAAGATGAATCCACCTTTTTACCATTATAGTATTTCATTACATCGTTATAAGGGGGCCTTTTATATGAACATTGCACATTAACCTATGGGTGTTTTAGGGGACCATGCTAAAACAAATTAAACAGTATTGTTGTCGAATATTATCTTACATGTATGTGTTTCATTGTGATTATTGTAAACTAATATGTATTTGTTAAGTTTTGCTAGTGTTTTCATTGTTAATATTAACTACAGTTTGTTTTTTCTCAACTGTCAAAACATGAATAATTTCACGGTGACTTCTTGCTCTTTGTCTAACACTCGTGATATTGAAATAGTTTGTAATCATTCACCGTGAAATTATTCTAACTTTGACAGTTTAAAAAAAATGGACTATACATCTTTTCAAATAGTCTATCCTTGAGGTGGAATTCCTATGACTCAAAACTCTGTTTTTTACCACAAAATATTTCTTAGAAAATGACATCTAATTGTACCTTAAATGGGGTTAACATTTTTGTTCATAAAATCCACTGAACATGTATATTTACATAACTACTCATAGCAGACACACTAACTTACACACTAATAAATGAACTAATTCTGTTAAACAGTTTAGTCGATGCCATACTTTGCCAGAAACTTAAGACCATTTGTATATTTCTAAAATATTTTAACATTTTGTTTAGGTTTAGCCAGACTTTATCATCGATCATTTAGAAAAGGTAGTATCTTATCTAAGAAAAAAATCTAACTAAACTTTTCTCATTCTGAAGAAGTATTCCCTTGAAAATTCATAATTTGATTTTGTTTACTTGAGCTCCCTGAATAGTTGGGGGCTGTCTGTGGACTGCTCTTTTATTATAATACAGTTGTTAGATATTTGATTTTTGTTTGGTGCTTATAGGAACCATGTCTCAATACACAGTGTAACCATGTAGTGAAATATAATGTAGGTTGATTTTATTGTATTGTATAGATTTTGCTTGTTCTTGTATTATATCCACTTGTAGCCTAAATTACATAATAAATCAGTATTGTATGTATTACATGTTTACTCTATATACCATGCTATGCTATAAACATGTATCCATTGAGTATGAACTTATGGGCATGTTCTACAATGCGATCGCTAGCTAGTGCTATGGAGATTTCCTATAGAATGGTCTGCTACGATGCAGCAAATTGAATTGCTAGCTAACAATACTTAGCAAGTTTTTTTCTTGCTAGCCGTATCATTTGGATCTTTTCTGCTTATTTCAAAATGGCTTCCCCCTGTGGGAACGTTTTTCTTTTTCAAGAATACTGATATATATTTTATTTAATGCATATATTTTGTCAAAGTGGTAAAATAGAATAATCATGGGGACAATCGATTTAAATATTTTTCATTAGTTACAATTCTGAACTTTTTGTTTGAAAAAGTCACCATCTTGGATTTGCTAGCTTGAAGCTAACCATTCTATAGACCATATATACTACAAAAAATTGCTATCAAAAAGTGCTAGCTAGCGATTACCTTGTGGAACGTGCTCATAATTTCATGACGTGCCCTATATTGTTATATTTTAGTCAACTGTCAACGGTGCATTCATTGTATTTGCTGAAAAATTCTCTTTACCTCTGTTCTTATAACCAAGAGAAATAGTTATCTGTATATTTGTACAGGGATTATCATACAAATATCTAGTTTTTAAATCTAGGGGTTTATGCTGGATTTGGAATCTCATTTCCTGAAAGGGCCACGGGTTTGAATCCCACCTGGGGAGGTTATACCCTTCCATGAAAATTTGAAAATAATGTCTATTTTCCTATGTTGATTAGATAATATGGAGAAGTTTCTGGCCTTGTGGAAGGGTAGGTGAGTACTAGTTATAGCCAAAGGTCATTGAAAGCTAGGTTATGTGTGCTGGATGCCGCAAAATGACCTACATTGTGTTGACACGGCATTAAACCCAGTAAAAAAAAATAATGTATGGGCCTCTGACTATTAAGTAAAAGTTAACAATATACAGGTGTTAACTCATACTTTGATATTTTAATCCAAGTACAAGCAATTATAATTATATATATTAGTGATAAATTATATATGTTTTTGATTTGGGGGAAAGGAATTTCTGGTAAAAATCAATATATTATAATATTATGTAAGTAACATTGGCTATCAGTATTTTTGTTATGTATATATCACTTTATGTGTATTTGTTTGTTTAACTTTGTTTAATTAAACATTTAAATTGGAATAAAATATTGCTTGCTTTGTTGTTCCTTCAGTGTTGGTGTTGAAAAGGTCAAGGTCATATATGATATGACTTTGTTGACTCCAAAGGTCAAGGTCATAGATTATATGACTTGGTTGACTCCAAAGGTCAATGTCATAGATTATATGACTTTGTTGACTCCAAAGGTCAAGGTCATAGATTATATGACTTTGTTGACTCCAAATGTCAAGGTCATAGATTATATGACTTGGTCGACTCCAAAGGTCAAGGTAATAGATTATATGACTTTGTTGACTCCAAAGGTCAAGGTCATAGATTATATGACTTTGTTGACTCCAAATGTCAAGGTCATAGATTATATGACTTGGTCGACTCCAAAGGTCAAGGTAATAGATTATATGACTTTGTTGACTCCAAAGGTCAAGGCAAGAGGTTATACAACATTCTTGTCTCAAATCTGTGCAAACAAATATTTTTTACCCCTGTGTTATGATCTCCTAGTCTGGATTACCTTCCCCTTACCACTATCGTTATAGGGTCAGGCAAACCGTTGTCATGGTGGCCTCCTCAGTTATTATTCAGGTATTACATTTTTTTATCTTGCATGATCATTTGCTGACAATAGTTACTTTAGTACTTTTCTTTAAAAACACCTCTTGAGGGATATTTTATCACATTCAGTGATAGGTCTAGATTAACATGGTTTTCAAATATATTTATAACTCTAAATCGACATATGGGGAATTCGGCCCTAAGCTGGAATAAAAGACAAATTTTTGGTCTTGGTAGAAAACAAAAAAAACCAAACACATTCTAAGAGATTTCACTATATTTTCTGTATAAAATCATTTAACATAATAAGATAAGAATGTATTATATACACAATGTATTTCTGACTAAATTTTTGAATGGATAAAATGATAGTCATGCATGCATTAAAATAACAGGAGTATTGCATAGTAAATATGATAATAAAATATGAAGTAAATGTTTCAATTACAGTTAGAAAATTGTCATTTCTTACTAAATAACAAGTTTTAAAAATCTGTAATCCAGTGGTAAGATGTCAATTGAATAGGGATCTAGAAGTTTAAAATGTAAATACTATTAGAATAACTTAGTCTGATGTTAATTTGCAAAGGCCTAGTCAAGCTGAATCTCATTTCAATAGAAGTCATAAAATAAAAAATGACTAAAGGGAGGTAACTCAGTTTGTTAAAATATTGTTTTGTACCAAATTTATATTAGGTTAGTTCCCATTGACAGACTATTCAAAACACAGTTTAAATATCAAACAATCTAAAAATGACTTCATTTGTGAATTATTAAAAATTGCAGACTGAATTATGTGCTAAATAATGTAACATGTTTTCTAAACTCTGATTTTCCAACCAGATAGACCAAGCAAGTTTTCACAAATATAAACAATCATGCAATTAGAAAAAGTTAGTAAAAACAATGTAAAACATTAACATAATGAGATGTCAAATAAAACGTATTATTTACAATAAAAGGAAATAATGTTGGTTATAATGAGGGACTTTAAAATAATGCTGGCAAGCAACTGGAATCATGAAGATGATCGAATAATTTAAGTACTGTTAAAATATAGCTTTCTAATTGGCTTATTGTCAATTACAAATTATATACAATGACATGCTTATTGTTAAATTGTATTCAACTGTCAGTGGCGTATATATTAATCCCGCTGAATTAAATACTCTCTACAGTACATTGTACTTCTGTGGTGCTTTTCACAAAAATCTTACAATAAAAGTCATCGTAAGTCAAAAACAAGAAACATTTATAATATGGTCACAGTTTTAACCAATCAATTCCAAATATCATTGAATTATGTAGAATATTGTATACCTTTTGAATATCATATCATAATTTTGTTTATTATCCTTCTGACTTTGAACTGCAAAATTTATTAAAATGACTTACGATAACTTTTTTCGTAAGAATTTTCATGAAAAGGTGCACAGTAGTTCTCCTGATTGATAGAAATAGATACCTTTATTTATGTACATAGATGTAACAATATATTGAGTATTTAAATCAGTGGAATAATGGTTGGCCACTGACAGTTGAATAGAATTAAACAATACTAAGTAGGAAAATAAATTATGTCCAACATGCAAATTTAGAAATAACATACAGGTGTCTACATTTTCCTGTAGAATATTTTGTTACATAGACCCATTGTGATTTGCTAGTGGAACAAATCGTTGTTTATGGTTCACATGAGGTGTTATTTATCCATCAAAGCTGTAAACTTGAGTAGTTTATTATCTTACAGCAGGATAACAAACAGGATTGTTTCACCTCTCTTAAATTACAAAATGAATGGGCTTTCAAATTGACACAAATATTTGCTTAGTTCAAAGTTACACAAAAATGGTCTTACACTATAAAGTCAAAATGTTACACTGATAATAAAAATAATACATTCACATCTTTTTTATGGGATATGATATTGTTGAAGAAGTTAGAATTTAAGTTAATCACTTACTGATCTAGACAGCTTCTGGGCAAAAATTTGGCCAGCTTTTCACCTTAACTTTTACTGACATTTCAGGACATGTGCGAAAATTAGCAAGTTTTTCACCTTAACAGGACAGGGTCAAATTATTCCTGAGAAGTTTGTCTTTCAGAAAAAGCTAGTTTTTCCCTGATTTCAGTTACTATGACAATGTTAAGGTGGAGAAAACAGGGCAAACAATGCAATTTTTGCTTCATTCAACCCTAAATTTGCATTTTGTTTTTGTTTACCAAAATGAGGTATTACATGCATGTAATTATGACCTTTTGAACCATTTTTGTAGACCCATCTCACTTTTAGTACCTCGATCCTGATACATTTCTGATTAGGGGATGTTCTATAGAGACTTTGAAAGGCATGCAAAAAAGGTCATTTTTAAGCAACTTTCCTTAGTTCACAAAATAAAGTAAAAACAAATTTCAAGTCCTGCGGTGGCCATTTTGAGGGAGTCGCAACATGTTAAATACAAAACTGACCAGTATAAAGGTTAAAAAAATTAAAACAATTTAAATGCAATTGATTTGTATTTTAAAACGTTTTCCAGGCAATGTTTCAAAACAAAAGTAATGATAGACTACAAGACACACTGACTAAGTATGTATCATGAAAAAATAAATATATATACATGTATTTCAATAATCTATATAGTTGTTTGATTTTTATTATAAGAATAAGAATGTATGACATACAGTGCCCTCCAAAAGTTCTTGGATTCTTGGATTAATGAAATGTTGATAAAAATTAATCATGCATAGACCCTACTCCGAGTAATTTTACTTTAATCAAATTTTATTCTAAATTGGTAAATAATTCCACTGTCATGGACGAACACATTTACCGTACTCTGCTGATTTTAATGTATTTGTATTGACCATGAGCACAAAATTACTGCAGTGAATATTTAAATCAGCAGGGTTAATGTGTGCGCCACTGACAATTGAATAAAATTAGCAATTACATAGTTTGAATTATATATATTTATAAACTTTCATTTATGCTTATGTGAATAGAATTTATTCTAAAACAACAATTTTGTCCAAGGCATTTGGGTGGCTATGTACATTAAATAATTATGTGTATAAATAAAAAGACATTTTGAAATTTACAAAGTAGTATCAAAGTTTATAAAACTATATCTGATTAGCAGACGTTCTTTCAGGAGACATAAATGATAAGTATGGACTTTTTAATTGAGCAATATCTTATTTAAAATCATGTTCAACTGCGTGAAATAAACAGTAAAGACAAATTTTTGGAATGATCTACCAGACAGTGTAGTCACTGCACCATCTGCCAATTCATTTGAAGATAGACTTGACAAATGCTGGCAGAATAAAAACCAGGGCAGTATGCTATAAAAAATCTTACGATAATTTAACAATACAATATAGAAGGATTTATGACAAAAATCAGTCATAAGACGCTTGATAATACGGCCCCCTGCTCTACTATGAGGATGTACCCCAAACCACCAGAATTGTACCATTTAGAGGTCAATATAGAGGAACAAGAAATGTAATGTGGAAACCACATTAAAGATGGATTTTCATCAAGATCTGGCCATAAATGACAGAGATATTAAACAAATTAAAAACTTACAAAGGGAAATAATCCATAATAAAGCCAGGTAGAGTTGTGGTTACTTTCTAATTTTGTTCTTCACATAGTATGTTTTCATTGTATGAAGTTTCTTATAGATCTGGCAATAAATGGCAGAAGATTAATTGATAAATAAAAATCTTTAAAACAATTGTTAACAACACAGTCTATCCGCCTGCCCGATTTCGCCATATTATAAGCTGAATTTTTTCTAGAAAAATCCCGCTAACGAAAGAACCCTGTATCGGAAACCATACCTAAGTTAATCTAAGTACTAGAAAGTGAGTAATGAGCAGTCAGATATAGTTTTATACACTTTAAAGATAAATAATGAAGAAACAGATATAAGCTATGGTAAGATAACACATTACTGACAATTGTAATGTAACTTTGATATCAACAAACATAATATTAACATCATCCACGATATAACAGCAGTGCCTGAAATAGAAGAAAATAAAATATATTATAAAAGTTAGTATTTGTTTGACTCTGTGAAGTCATTTGGCATTATAATGTCATTTTGCACCTATGGCAACTTTATGTCATATCTTACAAAACACTACGGCATCAATATGTAAATTGTGAGAAAGTTTATGAAAACAAAATTCATGATAAAGGCTTTGTTTAGAATATTGAATCTAGAGTTATTTATTTTGTATATTAAAACTATAAAAGTTGTATTTTCCTTTTGGAATAATAATAATGGACATAATACAGTATAAATGGTTTACACAAACAAATTAATTGCAGCCACTTTTGTGACAGTGTCAAACCCTTTAGAATTTCAGCTCAATCTTGACCAATATAACAGAAAGTTATGTATTGAGGAAACTATATTTAAGTAACATTTAAAGATTTTGAGGTTGTTAAATTTTGCTTTGTTTGGGAATTGCATTAAAACTTTTTAATAGTATAGAATGTTAAAATGTAGTCATTTTTGTGGAGAAAATTTCATACTGTATTTTAACATAAAGTATCTTAACAAAACACATATAAAAACATAAAATAAACAGCATATTATTTGTCAATTTTTTGTAGGATTTTCTATTTTAATTTGTCAGTCAAAAAATTAAATTTTTGTTTGTTGCTTCTGCACTCTTGAAGATATGTTTTTATGTTTATACTCTGTAAAATGAAAAAGCTTTTTACTGCAAAATGAGCAAATATCATCAAAATAACCAATACAATAAAATAGCTAAACTTATAACAATTGAACTAGAAAAACAATTAAATTAATTACTAACAATGTAACATTAACAATTCTTTAAAATCTCCAAATTATATAAAAGCATACTAGTAACCATGATACAATTGTATTAGGATTGATCCTTTTAGATCTGGCAGTCAAATTGTCAATTTTACATATTTACAAGAATTATCGAAGGTATATCAAGTATCAAAATCAGCGGGATTCATGAATGCCCACTTACAATTAATTAAGTTCATCAATTATGTTGTTATACATTAAAGCTAAGGTTTAACAGTTGTATCATGGTCACAACATACATTTTAATACTTTGGACTTTCACTCAACCTGAGGCAGCGTTTTCTTCAAGATTTGCCTTCGAAGGCTTTCCTGCATACAAAAAATATTACAGTGTTTTTTACGCCATAGCAATACATGTATAGGTCATATCAGAGCGGTCAGTCAACCTACTCACCATTACTGGAAAAGCTATAAATATCTGAATTCAGTTGTTAACAAGTAACATGATATAGAATCAGTTGCAGGAGAAAGAATTAGCCATAAAATTTATTTCATGATCATGCTCCATGAAAATATGCCATGCATCCTTCAATAATTTTAAAAGTATGTGATTAAATAATTTAAATTAAACCAGACAGTGAAACTCATAGCTTTCATTTCCACTGGGAAAAGCTGCCCAGCAAAAACATTTTCTGAAAATGCTAAATTCCTAAGGTCCTATATAGACAATTGTTTTGTTTCCCAAGGCATAAACCTATATTGTTTTTGTTATTTGATTGCACAGCATCCCTTTCATAACAAAAAATCAAAATAAAAAAATCAGTCTTTGTTTTTTGACTGTGTGATTCGTTGGTGTTTTAGAAACGTTGCTGTTATTGATATGTTTGCTTCCACCTATTTGTAATGATAAAGGACATACCTGCACTGCTGGTAGAACAGTCTGGATGTGGAGCAAATCTTCCTAATAAATCATAATTACCACTATTTATGACATCTATGAATTGACTACGTAATACAGTCTTGTTCAATCCTGTAACAAAAGATATAAACACAAATTAAAAAACATGATCATGAAATCATATAATCATCATTGAAAATCATGTGTCATCTACAAAAAATGATGATGTGATCACCACATTAATGTGACCACAGCATTGAAGTAGTGTGTCCACCCAATAAAGTAATGTGTCCACTCCATTAAAGTATTTTGTCCACCCAATAAAGTAATGTGTCCATCCAATAAAGTATTGTGTCCACCCCATTAAGGTAATGAATCCACCCCATTATAGTTATATGTTCATCCAGTAAAGTAATGTGTTCACTTTATTAAAGTAATGTGCCCACCCCATTAAAAAATTTGTCAACCACATTAGAGTAATGTGTCAACCATATTAAAGTAATGTGTCAACCACATTAAGGTAATGTGTCCACCACAGAAAAGCATGTAATGCACTTATCATCATCCAGTCATGTATAACTGGTAACATTTTTCAAAATTGATAAGGAATGGTATAATCCTTCAGTAAAATTTGAAATCCTGGTGCACTACCAACTGCAATATGGACAGTGGACACAAGTCAGTTGGTTTTACAAAAGTGTTTAAAATTATACTAGTTCCAATTGCTAATTCAAAATATAAAACATTAACCATAGTTAGCTAATTGTGGTCATGAAATCTAACATGAAAAACATACCTAAGAAATAAACAGTAACTGTAGTACAATCTACTGTATGTTCTTTATCAGCAACAATTATATTATTAACATTTGTACTTAATGATTCTGCTACACTTGTTTCTACTTGCAATCTGAAAATGATAAAATATATTTATAAGAAAGTTGTACATTGTGAGTAACTTTAGATAAATAATTGTGCTACCCTTAATTCTAGTTTGATATTTGTTTATCTTGTAAGTTATTTGTTCGTGGCTTTCTTGTTTATAACGAAAGTTAAAAAAAAAACTAAAACAACAATTTAACACCCTCTTTGTTTTTTTAATGGAAGATCAGTATTGTTTTAATGTTGCTATTTCGGATAAATATGTTTTTACGCTCCTTTGATAATTTAACTATTTCGTTTAAAGTTTTTGACCAATGGTGACCAGTATGTGCAGTTCCAAACAACCTTTAATTTGTATTTAGTGTATCAGAACTGTGGCAGTAATCTTTGCTTTGGGTTTTTGGCTTTTAGTTTAACTCCCTTCATAGAGTCCCAAACTTATATCCAAATAATCGTTGTAAGTAACTTTAAAATAGTTAAATTTACGCCACTGACAATAATTTCTAACGCTTAGTAAATTTTGATCAGATGCGCAATATGTCCTTAGCTCTTATATAAAATATATTAAATTTATGTAACAGCAAAAAAGTAAGATTGTGTAACGAAAATAGAACACCTTAATGATAATAAAAGTTGAGAACATATCTTAATGTGTAGATTTAAATAGCATTTGCAAAGGTATCTATGAAATTTGAGACTTCAAAATTTACATTTAAATGTCACAAAAACACATTTTACACAACAATGAAAGTGTAATAAATCCGACACTCGGGCTTAACAAATTTATATTTGATAGCTAAAACACCTGATACAAAAGCTCTGGGCTCTTTGAAACAGTTTTTTATTTGTTTCAATTTGTGCTTTCGGTTGCAATTGCAACCAGAGTAATGTATGGAATGGAATTCCTTTAACAACATTGAAAAAGCTTTAAATCAGGAACGATTCTGCCAAAATTTAGCAACTATGTCACTACGGCTTGAGAGGAAATGTTGTTTAAATCAATACACACCACCCCATTAGTATTGCTACAAGGATTACAATGCATGTAGTGACTTTAACTTTATACCTCGCAAGTATAAACTTTAAGTAATAGGACTTTATTTTCTTCATTCAATTACAGACACTGACGCATAATTTATACTATCAAAAACAACTGTCCAAATCAGTGAGTGGGTAACTTTTAAGTAATAGAATTTTATTTTCTTCATTCAATTACAGACACTGACGCATGATTTATACTATCAAAAACAACTGTCCAAATCAGTGAGTGGGTAACTTTTAAGCAATAAGACTTTATTTTCCTCATTAAATTACAGACACTGACGTATAATTTATACTTTCAAAACAACTGTCCAAATCTGTGAGCGAGTAGCAGCTTTTAAGTATTACGAATTTATTTTCCTCATTCAATTACAGACACTGGTATGTAATTGTAAATATCAAAAACAACTGATGAAATCTGTGAGCACTGAGCATGTATTAAACATTTTGACAAGCAATGAACCCATCTGTCTGTTGCAACCATTTATTAATGATAGAATGCGAATCAAGAAAAGGGTGGCAAAAGTTTGCCGATAATCCATTTATTAAGCTCACAGTATTTATTTCACTGAAATATACCCTTAAGCTACACCCTCGAGTTATTCTAATATAAAAAAGTACACATCCTATTGTTAAACACAATAAAAACTGAGAACATAAAGAACATTTATGTTTTATGGCATACTTGGTTTCATTTTTAAGGTCAATGAAGTAATCAAAGTACTGAAGATGTCGATTCTACGCTTTGATGATTTTTTTAAAGTTAGAAGCATAGTTTTTGAAGTCTATGAAGCCTAGTGACAACAGTTGTGTGTATACGACAAGAACTACTTTATAAACTGTTGTGTGCGTCGCCTGTGCTTTGCCTCGCGTGTGTAGCAAAAAACCAATAATCTTTGTAAATGACCGCGGTGTTCCGAATGACAACTTACCTTGTATATTGATCTGTAAGGAACGTAAGATCATAATGTTGAGCTGATGAACCGTAAGGTAAAATATTAGCACAAGCTACTCTAGGATCTCCACCGTTTGATTCATGTATAACAAATGATCTCTTAGCAGCTGAAAATATAAACAAAGACTTTAAAGCAAACATTCCAGGAACATCAACAGTAAAAACACAGACCTTCCACACAGCCAAAAAGCAAAAATGGTGATTTTCAAAAATATTTTTAAACTTAGTTATAAAAACAAAACAAATAACGAAAGCAATAACCTGAGGCGTTTCCGCCTTTGAAAGAACAGTGGCAAAATAATTATAATAGAATTATCATGATATTATGGATAAATGGCAAGTGCTCTACTGGTTACCTTTTTTTTCCTGTTGGCTTTCAAACGCCATTGCGACACATTGTATAGGTCATATAATGGCTGTCAGTCAACCTACTCACTGTTTCTGGAAAGGCTAAATCTCTGGATTTTGCTGTTTACCAACTACTAAGCACATACTTTCGTCAGTGAATGACAACTGCCCTACATAATCAAGAATCATTTGTAGGAAGGAGAATGGCTGTAGAAATAATTTCATGACCAATCTTCACGAAAGTATGCCCCGCCCGGGAATCGAACCCACGACCCCTCGATCAGTAGAATCGCGTGCTACCAACTGAGCTAGCCAGCCGGCTAACTGGTTACGTAACTAGTTAATCTCCTATTTTGGCGTATGATTTTCGAATGGAAAAAACATACCACTATAGTATTTTAAAGTCTTTAACTTACCAGAATATTTGCCTTCTAGATTTAAATTAACATCTGTATAAAACTTCTTCCCGCTTCCAATATCATATTGTCCACATTTCTTAGCTTGATCTCCCATTTCACATCTTAATGGATTAGACATACCACATTCAGTAGTATAGTAACTACCCTAAATATACAGAATATCAAGTGTTTCAATAGAAAACATATTCAAATGATAATTTTATAGCAATATAAAACTCTATATATGGACATTTTTATCCATGTTTGTTTTAGGTGGATGTCCACATTGAAGATTGGATTTATCCAAATGTGTAGCAACGTTAATAAAGTCTTTATTATTATTATTATATTTATTTTAGTTGTTGATGTTATTATTTATGATGATTATGTCAAACTTTTAAAGAATGTTTCCTTTTTGGGAGTAATATGTATGATTATGTAGAAATCTTGCAGGTATCAGGGATTGAGGTTTTTAATCAGTGAGGATAAAGTTAAATTTAATGTATTCCGCTGCATTAATTATCATTTTTTAACATTTTTTTTTCAGTTGTATCACTCTGGTTATGCGTCTGGGACTACACTGATAACAAAGCTCGAATCGAATAGTTTCGTAAGGATATATTTAGACAACTGACCTATTTGATACAATGACTTATAATTTGATAAAATATGAATCAAGTATTAAGTCACACCATGTAAGTGATATTTTAATTGTATACTTTGACTTAAACCAATTTGTTTAATCTGTATAAAAGGTTAGTGTGTTAAGATTAGAGGATATTAACTTAAAGCAAGGGTTTTTGAAGTCTACACATAGTACCACCATTCAGTTGACTCTTGACATTAACTTCCCTCATCATCGAGTAACACACCAAGTGTTAACATACGGCGCAGATTGCAGCCACAGCGTACAGTGCATGACCCTAACAGGTACTCATTTACACCAGGGTGGAGTGAAGCAATCGCAGGTAAATTTCCTGCTCAAGAAAATTAGCAGTGCCCCTAGTGGGATTCGAACCCTGGACCTCTCGATATTTGAGCGCGCGTCCCACCACTATACCGTATGATAATACACAGACTGAATGACGAGATGGAGCATATCAATATAAGCATACCGGCCCCATAGTGAGTGATTTGATTTTTCATTGATAATCTTTTCATATATTTTATAACAGGAATGGGGAAACAGTTTTGCAGCGCGTTCCATCATCTTAAACATTTTGGCTAGGAAACAAAGCACTGAACTTTCATTCTCATGAAAGTTCAACATTTGTTATTGTGAGAGACCTTTATAACTGTCATCATAATATGTTTCAATATCTAAGTACTTGTACAGTATCTAAGTACATTAAAAGAAAAATGGCAGCTACGATAAACTTTTCAGCAACTTTTCAGTGGTATTTTTAGATTTGGGATGGTTTCCAAATTTTAAAAAGGTTAATAACATTTTGTATACAGACCGTCAGAGAGTATGGATAGTAACGACGATTGAACATGACTGTAAAATTTCATTTAATTCAGTTTTACTGTAATTATGTTTTTTTTAATTCACCACTATATGATCACTTCCACGTGTTTTAAATCATGTTTAATCTTCATTAACTCAATATACTAGGGTGGTTTGATAAGATGGTAGACTTATTCTACAACATTTTCATCTTTTATTTCTGAACTTTGTTGAAGTATTTAACTTGTGTATTTTTATGGCATTTATTAATCTACACTATATGAACTGTAGCACACACACGCACGCACATGATGTAGAAGCAAACATGAACTGCGATGCCATTCTAGGACAGAGGTTACATTAAACTGTGTTAAGGCCAGGTTACATCATTATATTCACAATAGAACAGATACTTGTTTTATTTTAGGTTTGTATTTGTAGGATCACTTATGTTAAAACACAAACACCTGTCCTGAATTCAAATATACTTGTATTTAAATAGACTGTACTGAATTCAAATATGTTAAATAAAAAGTGGTCGGATATTTGACTTTTTTATCTCTTTTTGAGCAGACTTCAACCAAATTCCTGGCGAAAACAGAACACACATTTTTGTTGATCGTAAGACAACGTTTCAGATAGCACTTGTGAATTATGTTTTGTCAGGTGAATTGAAAACTGATACTTCCAATGACGTGACAAATACTGATAAATGACCAAACGATATTAAAAAAAAACCTTTGTACAGTTTCAAAAATAGTTCATTGTATGTTATGATATATTCTTTTTATTATACTACTTTTGAGGTAAACATAACCATTCAGAAAGTACAATTACAAAAATTTGAAATATCATTCTAGTATTCTAGGACAAGGGTTAAGTTAAACTATGTTAAGGTCAGGTCAAGCATTATACTCACAATAGGATATATACTTGTTTTAGTGAAGGTTCAATTTTTGTAGGATCACTATTGTTAAAGTTCACTATATCACAACTATGTCACACTTAACCATAACCATATTTCAGAACATTATCTACTTTAAAAAATTAATCTGAATAGCTATGCAATCTTCCATTGATTTGTGATGAGAAATATTAAATCTACCCGTGAGTCAAGAAAATGGAATCATTAGTCAGGGGTATCCAATAGAAATATGTTTTTCCAATTCGACCCAATTCGATGAAACAAAAAAAAACCTACACCAAAATCCACAAAAAGTCTAAATATCAGAACACAGAACAGAACATGGGCGCTTCTTCACAAAAACTCTTATGATAAGTCAAAAGCAAAAACATTGATAATGCGGGGCTTTTTGGCCAATCAATTCCAAATATCATTGAATTATGTAGAATATTGTATGCCTTTTGCACATTATAACATACATGTAGTTATTTTTATTACCCTTCCAACTTTGAACTGCAAAATTATGAAATTGACTTTCAATAACTTTTTTTCGTAAGAATTTTTATAAAAAGGTCTACAGCATGTTTATTCAAAAGGTAGAAAGAACATGTTTGAACAAAATCTTTACTTACCATTGTAACCATAAATGGATTATAATGTGGACCTGTACTAGCACAATCTGATGTTACAGGACTTTCATGTACATGCCAATTATGTCCAGTAGTAATAGAATTATTATTATATCTTAGATTAACTACTATAGCTGTATTACTGACATCACCATTGGAATACATATATTGACTCTGGAATAGAAAACAAATTGGAATTCAATTTAGTAACTTTAGCGAATCCGGTAGTAAAAATTCGAATAGTAGTTTACTAGGGTTGTATATCAAGATGTTGTTTGTTTCCAAAGCAATGCCGTTAAGGTCTGACACAGTATTTTCTAGATAGCTTTAATCTGTACTTATTCAACTTCAGTAATATCATTTGAATTTATATTTTGTGTACTTAATCTGTTTTTTTTAGGTAAGGGACCTCGTGCTCTGGCTGAAGAAATCATTGCCATGAATACCGTATGTCCATAGGTACAAAGTACATTTTGTATTTCAATACCAAACTCCCTTTATATTATCATAACAAAACCAATTATTCACAGCTTAACATTTGGATACACAAAAGTAAAACAAGAAGTAATGGCTTCAGACAATGAAGTCGAGAACAAATTTGATTCACCTACCATGTGAATGTAACCATTAATTTCTCCTTTAAAGATTGCTCTATGTTCAACAATAGAACTACCAGTCGTCACATCACGTATATTACCACAAGCCCATCTCGTAGCTTTATCATCATTTTTGTGTATGACAATAGATCGTCCAGCTATACTGTGTGGTCCTTCCATAGGTATTGTCATATCAACTACATTAGTGACGTATGAGGCACCAGAAAGTGATCCAAACTTTCCACTAAGATCTCCCACTTCATATTGATCTTGTGTACCGCCATTTGGTCCTGGGAATGGACCATTAAATGGTTTTAGATGTCCACCAACATCTACACCTTGACAGACGTCAGATTGTGGTGTGTTCACATCTGTTGGGTAAACATGAATGTGGTAACCAGCTACTTCAGATTTTAAACCAGTCAGTGATACCGAGAGTTGTGTCACACCAGATAGGATATTAATACTATCTTGCTTGAATCCAACCATTCCAGACGGACTACTTTGTCCATCAGCAGACGACCAACTTGTTACTTTTACTTCACGTGGGAATTTTTGTTTGATGTCCCCACAAGATAATCTTCCTCCTCCAGAATTGGCATCATGTATGGTGATTGATCTACCAACAATAGACTGTGGTCCAGAGAGAGGTAACTGTACGTCAGTAAAGAAGTATTTCTGTTTACGATTATCATTTGTTCTTATATTAATCTTGCCATGCTTTCCTGATAAGTCCCCCAATTCACATCTGAACTGGTTCTCACTTGAACACATTGTACTATAGTCACCTTGAAGAAGAACACTGTAAGGGTTATAATGACCTTGAACTGATTGACATCTCTGATTGGTCACTAACATATCATTACCGACTGGTACTTGGTGAACATGCCAGTTATGATTAATGGTTGCAGACGTAGATGATGCGCCATAATCCAGCTCGACGTAGATCTGTGTATCAGCGTACCACATGTCCTTAGGTTGCTTGAACACCATGTAACCTATCACAGGGAATGTGAACCTGACATAGGCTGTGGTCATCTCAACGTTATCAGCGTGGCGAATTGTTGAACAAATCCACCTCGGTGCACCGGCTTCATTTTTATGAATAACAATGCTTCGACCAACTATTGAATTCTTTCCATACAATTGTAAATACGGATCAGTAAGATTGTGATTAAAGCTGTTCTTAGTTGCAAGTGTTCCAAATTTACCACTCAAATCACCCACTTCATATTTATCAGGAGTAGTAGCCGCAGGAGCAGGATAACCACTATCGACAATGACATTAAATGGATTAAAATGTCCAGCAACTGATGCGGCATCACAAATGGTATCACTTTCTGAGACTCTCTGTGGAACTGGATATAGATGTACATGATAGCCGCCAGCTCTTGATTGTAAATTGTCCAAGTTGGCATTGATCTTGACAGGATCAAGTGGAGATTTCTGTGAGAACATAAGATGACCTTTCACACCTTGGTTACTGAACTTAGCCACAGCATTCACTTGAGGATATTCTATGATATTTGCACAGGCGAAAGGAGAATCGCCATTCATGAGAACTAAAGTTTTTCCAATGATTGATCTCTCATTACTTAATGGTAGTTTTAAGTCTCCATAAAATGCTTTTGTTTTACCAGAGGTTTGCATTGTTATTGGACCATGCTTTGCTGTAAGATCACCAATCTTACAAGCGGAATGGTCATCAGTCGTACAGGCGTCTCCTGTGGAACCATCTGGATTGTATAAATTCTTAATGGTACTGCCACATCGGTCAGATATATCAGTAGTAGCATCAATATCCATTTTAACAACACCTTCGTTGATCTGCCAGTTTAGACTAGTTGGTTTAACATCGTCAAGGAAGTACAAGTCTAGATATATGAAAGTATCTGCCTCTGGAGTGTTATCTTGCTGTCTAAACACTACACTGCCACCGATATGTGCTGGTAAGTGTGCAAAGGCTGTTATATAGTCTGCGTCCGCTTCTATTGTTGCACATATTGTTAAAGACGCTGAATCAGTTATCAGAAATGAACGACCTGAAAAGTAGAAGGAAAACGGTTTACAAGGTTATTGGATAAGTCAAATGATATTAAACACTATCGTTACTGTTACATAAATGTTGTGAAGCAATCGGTGATGTAGATGCAATGACTTGAGGTTACAAATGATGAAAAAAAGGAAACTGGTCCCCCTGCATAATTAGTTAAATGAAAATAACTTGAATTTGGATGACGGGGATAATGTTTGGAGCAACAGCAACTTTATGCATTGTACATTGTATTTAGTATTTAACGTCTAGAACATGCAATATATATTATACTTAATAAGAAATGAACCTAGACCCAATCTCATTGAAAGTCTTCATTGCATCAACTGTGTTTTGTAATTCATTAATCATAAAAGAATCACAAAGATATTGGCAAAACTGCGTCTTGTTTCGAGAAGACATATTGATGCAGGCAATATTGATGTTGAAGATTTATTAACTAAACGAAGTAAACAATGAAGAAGTAAGAGAAGACTTCAACTTAATTAAACCAAGTAGAAAAAGTAAGAAAACACGAACCTTCAATTGATTTAGTTCCAGACAAATCCATACCATTAGCTACAAGAGTTCCTTGACCTGATGTCACTGATGCAGATCCTATACTGTAAAATATAATAATAGGAAATCATAATGTGAATGATGATTACTTAAAATATAAAATTACTTTATTCTGAATTATTGTTATCTTATACAGGTAAATAAGACAAATACAGGAAAAAACATTATTGTACATTTCTGTAAAGTGACAAATGAAGAAGATAAATACACCCAACTTCCCCATATATTGGGACACTTAGTAACTGCTTACACTTTACTAAAATATTTCCTAATACATATTGATAAGTGGCATATATGATAATTATATGTTATACATCCGTGTTGAATTCGTTAACTGCAAAAACTGGCTAGGTTTATTTTAAATAAAAAGTAAAATAGTAACAGAATTTTAAAACAATCATGCTAATGGCAACTTTCACTTACAATTTTAGAACAATGAAAGAACATGACATTCCTTATTACAGTTTGGTAGTATACTAACATGTTTTTAGTGACTAGAGTATGAAACTGCATGTTCTTGATAATTTTTATTAACTATATTAAGTGGTATTATGTAGTATGTTAGCTCTATTTGAATACATTTCTAGCTAAGCGTGCATGCATTTATACATATGCAATGTAAAACTCAAACTCCTTGACGTATGTGATCGTATTTGTGCTCATTTGCTCTAGTAAAGCTTTTAATATTTTATTAGACAAATTACCTTATCTAAATCTATAAATAAATTCTCACGAATTAGATTAATCTCAAGTGTACTTCTTGACCTACGCAATTAGGATAAAGTTTCTTGCACTAGGAAACAAAGATGTTATTATTTAAATTTGACTCGAGCCATCGCGGTTCTGGCTATCTAATGAATACCAGTCTAATGTGGTAACCACTTGGCATAGCCCTTTTGTTATAGAGCCTTTACAAGAATCTATAACATGCTTACTAGCTAAAATGAATATAGTTTGATATAAGACATCATCTGTGCTGAATTGCCAATTACTTCACGGCAACCATTTGAGCATCTGAGTGGATTATGCAAAAATGGCATGTCCTTTGGTGTGGTCCAAGCTAGGGAGTTAGCATTTTTCATTTAACACAGTTATATTTAAGCAGCACACTACAAGTATAGAGTGAGGGAGAGTGTGAAGAGAGAAAAGAAAGGCTATGATGTAGATGGATTATATATGTTCTCATCTGAAATCAACTAAAAGTGCATAATTGGGCACAATATAGTGGCCTCCAAAGTCCTTGATAAACATCTTGTTTTAGGACAAACCTATTCACATTTATCAGTGAAAAAACTCAAGGATTCATCTGCGTAAAATCAGCATTTACTAGTTTCACACAATATGCTTTTAACTTTGCTACATAAATAAGCTTTAATCAAAGTACGATTATGTGCGGAATGCATTCATGCTCTTTTTTCTATAATTTTCATTCATCTAAGACACTTTGGAGGCACTACATATAGGTGTTTGTACTCATAGAAGAGTGTGTTCTCAATACTTTAATATAGTACTGTACAATAAATATGGCTGGAGTACATATCCATATAGATTAAAAAGCAGAAGTATACAAATACAGTATGCAGCGAAATTGCACGCAATACAAATAAAACAGTAACTGACAATGCAACAAATGAAACTAACGAAGTTTTTACAATACAAATAGCACAAAAATCATGATAAAATCATTGATTCTAAAAAAATGTAAACATTCTACATTTAAATTACCATTGATGAAATTGTTTACTTTTCATAATTACTATATATAGAGGCAATGAGGTCGAGCATGGGCTTGGTTAGTAAGGTAGTACAATAAGGATCAACGCAACATCAAGCATAACAAATAATGCTTCGCAGCCACAACTTTGCGATAGTAGATGATGGAAAAGGATGGGGGTAAACAAAATTCTTAACGCTGGTCTGGGTAACTTGATCACACGATGTAACCTGATACACCTTTAGATGTAATTGACCTATTTTGTGTGTTAAAACGCCAACACGATACTGTAGGAAAATACCTTAAGATATAAAATGTATTGAATTATCAAACAAATGACAATTCATAAACTACAATGCTTGGTAATCACGCAATTCAAAAACATGTAACACAACACCACATCGATATAAAAGATGTAAACTTATACTTTTATGTTCAGTAACAGTGTTACAGTAACTCATTGCGTAAATTGACTGTAAAAAGCGATTAGTTGGGGAAAGTGTCGGATATCAAACTCCCCGCAGCGATTATTTCCCTTTAATAAATCAATTAAAGTAGCAACGCGTAACGTAGTCGCTGTGAGGAGTTAGGTCGGAAATTTTATCTTTAAAAAAATGACTACTTTCGGTAATTTTATGCTTAGTCACATCTCAATGGGCACAACCTGAATAAATTAATAATTTAACTTTATGATGGCGAAAATGTCAAAATGTCAACGTTCGGTTCTTTAAACTAATCGTTTAGCTTGGACTAACGCAAATCAGTATTGCACGAAGATGAAATCAGTATTAGTGAGTCTACAGCTATAACTACGTAATATTTTTTCTAGGTCACACAATGTGCCATAAGCTCTACATCTACATAGTAAATGTATATGGTATTTATATAGGAAAGAAGGCTATCATGACAGAACAAATGGTTGGATGATATACAATATCGATGATAAAGTGACCGATGATTATAAATATAAAATAGGTAATAATATATTCATATGGATAAGACAGGTTTGTCACTAGCCTTCTATTGTCATATCAATACAACGTGAGAACGGATGGCCTAAACAAGCTGCCTTACCATTACAACTGTGTTTTGATCATGAACATCGGTCACATTATCATCTGTGATTAATACATGGGAAGTACACGGTACATTTATCTATATAGAAGTTATGTCAAAACAAAAAACAGAAATTTTCAATGTCTCCTGTATTACTATGTTTTATGGCAAAAAGATTGGCATCACCACGGCGTTTCGCGGCAATTTAAAAAGAACAACTTTTCAGTCAATATCTTGGTTCGTTCGAGTATGTAAAATGTCGAGCGGGTATACTTTCGTGGAGTTTGGTCATGAAATGATTCCTACGACCGTTCTCCATTCTACTATGGATTCTAAATCATGTAGGGCACTTAATTGTCAGTCACTGACAAAAGTATGCGTCTAGTAACTGGTTAATAGCATATACCAGAGGAATAGAATTTCCAGAAACAGTAAGCAAGTTGACTTACCGCTGTAATATGACCTATACAACGTGTTGCTACGGCGTTATGCCCAACCCTGCCCCCCCCCCAAAAAAAAAATTACAAAAAAACATAATTACATTATAAAGGAACAAAACCTGCTATATATGTGTTACAGATGGAAATAGCGATGCAAAGTAGAGAGCAAAAAACCGAACATCCTTTAAAACACAAGCTAAAGTCAGTTCATTTAGGTCAGCATTTCACATGTAATTTGTACAAATTTCATGTACTTGCGTGAACAGGGCATTAAATGGATATTTTATAACATCACATTAAAGAATCCGGATATCAAGGATATCATGTTATGTCAAATTGGTAACAAAACACTAACAAAACACTAACTGGTTACTTCACACGAGAAAAAACTACGCCTACGTAAACGCAAGATTTCGCTCGCTATCTTGTATCCGATATTATAAAAGAATTTGGTCACCGCTGAACGTCGCAATTATGGACGCTAAACGTCGCAACACTAACGCTACGTGTCGCAACCAACGCTAAACGTCGTAAATGCTCTGACGCTAAACACCGCAACGTTACGCTAAACGTCACACAAAAAATCGACTACATTAGAAGTAATTGTTGATCACGGAACTTTAGACCCCGGTAAAAAATCGAAAACAACCCTTACAAAACTGGCTATCGGTAAAACAGGTCACATCGCAATTCAATAGACATATGGCGAAACCAATAATTATAGTCATATCAAACAAAAAACATTCTTCATTTGCTGTAAAGATCTAGTAAAATATTTGATAGTAACTCATTGACAATGAAAAATATCGTAAATACACGCGTAATATTATCGCAACTCTTTCCTTGTAACTAAGGCATATTCGAGGAATTACTTTATTTAGCATAAATTTGTTTTTTCTCTTACTTTAAATGGAGACATTAAACATTTGACTTTTGTTTTGACATTAAAACACACAGCAAACATAAACACTACATTGACATTCAAACATTACCTGAAGGCTGGTAGACTGAAGTAATGAAGAAAACAAATATAATTTGAAAACTATACAAAATGTTATATTTATTGTATTGAAGAGTAAGTGCGGAAGTTAATTTTGGTCACGTGATTTTTAATGACTGACCGAGTAGCACATGACAAACTGATATTTATTTTTCATGGAAAGTCAGTTACCACGAATTCAATCCTTAAAAAGATTAATATATTTTAAACGTATGTGGTGTACGCTTTCAAATTATAAATTTATACATTTCAACCACAATTATTTCTGATTGGCTTAAATATTAAATAAACATGCACATATATAAAAACATGACTATATCATACATTTAAAATACAGAACTTAAAGTTCCTCTGTTATTGGACACAATATTCAACTGTCAGTGGCGCATATATACACCCCGTTGATTTAAATGCTCACTACGGTAATTCTGTACTTACGATTGTTTATAAATCAGTTTACATCAGCGGAGTTAATGTATGCGCCACTGACAGTTAACAATACCAAAAAGGATTATCAAAGCCGATGGTCTTAATAGCGAAATGGTCCTAGTAAAGGGATTTTTTCTCAAATTAAGCATTTTATTTATCACATGATATTGCAATAATCAAGATATTCTTTATAGCAGAACTTTACTGTAAATGGTTTTCCTTTCTATTCAATGGAACACCTAATAAACGATCATAATTGATGCCACTGGCGACCGGCACGGTTCAGAATCAGACACATTTCCGAATAAAAAACACTGTATCTATAGGACGCCTATGCTTGATACTTGAGGCCATTTGTGGTGTTCACTTTGGGGTTTTACTGTATTTGTCATTTAGTTTTATATATCAATGTCTACCATATATTAAAAACACGAAGCCTATGGGAGAAATCCACTATAATATATCACAATCATGTTACAATTCGGCGGGTAGTATTAACAATTTTTATGATAGTACATTTGCATACGTTTTATTTGATATATAAAAAAATGTCTCATTCTCTAGGTTAATGTATTCAGTGCAGTTCAAATATCGGGTCACGCATATTTATGAACTTTAAATAATGGACTTGCCCACTTAATGGGTGAATAAGGATGATACATGTATATTATTTTACTGATTTAAACTGACCACTTTGTCGTTCAACACTCATTATACAGTACCCACCAAAAGTTTGGAGACATTTTCACTTTGAAGGCTTACAGAATAGCTTTTATCTAGGTAACTGGTTATTTTGTAATGCCAACTCCCAACTTATGGTGGGTACTGTTAGTTGTAATTGTACATAGTAAATGGTATAATGATGATTTGTACATAAAAAATGTTTAAACTGACCTAGCTTTTAAATTGTTATGATATTTATCCCCCAAAGATTGTATTAATTGAACCGACCATGTTAATAAAGGCGTTATTCATATAAATGAACCGTAAAGGCATTATTTGATATGATCAAAATAGCATTAATTTTTTGCAGCAGTCCCCCACCGTATCAAAATTTAAATGAGTTTTTAATGTATCCATACACAAACAGAAGTGTTACACCTCAAGCGAGATGCAGTACACTCGACTAACGTTTAAGGGTATTATTATGACGAAAGTTAGACCACCATCAAAGTTTTTAGCAAAGATCAACAATGACTGGTACAGAAAAAATCCAGCGTCACTAGAGAAATCAAGTATTACTTTATTATTAACGAGTTTTTATGTAGTCCAATCTAAAATATCCTTGATTATGTTGCTTAAACATTCACAAATTGATGTATATTTAGATTTTCTCTCAAAGATGCTCACAAAACACACAAAAAAACAAAGCACGTGTTTTGAAGTTTTAAAAACCACACCCGAATGCAAAATTAAATTTATTGCTGGAAATTTCTGCCATATAATTATAGGCAACCTTGATTATTGCAAAATCATGAGAAGGTAAAATCCAAAATTTATAAACAGTCGTAGAGAAATTCAGATTTTCTGAGTTTCAAAAATGTATGAATTGTTAAATCGAACATTTATGCAATAGATACACTGTCTTCGTCTAAAAATATAACAATTACTAAAAACAAACTCTGGTCTATGTTAACTGGCGATGAAAAGTGCTGTTCTAAGACCAATGAAATCGTACGAGCCAATCTGTCACAATTTGGAATTTTTCGGCGTAGCTGTCTGAGTTGACTTTCGGGCAAATGCAAAATAACGTAAGGAAACGTAGGAGAAAACCCTCGTTCTATTGGTTAAAATAGAAAAATAGGCCACAAGAACTGAAGAGAGAGTTTCTCCGTGTTCGTCAAATTTTCAAAAATTAAAAAAAAAGGTGGTGTTTTCGCAAGCGTTCTAAATAAAGTAATGCACCGCCAAGGTTATTCTTTTAGCATATTGGATAAATGATTGATAAACTAAATGAACGCGAGTCAAGTTATAGTAAATATTTTTGCATAATTCTACACCATTTGTCTTTTTTAAAGACATTTTCGTATGTCACGTTTTCAAAACGTTCAAGGTCTACTTACACTGCTCCTAGGTTGTCAGTACTACATTTTACAGCCGTGTCATAGTTCACTCTAAATTCATGAAGTTGAAGAGTGTACTGAGCCGTTGGCATGCCAGTCAAATCTAGCGTGATTGTGACGTCCTCACCAGGGCTATTTTGAGAAAATGTCACTGAGCCATTCACGCCGCTCATGTCATAAACTGCTCGCAATTTTGACTGGGCACTCACTGTGGCCACTGAAAATATAAAAATGTTATATTGTGTTACTAAACAACTAAGATAGCTAGATAAAAAAGTATCTAGGACAAAAATGGAGAATAGAGTAGTTGTGATGTACAAGTCATTTTTAACTCGCATTCTACTCCCGGGGACTAGCAGGGTCTTTGACATTGAGCCCAGCAAAACCATGGCAAATTCCTCGGTCCTGCATAGACATCGAATTGTAAAATCCCGGTAAATATCCCTGCTCTATAAATGGCAAGTGACTGGCAAAAAGTGGCTGCAATTGTACGCATGTTTTGGTGCAGTGATTTTGAATTGACACACTAAACTTTAAGGACTTAAATGCAGTCAAAACATGTGAATGTCATAAACATAATGTCAAATCACTTCAGTCAAGTTTAAAATTAAAATATTCCAAATGCCAATTTCACAAAAAATGACTTTTATACCGTCTGTATTTGGCAATATAGAATTTAATAACTACACAAATTTTCATGCTAAGTCACGAAACCACAACTTAATTTTCAGAGCGAGAAG
This sequence comes from Mactra quadrangularis, assembly GCA_025267735.1. Taxonomy (NCBI): domain Eukaryota; kingdom Metazoa; phylum Mollusca; class Bivalvia; order Venerida; family Mactridae; genus Mactra; species Mactra quadrangularis. The sequence continues at coordinate 5,013,559 of CM046298.1, forward strand.
TAATGACATGTTGTTCGTGGGCGACAGTTTTATTAACATTTTGTGAATGCAAACGGTCCTTACCCAAGGTTTTTATGTGCAAACGAGCTATAAGGGTTTTTATACTTTTGTATCAAGGCCATTCTACAATTAAGATAATTTATTTTGATGGCATTAACAAGTGGAGCTTTGTTGTGCATGCATTGTATGTAATCATTTATTGCGTATGAAAGAAGAGTTTCTCTATACATGAAAATGCGGAAACGTATTTTCCTTATATTTGCGTGTATCTATCGGTCATATTGTACGTCTTTTTGATTGTTAAATTGTAACATGTAAATATGTATATGTCTTGTTTTCTGTTGGACTTATCAGCCTACGAAATTATATGTAATAAACCATTATAAACCATGAAAATATACGATGCAAAAATCCAGTCTTTGAGCACAATGTCGGGGGTCACATACGAGTCAAACAAAATTGCTGACTTCCTTTATTTTGTCGTATTTGTAGCAAGGATGTGGAATGACCATAGTTTATAATACAAACTTAATGTACGTCAAATACTGTGCTAAATGTATCTCTTTTCTTGCGTATTTTATAACAAAAACTGTTTTTCATTGTTTTTCAGACTTCTTCGTACGTAATCAACAGTTTTTGTCAATGTAATACATTTTAAAACTGTGAACTTTATCTCGACTAAATTTGCAAACGAAATTTACTTTGTCGTTTTCTCATGTAGTTGGGTATACATGTGCTTCGGCATTCGGAACACGTCGGCCATTCGCTGCGAATAATTTATTCATGAAAGGTCGAGGTGTTCCGAATGGGTCTTTGGTCTATAGTCACGTGATCTACGATTACAAGTAATGCACTAAACAAAGATTTGATTTTCGCCAATTTCTCTTTTCAGACAAAATATAGAATGATATTTAATAACGCATTGAATAACTACAACTTTTCTTTTCACGGAAAATCCAAATTTCAATTCGACAAAAAAAAGTTAATTTGCATTATGTTGTAGCTGTAATAGTACATGCAGTAATAACATCAACAATTGAATAGTTTGATCAATTTAATAATTGCTAATTTTTGAAATAACATTAAATTATTTAATATAGAATTTCAAAGTACACAACTTAAAGAAGTCGATTCAATGAGGTTAAGTACATTATACTTGACAAACGTTTTTTATACATTTTAATTGAGGGCTCGAACAATTAAAAGCGTTTCACGAACGGTACACTATTTTCAAATCTTGCGTATTAATTTACAATTCTATTAAATAATTTCAATTGATATGTACAAACTTACTATAACAAACATCAAGTATTAAAACGCCTATTTGGAACTTAAGGATATGATCAAACTTTCTTCGTGGTGCTGTTAAAGAGAATCTATTTATTTTCTTCACTCATTGTCCAAGTTCTGTATTTACGAAAGTCAAGCATACGAAATGCTATTTTCTTATGGACCGTAAATTGATTATCAACTGGATTTCTAATCTCGTGTCCCGAAGGTGGTGCGGGTTCGAATCCCACCCGAGGAGGTTATACCCTTCAATAAAAATTTGACAATACATGTAATTTTACTCCATTAATAAGATATATGGAGAAGTTTCCGGCCTTGTGGAAGTGTAGGTGAGTACTGGTTATAGACAAGGGTCTAGAAAAGCTAGGATAGATGCACTGGACATCGTAAAATAAGCTAAAATGTGTTGACACAGCGGTAAACCAAGTATAAAGAAATAAATTGATTGCCTACAACATTGTTCATTTCAAACGGATATAACACCTCATTCTATTGAAAACTTTCCTTGAACATTCTAACTTCGAATTTGTTTAAACTTCATAAACAGAAAAAGGTAAATTTAATTGTTTAGTCGATCACTGCTATAAAGTTACTATAATGAACGTGGAAATGTTTTAATTGCTTAGTCAATGCCTACTAAAAATAAATGGGAAACTGTTTTATTTCGGTTACATAAAACATCAGAAGCGAGTTCAATCGGCCCAAAGTTGAGGAAATGAATTATTAGCAAATAAAAACACTACAGGAGCACTGCAAAATGATCAATAACATCAAAGTGTACCATTTATAGACAATGTAAACAAATTAAAGTAGACCCATCTAAAATATTGAGGTGTCTGGCTAACCATTTTGAGGGATGCCTGCAAGACTGTAGTAAGTGCATTGCGTCTAAGAGAGAGTTACTACAGTCTTGTGGACAACACTCGAATTTTATATTAGCTATGTAACAAACAATTTCTGTTTTATATTCCATGTACATTTAAAAGGTTTTAGTTAATGTTTGAATGCTGAATGCTTCCGTTTCATTATTTAACCGTTTGGATGTATTTGGTTTGACTTGGTTGTTATGGTACTTAATGCATATTTTCGACAACATTTTAGTTCCTAATTAATACTAATAACAAACGGCACTTTGCCATTGACGGAATTATAGTGGCTTTTATGACCATATAAATGATTTCTATGACAAAATTCAACAAGGATAAAAGTCGTTAGGCAGCCGGAAAGGTTCCAAGACAAAATCACTACATGTATATATAATATTATCAATCAGTATTCTAATTTAGCCAGTGGACCGTGGAACGAGTCCAACGATATCACCAATGGTCCAGTAACTTTTAGAATGTGAGCGGTCCGTCTGTCCACCACTTTTACGGTCACCATTTGCCAGATTCAATAAAATATTTATATGTTATGGAAAGAGCATGAGTAGCAGTTTGATACGAGATTTGTCAACAAGTTTCTTTTTACAAATCGATCGATCGAACGGCATCGTGAGTCAACCAGAAATATATATCAATACAGAAAATATATATAAATACTGTGTTCCTATCAATTTGAAAATATTCAGAAGTTGGACCCGTTTTACAAATAATTGTGTGACCAAATTTGTCTTTAGACATAACTGTTTGCAATCGGGAAGGTAATTAGTACTTTTTAAAATACCATAAAACCATTGGCCAAATTTTTGAATTGGAACAATTCGTCGTAATTCCCAATCAGTCTCTAATTAAAAATTATAATAATACAAGAATTATCGCGTTCGTCATTTTGACTCATTCATTTAAATCCATAGTTTTCTTATACATGTATTTATCTATATATAGACGTTTTCATAAAGAAGACATGATCACGTGATCATTTCCGCACGGATGTTTCCATGCACTGTAACTGATTGGAAAGCTTGTCAATTTCGTGTGCCGATTTCTGCACGAGACGCTCGTGCGTTGTAACTGATTGAAAAGCTTGTCAATTTCATGTGTCAATTTCTGCACGAGGCGCCCGTGCGTTGCAACTGATTGGAAATTTTGTCAATTTCATGTGTCAATTTCTGCACGAGGCGCCCGTGCGTTGTAATTGATTGGAAATCTTGTCAATTCCACGTGTCTATTTCTGCACGAGGTGCCCGTGCGTTGTAGCTGATTGGAAATCTTGTAAATTCCATGAGTCAATTACTGCACGAGGCGCCCGTGCCCTGTACTGTATATAGGCTAGAGCAAGAGTAACAGTTTGGTACGAGAATTTATCATCAAGCGAAACACTTTTTAAGCAATTGGATTGGCTGAGAGAGTACCACTGTTGTTTAATTATTGTTTGTTTTTGTTTTGGTGGGTTTAACGCCGTAGCAACACATATAGGTCATATAACGGCGGTCAGTCAACATACTCACTCCTCCTGGACAGGCTTAATCTCTGGATTTAGCTGTTAACCAACTACTAAGCATATACTTTCGTCAGTGACTGACAACTGCCCTACATAATTAAAAATCATTGATAGGAGGGAAAGTATGCCCCGCCCAGGAATCGAACCCACGACCCCGGCCCTCGATTAGTAGACTTGTGTGCTACAAGCTAGCCGGGCGGCTTTTGTCTAATTCATTTTAGAATATGTTATAATGTTATAATGGACTGCATATTTTGACAATAATGTTTAATCTGGTAAACCTTTATTCGGTCCAGTAACAAATTCCATATTGCTGGACCGAATGTCCAGTGTTGATGAATGTTTGTCGTGAAGACTCATGAATACATTATATTTAAAGTCTTTTGTCTCAGAACCTTACCGGCTGCTCACGTGTGAGCGCTGACTGGGATATGAACTCAAAATCTCTACTGTAAAGGCAACCAGCTATACCGACAGAGCTAGCAAGTTAAGCCTCGTGGTGTCAGTTTGCTTACTTAGTAAAGAACACGCTTGATATGGGGCGAGTTGCCTAAGCATATCGCTATACGTATCGCTTTGTGCCCTGGTACCCTACTTACATCAAATGGAACAAGTATCTGATATCAACTTAAGGGTACCAGGGGGGAAGCGCTAGCTAGCGATATGCTTAGGCATCCGTCCATGGTTGAACGCCGTGTATATTTTGAATAAAAGGTTTGATGTGAACTAATGTTCGATCTTTTTGCACTCGTATTATGATCGAGGGATAACATACTGATTACTCACATTAGCAAACGAATTAATGTTATTTTGATTGTCATTCAAGTTTAAATCATTCATTTTAAACAAGATTAAAATTTGTTGTTTCAAATGAGTTATGAAAAAAACCAAGCAAATTTAGGTTACAACATGGGTTTTATGATTAGCAATAATTTTAAAACTTGGAGATGCAATCACGATATGAGTAAAAAACGTTCCAAAAGTAATTAACAAACTACTAATGAACCCGTCATGCATGCAAACGTGCCACTTTTAAAGTTGCACCATTTTAATAACATGCTTTGACAAATTGACAAAAACTAGAAATTACGCTAGAAAATCAAATTAACTGTCTGTATTTTAAAGCCGTTCACATTACTAAGTTCATAATTTTGTCATTTAGTAAATTTCAAGCACCGTCGCAAATTACCAAAGAAGCCATTTTGGGCAAAAATGATTACAAAGTAATTTTATCAAACTTTATCACAGTGGCCTTGACCTCTGAATTCTGACCTAATTACAAGGTCACAATTCAAAGGTTACTGTAACTATTGTAATTACTTCGTGAATTTAAAGTAATTATTTAACAAGAAATGTCAAAATGTGGAAACCACATTAAAGCCGGATTTAAAACATTTAACGCAAAAATTACAAAGGGATATAATCCATAATAAAGGTAGGTAGAGCTGTGGTTACTTCCTAATTCTGTTTATCACATGGTATGTTATCATTGTATGAAGTTTAATAAAGATCTGTCAATAAATGGCAGAAATATAGACTTTAACGCAATTGTTAACGACACTTGACGCCCGACCGCCCGCCCGCCCGCCCGTCCGTCCGTGTTTCGTCAAATTATCAGTCGATTTTTTCGTTGAAAAAAAACTGCTAATAAAGCGGGTGAGATCAAGCGACTCAGACATACCCGGTAAAACTTGCAATCTTTAGATCGCCAGGCTTGCATTTGTTGGGAAAGTATGCAAAACTAATATCGTTGTTCTATTTGCTTTGAGTGACTCGAGAATTGGAATCGAGCGAGGCTAATATCTGGGGGGGGGGGGTGAAATGTACACAGAATTCACACTCTTCGCATGCTTATGACAGAACAGAACAGAACAGAACTGTACATACACTTCATTTACAGCATGGGATAAGCATGGGACAGCATGACAACTTAAAATTGTGACAGGATATGTATATTTATGAAACAGACGTACACTTGTAATGTACATATATACATTACCAAATATGGCTATGCTCATTAAAATCGTTGATTAATAATTTAAACTTTCATTATCGCCTTCTTTAGACAAGGGTGGGGTTTTTATGAGACATCATATTACTAAATATGGTTACATTTATTTAACCGATGATTCATTTACATGTATTGGACTTGCTTTGCTTTTGAACATATTTTCGAAATGAAAAAGCGCCATACATATATAACATAAAATAGTATTAATTATACTTGTAAATTTTATTAACATACACAATCACTGCTGATGTAAATACTTGATATTTGTTCGATAATACCCGAACATAAGTATAGATATCTTTTTTTTTCGAATGCTTTTTTATATTTTAATGAATTCACAATTTAAAGACAGTTTTCATGTATGTTGTAAATGAATATACATGTAACTTGGTATAGTGACTAAATTTGTCATTATTAGTATATCCCTTGATTAAGAATAAGAATTAAGTATTTCCGAGTGTAATTTATTTTTTCGGATGTTGGCCTTACTACATGTACTTCAAAATTTGGCTTATATACAGTATATATCTTATCATTTGTCGAGGATCGGAAAAAAAACCATAATTGTTAACATAAACAATAACACTTTAATGTACAATACTTAATTCCGGTTGTTTAGACGTGAAATATAAGTGATTCTTTTTAAGTAAGGGAATAAAGAAATTAACACTCTAATGTAATCCGCTTTGTCTATGTTAATATCTGAGATACGTCGAGGAGATGATCCGGTTTTAGTTTAATGATCGGACTTTGTAATCAGTTTTCAGGAAATTGTGTTATGAGTATTTCAAGATTAAACCATTGTCTGTCCTTTCTATAAGTATGTATTTTGTGCAGGCCTAGTGATGTGACTCGTCATCTATAAAATAGTGCATTTTGAAATATCGCAGTACAGTTCATAACAAAAGAGATGGTTTATTTAATTTAGATTGCCAGAACATTTAATGATCTTCAGAAACAATTTTACACATATGTGTCTTATATGTGTTATATCTTGTAATAGATAAATTCGGCATTTGTCATAGTCAGCCGTTAACTAGCAAAGGCTAATTGAGGATGTCAATTATTACAATTCTAACTCATCAAGATAACTAAGGGAAAATAATTATCATTTAACATATTAAATCAGTTAGCTGCAGAATAATTGATAAGTCACCGGTGCAAATTGCGCTAAAACCGTCCCTGGTCAATATGATGGAACTATACATAAAATTCACACCAAGAAATGTAATGTGGAAGCCACATTAAAGCCGGATTTAAAAACTTTAACGCAAAGGGAAATATTCCATAATAAAGCCAGGTAGAGTTGTGGTTACTTTCTAACTCTGTTCATCACATGGTATGTTATCATTGTATGAAGTTTCCTTGAGACCTGACATTAAAGGGCAGAAATATATGGTAAAGAAAAACTTTAACGCATTGTTAACGACACCGGTCGCCCCACCGCCCATCCGCCCGCCCGGGTTTCGCCAAACTATAAGCCGAATTTTTTTCGTTGAAAATCCGGCTAAAATTTGTAGGTCAAATAAAATTACAACGTCATGCTTTAAATTAACATAATTTTGTTGACAAACTAACTACAAAACTTACTATACTATTACATTTTTATTTATCTTGAGAACGATGGTCAATATTTTAGCCCAAGCCCGATAAAGTGTAAATTTTCCTACAAATTAAATTACAATATATTTCCCACGGTGTGTGTACCTTTGGTCGAAATATTTTATGTCATTCATACATATTTACCAAATTTTCATATGAAAGGATTCAAATATAAATATAAGTCAACAGGGTAAATAAGCGTTACTAAATTTTATATACATGTATGAGTAAGGTCATTTTCGTACCCAGAGCTTATTAAGATACTCGAGAAAGGTGTAAAGTCTAGATGCTCCCCCCTCGTAGGATATATAATAAGGGTATAATAGACACGAGATCTTAAAAATGTAAAAAAACTCTTGTTTCTGTAAAGTTCTTACCAATGCATAATTAAATTATTCAAATAGAGTATACACTTCTTTGTTCGTTTATTACATTTCTGTTTGACATTCAAAACTTGTAAACTTATAATTTCCATTTTTAAAACAGAATACACCTTGGCAAAAAATCAAACGTGGCAACACTTTGGCTTCAAGCGTTTAAAGTTATCCAGGACCCCATGGGGCCCCTTACCCCAACCAGGGACCCTACCCGAAACAGGGACCTCATACACCTACCAGGGACCCCTACACCACAAAGGGATCCTATACACGAACCAGGGACCCCCTACACAAAAAAGCGACCCTACACGAACCAGAGACCCCAACCCCAAACAGGAACCCCTACATAAACCTGGTACGACTATCCACAACAGGGGATCCCTATCCCTAACCAGGGATACCAACACCTGAAGCTGAATAACTGATCTGTTAAACAATACAGTCCTGTATAATATGTTTTACATCATTATGTAGTGTTTTAAGGTCAGTTAATGACGAACACGTGAAGCAAATCGTGTAGAGTTTACTATAAAATATCTAGTTTTACTTGTAATAAAGATAATGATATCCATGTATTCAACCATTTAACAACAGCAACAATCTTTCACGTCCACCATGAGGTTGAGTCATATGATATGTATGTTTCATGTTTATTGAGCCTGAGTATGAAGTCACGTGATGTACATGACTATTGTACTAAGCGACCTGAAGAAATCTGGACGCAGAGGAAATCAAGAAACATCAAAATTCTGATCGATTTTTGGGGTCCAATTTTGAATGTTGTAACACAAAAATACTAAGAAAACTGCAAGTGAACTTGAATTGTGAGCTTTGTGTTCGGTCCGAGTTTTGGAAGAACGAATGCAAATATACTCAAAATGCTTCGAGTGACTTTATTGTGAGCTTTGTTTACTTTGAATCCACCGCACAAATTATTTTTGCGATTGACCTAGTTTAACGCTCGATTTAGTGAAGAATTCGAAGCAAAGGAACAAAACTCACACAACCAATATGGGTCTTTTGTAAAAAGGCAGTAGTTATTTTTATGTATATTTTTTTGTATATTTTTGTGCAATTTGAAGTTATTCAATTATTTGTATGGAAAGAGAAATTGGCAAAAACATTCTTTGTTTACTTTATAAGTTGTAATTAATTAAATTGTAAATCATGTAACTATAGACCCTGGTTTACCACGTGTTTCAACAGTTATATAATTATATCGCGGCGTCAGTCATCCTATCATATACATGCATAGCATTTTCAACTGATTAACAAAACATGTAATGTGGAAACCACATTAAAACCGAATTAAAAACCGTTAACTCAAAAATTATAAAGGGAAATAATCCATAATAAATGCAGGTAGAGTTGTGGTTACTTTCTAATTATGTTCATCACATGGTATGTTATCATTGTATAAAGTTTTATAAAGATCTGACAATAAATGGCAGAAATATATGTTAAAGAAAAAACTTAAACGCAGTTGTTAACGACACCGGACGCCCGACAGCCCGCCCGCCTACCCTACCACCCGCCCGCCCGTGTTTCGCCAAACTATAAGCCGATTTTTTTCGTTGAAAATCCGGCTAAAAATATAAACAAATGCAAGTTATAATTAAAGATTTCATGTCCTTAAATGACTTATTATACCCTATTTACGACGTTTGACCGATCTTAAAACACTATTAATATGACTTCTGATCATAGTTGACTCCAGTATGATATATATGTCCAGTAATATATTATGTAGTAATTAATAAACATACTAATTAGCACATACCATCATATCTATACTTGTATTAGTACATAAATGACTAATATATTAAACGTGGGTTCAAATTCATGTATACAATTTACTGATAAACATAATGCGACAGTTGCGAAAGAACATCGCTACTACGCGATAAGCAGCAATTTCCTACAATACTACATTCCAGCGCTAGCTTACATGCTCTTTGCTAGCTTGATACATTCGGAACATTCTGTATTTTGCAATAAGGCCTCAATCTTCATTTTGCCACTAAAAAGCGAAATCACAGCATATATAGAACTTGTCTATCCAATGGCCTTGATAGAGGAACGGCTACAATACATGTGTACATGTATAAGGACTCCTTTTTCCCCTCAAAGTTTGTACCTGGGATTTGAAAATCAACAGAGTCACACGATTTTGCCACAAATAAGGTGGTCTTTATTTGCTTTTCTATATAAATAAAGTGATCATAATACTGAGGTTGAAATATATAGTTTGTTTACATTTTTTCTTATCAGAGTTGAATAAATAATAACAACACAACTATGGACATACTTTTATCAAATACAAATAAATTGACTCTCCGTATAATTGTACGCTCGTATAATGTTAACCGTATCCATTTGATATCACATTAGTAATTAAGAAGAAATGTAATGTGGAAACCACATTAAAGCCGGATTTAAAAACTTTTACGCAAAAATTACAAAGGGAAATAATTCATAGCTAGCCAGGTAGAGTTGTGGTTACTTTCTAATTCTGTTCATCACATGGTATGTTATAATTGTATGAAGTTTCATAAAGATCTGACTATAAATAACAGAGATATATGGTAAATTGAAAACTTTAAGGCAATTGTTAACGACACCGGAGGCCCGCCCGACCGCCCTACCGCCAACTCGCCCGCCCGTGTTACGCCAAACTATTAGCCGATTTTTTTCGTTTTAAAATCCGGCTAAAAATCAAAGCGCTGGACGCACTGAATGAACGATATATTGAAAGTTTTCCACCAACTGCAATAATGTGTAAGGAACACAACCGAGGACGAACAAATGAAAGAATGACAGGGGATTGGAGTTTTCAAGTATTAAAATCGTTCAAAAATATCATAAGAAAAATGGCCATTAAAATCATTTTTCAAGTTTTAACCATCTTTATGCTAATAGACAAAAGCAGCCAGCTCAATTCTGAGGAAAAAACTCTACATATACAGATGTTAATAACGGTGTAAACAAATTTATCACTGACAAAATTCACAATAACGCGATTCATTCGCATTGATGCATGTTTAAATGTGTTATTTAACTCCCAATTTGCTTCAATGCACCCCAGCGGTTCAAAATTGCATTTTACAATAAAAGTGCGAAATGCACCATTTATTTCCTCAGCTTTCCATTTTCAGCATTTTTAACGACCGGTGTAATATTACCTCAAATCATTCGGCACTTCTCGGTCATTCACTACGAAGAGTTCCGAGTGAAATCGGCTGTAATGCTTCGGAAATGATACGGAAACACTCGAGCTTGTACTATTTACCCTCTATCAAAGTGTAACTATACGCTATAATAAAACTATGACTTAAATTTATTATAGCTAAAACATAGCTGACAGTTTAATAATCTATTTGGGTACATCCAAACTTAAGATGATATTTATCAGCCATGATTTATTTCACAGTATAAATAATAATAAATTCTATACCTTATACAAGAAAACTTGACAATTATACAATAGAATAAAAGAATTGAGAACATGTATCAGAAAAAACCTCGTACAATATTCTAATACAATGAAAACGATCTCAAATGCAGAGTCAATGACTCAATTCATGAACAGGACGGGACCTTCTTGCTGTCTAGGGGTTTGTCACAAAAAATTTCCCAAGACCATTCTTCCATTCTCTGTATCAAATATGGCGAATTGTAGCCACGAGATAGGATATATACTTTGTATTAGATTAAAACTTGGTGCAGAGAGACTTATGCCTATGCAAGAACAATGATTAGGACTTCTGACTGTAAAAATATTGAACCTTGGCGCACAAAACTCCATAAATGACATTGCTCATTTTCTATAGACACAGAATGTTTAATACGAAAGTCCATCACCGTATTCTTTTTATCATATGCGTATATACATTGACTGAGACAAGGTGGAGAACTCTTTCATGTCGACAGTTAGCAGTCCTTGGTCAATGTTCCCAAGTTATACTTCATAACATATTTAATCATTCAATACGATTTGCAGTCCATTAACTGGGTTAGAGTTTTGACAAAGTGGATTTATGAAACGCAATCATTTATTAATTTGACCTTATAAATCATTCAAGATTTTACCAATCTGCTAAACTAACATTTAAAGTTCTAATACTTTGAACCGACAATATATTTACATTACAGTTTTGCAGTGTAAGGAATTTTACGTTTGACCAGAGCAGTAGTTTATAAAAGCCACTATAGTATGATGCAGTCATTTACAGCAGACAATTAAAGTTTCTTACAACCATTAAGTCAATTAAATTTAACAACCTTTGGAGACAACATTTTAACCTTGACGTATTTGTTTTCAATCAAGCTTTTGTCTCTTTACACTCAGTATTCATTGCATAGGCAGATCTAGCGGGGGGGGGGGGGGTCAGGGGATCCGGACTTTTTCTAAAAGATTTTCTAAAACGTACCTTTCCATTAGTGTATTTCTTGACTGTATGTCATTCTTTGTAGCATGAAGCAATTCTTCTCGGTGCTTAACATATATTTAATGGTTAATATATGTACTTTCTATTATCAATATGTTGCATTTTACTTTGCAAAATGTGTATAATGTGGTTGTGGTTCGAAAGTTTGGACCCCCCCTAGAAAAAATCCTGGATCCGCTCCTGCATTGTTTTGTATAAAGGTAAATTTTATTTCAACTGTCAGTGGTGAATACATTATCCGCGCTGATTTATTGATATGGAGGTCTATTTTGATCTATTGTGAGTACAGAAGTACTGTAAACTAAATTTAAATCAGCAGGGTTAATGTATGTAAACCTATCAGAGTGCAGTTGCATACAATTAAATAATGCACATAATAAGTATACTTAGCATAAAAAGACATCGATTAGGTTCGAGCTTATATAGGGGGAAACTTTTAATTAAAATGAGCAAACCCCATATAATTATATATCCACTTGCATAACTTAGCCCAAGTGTAAATGGGCACAAAAATTGAGTTCAATAATCAAGAGTTATCATACATGATTGGTAACCTCCCCTGAATATGTATATGGAAACTGCCTTCATACCGAACTTCAACTCAAACCTTAAACAGCAAATTTTAAATTTTACTTCCCGTTCGAAACACGTACTTTCCCTGGAATGTTACATACACGTTTTGTCAACTTATTTACAAAAGACTCAATTGAAATGAAATAACATTCATTTATACCGAATTCAAACCTTTAATTCATTTCTTCGTCAATGCACAGTGAAAGCCTTGATAAAGATACCTCAACGGTATATTAAACATTGAATGTACAAATTGCAAACTGAAACTTTGTTGTTTTTCAATTAAAATTATGTAAACCAACCGTATTACTCATCTAAACAAATTTGTTTATTTTGTATACATTTCAAGCAGCGTACGAGTCTATATAAAATTTCTTTGGTATACGTATTTCTCAATTGTAACACTAATGGAAGAGATAGGTAAGGCCACAACAAGTTGACCATGTGCTCTACGGATTTTTCTGGGGGAAATGACGCGAGCGAGCAAAAAAAAACTTAATTCAATTGTCTTATATAGCGGTTTGACCAAATTTTTATGAGCGAGCGAGGAAATATTTTTTTCTTGTAAAAACCATCAAAATTAAGGTGCGAGCGAATCCACAGAACATATGATCAACTTGTTCTGGCCTAATATTTTATAGAAAGACGTATCAGCTTAAATCCACACACCTTCACAAATAATTGAAAGCGGACCAATACAGTATTCATAATAGAATAAGATGCAAGCATGCGTAATTTGCATCTATGGTTACAATGCGCGCACAAGTGAATGCATATGTATACCAAATTAGCAATTATTATAATACGTATATTGAATTAAATTACACATAAGCATCGTATAATGGTAAATGGTCATCGTATAATAAGGCATGAGCATCGTATATTACACTTTGCACATCCATTTATGATATTTTCAAAGCACATAAAGGAGATTCTCATGTTAAGGCAGCTATGGCGTTCCATAGCATGCTGCAGTATTTATTACTTAAGTTGGTGCAAATCGTACACCGTACTATCATTTACATAATATGAAATTATGAATGCATGTCTACAATGCGGTTTCATAACTGCGCTCGGGAGGGTATTTAGACAAGTGGGTGCACAAAAATCTACTAACTGTAACTAATACACAAACGTGCATAGGATGCCGGTACAGATCCGATACAAAAGCACTAAATATAAATAATTATACAAAATTTAATTTGTTTAGTCTAAGAACCACTTCGGTTGCCTCTGCATACGAAAGTATATTGCATATAACCAACGTGCGACAATGGCGACTCTCGCTAATAAGATTGAGAAATTAGCTAATTGATAAAAAGCCTTTTCATATAACGACGAATTATCTAAAAACACGTAATCAATAAAATTCATTCTTTTTCGGTCAAATTACGATGTTATCGTGTGAATAAGTTGAAAGTAACAGCTGTGATCTATGACAGATGGAGAATCAGACACTGTATGTGAGTCAGTATGATTTGTGTCACAAATTTTCAAGGCATGAAAATTATAAAACTTAAAACGCATTCCAAGCCAATCATTTGATCCTATTTTTTATTTGAGGGTTTAAACTACGTAGCAACACATTAGGTTATATCAGGGCGGTCTGTCAGCCTACTCACCATTCCTGGAAAGTCTCGATCTCTGGATTTAGCTATTAACCAGTTACAAGGCGCATACTTCCGTCAGTGACTGACGACTGTCCCACCTAATGTAGAATAAGTGGTAAGAAGGAGAATGGTCGTAGATATTATTCTTATGACGAAGCTCCATGAAACTTTGTCCCGCCTGGGAATCAACCTATGGTCCCTTTATCAGAAGACTTGTGTACTACCAACTATGCACGCCGGGTGGCTGCGTCACATATTTACAAGAAAAATATAAAATTAATCATCTGTTTAAGACTAAATTCATTGTATGGTTCATATGAACAGTGTATTTTTCTACGCACTATAGTTGCCGTTTTATTTGAACTTTAAATGGATCATTTAACATAAAATGCACCATATACGCAGTACAGTCTCTTTTGTTCTATATTATAGCATATCGGTTATTCAATGTTAGATGTTCTCAAAACTGTAATTCAATTATTGCATAACTAAAATTGGTTATAAAATGGATGTTGAATCGAAAAGTCTAGAAAATGTTTTATAACAAATGAACGTTTGATGTGCTTTTATGTCGAACGAAGAAATTGTATAGCAAGTATGACGAATTCTATGTTACATTATACAACCCATATTAAAAAAGTATAATATTTGTGAATTATTATTAAGATAAGAAAACTTGTTATAGTGTTTGTTTCTTATAATAAACCGCGAAAATTGGAGTTAATGCACTGGAGTCCTTAAATTCATAAAATATGCAAAATATGCTTCGGTGGTAATATACAATGTATTGTCAACGAAACCAAATGAAAAGTCCACGTTTACGAGTCGTTATTATGGGCATGTTCGGCAATGCGATCGCTAGCTAGCGTTTTTAAAAGCGATTTTTTGTAACATAAGCGGTCTACGGAACGGTTTTCTTCAAGCTTACAAATTCAAGATGGCGACTTTCTCTAACAAATTGTTCAGAATTGTAACAAAGGAAAATATTCAAATCAATTATCACCATAATTATTCTATTTAACCGCATTGACGAAATATATGCATTAAATGAGATATACTTCAGTATTCTTGAAAAAGAAACACGTTCACACAGAGGGCAGCCATTTTGATAAAGGCAGAAACATTCCGAATGATATACGGCTAGCAAGAAAAAAAACTTGCTACGTATCGCTAGCTAGCGATATAACTTGCTCGATCGTAGCAGACCGTCCCGTAGGAAATCGCTAGCTAGCGATACAAAGCGCTCGCCTTGCGGAACGTGACCTCTGTTTTTGAATACATTTTGTACTATATAAAAGAACGTGACATTTCATGATCAATGGTTATGCCAGTAAGTTATGGTAGTTTTCTACCAATCCAGTAAAAATACATATTGTTGTATAACTATAAAGTACTGTATTATATTGACATAGTCATGAATCTAGACCGTGACGCGACATAATTTGCTTATCATAATGAAATATGATATCATTGTATTCATAACAATATTATAGTAAGTAGAGCAAAAAGATCATGTTTTTGTAGGGTAAAACGCCGTGTCAACACAATGTAGGTTATTTTACGACGGCCAGCCAGCGCACCTAAAGAAGCTTTCCTGAACCCTTGCCTATAACATATTATCATATACCCCCCACTAGGCATGCAACTTCTCAATATATCCTAATGATGGAGGCAAATGGACATTATTGTCAAATTTTCATGGTAAGGTATAACCGTCCCCGGTTGGCGCTAGGATCGTAGGGAACAGGAACTGCCATTGTCGATCAAACCTACACCCATTCGTCGACTTTGCCGATTGGACTACCGTTTATTTGAAGTCTTGTCACAGTTTTCATGACAAAATTCATCAGCACTGGGGATTTGGTCCAGCAAAATGGAATTTGTTACTGGACCAAATGAAAGTTTACTGGACCAAAACATTATTGTCAAAATATGCCACCCATTTTAATGATTTAGCATTATAGCATATTCTAAAATCAATAAGACAACAGTACCCTCTCAGTCACTTTATAACAAAAAGTGTTTCACTCGTTGATAAATCTCAAACTAAGCTGCTTCTCATGTTCATACATTTACATTACAGCGCACGGGCGTCTCGTGTTGAAATTGACACACGAAATTGACAAGCTTTCCAATCAGTTACATTAATTGCACGAGAACTTCGTGCTGAAATTGACACATGAAATTGACAAGCTTTCCAATCAGTTATATTAATTGCACGTGAACTTCGTGCTGAAATTGACACATGAAATTGACACATAAAATTGACAAGCTATCCAATCAGTTACAATGCATGGGAAATCCGTGCGGAAATGATCACGTGATATTAACAAATTGTCTCCTTAATGAAAACGTCAAATATATAGATAAATATAAGCAAACTAACAGGTAATGAATAGTCGGTCAATTTATCGTCGGTATACAATAACTCTTTTATAATGTTAATATAGTGAACTATTAGATCATGGCCCGGTTTAATTTTTCGTAACATTAATTTACTTCTGGTCAAATAAACGTACAATAAAATTAAGCTTTACAATCAAGTTCATATATAACCCACATTAAATCGCATTCTTAAATATACTACTATAATTGCACTATAATCCAAAGCCTTAATCCATATCCTTACAAAAAATAATGTTGATTTATTTGTATTATAAAAAGTCAGTCTTTCGGAATAACTGAATTATAACTTGACGGCGTCTGACTTTTTCGTACTAATTCAATTAAAGAAGTTTTTTTCCTAATACGTGTTTTGTAGAGTTTTTATAGTTTACAGAGAGGTTTGGCGATTGTTAAGTTTCTCCCTCTTTTATAGCCAAGACAGAAAGTCTTATTATTAAGAAAGTCAAGGTTAAGATTACAAAAGTTTAAGGATTCAATCATTCGCATGAAATCGAACAAAAGAGGTCATGTAATAATGAATAAAAAATTAGAGTATTCACAGCCACATGTCAGCTACATATAATTAAAAATAACTTACAGTTGCCTAAATTATGTTGTATAATAAAATATTAGCTCGAGCTTTGATGCGCGCATGATTTAATTAGCGCATCAAACGAGTGCCTATATTTTATTATACAACAAAATATAGACAACTGTAAGTTATTTCGATTCTAACATCGCAAATACATCACTAGAGAAGATATCTTTTGTAGAACTATTTCTAACCATTTGAAACGCCATGCTATTGAAATCTAACCCCAGTGCAAAGGTCGAAAATAGCTTTAATTTACACAGTTCTCATAGATAGGTGTTTCTAAAAACAACTATATCCGCACCTGCTTGTCTCAAACAACCAATGGTACCATATCCATTATCAATTTCTCTATACTAGATGAGAATTTCATAGGACAAACAGGTATGGGAGAGCAGATTCTATTTGATTAAGATATGAGTCAAAAGTTGGCTGAGACAGCTGCGCCGAAAAACACGACCTTCACTCGAAACTATATCGGTCGTCTATGCATGCACTCGTCAAGTTAATAAATGCAATGAATGATGTTTTTCCTACTTATTATTTAATATCACATATACAAATGTATATCGTGTTAAAGCAGTTGAAATTAAACATTTAAACTTGCATTAAATTTTAAATGATAGATCGCGTGTCAAATAGACATGCATAATAGCTTTAAGCTATATTTTCATAAAAACTTCAAAGACGTTGAGTGGGCAAAATTATGACAGCGCTCATAAAACATGATTAAGGTCGATGTAACAGAGTATGTTAACTGATGTATCAAATTAAAGTTTTTGTTTTAAATGTAATGCAATACAAACAAACATGGCGGCGCAATGAAAACTTAAAATTTTTGCGTTCAATAAGATCTCTCAACGTTGTGGTAAAGCGTAGACCTACTTGACGTTTGGCAAATTTTGATAAGAGACTGTTCGCATTCGGAACACATCGACCATTCATTTAATAATAAGAATAATAGTGAATCAATTGAATAATAATTACGAATAATAGAAATACTGAATAATTATTATTTGTGAATAGCCGAGGAGTTCCGAATGGGACTGTCCGCTGACCAACTGTGTCAACTTAATCTTAAAATTTAGATTTTTAGAAGCCTTTTCGCTGGCTTCATTTGAAAGACGAGTAAAAATTGAGATTCATAACTTAGGCAGTTGAGTATGCAAACTACAGAACAGGAAAGACCGCACGAGCATATGGCCTCAGCTTAAAATAAGTATGACATTTGGAGGAATTATTTGAGAATTTAAAAGAAGCTATTTGAAAACTTCACAACTTAGATTAAATAACAATAGGGACAATATTTGGACCTAAATGGTCACGGAAGTAAACTACCTTAACATTTCTAACTATTTAACACAATAACAAATATCAATAGAGTGGCTTCAATCAAATCAAACGAGGAGTTGATTAATACATAAATTCAAACTAACAAAAGCTGCACATATTAATTATTACACAATGTTAAATTATACACAATAATTTGCATTTCCTTTTAGCAGTAAAATCATAATTTTCTATTGACTCAATAAACTAAAATGTAGTTTTGAGAAATTTGTAAGAAAATAACGCATAATCAATGAAATATGACTGCCATTTCTTTTACGAATAGTTGTGTTTTGGCATATTTAGTTTATTATAAATACAATGTTAAGAAATTAAGATGAAAAAAATGCTTACAAAATTTCAGTCAAATCTGCCTTGCATATTATAATGCTAAAACGACATCATGCATATTATTGTAGAACGCGTGCGTTCTCTGTATCATAAATAACGTGCATGTTTTGATTATACAATGTAAATTTACTTGTTTAATATCGATCGACGGCAGATAATTAATTCATGAAAATATATGCACGATACATGTACATGTAAAAAAAACCCATAAAATTTGAATATAGAATGTATGAAAGAACGGGAAATTCACTATACAAATGTACAGTCTGTTTTGTTCAACATAATGTCACATCGACATTTCATGAATCATATAACTTTTACTAGAGTTTATATAAATCCTCCATATGATCATTTCTTCTAATAATACAGGTATTGAATAAAAGGTATCAGACCATTTACCCACAGGATTCAAAATATGAATTTTGTCCCTAAATTGAGTTAATGTGGCGCATGAACTCAAAATTGTAAATGTAGTACATAAAAGACGTTCAATTAAGTACAAGTACAACAGTCTAAGTTTTATGCGTAAGTCTATTTTTATTACACTGCTCATTTGTGGTTCCAAGGATCGGGAACCAGGGAGTCTTGACCCCCTAGAATTAACAAATATCGAACATGCACTCACAGAAAGTTCGAAAATTACTAATGCTAAACCCAAAAAGGTAGTTCAAAGCCAACATTGGTGTAAAGCAGAACTCCCCTTCAATAGCTTTGGTTAGTAAAACAGCAATTGCAACCCCTTGGTTAAATCTTGTATCATATACATGTACGCCCTTCAGCTGTCGTATTTTGTAAACAAGCGATGGGATCGGCTGATTTCTCAATATTACGATTAACTATTTACACATTGAGGAAACAGAACGCGAATGTCACATGACTAAAAATATGGTCGTAATTTATGAGTAATACTCATCGACGAATTCGATCATTACTTTATAGATTCACGCATAGGATATGGTTTGTTTCCCGAGAGGGACCTTCTTTCTCAGAGCTTGGTCAAGAAATAGTTTCTATGACCATTTTTTCTCTTACTACTGATTCTAAATCATCTTGGACAGTTTTCTGTCACTGACGTAAGTATGCGCCTTGTAACTGCTTAACAGCTAACTCCAGAGATTTAGCCTTTCCAGAAACGGGGAGTAAGATGACTGACGGTCGTGATATGTCCTTTACAATGTGTTTCTATGGCGTTAAACTCAAGCAAAAATAGCTTAAACTAAAAACAGAGAATGTGGCTAAGCGATAATAATAAAATCTATGTTAAGTCGAAATATTTAATAGGTTTTGTCACCAAGGCCATCTATCTAATAATAGAGAGTCATTCAAATAATTTATACACGCTTTTTCGAGAGGAAAACATCTCGAGATTTTTATTTGAGTTGGACATGTACATTTAGGTTTGGTTCAGTAAAACAAACCAAAGCAATTTATTTATCAATTGTTTCGTTAATGAAAAACATTTTAATGAAAGATGACCATTTCCTGCCAAAAATTAGAAAATCGAACTTTTAAGTCAATTACCGGTCTCGAAATATAGGCTGTCGTTTTCTTCACTGTGACAAACGTATATTGTAATATAGGCCTACAGTTCTCACCAAATACACTCAGATAAAATTATATTTAAAAATGAATAAAAATGTTTCCCATTTACGCATAAAAACCAAGAGATCTTTGAGCAAATTGAAAATAATCATTAATTAGTTAATCAACATAATATTACTATTCGAACTGTATTATTGTTTATTTTTATTCAACTGTCAGTGGCACATACATTAACCCTGCTGATTTAAATCGATTGTGAGTTCAGTATTGCAGTGAGTATTTAAATCAGCGGGGTTAATGTATGAGCAACTCAGAGTTGAATAAAATACACGAATCAGCTTAAAATATAATAAAACTACTCGCGGTTAGAACGATCAGATTTTTTCCTCAAAGTGTTATCTGAGCAATAACTTTTGTCGGGTACTGTATATATTTGACTTATAAAAGAATGTTTCAAGTGTAACTGGGTGGTAATTACTCAGTTATCAATATAGATCTTTGACCTACATAGCATGTTCCATTAACCATGTAAACACCGTGAATATAATATACATAAATCGAGTCACAAATGTATCTCTTTTGTTGATCATTTCGTTCATAATTTCCGGGTAATTTACGGAAATTAGAAAAAAGCCTAGAGGTAGGTATTTAGTGATCGTTTGGACCCACCCCGAATACAATCTAGCAGTAGACGGGCCCAATTAAGCATGGTTGAAAAATGGTGAGGGCGATCGTCACAGCTAAGAACTAAGAAGAACAGCAGAGGAAGACTTTCTTCCAAATATATCTGCTCTAGACACAGACAAAAATCAGAAACAAAAACGTTTTAGTTAAGTTCTAATCGGGGTCTGCACATAATGCATCCATACAAGGCCCCTATATAAACATGACATTTTTTGTATTTAGGGTCCTTGGTTTCTAAGAGCGGACGTACCCCGGTGAAAAAAAGGGAACACTTAAAAGACGAAAAGAACTAACCCCTAAATACTGTTAAAATAAGGAACTACATTCTGGTCTTGCCTTTATACATAATTTACGATGCATCGTGTTTAAATAAAGTAAAAGGCTAACCCTTACAAAATCTCAAATAATTTCTCGTTCAGGGTTACTTGAAACAAATCTAAACAATATTCTTATAACTTATAATATGTCAGTTAGTAAACAGTCATGGTAAACAAAAATATAATAAAGTTTTAAAAAACCCATTATAATTATCTGCAAACCGGATCAGTATCTTAATATTTTTGAATGAAACTACATGTACTCTAGTAGGATATATTTGTAAACGTATAGATCTAATTTGGTTTCATGCAACACCGACCTTGATAAAAAAATTATATAAATTAATAAACTATAAATAAACTGAATTTAAATTTCAACTCACCAAATAAAGTTAAAAATATAAATCTCATGTTGTTTTGTTAATAATTTTGCAATTTTAATATGAATAATTCCAGTTCAAAGCACTAAAACACGTCCATCTGTCACAATAACTATTTATGCATTTTAGTCTGTCGACGAGTTATATATAAAGTCAAAGCGTTGATTGTCACAGCTGCAGTTCGATCGTTAAATTGGATAAGTAGAATTTCACTAGAGTGGATCGTTTACTTTAGTAGCGTACTGAAATAATATATCCGTACATCTATTTTGATTTTGTTTCACAAATGACGTAACACAATCTCGTGCTTTTTGTCGCAGAATGACGTCACAAATCACGTTCGTTATGGAACTTTTTAAAAATCCAAACTAGGTCCGAATTTTTTTGAAGCTAGCGTCCACACGTATGTAGAAAGTACATACAAACTTTGACACTTATACGGTATAAATCAGAGACACTTTAAGCGTTCGTATATTGTTAAAGCGGTCCGAACTGTTTACATAAACTTAACAATAGTAAAATTACAAAGTGAAATCCGAAGTCATACTACAATCTAATCGATTTTATCTAAATTAGTATCACTTATCGCGTCAACCTTTCAAAATATTTTCAAAACAATAGTTAAGTATCACAAATTTCCAACAACAAATTTAGGTTTACACCAAGTTATCATTTCCGCATCTTTAGGCTAAATTGAATGACATGTGTGGACTTATTAGTCATTATTTTGTGAGTCTTATCATTTTGTATCAAAACGCTCGAGGCTAAAAGGGGAGATTAATCTTATAGTTTGATGAAAATGAAATTGAGTTGTCTCCCTTGACGCAGTAATTTATATAGGTTATATATTTTTTTGAATTACGCACAGCTGTTTCTGTTTTTAAAGCAGACATAATGGGAGTTTCCCATGGAGAATTTGGAAAACATCAGTCAAAATGATGCGTATTGGTGCCCTTCTAAATGTATCACCGATTTCTTACACATGGTCAAATGCGAAAATGAACATTTATTCTAAAAAAATAAAATAACTAGTCGTAATGGTTTTTTGCCACCATAGGACAAACGTATTTCAACTCCTTGTATTCCGTGATGCATATAGAAAATTATATTTTTTTTCTTAAAAATGGTCAAAACAATACTTACTTTATACCAGTTTCTAACATTTCTTAAGTCTTTTGATAATCCGATTCATGGTACGGCCTCTTGATCCGTGAATGGCCAAGTGCTATAACTACGGGAGATAACCGTGGTGTCGTGCCGTGTAATCCATATCGAGTTGCGTCCCTTTCATGTACATCTTCATCATACTCGTGTCTAAATCGTTTATTCTTTAATAGATTTTAATAGATTTCTTTGCATACCTGAAAGCAGAAAATATGAAATTTGAATAGCCTTCATTAACTAAAAAGAGCAATAAGAAAGTAACTCATTTGGGTAAATCAGGGTGTAATAGCACGTGACAACTAAGTGTAGATTCGTGTAAAGATATCGCATGATTTTCTAAACACTTTGCCCATTCTTAGTTTCCTCTGCATTTGCCTTTGACTGGTGTTCAGCACTATGTGAAAACTTCACAAACAATGTATAAATGGTAAAAATTTTAAACATATACTCTGACATAATATCGTGCTTCTCGTACTAGATAACGAAACATCTCTAAAGCAAAATTAAAGCACGGATTTTGAAGTCTACTTCTAGTATCTTTATTCAGTCAACTCTTGGCATTTACTTCCCTGATCATTGAGCCACGAACTGTTAACATACGGCGCAGATTGCAGCCACAGCATACAGTGCATGACCCTAACAGGAATCCATTAACACCTGGGTGGAGTATACCTAATGCACCAAATATAAACCATATTGCACGATTCTTTTATATAATATCCCCATTTACCTTTCCTATGATAAAAAGAAATTATCAACGAATAAAATATTAATTAAAACATATTTTATAAATAACCATAAGTTTACCTTACAATTCGGATAAAATCGATAAATAAAACCATAATTTAGGTCACTGAACTAGTAGGCACGAAAAACACGTGCTCCACGCACGGTGCTACATTTTAAAATCAATACAATAGGCGAATACAAAAACTTAAAACACACTCGTTCCAACATATTGATCACACTATATTACACGATAAAAA
Source organism: Mactra quadrangularis (assembly GCA_025267735.1). NCBI lineage: Eukaryota > Metazoa > Mollusca > Bivalvia > Venerida > Mactridae > Mactra > Mactra quadrangularis. Next base: position 5,037,582 of record CM046298.1, read on the forward strand.
AGTTGCAGAACCTAAGACACTTGATTTTTATTATTAACCTATAGTTTTTGGAGAGGATGTATAAAGGCATTACATGTATATATAATTATGCCTGTTATCCGATCCAATGTATACAATAAAATATGTAAATTAAATTATGTATTTTTGCACCACTGTTCCCACTAAATACAATACTGTAACTTCTTTGTGTTTTATTTTTGTTGTTAAAATTATGCAATACTGCCAAGCTTGCAATGGTATCCGGTGTTAAATCTCAACACACTGATGTTTAGCTTTATAACTGACCATGAGATTTTATTCTTGAAACTTTTGGTAGTGAAGGCCAGCAGCAACATTGCAGATTTGAAAATTAATTGTTGACTTTTGACAATTGTACTGTCATGTTGTATTCATATTTAATTTGTTCACATGTCGTTATTCTGTTATCAGTTGCATGAACAAACATCATCAATAAGCTAATTTTTACTTTTAAACATGATATATATATTTTGGTTTATTTGTTGAAAAATAGCAATACTGTTAGTCCCCATTTTTCTAGTAATTTACCGTACGGGTACTTAAAGTTTTTTTAAACTCTTTTTAAAAGTGACAAGTTATGTACACAGGCCCGTAGGAACAGAGGGGAGGGGGCTTAGCCCCCCCCATATTTTCAGCAGTTATAGTGATTGAGGATCTTTATTTAATCTGTCACACTAAATTGATTGATACATGTGTGCTTTTTCGGCAAAATCAACTTTGCAAACACTTTTTATGGAACAAGATGCTCAAATACAGTGTAAAATTGAACGTAAACGTAAGTACTGTAACATTAGGAAACGTTTTCTTTTCCTTAAAATAAATTTCAATAAATTAGCCCCCCCCCAACCAAAAATGCTTCCTACGTGCCTGGTACATGTATAAATCAATTTTCAAAGCATGGCATGCTATTGTACATTAATTTTCGATTCATCCGTTTATGGGGGAAACACATAAGTCCACAATACTGTGTAACAGTATCAAAGAATTTATTTGATATTGTTTTCACAAGAATAAATGTTACATATAAATGTAGACTCAAGTGCTTCCCCATAGAAACGACGACAACAATTCTATCAGACGTATTAGTTACCCCAAAAACGCATAGAAGTTTGTTTTACATAAACTTGAAACTTAGTATTTGTTTAACATAAACATGGAATTTGATATTAGTTTTACATAAACATAAAACTTGATATTTGTTTTACATAAACTTGAAACTTGGTATTTATTTTACATAAACGTGAATTTGGTATTTATTTTACATAAACGTGAACTTGGTATTTATTTTACATAAACATGAAACTTGGTATTTGTTTTACATAAACACGAAACGTGATAGTTGTTTTACATAAACATGAAACTTGATATTTGTTTTACATAAACATGAAACTTGATATTTGTTTTACATAAACATGAAACTTGATATTTGTTTTACATGAACGTGAACTTGGTATTTGTTTTACATAAACATGAAACTTGGTATACGTTTACTTACATAAACATAGAACTTGGTATTTGTTTTACATAAACATAAAACTTGGTATTTGTTTGAAATAAACATGGAACTTGATATTTGTTTTACATAACATTAACATGAAACTTTGTATTCGTTTGACATAAACGTGAAACTTGGTATTCGTTTGACATGAACGTAAAACTTGGTAATTGATTTACATAAACATGAAACTTGGTATTTGTTTTACATAAACTTAAATAGACATTAAATATTTTTTTTAATTTTTATTGCTATTTGTGCATTTTTATAATTGTTTTTCATAATAAATGAACTAATTGTCGAGTCCATTTCGTACATTTCGCCCAAAATTCTATATTGCGAGTTTTAGTCATACCGGTCTGAAACCATACCTTGGACTACAACAACAACAAAATTATAAGCAGCCGAAGTAAATTTTAAAAAATACGCTGTAGGAAGAATTGTAAGCAATGTTATGCTTCTGTATTTGCTAACATGATAGCCAGATATGTAACAAAAATGCTCGTGTGTTAAACATTGAATGACAATTCTTTTTCTTCAGTACGGGGTATAATTTCAATTCTTGAATAGTTCTCGGACATAGCGAAATTATCGGATGCAATTTTCATAGATCTATATTTTAAAACTTTGAAAAGTTTAGTGGAAGGTGATACCAAAAGCATTCAATAAAAAGCCTCAATAGATCGTCCGTGGCAAAAATCTTTATTGGTGAAGCGATTTAAATGGATTTTGGTGCCTTTAACCACGACAGGTATCAAAAATAATTGGGTCTGGTTTCCTTTAGTGGATCTAACGACTGTCGCTGATTTTATTGAGTAACGAGTCATTTTCTTATATACTAATCTATATTGAATCGATGCAAATTCTCATTTTGAAAAAGTTGATTTTCTTGTTCGAAAAATATTCTTTTAAAAACAGTAGGTATAAATGAGGCTAAGGGAGATAACTCCAGTTCTTGAATTACGGAGTCCGTACGGCATGGATTTTTTCCACAACATAAGCTAAAATACGTTTTTTTCATACGTTCGGACCTGTTTATAACGTATAATGACAATCAATCCCCATGTTATAACATATGAATGTATTTTAATACTTCGTACCAAATAAATATAGTGGTTATCGATTATTAGAATCTGTCATATGTTTTCGCGAGTTTTCGTCTGAGTTTCGTCCTACAACTGATTCGCTTTAGCATTATTCGCCCCAGAACATTATTTTTGAAAAAAGAACATTTGGTAATGTTTTCGATGTGTTTGATCAAAGATTCAAAATTTAAACATTTGATTGAAATATCTTAACAAAGAAAAGGAAAAAAAAAGGAATATAAGTCATTTTAGTGTACTCTTCTTAAAAATTTTGAATACGGGTTGGTACCGTACTTTGGACTTTAAACAATTGTATAAAGGGAGGTAACTGCTTGACGATCCGTCCTAATGAACTTTATGCAAGCCCGTACTCATGGTTTCATAATTTTTGACAGTTCGCCACGTGTTTTAACGGATGACAGATGCCAGTGTCCCCCTCGGATTGAATTAAGATGTCCAACACGAAGGTTTTGCTACACAGAATCTTTAACAGCGTGTGTTCAAAATCGCGTGAACAAATGATTGCCAAGTTTGCCGGCGGTCTAAGAGTGAAAGGGGGTGGGGTGTTGATGAACGCCTGTACAAGATTTTTCAATGACAAACTGACCACTCTAAAAGCCATTAGTCGGCAATGCAATGTAATTGCTGCACATCGGGTAAGAAGATCGGCTCAGATTGTTGGATTATATCGCAGTTTGTATGGTGATAAAACGCCCATTCAATTCTTTAAAAAATTGGGAGAAATTCTGCACAAAAATCCTGATAAAAAGTTGATGTTTGTAATTGGTGCTGCACTTTTTGACTGGAAAGCTAATTCCATTTCTGACAGAGAAATGTTGAGGTAATTTATTTTCCTTTTCTTTATGTCTGTTTTTAAATTTTTGTAAATGAACATGTATTTTTGCTGTCAAATTTAAATGGGCCCTTGTTTGCCTTTCACAGTTGATTGGCTTTATAGTAAACATTTGATGAGTTTATTATCTATTCCATATCAAAAATAAAGTGTGTAATGACAGTCGGTTTAGTCATTGCATTAAGTATTGACTTAAGGTTCAAGTAAAGTCTTAGTTTGCATTTAAAATAGTAAAATGAAAAATACTCTAACTCTTTCATACTTCCATCAAGAGCAGTATATTATACATCAAAATGTTCCTTATGAAACATGCAATGTGATGCTGGTAATTAATTCAGATGAAAACGTTTACCGAAAGATGCATTTGCAAAATTGATGCTGTAAAACTGAAAATACTAAAAGACATTAAGAATTCTTTACTAACTAATTTAACATTAAATCATTTACAGAACATTATAGTTTATATTCGAATGAAGGTACTCCAACATTTATAACCTAAATAAATGTTAAAACAAAATTAAGGTAAATGAAAAACATTTTGACAGATACAAGTGTAATGGGTTTTCACGACCCTGTTTCTACTTTCACTTTAGTTTTTCAATTGCCTTAGTTTTGTTTTAATATTTATTGAGGTTATAAATATTGCAGTACCTTCATTGGAATGTGTACTATAAGGTTCTGTAAAGGAATTAATGTTAAATTTTGGTGTAGGAAAATTTTAATGTAATTTAGTATTTTTATTTATGCAGCATCAATTTTGCAAATACATCTTTTGCTAAATAGTGTTATCGTAATTGATGACCAGCATCACTTTGTATGTTTCATAAGAAACATTTTGATGTATAAAACAATACTGTTGGTGGAAATATGACAGAATTAGAGCTATTTCTGTTTTACAATTTTTTTAGCAAACCATGACTTTACATGAACCTTAAAATAACATAGTCATTGGCAGATCCAGCGAGGGGTCCGGACCCCCCCCCCTAGAATTTCCGAAGTGTAACTGTCCATTAGTGTATTTATTGACAGTAACATAGATTTAATGGTTATGTAGTTTTTATTATTAATATGTTGCATTATTTTGCATAATGTGGTTCCAAAGTTTGGACCCCCCCCCCCCCCAGAAAAAGTTTGGGACCCCCCCCCAAGAAAAAAAACCCTGGATCTGCCCCTGATGGATTTTACTTGAGAAATATTCATGTTATATAACATCAGTCTATGAAATAAGGACATGAAAGTGGTTAATTGTCCTAAAAATATATCATTTTAAGAACAAGCATATTTTGGTTGCCCAAAACAAATTGTTAGTTACCCAAACTAAAAAACTAAAAAGTGGTTGTCCCAGACACCCATTAATTTTATCGTCTGTAACTTATTTGTAAATCCAGCTTCATCTCACAAGGTTGTCTTGAATTATGAAACTTTGGTAGCTCTAGACTCAGAGGTTATGGGTTTGTAACTCTTATTGTTACCTTAAAAAAATCAATCCAAATGATAATACCTTAAAATATTACCAAAAGTACTTATGGGTGGAATGGAGCTACTGTGGGTAAATTTCTTTCTTGTAGTAATTTAGCAGTGCCCTTAGTGCGGTTGAACTCATGACTTCTTGATCCCAGGGCACATTGTACCATTTCTCCTGCAGTGCCAGTAGTGAACATTGCTCATATGATTTTAACGAGACTGAATTTAATATTTCAGAGTTGAGGATGAATTAAAGGCTTTCTTTGACACCAACTCAAATAATTTAAACATTCATGATCAACATGGTGAGACTTGGGAGAATTTAGTAGACCAAGATAATTTTAAACTGTGGAGATGTCCAGTGAAAGAAAGTTCTCTTTATAAATATAAAGGTATTTTAGATGAATGAAATAGTATTCTTTCATTAATGATTTAAATTCACTTAACACAAATTGTTGGACTCCTAGAATCTTATAATTTTTAGTACAATTGTTTGATGAATTCAGTACGCATAGAATGTGAACATTAAGCATTTAGTTTCCTTCCATCAGATCATTTTTGTAGTTGGGTTTAATGCAGTAGGAACAAAAGGTCACTGTAGTCAGTCAACCTACTCACCATTCCTAGAAAAGGCTTAATCTCTTGATTTAGCTGTTGACCAGTTACTACTAGTTACATATTTCCGATACTACTGAGAAGTGCCCTACATGATTTAGAATTAATGGTTGGATGGAGAACAATGGTAGAAATTACTATATGACCAACCTTCATGAGGTTTACCCAGCTCGGGACTCAAACTTACTACCCCTCAATTAGTAGATCTGTGTTCTACCAGCTGTGCTAGCCAGGCAGTGCAAGCTTCTGCAAAGGAACCATACTTGTCTATTGATTTGGTTTATAAATTTATCAGCCATAAATTAAGTTGTAAATTAGTAATTCTACTTTTTATTGTTTTTTTTTCTGTTTCAGTATTTGGAACATATAATGATATTCCACCAAGTGCTTTTATAGCCATCCAAGTAAGTAACAACTAACATTTCTTAAAATATTTATCTTTGTTCAAGTAAGTAACATTTCATCTATTTTAGATCTGTTTAGTAGACTTCTCTCTTTATGGAGAAAAATTGACATTATTGACACAATTTTTTAAGGCCAGTAGTTGAGCCAGCATTGCTGGATTCAATGTCCAGTATGCAACCATTGCAGCAGCACTGGGCTTGGCTTGATGTTTTAACTTTGTATATACACATTTTATTTTCATTATTTCAGTTGGATCTTGAATATCGTAAAACTTGGGATAGTCATGTTGTAACACTAGAAAAAGTTGAAGAAGATGCAACCACTGGGTCAGAGGTCATTTATTGGGCGACTAAGTTTCCTGTAAGTAAATAAATACTACTTGATGTTCATGTTTGATTTAGCATTTATAAATTTGAAAATGTTTTTTACTTGAATAATTTTTTATGAATGATGCCAGTGATTTTTTTGCCTTTTTAAAATTAAGTCTTTCACTATGGGAAAAATTCACATTCTTTGTAGCAAGATTATTGCGAGCCATAGAAATCTCAATGTTTCATGCTTCATATTTTTCTGAATTTATTTGCTTATTTTTCAGGGAAAAGTATTTTATGATAGAGATTATTGTTACGTCAGACGAGTGAAGGTATAACTTCTTTTTTAATTTGTTTTCCTTCATTTAATTACATCCCTTTTGTAGGTTTTTAAAATGTGGAAAACTATATTTTTGGAACAATACTTAATTTAGTAGTTTGTACCACTATTCTCACACTACTGTCCACTGATGTATAGAAGCATATCTATTATTCTAGTGAATTAAATTATTATTAAACAAATTTTACAAAGTTACATCACAGGTAACATACATCTAATCTTTATCAAAGCTAGAATACAACTCTGCCTCTGATCTCAGACCATAACATGATCATGTGTAGATCAGGCACATCATCATATGCCCATAATATAACTACCAATCAATGATATCGTTGTGTTGTCATAACATTGATACAGGTGTCTTCATTATTACAATTTGACAAAATAATTATTTATATTTTTTTTATGGTTAAATTTTATTCAACTGTCAGTGGAGGTGTATAAATTTACCCTGCTGATTTGAATACTTGACTGATGTACTGTTGTGTGTATTTAAATCCCTCATTTGCAGATTCATATTGTTTATTCAAATTTTATTCAACTGTCAGTGGTGCTTCATCAACCCTTCTGATTTAAATACTCGATATTTGTTTGATAATTCAAAAGCGTAAATATGGCTATCTATTTTTTATTGATTGGGAGTATATGGAAACTGCAGTGAGTATTTAAATCAGCAAGGTTAATGTAACAATAGTAAAACATTGTTACTATTGGATAGTTAATCTCAAGTCTTTAAACAAAAATTCTATCTTCGTATTACAGATTGATAGAAAAAATAACATCATGACATTGAATGCTAAATCTATAGATCATCCCAACTATCCACCAACAGACAACTATGTTAGAGTATCTGACTATACGTCACAGATGAGTGTTAGAGCACATAAATCATTTGATGAGAATGGTTTAGATTATGTCATGTCCTACTGTGATAATCCTCAAATATCAGCTCCTTCATGGATCATCAATAATCTAAGTCAAAAACGTGAGTATTGGTACCATATTTTGGAAAGGTACCCCTATTACTCATTATCATTTATAATTAAATTCTTAATCAAAAAAATAATAGTGTACTTGACAGTGTTAACAATCAATAGTTTCAGCAGTTTGCATGGGCTGTTATTAATAAATCAGTAGGAGAGAAAATTCCCATAGAATTTATTATATGACCATACTCTAAGAAAGTATGATCAGCCCGGGAATCAAACCCATGACCCTTGATTAGTTAACTTGTGTGCTACCAACTGAGCTACCCAGGTGGGCATTTATTATCTCTAACTGGATTGCAGATACTGATTACTCTGGTATATTAAATATGAAACAAGCACTGTACAAATGTGCTATATAATAATAATATTAATATAGTATGAGAGTTGAAATATTGTTCTGTATATAGCTTTTGGGCCTGTAAATCGGGTATTTTATACACTATGAACTTCTGAGCCACTGCAAGCAACAAAATATTTGACCTTGCTACTGATTGTACTTTTTCATCATTTTGACAACTATTAAATTGCTATTGGGCATTAAAAGTTGTAGACAGTTGCTATTTAGAATGACCATAAAAATTTAATTGAATACTTCAACATAGGTCAACTAGACTCAATCAATATACTAAAGCAATTTCTAATTTCTTTGCTTATATATGAAAATAAACATTAAAAAAAAGTCACTGATAGGTCAGCCCAAGGCTAGTCTACCATCTTAATTGACATGATACCGTAATTTTTTTTTCATATTGTTACTGTCTACAAAATAAGTGGATGTTTTGTTGCTTAAGACAACCTCTTTTGTAAGGGCAACCAAAATTTTCTTTGGGCAACCAAAATCTAGGAACAAGTTATAGTGCTTTGTGCTAAACTGAACTGTTCGGACAACACTTTTCATATCCTAATTTTAGACTGTTGTTACTATTACTGTCTTATTTATTGATATAGAATTACCAGGATTTTTGGAACAGCTTCATCAAGCTGCCATCAACTTGAACAACTCTAGATCAACTAACAGAAATCGACCACCAAACAGCCAGACACAGCAAAATGACAACAATAATAGTATTAGCTCATACGCTTAGTGATAATATTACTAATATACCAGTGTTTGAAATTAGTTGAAAGAGAGAAATATATACATAGCTAGGAAAAATTCTGTGTTGTTTTTAAAAAGATATTTAACAAATTACTTGTGTTATGTGTATCGGTTGAGTCTTGTCTAAACAATGGGTAAAATATATAGCTCGTTTATAACATGAAATATTGTTAGCATAGGTGATAGAATATCATTTAGATTTTTCTCAAGTTATCCTAACCGACCTAACAGACCTATAATATAATGTGGAAATAAAGGAATGTGACAGTGTTAATATTTTGTGTTGTTTGTATAGACATTTAACAAATTTATCTGTATACTGTGAATGGTGGTTTAGTCAACTTGTCTTCTTAACTTTTTACTTCTTTGACTTGTAATCAATTTTTTCCTTTTAAAATTACTTGTCCTTGTTGTCAAGTCAAAACCTTGTAACTTTGATTCCAAAAAAGTAAAGTTATGAGGAATTCACTCGACAGCAACATTGTACATTGTATATATAAGCATGTACGTATGAACTTGCTTCATTGCTTAAACCCACCCCACATAAACATACATGCACCTGTCAGTCAATCTATACAGAATTATTTGTCATCTGCTGCCAGTATCCTAGAGACTGGGGTAGGAAGCAGGTGGCTAGATCTTCTGAAACCCAGTTTAGAGGATCGCTGGAAAGAATGTAAGTATTATCTGTACATATATTCCTTTTCCAGCATTTTTTCTCAGCTTATTTCTATGTACTTCCTAGGGTGGAAGAGTTCTTGACTAACATCCGCTGGAGGAGGGTGGGGGTATTTGATTACGTTCAGTGATAGGTCTAATTTAAGCTAGTTCTTGTATTAAGTTGATCTCAAGGATTTATCATTTAGGTTATTATTTATCATTACTAGTGCTAGGCATATATGTATTTGTTTAAATAATTTGTCCCCCTATGGTACCGGTACATTGTATTTGCTCAATTTCCATGGGCGGATCCAGCCGGGGGGGGGGGGGGTCAGTTGGAAAATGTACCTGTCCACTAGTGTATGTCTTGCCTGTAAGTCATTTTTAAGTAGCATGAAGCATTTTTTTCAGTGCTTAACATAAATTTAATGGTAATCTAGTTTTTATTATCAATATGTTGCATTTTTTCTGCAAAGTGTGTATAATGTGGTTGTGGTTCGAGGTTCGGACTCCCCTAGAGAAGTTCGCCCCCCCCCCCTCCCTAGAAAAAAATCCTGGATCCGCCCCTGATTACAGTATTAAATTTCCTTTCTTCATTGGTGAAAGTTCTCAGTGGTCCTTGACTGATCCTGAACTACAGCATTTTATTATTGTCTGCATTGATGGAAGTTTTCTGGACTTTTAAATTAAATTTAATTAAAGGAGATTCGGCCGTTGAGAAGTTTTTTTCCATGTTAAGTGAAGTGATAAAATCCAGGAAAATCAGGATTTTGAAAATGTTTAACTTTCACCTATGTGTTAGCAGTATTTTAATGACAAGGTGTAGTCCATATTCCGAACTTATATAATCCATGCATAGATTTGTCTATTGTTAAGCTCATATAATTAAACAAGCTCATTAGAAGTTACAGTTTTTAGGGATTATTCACATTGTTTTTCATTTATTATATGCCCGAAAGAATTTTGGGCATATGTTATACCCCCTGCCGTCCGTCCGTCCATCTGTTAGCAATTTGGTTTCCGGAGCATAACTTAAGTTCCATTTGGTCCACAATATTCAAACTTCATACGATGATTGTCCATATCGGGTAGAAAACTCCTACTGATTTTGGGGTCACAAGGTCAAAGTCACTATTACCTTAAAACTGAAAACAGATCTTTTTTCTCTATTTTGTTTTCCACAATTATTCATAATATGATATTATTATGAAATATTCTCATGTCTTACAAATGCTTCATCTTAACTAAAAAAACAACACTTTCAGGTAAGTAATGCTCCGCCTAGCGTTGCTCTTGTTATACAATTGTCATAGTACAGTAAATCTAATAGACTATTGGTACGTTAGTGTTGTATAATTGGAATTCATAGTTTGTATCAAGTTGTGTTGGTCTTTAATTTTGACATTTTATAATACATGTAATCATTGTGAATAACTAATTATAGGTTTAAGTACTTCAATGAACTTTTCCTTGCTGACTTGGCTACATTTTAATTTCTATTATAGATTTTGGTGCTAACTTAAAGAATAAAGGAAGATAGAGAGTTGCTTATATTGTGTTATATTTAATTTAGTATTTCTATAGCAAGTTGTCGTCTTATGGACTTGCCATAGGTTGTCGTTACATGATTTGTTATGCTCAGTTGATAAGTTACTGTAATCAGGGCTCGAATTTAACAAAATATTTGACTTTCAAATTTTTGCGTGTTGATATTATTTCAACTTGCATAAGTAAAGACAATCACTTGCAACCTTCATCCAAGGTAACTATTCATATATGCAATATGAAAACAACATTGTACTATATTTAACTATATATAGAACAAGGGCGTAGACAAAGGATATTGAACATGGTTTTAATGTGAATCTTCAATTATTGCTATCACTCTATCTGACTGTTTCAATGCTAATTTGGCCTCATTAATTTGGATAGAGATATTTTTGCAGCAATTCCAAGTCGTGAAATTTTTCGAGTTAATATGAAAGTTACTCGAGATTTTCAAAATCCACTCGCATTTTGCGAGTATGCGAGCTTAAATTCGAGCCCTTCTGTAACCCAAATTTTGTGTATGGTTGTTTTTTTTTTAGTAGTGCAGCATTCTTCAGAGTGAAAAGGGGTCCAAGTGAAACCCCAGTCAGACCTGCTTAACCATTAATGCCCACCAAAATAAGTTTTAATACCTCAATGTGTTATGTTTAACTAATTAGTTTGACCTGTGACTGCTTAATTATTTTTAAGTTATATAGTTTTGTTTTTGTTTGTAGCTGTATATTTAAGTGCTGTTTTTTTCCGTTTGATTTTGCTATTTATGTTGATAGTCATATTTTTAGAAAGTGTTGAGAAATGTTTTGATGTCCATTTTGAAATTATTAAATACTTAAGCATTTAACCAAGCATGGAATTTATGTAAGCATTATTAATTGTGTAATATATTGATATTAATGATGATGTAGATTGCTCTGTTTTAAGAGTACAATTTATTCATGGTTTTATATTTACATCACTCAAGAAACTTAAACACATGTGCTGATAGGCATTGCTTTTAATAGTTCTTTATACTCGCTCATATGCCACAATGGCTTTGGGTGAAACTTGTAATAGTTCATGTTTGAAACTACCAATTAATAGATTTTTCCATGCGTGCACAGGTAGTACAAAGTTTTTTTTACACATTATTGCTGAAAAGCATAAAACACATTAAATGATCTTGTTCTTTGTGCATATTGTAACAGTGAAAATTTGTACTGCTGGGAAAAACAAAATAATTGAATTCTTGATATAGTCTTTTGACATGTGTGCCAAATATGTAATCCCCTATTTAAATCCAGAAATTTTGTTTTAATTACAAGATAACGAACTCAAGCTCATTCTGAATCTGTCAGTTTTCAATGCTTATTTTTATGAATTAATTTACAATACTTCTCAAATTAACTTGTTTTTGGTAAACAAGTTTTTGTTGTTGCTATATTTTAAAGTTTAATATCATCATTGACATTTTCTTGTGACTTTTTTTTCTGCTCTGCATTATTAATGTGCATCAACATAACATATATGAAAATAAAGTGATTAAAGCTAACTTTCTTCGTGTTTTATTAGTTATTACCATATTTATAGTTTAATTGTTAAACAAGTTCAGACTTCCTACATAGGGGGCTTGATTGAGAACTGTTGTAAATCACTTTTCTTTTCAATTGTCTATGACCTGATATTTTATCCTTTGGTACCAGATTAAATAGGGCCTGAACTATGGGCTATCCACACATAAAATATGGTGACTCTAATTGCAAGAATTCTCCATTTATTGTTTTGACAAGGAATCATCCATTGATTGGGGTTCAACACAGTCCTGGGGCTTTTCATTAACATCTTAGCAGGTATCTTATCTTAAGTTTTGACTAACTTACCAAGATAAACTGGGATTCTGGGGATCTTAAAAAGCTAGGGAAAAATGCCCATTATTCTTTGATGAGGATTCCATTTTTCTCCCTGAAAAATTGCCCTATTCTTATGTGAATTTCCATGAATTGTCTATCAAATTTTGCAACTGCAAGTCAGTATTCAAATTTTTATCTTTTACGAGAGGACTCCCTAATGTTAAGAAGGAATATCTGAATGACTGACTACAGACTTGTGAAATCCCAGGGCCCAACACCAATTTTTAAACTATTTTGCTCAATTGGACAGTGGGCTGTATTAGTGTACTTTAACTAGCCCGAAACAAATCTTTAATGGCAGTAACTGGTTGCTCGAACCCAAATATAGGACATCAGGGCAATAAGTTCACTTTTAATGTCAAGCCCTGAATCCTTGATAAAAGCAGTACCCTGTCAAACCCTGGTCTATTAGATAGAGTTATCAACAGTGGCATAACAAATAAAAATGGTAAGTCATTTATACTTATAGTGAAGCGTACATTAAAACAAGCATGTGATATAGAAATATAACAGTTCCAAGTAATGGACCAAAGTCACAAATGTAAGATTTTTTGTAAAAATTTATTCAATTATAATAATTCACAATTTATTATAAATAATGTAATTTCAAGAAATATGAAAAAAAACTTATAATAACAATAATTGCTATCTTTATTAAGAGCCGTGTAGAGCAATGTCATTACAATATTATGAAACACGTAGAATACGAACTGCTTGATAATTTGGTGTGACTATGCAAGAATTGTCATCATGTTGTCATATCAATATGGAGTTGAAATGTCAAACATAAAATTATAACATATTATAATGGCAAGCCAAGTGGCAAATCAACTCAAACACTAAACATAAAGTTGATTGGCCTAATACAGTATATGATGTTTAAGATCATTTGAAACAAATTTAAAAGATATTCTATGTAAACAATGTCTCATGTTATCCTAAACAAGCTATAGAATAAATTTCCTAAAAATACACATGCATTTACTTAAAAAGGAATAAATTTAATTAATAAGGCCTAAACAAGTTGATTATATGTTCAATGGATTCGCTCGCACCTTAATTTTGACGGTTTTTACAAAATAAATATTTTTATTTCCACGCTCGCTCGTAAAAAATTGGTCAAACGGCTATATACAGCAACTGAATTAAGATTTTACTTTTTTTCTTCACTTGGTCACACTATTTTTTTCCAGAAAAATCTGTAGAACATATGATCAACTAGTAGTGGCCTAATATAATATATGTGGTCCATAATCATCACAGTTACTTCCTTACTACGTAAAAACAAGTAGAGATAATGTTGAGTTAACAATCTCAGAATATTCCTATGTTTTGACTTTGAAGCAACCATTTATTTTCACGAGTATACAAGCATGTACCATCTAAGATGAATTGCACAATCCACAAATAGACAAAGAATGTACATCTCACAGTTAAAATTACACTGATAGGAACATGATTATATATTATAATACACCTATTGTAAATTACACAACTTCAGCATTTATCACATGACCTTGACATTTGTCACATGACCTTTCCAAGTCACATGACCTTTGTCTTTGTTCCACAACCTTGCCATTTGTCATCTGACTCCAGCCCTTGTCCAAGTCTTAACATCATGAAGAAAGTAATTGTCCAGTCTTCTTAGTTTTCTCTGGTGAATGACCAGGAACATCAGGTAGATGTAAAACTGAAATAAAGTTATCAAATAAGTATGAAATTATAACATACATGTACATTTTAATCCATAAAAGAATACACACACAACACATACAGAACTCTTTTACTATTGATTTACAATTGTATCAAAATATATGTATGAGTATCAATAAGCATTCAGTCCATTTTAGATACTTTTAACAAGTTATCATCACCCTATCAGTGCAAATATTGAGGTGATGATGACAAGCATTAACACAGGCTATGTACATCTTTAATCTAGAAAATATATCTCATTTTAAGGCCACAACATATTGATTATATGTTCTATGGATTCGCTCGCACCTTAATTTTGACGGTTTTTACAAAAAAAATATTTTTATTTCCTCGCTCGCTCATAAAAATTTGGTCAAACCGCTATATAAAGCAACTGAATTAAGATTTGAAAAAAAAAATTTTCTTCGCTCGTTTGCCCCATTTTTTTCTAGAAAAATCCGTAGAACATATCATCAACTTGTTGTGGCCTAATGTATCATTTTAATGTTAACAGATTTTTAATAAATAATTACAAATCTATGCTTTTTAATTGATAAGTGAAATTTCTTACTAACCATATGATTTTTAGTGCATTAGAATTCAGAGAAATGGTGGCCATAAAAATTTGGTAGACTGTAGGACCACTCACATTCTAAAAGTCACTGGACCGACAAAAACTTCGGTGGACTGGGTTCACCAGCTGAATTCAAATACTAATTATATTTATTTATACTGGGTTTAGTGCTGTGTAAACACAATTTTTTTAGGGTATTTTTTGGTGTCCAGGGCACCTAACCTAGCTTTCCTGGACCTTTGTCAATAACCAGTACTCGCCTACCCTTCCACAAGACCAAAACTTCTCTAAATTATATACCTTATTAATAGAGGAAGATTGACGTTATTATCAAAATTTCATGGAAGGGTATAATCTCCTTGGGTGGGATTCGAACCTGTACCCCTTCAAGACACTAAATTTAAAATCCAAGCGCACTACAAACTGTGCTACCGACCCTGGGTAATGACTGATTATAACAGAAACCAACGTACCATTGAACATATCAGTTATCCCCTCTGCTGTACTTGATTTACTATCTGATTCATTTAATATATCATTTAATTCTTGTTCTATATCAGCGTCATCATGGATACCAGTTGTATACTTCCTAGGAGGTGTGTTATGTTTTAATATATCAGAGAGTTCATCTTCTAGCTCTGACTGGGAAGGTTCATCAACCATATATGATGTACTAAGCTCAGCCATCATGTCTTCTTGGCTTTGTGTTACCTTAAATAAATTATATATAAAATTTCAAAATACCTTTGAACACAATACCTTAAATATATAATAAATAAAACTGTGTTTGAACACAATTCCTTTAATAAATACAATGTACATGTTGTTAATAAAATTAAAAATGTGTTTAAACACAATGATTAGAGCATCTTGATATATAATATACTTGTATGCTAATACAAGAAGTATTTGATCACCATCTATATAGAATATATTAAATCAGTACTATAAAAATGTGTCTGAATAATAAATTTAAATAAATTGTGTTAGAGCACTGATAAAAATGTGTTTGAACACTTTTAAATTAAAACTGTTTCTGTTCATCTGATTTGACCCACCGAGATGCTTATCAGATAATTTCCAGTCAAAGGTGGTAAAAATGAGCAGACATGGCCGAGTTGTAACGACTTAGGACTGGTAATCATTGATAGCGAACTCCACATTGGTTCAAATCCTATCCTAACCCTACCCTTGAGCAAGAAATGTTATCCTACTAGCTCAATACTGGGGGACCAGGAAAGAGACTCCAAAAAATTAATCTATGTTGTCAGAACTTGTTTCATAATCAAGCTAAAACTAATAAATATTATCAAACCAAGAAGCAAAGTTGAATATTTAAGTCAATATAAGTGATAAATCTAAATTGTTAGAACTTGTTTCACAATCAAGCTACAATGAATAATTATTAACTAAACAAGAAGTAAAGTTGAATATTAAAAGTGTATACTCACATCTGCTAGATTATCCATGACATTAGAGATATCATCAACTGTAGTCTTACCAGTTATATCACGTAGTATGCTAGTACCTCCTTCAATAGCTTTCACTATCTATAATAATATAATATTATTAAATACTTACGTGTTATTTGCCCTGTAAAGCAGCTAATTCACTGCACAATACATGTACAACAAAAGCTGCTTTATACAGCCAATAAAACTGATAGGCCCCAGTCCAGTAAAAATTTCTTTGCCCTGATTGGTCGATAACAGAACAAATATCAGTAATGATTATAGCTAAAAATGATGGCCAAATGTGTTCAGGTAAGCCCTGTAAAATTTTGATCTTACATGACCTATTGTCCAGAAAAAAGCTGTTGAGTTTCGCAGTGACTGCATTATAAGGTCTCATACAGGTGAAAATTATGTATATTTACCATTTCATTAGATTCAGCTTGCTTTATTTGATGTAATAATTCTTCCAAGGTTTCTATAGAGCCAGTTAACTTATCTATTCTATTCATAGCAAGTTTTCTTTTTCTCATGTTACTCATTGCCTGTAATAGAAAAAGCAAGACCTGAAATAAATTAGAAATACAGTGGCAGATCATAATATGATAAACTAATGATGTCTAGGTCATTCATGTCTTAGTAACGAAAGGCAAAACGTTATGTGATAATATAGAAATCATCATGACCTTCCCATTTTCTCTTACTCCAAGTTTGTTATTTTCAGTATTTCTCCTGTGATAAAACCTCTTTACTACAGCATAAACTGAACATTTATTTAAATTCAAGTGCCTAGCTATTTCTGAATATTTTTCCCTGTTTAGATATTCATTCACTTAAAAATTTTAAACACAGGAACTTAAATCTTAGATTCCACCGCTGCGTATGTTTTAGGAGATGCAATAAATTAAAATTATAAAAAATAGAAAAAACAAAATAAGATAACATTTTAGTTGGTGCAAAAGCCATACCAATTTGGTCATTCCTTTCTGTTTGTAGGCAACAGCTTCTGATCCTAGTCTGAAAGTAAAATAAAAAATTAATAAAAGTGCATGAAATAGCAAGATATGTTAACAAATAAAATTACAAATGCAACCAAGGGCAATAACTCTACAATTATGAAGCAAAGAATGGTGGCTCCATGCAATGCCCTTCTGCACTAGAGATCTATTCATCTGTGAAGTGTAAGTCAGTAGCTTGAACAGTATTGAACATACGCTCCAGACAAGAAAATGCAAAAAAGGGCATAAAAATCCCAAAATTATGAAGCAGAGAATGATGGCTTCTGAGCAATGCACTTCTCGACTATTCATGAGATCTATTCATCTGTGATGTTTAAGTTAGTAACTTAACAGTACTGAAGTTATGATCCAAACAAGAAATCAGCAGAGGCTACAGCTGCCACCACTGTGGCCTTTGAAAGTAACCATTTATATCGCCTTTTCAGATGGCAGAAATATGCAGTTACTTTACTTTTTTATTGTAAGTCTTACAGGGTCTTTATATCATAGTGATTTAGAAACCATTTTGTCCCATAAAACCCATCATACAACTCATAAGAAATTCATAGATAGGATAAACTTATCATACTGAAGAAAAATTAGAGTTAAAACCTACCTGTCAACTTCAGTAGTTAAAAGATCTATTTGTTTCATAGTTTCACCTTGTGCTTTTTGTATTCTGAAATAACATAAAATATCACCAATCAAAACGATACACTATTTACCAGTCAATACTGTATCAACAATTCTGATATAGTTTCTATAGAGGATATCTGTTAATTTTGGTAGGTTGCCCAATAGGAATCAACAATAAATTAAACTTGCCCAAACCAAATTTTTGCTCGCCTGAACTAAATATTACCACAAACGATTAAGGAATATACATACATTCTCATTGCCCAATCGGACAACTTGTAAAAGAAACTTGTTGCCTGAACTCTCAGTTATGTAGTCACAGGCAATCAGACGACTGCTATTGTTGGTCTCTGACAGTGTAAAATCCTGATATTTCTGCTAGTCACAGAGATGCTTTTTATGAAATCGAATCTTGGGTAATTCAATTACCAAAGCAAAGTGAGAAACAATAAATACCTGTGAATATGTATATCTCTTTCATTTATAGTTTCAACCTTCTTAGTATTTTCTTTCAAGATAAATTTCACCAGCTGAATTATAAAACATTAAATGAATAGTTATAAAACAGTAAACATGTCAATATAACTATAGTGATAAACAGTTTAAAGAATAATGTCTATAATTCACCAAGTAAGTCACAAACACTTATTGTTCATTCATCAAAATGACCATAGCACACAGAAAATTTGTGAAATATGTTGCTGTGAAATTATACAAATAATATAACATAATTGATGGTTGCCTAATTGAAATTTAAGCAGATTTTTGAAGTATTAGAAGTACAATGTCTAACATATCATGTTTTAAATGTAGTTCTTACTTTATTTCAACAGAATCAACATTCAGGGGAATAAAAATTTGTAACTGAATCCATGTTAGAACTACTTTCTCTCCTTATAATAACTGAGGTATATGTATGTAGTAAAGGTGAAGTTCAGTGAATTTTTTCACAAAATTTCTTATGAAAAAAGTTATGGTAAGCCAATTTCATAAATATTACAGTTCAAAGTCCAAAGGATAGTAACTATGATATGATACTCAAAGTATCAAGGTATACAATTTTCTACATAATTCAATAGTATTGAATGGAATTGATTGGCCAAAAAAATTAATGTTTCCTGCTTTTGACAAATGATAGTCGTTTCATAAGTTTTTTTTGTGAAAAGCACCACTGACTGGTAAAACATACTAAAACTTGTCTGAAACATAAAACAGACTTCTCTTCTTACCTTTGTTTTATCAGCAGCCACTTGTATCACAGCTTGTCTATTATCAACTAATTCTCTCATTACTAATGAAAACTCTATATCAGTTGGACATAGTTCATTATAAGATAGTTGTAGCTTATCATATTCTATAATATTAGTAGTAGTGGAGTCTTGTTGACTTAGTCTGTTTTGTGTTGTCATTATTTCTTTTGCTTTCTCCTAAATTGAAAAAAACCCACACAAAATGCATAAAACAATGAATTCACAACAATAATGTGTCATCTACACGTATAATTTTTTTACACAAAATTAATGAGATGAAATAATGCTGCCAACTTATTTATTTCACATGAAACATTTAGGCAAAAAGTTTTTTATTCGGTGAGATTCAATGAAAAAGACATGTCAGTGACTGAGAACTCCCCTACATGATAAAGATTCAGTGGTAGGAGGGAGAATGGCCATAGAAATTATCTTCCATAACCAAGTTCCACAAAAGTATACCTAGTCCAGAAATTCAATACACGATAATTCGATCAGTAGACTTGTGCATTACCAACTGAGCTAGCTGGAGGGCTTTCTATATTCTACAATTTATATGACACCACATATCAAGGGTTGCCGGCAAGCAGTAGCAAGCGAATTGAGTAAAAAAGCAAAGAACTGCAGTCTTGCAGGCAACCCTCAATATACTAACCTTGATTACATCCATAACAACTAGTCTATCATCTTTGATTTCTTCTGGTTGACCTGACAACCATTTCATACTCCAACCAATAGGTCTCTTAACTAGTTTATCATATCCCCACGACAACCACCCATCTTTGTCACTTTGTTGAACATCTGATAATTTCTTTAACATACCTTTACTGCAAGTATTAGAAATAGCATCAAGTGAAAATTGATTTATGACTCAGTCATTAAATATCACAATAGAATCATAGGCAGATAACAGAGTTCCAAGTAAAAAAAAATATTACTCAAGGAAATGATAGATTGTGGTTTATAAATCAACCTATGGATTTATTTTATGATACATGCAAAAGATGTTGGTGTCATTAGAAAGCACAAAGTTGTATGTATGTATGCATGTATAAGTCTATGAAAAAGAACGAGCAATAATGGGCCCCTAATTGAACTGGAATAAACTGTTGTTCTAAGATCATTTTGGCAAAGAGTCTGAATTATTCTAGCAATATATATTATATAAACTACATGTATAGCCACCAATTACCTGACCATTTCTTCAATAACTGTGTTAAGACAAGAAGGGGATTTTCCTTTTCTTCTAAACCTTTCTTTCAACATAGCAGTATCTATTATTGAGGTTTTTGACAATTTACAATCTTCAATGATAAGTTCTGACCAAAATTTAATCTTCTGTTCCCAGGACTTAGGGTTCAGATTCTTGTCCCGAAACGGTGAAAACATGACTGTCATTCTCATGTCGTCTTCCCATTCTTTTGGAATGAAATGTTGAGTTGATTTCTCCATTGTAGATAACTTGTCAGCTTGGTTCCTATTTCATGTGTTTAAGGTTTAGTAGACTGGTGAATTAGCTAAAATATATGAAAACTGTAAATACTCAATTTTATTCTCGAAATTAAGTCATGAAAATTAAATGAATCAGATCTGAGGAAATAAGACAATATAAAATTCATAATAAAATAAATACAAAGGTATGAGACATTTTATATATAGAAAAATAAGTTGGGCAGTATTATAAATTACATGATTTAATAATTTAATCATTTTCATAAGGTCAGTTTGAACAGGGAATTAGACACATGTTATCTATGTCTCTGGTTTGAAGGATTAGGTCACTCCGAAATAGGTGGAAGTACATTCAAGATTAGAATTTAGTATCACAAAAGGATCATAACTTTTTCAATTCAAATTGCAGGTTATTCTATTGTTTGTATTTTTATATACCAATGTTTAACATTTTTCACAAAGGAAAAATACAGCAACATCAACAGAAAGTTAAGAGATTTATTGACAAACTACTTTAATATCCGAATTGTTAACCAACCGAATTTATGGATACTTAGTCATTTCAAACAATCCACGATTGCTAATAGATAATGCCATGGGTTAAAATTAATTTTCAGAAATTATATAAATGTGATTTTGAGAAATAAATTAACTACATATCATTTTTAACATCGTAAGATCATTTATTTTAAACAGAAAGTAATTTTTACCTCAGAAATTTTCGTTAACTTTTTTTCAATAAAGGGAAGTAACTTTAATGGGTACTGTATAAAACCCAGTAACCCGGAGTGTCCGTAACAGACACAGATAACACCTATATCCAGGCGCGTAGGAGCTGGAGCCGCTGGGGCCGCAATCGCTGTCCCAATATACTGACATGCAGCGGCAATCGGACTGCGAGTTAATTTTTCGTGACACATATTGAAAATCTTGAGATCTAATCAAAGTCTTGTTCTTAAACAGGGGGTACTTAAAGTGAAGAAATTCGAGTTTCAGAGGCTCATATTCACTCAAAAAATCGACCGTAAGGAGGGGACACCCCTCCCGTATCAATCCATATGCGGCCCCGATATTCAAATTTTCTTCGTGCCTGTATTACTACATAATCGCCTCAAGTGACAATAGACTTCACAAGAGTTCACTCTTTTTTGTGATAACCCTGGTGCTGGTATTTTATGACATGGTTTAATATATACAATGTATATATGTATGTATATCTAACTTTAATATTTATGTATTTTTTACTATTGTATCATATTGTATTGTTAAATTACATATGTCATGTTGTATTATGCTAATACCTAAATAAATCTATCTATCTATGACTACGAATAACGTCCATGTTTCTGATACGTCACGATTTAGAATAGCGCTACGTCATTACGTCACGGTACATTAAACGTCACTATCATAGTTACGGGCGGAAGCGACACAAACTTGTAAAGTAAAGCTGATATAATTATATCTTGATGATTAGTATCTAAAACATGGAAAATAAATCATACTACATACAAAATGGTAAATCGTGGTTGACGACAGGTATATATAAATCATTTATCTAATCATTTAAGTTTCCTTCATTAAGTATCCATAACTTAGATATTTATTGTGTACTCGTTCATTAGATTAACCAAAAATCTATTAATTTACTTAACTGTTTTAATAGTTTTGTGTGTGTGTTTTGTGTGTTTTTCATGTTTTTAAACCTCGTTCAAATCAGTTTGATGAAAACTTTTAGCAAATACAATTTAGATTTCATGCCAAACAATTTACAAATGCATAAAACTATAAAATCCCCCGATGTGATTAGAATTTCTGTAAAGAAAGAAAATGCTGTGAAAGGTTACAGTAATTGTTAGTAAAATGTAATTTTTTAAATTTAGATTTAATGTAAATCAGTTTAACTACATCATCCCCATGTGACTAGGCGTCCTTTAAATTAAACCTCCCTGAAAGGTCACAGCAATTGTAAGTTTTATTTCTAGTATAAAGTTTTAAATGATTTTCACTGATTTCTACTAATGTACAAACTAATATAATGATTTACCTCTGGAGACTAGATTCAGTCTTTCATCTTAGATCAGCATTGTTACACTCTTTTAGTTTAATGTAAAACACCTCATACTAGGGATTAGTCTCTATTATATGAGGAGATCTGAGTTCAAGTCTCGGTGAGAGTTCAATTGCTTGGTCACTGATGCTTCAAAAGCTGGATGAAAATCTTATCGTTTTTTTTGTATATATCTCATATAACTTGGTTTTACAGCTCCTCTTTGCACAGTATATCTAAAATAAAAAATGATAATACCCTGTATTAATTATAATGGTCTGTTTATTTGCTACAGTAGCTTAATTTCCATCTCAAAACAACAATTTAAATGACTTTAAACATGCGTCCTTTTGTAGCTTTTTCACCTCAACAAGGGAAATTACTCGTCAGGGTACTGTATGATACTTTTTGCAGTTATTTCCCCTGAATCGTAAGTTTAAACTTCTTTCGCATATGAATAACTTGCAATAAATGCAAATCTATATAATCCACGTTATGGCCATCATGAATTATTTTGAATTTGTTTTTGAGACAAGTAAGACATTTGATTACACGAATATGAACAAAAAATTCGTGATAATGTGTTAAAGATAAAATTTATGAACTACTTTTTTTACCGCATAACGCACCTTTTCGTGCGGTTTATTCCTTTTCGGATAAGTCCGCAAATTCGGATCAATTAGAAAGTATTGATCAGTTTTTTGTTTATAACTTCTATGAAAGACTATTTTTGCTCTAGATTAATTCAGTTATAAGTGCTTTTATGTGTTAAGATTTTTTTCTATCTACATAACGATAGTTGGTGGGTTTTTGAACATCCGAGACATTAGTTGTGACTTGACTGTGAGTCCAGCGTGGTAGCTACACGCGGGAAATGTCTTTAAGTTGGTGGAAAGATTTTCCTAGTTAAAAGGTATGAAAAACTACGTTGTAATGTTTCATGAATGGTAAAATGTTGTTTGGTCCTTATTATTAAGGTTTCATCAATTGTTGAAATTGAAAATAACAATAAAGTGGGTGGGGTATGTAAACAAAGCA
Source organism: Mactra quadrangularis (assembly GCA_025267735.1). Classification (NCBI taxonomy): domain Eukaryota; kingdom Metazoa; phylum Mollusca; class Bivalvia; order Venerida; family Mactridae; genus Mactra; species Mactra quadrangularis. Next base: position 5,061,497 of record CM046298.1, read on the forward strand.
AAATAATCCGAAAGTTCCTATTATTATATATGTATTTGATTAGAGATGCATCAAATATATTGAAATAGATATGAAAAAACATTAAACACTCACCAAAATATGCTCTTAGAATGAAATAAAAAGATTTTCCTGACCTTGAAATAGCTTTTTTGTTGTGAGCCTAAACACATATTCAAACTACTTTTTTCATAAATCCAAATGTTGATATAGAATGTTTATATAACAGTCAACAATGTCTTGTGTAGAGTCCCACAAAAAATCTTTCCAAAAAGTCATTTTCTTATTTTATCACAACACTGTCAACACATGTTTACACGCTCAGTTTGCGCACAGGGGCATGATGATTTTTTTCCTTTAAATTGTTTATAATGAAGATATAATAATAAGGAAAATTTCATCGGGCCCCTGTGACAAAAACAGGAAGTGGAAACATGTAATTACAGGGTTGAGATAATTGTGAAAATGACTTTTTGGAAATATTTTTTATAGAACTTGGCACAAGACATTGTTAAGTATTATATAAACATCATTTATCAACAATTGGATTTATGAAAAAAGTAGTTTGAAAATGTGTTTGGGCTCACAACAAAAAGGCAATTTCAAGGGCGGGAAATTGTTTTCATTTCATTCTAAATGCCTATTTTGGTGAGTGTTTTATGTTTTTTCATATTTATTTCAATATATTTGATGCATCTCTAATCAAATACATATATAATAATAGGAACTTTTGGATTATTTTGCTTTGTTTACATACCCCACCCACTTTATTGTTATTTTCAATTTCAACAATTGATGAACCCTTAAATTTGCGAATGAATACTTTGTGTCTGAATTGTGCATTGGTGAATTAACAAGGTCCTAGCCTGGGCCGGGGAGGATCAAGTCGGTCGAAAAAGCAGATGCGCCTCCACAGATTATTTTTCAATCTAGCCAGGATCTACGTATAAATGCATTTATTCTTGTTTTTTTTTTACTGCTAGCAAAAATTCATGAAACATGGGGTCGTGTTACTAATGTTAGGGTTCAAGTAAAAAAATTGGTGACCATGTGATATCACACTCATAGAAAACTACCGTTAGATTCCAGGTTTGGAGCAAAATTGGAACACTTGTGTGTGATATAATCTGTGTAACATTCTTAACAGCAGTAGTGTATAAATCAACTCTCATTCTGAACGTCACTGTACAGACCCGTAGAAACAAGGGGAAGGGGGCTAGGAGAAGCTTAGCCCCCCCAAAAAGGCCCAATATTTTCAGCAATCATAGAAGATCTTTAATTAATCTGTCACACCTGAGACTTTGATAAATATAAAATCTAATTGCCTGCATGGTCACACTCAATTGATTGATACATTTTAATTGTTAATATAAGACCCTACATAACTACAGAATCCATGGTCCAATCCAAGAATCGAACCCACCACCTCCTGATTAGTAAACAGACACTACCTCATGACCATAAATTCATAACTGCCAGCTTCAAGGCAAGGGAATACTTGTGCTGTATTAATTATGAATTAGGGACAAAACGGACCATGAGACGAAACGGACCATGCCAAAACGGACCAAAGTAGGGACGAAACGGACCATATTTGTGGGACAAAACGGACCATAGTCGGGACAAAACGGACCATTGTCGGGCCAAAACGGACCATAAGAAAAAATAGATTATATTACTAGACAATAAATATATTGATTTATTGAAATAAAAGTTGAAGTAGTAAAGAGTAAAAATATTGATATTTTTTCATAACAAAACACATCATATCTTTATTTTACCCTTGCAAACAATTACAATAATAGCTATTGAGTAATCTTTATTTTTTTTTTTCATGGAAAACTTCTTATCTTAAATAACACCAAACTGATGACAATTATTGTCTAGATCTATGACAATTATTGACTTCAAAGTGATATCCTTACATTTGATAATTAATGATATTATTATAAGTATAAGTATGTTTTGTTATATTATTGATGATGAATTTATAATAAAGTATATAATTATAACAGTTTTTTCTCCTTTTTTTATTCTTATCACGAGTCATTATCGTTCCCAGCAGCTATAAGAATTTTAAAAACTATCTATAATCATGACAACCTCTGGGTACGAGAATGATCTGTGTAACTGTGCGTATAAGTAATTATAATTTATCTGGAACACGTTTGTCATCATATAATCATTTCCCAGAGTTATAAGTGGCGTGCAGTACATAGGAAAGAACCTGTGCTGGACAATATAAAGGTAACTTCAAATTAAATCACTCTGATGTATTAGCTAATTAGCTCAAGGAAACGGCTTAAAATAGCTTAAGAATAGCTTAAAAACAACGCACAAACAACACGCAAACTGTTAATCACAAATGAGGCTATTTTAATTACTATTTACACACAATTAAATTACACTAAGACATAAACTATATATATGATGTTATTAATCACACACATAATAATTTATAATAATAATGGTTATATTTTTTCTTATGGTCCGTTTTGTCCCGACAATGGTCCGTTTTGTCCCGAGGAGGACACAGTATAGCTTAAAAACAACGCACAAACAACACGAAAACTGTTAATCACTATTGAGGCTATTTTAATTACTATTTACACACAATTTAATTATACTAAGACATAAAAGATATGTATAATGTTATTAATCACACAATTAATGATTTATAATAATAATGATTACATTTCTTCTTATGGTCCGTTTTGTCCCGACTATGGTCCGTTTTGTCCAACAAATATGGTCCGTTTCGTCCCTACTTTGGTCCGTTTTGGCATGGTCCGTTTCGTCTCATGGTCCGTTTTGTCCCGGTACCTTAATTATCTGAGTTAACTCTGCTAGTGTAGATCTGTATGTGTATAAATTATAATTTCAAGTTTTCAACTGAAGTACATATTGTCTTATTCATCTTATTTACTTGAATGTTGTTTGATAAAGTTATGCCAATCTTTTAAATGAGAGTCTGGAAAGTTTTCTGGAAAAGAAGAAAGGGAAACTTATGGGAAGACCATATGGGTTTTTCTTTGCTGTTGGATTGACCCTTTAGCATTGCAGTTGAGTGTCTTAGCTATCCGTATCACCCAGAAGATGTTGGTTCAAGTCCCTATCAAGTTATGCAGTTTTATTGATTCTTCTAATTTACTTTAAAATACTTATTCATTCAGGCAAGAATTATTTCAAGACAATGTAGACATGTATATGTAAAATAAAGGAAAAAGAAACTGTGAAGATTGTGATTGATAAAACATTAAAAATATTAGATGAGGAATACTATCTTCACTTTGAAATTGGTCTGAAGTTTGATGTAACAATACAGATATATGTAAGTATGTCTCTGATCTATTGGTTTAAGGTGAAAAAATGTATATTTCAAGCAGGAGTTTGGAATTCATTGCCCAACTATTCTGTCCCTGACATTGATGCCAAGGACAAGGATATTTTACCTTTTTGTTTGTTATACCCCCGCTTCGAAGAAGAGGGGGGTATACTGTTTTACCCTTGTCCGTGCATTTGTGCGTCCGTCTGTCCCTTACAAATTTTCTGTCGCAGTTTTCTCAGCAACTATAACATGCAGCAGCCTTATGCTTTGCATATTGCTTCATCCCATAGTCCCATGTGGTATAAAGGGATTTCATGCTCCTTGCTCATCTACTCTCTGTTTGTCTCATATTTTTAGATTTCCTTAAAAGAAACTTACATTATGATAGTCATATTTCTCACTGCGGGGGTATCACTAGTGAGCATTAGCTCACAGATTTACTTGTTTGTTGAGCTTAATGCCATAGCAACACATTTTATAGGTCATATATCAGTGGTCAGTCAACCTACTGACTGTTTCTGGAAAGGATAAATCTCTAGATTATGCTGTAAACCAACTACTAAGGGTATACTTTCTTCAGTGACTGACCACTACCCTACATAATTAAGAATCATTGGCAGGAGGGAGAATCGCCGTAGAAAATAATTTCATGACCAAGCTCCATGAAAGTATGGCCCACCCGAGAATCGAACCCACAACGCCTTGATCAGTAGACATGCATGCTACCAACTGAGCTAGCCGGGCAGCTGATATTTTAGCTGCATGAACAGTATACACAGTTATACTTTAGATTAGGGGTGTAGCATTAAGGTTTTATCATTTTTCAAGCACAATTAGATAATTTCAAGTTTTTTAAGACATTTATTCAAATATTCAGATTCAGATTCTGATTAAAAATCAGTATGACACATAACTTCAAAAAACCGGTTCAGAAAAAACGAACTGGTTAAAAACCGTTATAATTTGTATTGCAATATCAACCGGTATAACGGTTAACCGTTACACCCCTACTCTAGATATTGTTTATCTCAATGTTTCTGGCTTATATTCAACAGTGAACTATTTTATTATCAATGATATATTTTTGCTTCATAGGTTAAGTATGTCTTTTATAGGATTGTTCTCAATATTTTTTTTAATGTTTAATTTTTTGATGAGTGCAAATTTACCCAGGAAAAATTGATTTTTAGCTCAAAGTAATGTAGAGCTCTCCTACTCGCCCCAGCATCTGCATCCACATTTCTGATTAAAGTTTTTGTGCTGTAAAATACTTTCTTCCATATCTTTGTTATTTCTTAAGATATTAACTTCAAACTTTCAATATATGTTCCTTACTATCAACCACATCTCATGTGACAAGGTATATAACTCCAAACACATTTCTTTCAGAATTATCCCCCTTGAACTGATTAAAGTTTTTGTGCACAGATTAAAGTTTTTGTGCAGTAAAATACTTTCAATTGTATCTTTGTTATTTCTGAAGATATTAACTTCAAACTTTAAATATAATTATGTTCCTGTCTATCAACCACATCTCATGTGACATGGTCAATAACTCAGAATGCATTTTTTCAGAATTATCTCCCCTTGTACTTAGAAATTTCTTTAAAAAGTGTTCGTTCTTACTGCAACTGTTTTATTTTTTTAGGTATTGACTTAAAACTTTAAATTAACGTGACATGGTCCATTACTTCGAATGCATTTTTTTCAGAATTATCTCCCCTTGAACTTAGAGTTTTCTTTAAAAATGTTTTTTTTTCTACTGCGTTTTATTTCCTTAGGTATTGATTTCAAACTTTAAATATATGTTCCTCATTATCAACCACATCTCATGAGACAAGGTTCATAACTCTGTATACATTATTTTCAAATTATCCCCCTTAAACTTATAGTTTTCTTTAATAAATATTTGTTTTTACTGCAACTATTTTATTTCTTTAGGTATTGACTAAAAATATATGGTCCTTATTTTCAACCACATCTCATGTGATAAGGTTCATAACTCCAAATATATTTTTTCAGCATTATCTCCCTGTGAAATTAGAGTTTTCTTTAAAAAATATTTGTTTTTACTGCAACTGTTTATTTCTTCAGGAATTGACTTCAAACTTTACATATATGGTCCTTATTATCAACCACATCTCATGTGACAAGATTCATGACTCCTTATACATTTTTCAGAGTTACCCTCCTTGAACTTATAGTTCTCTATTTTTTTATTTGAATTTGTTAAGGTTTTATTTTCAAATTTTAAAATATGTATGTTCCTTATCATCAACCACATCTCCTGTGACAAACACTAAGTCGAGCATGCTGTCTCCTCTGACAGTTCTTGTTAGATTATCTTGTCCATGGACCAGTTACCGTACTTAGCACATACTTTTTCTGTGATTGATAACAGCCCTACATGATTAAGAATCAGTGGCAGTAGAGATTATTTCATGACCAAGCTCAACAAAAGTAAGCCTCACCCTGGAATCAAATCCTTTCCAGCCATAGCCCATTGTAAGCTTGGTTGAGAAAAGTTGAAGGCAACAAATACTTCGGAAGATGGTGTGGTAAGAATTACGGCCCAGTGGAAGGAAAATACTTCTAAACAGAGTGTATTGTGGACACTTAACTTGTTTGAGTAATGTTTCTAGCGAGGGTCTGCACATAATGCATCCATATGGAGTGGTCGGACCTAGGTGAAAAACTATAAGACAAACCTTGTCATCAGAATTGAATGATTGATACTCTGGTAATGTCTGTAATACACTGGGTTTTTTGTTTTTTTCCAGGAGATCATACACGTATTGTGATACTTGTAATTGTGTATTTCTGAAAAAGAAACTTCAGTTCGTCACATAAGAATACATATATAGAAGTGAGTCCTTGTGAATTTATATGTGAGTTTGCAGAAAAGGGAACTTAAAGGAAGGAAGCCTTATAAATGTGGTGTTTGTTTGTCTCTTGAAAGTCCAGTTGTAAACTTTAGGTAAGGTAATAAGGCCAGACCTTGTATATTTTTTGTCTTACAAAAATCCTGATCCTAATTTTTCAGAAATTGCAAAAATAAAATCATGATTATTAATTATTTTGACATGGATTGCGTCAGCAATTCAGATCTCATTAAGCAACATATTTTGAAATGCATAAAAAATGTTGCGGGCGTAGACATTTGACTCAGCAGTATGTTGTTAGGTTGAATTAATACTTACATGTGAATAAATAGTCCCCTTGATAAGAATATCGGACAATATCAAGCAGTCTTTGTTGGTTACTCACAATACAAAAATATATCCTTGTTCATTCTGTTTAAACAGTTTCAATCAGGAACCAACATTCTTCTGCTAAAATATTGATTACAAGTTATGCAACTTCTGACCTGTTTCTGTTCTTGCCAACTGTAACAACAATGTGCTAAAAATAGACATGCCTCAAATTTTCTGTGTCTAAAAATAGATCATATACATATGTACTGATTTGACGGCGTCTCAAAGATTTTGATAGCAATGGGCAAAAGTCACATGACATAAATCCTTTCGATTTTCACTGCCGACAAATTCATTGTTTTTTATTCAGACATAGAACGGCTCATTTCCGTTAAAATTTTCATAGAAAAAGCATTTTAAGGAAAACCATTTTAAGCAATATTTCTATCATTTCTTCTGTGGACGGTATCAATGTAGCTTCACTGATAAATTGTAATGCAGTTTGTTTGTAAATTTCATTTGTCCCACCTCTCTATATGTATTTTGTTCATACAAATTGATTTTAGCTTGATTTTGAAACAAGTTGTTACAATTTATATTATATCACTCTTGAGGTGTCTTCCTGGTCTCCTGCTACAATGCAGTCAGGATAAAATTTCTTGTTCAATGAATTTCTGTTAAAATATTGCAATTCTGAGCTGGCTGTCCAAAGATTATCAACCCAATGTTATAACCACTTGATCAGAGTTCAGACTGATATGAACTTAGTCTGCAAGTAGTGAAATACATATCACAAACAAGTATAACTGATGCATCATCATAAGTACAACATAACAACCACTTATATATAATCCAGAAAAGAGCTTTCTGTACTGTGATGGTAGTTTTGCCCAGCTGTGTATGTAGCTATCTATAATTACTATAAATATGTAGTTATGCTCATCTGTATATTTAGATATGAGCAGCTGTATAGGTAGTTTTATGCAAGTAGTTACGTACAGGTGTATATGTGGTTATTCAATTAAAATGCAGCTGTGTGCGGCTTTTATATGGCAGCTGGGTATTCATTGATGCCCATGGCTGGTGTATATGTGTCTATGCATTTGTTCAAGTTTATCCGTCCTGTAGTGGGAATGCTGTTGTACTGTGTGTAGGTGTGTATGCATTGCATGTTCGCGGCAGGTGTATATTACAGTGCCATGGCTTTAATGTATGCAGTTATGCTTTGGATAGCTGTGTATACAATATTATGAGCGGACTGTTTGCAATTTTGGACGACTACTTTTATAGTTGAAAACAGCTATGTATACTGTAATGAGCAACTATGTATGAATTGTAGGTAGCTATGTAAGCAAATGAGGGCAGCTATATATGCAGCTACAGGAAGCATGGATATAAAAGTCATCTTAACCACTCCACTATATATTAATATTGATGAATCACCAATTTGACATCACTTGAATACATGAAATAAATTCCAGGTTTAATACCTGGTGATATTGTGCTTGTAATATTGGATTGATAATCTCTGGGTATCCACCTCTGTATTTCTAAAACTATCCAAGGTATCTTACAATTGAGCTAGAAATTTTGTTATGACTGCAAATTACTAGAAGACATGGATGAGAGCTTTAGAGTGATTAATATATCTTGTTTACAACTTGTTTCATTATTGATTTTATATGAGTTTGTATAGACAAACTAATTTAGATTGATTCAATGATCAATTTATGTACATCAACTTTTGAGTTTTTTGGGTTTTTTTACTTTCATGATAATGTACATGGAGAAAATCTGCCATCAGGGAGATCAAAGTTTATGCTGAAGTCCAGATGAATTAACAAGGTAATTGTCTTTTGATGTACATTTATTATGTTAATATTGCTTTGTGCTTGACTCTAGAGATCAGTTTTTAGAAAATAGGCACCTTGTAGTTTTTCTTTAAAGAAACTATGGTTGAGTATCCACTGCTCACTGGTCATGACTGTGGAACAGAAACATTATCTGCTCAAACTTGATTCTGTTCTAACTATAATCTCAGCCAACAAAACCTTTAGTGCTTTTCACAAACATTCTTACAAAAAAATGTAAGTCAAAAGCAAGAAATGAAAAATATGCTCAAACTTGATTCTATACTAACTATAATCTAATCCAACAAAGCCTGGATTGTTTGAGTTTCTATTTGAATGAATGTTCTGCATTGCTTGCCAATTAGATATGTACCAAAAGGTAATACTGAATCATACAGTCTTTTAAAGTTTAACAGATGTAACATAAAGCTTAGAACTTAAGCAAGGTTTTTGAAGTCTACTTTTAGTATCCCTATTCAGTCAACTCTTGATATTAACTTCCTTAATCATTGAGTCACACACCAACTGTTATATAAAGGCGCAGATTGCAACCACAACATACAGTGTGTGATCCTAACAGGTACCCATTTACACATGGGTTGAGTGAAGCAATCACTGGAAAATTTCTTCCTCGAGGAAATTAACAGTGCCTCTAGTGTGATTCGAACCCAGGACCTCTTGATCTCTAAGTGAGCGACCTACCACTGGACTACTGCTTCTACTTACATACATGTATAAATGTACAGATGACTAATAGTTGACTTCTTTTCTGTTTTCAGATCATATGGAATAAACATTATTCAGGACAATGGAAAATAAATATTACAAACTTTAAAACGTAAAAGTTGTGATGCCACCAATGAACATTTATTTATTAGTCACCTGGTGACGCAAATTAGTAGAAATAAGATTTTAAATAAAATGAACTTACAAACATTAGAGGAAGGCTTTATACTGTGATAGCAAAGTAAAAACTCATGAAATATTTTAATTTTTTTAATCCAAGGGAGATAATACAATAATTAACTGTATTGTACTATTTCACAGATTTGGTTAAGATTTTTCAATTTTTTTCATAATACAATTCAGTGTCTGTAATTGTGTCAAATAATTGCATCTTAATATTACAGGACAAACTGACCTATAGATTGCAAAAAATATTCATTGAAAGTGACTAAAATGCACATAAACTGCCTATAGCATGACTGACAGGGTAGATTTTTAATTCTTTAAACACCATCATTTGTAGTTGTATGTCAATTTGCACTAGAATTGTCATTATCAGAACACTTATTTTCCTGCTTCAAAAATGTTTCCATACAATTTTGATAGTTTCAGAAAAAAGTTGTGTTTAAGTTGATGACTTAGCTGACAATCTGTGAATGAGAACCTTTAAATTTTACATTGTATTTTATTGTTATTTGGTGAAATAATTTATTTTCATACTATGATATTGTGTGATTGTTGTTGTTTTTATAAAAATAAAAAATTGTAAAAAAAGTCTCAGTTTTCGTTTATTCTTGTCTTATTTATTTTGTGTATGTATGTGGTGTGAACATTTATGTACGTTTTATGCATCATTTCTCTAACTCATTCTTTTCAATAATAACTTGTTGCAATTTTTCGGAATAATTTATTTTTTCTAGAACTTTGAAATTTGTTGAAAAAAACTTGAAAAAAGCTTTGTTAGAGAAGTGTTGTATAAAGCCAACAATACACATTGTATAAAACTGTGGAACCTAGTGCTGCTGTTGGAAGCTTGATTATTGAAAGCAATCACTTGTTTGATGAAACAGAACTTAAAAATGACTGTCTCAGATATATGTAATTATGTAAGCATTACACATCCACTCTGATTGGTGACTGAACTACAGCTAACCCTAACCCTAACCATCTATGGAAGATACTTGTTTGGTGTATATTCAAAATTAACAATATTAAAGATGGTTGGGTAATCTCATCACTATCAAATTAGGCTTAACAGTATGAAAAGTGACTTAATAAACCTTACAACATGATGTATGGAGGGTCTTTTTTTTAAAAATTGAATTACTTCCCTTTAATAAAAATGCAATTAAACCCTCATTTTTTATCTTTTATAAGCATTTAAAAATATAATATTTTGTAAGTACAATTAAACAATATATTCTCTTGTGAATAAAGCATAAATAAATGTTAAAAAGTATTTTTAAAAACAATAAATTAGTAAAAATTAAAGTGTATATATCTCAGCAACACCCTCTGCACATGCTCACCATTGTGGCATATGCCTGGGTGAGTCAATTTTTAAATTCCCTACTGGGGAATTTTCCACTTAAATGCAAGGGGAGACTCTAACACTTTTGATTCTGTAACCCTAGTAACCCTAACTGTATATTTCTTCAGTTTCTTTCTTTATAAGACACTCTCTCTAACCAAAAAAACCCTATCTTTTGAGTAGCAAGGAAAAAAATCAAAGATTTTTTTATTAAAATCGTCAGGGAAAGCTGGCAAGTGTTTTCTCGCTAGCGCTCGGTAACGCCCACCGAGCCCCCGCTCCCCCCCAAATTGGCGATTTAAGGTATAGATGTATTTAATTACTTAAATTAAAGTTTGAAATTGATATTGACTTATAAAAATATTTAATTACTAAATTCCTGGTTGAAAGATTTCTTCTCCTTCTCAGAATATGTTTGGTATATATACATAATACCATATTATGACTTTGGAACCATAAAACTGCTTAATTAAGGCGCTAATTAAGATTTTTTACTAATTAAAGTAAAGGGAAAGAATCTCAAAAATCAGCATAAAAAGTTATGTTCCCCTGTCTTATTTAGGTATACTTCTCGGATGAATTCCCCAGGTGTGTTTTGATAACAGATTAAAAACTGGTCCAATGTTTATATAAGCCATTGGTTAGTTACTGAAGTGAAACATTTTTGTTTGTCAAGTTTGTAGATTTCATCTCCTGTAAAATATTGGATATTCATCTTGGTGTTCTCCAGCTTACATATTAAGATGAAATAATGAATAAATAATAATAAAAGAGTAGTCGGATGTGAAGTAGGCATATTCAGCAATGCTACAAGTATACAGCAACAGTCATACATCAAACAGAAAAATATAAAAGTTATACCTCATGAAAGTAATGTTGTCCACCATACCACAGATCCATATCCTTCCTTTCACTTGTTTTTCAATCCTAGACTATGTACTCCAAAGAAGGGGATAGTTGAATCCAGTTGATTGTAACAAGCAGCACCCGCAAACTAGAAAAGCCGCACTAATCAATTATACAGTGAAGCTTTCCCAGGTCACGAACAAGCTTGAACTTTTCTCTTCCCCCTCATTCCAGCTTTGCTAAAGACCAAACCTGACTAAGTCCACATAACCATAATCATTCTTCAAATTCCAAAATTAGAAAATAGAAGATCCAAATCTACACACATGTTCAGACCAAAGGAACAAAGTTGATTTACCTAATAATGAAATTAACATAATATTACATTTTTTGTACATCAATTGGTGCAGAGGATTCAAAGTTAGGCCAAAATACTTTCTAAATTTCTTAATTTAGATAGTCAATAAATCCATTTATACTCCTTCATTTACAGTTTGCTGCAATGGCTGAGCAATAATAGACCAAGGCAATCTGAAATAAAATATGATCACAGTATTTGTAAGAATTTATTATCTTCTGCTTTATTGAAGGAATAAATGTATACTTTAATTCATCAATTGATGTTGATTTAACCCTTATTCATTTATTTTTGAAAAATATATTTTGCTATGCTATTGCTATTGAAGCAATCCATTAAAACCCTACAGTAACAGAAAGGCTGACCAATATCAGGAGGATAAAGTATGATTTACAATATTTAAGACGTTATTTTCTAGAAAAATATGTGTTTGAGTAATAACATCATGTGAATAAGTATCAATAACTTGTGCTTCAATTGTGATTCAACTAGCTTCCCTGGATCCTTTTCTATCACCAGTAATCACCTACTCTCCACAGACTAGTCAATTACTCCTTCATACACTTTGCTTATCAATGAATGGAATGGTTAAACCATCCTGCCAGTATGGTGCTCGAGTTTAAATGCCACCCAGCCATGCATGATTCCTGACCTGGATGGGATTCGAACCCAAGCACCCTTCGGAATCCCTACCAACCAATTAACCATAATCTTTCCTATTCTTCTCTAGAAACTCAGCTTCAATAAGGCCATGACTCAATGGTCATTGGATTACAGTTAGCAGAGAATTTACTTGAACAAGGTCGCGAATACTGATGACACTACATGCACAGGCATTTTACCATAAAAATAAGCTGTTTCGCGTTCTGCACCCGATCAAGATCAATCGGGTCATCATTAATATATCTGAAACTACTAGTAACAATAGAAATACTCACGATTTAAAGTCAAAATCCTAGCAGAAAAGAAGTCATGCCACACGTGATTTGTTTACACTCAATTTGCAAAGGGAGGTAACTAAGGAGGAAACTTAAGTCAAATTTTCTATACGAGTTGTCTTTCTTTGACAAACATAATTTTTCTTCGGAAATCTCTAATTAAGGCCACAAATTAATCATTTGATCTATGAAGTCGCTCGCAGCCTCGAACCTATTTCTGACTATTGTTTCAAAGAATATTTTTATTTTCTCTCTTGCTCATAAAATTTAACAAAAATCTGTACAACACATTATCAACTTGTGGCCTAAGGGAACTGTACAAGCAGCTGGATTGCTCAGACAGAAGATCCCTCGCCTAGTAAGAGAGCGGCCCTGGTTTAAGTTCCAGTCTGGCTGCATATTTACTCACCATATTGTTCATTAAAAATAATATATTTGATAGTGCTTAATAATTATAAAGGAAAATGTGGAGCTCATTCTTTCTACCTTCAAGTTACAATTATGATACTCACCCTGGGGCATAGACAAGCAAGAATGGTACCGCAAATATATAATTCCGGAATACACAGCATATCATTCAGTCACAGCAAAATCTCATGAGAAACATTAGTCTCTCTTTTTATGTCTCATTTGTCGATATCCCAAAGTTTTGTATCGGATATTTCTACCTTAAGACCAGAGCTGCTTTGGTAAACAAGTTGATTAAAGCAGACTAAATCAGGCAACAATAGCTCATTTTGAAACTAGATACAAAATAAATATAAAATAAATACAAGTCTTGTTTTGAATTTTATTATTTTAAATATTTTATAACAAGAATAAATAATAAGAAAACACCATAAATATGCAAACAATCTCAAGAAATACCACAGCAAACATTGCTTCATATTAAATAATCTGTAAAAATCTGATGGGCACTTAATTTTTTTCACTTTGAACCATGTTCAAATGCAAATTCAAAAACCCTAAGAACTGTTTCCATATCAAATATAAATTATGCAAAGCTTATCAATAACTGATCAAGTGGATAGATTAGTATTTTGTAACTGAGCCAGTGACAATGATGAAAATTACGCCGACACATTTGAAGATGTTTGGTTTATGGATGAGTTTACTTTTATCTGAACATGTTTGCAAGTAAATTATCAAATTTTGGTCACCTGCACAGCCCCATAACTTTGTAGACACTTGTGTTAAAGTTATTGACAATTTCATGGAGCGTGTGAGTGAAGTGAAGCTTCAAACAGAACAACATGCTGAAAATGTTATTTATTACTAATTTGAAGTCAACCACAAAAATTTGTAATTTTAGAAAATACTGGTGGGCGTTTTCATGTAAAGTATTAGACCAAATATATTACAAATGACAGGTATAAAACTTACACCTATTGTCTAAACATGAACAACTCTGTGATAACCTAGCAGAGTATTAACATGTTATAAATTAGCATCAAAACTGTAAACTTTCTATTTGGACAACAAATACATATAAAAATGAACTATGTTAAAGCAAAAGACAAAACTTGTATAAAACACAGTCACAATAAGGGAGATAATTTGAAGTCACAAAAATAACTTGAGTTGTCTCTCTTTCCTTAGTTGCTTAGAAAAGAAATTTTTCATATTTTGTTTTTCAGAATAAATTCTGGCATTAAACCATTACAAATTCAAATTAAAAACATATTAGATATTTAAACCAACATGAATATTTAATCCAGTTGGCTTTTAAGCCACTCAAAATCTTACAGCTATTTCAATCTAAACAATTTCACAATACAGTTTACAATAGTCAAATAGAGATAATTGTTTTACTATGACTGTATTATTATTAAAATTCAAAGATCTATTTAAACTGCTATATTTGAAATGAAAGATGTTATTGAATTTATTTGAAATACAAGATTTTAAATAGATATGTGAATATGATTCACTATCCCTACATGGATTAGATTAAAGTATTCTAATAAATAACAAGCGCTGTCAGAGGAGACAGCATGCTCCACTAAGTAAGTATTTGTCACAGGAGATGTGGTTGATGATAAGGAACATATTCATTAATCATTTATGATATACAGATATTTTTACCAAGTTAACATTTTAGGAAAGAAATCAAATTATGCATCCGATGCTACTATTTTTAGTTTTGTATCTTCCTTTACAAAATTATAGCTAGCAAGGTCATTGCAAATTAGAAATTAAACTATTGCAAATAAGAATCCCTCGTAATAAGCTTTGTTTTTAGGAAAAAAAACCCAGTCGCATCAACAAAATCGGAAAGGTACATAATGTGCATGCTTTGATTGATTATCTTATGTTGAAAACGGAATTGAAATATTCGCATCAGAAAAAAGTTACTTGTGTATTTGTAATGCGAGGTAAAAAATCCGTTTTTACCCAATGCCTTTAAAGTTTATCCACACATATAACACAGACATCATTTCCCATGACAAGTTAAACTAATTTTAAATAAATTTCAACTTCTCTAATTGATTTCCTGTCTTACTATAAACAAAGATATGCGGCGGCGATTTTTTTTATTAGAAAAGCACCACACCATATGACATATTTAGCACGTGCCATATTGAATACTTCAAAAACACACTGCAATACAAGTAAAATATTTGGACCAAAAGTATTTTAGAAAATGTATTTTTAGGGGACACTTAATTTTAAGAAGGTTACGTATCAACACTTCCCCTGTCGACATGTCCCATCAATCTCTTCTTGCGTTGATAATATAACAGCGTACATAGAAAAATTAATAAACAATAATTAATCTTCGGTCATAAAGTTTATCCTAATTGTTCTTTACTATAAGTTTCATTGTAACATAAATGCACATAGTTTTAATTAGTCATTTTTTTTAAAATAAAATTTAACAGTGTTTTTTTTTCAAGTCACAATTTACATGTGATTGTTGTGTCAATGACTTATCATAATTCACATAAACAATTGTTTATGATAGTTTATTAAAAAGGGTAGTGAAGTGAAACCAGATTTAAAAACTTGGACGCATAAAGTTATTTTCACAAAAAATTTTTTTTTTAATAGACAAAAGGTGTCACAAATATTAATAATACAAATATTAATAATAGCAATTATCAACAAAACATTCAATAAAAAAAACGCGACAATTTGACAATTTTGAATTGCAAACAAATGCACTTGAATGGAAAAGTGTTACAAATCAAAATCAAGAAAAAACATCATGATATCGGAAAAATATTTCTTCAGAATAATTCAACTTTTATAACAACGCCAATTAATTTTTAGGCAGTGATCTTGATTTAAATTGCTGATAACTTGCTCCATCTCTATCTTTACCCTCTGTGCTTATCGCTACACTTATCGATGTAAAGATCGTCTGCATACACATGAAAGATATATGCGTCATGCGGCCATCAGAGGTTTATTTTTTTGACACATATACAAGTCAATCAATTGTCAATCAAAACATTCAATAAAAAAAACGCGACAATTTGACAATTTTGAATTGCAAACAAATGCACTTGAATGGAAAAGTGTTACAAATCAAAATCAAGAAAAAACATCATGATATCGGAAAAATATTTCTTCAGAATAATTCAACTTTTATAACAACGCCAATTAATTTTTAGGCAGTGATCTTGATTTAAATTGCTGATAACTTGCTCCATCTCTATCTTTACCCTCTGTGCTTATCGCTACACTTATCGATGTAAAGATCGTCTGCATACACATGAAAGATATATGCGTCATGCGGCCATCAGAGGTTTATTTTTTTGACACATATACAAGTCAATCAATTGAAGTTTATTGGGCACTCAGAATAGAACGCAGCAAAATTGTGACGCATATATAAGTCATTCAGAAAGAATGGGTTCACAAATTTTGCAATAAAGTATGCAAAACAGAGTAAATTCTATTGTCCAGTGAATACAAACAATTTTGATTTTGACTTTGTTTAGTATGAGTGCAGTTTCTAATGTTGTTTTTTTCTGTTGGAAAAATCCACCAACTTGAGTTTAAACATTTCAATTGGTTTAAACCTGATCTCAAAGTTAACATTTGATGATATTCAAAATGACAAATAGATCACTCATATAATACTTAGAATTTCTGAACATCGCTTTTACTACATGAAACAGTTTAAAGATGTAGCATTTTTCATATACATTTGTAATTCTAATTTCTGTTGACCACTGTAATTTTTCCAAAATAAACTGTGTTGACTATAACAATACGAAATAATTTTACAAAAACAAGAGCTGTCGGAGGAGACAGCATGCTCCACTAAGTAAGTATTTGTCACTTGAGATGTGGATGATGATAAGGAACATACATATTTTAAAATTTGAAAATTCTGATACCTTAATAAGTTTAAAGTAAAACAAGTAAATCTGTGAGCTAATGCTCACTAGTGATACCCCCGCAACAATCTAAAAATATGCGACAAACAGGAAGTAGATGAGCAAGGAGCATGAAATCGCTTTACACCACATGGGATTATGGGATGAAGCAATATGCAAAGTATTAGGCTGCTGCATGTTATAGTTGCTGAGAAAACTACGACCGAAATTTTGTAACGGACGGACGGACACACGCACGCACGCACCGACAAGGGTAAAACAGTATACCCCCCTCTTCTTTGAAGCGGGGGTATAATAAACAACACTTTTTTGAAGAAAATTTTAGGTTCACCAGAGACAATTTTGAAAAAAAATGTATTTGGAGTCATGAACCTTTCACATGATATGTGGTTGATAATAAGGAACATACATTTAAAGTTTGAAGTAAATATCTTAAGAATTAACAAAGATATAGAAGAAAGTATTTTACAGCACAAAAATTTTATCTGTTAACAAAAACTTTAATCAGAAATGTGGACGCGGACACCGAAGTGAGTTGGAGAGCCCTACATTACAACGTAAAGTTGAGCTAAAAAAGTTACAGTTACAAATATTTTACTGCACAACAACTTTAATCAGAAATGTGGATCCGAACGCCAACAATAGGGCGAGTAGGAGAGCTCTACATTTACTTTGTATTAGGCCACAACAAGTTGATCATATGTTCTATTGATTTTTCTGAAAAAAAGGGGCGAGCCAGCAAAGAAAATATATAGTGGTTTGACAAAATTTTTATGAACAAGCGAGAAATAAAAATATTTTATTTTGTGAAAACAGTCAAAATTAAGGTGCGAGTGAATCCATAGAACATAAGATCAATTTGTTGTGGCCAAAAGTCGAGCTAAAAAGTCTTCAAAATGTGATCATTTGAATTTCAGACAAACAAAGAATTATGAATTTAACATAAAAAACCTTAAATCAAAGTGGATGAATATCCGGTTTCTTTTATGCTTAGTGCAGTGTTTTGTTAGAAGTATTTTAACAATAAAAAAGGTCAAGGTCGCTCAAACGAAGTAAACGTGCAACGGAGAGAAAATAAACTCATAATAAGTGACAACTGGATTTGCTTTAATTATTTTATAAGCAGACAAACGGAAATTAAACGGAGAATATTGATATGTAATTTATGTTTGCGGTGAGGCTGAAATAATTGAAGAACTTTAAGTGAAGAGTTAAAAAATTTAGGACCCATACAGTGCACGTGTCAACTCTTTACACCAGTTTTGTTGATAACTGAACTTTATGTTGAAATTTTACGTGAGCACAATTGTTTGTATTGTAAGCGTTTGAAAGAATTAATAAACCTAAATAATGGTGAAGGACAAGGAAGCCGCCGCTACCAGCGGTGCCAATAAAAAAATTTAAGTTTATATTTTTACTACAATAAAACAATAATTGTTCTTTCATCATATATTTACATAACATGGCATTTCACTGTAACCATGAAAGAAATTTTATATCAAAATTGTTCATAATACGATTGAAACATTGAAACATATCTATTATTAGGTATTGATAGGTTTGTATATTTATGGATAAAATACTACTTTACAGGAATTCTACATCCCTGAATACTTGCATTCAATTTCTTGAATACAAAAATAATCATGTGTATTATTTTATTGACATTGTAAATAGAGTTACTCAGCTTAGTTTTGACCCTACTGCCGTCCTTCATGAAAAATTTGTATTACATCAATTAAGTACATTTTATTCTGCAGTTTAAGTTTATTAACACACTGAAGAGTATCTTTGCATCACTTGTATAAAAACTAGAACTGCCACCAGTGGCGAAAATACCCCCGCAACAGCAACATTTCAAGATAAAAGCAAGTCAACATTGTGGAAGTCCAAAAGGGTAAATGTTGTAAGAAGCATAAAAACCATAAAAAGAATAGGATGCAAATATCAAATTGGAAATAAACAGCAAATTACAGTGTAATTCACTATAGATTTATGAAAAAGCAAAATGAACAGAGTTGTCATATTTCAAATGATTTTTTACATGAAAATGAACACCATTTGGTCATTATGAATGTAAAGTGGAACAACAGACAAAGAGTGATCACATTTAAACTCATCATGAGTATGTTGTAACCAGATGAGCAAAATGTAGAATGTGTTTGTAATTATTTGATAAATAAGTAAAAAATAAGGCAATTGTAAAAATGGTAGTCAGCAATGTACACAATATAAATCAAACAATTAGTATTTACAATATCTTGTATCAAGAATTTCACAAATACCCCATAAGAAAGCTTAAATTACCGATCATTATTTTCACAGTAGTAAAGTTAAAATAATATCTAAAATCTCATGTAGCTATAACGAAATAAGATGTTTTTTTTCTCAACATTACAGAAAAAATCAAGATGGCTATTAGTTGGTCCATTGAAATACATAAAAAAATAATACATATAAAAATTTCATCAACAAGAATTTGTCAGCACAATTTTATCAAAATGAGGTGAGAAAAAAAGATGTTTGCTGTACAAGATATTAGAAAATTCAACATGGCTGCCAGTCATTTTTTGCATGCTTTTTGCATTAATAAACCGTAAAATCCAATTAATCAATCAATAAATCAATCAGACTTCAGCAAGAAGAAATTGGTAATGAAATAAGCTTACTATACAGTTATTTAAACAAAGTCAAAATGGCTGCCAGTCTGCCATAATGAATTTGTATCCAGAGTAAATCCATGTACGAGTCAACTACATCAATAAAGACTTTAGAGCGAAATTTGGCTAAAATTGAGTAAAAAAAACACATACACATACTATACAGTAGTTTAAATAAAAATTCAAAATGGCTGCCAGTCAGCCATATTGAATATAAATTGATGAAGAATAGTCATACTGATCAACTGTATCAGTGAGACCTTCTATGCAATTTCTTTTCAAAATATGTATGGTAATAAGTCAATATAAGACTGTATTAATTTTGAAAAAAGGATGACAGCCAGTCCGCCATTTTGAATTGGAATTGAGTTAAAGTGTATGTACACATCAACTGTGAACGCCTGTGCAAAATTCTATCTAAATTAGTTAGGAAAAAATCTGTTGAGAAATAAGCATACAGTAATTAGATACTTTAGTCAGTTATCTTTCCCTGATAAAATCTGAAGCAATCCAATTGGTAAGTAGGTCCTTACAGTTGGAATCCTCGGATTTTATCATCGAATTCCTATGTAAGGGTAACAAAATATTTCATCAAATATCTTTCTTGTAAATGATGATATTAACAGAATGGATGGAATTTAGATAGTTCTTTAATTTAAAATTAATTAGCTTGAATGTCAAACAAATTAAATGATATACAAAAAAGTTATTTAAGATTAAATTTGGCAAATTAACATTGAAAAGTAAGGGTAAAATCCGAGTAATCCAACTAATTAGACCTAGCTATTTTGAGGAGTATACAAGGGGAAATAACTGACTAAAGTCCCTTAATAAACTAAATTAAAAAGAATTCAAGATGGCCACAAGTCGGCCATTTTGAATTGGAATTGATATAACATGCATATAAACATCAACTGTAAACGCCTGTGCAAATTCTATAAAATAAGATAAGAAAAAAATCTATTGAGAAAGAAAGCAAACTATACAGTTATCTAATTAGATTTAAAATATATAACACAATTAAATAGTTTAAACAAGTGAGATATGTTTCCATAGTTACATGAGTTTTGTATACACCATTAAATCATGGTATATAACAGCTTCTATTCAAATACATTAAGAAATAAACATACTACAAATGTATTAATTTTTTGGGACAGACCACATATCCAACCAACCAACCAACCAACCAACCAACCAACAAACCAACCAACCAACCAACCAACCACCAGGGTGATTCCAGTATACCCCCGAAAACTTCGTTTGCGGGGGTATAATAATTATCCAGGGATAGATCTAACATCACACTAGCCCACACATCCACTATGAAGGACGAAGTTGAAACATTTATCTCTGAGCTGGATGTGACTTATTACATTTAACACAAGGATTGTTGAACTTATTGTCCATAGTGATATCTTCATTACTTGAAATTTATCATACTGGATCCCACACATTAGCTATAGAGATCTTTGAAGAGTATACAAAATCAAGTTTTTTTTTTTTTTTGGGGGGGGGGGGGGGGGGTATTCAGGTTGTACTAGGAAGTTCATTGATAATTTCATACTATATACCATAAACCATACTTTTTACCATACATGTACCTGAAAAATAAACTACAAAAATAAAAGTTTTTCATAACTTTAAATGTAGAAATGTAATGTTATACAAGGAATGGAAGGCAAACGGCCCACCGGCTACCTGCATCACTGCCCTGAAAAGCAGAAGTCACGATATGCCAGCTTAAAATCTATCGTCCAATCCAGGATCAAACCCCTGACCTTTGGAGTTAAAAGAAGACAATCTACTATGTCACAATAAAAGCTAGAAGCAAAGGGAGTGCAAATACAATATTAATATCCAAAACACATCTTCCTTGTAAAAATTTGTCCATAAAGTCTTGAATTTTAAATATCTGCAAGTACAGGTTTGGGTACATTAGTTGACTGATAAATCAAGATTTCCTGCAGAATTCTTAACCAGTTAACACCATTCCACTAAAAGCACTGTGTCTTAACTAACTACTCTTAACCCTAGGGCCTGAGAAAATTTATTATTAAGATAAAACATAGACAAAGAAATACACAAAACTATATCCAGAATTTAAACATTTGGTTTTCCCATGTGGTACAAACAAACTTTCACTGTTACAATGAAAAGATGTGAACAAAACATTTGAATTTAATAAAATTTTCAGCGTTTTTAGCAATAGCAGGTAACAAACATCATTTGTGTCACCTGCACACCGATGGAAAAACACACAAATTTGAGTCCCAAATTACATCAATAATTTTACCTTATTTTACACACAAATATCACTTCCAAACAACCACAATCATGACAAACACTGTATGCTTGGATTCTATCAAGCTAAATTTAAAGTTGATTCATAAATTTCTCTCTCCACATTCAATACCTGAAAAAGAAAAATATTAGAATCAATCATATTAAAGGTCAAAATGCAAAATATTTCATCTGATTCTGCATAAGTCTATGATCTAGTGAATGTGATGACATAGGTTTGATTCTAGGTAGGCCTCTACTCTGTAGAGTTTGGTCATGGAAAAATTCCAAAGGCAATTCTAATACAGTATCTAAATCAAGAAGGGAAGTTGTCTGCTGGAATATGTAATTGTGTTACTGATTCACAACTAAATCTAAAGATTGTGCCTTTACAGGAACAGTGAGTAGTTTGATTGACAGTTGTAATACAATATATTGCTGTTAAACCCAACCAAAACAAAAGAAAAAAAACCCACATGAAATCCCAGTCTAAATACATTTAATGTTTATTCATAAATTCTTGAGAATTCAAAACAATTTGCCAACCTACCAACACATAGTATTCTTTTTGAGGACATGAAACCAGTAATAGAACTCTTTATAGGTTATAGTAGATAGTACTCCTTTTCCTGAACATATTCAGAAATAAGGCCACAAAAGTTGATCATATGTTCTATGGATTTTTCTGGGAAAAAAATAGGGGAGCGAGTGAAGAAATTTTTTTTTAAAAAGTCTATATTCACTTGCTTTATATAGCGGTTTGCCCAAATTTTTATGGGCAAGCCAGGAAATAAAAAAACTTTTTTTTGTAAAATTTTTGTCAAAATTAAGGTGCGAGGGAATCCATAGAACATATGATCAATTTGTTGTGGCCTAATAAACCATTTTATCTCTCAAATGGTTTGTGAAATATAAATGTTGTCATAATTCAAGTTATATTGAATACACATCTTGGTTTTATCACATTTTTCACAAATTCATTTTGTTCACCTTACAATTTTTCCTGGAATGTACCAGTACTAAACTCCAACCATCTGTTATACAGGGCTTCACACTAAAGGTGGTCCTTTTGCCACTGTAGACATACCCAATATATTTGGCAACTTGTTACTGCTAGTGAACATTTGGTTTGAGCATGTAAAACAAGTAAATCTGTGAGCTAATGCTCACTAGTGATACCCCCGCCAAAATCTAAAAATATGCGACAAACAGGAAGTAGATGAGCAAGGAGCATGAAATCACTTTATACCACATGGGACTATGGGATGAAGCAATATGCAAAGTATTAGGCTGCTGCATGTTTTAGTTGCTGAAAAAACTGCGACGGAAATTTTGTAATGTTGGATGGACGGACGGACGCACACATCGACAAGGGTAAAAGAGTATATTCTTCGAAGCGGGGGTAAAATATCAAACTTGTTTTAAATCCATTGAGCCCTGTAATAAACTGTCTCCTTTCTAATACAACTAACTCTGGTTGGTAGCTGGAATTGTTGCAGTAGGTCGGGATGGAAGGATCAAGAAGTTGCAGGATCAAATCCAGAAAGGGAAACTGTTTAATTCCTTGAGCAAACATTTAATTTACTGGTGAATGCTTCACTCCACCCAGGTGTAAACTTAGAGAACCTGAGAAGGTGATCTAGTTATGTAAAACCAATTTGTCAGCTGCACATAATTAAGTAAAAGACTGGACTCTATATTACCTGTAAGGGGAAAGTTGAAGTTTTTAACCCTGAACTTAACTTTTCCTCATTCGGTTTCAGCACTAATAATTAATTAAAGATTGCCACAAACAATAAGATACCATATATCTTTGATATTTGCCTTCATCACGTACATAACAAAAGATTGCTGAGATGAAGTCAGATTTTATTGCTGGTGACAAGATTTTTGTAAACCTCCCATCCAATATCCAACATCCT
Organism: Mactra quadrangularis; assembly: GCA_025267735.1. Lineage (NCBI taxonomy): Eukaryota > Metazoa > Mollusca > Bivalvia > Venerida > Mactridae > Mactra > Mactra quadrangularis. Next base: position 5,085,479 of record CM046298.1, read on the forward strand.
GTATCCTGGTTGACATTTTCCAACCTACAGAGAACCATCTCCTCTTCTGAAAAAAAGCAACAACAGAGAGCAAATATAAGTGAGTATATGTGAGCTAAGTGAATATATAACATTCACCCGCTGTTTTAAAAAGTGTTGATTTATGATATTGACCTTCACTATGAACCTTTGAGCGTCCAATGAAAGTCAACAAAATTTTAATTTAGCTGAAAAACTTTATATGCATTTTTCATTGGTTGAAGGAGTAAACAACACCTTATATGGTATGATCATAATAGTGACGAATGCAACCTCGTATTACTTCATATATAGCATGGCTACATTTTGTATTTAAATTCAATAAGTTGCTCTACTCTATATGTTTACAGTTAAAAGATCAGATAAACACATGCATTTAATTTTTAAAAAGATCAATGTTTACTTTCATTTTTGTTAATTTTTCATTATCTAAGTAACGCAAAACTGTCGAACATCTTTGCATTTCCACATTTTGAAATTACAGGTGTGAGAATTTTATTCATCTATTTTCAAAAAACATGTGACAATCATGTGATTTAAATGATTATGATGTGACGCTGTCTAAAAATAAAAATATCCGCTTGATCATAGTATTTTAGCCGAGAAAGAAAGTAAACGAGTGAATCTATCGAACCAATGTATTGGAGAGTAATATTTACCCAACCCACTCCAGGAGCAGTCAGCAACATGGGTGATAGTGGAGGAGACCCTTCTGGTTTCTACCTTCTGCAGAGAATTTTTCAGACCAAAACATGGGAGGGACTATTGCTGTTGTTTTAACCAGATACCACAGAATAATATGTAGGAGGAGAATTTTCGTAGTTTGATATAAAATGTCAAGCTCCTGTGACAGTGCAGATACCTTATATCTGCTTTACAGTATATCTATCTATCTATCTATCTATCTATCTCGTTATACTGTCAACCACTCAATTGAGGGTTATAGACAGGGTTGCGTGCCACAATGTTAGTAAAGATAAAAGCAGGGTTGGACAATTTTTGCCGCATGGCGGAAAAAAACATGGAAATAACCGGAAAAAAACGGCAAGGAAAAAATAAGGTGGCAAAAACTGGAAAAAGCTGGCAAAAATTAAATATCTCAAGTTTAAAAAGAAATATTCATAAATTTGTATTTTAAACTGATTGACAATGCTTATAGATTTAACATCACATGTAATTTGACTGATGCAGTAATAAAACATACATAATTTATTATAAATAATATTCATGTTTGCGTCCAGGGTTGGAGTTTTTGCCGTTGGAAAGTCGAAATATCTGGAGGAAAAAATTGAAAAACTAAATAGTGTCTTAAATTCAATATGAAATATTCATAAATTTGTACTTAAAACTGATCGAAAGTGCTAATTACTTTCATATTAAGTGTAAAATTGACTGATACAGTAATAAACTGTGCATAATAATCATACTTTTGTCCAGGGTTTGAAAAATCAGAAAGGAAAAAATTGGGTGGCAAAAATAGGGAAAATTTATATTTTTATATTTAAAAAGAAATATTTTCATTAATTTGATTTTAAAACTGATTAAGAATGCTAATTATCTTAGTGTTAAAAGAAATTGAATAATAATTATAGCAATAAAGAAAAGATTTTTGCTCAGAGTTGGAAGTTTTTGCCTCTGGATGTCTGGTCAAGAAGAAAGAAAACAAGAAAGATAATGTGGGAGCCACATTAAAGCCGGATTTTTCTGCATATGGGAACATCGAGAATAAGTTTACGTTGTTACAAAAGAAAGTCATTTGATATATTGCTTATTAGAAGGAATACAAAGGGCAATAATTAATCTTAAAGGAATAAAGAGTTTCATCAACTATATATATGTCCTATTGTATCTTTTCTGAGTATTTTGTTGGTATTTGACCAAGATGGCATAAGACATGAAAGCTATGGATGAAAATAATGCAAAGCTAATGACATGAAATTGGCGAGAGAATTTTGTTAAAAAAAAACCTTGTATGGCAAATGGTGAAATTGTTGACACAAAAAGGCGAGAAAATATTACTGGAAAATGCCAGAATACTTGCTATTGGAGTGATCCAACATACTGAAAACTTTAACATAAAAAATACTAAGGGAAATAATCCATTTTTAAGCCAGGTAGAGTTGTTGTTACTATCTAATTCTTTTCAACAGATTATATGTAATCATTGTATGAAATTTCATAAACATCTAACCATAAACGGCAGATCTATCCAACAATTTGAAAACTTTAACACAAAAATAACAAAGGGAAATAATCCATTATTAAGCCAGGTAGAGTTGCGGTTACTGTCTAATTCTTTTCAACAGATGATATGTAATCATTGTATGAAACTTCGTAAACATAAAACCATAAATAACAGAGATATCCAACAATATGAAAAATTTAACGCAAAAAACAAAGGGAAATAATCCATTATTAAGCCAGGTGGAGTTGCTGTTACTGTCTAATTCTTTTCAACAGATGGTATGTAATCATTGTATGAAATTTCATAAACATCTAACCATAAATGGCAGAGATATCCAACAATTTGAAAACTTTAACGCAAAAAAAACAAAGGGAAATAATCCATTATTAAGTCAGGTAGAGTTGCCATTACTGTCTAATTCTTTTCAACAGATGGTATCTAATCATTGTATGAAATTTTGTAAACATCTAACCAGAAATGGCAGAGATATCAAACAATTTGAAATTGAATGCAAAAATTACAAAGGGAAATAATCCATAATTAAGCCAGGTAGAGTTGTGGTTACTGTCTAATTCTTTGCAACAGATGGTATGTAATCATTGTATGAAATTTCATAAACATCTAACCATAAATGGCAGAGATATCCAACAATTTGAAAACTTTAACGCAAAAAACAAAGGGAAATAATCCATTTTTAAGCCAGGTAGAGTTGTGGTTACTGTCTTAATCTGTTCATCACATGGTATGTTATCATTGTATGAAGTTTCATAAAAATCTGACAATAAATGGCAGAAATATATGCTAAATTAAAAACTTTAACGCAATTGTTAAGGACACCAGACACCCAAAATTACAAAGGGCAATAATCCATAATTAAGCAAGGTAGAGTTGCGGTTACTGTCTAATTCTGTTCATCACATGGTATGTTATCATTGTATAAAGTTTCGTAGAGATCTGACTTTAAATGGCAGAAATACATGGTACAATAAAAACTTTAACGCAATTGTTAACGACACGGACGCCCGCCCGCCCACCCGCCCGCCCGACCGCCCGCCCACCCGCCCGCCCTCCCGCCCGCCCGTGTTCGCCAAACTATTAGCCGAATTTTTTCGTTGAAAAATCCGGCTAAAAAAAAAACAGGGTGGCTAAAACACCTTTCTCAGAATTTATACTTTTTATAGGGAGTAATTATATTTTTTTAACTTATTAAAGATACTAAATACTATAAATAAAAGTTAAATATTATATTGAATGACACATCCATAAACAATACATTTGTGCCCATATCATGATCAACATCAGACCTTCCCACAAATTGACACATTTTTATGACAGGTATACATTTCACTTTACGACATGGTATATTTTATCATAAGTTGCATAATCTGATGACATGAGGTCCCTATTTCTCCTTTTTTTATTCACACTGAATAAATATGCCTTTATTTGAAACACATTAGTAGGCATTTGACAGACAACTCTGGATCCCAATGAGCAGGGTCCTAGATTCATCCTAGGGCTGTATATTATGGACAATTTTTTTCATTTATTTTTGTCATATAAAATTGTATTTATATTTAGAATTTGTGAAAAAACCATATCTGGTGGGTCTAATAGGTCTTTGGATATATGAAAGAAAATTTATAGCAACTAAATTATTATGAATTCTGTAGAACATACACAGTCTGGTGTCATAGCGACGATGCTCTAGTGATCTCCAATTTAGATTGTTGAGAATTGTTGTAATGCTGGAGTATGGGGTGGAGTTCGACTTAACCCATCTGGCAGCTCTGCGCTGGACCATTTCAATTTTGCTGATATTGGATTTGGTGTATGGGCACCAGACAGATGAAGCATATTCAACCTGTGGCCTAACCAAGGTTTTGTAGGCCAGTTCCTTAACCTTTTCATTGGTATTTGTGAGGTTTCTCCTCACAAAACCAAGGCTTCTGTTCGCATTTGTTGTGATACAGGAGGTATGAAGATTAAAAGACAAGTTAGAAGAGAGATTTAGTCCTAGATATTTAGCTGAGGAAACAGATTCAAGGGTTTGGCCATGAAGGATGTAATTATGTCTAAAAGGGTTTTTATTTCTGGTGATATGAAGAACTTGACATTTAGAAGGATTGAATTCCATATCCCATTCTTTTTCCCATTTTTCCATCTTGGTTAGATCATTTTGTAACGAAAGAGAGTCTGATGGTGAATTAATTGTGAGGTATACAGCAGTATCATCTGCGAAGAGCCTGATTTGTGAAGAGACACAATTTGGAAGTTCGTTGATGTAGATTAAGAAGCATAGGGGACCAAGGACCGATCCTTGGGGAACCCCAGAGGTGACAGGGACTTCATCAGATTTTTCACCATCCAAAATAACAGTTTGGGTTCGACCATTGAGAAAGGAGTGAATCCATTTCAGGAGTTGTGGGGAGACGCCATGCTCAGAAAGAGTGTTTTTGAGTTTTTGGCGATTTACTTTGTCAAAGGCCTTTAAGAAGTCCAAGAGAATAAGATCTGTTTGTTTTCCAGCTGCCATGTTGTTGAGAAGAAAGTCTGTGAGCTCAATGAGTTGAGTCTCACATGAGCGTCTCTCCCTAAAACCATGCTGTAGGTCAAAAAGAATATTATGCTGATTGAAGTGGGAGCAGATAGGTGAAGCTATAATATGTTCCAAAGTTTTACAAAGAATACAGGTGATATATATTTTCACATAAGTTGACAAGAAGGGTTTTAAAACAAGTATTGATAGTGTGTCTCTGAAAATTTAAGGATTGAAATGTCCTAACAGAAAATTTAACCATGTCTGTTTGATCATGCTTTTTGTTTTATGGCTCTGAGATCTGGTCTCCCTACACCAAAACATTAATAAAACAAATTGAGAGTGTTCAGAGAAGATCAGCTCGATGGATAAAACATGATTATAGCCACACTTCCAGTGTTACAGACATGCTGTTTTCATTAAATCTCCGACGTCTAGATCTAAGACGTATTGATAATCGTTTGTGTCTCATGTATAAAATTACAAACGAGCTGGTTGCTATTCCTCTTGAAGGTATCTTAACTCCCCTTTCCCATCACTCCTGTCACGCCCACCCATGGTCCTACAGGTTAATAACAGCAACCACAAACTACTACAAGTACTCCTATTTTCCAAGAACAGTCACATTCTGGAATGCCCTTCCCCCAGATATTCCCTCACTCCCAACCATTGAGCAGTTCAATGAAGCTATCTGCGGTATTGAACACAACTCACTATAGCTCTGCATATTCTCTCTTTCATCATTTTAACATAACAACCCTGTACATATATCTTTGAAACTTTTACTCTTTTTCTTACCAACATTCTTGGTCTTTGACGCGAAAATGTCTACGTCCCCGCAAGGCGTTTGACATCAAAGGAAGATAGATAGATAGATATGTTTAACCAAGACAGATGGGGTTACACGTGTCCATGAGCCCCCCTCTCCATCGGACATTGCATTCTAACTTCACATAACTCGGCATAAGCACGAGTTTTACGCAGAAATAAACATAACAGGCATTTGCATATTGAAAACTTACCATCAAACAACGTATTAAAATTGATAAAATAATAAAACATACCTTCAAATCATAGGAATTTTATCTAAAACTTTCAGACAATTTTCCGCGAAAGAAACGCTGACTTCCCGCACACAACAAAGGGATCAGATTATAAATATTTGAAAGACAAACACGTGATTAAAATACCGTTATTTGATGATATCTAGTTTTTAATCATAAGTAAAAAAGGAAAATGATTTTTTCTGGTGCAAAAACATTATTTGATACCAACAGAAATTATGAAGAAATATAACCGATCCCCAATTTTCTAATTTATCCGAATTTTTTAACGCGTCCGAATGTTGTGATACTTTACTAAAAAGTGTGTGATGCGGTCGAAAAAAAAGTAGTTCACAAATGTTTTCGGGCAAAATATGATTATGAATTTTTTTTTTCAAATTTATTTGATTAAATTCTAAGTTCTATTAAAAATGAATACAAAAACAATTTAGTTTGTCCATTTGTAAAGTTTGCATTTTCAAACATTTTCATACGCAAAAAGTAGTCCGAGTATGGAGTATGCACTGAAGATTTATCTCCCTTGATAATGCGAAAAGTTGCTGTAAATTTTGTTACTTAAAATTGTTGTTTTACAGAAGATCATGTGATTTGCGACGAACTTAATAAAATTACTTGATTTAACTAAACTTTAAGAGTAAAATTATAGCAGTAAGACTGCTTTTAATGTATTCACAGTCTTGGTCTACAATTTACATAGCATTTTCCTGGACATATCATACAGCCAACTCCTCACAGTGCTTACCGTACGTCACGATTTGCTACTTAATTAATTATATAAAGGGAGATAACCGCTGCGGGGAGTTTGATAATACAGGTCTACATTATACATGTATAATGTAGCTTTCAAGCTTGTAGAAAAAAATGCAGGCTTTATGAAGCTTAGTTTCACTCAAAATTTGATACTATAAGTATTTATCCCTTTACCTAATACTGTCCCCTTTTGTCCCCTGTATGTGATACTAATACTGTCCCCTTTAGTCCCCTCTTAACTTTATGCTATCAAAAAACACATTTCCACTAAGTAATGAAACATTTTTTTACAGAATATTGTAGATAAATCACTTACCTAATGAATGCTCAGAAAAAATAGTATGTTATATGTTGACCATAATCACAAATTTGATTTAAAACATACAGGTATACATCCAGATGTCACGGTTTGTACAGTCTGACTGGTTAAAGTAATGTTTAATCCTTGGCGTTGCTGATAATTAAATCACTTTTTGAATAATCCTTTTTTGGTGATAGAATATCATCTTCTAATGAACTTTAATTTCAAGAAAAAGTGTTTAAAAATGCAAAAATGATGATTTTGACAACAAAATGTTTATTTAGAGAAATAACAAAAAATCTCCATGTCTGTTTCAAAATGTTTAGTTTTTTAAGTTCCAGACAGAAGTTATATAAACCTATTAACAATGATTATGAACTGCACTTCTGAATGATATTGATCTTAAACATTTTTTACTAATTTAAATGATATATTTATGTTGTATTTGATATCAACTTAAGTTTTCACTTATATTTTTAGTTTTGTATAATATTTAAACTGTCATATCTTTTATACTAATTGTTGAAAAAACATATAATTCACACTATTAGATAGAAAATTTAATACTCTAAAATATTTGCTCTTATTTAAATTTGATTAAATCACTATTTATTATAGAAAATGCCTGTTAAAGTATATAGGTGTCTAAACAGTAGCCATCATTTAAACTTTCTATGAAGATGAGGTACACTTTATCTCTGACTTGTATGAGAATCTGATAAGGATTTGGTAGACTGCTGTATTAGGTAAAGGGTTATTCATAGATTTGGATTTTTGTTTATATCAACGTTTCCCGACATAGATATTATTTTCTATTTATATATAAACCAGAAGTAGCCCGGCCTGACCAACGACCCTTTATAACATTTATAGGGTCCTTGCCCTGACTTCCCGAGTAAACTGTGTCATAAAATCCCACTGGGTGAAGCTCACACTTTGGTTCACAGTTCATATCTTGATAATAATGGTTCGAATCATCATGAATGTAAACAGCAAATTGCAAATGCAGATAAGTGAAAGCAAACACTTGATCAAAAGTAACCAAATAAACATCCTTGGTCCAAACTGAGATTCAAACCTACAACTTCTTGAGTCGTAAGTGGACACTCTACCACATGACCATAAAAGCTAGCTTGAAGACACGGTTGTAAAAGTTCAGTATTATACCTCTGCTACATTCACCCGGGCCCCTACTTATTTCAAAATTTGTCCTCAAATTCTTAGAGCTTCAAGGTCTGCGGGACAATCTTAAGATGCAATCATACAATTCCTTGCATTGGACGTCAAATGTAACCTGACAAAAATCCATGGTCCGTTCTGAGGTTTGAACCCATGACCTCTCCTGTCATAAGCGGACACTCTACCTAGTCGCCATAAAAGCTAGCTTGAATGCAAGGGAGTACAAGTGCCGCATTTTACCTGTGATTTGAATCCTAGCTGACTATCTATTGACTACAAATTCAATGTTGTTACCTTCCGACCATGCCCACTACGTATGATGAAAGTAAATACTTTTCTTGTAGCAGCCATTTTGAAGATTGTCTCAATATGTTGAGATGGAGCTAAGAAAACTGATGTTTCCATAAATTGGAAACTGAAGACATCATCTGCACAAATTTTTGTGATTGAAATATCAAGTGAGCATTCATGTACAATGTTTTTACATTGTTGATTTTCAATTTGCTTCACTATAATGAGTGAAAATGGAATACATTCCATCGGCTTAAGACATTACACAGCTCTTACTTATTTTTTCAAAATTTTCAGGAAGCCAAAGAATGTGTGTATCAAAATTAAAGTGTCGTTTTTTATATACTTAGAAAAAACATTTCAGATCTCTTCAAATCTATAATTCGGATTCATTTTTAAAAGTGATTTTAGAAATCATTAAGTAAGAGCAGTGTTGCATCAAGCTGAATTTAAAATAATTATCAATAAATACCAATATATGTTTAGATAAGACATTTTTTTATTCATGAACATAAAACATAGCTAACAAGGAATAACACATCAATATTAAAACAGAAAATAAAAGTAAACATAATCATGAATCTACATTTAACAATATAACATGGTTTACAAACGAGTTTAGGCCAAAAACAAGTTGATCAAGTGTTCCATGGATTCGCCCGAATATTAATTTTGACGGATTTTACAAAAAAATATTCTTACTTCCTAGCTCTCTCATAATTTTTTTGTCGAACTGCTATATAAAGCAACTGAATTAAGATTGTTTTCTTCTCTTGCTCGCCCCATTTTTTCCAGAAAAGTCCCTATAACACATCATCAACTTGTTGTGGCCTTAGCCATATGTGGTTATTAATTAAGATCTTTATGTATCAAAATAACATATTTGGTGTAAAGATATTTTCAATACAGTCTGCAAATACATTTACAATGTACATACATATAAACAGCAATAACAAGAAACAAACAAATAGAATTATTCAATTTTATTCAACTGTCCAAGGTGCATACATTAACCGCACTGCTTCACATTCCTATAAATATGACTACTTATTTTTATTGTGAGTAATTAAGTATGGTATCAGTATAAAAATCAGAGAGGTTAATGTATACATCTCCGGCAGTTGAATAAAATTCAACAAAACAATAAAATTACAATAAATCCACAATTTGGAAAAACAACATAAGCAAATAACTTTAATTGTACAAAAATGCCGAACAAGTAAATTGTCTCTGCTGAGTTAAATCCTCATAACTTCACTTTTTGAAATTGAAGTTACATTTGTACCAGGTTTTGACTGGACACTAATGAAATACACATATGAGTTCAACAATAAAAATTCAGAAAAAAATAATTTAACATAACAGTTAGTAGAAGATATTTCATAAATATATATTATTTCATTTTAATATGTAACTAATGTTGAAAAAAAATAATTCAAAGTATTTTTTGGAAACAATAAAAATTGTAAATTACATGGTTTATATTAAGCTAAGTATTGAATATAAAGACAAGAATATAAAGTTACTTGTACCAAATATTAGGTTATGATGCAACTCATCTTTACATAACACAAGCAGTTACTTTCATCTAAAAGTTTGTCTCAATTTTCTTAAGAATGTATAATGATAATCCAATATCTTACCAACAAAAATCTAAGCTTTTAAAGATTTACTGTACCATTCTTGTGTAGAAATTTAAAAAAACGAATCGAAGAATAATGAAAGTTTTAAAGAACAAAAATAAACTTTTTACAATCTTAAACTTACTTGTTGACAAAATTGTTTTATAACTTCCAAATTTCTAATCAATTAATGCAATTCTATTAAAAATGATTCTATAATATTTAAACGCAAACTGACAAATAGATGGTAGTACAAAGTATAAAATAAAATATGTCATAAAAAATACACTATAGTTATCAATACCATAAAAACAGGGTAGTTTTTCATACAAAAATTATCTTCTACAGACGTATGTAATACATTTAGTACTTTGCATTTAAATTGTCATTTCTCAAACACTTTTTAAATATACTGATTCTAAAATGCTTTTAACACTTTTATTTCAAAGAAATGTTGATATTTAAAGTTAGAGTCTGTAAACAAGCAGTTTTACGGCAAGTTATCTCAAGTATCCCAAATGAACTATGTATGTATATAAAACCTAACAAAATACTTCATAACATCTCTTGTAATAATTTGGCTACAATTTTAACTAATGTAAGATTCATAAAATATATAATCTACATTATAAAATAATGAATGAAACTCATATTTGATAGTAATTTTTGTTGGAAATTTAAATAACAGTAGTTGACACCTACAAGTGTATTTCTATAAAATCTTAGAAAATAACCAAAAATATTACATTAAAAAATGTTACAAAGTTAGTCCAAGTTTAAAAGATAATAATCACATTTGTAACCAGGTTTTACCACGACATGTGGTATTATTCAACGAAAATATAAATAATAAAACAATAATAAACAATATAAAATCTAGTAATAAGATTGTTTTAAAAGTATAAAGTCAAAATTACATCATTTTAGATGAATGACACCTTCTTGGAGAAGAAATGACATCATGATTGTGTAATCTATGTCTAAAAGAACACAGAAATCATGAAAGGAACAGAAGATTTGTCAAGTTTGGATTAAAATCCCTTCTTGACAATATGTTTTCTGAGCTTACATTGTGAACTCAAATCAATTGGATAGAATCTAGTTTAGCGGACCCCGCTATAGTGTATGCTCGGACCTTGCGTTGTTTACAAATTTTGGACACCATTTTGTTTTTACAGATGCAGTTTTTTATTCATTATTTAAATGAATTATTTTTAATAACTTTTTAAAATGCTTTTTTGTTATTCATTTTAAATATCAGCCGGGGTGTGGGGGCGGCAGCCCCCGTAATAACAGAAAATTAGCTGCATTTATCTTCGCACGTCTGCTCATAGAAACAGAACGCTGCACACGCATATCTATATTTACTTCCGTGATTCGCTAAACTAGATGTGTCCCAATCAATTTTACACTAAAATTGACATTCATAAATGAATAAAGTATGAAAGAAACACAAAAAATAAACAACACAAAAAGTTGGAATGTACATCAGGTCCTATATTCACTAATATTTAACAAAATTAGAACAACTTGATTTTCATTGTTTCAGATAGCTGAAAAGGGAAGATAAAAAATTAAAAGCTTGAAGATTAATTATTTGATGATACAATTTTTTGTTTTGTTTTAATTAGTTAGTTGCTCATTTAATTAGTTAGTTAGATTCTTATATTTAGTAACACCATTTTTAGTTGTTAATTTAATAGATTATTTATAAGTTAGTTATTTATTTACTTGTTCATTCATTAAGCTATTAAATTGTTTATTCTATTTATTTATTCAGTTAAATTTTTTATTCATTTACTTATTTAGTAATTTATTTGTTTATAAATCTATTTAGTTATTGTTTTACATGTTAGTTGAGTATCTTATTTACTTGCTTATTTATCTATTCAGTACTTTTTTGTTTAGTTGGTGAGTAATTTGTTTATTTGTTAATTTGGTTATCTAGTTGTTCATGTATTTATTCATTTATTCAATCATTAATTTATCTTCCCTTTTCTGGAAAAATAAATGCAAAGACAAACAGTTAAGTACAAATTATATAAAAAGAATATGAGAATTACATCTAGACTAAATATTTATTGCAGCTGATGTGTCTTTATATCTTTCCTAAAAAGTTGCTATTAAATTTGCAACAATATTTGGCCATATTTTACTTAATTGATGATTTCAAAGTATGAATAAAACAAAGTTGTTAAATGGTGGTGAACATAGGACCAGAGTACAAGGTAATAACTTGAGATCAAACTCAATACTCAAAGCTCAGTTTTGTTCTTATTGGAATAATAACTTACTGTAAAGAAACCTCAATTTATATAGAAGCTTTGTTTGAAACACTTATGTCCGACATTACAGTAGTTCTATTAAAGATCACAGCAAATCTGAGCTCTGAATATGAAGTTTGTTCTCAAGCATAAAATATAATAGTTTGGATCAACAATGACTATACAAAATTGAAATAATCAACCATTAGAAAAAACATTGATAAATACAAAACAATATATGGTAATATAAATACTTAATGCAACACTGTTCTTACTCTATCTTTTTAACTTTCCCGGATGCCTATAAACGGGGGTTTTCAGCTTGAACAGAATGCTGATTGAATCTTTCAGCCCTTAAAATTTTATAACTATTTCAAATCTTTTGTTTTTTGGATGCATGAACATCGATGAGCATATGGACTTGAACAGAATGAGTCAGAACAGTGTTGAATTAAGCCAAGGACCCTATAGGCTCCTTGATTAAACTGACAATTTGTTAAACATAGTGACAGATTTAGTAAAAGTGTAAATTGATTTCTACTTTAAGGGTCTATTGATTCCTGTCAAAGTCAATTACTATCAAACAATATCAACCTGAGCTTGAACTTTAAAATTGAACATATCAAACTCAGAAATTTCTGGATGAAACATTAAAAATGATTTCAAATCATAGAATATTATAAAATACCTAAAGAATTTTCTCAATGCAAATTAAAAAATTCAAGTTACCTGGATGCAGACTTACAAGCTTAGAGATAAAATTACTGTGCTGTCCATAGATTCCATAAATAAGTTTTCCGAAAGTCATGACTTAATGTAAGTGAAGCACAAAATTATAGTAATAATGTTTTTCAAGCTCAGGTTAATATTGTTGGACTATAATATTAATTTATGTACTGGTTACTCTCTGACGCTAAATTGTTGAGTTACATAAAGAATACACTAAAACATAATAAATAATAATTTGTTGGATGAATGCAATACTGCTCTAACTTGATTTTTTCTTGTAAAAATATTTTATAGAAATGAAATCAAATTAAATATCAAATACATACCAAGGCATGTAACTTAAGAATTAAATGCTTAAGGGTCTATAATTGGCAAGTAACGTCTATAATTGGATTTAAGTTAAAAATATATAAAAGGCATATTTTTTTTCAAACCCGAGAACTGATTATCATTAAGTAAAATAATAATAAGAGCAGTGTTGCATTCATCCGACAAATTCATATCCTAAGACCTACAATTACTATACATTGTAGATAAAGTCATATTGGCTCAATGATTTAGTCTCACAAGTTACTGCACTAACTTCCAACATCTACAACTATCTAGATTACCAAGTCAACTTGAGTGAACACATAATTGTCTGTTCCTCAAACAGAATCATCGAGATCTTCTTTCCATATCAGTGAGAATGTTCTTAATAAGGTTTCATTTGATAATTAACACAAGTGTCCAGCACATCCTCACTAATTGGTGTAACTTGAGTTTGTGACTGCAATGTAAAAAACAAATTATTGAATACAGAAAGACTTTCGTGCACAACCAACTACACATTAGATTCAAGTACAAACCGAGCAGGGCAAAAATGCGGGAAAAGTGTTTATTCTATCCTGTATAACTGGCAAATACTACTGCTTAGTGTATTAACAAGATTTGACAGCACCCATTTACAGGCTTATCAATACATGTATCAGTAAATACCTGTCACTGACACTGAAACAAAGACCTGACAGTTGATTGACGGAACTACTTTTATTGCCTAGAAAAAAACTGTGTAGTAAATCAGAGACACATGTATTACTCCGCAGGTTTAACTGGTCAATATCAGAATCATTGATAGTATTTTACTTGTGGTATAACTTAAGCCTTTCTGCAAAGTCGCCAAAAGTCTAATAATTCAGTCATAGATCTTATTTTTTATAATAATAACAAGTTCTAAGATTAATCACCCTCAAGTCTGTTTCCTGGTTCTACAGAGCCAAGCTGAAAGTATACAGTTTCATGCTCAAGGAAACAATGATGAAGGTTCGGTGGGATTCGAACCAACATGGGACTGACAGTCCAATGATAACCTGTCCACAGTAGTAACCCGTTCATCACATAGTCAAAAGTGAACACTATTTGCTTTTCAAGTTAAAATTCACAATATTTTTTATTCATTTATTCATTTAATTATTGCTGGCTCACCTGACCATACTTTCTGGACAATTTCCTAGAAGATGCTTAATCTTAAAATAAACAAGTAAATCTGTGAGCTAATGCTCACAAGCGATACCCCCGCCAAAATCTAAAAGTATGTGACAAACAGGAAGTAGATGTGCAAGGAGCATGAAATCGCTTTACACCACATGGGACTATGGGATGAAGCAATATGCAACGTATAAGGCTGCTGCATGTTATAGTTGTTGAGAAAACTGCGACGAAAATTTTGTAAAGGACAGACGGACGCACGCACTCAAGGACAAGGGTTAAACAGTATACCCCCCTCTTCTTGGAAGCGGGGGTATAATTAAGTTCTATACCTAATAAAGGCAGGTGATAATAGGTGATCACCAGCAATCAGACCCAGATTAATGTCAACACAACTTCAATAGATTTGTAGAAGAAGAATACTACCATAAAATGATTCTGAAAATACTCGACTCACCTTCAGATGATGATGGAGGGAACCACTGTAATCTAAGAATATCTGAACAGATTACTGTTTATCATTACTATTACTATTTATATATAGATGATATATTCTAGTAGTTAACCTACAATGTCAACAAAACATTATAATATATCATAGAAAACAATCTCAGTAAACAGATAAAAATAGACTGCTGTTCGTGGTGGATCTCTCGACATCACACTGTTGATCAAGTTAAGATGACCATTGTATTGACCAATCAAATTTTTTTAAGGACAAAACTTTATAAATAGCATCTGAATTTCAGAATTCTATGTAGGCCATTTGGACTGTAGAACCAAGCAAACTTTGTCAGTATTGCAGTGATAGAATAATTTCGTGCTAGCCCCATCATGAACATTAAAGTCAGCTAAACCTAATCCAGACAGTGAGCTAGTCCAATGTAAATTGAAGAGATAATCAAGTTTAATCAGATTTCCCAGAAATGTTGCCAATAAGTTATGGCAACATGAGGTAAAAATACTTCTGAGAATTTACTTTTTTCTGTAGGAAAGCAATATAAACTATTTATTAATCAAAGCAGTGAAGTATATTTACCCTAGATCCTATATACGTTTTCTCATGATTTTCATGACAGACTTGTAAATTCTTTACATGAATATCACCAAGTATATCAAACATACGGTGAACACAAGTAAAATAGTACATATTTTCAAAGTTAGTTGAAATTCTTCTGAAATAATATAATATCAAACATTTGTGGATAAAAATAATCGGCAGTATTCTAATTATAATTTATACATTTTTTCCACAAAATATGAATTCACTTGGAAGAAAACTCCATCCATATTTGAGAGCTCAAACTCTAAGCAGGGAATTTTAACCTGTAAGTAGAGACATTGAATTCTGTGGACACCTCAAATCAAAGAATGCATCCTTTATAAAAACATAGTGTGAATCATAGTGATGAATATGTAATTTGCTCAGATGACTCTTTAGTTTATTTCATGGGTGATTTATATCAGTCAGTTTATCTCTGGGATCAACCATTCAACAAATAATATAGCAGTATGTTGCAGTAAAAACTGGCTTTCAAACTCGGACAGCAGTAGTTGTGTACATACCTAAACAATGCTACAAAAAATTTCAAATCTACAGTCAACTCAAATGTTCAAATACATAGACACTGCATCAATCATCGCATGAAATGCCAGCAAAGATAATTTCTTTGGTAGACCATTTACACTAACTTATGAAAATGAATCATTACTTTATATATACATCATGCATAATTATATAAGGTGTATAAGCATACTTGTAAAAGCCTTCTAATTTTAAGTGCATCAGTTCTTCTTGTACGGAAGAAATTAACCACCAATGTTGTAAGTTGTAGAAAATCAATACTCCATGTAACTTTTAACTTGTTTATAAAGATAAATTCTGATTTCAGTTTTTTTGTGACAGACAACCAATGATCTCCATCAAAACAATTATCTGTACAGTACACTTTTACATAATATATTCTCAGTTCACCAAAATCTGAAATGATAAAATTTTGACAAAACAGACTTCCAAAGTCTGAGTGCAAAATACTCAATCATCTTGACAATAGTTTTAAAATCCAAGTTGAGTCATACCCTCAAACATGTAGGGAGCAACTATCATATAAAATTGGCATCAATAGTTCAAACAAGAGGCATATCAATTTTTTCATTGCACAAATTCAGTTATCAAGAGTTTATTCAAATTGTAACAACATTCGTCTACATAAACATTTCACTGGTAGACAGTTAGGAATGACTTTGTGGACATATCCCATTACTTTGTAAACTGACAACTATATCAATATCTATAAGTAATGGTGTTTTACAAACAGATAAAAGAGTAATTAATTTAAGCAGAAATGGAATCTACACCCTTGTTACTTGTCTAATTGGACAGTCTTTTTAAAACAACTGACAGGAATCTGTAATGTGCAACTTTTCCTTTTTTGTGCTATATTTTAAATATTATATTCTGATCTATATTTAATCTCGTAAAAATTCATTGTCAAAGCTGGGCGCAACCTCACGACGACGTTCCAAGTTGCTCTATCACCTTGCTGTAAAAGCTAGCTTGATGGCAAGGTAGAAAAAGTGCCATATAAAACCTCTTCTATAAGAGTAAACTACCAACATCTTATTCCTTTAACATAAGCTGTAAAAAGCAAGGTTGAAAAAATAAAATATATAATTATGCTTACCGTTCTTGATACATAATTTTTAATATACAAACCAAACCACTTTGCTGGAAAACCATTCTTATATAATTTCTCTAATATATATGAATGCTGGAGTACCATTTCCCATACATATGACAAATACATCTATTTTCTACCAATTTTGATCATTTAGTATTTATTTCAAGTTGTGTATCATATCAAATATCACAAGAGTTGATTCTTTGCGCCTGAAATTAAATCTTGCTTTCGCCCTACTGTCAGATAACTTTAACATGTACATACATAAAACATTTATATATAGCTTGATTGTGAAACCACTTCCGAGCCTACTTCCTGGTCCCCCAGCACTTAGCTAGTGAGATAGTTTCTTCCTCAAGGAAAAAACACAGAAGTTTCCGATATGATTTAAACTAAAAGGGACCTGGCTCTCACATGACTATCAGTCCAATGTCCTATCCACTTTGCGACAATCACAATTTTTTCAACCATCTATTCTATGTATTCTTGTAGCTCCAATTTAATCTAACCAATCCAGTAAAATTCCAGTAGTTGGAATGGAAGTCTGTGTTACCATAGTCACTGTAGAACAATGTCTCCCAAATGTCCAGAGAGACTGGTATATCAATGGGTATTCAATCAAAAGCTTTATCATAATTAGATGAATTGAGTAAAATAGTTCTATTGTTCTTGCTAAGACAGGTTTGAAGGTTTGATAGTTTTACGTCACAAGACAAGAGTGATTATCTCCCTTTCATGATGAAATCTCATTAATACCCCAAACACATACAATACTATCTGAAATAAAATTAACAGGATAAGTAGAGAAAAATGTAGATCTATTACCTAGTAAGCTCCTGTCTTTGACTATTTCCATATTATCATAAAACCCATCCTGAAACCCTGTTAGAAAGCAATAACATAACAAACATGAGTACACAATTAAAATAAAATTGGCGTTCTTGTTTCTTTGTCCTTCTTTTAATCTCTCATTGGTAACACAACCTGAAATTGCTAAAATAAAGCAAACATAACAATCTCACAAACAAATCTTACTTGTTAATACATCTTTCTGTCGGCCATCTCTAGATCATCACATAAGAATCTCCATGTTGAAACACTCTGAAAAGCTGAAATGATAATACATGGTAAAAAACTCTGAACATGCTGAAACAAATAATAAAAATAACATAGCATAACAACTATGAACCCTTACATGATTTTTTCATTCCTTGCCTTTCCTTTGCATAAAAACACCCGCAAAAGCTGTCATGAAACATGTACATACATAATGACATTCTTGAATGAAATCTTACTAATGACTTTCTTTAGTCTTTGCCTTTGCTTTACAATTGTAGATGACTCTGTGTAGAAACACGTACCTGAAAATGCTGAAATAAAACATACATGTACACATATTACATCATGACAAATCTTACTTGAGTTTCTTCTGTCTTTGCCTTTAATCTGTTAGAAGACTTAAACACCCTGAAAATGCTGAAATGAAACATACATGTACACACATTACATCATAACAAATGTTACTTGATTTTCATCATTCTTTGCCTTTAATCTGTTAGAAGATTTTAACACCCTGAAAATGCTGAAATAAAACATACATGTACACACATCACATCATAACAAATCTTACTTGATTTTCCTCTTTCTTTGCCTATAATCTGTTAGATTTTAACACCCTGAAAATGCTGAAATAAAACATACATGTACACACATCACATCATAACAAATCTTACTTGATTTTCCTCTTTCTTTGCCTATAATCTGTTAGATTTTAACACCCTGAAAATGCTGAAATAAAACATACATGTACACACATTACATCATAACAAATCTTACTTGATTTTCTTCTTTCTTTGCCTTTAATCTGTTAGAAGATTTTAACACCCTGAAAATGCTGAAATGAAACATACATGTACACACATTACACCGTGACAAATCTTACTTGATTTTCTTCTTTCTTTGCCTTTAATCTGTTAGAAGATTTTAACACCCTGAAAATGCTGAAATGAAACATACATGTACACACATTACACCGTGACAAATCTTACTTGATTTTCCTCTTTCTTTGCCTATAATCTGTTAGATTTTAACACCCTGAAAATGCTGAAATAAAACATACATGTACACGCATTACATCATAACAAATCTTACTTGATTTTCCTCTTTCTTTGCCTTTAATCTGTTAGAAGAAACTCATACCTGAAAATTCTGAAATAAAACATACATGTTCACAAATAACATCATAACAAATCTTACTTGATTTTCCTCTTTCTTTGCCTTTATCCTGTGAGTCACCCTGAAAATGCTGGAATAAATCTTACATACATAACAATATGAGCATTTAATACCTCTTTCTTTGTCCGTTCAATATATCTGACTTGAGAGATGTTTTCTCCTGATGGAAGAAAACCTGAAAATGCTGCAACAAACCTTATACACTATAACAACATTTAGAAATGAAATCTTACTAGATTTTCTTCTGTGTCTGTATCTTTTTGTTTGCAAATAATATCTTTGACAGCAGCTGAAAACTAAGCTCTAAATATATAAGAGACAGATATAATGTTTAATAAAGATAGTAAAATATTTCCGTTTTTTATTTTCATTCATCATAAAAAGTAGGACTAAGAGTTGCATTGGCCTGGTCTCCGAGCTGAGCAATTTGTTCAGGCAGTTTCCCAGTGCCTGAGCCGAGTGATAAGTTTTGGTAGTGGTTTGGTGCCCGAGCCAAGTGTTTTGATCAGGCAGTGGCTTTGTATCCCAGTCAAGTAATTTTCTCAGGCAGTGGCTTTGAACCCAAGCTAAGTGAATACTAAAGGCTGTGGCTTGAATCCTGAGCTGAGTGATTTATTCAGGCAGTCCCTTGGTGCCTAAGTTGAGTGATTTGATAAAGTAAATAGACTTTTTGCAACTGACGTTGATATCTAAATATGCTATACATACCCAAATTACAAAACAATTGCACAAATCATCTCATGTCACATCATTACAAATCAAATTTTAATATACATGTACAGTACAGGATCTAACCATTCAATATTATCTAAGAAAAGAAGCGCTGATTGCCTGTAATAAAAAGAATAAGAAAGCAGTCAGTAATTTGTAACAAAATAGACATACCGGTACAATGTATTTTTTACTGATCACACATCATAAAAATAAGTTTCATGTTCAAGGTTAATTAGTACTAGTTCAACAAGTTTCATGATCATAGTTCATACAGGCTCAACAAGTTTCCTGCTCATGGTAGAACTAGTCTGACAAGTTTTGTGCTCATAGTTAGTACAGGTTCGACCAGTTTTGTGCTCATAGTTAGTACTGGTTCCACTTGTTCTATAAGTTTTCTGCTCATAGTTAGTGCTCACCCCGGGTTCTACAAGTTTCCTGCCCATAGTTAGTGCTCATACCAGGTTCTACAAGTTTCATGCCCTAATTTAGTACTGGTTTCACGAGATTCATGCTAATACATGTAGTTAGTGCTGGTAAGACATGTTTCCTGCTCATGGTTAGTACTGGCTAAGCAAGCTTCATGCTCATAGTAAGAACTGATTTGACATGTTTCCTGTGTACTGGTCAGACAAAAACTACCTGAAAAAAAAGCACGAAGGATAAAACAAAGTACAATGTAATCAGTTAAAAATTAGTATTGGTTTCAACAAGTTCCAAGCTCAAAGCAAGTACTGGCTAAACAAGATTCACGCTACTAGTTAGTACTGGTTCGTCAAGTCTTTCCTACTCATAGTTAATACTGGCTAGACAAGTTTCACTCCAAACAAGAACTGGCTAGACAAGTTCCACTCAAGTTAGTACTGGCTGGATAATGTTCATACTCATAGTTAGTACTGGATAGACAAGTTCCACTCAAAGTTAGTTAGTACTGGCTAGACAAGTTTTGTGCTCAAAGTTAGTACTTGCTAGACAAGTTTTACTCAAAGTAAGTACTGGCTGGACAAGTTTCATGCTCAAACTTTGTACTGGCTAGACAAGTTTCAATCTCAAAGTAAATACTGGATAGACAGGTTCCACTCAAAGTTAGTACTGGCGGGAAAAGTTGCATGCCATAAGTAAGTACTGGCTAGACAAGTTTCAAGCTCAAAGTTTGTACTGGCTTAACAAGTTTCGTGCTCAAAATAAGTACTGGCTGGACATATTGCAGTCAAAGTTAGTACTGGCTAGATAAGTTTCATGCTCAAAGTAAGAACTGGATAGACAAGTTTTGTGCTCAAATTTAGTACTGGCTGGACAAGTTTCATGCTCAAAGTTAGTTCTAGCTAGACAAGTTTCACTCAAGTTTTGTGCTCAAAAATAGTACTGGCTTGACAAGATTCGTGCTATAAGTAAGTACTGGCT
Organism: Mactra quadrangularis; assembly: GCA_025267735.1. Classification (NCBI taxonomy): domain Eukaryota; kingdom Metazoa; phylum Mollusca; class Bivalvia; order Venerida; family Mactridae; genus Mactra; species Mactra quadrangularis. The sequence goes on from CM046298.1 coordinate 5,106,919, forward strand.
AGACAAGTTGTGCTCAAATTCAGTACTGGCTAGACAAGTTTTGTGCTCAAAGTTAGTTCTGGCTAGACAAGTTTTATGCTCAAATTCATTACTGGCTAGACAAGTTTTGTGCTCAAATTCAGTACTGGCTAGACAAGTTGTGCTCAAAGTCAGTACTGGCTAGACAAGTTTTGTGCTCAAATTCAGTACTGGCTAGACCAGTTTTGTGCTCAAATTCAGTACTGGCTAGACAAGTTTTGTGCTCAAATTTAGTACTGGCTAGACAAGTTGTGCCCAAAGTCAGTACTGGCTAGACAAGTTTTGTGCTCAAATTCAGTACTGGCTAGACAAGTTTTGTGCTCAAATTTAGTACTGGCTAGACAAGTTTCAGGTTCAAAGTAAGTACTGGCTAGACAAGTTTCATGCTCAAAGTAAGTAAGTTATGGCTGGACAAGTATCATGCTCTAAGTAAGAACTGGCTAGACAAGTTTTGTGCTAAAAGTAAGTACAGGCTGTACAAATTTTGTGCTCAAAGTTAGTACTGGCTAGACAAGTTTCATAATTAAACTTAATGCCAGCTAGACAAGTTTTGCTCAAAGTCGGTACTGGCTAGACAAGTTTCATACTTATAGTTAGTACTTGCTAGACAAGTATCAGGCTCAAGGTTGGTACTGGCAAGACAAGTTTCATGCTCAAAGTTAGTACTGGCTAAACAAGATTCACGCTACTAGTTAGTACTGGTTCGTCAAGTCTTTCCTACTCATAGTTAATACTGGCTAGACAAGTTTCACTCCAAACAAGAACTGGCTAGACAAGTTCCACTCAAGTTAGTACTGGCTGGATAATGTTCATACTCATAGTTAGTACTGGATAGACAAGTTCCACTCAAAGTTAGTTAGTACTGGCTAGACAAGTTTTGTGCTCAAAGTTAGTACTTGCTAGACAAGTTTTACTCAAAGTAAGTACTGGCTGGACAAGTTTCATGCTCAAACTTTGTACTGGCTAGACAAGTTTCAATCTCAAAGTAAATACTGGATAGACAGGTTCCACTCAAAGTTAGTACTGGCGGGAAAAGTTGCATGCCATAAGTAAGTACTGGCTAGACAAGTTTCAAGCTCAAAGTTTGTACTGGCTTAACAAGTTTCGTGCTCAAAATAAGTACTGGCTGGACATATTGCAGTCAAAGTTAGTACTGGCTAGATAAGTTTCATGCTCAAAGTAAGAACTGGATAGACAAGTTTTGTGCTCAAATTTAGTACTGGCTGGACAAGTTTCATGCTCAAAGTTAGTTCTAGCTAGACAAGTTTCACTCAAGTTTTGTGCTCAAAAATAGTACTGGCTTGACAAGATTCGTGCTATAAGTAAGTACTGGCTAGACAAGTTGTGCTCAAATTCAGTACTGGCTAGACAAGTTTTGTGCTCAAAGTTAGTTCTGGCTAGACAAGTTTTATGCTCAAATTCATTACTGGCTAGACAAGTTTTGTGCTCAAATTCAGTACTGGCTAGACAAGTTGTGCTCAAAGTCAGTACTGGCTAGACAAGTTTTGTGCTCAAATTCAGTACTGGCTAGACCAGTTTTGTGCTCAAATTCAGTACTGGCTAGACAAGTTTTGTGCTCAAATTTAGTACTGGCTAGACAAGTTGTGCCCAAAGTCAGTACTGGCTAGACAAGTTTTGTGCTCAAATTCAGTACTGGCTAGACAAGTTTTGTGCTCAAATTTAGTACTGGCTAGACAAGTTTCAGGTTCAAAGTAAGTACTGGCTAGACAAGTTTCATGCTCAAAGTAAGTAAGTTATGGCTGGACAAGTATCATGCTCTAAGTAAGAACTGGCTAGACAAGTTTTGTGCTAAAAGTAAGTACAGGCTGTACAAATTTTGTGCTCAAAGTTAGTACTGGCTAGACAAGTTTCATAATTAAACTTAATGCCAGCTAGACAAGTTTTGCTCAAAGTCGGTACTGGCTAGACAAGTTTCATACTTATAGTTAGTACTTGCTAGACAAGTATCAGGCTCAAGGTTGGTACTGGCAAGACAAGTTTCATGCTCAAAGTTAGTACTGGCTAGTCAAGTTTCATTCACACAACCTACTGGCTGGACAAGTTATAGGCTCAAAATTAGTACTGGCTAGACAAGTTTCATGCTCAAAGTGAGAACTGGCTGCTCAAAGTAAGTACTGGCTGGACAAGTTTCAGGCTCAAAGTGAGAACTGGTTAGACATGTTCCACTGAAAAAAAGTACTGGCTGGACAAGTTACATGCTCAAAGTAAGTACTGGCTAGGCAAGTTTGGTGCTCAAAGTTAGTACTGGCAAGACAAGTTTCATGCTCAAAGTTCTAGCTAGACTAGTTTCATGCTCAAAGTAAGTACTGGCAAGACCAGTTTCAGGCTCAAAGTGAGAACAGACTAGACAAATTTCAGGCTCAAAGTTAGTACTGGCTGGACAAGTTTCATGCTCAAAGTAAGTACTAACTGGACAAGTTTCATGCTCAAAGTAAGTACTGGCTAGACAAGTTTCATGCTCAAAGTAAGTACTGGCTAGACAAGTTTCATGCTCAAAGTAAGTACTGGCCAGACCAGTTTCAGGCTCAAAGTGAGAACGGACTAGACAAGTTTCATGCTCAAAGTAAGTACTGGCTAGACAAGTTTCATGCTCAAAGTAGGTACTGGCTAGGCAAGTTTCATGCTAAAAGTAAGTACTGGCTAGACAACTTATGTGCTCAAAGTAAGTACTGGCTAGACAAGTTTCACTCAAGTTAGTACTGGCTGGACAAGTTTCACTCATAGTTAGTATACTGCCTGGACAAGTTTCACTCATGGTAAGTACTTGCTAGACAAGTTTCAGGCTCATAGGTGGTACTGGCTAGACAAGTTTCACTCAAATTAAGTACTGGCGGAACAAGTTTCATACTCAAAGCTAGTACTGGCTAGACAATATTTGTGCTCAAAGTTGGATCTGCCAAGACAAATTTCTCTCAAACTAAGTACTGGCTGGACAAGTATCACTCTCAAATGTAAGTACTGGCTAGACAAGTTTCATGCTCGAAGTAAGTACTGAGTAGACAAGTTTCATGCTCAAAGTTAGTACTTGCTAGACCAGTTTCATGCTCAAACTTAGTACTGGCTAGACAAGTTTCATGCTCAAAGTGAGAATGGTATAGACAAGTTTCTTGCTCAAAGTTAGTTCTGGCTGGATATGTTTGGTGCTCAAAATTAGTACTGGCTAGACAAGTTTCATGCTCAAAGTAAGTACTGGCTAGACAAGTTTCATGCTCAAAGTAAGTACTGGCTAGACGAGTTTCAGGCTCAAAGGAGGTACTGGCTAGACAAGTTTCACTCAAGTTAGTACTGGCTGGACAAGTTTCACTCATAGTTAGTACTGCCTGGACAAGTTTCACTCATGGTAAGTACTGGCTAGACAAGTTTCAGGCTCAAAGGTGGTACTGGCTAGACAAGTTTCACTAAAATTAAGTACTGGCGGACAAGTTTCAAACTCAAAGTAAGTACTGGCTAGACAATATTCGTGCTTAAAGTTGGTACTGGCTAGACAAATTTCACTCAAAGAAAGTACTGGCTGGACAAGTTTCATGCTCAAAGTAAGTACTGGCTAGACAAGTTTGGTGCTCGAAGTTAGTACTTGCTAGACAAGTTTCATGCTCAAAGTTAGTGCTGGCTGGACAAGTTTCAGGCTCAAAGTGAGAGCTGGCTAGACAGGTTTCGTGCTCAAATTAAGTACTGGCTGGACATGTTTGGTGCTCAAAGTAAGTACTGGCTAGAAAAGTTTCATGCTCAAAGTAAGTACTGGCTAGACAATTTTCACTAAAATTAAGTACTGGCGGACAAGTTTCAAACTCAAAGTAAGTCCTGGCTAGACAATATTCGTGCTTAAAGTTGGAACTGGCTAGACAAATTTCACTCAAAGAAAGTACTGGCTGGACAAGTTTCATGCTCAAAGTTAGTACTGGCTAGACAAGTTTGGTGCTCAAAGTTAGTACTTGCTAGACAAGTTTCATGCTCAAAGTTAGTGCTGGCTGGACAAGTTTCAGGCTCAAAGTGAGAACTGGCTAGACAGGTTTCGTGCTCAAAGTAAGTACTGGCTGGACATGTTTGGTGCTCAAAGTAAGTACTGGCTAGAAAAGTTTCATGCTCAAAGTAAGTACCGACTAGACAAGTGTTATGCTCAAAGTAAGTACTGGCTAGACAAGTTTCACTCAAAAATAGTACTGGCTGGACAAGTTTCACTCATAGTTAGTACTGCCTGGACAAGTTTCACTCAAAGTAAGTACTGGCTAGACAAGTTTCAGGCTCAAAGGTGGTACTGGCTAGAAAATTTCACTCAAAGTAAGTACTGGCTGGATGAGTTTCACACTCAATGTTAGTACTGGCTAGACAAGTTTCTTGCTCAAAGTTGGTACTGGCTAGAAAATTTCACTCAAAGTAAGTACTGGCTAGACAAGTTTCATGCTCAAAGTTGGTACTGGCTAGAAAATTTCACTCAAAGTAAGTACTGGCTAGACAAGTTTCTTGCTCAAAGTTGGTACTGGCTAGAAAATTTCACTCAAAGTAAGTACTGGCTGGATGAGTTTCACACTCAATGTTAGTACTGGCTAGACAAGTTTCTTGCTCAAAGTTGGTACTGGGTATACAAGTTTCGTGCTCAAAGTTAATACTGGGTATACAAGTTTCGTGCTCAAAATTAGTTTTGGCTAAACAAGTTTCATGCTCAAAGTTAGTACTGGCTAGACAAGTTTCGTGCTCAAAGTTAATACTGGGTATACAAGTTTCGTGCTCAAAGTTAGTTTTGGCTAAACAAGTTTCATGCTCAAAGTTAGTGTCGGCTAGACAAGTTTCAGGCTCAAATTTAGTTTTGGCTAGACAAGTTTCATGCTCAAAGTTAGTGTCGGCTAGACAAACTTCATGCTAAAAGTTAGGTCTGGCTAGACAAGTTTCATGCTCAAATTTAGTTTTGGCTAGACAAGTTTCATGCTCAAAGTTAGTGTCGGCTAGACAAGCTTCATGCTGAAAGTTAGGTCTGGCTAGACAAGTTTCATGCTCAAAGTTAGTACTTGCTATCTTGCTTAATGTAAGTACTGGCTTGAGGATTCAATTATCTCATAAAACATTAATTACAAAGGGATATCATTTATTATTTAAAGGATACATCACAATGTTACTTTTCAATTCTCTTCAAACTGTACCATATTACATGAAGGGTGATGATAACCCTAAAAATAGAAGAAAAGACAGCAGCCAGTATATTGAATACTAAAACAAATAACATATAATTCATGTATCATCAGAAAGACATAAGGAGATAGCAAGTCATCATTTAATGCCACATTTTCAATAAACCGCAGTGTTTCAATTTTCATTACATAATAATGAGGCACATTAGAAATGCCGGCAAACAGACATTAGTTTTGGTCTCCAATAATCATGTTCACTGCTGTCATGATATACAAGTTAATGCAAGTGAGCTTACTATTCATTTCTTATTTTAAAGGCTTGTAGGATTGCCTCCTTCCAAACTGTACATAGAACAAGTCATTCACTAGATATCAACACTAATTAATCCTGTCAGTAAAGTTCAAGATTCTAGATAAACTAAGTGATAACAGAAACTTGATACACAAACTTGTAACTTAACTTACATATTGTTGAAATTTCTCAACTTTTAGTTGTATGACACAAGTAAAATACACGAAACAAAATCCTCAAAAATGCCAATGTGTGACACTATGAAATCCTCAAAAATGCGGATATGTGACACTACGAAATCATCCAAAATACCGATGTGTGACACTACGAATCATCAAAAATGCCGATATGTGACACTACCAAAATCATCAAAAATACCGATGTGTGACACTACGAATCATCAAAAATGCCGATATGTGACACTACGAAATCATCAAAAATGCCGATGTGTGACACTACAAAATCATCAAAAATGCCGATGTGTGACACTACAAAATCATCAAAAATGCCGATGTGTGACACTACAAAATCATCCAAAATGCCGATGTGTGACACTACAAAATCAAAAATGCTGATGCGTGACTCTACAAAATCATCCAAAATACCGATGTGTGACACTACAAAATCATCCAAAATGCCGATATGTGACACTACCAAATCATCAAAAATGCTGATGTGTGACACTACCAAATCATCAAAAATGCCGATATTTGACACTAGGAAATCAAAATTAAAAACACCAAAATGTGACACTACGGAAGTGTCATAAGGAATGCACACTTTTTAATAGCAACAACTTTTATACACATGAAAATGTGGCCCAAAACTCGATGCAAGTACAAAATTCCATGTGTTCTATATCAAGCCCTAATGTTAAAAAAAACTTTGAAATTACCTTAGAAGAGAACTTGGTTCTTGTTCAATATGAAATAATGATGATCCAATTTCTGGTCTTCAAGAAGGCTGAGATGACAATTATACTTCTATTCTGCAATATCAAAAGTTAACTTTTTTCTGTTCTCAAAATAAGGTCACAAACTTAATGAAAAAAATAAAGTTACTGCTGTAAAATTAAAATGAAATATGGCACTTAATTGCTTAAACAACAAAATATCTATTATCTGTTTATATAAAATAAAGATATGATGTAAATATTGAGAAAGAATACTTAAATTTCACATCTTAGATTACAAATATCTAAGTTGAAAGAATTTTTAGAGAATCTTGTTTATAAACATGTAAATATTTACCTAGGACATACATTACTGAACACTGTTCTCTTGTTTATGTCTTTTAAAAAAAGTTCCCTCAAAATCATCTTCTTCAAAATGGCAGAAAAAAAATAAAATACCGAGAAAGGTTAGTTTAACTTAAAACAAATGCTCGAAAATTGATTCTACTGTTGTGTAAATTTAAAAAACGTAATTTACAAACAGTAAAATCAAAACACACGCATATAAAAATCTTCGCTTAAAATTCTGTCTTTCAAAATGGCCGGAAATAAAATACCGATAAAGGTCACTTAAATTAAATTTCCACGACAAATGCTCAAAAATTGATTTTACTGTTGTGTAAATTTAAAAAGTGAAATGTACAAACAGTAAAATCAAAACACATGCATCTAAAAAGTTTGCTTCGAAATGACCGGAAAATTACCAATAAAGATTACCTAAATTAAAAATTCTTAATAATTTTTCTATTTAAAAATGCTCGAAAATTGTTTTGTATTGTTGTGTACAAACAGCAAAAATCATAACGCACAAGATACATTCGGTTGACCTGTGAAAAAACGTACATATTTATAAAAGTCTAAGTAAAATTACATGAAACAAATACATGATACAGAGTTTGTCTCGGATGTGAACAACTTCTCACATTTAAATCAGCTCTTGTTGAAACTCTATTCCTAGGCGTATAAACTAGTACTGTACCTAACCCTGGCTGTTAAAAATACTTAGGAAAGATTTATTTATAGTCGAAAAATATTGAATTAGCACTCAAGATATATATTGAAATTTATGATTACTTCATAAATCGTGTAAATGTTTAATCTTTGTCATTCTTTACAAGCAGCAAGCATAAATGAACTTGAAACAATTTGAAATGGAAATTTTTTGAGTGCTAGCTAAACCTTTTTTGACTATAACTGGGAAGGACAGGGACATATGAACAAATTAACAAAACAAAAAAAGAAGCCATAAAACTATGAATATTTCCTTTTTTTTAACTATGAAAACAAGTAAATCTGTGAGCTCACTAGTGATACCCCCGGAAAAATCTAAAAATATGCGACAAACAGGAAGTAGATGAGCAAGGAGCATGAAATCGCTTTACACCACATGGGACTATGGGATGAAGCAATATGCAAAGTATTAGGCTGCTGCATGTTATAGTTGCTGGGAAAACTGTGACGGAAATTTTGTAACGGACGGACGGACGCACGGACAAGGGTAAAACAGTATACCCCCCTCTTCTTTGAAGCAGGGGTATAATAATCCGGGAAGAAAAAAGTTAAAATGTCAAAACAAGCAAGATAAGCGTGGTAGTAACTTTAAAAACATTAATATTTTATCCTTTGGATCTTTGTTGATCTCATTAAACAAATCAACATTTAACAACGAACTGAAATAAAAACATTCATAGTTTTATGAAAATTACCATGTTCATATATGCATGCAGATAAACTCACATCAGGGTCATTCTAGGTGCTCCTGTCTTCCAAAATAAAAAACCGAAATTTCTTCTTATCTTCAAAACAAAAATATCATGGTATAACTGTTGTGTAAATTTACACCAGAAAACTAAGTTTTCGTTGGCTTATCACTTACAAACAGCATATACCATCATTTAAAAATGCCGAAATGTTTTTGAAAAACAAATATAGCCGCTTTAGCACTAAATCTGATAATGCCCAATAAGAGTTTTTCGAAAACATAAAATATCGAAAAATAACCATGTTTTCAAAAAACAAATATAGCTGCTATAGCACTCAATCTTATTTTGCCTAACAAGAGTTTTTCAAAAACATTAAACACCGAAAAATAACCGAGAAAGCACTGGATTTCTATGCCTAACAAAAAATAATAAATAGCGAATATTAGAATACCATGAATTAACTGTTGTGTTTATTAATTTGTTGTTTCAATTGTCTTTTGGTCTTTTTACTAACACATTGTCTATGAGCGTGTGTGTGGGTGTGAGTACATGTATGTGGAGAAGAAAAGAAAGAAACAAGATAGTAAACAAATACATATACAACTTTTTTTTCAATACAATTACATAATTGAATAACAAAAAGCAGCTTAAAATCTATATCATTTCTCTGTCAGGGGGTTCTGAGTGATTAATTAAGTACAATTTTCAGTCATAGGGTGCCGAGTGATTAATACTATACTATTTTCAGTCAATTGGTGCAGCAGTCAAATGGTTCCATGTGTTTAAGGATACACAATACTCAGTCTTGTGGTGCTAAGCATTTTATAATCTACAATTCTCTGTCAATAAATACTATACAATTCTCAGTTGATAAATAATCTACAGTTCCCAGTCAAAGAGTGTGGAGTGATTAATACTATACAATTCTCTGTCAGTAGGTTCCGCAGTCAAATAGTTCTGAGTGATAAATGGTATACAATTTTCAGTCAAGCCAGGCCGAGTGATTAACAATATATAATTCTCAGTCAAAGGGTGCCAAGTGATTAACATACTCGATTTTCAGTCAAAGAGTGCTGAGTGATTAATATTATATTACAATTCTCCGTCAATAAATACTATATATTTCTCAGCTGATGAATAAAACAATTCTCTGGCAAGGGGGGCCAAGTGATTAAAAATCTTCAATTCTCAATCAAAGGGTGCCGAGTGATTAATACTATACAATTCTCAGTCAATTGGTGCCGTGGTCAAGTGGTTCTAAGAGATTAATTCTACCGGGGTATACAATTCTCAGTCTTGTGGTGCCGAGTGATTAACTACAATTTTCAGTCAAAGAGTGCCGAGTGATTAATAATATATTACAATTCTCCGTCAATAAATACTATATATTTCTCAGTTGATGAATAAAACACATTTCTCTGGCAAGGGGTGCCGAGTGATTAAAAATCTTCAATTTTCAGTCAAAGGGTGCCGAGTGATTAATACTATACAATTCTCAGACAATTGGTGCAGCAGTCAAATGGTTCCAAGTATACACTATTCTCAGTCAAGGGGTGCCGAGTGATTAACACACTAACAATCAAAATTTTCTATTAGAGTTCTGCAGAAAGAATACAATTTACAATATCAAAACAATGACAACAATATATAGAAAAAACTTCACACAGTAGCACATCCACGATCTTGATTCAGTCTCTTGTCTTGTCTCTCCTGTAAATTGGGGAACTTACCTTTGAGTTTACTCAAAGCAGTGGGACCATAATGAACATAATTACACTTGAAACACTAATGTGACAATTTTTATCGAACAATATTTCCTCCAGACAAAAATGCTATTTTATTGCAGCCAATTCAAGGGAGGTAATCACCTGGGATCAAACCAGGTGAGATTATCAGCACCCTCAGCAATTCAAAGGGAGATAATTAGAGATCTGGGTTAAAACCAGGTGAGATTATCAGCAACTTCGCCCAAACAAGGGAGATAATCAGTGACCTGGGTCAAACCAAGTGAGATTTTCAGCAACTTCGCCAAACCAAGGGAGATAATTAGTGACCTGGGTCAAACCAGGTGAGATTATCAGCAACTTTGGCTAACCAAGGGAGATTATCAATGACCTGGGTCAAACCAGGTGTGATTATCAGCAACTTCTGCAAACCAAGGGAGATAATCAGTAACAATTGCCAAGTTGTCATATCAGTAATAAAAGGAATTGCCAGCAGACGTAAAATGATAATGTTTTTTTGACAGTCACACAAATAAATATGAAATGGTTTTAAAGAGCTATAGAGCATATTCAGAGCATATCAAGAGCGTATAAAAGATGAAAACATCAACATGCTTTATGACATAAAAACATTTATCAATGTAAACATGCACAAAATAGTATAGTGACCAAAAAATAATGTGATTCCTACTTTATTAGTAAGATTTTCTCAATTGATTGACAAACAAGGGCAGACAGATTATTAATTATAATACATATCAAATCCAATCTCATATTTTAAACCTGAATGACCATTTCATTCTATTAATTAGTTAATTATGCCTATAAAAACACATATAATTTGATCACTATACTAAGACAATATAAGTGAATAGGAGTGGGGTGGGTGGGGTTTAACAGCCAGGGTATAATTATCTAAATTGTTACTATGACAGAAAAATTATCAACTATTGGCACTAATTTTGTGTTCTTCAGTAGCTTAGTACTACTAAGTAAGCAAGTATGTAGAGCTTATTTTACAATCTGGCTGAAATAAAACCCTGAAAACAAAAAGAACAATAGCATGCAAGTGAATAACTTAGCTCTAATATCTTCATAGTCTTCGCTTCACTTGTTAACTTGAATCTTGACATCAAATTCTTTGAAGGAATCTTCATAGCAACAAGAACACCTGTGAAAAATAAAATAGTTCTGTCAAAGATTTTTCAATTACAGAATACAGAAGGAAGTACATTTCAAATATTAGGTCATGCATATAAATGTACTTTAATTTACAATATTTGCCCACTCTAGATGGATAAACAAATGGATACACATTTTTTCCCAAATGTACAAAAATAATGAGAACTTACTTTCAAAATAAACTGTTGAAGTCCACCAGGTCGCCAATTATCAAAGTTGAAAATTCGTCATCTTGGAAAATCTAAAAAAAATGAAGGCACATCAATTTTCATTAAAGAAAATCGTCAGAACATCTACCTAAAATAAGAACTATCCCTTAACTCATATTGACCAAGCAGACGACAAGCAGTCAAGAACGCGCAAATTTTTAAAATGAATAATTTTGTTCAAAATAAATTCAGAACTGTGTTAAATGCTACAAATTTCACCAGAATCCACAAACAAAATAATGGTTTTAAGCAGTCTAGCACTGTACTGACAACTTCCGGTCGAACAGACGACATGCACTAAGTGAGCGCAAAATGTTGAATGCAATATTTAAGCCAATTACTTTCATCAATCTTTGCATAAAACCGCACCCTTCCATGTTAACAATAATTCAAACTGTAGTTGTGACATCTATTAAAACTCAAAGATTCGTCGTCTGATCAGATATTTAGTTTGAAAAAAAATCCATGTCAAGTTCAACACTCGAAAAAAATATTTTCGCAAATAAAATCAATTAAATTTTATTAATTAAACAAATTAAATCACCTGAATTAATTTCAAGCGTTTATCAATCGATATTTATAAAATTATCCAAATAATTCCAAAAAAAACCGGTTACTCACTTTTCACGATGTGAACCTTCCAAGCGCAGCGACCGAACTGAAATTTAGACTCAAAATCGTCTGCTGTCAAAACACATCCGCGCCACCTAAGTACACATTGAGTCACAGCTCATTGGCCAATTAGATTAGAGTGTGTTGGGAGAATAATGTGTAATGGCCCGAACTACACGCAAGGCTAAAGTTCGAACTTCACGGACACGAGTCGCCCGGGAAACACGAATTTAGCTTTTTTTAGCTGCAAGCGGGTGTCTCCGTTGATTTTGCGGAAAATTCGATTAGATAAAATTATATTTAGACACTTAGCAATATTTTTACTGTTAAATACAAAGAGAATGTCGCTAAATAAAAATACTAGATTCTGATTTTGTTTCCAAGGTAGCATTTGGTCACCAGTCGTACTCAAGTATTTTCGCCCTGAAGCGACAAATGTAAAATTAAGTTAAAACTTTTAATTAATTTCAAATACAGGGCCCTGAAATTTTTCTACGAAGGGTCCCAAACGGATTTAAATTTGAAAAATCTAGGGGTTCATAAAACGCCAAGGAGCCCAACACAATACCTGAACACTGTAAAAAATTCTTGTCCAAAAACCCTAAGATCTAAAATTACCAAATTTGGCATGTAGCATCGCGTTAAGGTCCTCTACAAAATGATTGTTCAAATTATGACCTTGGGTTAATATTAATCCAACCGGCGGGGTCACAAGTTTTACATAGAGTTATTAAAAGAAATATTGAAAAAAAATTCTCTTAAACTGTTGGGCCAGGGAATTCTCTGGTTGGGCCTAGAGCATTTATATTTGGTATGTAGTATCACCTCAGTATCCTCTTCAAAGACTGTTGTATTTATGCCCCTATGGTCAAAATTTGCCCTTTCTGAGGGGTCACAAAGTTTCATAGAGATATATAAGGAATTAAAAGATATATATATATATATATATCACGAGTCTACAATTCTGTTCGTGTCATTTAATTCTATCAAGGACCCTATGTGTTATAAATAGTCCTTGGTTCTATGAACATTATGGAAATGAAGAAAACATAATCTTATTTCTGTTTTGTTTAAAGCTATATCTAAAGAGTAAGAAATTTCATAAGAAGTGTCTTTAATAGTGATAAAAGCTTTATAGATTACTTTTTTAAAGGTGCTTTATATTAGCACTATATTCATATATAAGTACAGGCCAGCTCATTTCACCTGTCTGCCTAATCTCTCTTCTGAGTCTAAAGTCTAAAACTACTCAGTTTTAAACTCAAACAGCGATAGTGAATATGGGCCCTGGAGCCAAAGCATGGCAACAACAATCTGCTCTGACTTTATAAGCATTAACAAGTGGAAATAAAAAAGATCTTACACTAAAGTTACAAGAATATTCTGTTTTTTCATGCTAATTTTTGTGTTTTATTGGATAATTTTTACACAAATTATAATAATTATAATGTCAAATACGTTCATAGATGTTAAATATAGGCAAAGTAATGATTTAAAACAATGAGTCACAATGATGATCGCGATAATTCTTGTATATTATTTTTAATTAGAGACTGGTTGAGAATTACGACGAATTGTCACTATTCAAAAGACTTGGCTTTCATCAGTCTATAGTTCTGTGTTATTTCAAACAGTACTAATTTTGTTCCAGACTGCAAAAAGTTATGACTAACGACAAACTTTGTCACACAATTATTTTTAAAAAGTTACCAACTTTTAAATATTTTTAAATTGATCATGGTTTATTTGATATGTACTTTCTACTTTGACTCACGATGCCATACGATCAATTTGTAAAAAAGTCGTTGATAAATCTCATATTTAAAACTGTTACTCATGCTCTATCCTATACATAAACAATTTCTTAACAAATAAAGATTTTATTGATTCTGGAAAATGATGAATGTAAAAAAGTGATGGACAGACAGACCACTCAAATTCTAAAAGTCGCCGACCATGGTGATTACAGTGGACTCGGTCCACGATCTACTGGCTTAACTCGAAGACTGAAAATTTAATCATTAGCCCCTTTGTACTTGGTTTGAATATATTTTCCAGACGCCGACTTTTTACAATAAACAACACTGTTTCATACTTTTATTTATTTATTTATTTTGTTGGGTTTAACGCCGTAGCCTCATACAACATATTGTATAAGTTATATAACAGCACAACACTTAATAATTTACATGAATTACATTTTTATTGTCTCATATACAAACATTTTGTTAACTGATATTCGATCAGTGTTTATATACAAAACAAGCCAGACAATGGAAGAAACAAAGTCTTATACAGGCAGTATTTGTATTTAGGTACACATTTCCTCACTGTAAACAATGTTTTATGACTGCTATAATTTTACAGCGGCTTTAACATGCTAGTTTTATAAAAAATAATCAATTGAGTGCGCGAAACGTCTCGCTTATGACGTCACGTCCGGAATACATACCGTCATCCTTCATCAAGTCCTCGGAATTAGTGTAAAATGCCGACGTCAAGTCAGGCTATGATTCTGCGCGGAGCAGACGTCTCTACAAGACCATTACCAGTAACTCTGAAATCTTTGGTGCCATTTAAAATTGATAACGCAGTAAGGGAACCAGCGATGTCATATTCAGCTGCAAACAACAACGACCAAGGGCCGTGCGAAAGGGTCCAGTTTGATTTTAGTTTGAGCACAACCCCAGAAAGAGGCGTGAACGGGTTCGAGGGAGTATTTTCATACGACCAGAAATCAAAATCATATCGGTGGCAGATTTACTCTGTGTCTGGTCAGACGAAAGACTGCGGCGGCATTCCAGCGATTACAAATGGCGCCCGACAAGATGGCGGCGATCACAATGAGTGTTCAGAATTTAACGAAGAAACAACGCCGTATATAATGAACCAGACGTCCGAATATAATGGTCATTTCACTACTCCTGCGTCAAGTCTGATGGACGCTTCTCCTGAAGGTTGCGTCGGAGATCATCATGCCAAGATTTCTGATTCATTTAATTTCCTGAACGAGGAGGAGTACCGTCGATTGGAAAATTTGGGCTTCAGACGTAGAACGACATACTCGTCTGGTGGAAATTTGGTCAGGATGGAACGAGGGGCCACTAGTCCCTTAAAATCACCCGATAAATGTGCATCAGAACAGATTAACTCCAGTACTCCTAAATTATCGATCAACAACTTGAACAAGACTACAGTTTTGAACCCCAAGAAGATGAGCGATGATTTCCCGCCACAACCATGTGTGACAGGCGAGTCCATGAGACGAAGGTGAGTAAGGTCATTTTATTTGAGTATGGAATTAATAATATAACATAGAATTCATTTATATCCATGAATCTTTGGGTGAGTTGCCTAAACATATCGCTACGTATCGCTTTTTGCCCTGGTACCCTTAATTTGATACCACACGTCTATTCCTTTTGTTGTAAGAAGGATACCAGGGCCCAAAGTGATACGTAGCGATATGCTTAGTCAACTCGCCCCAAATATCCATTGCTCAACGAGCTGATAGCTTATCGAGAGTTCATTAACTTACTATGGGCAGTCTCTGATTTTGAGATTTAGTATTTAAGGCACCTAAACAAAATTCAATTATGCCAGTTATGGATAAATAGATACTGCTGTGAATTTTGTTTATTCATGCACCACATGAACTAATATTTAAGGTTGATTTTCATAATTTTTGAATCCTGTAGGCAGCTGTGTTTAAATACTTGTATCGTAAAAAGTGGAGATAAAATGCAGACTCAATTTAAAATATAGTAAAAGATAATATAACGAATGAGCTGCATTTGTTTTGTATGGAAAGCCATAGGTCCCGAAGTTATTTTAGAGCATAAGTTCGCTATTCGGCATATAACCCGAAGTCTGTACTTCAGAAGATATGCCAAATACATATCCAACTATTTGTCCTTTATCGATAAGCCTAATAGGCTAGTGCGCGCTATATAGAAATAAGAAGGGCATTGGTACTTAATCTAATATACCTCGGATTTTAAAGTATTTATTATTCCATCCCATTCAGTTTCATATAATTAATTTCATCCTCTTTCTTAAGGTATATATTTTATAAAAATTGAAAAATAAATAGTTGGGGGAATTTTGAGTTAAAAATGTTAACCCTATTTCCTATGCATTTCAATGCAAAAACGATTTTTTTTACCTCAACATTGGCAACGTTTTGTCCAATTTCTGTTTTATTATTTTAAAAAATTTTCTATCCCAATCGGATTCAATAACTACAATCTTTTCTTTAAAAAGTGGTATATGTTTAATAAATTTTGAAGAATATTTAGTAGGGGGAATTAGCGAATTAGTTTAGTAAGTATTGTTTTTTTCTTTCTTTCGGGAGATTCCGTTTCGCTATACGGAAACTGACGAAGATAGCCGAACGGCCGATAGCGTACGACGCTCTATCGCTACCGATCTTATCAGCGGTCAAATATATTATTTCTTATCTAGCATTATGATCAGCGCCACAAAATAAAGATATATTCATCGAAAGTAAACTTGAAAGCTGACTGCATGCTTTACAAACATGCAATTATCAAAATATCACATGCCTATAAAAGACAAAATTAATTGTTCAAATCATTCTGATTTGAGTTTGAAATGTCCATGGCTTTAAAAAAAGAGGAGTACATATATAAAATCACACTATAATATGATTCATTTTTATGTCTAAAACTCTTTTGTTCGTTAGCGGTGTTAAAATGGGTGAATTTTCCTTGCAGTCAAAAATCTCGTACTTTAAATGAAGGGGATTTACAGTAACAGATGCAAGATTTTTTTACTCTAGGTCTAAGACAATATGTCAATGTGGCAAGAAGTATTTTTTTTTCTATTTCAAGTTTACTTGTTACTATCGTACGGTAATGTATAATTCATGATTTGTTTCTTATTTTTACACAAGTTATACAGTAAAATAATTATTTAAGTGGAATATACATTATTTAATTTTAAAAAATGATGCTGTTATAAATGATTAATTGATCAAATGAATAACAAAAAATCAGATGACTTTTAGCTCACAATACTTCTAAAAAATAATTAATTTACACATAGCTGAGAAAAGAATACTGATGACTGTACATGTATTTACTCGTCTTATTTGCCTACACATAAAGTTAAATGCTGCTTCAAATTATAAAATTTGTCTTGTCTTCACAATATTTATTTCTCCTTTTTTCATTCTTTATTTCTTGTATGACCTAATATGCATTGATGAAATTTATTACACTCCTTATTGGACCCCTGTTGGTGCGTATATCAACATCCAAGCGGGTGTCATTAAATAAACAGTGTCCTTGTTTTATGACAGGATACTACAATCATTATTACACCATCCAGGTCGTAAAACATATACAGGGTAGCGAGGATGATATAGATTTTTATTTTTTTAAACAATTATCTGTGAAAGGCTATCTGTCTTTTTTGGCCTTGTTTGTTTTATGGAATTTTTAACTAATGAAAAAAAGCCAGGTTTTATACTTTTAACGGTTATATTAAAGCACCTATTCTATACATATATCTACATATTAATTGATGTTCCAGATAGTTGTCTTTATATGAAATTATATTACACATTGTCTGTATTTTATGTTCAGCTATTGCGTATTTGCCTTTCAGAGTTATAGCGACACATTGATTGATGTTTTTAATTGTCATTGAAATAATTATTTATGTTTTATAATATTATAAAAATTAATGCGTACATTTACTTACACTGTTGCAAATGTAAATAATACAAGGTTTAATGAAAATTATATGTATGACACATATTCTATAAAGTGTAGTTCTTTTCATAAAAGGAAATGTAAATAAAACTCCATGGAATTTATTTTTATTCTTACCGCTCACTGTCTCTTATTTATAAGTTTTGCATGAAAGTATAACAAATCAAGTGTTGGTACTAGACGTCATGCAGAGTCTATCATGTGATCACAGCAGGGTGTCATATCGGAAATTTCCGAACAATACCGAGCGCAACAACGGAGGCTCTGATAAATTATCGATTTTATCGAGAAGTCAAATCAGTAAGTTACGAAAGGACAAATAGTTGGATATGAGAGAGATTGTGCTCTAAAATACCATCGAAATCTATGGCTTTCCATAGTTTTGATATGCTATAATATAAAACAAAATAGATCGTAGAGTATTTTATGTTATATGATGAATTCCATATTCGAATATTAAAGTTTTTTTTGTTTTAGAAAACAATGTGCATGCTTTTTGTAACATCATTGGAAAAGTTAGTGTAAGACTGATCTTATACGTGTTTACTTCCAGAAGAGCCCGTTGTCTATGCCAAACTGAAAATTCTATTGATTCAGGACAACTATACGAAACTGTGTTATTAATATTTCAAAAGCTGAAATACGACTTTGCAATATTTTCCTTTAGATATTTTATTACATTAATGCATGTAACAAGGTTTTAAGTTTCTACACCAGTCTATTGCATGCTTGTTTATTGTTCATTGGAGATCTTGTGACGTTAGCTCACAGGAGTAAGGCATTAACTACCAGGATCAGTGTTTGTTATTTCTTTATTGTGAAAACCCACCTGGCTAGCTAAGTCAGTAGGGCACAATCTACTGTTCGAAGTGTCGAACGTAAGTTCGATTCCCGAGCTGGGCATACGTTCGTGCGGCATGATCATAAGATACTTTTTACGGCCATTCTCCCTCCTACTACTGATTGTTTTAAAACATGTATAAAAGTTGTCGGCCACTGATGGAAGTATGAATATAGTAACTGGTTAACAGCTAAATCCAGAGATTTAGCCTTTCCAGGAACGGTGAGTAGGTCGACTGACCGCCGAAATTTGACCTATAAAATGTGTTGCCATAGCGTTAACCAACCCATGAAAAAATCTATTGTATTGTGAACAGACTCACTGGTCTTCACAGGAAATATTCTGATTCCTGTGGTAAGAGTAAAACTAGAAATTGTGTTAATTATTTAAACTACAAATTTCCCAAAGCGCAATAAAATATGACTATATTATCTTACAATAAACTCTGGACAAAACAAATCTGAGTATTCTTGGCATAAACTTGTACCTCATCACTTATTTATAAGTTAATGCCTGATTCTTGCATCGTGGTCATGCATATGAATGTAATATATCATTGTTGTTCAAAATCGTATTGTTATTAACAACTAAATAACGCAATGTAACGTAAAGTATTGGCGACTTTCGGCAGAGGACTTTAAAATCGTGGATACAATATCTGAATCTGCATGCTCGTGTACATGCATGCAACATGAATATTTGAAGTTGCAATGACTGTTCTTTTTGTATAAATTACTCTAAATGCACTAGAGTTCTTAATTTGATTTACGCCGCAAACTTTTTATTCAAATGTATAATTCACATTCAAGGGTTCCGCCAGTGAAAGCGAAGTCACTACTAGAAGAAGTGAAGGAAAGTGTCCGATGGTCAGATCGGGTGACTCCTTCGATTGCTACTCGCAGACAAGTTGTACAGACTATACTGGACGCTGTATGTTTTAGTTTGGAGGACAGCTGGAAATATGACCATTCACAAGTTAAAGATTTAATTGAATCACAAATTAACTGTAAGGTAGGTTGTTTGTTTATTGTTTAATAATTTATGTCGCTGACCTGTATGGATGCATGGGTAATTATACACGCATAAACTTAAAATGTATTTTTGTACTGTTAATAAGGGACCTTAGTCAGTTATTTCCCCTTGTATGCTCTTCAAATAGGTAGGTCCAATTAATTTGATTACTCGGATTTTACCCTTACATTTCAATGTCAATTTGCCAAAATTATTCTTAAATAACTTTTTTTGTAAATCATTTAATTTGTTTGAAATTCAAGCTAAGTATTGTTAGGGTAAAGAACTATCTAAATTTCATCACTTCTGTAAATATCTTTATTAACAAGAAAGATATTAGATGAAATATTTTGTTAACCTTACTTATGAATTCAATGATAAAATCCGAGGATTCCAACTGTAAGGACCTACTTACCAATTGGAATGCTTCATTTTTGATTTTTCAGGGAAAGATAACTGACTAAAGTCCCTAATTCAACTGGTATTGATGCATGCATTAATTCCGCTCATTTAAAAACTCGATAATTGTTCAGTAATCCCCGTGCTTAGACTCGAATAACAAAATATCGACAGCAAGTACAAAAGCACTGTTGTGAAGTTATCTATGTATTAACAAACATTGATGTGAGCATTCGCGGACAGCGTTGAACTTGAAGTTTTGGTTCATATAGGCATTTGATTTAAAATGCTATGGACCCTATATACATATAGGGTCCTTGAAAATAATGTTTATAAAAAGCAGTGGTGCTTTTCACTAAAATTCTTACGAAAAAAATCTTCGTAAGTCAGTTTCATATAATTAGCATTTCAAAGGTAGACGGATAATAAGCATAAATATGATATGATCGATATTCAAAAGATATACACAATTTTATAATATTTAGAATTGATTAGCCAAAATATAAGCGTACTACAATAACTACATGTATAGTGATTGACAGTGACGGCAAAGGAACATTTAGGTACCGCCCAGGAATTGAACCAAGAATATAGGATTTGACAGTGTCCGACTTACTTACCTTAGGCCAGTTGTTATAGACAGTATAGTAACAGTAGTAAATATTCCATACTTTCACCAAAATCTTGACCAGTTGTGCTTTTCACAAAAATTCTTACGAAAAAAGTAACCGTAAGTCAATTTCATATTACGGTTGTATTAGCAGTTCAAAGTCAGATGGTTAATAAGCATAAGTTAACTATGATATGATAATCAAAAGGTTTACAATATTCTACATAATTCAATAATATTTGGAATCGATTGGCCAAAAAATGACTGTATTATTAATGTTTCTTGCTTATGACTCACGAGTTGTTTTTTTTTCGTAAGAATTTTTGTGAAAAGCACTACAGGGTGTTATAACAGATATAATGTTTGTCTACAAATAGGCGCCGTGCATCAAATTTTATTCTTTCATGTATTTCAGGTTAAAACCTTACAATACGACCCACTGACTATCCGAACTGGTGACCCGAATGTCCTTGACCGCTGGATCGTGACCTTTGCTTCTAAAACTCAATGCACCAAAGCAATCGACCGCGGCCTAGCGGTTGATGGTAAACGCGTGATTGTCCGGTCCTGGGACGAAGTAGTCCGTGAAGAAATGGGTGAGGATTGGGATTATCGATGTAGTTATAGACTTCCAAATGAACGTCATGATAGAATTCTACGTAAATTCCTACAAGTGCACTAAAGTCAAGTCGTGGAGAAAGTGGAATTGAAAAAATAGAAGTTAGATATTTTTCATTCGGAAACCTCGGCGATCTTCTATGAAAATACGCATCGGACTTCATAAGCGTAGGAATACAAGTTTTAAGGTCCGGCGAATAACTCGCTGACAAGTAGTGCTACCGTTGTTTATGATACATTAACGTCCTATGTCAATATTAACGAACAAGTTGCCGAATAATCTGCTTATACGTGTAGTTATAAACTACAATTCAACTGTGTGAAGTCTTCCTCAGTGCAAATGGCCAATCATTTATCAATTTATGCTTAGCAACACGAACAGTTGTCATTTTAAAGGCTTAAAACCAAATCAACATTGTTAACAATTATTTTTCAAAATTATTTCATTAGACGAACAATGTCTCATTCGTCATTTACTTCTTTCATTATTGTAATAGAATCTACATTCAATGAATTTTGAATTTACTACAGAATCCATGTTAGAACTACTTTCTCTATTTATGACATCCAAGGATCCTATATGTAGGGTCCATGTAACATTCGAGGTATATTCGCATAGAAAAATTGCTGAGGAGTTTCGAATGATTTTTTTGAAGACATTAATTCATGAATATTATCAAAATTTACAAACTATGAGCATATTCAGTATGGATATTAAATATTTCCTGTTAATATATAATAGGAAACATGTTTGTGTTTTTTATTTTTGCTATTCCTGATATGGTTTTTTAAACATGTATAAAATCTCTATTTCTCTCCCTTTATCTCTATTCAAGGACCCTATATACATATAGGGCCCTTGCTCTATCTATCTCTTTCCCTTGCAATTTCAATGTCTCTGCCTCCCCATTTCTATGTCATTTTTGCCTCTTTCCATATCTCTCTCCCCATGTCTCTCTTCTATCTCCCCTCTTGTGACACTCCCTCTCTCTATTTCTCTTCCTGAAATTCTCTATCTCTCTCCCTTTTTCTCTCTTACAATTTCTCTCTCCCCCCTCTCTCTCTCCCTCTATCTCTCTCCCTATCTCTCTCCCTGTATCTGTCTCTTTTTGCTATTTCGAAACTTTTTGCATTTTGGACCTTTCTGCACTTCAGTCTCTTTCGGTCTTTTTTGCAATTTCGGTATTTTTTTGCATTTTTGGCTTTTGCATTTCAGTCTATTTCGGTCTAGAGATAATTGCCACTGCCCTAACTTAAACGAATTTTGAAATTTACAACATGCCCTTTTGGTGCTGAATTGAAACACTTAAATAATTAAAGTAATTTATAATATTGCGTGATTTTTGCGTTTTCTGAGCATTGCACTATCGTTGTGAATAATTAATCCATGTAGAAATAGTTTTAATTGAAATCTAACGATTGGAGGCTTTTCATTTGAACAGATAAATGTTTTATATCAATATCTTTGATGGTAACTGATTTTATCAAAGATGTTACTGTTGTGGATAGTCTGAAAAGAGAGACTCGCGTTTGGAATTCTGAATTTATTGCGCATGCAGTCAGGAATTTTGACTTTTGTTGAACTGTTGTAGTATTGTAGTATAAGCACGAGGATACGTAGGTCCTCTAATTGTGTTTTATTTTGAAATATTATATTTTTTTCAACTTGCTATTCTGGAATAAATTATAAACACGATTTTCGTTCTTTGGACATAAAATCACGCGTGCATTGCACTAAATCTCATAACCTTACATAGTGAATGACAACTAAGTTATTTTCCTAGGAAGTGTATACAACGTTTTAATTATACGTGACGTCATAAGCGAAAATCGGGCTTCATGAGGAAATCTCACTTCATGTATTTTAGTTTTTACATTTCCTAAATCTGCATTTATTCAAAGACATTTTCAGAAACTTTCATGTGATTTTGACTAATATTGCCAAAGTTACAGCGCTTCAAAGTATACAGATATAGCAGCAAAATCTTTGTGAAATCTGATCAATTTGACCAATTTCCTGTGCATTATAACCTTAAAGGAATTCGACGCTTTATTAACAGTGTACACATGAACAAGTGCTTGATCACACTTGAATATCGCTCCGCCAGTTAAACTGGTCAGGCTTTCCAGTACAGTTTTCGATTTGTGGTTGAAACTTAAGATTTTCAGGCGAAAATTGCCCATAAGTCTAAAAAACGTTTTAGTTGGAATTTTTTTAGAGATTCGCCGCTTTGTTACCAATACAATACCAGTTGTATTCATCTTCAACAACATTGATTCGACATGAGTAGCAGAAATGGAAAGAAAATGATCTCTAAACACCGGCACATTATGCAGATTATCAAAGTGTCGGTGTACATGTCAACCCGGACTAAGAAGAATGGAAAACAGGTCCCTGTTGATGACAGGTCCTTGGAGAATGCTATATGTTTTAGTCTTAAGAACAGCTGGAAATATGACCACAGTAAAGTTAAACAACTGGTCGAGACACAGATCAGGTGTAAGGTAAGTTTTACCAAAGTTTTCACTCATTATCTTTTAATTGAACCACACTCAAATTTAATGAACTTAAACTGTTTATGATGTCACGCGTTATTGCATTGAATGCTTTATTATTCCATGAACAAAGGAAAGTTATCGACGCCGGGAGCTTGGTGCTAAAGCGCGCACTACAATGTAGTAATTGCAAATTACAGGATAATGACCTGCAAAGACAAAAGCATATAGAATAAATGGAAAATATAAAGATAAACCTAGACGACTGAAATTGCTTTTAAACAGGTGGCCCCTCTGTACAATTTACATCTGTGTGGATTGAAGCAATCTGAGTTCCGTTATTTTCTTATGAAAAAATGTACTCGAGGTCGAATTTGAACCCATGGTCTCTCGTATCCTAAGTACGATCCCACTGGACCACTTTTGTAAAAACAGTAGTCCAGTGGTAGGACGTGCGCTTAGAGATCGAGATGTCACAGGTTCGAACCCCAATAGAGGCACTGCCGATTCCCTTTGCAACAAAATATTGTGCGATTGCTTCATTTCACCCAGGTGTGAATGGGAACCTGCAAGGGTGGTATAATTCTATTGCATATAATAATGTCGGCTGCATTAAGCGAAGTAAACGACTTCCTATTGAGATTGATAGATGAAGACTAGTAACCTGATGACCAAGGATAATATCTGTAAAGTCAGTACAGGGTGTTTAATAAAATGCGATACACTTTCAAATAATTGTTGCTTGAACACTGATTCTATAGTTACAAACACAATGCTAATACCAATATAAACAAGACACTTATCCATTTTGTATACAACATAAAATAAGGGGAAATGTTGACATCATGACGTCTAGCATGATGTCAATGATAACTGTTATTTTCAAGATGACATTGTCCATGTAAAAGTGTCAGGATATGATAAAGTTGTACCATGAACACTGTTCTATCATAGATGTAACTAGAAGAATGAGGAAGGTGTACTCTGACAATAGAAGGGTGACCAGGCTACAAGTATGCAGAGTTGTAAAAAGATCTGAACAGCATGGAAGTGACATGTGCAATAATGTGATTGCAAACTTCATGAAACGTGTGGAGTTGGTGCGACGCCGTAATGGACGTCATTTTGATTACATGTTGTAAAAGGACCCTTTTTCAATCTGAAATATTTTATTGGTAGGTTCGATGGGAATAAACTACACTTATATAAATGGAAAGCATTCCCCTTTAATATGGTACATGTTTCAGTATGACAGACATTCTTACATAAACCAGACATTTGGTTAAAAGTGTATCATATATTATGAAACACCCTGTACATGTGCATAAGCGTGAAACCTAGGCTAATTGTAAATGCAATTTTTGCATTTGCTTTATTTTTCCCAAGCGTTGTAAAACATCGTTTTTTTCTCACATTACAGGTCAAGTCGATAGAGTTTGATCCTTTGTCTAAGAGAAGTTCAAACCGGAGTCTGCTAGATCGTTGGATTGTTGCTCTACCTTCCTGGTCCTACTGTTTTAAGGCTATAGAACAAGGTCTTGTTGCCGATGGTTGTCAGGTGGTTGTACGATACTGGAATGATGTGGTTTCTGAAGAAACCGGAAGTCGAACTTTTGTATAAGATAGAGAAAAGCGACACCTAGTGTGTAAAAATAGATTCAAACCTCACAATTATTATCAGGGTATAAAGTCGCGTGCTCTTTAGATTGTAAAAAAACGCTTGTTTTTCATCACATTCTTGCAGCAGCTGAAAAAATAGAAAATATTCAAATAGTGCATACAATAAATATAACATCTCTTTAGTTGAAAATGCCCACGCTAGCCCGTGAAATGTAATTGTTTATTTTAAATCCTCTGCAGTGTCTGCACTGTTTTTTTTCGAATGACCTAGTTTACTGTTCAACTCAAGTTTTGTGTGGTAGATTTGAAGCTATAGGTCAATATTCTCGGGACTAATTAGGAACTTTTAGGGGTGAAATGTCTTAGTTTTTATTGCACTACATGATGTAATTCCAAGGGCGGATCCAGCAATTTTTTTAGGGGGGGGGTCCAAACTTTTTCTAGGGGGAGTGTTCAAACGTTCGAACCACAAACACATTATACATTGTTTGCAGAATAACGCAACATATTAATAACAAAAAAAACCTACATAATCATTAGATTTAGGTTAGACACAAAGTCGAGCAAGAGAAAACTGCTTCTTGCTACTTAAAATGGCTTACATTTAAAAAAAAATACACTCATGGATGAGTACATTTTGGAAAGTTCAGGGGAGTCCGGACCCCCCTTACCCCCGCTGGATCCGCCTATGAATTCAATTATTTGTCTAGAAACAGAAATCGGCAAAAACTTTGCTTGTTGAACTAATTACTAATTGGTAGGGCTGCAACGATTCATATGGAAGTCGATTCAATACGACTCGATTTATTTTCTTTCGATTTTTTTTCTATTCGATTGATTGAATAGTGTAGTTTATTACATGTTTTTCTGAAATTTATATACTTTATAAAACATAAATTTGGAACAGAGTTTCCAAGACGCATTACTTGATCATGATGGAAACTTTAGAGAAACGTAACTCAGTGAAACACAGTCAACACACACTTTCTATTAAGTGCATCCTGGCTTCATTCCTAATAACCTTTATAGACACGTTTACAGGCCGGTATCGAATCGAATCCCGGGTCCAAAATCGAAATTGAATCGGC
This sequence comes from Mactra quadrangularis, assembly GCA_025267735.1. Classification (NCBI taxonomy): domain Eukaryota; kingdom Metazoa; phylum Mollusca; class Bivalvia; order Venerida; family Mactridae; genus Mactra; species Mactra quadrangularis. Next base: position 5,133,176 of record CM046298.1, read on the forward strand.
GCCTTCGCAATCGATTTCCGATGTATCGTATCGTTGCAACCCTAGTAATTGGTGTAGATTACATCGACTTTTGACCCTGATTACATGTATTCAGTTATGGATTGCTGTTGAGGCAAATAATTTACTGTTTTACCAACTTGTACATACAATGATATTTGCATAGGTCTCTAACAATAAGCAAGGTGTTCGATCATGAGAGGTCACTTCTTGACCAAACATATCACGTGGTTAAGGTGTCACTGATTTTAATTAATTTTCGAAAAACAAATTGATTTATCCTTACATTTCTGCAAATGGATTAAACAAATGTACAATTGTCTTGAATTGTGAACATAGATTTCACTTTGATCACTAAAATACTTTCCTATCTCATATCATTACAAATAAAAAGATGCACAAGCAACAGCATGGGCATATACTATGTAATAACGTCACAGCAGACCAGCCTTTTTATTAAAATTGAAAAACCTCAGCATTCCTTACACTTCGGAAACTCGAACTATTTGTATGGTCCGAATGGTGTTTGGTTTTCTGAGTTTCCACTGTATAACTTGTAACATTTCGAGTATTACGTCAACTTATAAATCCGGCTCGAATACTCCATGAATTTTCATTCCAAATTGCCGGTCATAAGTCTTTTCTCTTCGCAATCCCAAAACAATGTTACGTTTGATAATGGGGCTTTTAATAGTTACACAATAATAAAATGAGCTTCGACATTTCGTTGCAGGCATTGACAAACGAGCACAATTTTCCAGAGGAAGTGCAAAAACTTATAACATGGTCTCTAGTTTTTACTGGGCGAGTCTGTAACGTTTTATGTTTATAGTTTGATTACTTAGACCTATAATATTTGGCTATTGTATAATGTTTAAACACAGATGAATTTCGTATTATACTTTGCTTTCAAAGCAAGACTTTTGAAGTCTACTTCTAGTATAACTATTCAGTCGACTCTTGACGTTAACTTCTCCGATCAGCGAGTAACATACCAACTGTTAACATACGACGCAGATTGCAGCCACAGCATACAGTGCATAACCCTAACAGGTGCCCATTTACACCTTGGTGGAGTGGAGCAAACGTGGGTAAAGTTTTCTGCTCAGAAAAAGTCCGTTGCCAAAGTGATTCGAACTCGAGACTTTTTGATCACTAGTCCGTTGCCCAGACCACTCGGCCACCGCCCTCACATTGCTTGCTTTAACTTTATAATGTATCTTAATATTATCACATGTCTACTACTGTCAGTAATAACAACGTTTTGGTAGTTGCAAAAGTGTTTTGTTATTTGTCCTTAGTGAAGCATAGACAACGAGTTACGACGGGACTTAGTACTAAACAACACCTGACAGGGAATATTCCAGGAAATAATTTCGATCCACAACCACAGTATATACTGTTTACAGAATAACGCAACATATTGGTAATAAAAATAACATACATGTAATTAAACATAAGATCGATGTTAAACACGCAGGCGAGCGAAGCCCTCGAAATCTTCTAGCTTGTAAAAATTGCTTCACAGTTCAAAAATAACACTAATGGATGGGTATATTATTGAAATTTCAGAGGGGTCTGGACACCCAGACCCCTCCCCCGGTAGATCCGCATATGCTTGACATCTGTTACATCACGCTTTGTTATACATGTAGTTCGTAAAAAATATGATAAAAATACATTTTAGATATCATTTGCATGCATTTAATAAGTTAAAAAGCGCTAAGAACAACGCGTGTAGTATGAATTAATGTGTCTTAGGCCAATTTGTACAAGCTAAGCATTAAAATAACGCATTTAATAAAGGGACATAACTCCTGCAGGATAACTTTTAGTTTATTCACGGTTACTTCCCCTGATCAACTTTGGCATGACTAGAATGGTTATCAGTCTGGATTACCTGCTCCTTACTGTACAGGCATACTAAATAATATCTTTTGATTGATTATATAGACATCAGTTTTACAGCATTATCCTGTGTAACTCGGTGAAATCTATAGTCCGAACTGAGATTCGAACCAGCGACCTCTCGAGTTGTGAGCGGACACTCTTCCACGTCGTCATGAAAGCTAGCTTGAAGACAAAGGAGTACAAGTCACTCCACCCAGGTGTAAATGGGTACTGTGAGGGATCGCCTGCCTGAGGGTGGCAGGCACGTGTTTGCCTTCTCCTGGCGAAACATTGAACTGACTCTGGTCGTTCCTAAACACCTCGTTATACTTCTTTTATTCAGAGGGGAAATAAGGCGTGGTTATCAGTGCTGCTGATATCCAGTAGGGAGTTTTCATTCACTGTGATTCTGTTTGTCTTTGTTACAACACGAACAAACCTTCGTCGTGCATGTGGTCGCACGATCATGGTGCTCTTAGTGCTGGCTTTGCTCCCGATAAAATATATACATTGAATTAACCCGCTCGGCTAGCTCAGTCGGTAGCGCACAAGTCTGATCCAAAAACTTACATTTTCTGAAAAAAATGTAATATTATTTGAGAGTATTATTTAAAAACTACATACATATTTCGGTATTTTTCAGTCAATCTACAAAAATTAACATTTCGTTTACTCAATAATGTGTGTACTTATCATATATTGTATATGTGAAGGATATTAACTGAGTGGGAGGGTTTTCTGAGTTAGAACAACCTGGCTGCGGACTTCTCGTGAAAATCCGAAAACGCGAAGTGTTTGAGGATTTTTAGAAGTCCAAAGCCAGGTTGTTATAACACAGAAAATCAGTAGCACGAGGTTTATATCCGACTTACACAACGATTCAAGTGATTAGTTACACATGTATAGTGCGTAAATATTGACCCCGACCTGACCTTTCACATTTGCATCTAATAATTATCTACACATATCCCGACGAAAGTCAGTACCAACCTCGGCAGCGATCGTAAAATTATAGAAGTATGTTTGTGTGTTAAGTGGCCTTACTCGGCGAAAATATATAATGTTCACCGATTATGATAAAAGTTGGCAGGCAGATACCTTCGTGCCTATTGTTTGTTTTTCTGGTAACCTTAGTAACGTTGTCGTTTTTTCACGACGTCATGGACGTCACACTGGTTCGCACTAAAAAAGGCATGTAAGTACATTTAACCCATTCTGTACACAAACGGTCTGACTGACCTCTGTACGGAGACGCCGCGCATCACGGGTAAAACTGTTTATTTACCTGAAAACACGTGGCAATGTTTACATTCTATCAATTTCCCCCCTTCAAGTATACTGAACAAAAATAGAATGCATTTTGTGTCTACTCAATAAAATTTGACTATCCAACCAACTAACCTCATTAAATTAAACTTTTATACCGGTTGTTAAACCTTCGTCATAACGTGTTTACATCTGTCATTCTTTACACAGTAATTTGAATTCGAAACTAGGTTACACGGTTTAACTATGCACCTATACCTACAGAGGTTTAAAAGTACTTTGTATTGATAGATTTATGATCCTGTAGCTATGAGTGATCATTTATTTTACATTTCAACAACGAGTCTGTCAAAAAACGAAAAAATGCAACGATTTTGTCTTCATCCGCCGCACTTTATTCTGTTGCGTACCAAACGCCGAATTTTGAGACGGTTGCGCGTCTTAGTATAGAGGTGATATCTTCACCGTCTATTTATAGAATGCATTTAACCCGCATATTTAAAGTATTGAATGCCCGAGGCCAATAATAATTATACCAAAATGATTCTGAAATGTTGCATACAATTATTTTGTCCCGATTATCAAAATATCACGTCAGGCGTAAAGATTGTACATTTCATCACTGAATTCAGGGTTTTCACGTCTAAAAGGTTTCACCAATTGCCGAGTTATGACGTTTATTTTCATATTAATGCAAAACGGTGGTCAAATTCTTACTGCGATTTTTGAAAAGTACACACTTTTTGCGTCATTTTAATGAAATAAAAAAGGAAAGTGAACGTTCTCAGTTTTTCAAAATTTCGCGTTCAAAGTAAAATTACCTTTATAACAACGACGTTAATATTACGTTGCGCTGACGTTGTGATTTTGCGTTATGTATTTTGTTATTAGGTTATAATATTAATTAAGAACAGGAAAGAAATACAAAATTTAATTTACAAGAAAATGTCTCACACGTCGTATTTCTGTGCAGTTCAGACTACATTACTACAGAAACCAAATCCGTAGATCTACTTTTTTACCTTATGATATCCGAGATTTATGTGCGTAGATTTATGGCACTCTTCCTGTCTTCGATTATAGGAGGTTGGATTAAAACATTATGAATTTTTCGAACGGGTAATAAGTTCAGATGTATATGAAATGGACATAGCAAATTTACCAATTAATCCATTTTAAAGTGTACATAATTATATTCATTAATATTGTTTTCAAATTTCTCTCAAGATGAAAGAAATATGATATCAATTTCAATAGAGTTATTTCATTAAATATAGGAAGCCAAGACAGGATAGAGCGCCATGATCGTGTGACCACATACACGACTCATGCAGGTTGTTTCGTCATCTCAAGATGACGAACGCAGAAAACAAAGCGTTAGACCAAGTCCTAGCAAAACATCAACAGCTCTGGTAACCATGCCATATTTCCCTTCTCTAAGAAAAAGGAATGACTTGGTGTTTGGGAACGACCAGAGCCAGTTAAATGCTTCGCCAGAAAAAGGCAAACGCTTTGTGTGAACACACACAGCTAGTCTGTTTATTAAAGAAAGTCTATGGATCTATATACAAAATATTAATTACAAGGTTTTTAGTTTAATCATACCGCTGTACATAATTTTTCAGTATGTCAAAAAAATCGTACATGGGATTATTTTACTTGAAATTTCATAACTAGTATTAAAACGTTTATTTAAAATCATTATTTAATTGCTTTTTTGATTTGATAGTGCAGTTTATTTGTATTTGATTACAACTCACCATATTTAGGATTCATCTTCCAAAATTATCTTCCCCATATTTAATGTCCTTTTTACAGTACTTAACTATTGTTACATGCTCTGTTCTTTAGGGCCCAAATAGCGCAGTCGGCTAAGGGGAAGGAAAAGAAATGAACATATGATAACTTCAAGGGGTCGCTGGTTCGAAACCTAGCAATGCCTAAATTTTTATTTTTATATTTTATTTTTTATTATATATCGATATTTTATATTAAATATATTTACGTATTATGAGGTAGCATTGACATATTGAGATATATAATCTTATGAGTATTTTTAAATGAATAGTGCTGTGTTTACGTTTGGATGGCGATATGTGAAAGTGAACTACTAGTAACCCTCAAAAACCTAGTAAAGAGAAAATCACATTTTAGTCAATTAAATGTGCCCTCCAAAAATTATTTATTATTCACTTCATGTTATTCTAGTTTTAAATTCAAACATTTTAAAGGAATAATAACAGTATAGTTTTAACTTATACTGTCTACTGCATTTTTAAAAACAAACGTTTTGTGGGATAGTTCACTATGACATTTATTCTTTTTACATATAATAAGAAATTAAGCCAAAGTGAACTATCTACATTTGCAAAAGTTTTTTCAAAATATAAAATATTATCTTAATACTTAATGATTGTATTTGAGAAAATGTCTCAACCTGAGATGACTGGCAATAACATAAACAATAATAATAACAGATTGACTTCCTAACAGAAGTTTTTGACTAGAAATAAAATAGATATTCTAACCAAATTATATTCATTACTATCCTAAGTCTTCTTGAAGCTGTTTAGCTTTTGTCTCATTGCCTAGGAGGAAAGAACTGACATTGAAACAATAGCATTTATAAACTTACAAAACCTACTGCTGAAGACAAGAGCTGGTTCATTTTGGATATTTTTGAAGAATCAAACCAGTACTTGTTTAAAACATTTTTTATCTTCACTTTGTTATTCAATTTTAGAATTAATTTGATGAGATAAATAATATTAATGTGCATAAAATGTATTTTGAAGTTACTGAAGTTCATTTGTAGGTTACTGTGTATTAAATGTATTTAACTCAAACTCAAAAGTGTGTTCGCCTGACCGGTTTACTTGCTGTATTTATAGGTAGATTTTTTGAAGTGTTTTGAACTGTAGCAATGATGTTCTACCTATCACTGAACTGTCCTTTGTGTAAGTAGTTGGAGCCGGAAATCTCATTTTACCTTTTAAACCCGAACAAATTCATTGCCTTCAGTGCTTTGATTTTATAATGTTCTTGGGCTTAGTTCACTATGACAAAAACATGAGCCTATTAAGGAAGAGGATGTGGGTTAGTACATTATGCCAATAACTTAAGTTGTAGACATGCTATACACACCTCAACTAGACAGAATTGATGCTGAGAGTTTGGAGATCTTTATGGGGCAGATAACTTGTTTTTTTCCAAAATGAGGGTTAGTTCACTTTAACAAATCACCATCCGTTTATTATGGTTACTTTAAGCTGAACATGTATTAGACCGTACTTTACTTTATAACGGAATCTTTATGGAGATATAACTTTAAACCATCAGTACTTAGATTTTACCAATGGCTGAACGATGCCTAATTTTATGCTGCAGTCGGCGGAATAAACATCGTAGAAAATTTTAGTTCATATAACATGAATGGTACATAATTACATTAAAGTATATCATATAAATCGAGGGTTGCTCTCAAGGCTGTAGTAACTCGCTCTTTAATCCAAAGCTATTACTTCAGTCTTGCGAGCAATTCTGGAAATAAACCTACAATTATACTGATAAAGAGGACATTTTGATATAAACGTAAGATATCTTTATAACATTGTAGATCTACATTATAAATATAATGATAAAAAACAATAATGATAAAAAGTCATTCTTTTTCATGTAAAATATTCCACATTTCCACAGAATATAATTCAACCAATTTTCTCACAATTCGTAGGAACTCGGGTAAAAAAATATTAGTTGAACAGCTGAAAGTGCATTGTTTGGACAGTGAACAACAATGGATAACAAGTCATGTCTCTGAAAAAGACAAGCGTCCCTAAATAGCTTGTCCAAGCCTTTCTACGGCTATTCTCCATCCTACCAATGATTTGTACTTATGTAGGGCAGTTGTCAGTTACTGACGAAAGTATGTGCTTAGTAGTTGGTTAACAGCTAAATCCACAGATTAAGCCTTTCCAGGAGGAGTGAGTAGGTTGACTGACCGTCGTCATATGACCTATACAATTTGTTGCCACGGCGTTAAAAGCATCAACCAATCAAACAAACAAGCATGATATATCAAAAAGTATTAACGGAAAATCTACATGGGAATTAATTATGTACTCATAATGATAAGCTTGTGCATTTGTATTTCACAGAAGGATGATAACTCCAAACAAAAACATAAATATCGCGCGATTGTATTGATATTGTTCCTTACGCCTGGTATCAAGATTGTTCTATATGTCCGCAAAACCCCAAACTATAATAAGATGTTGGTTTATGTTAGAACATGGAACCGTGTATATGAAGTAAAATACAATACCCGATGTTAACCGAACAGAAGATCTGAAAACGACCGAAAATATTTGAGGTTTTTTACTAAGTTATCATTCGGAACAACCTCGGCGATCATCTTCGAAGATGTACCTCGGTAATCAGACATAGTAGAAATACAGTCAGGTTATAAGGTCCGGAAATTAACTCCCTGGCAAGTAGTACTATTATTGTTTAAACATCGACGTGTAAAATCAATATTATCTAAAAAGTTGTATGCTAGTTTACTAATTAGCTTTAAAAAAACATTCAGAAGTCATAGAAAATGGCCCTGGACTTTGTCTATATACATTGAAACACGTTCACTTGACATTTTCATGTCAACATTTAATGATAACCTTGTTACACGATTATCACATCATTACATCAGAACAATGTCTCACACGCCGTATTTCTGTGCATTTCAGACTACATTACTACAGAAACCAAATTCGTAGATCTACTTTTTCACCTAATGATATCCGAGATTTATGTGCGTAGAAGATCGCCGAGGTAGTTCCGATGGTAGAGTTATAACTTCCTTGATCGACCTCTCTCAAAATGCCAATACTTTTCCTACAAAACTATTTTAATGGTTTCATATGGTTTGCATATTTTTAAATATGAGAGGCAATTCATTTAACTGACGTGACCCGGGTGCGTAGAAATTCATTTTATGTATTTTGAATAAATGTTTGTTAATATCATAATACTGTATTTTGACCATGACACTCTTCCTGTCTTTGATTATACGAGGTTGGATTAAAACATTATGAGTTTTTCGAACGGGTAATAAGTTCAGATATATATGAAATGGACATAGCAAATTTACCAATTAATCCATGTTAAAGTGTACAAGTATTCATTAATGTTGTTTTAAATTCTCTCAAGATGAAAGAAGTATGAAATCAATTTTAATATAGTTATTCCATTAAATATAGGGAGGCAAGACAGGATAGAGCGCCATGATCGTGTGACCATATACACGACTCATGCAGGTTGTTTCGTCATCTCAAGATGACGAACGCAGAAAACAAAGCGTTAGACCAAGTCCTAGCAAAACATCAACAGCTCTGGTAACCATGCCATATCTCCCTTCTCTAAGAAAAAGGAATGACTTGGTGTTTGGGAACGACCGGAGCCAGTAAAATGCTTCGCCAGGAAAAGGCTTACGCTTTGTGTGAACAGACACAGCTAGTCTGTCTGTTACAAGAAAGTCTATGGATCTATATACAAAATATTAATTACAAGGTTTTTAGTTTAATCATACCGCTGTACATAATTTTTCAGTATGTCAAAAAAATCGTACATGGGATTATTTTACTTGAAATTTCATAACTAATATTAATACGTTTTTTACAAATCATTATTTAATTGCTTTTTTGATTTGATAGTGCAGTTTATTTGTATTTGATTACAACTCACCATATTTAGGATTCATCTTCCAAAATTATCTTCCCCATATTTAATGTCCTTTTTACAGTATTTAACTATTGTTACATTCTCTGTTCTTTAGGACCCAAATAGCGCAGTCGGCTAAGGGGAAGGAAAAGAATTGAACATGTGATAAGTTCAAGAGGTCGCTGGTTCGACCCCTACCAATGCCTAAAATTTTATTTTTATATTTTATTTTTTATTATATATCTATATTTTATATTATATATATTTACGTATTATGATGCATATAGCATTGACATATTGAGATATATAATCTTATGAATATTTTTAAATGAATAGTGTTGTGTTTACGTTTATTATGGTTACTTTAAGCTGTACATGTATTAGACCGTACTTTACTTTATAACGGAATCTTTATGGAGATATAACTTAAACCATCAGTACTTAGATTTTACCAATGGCTGAACGATGCATAATTTTATGCTGCAGTCGGCGGAATAAAGATCGTAGAAAATTTTAGTTCGTATAACATGAAAGGTACATAATTACATTAAAGTATATCATATAAATCATCGCGCGATTGTAATGATATTGTTCCTTACGCCTGGTACCAAGATTGGTCTTTATATGTCCGCAAAACCTCCAAACTATAATAAGATGTTGGTTTATGTTAGATTCATTTGTTTAAAGATCACGTGACATTTTGTGGCTATTGAGACAAAATATTAAAAAAAGGTTTAATGAGAGGGGGGGGGGGTCAGTACATTGAAATGAAGTAAAAATGGGTGTGTTTTTATCGTTTCAACACGTCGACCCAGCATTCCTCTTTATCCCATGCATGTGTTTGTGAAAAATACATGTACACTTAAAAAATGTATAAATACTAAGGAATTAGTAAATTTATTTTATACGTCTTGAGAAAGGACCCTCGGGGATAATGAAGGCCCCTCGAGGGCCTGGGGAGAATGGGTCCCTCCAGGGCCCTTAGGGGAGTTGTGAGCCCTAGGGGAAGCTAAAGTTTTTTATGAGTTGCTTTTTAGAATGATATACTTATATTTTTTTTTTAATTTTTGAAATAACGCGGTACAGATTTTCAGTTTTAAGTTTTATACATTAAATCATTATAACACTGATGGGGGTTGATCTTTTTGGACATTATGCATTCTAGCTATTCGTCTTTGCTCTAACCCAAACCATAAGATGCGACAATATTCATATACAATATCAATATGTCTATGTAAATCTAGTAAAGATCATTCTTTATTTACATGTAGTTAAACTAGTTTCGCGTTGATCCATCGATATAAACTAACCATAGCTGTATCCGTGAATCGTTTCTTATTGTTTCAAACCATATAGTGGAACTAACGGAACAGTCAATTGATATAGGCCACTTAGTTTTAATACGAGACTATAACGAGATCATCCACGATATATCACGATAAATAATGTTAAAATTATACTAAACACAGACTGATAGATTGATATAAATAGCTTACATCGCCATTGTCAAAACAAATATAAATAAATAATAAAGATATAGTTACAATTTGTTCCTGAATCAAAGGATGTCGATGAACAAGCAGCCAAAAGCTGGCATTCGAAATACCCTTAATATTTAATAAATTTAATAAAGTTTGTAACTTAGGCCACAACAAGTTGATCATGTGTTCTACGGATTTTTTTCTGGGGAAAAAATGGGGCGAGCGAGCGAGCGAAGAAATAAAAGATAAAACAAATCTTAATTCAGTTGCTTTATATAGCGATTTGACCAAATATTTATGAGCGAGCGAGGAAATAAAAATGTTTTTTGTGTGTGTAAAAACCGTCAAAATTAAGGCGCGAGCGAGTTCATAGAACATATGATCAACTTGTTGTGGCCTTACTTGGTGAGGTTAACCAACCAGTTCCCCGAACGACCATGAAAGATCTAGGAGAGTGAAGAACTTCAAAAAGAAAGGGGAATAATTACAACTTCAAATTGCACCATCATGGGGACCAGGCATTCGACTAATGAAATCCGCACTCAAAAAATGCACATCGACTATGAAAAACTTTGGCGTCAGTATCCGTAAATGAAAGCAGTGCACAAAATGGATTGTATTAAAATCCTGAACAGAACAGACCAGGCCAGAGCGTATTCTTTATTAGTTCAAACATGATACCTGATCAATACAATTGGCATTCTCGTACCCAGAGGTTATCAAGATTCTCGATCTAGCTACTATCGAGAATCTAAATAGCCTCTGGGAACGAGAATGAACAATTGGATACATGATTATACAACAGAAACGAACACTACCACAAAATTTGACTCCCCGAAAAGGGTGTGCACTTCCAATTGTTTTTAAAAATAAAATTAGCCTGCATAATGTCTGTTTTTACATTTAAATTATGTACATGTATATGCAAATAAGGAGAAAGTTCATCTTTAAGACAAAGCAGAAACATATACAAACATGCTTTCATTTGTATTTTGTATCAATCGGATAATTGTAATAAACACAAAAGTGTGCGCGCGCGCGTGTGTTTTGCGTGAGTATGTACGAGTGGAAATACGCGTGCGTGTGCGTGTAAGTTCGTGAGTGAGCGAGAGCATAAGTGTATTTTGCTTTCGTAATGTTTAATCAAAATGCGACAATGTACGTTATTTCGTTCAAGTCCAAAATAAAATCTTACTAATAATACATGAAACATAAGCAATTGGATTGAGCAACAGGACACAACTTGTACCTATATCATTCCCCTAATGAAATCGCTCAGACAGACTGAGTGGGTGTTTTATAAATGGATTGAAATTTATTTTGAGATGCTAAATATTATACACGTACAAATATTGAAAAGTAAAGACAAATACGTCCACTTAGGGTACTTGAAAGTCTGATACTGGGGTGTAAATATGAAACAAATATTTATAAAGTGATAACAAATCCACTAAATATAGAACAATACAGAAATACGGGTATAAGTTGTACATTAGGTTCACATGTGTAGATTTTAATAATTTATTTTTGGTTCGATTGTAAAACAGTTCTTACAACGTAGATAAATCACTTTCAAGCTCACTTCCTGGTTCCCCAATACTAAGCTAGTGGTATAAAGTCCCTTGCTCAATCATGCAATGAAAAAACGTGCTAAGTTTTGAATGGGATTCGAACCAACGCGGAACTCGCTATCCAATTATTACTAGCCGCCAAAACGCTGTTCTTATGCCTATTTTATCAAAGATTATGGAACATGCTTTTAGCTCATGAACAGTACATGTAATTAGGGTCGAAAAGAACAAAAATGGTATTTTCGCCCATTCTGTTCCGCTCATTCTCGTACCGAGAGGTTATCAAGATTCATGCCAGTGATGCAACGGTAACTTTTCTTAAAGGTCATTACCAAGGGAATGACTTGCTTAAGTTACACATCTGTCAGACAATTAGTTATGAAATAATAGCATCTTGAAATACCAATATTTTTGCAAGGTGAAAAATGACCAATTTTCGCCCATGTCACAACCAATAAAGGTTTAAATTTAATGATTGATGTAAAAATAAGACTCTTATATTAAATAAATATCCCAATAAACTAAATTTAATATCCTAATAAAGTAGCAAACATTTAATGTATATTTAAAGAGAGAAGATACTTATTTATAACAGATTTGTATATTTACGAATTGTGCGAGTGACATGTATGAGTACCTCCATCGGACCGAACTATCTTGCATCGTATAAATTTGTTTTTCATACATATGAATTGTATCTTACGCGTGTCACTTGACTATAAAACCTTTCTTAATAAACTTTGATTTTTAAATCTAAGACGCGTGAAAAAACGACCAAGGTCAATAGGATTTAAATATTTAAATTTTCTGCTGGCAAGTGAAAATAAATTGGATTCTCACACTCTTGATCAGTTTGGTCAAACCATGTAGGGTCCTAGGTCAGACCAATGGATTAGTTCAATTAGTTCAAAGCGCTTGACTTTTACATCATCGTTTTGCATCGCTAATACGCTCGGAATTATTTTTAAATATCACTATTTCTCAATTACGGATCACTGATTTCACTGTGTAACCCGGGTCGATAGAGCAGTTGGTAGCGCGCCGGGATTTGGATACTCGTGCCCGAGGGGGTGCGGGTTCGAATCCCACCCGGGGAGGTTATACCCTTCCATGAAAATTTGACAATAATGTCGATTTTCCTCCATTAATTAGATAATATGGAGAAGTTTCCGGCCTTGTGGAAGGGTAGGTGAGTACTGGTTATAGACAATGGTCCAGGAAAGCTAGGTTAGGTGCGCTGGGCACCGTGAAATGACCTAAATTGTGTTGATACAGCGTTAACTCCAATAAATAAATAAAAAAAAGACTTCACTGTAGGGTTGGTTTTATTCAATAGTCATTGATTTATTAACGTGTGCTATACGATATTCCTTATAAGTTATATACTGCAAGTATTAACAAGTCCCAAACAGGAATATGGTAATATCTCACTCAACTATCGACTATTAAAGTAGAAAATAAAACATCGTATTGAAATCAATGATTCACGTAGAGAGTGCTATATATCTGTCGGATAAACCGGTGTACATTTGTATTACTTAAAACAAGATATTATTTGAATAAAGGGTGTATAATATAACAAAAAAAACACTATATTCATTATATTCGCAATATTCTCTTTAGTTAATCAGTAATATTAGTTTTAATAAATTTTAATTGAACTTTAATATCATGTCAGTTAAAAAAACGTAGGTACTAGATTCCGTCATAAAATAAATTCAAGCGACACTTGATCAAAGTTCACTTTACAGTTTCTACTCGCCTGAATCTTATGTAATGAATTATTAATTTTTTCCATGTGCTTATTGACAAAACTTGAAAATTTAAGACCTCATTATCTAATAACCTCATAGACTTATGACATCTAAATACATGTATAATATTTTGTTGAGTAATAGAGTTGTTAAATGTATATAGTGAATTCCGTGTCATATGTTACATACCCACATATCTTATGGGCCATGGATCCCACTTTCCCCCAGAGTGTCCGATTGCCCGGGACAACCAATTTTTAATTCGGACAACCAAAAATTTCCGTCGGGCAACCAAAATTCTGCAAATGGTATATACATATGTAGTACTTGCTCATACATTTGTAAAAAGCCTTTTTAGAAAAAAAGATCGGAGTTTTACGACAATCATTTTCATATTCTATTTTTGTATTCTGCATACTGCATATTCAAATAATTTAGTGTTTATGCATCTCAAGTTTAAGACAATAGTCTGTATGTATAGAATAAGATGAATAAAAATGTAATCATTTTCACTGAGATTCACAGGTATTCGTTCCATCTTTACTTTTAGTTGTGGTGTTCAGTTTTTGGTGTTTTTCATTCGAGTTGATCACGGAAAAGTGGGTCTGAGTCCGATATACGGTGGCATCGGTGGCTCTGAAGTTTTCTGACAGCTTTCTTTTTTACTGGGTTTAACACATGTCAACACATTTTAGGTCATTTTACGGCGTGACAAGCTTTCATGTACATGTATACAACAATTGTAAAAATCGACTGAATATGTATATGGAAGCAGACTTTAGACCGCACTTTATTTTTTATAGCTTACAACCAGTTTAAACCAATTAGAATGCGTTTGAACGCGTGATAAACCACGATGAAAAAAGATACGCTCGATTGAATCTTCTATCGGTATATACCGGGCCGTTTTTACGCTTCAAATTTTACGATAGTTTGGTGAGACGGTGGGTAAAGATCGATTTTATTGATTGGATAGGTAAATAATTGAAAGATATGTACTGAATAATAACAGTATGAACTGTCAGCAGAAAAAATTTCAAGTATTTCATGGAAAGGAAATGAATTACAATTTTAGTGTTTATCTTTAAAGTAAAAATCAACCATTGCGATTGACGTAGTTTTAAAAAATGAACTGATAAGATTTATAATATCAAGTTGGAGATCTTGAAATTAAACACGGTAGTTTAAAGATATACGTATAAAATGAACTAGAAAATGGATTTATTTTGAATATGTTCATATACTGATTATAAGAGGAAAAATGGCGTCGTCTTCTACGATGTCGAGTACCGTCGGCGGTAGTATCAGTAATTCAACTCAAGATACATTGATAGCCGACGTCGACGATAAGCCCGGCGGATGGATAGCTTCATCTACGCCGAGGATAGTGTTTCTGTCGGTATTCATTGTGTTCGGGTTTTTCGGAAATTTACTTTTGATAATAACGGTATGTCAGTCACGAAGATTTCGTTCAATTACATTTTTCATTTTCATCATAAATTTAGCGGTGATTAACCTCTGCGAGTGTGTCTTTAATATGACAGTGTTGCTGGCATCCAGCGCCATGAATGAATGGAGCTTTGGGAAGATTCCATGCCGGTTAAGCTCATTTTGTTTAAATCTAGTGAGTGTCGCCATTATTCTTGGATTAACCATCATAACAGCTGACCGTCTGGTCGCAATGAGATACAAGCAGAAATATGAACACGTGGTGTCAACGCCGCGAATCGCAATTTTGATTTCATTCACATGGGTGCAAGCAATTTCATTCAGCTTGCCTATTGCAATAGGCTGCGTCCCCTCCAGTGTGAACACATACATTGTATACTGTGCAATTTCAAACGGAGCTTCTATAGTTTATAACATTGCTAACGTGCTACTTTGTTTCCTAGCACCCCTAGTGATTATGGTTATATTTTTCATCAAAATAATTCGTACCGGGTATAAAGAACGATTCAATATACGCCACGTCGTATCACAGCATAACTACAACGAAGAAACGGCTCAAGAACCTCAAATCAAACGAGAAATACGAAACACCAACATAGCAGGCACGTTGTGCGCCACGTGGCTCGTTTTAGAAGGGCCACACGTGGTGACGTCATATTTGAATCAGTTTAAGAACAGCATAGAACTGAACAAAGTAGCAGAGGAAGATTTAGAATACGTCTGGTACATAGACCTCGTATTGCTTTGGTTACGCTTCAGTTACACGTTGGCTTTGCCTATCACGTGCTTCACGTGGAGCAAAGACCTTTGGAAATGTTTTAAGGATATGATTCTGTGCCGTAAAAATAATTCAATCATAGATGAGTCTTTCAAGAAAGGAGATAGTGATTCTTTGAAACTGGAAAGAAAAATACGAGAAGAGAAATTGAAAGAAAAAGAAATGAAACAGGAACAAAGAGTCTTTCAAGTTCCAGTGCTATTTGCTACCTCTCATGGCGTTCATATACAAACAAGTGAAACCGATGAATGTTCTAATGATGAAGACGTGGATGACGATGGCGACGAATCCTTGAAAACACAAAAGAATGGTGGGTTGAGAGGAAAGAAATGTGACGTCATAGGGTCACGTGATAATTTTCATTTTGAAGACGACACAAGCGACTATGATTCTGGAAATGAGCAAGATCCATTCTCTGTTTCACATCCAATTTCTGTCAGACAAATTAAGGAGCATCTGACTGAACGGAAACGATCCCTTTCTGAGCCCAAAGTTAACAGTGATGCAGTGCAGCACCTAACACAAAATGGCAAATTAAGTAATCACACTGTGGGGTCTACCTCAGAAGGGGATTCGGGGCTGGACCTTAGTTCCTCTGTATTAACAAAAAGCAATAATAGTAGAACTGTTTTTCATGTCCCAAGTGATAAATTACTGTTACATAACACCCATGATAATTTACAAACTGAAATAATGGGGACAGGTCTGATATGCCCTCCTAGACAGACAAATGTCAGACAGGTTCAAAGTTCTAGCGCATGCGCGGAACACGAACTTCCGTCTGACGAGAAAAATATCGAGGAGAATGTAACTAAAAACAATGTTGAAACTGAAGTTCAAAATGAACTTGATAATAAAAGTGTTTCTAACCATAAACCTATACCAACCGAACGTGTTTATGAAATTGGCATCCAAGATTCGCCACTACCGAAAAGAAGAAAAAAGAAACGGAAAGACAGGAACTTTGATACTCAGAGTATTACATCAATCACTTCCGGTACGTGTGTTCCTCCGCGTCCACCTCCTAGACTCGCTCCAATTAGTGCATTAAGTAGTTTAGCGGTCGGTAACTTTTGTAATATGCGTCCCGAATCAAGAACTTCGAGTCAGTGTTCATTTGTGGATAGTATTGCGGATGGCAGACAAAGTGTTTTAAGTCATGACAGTCATCTAGATCATGTAAAAGCTACGAGTGATAATGATAAACACGATGTAATGCTTAATGACGCAACAGCGGTTACTAACAATCGCAACATGCATAGGCATTATAATGCATTTGAAAATACTGATAATGATAGTGTGCTAAATAGATTTGCTTACATGCAGATTAATGAAACTCCTAGTAAACGTGAAATTAAAAGTGTTCCAGAGGAAGAGACTCAAACAGTGCCTGACGATGATGATACGGACGTTGAAAACAATGATAATGAAACACTCAGAAGTGGTGACGGTATTCACTCTAAGGGTACGGTAAATTTGGAAACTGAACGAACTGGAAATACCAATAAGTCAAACTCTGGAATTATTAATACAAATGCTAGACGGAAACGCCGAGAGAAATCACAGACCACACGTGATCTAATTGTCAACAATTCCTTACTCAATGAAAACAAAGGATATCAACGATTGATGCCAGAGACCCCTTGAAATTATGTAAGTATGAAATATTTAAATATTTGAAAACTACATATCCAACTACATTGTATTTGTCTTTCATCGATAAGCCTATAGTAGGCTAGCACGCGCTATGTATAAATAAGGACATTGATACTTAATCTAATATAACTCGAATTTAAAACCATTCATTATTCCATCGCATTCAGTTTCAAATAAATCAATTCAATCCTTTTCTGGTATATTTTTTGAAACTATTGATGCAATGGACCTTCCCATGATATCACCTTGGCATCAGCAAAGGTTTACAGTTACATTTTGTTCCACAAACAAGATGTTATCAACAGAAGAGCACATGGTTAAGTCTGTGGACAAATGTATCGTTTTTTTTCAAATTTAAAGCTCACATACGGAATAGTCTATTTGTGCCAGTAGCTTTAAAACTTGATATGGCGTTGGAGTCATTAGATACGTGTTTATTTAAACTAGGCCGTTATACACGAGTATAATGTCAAATAATCAAACATATTTAAATTTCATACTTTTTGGTTGGGTTTTAACGCCGTAGCAACACATTGTATAGGCCATATAACGGCGTCCAGCGCACCTAACTAGCTTTCCTGGACCCTTGTCTATAACCAGTACTCACCTACCCTTCCACAAGGCCGGAAACTTCTCCATATACCTCATTAATGGAGGAAAATTGACATTATTGTCAAATTTTCATGGAAGGGTATAACCTCCCCGGGTATGATTCAAACCCGTACCCCCTTCGGGACACGAGATTCAAAATCCTGGCACGCTACCAACTGCGCTACCGATCCGGGTTATATTTCATAATACTTTGAAAAGTTTGATAAAATGTAAGCCAGTTGCTTTGAAACATGGAGTTAGTCTATTTGTGCTTGCAAGGAAACAATAATAATGCTAATCTGACAGTTTGTCTTAGAATTCGTCTCAATGCCATTTTCCTGTCATTGTCATACCCAGAGGTTTTCAAGCTTCTAGATCTAGCTATAGTATCGAGAATCCTGATAGCCTCTGGGTACGAGAATGTTTTTCTATGGGGTTCAGCGAAGTTCACCAGTCACTAAAAAAAATACTCAAACTTCGAATCTCACAGTAATCTCATTTCAAAAGTTGCACATTTAAATAATTTCGGACGTTTTTATCTAATTAATGAATGTTATAAATGAACAAAGATCCATGTCCCCATTATGCTCGCTCGCGTTCTATACACCTGTTTAAAATTATTCAATTATGAAAATTTTGGCTTACTTTATTAATTTATTTTTTACTGTCAAAATCGTAGTCCTTGAAAGTACAATTACTATGGCCATAAATACAAAAGTACATTTAAAACTTGGCCGTAAACAAGCAAATTTAGCATTCTCAATAGAGTTTACTCTTGCCAACGGACAGTCTTTCTCGCTACAAGGGCTTATCAAGATTTTAATTTAAACACTATTTATTTATCAACAAACAAGTACATATACCTGTATTTACATCTTAAAAAGACGAAAAATAATTCTTTATAGTTAAACTTATGCATGTACTACAGTACCCACCAAAAGTTTGGAGACATTTTCACTTTGTAAGCCTACTGCATAGGTTTTATTAATAATTTGATTACCATTTATTTTGTTATGATTATTAGTACAAGCTTATTTCTTTTGGAACTATTTGAAGTTGAGACTACCAAATTAGCTCAAAAAATATGTTAAAGGAAAGAATTACATTGAACTTGGTTTTGGAGGTTTTAGGATATCAGATGCTTAATCTTTTAAATGTGACGAATTCGGCTGAAAATGTTTTCATTTTATCAACAGCCATACTAAATGTAATGAAAATAATGGTTCTACCGAAAACTTTCAATGAAATTTAAGAATTTTATTTAATTTCCTTCGTCTCCAAACTTCTGGTGGGTACTGTATGTTCCTGTATTGATAATATTTTTGTGGTAAAACATTTTTAATGGTAAAACGTTTGTGATTTTTTAACATTTTATCTATAAAATTGTTATTAATTGTTTTACACATATTTAGAATAATGCTGTTTTAAATTTGTCTCTAAAGTTTCTATTTAGAAAGGTTTACATGTTTTATGAAATTGTGTATATATAATTGTTTTTATTATATTGTACAAGTAAAGTGAGACATTAATAAATATATCTTATACAATAGTATGATCATAAGAATTTAGAGGATTGAAGAGACAGCATAGTAAATTATTAAATTTCTCTCCTCAGATATTTTTCAAGGCAAAGAGAAACTTATGGGTTTAAAACCGCTTTTCGATCTTAACACCATACGTTTCCCTTTAAATTGCAAAATATTAGTACCAAGGTGTTTTACTTTGAATAAAGCATCTTGATAACTCCTGGGTATGAAAATGACAGAGAGCTTGCTCAAGTGAATGAAGAAACATGTTTAAGTATTTAAAACAGCAGGCCAACTAAGAGGTTTATATTATGAAAAAAACGTCCGTAGAATCGTACGGAATTTAGACATTCGACACAATTTTGTCCTAGAAAACAAACCTTTCACAAAATACTTGTAATTGTACGAAGTTAATTAAGCTTGTAGTATATAGATAACATAACATTACAATATAACATAGCATAACATTTCTTTTTTGTACCGATATGTTATGTTTTTATGAAAGGAATTTATTATTACATGGGTTATTTGGCGGCGGTCCAGAAATATAATTATTTTGAACTACATTGTATTAGAAAACACGACTTGATTATATGACTGACAGAATTCCCCTATAGTCTGCAAAATTCCACCCAGTGCTTGTGAAATAATCTGATCTTTAAACAAATTCCAAGGGTAATGGATATCACAGATGGCCACATAGTGGATATCATAAGTGGTCGAAACGGTTCCTGGTACAAACAAACACTATATAAACGGATAGATTTATTTCAGCATTAGGCTTCGCATAATGGTACAATTAATATTCTTCGACATAATATGAATATAGAATATAGTTCTATAATTGATAAGACAATGATTTAAAAGATAACATGCAAACATGGAATTGAAAATGGTACCATGACATGCTTCCCAATACCAAGAATAACGCAAAAAAGAGAACTAGTCTTTATTCCCATTCTGGTCTTTGTAAACATATTTACATATTGTATTTTGTATCGAAACCGTGTTGGACAGCTATGGTGGATATCTAACCTGATTTACCATGTCCAAAAAATCTTGTACCCCCCCTCCAAAAAATAAGATCGATTGAGAAGGGCTGTGTACGGGAACGATTCAAGACCTGATCGCGAAAATTTAAACATTTCTTTGAATATACGTCGTAAATGCACATGTACACGTATAGATATCGAATGTGTATGCGTTCATTACTTTAATAAAACAGTCATTGAATCACAATTGTCAGAACATCTAATTACATAGTTTGAAAACAATAAAATTCAATTCTAAATTAAGTTTTTGTGGCGTATGAAAAAATTCACTAAAGACCCTATCAACCAATGGCTGGTATAAAATAGCACCAAGTTTTGAAATTGAGAGTAGAGAAAATGTTGTAGACTAAAACATACAAAAATATCTACCCACTCATTCGACATGAAAATGTTATTTTCAGACAGTATTCAAATCTAACAGTACTCTTTTTATAAGGCTTGAATCATATGATTAAAATATCTGGACTAAAGTGCTAGGACAAAAAAGCTATTTCAAATTTACATTCATATCAATGCATAAGAAATTGATTTCATTTCACCAACTCATTTGTGTTTATGAAAGCGTTATAACTAGTCATATGTATAAATAATTCATAATTTCATAATTCATATGTTGTTATAGATATGTACAAATGTATAGCCGATAATTTTTAATTATTTAAATCCAGTAAAAAATAAGTTCGCTTTAAATGTGCCAAACATGCGTGCTAAATTGTATAGCATTAGCCTTGACATGTTTATGAAAATAGACCCATCATTCTTTTAAAAAACTTTGATTCGATTACATTGAGGAAACGAATTTTCAACAGTTTTGGTTCAATTTGAATTAAAAGTGACATTTTCTGGGTTTACGTGTTTTTCAGTATAGTTGCACTGCAGTGAAAAACAAAACAACAACAGCAACAACAAAAAGTCTTCTGACAAAATTGTAAAAATCCCATTTATAAACTTATTAACAAAAGATTCAAACGATACTGCATAGCTTAGCTTTAAAAAAAATGTAAAAATTGAAGTATGCGTGGTCAGTTTTATCAAAATTTCATTCGACTAAGAACTTTTGGTGGGTATTTTTTTCACTGCTTAATTTCATTGAAAACTTCACAGTTCAGTTCCCCATACAGCACCAGCCATTAATAAAACATATTTTAGAATTCCTTTTGGTTTTGTATGGGAATATTGTAACATGCACAGCCATATACTACACAAACATGTTCTATAAAATAGCCTAGTAGATCGGATCACGCCTACCCTAAAGAACATGACAAGTATTGCATTTTGTATACCGTTTGAACATAGTTGCACAATATACTGCGATATATATACAATACTATTCTACTTTGCACAACCAAGACCCAAAATAAACTGACTGTCAAAATTCTTTTTATTGTAAATGAATTGTAAATGACAAACTTAAGATACGATCTTGAAGAGCATTGTATAAGAGACACGGTTTATCTACCCCCGCGTATATCTGGAGCATTTATTTTGTCTAAACTATTTCACAGGTTCTTAAATTTCAAAATAATAACCGAAGTAGAAATATGAACTCATTTCAAACAAACGTATAGAGGTTTGAGTTCATTTTAACTATGTCATTGGTAAGTCGACTCTGTACTGCTTATCTCCCCGTCCTAAACTTACTATTATTTTCTTAATTGCTTATTGGTGTGAAATAAAACAAATATTTGAGCATTGACATAGTTTTGATATGATCAATATCATAAGGTAATACATTATGCTTCCATTTTGGTATGTAATAATTTCCATTTCTACTT
Source organism: Mactra quadrangularis (assembly GCA_025267735.1). Lineage (NCBI taxonomy): Eukaryota > Metazoa > Mollusca > Bivalvia > Venerida > Mactridae > Mactra > Mactra quadrangularis. The sequence continues at coordinate 5,155,677 of CM046298.1, forward strand.
TCTTGTTATCGTACGAACATTCGGAACACTTTGGCTTTCCTTAACCATGATTATATTTGCGTAGAAAATCACCGAGAAGTACAGATAGTCAATCGTAAGTCATCGGCAATTTCCGTGGCCTGACTATATATTGCACAAACCCGATCATGGCGAATACAGAGTAACGAATTGCAGGTCCTACACGTATACGCATGTGCAAAAACTGCGCGCGCATTTAACAGTTATGGAAGCTTATAGTAAGCTTGAAAAACGTCAATTTTAATATATTTAGTACAATTTATTCGAAAAATGTAAATATTTGCGATTCATAATTGGTTCTTGGCAAACGTAAACATGGCTGACCCGAGACATGTTTGTTCAGAGTAAATTTTAATTATCGAACTAAACTAATTATATTTTTGGAGTAAATATTGACCAACATAATACTGGGAAAAGCTAAGTTGGTTAAAATGAATTGGTCACATAATTATATTAGTGAATGAGCTCCAAATCTTATTAAAGCGAACTTGGCACAAAATACCGAAATTTATTTGGCACTCGAACTAGATATTTCTTTCATTCACAGTTCTTAATTTAAATATGAATGCGAAAATACAAGACATGTTTTCTTTATGACATATTTAAAGCCAGTTTATGAAGATATATTTATTTACAACTGACATAAAAACAGTTATTAAAGTTATTAAAATATGCGAGTATTAAGGACACAATAGCCATGTCAAACCATTCTGGTTTTAAAGTTTTAGTTTGGTTTGGTTTTTGTTTGACGCCATTGCAACACATTCTATAGGTCATATAACGGCGGGCAACCTACTCACTCCTCCTGGAAAGGCTAAATCTCTGGATTTAGCTGTTAACCAACTATACTAAGCGCATACCGTCGTCAGTGATTTAGTTTGGCAAAACGTCCATTCTTGAACAATTCTTATGTTTTTGTTCACGTTCACTTTATATGATCCAAAATCGTTTTAGAGATTAATAATGCAATTAAAAGGAAGTGTTTTTGTCACAAGACTATATCTTAAACATACTGTGATCAAAATTACTGTTTTCAAAAATCTACTTTTGGTTTCGATCTACAGTCGCTTCGAAGTACAATAAAAAAGAAACATAAATTTATTTTTTAAAAAGTATATAATTTATTTAACAAAATTCTTTCATTAGAGGTTTTTAAAATACAATGTATTATTAATTTTGTACCCGATAAATGTCTATTTTCTTTGGAGTACATGAGCAGTATAAGTCTTGATATAGGAGCTTCAAGAAGCAATATGCCGGCATATCAGACGAACTGACAATTTTCTCGAGACAGAGACTCACATACGATTGTTTTTCTCAACCTCATGTTCATTGAAGCTGTGGGCTTCAACTGAATGAATAATTGGAAGAAGACTTTGACCCGAAATTTAACTTTTTAGTTAGTTGCTGATGCCATTATGAATTTAAAGGTGGTAGCCTAATATGTAGTGAATACATGTACATGTATATATATATTGAAAATATAATTGCTGAAACCCGGGTCGATAGCGCAGTTGGTAGCGCGCCGGGATTTGGAATTTCGTGCCCGAGGGGGTGCGAGTTCGAATCCCACCCGGGGAGGTTATACCCTTCCATGAAAATTTGACAATAATGTTGATTTTCCTCCATTGATTAGATAATATGGAGAAGTTTCCGGCCTTGTGGAAGGGTAGGTGAGTACTGGTTATAGACAATGGTCCAGGAAAGCTAGGTTAAGTGGCCGCTGGCCGCCGTAAAATGACATAAATTATGTTTACACGGCGTTAACTCCAATAAATAAATAAGAAAATATAATTGCTGAAACCCTAGCTAGAATCATTACAACTTAGTACTTCTGCAATTAAGACGTAATTCATGGATTCAAACTAACTTTGATTTTTGTCCACTTATTCTGTTATTAAAACAAGCGTAAAATTTTACATAAAATTAATGTAATATATTTGACTGACCGACATCGATTTTTGTTACGGATTAAAAGGTCGTATAAAAGTAAATCCAGTTTAAAATTAATAGGATTACAATTGGCGAATAACAAGTATGTTTGTTGTCTTTGATTTAACCTATCGAAGCTATTAAGTTTTCCGTTTAGTTAAAAATCTCCTGTTCTATTTTTAGAGGTACTTAGTCGGATACAAAATGTAATCATTGTTGAAATTCCATATTGCTACCAGTCCACGGACAATTGGTTTCAAAAACCCACTTGCATGCGGTCGAAAATCACTTTATGTAGACTTTTCATGTTAAGAAAGAACCAAACACAATAATGCCATAATCATTGCACTATAGTGACATTCGGAACACACATCACGGCGATCTTATACCAAGATATTTGCGAAGAAATTCGTCGAGGAGTTAAAAGTGAATAAGTAAATTGAGTCGAGGGGCGTATCCCAAAAATACCAAAAAATAAACAAGGCGTGTTTCAAATGAATTTCTATTATTACCAATATATAAAGCACGGTGACAGTGCAGATTTTTTATCAATACAAGCAAGGTCATATTTATTTATTTCGTTTTTCAACTCTTATCAGTTTTTACGAGTATATACTTTCGTTTACGGTGCTTCATAAGGGCCTTCTACTCTTTTTCGCCCGTGATTGAAATTTATTCGAAAAATGAAAATTTGTTGAGAAAAACGCAGAGGGAAACGACGCAAAAGTTTAAACGTTTTTAACAAAATTTTGAGCTTTGACTCTGCACCTTTGCGGTTTATTTTGGCTACGTAATTTTGCGTTTACGTCATCATATTCTTCGCGATTTTGTAATAGTACCATTTTAGTCTTTATTTCATTTACATGCCTTTAAAGGAAATTATGGCCTTATCAGAACCCTGTATTTATTACGTATGATCCTTTTAATTCTCAAGCATTCAAAAATGTATTTTAAGATAAAATAGAATCAGAAATAAATGCTTAATGTAAGAAACTCGAATATCGTACGATTCCAAATTGAGCATAAGATTTTTTAAATTTTATTCATCGATTAATAGACCCAAGGATATTAAATAATAAAGTACTCCATGGCCCAGTTATACTCATAAGTTATTTTCAATATTTCTTTTTTGTAATTTCGTGAAGTACGCTATTCTACAAAATTAAATACAATATTCTACTTATTGAGTTCCTAGATTAATCGAAAGTTGAGATACATTATAATTATGACACTGGCAATATGAAAACTCTTCAAAAGCCTGCAGCTCAAAAATCGATTTATAAAAAATGAGAAATTTTTGTTATGGAACACTGAAGCTCTATTAATTTTCGGTTGATATAAATTTTAGATGCGCATTCGTTATTTGTCTGAATTTTTTTACACATACGTAATATTTAACACAAGTATATGTGAACTTTTTTGACCAGACAAAGAGTCCATATTCTTTACAGTTTGTCGCACAATGAGTTACATTGTATATACGAGTAGAAACATATTTTAGCAACAATGATACCTACAACCTAGTGTAGCGGTTTTTTTTAGTTTAACAAAATATCGAATTTTCAACACATTTTACATGTTCATTTTTGTCAGAGAAAAGGCTCACAATTGGGACTGCAGTGGCGTTCCATACTCTCATAAACAAAAACCTCTTGAATATTTCAAATAAGTGGGAGTATTAGAATAAGACCTGTGTTTGTTTTAAAGAAGACATTTGAACAGCTTGAGCGGAACACAAGAGTGGATATTAAAGCATTTCAAAAGTCCAAAGATCGATGTTCAAAAATACGAGGAACATAAGTGAAGTAAATTAATTTATGCAAATCTCTCTTTTTAGTACTGTATTTAGTTGAAGTCTATAAGTTCGCCAACTTGATTGATATTGTAATTAATGTCATATCCACTCTTTAAACATTATGAAGTGAAAACTTGGGTCAAAGTTCTCTTAGAGTAGGTCTACATAATATGTAAGTTGTTAAGGGTACACAGGATATAAAAAATCAAGAAAGACACTGTTTTATACGTTTGAGTTGTTTCGTTGTCGATTTCAAATACTCAAATGTTGCACGTACTCTTTAGGTTTTGGATTAGATACGAGTACCATCTGCCCAAGCAGTGGCCCAAGTTTACCAAAGTGTAAATAGAAAAGGCATATTTCGTTTGTGCCGCTTGTCAGCTGCTCAATACAAAATAAATTTCTCTCCAGGAAGAATATTAGAAAGAAATAAGCATGTGCGTGAAGTTGGCTATTGGTTCCCAGTTTTTCTGCTTGTATTTTCGCGAAAATGTAGAACTATTACTAAACCTAATATACGATAGATTTCCATTCAAAAGGCAGTAGAGAAGTTTTGCAGACAATATTCTAGCAACTTCCAACCAAGAATTAACGTTAAAAAGTCAATACAGGAACACAGACTGATAACCACTTTCTTTGACAATGTTTAGCAATCAATTTTCTAAATAGTTCTAACTAAGAATTTACTTTTAAAGTCAACCTGGGAACGAAAAACTGGTAAGCAACTTTAATGCTTTTGACAAGGTTCTTTTTGCAGCCATTGATATGTCTGGGCCACTTTTATTGACAATGTTTAGCATTTAATATTCTGTCTAGTTCTTACAAAGCTTTCAATTTGTAAGTCAATCGTTATACAAAGACCGGCAACCAGCTTCATGCCATTGGCAAAGTTTATACATGCACTTCAGCCATTGAAGGGTCTGAAACTGTCTGATTTTGAACTTCTATTCTTGCGATTTGAATCTCTAATTTTGAACTTTTGATCGGCTTTATCATACTACCACACACGTGTAAATTATGAAACTGTTTCCTAATCAAAAGCCTCGAGCTGTAAAGTACACAACCGAGAAAAAAGTGTTTAATTGATTGGCTTTCATTTAAATGTTTCAATCAGAAAATCTAATTGTTCCCTGTGCCTTCACAATGAATAATAAATGATGGTATATCACTAGTTGATAGGTAAATCTTAATTACTTTCAGCACTTTGATGTCTATGTACAATATACAGTATATCAAATATCTCAGGTCTTTGATATCTGGTTGTGATAAGTCTGCCATAGAACAACTTTCACATCAATCAAAATTTTCTGTTTTAAGCAGGAAACGCTGTAAAAAGGTACCATTTCAATAACACCATGAAAATGTGCTTGACGTATTAAATGCTTTGTATTGAGTCCACATGAAGCGGTAATTGTCTCAAAAGTAATGGCATTTACAGTCTACGTTTCATGTAACATGGAATCGACTATTCAATATATATTGTTCAACTAAACAGCATAATATTACGTATATTCAGCTTATTAGTTACACCCCTTCTAATTTTTATGAATTGAACATCCATTTTGTCTCTATTGACCAATAATACATGTATTGAATCACAGTCGCCAGAACATCTAACTACATAATTCAAAACTATGTTATTTAAACCTTAATGTAGTTCATGTCGCGCATAAACAAAATTCTTCTGTCTCTATTGACCAATAACTGGTGTAATAAACTATGATTGCGAATGTAATTTTTGTTCATGTCCATTATGGACAAAATGTTAAAGTCTGAGATAACCCATACGAATGAACTGTCGAAATTGTATTATATTGAACAAAAGTGTTTATAGTGAGTAGAGTGACTTTCAAGTTATATGATACAATGTACATTTCTTATTTAAATACATTGTAATTTGGTGTCACTCAATAAAAGGTGTTGGTGTACGGGGTAAAATCTAAAGAGTTGTAATAAAAAGTCACTTTAAAGATTATATTAAGTTGTTTAAACATGAATTTGAGGAAGTGGGCATAAAATTCTTGATAAAAGTGTAAAATGCGAATACCTATGATGCATTGTAAATCACTTGAAATATTAAATGAAGTACATGAAATTTCAACATGAATTTGAGGAAATGGGTATAACGTTAATGAACAAGGGCCTAAAATCAAAAGAGCCATAATAAAATACCACTTTAAATATTAAATGAAGTGGTTGAAATATGAATTTCAAGAAATGGAAATAAAATTTTAGATAAAGGTCAAACAATATGAAAATTTCGAACAGCTATATTTAAAATCACTTAAATATTATACATTGTATGATGTACATGTAGTTTAAACACGTATTTAAGGAAATGGGTGTAACATTCTTGAACACGGGCCTAAAATCAAAAGAAGTATAATAAAATATCACTTTAAAGATTAAATGAAATAGTTGAAATATTGAATTTGAGGAAATGGATGTATAGTTTTATATAAAGGTCAAGCTGCGGCCGCGGCGTAGTGGTTAGCATTTCTGACTTCGAATCCGGAGATCGCGGCTTCGAGCCTGGTCGCGGTAGGTCATACCCTATACAACAGTTGTCGGCCTCGTGGTAGGGTAAGTTAGTACTGGTGATAGCTAGGTGTCAAAGAAACCTATAGTATGAAGACCTGGCCGTCGTATATATGATCTAAATATTGTTGAATACGACGTTAAATAAAAAAAATAGATAAAGGTCAAACAATTCGAACAGCTTCAGTAAAAGTCACTTAAAATATTATATGAAGTAGTTTAAACATGAATACGAGAAAAGTGGTCATTTGACACTTGAATAAATCGTATTGACATAACCCTATATCAATACGAGACATACCTATATTATAAATCATACTGAAATTCTAATCTCTACTACATGTATGTAATATGGTACCTAAGTATTTTTGTGAGTGGGAGACTATATAAATATGTATTTACACGAAACCCTGAGCCCGATTATTCGTGACCTTGACCTTGGGTCTTGAAAAAAAATGTCAAAAAACATGCCAGAGGAATGCAACACTGCCTTTACTTGATTTAAAAAAGATTGAAATTTCTTTTTTACATAATTAAAATGAATTCCATGTCATAAATCGAGCAATAAGATACTGTGACCAGTTTTGAATGTATAAGGAACAATAGGGCATAATTTGCAATTTGCTTTAAGTTAAACAATATAAACATATTGTGTATGTTTTAAGCCTCATGAATAATTTATTGAGAGAGTTAGGGCAGTGATTCATACACTAGACGATTTGAAACTAGATCTATTAAAAACGTGTTGACATTTGAAGCCCTGTGTCGCCATTACCCGGTCTGTTCAAATAAAAACATACTCAGCGATCTGCTTCCAATTAGAAGTTGGGTGGACCATTATAGAACATATTTTTTATTGATTGGGACTCAAACATGTACTTAGATAATTAAACTAACATATAACATGTTAAAAGTCAAGTTACATGCTTCAAATTATGTACAAATATACATCAAATTTCATACAGCAAGAAAATAAAAGTAAAACATAATAACATTATACATGTGTCTTCTGTATTCAAAAAACTCTAGATACGTAACTAAATGGTTTTAATTGAATTTGTTTAATTTTCTAGGCATAGCTAGTGCGTACAAAATAACAAAACGTGCTTGTGTGAATATTAAAAATGAACTAATCCATTCCAAAGGTAGGCAGTATTGAAAATAGAAGTATAGTTTATTTCAACAAAATTAGTGCGACGGATAAACCACCGCCCCTTGGCCAATCATGTTTGTAATGGTAGAACGCATAACCATTACTCCAACAAGACACTCATGAAACATTTTTATATTTTTGCCATCATGAGCATCCTCTTTCGTGGATAAGTTAATTGCATTGTTTATAATAAACAGTGCTTTGTTGTTTTGTACGAACTATACTTCACCATCCTTATTAATTAAAATATTCTGTATAAGCAGGTGACTTTCATAGTGTCCATTTACAACGTAATTGGGGTGAAGCAATTGAAATTTGCTGTCCCCCATGGGTCTAAACCCAAAACATTTTATTCCGATTCCGATGTCAGTTTCCTGTCCACTGGACCACCTACGTTCGCTGAAATTGTCATATTATGTCCACAGGGTTTTCTTATCCCACAAGATCGCGTAACATTATTGATCTCCCAGAGCTTTTATTTATTTTTTATGACCTTGTTGTGAATAATTGATCGATTTCATTTAAAAAACTAATTTATTTTTGTATTTGAACAGGAACCAACAAAAATGAAAATGCTTTGTACAAATGTTTAGTTTTGATAAATTATGCTTACTCTATGAATTTAAAATGAACTAAAGTCTAGATTATCCGATGTGAGAAGTTTAAGTATGTCCTTGTGATCATTGACACACCGCCGAGGGGTTATTTTTTACTTTAACTAGTTTTTATTTTTCGTTTTTTTGTTGGGGCGACTTTGACTTACAAATTTAGTTAGTTTTCTTCAATAAACTTATATTGAAAAATAAGTCAAGCGCTAATTATTTGTAATTCAACGAATGCTGTTATTAGGTGCCTTAAAAATTCCTAAATTTATCTACCTACCTTTAAAATTCGTACATTTATATAGCTTCCTTTAAAATTCGTAAATTAAAACAAAACACGCCAACTCAGCTCAGCCAGTAGCACACGAGTTTACTGGCCCAGTGTCGTAGCTTCGAGTGACCAAGTTTTGTCATGAAATAATTTCCATGGCCATTCTCCCTCCTACCACTTATTAAATTGTCTAGGACAGTTTTCAGTCACTGATGGTAGTATGCGCTTAGTAACTAGTTGGCAGCTAAATCTTAAGATTTAGCATATCCGTAAACGGTAAGTAGGTTGACCGACCGCCGTGTTATGACTTATACAATGTAGTGCTACGGCGTAAACCCCAACACAAAAGGAAAAACCGATTTGTATCGTTTGAACATATCTGATATTCTTTACTTTCAGGATTCCAGTCAGTGCAAATCAAAACTAAGTATTACAAACTTTATGTATTATGGAAACATACGTCAAGAAATCAAGACAAGCGAAATGAAGATAGAAAATTTCCAAGATGTCAGTTCTGTTTCCGGTTTGTAAATCTCAAATCTCGTGGATAGCGAGAACTGACGATATTTGCTCATATGAAGCGTGGAATAGTAGCAATAACGTATAAACGTTTTTGCAAATCAGGGTAATTTATCAATAGTGTGCAAAACAGTTTATTTTACTTACACTTTTGCTCAAGAAAACGGCAATATTCCACGTATACTATTATCTATGTACTGCCGATCTACAAAACGTTTACAGTGCCACCTATAATTACTTTAAAACTTTTGTAAAATGTACGATTGTTTTAAAATTTTAACTAAAACTTGAGAAATTAGACACATATCTTTAAATACATGCACATGTATATAAATTTGCAATTTCAATTGCATTAAGTATCCTAACCCCCATTTTGAATGTTTCAATATGTTATAACTATTGTAATGTGTAATTACATAAGAAAAAACAAATGTATGAATGAAAAACTCAGCTTTTATACTAATGTTAAGGTAATTTTGGATGGCACTGTTCAGTAGATGAATAGCCTACTAGTATGGCATGAAAAAAAAACTTGAAAAGAATCCGGAAACTTGTAGCGTTCGAACCTTTTGTTCGGCCCACAAAAAGTGTCTGGAATTCTTAGAGTTCAACTTGTATTTTTGTACTACTATAAATAAAAAATGCTGACCGTCAGCAATTTTAAGAACAAAGAATTGTACATTATTTGTTCTACTTTTACTCAGACAGGTATACATGAATATTGGCAATGTATAAAAAAAGTTTTTATAGTCTGTCTCTAACATGAGCTGGATCGATTTTTAGTTCAATTTTGCTAAAACAATGTCTATGCCAGAAAAAAAACTTGAATAGTGTATAAATATTTCAAACTTCAAACAAAATATTTTTATACATAGAAGTTCATATTGTTGCTCATTATTGTCGGTATTTTGTACATTGTGTATTTTATTTATTTTTTATTTCGTGTTTACTTTAATAATAGATGTAGCTTTTAAAACCACATAAATTTTATGGTTTTTGTTTTGATAAAAACATTTTAAGCATATTTTTACATTTACTTATGTTAATTATTCATAAATAAAATATTTTTTATAACTCTAGATATTGAATATTTAGTTCAAGAAAGTAATTTATTATGTACGCTATCACAACTCAGCGGAAATGTAGTGGGACACTAAGTTGTCTGGTTTTAATGGGATTGATACTGAATTATCGATGAAGTACAATTTTACGAAAATGGGCATCACATTATCAAAAAAAAAAAGGATTTACGATTAAAATCAGACCTAAGACGTTTGAAAATGCGTGCCTATGATGAACATAATTATTCACTTATTATTTCAACCGTATAAATGGTAACTTCGTCATAAGTGACAGGCATTTTAGTCTGAATATATAAAAATTGAAATTGTTTTACATTTACTGCACACGGATTCGGGAACCGCAGTGGAAATAAGAGATATTGACCCCTTTCTTGCGTCATCCCCGGTATTGATGAGCATGACATATGGTAATTTACATACTGTGACATTCGACATCTGTATACCATATGACACAATTGTGTAACAAAATTGAAATAATTATTATCAGGCCCACTATTATAGCAAATTCTCATGGTTTTGTTCACAAAAGAATTCGCTGAATCATTAATGAAATACCATTCATATTATTCAATTATTTTATTGATTATTTTATCTATTATTTATTGCAAAGTATTCACACCAAACTCTACGACTAGTGTATTCACTGTAATAAAAACTAGGCTCAAAAATAGTATTTTTTGTTTTGCTCTGGAATTTGAAAAGAGCGAAATTTGGAACAAAGCGATGCGAAAACACGATTGGTGGGTCAATTGGAACTCCTTGGTGATTTTCTGTGCATATCTTCGAAGTAGATTACCGTGGCGTTCCGAATGGCGTGAGTCATGAAAATTCGGTGCATTGTCCTCATATTTTTGTGACGTCATCGGTTTGGTATCACATGTAATGATGCCGTATGTAAAGAAGTGTGTCAAAAGTGTTGTACATTATATGCTTTTATATATTTATACATAGATTTTGTTTATAGTTTATTTATATTTTTCTTGTACACTGTTAATCATTGTATGTGCTGGCACAATCACATTTGTTTTATATTTATTCAAATTGTTAGTATATTTTTTACATCGCATGCGACCGGCGTCGTCACGAACCATGGGCATTGTACGAATGAATACATATATAGTGTCTATGATGGACAGAGACCGTGCCCGACGCTTTTGTTTTACAATTTGTGACACTTGTTACACCTTTGCATAAACATGTACATTATTTTATATCGATTGGTAAAAAAACCAAGGCATTTCTAAGTTTGCTTAAGTATAGCTCGTAGTTAAAGGTACTCATTCGCAGATTACAACTTAGATATCAACTTTTCAGAAACTATCAAAATTGTTTGGAAACATTTTTAAGCAGAAAATTAATGTTTTGATTATGACAATTTTAGTGCAAATGGACATACAACTACAAATGATAGACAATTATATTGCATTTTTGTGACTTTTATTGTATATTCCTTGCAATCTATAGGTCAGTTTGTCTTAAAATATGAAGAATTATTTTTTTGACACAATTACAGACACTGAATAATATTTTTAAAATATAGAAAAATCTTAACAAAATCTGTGAACTAGTACCTTTAATCATATTTTTAACATTCTCAGTCTCCTGAGTGTCACTCAGACTTATTTTGAGATCATAATGCAAAAATAAAATCTTTAGACCAAACAGTTGAAGATATTTGTTTATTATATCCTTATATTATCCTCTATGTTAATTTAAGTCACATTTGTTAACTCATGTTTTACCTATTTTTATGTTGTTTTAGGATTTAATAATTTACTCAAGATATTAGAAAGAACTGTGGCATTAGAACACACAAAACCTTATTAATGATTATTTATACCGTCTTCCACATTTCGCACAATCTAAATTAACAATCATAGAAAGTATAAATTTTTTAACATTCGTTTTATAAGATAAGGACCAGGCTTAATGGATTGTATTTAGCAGATTATGGTTATGTCAATCTAACATTTATTATCTTTAAATGGGCATACAGAGTCACTGAGCCTGAATGGTTGTTCTCGCCAGTCTAAGCTGAGCGTGATGCACTGTGTTCACATACTATTCGGAATAACCTTGGCGATCTTCTACAACAATATATCACCGAGGTAGTTCCGAATGATCACATACTATTAGCCTGTTCAATTACGAGGCCAATGGCCGAGGAGTTCCGAATGTATCGTTACGGAACGTTTTGGAACGTTTAGGGTAATTGAACAGGCTATATGTTTTCATCTTCTATGCAGTCTACGAAATTTGGACATGAAAATGATTGCCCGAACAGGTCATTTTAGAGGTTAGCACGATATCTTTTTTGTAGAAATTTGGTTCCCCAAAAGAAATTTTTGGTTGACCGAATTAGTAAGTGGTTGTCCCGGGCAACCGGACACCAACTAGTTTCGTATACTGAGTCTGGCTATCTATAGAGCTAACCTCGATGTCTAATGACTAAAATACATTCATATACTCATATGGAACCCATATGGGTGTTGTTTAAAGATTATTTGCTGACCTTATATGGGATGAAAGTAAGAAAATTAATGATATAATTGACTTCCATTAACGATTGTACTTTCTCAGCGATAATCGATGGACACAAATAGAAAATTTATTGAACAAAAACAGGACAGGCCAGAAAATCGAAGTTAAAATCTATATTGTATATACATTGGTTTCACGCTAGTTCTTAACCTTAAAAGTACATGAGCGAGATAGAATATTGGACCAGAAAGTAAATGGCATTGTCCTGTTAATGACTTTTTTCTTGGTATGTTGGTAATAAAATTAATTGTAGCTTTTTTATTACAATTTTACACGCTGGAAAGTTAATATTCTGTTTGAATTTATTCTATTTTAAAAGGTCACTTATGATCTCAGGATATTAAAGACTATTACATTCAATATTGTGTTTATTGAATAACAATAACCCTGTGAATAATACTGAATATTGGGTTGTACAAACTTAGAAATAGTTTTTCTCTGTTAGTATCCGAATATATTGTTCCATATTCTCAGTTTATATACAATATAAATATATAAAAGAATGTGATCGAAATGACACTAAAAATCGGTTAAGTTTTTATCCAATTCTTTCCATGCATTCCAAGTTCAAAAGTTTAGTTATGTTTTATTGCTGCTAAAATCTAGAAATATTTATTTGTACATTGTTTTCTAAGTTTTTTTCCACCATGTCAGATATTCAAACTATATTAACCCATTCTTCAGCCATCCTTCGCATAAGGTTCACAACTGCTTTGCTTTGTTTCAGTCTTAGTAGGGAGAATGACCGCGCAAATATTTTACGGTCTAAGACTATTACAGTTATGCAAGTTCCACTTGGGAATCGAACCAACGACCCATGGATCAATAATCAAGAAGCGCTATTGACTGAAACGATTGGGCAGGGCTAGTTTTCACGCGAAAGATTTTTATCTGTAAATTTATACAGTTCTGTGGAATTTGCTTTTAGTTTAAACTCTTCGATCAAGTAAGAAGAACCTCTCTGAGGAACAATGTCCATGAATAAATAATGATTTAATCAAAGGAGCACAGTAAACAATCACTTATTCACAATGTCTTCAGTTTTCGCGACCTTGATTTAGGTAAGCATGAAATTGGTTTGTAAATTATTTATTCATTTCGTTGTTATTCTGTATTTCATTGCTTAAGACGTACGAGGTAGACGACATGTTGTTAACCGCTTTCTTGATTTTATATATTATGTACTATTGCAAGATATATTTTCATTTGAAGCGCCATAAAACATAGGGCCACTTGTTTGTAAAATTTGAAAATAAACTTCATGCTAAAATTCATTTTTCATTAACAAGAGTATTTCTTTGTGAGTGAGGGACCATTATTTAGTTTTATGACCACTGGCTCAGTTTTATTTGTTTTCATTTGTTCAATAATGCTTGTTATTTGTCGTATAGTATTTCATATAAAATACCATATTGTCAAATGTAACAGCAGAGTTCCCCTACTTAAAACCCAATCATCGAACAGTTCTTAGAAAACGGTCAATTAATCTTTGTGAACTATATGACCAGTTTACGAAATAAGGGTATATAAATGGTTGCCAAAACAAGTCGATTTAGCAGCAAGCACTATCTCTCGTTTAAAGAATTTTGGTTTCCCAAAAGAAATTTATGGTTGCCTGAACTATAAAACTGTTTCCCGGGCAATCGGACACTCAATAATTTCGTAGACTATATAATTATAAGCTTGGTTTTTGTTACATAGTCATTCACTTTTTATTTTTTGTATAGTATAACTTTTGCATATTGACCAGTAGCGTGTTCAGTAACGTTACGGAACGTTTCGGAACGTTCAGTGTAACTGAACACGCTGATAGGTTGATAAATACACGAACATTGTACTTGCTTCATTAATTAGACAGCATCTACATGTAACTGACTTAATGTAAGTTAATAATGTTGAAACAGTATTTCTTGTCCCAGGTTAATTTGTACAAGCTTAAGTCATTTAGGATGACTTGAGACAAAATTAAACGATGTTCTTTGTAAACAACGCCTCGTGTTATCTTAAACGAGCTATATATATATATATATATATATATACGGATATATTGTCTTTTGTAAAATACATAACTACTTGCAGAAAAAATATTAGAGCTGTATTTATTTAGCTCTGTATACTATGTAAAAGTACACCATTGAAAATGGTTCTTACATATGTTGTTAATGTTGTTGGTTTTTGTTCGTTTTGTTGTTATATTTTACTGATGATTGCTGTTCTTTCTTTCACTGTATTGAGATACTGCAGTTAAAACAATAAAGTATAGAAATATTATAAATGATTTAGTCTTTTTTGTGACGTGAATTATTACGTCATTGCATAAAGAATGACGTCTAAATATGTTGTGCTTTTGTCCGCCAAAGTTTGCCACTGTGTCATAGCAAATAACAATATAAATTGTATTTTTTTTGACAAAACAGAACACATGTGATCCAACATACATACATACATGTTTATGATAAAACAATGATCAAAGATAACTTATGATAGTTGAAACACATGAAATAAACGAACAAGCGTTCATCACATATATATATACGAGCACATCGGTGTTTCTGCTATCTTAAAAAAATTGAGGGTCATTTTTGACCCTCTCTTATATTTTTGATGGTCATTTGAAGTTTTTAAGGGACTGCATCTCTCCAGGTGTTTCAGGTTCTGATCTCCAAATTTATTGCGTTGTTGATGCCTTATGCCAGTCAATATATATGGGTTTTAAAACATACGATAGGACTCCTTTCTTAAAATTCAACTTTTCAATCCGAATTTTATAGCATTACACAATGAATTTCTTGGCATGAGCACGAACCTGCAGTATGTATTATTTATGTAGATCCGTGATACATGCTTCAATATATTTTAAATCACTGCTTCTAAAAATGTGACCTTTCAAATTTGATCTCAAATCAATAATGAAAAATCTTAAATCTAAGCTGAAATTCGAAAATTGAGTCTAATCTCAAGATTCATACACTTAGCCCCTGATATAAACGTATTGTAAGAATTTCAGCCAATCATTTGCACTTATTTTCGAATCTGTTTACGTCATGTTAATATTAACCAATCAGATCTCAGAATCAGCCATAGTGCGCCCTCTATCTTGAGGTGTATAAATGCCAGCACCACGTTTACTATAAATCCGTTCTTGTTTGTCTTCTAAAGCAATGTCATTTAACTTATTTTTGTCTTCAGCATGAGGATTATTCTGTTTACTGGACTGACTTATAGGGCTAAGATGTCCTGACCGTATGTCTGGTAGGATCACTTTACCTGAAATGCTGAAATAAAGTAAGGAAATATAACATAAACTGACGTTAACCTAAGCCAATGACAAAGGTCTAGAGCCGATAAAGAAATTTCGTTCGGATCATATCGACCATTTATTGGATCCTAGCGAATGACCGGGGAGTTCTGCATTAAGATTTTTGTCCCAACTGTTTAATATTCTCGGTTGAATATGATTTCAAAGATGAAATTTTATTACAAAACTGAGAGTTGCCAGCAGGACTGCAGTAACTCGCTCTTTAACGCAATGCACTTACTACAATTTTGTTGGAAACCCTTGAAATATTAGGCCTATTATTTTTATAAATTTACTATCATCATAGCTTATGTTTGCAAGATCATTATCATATTAAGTAAAGTATTATTTTGTCAAGTGAATATAACTCAGACATAGCTTAATACATTTTAAACTATTACCTAAATGGAGGTGGGGGAACGTTTCCGTTTGAATCACTATCTAGTGTACGTCTTGCTTTACTTGATCTGGATTTCTCTTCGGAATCTGAAAAGAATGATATGAGTAAACATATTAACATTTATAGAAGTTAAATATTTGTGCAGAAGATTCAGATTAAAGAATTTCAACAAACAGACTAATGTAGGCCTGCATTTTCAGACAAAACTGATAGTTCCTTGTTTCTGTGTTTTTGATTAATGAAAATGTACATGTCAATGTTGGATATACTTTTTTATAGAATAACTTAAATCTCAAATTAATGTCATAAACATTCATGTACTACCAAGTACTTATTTGTGTTACGGTAATACATGCTAGAATGGACATGGATTTCGTTTTCGGTTTGTGTGTTTTTGTGAATAGGTACCTAGGTTTGTCAAACTTGAGTTGACGCTTAACAAAATTCCAATTTGGCATGGCCTAACCTTCATAGCATTGATTTTGTTTTAAACCCAGTATATAAAATGAAAACATGAATGAACATTTTACCTTTGTTGGTCCTATCAGAAGATATGGGACTTAAGTCACGATTTCTTCTAACGGAAGTAGAATCCCTGGAACTGTGTGCTGGAGAATGAGGTGACTGAGAATATCTTGGAGACGTTAAAGTTGAAAGACTTGTAGCATCTAAGGGAGTTAAATGTGTATGGAATACTGGAGACGAACTAGCAGAGTTCTGAAATGAAAAAACGATGATGAAGCAGTTTAAGACTTGAGTATGATTCATTGCAACTGTTTTTCAATCTTCCTGTCCTATGCTTTTCATGCATATGGCTCAAACAAATATTAGTTGCCTTAAAAAAGCTTGATACATTCGAGGAGATTGCTTATGAAATAATTTCTGTAGCCATTTCCCTCCTACCACTGACTTTATATCATGCAGGTAGTTGTCAGTCACCGACGAAAGTATGCATCTAGTTACAAGTTAACACCTTCATCCAGAGTGTTAGTCTTTCCAGGAATAGTTAGTAGGTTGACTGACAGCCATGCTATGACCTTTAAAATGTGTTGATACCACGTTAAACACAAAAAGCAATATATATATTTACCAAACCATGGGATTTCCTTCCTGATCCACCCTCATCTTTCCGCTTCTTATTTCTCTTTTTCTTTTTAGCAGTAGCACCTTTCTTTAATGTGTCTGATAATTTTTCAGACAGTGTCAATGACTCAAGTTTCCTGGTCACGTGATGACCGCCATGACGACCTCCTATCACCAGAAGTCCATCACTTTTACTATCATCAGTGCCTTTGCTTTCACCGAAAACTGATGGACTTTTACTATAAGTCACTCGGCTTTCACTAGAAACTCGCGAATCTTTAGTCAAATTAGATATTTCTTTATTCAAAGCAATAGTCTCATTTTTCATATCAGCTGTAATCAGCTGTTTATGTTTCACTACATCAGGTAGTTTTATATGAGCATCAGGGACTTTGTCCTTTACTTGATCAGTTTTCTTTCGGAAGAATAAACCTTTGAAGAATCCACCAGATTTTGTATTGCTGTCTTCCTTTTTACTTTTCTTATTTGAAGTTTTAACCTCTACTTTGTCTTGCAGTAATATGATGCTTTCTGAAAAATAAACAGATTTTTCAAAAATACAATTTTATGTACTGCTCTGTTCGTTTGTTTGTGTTGGCTTTAACGCCATAGCAACACATTGTATATGTCATATGACAACGGGGTTCCTGGATAGGCTAAATCATTGGATTTAGCAGCTGTTTACCAGTTACTAGTCAGTGACTGACAACTGTCCTACATTATTTAGTATCAGTGGTAGGAGAGAGAATGGCCGTAGGAATCGTTTCATGACCAAACTCCACGAAAGTATACCCGACCCGAGAATCGAACCAATGATCCCTCGGTAGACTTGTGATCTACCAACTGAGCTAACCAGGCGGCAATTTATGTATTTGCTTCGTACACTAATGGTTTAAGGGAGCTAACTCAAACTAACTAATCTTGTAAGTTTATACTTTATTTCAAACCTAGTTCTCTCTCTTTGTTCAAACTAATAATGTAAAACTATTACGTCACTATAGTAATAAGGGTTTGAGTGCGTTCTAAGTACATATACAAGTCACTTAAAGAACAGTGATTATGTAGACGACTGGTATCACGATATGATTGAAAATGTCTATGCAGTACGCCATAAAACACCTTTAACAAATCCCAAGAAAGGGACCACAATTAAAATAAGGGCTTGCTTTTTGTACTATCCCAGTCGTAAGTGTGCTTAATCCAAATCAAGAGTACGATGCAATAAGACTTAGAGCTGAAATTTTTAATTATCTAAAATAAACGGATAATGTCATAAAAAACAGTACCTTTGTGACCAGCATTTGTAGCGTATTCTAATGGTGTAAAACCATCAACATCATGTGGGGTACGAGTAGCACCCAAGTTTAACAATGCTCGTACACAACTTGCCTTTCCAGTTGCGGCTGCCCAATGTAGCGGTGTCCTAGAATAGAAATAAAATGACTTCTTACTGATCATTTTTGTATCGCGATTTTATTATCGACACATATAGGATACACATACGATACGATTGGGCGATATGTGCACCTTAAGCGTCAGCACCATGTACTTCTGTGCGGTTTTAAGTATTTAAAGCGACCCTCACAGTATTAATTTGCAGCTGGGCGGAGTAAAACAACAGTAGTTTCAGCTCAAGGAATTTAGTAGTTCTCTTAGTTGGGTTCGAATCAGGAACCTCTCGATCACTAAGCAAGCGTATTACCATTGGACCATAACGTGTTGTGAGTGAAGCATAATAATGAAATAACCAGGGCCATAAGAGTAGTTTGAACTCGGGGGACCTCTCGATTCAAAATAATAATTTATTACGGTATTTATGTTTACATAATTATAAAATGGCATGATGGGAATTCTACCTCAAATACGCGAATTTGAGACCCACTTATCGTCCTTATCCGGAGTTTCATTTGATTTGATCAAAGTACAATGTACTTATGAACTCACCTATCGTCCTTATCCGGGGCCTCGCTTGTAGATGGTGCTAGAATAGCTAACTCATGAAGTATGGTATGGTGACCAGCTGCTGCGGCCAGATGCACTGGAGTTTTACCACAATTATCTATAGATGTCAATAAATGAGGACATTTCTCTATCAATACAAAACAACATGACAAACTTCCATTCTAGAGAGAAAAAATAAAGAAACATTAAACATTTAATTGTGTGCGTTGAACCATTCATGCATTTTATACCTACCTATTCAGTTTATATTATGACACTTTTTAGTCAATTAGTTTGAAACTTACGATGAAATGATTCAATGAAAATTTTCAGTTAAACATATAACATAAAGCATATATTACAAATCCTTGTGTCTTTAGGACAAACAATATTTTTTCATAAATTGTTGCGTGCTTCGCCTCGCGTACGTATATAGCAAAAATCCAAATTTACTTAGAGGACCCCCACGAATCTTTCCGAGATAAATATTAATGGAGTTCCGAATGCTGGGAATAGTGAATCAATCACAGGTACAATTCTTGATCAAGGGAATTAAGCAGTGCCCCTGATTGTGTTTGAACCCGGGCCCGTGACCTCAAGATACCAAAGCGTTCATCCAACCACAATATTAACGTTACATACATGTAGAGTACTTACTTGTGCAGCCCAATGTAAGGGTGTTTTACCATCTATGTCAGTGATAGTACACCTAGCACCACGTTGTATTAGTTGCCTGGCATGTTCAGGACGATCATGAAATGATGCCCAATGTAATGCTGTCATACGCTGAAAAAATAAGCAGAATTATTGACCTAATTAATGATTAACAAAGTTTGAAAATAAACGAACGTTAACCTGAATAAAAAAGATCTTCACTCGCATTATTTTCTAATTCTACCGACACATTTGCAAGATTAAGTAACCACGCAAAGCTTCATAGCTAATTATATTTAGTTGAAAGCGTGTTTGTCGCCCATGAATTCGTATGAACAGGGTATATAGTCACGTGATGTTTAAAGTCTAAACAAACTCTTGTTTTTCGTCAAGTTCTTGCAGCTATCAAAAACTAGAAAAGAATCAAATAGTACATCAAATGACAGTTGCATTATTAGGTCTAAAAATGCCCATGTAAGTACATTGTATGTAAATTGTTATTGCTTGTTTTGAATCCTCTGCACAAATTAGTTTTGCAAATCGAGGGTTATCCGCAAGACTGTAGTAAGTGCATTGCATTAGCGAGCGAGTTACGACAATCTTTTGGGCAACCCTCGAAATGACCTAGTTTACCGTTCGATTGAATTTGTACGGAGGATTTGGAGCTGTATATGATACATTCCAAATTAAAATGATATGGGTTTTGTTTAAATAAAAGTCTCTTAGACTTACCTCGTTGTCTCCAACATTAATCTGATCATCATCAGTGTTTCTTTTCAATAGAGCTAACAGAGATCTGAATGTGAAATAAAACATGTTGAATATTTACACCCACTCTGGTAAATACAGGAAAGTTCCTCTATTAAGACCAGCAAAATCGATGGTCTTAATAGCGGGGCAGTCTTAATATAGGAATCATTTTCTTCACAAATTAAGCATTTGGGACTCAATAATTGTCAAAAATCACATGATTTTGAAATAACAAGTGGTCTTAATAGCGGAACTTTACTGTATATGAATTTGTTTTCTTTTTTAAATAAAGCAAATTGATTGGACAGATTGGATTTTCAACGTAAAGATTCTAGTTTGTTCACACTAACCGGAGACGAAAGACACAAAATTGGTACAGTTCAAACTGTATTGCAGCCACATTTATTCACAGCCCTCCAAAAGTTTCTTTACAGAGTAATTAATTAAATTGCTACAATTTCTATGTTCAAATTTGAAGAGTTATTATTTCATTGTTTATTTCATTCATTATTGATGCAATGGAAATTAAATTTCTATTGGTACATTTTATTTTTTGAGTTGCAGTTAAAGTTATCTATCAGCCTCTGAAACTATGGTCAATGTTTCTCAATGAACCAATATCAAGTTTGAGCATTTTTTGTTATTTCATATCCATAAGGCAAATGTACTGATTAGAAAAAGCAAAATTAAAAATTATTAAACAATAAACTGCCTTTACAACTTTTTGAAATTCTCTTTAGTACAATATAAATTGTGAATATGTGAAGAAACTTTTGTGGATGGTAGTGTATAGCATGGCCCTGAGTACATTTTATTTGCTTGAAACCCTGAGTACAATGGTCACTTGGCTACAGTGGTCACTTTCAGCCAGTTCCTTAGGTGACATCTATAGTCGTAAAATTCATAAAATCAGTTATCCATCGTGTAGTTATTGTTAAATCCATCAAAAGTACAAAACTACTGAAGTGAGTATTTAAATCAGCGAGGTTAATGTATGCACCACTGACAGTTGAATAAATTTAAACAATAATACAGCGAGCGAGCATTCTCTGTGTTTTCTGGTCGAAAATTAAATATCAATGGTATGAATACATCAGCAATGGTTCCATAGATAAATGCAAACAAAAAGCATTATTACTGGCTTTCAATGTGTCTATCTATGCTTGGTATATTGAAATAATTTGTAATTGAATTCCTCCATACCAATGCAAATAAAAAAATCAATTAAATAAGAAAATGACGACCATTAAAGGTACCTACCTTGTGTCGGTATCATAAGTTGCAGCATGTAAAGGCGTTCGCCCAGATTTATCAACAATATCTGGTTGTGCACCTTTACGTAACAAATATATTACGCCATCACTCCAACCCTAAAGTTAATCATAATAAAACAGTGATTACATTAGATTCTTTCTAATTAGGGACTTTAGTCAGTTATCTTTCCCTGATAAAATCTGAAGCAATCCAATTGGTAAGTAGGTTCTTACAGTTGATATCCTCGGATTTTATCATTGAAGTCCTATTTAAGGAAAACTAAATATTTCATCTAATAAAAATAAATATCTTTCTTGTTAATGAAAATATTAACAGAAGTGATTAAATTAAGATAGTTCTTTTCCCTTACAATACTTAGCTTGAATTTCAAACTAATTGAACGATTTAAAAAAAGGTTATTTAAGATTAATTTTGGCATATCGACATTAAAAACTTAGGGTAAAATCCAAGTAATCCAACTAATTGGACCTACCTTTTTGAAGAGTATACAGGGGGAAATAACTGATTAAGGTTCCTTATTCTTGATTAAATTAGATTCTCGCAGATCTACTGCATAGTGAAATTCGAACCCATGACTGCTTGTTCATCGTTTGATATTTTGAGGGAAAGTGGCACTTTTGGAACTGAATACAGGTATGTAAAGCCAATGCCCATATTTTGGATGAAAGTGAACTAAAAACTGTAAGCCAACTTCATGGTAATAAAAAAGTCATTTTGCTGCGATGAGACGTTCTTATAGCTGTCAATTGATAGATTTAACTCCTTCGATCTAAGCTTTAAAGCCTGTAGAAAATAGTTAATGACTTACTCCAAGAAAGTATTACGCCCCACCTAGGGATTGAACCGATGATTCATGGAACTGAATTGGATAAATCAACCAAATACAAAGTCAAAAGTCATATCTCGCCATTGTCTACTGAAATTTTCAACTGACTCATGGTCTAGATTAGCTCATCTCGCGGATGGTATATAGTTATTGTCGCTCATATATATACCATCCGGAAGATAAGCTAACCTAGACAATGTTTTAGTTAAAGATGTGTCAGTTGAAGATTTCAGTTGACAATAGCGTGTCATGACTTTTGCCTTTGTTAACATACAGCTAAAATGACAGCATACTTGTATAATGTTGGAACTACTTCGCTTGTCGAACTCACATCATACTTCGGTCGGTAAAACTCTACTTCCGTTTTGGCGGTTTTAAAATGTAGTTATCAGCTATCGTAATAGAAACGATAAACTAAAAACAGTTGTAAACAAAAAATTGATTACCAAGGAAAGCATAGTTAATACAATGGTTATAGATGGAAAACAAACAGACATACGTACCTGATATGCTGCAGCTGACAGACATGTCCTTCCATTGTCATCTTGTATATTCACATCAGCTCCCATCTTTATCAACTTTTTAACAATACTTAAATGTCTATTAGACACAGCATAGGCGAGAGGAGTAAAACCTAGATAAGATAAAAATGTGTAAGTTGTACGGTTGTAAGATTTACAGGAGTATTTTCTGTTCTGCTTTCCCTAAATTTTAACTCAGTTTTTGGCTTGAGCACAGTCCAGTATACGTTTGCGATGTCAGTGACTGTCAACTGCCCTACATGATTAAGAATCAGTGAAAGAAGGGAGAATGGTCAAAGAAATAATTTCATAACATGGCTCCATAAAAGTATGCCCACCTCGGAATGAAACCCACGACCCCTGGATCAGTAGGCTAGTGTGCTACCAACTGAACTAGTCCAGTGGACGGCCTCTGATGATATTATTAAATGTTTATAATAAAGTTGCATTGTAATTATAAAAACAACTATAGCCGTACCATCACCATCTTTCTGTTGTATTATCCCTGGATCTTGTTTTATTGCTTTAATTAAAAGTTGTAGATCTCCAGTAGACGCTGCCTCGTGTGCTGGTGTAAAATAATCATCTCCATACATATCTAGTCCTGAAATATACGATAAAATTCCTTGTTACAAATCAACCAATAAAATTGTTCGTTACAAATCAACTAAAAGATTTTCTAGTTACAAATTTACCAATAGAATTCTTTGTTACAAAACAACCAATATAATTCTTTGTTACAAATCAACCAATATAAATGTATGTTACAAATTAACCAATAAAATTGTATGTTACAAATAAGCCAATAAAATACTTTGTTACAAATCAACCAATGTAATTCTTGGTTACATATCAACCAATAAAATTCTTTATTCCAAACCAACCAATAAAATTCTATGTTACAAACCAACCAATATAATTCTTTCTTTCAAATTAACCAATAAAATTATATGTTACGTATCAACCAATATAATTCTTCGTTACAAACCAACCAATTAAATTCTATGTTACAAATCAACCAATAAAATTGTATGTTACAAATCAACCGATAAAATTGTATGTTACAAATCAACCAATGTAATTCTTGGTCACAAATCAACCAAATTAATTCTATATTTTAAATCAACCAATATAATTGTATGTTACAAATCAACCAATAAAATACTTCGTTACAAATCAACCAATGTAATTCTTGGTCACTAATCAACCAAATTAATTCTATATTTCAAATCAACCAATAAAATGCTTTGTTATAAAGCAACAAGTAATTTTCGCTTAGATATATTTATGTTATCTATTGCATTTCAAAGTGAAAGTAGATCGAAACCAAAATTAGAATTTGGTTGCCAATACTCAAAACAATAGTTTTATTCATAGAAATTTTAAGATGAAGTCTTAGAACAGAAAACAAAATTACTCCAGCAATATTACATAACTAAACTCTAGAACCATTTTTGATAATACAAAGTGAACGTGAAGAACAGAACAAAACAGAACAGAACAGAACAGAACAGAACAGTACAGAACAGAACAGAACGGAACGGAACGGAACAGAACAGAACAGAACAGAACAGAACAGAACATACACTTTATTTAACCCAGGTTACATACAACATTGGATTATTTACAAAACATCATAATAATCATATCAATAGAATACAGAAAATGAAAAATAGTTAGACAAATTACACAGGGTTCATCATGGTCGGTTATTTTTGAAAAAATAATAATAGGACTTTAGATAAAAATGAATACAGTATGCACTTATAAAAGGACCCTCTTTAAAGAAGTGGACACTTTGTTAAACTTTAACTTATAAGGCTAAGTATTTTGGCATGTATATTGTGTCTCAAATTCACGTCATACTTTAAAAAAACATCACGATTTTAAGACATTTTTTAAAAATACTGTGAATGAGTATGACAATTGAGGTCCAAAATAGTTCCTTGTCAACTGAAGTCAAAGTATAAACATGTATTTACTCATACTTACAACTATTCCTCTAAGTTTCAATAAAAGTCCATAATCAATTAAAATACACACACAACCTGATCTAAATTTAGTTCCTTCATACATTCATTTCCAATCAACACTGGCATGCAATTATTAAAATTTCCAATGTGTGTTTTAAAAATTCAGTTGTTTAGAAAATAATAAAACATTTCATACGACGATATGATTAAACATTAATAATACGCTAGTCAATACGTTCATTGATTTATGTTTAGTTAACATTGCATAAGTGAACAGCAGTATAAAACACTTCAATAGTTAAAAAGAATATACAGCATAATTTTTATATTTATGAGTTTTCAAGCATGTAAACTCAAGTCAATAACACACCGTTGATGAATCGATGAATAGCTTTTGTCTATTTTAATGAGCAGTAAATGTGACTTTTGAATAGAATTTCTAAATGGCTTAGAACAGCAGAACTCAATGTTTTGTTATAGATTTTTAATGGAAACTAATAATTATGGACTATTTTCTTAATAAAAAAAACCTTTATAATTACTGTATAATTATGGAAAAGGCGATATTGTAGGAACGTGTGATAAAAGGGTTCAAAAAGTATTTCACCATAAGAAAACAAAGAAGCGTTACCACAATAGAACAGAACAGAACAGAACAGAACAGAACAGAACAGAGCGGAGCGGAGCGGATCAGATCAGATCAGAACAGAACAGAACACAACACAACACAACACAACAGAACACAACAGAACACAACAGAACAGAAAATATTATTCCAGGGCTTGAGCTATTCCCATCACCCATTAAAATGGGGTTCTAAAGTAGTTCTCATATTCACAGGCTTCTAATTTTGTGAATGTAAATGTCTAAAGCGATGTCTGACTAGTTATACATTTCAAAAACTAATAGTTGTTGACCAATTTTATTTAACTGTCAGTGCTGCATACATTACCCCTGCAGACTTTAATACCAATTGCAGAATTTTGCCCACACTCTCAATAATCGAGTATTGTATTTAAATCAGTGGAGTTAATGTATGCACCACTGACAGTATAATAAAATATACTAATACATATGCCTCACATTCTATCAAAATCAGCAAGCAGTATTTTGTCATAATACTACATAGTTAAAAATGCATAGTTCGTTTTTTCTCAACTGTCAAAACATGAATAATTTCACGGTGACTTCGTATTATTTGTCTTACACTCGAGATATTGTGATAGTGTGTATTCAATTACCATGAAATTATCCAAACTATTCGCTGCACTTATAAACAATATTAAACAATAAGATAGCATTCATATTAATAAATCACATGTTTTTAAATTATAATCTTAACCCAGTCATTCCATCGAAAATAAATCCAGAAAATCCAAAATATGTAATGATATTGTTAAAAATATCTATTCATTCAGAAATATCACACCATTAATTATAATGCATTTTATCCTGATGATTTCATGTCCAAAAACTCTATATTCGGTGATTATTCATAATCCGGAAGCATTCATTCAAATATTCTACAATAATTTAAATCAACAAATATCAAAAATCTTAATTTCATGCTTGGACTATGGTGGCGTAGTTATGCCATCAGATAACACGTGGATAACAACTTAAGGGAATGATTAACTGGTTACATAACTAGATAACCATATGACTAACAAGTTCATTAGGTTGTTAACCAGTTACGTAACTAGTTATTTTTCAATAAAAAAAGACCATAGCAGTAATAAATGCAAGTAAGTGTACCTGTCCATAAGTGGTTTTCTTGACTGTAAGTCATTTTTAAGTAGCATGAAGCAATTCTTCTCGGTGCTTAACATAGATTTTATGGCAATGTTGTTTTAATTATTAAATTTTTGCATTATTCTGCAAAATGTATATAATGTAGTAGTGGTTCGAAAGTTAAGACCCCCCTAGATAAAGCTCGCCCCCCCCCTAGAATAAAATCCTGGAAACGCCCCTGATAGTAATAAATTATCTAATGATTTTGCTAGTCAAAAGACGTCATTAGAATCGCTAATAAGTTTTGAATATCTAATGAGGGTATGATATGTGCATATAACATTACCATTAGGGTCGAAGAACAATAGACGTGAATTTTGAGATGATACATGTACACAAAAACACACATAAACTATGGAATTTTAGTTTATACTAATTTATTTTAGCTCGATTGTGAAATAAGTTCTTACAACTTAGATTAATCACTTTCGAGTCTGCTTCCTGGTTTTCCAGTACTGAACTAGTGTGATTAAATTTCTTGCTCAAGGAAACATTGAGGTAAGTTTTGGATGGGATTCTAACCAACGCAGAGCTGGCTATCCAATGATTACCAGTCCAACTTTGTAACCACTAGGCCACGCTCGCTCCTTAACTATGGAATCAGTAACAGACGGGTGAACAATAGGATTCTTACGCTTGATTTAACTACAGTCCCCTCTGACAGTCCTTGGTCAAAAGCTTTTTTTCATAAACCGATTCATATTTACCAATGAGAAAAAGTAATCTGATTAAGTTCTCAAAATCAGCGTTAATTAGTTAAGTATATATGACGCAAACTATACTTAACGAAACTTCTAAGTAGCATGGAAACCATGCAAGCAGACGACAGTATAGCCATTAACACATTTCTATTAACGATCGGACATAATGTTGAAAAATAAAAATTTCCAACTACATTTAAATCGGGGTACTTCCTGCATGTGCTGAAAAGCGGAAATGCGCTCGTGCTTATCGTGCTAAATCCCACGTGGTCAATTTTAATGAAAATCATTAGTGTGTTGATATGCACAACGAAAAATCAAGAAATGACTCGAATGTTGCTTCAAGAACGAGAAATTGCCATAGGTCTTTTGCCAGACGGTGCGTCACCTGCAGAATAAGACTTCTAATTGCTAATTTTCTTTTTAATCAATATAATTAGAAAATATTTCCATATCAACGCACGCACGACAAAAATGGTTTTGCATTGATAAAGTAGCATGAAAACCATAAAAACAAAGGTCAGTATGGTCCAAAACACATTTCCATCATCGATCGGACATACATGTTTAAAATATAAAAAAATCCGAAAACATTGAAATCGGTTACATGTACTTAGAAGTTTATAACTTGAAGTACAACAAGTCGGGAAAAATCAATCTAAACTATTTACGTGCCGCAACATTTGTATATTGAATTTCAATTCAAAACGTAAATATCCGTACACTGTAATATTGAATTTCAATTAAAAATAATTACAGACATAATTGGTAAAAAAACCCAGTTCCAAACATTTCACACAAAGTAAATACCAGCAAAAATACAAATTGAACAACCAAACCCGATACTCAATAGAATATGACTTCAAACGTCAAAAATATACAGTAATGTTTGCCTTGTACTCAAATAGTGATTGTACGTATCTGTTTAAGTAGCGTATGATTTCAGCATGATATCGAATCGATATGCGATTCTAAACAGAAATTCATCGTGACCAGTATTTATTTCAAAATAAGAACGATGTTTAGCTTTAGTGTTGCGACGTCTAACGATAGTCAGTTTTTGCGACGTTAAGCGTCAGCGTTGCGACGTTTAACCGCAAGGCGATTGCGACATTTAGTGGTGGCTGTAAATGGGAGTTGGTAGCTGATAAGAAGTGATCGTAGAAGGTAGGTCAGTGCTGGGTTTTGTTGAGTGGTGACCGTTGGTAAGAGGAAATCGCAGTTTTAGCCGGTTGTAGATTGAGTGACTGTAGATGGAATGTGTCTGTATATGGGGGGTCAGTGGATTGAGAGGTGATCGTAGATGGAAGAAGATTCTTTTTTTGAAGGCTGCAGACGACAGGTGGTTGCATGTGAAAGATGACTGTAAGATTGGATGACAGTATAAGGAAAAAAGTAAATAAAACATACGTTGATTAATTGCTTAGAAATCATAACAAACTTCGCTACTTCATCAAATTAAATCATCTTAGTTTCTCTAAGACGAATGTCGTCAAAGTTGATGAAACAATTATAACGGAGATCAAAGAACACACATCAACAAATCAAAGAGATCATGTCCCAATTATAACGATAAATGAAGCTTGGTTTAAGATTATAACATTGATTTCTTGAGAAAACAAGTATCCTTGATACGGAGTACCTAAGGTGACATTATAAAATACGTTTTCTTTGCTTCCATAATTATTTCGTTTTAACGCATTATTATTTCGTCTTTAGGAAATTTTTTGTTCAAAAATAATAATATTATTTCGTCTTTAACGAATAATATAACGTTTTTACAAAATCGTTATTTCGATTTTATGAAAAAAAATTTTTTTTAAATTTTAATGACGTTTGTTTATTTTTTCAACATATTAATAACGTTAGTTTTTCGAAAGAATGGTATCATTTGTACGAATTTTTTTAATGATTATTGCGACAATTTTTTTAGAATAATTTCGTAAAATCGAAATAATTGTGAAAATAACAAAAGGACACGTATTTCACAATGTCACTATACGGACTCCGTACTTTGATGTGTAGGTTTGTAATGATAATATAGTTTGACTCAAATCATTAGCGAATAGCAAGATTGTTGAAATATGTTTAACAACTATGGTTTGCTACAACAGACTCGCTAATTGATGATCGATTGTTTACAACAGTTTCTTTTATTGAAATAAAATATAGAGACTCGAGGTTCCATAATAAAACCAATAGGGGCCCATATTATCAGAACAGAACAGAACAGAACAGAACATACACTTTATTTGCTCACATCAAAATGCATGATGCATGAGAAAAAAATAATACATCATAGTACTACTAATTACAAAGATCACATGACATCAAGCATCTTACGATTGATTTTAGTCGTAAATCATTCTATATTGTATTGTTAAATTATCGTAATAATAATAATGATGAGCCCTGAACTCTTCCTTCAGAAGCATTGACGTACAAAGATTATATTTAGAAAGTATGTTAACACATAGTTTGCAGTGCACTACGAGTATGTACGCACGAACGTGTGCTTGTCTCTACAGATTCCTTCGAAATGTCGGAATCCCAGAGGGGGGTCCAATAGGAATATTTTTACCTTAAAATAAAAAATATTCTAAGTTTAGATATCGGTATGATAATAAGGTAGTGTTATATCCATATGTAGATTTACATTTGTTAAAAAATTGAAAAGAATAGAACAGGGGCGGATCCAGGATTTTTCTAGGGGGGGACTAACTTTTGTTAGGGAGGGTCCAAACTTTCGAACCACAACCACATTATACATATTTTGCAGCATAA
Organism: Mactra quadrangularis; assembly: GCA_025267735.1. Classification (NCBI taxonomy): domain Eukaryota; kingdom Metazoa; phylum Mollusca; class Bivalvia; order Venerida; family Mactridae; genus Mactra; species Mactra quadrangularis. The sequence goes on from CM046298.1 coordinate 5,186,125, forward strand.
TGCAACATATTAATGATAAAAACTACATAACCATTAAATCTATGTTAAGCACCGCGAAAAGTTGCTTCATGCTACTTAAAAATGACTTACAGTCAAGAAATACACTAATGGAAGGGTACATTTTGGAAATTCTAGGGGGGGGGGTCCCCCTGAACCCCGCTAGATCCGTCTATGATAGAATAATAAGAAATAGAACAATACGTTTGCAAGATTTCTGGATTCGCAAGTGTATTGTCGAATGAGTTCATAGTGAAACTCGTCTGCTATAAATTGTCAGTTCTGGCTTCATTAACTTTAAACCAATACATAAATAGTATACGTGAAATACAAAGTATGTCTAATGCTTAACGACTAATGAAAATCCGAAAAAAAATATAGAATTTTCTGAACCCTAAACGATTTCTAGTCAAAGTACATTCTAATGCCTAACAGCATTTGGAACAACCTCGGCGATCATCTACGATCATCTTTTGAGAAGATCGCCGAGGTAGTTCCGAATGGCCCAACAGGAGACATTCGGAACTACCTCGGCGATCTTCTACACAGATAAACCTCGGATAGCATAAGGTGAAAAAGTAGATCTAGGAATTTTGGTTTCAGTGGTAATATAGTCTGAACTACACAGAAATACGACGTGTGAGACATTGTACCAATGAAATGATGTGATTAACAATGTTATTATTAAATGAAAAATGACAGTCGCCGGACCTTGTAACCTGGTTGTATTCGTACTACGTCTGATTTCCGAGGTATATCTTCGTAGATGATCGCCGAGGTTGTTCCGAATAAACAGGAGAAATATCATTCGGAACTCCTCGGCCATTCCCTACGAATTCATTCATGAAAGGTCGAGGGTGTTCCGAATGGAGAAATATGGAACCAGTAAAATGTTTTCTTGTCCGATCCTTCCGTATTTAATCTCCGGTTACATTCAACTTACATACAAGTTAATTAATTAGTTTCACTGAGTTCATTTAAGCCGGTGTCTATATAATCAAGTTTTCAGCATAGTTCTATCATCCAGTGAATTAAAGCGACTCGCTATCAGAAGTTATCATTCAGAGGCTTGGACAAAGCGTTTAATGACCATGATTTTAGTTCCTAGAATTTTAGACAAAGCGTTTAATGACCATGATTTTCGTTCCTAGTTTTCCAAAACAATAATGTTTGCTGTCTAGAATCTAGATCAGTCAAACCAAAGTACATGTGTACCGACGTTGCTACATATATAAAAGTATATAAATATTATTCTAAGGTAAAAACTAGCCAATGCGATGTATTTCATCAGTTCAGTTTTCTAAAAAATGCAGGGGTCCTCTTGGCATAGAAATTTTGTGCAGAGTGAAATAATTAAGTCAAACTTGTTTAACGAGACAGAACGTTTACTTACTAAAAGTTGCATCTTCAAAACAAACAAATAGCACAGAATTGCATTGTGACATATTTTAAGTTCATTTTAGGCCGTTTATCATGTATGTGCATATTAGACCTTAAAGTGCGTTGGACCCTTAAAGTGCAATGAACCTTAATGTGAGTTGAACCCCCGTCAAAGAGCATTGCTTCAGTGGTCCCTCCCGTTTGTGAACACTATTACAGAAATAAAATGATCAGCAAATAAGTATCATCTCTCTGTTCACCATACACCATAAAATAAAATAAAAACTAGAGTATAGATTTAAATGGACATAAGAAAATGTTACTATCACGTACATACCTGTATCACTATCCATTCCTCCTGATTCAAAGTCCATTCTCAGATCGGTTTCTAAGTAACCAGGTTATATGGCGATAATTACTAAGACTCCCTTTTTCACCAATCACAGAACGCGCGCGTCGACCATTTTCTTCATATCATAGTTTGCTGTCACTATTACAAAACAAATACCGTACAAGACTCAGCCTCGTGATTCTGTTCTCGATATTAACAAGTTCAGCATCTCAAGTTACTCATTACAACATAGATAGTTCATAGCGTCTATTGCCATGACAATTCTTTGAAAAAAAACCTCTTAACCGCATGTAATAGTGAAGAGTCGGTGATCGATGAACCAATAGTAAATTAATTCCAAGATTAGCATCCGCCTCCCACCAGAACTTACTTCAGAAATCCAGATATATTCGCAATAAAATTGTAATGCAATCGAATGTTTTTCTAAAAGTATACTTTTCAAACTATAGCCCCGGCGTTCAGAAGTTAATTCGAAAGCTTATTGATGAAGTACCGAACTGTCGGCTGCTCATTTAGAAGTGTATTTAAAATAAAATTCAAGAAAACAAAGTTATACTATCAGATTTCTAACTAATAACTGCACTGTATGATTTAGAATTTGTGGTAGGAGGGAGAGACGCCGTAGCAATCATTTCATGACTAAACTCCACGAAAATATACCCCGTCCGGCAATCTAATTAACTACAATGACCTAAGGGTAAGGCATTATAATTCTTCCTGATACGAATGAAGTATATTGTAACGATTATCTGCAATCGATAGCTGCATGTATATGTTTTGGGCTTCCGATTATGAATAAATGATCAACAACGATAATAAATCGGTTATCTGTCATATATATTTAAACACAAACACCTTGCACAACAGTTTTTCTTATCCACGCTTTACTTTCTGCATAACAATTGTTTTTATTCATAATATACTTCACACATAACTTGCTCACTTACTGCTTTAATTCAAATTTTACTTCACACACAATCTCACCAATTGCACTAGCTATAGTGTCCTTATTCAAATTTTACTTCACACATAACACGCACTATAACGGTCCTTATTCAAATTTTACTTCACACACAGCATGCACTATTTCTGCCCTCATCAAAGTTTACTTCACACATATTTCGCACTATCAACAGTTCGAATTCAAAATTCACTTCACACAAAGCATGCACTATAACGCACTTTATACAAATTTTACTTCACGCAAATTGCAGTCTAACTGTCCTTATTCAAATTTAACTTTACGCCAATTGCACTCTAACTTCCTTATTTAAATTTTACTTTACGCCAATTGCACTCTAACTTCCTTATTTAAATTTTACTTTACGCCAATTGCACTCTAACTGTCCTTATTCAAATTTTACTTTACGCCAATTGCACTTTTACTTCCTTATTCAAATTTTACTTTACGTCAATTGCACTCTAACTGTCCTTATTCAAATTTTACTTTAAGCCAATTGCACTCTAACTTCCTTATTTAAATTTTACTTTACGCCAATTGCACTCTAACTGTCCTTATTCAAATTTTACATTACGCCAATTGCACTCTAACTGGCCTTATTCAAATTTTACTCCACACATAACTTGCACTATAACTGCCCACATTCAAATTTTACTGCACACAAAAACTCACCAATTGCACTGGCTATAAGTGAGTTTGTTCTAATTAAAATTTTACTTCCCACACAACTTGTACTACAATAATTCATATTCAAGTTTCAGTAAAATATGGAATCAATAAAATAATATCAAACGTTAAAATGAACGCTCAGTTTTAATATCTATATCAATATTGGTTGAAACAATGTAAATATACATGAGGTCGCCATGAAAGCCATGTCTAGTTATTACTGGATATGAACTGTGATTATCTATATGTATTAGGCTTCAGAGCTGACGATCTGGATCGATTCTGTTATGACAAAGTATTTCTGCTACCTGAGAATAATATCGATTTCTTAGAATTTATATAAACCAACAATAATACTAGTTACAGACTGGATGTTGATAAAGTTCAACCGGAACGGGATTGGCATTTGTTGTTTGTTGTTTACATTCGGAACAGCACGGCGGTTTTCGGTGAAATTATTCATCGGACAATTCGGAACACCTCGACCATTCATTTAGATTAATTGAATGATTATGATGATAATCATCGTGTTGTTATTAGTAAACGGCGATTTTATAGAAAAGTTAAACGTAAAGCAAAATTTGATTACAGTGTAAAACAAAAGCAAGAGTTACATAATGCTGCGAAGAAACAACCAAAACAGTTTTGGAATTTTATTAAAAAGTTTAAGAAAAAATGTAAAACGAACAGTAATTTGACATTAGACGATTTTCATAATCACTTTAAAACTATGTTTTCTGATCCAAATGTCTTTTCTGATCATGACGTCGAAAATGTAATTGACGAAACCAGTGCACCCAACCATGTCGAAATTTTAGATAATGATTTTACTGTTAATGATGTTTTAAAAGCAATAGATCAGCTTAAGCGTGATAAAAGCCCTGGGGTGGATCTTATATTAGCTGAAATTTTTATTGATGCTAAATTTCTTCTTGCCCCCATATTATGTAAATTGTTTAACCATGTATATAATACTGGAATCTATCCCGAAGAATGGACTAAGGGTGTGCTGGTCCCCGTCCCTAAAAAGGGAGACCCTAATAATGTGGATAATTTCAGAGGGATAATGCTTACTAGTATATTTTCAAAACTATTTTCTATACTGTTGGACGTAAGAGCCCGTTTATTTGTTGAAAACAATAATATTTTAACTGACTATCAGTTTGGATTCCGCCATAACCGCAGTACTGTAGACTGTATTTTTGTTTTACAATCTATTATTAATCGTATAGTACATCATGAAAGAAAAAGCCTCTATTGCGCTTTCGTCGACTTTAAAAAAGCATTTGACATGGTATACAGAAATGGTATATGGTTTAAACTAATGAATTATAACATGTCCACTAAGTTTTTAACTATGTTACGTAGTATGTATCAATCTGTAAAAATATGCGTTAAACTTAACAATAACTTAACTGAATACTTTGATAGTTATATGGGGGTTAAACAGGGTGAGACATTGTCACCTCTTCTTTTTTTACTTTTTATAAATGACATGGAGTCTTGTCTTTTCGATAATGATGCAGACTTAGTCAGTTTAGACCAATTACAAATATTTATACTGCTTTTTGCTGATGATACCGTCCTTTTTTCATATTCTCTCACGGGCTTACAGTTACTGTTGAATAATTTGCACACTTATTGTTCTAAGTGGAATATTATTGTTAATACATCAAAAACTGTTGTGATGTGTTGCAAATTGGGCAATAAACGCAAAAACTTTGATATCTATTATGGAAATATCAAATTGAATATTGTTGATAAATTTTGTTACTTAGGTGTTGTACTATCATCAAATGGTAAATTTTACAATACACAGAAATCATTATCTGAACAAGCATTGCGTTCTATATTTTGTATTAAATCAATTTTTCAGGTTGTCTCCCTTGGTGTACTTGAAAAAATTAAACTATTTGATAGTATGGTATTACCAATTCTTAACTACGGTTGTGAAATTTGGGGGTTTCATAAAAGTCCTGACATTGAAAAAGTATATATCAAATTTTTAAAATATGTATTAAATGTGAGATACCAGACAACTAATGTTACTGTATTTGGCGAACTTGGTAAAGTACCCTTAGATGTTGTAAGGAAAGAACGTATTTTAAAGTATTTTTTTAAAATAGTAAATGCCAAGAACTCACTTATGTATAAAACATTTATGTATGATAAAGCAAATAATGTTACAAATTCTTGGGCAGGTGATGTTAAGAACTTGTTGAACGATCTAGGATACTCATACATATGGGATACTATGGATTTTTCACGTTCCCAGTTGAACAATATTATACAATGTTTATACAGTCAATATTATCAACTATTTTTCTCTTTTTTAGACAACATGCCTAAATTGAATACCTACAAACTATTTAAAAATAATTTTGAATCTGAAAAATATTTATCTTGTATCAAAAATGATAATCATAGAATTGCTTTAACTCGTATTCGTTGCTCTGCTCATAAACTTGCCGTAGAAGAAGGGCGTTATAGAAATATTGACAGAGCCGATAGAAAATGCATTTTTTGCGATATGAACGTAATTGAAGATGAATACCATTTTATTTTAATCTGTCCTATGTACCGTAATATTCGCAAAGAATGCCTACCCAATTATTATAACCATTGGCCAACTATTCAAAAATTACGAAATTTAATGTCCTCAACAAGTACCAGTCTAATTTGTAAATTAGCAAAATATATATATCTTGCTAATAAAAAACGATCTTCTTTACTAAACCAAGTGAATACATAATAAGTTTACAATTTAATTTTGTTGATATCTTGTTTTGCTTGGAGTTTTTTTTTTTTTTTGTCTACCTTTTTGTCTAACTTTCTAACGATTCTTTGTTTTTTCAATTAAAAGTACTGCTTTAAGATTCACATTCTGTACTCATACTCTTCTCAGTGATGTATCATTATTCAAATATTACTTTATTCTTATACATGTTTGTTCATATATATTCCTTATGATGTATGGTCATAAATATTAATTTACATGTATGTATGTATGGTTTTGCCGCCAACTGACGGCAGAAAAGCACGTATGTGCTTAATTGCTGAAATAAATATATTTGTATTGTATTGTATTGATTATTCCTAGTAAATGACCGAGGAGTTCCGAATGTTGGCAGTTTTTTTTTCAAGTTATAAGGCCCGGCGAATAACACTGTGGCAAGTAGTGCTATTATTGTCCATACATGTATATATGGACGTGCTAAGTAAATATCAGCAAACAAGTTGGTGGTCTGCTATTCTGCTAATAAGCCACAGTATAGCATTATGAATCTTTATTCCTGCACATGGCCTAGAATGATCTATGTACACATTGAAACACGACTAGCTCTCATCTCTATGCAGAAATACAAAGTTTTTTATATGGAATATATATTTTTTATGGAACTCTCGTAAAAACACGTAAAAAGCGTTTGAGGATTAACTTAAGCTTGTAAGCTAACTAAGCCAATACCAATTCTGGAACCGGTACCAAGTACCGATATACAGTCCTAGTAAGAACTACTTAATTGCTTTTGTTTTCAGATGTATATTTGCGTAGAAAATCGCCGATGTTTTCCGAAAAAGTAACTTTGGACCATTTGATCACTCGTTATGTCCACACTGGGTAACATACACTGATTGTTTCGGTGGATATAACTGACATTTAAAATAAAGAAATGAAATGATTATAGTCATTTGCGATTCTATATGAGGCGGTTTGCTCACTCCTTCGCTGGTTTTCTAGCGTTTTAGTCACGTGATATGCCAATCACATGGAAAGATATAATTATATAGTTCCAAAACACACAATATTCTCAAGATATAATATAAAGAATAGATAATTATATACAAATATAAGTAAGTATAGGGTAATAGCCACTTTCATTGTATTTTGTTATCTATAAAATTATATGTTCTTGGTCGGAAACATTCGTGACGAAAATCAACGTATTTCGTTTTCCATAAATATTAACATAATGATATAAGTCCAGGGAACCAGGGTATGACAGAAACAGGTACATGTAACCAGTCATTAAATAAGTAAGAGTTTTTTCCACATTCAGGATACTTTTGATATCATCCTTATATACAGCATGAATAATCTTAAGACGTGGGTTTTTCCTTCCATGCTTTCCCTTAAAAAATATTCTTTTTATACAAATTGTTGATGAACGAAAGAGATCATACGAGATAATAAAGCCGCCAAACTAGTCTGGATTACCTGCCCCTTACCACTATCGTTATCGGGTCAGGCAAGCCGTAATCATGGCGGCCTCCGCAGTTATTATTCAGGTATTACGTTTTCTTGATCTTGCATGATCATTTGCTGACGATAGTTACTGAAGTAGGAGTTCGATAATATATAGGTCATTCGATTTCGATTTTTTTCTGATTACTCGTATATTTAGCGAACGATTTACACAAACATGTCTCACTTGAACACAATTCGGACGTGGATTAGTCTCGTTAGAATTTCGGATACTTTATTTAGCATAAATGTTACCGAACAACTAAAAATGTATCCCTCGTAATTCTTGTACAATGATCCTTTGATTTAAGCCTGTGTAGTGAGAAATGTTCATTGGAAACATATTAATCCAATACCTAATTCACTACATAGGGCGCGGCCATTATTATGCTTTGCCTGACGTACTTTTACCTGAAAATGTACGACTGGGAACCAGGTAACCGGCTTAACATGAATATTGAATCTGTCTTTAAACCAAACTTTCTGTCTATTGCCTATATTATCATTCATGTGTTAGGAAAATAATTAAACATTTATTTAGTAATGTAGTTTGTCCAGTTACTTTTTTGTTGAGAGGTTAAATGATATTCGAGACCCCTTTGGAGATCTTCTACGCAGACAGACGAGGAAAATCGCCGAGAGCTCCGATTGGTTAAATGAGTACAGTGTAAAGTCGCGTAGACACGGTCGACAAGTCTAAATATCCAAACAACCGTTCTATCCGACTGTTATTGCACTACATATTCAATTATGATCTTAATTGACTTGTCATTGAAATTGATTGACAGGAATGAAGAAATTTTAGAACACAAACAAGTATGTACATGACAAGAAGCTTGTCAAACTACGAGACACAGAGTTTGTTTACTAACCAGCTGTCTCGAGTAAAAACACTATACCCGGTCACGTGACGAAATGAAACAAGCAGGCCACATTCGAACAAACATTTTTATTGTGCTCAGCAAAATGGTCATCATAGTCATTGCAAATACAATAATTAGCATTAATTAACATTAGTTTCTGGCCAGGAACATAATGTGTTGGTAAATAAAAAAAAGTAAAACAATATCATGGATTTTTGTATATTTGTTTAACCGACTGTTCATGTAATGGTAATATGAATACATTACTTCTGTTTTTCTGGGGACATACATTGACAATTTGACCGACAGCAAAAAAAAAACAAATTTAAAAACAATGTAGCCTAAGTGCATGCTATTTTCTTTCCATTTTCACCATTTCCTCGTCAAGCTGAAATTCCAAATACTTCGGCCGATGTATTCCAGAGAATTTGAAACTGTAAGAAGTCCGTCCGTCCATATTGGTAATATGTACAATTTTGCAGAGTAGTTATGCATATACGTTCGAAATAAATTGGTCACAACTTTGCTTTTTGTATTTAAGAACAGTTACATCAAATATGAAATTGTTTACACAAACTTATTTATTGCCGCCAGATTCCATTCTCGTACCCAGAGTCTAGTAGGATCCTCAATATAACCTCAGGGTACGAGAATGCCAGATTCGTGACGGCGTTAAAAAAGGCATGTGCAGCCATTGATTCAGATATTTTTCAGAGGGGGTGAGCGAAAATATAGGTCACTTGCAAGAACTTTCAGTATAAATAAAGTCTTTCTTTGCATTAAAAATAGTAAAATAAATATTGCTCTTACTCTTGCATACTTCCATCAAGATCAGTGATTTATACATCAAAATGTTCCTTAAGAAACATACTATGTACGTGATGCTGGTAATTAATTCAGATGAAAACGTTTAACGAAAGATTCATTTGCAAAATTGATGCTGTAAAAATGACAAAAATACTAAAAGACATAAATAAAGAAATCCTTACAAACTTATTTAACATTAAATCATTTATAGAATATTATAGTTTATATTCCAATGAAGGTACTATAATATCTATAATCTAAATAAGTGTTAGAATTAAACTAAGCGACAAATGATAAGCATTTTGACAGATACAATTGTAATGGGTATTCACGATCTGTTTCTACTTTCACTTTAGTATTTCTACGTCTAATGTCACATCAGATGGAACATATTTCTAAACACTATTTAAAGAAAAGCGTTTTGGAAGCCAGAACAAAGGTTATCTTAAAGAGTAAAATATATTATGCTACTGTTTTCCTTGGGACCCGATTGGCCATTTTCACGCTTGTTTATTTCCTTATGTTGGTCAGCCGGCCGACATATTAACAATGACTTGCAATATATATAAGAAAATTTCGAAATGTAACAACCTATCAAAATATAGAAATATACCAAGCGTTTGACGTACACAGACGTGCACTGTCATAAATAAAGCGCATTAAGACGTGCAAACCATAATAAACAACAATAAAAATATAATGATCGCTCGGGTATTGTTGACAGTCGAGAACGAGCCAACGTACATGAGTAATAAATATATATAGTAATTAATTTATATTGTCGTCGTAAAATGATTATATAATAAAAACAATATATAATGAACCAGACATGTATGTTATATATAATACATGTATTTTCACCATGTTACATATTGTTTTATGTTATATTATGTAATACGCGACAACTGAAGGGTTTTAGGAAAGGTATATAAGTCTTCTGTGAACTGGTCATCATTGCACTAGCCCACCAAGGACCTTAGCCCGCTAGAACTTATTGATTGAGGTAAGGAAAATATATTTATTATTTTTTATTTATACCAATATGCACATGCATGATTTCATGGTTAATATTTATATGTATTCTTTTTGATTTTCTATTTGATATGTATTATTCGATATGCGGACATTTGTATTATTTATTAATTTCTATTTCAATTGCCTTGTTGCATTGAAGACACAAAACAAACTAATGAATTCGAGCTTATATCTTTCTCGTACCCCGAGGTTATCAAGATTCTCGATCTAGTATTGAGAATCTTGATAGCCCCTGGGAACGAGAATGGCTTATATGTACACTGGACATTTTGCATTGTTGTGTTGCGTTTAGTTCTAAAGACAAATACTCCATAACTCGTTGTACGATGCACGTAAAAATTTACTTGTTAAGTCGATGTACATTTTGTGTTTATTAAATTTCGAATGTCCAGACATTGGACTGTTGATTTTGAATTCTTTTTAAAAAATATAAATGTCTATTTATTTATATGAATGTCCATTTATTCATCATGTTATTATGCATTCATAATGCATTATGCACTAATGTGTGTTTGTGTAATGGTGTTCATTGCCACTTAAACTTAACAATTCTAATATATATTTGTATGTTCCGTGCAATGATCGAATTATAGCTCGCATACTCGCAAAATGCGAGTGGATTTTGAAAAGTGCGAGTATTTTTTATTTTAACTCGCATCGCAAACTTTCGCGAGTTGAAATCGTTGCAAAATATTTCTGTATGAATCAACGAGGCTCAAATCAGCATTGAAACGGTCAAGTAGATTGATAGCATTAATTTCAGATTCACAGAAAATAACAAGTTCGATTTTATTTCTCTATCCCACAATAATGCCCTTGTTCTATCTGTAGTAAATTTAGAACAATGTTGTATTTACATTGCATATATGAATAGTTATTATTTATGCCAAAACATTTTGGGAAAAAAATGCGATTTTCTTCAAATTTTGCGAGTTGAACTACAATCAACTCGCACAAAGCAAGTCGAGTATTTTTGTTAAATTCGAACCCTGGTTTCGTGCCTTTACCATTTTCCCCTTCTAAATTAACTCGCTGTTAGAAGATCCATAATGATGTTACATGCCTACTGTGGTTTGATGTTCATATTTAGAACTATATAGTTCGTTTTTTCTAAACTGCCAGTTTGAATAATTTCATGGTGACTGAATACACAATATTGCAATATTAAGATTGTTAGACAACGAACAATTTTAACACAGGAAGTCACCGAGAAATAATCATACACTGACAGTTGAGAAAATGAACTATGCTACTTTCTGAACTGTTCTTTTTTAGAAAATGTTATTATTAAAGGGAGACAAAACGGATAGAAACTACATTTATATAATTTACAGTTATTTCCCTTTGATCGTAAGACTACTAAGTGTAGACAAATAATATCGAACACATTTTTTCAGTGAATCTTTGATAAAAGATACAACATTCCTTAAATTTTCGTGAAGTTAAAGACATCCCTGAGTGAAATATCGTTAGTTCATCCCATCGTTTCAATGCTGATTTGAGCCTCATTAGTTTATTAGTATATTTTTTGCGGCGTTTTCATTTCACAAAAAATGAGAGTTAAAATAAAATTTACTCGCATTTGTACGCTAGCTTAAATTCGAGCCCAGGGCATATCTTAAATTCTTAATGCCAAATGTGTTCAGAGTAAAATTCTAGTATAAAATGACTGGCTCGTAACATGTTGTTCTTTTATCATTTCAGCCATGTTGAAAACTGTTGCATTATTACTTCTCGGCGTGATTGCCGCCAATGCCTACTACAAGAAACCCATACATTATAAGAAAGGGTTCGGCGGTGGTTTTGGAGGATTTGGCGGTGGTGCCGGTGGTATAAGAGGTGGCATCGCTGGCTACAGTCGTGGTTATGGCGGTGGAGGGGGCTTTGTCAGCAGAGGTTATGGAAAGGGATACGGTGGCTTAGGTGGAAGCATCGGAAGTGGTTATGGCGGTGGACACAGTGGTTACGGCGGTGGTGCCGTTGCTGGTTACGGTGGTTACGGCGGCGGTGGTTTGAAAGGAGGTCAAGGTAAGATATATTACGTTTGTACTTTGTGATGTATTGTAAATTTCTTAATATAGTATTTCTTGTTCACGATCGTTTAGGTTAGTTTACACCGGCCAGCGTACATAACCTAATTTTCCTGGACCCTTGTCTATAACTAGTATTCATCTACCCTTCTACAAGGCCGGAATCTTCTCCATATACATTATCTATGGAGGAAAATAAAAATTATTATCAAATTTCTATGGAAGGGTATAACCGCCCTAGTATGGATTCGAACCTTCGAAATTCCACGAGCTCATGCTATCAAATGCGCACCATAACTAAACTCGTTCCGCTGAATAGATCAAAGAACTTCATGGTCCTAAATTGCTAATAATGTTATTATGAATTTATTGTTTTGATACATATTAAAGTCATTCGGAACTCCTCGGCCATTCACGAAGAATAATATTCATTCAATGATAGATCGAGGTGTTCCGTATGCTATTAATGCCTATAATAACTTGGCTAAATATAACATGTTTATATTCTTCCAGGAATCGGCGGTGGCTTCGGAGGCATCGGAGTAGGTTATGGTGGACGCGGTGCAGGTTATGGTGGCATCGGTTACTATGGTGATGATGATGATGATTATTACAGATTTGGGGGTGCTGCTATTGGGGGTGGTATTGCAGGATACGGACGTGTTGGAGGGGGTTACAGCAAAGGATACAAGAGTGGCTATGGAGGCGCTATTGGAGGCGGAGCTATCGGTGGAGGAATTTACGGAGGCGGGGCTATCGGCGGAGGAATTTACGGAGGCGGTGCCATTGGCGGAGGAATTTACGGAGGCGGTGCTATTGGCGGAGGAATTTACGGGGGCGGTGCTATCGGCGGAGGAATCTACGGAGGCGGTGCTATCGGAGGCGGGGTAATTGGAGGTGGTCATGGTGGTTATCAAAAATATCCTAGTTATGGAAAGAAATTTGGTGGTCATGGATATGGAGCCGGTATTGGAGGTTTTCAGTAAGTGATGTAGATTTTTTCATGTACTAAGTTTGACGTAGTGTCAACACAAGTTAGGTCACCCTACAGCGGTCAGCGCTACTAACCTGGCTTTTCTGGACCCTTGTCTATATCCAGGGCTCACATACACTTCCACAGGACCGCAACATGTTCATTAACATTATTAAAGCTTTTAGATATTTTTTTCCGTAATATTGCTTGATAAATATATTTGATGCCCGATTTGCATTTATGTCTTGCTAACTGTACTATTATTAAAATGAAATTAGTTATGGGACAATACTTCAACGATTTATAAATTCAAAGAAAGTTTCTAAGATTTAAATGTATTCAGGACTGTACTAACTGTATAGTTAGACTGAAGCAGAAATATTTGCTTTGATAAAATCCCCTGTGGACAAATACTGTTCCAGTACTTTAATGTAGGGGCAGTGGTCGAGTGGTAAGGTGCGTGCTTAAGGATTGTGAGGTCCCGTATTTGAATCCCACTATAGGGGCTCTGCTATTGCTAATTTTTCTTAAAAAAGAAATTTTCCTAAAGTTGTTCAACTCCATCAAGGTGTAAATGTATTTATGAGGGATTACCGGCCTGAAAGTGTTTGTTTGTTTTGGTTTTACGGCGCATCAACACAGAAAGGTCCTATCGCGCGCCTGAAAGTGTTTTAATGGTCATGGCCACTCATGGGTAATCGTACACAATCGTTAAGACGGCCGAACATGTATATATTGAAACAGACTTTTCTCCGCCCTGAAACCTTTTAACCTCTGTAGCAATTTCTCTAATTTGCATGTTATTCAAATTATTATGTTTTCTTTCATTGTAGGCGTGGCTATGGAGGATATGGAAGCGGTGGCTTCGGTGGTTATTCCAAGAAATCGTTCGGTGGCGGTTATTAAAGAGTTCCATTTTCATTGAAATTGTTTTGTTGCATACATGTTTTCAAACACACAAAAAACTATTATACTTAAATAAATTAAATTATGAAAGCATATCTTCTGTTTCGTGTTATTTTCTATGTTTATCTTTATAGTTCGTACAAAATAGCATTATATGTTAATGTAAACATTAAAATGAACCAATCTATTATAAAGGTAAGACAGTATTGAAAATCAAGATTGTATATTTTATTTTAACAAATTAGTGAGGCGGATACGCCACCGCACTATTAGTTAATCATTTCTAATGGTAGAAATCTTATCATTACACAAACAAGACACTCATAAAACAGTTTCAAATAATTACTTTACAATATTTTATTGTCATCCTGAGCACCCCCTGTCGTGGATTGGTTCATTGTATTGTTTACATAAACAGGGTTTTGTTTTTGTACTATAAATAATAGTTTTGTTCTTCGTTTTACATGCTGCCATGGGAAATCCCAACTGGGCTACCTTGCGTAATAAAGTAAAAATAAATTCGGCAATATCCAAATTTATTAGTGAACAAGAAAAAACACTGTCTTCGAATTTGTAATGTTTAATACAGGAATATGTTTACGACAGTACGTTTTTTTGGAGTTATGTTGAAACACATCTTGTAATTGTAGAATCTTCAGGGCCAGAAACTGATAGAAACGCAAAATCTGAAAATAAGACAAAATTAGTCAAACTAATAACGTCACTACCTCAAAATTATAATCTCAATAAGCCAGAACTTAAATACAGTATAACCTGCATTAACAACCACCTGCTATCAGCGGTCACCTACTGTAAGCATCTGGCTTCCTCACTACGAATATCACTCTATTTTGCACCTGTCATAAGCAGCCGCCTGGTGTATGTGGCCAGTAGTCACCTATTTCCTTACAAAATCGTAATTTCGCAATTTCAGTTTTAGAAAGTTTTTCTAGAGCTACGTTTACGACTGTGTGTTATTCACAGACTGTCGTTGGACAGTATTTGCGAATTGCGTCACATAGTTAATGTATACAAGTCACTCAGCACATTGATTGCGTCATGAAAACAAAGGTCAGTTGAATGTGACCCCTATTATGAAGTAGCACGATCCAAAATTAGCAAGTATGAAAATGCGACACATGTGGTGTAATTTAGCATAAAAAATACGTGACTTTACAATGTGGTTTACGTGACGTCACATTTGATGTCGATCCATGAACAAATAAGTGTGACGTAAAGTTCAAGGGGCATTATTCATATTGAATTTTGAATCTGGGGTTAACGCCGCGTAAACACAAGTTGGGGTTATTTTACGACAACGAGCGAACCTAACCTAGCTCTCCTGGAACTTGTCAATAACCAGTACTCACCTACTCTTCCACAATGTCGGCAAACTCTCCATATATCTTACAAATAAAGGATAATTAACATTCTATTCAAATTTCCATGCCGCCCTAGATGGCATTCAAACCCGTACCTCCTTCGGGGCATTAGATTCGATATCCCCGGTGTGCTACTAACCGCGCGTCCGACACTTCATATTACAGGTGCGATAATTGACAACGGAAACGTATAAGGACCTCCACATATCTAAAGTTTCACGTCATGTCACTTCGTTTTTTCTCGATTCGAAACCCGGGTCAATAGCACTGTTGGTAGCGCGCCGGGATTCGGAATCTCGTGTCCCGAAGGGGGTACGGGTTGGAATCCCACCCGGGGAGGTTATAACCTTCCATGAAAATTTTACAAAAAATGTAAATTTTCCTCCATTGATTAGATAATATGGAGAAGTTTGCGGCCTTGTGGAAGGGTAGGTGAGTACTGGTTATAGACAAAGGTCCATGAAAGCTAGATTAGGTGCGTTGGACGTCGTAAAATGACCTAAATTGTGTTGACACGGCATTAAGAGAACTCATTCACAGATTTTAACTCCAAATCAACTTTTTCTAAAACTATCAAAATTGTATGGAAATATTTTAGAAGCAGGAAAGTAATGTTCTGATAATGACAATTTTAGTGTTAATTGTCGTACAACCAGATATGATGGTGTTTCATATAGTAAATATCTACCCCGTATGTCACGGTGTAGACACTTTTAGAGCATTTTTGTGACTTGTATTGTTTATTCCTTGCTTCATATAGGTCAGTTTTTCTTAAAATAATAAGAACTGATATTTTGCAACAACTACAGACATTGAATGGTATATTTTGAAATTATAGAAAAAATAAACCAAATCTGTGAACTAGTACCTTTAAACCCCATTAAAAATCTGAATTCGACCAAAAACATCCAATGAAGACGTGATGATTAATGCGAAATACGTACACGTTTTTAATTAATAAGAATAGATTTTTGTCGAAGTGATAAAACAACAATAAGCATATCGAGAAAAGTTAAGTTGCAATGCCTGAAACGATGAGCAGAAAGATCTTATAAATGCAAATGAAAATAAGTCGACATATCGCGAAACATCTCATCAACTGCAGGCACTGATACGTTTCCGTAATTGACAAATAAATTTATCAACGGTTTAGTAATATATAAGAAAAATCATTCTAACATAGGCACGTGCGTTTTCACTCTTTATTTCATGTGACGTCATCTATGCTTTATTATTCAACAAAATATAGCTCGTGACGGCTGTTGAAATTTTACTCCCCACGTTAAATGCGCAAAGCCGAAAATGGCGCCCGAGTTTATAAAGGTTGACTTTTAAAATTTGGTTTCTATTCTATAATTAAGATTTTAATATTTTTTGTTCGGAATAAGAAACACCTATCCGTGAGAATTGTGTAAATAAATGCTATTTTCGGCCTTTGCACTGGGGTGGATTTCAACAGCATGACGTTTCTGACAGTTAAAATAGTTCTATAAATATATCTTTTCTACGGATGTATTTTACGATGTTAGAATCGAAATAACTTACAGTTGTCTATATTTTGTTGTCTAATAAAATATAGGCACTCGTTTGATGCGCTTATTAAATCACTCGTGCTAAAGCACTCGTGATTTAATCATACGCGCATCACAACTCGTGCCTATATTTTATTAGACAACAAAATATAGACAACTGTAAGTTATTTCTTAAGTATAACCTCTCTTGAACAACACCCAATGGGAGAGACTTAAATGTGTTGTTGTTCAGAGGTTGTTGCTCTGCAGAGGTAATTTTCAATTATGCCTCAGTCCCATAAAATCGTGGCTTGTTGCGGACCCGTACGTGCAGACAGTCGTAGACCGTGGGAAGCCTTGTGTATTAAGGTGACGGTAGGTACATGGTACACAAGAACACACCCGTCCGGAGCCGTAGCTGGAAGATATGCATGTTTAATCCATACTTGGCCACCATTTTGTTCACGGTTTGACTCTAAAACTGATAGGTGTATCCAGGGCTCATCTCACGGTCCCTAGTAAAAACGTAACAGTGCGTACGGGTACGCAAGAGTTCGTACGAGTCCTTGCGGAACTTGATCGCACGGCGCCCGTACGGTGCCCTCACGGCTATTTTTATGTTTATGGGACTGTAGCTTTAGAATTACACCTAAGGGAAATATCAGAAACTGTTGTTATGCAGAGGATTTTTTCTGTAGAGGGCCACTCTGCAGAAGTTATACTGTATGTTCAATTCGACATTTTCGTTATCTCGACTTTTAGACTTGGCCATATCGATATCTCCAGATTTAACTGTAGTTATTAATACATTGGTTAAGAATACTTACTTGGAGTCGTATATTATACCGGATCGCATTCACAGATGAATTTGTAGCTGGACCCACAACTTCTGGTTTCCATTGTCCACGAACCAGAGGAGTCCTTTACAGACATACAGTTTTGGTTATTCCCTCCAGAGGGCTCACCACTCGCCCAGGTTATGTCTAAAACGACAAAATACACTTGACGAAACTTTTAAGAACCCCGATTTCCATATTGTAGGAAATTTTTATTTTTCAACATTTATGTACGATCGCTGGAAATGTGTATAAAACCATACTGTCGTCTGCTTGCATTGTTTTCATGTTTCTAAACTGATGCAAAACCGATTTTGCCGAGTGTGTGTTGAAAAGCGGATATGAGAAGATTTCCAATTACTTTGATTTGACAGAAAAATAGCAATTAGAAATCTTATCTCTGCAGGGGATGCACCATCTTGCAAAATACCTATGGCAATTCCGCGTTCTTGTAGCGACAGTCGAGCCATTTCTTGATTTTTCGTTGTGCATATCATCACACTAATGATTTTCACCATAACTGACCACTTGTGATTTTTACACAATAAGCATGTGCCTATTTCGGTTTTTCAACACATGCACGACGAAACCGGTTTTGTATCGATGAAGAGGCATGAAAACCATGCAAGCAGACGGCAGTTCATGGACCTTACCATACTTTCGTTGAGTATATACACAAACAACAATAAAAATAATAAACCATATTTATAGCTTTGTAACTATAAACCTTCGCAGACTGAAGCGTTATATTAAATCTATATTATGGTTTGGTAAAAGTGCCATCAGGGTATAGGTGCTTTTTGTGTGTCACATAATACTAAATATTCATGAAGTGGTCTACTAAACGCGGTTGTATCCCTTGTATAAATGTATATATACGATATGTTTAAAATCAAAGGAAGGTCACATGACAACTCTCTGTGATAATTACGACCAAACTTTGACGATGTACTCCGATATCAGTATCGAGCATAAATGCTACATTCGTATTCATATTGAATGAATATTCTTGCATAAAGTTCTGATCGGGGTTAAATTTTACAGACTTTAATGCAGAAAACTTATGTACTAACCGCTCCATGTCTCTCCTGTGGGGATTTTCACCCAGGTATCCTCAACTATAGCATCTACAGATCCGAAAAATACATTACTGTCAGTGACTGAAAAAAATAACGGATTAATTTACTGACAGTGACTGAAAAAAATAACGGATATATTTACTGTCAGTGACTGAAAAAAATAACGGATATATTTACTGTCAGTGACTGAAGAAAATAACGAATTAATTTACTGTCAGTGACTGAAAAAATAACGGATATATTTACTGTTAGTAACTGAAGAAAATAACGGATTTATATACTGTCAGTGACTGAAGAAAATAATGGATATATTTACTGTCAGTGACTGAAGAAAATAACGGATATATTTACTGTCAGTTACTGAAGAAAATAACGAATTAATTTACTGTCAGAGACTGAAAAAATAACGGATATATTTACTGTTAGTAACTGAAGAAAATAACGGATTTATATACTGTCAGTAATCGAAGAAAATAATCCTGTAATGACGTCATTTCTCCAGAAATAACGTCATTTCTCCTGTAATAACGTCATTTCTCCTGTAACAACGTCATTTATCCTGTACTGACGTCATTTCTCCTGTAAAAATGTCATTTATCCTGTACTAACGTTATTTATCCTGTACGGACGTCATTTCTCCTGTAAAAACGTCATTTATCCTGTACTGACGTCATTTATCCTGTACTGACGTCATTTCTCCTGTAAAAACGTCATTTATCCTGTACTGACGTCATTTCTCCTGTACTGACGTCATTTATCCTGTACTGACGTCATTTATCCTGTAATGACGTCATTTATCCTGTAATGACGTATATTTTATCAAAATAACAGTAAACAATATACATCACTTCAACATTATACATGATAGAAAAAAGTATATCTTACTTGAATTAGAACTCATGAACGTTTTTAACTGGGTCCGTTTGTCAGCAGTGTCCGGTACAGCAAGATTGCATAGAGCCGCAGTACAATAACTCTAAAATGAGATTAAAAAAATCAAGTCCAATCAAATACCTGGTAATAGTCACGTGATCTCAGGGATGTTAATCAAACAGTCTCGTTTTCGTCAATTTCTTGCAGCAGCAAAAAAACATTATAGAATAGAATAGTGCAATAAGTAACTATAGTATAACAATCGTTTGTCAAAAAAATGCCCCCAAAAAGCTTATTTGGGAATTAAAATAAATTAAGATAATTTCATACATTTATACTTCAAACAAAATGAATCCTTCACAGCGCCGAATATCTTTTTTAAAGATATTTCTTGTTATGTATATTTGAAATACTGTGATAGAAGAAGAAGAAGAAGATTTTATTTTCAGATCAATAGGTCAATAGACCCGCATGAACATACAATGAATTTCATAAAATATACAATCACGTGACAATGACATTACATGTAATCAATAACATACAGTTGAAAAAGAGAGAACATTCGAGATCAATGTACACTTAAATATATATATATGCAGTGTAGTACTTTTGTATAAAGCTATAAAGGATTGATTTTATGAAAATTCAATCAAACTTGAGCAGGTATCACAGTTAACAAAGGTTATAAAGGTAATATATCATATATTATAAATTATATCGAAATATCTTAGACAGATACGCAGGAGAAGGTGACTTATACTTGTTTTGTATCGCTGTTGTAAGCAGAAACGAGTTGCTTGTGGGATATCACACATTTGTACATATTTACCGACAAAATAATATCAGTACTTATATATGATACTCGTAATTGACATATACCAAAAATAATATCAGTACTAAAATATAATACTCGTAATTGACATATACCAAATAATATCAGTACTAACATATAATACTCGTAATTGACATATACCAAAAATAATATCAGTACTAAAATATAATACTCGTGATTGACATATACCAAATAATATCAGTACTAACATATAATACTATATAGAATAGTTTTTTACCGTAACAATACTTTAATTAAATGATTTACAATTAAATATTAATTGTGGCAAATTGACACTAAAAAGAAAGGGTTAAATCAGAGTAATCCAACTGATAGGACCTACCTATTTGAAGAGTATACTAGGGGAAATAACTGACTTATGTCCCTTATTTGCATAAAACACCATATTTTACCACATTCAAATAATATTACGTTTTTAGACCTAGATATGGACATACTTACAAAAGCTTCGGCGAATTTAGCAGTTGACTTGCTTGCTATAAAACAATATGAACCTTGAGCCGTTGAACCAGTTGGACCTGATGAATAAACACAATTATGCATCAACGATACGTATTGTTTAATTGTATTCAACTGTCAGTGGCGCATACATTAACCCCGCTGATTTAAATACTCAACATAGCCTTTCCGTTACCCATCGATAAAATAATTACTGGTATACATTTTGTACATAAATATAGAAATGTGGAGATATAAATGGTACGGAGCCCCTAAAGTGACATTTTGAAATACTTATTTTATTATCACAACTATTTCGTTTAAACGTAATATTATTTCGAAAAAAACGAAATAATTATTTCGAAAAAACGAAATATTATTTCGAAAAAATGAAATAATTATTTCGATTTAACGAAATAATATTACGTTTAAACGAAATAATATTTCGAAAAAAAACGAAATAATATTTCGGAAAAACGAAATAATTATTTCGAAGAAACGAAATTATTATTTCGAAAAAAAAGAAATAATTTTATTTCGAAAAAACGAAATAATTATTTCGATTAAACGAAATAATGTTACGTTTAAACGAATTATTATTTCGAAAAAACGAAATACATTGTATTTCGAAAAAAAAACGAAATAAGTATTTCGAAAAAACGAAATAATATTACGTTTAAACAAAATAGTTGTGATAATAAAAAGTATTTCAAAATGTCACTTTAGGGGATTCGTAAAATGGAGAAATGTGCTTGACATGAGTTCTAGTTTAAAAGTTTAAATAAAGTTAAAAAAATAAAGTGCGGTTTAAAGTCTGCTTCAATATACATATTCAGCCGACTTTACATTTTTTGCACGATAACTCCTGGTCATTGAAATCTCCTTCTGGCAGGCGATCCCTCACAATACCCATTTACACCTGGGTGGAGTGGAACAATTGTACGTACATTTCTTGCTCAAGGAAATAAGCAGTGCCCCTAATGGGGTCCGAAACAAGGACCTCTCGATTCCTAAGCGTGCGTCCTACTGCTCCTACTTATTTATAGATACTTTATTCAAGCAACATAATGCATGACGCCCAACTGCTAGCAATGCGTATGAATATAACACAAATACAACTCCGCCATCGCCGGTCCAAAGCCCAGATGAGAAAACAGAAGTGCTGAGTGCGTGAGGCTAGCACCCTCATATTGCTACAAAAACATTTACCAAAGGTAGATAACCTGTGGCCCACATGAGGTGAAGAGGAATACGTAACCCATATTTAGATGGTATACTTTTTAAAAAAAGAATGGCATTTGAGCAAAGTTAAGCGCCATACTTGTGTTTACTATTTTAACATACCGTTTCACTTTTTATTTACAAAGTGTGATAACTTTTGTAATAACACTACTTACATGCGGCTTCAACTTGTTCCAGACATGTCGCAACTATATAGAACGTTACCAAAGCTGAAATATTAGAGACCAACATGAATTTCGTGAAGTCATTATACATGAAGATATGTCTAACATTGTGTCAGGGTATACAGTCATAAGATCTTCAGATTTTTAAACAAGAATAGTGCATAAAATTAAAATAGTTACTACATTTCTTTGTACGAAAATGCTCACATTAATTCATGAGTTGAAATTGTTTACTTTAAGTTCTTAGCACAAATTGGTTTTGCCCATGACATAGTTTACCGCTCAATTCAAATTGTGTGCGCAAATTTGTGGCTAGCGATTTGCAACTTTTGTAAGTGTTAATCGAGAGCTACGAATTTTGCGCACAAAATTTACATTCCAGAATTTTGTCTTCGGTTTCAATGAAATTCAGAAATTTATATCGCTTTATATCCTCAGAACAAAAAGTTGTAGATTTCTTGTGGAAAAAGAAGCGGCTACTGGTGAAGAAAAGCGTCTAAGAAAACTGGTTATGTAAACCAACCGCAACACAAAACCTAAAAAGGTAAAAAGTGATGTTTAACGCTCTTTTTTTAAAAAAAGTCTGAATAATAAAATGAATTATAATTTCAAACTTACCAAACGCCTTCATTTTTTAAATTTTGTCGTAAATTTTGTTGTTTAATTTCCAGTGCCGAGCCAAAACATATATTGAAATTTACATCATAAAATTAGACTTCAAATAACCAATTGTTATTTGTCAACAGGACACATGCCCTCGGGGTATTGATATAACGCTAAAAATATATTTATTTTTTTATGATAAAAATCAAACAATTATATTTTAATTAAATCAATTAAAATAGAAAAACGTGTACATCTATGAATTTGTACTTGTAAATAACTTTTTTATGATTTACGGCTGGGATGGGAACCCCCACAGGTAACTGTGCCAAAATGTAATAACGATGCCACTGTCTGATGGCATACATACAATCAATCTGATTAAAACCCTATCTAAAATTTTACCGCTCGCATACTCGCTAATTTAGATCTGGCCTTTTCCAAACGAAGGTCACGTTCAGGTGACCTTTTCCCATCATAATATTCATGACGAAATTGTTATGATACGTAACTTGTTTACATCGTCTACGTCACGCAATTTGAAATGAGCCACCCAATCGCAGACTGTAAATAATACCGCTGTTAAATTTGCATGCAAACCTTGGTATAAAAATAGAAATTACGCAATCAAAATGTGATTTAATAGTGTTTTCGTCTAGATGAAAGCTACGCTTTGATTGGTCGACACAAAGTTCATCTCGACGTGACCTTGCATTGACCAAGTAGAGATCCAGTACGACAACGTGAGTAGAACAGGATCTCTGTTTACGGAGATTGACATACAATATACAATAAGTAAATTTTATCCTACTGTCAAAGACGCACAAATTAACCCCGCTGATTTAAATACTCAATACATTTGTATTTTGGATCATACAACGTCAATATATGTATTTTACAAATGAGCACTTTGTGAAACAACATGGTTTATTGTGTCTCTAATACATGTTATAATTTAATAATTTCATAGTCGTTCAACTGCTTGTTGTCTGCCGTGAATAAAAGTATCTGCATACAACGGTTCTGATTGGTTTAATGGTACTCATTCACAAAATGTCAACTTTGTTTAAACTATCAAAATTGTATGGAAATGTTTTTGGAAGCAGGAGAGTAATGACAATTTTATTGCAAATTGACAAACAACTACAAATGCCAAATGGTGGTGTTTGATGTAGTAAATATCTACCCCGTTACGGTATAGACGCTTTTAGTGCATTTTTGTGACTTTTGATGTATATTTTTTGCAACGTATAGGTCTGTTTGTCTTAAAATAATAAGAATTAATTTTTTGACACAATTACAGACACTGAACGGTGTTTTGAAACTTTAAAAAATAAACCAAAAAATTATGTGAACTAGTAACTTTAAAATTTCATAAGATGTATGCAAACAAGTGCAAAAGATTTTATTTGGTTCATATTTACTATAGATCTAGACCATCAGAGTTGGTACATCTGTTAAACAATATATTCATAACTTGTTTTTTCCATCGTAGATTGCCTAGCTGTTAACGTATCGTAGCCCAAGGCAAATAGTTCTTGACGAATCAAAAATTGACCTGTTGTACGCAATATACGATAATTGATTTTATATATGTCATATTTTTATTTCTTTTGTTAATATGAATTTATTTCTTAAGAAAAATATACTATTTTTTATAAAATTGATACTTATTTAAGTAAATATGAAAAACAAATCAAAACCCATATGTTTGTAACATGAAAAGTCCAGCCAATCTATAAAAGATGGTGGTATATTTTGTCACCAGTTAACAAGTACAAATTGTAACTACATATACGAGGCAAGTTAACAATAACCATATATATTAATGAGTAATAAATACAAGCTAGGGTATGGTAGCACATTTCTGCCACTAGATTACAACATAACTCACGAGTTAATTACACGTGTATATGGTTAACTAGTTATGGAACTAGTAAACTGCTCAAATATTACAAATTTAGATAAGATGTAAATGATTATCTAGTTACATAACTAGTAAATAACTTAATTAACTAGTTAGTAATGTGGTTATCTGGTGGCAGAAATTGGCCGCCATACTAGTGCCTAAAATTGCCATTCTTTTAACCAGCTAAGTGTATAGTGAACTAGTCACTCAACCAGTAAATCACATTTGCAATAAGTTAATTAAATGGTTAACTAATTACTTATTTAGTTAAACACTTTAATAACATGTTTATTTCATAGTCATATCTGGTGGCAGAAAATACACCAACATAAGTAACACACAGTGAAATAGATACATGAACTTGTTAAACATTGCAAGTAAATTAGCAGATACCAAGGGGAGTAACTACCGACATATCAGCGCGATAAGTATCACGAGTTACTTCCCTTTGTCTAAAGATAAGTATAAACACTTAAAATTTCTCTGCGCGGTATCTTTCTTTAGAAAACTCACATAAAACATCAACATTGAAAGGGCAGGAAGCAAATGTACGCATCAAAGCAATTATAGTTATAGATCTTATATTATTTTGGTTAGAATGGTAGCAACACATTTTTAATGTCATATTACGGCGGTCGGTCAACCTTCTCACTTTTCCCGGAAAGAAACCAAGTCAGTGACTGATAACTGTCCAGCATGATTCGTAATCAGTGGTAGGAGGGAGAATTGCCTATTTTATGAACAAGCTCAAGGAAACTATGCCACACCGGGTAATCGAACGTACGACTCCTCGATCAGTAGACTTGCCCGCTATCGACTGAGCTAGCCGGGTTGGTACTAACACCATTTACTTGATGAAATGTTCCATTGAAATAACAATACATACTTTCAGCTGCACGGCGTGGAGAATTTAAGGCTTAGAAACACTAACTTTGGGATAAAACTAAGTTAATCCCTTAAGAGCAATATCAACAGTATGATATGGAATGAACTAAGATTATACATCAACGGCCAAGACCAAAATATTTACGTAGCCATCATCATTTTGACAACATTAAAAATAGACTGCAAAAATTAATGATCTAAATACATAAATATAAACTATATGCTGTTAAGTATATGTCTCTATGGTCCGAGTTATCAACAGTTTTACGACGGAATCTAGTTGTAAACCCTACGAGCTAATCTGACCAATGTCGTATAATGTACATAATCGGGGTATATGGTCACGTAATCGACAATTGCAGCCAATAAAGTGATCAAATATTGTTTCCGCCGATTTTTATTTCCAAACAAATAATTGAAAAGCATATTATTGCACATTACTAACTTAAAATTCATATTAACCTTGTATTTTTATCTGTTCTGTTCCGTTCTGTTCTATTATGTTCTTATAGCCAATCCTCTGCTCTGTCTTGATCTGCTCTTATTGCCAATCCTCTGTTCTGTCCTTGAAGCCATTCCTTTGTTCAGTTATTATAGACAATCCTCTGTTCTGTTCTTATAGCCAATCATCTGTTCTGTTCTCATTGCCAATCCTCAGTTTTGTTCTTATTGCCAATCCTCTGTTCTGTTCTTGAAGCCATTCCTTTGTTCAGTTATTATAGACAATCCTCTGTTCTGTCCTTATAGTCAATCCTCTGTTCATTTCTTATTGCCAATCTTCTGTTCTGTTCTTATTGCCAATCCTCGGTTCTGTTCTGTTCTAATTGCCAATCCTCTGTTCTGTTCTAATTGCCAATCCTATGTTCTGTTCTGTTCTTATTGCCAATCCTATGTTCTATTCTGTTCTTATTGCCAATCCTATGTTCTGTTCTGTTCTTATTGCCAATCCTCTGTTCTGTTCTGTTCTTATTGTCAATCCTCTGTTCTGTTCTGTTCTAATTGCCAATCCTCTGTTCTGTTCTGTTCTTATTGCCAACCCTCTGTTCTATTCTGTTCTTATTGCCAATCCTATGTTCTGTTCTTATTGCCAACCCTCTGCTCTGTTCTGTTCTTATTGTCAATCCTCTGTTCAGTTCTTATTGCCAATCCTCTGTTCTGTGCAGTTCTTATTGCCGATCCTCCGTTCTGTTCTAATTGCCAATCCTCTGTTCTGTTCTTATTGCCAATCCTCTGTTCTATTCTGTTCTTATTGTCAATCCTCTGTTCTGTTCTAATTGCCAATCCTCTGTTCTATTCTGTTCTTATTGCCAATCCTCTGTTCAGTTCTTATTGCCAACCCTCTGTTCTATTCTGTTCTTATTGTCAATCCTCTGTTCTGTTCTTATTGCCAATCATTTGTTCTGTTCTTATTGCCAATCATTTGTTCTGTTCTTATTGCCAATCCTCTGTTCTGTTCTAATTGCCAATCCTCTGTTCTATTCTGTTCTTATTGCCAATCCTCTGTTCAGTTCTTATTGCAAACCCTCTGTTCTATTCTGTTCTTATTGTCAATCATCTGTTCTGTTCTTATTGCCAATCATTTGTTCTGTTCTTATTGCCAATCCTCTGTTCTATTCTGTTCTTATTGCCAATCCTCTGTTCTGTTCTAATTGCCAATCCTCTGTTCTATTCTGTTCTTATTGTCAATCCTCTGTTCTGTTCTTATTGCCAATCCTCTGTTCTGTTCTTATTGCCAATCATTTGTTCTGTTCTGTTTTCCTATTGTCAATTCTCTATTCTGTTCTGTCCTATTGTTATTGCCAATCACCTTACATGACTTTTGTGATATCATCAAGTTAACGTGTCCGTGCTTTAACCTTTCTGCGTCCAGCTTTACAACTCGTATGATTGTAGCTACATTTTTGTACATGTCTCACCTAATTACCTCTGACCATAAATTAATAATACAATGATATCATAAATACACTAATATTGCTGACTAATCCATTTCTTGTCTGACCAGTCTAGTTTATACGTATATTGCTGAGATTTATTCAGTTCTTCATGGCATCATTGTTTCTGACCAGTTTATTGCAGAGTAAAATAATTTTTGAGGCTATGATCATGATGAATGGAACCCGGGTCAAAAGCGCAGTTGGTAGCGCGCCAGGATTTGGAATCTCGTGTCCCAAAGGGGGTATGGGTTCGAATCCCATTCGGGGAGAGTATATCCTTCCTTGAAAATATAACAATACATTTGTAAAGTCAATTTTCCTCAATTGATTAGATAATATGGAGAAGTTTCCGGCCTTGTGGAAGGGTAGGTGAGTACTGGTTATAAACAAGGGTCCAGGAAAGCTAGGTTAGGTGCGCTGGACGCCGTTAAATTACCTAAGTTGTGTTGACACGGCGTTAATCCCAGTAAAAAAGAAGAATGGTCTCAGTCTAATAAACTCACCTAAGCACTAAGTGACCATGGTGATATTTTGTGGTCCGACGTCCGCCGGCGTATGCTGTGCATCGCGCCTTGTACTGTATCAACGTTTCATTGTAAATCCTCCAGAGGTCACAATTATGGTCAAATTTCACCCAGTTTTATATCAATTGAAACTTGGAAAATTTTGATAATGGGTCATATGGGGTTAAATAACAAGGTCACCATGTCGAAACAAACGAGCAAGACTCATTTACCGTCCCTGCAACTGTGTTTGAGCAACAGAGCCTAGAACACCCACGAGCACTGGAATGATATGTAGGGTAAATTTGCAAATAGCTGACATTGAACTCTCTCCAATCGTTCAATTAAGTTCAGGTGTTATGTATTCACACGTCAATTAAATAACATTAACACCAATGTATATATGTTCATATTACTTATAACGATGTATTGACCAAGCATGTTTGTGGTCAAGCCGTGGTCACTGACTTACTCGGTTACTGGCCAATACTTCACCGATGCCACGTAATTCTATCAAAGCTTACGTATAGATAATTGTATCGAACATGTATTTGTGTAGAGAACTTATTCAATATCTGATATGTAATGGGTGATAGCTGACCGAATTCAGTAGAACAGTTAAACTGTAGTGAATGGGCCTTCTAATGGCCACATTTGACCAACAAAAACGCCAGGCCAGCTCAGTTGGTAGCACGCAAGTCTACTGATCGAGGGGTCGTGGTTTCGATTCCCGGGCGGTGCATACTTTCATGGAGCTTGGTCATGAAATTATTTCTACGGCCATTCTCCCTCCTACCAATGATTTTTAATTATATAGAGCAGTTGTCAGTCACTGACGAAAGTATGCGCTTAGTATTTGGTTAACAGTTAAATCCAGAGATTTAGCCTTTCCAGGAAGAGTGAGTAGGTTGACTGACTGTTATATGACCAATACAATTTGTTGCTAAGGCGTTAAACCCAACAAAAACAAAAACAAATTGATCAACAGAAATTGTGTTAAACGTTATTAAGCTTTAAACATATTGTTAACTTACCTTGTTAATTTCTTCAATGTCGTTTATATTTATGCCAATCACTTTACTTATATCTGTACATATACATCTATTGTTGAAAATAAAAATGAATAAACTTAGTTTGTTTGGTTGTTTGGTTTAACGCCGTAGCAACACATTGTATAGGTCATATAACGGCGGTCAGTTAACCTACTCACTGTTCCTGGAAAAGCTAAATCTCTGGATTTAGCTGTTAACCAACTACTAGGCGCATACTTTCGTCAGTAACTGACAACTTCCCTACATGATTAAGAATCATTGGTAGGAGGGAGAATAGCCATAGAAATAATTTCATAACCAAGCTCAACTGACATGCAAACTGTCCTACAACCATGAAAATATCATAATAAAACATGCATTAGAGACACAATAAAATCACATAATTAAAGTTTTAAGCTTTTACAACAAAATTCTACTCTCATGTTGGATCGCCTTTCTCTTTCGTATACAATTGACGTAAACATAATATTGGATTTATCAAAATACAAATTTTCATAAAAAATAGATATACAGCAATATTCTTTGCTTTTGAAATAGATAAATACATATAGCAAGTTTCTTTGCTATTGGAATAGATAAATAGCAATATTCTTTGTTTTTGAAATAGATAAATAGCAATATTCTTTGTTTTTGAAATAGATATATAGCAATATTCTTTGTTTTTGAAATAGATATATAGCAATATTCTTTGTTTTTGAAATAGATATATAGCAATATTCTTTGTTTTTGAAATAGATAAATAGCAATATTCTTTGTTTTTGAAATAGATATATAGCAATATTCTTTGTTTTTGAAATAGATATATAGCAATATTCTTTGTTTTTGAAATAGATAAATACATATAGCAAGTTTCTTTGCTATTGGAATAGATATATAGCAATATTCTTTGTTTTTGAAATAGATAAATAGCAATATTCTTTGTTTTTGAAATAGATATACAGCAATATTCTTTGCTTTTGAAATAGATAAATACATATAGCAAGTTTCTTTGCTATTGGAATAGATATATAGCAATATTCTTTGTTTTTGAAATAGATAAATAGCAATATTCTTTGTTTTTGAAATAGATATATAGCAATATTCTTTGTTTTTGAAATAGATATATAGCAATATTCTTTGTTTTTGAAATAGATATATAGCAATATTCTTTGTTTTTGAAATATATATATAGCAATATTCTTTGCTGTTCATTTCCAGTAGGCCTACTCAAAGTTCATCTCGAAATTGCAAAATGGTCTACAACTACATCAATCTCCGTAAACAGATATCCTGTAGAACATTGTCGTACCTAAATTAGCGAGTAGGCGAGCGGAAAATTTTAGATTGGGTTTTAATCAGATTGCAATCACATGGACATTCCACACCAGTGGTCAGCTGTAATGAATAAGCATAATGTAATCTTTACTTTTAGTGTAAGTTCAAAGTCACTGACCTTAGATGACCACTGGTCACCTTACTTAACTGGCCACGAATGTTTATATATAAATGTTCTATTTATACACCTCGCAGGTGAATTTCGATTTCGGTCATTATGCTGCTTAAGCCTAATGCTCTGGGAGAAATATTTGGCGCCAAAGTATAAGTAGCATACAATGAATCTGTTTCTTTTCTTAAAGCCGCTATTCGAAGATACATATTTATTTACAACATACATGAAAATTTTTCTGAAATAATGAAGTTAAAAAGCAAAATGCATAAGAGACACAATAAACATGTCGGACCTTTTTTGCTATCTAAGGGGATGGTCCCTTTAAAAGAGCATGAACTAAAACGCATGAGAAACACATAAGAAAAGCATAATAAAATATCAAACAGTTGGAACACAAAATGCCATTGAACAAGGTTTGTTTCAACGACAAAGCACGCTGCGCCAAGAAAAAATATTTTTGAGAATTAGTACAGTACGTCTACAAACCCACCCCCAATAAATTGTAATTATAGCACCATACTAGTTGAATTTGAAATGTATCTTTTACCATGGAAGACATTCTACTGACATAGTCAATTAATATGGTGTCTTTATTATTAAGTACCATGTATTACCAAAAAGGTACCGCTTAGCTGTAGCTAGCCCTTATTAGATTTCATCAGCTATAGTATAAAGTGAAATTGACCGAGTTTGTTAACGTATTGAAGTTTAATGTTCGATTAAAATGTTTCTATTCTTATTAAAAATAAACTTCATAAATAACAGTTCAAGTTGCAATAATCAGATATACATCGTATTAAGTAATATACAGTCAATCACATGATATGAACGCTTGATTTAAATTCATGGCTGCGAAGCTAAAACTAGCTTTAGAAATGTTTTCAGTCCGATTGATTTAATCATGGAAGCGTGCGCGTATTGGCTTAGAATAGAACCAGTTTGACGATGAAACGTTTAAACTGTCATTTTCTGTTGTGCATGGACATTTGATTTGCAACAAATCATGGCAGAAAAATAATTTTCACTTGGCTAGTTTGGTCCATTCCGTTGGTAGCAAACATTGGCCTATCAGTATCAAATAATGTGAACTAAATCACAGCAAAGCATATTATTTTTGATTTAGGTCTTTTGGAGACGAAATTCAGGCTCATTTTCCTCTTTTCCTACCAAGATTCTCCTGTTTTTCATTAGGGGTGTAACGGTTAACCGATATACCGGTTTATATTGCAATACGACTTCTGACGGTTTTTAACCGGTTCGTTTTTCTCTGAACCGGTTTTCTAGTTATGTTCCTTACTGATTGTTTATATCAGAGTCTGAAATTTAAGTGTTTGAATAAATGTTTAAATGTGTTCGGAAACTTGAAATAGTTTTGGTAAATTAGAGAATAATAATCTTTGAAAGTCCATTCAAAACCTTTTTTCTAACTTATTCGAACATTTGCATTATACGTGTATATCATTTGAAAATACACATATCTATGTACAATGTTGATCAAATTAAGACGATGCACGTGCATTAATTCATGATATGCATGTATGCGCAAAGAATAATATGTATCGCAATATATTGCAATATATTGCAATACTGGTTTCGTGTATTGCAATATATTGCAATACGGTTTTTACCGTATTGTTACACCCCTATTTTTCATGGTTTTAGTGTTGAATGCATTTCTGGCATTTTTATAGCATTATGTAAAAAGCTTTTCGCAATTGTCCCCTAATAGTGAACCCTGCCACCTTTCCCCTTAATTTAAAAATATACACTGGCATATCGAAAGCAGCTCGGGTGTTTCCGTGACGCAGCTATCGTCGTTCGAAGTGATCAGAATGAACGCTAAGCTCAAGATGCAGTGCGCACCTCATCGTTTAGGTCGATTTTTGGCGGACGTTGTCGAAGTTTACCGAAATGTGACCCAAGGATACATACATCCATATTTGTATGACTCATCGAAGCATTTGATAGGTACAAATTGACAAACTTGAAGCCTTGAAATGACAGAAAACTTTAAACATCAAAAACTCATTGACCGTTTCACAAACTTGAAGAAGGGAATCATGTTTCGTAAGTTTAAGTATTTTAGAACGCTGGTCAAAGTGATAATAGAAAAATGCTAAACTGACCCATTTCCCAACTTTCTTTTTAATCAATAAAGTTGACTGACCGATTATGATAAGATGATTAGTTCATCAGCACTGGTCACTGACTGGTCAAGTGGTCAAGACCTCATTATGTAAACAAGTATACACCGGGATAGATATTCTACCTGTTCTAAAAGAGTTTAAGTGAGTGTCCTTCTGTTGCACGGTCATGTATAAAAGTTGGAGTTAGTCACCGACTGACCACTGCATGTACTTGTGACTTTGGCCAAAATAATCATAGCGCTTGTAGCACTGAGATTGTATTGGTTTCAAAAATAATACTTTTATAGGATTAGATGTTTCAATTGAAAAGTAAATGACCATTGCCTTCGACTCCAGCTAACCAGTGGCTAAAGGGTCATTTTTCGTACCATTAAATGACCCAAATGTTCAAAGTTATCGTTCATGAACTTTTATCTATACCTTTTTATATGTATGCATTTTATCTCTATTTTTTGTAATTTTGTTTATAAACTGTACATATAATTGCTTAATTTGTGTATCGTGATATGAATAATAAATGTATATTCTGTTCTGTTCTGTTCTGTTCTGAGCGCTGTTAAAATAATAAACATGAAACCACTACTCAGATTCAGTTCGTACACCCATCTTAGGATAATCATGCTTTACGTCAATACAGGACAATCTTTATTTTAAAATCTTTACTGAATCAAAGGCATTTCAAGTTTCTTAAATGGACAGAGGCCACGCTTTGAACTGAACATGGCCTGTACAGTACAACCTCTCTTGAGCAACACTCACTGGGAATGAATAGAATGAGTTGCTGCTCAGAGGTTGTTGCTCTACAGAGGTTAAATTTAATTAAAATTATACCTAAGGGAAATATCAAAAGCTGTTGTTGTGCAGAGGATTTGTTCTTTAGAGGACCGCTCTGCGGAGGTTATACTGTATATACAAAACAACTCCAGAATTAATGTATCGGAAATATAGTGGAACGTTAATTAGTCTAATTTCTTACGAGATTGGTCCTTTTTGTGTGATATTCTCCCCAGGAACCAGACATTTGCCCCTGGACATTTGCCTCCCTTTGTGACCAGGCAGACATTTACCCCCTCTCAAATGTTTCGAAAGGACGGACATTTGCCCACTATATTTTGAAGGGCGGACATATCCCCCCTTTCAAAGTAACACGGGAAGATATTTCGTCACCGGTGTACGTCATGCGAATTTCGCAAAACGGACAAAATAATTAATGTAAAAAATATCCATTCAGTTCAAACAGATTTAATGTACCATCATTAGCAAGACTGTGAAACAGGCGAAGCTATAAGCGGCATTTCAGAATTGCGATATTGTGTAGTGGTCCATTTTTCCGCATGCCAGCAAATAGTTCAATATTAAAAACTCGATACATAACTGCCTTTATCTTGCATTCACACATATTTCATAAAATTCATTACGACATCAAATCTCTTCAATTTTGTGAACAATTAAACTATGTTAGAAAAGTAATAACTCGACTGGTTACCGCGGATGTATACATGTACATCGATTTCATTAATGAAAAATTATGAATGAAAATATTTTACTCGTCCCCGTACCAAGCACTATAGTCACGTGATTAACAATTCAATAACCCTGGAAAGACTCGATCAAACGCTTTACTTTGAATTTGTAAGAACGGTTAAATTTCACAATAATATAAACAGTGGAGTAAATGTTTTATTTCTGTGTAAAAAAATAAACAAATATTCAATGACACATATGCTAGTTGTGAAGTAGTCTATACGCCGTGCAAATTCGAATATTTCATCCTTTTAGACTGTACAGCGTAGGAATAAATTCCCAGAGTTAGATGTAAACATGACAGGAACGCTGACATTTACTGATTTAGACAAAATGTGCTCGTAACAAAATTGATAAAAACTTGCGTTAAAACTGGATTTAAACATTAACATTCAGCAAAAGTGTACGGAATTAACTAATTCACATCTAGGATTAGGATTTAACATCGGAGGATACAAATTTACTGGAATGTAGAGGATCCAAATATGCGAACGTCGCGAAAACTGGTTACGAAACATACTGGATAAACAAATATTGATTTGAGCTCAGAATCCTAGTTCATAACCTACATATATGTGCTAATGTGTTCTGTGTGTTGCCCAGAACACTAGTCATTGTGTGCTTTATGGCTAGAGACATGCATCATGCTCACTAAACAGGAAACATGGAACGCAGAAAAATTAAACATGAATTACAAGGTAACTTCTGATTTAAACTGTAGTTATTATGTGTAATATACCCCGGCCCGTTTCAATATTAGCTGGGGAGGGGGGGGGGGGGGCTATTGCATTTACCGGTACGTAGTAATTCACCTGAACTAGAAATACCAGTATTAGAATTTTCAAAAATGTTTTACTGTGTATTCACAACGTATCCAAACCGTCCAAAGACTTAACATGCCCTGATAATATGTAAGACCATTGAGTCTATTTTTAGAATTCCAGGAATTAGCACGCTTTGTTTACAATTGGAGTAAATGAATTGAAGTAATATCCCTCAACGTTTTAAGCCGTGCCGAGTCTATGTAGAGAATATCAAGATTTGCGTGACACATGAATGATACCTAACATTTAGACCTTTTTTGATTCATTTTATGGAACTTTCTGGGCTGATGAAAGTACACCGAAAAAACAGGTGTTGTCCAGGATTTGTTCGGACTACGAACATAAAACAGCATTACTATGGTAGACTCTAGAACTGTTCCTGTCTATTTGACATATAGGGACTAGCCCCAATCTTTGAGCAAACCGAAATATTCCTATATAAATAAGAAGGGTGTTAAGCTAACAGCTATGTTTATGAGGGGCATGACTTAAATCTGTCTCAGTGGATACTGGTTACGCCTCTGGGCTGATTGGATACAGATAATCTTGGTTTACGATAAACCCGATCCAAAATTCCTAGCTGGAGTAATCGCTTATAAATTGCTATCGCTTATAAATATGCAGCAAATCTGTTCACAAAGACGTGCGTGAAATATATCAGTACGTGTGGTTTTTAGCATGAACCACAATTTAGGAGAGCATCTATTTTGCAATGTATTAAGAAATAAATTAATGAAAATAATGCACTTAAAGTGCCCATCAATGGCAGAATTTTTATTGCAGTACTATAAAATTAAAAATTATTACAATTTAATTAGCTCTGTCAGCATTTGTAAATAAAAAAGGAGGACGCAAGTAAAAGAAATCATGAACTGCTTCTACCATCAGATTCTGACGACTCCAATGTGTAAATAAGTGATCTTATTTTAAGTTCATGATATTTTGTCTTTTATCGGGGCTACTGTCCCCGAACACCCGCTTTTTCATGGTCATCGTCAATACCGACACGTTGAAGACACAGGGATTCATAACGATAACCATTTATACCTATATCCATGGCTGCCCTAATTGTGGCATGTACCCATTAAATAAAACCCTCTTTTGGCTTCAAAGTTTGCATTGCATGTCTATGGAAAGTATGTTATGAATTTTAAAAAAATTCAGAATTTTTGGATTTGCGGAGGTTAAAATCTATGCTATTTTAAAATCACAAACAAAATTTGAGTAAATTCCATCCGATAGTTATTTAGATATTTCATTGGGTCCAGCTTTAAGGCAAAATACCTATAAAATGAAAACATTTTGTATTTTTAATGTGTATTTCACAATTCATGTTGTTTCATTTCAATTGGTGATATTGTTCTCTACCTCATGCTGTTGCGTTGTCCTTTTTTTCAAAAATGTACATACTGCAGGCTGATCCAACAATTGTTATCAACTTCATTTATGATAATTTCTACAGCATACCTTAAAAGTAACTCATATTAGCAGAACAGTTCTGTTCTGTTTATGATAGCTATGAAAGTAAGATTACAAAAACAAGAATTATTTGAAATTTCTTTTTTTCCATTTTTGAATCATCTAGCTTGTGAATTATGATTTTAATTTTTTCTTCACGTGTTCAACATGATTTTGATATTTTACTTGAAGTACAATATTTTGTTATTATAGACAGGATGTATGAAATCATTGTGTTGACATTACTGAAAATCATTATTTCTATTGAATGAGGAAATAAGACTTCTCACAGCTCTTCATCAACTAGTAATTATACAAGTCCATTGATCAGTGAGTTATAAGAAAATGTATGCCAATCTTTCTTAAAAAGCTCTTAATCATCAGATTTGATTTATACCTAAATTAATGACTGGTTATACGTGAGACGAAACTAAAGCTTGAACTATTGATGGTTGTTTGAGCCTTCAACACAGTCTTGCTTCAGTGCTTTTCAGCACTTTGATTTTTTTATTCTGAATAGATACAATTGATAAGTAAAGGCCGATACACGACCAATCCAACTCCTCATCACCTCTCTGCACTCATGAAGACATCCAGAATAATTGTTCTATATACTAGGTTTCAATTATAATTGTTACTATCATTTTTATGTGAAATTAAATACAACTTGAATAGCGCCTACGTACAAATTATATAGTAATGAAAAACAATTCCATATTTTTATAGTTTAATAATGATATTGATACGCTAGTACCATGGCAATGCTATATTGTCTCTTGTTTGAACTGTTTTCTAATTAAAGCCACTATAATAAGAAATATTTATTAACAGTAGAGTTGAAAACTCTTTAACAACCATGAAGTTATCAAAATATAACATGTACTAGAGACACAATTAAAAGTTCAATTCATTCTGCTTTCTAAATTTAAGTTTAAACAAGTGTCCATTTCTTTAAAAAATGGGGTACTTTTATATGAGCACACTATATTCATTTATACACAAATGTTCAATATACCTGATCCACAATACTTTTAGAGCTTATGTAATACAGAGTAAGTTTGTTCTATAATATGACTTCATCTTAAACATACTGTGATCAAAACTATTGTTTCAAGTATTGACAATCAAAGTCTACTTTCGGTTTAGATCTACTTTCACTTTGAAATGCAATATACGCGTATCACATAAACATATACACATGTATAAGTAATATTTGCATTTATTTAAACAAATCTTATTCATTAGATGTGTTTAAAAAAGATAAATGTCTAATTTCTTTGCAGTCCAAAAACTGTTACTTTTAATAAAGGGACTTTAATGGATTTTTTCGGAATAATTAGTGGAATGATTATGTTACTCTGTTCCTAAAATTTGATGTTTCTCTGATGTATTTTTTTCTGCAACCGTAACATATTTTGGCATACATGCATGTTTATTTTTTTGACTCGCATTTTAATATAATTAGGTACGTATAAATGATAATACGTGACTTCGGCTTTAATTTTTCTCAGTCCAGTTGTTGTTTACCTTTTTGTCTTGCACGTATTTATATGCATGTTTAAAATAAAAATAAGGGACTGGAAAGCTTGGTTTCTCCGTTATGTTGTTTACTAGTTTGTCTTGCATGTATATAATATACAATGTGTATATGAAATCATGATAAGCGACTTGAAGCATTTTATTGTCTCAGTTTAAAGCTTAAAGCATACATTTCATGTGATATTCTGTATAACTAGGGTAAAGTCAATTATCCTGGATCTATCAGTCTTGACAGCTCAAAGAATACGCACTTAAGTTTTTGTCAGACGTTCAAAATTTTCGATGAAGAGCAAATTACTGCATATTAACCTAGTTTCTACAAGACCTGCGAACTGATTTCCAGGCGAATCATCTTAATTATATTTGATGTTATAAGAAAGGCGAAAATGCTGAACAATAATTACTTTGGCGGAATTAAGGGCCGCTGCAATTATAGTAATTAGAAGCCATCGGATCAATGAACAGTGTAGTTTGAACAAAGTAACGCCACTAAAAATCGCAATCGACGCTAAACGTCGCAATACCTCATTAACATCAACAATTCTTAGTGCGACGTTTAGCGTTAGTGTTGCGACCTTAAGTGTTAGTTCTGCGAGGTTGAGCGCCAATGCAATTGCGACGTTTTGCGTTGGTTTCGATATTTAGCGTAAGTGTTGCGATGTTAAGCGTCATTTGCGACGTTTAAGCGCCAATCCAATTGCAAATGTTTTCCGTTGGTTTCGATATTTAGTATTAGTGTTTCGACGTGTAGCGTCAATTGCGACATATAGTGTAGCGTTAATTGCGAGTATAGCGGCGTTGCGACGTTTTGCGGCGATACAAACATCAACATTTTATGACAGCCTTGGTAAAAACTTTGCAATGTGTTGCTAAGGCGTTTAAACCCAGCCAAAAATGAAGAGTTCACCGTCCATCACACCAATGATGTTTAATTCCCCTAACGACAGAAGCAGTATGATAATATGAAAACCTAGCCAAATATATATTGCCAGGAGCATACTTTCTCACCTACGTACTTCATGTATTCACAAAAATCAGTCAAGATTTTGCACTTGATACGAAAATGGGGTAATATACATTGAATTCCGATTAGTGCCAATAGTAGGTGAATTTATTTTTTTGACTTAACGTGTTTTGCAGGCAATGCTTATCAGTAATCATTTGAGACTTAGACATCTGATTTGGAGCTTAGTTGCAAAGTAATACCGTTCAACTACGTCAGTCAGTGTCTACATTAACATATGTAAATATGATAATGACGTCATCTCT
The DNA here is from genome assembly GCA_025267735.1 of Mactra quadrangularis. Lineage (NCBI taxonomy): Eukaryota > Metazoa > Mollusca > Bivalvia > Venerida > Mactridae > Mactra > Mactra quadrangularis. The sequence goes on from CM046298.1 coordinate 5,225,795, forward strand.
CAAGGTCATGTGATTCAGGTTGCTGTTGTTGTTGTTATTTCTGGCAACGCTTTTTTGTACAGGTAAGTCAGAGAAAGCTTGGGAAACAAGCGTCTCTATACACAGATTATAAAGTATAACCTGCATTAAACATCCAGTGAAGGAAAAAAGCTGGATTGGCTGTCTAAAGCAGGTAAAGCAGCCCGACTAGCTCAGTTAGTAGCACGCAAGTCTACTGATCGAGGGGCCGTGGGTTCGATTCCCGGGCGGGGCATACTTTCGTGGAGCTTGGTTTTGATTTTTAATTATGTAGGGTTGTTGTCAGTCACTGTCGAAAGTATGCGCTTAGTAGTTGATTAACAGCTAAATCCAGAGATTTAGCCTTTCCGGGGGGAGTGAGTAGGTTGACTGACCGCCGTTATATGACCTATACAATGTGTTGCTACAGCGTTTAACCCAACAAACAAATAAAGCAGGTATCCACCTCAGCCATGTTCAAATACAAATGCATTTAAGTATTCCATTCTGAAATTCATGAATGGATATACAAATTCGTAGGTATCAAGGTAGCTTTTAAACTGGGTTTTTTTTCCTAAAAGACACACGTAATTTATCCAATTAGAATCAAAGTAATAAATTACATGATAGCATTTTGTTGATTAGTTCCGAATGTTTTAAAGCTCAACTGGGTGTTTTTTCATAGGTCCTGACCTTTATACAACATGTAATATAGAGCCTCTTTGTTAATTCTAATATTTGATTGACTATGACCACTTAATACAGGTATATTGGTGGATTTGGAAAGAAATGAGTGACCAGTGGCCACACACAGGTGAATGCTTATTATAAGTTCAAACAAAAATTGTAATGTGGAAACCACATTAAAGCCGGATTTAAAAACTTTCACGCAAAAAATACAAAGGGAAATAATCCATAATAAAGGCAGGTAGAGTTGTGGTTACTTTCTAATTCTGTTCAACACATGGTATGTTATCATTGTATGAAGTTTCATAAAGATCTGACAATAAATGGCAGAAATATATGGAAAAGAAAATTTAACGCAATTGATAACGACACCGGACGCCCACCCGACTGCCCGCCAAACCGCCCGCCCGTTTTCGTTGAAAAATCCGGCAAAAATACAGTGATTTTCGTTGAGAGGAATTCAGACTGGCCACTTTTCAGCAAAACAATCTAGCAGGTGGCCGTTAATGCAGGTTCTACTGTACATAGTTAAGACGTCGAACTGAGTATATTATTTACTAGGAGAAGGAAAACACCACTGTTTACATCATACATCATAAAACACCAGAAACTTGTTGCTGATGAAGACAGTATAAACGTTTTCTACGAGCAGATGAATGAAACAGATAAACACATTAATAAAAATGCTGACGTTCATGCGGATACCTTTTGGCATCGCTTTAGAAGATGTCAAGATTTCCCACGCGCAAGATGTACTTCATTTCACTTTGGAAATGTGAACAAACAACTAAGAGAGTGTTGTGATTGAGTAGTTAAGACATTTCTTCACTGGTTTGTATCACAGCATGTTCACATTGACGTTAAAATGTTCATATTGACGTTAAACGGTGAAATATGCGTCTGTGAATTTAGACAACACTTTGCAAACCAAGGCAATGACTTAAGCTACGATTTTATTGGTTGTTCTGAAGAACATGAACGTACGACAGAAAACATCGTAACATATACAGTAAAATCTCAATATTAAGACCATCAAAGGGACCAACTGCAAGTGGTCTTATTATTGAGGTGGTCTTTTTATCAAGTTCTTTATTGAATCATCATCCAGTACTGGTTTAGTTTAATGAAAATCTAAGCTGGTATTTCTGCAAATCTTATGATAGAAAGTCTATAGTATATAGTACAGGTATAGTATTCAGTATGAAGACTCAGGTTTGAGCTAAAATAAATCAGGAGATCTAGGTACATTTGTGTATTTTACCTACTCCAGGTCATAAGTTAACATAATCATGTAAATCTGTAAAATTTTGAAAATATAAACAACTTTAATATTTACCAACCCACAAGAAAATAGACCTTATATTAGCTCAATAATGCTGTCAATGACAAACTATAGAAAATAAAAAATGCCCTGAACAAATTTCTAGGTACAAAGCTAGTCACCTGAGTTTTCCCAATTCCGTACTTCTCAGCTAACTGTCTCTGACTCTTGCCATGGCTCTAATTAATTAAACTAATTTTGTCTTTCAAAGACAGCTCAGACCTTTTTCTACTCATCATAAAGTAAACTTTAATTCATTTAATGTAAGATTGTTGTGTTCAGCTCTAAGTAAAAATATAAAGTGACGATAATCTGGCCAAATTCACAAACTACAAAATGCTGTACAGTTTGTTTACATAACAATTAGCGACTTAACAAAGCAATAAAAGGGGTCATTAGCATATCAAATTGGGTGCTTTACACCTACCCTGGTCAGTTTTCACGCCTAGAACAATGGATGTGTCATCTCTTTACCGATAACGGCTCTGCAATTAACAATATCAATGTCCTTGACCGACGTCGTGACTAAAGTTTATACTGTCCGTACCGATCCGGATTGCCCATACTGCGGTCGTAATTTCAAGTAAAAAATACGCGTATGAACACAAATCGGGACCTCTTATGGTGGTCGCAATACGCAATTTTGAGTTGCCCGTATTTTTGAGTTTAACGACCATTGAATTAAAGAAGAGAAAATTCGGGACCGGGAAAATGTGGTCGTTTTATTAAGGTGGTCTGAGAATCAAGTTGGTCGCATATTGAGATTTTACTGTATATGAAAATTTTCGGTGAAAATTTGAAAATCAAGGCAATGACTTAAGCTACGATTCTATCAGTTGTTCCGCAGAACATGAACTTACGACAGCAAAGATCGTAACATTAAATGAACATTTTCGCTGAAGATATGTGTTGAGTGCTGGTTGAACACTAAAAGATTTAAGCCGCACCAGGGGCAGTAAGCACGTTGACCGATTGCAGTAATGCAACTAACAAAAATGTGGAAAGCTTCAATATCTTGGCCTACTACATTCGATATTCAGTATTTAATACGAAACAACATAACAACAATAACAAATCGAACTAAATCGACATTCTACATTTTCGCAACATGCACTTATTTATTACCTTCTAGCTAATGTCTATTATCGAACTGATTCGATATTCAACTTAATTTCGATAATTTCATATAATGCCAATTTCGAACGTCGAGCTGGTCATAAATGTCTCTGATAAAGCCAATTCGCGCAAATATTACGGCGTCAAACTTGCATCAGACATAGCAAGCGAAAAACAAAATAAATAGCACACCGAACACACGATTTATTCTAATGCCATATTTTCTAGCATCGGGAAAAAAGTCTGCGTGGATTTATTCAATATTTCATTCACTAGTTCAATATATACGATGTATATGAGCCATCATTATTGTTTTCCATTTTCTGACAGGATTATTACACGCTATAGTTACATTTATCAAACGTAATCCGTGATATTCCGAGTACGGTATTACACGGATATTAACATCAACTCCGTCATAACGTAATTAGATAATAATGGGTTCTCCTTTGATCCTGTAATTTTCAATTTATTAATCGGATATTTTTCATATTTATGCCATCACGTGGTCGACTTACGATAATACATTAGACATTGTATAATATAATTCAGATTATTTCAGATTAGCATTACAGTCGCCTGCAGCGCAGTGCAGTAGAGAAGGTATGAATATATGGCATTCAAAACGCAAGTTTTAATATGAAATCACGCTGCTTATAAGTTATAGTTAGGGCTGCGGCGTGTATCCGAGTATTCGGATATTCGCGATCTCGACCAGAAAATCGAGTACGAATATTCGTCACGTCCGAAATCATCGGATCGCGATCTAGTTTAGGAAAGTAATGAAAGAACATTTTCAGCTTAATTACCACTGAACACGAGTCTTACTACTAATAAAAACTATAATTTATGTAGGGACCTAATTATCTTGTGTCAAAATTTCGATTGATACACATTTGAATAAAAATGTTATCACTGAAAATGCCCATAAAACGTCTGATATTAATGTTTGGAGTACATGGTTTCCCATATACATGTACATGTAGTAAAAGCTTCAGTAATTTTTCAATTATTTTGTTATTACATTGTACATAAATTCCTTGCATGCTTTTCCATTAACATGTGATTCGTGGTTCGATTCGTGAATCGCTACACATGAATCGTGGTAAGGATCGGATCGCCACTTGCTCAACGATCCACAGCCCTACTGATAGTCTACACAGTCTACACGTACTAGCATTAGACTCACTTCCTTTCTTAGAATTCACTTGCTTTCTAACTTACAGCCATGGTCCTTGCCTGGCTCAAACGACCCTCATTTCGTACTAAATGCCTCAATTTTTAGGTCAGTGATCTTCACCACTCGACCATGAAGGCTGGTGGTATAGAACAGACAGAAACACATTTACGAAGTTTATTCAACATCAACGATTAATTGGAACATTGAGAAGTCTTTTGTTTCATGTTTCAAAAAATATCAAGTTATTACTATGCTTACTCGTGAAATAAATTCTACGTCATTCTCCATCTTACCACCGATTCTAAATCATATAGACCAGTTGACAGTGAAGGACTAACTTTTACCATTGTATACAAATGTCTCGAACAATTGTTGACCCTATTCACCATAACTAGGTCACCCATACATTAAAAAAGACGCAGACTGGTTTAATTAAAAAACAATGTTTGTCTGTCATGTCCTTAAATATACTGTCACCAACAAACTGTTTCTATAAATGAGTACGTCCGCATCACACGATTTGTTTAACAGTTTTTACGTTGCTATGACAACACGTGTCAATCTTAACCACTTAACTACAAAAGAACAATTAAACCCGTCTTGTACATCGCTTAATTGGAGTCACGTAAATAAGATATTAACACACTTTTAGTTGACATATCAATGTTTGAATTAATTCTGCTGAGAAAGACACTTGTTGAATTGGGATAACTAATGACTTATGCCAAGGTCACACATTCCACTAGTTTCGACAACGAATGTCGGAATCCGTAAAACATGTCGAACCACTTCTTGAACTTTCTATAAAACTGTAGCGCGCTAAATATCGCATCGCCGCTAAACGTCACAATTACCTCTAAACGTCGCAATAAGTACGCTAAATTTCGCAATCAACGTCGCATTGCCCGAACGACAAATATTGCAACGATGACGCTAAACGTCGCACAAAAATCGACTGATGCTTAATGTCGCAGACAGTAAACAACGTCACAATCGTCCAATTGACAAATATCGCAACGCTGACGCTAATTGTCGCACAAAAATCGACTGGCGCTAAATGTCGCAACCTTGACGCTAAACGTCGCGTCTGAAAAGAATGTTTAGTATCGAACCTAAACAACTCAAGATTTTTACATAGGGCACAAAAATGAGATTATAGTGATTTGGAATGAACCTTTACCATTCAAATACGTTCCCCTAACCAAAATAGTTTTGCATACCATCAGTAAAACTTGATTTTCCAGAGTAGCCTGAGAAAATACGAACATCTGAAATCCCGAAATCTGAAATTTTGTACCAACCGACATTATTGGTCCAATTTTTGAAATCTAATTATTACACAATCCTTAGAAGTCCAAAAAAGGCTGGAAATTCTGTCCAAAAAGACCTAGAAATTCTGAAAATTGTGCTTGGCTCAAACAGTGGCCAGACTTATAGTGTTACGTTGTACATGTTAGATTTCTCTATAAAAACTTCATACATCATTACCGCCAATGTCAGTGACCCTAATTAGTTAATCTTAATTAAGAATCAATTAGTATGACGTATTTAGAAAATATTTCTAATTTTGATTAATGTTTCAATTGAAATACACGATTGTGCGTAATGAACGAAAACTTCTAATTAAAATGAAACATGACCTATATTTAGAATCGTTGTTCAACCCAGTCTGTGTTCTTTGTGTATATTTGGAAAATACATAAATAATCGTTTATATACTGAACCAAAAAAGAAACTTTCGCAAAGTATGTGCCAATGGTTCAAGGGTACCACTTAGATGTACACACATATATACATGTAGTAGCTTGTAAAACTGTTGCTCGTGTCAATAATACAGTATTTACAAAATCATAACATTGATTTCATCGACGACTGGCACTGAAAAAGTCCGGATTTGAACCCAATATTGAACATCTTTGGGATAATCTGGATAGACGTGTACGTCGACGTCCAAACCCTCTAAACAACACCAACGACCTTCGAGCTGCATTGCTTGAAGAATGGAATAATATTCCACAGGCTGACATTAACAAACTTGTGCAACGTCGCTGTCAGGTAGTCAGCATCGCCCACGGCGGCCACACACGCTACTGATTGTTAACTTTAGAAATGACCCCTACCTTATTTTAATATAAAATTCAACAATCAATCTGATCCTTTCCTCCAAAATGACGATTTTTAAAGAACCACAATACATTATTTTACAAAAATGTAAGCTTTCAGCCAAAAGGATTGAAACTGTACTAACATATCTACAATCAAACTTGGCGAAAGTTTCTTTTTTGGTTCAGTATATGTAAATTGGCGAGAGACTTTGTTCTTTACACGAAAATTGCCACGGCGTTATTGAATAGTGTCTGTCCTTTGTAGGAGCAGTAGGTCAGTGATAGGTTACGCTTAGCGACCGGAATATCCCTTCTTCTAACCCTATGGGATGCACTGTTAATATGTCAATATGAAATGTTGTACATGCATATAAATGGCGATAAACTGTAAAATTTATGTCAATAAATATAGTGTTTTGTATTGTATTGTCTTGCGTTGAATCGTTTCGTGTCGTATCAAATCGAATCGAATCGTATCGTATCGAATCGTACCGTGTCGAATCGTATCGTATCGAATCGTACCGTGGCGAATCGTACCGTGTCGAATCGTATCGTATCGAATCGTATCGTGTCGAATCGTACCGTGTCGAATCGTATCGTATCGAATCGTATCGTATCGGATCGTATGGTATCATATCGTATTGTATTGTATCGTATTGCTTTTCATTTGTATATGTATTGAACGGAAGTTATCGAATATATCATGGATTTACTTGCAAAACTATATAAACAACTGTTACTATTAAAACCTTACTTTTTCCCCACTATGTTTTTTACATATACGCATATAATTGTATTGAAGAACGTATGAAAACGAAAACCTTCAAATGTATTATAGCGAACGTGTTGTAGGGTGGCGTACGTGGTCACATTTTAATGAGGTTTACTAGGAACCATTAGATGGCAAAGTTTTACTGGTAAAGTTATGCAAAAAAATTTAGTTCAACAAAACCCTTCAAATATGCTGCAAGCAACAAATCTCGTCGTCAAGGAGTAATGGTTCACTTGAGTTCATTAATTAAATTGTAGTTATTACGGTTTCCTCGACGTGATTTTTCTCCTGAAAAGGTTTTTTGTCTTGAATTTGGGTTCCCAGGGCATTTTGACGTATTTATTAGCTCTTGATGACTTGTCCAGAAGCATTTATTTCTGCAGTCTGGTTCCGGTTTTCAGAAAAAATAATGAAGGCAGGGAACCAAACTAGTATTTCTGATTTTTCTGACATCAAATTTGGATTCATTGCAACTTTGTTTATATGAAATTATGTCAACCATTATCGGATATCCTGATTCATACTTGGAACCAAAAAGAGTCGTGAATTGCTTCTTCGGTTGTTTTTTTTTTCGTTGTTTTTCCAGGAGAACTGCTATGCCATGAATGGCGGCAAACCTTATTCCATCAGCATAAAACATTTGCCTTGTGAAACAAACAAGCAAATCAAGTGGTCGATTACATTACAATTTTTAGGATGTACATTTTTGCCACGCCCCTGAGCAAGGTACGGTCACAAAGTAGACCTAATGAATATCACCTTTAATAGTTCAACTTTAAAACTCTGGAATGTGTACAACACTTAAAATACGAGTATATCTAGGCAGACAATGTTAAGTAATGACTTATACAGTCGTTTGCATATCAAAACTCCTTGGGGTCATATTTCCCCAGATCCCCATCTTCTCACCCATACACAATCTACTCAGGGTCCAACTGTAGTTTGCATATCAAAAAGCATTTGCTTTCGGACCCCCGTCTCCAACCCCAGAAAAAGTCTAGCCTGTATGTCCCCCTGTGAGGACTAAAGACTAATGAAGTGTAGGCAATAACTAATTAATTATTTTAATTTATTATTCACATTATGTCATTTATCTAAATTGACAAAACATGATTATAAACAGTTTAGCTTACTAATCAGTTTTAACACATCAACCTGAGTAAACCTCACACGTCGTTTGTGTGTCAACGAAAACCTATCAACATATTTGCATAGATTTGTCTACTTATAAAACAAACTGTCCCCTCAAGGTATATAAGGTTACATACCACTAAATAAAATCCTTCTTTCTTGTATATAAAAAGTCTCATTTTCAATGACAAATTACACGATGACCAAGGTACGTAAGATACCCCAAACCATATATAGGCTGAAAGATCTATCTATTCCTCACAAAATGATCAGTACTAGAAAAAAAGTTACGTTACTTATAAGAAAATAAATTTCGATTGAAAGTTCCTACCCTGAAAATGTACTGGTTTTTATCTCTTCACCAGCCGTACAGAGTCATCTCCCCTTTTAACCAGTTTTCGCGACTAAACAAACCAGATCCAATGAATTTTTGCATACTTTCATAGGAAAAGCATTGTCAAAGACATACATACTCTTCAATATTGAAAAGCACCACAAATGAGGTATCCATGCACTCTCAAAAAATAAATAAGGACCATGTCACACTTTCTATTTCCGGTAAATGCTCACTTCCGGTTACCATTTAGTGGTATGTAACCTATAACGTTGAATATACAGATATATCGAGTATAATGCAATTTGCTATTAACTAGGTAACGTCTTAGGCAATCCCTGACTTGAGTTGGTTTACCAAGTTCCCGACCACTGTTCAGAAACTATGGCGAATCAACAGCGTGTTACCTTAATTACCACCGGCGTGTAGATCGGGGGTATCTAGGAATGGTACGAGTTTGATGACGTTGGTTCGTGGGGCATTCGGAACACCATGACAATCCTCTACAGAGGCGAATCAAGGATTTTTATGGGGGGTCAAACCTTTTTATAGGGGGTCCAAAGGTTTGCGCCCCCACCATATTATACACTGTTGGCAGAATAACGTAACATACTGGTAATGAAAACTATATATCCATTAGATCTATGTTAAGCACAAAGGCGAGCGATGCAAGCCGGACAAAAATTGCCTCATGCTACTTAAAAAATGCCTTACAGATAAAAAAACACTCATGGACTGGTATATTTTGGAATTTTCAGGGGGTGGGTCCGGACCCCCTTGACACCCCCCGCTAGATCCGCCTATGATCTACGTAGTGTATATTTACTTAGAAAATCGCCAAAGAGTTCCAAATGCCCTCTACATGTACCATGGTAGGTCCAAGAGTTCCTGCCATCATTTGAGCGTTTATTATCTAACTCTGCTTGTTTGATACTTGACATGTTTGCGGCCTCGCTCGAACAATACCTAAACTTAACTTCGGGACAAAATTCGCGCAACAACATTTTATTTGCTTCGTCCTCGCACCATTTCGCCCTGAAAAAAGAAATAAATGATAGACTGGGGACACGAGAAACAAATAATTTTTATCATGCGTCGATATCTATTACTTCAAAGTAGTTTCGATCGTAAACAACATTAAGTAACATAGAATTTGATAGGATCATGTCAAAAAATAAATTAGAAAAATAATAGACACTAGCCCAAATACAGTAATACCAATATCTCGTTTCAGTTTTCATTAAAAATTGTAACGACAAAAACTGGTTATGACTGCTTTGTCCATTTTCCTATTTAAAACTCATTCTAAGTTTTTAAGCGCTGAAAGACACGCTAGTTATTATAAGTTTAATCACGAACGTTTGGTAAGTAAAAATTGTATTCGAAAGTCCTCAGCAATTTTCTATGAAAACATATTCAAAGAAGATCGCCGATATATTCCAAATGTCAAAATTAGAGCCAGTTGCGCATAGGTATGGTTTAATGTAGCCTAACCTAAGTGCAGAATCTGGATATGCCAAAATGATGCTAGCTAGCTCTTCATTGTAGAAAACCGCTGTATAGCGTGTAAATCGCTGTATAGCGCTAGATAGCGTTGCCCTTCCGCAGCTTGCTCTTGGTCTTTTTTGTGCTATGGCCCTAAGGGTGATTGCTAGGGATATGTGGATGAATGCTTTGAAATCATATTTGTCCTATGTAATACTTGTGTGTTGTTTCGGTCCGATACTTAACCTTCCTACCAAGTGCGGCGTTTAGCGTCAAGGTTGCCACATTTAGTGTCAGTCGATTTTTATGCGACGTTTAGCGTCAGCGTTGCAAAGTTTATCGTTCCGAGGTGTTGGTTGCGACATTTGGCGTCAGTGTAGTGACGTTTAGCGGCGCTACACTGTTAGAAAAAAAAAACATGAGAAAAGGAGATGTTAAAGAAGCCTAATTCTAAACTCCAAATTATTTGTACGAAATTCTAACACAAGGGATAAAATATATCAGAGATATGACCGTTCTAGCACGTAGACACCCATTCGGAACACCTCGACCACTCATTGAATGAATATTTGTTATTTGTAGAAAATGTCTGAGTAGTTCCGATGGTAAGCATCGTATCAGAAACGATAACGGCATCATTATTTAAGGTTAACTCTGGGAATATAAGAAAAATAGTTATATCATTTGTGACAATTTGCGTGTCAATTTACGAGGGTCTTTTAGTACTGACATCTATCAGTGAACTCTCTCTAACCCATATTTAAATTAAAAGGAGATACATGAACATCAGTGGAATAATAAACTCTCACAATTCATTCCATAAGATAATAGATGACCTTGAGTGTATTCAAATGAAAATATAATACAGTCATTGTTTCATCGAGTAGATTTTTGGGAGAGTTAGGCTAGTTCACATTTGGTCAGAGACTAAGAAAGTGGCAATACTGCTGTAGTGTTACCAGATCCGGCCTGCTCAGTCTTTACCACGCAAGTCAGCCGCCTGGCTAGCCAAGTTGTTAGCACGCAAGTCCAAGGCGGGGCATACTTTCGTGGAGCTTGGTCAATACATGTCATGCATGTATATATGTACACTTGCTTAGAAGCTGCCCGGCTAGCTCAGTTGGTAGCACGCAAGTCTACTGATCAACGGGTTGGTTTCGATTCCCGGGCGGGGCATACTTTCGTGGAGCTTGGTCATGAAATTATTTCTACAGCCATTCTCCCTCCTACCAATGATTTTTAATTATGTAGGGCAGTTGTCAGTCACTGACGAAAGTATGCGCTTAGTAGTTGGTTTACAGCCCAATGCATAGATTTAGCCTTTCTAGGAGTGAGTAGGTTGACTGACCGCCATTATATGACCTATACAATGTGTTGCTACGGCGTAAAATTAAACAAACAAACAAGCACGCAAGTCTATTGATCGAGGGTCATGGGTTCGATACTCAATCATTTTCTTCATCATTATCCATATAGCGCAGTTGTCAGTCACTGACGGAAGTAGGTGCCTAGTAACTAGTTAAAAGCTAAATCTAGAGATTTAGCCTTTCCAGGAACGTTGAGTAGGTTGACTGACCGCTGTGATATGACCTATACAGTATGAACAACCTCTTCTACGAACCACACGGTCGGCAAATACGAGACACTAAACTTCACAGTGAACAAAGTATACTGTATGAAAGTGTGTTAGAATGAATGATAAATGTTTAAACAAATGACTGACAAAAGTAATAAGTAATAGATCTTCGCTCTGAGTCTATATTGTCAAGTTTTTTATTACTTGTAATGTGTGGTTATTTTAATACTTGTTTGATTCACGCTAAATAAAGATATATAGTGTCACGATGAACTATTTCATGTTAATAAACACAACAGAATAGAAAAAAATAGAACATGATAGGATAGAACTGAACAGAACAGATAAAAAACACCATAGAACAAAACAGAACGGAACAGAACAGAACTGAACAGAACAAAACAAAACTGAACAGAACAAAACAGAACTGAACAGAACAGATAAAAACATCACCATAGAACAAAACAGAACTGAACTGATCAGAACAGAATAGCACTGAGTAGGACATACATTTATGCACAAAATACTGTACAGTTTCAAGTGATGTATTTATTGTATGTATTTATGTATGTGTTTTGTTTAGCTTTCACATAAAAAAGTTTATGTCATGAATTAAAAAGGTTTGAACAGACTATTGCATATCACATTGTAGAGGAGCCAATCATTGGGTTCAGTTTGGTCTGTTTCCTATTTAGTTTTCAAACATCGTAAAAACACGTTTAAGGCAAGATTACAAAATACTTTTTTCGTGCATGTGCCCCTTGAAAATAATTGGAACAAATCATTGATTCATTCCTGTTATCTAAATGTCTCATCTGATATAACATAAATTTGCTAATATTTGGGCCTTTTGTTTGGCTGTGTTCAGTTTATTTATCACTTGTTTTGGCATTCGGAACAACCTAGGCGATCATCTACGAAGTTTATCTGCTAGAAGATCGCCGAGGATGTTCCGAATGTTGATTTAGGTTATTGATTTTTATCATCCGAGTGCGAAATTTGGTCCGAGACTAAAATACTGACGATATCATTATCATTTTCAACGTCTAAAAATCTAAAACTGGATGAAAAAGACAAGCATACGATTCCAAGGTCACGAATTAAGCTTGTGTCCAATTTAGGACATAAATGACTAGAAAGGTCAAGTTAAAACTATTTTGACTCTAGTATATATGGTTTCTGGTTAAAAAAGGCAACCCAATTAGCTCGCCGTGGATTGGCTCGGCGGCACCGCCAGGCTCAATTCGACTCGGTTAAAATCGAAAGCACACAGTGACTTTTGGGCGCATTGAAAGCAAACAAGCAATGTGACAACTATGTTTATTACCAATGGTCATATTAGTTAGCATTAAACAGAACAACCACAATCACATTATACACATTTTGCAGAAAAAAATGCAACAATCTAATGATAACAACCATTAAATCTATGTTAAGCATCGAGAAAACTTGCTTCATGCTACTTAAAAATGACTTACAGTCAAGAAATACACTAATGGACAGGTACATTTTCCAAATTCTAGGGGGGTCCGAACCCCCCTGACCCCCATCCCCGCTAGAACCGCCTATGACAACAGCTTGATTTGTGCGACTGCAAAAATGAGAGCTTTTTTAATTCAGTAGTAGATTACTATGTTTACTTGACCGAACATCAAAAAAAACACTTAATCTTGCAAAAATATATTTTTACTGTTCATAGAAACGAGTAATTGTCATTCAGAATTGAAAATAATGACGAAAAATACTTGAAAAGTACATATAGTTTCGCTTTTAACTTGTTGTGTTCAAAGAGTATTTTCAGAAATGTGATATTTAGTTATTTTACTGCCTTTGTTATTGAAGGATAGAGAAATTGCTCATCAATAGAACAAAGACAGTTTAAAATGGTTAAACAAGCTGACCGTTTTTCTTATTCTTGTTGTTAAAGCAATCAGCACGGACGTATCTTTAATTGCCATCGGGAACTATATGACAAAAATGGTCAAATTGTCTATTGATTGCGGTTTTATCATGACCGATCATGATACTACAGTACGGCATTCCGTGCAATGTCAACAAATATCTCCATTTTCTTGTCACTCTAGAAAGCGATAAATGTCCTTCAGGGAAAAAATACAATAAATGAGAAATGTTTAATTGAATATTTGCATGATATCTGACAAGACCATTAAAAACTGCTTTTCAAAGATTTGTACGATGTTTAGATGGAGAGAGGGAGTTTTGGGTTGGAGGAAGGAGGGAGGGAGGGAGGGAGGGAGGGAGGGAGGGAGGGAGGGAGGGAGGGAGGGAGGGAGGGAGGGAGGGAGGGAGGGAGGGAGGGAGGGAGGGAGGGAGGGAGGGAGGGAGGGAGGGAGGGAGGGAGGGAGGGAGGGAGGGAGGGAGGGAGGGAGGGAGGGAGGGAGGGAAGAAGGGAGTCATGGAGGGGGCAGGGAGGGAGGCAGGTAGGTAGGGAGGGAGGTAGGTAGGGATTGCCTACAGTTCAAATACGGCGAAACATCCCTATGATCGGTTGAATACTTGTTTTTATTTGGCCAATGACCCTTGTTTGAATCCTCAATTTAATTCTAGGTGCCATTATGTGGGGAGATGGGAGGATTTAAAAAGGGCGAGAATGAGAGATGGTCGTTATAAGGAGATTGGCATTTGGAGGTCGCCTTTGCTAGTGAAAAGCTTAATTGTGAAGCGGCCATTATTGAGAAATTGTTAATTTTGGGAGGTGGCGGTAACTGGAAAGGTGATCGTTATTGCGAAGCAGTTGTAATTTGAGAGGTGTTCGTTCCATTCGGAGCTCCTCAACTATTCGCTGCATTCATGGAAGGTAGAGGTGTTTCGAATAGTGTTCGTTCAAGAGCTATTTCACAGTTTACATGTATACAACCAATAAATTACTCATATTATGATCGATGTATCAAATTTACGACAGCTGGTATCCGGTACATCCATCACTGACTTCAAACATATAAAGTAATTGACCACAGGAAAAGCGTTAACCAGGCGATCAATAATAGTAGATCACTGGTGATCGGTTGAATGACCTACAAACAATATAAATATTTTATTCAGTAATTTCAGTTCTGTTTTATTTAGAGTTGAATGTTGCTTAAACTGTATTTATCTAGTTATTTACGACAAGCGGATCACCTTAATAGCTTTTCTTGAAATGTTCTTGAATCGGTGTTCCCTAAAACATTTCATAAAAAACGAATGAAATATTTTATCCACGTTTAATTTGGATTACGAGCTAATTATTAAAATTATAACAGAGGCTGGTACCCCCTATCAGTTTTCCTTATTAATTTTCGCTAACTCTATAAAGAATGTGAATACATGCCAAGTCATGACATATGAGGAAGCCTTGTAGAACAGTTAAACCTCGCAATTGACGCTAAATGTCGCAACACCGACGCTAAATGTCGCAATCAATGCTAAACGACGCTACTGTCTTGACGATAAATGTCGCAACGCTGACGCCAAACGTCGCACACAAAAAATCGAAAAACGCTAGTAAATGCCGCGCGTGATAATCAGTGCTCCTTTTCGCAAAAAATCTTACGAAAAAAGTTATCGTAAGTCAACTTTAATTAATTTGCAGTTCAGAGTTAGATGGATAATAAGCGTAACTATGATTTGATATTCAACAGTTCTTGACTACAAGATTCTACACAATCCTATAACATTTGGAATTGATTTGCCAAAAAATGACCGTATTATTAATGTTTCTTGCTTTTGACTTACGATGATTTTATCGTTAGAATTTTTGTAAAAAGTGCAACTGATTCGTAACTTTTTCAATTGGTCTAGGTCTTTCAGAGAGTCGTGAGATCGCCTCGATATGGCAGTTGAAAATAACGAAAAGAAGTGTTAAACCCTACTATTTTATGTTGTTTTAACACTTCGCTCCAACATTAATCAAACCGATTCCCTTATAAGCTTGCAATGTAAAAGTTGATGTTCTGACAAAAGAAGCTCCCGGCTTTCCATATACGGAACAAATTTAACCAGTCTACAAAGTATTGCCTAAAGAATGAAATTTATTGGTCTACGCTTAGTCGTTTCTGGTGAATAGCGTTCACAATAATACGTTAAAATATTCCATCTGAGAACTTATACTACGATGGAAGTTACGGAAAACTTTCAGTGACATTTTGAAATACTTTTTTATTTTCAAAATTATCTCGTATTTACGAACTTATATTTCGTTTTAACGTAATAATTATTTCGACTTTTCGAAATTAAGTATTACGATTTTTCGAAATTATTATTTTGTAATTACGAAATATTATTTTGTTCTAACGTAATACATGTATCATTTCATTTACGCAATATCATTCGTTTTTACGAAGTACGTGTATTATTTTGTTTTTAACGTAGTATTTCGTCGTTTATTAAGAAAAAATATTTCGTTTAACGAAATAATATTTCCTCTAAAGGGAACTTATAATACGCTTAAACGAAATGATTTATTTATTTATTTGAGTTACGCCGTATCAACACAATTTATGTCATTTCACGGCGTCCAGCGCACCTAACCTAGCTTTCCTGGACCATTGTCTATAACCAGTACTCATCTACCCTTCCACAAGGCCGGAAACTTCTCCATATTATCTAATCAATGGAGGAAAATCGACATTATTGTCAAATTTTCATGGAAGGGTATAACCTCCCCGGGTGGGATTCGAACCCGCACCCCTCGGGCACGAGTATCCGAATCCCGGCGCGCTATCAACTGCGCTATCGACCCGGGTTCTAAACGAAATGAGGTTATCAAAATAACAAAAAAGTACTTCAAAATGTCACATTAAGAGATCCGTAGAAACGAAACCCAACAAACAATATTGGAAAACATTCTCTCACGAAGAGAGATCGATTATTGTACACACTGCTGTGAGATTGAAGATGAATATCATTCACAAATTTCTTGTTTGGAAACTAGGATGATTTATCCTCGTTATGGTTACTGGTTTTTTCCTATCAATTTTTATCCCATGCAATATCTAGGTCAGGTTTGTTGTTGTTTTGAATATTGACGTTTGGTTGTTTTTCCCTACATTTGTTATTGCTTTTTTGTCCCGTAGATAAGTTTGGTAATGTTTTTTCTATACATAGACGTGTTATCAAAACGATGGTAGGTCCGGATAATTAGGTCACGTGGCCTACATTACAACGTATGACTTCACTAGCTGATATCACGTGACACATTCTAAAGTTCATAAAACGGAATAAATGAGGCTATAGAACTTTCCCAGAGGCCTTAAATCGAATAAAACGTAAAGGTAAAGGACAAAAACAACGAGAATGTCAGTACTTCTTGAATTGGAAGAAACGTAGTGCTCAAAACTTAAAACAGTTGTAAGAAACTTGTCAGAGAGTAGCATCGCTTTATTTATTTATTCAGTATTAGTAAATCCCCTTAGATCTCATAATTATCCCATTTCATCACAGTTCAGTTCAGGGGAAGGAAAATAGTCATGATATTACATTACGCTTTACAACGAAACCTTTTGGGGACGCTTGGGCCATAGCCCCTATCACCTCACTTTAACTTGTATAAATACAATTAAAATTGAAAAAGAACATCATTATTTATATGAGTTATGTAACAATTTCATATTTCATTGATTTCCACTACAAATGCGAGATTTATAAAAAATATAAAAGGCCGCATTATTTGAAAATGCTTTTATGGGTCTTAATGTACATGCAACCGATTTTACCCGATCGTAAACGAGTGAATTCGATTACAGCCGATTGTAGCAATAGCAACTTTTCGGCAATTTCCGTGATCTGGACAAACACGATTGAGTTCCGAGTGCGATTTTAGCCTTTCTTACCCGATTGTGGCCAATGTGGCCATTTGTGACCGCTTGTAACCTATCGTAGCCGTTCGAAACCGTTAATGACGTAGACTCGATTTACCGAGCGTCGTGTGCGACGTCATTGCAATGTGTATTGCGATACATTACTGAAATATCGAAATATATATCGCGATACAATCCCATTAAAAACTGAGACCTATTTGCATTATCAATCACAATGAAATGCAATCCTATGATTTATTAGGAGAATGACCGAACGTATGTAAATAATGCCATCAAAGTTCTGTTATACAAAAAACAAAAAACGATATCTATTGTAAACAGAATCGTTGCTATGGAAACAAAACGTCCCTAATGTCCAACATACTTTTATTTCCGTAGATAAATCAAATACTGTTATCTTTTGTGATGAATTCATGAAAATAAATAATTTGTAAACACACTGGTGTCCATATCAGGAAATAAAAGTTGATTCGCTGATTTCTGTATGTTGATATTAATATTGAAGAGACAAAGGCTATGGGGAATAGCTCTCACAAAGTAGAACGACTAAACACATGGTAAATATTGGTGCAAAAATAGTAAAAAGGCATTGACAAGTATGTTTTTAAAGCTTTTAGCTAGTGTAGATTTACTAAGATTAGACAAGAAAATCAACACGGAGTGTTAGTGCTAAACTAGTCTACATTCTTCTTTATTTCCATGTAGTTAGAATAGTTTTGCGTTGATCCATCGAACAGTCATATCGCCCCCTGCCAAATAGATTTAAGTGATGTTTTCATGTCATTATTGGACCGACATTGGGGCCAAGCAATTCCTAACCCCCAAAATATGTGCTTTATATCACTTTACTTGAACTAAATGATCCCCTGGGGAGATTGAAAGACAGATACCAGTAGCCCGATGGCAAGGGGTAATACAATGCAGCTGTAAAATCAGTGAACGCGCATCAGGATGTAACTTGGACGATATAAAGCATTTACTGCACACAGAAGCTTCTTGTCACAACCATGGCAATCTGATTAAAACTTTTCCGCTCGCCTACTCGCTCATTTAGATCAGGCCGTTTTCTTACAAGGGTCACGTTCAGGGGACCATTTCTCATTCTAATATTCATAACAAAATCGTTATATTTAGTAACTTATTTACATCGTCTACGTAACGCAATTTGAAATGAGTCGTCTAATCGCAGACTGTGAATAATACCGCTGTCAAATCAGCTCGCAAAACTTGGTCCAAAAAATAGAAATTACGAAATCAAAATGCTATTAATAGTGTTTCGTCTAGATGAAAACTACGCATTGATTGATCAACATATATAAAGGTCAGTTCGACGTGACCCTCCATGGGAACCTTAGAGATCCTTTACGACAACGCTTTACACGATATCTGTTTACTAAGAATGCAACAATGGAAGACTACAATTATGTTTTATTACGTCCCATTATTAGGACCATCAAAATTAAAGGCCCTACTTTGCTGAGTAATCTTAATATAAAACATAAAAGGGATTTCAATCGAAAATTTCATGCTTTTGCAAAAAAAAATCACCAAGGTGGTTTTCATAGCGGAACTTATATAACGCCTGGGATCATGAGATCAATCTCAATAACTCGGTAAATATGCACTGGCCACATGGTCCGGAAACTCCCGATGCTTCACGAATAAAGATTTTAAAAAACATTAAAGCGAATGTCGAGTAATGCTAGTTGCTGAATGAAATGTTCAAGTTACTTGAATGACTACTTTATATTAAACAGAAATTGCATGAAAAGTCTTTCATCTTTTGTACATTGACTCGATTAAGGACATTCGGAAATCGTTTGAAGATTAGAGCAAACAAATATGCGTGCGCATTGCGTACACGTGACATGAATCTTCCAATCATTTTTATAATCAAACAAATCGATTAACATAGCAAAAACAAATCTCTTGTCAGTTTTGTATTCACCAGGGTAAAATATTGTTTTTAATATCAGAAACAACGAAGTCCTACAAACGTTTAATACCAAGCGGCCTTTTGTACATTGTTTATGTCCAACCGCTTTTATTGGTTCGTCATCAAATAAAATCGACCCAAAACGCATTCGCCCCGTATACAATGTACCGTCAATATTTAATTATGAAATTCGGAGAATGGTTTATACATATCTATTGAAACGAAGCAAGTACGATCCCTCCGAGTGATTTTCCAATACAAACAGATGCACTATTCAAAGAGCAATTCTACAAATATTTACATTTTCTCCAGTACCACGGATCAATGTCGGCTGTATTAATAGAGTCATTGACTGAGAACTTGACACGGATAAAACTAATATATTTGATAATTGAAATCAATGACGTTGAAAACAATTCTGAAATTGAAGCTGATACCTGAGTACATTTTAATAGTTTACTTTATGAGGCCAAGCGTTTTGATGACACGGATCAAATTCAAATATTCACAACACATCACTTCAACATGGATCTGTTAAATTCGAAACTTAGTAAAGCATTGTGTAGCGCACGAAAGCAGCTATGTGGACCAAGCATTTGAAGATACAGATTAAATTTAGAAATTAGATTCAAAGCTTTGGCAAAATCGAAACTAATCATAGCGTAGCGCGAGCGAGCAGTCATGTGGACCAAGCATGTAGAGTTACAGACTAAATTATGAAATTGGATTCTAAACATTCGTCAAATTAGAAACTAAGCATTGCGTAGCACCAGCGAACGAGCAGTCGTGTTTGACTGTTCTATTCATCATTACTGTTTCGGCCGAAGCGAAGCTGAGCGTTGCGCAAACAGTCACGTAGACCAAGTGTTTTGATGAAACATTATATGGACATATTCAAGTTACAGCATTTATCAATTCCAGCGTACTCAGGTCATTATTAATTTGTAAGGTAAAATTTAAATCGGAAAATCTAGAATGGGCTATTACTCTTTCAGCAGATATGAAATTATATATTTTTGTGTAAATACAAGGTATATTACGTTTTTGTAAACATTAGGTTTTCACAAATGAAGTACTTTCTTTGACTTGTACAAGGTCCGTATTTTAATAGAAAGTAGACAGTATGTAAGCCTGCTTCATAGCACTGATATCAGAGTGAATGTAGTTAAGTTTACAAATTTAAATAGCATCAATAGTCATGTGTAAGTTATCTAAGCAAGCGTACATATTTATATGCATGACATGTATTTACTTTACTAGCTATAGTTTTGACGTTTTTAGCGCCGTTAAACGTCGCAATGCCGCTAAACGTCCATTCTCGTACCCAGAGTCTAGTAGGATTCTTGATACTAGCGTTAGATAGAGAATCTTGATAACTTCGGGTTACGAGATGCCAAACGTCGTAACTGACGCTAGACGTCGCAAACACCGCAAAACGTCGCAATAGACCTGACGTTAAAAGTCGCAACGCTGACGCTAAACGTCGCACACACAAAATCGATTGACGCTAAAATTTCGCGGCGCTACAACATTGCAATGTTTATCTCGTGAAAACATTTTACATTTTTTATTGTCAGGTCTAAGTTTTAAGTGCCGCATTCTCACAGGTTATGATTTAATATACTGGGACTACTCTTATATAGATTACAAAAACAGACAGGACCTGAAATACGAACTGTGCACAGCTGTTACATACATTGTAATCGTCACAATAAAAACAAACATAACAATTTGACAACAAAATATGTAAATCATGACAAAATGACAATTCTCATTAGCTCAATATTGTTATCGAAAACCTGAACAGACGCTTTAACTGCAATAACGTAGCAACTCTGGAGATTTGCTTTGAATAAAACTAGCAATCAAAGCGTTGAACGGAAAGATAACATCAATTAATTGAGTCAATATTGAATTTAGCAACAAGACCGACGTTCGATGACTTTATTCCCAACTATTCATAGTAAATAAATCATTCGTAAATATTTAAATAAAATTTAGTCCGTGTCTATAGAAACTGCTCATGTAGCCAGTTAATTGGTTCAAATTTTCGCAAATTATTAATGCGATGGGCCTTTCAAAACGGATGATAAATGGCTGAATGATTAATTTATAGTATCACACACATGTTATTACTAAAGTTCAAGGATGATACCTTAAAAGTCCCTTTATCAAGCGTAACACTGTTCATGGACTTCACATAAAAGAGACATTTACCAGGTACAAATATACAAACACCTTCATTGAAAAACAATGAATGAAATTTTCATTTAATCGTGTAAATGTTTCTATTGCATTTCAAAGTGAAAGTAGATCCTATCCGAAAGTAAAATTTGGTTTTAAATACTTAAAACAATAGTTAGGGTCACAATTTGTGTTAGAACGAATTCCTAAACATTACATAGTTCAATCTGTTTAAAATCCGATCTAAAATTTTCTGCTCGCCTACTTGCTAAGTTAAATCTGGCCGTTTTCTTACGAGGGTCACGTTCAGGTGACCTTCCTCATTCTGATATTCATGTCGAAATTGTTATGCTTAGTAACTTGTTAACAACGTCTACGTAACACAATTTGAAATGAGCCGTCCAATTGCAGACTAAGAATAAAAAATACCGCTGTCAAATGAGCTTGCCAACATTGGTCTAAAAATAGAAATTACGAAATCAAAATGCTATTAATAGAGTTTCGTCTAGATGAAAGCTACGCATTGATTGGTCGACATAAAGGTCATCTCGCCGTGACCCTCCATGGGAACCTTAGAGATCCTGTACGACAACGCTCCACAGAATATCTGTTTATGGTGATTGTACATAGTTAAGCCATAAAATGATATTGAATCATAAAGCAAAAAACTATGGATAAAGTTTGCTCTTATTAAAGTAAACCTTTTTAAGAATTGTTTTTTTTGTAAAACTTATACTTAGAAAGCAAAATTAAGTGACTTATTTATTGTGTCACCAATTCATATGATATTCATGTGGCACATTCCGACAGTGCTAAATAACATTTTTGTTGATACTAACTTCAAATTTGTGTTAAAACCGGTTTTTTATGAAAATGGCTACAAAATTGTGTTGAAACCGGCTTTAAAATGTGCTAAATAAAACTGGCTTACAATTTGTTTAAAACGACTGGTTGAAAATTACATTTGTAACTACTTTCAAATTTGTGTTAAAATTGGCTCCAATTTGAGTTGACACTGGCGCCAAATTTGTGTTGAAACTAGATTCAAATTTGTGTTGAAACTGGCGCCAAATTTGTGTTGAAGTTTTCAACAGCTATGAGTATTACAACTGATTTAACCTTTCAGATCAAAGTTCAAATGAACATTTGTAATACAGTGAAACATCGTAACAAGTACGTGTAGTATCGTACTTCAATGAATCATAATATAGATATTCATCTTAATCATCCATATATTAACTTTTACAGCTGTCATACTACAAACTATACTCACTGAAGTCTTTGACCTTAACGAGAAAAAGTCGGTCAACTACTTAAAACTGTAAATTGTTTATTTGGCGGTTTGAAAGATACAGAGTAACAAGAGACATCCGGACACATTTCAGACCGAAAAGTTCGGTCGTTAAACATTTCCGCATTATAAAAGATATTTTTGCACGCTTATGACTATGCCCTACATGACACCGAAATATTCATCTATAACCACAGATTCCGCATTTAAATTCGTTTCCTGATTCCAGAGTGGAGTTATTTTTGCTCTAATGACTGTCGAACAGAACATGGAACCAAATAATTCGTTCATAATAATGAAATTTCCGTATTTTACAGGTTTCCTGGTTTTGTAAGGATACCGCGGGTACTTTAACAAACCTATATTCCACATGTAACAGATCTATTCGCTCATAATTTTGACTTTTCGCGGGTTTCAAAGTTCACAATTATTCAAGGTACTTCATATTGTATCAATTTATTTCCAAAATGGGTTCGAATTATTCGGTCGTAATTCGGAGCGTTCCGGTTTAATCAGAGATCGAAATGATCAGGGCTAACTGTATCACAATTATAACGTTAGCTATAAAAACATTGTATTAATTTCCTTTGAAAGGTATTAAACTACATGTTGTATATAAAAATTATGTTTCGTATTCATGTCACTGACCAGCTGATATCCTTTAAACGTTGATTGAAAAACGTTCTCAACTATTTCAAGTAAGACAGCTGTCGGCCACTGATAGGCGCATGCATGCGACTTGTATTAAATACATACACAAAGTTAAGGTCTAGAAATTAAGCGGTCTTCAAACTCAGAACTGGTCGAACAGGAATCAGACTCATAATTGTTTATCTTAGTCATTAGGACATTTTTCACAATCGAGCTAAAATAAATTAATGATAAAAACTATTGGTTTTCGTTTATCGATTATATTTTACATTATTTTTCCCTGTCCTATTTTTGAAATCCTTTACAAAGGTTGAATGAATGACTAATGAATGGGTGGCTTCCTTGTAACAGCTTATCATAGAACCGTTCAAGTACTCCTCAAAGAGTTTGCTCGTACTCAACCACTCTCATATATAGTCCGTAATATTACAGACAATGGGACTTAAGTCTATACTCAGAAAGTATCTTAAAATTATGAGTAGTGAGATCCATTCTGTAAGAGCACCAATACGCTTTGTTCGTCACAATATGAAAACGTTTTGATCAGAAATATTGTTAAATTCTATTGAACTGTCAGTAGCATATACATATACCCAGTGTATTTAAATACTTACTTCAGTGCAGCTGTACTGAAGGACAATGGTGCGATTTAATAAAGTATTGGAATATGTATCGTAAAAAAAAGTTGACATATGTATGTTATGTAACTAAAACAATGTACATGTATGTTGTTATACATCATTTTAAACACGTGTCTTGTCTTAGCAACATGTCTTAGAAACATGTGTCATTTAGAAGTAGACCAATGCCCGATCTGTGACCTTCAACCAACGTATTACAATGTCTTTAAGTAGTTCTTCGTTGTAGCAACAGGGGTCAGACTTATGAAGTAAACGATCTAAACATTTATGTAAGAAGTTATGACATTATTGTATTATCAACACTGGTACAAAGTAAAATGGGTTCATCGTACACTGTACAAAGAACTGTAAATTTTACCGGAAAATTCTCGACAGCCGGTTTTTAGAACAAACTTTTACAACATAGCCTTAAATGGTTGCCCATAAAATTACTGACCAATGAGTAAAATAACAGGCTTAAATAAATCATAGGCGATCGGCATGGTCCCCATTCAACTAAGATACTAAACAGTATATATAATATATACACGTTTAGGGGGGTTGGGGCCGTGCCGACTGCTTTTGTCATTATGATTAACCGTTGCGGTCAAGCAGGCGGGCTTCGCTGGAAATCAAAAGGTTACTTACTACTTCCAACATCATTTATAAACAAAATAACAATGGGCTAACTCACGGTTATAGACGATGATTCAACATCGTTTGATCATTAGGAACTCCACAACATTTATCGCTACCAGCGTCTTGAATCTTACCACTCTCGGCCGAGCTCCTTATATGGCAACTTGTGCTAGCGCTTAACAGTCCTTAGTACTGTTTGGAAAAGTTACGGTAAGGTACCTACCGCAGTCGTACCGTAAGCTGTTATTGAACGCTCACAGTTGGAGCGTCTGCAAGTGATAACTCTCTCAGCCGATTAGGGCGGTTTCCAATGAAGTTTTGACATCATTATGAATATGTTATAATGTCAAAACACTTAACCGTTTACTTAGCCATAAAAGCCCAGGAGTCCATTCTTAGAGGACTTTGTAACAGAACATAGATCAAATGCCATATTAGCATGTAGGTGTCAACGACTTCACAAAGGAGGTTGTTTAAATACCACTGCACTAATTTCAAGACTTTAGTATTTTCTAAGAATACTCCTTCACAGACAAAGAAAAACGTTTGTAAAATTCTTAAGAACTTGAGTATAAGTAAATACAAGTTTATGTTGTACAAGTTAAATAAAACGGTTATGACGTCGGAAAAATAATAAGTATAACAAACAAAGACATTTTCCACATATGGATACACACGTAATAGTTCTGTTTGAAGTCTTTTACAGGAACATTAGTAATAAAGACGATATTTATAGAGACTAAACAGACAGACTAAGTCTAATCTTCCCCGTGAGTCTTTTAAAAATAATATTTTTCCAGATCAAAGATTTAACCATTAATTTACCACGTATATAGTTTTAACGGACATTTTTGGTACATAAATTTTTAAGTGTATATTATTTGACTTTGCCATTCTTACTAATGACTGCTTCAATACATTTTGTAAAATATAAACTACGTAGATCACTTTTCATAACAAGAACCAGACCACAAAACGCTAGCTAGTGATATGCATAGGAAACTCACCCTTTGAAACATTTTCTATGCATAGATGATGTAAACATCTCTACACTTAGGCACACAACTTATCACATTCATCAGCGATTTGACTCCGCATGGGAATAGTTCGTTTCAATTGTCTTGAAGGAGTTTAGAAATTATTTCGCCTATCAAAGCAGATAATCAGTTTGATTTGCTACTAATGTACTCGATGAAATATTTGAGTCCGAAATAATGGTAGATGTATTTGTTTGGGCAGAAAGCCCCAAGCAAATAAAATTCTTCTTCCCTGAGTTGTTTTCTTGGAATCCTCCGCACAAATAGTTTACCGCCCGATTCAATTTTTGCGTGAATGATTAGAAGCTAACGAACAAAACTCACGGGATCAAAATTGGATTTTCCATGAATAGAAAGATAGTAGTTATTTCATTCGCAATTTGATGTAATTCAATATTTTTTCTGGAAAGATAAATCGACAAAAAAGTTTTTGTTTACTTCATAAGTCGTAAAAGTATATCACGTGACACTAGACCTTGGAACAGTACATCGTGTCCTCTGACACGTGAAATAACTCCGAAATGAAGAGTACTCGAGAAGGTCAATGACCCACGGACTATTTTTTCGTAGATATTTCAGATTCTTACTCCAGCATCAACAGAAAAACTCGGTCAACGATCGATAGATACTACTTACTCGGTATTAGAAACACTCTGGCAATAAATTTATGGAATTCTACTGCAGAGAGAGAGAAAGAGAGAGTGAGAGAAAAAAAGGTCACGATAATTGGTTCCTCACTCAGTTTCTAAATCCAATTCAGACTCGGAACGTATATAGAATCTTTTTTGTATTGATGTTTTTTGTGGAAATACGAGTATTGGTATACATGTAGTTATTGTTTTGTATTCAAGCATGAATCATATTGTTGTTATTGTTTTTTTACTTTGTCCCTTATCTTCAATATCACCATTCTTGTGTTTTGTTTAGAACAACATGATTGTAACTGAATCATTAAATTAATTATTATTTTATGTAGGATTTTATAAAGAGGCCACATTATTTCATGTGTTGTGCTTTTTCGTTTGAGTTCAGGACAAAAGAGTACAAAAATGTTCCACCTTACCTTAAATGCCCTCCGCTCCATTCCTTTCTGAAGGGAATCTGTTCTCTCTTTTCCCCCATTTTCCTCTCTTATGTAAATTGCTCCACTGTTCTCTAACACATTTGGCCATGTTTCATTCTTCATCATTCTTGTACAACTTACCAACGAGTACCATTGGCACAGTTCGGTATGACCATAGTCAACTTTAACAAAACAAAAAGCTTGACATGTCAATTTGTAAAGAACATAGCCAAGAAGGCAATGCAGTACAGATGTGTTAAAACCAAAGGATCAGATTTGCAAGGTTTAGTCTCTTTAGAATGGACGATGCTGTTTCCCTGTCCCGTCCTTGAAAAAGAAACATAATATGTAGTTTCAACTGGGCATAAGTTTAAAAACCAAATGGTCAAATTTTCAAGGTTCTGGTCTCTTTGCGGTAGACAATCCTATGTCCGTCCTTGAAAAGCCATAATATGTTGTTCTAACTGGACTTAGAGATAAATTGCACATTTGATGGGACCGCTATGGCAATAAAAGTCACTTAAAACAAATATCAAATACACTATTGTATCTAACCAAGACAACCAGCGTACCTTAAATAAACAGACACATACGGTACTTGCGTCAATATTTGAATAATGTTACAGTACATTTCGATTACCTAGTAGTTAACCAGCTGTCACGGAATTTATGGTCTTTAGATGTACTAAGAAACGGACGATTGTTGACATAACTCATTGACCCCGCTGGTTATTTTGTTTTCTCTTGTAATAAACTGGGTCTTTGAATGCAATGTTGCAATGTATCAAGGTTATTGATACTACGGTTCATGTTATTTGATGATTAGATAGCCAGATGTCCCTGAACCATCAATAGTACGTAATGTTACGGTTTGAAGGTCATTTACACCCCGGTGATATGATAAAGATTATTGTTCCGGGCCTATTCCGGGGCGTTTACGTATTTTCATGATGAATTGATAACAGAAAATTATCTACGGGGTACTCGGAGATTAATTAGAAAGTTATTTGTTATCGAAGTCATAAACTTCACCCATAACCGTGGTTGTTGATTAATTACTGTTCCACTTATTTCATCTGCGTTTCAACTTCGCTTTTCCTTTTGGAAACGCTACGCCTTCTTTCCTTTCTTGCATAGAGATTGTCGGCTGTTAGAAGCTGATGGCGTTAGGATTTATCCTGTTTAGAGCCAGTACATTTCTTGCGCCGCTTTTCCTTGTGGAAACGTTACGCTTTCTTTCGGTTCTTGCATAGAGATTGTCAGCTGTTAGAAGTTGATGGCGTTAGGATTTCATCCTGCTAAGAGCCATTACATATCTTGCGCTTTTAAACTGGGTTAGGAAATAAGTATTGTTTCGCTCTTATCTTGGTCTTTGCGCCGCTTAACGTCGCAAAACTACTAAAAGTCGCAACACTAGCGCTAAGTTTCGCAAATAACGCTGACAGTCGCAATTGCACTGATGGTTAACGTCGCAACGATGGCGCTACACCTTGCACAAAAATAGACAGACGCTTATAGTCGCAACGTTGACGCTAAACGTAGCACTTGGTAGGAAGGCTTAGTATCGAACCTATACAACGGACAAGCATTTAATAGGACAAAATTAATAAGACTTAAAAGCAAACCACTCTTAGACCCAAAGCAACCATCCACACATCCCTAGCCACCATCTTTAAGTCAATGGCAGTCACTCTCGCACCATTGGTCAATCGCTTATAAAACTTTATTACAATCCTTATTTTGGTCTTTTAAACTTGGTCAAATTGGGTTTAGATTGAACTTATTTTATTGCCCGTATTACATTTTTACAAGTACAGAAATACAACGAAGATGATAATGGAAAATAACAATATGTATATACGGTAACCGGGTTGAGCCACAAGTTATGTAACTTAGTTACGGCTCTCCCCTCTAGATATACAATAAGTAAAGTTGGGTAAGTAGACTCCCTCTCTTTCTAAATAGAGAATCAATGTATGCATTTTTCAAAAACGTTCAGCTTTTTAACAAAACTATAAAATTCCACCTATGCTGCCGAAAAAAACTAATACATGTACGTATAAGGGTCACACAGTTAGTATGCCCTAGGGCCGAGAAATTGGGTAGTCATTATAAGGCATGTAGTAAGATAACCCCACCGGGGTGTGAGAAATTGACATTTTTGTAAAATGCTAAAGTAATTTAATCGTATTTAATTTGTAGTTTACCACAATAAAATGGATGACGATGATGGGGTACGTCTTAAGGAGTATCGTAAAAAGATCGTTAGTCGATCTCGGTAAATTGTCGTACTTGGCCATTAGCACGAACCATATTGTATCCGGACATAACGGGAACGGGATTAGTACGGACTTTATCATTATCCATGGAAACACGACACCTAACAATGGAAACTTTCCCCTACATGCTCTCGTTAAAATAGTAAACGTTTGACCTTAAGTGGACATTAATTGCTTTAATAGCATACATGTCGAATAAAAAGGGTCCGTATCTGTTTTAATTTGCCAAGACTTGAATTATAGCCTTTGCTATTTCTCTGCGAACATGTTCGCGCATGCGCAAATGCCTTATATTTCAAATAAGCAAACCATTCGGAATAATTCAGCGATCTTAATGCGGATATACTTATATACATCGGTCAATGCGTAGCTAGTCTTCTTCCTTCTTTAGTCACAAGTAATTTAGTAATTACGCCATTGCATCACATTGTTCAGGTCATATCACGGCGGTCAGTCAACCTAATATCTGCTCTTGAAAATGCTAAAGTCTGCATTTTCTGTTAACTAGTTACTAAGCGCTTACTTCTTTCAAGAACTGACAACTGCCCTACATGATTAGGAATCAATGGTAAGAGTAAGAATGGCCGTAGAAATTATATAATGACCAAACTCCACGAAAATATTTATATGCCCGGGAATCCAACCCATGACCCCTCGATCAGTAGACTCGGATTCTGCCGACTGAGCTAGCCGGACGTTTTTATGCTAACCTATCGCGCAAGAAATCCCCGATGAGGTCTGCGATATTTGCGAACGTTTTAGCGCATGCGCACAAACATAGTCTTTTCAATTACTATCAAATTCGCAGACTCATCGGGAACAATCATTGAACGTATTTTTTGTCATGAATCCAAAATGGTAACAGACATAATACAATAAATAATTAATTTTTGTAAACAGTGTTTACTTCAGTGGATAAATGCTCTTTCGTCATAAAACAATAGAAACGATAAAAGTCTCTTTGAAGTACTGGTAAACTGTATTTACTTAGTATATTGAATTCTTTTGATGTGGCAAGTCGCTTCTAGTTGTTTTGATCTGAGTACATCTTTGTATTGAATAATGTGATTAACAGCTGAATACATATTTAGGGGTTAATTACATAGCTAACTTGGAAGCCTATAGAAGGGCAGAGGTTAATTACATTTAGTTTTGTTTCAAATACTTCCCATGGGGGTTAGGTAATCAATGTACGGAATAGTCATTATCTAAACGTACTGGAACTAAACCCTCCCCGTTATGAACTCGGTCAGTGTATTGCCCAGTTAGGATCATAATAATAAACTTCGAATTTAGACAATGGACCGTGGGCAGAATCCAGCGAAATCACCGTCGGTTCAGTGGCGTTTAGAATGTTAGTTGCCCGACGGTCCACCAAATTTTCACTGCAACCATTTTCTATATTCAATCAAAAATCATTACTTGTTATATTGTTTCTTTAATTTAAAGATATATTGCGCTAAATCAATAAAAGTAGGCTGCGTATTTTCGCATATAGCTAAGAATTGTCTTGGTCCAGTTAACTTTCATTCGGTCCAGTAAAATATACATTAGTATTTACATGTATATAAATTTCAAATCAAATATCTAATTTGAATAATAAATTATTATCATGCAAATCTGCTTGATCATCTAAAATGTTTTGAAAACTAAAACGTAGCCTAAAGATATGAAACATTATGTATCATCATGATGACATTGTCCTATTAATGAAGTATGACGTACACGAAACTTACTGTATTACAGATGCAAACTAGTACAGTATAACCTGATAAAAACGAACTCTGCGAAATCCTCAATGTCAAATTGTATTCAACTGTCAGTGGCGCATACACAACCCCGCTTAATTTAAAATCACTTTACTTTTTTGTTGTTGTTGGGTATAACGCCGTAGCAACACATTGTATAGGTTCCTATAACGGCGTCCAGCGCACATAACCTAGCTGGACCCTTGTCTATTACCAGCACTCACCTACCCTTCCACAAGGTTGGAAACTTCTTCATATACTTTATTAATGGAGAAAAATTGACATAATTGTCAAATATTTATCGAAGGGTATAACCTTCCCAGGTGCGATTCTGTACCTGTACCCCCTTAGGGACACGAGATTGCAAATCTCGGCGTGCTACCAACAGCGCTATCGACCCGGGTTACACACTTTACTACTTCTGTATTCATTATCGATAAAAATAGTCATTCGTATTTATATACAAGATAAATACATATCGAGCATTTAAATCAGCAGGGGTAATGTATGTGCCTCTGACAGATTTATAAAATGCATCACTACCCAGAGAAATCCTGATCCTTTAAAATACGAAATCACTCCAAATTCTGAGCGATTTTCTCGACCTCGTTCTAGACAACCTAATTCAAAACCGACATGAGAAATACGGAAACCTGGAAAACCGATCATTCCCATCGATCCCGACTAAGACAAAGATACTGTTATCTAAGTCTCTGGCCCGTGTACAATTGTTAAGAATTATACCGTATTTTTAGTCCACTGTCCTCCAAAAGTTCCTTCACACATTGAAAAAATTATTTTGTACTAAATAGAATTTCAAAATATCGTAAAAGCAGTTTATTATTAAATGATTTTCAATTTTGCTTTTTCTAATCAGTACATTTGTCTTTTGGAAATGAAATAATAAAACAAAAATATCTCAAATTTGATATTGGTTCATTGAGATACATTGATCGTAGTTTCGTAGGTTGGTAGATAACTTAAGCTGCAATAAAAAAAATGCACCAATAGAAATCCCATTTCCATTGCACCATTGCATGGATAATGAATGAAATAAAAATAACATAATAATTCTTCAAACTTGAACATAGAAATGGTAGCAATTGATTAATTGCACTGTGAAGAAACTTTTCGAGGGCAGAGTACATGTAATCACGATGTAACGGACCTTCCGAATTCCGAACAATTTAGCGGCCCCATTTTGGACAACCTTACACACACAAAAAACAACATGAGAAATTCTCAAACCTGTAAAAAATCGATGAATCAATTCGGGTGTTCGTATTGGACAGGTATCACTGTATATTTCATCTCGTACTTTTTAATCTGATACTTGGGCGATGAGGTTCATTGCTACTACCATTAGATATATACATATGTTAATCGTATTTCTATTTTGTTGATAATGATTTAATGAATATACCTCAGGTGTTTGAATATAGCGATTTATAATCATTTAGTAGTAAGGCCTTTAAGCTACGAGCTCTGTACCATTATATTAAGAAGTGATTGCGACAGATTTATATTTGAATTTTACTAGGTCTGAAAGCATTATATTATCAGTAGCAGTAAAATCACAGATCTTCCGTACGTACAGTCAAGGAGCATAGAGGTTTTTAAATTTTTTAACTTTTGTTATAAAAATGACGTCACAGGCAAGAATCATAGGTTTACCGCTTTTAGTCATTTTAAAATTTTAGTTATGAAGCATTTGCAATCAATAACTGCAGTATTCATCATTTCCCTTCAAACAACAAACTGTTGACTATGAATGAAAATGGGAATTGACCGAATTTATCCAACTACAATTATTTGTGAGGAACATAACCAATGATAAACAAATGTAGGCACGTAGGAAGCATTTTCATACATGGGGAGCTAAATTATTCAGATTTATTTTAAGGAAAAAACACTACTAAATGTTACAGTACTTATGTTTAAGATTAAATTTTCACTGCATTTGAGCATCTTGTTCCATAAAAAGTGTTTGTAATATTGATTTTGCCGAAAAACAGGAACGTATCAATCAATTGAATGAGACAGATAAGTTAAAGATCCTCAATCACTATAACTGCTGTAAATATTGGGGGGCTAAGCCCCCCCCCCCCTAGCCCCACCTGTTCCTACGGGCATGTTAGAAGAATGGTAAGGGAGTTGATTTTCCGAATAGTAACGTTCAAAAACAGGGCAATTATATTTACTAGCATAGTCTAAACTTTTTCTGGAGAAATGGCTTAATTTATGTATAAATAACTATTTGTTTAGGGAGAAAATGTCCAATAGCCCGACTGTATGATATCTAAATTTTGCCAGCCAGGATAAAATTTTACAAGTTTTGGTCATAGCGCTGGTGGGTTAGGGCAATGGCATTTAACTAAAGGCCCTAAAGAAATAGTGTATCCATGTGTATTCTTCTGATATATTTTGGACTTGTTCTGCTATGCACTCGTGCATCGACTGTCCACTCGATCTCCCTTTGTCAAGAAGTCGACAACGTTTTCATATTTCCAGGAAAGTCAACATCATTATCAACTTTCCTCTACCATTTGCAGGTATGTCAATGTTTGACGACAAACATGTACATGAGTTATTATCGCATTGCTTTTTATGAGGTGAGTTCATATATTGAGTTGATACATAATGTACATGTACTGAACACAGTTCGTTGACCGTTACGCTACTAGAGTACCCGATTCATCTAAACGCTTGGTTTAAGTTACTGAAAGCTTCTGAGTGACAAGGTACGAAACTACACAACCTTCTGTTCATTTCATTCAGGAAATACAGTGAAACATGCGGAATACGAACATCGTCTGACTCTGAATGTCGCAACATTGATGCTAAACTCCGCACTTGGTAAAAACTAGAAAGATTTAGTTTCGAACGTGAAACAACACATAAATGTTACATAGAACAAATTCGACTTCGAATAGGCTACCCAAACGACATTTAGCAACTATCCATATATTCCTAGCAATCTACTTAGAGCCGTATCTGCCCCACTTGCGCCCTAAGAAACCGCCTTAAGGTCGAAATGTGACGTTAAGCGGGGTTTAGACGTTTAGCGCCACCGCACTACATTATGCGTCAGACGATTATTGTGCGACGTTTAGCGTCATTGTTGCGACATCGATCATTGGGGCAATTGCGACGTTAAGCGTTGATAGTGCGTTTAGCGTAAGTGTTGCGACATTTAGCGTTAGGGTTGTGACGTATAGCGTCAATTTCGACATTTAGCGTCAATTGCGACGTTCAGCGGTGTTAAAGGCGCTACAAAGTGCACCATTGAGTAGAAATACTTAACAAAGACTAAGCAAAGACAAAATAACTCAAATCTATCTGACAAAAGCGCGCTAAATTTACAGTATTTCGAATATCCCAGAAATTCGGATATCTTAGGAATTCGCACTTCTTGGGGTTTCGGGTTTTTTAGGATTTCGAATTTCTAAGGGTCCAGAATTCTCGGGTTACTCAGTACTTGAGTGTTAGTGTGAATTTATCATACATGTCAATCATGTTAAGTTTGTATATTTCTATGAGAAAGTAAGTATGTTTTTATCATTCAATGTGATGCTCAAAGTATTTTACATGCTCCTCGTGGTTTCAAACTGGTCACTGACCGATGTTTGAGTATATATGTAAGTTTGATTTATTACTCTAACAGACGACTGAGTGTCATGATTATGATGCTTTGATACAAATCTATTCCATCATAATCTTTCTTAGAAAAAAATACTTCATGATGAGTTCACATTCGGAACTCCTCGGCTATTTTCTACGAATTATTTATTCAATGAATGGTGAGTTGTTCCGATTAGTTAATTTTACCTACGGTCATTATTTACGGAAAGTTACGAAAATATTCGATGTTTAACGATTAATAAATACGTTACAGCGATCAACGCCGAGCATTTCCGATTATTAATTACCCATAATTCATTGCTCTTAATTATTAAGTTTAACAAACGCTACGGAAACAACCGTGGTTCTACGATTCATAATCACGCCACAGCGTACAACGCCGAATACGTCCGAATAATAATTACCCATAGTTCATTGCCCCTAATTATTGAGAACAATGTACGTACAATGATGAATCTAACCTCTTTGATTGATTAAAACAAGAATCCTGTTCTCATTACCGTATCCTAAGAAAAACTACCTCCTTTTCTTGAGTATGGAAGAGTTAATAAATCAAATTATTCAGGAAGGCTTTATTAATAAAGGTTTCCATAATTGAACATTTGAACAAAAATGTCAACTTTTCTCTGTTAATTAGAGTAGCAAAGAAGATCTATAGTATGGATACGATTAGAGTTAATGTTATTATTTATTAATGTTTTTGCCTCGTTTGTATTTGAGACACGAGCTCGATCGCCTTGAGAAATGAAAATGAGCCCGGGAATTTTATTATCGGTTTGTGTGCTGAAGAAAAATAGCACTACAAATTGTCTTTACTTACGAAGTTGCAAAAATGACCGAAATCGCAAAAAGACCGAAATAAAAGAAGAGCGAGAGAGAGAGAGATAGTAAGAAAGAGATAGGGCAAGAGATAGAGAGAAAGCTAGAGATAGGGAGAGAGATATCGGGTGAGAGAGAGGGACAGAGCGAAAGAAGGGGAGAAAGATATAGGGAGAGATATAGTAAGAAAGATGTAGGGAAAGAGAAATAAGGCTAGAGAGAAATAGGGCGAGAGAGATAGGGCAAGAGAGATAGGGCTAGAGAGATAGGGCGAGCGAGATACGGCGAGCGAGATAGGGCGAGCGAGATAGGGCGAGAGATATGGAGAGAGATAGTAAAAAGAGATAGGGCGAGAGATAGGGAAAATGTATAGAAAGAGAAATATGGTGAGAGATAGAGAGATAGGGAGACAGGGAGGGAGATAGGAGGAGAAAGATAGACAGGATGAGCGAGTGAAAACGACAAACCTGTATAATATTTAAACATGTATACAGTTTCTAGAGAAATAACGATTTAAGTACCAAAATAAAACGGTGCTTTTTGAAGCAAATACCAATACTGAAACCGGTACCAAGCCAGTATGTATACCGGTACTTGATTACTAGTATTTTACTATTAACTTTTATCACAATATATATTTTCATTTTCGGAGGGTCATTTGCACATCCTAAACGAGGCTACTCCATATGGAATTGATAAACGATTGATTTTGTGAAAACAGTGTGCCAACAGGCCTGTGCTGATAAAAGATTTAACAAAGATTTATCGTACTGGTGACAAATATGGTATATAAAGCTAAGAGGTCAGGGCTAGCTAACTAGAGTTGAATGTACTTATCATTTCGTCCAATAACAATGGGCAATCTAAATATACTAAAACAACCTTTTAAATTTATGTGAAATTGATAGCCTCAAATACAATGCTGTATAAAATAACTGTTTTCAATTTGAAGAATTGAGTATACGATTTATTGTAAATTGATATAAGCATTTTTTGTATGACAAAATTAGATTTCACACGTTTTTAATATAAGTGAAACGTGATGCTACTTCGTGTTTAACAATACATTTAGTAAGTTTAGTCCCAGATTCTTATTCCCGTCCACAAAGTACAAAAAACAATTATTATTCTACGCTTTTTTATATACTAGGCAAAACTTCTAACGCAACAGTGTACGTTTGCAGAGATAGGAACTTAGCATGAGCTATGTGATTATAAATATATATTTAAAGTGATACTAAAATAAGTCTATAAGAATAATCAATCATGAAAACAACACATTTTATTCACTTCTTTTATTCATTACAATTAACAACATAGGTCACCATAATCTGGAATTAACACAATCAGTATCTAGTGTGGCCACCTTCTGCGTTGACAACGGCTATACATCTTTGACGCATTGAGGCAATTAAACGCCTAACAAATGCCAACGGAATATTGTCAAAATCCTGAAGTAAGGCATCAGACAGTTGTTGCAGAGTCTGAGGTTGAACATGACGTTGCCGTACACGCCTATCAAGTTCATCCCATAAATGCTCGATGGGGTTGAGATCTGCTGAGTATGCAGGCCAAGGCAGTGTTGCAATGTTGTTTTCCTGAAGAAACCGTGTACAGACACGAGCCACATGTGGCCTAGCATTGTCATGCTGGAATATGACGTTTCCTTGGTTGGCATTGACGTATGGAAGGAGTACATTACGAAGGATGATGTCACAATAGCGTTGAGCGTTGAGAGTACCAGGAATAACAACAAGTCCAAGCTTAGCGTTATGTGTTATACCGCCCCATACCATTACTGACCCTCGTCTAAAGACATTAGCTTCCACGACACAGGCGTCACTTAAGCGTTCACCCTGACGTCGGTAAACACGTACACGACCATCTGTCTTTTGTACAGTGAACCTTGACTCATCAGAAAAAATCACACGATTCCAGTGAATAGCTTGCCATCTTCTGTGCGTCGTAGCCCAACGTAAACGTGCCTGGCGATGTCTTGCTAACAAAACTGG
Organism: Mactra quadrangularis; assembly: GCA_025267735.1. NCBI lineage: Eukaryota > Metazoa > Mollusca > Bivalvia > Venerida > Mactridae > Mactra > Mactra quadrangularis. The sequence goes on from CM046298.1 coordinate 5,263,239, forward strand.
ACCAACGTAAGGACGCCTACAACGGATACCCCTCTCTCTCAGTCTGTTACGAATTGTTTGGGCACTTACTGATCTATTGTGTGTTCCTACAGTTACAGCAGCTGTTGTTGTTGCTGGTAGTGTTCTGTTACGTAGGTGTTGTAGTCTAATGGCATTATCCTGTTGTCTGGTCGTTACACGTCCATGACTCCTTCTTGGAAGATCAGAAACTTGACCTGAAACGATGAAAGTAAGAAACTGAATACAGTACTTTTAACTTAAAACTTCAACGATCAGGAATGAAAAATCATGGGACGAGTATGAAGTAAACATCGGGTCCGTTACATACCTGTTTGATTGAACTTTTGCCAAAGCCTGGATATTGTTGACGGAGCACATCGCATCATTCTTGCAACTTGGCGCGTTGAAGTTCCAGCTTGCAACAATCCAATGGCCTGACCCCGAAGTTCAGTGCGCAATCGTGGCATAATAAACGTCTATTTGATAAAACGAAATGTGTTAAAGTGAAAAACGGCCGATAGAGTATTGAACTGTGAAATTTTGAAATTCCGTATTTGCACGTGATTCACGTGACACACGTAATCTGTTAAACACGATAAATCGCTGTTTTAGAAAAATAATGTGTAAAATTTTCAAACCGGTTATTCAAATCGATTGTGGTGAACATGTTGAATGTTTGTGTACAATTCAATTAAAAATAGTTAAATATTAAGGAAACCATCACGTATTTACGTGTTGCGTTAGAAGTTTTGTCTAGTACTGAACTTTATTCGGGCGAACTACTTGTAAGTACACATGTACTAAGACTGGGTTGCAGTTGGTGTATGTCGCTAATATTTAGTAAATTAACCTTCCTATATTAATTGGCTATTATTATTTCATTGTATTTATGTATTTATATGTATTGTCATATATTGTTTTATGTATGTATACGTAAATATGTAGTCTTCATGTGCCGAAAGACTGGTGCCATATATGAAAAGCTCATTGCTGTTGGCTGATAATTGTCCAATTTTTATCCTGAGATCCCTAAAAATGACAATGGATAGGTCTAAATATTGAAGACGGATTAGTCCATAGTGGAAATTCAGCATTGAAAGGTTAAACAATAAAGTTATTCATATCGAATTACTCGAACATTATTCAAGGCTTGTCTTATTAACATTGCAACACCAGTAGAGAGATGTTCGTTAACCCAAGAAACTTTGTTCCATCTCATCAAACACCAAATATCTTGTAAGATTATGTCTCGATCTCTCGACATATGTATGAAGTCAGCCTTATTAGTAATCAGTATAGTCTATATAATTATATAGGTCACTCGGAACGTCTCGGCATTTTTCGTGACCTAAAGATATGAGAGATATACATTGTAGTTTATTTTCCAAAACATATAAAATGCACGTGGACATTGCATAGTATGTTATACGCACAATGATCAAAGGAAAATATGTTTCTATTGGAGAAAACCGACTCGCACGCGGTTCATATCGCAAACGCGGTAACATCGCATATTCGCATCGCGTTGTCGCATCCTTGCATTATGTGCGACAAAGTGAAAGCATTGTCGCATTTAGGGCGACACAGTGAAACCAAGTTTGAAGTAATGGGATATTGCACTATACAAAACTCCAGGTCAGCAATAATTTTATTGATGACTGAAATTAACCGATTATGTTGTTTTTCGTATCATCGTTCATTCGTGTTCAGCCTTGGGTCTGATTCAAACTGATCCACGGTCAACCACCCGAAGCGGTTTAAAGAAATATAATTTAAATTGCATCTTGTGCCGCCATAAACTTAAGTATAACAGTTTCATTTTAAATCTACAGATCACTACGATTAAAAGCTTGACCTTGTAATACAAATGGCCGAAATTCGGTAATGTCACAAAACGCTTGAAGATAAAAAGGACGTTTTTACACAATAAAGTTTACCCCTAGTTGACTTTATACTGCAATGACATTAGGTTGAGGACTTAATGCTGACTGTTAACTGTGTGCCGAGTTACTTTTAGCGAATAAAAAAATCTATGTCAAAAAGATCTTGTTTGCGGTTCAACGAAAGGCTAGCCTGTCTATCATTACCTGCGTGTTAGTTAGCTATTACTAATGTTTTTTGTTCAACAAGAAGTTTGTTGGGTCAGCAGGTTACATGGTCATCTAGACTTTGTACAGTATAACCTGAAATATTCGAACACTTTTTGAGAATCGCTGACCCATCAAAATTTTCATAAGTCCGTATATTCAAAAGGCTTGGTGTGACTATTTTCATCAACTCAACCTGTGGATAACTCAACTCAAGTTCGGACAACTCAACCCGTTACGGAACGTTTTGACTCGTTCGTGGTAATTGAACAAGCTACTGGTCTGTGTTTTTGACTGTTTCTTTTCCTGGATATGTTCTCTTAACACCCTTTCTATAATCTATTTACATAATACAGCAAAGTTTCGCCCTAAGGATCATCAACATCGGCATGATCTTAATAACAAAATGGTCTTAAAGTAGGGATCTTTCTCGTCTCAATTTAGGACTTAAAAATCGTCAAAATTAGCATTATTTTTTAAATATTTACAATGGTCTGTATAGCAGAACATTATATATTATCTATGTTGTTGCTCCGATGATTTTAACGGCGTCCGTTTATTGTCAGGTTTATTTCCAATCGGATATTCAAAACGGCGAGGATGTATATTGGCATTTTATGCTTGTTATCTTCTTAACTTCTTATCAAATGTTTGCAATAAAATATGTATTCAATCATATCCAAAAAGGCAAAGAGAATCGTACGCAATAAAAAGGGCGTTCGATTACATAGCTTTGGATTACTGTGGTTTCACCGTATTTTGTGTAACCAATATTGACTGACCTTGTGGGTGCATTATTAATATGTATAAAAAACATGTTAATGTTTTACGGCAAGTGGATTGTAGATGTTTTTGTCTAAGTTCAAACTGACCTCGGCAATAAAGCGGAACACGTCGGCCTAAAGCGTAGCAAGCAACATGCATAATAATATGCTCCTTCGTGATTGTAAGACACAAAGAGGCTAAGAGATGTATGGTAATGGTTATGTAGTGTAATACATGGTGTTTTCCGCCATGTCTTTACAATTTGTCAGTCATTTCATGGCGGTCAACAGTTCTACTCATAGTTAAACAGGCCAAGATCTCTTGATCCAAGCTTTTCATACCCTCGCCAGTGACTAACAGCAAAAGTGGTTTAACTCCTTAATGACAATGTGTCGGTTGCACATAAATAGAGAGTTACATAGTAAAATTGTCCGCAAAGAGATTGAATGATAAATAACAGTGGCCCACTGAATGACGAGGGGCAATGGCTGTAAAGTCGGCAAACGGGCAACAATATGAAACTCTGTGGATTTAACTTCAAGCACCTGTCCCTCCGCAGATATAAAATTTACCACAAAAGAACAAAGTAGTATTCCCAAACTACCGTACGACTAAATTTCTTGTCTCTTTCCGTGTTTGGTTCACCAAATATCGAGGAGGGCGGTATGGGTTAGTTTTTATCCACACCTATAGTCACGTGTCAAATGTCATTCGGCGTCCTTGGTATTTTTCCAATCAGTAACTTTTAATAATAAGCTTTCACACGTTTAGTGGCATTACGTGTCTGAGATCTGCAGGAAATTATTTTAATTATGTTACACGGACCACCTTAAGTTACAGACCAGCCTTACTAGTGTGAACTAATAACGAAATCTCAGCTTCCAATTTCCTATTTTGTCCACATACATAATACTAACCCTCAGTGATATTTTTGTCAACATTTAATCCGAAAATTGGCGGCAACAACAGTTTGTTGCATATGGAGTATAACAGAAGTAATAGTAAACTCTATATATGTGATGTACTAAGATATTCGATTTAGACCCGCCAAAACCTCACCAAAAAGGGCGACTGACCCATAACTTAGCTTAATATACCTTTAAAATGATGTTGACGGCAGGCTGGCTCAGTCATTAACTCACAAAAGGTTCGAGAGGTCGTGGATTCGATCTCCAGACGGGGCATACTTTTGTGGATTTTGGTCATGAAAACATGTCTACGACCATACTCACTCCTACCACTGATTCTAAATCATGTAGGTAGTTGTGAGTCACAGATGAAAGTATGCGCATAGTAACTGATGACCATGCAGCTACATCCAGAGATTTAGCCTTTCCAGGAGCGTTGAGTAGGTTAATTGACTACCGTGAGGCCATGACATGACTTATACATGGTGTTGCTACGGCGTTAAACCAAACCAAATAATAGAATTAAATAAAAGTACTAAACGTTTTCGACAATATAATACACTTTCAGTCAGACTTTTCCAGTTTATATAAGAGAATAAAATCAATGACAAATGAACTTTAACATTCTCATTATAATTATATATGAGTTCATTGACCTCTAGTTAGTATCTGATCTGGGGATAGTTACAATATACAAAGCAATTAGGATCTTAGCTACAGTTAGGCGGATCCAGCGGGGGATCAGGGGGGGGGTCCGGATCCCCCCTGGAATTTCCAAAATGAACCTGCATGTCCATAACTGTATTTCTTGACTGTATGTCATTTTTTAGCATGAAGCAATTTTTTTCGGTGCTTAACATAGATTAAATGGTTATGAAGTTTTTATTATCAATATCTTGCATTATTCTGCAAACAATGGATAATGTGGTTATGGTTCGAAAGTTTGGACCTCCTTCGAAAAAGTTCGGACCCCCCCCCCCCTGGAAAAATCCTGGATCCGCCCCTGCTACTACGTAGTTTCGATTACCATTGCTATGGTACTATCTGTAGTTGAGAGTATCTTAAAATATCTTACCAGAGTATCATAAAATCTATGTTACAGAAAAGAATTGCATTGAATTTAGTTTTTTGGAGGCTTTCGGATATCAGATGCTGAATCTTATAAATGAGATACATTCAAGAAAGTTGTTTCATTTAATCATCAACAATATAAAATATATTGAAAATAATGGTCATACAAAAAACAATTAATGAAATTTAATATATTTTTATTTTATTTTAAATTTGCTTTGTCTACAAACATTTGGTGGGTACTGTATATACAGTGGTGCTCTTCAAAAGTCAAATTAAATTTTGAAAAACTCATTCCTACCGCAAGTACATGTAATTTTACGACAGATATGTTCCACTATTATGCCACAGGCTGCAGACATACAGATCTGTATTAATTACTTTTTGTGGGTCTTTTTTAGTCCGACAGCCTGTAAATTAATCCATTAAATCGGTGGCTTTAATAACCTAAAGCTACAGTCCCATAAACATAAAAATACCCGTGAGGGCACCGTACGGGCGCCGTGCGATCAAACTCCGCAAGGACCCGTACGAACTCTTGCGTACCCGTACAAACTGTTACGTTTTTATCAGGGTCCGTGAGATGTGCCCAGGATACACGTATCAGTTTCAAAGACAAATCATGAACAAAATCGTGGCCAAGTATGGATTAAACATGCATATCTTCCAGGTTCGGCTCCGTACGGGTGTGTTGTTTTGTACTATGCGCGTACCGTCACCTTGAAACGCAAGGCTTCCTACGACCTACGACTGTCTGCTCGTACGGGTCCGCAACAAGTCACAATTTTATGGGACTGAGGCATAACGGCCTTAATATAGGTACATTTTTCTTCTCAAATTAAGCTTTCGGGACTTCTTCAAAATCGTCAAAAACGCATGAATTTGCTACAACCAATGTGTTTTCTATAGCGGAACATTAATGTATAATATCTAAACATGTGTTTACAAGTATTTTTGACAGGTTGTTGTTTTCAAAATATGACTGTAACTGAATGGAAAGGTGGTTGTTGATAAAATGTAACTTTTTTCTGGAATGTCGCGGTTGTTGTTGAGCGGTGGATTGTTTGGAAGATGGCAGATCAGACTGGTTTCATGTTACATGAATTAATTTTTAAAGGTACTAATTCACAGATTTGGTCAAGATTTTTCTATATTTTCAAAATACCATTCAGTGTCTGTAATTGTGTCAATACAATAATTATTATTATTTCAAGACAAACTGACATATAGTTTCCAAGAAGTATCAATAAAATTTCCTGCATTAAAAATATTTACATACAATTTAGGTAGTTTCATAAAAATTTGATATTTAAGTTGAAATATGTAAATGAGGACCTTTAACAATAAGGCTGAGTAATATCTCACTATTCAAACTCGATAAATGCCCCCCTTGTGTGATAGTAAATTGTTCTACATAAAACAAAGGCTTCGAGGTAGGTATTTTATATTAGCACTAACAGTAAGACTGTGAAATTTGAAGTTCAAGCCTTTAGTTTAACTGCAAGTAACTTTACTGCAACTAATGGCTTTAATCGATTGGTCTGAGTGACTCACAGACCAAAAATGCACTCCTTCGTGGAAGTGAACGGGTGCAGTTGACTCAATTTGAAAAAAATACGAACTTTAATTCAGGGAATAGTAACCTTGTAATATCTATATCTGTAGATACGCTTCGATTTCACGTTTTAGTTCATATAATTTCTGCACGAGAACTTACATAAATTACCTCGAATGATATTTCGTGCTTTTTATCGCTCTTTCGACAAATGCTCACAAAGATTGCGGTAGACAGACGACCTACTCACTGTTCGGATCTCTAAATATATATTTCAATCAATACCTAAGCCCATTTTTGACGGTATCCTATCATGGTTTCCATCTCCCCTTCCCCCTCTCTTTCTCTCTCCTCCCTCCCTCATCCACTCCCCTTCTTTTGCACCTTTCTCGCTTCCTTCATTTTCTTCCACCTGTCCAAGAAGCCAATTTCACAATTCCAATTTACGAAGCAATTAGAGGGCTTGACGGAAAACTGTCGTAACTCATATTTTCAAAACTTTTTCAGGAGAAGCAAAAATTGTTTAACATTTTCTCTCATGTTATTCTGTAACTATTTTTGCTAAGTATATTTATGTATATTATAAATGGAATATTTTGATGAAATTTGGTAGAAACATGTATTTGGCATTTCTAAAGCCAAATTTATCAATGCAAACAAGTCATTTTTTAAAAAAAAATAGTTACGACAGTTTTCCGTCAAGCCCTCGAATTATGAATTCAGCTATATACAGTGCCCTCCAAAAGTCAAGTTAAATTTTGAAAGCTCATCCCTACCGCAAACTTGTACATGTGATTTTACGACAGTTGAGTTCCACTATTAAGCCACAGGCTGCGCGCGGCAATGGAATGAACATTTGAAGCAATAAACAAACATACAAACAAACACAATATAATTTGCCTTAAAGTGTTGACAGTTTGAAGATATCACTACGATAAGATATAATTTATTGTCCCTGGAAGGACAATCAGTCGATATTTATGTACATAGAATGATAGGCCCGATAACAATACACAGCGTTATCATACAGTACGGATCGCCATGGATGATAAAATCAAAACACGAAACGTGTCCGAATCTTTTGACATTTATATGGCTAAACAATAGACAACATTTATGTACTGTTCTGTTCTGTTTTAGATAAGAATGCCGATACGATTGTTACGAATACAAAACGATCTTGTTTTAAAATGTTCCGCATATTTAAACAATCAATACCGACCAATACACATTTTACCAAAACACATGTTCTTTTAAACATCGTTATGCGTGTATGAAGGATTTTGGGAGTTAATTTGTCGGTCGTACCAGTTTTAATTACGAAATAAAGGATTCTTGGGGCAACCCATAATACATTGACATGTATATAAGAATATGTAATCAAAGCGCTGAAGGTCTGAATAAAATATTTCCTGGAGGGATTGTTACAAATCAGTACGGGCACATGTTTGTATAACGGTTCCTTACAATTGATATGATATCTCTACACATACAATACAATCTATAAATCTAAAATAATAACTTTTCACAGTTTTATTCAATGAACGATACTCAAAAAACATTTAAACATGTACAGTCGCGCAACCAACGCTAAATGTCGCAATTGACGCTAAATGTCGCAACACTAACGCTAAAAGTCCCAACTAACGTCGACATTGTCCTGACAATAAAAGTCGCAACGCTGACGCTAAAAGTCGGACGCTAAACGTCGCACAAAAATCTACTGACACATTATGTCGCAACTTTAAAGCTTACATCGTTTTGTAATTCAATTTCACGAGTTTATACTTGTAAGAACCCTTAGGGTGTTGGTGTTTTACCTAATGGCAGGTACTCTTTTTTACAAAATCGCGATCCCAGCGACACCAAAATCAATGCTTACCCCTATAACATTAATTTATTTTTATAAAAATATCTTATTATCCGCTCTTTTGAGGTATATGAATAACAAAATGATAAATTCACCAATCTATGAGTTAATGATACTATTAACAGACGATGAACGATGATTTGGCGCCAAAAAATATTTAAATGTCAACAAAGTCGGTCCTATATCTAACAAGTTGTTAAAATATTAAATTTGTAAAAATATTTGACAAGAAGAAGTTAAACCAATGATTTTTACGTAATAAAATCCTGTTCAGTCTATTTTTTTATAAATAAGCGTTACCGTTAAGGCTAAAAGTTCGTCGGTAAATACAATTGCCCTCTAAATCACAAATGACTGACAACAGTCTAAGCATTTTTGTCACAAAAGCAATTCCCTTGCACATTTATTTTACTAAAAGTTCGTCGGTAAATACGATTGCCCTCTAAATCGCAAGGGACTGACTTTATACCGAGCATTTTTGTCTCAAACGAATTTCCCTTGCAGTAGCACGACAGTGCGGGCAAAGCTGGATAGTAAAACACGGCTCTACCCTCCCAACAACCCCCTCCGCACAGACCCGAGGGATTCGGGATACAAATGACTAATGCAAATCTTTATGTCATTTGTACATTTAATATCTATGTTAAAAGAGACTCGTATTTAGGCTAAACATGCTGCATAATTCCCCTAAGTTTGAGATGGGGACTGATAACATATAACATCAACTAGGCTAGTTTAGTTTTCAAGTTTTGTTGCAGTGTACTATTACATTTGAAGTTTAAAAAAAAACTCTGATGACATTTTAATTGCCAATGCTCAGTCAGACGGTTTTCTGTCAAATTACATTTTAAAATAGTGACACTGGTTATTGCAAACATCATCAAAAAATATTGCTTTTAAAATGTTTAGTCATTTAAGTACAGAAATGTTGACTCGGTGTTCGATTGTCGATCTGACTGTATTTTTTTTCTGGGGGTTGCTGTTTGTTTTGTAAGGTTTTAATGAGGGTCCGTCCGCTTCATATGGATGCATTACGGTGCAGACCCCGATTCTGGGGGATACACTTGTATAGGTCATATCAAGGCGGTCAGTCAACCTACTCACTGTTCATGGAAAAGCAAATCTTTGGATTAAGCTGTCATCCAGTTACTAGGCATATACTTCCATCAGTAACTGACAACTGGCCGACATGTTTTAGAATCAGTGGTAGGCAGGAGGATGGTCGTAGAAATTATTTCACGACCAAGATCCACGAAAATATGCTCCGATTGAGAATCGAACCCACGACTTGTCTACCAGTAGACTTGTGCGCTAACGAATGAAATAGCCAGACGGACTTCAAATGAGCTAATTTACGGGTTTAACTGTTTAATTTATAAATGGTCCTGCGTATCATATACATGTAGTATGACTTTTTTTACATTTCAAGTTGGCTGACAATGATCTTCATAGTAAACGAACCGAGGTGTCGAACCTGACATGATAAAGGAATAAATTACAAAAACAACATAAAATAATGACGTCATAGTTTCTTGCTGTTGACATTCTAACTACAAATGTACATTTATTTTTACAAAAACAAATTATCGCCACAAAATGAAGACCAAAGATCGGTCACATCGGCGACTGCGTGGGCGAAGAGAGTAACCTAAGATTGCTTGAGGCATGTCTTAATATGTAAGTTTTAAAATGATAAAAAAGTGCGCATGTTTATTTGTTAAAAAAACTCCACCACTCCTTATAATGAAAATAAAAATAATTTAATTGTAAATGAAATAGAAAAAATGACATATTAAATTTTTTATTCAGTCAGGAGTAGATCTTGATTATTTTGAAAGATTTTTAAGTGATGTATTTAGTACTGAAAATTACAGGCACCAAATGCATTATATTGGATACTAATTTCACATTTTGTCGTTCTAAAGCCATTATGAAGCATTATTTTTTTTATTAAATTGTTAGAACAGAACAGAACATAACGTATGTTTTATTTTTGTAACGTATACATATAATGTATCTTATAACACATAAATCAAAATATATACAGTAATTTGTCACATGACAACAATTACATTCACACACTCGTTCACACCAATCCACTCACACACTCATTCTGTCACTCACACTTAGCTCAGTTAGAGGGGCAAACATTAAATCTGCTGATTTAAATACTCACTACAGTATATTTGTACTCACAATCAATAATCAAGTATTTAAATCAGTGGGGTTAATGTATGCGCCACTGACAAATGAATAAAATTTACCTAAAAAAATCCCTGATGGTGCATGAGGAACCAAATCCACATTGACACATTCTTTCAGAAGTGTTGCTCACAGGATGCCTTCTTCCTATCTCGTCCATCGATTCTTAGTGTTAGAACATTTTCCTCGACCGGGTACAACCAGATGTTCAAGCCTTTTCTTTTGCTCTTCTCTAAAATATAATAACACACAAAGTTTAAATGATAAATACGTTGGACAAATAATTTTAATCATATTTTATGATATAGATCACTCGAACCCGGGTCGGTAGCACAGTTGGTAGCTCGCCTGGATTTCGAATCTAGTGTCCCGAAGGGGGTACGGGTTCGAATCACACCCTTGAGGGTTATACCCTTCCATGAAAATTTGACAATAATTTTTATGTATATGGAGAAGTTTTCGGTCTTGTGGAATGGTAGGTGAGTACTGGTTATAGACAAGGGTCCAGGAAAGCTAGGTTAGGTGCGCTGGACGCCATAAAATAAGCTAAACTGTGTTGACACGGCATTATACCCAGTATAAATTGAACACTCGAGACTATACCGTATATAATTGAAGAATGAACGAAGATTATTTACGGTGAAATAGTTATGTCTAATTTACCATGGTATATCTGTTTTTATGATACAATATAGATAAAACATTCTTTTAAACTATATCTTATCCGGCTAGATTGGTAGATAACCATCAATCTATTGTAATATATTTTTGTATTTTGTTTGAGGGCTATTTATAAATCGTACATCTACTCAAAATCGTTAGCTGGCGTTAGGCGAGTATATATATATAAATATATACGACTTTAAAAAATTGCTGACGCTTGCAAAAAATATTTTGTGCCTGCGTGAGAATAACCCTATTGTGAAAAGTTTTAAAAACTAACCATGATTGGATTGCAAACATTTATAAATTGCTGACACCCTGTTATTCAAGTGTTGACCTTTGAGTCTTTAAAACAAATTCTTTTCATAGTTAAAATTTATCTACATGTACATGAAAACATTTGCTTTGATTTTTTGTGTCTGCTATTTGCACTGTACAATTGACAAACAATTTGTGTACGATGCATAGACCTGTATCCACGTATATGCAGTTGTACATGATTCAATATCTGTAAAGTAAATTTGCATTTTTTGGCTTTCCGGTCTTACAGTTTCAGGCACGACAGGGGATTTTGGTTGATTATTGCAGCTGCAATACATTCTCGTCATAGATCAGTCAACTTGATAACATCTGGGTACGAGAATGATTGCAACGAAAACTGGACCTTCATCAAAATTTATTATTGACTCAGACTGTAACTACAGTGATTTTTATTTTGGTACATAGCAATGTTCATCATATGATTGGGTTGTCCTCGGCAAGCAAAGTCGGTAGCACGAAAGCCCACTGAAGCGATGTGGTGGGTTTGATTTCTGGGCGATGCATACTTTCGTATGCTTGGTTTTAAAATAATTTCTACGGCCATTATCCCTCCAACCACTGATTCTAAATCATGTTTGTCAGTTGTCAGTCACTGACGGAAGAATGCGAACAACAACTAGTAAAAAGCTAAATAAAAAGATTAAGTCTTTCCACAAAGAGTAAGTTGGTTGACTGACCGCAGTCAAATAACCAGTACAATATGTTGCTATGGCGTTAAACCCAACAAAAAAGGTTGGACTTTGCTAAACATTCTCAGAAAAATATCTTAACTATAAAGCCAGTATATGATAATTACCAACTCAAAAGAAATTCAAAGACTGTACATGTATAATCATATGCCAGCATTTTTGTAGTTTAGCGGATCAAACGTCAGCAACAAACAAGTATGCGCTTGCCACGCCCATTTCCATAGCTTTCAAAATTAATACTACTAACTAGTACATGTTTATATCTAAACCTAGGTTTGCTATTCTTTTGATATACGAGAGTTTTCTGTATTACATATCCGCCCTACGAATGAAAATGGACACTGGGCCAATTAAGGCTCTTTCAAGTCTACACGGAACCCTATTATAATTGTAATTAAAGCCGTAATTGGTGTTATGGATTGATTTTTTTCTTGTGAAAGAAATCACGTTTTGTTAATGAAAACGCTGTTGTTTTTCTCCACATGTGTGAGTCGCCCACGGATTGACCTTTGGTCGCAGGCACCATTTTACAAAAACACGATACAAGTCGACAAAAGCTAAAGACGACGGCAAGGTTTCAAGCTCACCGTACGTAATAATCCGGCTTCGATTCCCGGTTTCGGAGGGTCATTTTTTTCTTGAATTTTGACATTCAAAAGTCAAATATAATACTGGAAATGGGCCTCGCTGATTTGACGGTTGAAATTTACATGAACACATAAGTCATTCAATCGTACTGCGGTATTGGACGAAGGAGCTGATTTCAGTAAGATTGTTCGGGGAACCAGCCGGTCCAAAGCCCGGTTGAGAAATGGTAATGGCGGCCAATGCTGTCGAAGTATCCAAAAGCAGAAGATTTCTCTAGAATGTCATTTCAAGACACTTTTAAAGTTATGCTGAAGATGTAGCCGAGGTCTGCTCACAATGTATCCATATTGAATGGACGGACCCTTCTATAACACAACAACAAAGATTGTTCGGATAATAGCAGTGCTAATCATAACTATCAGAGGGGTACAACTATTCGTCGAGGGGTCGTGGGTTCGATTCCCGGGCGGGGCATACTTTCGTGAAGCGTGGTCACGAAATTATTCCTACGGCCATTCTCCCTCCTTCCAATGAGTTTTAACTATATAGGGCAATTGTCAGTCACTGACGAAAGTATGTGCTTAGTAGTTGGTTTACAGCTAAATCCAGGGATTTAGCCTTTCCAGGAACAGTGAGTAGGTTGACTGACCGCCGTTATATGACCTATACAATGTGTTGCTACGGTGTTAAACCCAACAAAAACAACAACAAAAACAACATTTGTTCTACAGATGGCCAGGATTGTCACAATCTTTATATTTCAAAAGGGGCTCTTTAAATACAGTGTACTCTTTATGAGCGACCACCTCCATTAAGCGACTTTCTTTGAACGCGACCATTAAATGTAAAACCCTGGAATAAGTCGTACAATAACATGAAAACTCAAATGGCAAAAAAGACCATTCAGAGTCGATGTTTCAATAAATAACGTATTTTATGATCTTGTGAGATTAAAAGTAAACATTTTAAGATGTACATTATTGGAGTGGGTTTAACTATTAAACTATTTCGTTACATCGTAACATCGGTGAAAACAAATATAAGTTAATTTCGGTCACATTTATGAGACGTTGACCTCTGACCCCATAGATTCGTATACCTTCAACAACACATGTAACGTATTTGTTTACGATGAGAAAGTTGTGATGCGAGCCCATTATGCGAAAAGTCATTGCATGTAGTCACGTATTGTTGTTTTTTTATTTAAACATAAATCTCTTGTTTTTCTTCAAATTCTTGCTAGAGTCTTAAACTTTGATATGATTTAATTAGTGCAAAAATACCTATCACGTTTGTTGTCCGAAACTACTCATATTAGCCTGTGACATGCAACAGTTTGTTAAGGGTCCTCTGCACTTGTCATAGCTAGATTCTATTTTGTGCATAGGATTTTGAGCTAAGGATCAAATCCCATATTTGGACAGAAAAAAATGTCAAGAAATGGCTTCTATTGTCGCTTACTTATAATTTCTATCCGACCCCTTCACCTCTTTAAGAAATCCTGGTTCCTCCCTGTTCTTTACTATATATTTGTTATACTGGGTTTAACGCCGTCTTAAAAAAAGTTCGCTTATTTTACAACGGCAAGAGCACCTAACCTAGCTTTCCTGGACCCTTAGCTATAATTAGTACTCATCTACCCTTCAACCAGTCTAGCAACTTCTCCATATAACTTTTTAATGGAGAGAAGTGGTCATTATTGTCAAAATTTCATTGCAGGGTATAACCGGCCCGTGTGGGATTCGAACCAGAACCGCACTCGGGAACAAGGCTCGAAATCCCGGCGCTACCAATGCCGCGCGCTACAGACCCGAGTCACACTGTAGATCTAAATGTACATGAATAAGTTAATCCAAAATCTATAAAGAAGTCATGAAAAAACGGTAATGTAAAACTTTGGGAAAATGAAGTTTGGGATTCCATTTTAAATTACTTTTTACATCAGGTGACAAACTCGTAAATTATATTATCACATGTCTACGTCAGTAGGTTAACAAGTAGGATAGCCCTAGTGAAAAATTTGTTTATTACGTGTCACTAGGCTTATTTGAATCTCAGTCTGTCGGTATGGAAGAGACTCCCCTCCATCTTTTTATATCATATATACACATACATATATACAGTACCCACCAAAAGTTTGGAGACATTTTTCACTATGTAAGCCTACAACATAGGTTTTATAAAAAAAATTGATAACTATTTAATTTGAAGTTTTTAGTTTTGCTTATTTTTTGTTAAGGTACTATTTGTAGTTAAGACTTCCAAAGTAGCTTATAATCTATGTTATAGAAAAGAATTGCATTTGAATTTAGTGTTTGAAGGCTTTGGGATATCAGATGCTGAATCTTATAAAAGTGATGCATTCAAAAAAATTCATTCAGTCGTCAATTATATCAAATAATTATATTAAAAATAATGATACCACCGAAAACAATCAATGAAATTTAATATTTTATTAAATTTGCGTTGTCTCCAAATTTTTGGTGGGTACTGTACATACATGAGTATAATTTAATACTACACAGGTTTGAATTACAAATATCATTTTACGGTTTTACTCAACACTTATAATGTATACTTTTAGCAAGAAACTATAGATGTCCTTACTGCTCAAGTACTAGGGGACCAGGAAGCGGACTCAAAAGGGATGAATAGAATCCGGGCCCATTTTCGTTCCCAATGGCTATCATGATTCTCGATACTAGTGAATATTAGATCGAGAATCCTAATAACCTCGGGGTACGAGAATGATCCGGGCCGCGATACCATGTAAAGTGGCAATCTCTCATACAGAGTTGTCGATCATTACAGTGATCTCTATAACGATCACTGTAAGGATCGACAACTCTGTATGAGAGATTGGTAAAGTGGACCAATGCATTCTATACATAGCTGATGAAAATATCAGTTTGTGGGCTCAATGTTGATCAATAAGTTACCAATGACCACACAATCTCTTTCTGCACTTAGTGACGTGCAAATGCTAATCTGAGCGGCACTGTAAACACATATTTATATCAACGCCTTAAATTTATATCATAATTAAGTTCAATATTCAAAAGTACGAGGATTAAACACAATACAGTAAAGCTCCATTATTAAGACCATCAAAATCGATGGTCTTAATAGCAGAGTGGTCTTAATTAGGGCTGTCTCGATACGCTAGAAGCGTATCGCGGTATATTGCAATACGCTAGCACCATATCGAGATACGTACCACGATATATTGTGGGCTTTTAGAGTTGTGCCTCCGCTGTATTTAACAGAAACATTGCAAATCTTACATGCAACTACTGATATTATCTAGCCTCTATATGTCTATACGGTCATTGGTACTGTGATATGTGTTTTGTACATAAAAAGGTTGCTTAAGTTGAAAAAACAATCACCCCCTTAGCTGCATAACATCCAATCAAGCAGTCAAGCTCCTGAACGCCATGCTTGTTTCACAACTTCCTGTCCCGAAGTATTCAATGCATGACCATGTATTGCACAAGTACGTATAACCATTCGAACGCGCCCCAAACTGTTAAATTCTAGTAATTTAAGCTTAGTTTAAATGGACAAGAAAAACTGACGCTCCGCTACTTTCATTTCGTGAAGGGAAGAATTTTCTGATGAAACAAAAAAATATCGCCAAATACCGGTGCGTTAAATTTGTACTCAGCTGTGTATTGCAATATACTGGTATATCGTGACAGCCCTATTCTTAATATAGAAACCTCTGCCTTCTGAAATCAAGCATACGGAATTTAAAATCGTCAAAACTCTTTACAGCGGAACTTAACTGTACTTATATAAACGTTTTACATTGATGTTGAACCCGGAAAATATTTATCTATTTGAAATATCTTTTTTTATCTACTTCAGTCACATTTTGATTCGTCATCGTCATTTCAATCATATAGTGTATTCTTTCTAGGGGAGATTTTTTTAAATAAGATAGTTGACTGCCATGTCCTAGTCTAGCCACAGTATAAATAAGGGGCTTCTCATTTTTACATGGGGGTTCCTCATGTTAGTATCGGACTGTAGCATGCTTTTCAAACTTGTCGCGGACGATTACATTAGGCTGCGCATGCGCATTTAAAGGGGTAATTACAACTTCAATCAATATAGTCCGCAATACGCGGGTGATATGTAAATAAATATTTCAAGTGAAAGATTCAAAGTTTACAATTACAACTTAAAAACTAATATGGGCATTTTCTCGTACAATGTATAATTATTATTTTAGTTTTTCAGTCTTCCTATTTCATTCTCGTATCCAGAGGTTATCAAGATTCCCGATCTAGTATCGAGAATCCTGATAGACTCTGGGTATACGATAATGGCCCATGTTTGCTGGCTGTAAGAATTGGACGAACAAACTAGAGTCTGATTGGGCGATCACGTGACTATATACCCAGCAATTATCATCACTAGCTCTTCTCCCCTGTAGAATCAATCCTTGTATCGATATTACAAACCAGGTAGCTTCACACCAGTTAAAACAGGATATATTCAATTCATTGTTTATATTCGTCTTGATTAATAATAAAATATTAATTATAACTCCCCGAAGGCTCGTGATTCATAAACAGATCATGTCTAGCATAGGCGTGCTTGAACAAGATTCAACATATAACTTCCATATTGATCAATGCAGAACGCGCGGTTTTACGCATGAGTACCCATCACCTCAAAATGCACGCTAAAAGTCTCACGGTATAATCAATTTGCACGTCTGATTACCTTACTGCAATATTTATGCAACAATAATACAGTGCAGCTATGTGATTTAGTACATGCACGCACATAATCTAACGTTTATAAGCATGCGCATGCCTGGGTTATGGCACGTATATAGGGCCTACTCATTTATTTACGATAGTATACATTGTATATTGAATAAAATGACACTTAGTCAATTTTCATACTTATGATACTTATTCCCACTTACGAGTAAACCTTCATGTCATGCAATAATACATGCATCATGCATCTAATCATTCTTTAACCACACTTATCAAAGAGATGAGTGTCACATCCCCAAGTCTGCACATAATTCCTCTTTATATGTAGCGGGGGTCATTCTCGTACCCCGAGGTAATCAAGATTCTCGATCAACTAGACTAAGGGTACGAGAATGAGCGGTGGTGGACTCATATCAAAACCTGATCGTGTGATAACGACGTTGGAATGGTAATCATTGAATAACCAGCTCCGCTTTGGATCGAATCACGTACAAAAACTACCCAAGAAACTTTAAATTATCATATGTATCGGGTCGTGTCGACCGCCTTTGATTCCAAGAGCTAAGTGGATCGGGTCGTGTCAGCCGCCTTTGATTCCAAGAGCTATAGTGGATTGGGTCGTGCCGGTCGCCTTTAATTCGAAGAGCCCTAGTGGACCCGATCGTATTGGTGGCCTCAGATTCGAAGAACTAGCAAACTGTACGCAGTTGTTTCTAGGTTATGCTTTGTGTATAAAACACGTTTCAAAGCTCCCTCATCCGATCTGGTGAATGACCCAAAGTGAGCATGCTGTATAGGCCATTATTCATCGATCAAAAGGCGATACACCGTTCTGGCTTATAAATCTTAAATTTTCCATGTTCCAATAAAAAATCAACTAAGACAGAAATGCGTTATTCAATGGGCAACACCTCGTCAGAGTCATGTTATCTATGTCTCTGATCTCCGTAAGCGTCTCGCTCAGAGCAGGACCCCTAGTGAGCATGTAACCTCTTATTTGGTATACTCTGTACCTAATGGGATAACAAAATCAGTAGGGTGTCTGTCACCTATCTAATGGGCATGTTATATATGTGTATGTCTCAATGCAGGACCCCTAAAGAGCCAATTACCTTTTAGTCTTACATGTATTAGTTATTCTCTCTACACAATGGGGTAATAAAATCAGTATGTTGTCTGTCACCTATCTAATAGGCTGTATATACTTGTAATGTACAAACATAAAAAGTTGACACCATTCTCGTCCCCAGAGGTTATCAATATTGTCGATCTAAGAGTATCTAAGTATCATGAATACTGATAGCCTCTGGGTACGAGAATGGGTGATTAATATATACAACCAAAATATAAGGCATCCACTATACATTCATTCTCGTACCCAGAGTCTAGTAGCAGTCTCAATTAGATCGAGAATCTTGATAACCTCGGGGTACGAGAATGTTATACATTGTTCCAAGTTAGGTAGGGAAAGAAGAGGATCACTGTAAACGGAGACAGTTCTTATGAATACACCATGTATGTAAGATGTAGTGAAGAGGGGTCATAAAAATCAACGTATGTAATGCATCGATGGAGCGGACGGTCCCTCGTTAAAACTCGGGGTATGAAAATGTTACAATCTAACCTAGTAGAATCTCAAAGTTATTAATCAGCTAAGAGCCTAAGAAGTGAATTTAAATTTCAACATAAGCATTTATTCACTTGAAGTTTTAGACAATGGTTTAGTGCCAGCAGAGAATTCGTCTCTGGTGCCTATAATTGATATTTAATTTGTGTTGTTCTAAATGAGCAATCGAATTTGTTACTTTTTCGGTAAACTATCATCAACATAGTAAAGAATGTCTATGTAGCCTACTGATAAGGCTCGAACGGTTCGACACTCTTCGTGGTCCTTTCATATTGCTATAAAAGACCTCACAATCGTATCCCACTTCAATATTAAATATATCTTATTCCGAAGTCCAAAACGACATATGCACACTTGTAGAAGAAAAGAATGTGTGGCTCGTCACGTTTTATTGATTAGCCGGGCTTTAAACCGTTTATGAAATAGAGTCCGTTTTTATGGTTCTTTAATTCACGTATAGGCAGCTTACTTGTCCACCACTTGTTGTTTTTTTACAAAATCATATCGACCTTCACATATATATAATCCACGTTCACAATTCAATGTCAAGTTCAAAATAAATGAGAAAGAGAGAGACTCAGAGAGAGAGAGGCTAACGTCTGTTTTCCATCGATGTGTATCGCCCTGTTTACAATACCTCTAGTTTGCCTCATGAAAAAAACTCGGTCAATATGACCTGAATAACTACTACATTAAATTATCGACGCGTTGTAATAGATTTGCAAAATTAAACGTTATCAAACAATAATGAGCATAATTTGTGCAATAAATGAAAATAATTCCAAGTAAACTAACGTGCATTCTGCATGCAATTGTGTGTGTACGCGTAAAAAATCTTATCTCATTTATTAATAATGAGATAACACGTACGCGGTTTTAACTAATTGAGCGAATAAAACACAAGTTTATAGCTTTCAAATTTAAATGAACGATGCACTTCTTATTTTTTAATAAACCCCGTGTTTTACTGTGTTCCTATCTTAAATAATTTAGCTTTTAGGCGAACTTAACAAGAAGCCTAAAAATAGATTTGTCCCCGTAAGTGCACCACAGCTGATCTTTGTTTACAAATTGCAAAATTGGGAGGAGAGATCGCGGTCATGTGACAAGAAGTTCACTTGTGTTGTGGATAGAAAACCCGTCAGGATGTACCTATCAACCAATCAGCGCGTTTTATTTCAGGCGCACGTCCAATCAAAATTAGCGTTACATCTCCAATCTTCACATACAAGGTAAACAAACCCAACGCATACAGAATACAAAATCTTCTGTCAAAACACAATCGACAGTCGAATGAAAAGGTTGCCTTGATTCTTATAAAATTTGCAGTTTTCCGAAGCGATCTCGTCTTTTTTTAAAAATGTTTAACATTCAACAACTTCTCCAAGCCGCTGAATACTTGGATAGAAGAGAAAGAGGTGAGAAAAGGAGCATTTATTTGGATTTTAGGGGGGAATTTGTTCGAAATTCGGCCTCTGCCGACGTGGCTCAAATGTGGGTGCATACTCATTTGGATGTATAATTTGTGATTTTCTCTTAAATTTTCAGAGGCAGAGCATGGATATGCATCTTCGCTTCCCATGCCGGACGAATTCAGTACAAAGAAGAGGTCTAAATCAAAGAAATCTCAGGGAAATAGGTAGGAATGTACAACTGGATTTTTCTTTAAAAATTTGGATGTAAATTACAACTTGTGAAAAATTATTCAAAATAAGTTGGATCTTACTGATATCAGGATTTTAAATAACTGTTCCAAATCAAACAAACGGATGGATTATATCGGATAAGTAGAAAATTTTCGAGTATTTTCATTGTTAGTTCATTCGGCCGCCATTTTGCCCGAGCTGTCAAAACCATGAAACTGCAAATTCAGCATTTCGGTTTTAAAGAATGGGCTAAATTGATTGATTTTGTGATTTATGTTGAATTCTTACCTGATTTTTTCATTGAAATTTACGATTCACAGCTTTACTGGGAAACTCATTCTACTTTTCGTGTTTTTATTTCGAAAGCAGACGATGCAGACGATGTTTAGCTCAATATTTGCAAGTGAGTAATCTTGCCAGGCTACAACTTGAATTCTATTTTTCCATCAAAATGTTACTATTTCAATTGTCCATGGTCGTGTCGTTGTAATTAAAGATGCTTCAAGATCAATATTTGGTGTCTTGGACACAATTAGTCATTTGCACAAGGGTCAGTCGCTAGGATTGACAAACGTTGTCATGCGCGGACCTTTGTTCCATGTTGGCGGGCGTTTGACAGGTGGTCAGCTTTCCTCATTTTATTCCATTGTTTCATGCAAGAAAAACAAAATAATGAATTTAAATCATTTTCGTCCACCAGAGACAAATTCTTAGCTCATTAAAAACGAACGTTTTCCCACACGTGAAAAACGGCATGAATTTCATGCCGTTTACAATAATGGCGGCCGAATTGCAAATGGCGGCCAACCTAGCGAAAATGTAAACAACAACGATATTGATGACGTGTGTGCATGAATACACATGTTTTAACAAAAATAAGCCAAGATATTTCTAATTTATATTTAAAAGCCTCAATTTACCACATTTTGAAGTATTTTTAAGTATTGGAAACTTGTTTCCTGAAAAAAAAAATCTAGTGATGAGTGAAAAGTAGGTCAAATAGTGTATTGAATAGATTTTTCCAATATTGTGAGTTTTTTCACTCATGTTCAAAGCTGATACTTGATTGTTCATATTGCAGGTCTACACACAACGAATTAGAAAAGAATAGGTAAGAATTTTGACTGTTTCTGCTAAATTTAAAGCCAATTTCAATCATGTTGCCCTGGTAGCTTAGCTGAAAGAAGTCACATGACTGACCTTGTACCGGTGACAGGTGGGCGTGACTTGTATATTATTAAATCAGTAGTAAACTGTTCTGCCAAGCGAGATAACTGATAGAGCTTTAAAATGTTCTCAACTGGTTATTTATCAGTAGGTATAGGCCTACTTAGAAAAAGAAATTAAAAAGGGGCTTGAATATCATTTCTTTTTTAGTTGTTTACCAGTTTAAAACTTAAAATTTTTCCTATTTCTCCTTGAGCTGGAACTGGAAGGCTTGTCCTTTTTTTAATAGAATTGTTAAATTATTCATTGCAAAACTTTTTTCATTTCAATTTTACATTTGAAAACATTTGATTTTTTTTCGAAGTTAATCATTTGTCATGAATTATTTTCCCTAAAGTGCTACTACAATTTTACTGTAGAACTGTTACTAGTAGCAAGTTTTTAACTTCTTGTTTTTATTTTTTTTTTGTAAATTTCCTCTGCTTCATAAAATGAGTCTGGTCATTCTTTCTTAATTGACTTTTGCAGAAGAGCCAATTTACGATACTGCTTAGAAAAATTAAAAGACATAGTGCCATTGGGACCAGACTCATCTAGACACACAACTTTAGGTCTTCTAATGAAAGCTAAAAGCTTTATAAAGGTGAGTAACTGGTCCTTTGTTGATTCCAGTCTTTAGTATTAGGCCTAGCATAAGTAGTCCTTACACTTTGTTGCCTAAATATTGTCAGGGGTCCAACTGCCGGGAGCTACCACTTATTAGTTACAAGAAATATATTTTTTTTGTGCCACCAAAATACAACAAAGTATGTAAAGTTATAGTGTAGGCAGCTTATATGGCCTGTTTCAACAGCCACTTTCATATCCTCATTTTATCAACCCAGATAGTGCCAAAGAATAGCTTTTAAAGGTTACATTATGTTTTAATTGGTGTTGAATTATCCTGACTTTATTTTTTAATCTAAAAGTGTTTGTGACACCTGCGACAGTATTATTGTTTTTTTCTCTGTTTAACTCCTAGTGGTGTATGAAAAAGACCTTACTTGTCTTGAACTATATTTTATACTGAATGTTATTCATGAGTGAGTTGTTTACATGAAGATTATTTCTGAAAACCCCTTGTGCAAAACAAAACAATGTTCACATCATGCAATGATTAATGGGTTTTATTGATAAATGATGGAGAACACAAATGATTAGTTGACTTTGTGGGATGATTGTGTTCCTGTTGTTTTTATCAGATCATCTGATCAGATGTGGTTTGTGTGGAGTTTTTTTCTCAAATACTCAATACAACTGTTAACTAGGTATTGCATCATTGCCTCATATGTTTTATGTTGATCCCATCAGCTGATCAAAGCATTTCTTACAACATGTTATGTGGTTTCTGTGGCCTCATCACTTGTTTAATAAATAAATAGAATAAATACACAGTGGTTTGTGGTTTAACATAAGTGATGTGATAAATTTGACGGTAATTTTTCAGCACACAAGAACATGTTCCCTTTGATTAACGAGTATTGCATACTTCTGTAGTAAAAAAATATACATTAGTGTATTAACTATACCCATCAACAGATTTTCTGCCTGAAATAAATAAACTGTTGGCTGTCAATAGTGAGTTTATCTCATTTCTGCCAGGGTTAGTTCATTTGTACTTAAGTTACAGTATGACTACATGTTTATCAATGCAAATTTATGGAGCTTAGCTAGGTTACTATATATAGGTATAAAATAAATAGACTTTGGTTTCCCAAACATGTCATATGATTTCAGGAAATTTTACATGTATGTATGACTTGTACAATTAGACAATCTTGCGTCATGGTTTATTTTTGTTAAGGCTGTCTGTCTGGCATCTAGATATGAATACCTCCTTACATACTTGACTTTGCATAAAGAATGTATTAAATGTAGGCTTGGTGCTTGCTCTTAAATTTTATTGTCATTTTAGTGCATTCATAATGATGAAATATTATGAGATAATCTTCTATATATTATATTGGTTATAACTTATATTTAGATACTTACTTAAGAATCTTAAGATTGTGTGGGTAGAAAGGGAAATGCATGACACATTGCTTATATCAGCTGATCTGCCTGATCACCTCCACTTGGGAGAGTTATTGTACTTGAAGTGTTTGTGTATTGAACTTGTCATTGTTATTGTTCAATATATCAATATTCAAAGGCAGAGCCTGTGTGGAGGGGTCCAGGGTGGGGGGGGGCGGGGCGGGCAATACCCCCTGATTTGAAAAATGTAAACAGTAAAGAATTGTGTAAATATTTGATCCTGGGATTCACCATTCAAAATGATAGTTACAGTTATGGCCCCAGTTAAGGTATTAGGTCTCTCTGACAGTTATCTAAAAAATGTGGGGTGTTAAATTTCTTTAGATTTGTATAATGATGTTTACCCCGGTTTTGAAAGTTGTTGAATACCAATATTTAAATACAACCTTATTTCAACACCATTGCCATGTTTTTTAACATGTAAAAAAAGCAAAACTTAAGTCTTAAAAGTTCAAGGGATAATTAAATGAGATCTAGGCTTAAAAATGTACTGATAGAACTCTGTAAGTTATCTTTTTTCTAATACCTCATCTAATTAAATCTGCTGTCATAGTTGATGGATGTTAAGCCTAGATTTTAATTTTTTTGGTTAAAACTGGTTGAGGTTTGTTTATGATGTACAAAATTAGGTCAGTGAACTCAATTCTCATTCCTGTGCTGGTTGAATGTACACCTACTATTTTTTGTGTGCAGTTTAGCAAGTTGGTTCATTAAGCTCAGCTGTTGAGGAATATTTTGTCCCAATTGAAATTAACTTGTGGTTATAGTCATAGATGAATGGAAATATGCTGTGTTTTTAACTCCAGGGCTTTACGGTTATTAAAGTTTGTCCAATTATCCTGATGACCTATATTTGGGTTCTGGCAACTTTTTTCTGCTAGTAAACATTTGGTTTGGGCGAGTAAAACATTGATCGTTGTTGAACTGGGCGACCAAGTTTATTGATTTAAAATGAATGTCCAGCTCTGAACTCCCCCAGAAAAGTAGCTCAGTATCATTATAACACATCCACAGTCTTTTTCATTGGAGGCTTCGAAGTTCCAGAAAAGTTTTTTCTTTGTCCCAGCATCTCTGGAACCTGATCCTACATACTTTAATAGGTTGTAAGTTGGACCTGTTATGTAATAAAATCAGAATTTCTAACTCTATCATCTTTTTATCAGTTCATCTATTTTGTTTCTGTAGAAAATTTAGATTTATCTACCCCCCCCCCCCTTCTTGCTAGGATATTTCCGATTTAGCAGATTAGATCTTCCCAACTGAAAATTTGTTAAGACTTGAAACTGTTTCTGCTTACATTATCGAAGACTGTATTTGTATGTAGGGGTTATGAAAGGTTTTAACCAAGTTTGAGTTAATAATCCAACGTTTATTTTGGATTTTATGATGTACACATATCGATATTGATAAGGCATTGAAGTGAAAATCTTCCAAATCAACGCTTGTTATGAGAGTTTTTGAAGTACGGTTTACTGATATGAGTGAAATCTATTCAGAAATGGAAATGTTTGAACATAATTTGGCCTCTTTTCTCTACAGTTTCATAATATTCAAGCATATTTTATTTATTACTATTTCAGTATTTGCTCTACACTTCGGCTTTAATCTTTGTAACTATTATTGTCGATCTATTTACATGCAGTTAAATGTTTCATGTCGTAAATTTCATTATTTTTTCTTTCCTTTGAAGTTCATAGGCTAGACCTAACATGTATGTATTCGTTCCACAAAACTCAGTTCTACGGCATATTGTTGGAATGGTTGATCTGGTAGGAAAGAAGGGAGGGATTCTCACTCAGTCATACTAAATAAGCAATTGTCTGGATGTGGGGTTGGGACAACTGAAAATGTGTGTTTAGCGCAAGACAGTCTTAACTCAATATAAGAAAAGAGTGAGTTACGACCGTCTTGCGCTTAACCTGCAATTTGTCAACCAAAAAATAGTTCAGAGAATGATATAACTGGAAAATCTAGTTTAAAACTGAATGTCAAGCCCTTTATCTTTAGTGGTTGGGAAATATTCTCGCCTAAACGGGAATGATCTGTCCCAGGGTTAAAAATATAGTCATTTAGTAATGTGATAATGTAGATATATGATATATCCATAGTTTGACTGGTTTGTATTGATTGATTGTCATTGTTTATTCATGTTTGTAAAGTTTGTTTCTATACTTTGTTCTATATTTTATACTTAGCTCTCCTTTTCTTCTAGATACTCTTTGTCGCTAAGGGTAACAAAGTTGTTGCTAAGGAATTCGGATACTTGTGACTTTTAGTATTGAGTTCAGTGACTGATAGAATTCCTTGCTGAGTTTGGCTATTCAATATTTTCTGGTGTTAATCATCTAATATTTTCTACAGCCATTCACCCCCTACCTCTGTATTTAGTAGGTCTGGTGTCTCAAGTTTATGTTGCTATTTTCCCTTAAAAAAGGGCCCGATCACTCTTCTCCTAAAAATGAAATTAAAGGCATATTTTCATAATTAAGTGACATCATAGAGAAGGATTGAATTTTCTACTGAACATGTGATACTTATTTATGAAAACCTTTAGATAGATCTACAGTAGCAGAAATGTAGTGGGAATTAAGTGGAGTGTTTAATTGTCTGATTTAATGAGATCTAGACAAAGCACTGTCTTACAAGCCATCCACGCTGTTATCTATTGTTACATTCGTTTATTTTCTTTAAAAACCAATTAGGTACATCTTTTTCCTTTCACTTGTTATTGCTGTTTCTTTTTCATCTCTCCTGTTAAGCCTTAAAATGATCAGTTGATTGAAAAACATCCACACATTTTATGATTTTAATAATAGAGTGAATGATGTCGAAACCAGTAATTTTGGCAATTAGACAAAAACTAAGTGAAAATTGCAGTGAAGTATAACCATGGTTATGGGATGCCATCATATGATAATTGTAGGTTGGCGTGAGAAAAATTGATTTTTCATTAGTTTAGCTGCTTTTTAAGTGAAAATAGGTCAACAAAACATAAAGAGAAGTTGTTTTTTATTTTAGTAATTGTACCTGTGAATTCATTCCCCGGTTTGACTTTTTTATTTTTTTTAAACAGATTTAAGATAATGAGCTAATTGTCGTAAAAAAAATAATTAAATATTTAATTACTGGAAAAATGTTTTTTTTCGTAGTGTTTACTGTACTAGGTCTATTTAGAAGAGAGTTGCTTGTTATTCAAATATGATTTGGGGTAATGTTTGTTTATTTGCTGAACTTCAAAGTTTGCTTTGTAGATTGTGACCTTCTCAAGGACTGTTTTTTTGCCGTATAATTGAAACTTTGCCATAGTCTTCACTTGTTCGCACTGACATGAATTTACAACCGTTTCATTTTTTTTCTTTCATTTTTTTTACTATTCAAACCTTAAAAGGTTGCATAGGCCATGAATTTGTTATAACCTGTCAATTTCTATGTATTTTATTGTATTCTTTGCTCTGCATTGTTGGCCAGCAATGAGGGCACTATGACTTGTACACTACCGATTGGTTAACCCAGTCAGGTGATTTGTTTCGGGCAATTTATTTCGTCAAAGTGTGATTGCAGTGATAATGACTGACATATACATTACCTGTTCCTATTGTTTCAAAACTATCAGCTGTTAAGTTTATCTCTTCATATGATATATGATATCGTTACTCAATCGTTTTCAGTGACATTGAGACATGGGTCTAAATTTCCCAACTATTTCGACAATGTTCAATATCATTAGTCAGCAAATAAAGAGCTACCCAGACTTAACACTTGTACTTTGTCTGTATCACAATAATTAACCGAGTAGTCATAGCAAGTAAAAGCGAAACTACTTTAAGTGCATTGTACTTGAGTCTCATATTTACGTCATTTTGGCTTCCAATCCTAATATCACCACTTGTTAACTTTATTATCTATTAAAATCTACATTGTACTTGATTATACTAAGTATGATAATGTAACCTACACATCTGTGATGTATACAGCCTGTCAGTGACCTATAGTGACTGGAAATTGGCTTTAAGTAGTTGTTGATTATTTGTTCATAGTTAGAGGACAAAACTAATTAGATACTGATAATAATGATCATTTTGTTATATTGCACTTTTCAACTTCTAGCTTACTGCTGTTTCACATATTGATAACTGAACATTTGAAATACTTGCCTCATGAGCAGCATGTTCAATCACATGAAAATCCATTCATTTCACTCTCAAAAATAAAATTTACGCCAATTTTCAAACACTCCCGATTATTAATACTCAAGACGTTATAAAACTACCTCAGAGAAGAGGAAATGTATACTTTTTTGGGGAGAAGAATCAGACCCAATATTTGGTCCCAAATTGGCCTGAAAAAACCCTGAAGTTCCACTAATATGATCTTTATTCAGTAATCATCTGATCTATGGTTGCAGAAATACAGTGGAGTGAATGTAATCTGTTGTTAAAAGACTTAACTGGTTATTTCTAAGATCAGAGCTGCCTTCATAATGAGCAGCAAATTGCCAGCATGACTACACAACTCTGTATATAGCAACAGAACACCAGTATTATGGTTAACCATAGACAAACTTAGGTCATTTCTTCTTACATGTCATTAGCAGTGATTGTGGGATGGGTAATACACTTCCATTTGTTTTTATCCTACATAAGATATGAATGGAAAAATATCTGTTTGCATAGGCTTAACCCTTAATTCCTATTAGTATTGCAAAACTAATTTCATACTAAACCTGTGTTAACTTGTGCCATATTTGTTGGTTCCCATTATTTTAATACACTTATTGTAATACTATCATGACATTTTGTATTATAAAGGGAATTGATATCCCTGAAGAAAGTTGTATAGTAAAAATGACTCATTTGAATAATTCTTGATTTTATTAATTTTGTTATTCAATGTACCCTCTGTTTTGAACACAAGTGTCTATTGACCCTTGATTTGCTTACAGTTATGTTGAAGGATTTTCTATCCACGTTGTATTTTTTTCTGATACTCCGTTACATACACTACAATATTTAAATTGAACCCTTCTATAGTGACTGTGACTTTTCATTTTGATAATTTACCCCACCCCCCTGTTATTTTCTTTCACTTGCCATTGTTGTAAACCAGCGGGTGTAAAATTTGATGTGTATTAGTACAATAAATCTATAAAAATATTTTATTTTGTAGTCCTTGGCATTGTATAAAAAAAGTATTGTGGAAAGTTTTAAGTGACATAGTAAATTGGATTATTTAGGGTCATTGTGTTGAAAAAAAAACTAAATCATGAAAAGCCTTCTTACCCTGTAGAAGGCGATAATTGGCAGAAACGTTTATTAGTCCCTCATTGAATGTATTTGTAAGAAAAAATTGGCATGTGGTCATTAACCCTTTTATATCCATTGGCTAGAGTAAGGCTAATTTGTGGTCAAAAATTGGTGGCAAATTTCTTTCATTATCTTATTATGTTGGTTAGAATAGTGTTGACCTCCTGGGGGTGGACATAGTACTGTTTAACTGTTGTGTAGTGTATTGCATCTTCTGTTCACCTCAATGTTAGTCCTCTTCGTCTTATTTGTGGTTTATTCTGAGTTCGACACTTGCTGTTTTTACCAGGATCTTGAGGACTTCTTCCCCATAACCTTAGGGATTTCTCCAAATAATAGACAAAAAATTAAGACACAAATTGTGAAAGACAATTGATGGGGACTCATATTTGTGAAAAAACAGGGCAATTTGTAGGGACCCTGAAGGAATCCTTACCTAAGCAAAACTGGGATTACTCCCAAGGTTTTGGGATTCTCGGAATCCCTGAACATTGCAAGTGTAGAATTCTATGTATACTATATACTATATTGTCCTCTTTTCACCTCATTCTTAGACCTCTCGGTTTTATTTGTGGTTTAATTGGCTATATATATGTTTATGACCAGATGGAAAGCTACAATTTAGATCTCTGAGCTATGTCAGCCAAGTACAGTAATAAGTTATAAACCCTGACAGTGATTGGCAATTAAGATTTGTGTTTATGTTGTCTGGTTAGGTGGTCTGTGTTTAGTTAGTCCCTTTGAGATATCAATTTGAATAAATATTTCTGTTATATTTCTAGGGATTTGTTGAGTTATTAACTATACAATTGTTAGTCATTCTGAGTGGAATTGTTTTCTGATTCTACAGTATAATACTGCTTTGATAATTACCTGAATCTTTTATTTATTATGATATATATTTTTTATTTCTATTATAATATGGAATAATATGAACAAAGAAACAAACAATGAACTAAATGGTCCTCATTATGACTATGATTCTGTTGTTTATTATTACAATTAATATAGAATGGCCTTCAGGATGAAGTTCTGGGTAATTTCATCTTTAGCTTGTGTGGTGATCATGATGCAATTATTTTAATATTCTAAAGCAGAAATGCAGGGCACTGCTCCCTGCCCCTTTTTCTTTACTTACTGCCATTTTTGCTTCTCCTTTAGCAGATAAAGAGACCTTAAAACTCCAACTTTGTGATGCACCCTGCCCCTTTTTCTACCTCCTTGCCAAAAAATTTCTAAGATCTATAATAATCACTATCATGCGCAAACAATTTGTCCTTCACCCTGAGGATGTTAAAATGACTCATAAACTCAAGTTTGCTCTTATAAGGAAGTGTGCATTTAGATGCATATGCATAAGAGCATTAAATAGAAATTTGATGCTCACTCCTTACATCTTTGCATGTATTTTTAGTGTTGATTCTCACAGTTGTTATGCTTGTACCCGTCTGTTGGTTGCAATATGATCATAGTTACGATGATTTGTTCTGATATTTAAACCCCTATGGCAGATTTAATCGAGGATTGCCCGCAAGACTGTAGTAACTTGCTCTTCTATGCAATGTGTATACTACTTTCTTGCAGGGAACCCTCGCAATGAATTTATATTATCTCATTATCATATGATGTAAGATGGCTTTTTTACACTTTCCTGGGTATTTAGTCATGTAATCTCCATAAGCAAGTAATGAAATAAACAGAATTGTTTTTGGGCAATTTTATAAAGACCTCAAATAGCGCAGAAAATAACTACTGCCTTACTTTTCCCCAAAGTCTTATTGATTTGTTAGCTCCAAACTTTGCACACAAAATTTGAATCGCGTGGTAAACAAGGTCATTTGCAAAAAAATTTTGTGCTCAGGATTCTAAGTAACAAATTACGATTCATTACTAATGTTGACATTTTCGCACAAAGAAATGTTAATAGTTATTTTATGCAATATTTGAATATTTTTTATGGTTGCCGCAAGAAATTGATAAAAAACAAGAGTTAGTTGACGATCTGAAGATCATGTGACCATATACCCTGGTATAAATGCATTAAAATACCTGTTTTAAACTGACATCCCGTTGATTTTTTTTGTTTTTCTGACTTATTCGTGAATCTTGACTTAGCAAATGTTTACAAAATTTATCCAACTTTGATTGTATTGTACCATATTTCAATGCACAAATATTTAGAAATGGGATTATTTAAAGCCTCATTCAGTGTAACTCTTCTTTTTTTCCCAATATTGTATTACAACAGTATTAAGGTCTAATTATGTAATAGAAAGGGGCTTAGTTGACTGTTTAGATTATAGACTATGATAAACACATGTTTATTAGCTCAGATTATTAGCTATATTAATCTTCCAATAGATAGACATTGATTTTCTTAGGGCAGTGTGCCTAGCTTATTGCTTAGATCTGCACAGCTGCTTTCCAGAACTTTTTGTACTTAGGTTTCAATTATCGTTTGTGTACACAAACCAGTCAGCTGGGTTTGTTTATGTTGTACGCAATGGTACCCAGTCTAGGATTGATTATACCTGCAATTCATTCCAGAAAAGTCAGCAGGTTATTGCACTTGTCAGCCTTAAAATTAATTTTCCTGAAAGCCTGTATCAATGCCGCAAAAAAATTGTTTCTTTTGTGTCTTCTTTCTGTAATTCTGTCTCTGCTAGAGAAATACAATGATGCTTTCAATGTCTTTGTGTCAATGTCTTAGCTATTCGCCATTATTAAATGAGTAAGAATATCTTTGCAATAAAATGCAAAATGCTTACAATGGGTATCCATTTACTTTTGTTTTTGTTTTACCTTCAAATGATCACAAAACGAGAAAAGTCGCATCTTGCCGAAAGAAACTTGAGATAGTAACATAACTTGTAAACTTGAGTCTTACCATATTAATGTGCATTTAAGAAAGTGAATGTCTTAAAATTCTTTGCCTTTTTTGTGTTATGATTCAATGTAAGCTTGCTTATGGCTCAAAAGTATTCTTTCATTTATCATAAAGGACTGCAAGCCCTTCATCAGACCTTATGTAAAGTTATTTTACTGATTTTTTTTAAGAATAACTTTCTAATGCTTGGTATTTAAGCTTTTAGAAAGACCACTAAGTGTATTTACCAAATTTCATCAAAATAATACATTTATACAGCACATGAAGATAGTTCTTAATACATGAGTACTGTGGTAGTGGAGATTATTTGCTTGTACTGAAAAATAGTTAAAATTGGAGTTGCGATACTTAAGGCCATGCCATATCTGAATTTTGTTAAGCGTCCACGTGCGCATAGGTTTTAGAGTCCTGAATCAAAATAAAAATACAAAATTGTTGGTAAAATTTTCTTAAATAATTCCAATGTTCCGGGATAGGACAATTCAATTCAATTTATTTTAACCGCATTGTTAATACAATATATATTTACGTAAAACAAACTCCAGTCTTTTTATATTTAATTTAGACCATTGTTTCATATTATGAGGATGTTATTCCATTGAAAAAGTATAATGCATTGTTTTTGTAGTAAAAAATATTTGTGTTTTTCGTTTTCGGTTTGTGTGTTTTTGTGAATAGGTACCTAGGTTTGTCAAATTTGAGTTGACGCTTAATAGAATTCCAATTTGGCATGGCCTAAGCTCCCAGTATAGACTGCAGTCTGTATAAACGTATGAATATCTGCTATTATCTATTCAGATAATATCCAGGTATAGTTTGTTTTGTAGAAAAAGTAGAGCAAATCTGCGGCTTGATTCAGTGTGCACAGAAAATTTTCCTGGTTCATAGGTTACTTTACAATGATAATGTCATATTGATTTTACACCTGTATACTAGAGCTATCATATGAATTGTTGAATTTTAATTAACTGTCTGTCGCACATAAATTAACCTAGCTTATTTAAATACTTACTACCATACTTCTGTTCTTATGATAGATAAATGTACTACTTATGCGTGTTATATCCTTTCTGTGTTGATGCGCCGTAAAATCCAAACAAACAAACTGTGCTGGGATTCTCAAACTAAAATTGAATATTTAAATCAGTGGGGCTAATGTATGTGTCTCTGACAAATAGATTGTTAAGTTCAACAATAAAAGACTATAATTTAAATTTGCTATGTAGCTTTCTCATTTTAGAATAATCTATTTTGAAATAAATTTGAAAATTTTATTGAATTTACGAAATTTAAAACCTATATGACAAATGAATGTTTTAGCTATTAGTGAGTAATTTTGTTGAAGTGTAAAAATGTAATTTACATTTGCTATCTATAATGGCTTAAAGTTAATGTTGTTAGTGAGATTTATTTTCAAACAGATTTTTACAATTTATTTAATATAAAGAATTTAAATCCCAAATGACTAATGAATCTTTAAATTTTAGCGAATGTTTTCCGAAACTATTCACATTTACTGAGCATACCTTATACAAAATTCTGATACTGGGTATCAATTTTTAGAAAAAATGCTGAATCATCATTTTTGTTATCAAAGTTCACCAGATTGATTAACGAGGGTTTAATGCAAAACTCATGTATCATCTTCATTATCTTGAACATAGTTACAATAATTTCAGGTCAAATTTTCGGATAACTTCGAGCCAACTTCACAGCTAAACCTAGAGATTGGATTGTAACCTTCAAACCAGCTCTTGATTTCACTTTTGACATGATTATTGATATGATATCATTAACGAATGTCAGTGTCTCGAGTAATCACCAATTAAATATCTAACTATGATAAATGAGGCTTTGAGGGTACTTTGTTAGTCATTTTGAAGGGTTAACCATTACCCATATGTCATTAGTAATATTTGTCTCAAAGTTTTTTTGGTTAAATTTCTGGATATTTGAAATCCTGTTAAAAATTGGTCAGATTAAGTTTGAAAATTTATTTTAATTTTGTCAGTGAGATTTAAAGTGAAAAATTTGTTTTATTTTAGTACATGTAGCTTATCTTTAAGGCTTGCTCTACCTTACACTTCCATTTTCAATGAGATCTAGGCAAAGCTTTCTCATACTTTAACTTTAAATTTAAGTTATTCATTCTGCATGCTATAATGCTTGATCCTAATTTTACCTGCTTAAATAGCTATTTTTAGATTTCCCTTCTTTTCATTGTGTTCATAATGTGGTGATGACCTGCATAAAGAAAAGACTTTAACACATAGCCCCAAATTTGAGAGCCAGAAATACTTTTGTCCCCTAGTCTACCATCTGTCCCCTTGTTAATTGTTCAACGTTCAATACTTCTGTTCTCCAATTTATGTACAACTCCTATTTATAACTTCTAACTGAATCAGTATAAACTGTTCAGTAAATGCAAATTCGATAGTTAAACTAATACTAGGCCGATTGTATTAAACTTTAAAGGAAATAACCTGATTAGTTGCACAAGCAGTATGAATGTATTCAATTCCGTCATGTATTTGTTGTTAAATTGAAGTTTTTATATCTGCAAACAAATATTAGTGCTTTCAGCCGGCAGTTTGACACTTCATAGGACTTGTTTAATTATTTGTAGGGTGATAATCAATTGATTTTTCTCTTGCACGAACGCTGTACAATGTCTTTTTGAAGCTCTTCTATTGCTCAGTATTGTCGGTTTTGTGTTGAAGGAATCACTACTTCTGTCTTCATTGCTGGTAATACATCGATTATAGCTGCAGTCTTTTTAAAATGATATTTTATTTTTTGTTCTATGTTTCATGTGTCAGTTTAGACTTCAGGTTTTTTATGGCATTGTCATGTCATCTTTTTTAAAGAGTTTGTTCTAAGCTGTAATCTGTATTGTTATGATCAACTTGTGTTGTTTAGTTGCTATAGTGCTATCTGTTTACAAAAAACCCATGTTGGATTGGGGGAGGGTTTGGGTGATTTTGTCTAGAATGAATTCTGATAGTATGAATGAAATACCAAAATGTTTGTCTTAATGTATCAGTCAACAAGTTACAACTTAACCCACTAGCCTTAAGTCTTGGCAAAGAAAATTGTTGCCCAATTGGACAACCAGCTATATTTTTTACTTGCCCGAGGCAAATGTTTACTAGCAGTCACAAGTTGCCCAAACCCCAATATAGGTCGTCGAGGGCTGGCAATCTGATGTCTAGCCCCATGCTAATTTTATTTATTTAGTCAGGCTAGTTGAGCACTCAATTAAAAATGATGACTGCTGTTATTCGTGTAGTGGAATAGAATATATTGACAATTTTTAGCCAGAATTTTCAACGAAAAAATTCCACTAAAAGTTTAGCGAAACACGGGCTGGCAGGCGGTTGGGCAGGCATCCGTTGTCTTTAACAATTGCTTCAAGTTTTCCATTTAGCATATATTTCTGCCATTTATAGTCAGATTTTTATGAAACTTCATACAATGATAACATACCATGTGGTGAACAGAATTAGAAAGTACCCACAACTCTACCTGGCTTTATTATAGATTATTTCCCTTAGTAATTTTTGTGTTAAAGTTTTTAAATCCGGCTTTAATGTGGTTTTCCACATTACATTTCTTGTTTAAAGATAATTTGTAATAAGATATTGATCATCGCAATTGAACAGCTAGTGTTATAATTATGTTGTACGCTGACTTCAAATAAAAATATATCATATTTATATTTCAGACGCTGGAAGACAAAGATAAAAAGACTGCAACAATGCGGGAACAATTACGTAGGGAACAGAGGTTTTTACAAAGACGATTAGATCAACTTACAGAGGGACAGTACAGAGTGCGACAAGAAAGAAGTATTAGCGAATGTAGCACATCAACTAATTCAACTACCTCCTCTACCTCAGAAACAGGTAACCATGGCAACTATGACAACCCATTTTGTAACAAATATGGCCGACTTGAGAATCTTTGCTTATTCGACATTTTGGTTCATGTTTATATTTCATTGAGAATCTATGCTTTAATCATGCTTTGGTACATGTTCATTTCAGAGCTGTCAATCATTTTCATTTACAAGTTACAAAGATACTTTACAGTTTTCAAATTTAGCCAGTGGACACAAAAATTGTTGCTGGTACAGTAACTTAGAATTAGGCCACAATAAGTTGATGATATATTCTACGGATTTTTCTAGAAAAAAATGGGGCGAGCGAGCAAAGAAAATTTTTTTTTTTAATCTTAATTCAGTTGATTTATGTAGCGGTTTGACCAAATTTTTATGAGCGAGCGAGGAAATAAAAATATATTTTTTGTAAAAACTGTCAAATTAAGGTGCGAGCGAATCCATAGAACATAAGATCAACTTGTTGTGGCCTTAGAGTGGTCTTATAGTCTACCAACTTTTTACAGCCACAGTTTTCCATATTCAATAATTTCTATTTGTTATTGTATTGTTTATATTATGATAAAATATGCAGTTGATGATATGCTAAATCATTAAAATGGACTGCATTATTTCACATATCACTACGTATCATTATAGTCAAGAAAACTTTCATTCAGTCCACTAAAAACTTCCGTTTTGCTGGACCAAATAGCCAGTGCCGATGAAAGTTTTTCACGAAGACTGCTTCAAAGCTGCACTTGGGTTCTATTTTAAGTTCCACACTCCTATACCATTCCTTTTGTGGTCTTTGTTTAGTTTCCTGAAGGTGCCACCTTCACCATTTTTCATCCAGGCTTGGGACTGGCTTCGGCTGGTTTGGAAATGTTCTTTTTTTGTTTCATTCATTTATATATATCCGACTCTTCATAATATCCTGCTGATATATTTAAACATAGACTTATCTTTTGCTTTCATTTTTATCTCTATTAGAGTTCACAGCCAATTGATAAGTACATTATCTAAAAATACTGGCTCAGGAAATTTCCGTTTTTATTTCTGCCTGATATCTGTTGGAATACATGTTGTGATTGAAGATTGTTGATTGTACTCATGTTTTATGACCCTGTACCTTTGAGCTCTCAGATGTACCTTAGAGCTCTTAGCTGTACCTTAGAGCTCTCAGCTGTACCTTGAGCTTTCAGCTGTACCTTTGAGCTCTCAGTTGTACCTTTGAGCTCTCAGCTGTACCTTTAAGGTCTCAGCTGTACCTTTGAGCTCTCAGCTGTTTCTTTGAGCTCTCAACTGTACCTTTGAGCTCTCAGCTGTACCTTTGAGCTCTCAGCTGTACCTTTGAGCTCTCAGTTGTACCTTTGAGCTCTCAGCTGTACCTTTAAGGTCTCAACTGTACCTTTGAGCTCTCAGCTGTACCTTTGAGCTCTCAGCTGTACCTTTGAGCTCTCAGCTGTACCTTTGAGCTCTCAGCTGTACCTTTGAGCTCTCAGCTGTACCTTTGAGCTCAGCCTCTTGGCTGCTATGTCATAGTCCTATTTGGTTGTTGCCTGAACAAAGATGTGACTTGTTTGAGAGTTACATACTACATGTAATTAAGTCTAATAAATTATATTAATGTATAATGCTGGGCTAAAGAGGTAGTAGCTCTCTGTATTCAATCTCTTACTCTAGACTGGTTCATGTTTATTTGTTAAGCCAAATAAACTGTATTCATTTGAACAAACTGCAAGATTTTACATAGATTGACATTGCTGCTTGTATCAGCTGATTGAATAGAGTAGTTTATGTTGGAAATGTGGGTTATTGTAGCCCAATGAGGTTTGTTTGTACAGGATGCAATCAGTGCAGAACCAAGTTATTTTTACACATTATTGCTGAAAAGTATGCAACTCCGATAAAGTCCTATTTTCTGTTTATACACATTTTTTTCAACTTTGTTATTCGCAGGTACAGCGAGTACAAACAATGTTTTTTTCTCCTGGAAAATCCCAGCAACTTGAGTTTCTAATTGAGCTATACTGCGATGAATAGTCACAGTTTCTGACATCAGTCTGTTTATGATTTTTGTACTAGTTTTTTAGGCTTCCTACTGTCTCTTTATTATCATAATTCCAAGATTTTGTTGCTAAATGATTTGTGTCTTTTATACCCGCCCTGACCAATTTTTTTTCCGGTAAAGTGTTTAATGTTCAATGCTTACCTGGCGCAGGTACTTAGTTCATGTTCATGAAGTGATTTGATTCAATGTTCTGTTTCATTGAACGGATTCCAAGTTTCGATGGAAAAAAATCCGATGAAAAACCTGTTTATTTCTTTGTATGTCAAGCGTAAGTGTAGTGCATCATGGAAGCTTTTAGGTTTTACTCTTCCCGTGTATTTTTTTCGTGACGTTAAGCAGGTAATGCTTATTCTGTGAAGCTTTACCGGTAATGTATAAGCCTGCTGATAAATATAGATTTCCACAAGTCTGTATCTAGGCTGGCTTTAGTTGGAATATTGATAAACAGATTCAGAATCCTATTAATGAAATGGCTGTGCTGATAAAAAGCATTGGTTCATATTTATTGA
This sequence comes from Mactra quadrangularis, assembly GCA_025267735.1. Lineage (NCBI taxonomy): Eukaryota > Metazoa > Mollusca > Bivalvia > Venerida > Mactridae > Mactra > Mactra quadrangularis. Next base: position 5,301,857 of record CM046298.1, read on the forward strand.
CATTATTATCGCAACTTCGATTTATTATTATTCTTCGCTCCAAGCTATATTAAAGTTTATAACTCCCCATGCGTGTAGACTATACTTGCATTCTGACTTAACAAATAGGGTCTAAAATCGTCTTTCCTTTGAGCGCAATAGTTGTTAATTTACTAAGGCCATTGGTTAAAATAATTTGTTGTTGGGGCAATATTTTGGTCTTAATTCAATATAAAGTGATGATAGGGGAATATTTTGACTTAGCTTTTATTTCAATGTTTTTCCGTTTATTTAATGAAAAAAATATGATACATGAGTGATATACATGTCTTAATTGTTTCTGAGTTGAAGGGGCTGGGTTTGGGGTTATGTTAGGGGACAGGAAACCAATATTGTGAAAATGAACCTATTGTGTTTATCTTATTGTAGTTCTTTTGATGTATTGAAAAATTGCTAACTTAGGGATCATTTAATTGGTATGCTTAAATCACACCATAAACTTTTGAATACAAAATTGCCTTACTAAACATATAACCACAGTTTTATGCTAATATTTAAGGTTCATTCAACCCAAACATGTTGACCTATTTGATCAAAGGGACACCATTCAAAATTCTGTCATGTCAACATTTGAGAATTCGTTTATTTTGTCGTTAATAGTGTCCCATAGTTCAAAGTATCATCATTTATGTCCTATTAGGTCGTATTACCTTGATTTTCCCAATATTAGGTCATACCTTAAGAAAGTTTAAGTATACAAGGAGAAAGGTTTATTGCCCTGTATTATATAAGGTTGTTTTTATTGCAATGGTTACATGTGTACGTCTACAATATTACAAGTTATTCATTAGTGCCGAGTATTGATTTTTGCATTGACTTGGTGCACGTTTAATAAGGCTTGAAGCCTATGTATATATATATTTGTAATTTTCTTTTGACTAGAGGTCTGTTGAAATAAGAATGCATTATGACTTGATGTGTCAGTGCGAAACGAGTCTACGTGATTGTTTATTTGTTTGTAGGTTAGACTAGTTCTGCCCTGACCCATCAGTATATATAATGTGTATATTAAAATTGGCTATTTAAATGTTTAAGTTTCAAGTAGTATATGAATTCTTAATCTTATGCATAGATAAAAGCTTTCAGGAATTCAAATTGGCGCTAAATTTGAGGACTGTGGGCGCTGAGGAAAGATTTATAATTTTGAACAGGTCACTAAAAATAATGAAAATCAGGAATTTTAGGATTTTGTATTCTTGAACTTTTCACCCATGCATATCTGTATAAGCGTAGACAATTTCAATGTTAACAATTGGCGCATTATGTAGTACTGATTTTATAGCTTATTAATGCATATATTTATGAAAGGCTGGTATGAAAATTAGCTTGGTGTATTGCCTGTATCATAGATTGTAAACATTCCATGGTCCTGTACTTTTCATGATTTACTTATACATCAAATGAATACCAGATGTGTAGTACATTTACTAGGTCATGCATGTTATTGTACTTCAAAAATAAACTGGTCCAGTCATGGGGTAGTTCACCCAATAATTTTCTTGATTCAGATGGCCAAGTTTACTTAACAACCCCTTGGTTTGCTGGAATGGAGATAGTTTACCAAATTTTTTTGTGCTTAATTCAGATGACCGATTTTTACTTTACACCCGCCCTCCCCCTTATACTGATTTTAATGGAATGATCATGTCAAGGGTTGCCTGCAAGACTGTAGTAAGTGCATTAAGTTAAAAAAAGCAAGTTACTACAGTCATGCAGGCATATGTACTTACAATGTTTATGTATAACAGACCGTATGCTGGGTTCATGGCCACTTAGAATAAATATTTGTTCATAAATAACATGGCATTTGTCATCATTATAAACAGGTATTCATGTCAATTCTTGTTTTCATTAGGTAGAGTCTAGTCATGGATGTACTTGCACTTTACACCCCCAAGACCCTCCCCCCTGCTCTCCTCTCCCTCACTAAAAATCGGTCTTATTGTTTATGTTCTGCATTTTACCACTGCTAGAATGAAGGTAAATCATACAACAAAAAACATTAATTATGCACCAAATGTGGTCTCATAGATTTTATAAACTAGTTAACGTAAGCTCAAGGTCATGAAAAGAGCTGAGGAAGTAAGCTCAGTTGTTCTTCCTAAAGTTCCAGTTGTAAACTCTTATTTTTGTAAACTCAATTTTTGTAAGCTCAGTTGTCTCTGCAATTGTTCCTGTTGCAAGCTCTTTTTTGTATGGGCTCTTGTTTTTCAAGCTCTATTTTGTGCAAGCTCTTGTTTTTCAGGCTCTATTTTGTGCAAGCTCTTGTTTTTCAGGCTCTATTTTGTGCAAGCTCTTGTTTTTCAAGCTCTATTTTGTGCAAGCTCTTGTTTTTCAAGCTCTATTTTGTGCAAGCTCTTGTTTTTCAAGCTCTATTTTGTGCAAGCTCTTGTTTTTCAGGCTCTATTTTGTGCAAGCTCTTGTTTTTCAGGCTCTATTTTGTGCAAGCTCTTGATTTTCAAGCTCTATTTTGTGCAAGCTCTTGTTTTTCAAGCTCTATTTTGTGCAAGCTCCTGTTTTTCAAGCTCTATTTTGTGCAAGCTCTATTTTTGCTAGCTATTTCTCAGATTTTTGTTTCTTCTGTTTTGTAGTAAACAAACTTTTCAAAGTAGCTTTGATATGATGCAACAAATGGCAACATTTATAAAGTGACTGACTATGCTTAACTTGTAAGTCTGTTTCCTTTGCCAAGTTTTTATTAACCGAATTTTAAGTTGGTTGAAACGTGTAATTGATAACATACTAAGTATGTTATCAATTACACGTTTCAACCTTTTTTTAAGTGGAAAAAATCCATCCTACTTCTTTTCTGTTATCCTATACGCAAGATGTACACTATTTTTGCCTTAGATACGAGCAATCTAACTGAAAATCATACCAAACCAGTCAGTGTCTGCATGCTAGCTAAGTGATAACAATATATTTTTATCTCTGCTTTGTGTAAATTGAACACAATACTTGTCCGTCCTTGAACTTGACATACGCTATAATAATCTATGTGTTTGCTGATGTAAGCTTTTATATACTGCAGGTACTATGATGATATCAGTTTCTATCTTTGTGAACTGTATGTACGATGAATATTACAATGTGTTCAAGTGTATTTATTTTTGACCTACTGTTGGCATTGCTATCGACCCACTATTTGACTGACTTTGTCATTAGTGAAGTGACGGCTCATATCGCTGGTACATTTGGTTTAAAAAGTATGTTTCTACTTAGGTTAGCATGTGTTTGAATGTTGACATCTTGTGTAAGTGTCTAATGCTCTAGGCTAGAATTTAATTACATATCCCCCTGAGTTTGATGGATGATGTCATTTTCTCGTAAAATTATTGATAAATAACGGAAGAAAAATCAAATTTATTTGATTATATACATGTACTTAGTTAAGGCATTTTATGCATAACCTTAGGGTTTCAACTTGAATTAAATCCTAGGGATTCCTATTGCTGAGGGCTAATAGCCCCCTATGAGACCTTAATTTCTTACTTTATTGCAATTTTAGTCATCGCCTTAACCCACTTGCCAAAAATCCTGGGCTAGTGAAGGTTGATTTAGTCTAGTTGAATTATTTATTTGATGTAGCCTGGCTAGTTAAAAATTATCCCTTTTGCTATATTGTATAATAAATTGGGCTTGTGTTCAGGAAAATTTAAGGCAACAATTGATTGTATTAGAAGTAAAGAACAATTTTTTCTTGTTTGAGAGACCTGACCCTAACAGCCCCTAAAATGGCTGATCAACATGTATATCCTCGATGTCCTGATTTTGGTTTAAAGGTCATTGTACGCCTTTTTTCTTAAGGTTAAAAAGATTCACTTACCCTTTTGCTATTTGGTCTTGTATTTCGAACTTCATTGTTTTTCTTTTAACATATTATTGTTAAATGGTTTGGTATGTTTGTGAGATATTATTCTGCTTCACTGGTTTTGCCTTTAATGTACTGTAATTTAAACTTTAGGCCTTTTTGTTAAAATCAACATTAGGTTCGGTGTTTTTAACTTGAAAAGAAATTCAATCATTAGAAATGGATATATGGATAAATAAGTGCTTGCAAATACATGATATTTTACGCTTAATCATAAGAAAAGCCATGAAAAACAATTTCCTTATGAACTTTGATTACAATCTTACACAAGTCCTACTTGTTCGCGAAAGGTCAGTGTTTTCACTTAGGTTAAATCTTAGGATCCTGGTCCCTTGTATATAATATAACCAGTGACTTCCCCACTAACTGGGGCCAATATTCTGCCTTTTTACGAAGAAAAAAAAGATGTAGAAAATTCACAAAAATAATTACAATGTTTCACATTGAACAACATTTTTTGGGATGCCGAGTCTAAATTGTGTTTAAAACCAGTTTCATATTTATTTCATATTCACATCAGTATTAGTCATAAACAAAGTTATTACAATTTAAAACGGAAATTAATTGAGTACCAGTTCAATAATATTAACAATGCATTCATACGGCTCATAAAAGTATAGTCATATAATTATATTCCGCATTGAGGTTTAACTTCCATTCCTCAAACATTGGAACAGACTATAGGTTAAACTGTTGCTTGATGGTGTTCATTATGAAACAGGCTATACAACAGGTTAATGGATTTGTTATGTTTATACAAATTTATAGCTAGGGCTATATTCACCTGACATAAACATCCAAGATTTTATTTATAAAAACTTGCAGGTGAATGCTCTCAACTGTACCATGATTGGTGCACTTTTTTTATTGAGTTCGGAGTTCTATATTTTTCTAAAGTTCAATAGAGTGTTATGTTGTTATCTATGGTGTTTATAATCTTGTTGTAGGAACAACATTTTTCTTTCTAATTGATTGTTTATTGATCAATTGTAGTGTCAGTACATGTTTACTGCTTGTAACGCATTTGCTTAGATACTGTCTTACGTATGCTAATCTGACCTAGTTCTAAGTTGCAGGATTTTGCAGAATCTAAGAGAAAAAACATTAAAGAAGAACCTAGATCTAACTTCCGCTAAATTTCTTAATGTTTTTTGTGGATCTTAGAGATTCTAAGCTTGAATGCCTCATGTAGATTAAGTGTTCCTTGCATGATATCCATAGCGTATAAAAAAGTTTCAGCTTTGTGGGGGAGTAGATTTAATTATAGTTCTTTTTAATCGGATCCAGATCTTTAATTTCTTTGGTAAAAAATGAAAAACAGATTCTTGATAGTGTAAAAAACCTACCTGAGTTAAAAATCTCTATTTTTTATGAAAACTTCATGTATGTATTAAAAACCCGAGCCTCGAAACATCTGTTATCTAAGGCTTGAAATCATTATGATTTGATTTAGTAGTTTGAAATGGGTTTTTCTTTGTGTGCTCATGTAACTAGTTAGATGTTTCCATGCTAGCTTCCTGTTTCAATCTGCATAGGGCAGGCTTAGCGCAAAACAGTGTTTACTCACTCTTTTCTTATATTGAGTTACAACTGTTTTGCACTATACCCTCGATAGTTAGAATGTAAAAATTATTTATATATATATTCATCCAGGCACATGTAACCCAGATCTTTTTTTTCAGTGAGTCTGGATTTCGAATCTTATATCCTGAAGTGGGTATGGGTTCAAATCCCATCCAGGGGGATTTTACCCTTCCATGAAATTTTGTATACGTTGTCAATTTTCCTCCATTAATGAGGTATATGGAGAAATTGCCAACCTTGTAGAAGGGTAGGTGGGTACTGGTTGTTGACAAGGGTCCAGGAAAGTTAGGTTAGGGTCACTGGCTACTGTAAAATGTGTTGACAGCTTTAAACTGATATAAAAAATGTATTAAAAACCCAACCATACCATTACTTATGAAAAACCTTTTAAACCTAAAAATCCCCATCTTATACAATTGTGTATTAATTTGCTCTAAAATTGTCTTTATAAGAGCTCTGCTTTTAAAAATTTTCTATACAGTTTTGAGCGTTTAGAAAAGGTTGATAATATATAAAAAGTCTGTGAAGAAACATCTTCAAAGCTTCCTCTTTCTATCTGCTTAGATATCATGTGAAAAAATACATATAGATTTATCTAGGCATTTGTTTCCTTGACCGAGTTTGTTTATTATTTTTATCTTCACTAGTAATGAAGCTATTCAGGGGCGGATCCAGGGTTTTTTCTAGGGGGGGGGGGGTGAAACTTTCGAACCACAACCACATTATACACTGTTTGCAGAATAATGCAACATATTAAAAATAGCTTACAGTTGAAAAAAGACACTTGTAGATGGGTACATTTAGGAAATTTCAGGCGGGGTCTGGACCCTAATGGAACCCCCCCTGGATCGGCCTATGCTATTTATAGATTCTAAGTTCAGTTTGGTTTATTTAAGTTTGAGACATTAAGGCTGTGTGATGGCTTGAGGCAGTTATTTTGACAGTAATGATGTGAATTATGTTCCATAATGTTATCTCTGAAATGGCTGACACCTTCTAAGATAATTAAATGATGAGTTTGGGGAGAGTTATTTATTGTACAATTATTATCTCCCTCCATTTTTCTGGAGCTTTTGTTCAACAATGGCTTTCATGTTGAGGTTATGGTAACTTGTACTGCTATATAAATGAAGAGAGGCTGTGTCCTATTTTTGTGACTATTCTAAAGCAAAATAGTTGGGTGTGACCCGGGGGGGGGTCATTGCCCTTTTTCTATCTACCCTGCCTTTTTTGTTGTTCATTCATGAAAGTGTTTAGGACTTGTACTGTATTAGGGGTCCTGTACTGAATTTTAGGGTCCTAAAAGTCTTCCAATCTGGGCTTAACAGTTAAGGTCGTCCATTTGCCCCTGACGACCTTAATATTTGGGTTCAGGCAACCGGTTAAGCTAGTTAACATTTTTTTTGACAAGTAGAACTGTTTGTCCAGCTGGACAACCTACTTGTTGAGCCCTGGACTTAAGTCCTTGGTTTGGGCCTTTGGGGTCTCAGAAAGTCTTCTTTTCCAATGAAAAAGGACTTGAATTTTAGGGTTTTATTAAGTTTAGACTTTCATCCTTGTATTTTTGATTCAGGTTAATAATCTGTTTTCTTTCAGTAACCTCATTCCTTACAAGAAATCCATTAACTGTTTCATTACAGTCGCATGGCTTCTACCCATGTAGTAAAGTTCCATTGATTTTTTATGATTATATAGAATAATCCTCCCCCTCCCCCTATGGCAGTAAACCTTGACAGTATAGACCAGTCCTGTCTATTTTGTAGGGTTTCTGTTGTTAATAATTAATCACAAGTTGCTTTACATTAAATGTTGCCTCTGATAACAATATGATACTTTAAAATGGGCGTCAATATTAAACGATTTTTATCATTCAATGCCTTGCAAGCTTCATTGATTTCTCGTACAAGAAGTGTGGTTTCCTGCCTAGTTCAGAAAAGGGTTTCACTTCTGAGCCATTTTGATCAATTAAGTCAAGCTTGGGTAAAAGTTAAAAAAAGGACGGTTTTAAGACTGCTTTCATATACATGTTCAGCTGACTTAAAATTTTTGAACAATGACCGCTGATCATTGAAATCACCTTCAAGCAGGTGACCCCTCTCAGTACCTATTTACATTTGGATGGAATGGAACAACTGAAATTTAACTTCTTGCTCAATGTTGGCAGTGCTCAGATAGGGGTTCAACTCGGGGCTCTTTCAATCACTATGCCTGCATCCAACCTCTGGACCACTGTTGTAAAAATACAAGACAAAAGCTGGTCTTTGGTCCTGTCAGTTAATGTGACATTAAAAAGTAAAACCAAGTTTTACTGTAAACTCCTTTACAAATCTTATGCTATCAGCTTCATTATTTTTGACAAAAGTTGTATTGTTTCTGGCTAATAGTACAAAAATACTCATAACCAATATTTTATACAAATTTTATAGCAATGTGTCATTTTACATTGAATTTATTTATGATTGATTGCTAGTTTACATGTTTTTTGTTATAACTTAATGAATATAATGTGTACTATAAATTGGCCTATACAAATACCCTGTTTGATTTACATTTATATTGTTTTAGATAATATATATTATTTCAATTTTTTCATGGATCTGGTTTTAATCACAGCTGGAGATTTTTTCTCCCCTGATTAAGTTATGTGCCAGGGAACTGAATGGAAAATTCAATATAAAGATTGGAGGAAAAGTCCATTGACCCATTTTATCTTGGAGAAATTTCTCTGAAAATGGGAATAAAGAAAAAAATGAAAGCCTGTAATGGGATTATGTTGGTGAATTGGTGTTAAACCTAGGAGTTTTTTATGATGTTTGCTGTGAGGCGATTCTATGCTTACAGAACTGCTTGAGAAAGCAAAATGGTGGTGCCGATGGTGCCCGACACTGCCCCAATCCATCAAAGACACTCTTTATACCTTGATATTACCTTGTATGTACAAAGTGCCAAAAATTGATTGATTTGGACTGTGCCTGAGCTATCTGTGTTAGTCAGCATATTAAGGCATCAATTACAATCCCTTAAGCATAGTATTAGTAATGAGTTGATTTATTCAAATTTATTTGGTCTTGATTGTGAAACAAATTCTTCAAACAAAATAACTGGTGAGCCTTTTCCTGGTTCACCAAGACCTCAAGCGAGTAGGATAAAGTTTTGCTCCTGACAACATCAAAGTATGGTTTTGGATGAGATTTGAGACTTGAATCAATGCTGAGCTGGCTATCCAATGATTACCAGTCCAACATAATAACCGCTTGACCATACTCACTTCTATGAGTAAATTACTAAGTTGCTAACTTATGGTCTTGTCCAAGTTTAGAATTAAGAGTATTTGTTTGAAAGGGTACTACATGTACTTTATAGCAACTTGATATTCAAACTTGCCCTACTGCACTTTGTGCTGGTAAGTAGCAAATTGTAAGTAGCGGATTTGTCATACCACATGTATAAGAAGGTCATTTTGTCCGATTGCTAAGTACTAAGTAACAAGGTCAACTTATAGACTTTTAACTTTGTGGTTCATTTGTTGATTCAAAATTTATTTTACCTAAAAGTACCTCACTTGACTTGGTTCTAATCTGTTTGAAAAATATTACTGAATGTGATCATGGACTTTTCTATCCACGTGTGACCTCGGGCTAATCAAAAACATTTACTGTCCCTACTCTAATTTGTCTATTTTAAAAGGAATTCTTTGTACTGGTTTAAACGAATGGTTCCTTCAGTTTCTGTTGTCTTTAGAGCAAGTTCAGACTGGAATTTTTCAACAGCTTCTCACTTGATCAAGTTTCAAGGACAAATACTTATTTGTTCAGTCAGTCAGTGCGAACGTATTAGGAGTACTCACTCCAACCCCTGTGTGACATGTATTTCTGAAAATAGTCTCCAAATTAACTAAATCAAGATTTTCTGTGCCCTAGTTTAAGATATAACCCTTATATCATGGCGATTTTCTCACTTTGGACCTTACGCAAATTGAAATACAAATGTCAGAGGCTAGGCTTTAATGACTGTCTTGTACGCACTTGAACTCAGAATGTTTTATTAATTCAAACAGTCATTAGTGAAAAACTGAGAAAATTAAGAAATTTTCAATCCGAATGATAAATTATTCAAGGAGCCATCACTCAGTATTAAGCTTGCTGTCTTCATGTCGTGTTTTTTTATTGCTTGAATGAAAATTACGTCCATGAAATGTTTATAGAATTTTGTTATTTGTAGAATGTTGCTTTTGATGTATCAGATCACTTTATGCTTCATTATATTGCCTTTCCACATGCATTTATTACTCAATTTATGGCTTTCTGATTGCATATTCTTCTCTTATATTTAATCATGTAATAAACTGTTTGAGAAATTGTTATGGCTCTCTCAAATATTTGCTTTCTACGTGTCTTCTGAAGTAAGGACATAGCATTCCTGGATGAAGGCCATTCAGGATTTTGTCATTCCTCTAAAAAAGGTAGTTTTGAGCAACTATTGTTCTAAATTTCTTGTTCTGTGACTGCAGCACGATATTGGTCTTCAACCGCAGATAGTCACCGCAATATTCACTTATTTATTAATTTGAATTGTTTTATAAATAAATCAATGAAGCATTTTGCCTCGGGGAAATACTGTTTTATTTTGATAAGCATGCTAACTCATTATCTCATATTCTATCTACAGATGTATTACTGACAAGGTTCCTAGTATTAATGTTAACTCATAAAAGTCAAAATGTATGTTTTCATAAATATAATATTATCAACTAGGGAGAAGAAAATAGTAATTTCTTGTATTTTTTCTCCTTTGGGGTCGCTGTAGTCATTTCGTGTAATTTTTTCTCCTTGGGTTCTTTATAGTATTTTTTTTCTCCTTTGAGGTCGCTATAGTATTTTTTTGTATTTTTTTCTCCTTAGGGTTTGGTTATAGTCATTTCTTGTATTTTTTTATCCTTTGGGGTCTCTATAGTCATTTCTTGTAGTTTTTCTCCTTTGGGTTGGTTGTAGTCATTTCTTGTATTTTTTTCTCCTTCTTTTTGGGATCATTATAGTATTTTTTGTATTTTTTTCTACTTTGGGGTCACTTAAGTCATTTTTTGTATTTTTTCTTCTTTGGGGTCGTTATAGTCATTTCTTGTATTTTTTCTCCTTTGGGATCATTATAGTAATTTTTTGAATTTTTTCTCCTTTGGGGTTGTTATAGTTGTTGAACAAAGTATTGATTGAAAGTTGTTCATGATCAATATCATTAACGGATATCAAGGGAGGATATATTGAGGAAAATAATTGTTAAATCATGTTGTAATTGGAACTTGGAGTCATATTGAATAAAAATGGTAGTACTGTATTACGCATGGATGAAAGGTTTTCAGTATTAATACTGATTTCAGCATTTAGAAAGTAAATTACTGTCTTTAATTGATATGAAATCTGTCTTTTCTTTATTTTGTCAAATCAGTATTTTCATGCTATTGTTGCGTATGGTGGATTTGATGCTTTTCTAGCATTTTTTTTTATTAATTTGTGTTGGTAGGTTATACTTCTAATGGGGTTAGTAGTCTAGTGGTAGAATGCCTGCTTATAGAGATTGAGAGTTTGAGTCCTAAAAGGGTAGCTGAGTGCTTAATTTCCTTAGCAGGGATAATCAGTGTTCTCATTAGGAACCGGCTGCCAACCTAAACAGCCGGTAAGAAAGACTAAAAGACCTGTTAAAATTGGCAAAAACTAAAGAAAAAAATTGCAATGGACCCCCATAGAGCCTATTACTTTTATATTTGAGCCTATTCAACAAAATCTTACTGAGAACACTGGATAATGCAAATAAATTTGCTGAATCATTTAATCAAAGAAGTGCTTCTGTTGAAGTTACAACTGGGTTTTATATCTGTATGCATTCAGTTAATTGGATCTTGGACATTATGAGTACAGTTAAACAAGCTTCGAATATTTCATATAGGTATTGATCATACATTGGTCATTTCACTCTAAATTTTAGCCAACACCCCAGATAAGACCTTTCATTTGGATTGATAAACTACTTACCTTACTGTTTGCCTGCCAGGATAAACTTTTATAGTACAGATTAAAAGCAAGTTTTAGGGTATTCAAATAACCCTTGACCCCAAGAATGACAAGGTCACATGTCACTTCATGAATGATGAATGAATGACCATTGGACAGTTAAATTGATATAGACCATGTACTAACAGTGTAATGTAACATCCCTGCAGGGATATGAATGGCCGTAGATCAAATTAAGAAATGTCTACTCTCCGATCATGCTGGCTTTTGTACTTAATACACTACCCAGGGATTTTTGTTCAGTCTTGCCACTGGTAGAGCAAACCTGATTATCGTGCAGGAGTATTTCTGCTGGCATGTTTCTAAAGTCTTAATTACAAATTGTTGTCATAAAAATGTGCTTTTGGTTCTTTGTTTTGTAACATATGATTCAGTCTGACATGTATTGTCTTGTGATGGCTACTGGGTATTCATAAACTGAGCTGATTTCATCGAAATTATGTAGTTTCCTTTTCCATTATGCCAATCATGTGCCCCCTTCAATTGCATTGACCAGTAAGCGAAAGCGAGCCAACTTTCTAAGCTAGGGTTTTTCTACAGGGCTTGACATTTAAGGTCCTCCATTTGCCTTTGACTTATATTTGGGTTCAGGCAACCTGATAGTGAACAATTGGTTCTCGCAAGTAAAATTTATAGCTGGTTGTCCCACTGGGCAACATAGTTAAGAAATGTATGTCAAGCCCTCCTTGTATGCTGGCAGTTAATACTCGTGCATATACAACATTGAACAATGTTTGTATTTTAATTAACCACTTTATTGTTGTTGGCATACTATTACCCTGTTCTGTGAGGTCTGCACTTTTAAAATAATGAGTTGCATATTTTGTATACTACTTACTGTGTTCTGCACTTCAAAAATGTTAATTTTATTGTTTTACTCTGAACACTACTTTGTTTAGGTCAAAATACGTGCTTCTAAGTTTATGTAATTTGGTTTTAATGGTATGTTTTAATTGTTTTATGTCTTTATTATGCACGTTTATACTCCCTAATTACATTAGTATAAGTACAACTCTTTTTAATTAGGACATGAGTCGATGAACTCTGCTGAAATGTACTGTTTTAATGTTTACGATGAACTCTGCTGAAATGTACAGTAATGTTTACGATGAACTCTGCTGAAATGTACAGTTGTAATGTTTACGATGAACTCTGCTGAAATGTACAGTTGTAATGTTTACTATGAACTCTGCTGAAGTGTACAGTTGTAATGTTTACGATGAACTCTGCTGAAATGTACAGTTGTAATGTTTACTATGAACTCTGCTGAAATGTACAGTTGTAATGTTTGCAATGAACTCTGCTGAAATGTTCAACTGTAATGTTTACAGTGAACTCTGCTGAAATGTACAGTTGTAATGTTTACGATGAACTTAGCTAAAATGTGCAGTTGTAATGTTTATGGTACCACAGTATTATAGTTATGATTTGATCCAGCAGGGTTAAACTAAGCCATACATACCAAGTGGAACCTTGCAAGGTTTCAGTTTGAAAGCTATGTGAACTGTTGAAAAAATGCATGGCATTAAATGAATTGAAAGGAAATGAAACAGGGAAACGGTCTCTGAGAGGAACTTCTAAACAAGTTTCTGCTATCAAAAGGGGAGGAAACAGAAACAGGAACAGTTTCTATCGGAACTCTAACAAAGTGCTCTATTATAGTTAAAATCATAACTCCTCTAGGCTGAAAAATCAATTCTTATTATTAGCTATTGTTAATATCAAGCAATATTTACCCTTCAATAATAGTGAATCAATGTTTAACTACATGGTATTGATTGGTCAGCTTGTTTACTTGACCAGTACTGATGGACATCATGGGATTAAACTACCCTCGGCCACCTTATCATCTACATATGAAAGCTCTCAATTCTCATGTTAGCTTTTAGATAATGAAGGCCATCAACAACCTATCTCATTGATTTTCTTACCACATTTCTCATTTTCATTTTTGATTAGGCCGACCTAAAAATTGTTTGTTTGTTGGGTTTAACGCCGTTAAGCAACACATGGTATGGGTCATATAACAGAGGTCAGTCAACCTACTCACTCCTCCTGGAAAGGCTAAATCTCTGGATTTAGCTGTTAACCAACTACTAAGCGCATACTTTTGTCAGTGACTGACAACTGCCATACCTAATTAAAAATCATTGGTAGGAGGGAGAATGGCCATAGAAATAATTTCATGACCAAGCTCCACCAAAATATGCCCCGCCATGGAATCGAACCCACAACCCCTCATTCAATATACTTGCGTGCTACCAACTGAGCTATCCCATTTCCAGGAACAGCATGTAGGTTGACTGATCAACGTTATAAAAATTATGACCTATATAATGCGTTGCTGTGGCATTAAACCCAATAAAAACAAACAAATAAGGGTGGCCTTTGATGGGAAGAGAAAAAGAGAGATGGAAAAGTAGTGTAGGCAGAGAAGTTGTTAATTGCCTATTGAAGCTTATGATTTGTTTGATGTCAACAAGTTATATCCTGAAGATAGTTGAGGCTTTTCTCATCTTTTTGGCGAAAAATCTTATCACTCTTTGACAACAGACTTAAACGGTTCATTACTTTCTAATAAATGGTTTGATCTTAGATCGAAGACCAGGCTGTAGGTCATATAGTATAGAAGCGTAAATTGTTCAATATCGTGCCTAATTTAACAGCTATCTTTTCTTAATTCTACATTATGGCAGGACCAAATCTTGTTAGATTTCTAACCCAGGGGTCCCTTTATCTCATAATAAGGGCCAGCTGTTCAGTTTACTGCCCATGGGGTAGTCATTTTGACTCCTGTTAAGAAAATCTTTTGTTTGACATTTAGGGTTGCCATATAATTGCAGTCATCGCCTTGAACCCCCTAGCTTGTAGCCAAGGACCAGTGAATATTGTTTTTTGTTTTGTTGGGTTTAACACCATAGCAACATATTGTATTGGTCATATAATGGCGTCAGTCAACCTACTCACTGTTCCTGGAAGGCTAAATCTTTCGACTACTAAGCCCATACTTTCGTCAGTGACTAACAACTGCCCTACATAATTAAAAATCATTGGTAGGAGGGAGAATGCATTAGACTTGTAAAAAATACTTATCCAATATAGCAGAGCTAGCTGATAATTAAGCTCTTTACTATTATAACATAATAACTTGTGCTTGACAAAATTACTGTCAATGTCTGTAATAGCCATGTTTTTAACAACGAGGTATGAATTTCTGTCACATTACTTAAAATATTCATGTCATTATGACATTTTGCACACTTTGAGGTAATAAATACTGCAGTGAAATTATGGCTCAAATTGCACCAATTATAAAAAAAATGTTCACTAAAAATGTTCAAAATCTTAAAAAGTAGGTTGCCATATTGAAAAACTACAAGTCATTCGAGCTGTTTTGTACACCCTATCCTCTACTCCATACATTCTATTTTAGATCTCCTATCTGCCATAGGATTATTCATTTATTTCATGATTTTCTACATTTTGTAAACAACATAGTCTATATAAAGGACATTTTATCATTGCTAGGCCATGCTAAATTAATTTCTACATTCCTGTCCTTTTTAGTTTCATTACTGAATGAAAAAAATGAACATTTAAATAATAATTTGATTGCTTTGGGTTGCATATTGAAAGTTTTCTGCAAAATAGTTGCTTGTTGAAAGCTAATTTTTTTGGCCTGGTTTTTGTTAAGTGTACGATGGGGGGGACTGATAATCTATTGTTTAAAAATTATTTCGTCATGGCCTAAGCTCAAATACTAGATTTACTATGAACTAATCAACAAATGAGTAAGAGTAAAATTGTTTTTCTCTTTTCCCTCATACATACCTTCAGGGGTGAAGGTCATTCATTATATAGGATTTGTTTATTGCAATGTCATAGATAACAATTGGTCAAACGTATTAGAGAGCTGGTTTCTGATTGGCCGAAAACTAGAGCATGGGTAATACCAGTTGTTGACATTGAGATGAGAATCAACATAGCTTGGATAGATTTCATTAATCAGTTAGTCAGCTGTTGCTAACATTTCATGTTTAAAATGTATTCATTAACATTGTTCAGGTGGTTAAACATTTCACCATAGCAGTAGTGTGAAGAAATGTTTGTTTCATTCAATAAAAAAATGTAGCTGTTTGTTTGTGAGTTGGGTTTAAGGCTTTAGCAACATTTTGTATAGGTCATATGATGGTGGGTCAGTCAACCTACTAACTGTTCCTGGAAAGGCTGAATCTCTGGATTTAGCTGTTAACCAACTACTAAGCGCATGCTGTTGTCAGTGACTGACAACTGCCCTACATAATTAAGAATCATTGGTAGGAGGGGGAATGCCGTTAAAAATAATTTCAGTTGTAGCTGTAGCTAATAATAGTAAAAAAAGTGAAAAGTGTTTGACGCTTATTGCTTTTATAAGGGATCCCAAAGGAATCCTTTGTCAGTTATTCAGAAATTTCTCTTTAGCATTAGGGATTCCTCAAACAAAATAAAAGTTATTATGGATACAGGTTTGCTTTCGCAAATTGTGATAACAATTCTTGAAATTCATCCAAAGGAATCCCCTGAAAAAATCACAGAGGTTCTGCCCAAGGTTTCAGAATCATCAGACACTGTGTATATTGCATTAGGAAAATGATCTGTTGACCGACCCTTGTTAAGTATTTATTTGATCCTAACCAGATGGCCTTGGCATCTTAACAGGGGTAATGTGTTCTTAGAAATTTATCATTGCCTGGGGTGGATGATTTCTGTCCATTGTTTGGCCACTAATGAATTTATGTCAACTAGGCCATTAAAGCTAATTCATTCCTAAACTCCCCCCAAACCCCCCCATGGGCAAAAATCGCTGTCTGAATCCCCCCCCATTCTCTGCACCAGGCAAAACCCATTGCCAATTTTTTTTGTTACGAAAAAAGTGTGTATAAAGTAATTCCTATGTTTTATGTTTACAAATTATGCCAAGGTTGAAAGCTTACAAAGAAAAAATGCTCCATGTAACTCACAAACATATAATCTTTGTTCTTGGTAATTGCATGCTTATCAAACAACATAATCATATAGGCCTTCTATAGACTGAGCTTGAGTATTATAAAAAAATGATTTATAAAACCCACCCGCCCTCCCATTTATCTTCCAAAGATTTATATGAAATTCTCGGCATTTATTTCTTATTGCCTATGGATTGAAGTCATAAATACTTAACATTTAATGTAGGGTTGTTTATACATGAAACTTGCCTGCATTCTGTTTGTGGTCCTGATTCTAGGAAACTGCCACTAATGTATTTTTACTTTACTTACCAAAGGCCATTACTGGTTGATTACAGAAGATGCCATATCTGCATCAATCAGTTCGTACAGTCTTGAAAAGGCTCTAAATTTATGTATGTGAAGTCTGTATGAACCGCGTATATGCCTTTAAACCTTTGAATACAATGTTATACATCGA
Organism: Mactra quadrangularis; assembly: GCA_025267735.1. Taxonomy (NCBI): domain Eukaryota; kingdom Metazoa; phylum Mollusca; class Bivalvia; order Venerida; family Mactridae; genus Mactra; species Mactra quadrangularis. Next base: position 5,318,861 of record CM046298.1, read on the forward strand.
AAATATTTGCCGACACCTCATGACCTTGAAATGAAACGCAAGTCTAGCATAATGATATGTACTACATAATATGTATACTTAAATAAACACTGAAGCCTATTTAATACTTAGATACTTTAAAAAAAAAACTTGGCTTAAAATTTTGAAATAAAAAATAACTGTTCAATATCTCTCTGCTATGGATTCGCGCTGAATTATAAGGTCTTGTGATATTTGCTGATGAAACCGGTTTAAACCTGTAAGTCTTATAGTACAGAAAAATGTTTTGTTATTTTAACATAAAGTGAAATAATGTTTAAACATAAACTTTGTTTTGAATATTTAATCTATACAAAAAATTTATAGATGTTTGACCTACATACGACCATTGTGTACTACCGCTACAATAAAACACAAAGCTGGCAATGTTTCAAGCTAGGATTTTCTTTCTGTTCTAAATTACATATTATGGAGGTTTCATAAAAAACTTAGTTAAATTTAAACTACGTTGTTACACTGTTTACTGTATGCACAAATGACCTACTGGTTTTAGCTGAGCTCGGAGGATTAATACTGAAGTATTTAATGTCTTGTATATCAGGGACTCTATCCTGCTAGGCTCTAGCTGGGGGTAGCATTTCTGTCCTACAGATCAAGAGGTCGTGGGTTCTATTCCAAGGAGGGCCATATTTGCATAACTCAATGGCCATTCTCCCTTTTACATGTACCACTGATTCTAAATCATGTAGGGCAGTTGTCAGTCAGTGATGAAACTATAGGCCTTAGTAGTAACTGGTTAACAATTAAATCCGAAGATGTAGCCTTTCCAGGAATGGTGAGTTGGTTGACTGACCGCAACAATGTTGCTACAGCATTCAACATAATGGAACAAAAAACTAGTAGAGTCAGTCAACCCACACATTCATTATTAGCCATATTTCTTTTCAAGCTTCTATTAACTATTAGTAGCTCTGTGGTGGTTTTGTTATTGAGTTGATACACATATGTGTTAATTAATTTCAGCACCTGTAAGGTTTGGTATCTGACAAACCATCTAGAATTACCCTCTTCATGTAGATATATGATCAAATTGTTTGATTAAATTTTCACCTTGTTGTTATCAAGCCGTTATTTCTGTTTACTCTGCTTAGGAAAACGTGATGATAACATGAGTGCGGAAAAATCTATGAATTTGAAACCATTGGCATGGCAGGGAACGTGTATGCCTGTGTGGTTGATATTGGACTAGGGTCACCTTGCACTTTGGGTTCAATGGACGTCATATTACAGCGGTCAATCAACCTACTCTCAGTTCCTGGAAAGGCTTACTCTCTCAACTAATGTAGACTGAGTTTGATCGCCTTGAACAGCTTTGGTCGGTGTAAGCTCCAAATCCTGAGCACAAAAATTAATAGAAGCTAAAACTAGGTCATGTGTAAAAATGATTTGTGCAGAGGATTCAAAACAAACAGTTACAAATCACAGACTAATGTGGGTATTTTCAGAAGCATCAAAGTTATTTTATTCACGATTTAAATATTTTCTATACTTAGTCTGTTGCAAGAATTTGATAAAAGAACAAGAGTTCTTGTACTTTCATGTGACTAAATATCCTAATATACCAGGGCTCAAATAACAAAAATTAGGACTTGCAAATTTTTTGCAAGTTTTTCTTGTTTTAACTCGCAAAAATGAAAAACAAAATGCTCACATTTTTTTCTCCAAATTCTAATGGCATAAATAGTAACTATTCATAAAAGCAATATAAAAACAGTACAGTATATGTACTACATTATAAATAGAACAATGGCATTATTAAGTGATAGACGAAGAATATCAAACATGTTTGTTCTGTGAATCTTTGACTGTTTCATTGCTAATTTGTGCCTCATTAGTTTGGACAAATAAATATTTTTGCAGGGATTTGAATTGCCAAGTAAAAATAAAAGTAACTTGCAATTTTCAAAATCCACTCACATTTTGCAAGTATGTGAGCTTAAATTTGAGCCCTGGATACACACTTACATATCTAATGGGAAAATGTTCCATTGTTGTATTCTCTGATCTCATTGCTTCTCAGTATTGTTATATTGGAACCACTGTTGGATTGTTGTTAGTTATGTTGTTTCTGGTGTTGTTATCTTTGTATTGATTCTAAATGTGGGATTTTCCCTACTATAAATGATTGATATACCTCTCTCCTACATGTACAAAGTAATTTGATTGCCTCACTTGATTAGGACCTTATTAGGCATACAATTTCATCTATCAGAAGTTAGAAGGACTTCAACCTATGTTGATTACAGGTTTCCGTACAATGTAGCATCGTAATTAGTACTTTATATTTTTGGGAGAAATTCTTCAACTGGAAACAATGTATTGTTATAGAAAAGCTGGTAAAATTGGAGTGATCTGTTTTACTTCTACTGTACAAATTTATTTCTCAGTCTTGAGAAACAAGTTCTTACAACTTAGATTAATCACTCTGGAGTTTTGCTGTCTTTTCCCTCCGTTATGAGCTGAAAGGACAGTTTCTTGCTCTAATATAATAAACCCGGTAGATTTTGGATGTGGTTTAAACCTATGCCAGTCTGGCTATCCAATGATAACAGTCTACAAAATTAGAATATGATAATAGTTGCCCGAACAGGTCATTAAAGCAGCTAGCTCTATATCTTGTTTGTAGAAATTTGGTTTCCGAAAAAAAATTCTGATTCAGATTGCCTGAACTAGAAAATGGTTGTCCCGGGCAATCAGACACCCACTAATTTCGTAGACTTGATTACCAGTCCAAGGTCGTTGCAAAACTAGTCTATTTATTTATTTATTTACGTGTAGTTAAACTTATGTTGGGTTGACCCATTAACACAAATACAAAGATATTGCAAGCAAGTTGGCAGAACAATTTAATGAGAATGTGCATGTTCGAGCAAAAATACTGAAGAAATTAAGTCACATTTAGGGCTTGACACTAATTGGCTCTGACAACCTGTTTAGGGTTCTGGCAACTTGTTACTGCTAGTAAACATTTGATTCTGGCTAGTAAAACATTAAACTGGTTGTGTAAAATTAATGTGTAGCGCAGCACATTAAAGAATATGAATGGGCAATTTGTCAATTATTTTATAACAGCCTTAAAGCCCCTTTACTAAATAGAACGCTGATAATTGTCAAGTGTCATGCTTTTGATTAAAACTCATGCAAACATTCAATGAATATATAAAACGCATATGAGATACAAAAAACACAAGTATTTGCTCCAGAATTTATACTAATATTATTTTGAAATTAGCGATAAAACCCAACGTAATGACTGTACGGAAAACACGGAACTCAACGAACTAGATCGGAACATCCCGTCGTGGCTAAAAATAACCACAACTTCAAATCTTAAGTCAACAAATGTTCTGGTTTGATAAATACACGTTTTGTATGGTGAATTTCGTGCTAAAGCCTATTAAAACTCACGAAATCATGTAAATAGTTTTATACATGAACATATACTGAGGGGAAAAAGAAAAGAACCCATTAAGTCTTACGTTATACAAAAACGTTTGCTGATAGGCCACATTCGGGTAAAATGAGTGTAATGTCGGTAAGACAACTAGATAATTTATATTTACGCCAACGACATTCGCGTGACAGATTTTCATGTCAGTATCTACGTCATATTTGGTGAAAGATAACCGAGTATGTCAAATAAGTCGACAAACAACGGAAATCTTCTTGTTTGGCGTAAAGAGTTCTTAAGATATGCCACCGTCATCAACGTTTATCTCTCTGCTCGTATCATCGCGGCCGTGGTGTTGAAATAATGAAGAGCTCATTGAGGATTCGCGTTTTGGCTTATGTAACGTCCTCAGATTTATCAATGTTTCAAAACGAGTTTAGGCCACAACTTGTTGTTGGCTAAGGTAATCTCGTGGACACATCACATATACTAGCTTTTATGCTCTGTGAGTGTCTCTATATTCGGGCAACGTTATGACAGTGTCTATCAGCATAGTAACGACATACCTCACGGTGTGCATGTCACCAAGGACTTCTTATTGGGTGACAACATTAATGTTTCCTTATTTATTCTTAATCACGAAACTTATGTACCTAGTAGAAATGAGGCGTTTCTTTTTAGCATCTGTTTAGATGTTTGCGTACTCAAAATTTGCATGCACTGATTTCTCGAGTAAATCACTGGAAAAACAATATGACCTATCCAACACTTTACAATTTTGTGTAAATTTTATCAAACACCTTTTAAGCAACTTGATTGGCTGAGAGGATATCTCCGTAATCTAATTTGCATGTTATAAAAGTACCCTACTTTTATAAGAAATTGATATTTTGAATAACTTGACCCCTAAAAGGGAACCCGCTAGAGAGAGTTATTATAATCCAAAGGCAGTTATATTCTATTGTCTTTTTGATGGTTTTACTTGTTTTTAAATAGATGATAAAGATTTTGGCTTCGTTTAGTGGCTTTAATGAGCTATTTGTTTGTTTAATTAAAGTGGGTTAATATATGATCATAATGAACTCAAATTATCATGTGTCACATTTAATTGACTCCGAGTATTGTGTGAGTATCATTGTACCGTTTACTGACCTAATTTCTACATTTGCATATAGACGAGGAAATTAAGAGTGAGATTGTTAACTATTAACGTGTCACTTGATATTGGTCGGCTAGTATACGCTATAATTATTGATAATTGTAACCATAGCGATCACATCATGTGACAGCTGAAATTACATGCTGAATGCAATCGTTTCGATTGAAAGTATATTTTCCCATGACGGCTAATTTGTATAACTTGCTTTAACTACTTTTGATTTGCAAACCTGGGTTTCGTAAATCATAGATTGATTTGTTCAGTTGCTCAGTTCACTCGGACTTTATTTCATTTCAAGGTCTTTTTTTTTAACTTGACTAGCTTAGTGTTTTGCAAACTTTCAAAATATCATAATTCAAAAAACAGTGACCACTTAGAGAAACTAGCTTAAATCTGTAAGGGTTGTTGAGTTTTAAAGGCTTATACTTGGCTTATGCATTATGTCAGCCATTAAAGCACTTGTTTTGCATTTACTTACATAGTCTGTCAGCATGAAAGAGCCCCCCTCTATTTTTGGTGGGGGGGGGGCTCTTTTATGCCGACAGCCGTGTTCATGCATAGTAAAGTGACATTTTAAAAACATAGGCCAGAGGATTTATTCAGTACTTGGGGAAGGGGCCTGGGGCTTTTTTATACATAGAACACTTAGGGAAATTTTATCGCAATTCCATAGAAAGGGGAACAAAATATCCAAGGTAAACTCCAAATTTGGGGAAAACTGCATGATTTTAAAGAAATTTCAAGAGGGGAAGGCGCCTGTTATATAAGGAAAAAAAGGCCTGTTTAAGGCTATGAAATTGTGGCGTAAGATGGACAGGCGTTACACTTGAGTAAATTAACTACATGAAAATGTCGGCAATGAAATATAATATGTTAAATGTTGCCAGTAATTCTTTGTTTTGGTTTTATCCTGTACTTGTATAGATTTACATTCCATTCTATTTATAACATTTGTTTTACCGTGTTTCTATTCACCTGTTGGACAAGATTTTGTTACAATTAAAGGGAGGTAATACAGTCATATATAAGTATTCACGAATTAGAATAACTTCTTAGATCTGGCTTGTTGTAGGAAATAATCACACTTGATTTCATGAGGAAATTAAACCCCTTTTTGATCATAGTCTTAAATCTGTTCTACTTGACTTTCTTGTTAATGACTTTAATTTCCGTGGTTTTTTTATGCGAGAGGAAAAGGTGGGGTATGATTTTTGTGAAAAATGAATATTGATATACTCGAACCAATTTAACGTTTTTCAACAATATTCATGGTGAAAAATTTGTTTTTTGGGGGGCTGGGGAGGGGGGGAATTGAATTTTAAATGGTTCTTGTGTATTTTTGATTATGTTCGTATTGTGCAGCTTTGAAGTTATGTCCTATTTCTTATCTGGTCCCTTATTTCTAAACTAGTAGGAAAAAGTTTCTTGCTCAAAGAAACAATTGGGTAGGTTTTGGATAGGATTTGTTCCTACATAGAGATGGCTACCCAATAATTTCCAGTCCAACATTGTAACCACCCAGTCAAGCCCGTTTCTGTACGTTGTTTGTACTCGTATGTCAACTGACGACCTCATAATAACTGAATATTGTTGGTAAACAGCCAAGGTCCAGAGATTTTAGCATCTGCTGGGCATCTGACTGCAACAATTTAACTGAACAATGTCCAAAACAAGGCGTAAAACTAAAAAAATTTAAACAAGGCGTAAGCTCTATAAATTTTAACCAAACTTTATTTTTTCTACTTTCAGATGAGATAGATATTATTGGTTATGGCAGCGGTACAAGTGACACGGACGATCATAGCAGTATCGAAAGTGCATCTAGCGACGGTTTCGTGATCTCAGCAAAGAGGATTAGGCTTAATAGTTCTTACTCAGAGTCCCTATGAAATAAAGGGTTGGATTGCCGGGGCCCTCATCATCCACCCGGTGATTTGAATATTACATACTACAGAATAAATGTTGTTATATTGTGTGACATTGTTATTTGTGTGATAATTGAAGATCTGGTCTATAAGGCATCCATGCCTACGATATACGCAACTATTAGACTTTTGTGACGACTTATGACTAATAAACTTATTGTTCCTTATTGAGGTTATTGCTAGACTTTTTTTTTTTGTTGAAAATATTTTATGTGTGTATGTGAAAGATTCAGTGTTACACAAGTTTTTACTGGATATAAACGGACAGACGGACGGAAGAAAGGATGATTTTTAGGCATGTTATTATATATGTAATTAATATATATACAATATAATGTATATAACTTTAAGGGACTTCATTTAATTAATATTCTGTTGTGTTTTAGACATAAATTTACAAAAAAATGAAAAAAAATATTTCATTGAAAAAAGCTTGTTTAATTAAAAAATGTTGAAAAAAAGGAAAAAGGAATGACTTGCACAGGAAATTGTGTGTTGCCTTGTGGCGTTTATGTTGTTGATGACTTAATTCATTCACATTGAGGTCACTCGATTATTGATGATGTCATCATTATTCGTGAAATTAAAAAAAAAATGTGGACTGAGAAAATCGGATTTTTTTTCCTTCACATGGATTTATTTAAGAACTCGCGGACAATTTGGACGACAACTTGATATTGTATCACCAACATGGCAACAGAACGTCTTGACATAAGTGAGGACTGTAGAACAATCAAGAATACTAGAGTGCAAAAACACTTGAAATGTTCTCTATCAATTTCCTGTTTTATGTAGGCAATATGCTAACGATTGTCTGTTCTCCCTACTTTTTCTGTACTCAATATCTGATTTACTAGTTTTATGGATTTCACCAAATTATCTTTGTTCAGTTCTATTTCTTAGAAAATATGGGGCTCGACATTAAAGGTGGTTTGATTGCCCCTGATGTCCTTTATTTAGGTTTGGGCTACTTGCTACTGCTAGGAAACTTGTGTTTTCGGGGCGAGTAAAATATTTTGCTGAACGCCCAATGGGGCAACCCGCTTAAAATGTTAATGCTGAGCCCTAGAAAAATGATTATTTTGCATTTTGATTAATACTATATGGACAAAACTGACTTTTTTACCCTTATCCATAGTAATATAATGATTTTAATACAAGCTCGGCAGGTTATTGATTTTGTCAAAGTACTTAGAAACATATTATTATTTATGCATGGCCTAGGCTTACATTGTTATTTTTGCAATTATGTAAATAAGCCTGGCAACATTAGCAGCTAATGAATACAAAGAATTATTTATAATTTACCTACCTTTTCAATTTTAAGACTGTTGAAAATTACATGCAGAACTTTTTAAAAACTTGAGCGATTACAATTTACATTTTCTCTCTGTAAGTTTCTTGCATGTAATTCCTCTCCTCCTCCTGTTTTATTTTCTATGGAAATATTTATTATTGAAGTAAGCGGTAAAACATACATAAAAGTAATGGATACTTGATTTAAAACGTCGTAAATGTTCTTTTGTTGTACTTTCCTTTTAAAAGATTTTTTTTTCTCTGCAATAATTGTGCTTTTTGAAACTTTTCTGGAGTTTTCAAATTTGTTTAAATTTTCAAAATTTTGACTATTTTTCTATTACATGTATATTTTATTGATTTAAAACCAATCAATTTTTTGTTTTAAATTTTCAAAATTTGGAAACAAAGTTGCCTAAAAGTGCTAGAATGAAGGATCTGTTTTGTTGTTATACAAAAATTGTCTATATCTTGAATGTTGTGCATGAGTTAAATCCTTTTTTTGTACATGTGAATTGTCTTAGTTCTTATTATATATAATTACTATGTGACCCCTTTGTGGGTGTTAGAATAATACATTGTACATTTGTTTTTTCTAATATTATTACGGAAAAAACGTCATTTTATTATCGTTATTAAAGATGTTTATGTATTATAGAAAATCTATGTCAGGTAATCCATGGGGCTGCCTTAGTACAAGTCATGGCCAGTTCTAACTATCTTGAAATTAAAAGGAATTATTATCCCTAATATGTTATAGTATGTTATAGGTTCTGTTTTTTTTTGTTAATAAATTTACGAATGCAAGATTTTCGATGGAAAGAGTAGCATGTTGTAAATACACTGAGAGTTGATTAAAATTGTAAACATGACAAAATTTGAGCATGGGTGGAAGTTTTCTGGAATGGTCTTGAAATCCAAGACTATTTAGTCTTGGTCATGAGTTTGGGTTTTTCTCCTGCATAACAGCTGCAGAAATTGTGAAACTTTCGGAATTTTGAAAACGTTAAACTTTCACCCATGCTTAAGTCAATGCAGTGAATGTTTTTAGTTTTACAAATTGTATTATTGTTTGAAATTTTGTTCCAATCGACCAAAGCATGCCTCTAAATTGTTTTTAATTTGTATAAGATAGATTCTAAACTATGCTGAAAGTTTAAGGGAATGTGTTTGCCAATACTGTTGCCATAGGAACAGGACTGGTGTGTGAAAAAAAATGCAAGTTTGTGTTTCATGATTATAAAAGTGGGTGGGGTACATTTTTTTAAATTTTCCATCAGAATATTATATCAAGGTATTTCATGCTGTGAAACCTGGCATTGAAATAGAGATTATATGCTCAGCTTATCATTACTTATAAGCCTTAAAGGCTTGCTGTCATCTAGGTCTCACCCACGTATAAATGATATGAAAGTTTGTCGACAGAAAAATCAGTATTGTTTGGTAATAGTGTTTTATTTTATTGATTTTGCCTCAACTGTTAACAATTATTTTTTTGTGTTAAATTTGCCATCTTGAAGTATATGATATTATCCAATAACAAGAACTTTCAAGTAAGATTCCTTTGTAGATCTCAAAATTTGTGTGGTAGGAACATGTCCTTCTTTTTCTACTGAATTACCGTAACAACATTATTGTATATCTATTCAACTATTTTGTAATTTTTGTTTTGTATTTTTTCCGAATCTTGTTTTTGACATTAAGAAACAGCTCTCTTATTAATAATTTAAAACTGAATAATACAAAGTGCTTTTTAGCTCCATTGTTACTTACACAAGACAAAACTCAGACCTTATTGATAGCATGTAAAATTAGTGTACATTGATGACAGAACATAAGTCTGTTTTTATATACATACGCTATCAATAAGTCTTCATATTGAAATAGAATCCTTGAATCAAGGACCCTACATGCTTTAAATCTTGGACGCTTGAATCCTTGATCCAGGGGAGCTTTTGTCCTTAAATCGATGGACTATATACGATCCTTGATTGGGGACTCCTTATTCCTTGTTACAGGGGCTCTACAATCCTTGAATTTGGGACTCATCGGTCCTTCCCTTTTTAGGTCCTTTTATATCAAAATGGTACATAAAGTATAGGGAATTGGTACTTAAAAGTTCTGACTTAAAAGTCTGAGTAAATGCTAAAAAATTCTTTATTTTGTTTAAGGAAACACGGCACATTCAGTGACCATCTTACCTAAACTTGTTTATTTCGCTTTTAAAAAAAGGTCTTAATACTTGTATTACTTTACGGAACTATTATGAAATGCCATGTTGATAAACTGTGTCCACTTGATCTCATTGTTTCCCAGTCCTGACGACTAAAGTTTGTAAAAATAAACAAAAGTTGTGCAATTTTATTGTATGTTACTGGGAGATTTTTTTTCAAAAATTGTGATGTTTTAACTCTGTATATCAAATAGATGCTAATTTGCTTATTACTCTTGTCCTGTGTAGACAAACCTATGAAAGTCTGTATTTGGTGAAAAAATGTATGAATTAGTGTATTTTTTATGATAAAAAAATGTATTAATGATTATTGATATAGGTTCTACTTCGACTACTGTATATGAAATCTGTTTTGTTTTTCGTTTACTGTATGAACTGTTAAATATAAAGCATTATACAAATAGCTTATCTGTACTAATACTTTGTACCATGACTTTGGTTTTTAAGGTTTTGACACTACCTTAATTATTTAAAGTAGAGATGTTTAGAATTTTAGTTAGAAAACAGGCCCCGGATTCACAAGAAAGTTCAACTTCAAGTTTTTACTTATACTCAAAATAATATCACTTGAGTGTAATCAGTATTGTTGTGAATCAGGGGCCTGGCCCCTTTTTTTTAAAGTTACAACTCTTGATTTTAATTACCTAGCCTTGTCAATCAACCAGTTTGATGAAAATATGTAGTTGCCACTTTCATTTTTTAATAAGAAAAAAAAACTGCAAAAGTGGCTTTTGCATTAGGAGTTGGTATGTGTCAAAGTCTTTAAGAAAAAGTCTCTGAATTCCAATTGTGCCATTGTTCTTGGAGAGAAAGTAAGTTTTCTGCAAATGTCAGACAAAAACCTTTGGCAGCTTTAAAGGTAAAAGTTCTTACATAGTTCTTGTTATGTAAATTTAACGATAAAATGGCGAAATATTTGTTATTGAAATAATATATTAAGTTTAGTTTTTGAAGTGTAAAAGGAGTTTTATCCTAAAGAGTTTATATATATATATTTTTGAATAGCATTAAAACCTTAGTGACTTGACTTCTTTGAAAATCCGACTTTGAACTTTTTTCTCCATTCACTTTTAACGACCTTTTTGAAGAAAAATGAACTAAAATATGAAATACAATTTTCTGTACTAATAATGAAACACTTGTCGATTTCTTCTCTTGGTTTTTAAAGTACTTTTGCTAGAAACATTCCAGTTAAAGTTTTTATCCATATTTAGGCATAAGTATTTACTCTTAGCTTTTTCTAATATTTTGAAACACAGATGAAAGAAAAATATTTTTTGATGAGTCATCGCGAGGAGTGCTAGATCATCTATGATGTAAAAGTATGCGGTCTTTCTTAGTTCAAATCAATCAAAGCTCTTGATTTACTTAAGTAGTTTTCATACATAGCGTTGTCTCAACTCGACTCTCGTCAAATATCAAAGTCGAAATGATTGGAAATAAAGGCTAATTAAGACTGTTTTACAAAAGCATTACAATTTGATATTTTTGATACAGTTATGGTGTACTAAGACCAACATTAGTCATTAACCTAAATTTTACCATGTATGCCTTTTTTATCAAAATAATTAATACAGATAAATATCTTGTTCGAACAGTCAATTGTTTCAGAACAAATGAAAAAAGGCTGAAGGTTAGATTTTTTACGATAAATAAAACAATGCTTTAATTGGTCTGATCAGATTATGTACCTATCTGAACATGTACTTGTTTTAATGATTCAATAGTTTAATCAGGTATGTAATGGATTTAGTCATGTTTTGATGCCTTATTTAAATCGTTAAAACAAAGCTAGTGATTCTTGAAGCGTAAAAAGTTGGTTTGATTGACAGGTTTGTTTTTAGGAATACTGTTGATGAAAGTATCTTGTTTTATATTTCGTTAATTAGGAAATACATTTAATTAGTACACACTCAACTTAAAAAAAAATGCAAAGCTCAACATTTATGGTCATTCGATTACCCCTGACTACCAATGTTCGGGTTCGGGCAACGTGTTACTTCTAGTAAACAGTTTGTTTGGGCTAGCAAAAATATAGCTGTGTCCAACCAGGCAACCGATGTTAGAAATTAATGTCAAGCTGAGAAATATAATATAAAAAACATTTGGTTTGAAACCAAAGTCCATACTGCATGAACTTGAAAACATAGCATAGTAATGATCACTTGCTAATCTCAAATTTTGTAATAATTTTTCTTTAGATTTTTTCAAGCTTGAAATTTTTTGTTAGTTATTAATAATAGTATTAAAACATGGAGTGAATATTATAATAAATCAATAAGAAGTCAAAGTTAATGTTACATAGTCTTTCTGATCTCAACCAATTTTACTCCTTAAAGAGTGGATTGCCAATCATTTAACTCAGGGTATATATTAAACTGTGTGGCTAAATAGCTTTGTCGTTTTTACTGCTTAGGTTGCTGAAGCCAGCCTCCCACAATAAACTGCTACATGTAAGGCCAAGAAGCAAAAATAGTTAAAACGTTCTAATTTTACAATCTCCCCCAGTTTGACAAAAAAAATGACCATTATGAGTATATGAGTCATTTTTTTGACACTTGAACACTTAAGAATAGTATTTATCTGTAATGTTTAATTCTGATTATTTTTTACAGTGTTTTAACATTTTTGAAAGTTGTCAAATATGGTTAAACTTGTCAAATGTCAAAACAGGTTGTATTACAAAGAAACAAAACTATATTCTGTTTTGGCCTTAAAAATCTTTAACTAGGAAACTCGAGGTCAACTTGTACATTATTTTTACCCTAAGAGTTTCATATTAAAGAGTACATTTTATTGAACCTTATATTTTCATGATGTATTGATTTTTTTTCTTCTATATAATTCTTTTTTGTGTCTATTGATTACAGAGCAGTGCTGTTGATGAATTTTTATATTTAAAATTGGTCAAGTCTGATTCTCGTATTTTTAATTATGTTTTTTTTTAAAACTTAATTAAACAATTTATTTATGTTTTTACCTGAGATTTTTTTCTTCTGTATGATAGGGTTTGCAATACAATGTGATTAGAAAAATCTTTTGCGACAACAAATATTGCACTTTGAATGATTTGCTTGGTTTCTATCCTTTGATAGATATATTGATGTATATCTGTTTTAGGGCTGTCATGATTATGAAATGTATGAAAATTGATATGGAATTGGTAATGGTATTACCGTACCTTTGGTTTGAAATTGACTCAAATTAGTTAATCGGCGGCCATTTTGGTTAATACTTTCATGGGTGAACGTTTTCAGTATTTATACTTATCTCAGTAATTTGAGAATAAATTACAGTATGTAATTTATAGAAATTTTTGTAATTTATAGAAAATCTGTATATTTCATTTTTTTGACTGTAGATTTTCAGTATTTTCCAAACTTTGAACTTTCCACCCATGTACTTCAAGAAATTGGAATTAATTTCACTTAGAAAATGAATAAGAACTTATGATGAACTTTTTAATCATGACAGCCCTTGATATTATTTTCACCAAAAAACAAAGTTTCATTTCAAGTAAACAAAGCCTCTCTATTTTGTATTATATTAGTTAACCTTGTAGGTCATGTTGACCAGTTCGTGTTAATGCAGAAATTGTACATAAGTAGCTTTTTTTCTTGCTAGCCTGAAACATTCTATATACGATTAGAATGATAATATGACGATGAGGCTTTTTACACTGAAATGGAACTATTTTTGTTTTTTTGGGATTTGCATTTTCTATTATGTTGATTTTTTGTGTAAAGATCTTAGAATGTCAAAATGTAAATTTGAGAAACTCAGAGTGCAAATCAGTATTTGAAGCGAAAGGAAACTATGTCATCCAAACAAATGTAAAAGCATTTATTAACACAATAATTTATTACAAAAGTAAAAGCTGTATTCTGTGATATGTGTGTGCAACAAAAATCTTATTAGAATTGTTACCTTGATTTGACTTTCTACGACATGATGGAATAGAATAGAGTAGAACTTTGATCTTTATGACGGGGTTGGACACTTACTGTTTTTACCAGGGACCCTGAAGGAATCCCTAGTCAGTAAATTAGAGATCCCCTTAACTTTAAGGATCCCTGTCAACCATTGTACAGACTTACAGTTACAAATTGGGATAAACAAATCATATAACTCAATTCATGTAAGAATAGGGCTATTTGAAGGGATCCTGATGGACATCGCTGGGATTCCCTTTTTTGGAAATTTGGAATCCTGGGGACACTGTCAGTGTTAAACCCTGCTAAAAAAAAACCCTAAATTTCAATGGTCACATTTTTCAATGAAAGGAAAAGTTCAACCTTTGTTACATTGTTAAATTACTCATTTGTTTCAAATGCTTGACTCAAAACTATGTGTCATTGACTCATTATACAAACAACACGAAAATCTAATTTTAAAATCTACAACTGTTTTGTTTAAAGAACAATGTAAATGGGTCAAGCAGTCATTGTTGACACTTGTTTAAAAGTAGGTCGTTGACTTGGGATACTGTTTACTAGCTCAGCTGTACACAAAATGGTACATGAGTCGTTAAACTGTAATTTTGATTTTTCATGAGTCATTTTCTATTCTTTATTAAAACGTGGCAAGTAGCGTGTGTATGAATATCCGTGAATAATTGTTTTGATTATTTCGTTGTGTGTATGCGATAGATTATTTGATTTTTTCCACGTGAAAATGAGAGTTATTGTGATATTATAAAACAAGTGCTGGTTCACTACGCTAGGACTTAACGTTAGAATGTAGATTACAGCTAAATGACCTTGACCTTGCAGCTATATGACCTTGAAAATTCAATTTTCTGTTAAATGACCTTGACCTTGAAAATTCAATTTTCCATCTTTCCATCATGTTGAGTTGGTCGTATCATTGTTTGTATTATAAAATCTGGTGTTGAAACAATTCTGTGCTAAAAAATCAACTATTCCTTGTAGTCTTTTAAATGTGGGAATAAAAATTTCTTTGTCTTTTTTTTCATATTTTTTTATAATATTCATGTCATGACTTAAAAAAATTTCATCTCCGTTTTCAAACACAAAGGAGATACTCAAAACATGTCTTCATTGTGGTGCTATTTTCAACTCTTAACAAGTTAATAATAAAAGTTCTATTGTACCGAAGGGTTTGAAAATGTTTAAGAATATTGTATTGAATGTTTGAAATCAAGTAACTCAAGCATTTTTCAATTCTTTGTTTAATGATTGACAACTTTGGTTCCATAGATCGTTGACTCAAGGTTTTGATATCTAAATTTATATTTATTGATGTTTGATATTTAAATCCTCTACCATTATGATTAGATATTATAATATTTAACCCTCATTAAAATCTGATTAATTTATCACGATCAAATGAATTAACGGAACAATACGTCAATTTTATTTTATCGTATTCGACCAGACGTTTAAAACTGTTCAGGATATAATATCTTAATTTCAAATAGAACTTGAAGCCTGTGGAATTATTGTTTGACAATGTACTTTTATGAGCATTGTTAAGTTTTTTGTTAAAATTTGATCCAAATAAATTTTATCCTTATTTGAATAAGATTGTGCTCAATTGTTATTGAGTCATTTATAGAAATTTTAAACTGTATGCCTCAATGAGTAGAATTGTTTGAGTATAAAAAGAATAAAGAAATAATAAATTCCCACATTTATTTGATTTTGAATACATGAACAAGTATATTATGTGCAATGAAAAAAATCCAAACTGTTGGTATAATTTAGTTCTTATTACTAATTTTTAACTTATGATTTTTAATATATGAATAGAGAATGGATATTTTCTTGTACAAAGCAATGTGTGTATAATATAATATTATAAACGTTTTAATTATTGACATTTGGCAAAAAATGTCGAAATTTTTTACCGTTGTTATTCTAATTTATTATTATTGCGTAAATATTATTAACTGTGTACATGTACTTGTATATTTTTTTTTATCTGGAATCAAAAATCTCTGAAAGTCTGAATTGAGATTTTTGTTGTATATTCTTTTCTCTTTATTCGTATGTAAACAAAAAATATTATTATGTAATTTAATATATATATATTACCGTAGAACTGACTCTATATTGTGTATATATGATATTGATAAAATTACTTGTAAATCATTTGAAAAAATGATGATGAATGATGATGATGATATTTTTATTGAATTTGCCCGTAAAAAATGAATTAACTATAGACCAGGGAATTTTATGTTGCACCATGTAACAAAATATGAAATAAAATAAAAAAAGAAAAATAACTTTAAAAAATCTTCATTTTGATTTTATTTTTTATGTTGTTGATCTTTGGTTTTGGGAAAATAAGTTTTGTGTGTGATTAAATATTGTTGCCATAGCAACTAGGGTCTGTCCCTGGCCCTTGCAAGTATGCCAGACTCTAAGGTCCGAATTCTGGTTCATAAATCTATATTTTTGTATGCAGTAAAGGGCCACACATCTGGGGGCATTTTGTCTATAAAATGGCCAAAGCAAAGAAAATGGTATGTTTGAGAACTTAAAATCCAACCTGCAGACAAGACCCTTAGTCATTGATACTGTTATGGCAATAATTTCATTTCTTTGGACCTTGTCTGAATTTTCACCACCTGTTAGAGTTCTCCATTTTTGCCGAAGGTTTTTTTTCCATGACAAAAAAGTGGAAAATTTTGACCCAATTGAGACTAGGCATTGTTGCTTCATTTTTACGTAGTTTGTATCAAAGCATAAATTACTGGTCATGATGTGAAAAACAACATATTTTAACCAGGTCGAAACAAGCCATAATGTATGAATGTTGGATATTTTATATCTGTTATGATGAGCTATGAAAATCTACTCCACAAAATGTGGTGGATTTCTTGTTTACAATGGACAAAATGATATTGGCTATACATTTATATACAAGTGTATATAATATATACTTGAGCCGAAAAGAATCCTGTACTCAGGGCAACAGTCTGAATAAGTAAGGTACGGTAGGCTCCAAGTTGGGGTTTTTAATAGTGCCAAATGTGATTTTCACTAATAATCTTCTTGTGGAAAAGAAGGTAATATATAAAAGAAACTAGTGTCGGTGAGATTTTCTTCAAAGACTCAGGTTGCCTTTAGCACTGGATTTATCTATTTTGGCCTTAATCCTAGATATGAATAAATGAACAGTTATGAGTGTTATTAACTGTTTGACTCATGGAAGAAATGCTTCTATTGTGTGAAAAGAAAACAAGATAATTACATCTTTATTAAAGCTTGTTTGCATTGACCCGAGAGCTGGTAAGGTGAGCTGGTCTTCTAAATAAGAAATAACTGAAAAAAGTTGATAAACTGTAAAAACCTAAGCTGAATCCAAATTAAAAACAATTTGGAATCATGAAATACTGAGTACTGTCTTTAGTGACTCACTGTTGTTTATTCAGTGTTGCTACATTACTTAGTCAATGCAAGTATAGGTTGTTAAGAATGACTAAAGAAAAGACAACTGTAATTCTATGTAAAAATTGTCTCAAGTTATCTTGAATCGGCTTTACTAGTCTGTTTTGAAATCTTATTTTTCATTATTCTCAGTCAATGTTGAATTTATTTCTCATGATTCTCAAGTCAATGTGAAATTTATTTCTCATGATTTCCAAGTCAATGTGAAATTTATTTCTCATGGTTCTCGAGTCAATGTGAAATTTATTTTTCATGATTTCCAAGTCAATGTGAAATTTATTTCTCATGATTCTCAAGTCAATGTGAAATTTATTTCTCACAACTCTCAAGTCAATGTGAAATTATATTTTTCATTTTAGGTCAGTGTGAACAAGCTATTTTTTATAGTAGAAATTATATATATCATTAAAATCACAGGCGCCCAGCACGGTCCCAAATCAAAAATACTATATATACATGTATATATAGTGATTTTGATTTGCTGACCTTCTGTGATTAAAATCATACAAATATGTTCTGAACATAAAATGTTCATACTTGTGTATGTTTGTAAATAGTGATAGTTACATAGATGGCAGGATATGAACATTTGAAGAACTTTGAATGTTAAACATTGTATTGGACACCACCATTCGGAACACCTTGACCTTTCATGATTGAATAATCTCGGAAGGATTTGTGGGGGGGGTCTACCCTGGCGGCTTGGGTTTTTACTATACCTACGCGAAGGAAAGCACAGGCGAAGCACATAATGGTTATGCAAAATAGTTCTTGTAGTTTACACTGATCTTTGTTAAAACATATTTCTATGTTAACTAAATATTGTTCAGTAATATCATTGAACTGTGTTTTTTCAAATTTATGGACTAAAAACGAAACATCACTCATTGCCTAAACGATTGTAGATTTGTTAACTTCAACACTGGTCAAAGCATTTTGTTTTGGAAATGTGACGAAAAGGTAGTTCTAAAATGGCGTCTAGATAAAAATTATGTCCGACGTTATTGGTAGCGAATGGCCGAGGTGTTCCGAATGGGACACCATACTACTGTTTTACCTTATATATATTATTGAATGTTAAAACTTTATGATGATTTTTTCAGATGATGGGGAGAATTGTTTTTTTTTCAAAATCTGTCAGTCCAGGAAACTGAAATAAAAATTGAAAAATATGAAAAACTAAAATGTCTGTTGTTATATATGTGTATTTTCTTATACAAGTGCATAATAAGAAAGACGCAAATGACCCAATATGCATACATGTATATTGTAAGACCTTTTTTTCCCTTATATACATGTGACAGGGCCGTTAATAGGTGTTTTACCCTAATGAAATGTCTTTAAAATCATGCAATTATCCCGAAATTTTGTGTTTACTGTGGATTCCTTGTGTTCCTATATATAAAATTTCCCCAAATATTATATACAGTGTATATAAAAAGGGCCAAGGCCCCTTCCCCAAAAACTAAAAAAAACACAGTTTGCCATTGTTTGAGACTGTGCCACTGACTTGAGTACATGTATATATCTTTATGGATTAAAAACAAGACATAAATTATCCCTTAACATTTGTGGATTGTACATTTCAATGCTGGATAAAGCTACATGCATTTGTTTTGTCATGTGATGCAGAAGGAGTTCCAAAATGGCTCATTAATTCTTGTATCCCTAATTACAAGGGTTCAAACCCCTTTTAAGCGCTTTTGAACATATATTCAATATGAAAAGAGGGCTATGCAAATGCATACATGTATATAATAATTATAAGGGGTCAGCCGGTCCAGGAGACGAGGATAAAAAGATGTGCAAAACGGCTTTGAACAGAACACTGCGTGCTGTACACAGTCACCTTCAATGACATTGAGAAACTGTTGACAATTTTCCTGAAGTCAAATTCAATATGAAGTTAAAATTCAATTTAAACCGGAGGATTTTAAGTATTTCAATTATCAAATACTTTGTTTAATTGTTTCTAATTTAAGTTTGCAAACCAATTATGCCCCATACAATGATATTCTGGATGACAAGCTGAAATTAAAACTTGAAATTTTCATCAAATATTTGGTTACACAATTTGAGCAAGGAAACAAAAAAATGCCTCCAAGTTATTAACAAAAATGTCAACAACACTTGTGACTCGTTTCCAATTTAACTTTAAAGCTTTTGGTGTGATGGAAAAATGACATTTTTACAGCAACTGTTATAAGGGGGTCCAAAGCCAATTTGGAGCTGCCCTTATTTCATCACTAATGTGCCACAATTGGTGTCGCATTTTAGTCCACTAGCTGGGTGCATAGTAATTATTTCATCGTTCTGATTAACAAATTAATATTGAAGATAATTAAATTAGTTCCATTACATGGTAGAAAACAGCTCTGATCTTGCTCTCTTGTAAGCTTCCAGACTGTTACATTATCACATGTTTATCAGGCCCGCTCTCATCGACCTAATCAGGTACCAGCTATGATATCGTCATATCATTGATACAGTGGTCTGTATTTATACAATAAAAATGCGTTTGTTTTACATTCTGATATTGTAAGATGTAATCGAGTGGTACAGGAACGCGTGTTTTATTCCCATAGATTGTTCCAATCATGACTTCCGGGCATCAATATAAGCCACACAGGGGTCACGCAGTTTTCAAAGAGTTAAACTTTGCAAGTGTTATAAAATGTTCTCAGGTGAGCGAGACAGGGTCGTCAGGACTCTCTTGTTATTTAATTTCTATTGATAAGCATCGTTAAAAATAGCATCTTTGTTCCAAATTTCACATGACCACGATATATGTGTTTTATTGTTCCCTATCTATCTTATATTGAAATAGTTCTGTCATACATATTGCGGGTTTTACGCAAAACGGTCGTAAGTCAATATAAGAAAAGCGTGAGTTACGACCGTTTTGCGCTAAACCCACGATATCTGTCAAATGACTTGGTGAGTCATCGTGAACTCATTGTTTTTACAAAAGTTAACCAGTACTGTTTACATAGCTGGTCCTTTATCAATTCTGAACTCATTTTAACCTAAACTTTGCAAACATCAGTTTACCTTGGGAGACGATGGATTTATTGACACAAACTTTGTGAAAGTATTCACATTTTTATCAGACCAAGGTCGCTCGTAAGTTTGTACCCTGCTGTATGTGATGTTATTAATCTCGTACGATCGTAGGTTCAATTCTCGCGTGCCACTTTCTAAAGCGCAAACTTTGTTTTTGTTGGGTTTAACGCCGTAGCAACACATTTTATAAGTCATATAACGGGGGTCAGTCAACCTACTCGCTCCTCCTGGAAATGCTAAATCTCTGGATTTAGCTGTTAACCAAGTACTAAGCGCATACTTTCGTCAGTGACTGACAACTGCTCTACATAATTAAATATCATTGATAGGAGGGAGAATGGCCGTAGAAATAATTTCATGACCAAGCTCCACGAAAGTATGCCAAGCCCGGGAATCGAACCCACGACCCCTTGATCAGTAGACTTGCTTGCTACCAACTGAGCTAGCCGCGATGCTTAGAGCGCGAGCTAAAAAGTTCTTAGTGCATCATGAGACAACAGAGAACAAACTTTAGGTGCCATTCTCGATTAAACCCAGAGGTTCTCAATATTCTCGATAACCTCTTGATAACCTCTGGGTACGAGAATGTTTGGTACAGGTTTGATGCGAAGCTGGGAGTTCTTAACCTCACCCAATTATTGTGGTAGGAATAGTATTGTAAAAAGTACCAAGGAAAAAACGCCATTTTACTCAGGGGCGGATCGCGGATTTTTTATTAGGGGGTCCGAACTTTTCTAGAGGGGGGGGGGGGTCCGAACTTTCGAACCACAACCACATTATACACATTTTGCAGAAAAAATGCAACTTATTGATAGTAAAATCTACATAACCATTAAATCTATGTTAAGCATCGAGAAATACACTAATGGACAGGTTCATTTTCCAAATTCTAGGGGGGTCCGGACCCCCCTGACCCCACGCTAGATCCGCCTATCATTACTAATTCATGACATGATGTCAAAGTTTTCTTGATTACGGCTTTGGTCCATTTCATATAATAAATGGTGATGTATAATTTGACAAATTATTTATATGTTGATTTGAATAATTTTAAATAGCGAATATTCTGACGAAAATAATTTTGTACACACATTGCACGTCGACTTCACAAAGGTTTTAATCTTGTAGCTAAAAAGCTTGGTCATGAAATTATTTCTACGGCCATTCTTCATCCTACCAATGATTGAATTATTTGGGGCAGTTTTCAGTCACTGACGAAAGTATGTGCTTAGTTGTTGGTTAACTAGTAATTTAGCCTTTCCAAGAACAGTGAGTAGGTCGACTGACAGCCGTTATATGACCTATACAATGTGTTGCTACGGCGTTAAACCCAACAACCCCCCCCCCAAAAAACAACAACTTGTAGCTAAATAGATGTAGAAATTTTTTGTACTATTTCGCCACCCTCTATTAAGTGTCTCTGTGTCTATTAAATGTTGTTTTGCTCGGTTGTCATTAAAATGTGCACAGGAGCTTGACATTCTGTATCAATGTTGGAAAGATTCTCTTCTTCTTGTAATAAAAGCTAGGAAGGAGGGAGTTTTTCAAACTACGATACAGAATGCCAAGCTCCTGTGGAATGTGATACCAATTAGGATATATAAATTTAGAAATTTATGTGGTATTATTCATTAGTTTATACCCTTTAAAGTCAGCTTCTTTAATCATGCAATCAATAATGTATAGGATGTAAATATTGGGATAGACTTAATGATATTAATTTCAAGGAGTAAAAGTACATGAGTACTGCAAGAGTACATTCTATAAAAGAAAACAATATCGTACGTGACTGATGTAATGTATATAACATTTAGAGTGAATATTGCAATTATTTGTCTACATAAATACAATAAAACCAGATCGAATTACATGTAGCACGTAACTTTATGACCAAAGAACACACTACGTGATCCCCAGAATCAAAAATCACAAAAACACTTCAGATTTTTTCTTGAAAAAGTAAGGTACGAGTATGAGTTTTTATTTCATGCGCTATATGCTGTTTGATGCCAGTGGTATAATTATTTGTTTGAAAAGGAAAATCAGCACAAAACAAATACTTGTGTACATTAGTCGTACATGAAATTGTAGATCACGTGTCTATAGACTCTGGGTCTATTGAATCCGCTTTTTTAAAAAAAACGTTGGGTTAAACGCCGTAGCAACACATTGTACATGTTATATCGCGGCGGTCAGTCCTCTTACTCACTGTTCCTGGAAAGGCTAAATCTCTGGATTTAGCTGTTAACCAACTACTAGGCACATACTTCTATCAGAGTCTGACTACTGCCCTACATGGTTAAGAATCAGTGGTCGGAGGGAGAATGGCCGTAGAAAATTATTCCATGACCATCCTCCTAAAAAGTTTTGCCCCGCCCGGGAATTGAACATACGACCCCTGGATCAGTAGACAAGAACTATGGTGGTCAGAATATCATGTCTTACTGTAGTATATGTAATATTGTATTGGTTGCATTGAGGATGTATACTTATATGATCAAAAACAACGTGAATAACTACGTCATGTAATGATCAATAATTTTTATCATATCTTGATCAAACAAGGGGGCTAAATTCCGGTATTTTAATAAGTTTCATAAATTTTAAGTGATCATTGAAAATTTCGGGAAACAGCTAATTGAAACTACATGTATTATATGAAAACATTTGAAATATTCATTGTCTACGTATGTATAAACCACAGTTGACTGTATCAAACCGCTCCAGTCATGCATCTCGGCTAGCTCAGGGAACTGAATGCATTGTTTTTGTACTGGCGGCCTAATTGTTATTAAAAATGCCTTAACTAAAACATATCATACGGCATAAGCAGCTTGACTCGATCATAATACACACTTTCGGAAACTCATGGATGTATTGTGCGTAAATATTGACCCCGACCTGACCTTTATGCAAGAATATTCATTACATTGAATACGAATGTAGTATTAATGCTCGATTACACAGTGACCATGAGGATTATGCGTTAAAACACACTGACACACTTGTATAATTTTACGATCGCTGCCGAAGTGTTGAATAGGCGTGGTACTGACTTTCTTCGGGATATGAGTAGATGATTATTAGATGTAAATATGAAAGGTCAGGTCGGGGTCAATATTTACGCACTATATTACGACAATAATTTTAACAAACCGCGGCATTCACCGTGAAATTATTCATGTTTTGACAGTTGAGAAAAAACGAACTATATTCCATGTTCCAACAATGTGGTGCTACAATGTATTCAGTACAGTGACCTGTGGTGCACACAAGGAAGAAAGCTTGTCAAATAAAGTATGTAGATAGTTCAACTCTTAATGATTGGCCGTCAGTCATTCACTAATCAGCTGATATATTTATCCGGAAAACCACGCGTTTACAGGAAATAATATTTAGATTCGCGAAAACAGGAAATGATTCGGACATATTCTATGTATCATGTACAATAATTCCACACTTTATACAGTGTCATCCATAATTACCTTTACACTTTTGTAAATTTATGATTTGTATTTAAATTTTTACCAATACTTGATAGATAAAACATATATTCAGATACATTAACGTGTATAACAATTACAGTTGTATATAGTATCATTACTATTCTTTCAAATGTTATGATCTGTTAACACTTTAACAATGCATAAATACATATAAAATAAGATTTAATTGTGTTAATGAAAAACCAGGTTTTTTAAAAGTGTAAAGGTAATTTTGGATGGCACTGTATTTACATGTACTTATGATTTAATCATTATCAATGCGTGTGTATTACAATACTATCTAAATTGACCAATTCCAGCCGCCTGGTTAGCTCAGTCGGTACATTCTTCGAATTTAGCCGGTGGACCGAGTCCATGGAAACCACCGTCGGTCTAGCGACTTTTAGAATGTTAGTTGCCCGACGGTCCACCAATTTTTTACATAATAAATTTTCTTTAAATTATACTTTCATATGATTTTATTATATATTATGCTAAAACATTAATATTAACTGCATATTTTAATATATTGCCATTTGCTAAGACTTCTTTGGTCCAGTAAACTTTCATTCGGTCCAGTAAAAAACTCCATTTTGCTGGACCAAATGTCCAGTGCTAACCAAAGTTTTTCGCGAAGACTGAGGTGGTTGTGGACTACTCTATTGATCGGGGGTTTGTTTCGATGTGAGGCCGCAGTAACACGATATGAAGTCGAAATAATGCAACATAAGATCGCAATATCACGATATAAGGTCGTAGTGATACGATATGAGCTAGCAACGATATGGCAGGATGCCGTAATAACACTATTCAAAGTCGCAGTAAAATGATATGAGGTCGCAGTATCACGATATTAAGTCGCAGCGATACGATATGAGGTCGCAATTATACGATATGAGCTCGCAATAATATGTCAGGACGCCGCAATAATACAATACAAGGTCGCAATAAAACGATATGAGGTCGCAATAATACGATATGATGTCGCAATAATACGATATGATGTCGCAATAATACGATATGATGTCGCAATAATACGATATGATGTCGCAATAATACGATATGATGCCACAATAATACGATACGAAGTCGCAATAATACTAAATGAGGTCGCGATAACAAAATGCGTAGAATAGTATGAAATATCCTTTCTATATTTCTCGTATTATGACCATTAATGCTTAATTACGTGTTTTTCGAATGAATAATCGCATTACATGTACGTGCATGTACGCCACGTGTATAACTACATATAAATGAAAACATTGTCTCCATTAATTACGAAATAATAATTAGCCCTTAGATATGTGATTAGTCGCAAATCTCATATAAGTACGACATTACAATATGTGTAATCTATGTTTTACCTACGTGCGCGAAGTAATGTTCTATGAAAATGTCCTCTATCACAATTTCTAGCTTTCAAATCGTCAAACAAGATTACACGTTGCTTTGTTATCAGATTTTTTATCCTGTCGTTAGCTCAAACAAACTAGACCAAACATTACCACAGAGTTAAAGACATCACTGCCTTCCTTGATAGTGTATGGAAATGAAAATCAAAGTGCTGAAAACACTGCATGAAATATCTATTGGCAGGTCGGTCACACCTTTGGCGATCAGCGCTGGTAAAAATTAATATTAAGTCAATCTCCGTTGACAGAAATCCTAAAGATCGCTGCAAGCGAGTGGAGTATGCGAACGGAGAATTTTAGATCAGGTTTTCATCAGATTGGTATTAAGCTAGCTCAAATGTGCTGAAATGACTGTTGTTAAATTTTTAACATGTATGCGACTATATCAAACTTCAAATAGAATCACTGGACCCTGTGCTCCCTTCAGTCCAAATATAATCACACAATCACGATTAAATTAAGAAGAAAACAAAACCATGGAATCTGAAAATTGAGTCAAACC
This sequence comes from Mactra quadrangularis, assembly GCA_025267735.1. Taxonomy (NCBI): domain Eukaryota; kingdom Metazoa; phylum Mollusca; class Bivalvia; order Venerida; family Mactridae; genus Mactra; species Mactra quadrangularis. Next base: position 5,344,787 of record CM046298.1, read on the forward strand.
AACACCATGTCCTCTGTATTAAATATCTCAATTCCAACGTCGTAACCGTGCAAATCATCTATATTCAAGGCTCTACAACGTTCACAATCTAAAGTCGTTCATACTTGTTCAAAGTTCAAAGCTGATTTAGAAAGGTTTTTCCATTGTATATATGTTTACAGCTCGTCAGGGTTTGTTTACTTGTGGCGTATGTCCACAAAAATCTTCAAAAGTAAAATAAAATACAACAACGTCGAGTCTCGTCTTAAAGAACATAACAAAAGAAAGACGTGTACAAAAACGGTAATTATTTTAGACCGTTCCAAATCTACGGAGACCCTGAAGCGACATTTTGAAAACATTTTTATTTCCAAAATACAGTTTGTAATTACATTTAAACGTATTATTATTTCGTTTTCATGAAATATTTCGATTTCATGGCATATTATTTCGATTTTACGAATTGATTTGTTTCGATTTTTCATTATTATATAGTTTTGTTGTTGTTCTTGTTTTAATTATAAAATTTACGTTTTTCGAAATAATTATAACGTTTATTTCAAAATAATCATTTCCTAATTTTAAACGAAAAATCGTAAGTATTTCAAAATGTCCCTTTAAGGGCTCCGTAAAATTCAATCTTAACTTGTATCATTCATAGTAAAAATACATTGTTATCATACAAATTGATTTTTTATTGTTATTTATAATTGTTGATTGACTTTGTAAATAATTATATGTACATACACAGTGGGCTATATAACATTTATTAAATATAATATTTGATTTCATATTGTCGTTTTTTTATAATCGTATATCTATTGTTGGTCGTACAGGATTCGAGCACTTTAAAGATACAATGTATATTTGATTTTGTCTAGAGGTAAATATGGAATAAGTTGTTGAAAAAAATCAATTACAGAAAATTAAAAAAGCTGACTGGTGGTTTTCATTAGAAATCGAAAAATAATATTCCATAAAAAGATAATCAAAAGTAATGCCATGATGAATAGATCAGAATAACGTGCCTCTGCTTGTTGGGTACTTTTTTCACTACTTTGTTATCTGCGGTCGTCCAGTGAATTTTACACACACAAAACTTACGACGAAAATCGTCGTAACTCAAACGCAATGTCATTTGGCTATTTCTGTCTCTCGAAATAATGCATTTTCATTGGAAAAAACGCGGATTAAGATAGATTGACACTATATAGCATGTACCCTCCTGGCTAGCTCAGTTGGTAGTAAGAAAATCTACTGATTGATGGGTTGTGGGTTTGATTCCAAAGCGTGGACTTAGGTCATGAAATAATTTCTGCGGGCATCCTACCTCCTACCGCTAAGTTTTAAGTTTTAATCATGTAGGACAGTTATCAGTCACTGGCGAAATTATGCTCCTAGTAACTGGTTAACAGCTTAATCCAGAGATTAAGCTTTTTTGGGAAAAGTGAGTAGGTTGACTGACTGCCGTGATATGATCTATACAATGTGTTGCTACAACGTTAAACCTAAACAAGAAAAAAAACTAACTATAGCATGAGTCACAAATGTATAAGACTTGTAACGCATTATTACAGAACTGTGACATACATTGTACAGTGTTATGTCGAATTCATAATTACGTCCGCAGTTAATTAACAAGGTGCCGTATTGTTGCGGAGTTAATTGTCGATTGGGCAAAAAAACATAACCGAGAAAAAAACTTCGGCGCCGGTGAAAGCGAACGCTGTTCTGGGGTTTAACAAAGGAGCCATTTATTTCAAAGAAAATAACTAGAAATGTAATTATATTATCGTTTGTTATTTCACCAAGACTATTACTTCTCTGGCATATTTCGTACGTCGCAATTAAATCTTGATTTCAAATTAAAGTTATTTTTATTTCAATTTGAATTCGATTTTCTATCGTGGTTTTTTTCTAGACATTTGAATAGCCTTTTTACATTTGAATTTATTTGAGTACTGAAAATCGTGAATGCCAATTTGTTGAGATGATTAAAATGGATAAAGCTACAACTGATTGCTAAATTATCTCATATTCTGAAACGATTAAAACCGTAGTTGTTGTAGCGCCGCTCGCTAAACGTATCGACGCCGCTAAACGTCGCAATCGACGCTAAACGTCGCGATACTGACGCTAAATGTCGAATAAACGCTTAACGTCGCAATTGTATCGACGAAAGATGCGATAATTGCAATTCGGTTTGGTGAAATATCGATATTTGGCTGCAGAACCTAGATATGATGAGCAAAAGGACATTAGAATGCAGTTGCATGATCGTAGAAAATGAATTGTGTGATCGCATCATTTCAGTAAGTATAGTTAATAGAAATTTGCATTGGTAGACATGGCGGGTGATTGTTTTTGACTGGGGCGGACAGAATAAATTGACGTTTGCTCTGCACGGAATGGACATATCAGTCTTTTACATGTAAGCATGACTAATTGTCATAAATAACATGATTGCTTCTGGCATATGTGTTTTTATACCAATATTTTTTTGTTAACTACGTTTGTCTATGATGCTTTACACAATCATAACTGGCTATGCCATGGTATTTACATGAAGTCTACCTCAACTAGAAACAAGTTAACTTATACAAACCACCTGTTCATGCATATCAATTAACGCCAAGGCCATGTTTCAAACATGCATACCTACTGTGTTGTTATCGTACATTAAAGGTGAGAGTGCGTGTCGACTGATAAAAATATAATTTATTTTGGCATTAACATGTGCTCATTTACTGCAGTACGGAGCACATAAAGTGACATTTGGAGATACTTTTACATTTACGAAATATATTTTTGTATTTACGAAATATTATTCCTTTTTACGAAATAATCATTTCGAGTTCTTAAAGTAATAGAAACGAAATAATATTATTTCGTAAAAAACGTAACATTTATTTAAAAAAAATTGAAATAATTACGTTTTTCGCTTGAATGAAATAATATTTCTTAAAATCGAAACTATAATTTCGTAAAAACGAAAAAAATTTTTTGAAAAAAGGGAAATGATATTACGTTTAACGAAATTATAGTGAAAATAAAATCAGAACATGTATTTCAAAATGTCACGTAAAGGGCTCCGTACTACAGCCAGTTTGTAGACTACTTGTATCAAGTTTGAGTATTTAGTTCGTGTAGTTTATTAACTAAAATATTACAAGTAATAACAGAACGAGTGTGAGTTTGTTTTTCTTTCCTGCAGTAATATCATCTTACCAAAAAATGTAGGACGCGAGGCAAAGAAAAATAAGTGCTTTAGGAATAGAGAAGGCGATGCTAGCGTTTTGCACCCAGTTCTAGAAACGTAAATAAATGGCGATAATCCATTTGGTTAAGTATGTTAGAAATTTGGAATTAATTCTAATCTCAAGACGTACACATGCTTTCAGTTATAACGTTGAAATTGTTTAACACTCTGGATTTGCTAGCTGATTTACATATATGTTTTTTACTTCCGCTCTGGAAACGAAACAACGGAATAAAAATTGCTACAACAATAATTATGTTGTTGTATCGAGGTCAACGTCCTATGCTTAATGGTGTGCAAGATCATTGAGCATGACATGATTTCTTGCAAAAAATACACAATAACATTAATAATACAAATGTATTCGATTTTCGATATTCGATATTCAACATCGAACTTGAGTGGAAAATCGAACTAGTTTGATGTTCGACAATTGCATAAAATGCCAATATCGATCTGAGCTCAAATATCGAACCAGTTCAATATTCGACTTTTGTCAAAAATCAAGGCGCCGGGCTTGCTCAGTCGGTTGCTGATCGAGTGATCGTAGATTCAAGTCCCGGACTGGACAAACTTTCGTAGAGTTTGGTCATGAAATAAATCCTACGACCATTCTCCCTCCTACCACTAGTTCATATTCACTTAGGGTCACTGACGGAAGTATGTGCCTAGTAATTGGTTACCAGCTGTGTACCGGCAGAGATCAAGCCGAGTTTTCCAGGAACGGTGAGTTGGTTGACTGCCCGTCGTGAAATGACCTATACAATGTGTTGCTAAGTCATTAAACCCCGCCACCACCTTAAAAGAAGGTTAGTGGGGCGAGTTACTGCCTCGATTTGATCGTGCATAATTTTTCAAACGAAACCAAACGAGTGTCGTTTATTGCCTATGAAAACGCCTTAGATTATTCAAATTTGCCGATGAAAAATGCCCTACTTAAATTAATAGTGCACGTTGCATTCAGCGAACTAAAAGATTCGCTGCACTTTATTTAAGAGGATGTTTTTGCAAACATTGACGTGGAGATGTTTAAATCGATTGTAATATTAACCTCATTACCAAGGACACGAGATTTTAATGCACAACATTCAAATTATTGTAAAATTGATAATGACACAAGCAACTGTGAAAAAACGGTCGATTTGAAATACGAGATGACTCGTTTTTAGCATATCCCAAGACCAAAAAAAAATGGCGTCGTGTTTCATAAAATATATCACTTTTGGCGTGTATCCAAAATTGAAGGATTTTATGTGCAGCATGATTGTTATCGTAGCGCTAGGTTGCAAGATTGTTTTGCACATTTTGACGCGTAAATTAGCGTCGAGTGCAAATAAAAGACCACAGCGTGGAAAAACTAGGTCTCGTTTAAGTATCTCTCTTTCAAGCACACTTGAAACATATTGTAAACATTGTTTTAACATTGAAATAGAATCTTCAAGATTATGTAATCATTTACGACACTAAACATTGATGTTGTGAGCACTCTGTAATTGCTAGTTTTTGTCTCAAGTTGATGTTATTGAACTACGAGTGCTGTCATCTATATTTAGGCCTAGAGAACGCTTAAACTGCTTTGATAACACTTGTAAGATTTCAATAGCACTTCTTTTACATCACGGAATAAATAATGTAACTTAAAAATGCTCGAGGGTGTTTATTTGCGGCTCTTATAGACTAGATAAACTCATGTGAGACCTACTCACGCCCATGGCAAGATAAACGCCTTACAAATGCATGCTAGGCCTACTCAGATTTAATCAAACACAGACGCATGAGTGACCTACACAAATCACAGTCTTTACAAACGCATGACAGACCTACACAGATCACAGTCTTTACAAACGCATGACAAACCTACACAGATCACAGTCTTTACAAACGCATGACAAACCTACACAGATCACAGTCTTTACAAACGCATGACAGACCTACACCAATCACAGTCTTTACAAACGCATGACAGACCTACACCAATCACAGTCTTTACAAACGCATGCCAGACATACACAGATCACAGTCTTTACAAACGCATACCAGACCTACTCAGATCACAGTCTTTACAAACGCATGACAGACCTACTCAGATCACAGTCTTTACAAACGCATGCCAGACCTACACAGATCACAGTCTTTACAAACGCATGACAAACCTACACATATCACAGTTTTTCCAAACGCATGACAAACCTACACAGATCACAGTCTTTACAAACGCATAAAAGACCTACACAGATCACAGTCTTTACAAACGCATGAAAGACTTACACAGATCACAGTCTTTACAAACGCATGACAGACCTACACCAATCACAGTCTTTACAAACGCATGACAGACCTACACATATCACAGTTTTTACAAACCCATGACAGACCTACACAGATCACAGTTTTTACAAACGCACGATTGACCTACACATATCACAGTTTTTACAAACCCATGACAGACCTACACATATCACAGTTTTTACAAACCCATGACAGACCTACACATATCACAGTTTTTACAAACCCATGACAGACCTACACATATCACAGTTTTTACAAACGCACGACAGACCTACACATATCACAGTTTTTACAAACGCATGAAAGACTTACACAGATCACAGTCTTTACAAACGCATGAAAGGCCCACTCAGATTCAAGTCTTTACAAACGCATGAGTGACCTACTCAGATTCAAGTCTTTACAAACGCATGAGCGACCTACTCACAACTTCTTTTAAACACACAATGAGAAACCTCCTCGCATACTGGGCTAGATAACTAGTTAGTTTAAACAAACCGTCCTGTCGTTTGTTTATAAATCTAGGATTTAATGGGGTCAAGGTAGACATGTGATAGTATGGCACATTTTATAATGATTTCATGAGGACACGTGGGTTTAAACAATTCAGCCCAAATCCTTGACGGTCAGATAATAATTATAATTATAGGTGTCTGGGTCATTAAAATGCTTATTCGTCATATAAGAAACTGCCAAAGAGTTTAAGTAAAATTCGAATTACGTCGGCTTTTTTTTCGGCGTAGCTGTCTAAGCTGGATTTTGACCTACATTTCTGTATAATGACGTCTTGTCTGGGATTTCGGAAATCCGCCGTTCTATTGGATGATTTTATAAGCACTGAAAATGACGTACGGGGGAAACACAGAAAATCCCCTCTTCGATTGGATGGCCCTGACACGCGCGAAAAAATAAAGGCCACACTATTGTAATGCAGTGTTTTACGAAATTTTGCTTCGTTCGTAGAATATTTTTTTTGGGTAGACTTCTATTGCTTTCCAAAGTGTTTTTTTCATATTGTAACAATAAAAAGTTACGTGGCAAACACAATATTTTATGGGTAAAATGAATTACGTCTCCAGATGTGAACCGGTTTCTCGTAAAAAGTCTGACATATTACCCAATAATTATTAAGTTAGCCTCACTACGTTCAGTTTCCGGGGTTTACACTTTGAGAGTCACAGCTCCACATATATTTATTAATCTGCAGAGTTATTGGTACGTAACTTTTAAGGTTCTGGAACTGTAACTAATTTCGGTAAACTTCCACACTCGATACAATCCGGGGTTTTCCCGAATACCTATCTTCGTCAAGTTTCGTAATTGCTATTTTTAGAAATTTTCACCACGTGACGTGGGTTTTTCCAGAAGTCATAGGGTAACGCATTTTCCGAAAATGGCGAAACCAGACGCTCTACAGCGTGATCGTAATTAGTAATCGTAAAAATAATGGTTTATCGACATAAAAACAATGAAAAGCCGTAGTGGATCATAACTTTTGCGTTGATTCTGTTTGTACAGGTGTAAAATACATTTTTTTCATCTTTTTTTACGATGTAAATTGGGTATGACTGAAACACGAAATGGAGATTTTGAGGCGAAATGTACGAAATGGAGAATTTGGGGCAAAATGGGGTTTTGATTGTTTAATCTATTTTGTGTACTGAAAATGAACAAAGGTAAAATAATCTACACAAATATCGATAAACTGGAAAGAATGTTTAACTTATTTTGATTTATTGCCGAATTCCCACAAATAATCGTACCAAAGTCAGCATATAAAGACAAAATCGTTGCACATTTTCTGTTTTTAATATCATCATATTCTAATTATAAAAAAACAATACAATAAACAGCATAATTTGAAAGCTAAGGCACATAATATGCCAACATTACTAACTCTAGTGTCCAACTGTTTGTGCAAAAAACGACAACAGCAGAAAACATAGCTGGTACAAGTTTAATCCCCAAATAGTCCCCTCAAGCTTGCCAAAAAGCATTGGAGAGAAGGTTTTTATATGATAATGCAGAGTTTAACATACATTTTCCATCTCAAATACCAATTTTAGATGATATATTTGTATAAAGTAGTATTATTTGTAATTGACCATTTTGACGTTATTTTTCTCTATAAAATCTCTTGCAGCTTCAGTACAGTAATCTCATACAAATTCTTATAAAAAATTTAAGAAACGGTAAAATTTCTTAAATTTTTCATTATATGGGCAGTTAATACTGCAGAAAATTTTAAAACTAGCTGCATGTGTCTAACTAACTTCTAACTTGAGATATTTGCTTTTAAAGATAGGGTAATTTTTTTAACATTCTCAAAAACTCGGATTTTTTGCTTGGGGGTACATGTATGCAAATCTCTGTATTTTTATATGTATTTGTCCAAAGTGTAACCTGGTTGCTCTGATTTGTCATTACATGACTGTATAACAAGAAAATGGATTAAAACTTGGAAATAAAACAGCAGAATTTGAAAAAAAAGTTCTTTCACATTTTGTCCCAGCACAATATACGGTCTTTCTGAAAATCAAGGGTCACGTTATAAAAATGCACATAAGTTACAAACGGTAAATGTCTTTAAAATTTCAGCATTCAATGTCTTTAATAGTATAGATTCAAGAAACAATATCAGTTTAAGAATTGTGGAAGGTCACCATTACAGTTCCAGAACCTTAAGAATAAATTCATAATTTTTGTTTTGTAGCATTAATGAATAGGTTTTCACAATGCAATTTTCAAAAATCTTCTTGTCTGAAACTACAAGGCCTTGAGCTTTCATATTTGGTATATAACATCATCTACAGGTCCTCCATCACAGTTGTTCAAATTATGCCCCTGGGTCAAAATTGACCCCACCCCATGAATCACAATATTACATTGAATTATATAAGGAAAAGTTCAAACAACATCTTCTCTTGAACCGCTTATGATAATTTGCCCAAACTCAACAGGAATGGTCCGTGGGTGGTTCCCTACCAAAATTGTTCAAATAGGTCTGATTGGTTGGATAAGTAGGTCACTGGGTCAAAAAATAGGTTTTAACATTAGTGGTCTTCTGTAAATGGCTCTTCTGTGACCTTTGACCTTTTCCTCAGGTGAGCACCCAGGGCCCTTTGGGCCCTCTTGTTTTTAAATCGACGCCGTTTGTCTTTTTTAAAGACATTTCTTGTTTGCACTTTTTTGCATTGTATTGTAGATCAAATAACGTCGAAAATTTTCTTAATACATGTACTTAATTTGTTTGCAAAATCTTGGTCATAACGATTGTTTTATGTCGATAAAGTTTGAGAGTTGATCCGAATTAATCGAAATAGACATTGTTATAAGTTTTATGGGCACAAGAGTTGTTGCATTGGGCATTTTTGGGGTTGGAAGAGGTGCAATCCTGTTCGATAGACCTCTCAAAACGATTGCTATGGGCGGTAGAGTTGAAGTTATGGACCTTTAGTCGATATGCTTAGGTTATGACAGTGGCACCTAGGGGTGGTAGCTTTAGGGATATGTGGATGCTATTTGGTTGCTATGGGTCTAACAGTTGTTGTTTTGGAGTCCAACACAAAACGTGTATGTTGTTTTGGTTCGATACTTAACCATTCTATCATGCGCGGCGTTAAGCGTTTATTGCGACATTTGGCGTCAATTGCGACGTTTAGCATTGGTAGCGACAATGGGCGTCTATTGCGACCTTTAGCGTTTGTAACGACATTAGGCGTCAATTGCGACGTTTAGCGGCGTTGCGACTATTAGCGACCCTACCAACACGAATGGAAATGTTTCATGATTTAATAAAACTGTTTACGAGTTGCATATCCTATACTTATTCTGTATTATTGGTTTCATTTCCTTATATAGATTTGATCAAAGTGTACTCCGACGTTCTTTGATTGAATTGTATAGAAATGATGTAAGTCGGTGAAATTCTATACATACAAATAATAAAAACATGTAAAGTCAGCCGGATGAATCACTGTACGGTTCACAAATGTATGTCATGTGAAATCGGTCCTATTTCTCTCTTAGATTTGTTTGTGTGTTTATCCTAGTTTTTCTTTACGTATTACTCTGTATAGCAATACATGTAGTAGATGGACATTTCACCTTACCAGTTTTATTTGGATGCAAAGTTTTTTGTTTGGGTTTAACGCTGTAGCAACACTTTGTTTGAGTCATATCACGGCGGTCATTCGACCTACCTTTTCTGGAAAGGCTAAATCTCTGGATTTAGCTGTTAACCAGTTACTTAACATATACTTCTAAAAATGGGCCCATATGATGAAGAATCAGTGGTAGGAAAGAGAATGGGTGTGGAAATTAGTTCATGACCAAGCGATACGAAATTACACGTATTCCCCTCCCGGGACTCTTACCTATGACCTCCAAACAGTAGACTTATGTAAATCCGACTGAGCTGAACAGTGAGCACCCATTCTTCGTAACCATGATTCAGTTTTGGAGTTTCATAGCATACTATTCTTATATGTGAATAGTTATGCCGTAATAATTGGAGCTGACGCATTTGCATCTGTATTAATGCAAAACGGTCACTTTTACTCGCTTAATTTATTCACCAAGTCTGGTATTTTATGATACATTCCTTATCATATATTGGCTATGTATTTTTTCATTGGACCGTTCATAGCTTATTGTCGTCTGCAAACTGTTACCCGTGTTTTTTTTCCAAAAAAATACGTCAGCGATGACGTCAGCATGTACAGTATACGAAGGTCAACGTGTAATCGCTGTATGTAAATTCACACTCCATTTCACTTTCTGTTTAATGAATAAATCCAATTAACAGTATTGCGTCAGCTACTACGATGCATTCACATCTGTCGCAATACACGTATTGTAAGATATGTTTGGAGTTATTAAGCCTTGTTGAACCTTGTTTTTCACAACCCGTGTTTTTCACAACTTGTGAAAAACACGGCCGCAATTTTCACAACTTGTGAAAAACACGTTAGTAATTTTCACAAGTTGTGAAAATTGCGTACGCGTTTTTCACAAATGAGCATTGTGAAAATTACGTTAGACATTTTTTTCGATTTTTAGTCCTAACGCAATTTTCACAACATGGGTCAATATCATTGTATATCTTAAAGTATATGATAACAAAACTAATGTTTTAGTTATTTTCAAAATTAATATTTTATTTAAATGGTTGACGTCGTAATATGGACGCAAGATGTCACAACACACCAAGGTCTTCAATAAGCCGGTATTACGCATTATTTAACCACCTTTAGGTTCAAGCAACCACTCTAGCACATAGATAAGCCATCTTAAGGTACATGAGCACACATGACCAATGGTACTGTTATATTGTCTGTATTACCAAGTTTTGTATCCAAAGCAATCGCCTCGAGGTCCATAGCAACTGCTCAAGCACAATTACAATTAGGGACTTTAGTCAGTTATCTTTCCCTGATAAAATCTGAAGCAATCCAATTGGTAAGTAGGTCCTTACAGTTGGAATCCTCGGATTTTATCATTGAAGTCCTATGTAAGGATTACAAAATATTTTATCTAATATCATTCTTGTTAATGAGGATATTACCAGAAGTGATGAACTTTAGATAGTTTTTTACCCTTACAATACTTAGCTTGATTTTCAAACAAATTAAATGATTAACAAAAGAGTTATTTCAAATTAATTTTGGCAAATTGACAATGAAAAGTAAGGGTAAAATCCGAGTAATCCCACTAATAGGACCTACCTATTTGAAGAGTATACAAGGGGAAATAACTGACTAAGGTCCCTCATTTACAGTTTCATTGTCCTCAGTAATTACTATAATGCCTCTAGTAAGCACTTAGGCCCTAGCATCCTACTTTCGATAGTGTAATTCAATGTTCCTCTTTAACTTTTCTAAAATTATGTCACTTTCACAGCAGACTGTTTTGTTTTACTATTATCATAGAACAAAAACAGAACAGAACATAACTAAATGTTTCCTAGGCATTTGAACGATTTATAAGTATCATTTGTTCAACTAAAGTATTTGTTACTATACTTGACAATCTTTGTTTTAATCGACAAAAGCTCTATAGAACCAGAGACTCACTATTTACTTCATTGCAGTGCTTATACTGAATTATGAATGGAATTTTCAAATAGATTTTTAAAATGGTGATGTTTTGAAGAAAATCAATACTGTAATAATGCCATGCTATATAAAACTTTGGTTAAATAAAGTTTTCGCTCTGTTCTGTTCTATTCAACTATACGTCGTATACCCTTGATACTGTATGTTCATGTATTTATATCATATATTTGACTTTATATTGTACATACATGTACCTATCATGTGAGCAGTTGGTGACTTACAGTCCGTCTGGGTCGGGGTTTCATCTGTAAATACTCTTTTTATGTTTATAATGTTGTCATAACACATGACACGAAAATAAATAATTTTCTTCCTTATAACCCAACTACTTATTTACTCACGACTGGCAACTTAAAAATGAAATGTGTGAAAAACGCGTTGGTACCAAAAAACTCAATACTTTCAAACACTTTTTTCGTCACATTTGTAGTTGTGAAAAATGCGTTTCTATGCTCGTATGAAATTTGTATGCTAACGTGTTTTTCACACAAGTTGTGAAAATTGCGGCCGCGTTTTTCACAAGTTGTGAAAAACAAGGGTTGTGAAAAACAAGGTTCAACAAGCCTTGATAAGAAAATACTTGTAATCATTTAGAGCATTATATATAAAAACTGTCTTCATGTCGTAAAGTCATTAAAACATAACATGTATTAAATACACAATAAACATTTCAAACCATCTAACTTTTTAAGATTATGCTTGACAAAGTTCCCATTTCTTAAAAAAGGGGTTCATATATAAGAGCACACTATACTTTTTCAACTACTTGTCAACGTTGGATATACATTTTTGTTGTACATTGTATGTAATCAAAAATCCTTTTAGAGCATAATTATTTTTTTCTACGTCGGTACTTCATCTTAAACATTAAACATCTAAATCTATTGTTTTACTTATTGACAAACAAAATATATTTTTGTTTTGATCTACTTTCAGAACATTTGGGAATATAACTTATTTGTGTTTGTTCCTGCATAGCCCGTTCGGCTGGCTCAGTCGGTAGCACACAAGTCTACTGATCGAGGGGTCGTTGGTTCGATACTTTCGCGGAATTTGGTCATAATATTATCATCTCTTCGACCGTTCTCCCTCCTACCACTGATTCTAAATCATGGTTGACAGTTGTCAGCCACTGACGGAATTACGCACATAGTTTTCAACAGGAACGGTAAGTTTACTGATCGTCGTGATATGACCTATAAATTGTGTTGTTTCGGCGGTAAACCCAACCAAGAAATGTTCCTGCGTGTGAAATACAAAATTCATTGGCTTGGTTCTGTACCGAATCATGCAGAAAAAAGCAACACGTCATCGACTTGAATTACAAGTAACTGTAAATACACTAAAAATGTATGCATTCTCGTACCACGAGGTTAGCAAGATTCTCTAGCTAGTATCGAGAATCTTGATAGTCTCTGGGAACGAGAATGAAATGTATGATACATATCCACGTTTCTTTAGTGCAAGTCTGATTACATTTTTGAGTTTTTCTGATTATAGTTTATTCAGTACATCGGTCTCTATTGGCTGTCTGTTGTTTCTGTTGTCTATGGTAGCAAATGTATATACAGAAAACAGAAACAACAGACAGCCAATAGTATGGTGGCATATTTCTGCCACCAGATAACCACATAACCTAACTAGTTAATTAAGTGGTTAACTAGTTACATAACTAGTTAACCAGATAATTATCTAGTTAATTAAGTAGTTGACTAGTTACGTAACTGATTAACCTCTTACCACTTATACAAAATACCACTAACTGGTAAGTGGTTATCTAGTTACGTTACTATTTAACCAGATAATAAACTAGATAATTAAGTGGTTTTCTAGTTAACGTAACTAGATAAACACTTACCACTTATCTATAATCGCTAAGTGGTTATCTAGTTACGGTGACTAGATAATCACTTAAATAACTAGTTAATTAAGAGGTTAACTAGTTACGTAACTAGTTAACCACTTACCACTTATAAAAAATATCGCTAACTGGTAAGTGGTTATCTAGTTACGTAACTAGTTAACCAGATAATTAACTAGTTAATTAAGTAGTTAACTAGTTACGTAACTAGTTAATCACTTAACATTAAATTGGTAAAATAATACACAATGGCAGTTGCAAGCACTAACTTGCATTTTTTCCCTGTTATGATATTTTCTTTATTGTAAAAAATAACTAGTTACGTAACTAGTTAACTACTTAATTAACTAGATAATTATCTGGTTAACTAGTTACGTATCTAGTTAACCAGATAATTATCTAGTAAGTTATGTGGTTATCTGGTGGCAGAAATATGCCACCATATAGCACATTTAGACGACTTGTCATCTGCAAGCATTCGTCCGTAATTTATACAGTGTCGACTGGTGCAAAAATGGCAGTCACACAAATGGTGTATAGTTTAGAATAGTTAACAAGCTGTTCTGCCAATTATTAGCCTTCGGTTTCATCAAAGTAAGATTGCGTATGTTGCTTCACAAATGCACGACTATTGCATACTCCTTTATTTTCTATCTTAGTTAAAACACTTTCGCTCTTAACCCTCTCGTGGTATGGCAGTCGTATTTATAATTGCATATAAATTTAATAACGCCTAGCTTGCAGATATAGAATTTTCGCTTAAGCCATCTGCCATTATCACATACATGCAATCATATTCAAAAATGCATATTAATTAAAATTCTTTCTGGTGCGTAAATACATTGACTTCAGAGCCCTTGAGTAGTATGTCTTTGAATTTATATTCACTGTATGTCCCCGACGTTTAACTTATCCACAAACTAGGTGAAGTCGCGTATGACTAAGATTATCGTTTGCTGTTGTTTTTTTCCATGCCCAGTTTTGTAACTGGTGTTAAGCTGAGAATTTTAAATGATTACTTTCTATCAGTTTTACAGTGATTAAGCGTGGTATTGTTAAAAAATAAGGATATAACTCATTTACATACAACTATAAAGTTCTGCGCATTTTTAGGTATTGTTAAATATTTTATTCGACTGTCCGTGGCTAATACATTAACCCCACTGATTTGAATACTCACTACAGTACTTCTGTACTCAAGATCGTTATAAGTAGTTATACCCGCAACTATACGTGTAAGGAATTTATTGTGCAAATATTGAATATCAAAATCAGCGGGGTAAATATATTCAAAACAGGCAGTCGAAAAAAAAGGACTTTGATATATTTGTTGTATGACTTTACGCCAATTAACAATTCAACAAATCGGCGTTTCACTGGGGAAAATGTTCAACAAATGTAGAACATTCTGAGTAACAATGGTCAAGCAATCTGTCATTCATTGCTTAAGTAATAATTACATGTACATCCAGCTTTAGACCAGCCTTTCTTACATTTCACTGGCCACAAATTTTAGGGTCAATAATGAACAACATGTAAGTATGATTGTTTCAAAATGACAAAAAACTGTTAATCAATGATTGGTATGAAGCTTAGTAATATGGCTTATTTGAAGCTGAGAAGTAGGTCAGAATGCCCCGGATGTAGAATACAATGTATTTCCGAGAATGGATAAAAACCAGTTCTCAGAAACTAGGCCGTGGTAAATATATATGTATAACATTAGGACCGTCAAGTTTCTATAGAATTCAACATTGATAGTAAATCAATAAGCGTGTCAAAGTAATTATTATCAACATGCTCTTATCAATACTATAAATCCGAGGTCGTAAAATTTCCAAGTATTTTTCCGGATAATTAGTGGTTACGGTTTTCCTGGGTTTTATCGTTCCGCTGAAATTATTACTTTTTTATTCGGAACACTTCGTCTTTTAAGTACCATATACGTGATTAAGAGTTATATAATAAGCATTCCAATATTTGAGACACTCACATTTATTTCACTCTTTCCGAGAAAGTCTGAACGCAATTAGGGACTTTAGTAAGTTATTTTTCCCTGATAAAATCTGAAGCAAACCAATTTGTAAGTAGGTCCTTACAAATGGAATCCTTGGATTTTATCATTTAATTCCTCCGTAAGGATAAGAAAATATTTCATCTAATATATTTGTTGTTAATGAAGATATTAACAGAAGTGATGAAATTTAGATACTTTTTTACCTTAAAAATACTTAGCCTGAATTTCAAACAAATCAAATGATTTACAAAAAAACTATTAATGATTAATTTTGGCAAATTGACATGAAAAATAAGAGTAAAATCCGAGTAATACAACTTATTGGACCTCCCTTTTTAAGAGTATACAAGGGAAATAACTGACTAAAGTCCCTTATATGAAAGACGTCATTGAAAAGTTCGGACTAAATTTCGGTATGTCCGGACCAACCGGTATTGACACTAAACTCTACACAGCGGTCACTTCCCTTGATCAATACAGAATGTGGACGTTTTTCACTGAACTCAACACTTTGTTTAATCTTTCGATCGTGACCTTGTCTTTTAACACCATAGCAACACACTGTTTAAGTCATAGCCCGGCGTTCAGTCAACATATCCACGTTCAGGGAAAGGCTAACCAGTTACTAGGCACATACTTCCGTCAGTGACTGACAACTGCCCTGCGTGATTTAAAATCAGTTGTAGGAGGTAGATGGGGCGTAGACATTTTTTCATGACATAACTCCACGAAAGTATACACCCGGGAATCGAACTCACGACCTCTCGATCAGTAGCCTTGTGTACTACCGATTGAGCCAAGAGATCTGAAATGTTGAAATAGGACAGAAAGCACCAGACTTTACATAACTAAATTACAAGAATATAATACATCGTTAGAATTGCATCCACCTGTTAAGATAAATACATCTTCAACTTATGTCTAATGATGTATAAAGTCACAAAAAATAATTATTTGCATAGCGATATGATTTATTGCTAAAAGCATAATTAAAGAAAATATTTATGAAACCTGGCGCTGCTCTGTCTATATTTAAGAATTATGTAATATAATGCAGATTGCTTAATAATTATACTTTAACTTGCAACCCTGGTAGGTTCGACACTAAACATTCCTACAAAGTGCGACCTCTGGCGTCAATAGTTGCGGTATTTAAGCGTCAGTCGAATTTTGTTAGACGCTTAGCGTCATCCTTGCGACGTTTATCGTCAATTGCGACGCTTATCGGCGTTGTGGCGGTTGGCAGCGCTACAAACGTTTGAAAAATTTATTATAATTTATGTCGTTTAACTCAAGTCTTTGTGCAAGGAAACACGCAAATATTTATACATAGACGGTCAAGGGGACACAATTGACTAGCTATTTCAATACGCATTGCGTAAGGTTTTATTTTTGAAATGTATACTTCGCATATTGACAACGTCACAGAATTGGTTCAAACAGATCTTAAGCGCTGTCGTCCTAATCATTACCATCATCATCATCATTCTTCTAATCATCATCACCACTGTCATTATTGTCACGAGCATCATCACCACAATCATCATCACCATCACCTCATCAGCACCATCATCACCACATCTTCACCATATAACCATCATCATCACCACCCTCATCATCATCACGATCATTATCATAATCACTATCATCATTAAAATAACACCACCACCATCATCATTATCAAAATAGAAATCCAGTCATTAGCATCATCATCATCATCTTTATCATCACCACCACCATCATTAGCATCATCACCATCATCATCTTTATCATCACCACCACCATCATTAGCATCATCACCATCATCATCTTTATCATCACTACCACCATCATTAGCATCATCACCATCATCATCTTTATCATCACTACCACCATCATTAGCATCATCACCATCATCATCTTTATCATACCACCACCATCATTAGCATCATCACCATCATCATCTTTATCATCACCACCAACATCATTAGCATCATCACCATCATCATCTTTATCATCACCACCACCATCATTAGCATCATCACCATCATCATCTTTATCATACCACCACCATCATTAGCATCATCACCATCATCATCTCTATCATCACCACCACCATCATAAGCATCATCACCATCATCATCTTTATCATCACCACCACCATCATTAGCATCATCACCACCATCATCTTTATCATCACTACCACCATCATTAGCATCATCACCACCACCATCATTATCATCTTAGCATCGTACTTTGAAACTTTGATTTTTGAAACAAAAACTCTGTAAGAATGTTATGATTATTATAATAAACAAAATCTCAAGCTTATCAAGTGAATCGATAAATCAAAGAGAATGTCAGAATGTAAACACTTGTATTGAAAGTGGAGCCAACATCTTAAATTACACTCTTTACTTTTAAACAACATTTTATTATCTTCAAATTATAAAGTTAATTGAAGCGCAGTCGGTTTTATTGCACTTTCGTATGATGCTAAGAACATTAAAACTTTTATTTCAATCTAAATATAATAAAAATTCAAAATCGACGTGTGCCAATACTGTTAAACCAAACTGAAGGATTTAGTTGAGTGCATGCTTAATTGCTTGATTCAATGAAAAGCACCCGTCATGTTAAAATCCGTAAATTACATAAAAGGAACTGATCGCTACATTAAATGTGGTAGAAAAAGCTGAAAGTCTTTCATTCTATTTATAAATAATTCATCAATTATATTGTTTTTATATTGTCGCCGACTCCTTTAAGTTTACTGCGGATGAATTTCGGTGTGCGCTGTGCGTGCGTGATTTGCCGTAAATCCTGGAGTCAAAGACTAATAAATAACGAAAAGAACTCCAAATCCCACAAAGTAATATCACTTTTACGACATATCCAAAAGTATCACTTTCATTTTTATGAAACCCAAAGATCATAAAAAAACGAAAAGTGTTCATATATCATGAATCTTTTGCTTTCTTCTGAGTGTTGGAGTCCTTAATTACACCTGCTTTTGTTTATCAATGTGTTTACTGTTAAAGATGAAATAATTTGGGTTGGAACTGGGACTTATTTTATGAGATCGAATACTTAATTAATATCGTTTGTCAACAGAACACTTTATAATACAGAGTATAAGTTTCGCCCCTTAATGTAAAATGGTTCCTTATTGCAATTCTGCTGTATATTCGACGCAACCGTCACTTGTGTGATTAGATGTATAATAAGGGCCCATTTGCTCCAAACGGGTGTTTTATATGTAGAACCCAGAATGAGCCTCGTCGCAATCGACGCTTTTAAACGTCGGAACGCCGACGCTCAATGTCGTAATCAACGCTGAACATTGCACTTGTCCTGACGATAAATAGCGAAGTTTTAGCGTTGGTTGCGACATTTAGCGCTAAACTAGCGTTGGCGTCAAGAAATTGCGCTTGACTTCAAATTCTTATAATTCATACTTTTACTCGGTTAAACGCTGCTAAATTCTATGTTAACAGGAGCTTGATTGACTTTCGTGCCAACTAATATCAGGAACGCTGGGATAAAGCAATTACATCATTTTGTGTTTAGATTAATAAATTGAATATCATCATCTGATTTAAACCAATTTTCCTAAATTGATGAGACAATGATAGCTATGTTCCATTATCCAGGCAATAAAACCAAAAACCATCATTCATGTGGACGACAACGATGTTATATTTCATTCGTTCCATAATTATACATTATACCAATATATTGAGGGCAATGGCCGCCTACACCCGACTCAGTGTTCATGAAATCTGCCTTAATAGATTGCCGTTCTCATGGATTTTCTGTTTTCCATTGGGATTGATGAGTCAACGATATATTTCTGCCTTAATATTATATGTAAGGCAGGATTATGTTTAGGGGTGTAACGGTTAACCGATATAGCGGCTCATATTGCGAATTCTGACGGTTTTTAACCGGTTCGTTTTTCTCTGAACCGGTTTTCTATAGTTATGTTCCATACGATTTGTTTTTAACAGAATTCGAAATTTCAATGTTTAAATAAATGTTAAAATGCGTTTGAAACTTAAAATAATCCTTATGTGCTTTAATAAGTTTATAAATTCGTCAAATGCGAGAATAATTATCTTTGAAAGTCCATTGAAAACTGCACTTTTCTAACTACATGTAAGTCAGACCTTTTGTTTAATAGATACTTTGAAAAAAATTAAGACGATGCACTTGCATTTATTCATGTTTCGCTTGTCTATGCAAAAAGCAATACTAATAGCAATATATTGCAATACGGTTTTTACCGTACTGTTTCACCCCTAGTTATGTTCGTTTAGCTTCAATTTAGTCTTGCTACAATTATGCCAACAAGCTTCGTTCGTCGCTCTGAGGAAGAAACCAATTATTTCTTCTTATAATACGAAACAGAGACCCAGAACCAAACTAGCATGAGCAGTTTGGCAAACTCAATGGAAAACTTTGACCAGCGGAAGGGTACAGAATATCTCCTGAAGTGATAAATACAAAATGTCATTATGGAAACTTGTAATCAACACATATCTTAATGTATATTTTACCATAAAACTCAATTTGTTAAGACGAAAGGCACCCTGTCCATTGTATTTAACGATTTCAACACGAACATTGACCGAATTTGACGCTAAGTTCAAATGGAACAAGTCCAAATGGAACAAGTCCATTGTTGACAAACAATTTGAATAATAAGAGGTCATGCTATTTTTTCACATTATTCTGAAGGTCTTTTTCGCATTAAACTTACCACTTCTGGTTTGGATTCGGATTAAAAAATTCGAATACATAGTGGTACATGAAATTGAAAACCAATCTAGCTATAACGGCATAGTTTTCCAGAAAAACTAGAATTGTCACCTCTCCAGTTTCTGTTCTCAATCGAACGCCGTTTCACATTCTTTCGTCAAAAGTACTCCGACCAGTTTCATTTTTCTCATTCAAACGCTAGAGAGTACCTAGCAACATTTTTCATCAGATACGTGAGTTGTTGATTAAAAATTAGCGGGTTCATTTCCGATCACGGTGGAGAATAGCCACGTGATCTATCGCACGTGCCGAATAACACGGGCTTCAGTAATTTATAAAAAATATTGAAGTATTAATTTGACAGCATGGTAAATTGATAAATTCATGTACTTTAATCAGAGAGCTGTGACTATCAGAAAATGAGGGAAGTTTCTCTATCAAGATGTAGGTTTACTATGTTCCTATTAAAGCTACCCGTCCACAGAAAACTAAAAATCTCAAAATAGTATAGAAACATTTTAGAAACAGTAAAGCAGCGTTTCTGATAATGACAATTTTAATGCAAATTGGCGTACAACTGAAGAGTAGTGATCTTATGTATAAAAACTTACACCGTTTGTAACGGTATGAAGTTATGAACAATTTTAGTATGTTTGTGACTTTTATTGTATATTTGTCGCAATCTTTATGTGGGTTTGCCACAAAATATACATAAGGAAACTTCCAGGAAACTTATTTTTCAACATTTATGTCCTCTCGATAACGGAAAGGAGTATAGCAACATACTGTCGTCTGTTTGCATGGCTTTCATGCTTCTCTATCGATGCAAAACCGCTTTTGTCGAATATTGGGGTATCTAGACGTTTCGTTAAGTATATTAAGAAATCATTTTCCTAACTCAATTGTAGACACTGAAAAGGTATTTCTAAAATATGAAAAACACCATTTAACCAAATCTGTGAACGAGCACCTTTAAAACAAACTGTCACTTTTGTACACAAAACATGATTATAATCGTTAGAAGGCTCACTTTCTCCATGTGGTTTGTATCCCACAATCAATGGACCCAACGCTTTATCTATACAAATAGTCATGTCCGTGACTTGCGCTCGTTTATATCATTTTAGAATGAAAGTGATAAATTGAAACTTAACGTAAATCGGGCAAAAGTCAGATCCGGACACTGATTTAGGTAGAAACTCATTAATGAATAATTTACTGTGAGCTTTTGGGTCACGCATCGAGGGAAATTACACCTCAACGCCTTGGGAATGGTCAGAGAAAAAAATGCAAAATATCTAATTACTTTGAAAATGACATTCTGTTTTGTTGATATGCTTTTTTTCCGTGTAAATTAAGACCAATCTCATTTTCACGCTCTTATAAACTAGAAGTTTAATGTGAATTAATCTTGTTTGTATTTATCGCACGCGCGGGCCATCCATCATGGTCCTTGCGCGTGATATATCTGTTGTAAATGACCACTTGCTCTTAACTCAAAATGACCAATCGCTTCGGTCACTCAGAGCAGAAAAATGACCCATGCAAAAAAGGCCCTCATAAATCAAGTTTGTTATTAACAAACCGTAATATGTCACAGTTGTCTTGAAGAACCAGACAATTGACATTCGGGACAAGTTCTTCAGACATTATTAATACTATATGAGTAGAGTTCGCATTTATCTTACTCACGTGAACACGTGACTAGAATCTAGCCTTGATTACTTTAGTACAGAAAGTTGACGAAATGGCAATCACAACATTTCTCTTTGTTGACAAACTGCCAAAGCAAAATATATTCCAAGAATCTTTTTACCACGTGTAACTTTCTTTGGTTGCGTTTTGCGCCGAAGCAACACATTGTATAGGTAATATCACGGCGGCCACTCAACCTTCTCACCGTTCCTGGAAAGGGTATAACTTGGATTTCGAGATAGAATGCAGACATTCAAAATAAACATGTTTTGGCAGATTTTTAGTAATACGTGTATAATAATCATGTCCATATTTTCATGCCTAGTTCTGGTTTCCAAAACTTCATAAGCCGTTTCCAACATTTGTGTTTCTTCATCTGATGCGGCATTAAATCGTTCATTAGTAGACACGGGTTCCCTGAAGACCTTAAGATTTTTAATGCCAAGATAAACTCATGTTTACATGGCTTTACAGTTAACAAAATTAGTGGGTGTCTAGTTGCTCGGGACAACCATCTTTTCGTTCAGGCAACCAATACTTTCTCTTGGGCAACCAAAAATCTATAAACAAGATATTGTGCTTGCTGCTTAAATGACCGGTTCGGACAACCACTTTCATATCCTAATTTCGCAGACTGCTTTATATACGATGTATAAGAAATTCTTTGTTTTAAAAACGTTCATGTACATTCCATTGCCCATTAAGAACGTTACACTCCGAGGTTAACTAGTAAGTTTGTTTGTTTTTGTTTGTTTGTTTTTGTTGGGTTTATCGCCGTAGCAACACACTGTATGGGTCATATAACGGCGGTCAGTCAACCTACTCACTGCTCCTGGAAAGGCTAAATCTCTGAATTTAGATGTTAACCCTTAACCGCTCAATCATGCATTTTTACGTCTCTAGACCCCCCTCCAAAATGGCCGCCACCGAAAATGGTGGAAAATGGTGTTTTATATCTTGATTTAGTGAATTTCACTAAAGAACAGTTGTCCCTAAAAAATGAGCTTTTTTTCGCGCCCCCCCATCAAAAGATGTCATTTTTGCCGTTTTTGCTCCGTCCCAGCGTTGTCATGGTAACAAGGATCGGGGCTCAACTTTGTTTTTCTGAAAGACATTCATCCAGGGAATAACTTGGCCAAGTTGCATAACTGTATGATAATTAGTAATCAAATTAGAGCATCTTGAAATAGCCCTAGGGCGTAATGGTGACAAAAATGGCTACTTTTCACTCATGTCGCAACCAGTAAAGGATTAAGAAACTAATAAGCACATACTTTCGTCAGTGACTGACAACTGCCCTACATAATTAAGAATCATTGGTAGGAAGGAGAATGGCCGTAGAAATAATTTCATGACCAAGCTCCACGAAAGTATGCCTCGCCCGGGAATCGAACCCACGATACCTCGATCAGTTTGCGTACTACCAACTGAGCTAGTCGGGCGGCTTGACTAGTAAGTTCTACTGTTACTGATATAAAAGAAAGAAGTATGTTCAGTCTTACTGTTTACTTGCCATTTTTATTGCAATCTCGTCGACTTTTTCCTTGCAATGACGATATTTCTGCGACAATTTGCCTTTTAGCCACACATAGCCTCGTTCTAAATCTCCCACCAGGTGGCGACACATAAAATACAGATATTGGCGCCAAGTTTGCCGACAGCTACAACAAAGCAGTACAGTGGTATTACTTTCATTGCTTCATTATGCATTTAAGTACAACAACAAAATTGTTATGTTTTGGCCAAAGGCAAGGTACTGTACTTCGCGACATTCCTTTCCTCTGTCACGTGTTTTCCATTTGTAATTAAGAATTACGTGAAAATTACAATAGGTAGAAAAAAGCGACCATTGACGTTGAAACTTTGGCAACAACAAGCGCTTGATGTAAACTAGTTGTACAAGTGCAGGTTCTCAAGGATTCTATACTCTGATCTACTGTTGATCGCATCTCTTTTTCTGTATTCTTGAACTTCAAATAATTCAAATGTCTTAAGGTGAAATTCCCCTAATACAACGCTATGTTTATTCCCACAGACAATTTCTCAGAAAATTGGTATCTAATTGTATCTTTATTTTTTTCTCCATGTCAGATTTTCAAATTATGTAAACTATTTCCCAATGCTTAATTTGAGAAGAAAATGATCCTTGATTAAGACCATTTATACTATTAAGACCACCGATTTCGATTTATTTTAGTAGATCCTAAGATAGCTAAATGATTACGTGATTGAAAACGCATTAATAAGATGTATGGAGAAGTTACCGGTCTTGTGGAAGTGTAGGTGAGTACTGGTTATAGACAAGGGTCCAGGAAAGCTAAGATACGTGCGCTGGACGCCGTGGAATGACATAAAATGGTGTTGACAGGGCCTTAAAGCCAGTACAAAAAGGGGAAAAACTAACGTGTAATACAGTATTGTGCATCCTCCTTTGAACAACGCCCACTGGGAGAGACTAAAGTTTGTTGCTGTTTGGAGGTTGTTGCTCTGCAGAGGTTAAATTCAATTAAAATTACGTCTAATGGAAATATCAGAAGCTGTTGCTGTGCTTGATTTGTTCTGTAGAGGGTCGCTCTGCAGAGGTTATACTGTATTTAGAAATAATTTGCTGGAATATTAATTATCCGACATGTGAATCTTGCATCAGTCAAACAACCTTGAATTAATGATCCCTCCGATAGAAAAACAGTTGTTTGTCAACCATCCAGAAATTAATTTCCAATCAGCCAACGGTTTACCATGCTTTTATTGATATCAATTTTGATAGAACTAAACGCCGGTAAAATTGATATTTTATTATTAATAATTCATCGGTAATTTGGAGAGTTATGATAATTAAATCAATGTTTGATACATCTCGAAGCTATCCTACGTAAATACTCGGCTATCATCGTGAAACATCGGGTGTTTTCGTATCCTTGGTAAATCATTTATACATACTCATTCGGAACTTTTCGTTAATTTTCTAAGCATATCTTTATGGGATATCATCGTGGAATGACGTATTCATGGAATAACATCGAGGCGCTCCGAGTGACGTATTGGCATAGGCGGATCCAGCGGTGGGTTAGGGGGTCCGGATCCCCCTGAAATTTTCAAAATGTACCCTTCCATGAGTGTATTTATTTAGATGTAAGTCATTTTAAGGTAGCAAGAAGCAATTTTCTCGAGCTCGCTTTTGTGTTTAACAAAGATAAAATAGTTACGTAGTTTTTATTATTAATGTGTTACGTTATTCTGCAAACAGTGTATAATGTGGTTGTGATTTGAAAGTTTGGACTCCCCCTAGAAAAGTTTGAAACCCCACCCCTAGAAAAAAATCCTGGAAACGCCCCTGTACCACTCTAAACTCGACGGGCTTTGTCCGATGAAAATAATTTGGAAATTTCCGAGTACACTGTACAGTAACGATTGGACAACATGGAGTTGTTTCTGAACATTTGGAACCGTCTTAGACCATTTTTGTCGTTAATTGCACCAAATTACACTGTTATAATTATTACCATGAGAAACTAAATGCCATAATCTCTGATTTTTCAAGCGTTGCTAATTATATCAATCGTAAGACATAATGGCATTTCTTGAAGATTTTGGAATGCTTTGGTTCGTAAACAATTTTGATGTTTGAAGTCGATGTTAGCAGAATGGCGCTTGCTTCATTAATTCACATAAAGCCCCATTCCTAAAATTATCGCTGAATAGTACAGTGAATTGAATGATACATTCCATATTCAAATAATATGCCATTTATTTTATTTATATTTTTATTGGGTTTAACGCCGAGTCAACACAATTTAGGTCATTTCACGGCGGCCAGCGCACCTATCCTAGCTTTCCTGGACCCTTGTCTACAACCAGAACTCACCTATCCTTCCACACGACCGAAAACCTCTCCATATTATCTAATTAATGGAGGAAATTGATGTTATTATCAAATTTTCATGGAAGGGTATAACCTCCCCGGGTGGGATTCGAACTCCCTCCCTTAGGGACACGAGATTCCAAAATTTCGGCGCGCTACCAACTGCACCACTGACCCGGGTTAATATGCTTTTTATTAAAAAATGCTTTATGCTTGTGTGGATATTTCAAAGTTTTATGCAAAAGTTACAAATTTCCAGCTACGAAACAGAATTGTTTTAAGAATTGCGATTGTTCTCAAGTTTGTACAAAACCTCAAGACCCTGATGACGTCATTGCTCGATTAAAGACTATAAAAACAAAATTCCATCCCAAAAGAACCACCAGTTTGTCTGTGAGGGATACTGCACATAGACACAAAGTAGACACATGTTGTTTCGTATCAGTAATCAACATTGGCATTGACATTATTCTAAACTGTTGTTAACATAAACAACATAAACAACATAAGCTGTATACAACAACAGTAAAATGGTGAGTCACGCAGTGTTTTTGTTTGTTTGTTTGATGATTTGAAGCTAATTCAGCGGCTTTTGTAAAACTATGAGAGCTTGCAGTTCGTAATGAAAATATGGCGATACTATTCGTACACTGACGCTGAACGTCGCACAAAAAATCTCGACAGACTAGAAGTAGTTGCTTTGACGTCATATTATTCCTATGGTTTACGTGTTGCTCAATACTAAACCGTCCTTCTAAGTGCGACGTTTAGCGTTAGCGTTGCGATATTTCATGTCACGACAATTGCGATATTTGGATAATTAGCGCTAGTGTTGCGACGTTTAGCATCTATAAGACGTTTAGCGGCGTTGCGGCGTGTAGCGGCGCTTCATACATTATTTACCTTGTTTAAAGTTTAAAAAAATGTTTTTAAAGACTGTTTTGTACGTTTTGGCCCTATTAGCTCATTTGGTAACGCACCTGGATAAGGGGTTGAGATTCGATTTAAGAGTGTGACTTTCATAGTACTTTCATAAAGTTAAACCATGGTATATTCTCATGTAACCTAGTTACCTATATCTAATTCGAACAACTTAACAAAAAGCAGTCAAAGAGGCAAGGACATTTTGCATCAAATAATTAATCAAGGTCGCCAAACAAACCTTGCAAGAAATTTGAAAACCAAGTTTTTGTCATTTATTTCTGTGCGAATTGTAGCCCGGTTGTTCTTGTGAGAACTTTGTTAGATAATTTAAATTTTGTGAGTTTTTTTAACAAAAGGAATGTAGCATGATGACAAGATGTAAACAAATCATTTTATCGGTTAAGTATAAATTATTTGGGACAAACTTGTTTATCTACCGAGAACGATTGTAAACAACATTTAACAGCAGGTTGTGTATTTCAGTCTTCAGTCTTTTCTTTGAATTACAGATCTGTTTGAAACTTCTTTTTGAATGATGAGGTATCTTTGTTGTCGAATCTATAATACAATTTATGTTCTCTGTTCTTGTGGCTTATCGGGGATCCTTTGAAATATTTCTTGTTGTTTGTTTAGCTCAGTTTTATTTTGGTTGGGTAATCGACGTCAAATCAACAAACTGTATCTATAGGCTATGTATAAGGATGCGAATCAGCTCGTCAAACGACTGAATCGTCAAACATAATTTATCTCACAACTCATTGACTGTAATCCAAATATAACGGAGGTCAGTCAACCTACTTACTGTTCCTGGAAAGGCTAAATCTCTGGATGTAGTAACTAAGCACATGCTTGCGGCAGTGACCAAGCTCAAAGAAAGTATGCCTTGGGAATCGAACCTACGGCCCCTCGATAAATAGCTTAGTCTTGTACTTAAAAAATATGTTGTATTACCACCTTGGTTATTGCAAAATGAAACGTTTTTGACGATTGTTACGTTCCAAATGCTCAATTTAAGAAGATAAGAGCCTCTAAAATAATCCTGCTATTAAGACCATCGATTTTGATCGTCTTAAAACTGGAACTTAAAAAAATGTAATTTTACGTTATGTTTTAAACGGAACCGAACATGTTTGTAAACAATTTGTTTGCATAAAGTAAGTGTACATGTACAAGTCGTATTCTAGGTCATGCGTGTTTTTGTACTTTAAACAATGGACTTTTCCACTGCATAGGTGAATAAGCTGATCCATGAACAACATTTTACGGATTAAAACATACAACTTTGATAATTATTTAACATTTATTTTAAATACTGTATTTGCACATGTTAAATTTATATAATGATATATTTATAAAATAAGTGAAAACTAATTAAACTATAAAACTGTAAAAATAATTCACACCTAAATATTGGTGTGTAATGAAACCGGCAATGTTTGTATACGCAATGTTTACGGGGACGACCTGTACATATAATATTATTCTTAGATGAACATTGCTCACGTGTCAGTACTTCTTCAAATCTCGCCGGAAATTCCATACAAAAATGTTATTGATGAAACTCGCTAGAAATCTTCTTCAGCGTACTTAAGTAATTATCCAAGAATAAACAGGATTTCTGGATAGAACTCTGGTTTCCTCCAACCATTGACCTGTACGTTAATTGTTTTATTTACCGTTATAAGATTATCTGGAATCTTGTTAAGACAGTCTTTAAGATAGGGATCAAATTTATGTATTCATGGATTAACCGTTTCCGTCAATGTTCGGCAATTTACGTCGAGAGTACAGTTTACAGACTCCGGGTATTTCGACTACAGTTTGCAAGGTACAATATACAAACTTCGACTTTTTCCGTCGATAGTTACACAAAGTACAGTAAACAAACTCTGGGAATTTCCGTCGCTAGTTTGCAAAGTACAGTATACAAACTTCGACTATTTCCGTAAGCATTCGTTATACATCGGGCATTTTCGTATAATGGCATAAAGAAGCATGATTAAATACTTTGAAGTTGTAATCATATTGGCTTTGATCGTTTTAACCAGATCTCGGTCAACTGTAAGAATTGGCACGGAAGTTTTAAACCGGAAACAGGAAACGCAAGAAGCCAATCGGTGAATTGCGTTCGGAATAAATCGGTTTTAATGCAAATAAATGAACGCTACTTAAATGAAAACAATTACACTTGAGTAATCTATATCGGTTTCATGGATACAATTAATATATTGATAAAACTTTGTTTACAAGCGTTGTTATCACAACTTCCGGTCATTTTGTTTATTTCTGTTTGTAAACACTCACATCTGATAATTGTTCCTGTTGTATCTGTTGATAGGCCCTATCATAAACTTCAACCACGTGACTAGTTGTGATGGTCAGTTTATCTAACCTGAAATCAGGAGCGTGTTTAATTACACAAAACGTTACAGAACGTTACATTACGATACATTCGGTTCTCCTCGGCCATTCGCTGCGAATAATCTAATCTAATACACAAATATGCGATCGTTAAGGCGATGAGTGATGTTTCAAAATATACGGACTATAAACGAAACATCACTCAATGGCTAAACGATCATATATTTGTTTACTTCAACACCGGTAGTTTCAAAATAGCGTTTAAATATGTCCGAGATTAATCGCAACGAATGGCCGAGGAGTTCCGAATGTATCGTTACGGAACGTTTTGTAACATTCGCGGTAACTGAAGGCACGGCAAAGTTTATAGTCACGTGGTCTACAATTACAACTAATGTAGTAAATAAGAATTTGTTAATGGCGATTTATCTTTCTTGACAAATAATTAGATGACATCAAATATTGTATGAAATAACAACTGCCCTTTTCCCCGAAAACTCCTAATTTATCCTTTGAGCTTTTATTGTTAGCTTCAAAACATGTGCACAAAAATGGAATCGATTAGTAATATAGGTTATTTGAATAAATTATTTGTGCAGAAGATTCAAAGTCAACAATTTTAGCTGACAATCTTACGAGAATATGTATATAGGCATTTTTGGGTAAAGCAATGTAATAGTTATTTTATGCCCTATGATTGTGATACTAATTTTTAGCTCGATTGTGAAGCAAATTCTTACTACTTATATTAATATATTTCGAGTCCACTTTCTGGTCCCTCAGTACTGACTGGTAGGATAAGGTTTCTTGCTTAAGAAAACAACGGGGTTAGTTTTGGATGGGATTCGAAAAAACGCGGAGCTGGCTGTTCAACTTTGCACTATTTGAATCTTTCATATCATTTGGTTGTTGCAAGATTCCGTATTTAAGGAAGTGGATACAATGTTTCATAAAAATCAAAAGTCAATCAAACTTCACGAAAGTCGGTGTACATGTAGAGTCATAATTGCATTTTATATATAATATTATGGTTTGCATATTTTTAAATATGAGAGGCAATTCATTAAACTGACGTGACCCGGGTGCGTAGAAATATATTTTATGTATTTTTGAATATATGTTTGTTTATCATAATACTGCATTTTGACCATGGCACTCTTCCTGTCTTCGATTAGGAGGTTGGATTTAAAACATTATGATTTTTTCGAACGGGTAACAAGTACAGAAATATATGAAATGGACATAGCAAATTTACCTATTAATCCATTTTAAAGTGGCTCAAGTTGAAAGAAATATTAAATCATTTTCTATAGAGTTATTTAATTAAATATAGGGAGGCAAGACAGGATAGAGCGCCATGATCGTGTGACCACATACACGACTCATGCAGGTTGTTTCGTCATCTCAAGATGACGAACTCAGAAAACAAAGCGTTAGCCCAAGTCCTAGCATAACATCAACAGCTCTGGTAACCATGTCATATTTCCCTTCTCTAAGAAAAAGGAATGACTTGGTGTTTGGGAACGACCAGAGCCAGTAAAATGCTTCGCCAGAAAAAGGCAATCGCTTGACAAAAAGAACAGACACAGCTTGTCTGATTGTTACAAGAAAGTCTATGGATCTATATATACAAAATATTAATTACAAGGTTTTTAGTTTAATCATACCGCTGTACATAATTTATCAGTATGTCAAATAAATCGTACGTGGAATTTTTTTACTTGAAATTTCATAACTAGCATTAATAATTTATTTACAAATCATAATTTAATTGCTTTTTTAATTTGACAGTGCAGTTTATTTGTATTTGATAACAACTCACAATATTTAGGATTCATCTTCCAAAATTATCTTCCCCATATTTAATGTCCTTTTTACAGTATTTAGCTATTGTTACATGCTCTGTCCTTTAGGACCCAAATAGCGCAGTCGGCTAAGGGGAAGGAAAGAAGAAAATGAACATATGAAAAGCTCAAGAGGTCGCTGGTTCGAAACCTAGCAAATGCTTAATTTTTTTATATTATATATTTTTTATTTTATATTATATATTTTTTTTATTTTATATTATATATATTTACGTATTAAGAGGTGACATTGACATATTGAGATATATAATCTTATGAATATTTTAAAATGAATAGTGTTGTGTTTACGTTTTATTATGGTTACTTTAAGCTGTACATGTATTAGACTTATACAATTACACAATCATGTATCATTATTTGAATTATTGAAATATAAAATAAATATTTCAAAATGCATTTGTTTTTTGTTTTTGTTTTTTTCAAATAGATAATTTATAATATATTAGTCCAGTACCATGATATGTGTGATTTAGTGTCATCATTACATCAGATGTATTCCAAAACAATGCTTTACCATGATGATTACGCTGTTAGACATTGTAAATCATAACGTTTCAAACAGACGTCGACGTAAGAAAAAATCAATAACTTGATTTTCAACTTAAAATTTCGACAATTTGTTCACGATCGACCTCGACCCCCTGATTTTTTTACAAACATACAAAATATTTTTTTTTTTCAAATAAAAAATATATGTCACCGGCTTAACTTTTACGATAAGCTAAAAAAATATGACGGCGTGTAGATATAAAACGACGTTAAATTTTACGACGATTTTTATTGTTTTCTAAACGTTACGTCGTCGTTAAGTAGCTCCATATCAAACCTCATATCAATTGTAAGCAAACTTCTCTGTGCATACAATGATGTATTTTTTAAAAGAGGTTTCGAGCTTGTTGCCATATTAAAACGTCATTTTAACTAGCGCGACGTTTTCAACACGTGTTTTATACGTGTGACGATAAAACGTCGTTGCCATGGTGACGTCGCGATAAAAATGAAAATAATTGTCATATTTATAAAATACAATTGTGACTCTACATGTACACCGACTTTCGTGAAGTTTGACTGACTTTTGATTTTTATGAAACATTGTCTCCACCTTCCTTAATATCACTTATAAGTTATATATCTTTATTTTTTCAGAAATTGAAGAGCGGAAACGCTAAATGACAGTTACGCCGGTACATTCCGGTAATAAGGAATATATACTATTACCAATAACTTTATTGCTTCTATGTGCAGACTCGATAAAAGGAATGATAGAGATATGGAAAGACCTCATAACAACACATTTATTGGCATGCTCGTACCCCGAGGTTATCAAGATTCTATCGAGAATTCTACTAGACTCTGGGTACGAGAATTCTACTAGACTCTGGGTACAAGAATTCTACTAGACTCTGGGTACGAGAATTCTACTAGGCTCTAGGTACGAGAATTCTACTAGAATCTGGGTACGAGAATTCTTCTAGACTCTGGGTACGAGAATTCTACTAGACTCTGGGTACGAGAATGATTTCTTGGATGTAAAAATCGTCTAAACAAAATATTGAAATCAAAGCTCATCTCATAAAAATTAAATGTTTCGTGTCGCAGACGAACATCCGTTTTAAATTGACTTTCTAAGTTCTGCTGTTTTTCTCTCATTAAATAGATATTTGTCGGATGTTATCTACAAATAAATATTGAATTTCTATCAATTTCACAGCTCGTTTTTTGCTCAACGTCTTGTAAAATTACATAGAACACTACACAATTAAGTATAACAGACGTATAAATTTGATCACACTGGTGTAAAAAACTTAATGGTCGAATGGTAGAGATGCAGAACAGACTATAGGTGAATATTTTTACTAGGCGCATCAATTTAGGTACAGAAGAGTCTATTTGTAAAAAAAAACAGGGATAAATGAATATCTCGGAAATCTTCTATTGTCATCGAATTAAAAAAAGGTTTTCATATAATTAGATGCGATATAACGAGGAATGTACTTACACTTTATTTGTTTTCATATGAATTAAATACTTTGAAACTGTACCATAATATCACAGACAGTATTTCATCCATAAACGCGAAGTCCATAATTAAAAGTACAATAATATGTTATGTTTACAAAATTGATTAATAACAGCGATTACATGTTCATTGATTTATTTACAAACATGTATAGCATTTAAGTGTTATATGTCATTCAGTGAATTATGGTCGGCCGATTTTTAGTGCGACATTTAGCGCCAGTCTCGCACTATCGTCAGGGCATTAGCGACGTTAAGCGTTGCGACATTTAGCTTCAGTGTTGCGAAATATAGCTAAGCGTTGTTGGCGACGTTTAACAGCGCTACACGGTGCACTAAACGTAAAATACGTTCTCTAGTGCGAATTCAAAATCCCCGTAGCGGTTATGCCCCTTTATTTAAGTAGCAAAGCGTGACGTACAACAGGCATGAGGATGGTATAGGCAAGAATTATTCTTTCATGCTAAACGTATAGTTCCAACTTATCAAAATTTTCTATATCATAATTATCTTTGTTCATGACTTAATGATTTCTCAATAATTACCACGCTGGTATGTATGTAGCGGTTAATTAAACAAACCAAGATTGAAAGTATAACTAGGGAAGAAAGCCCTGTATGTCAGAATCAGCTTGATTCATGACATTGACATGAAGTGGTTGGTGGCTCAAATTACAAAATTTTACAAACAAAGCGATTTTCTTGTCTTAACCAATTAACATCAATGTTATTTTTACTGAAATTATCGAGAGGAGAGTGATTATCACAATGAGATATTTCTCACGACACCGTGCGTAAATACCGCGTAACATGTGATATTGAAGCATTCATCAAAGGTTTTGTTACCAAAGGTTACTTCAAGGGTAAAACTTAAATAAGACATTTTTGTTGTTAAAAAAACATAATTCAGAACTCCAATTTATAGGTTTTTCCATTCGTGCGCAGGCGGTACTAACATTTTTTACACATTATTGCTGAAAAGCACGAAAGACGGATTAAATCTTATTGTTCTTTGTACACTTATTTTCATTGTAGCACAGAAAACTTTCAAAATATTTGAATTCCAGATACATTTGTCGTTTATGTACATTGTAAAAATTGCATTTGATATCGGCCTGTGAATTTATTTTCCACGTATGCACATTTTTTGTAATATACCTTATATGTATATATAGTGTTTTTTGACTCGGACCCATGCCGACCGCTAATTGTTACGATGCTAGGCTGGTTCTCATTGAATAACAATATCAAAATTGGTTCAAATAACACCCAAACCCAGTCTGATTAAAACCCGATCTAAAATTTTCGCTCGCCTACTTGCTTATTTAGATCTGGTCGTTTTCTTACAAGGGGCGCGTTCAGGTGA
The DNA here is from genome assembly GCA_025267735.1 of Mactra quadrangularis. Taxonomy (NCBI): domain Eukaryota; kingdom Metazoa; phylum Mollusca; class Bivalvia; order Venerida; family Mactridae; genus Mactra; species Mactra quadrangularis. The sequence continues at coordinate 5,379,139 of CM046298.1, forward strand.
CATTTTCTCATTATAATATTCATGACGAAATTGTTATGATTAGTGACTTGTTTACATCGTCTACGTCACGCAATTTGAAATGAGCTGCCCAATCGCAGACTGCGAATAATACCGCTGTTAGATTAGCTCGCAAACCTTGGTAAAAAATATAAATTACGAAATAAAAATATTTTTAATAGCGTTTCGTCTAGATGAAAGCTACGCATTGATTGGTCGACATAAAGGTCATCTCGACGTGACCATCCATTGAGATCTTAGAGATCCTGTACGACAACGCTCTACAGGATATATGTTTACGGAGATTGTTCCAAACCTTTCCTAGTTGTTTCTTTGAGCAAGAAACATAATTATAACATTGCCATTGCGAACAATTAAAAAAACTTACCGTGTCGTGCAGTGAGCGATTTTCAACCCACACCAAATGTATATATGTATGCTATTAGGTAATTTATATACGTGACATTTCCTATTTGTCATTGATCCAGAATTAATTAAACTAGAAAAAGTTTTTTATCAAGTAGATATTGTGTCAATGCGGTCTTAATGACTTTATTGTACATTTAAAGACATCTAAAATCGGTTAATATATATATAATTAGTGTCAATGAGCTTTGTTAGAATATTTTGATATATTCTGTTATTTTGTAATTAAATGTTTGATCAATATTCCTTTCAGAGCCACGTGTTCGAATACTACTAATATCATTCTTATTAGCCAGTTTTTTCTCCGAAAAAAAAAATCGGCCAATATTTTGGCGAAACACGGGCGGGCGGTCGGGCGGTCGAGCGTCCGGTGTCGTTAACAATTGCGTTAAAGTTTTTTCCATTTCCATATATTTCTGCCATTTATTGTCAGATCTTTATGAAACTTCATACAATGATAACATACCATGTGGTAAACAGACTTAAAAAGTAATCACACACTCTACCTGTCTTTATTATGTATTTTTCCCTTTGAAATGTTTGCGTTAAAGTTTTTAAATCCGACTTTAATGTGGTTTCCACATTACATTTCTGGTAAGATCTTACGTACGCTCCTGCAATACGATTTTATGGTCTTGCTATATCGAAAATCTTATTAGATTTTTTCCAATTCTCCCTCCTACCACTGATTCCAGATCATGTTGGGTAGTTGCCAGTCACTGACGGAAGTATGTTCCTAGTACTTGGTTAAAAGCTAAGCCCAAAGATTTTCCCGTTCCAGAAATGGTGAAGTTGATTGACTGACCGCCGTTACGTAACAAATCAGAGAAAAAGATACCTTATATCTCGATTCAAAACAATATTATTTGTCCTTGGACTTAAATGGCATGTAAACGTACATTTTTGCAAAGTTCGGTGTTTCACAGCACGTGAAATTTTACGACATCAAAACAGTATGCGGAAACAATATGGCCGCTATGGAATTTACATTTGAACCTTATGAACTACGTTTTAACGACAGGAAAATTAGCTTTTATTCCAAAATAATGAAAAACTTATCACAAAATAACTAACGAGTGATCGGTCATAGTACGACTTAATGAATTATTTTATGAACAGTTAACAATGCTGGAATTAGTCGAGTCAAGGCTAAATGTCAGTTCATCGACCGGCATCAGTACCGGTCCGAAAAATCCTCATAAATTCATGACACGATTTGGATATAATCTCTTTATAAAATATTAATATCATTACTAAGTACATGTAATAAAAGGATAGAGAGGATTAAATGCAAATTAAATAAGGACTGCATTCGTGGTAATTTTAATTTGACACACTGACATATTCATGACCGTTGCACTTTCTTGGAATTTTTTGTTCCGGCCATTAACTAGGTACATGTACGTGCAACGTTGTACACGAATATTGCCCCATCATACAATCGAAGCGCTTAAGTTCTGAATTTGTTTGGGCTACGAAGTTGGTAATTTAATAGAATTAGAATATTTCTCTTAACTATGGGGGCATATTTCTTAACTACTTAATTAAGTGGTTAACTAGTTACGTTAACTAGTTAACCACTTAACTTAATTAACTAACTAGATAACTAAGAGTTTAACTTGTTACGGTAACTGGTTTACCTGTTAAGTTAATTAACTTAAGATGTTAACTAGTTACGGCACATAGTTAACCACTTAACTAACTAGTTAATTAAGAGGTTAACTAGTTACCATAACTAGTTAACCTCTTAATTAACTAGTTATTTATGTGGTAATCTGGTGGCAGAAATATGCCACCATACTTTTCTATCTGAATAAAATGAGCATTGACTTCGACTCCTGGTTATCGGGTGCTAAATAAGATATTCTTAGAACTATTCAGTCACCGCAGCCAGTTTTAGGTTACCATTCAAGCACATTTTTTTCTATTTAAAGATGAAATAACAATATATATAATTTAAAAAATAATTACTGATACAATTATCTTATTTTGAGGCCGTATTATTTTACATAAAATCTTTATTTGTGATAAAATACTTTTATATATGGACAATTACTGATCTTTTATAAATGACATCTCGTTTTTATACACGTGATATTATAACGATGATATCAAAATAAATTCTACGGTTAAAGGGATAAGTGTGCAAAATTTTCACTTCCAATTTTCCTGGTTATGCATTCTATTTTTATAATTGTGATTGAAACAGACAAACTGATATATTACTTGGCAAAATATTTCTATATTTTCTCTTTATATTTAGGGTGTTTCTTAACTAGACCCACGTGGGTCAGGTTAGCGAAAACAGATTAGTGTTAAAATATGCATTTACTGATAAGAAGATACTAGAGCTTGTTACTGCGCAACATTTGTATAATTCTATTAAAAATATATCCTAACCGCCTAAGAATGTTGAAAAGACAAGAAGCTACCAATGAAAATGTTTAATTTCAGCAAGTACGACATATAACAAATCTATAAAAAGCTTGGTGGTTTCCTCAGTATCCTACTTTCGTTTTCAACAATGTGTATGCCGCATGTTTTAATTCGTTCAGTTGAATGATATAAGTGACAAAATTTATGTTATTAGTACGTGATTTCTTACGTTCTTAATACTGTTTTAAAGACTAAACTTTGTTCTATACTTTTGGCACAGTCATTTGTCTATATATTGCTTTAAGTAACACTCATTCTGTGGTGTTCTATATTCAACCAGTTACTAGGAGCATGCTTCCGTCAGTGACTGACATCAGTCCTACATGATTAAGAATCGGTGGTAGGAGGGAGAATAGTTGTAGAAATTATTTCACGTCAAAGCTCCACGAAAGTATCCCATGCCTGTGAATTGAACCAACGACCCCGCTTGCGTGCGACATATACTGATCTAGCCGAGCGAGCTTTACTAAAGCTAAATACATTATTTAAAGGGTATAAGTCTTTGACTGTATCATAAAAATGCTAAATGTAATGTTTCTTGGTCCATCATTCCATTGACCATTGCATTTATATTTTGTGAAATTGTCTCTTCGTGATTAAATAGTCTTTGTCTTTTGTAAGCCGCCCTGCTCAGTTGGTAGCGCGCAAGTCTACTGATCGAGGGGTCGTTGGTTCGATTCCCAGACGGGGCATACTTTCGTGGAGCTTGGTCATGGATTTTTTTCTACGGCCATTTTCCCTCCTACCAATGATCTTTAATTATGTAGGGCAGTTGTCAGTCACTGACAAAAGTATTTGCTTTGTAGTTGGTTAACAGCTAAATCCAGAGATTTATCCATTCCAGGAGTGAGTAGGTTGACTGACCGCCGTTATATGACCTATACAATATGTTGCTACGGCGTTAAACCCAACGAAAACAAACAAAAACTTTGTCATTTGTGGTGTATTTTATCTTCACATGCATGCAAAACTCGAAGATTTTAAAAGCAGCAAAATGAAACTGGATACGGCCTACACGCAACGTCGAAAACCTTCGTGTGCCCCCGAAATATTACGGTACCATACAAAATACAGTGTTATAGAATTTCATACATGCGTGTGATATAATTTAATCATTATGTACGATGGAATAATAACACTTTTATAATGCTAAGTTATTATTACTTTAATAAAGAAAAGGTGATAATAATTGTTTACAAAATGCACTATTTTTTTTAAATGACAATGACTGTTGTGATATGTCATGTTAAATTATAAAATGTCTTTAATCTAGGCTGATATATTGGTATATTTTTGTATATGTTGGCTATAATTTTTATAAAGTTTCAAAATTTATTTCAATAAAACCGGAAGGCCATACGGTGGCATAGAGGTGACATGGAGATATATTTAAACTTTACGTGGCCACGTAATAGCTTTACGTGGCCACGTAGTAGCTATTACGTGCGCACGTAAAAGCGTTTACGTGGCCACGTAATAGCGTTTAAGTGGCCACGTAATAGCTTTACGTGGCCACGCAGTAGCTATTACGTGCGCACGTAATAGCGTTTACGTGGCCACGTAATAGCATTTACGTGGCCACGTAATAGCTTTACGTGGCCACGCTGTAGCTATTACGTGCGCACGTAATAGCGTTTACGTGGCCACGTAATAGCTTTACGTGCGCACGTAATAATTGACCAATGAGAGTTGTCGAAATTGGCGGGCATTTTTCGACAACCTTCATTGGTCAATTATTACGTGCGCACGTAAAGCTATTACGTGGCCACGTAAACGCTATTACGTGCGCACGTAAAGCTAATACGTGGCCACGTAAACGCTATTACGTGCGCACGTAAAGCTATTACGTGGCCACGTAAACGCTATTACGTGCGCACGTAATAGCTACTGCGTGGCCACGTAAAGCTATTACGTGGCCACGTAAACGTTATCGCGTGCGCACGTGAAAGCTACTGCGTGGCCACGTAAAGTTTAAATATATCTCCATGTCACCTCTATGCCACCGTAAGGCCATAAGCCAAAGCGGCAAATGTAATGTACAAAACTTGACGTATCACAGATGATGATTTGCAGGATAATACAATTAAATACATATTGATTGAACCCGGGTCGTAAGCGCAGTTTGAAGCGCACCGGGATTTGGAATCTCGTGTCCCGAGGGGATACGGGTTCGAATCCAACCCGGGGAGGTTATACCCTTCCATGAAAATTTGACAATAATGGCAATTTTCTCCATTGATTAGATAATATAGAGAAGTTTCCGCCTTGTGGAAGGGTATGTAAGTACTTGTTGTAGATAAGGGTCCAGGAAAGCTAGGTAAGGTGCGCTGAACGCCGTAAAATGACCTAAATTGTGTTGACACGACGTTAACCAGTAAAAAATACGTATTGATATGTACGTGTAGGCTATACATGTATATACAGTACCAACGCAAAGTCCTTTATCAAAAATATGTTTGAGTGAAATTGATTTACTTTTACCCGTATAATAAGCAAAGGGTCATCTGAGCAAACATCAAAATCAACATTAATTAGTTTATCAATATATAATTAAAGCAAAGTTAAAGCGAGGGCTTTTGAAGTCTACAATTAGTATCACTATTCAGTCAACTCTTGACATTAACTTCCCCGATCATCGAGTCACACACCAACTGTTAACATACGGCCCAGATAGCAGCCACAGCATACAGTGCATGACCCTTACAGGTACCCATTTACACCTATAGGTGGAGTGAAGCAATCATAGGTAAATTTCTTGCTCAGGAAATTTGCAGTGATATTCGAACCCAGGACCTCTCGATCCCTAAGCGCACGTCCTACCACTGGACTACTGCTCCTAATGCTCCTACGTAACTATAATACTTGTGTAAGCTTAATTTAAACTAAAAGTAATTGCGATATTGCAGTCAATAAACACTGTTAGTCCACAATGGGTTTAAAGTAGACAAATTACTTATTTTACCAGACTACAATGAAATAGTCAATTTGGAAAATCTTCAACTTTTGTTCAATGTATTTAATCGACAATCCGTAAAATAACGATTCAACGAATTAAGTCTTTTAAATTGAGGAAAACGACATTCAAATGTTCAAATAAACATTTTAAAAGCGGACAATTACTTGTGTACTAAATGGAAAAAATGACTTCCGGCGGTTCCTCTTTGAAGTTTTATATCCAGACCGACGGTTGTCTGAATGTTGTTAAAATGTTATTTATTTTAAATAAAATGATTTTGGTACACAGTTCGAAACAATTATTATTTAATGGTCATATTTATTGATCATAATTTATTCAAATAAAGATATGAAAAATTAATTTGTTATTCATATATGCATAACCGTTATTTTATCAATATTTTTATCGAACATTAAATTAAACTGTTATCAAAAGACCACCACCAAATTGCAAGAGTACTCGCGTAATAATATACAATTAAACTTTAAAATATTGCATCACATAAATAAAAGTACTTAAATAACTAATGGCAGTCAATTATTTGTCTAAAAAGAGACATTGGCGACAAACAAGTTTTGTTTACATTATAAGTTGTTGTTGTAGATCACATGACTATAGACACCGTCTCATTCGGAACTCCTCGGCCATTTCCTACGAATAACTTAATTAGGGACTTTTGTCAGGTATCCTCCCCTGATAAAATCTGAAGCAATACAATTGGTTAGAAGGTCCTTACAGTTGGAATCCTCGGATTTTATCATTGAAATCATATGTAAGGATAAAAAAATATTTCATCTATTATCTTTCTTGTTAATGAAGAATTTAACAGAAGTGTGAAATTTGGACAGTTCTTTACACTAAAAATACTTAGCTTGAATTTCAAACAAAGTAAATGATTTACAAAAAAAGTTAATTAGGATTAATTTTGGCAAATTGACATTGAAAAGTAAGGGTAAAATCCGAGTAGTCCAAATAATTAGACCTACCTATTTGAAAAGTATACAAGGGGAAATAACTGACTAAAGTCCCTTGTTATTCATTTATAAAAGGTCGAGGTGCTCCGAATGACCCTGTCTATGTCAGCCATGGTACTTTGTCTTATGTAATCATTGTATATTTATTATTGTTAAACACTAGAAATTGTACAGCTTTTGTGAATAAATGTATGTTCTGTTCTGTTCTTATTTTGTTAGTTTGGTTCAACATTGCAGTATAACATATTGTATACGTTTTATCATGGTGGTCAGTTAACCTACTCACTGTTCATGGAAAGGCTAATTCTCTGGATTTAGCTGTTAACCAGCATTCTCGTACCCCGAGGTCATCAAGATTCTCGATCTATTAGTATCGAGAATCTTGATAGCCTCTGGGAATGAGAATGTTTACCAGTTACTTGGCACATACTTCAGTCAGTGACTGGCTACTGCCTACATGGTTTGGAATCAGAGGTAGGAAAGAGAATAGTCTTAGAAATTATTGCATGACCTAACTCCACGAAAGTATGCCCTTCTTAGGAGTTGTATCTATGTCCCCTCGATCTGTAGACCTGTGCGCAACCAACTGAGCAAGCCGGTGGTTCCGATACGATTTCACAAACGTTTAAAATGGGAACCGAAATTTTAAAAGCGTATCCCAAAATTTTAAGCTATTGTTACAATTAAAAACTGTTTCCTATATCTACAGGTTGTGACTCTGATTCGGCGCATATTTTATAATTCTGTCATTTCACGCAGTAAGTGCTGTATTGCCAAAGAAGGAAACTGAGACGCATTACAGATAAACACAACGTGTTTTTGTTACTTCTATCGGTTTTAGACAAAAAGTTCTACTAAATAAATGTGATTTTGTTTTTCCAACATCTCACACTATTATTGTTCAGATAACCTATTGATCTAGGGTGTGTCCAGGGGTCGCTGTGTTGAAATGGCCGCGTGCACATTATAATATTTTAACCATATCACACAATTAATCACACTATTTAATATAATTACCATTAAAAGTGTGAGCAGGTATCATTGGTGACCAGGAAATCTTTGTAAGTGCAGCAATTGACCCCATGTCAGCTGTCCCAATAGCAGCTGACCATTTCTTCATATAATTAAAGTCATTATCCGACCATTGGCTCCAGCATCAGTTAAAGTATTTTCTCTTTAAATACGGTCATTAATTGTTTCTATATCACAATGGGCACATTGGTCAAGCACGCTGCATCGTTTAAGAATGCACGCATGCGCACTGATATACTTTAAGAATCTACGCATGCGCACTAATATACATTACGAATCTACGCATGCGCACTGATATATACGACATTGAAGCATTCTTAATAACGTCATTTACCAAATTTTCGTTAAACTTTGAAATAATAATAACTTGACCACTTTTGTTCCTACATACTTTCTTAGCAATGTTATATGTTAAATTCACTTTTTTAATGTTATATACCAAATGTAAAGTGATAAAAAACATCAAAGATGAAATGAAAATATGTTGAAGCAAATCAGCATCATCCGTTTCGATACACATTATATTATGATTATTTAATCACTAAACATTCTTCCTTTCAAAGCCACTTTTCTCATATAAGCGTAAGAGGCAAAACTCTTTGAGAAGTTTTGGGAAATTGAGGGTCTGATTTCCTGGAATGTTAAAATTTGTTCCATGAAAGACCTATTACAGTTGTTTGTGTCTTTAAAATAATGATTAATGACACTGTGACATAAATTATATCAATTGTTCCTTTAATTGGATACTTAAGACATGTTACGACTGATTTGTTTCTGATTTTGAAAGACAAGACTTGCGATAATTGGACTAAATGCACAAGAAAAGGCACCATTTTGGTGTTAAATTTCCTAATGACTCGGTGATATCCTGTTCAATTCCACTAACTACAAATAAAAAACAAAAACATTTTCATTTTATGGTAGAAAATTTGAAAAGATATGAAACCCCGACGTAAACATTGTTTTGTGATTAAGCCGCATATTTGGTTTCACTTGCCCGTAGATTAAACAAGTCCTTGGATTTAGACGTGTCTACCATTCCATTCGCAGAAAATGCTAGTGTAAACAAGCCGTTCCCTTGCGAAATAACATCTTTTTTAGAATTCCCAATTTGTACTAATTAAAAATAAAATACGCAACACCACGACTGTTTTGAATGGATTCTTTCAGTACTCAAATAGCCAATCATTGTCGGAAACCCACGGTACTCATACGTAATATAATAATTATCGTTGACGAACAATACCCTGAGTTACTGATGATGCCACTCGGTGAGTATAATTATAAAATTATTCAATAACAAACGAGATAGAAACTATCAGAAACACCTGAGCCTTCGAGCAACCGGTGATTAATGCCACCTTCATTAGTAAGAAGGCGTGTTCCATATTGTTATACCAAGTGTGTATTCAGTTATTAATATTACAGGTGTTATTTTTTTCTCGACAGTCACTTAATAATCAATTACTACCAGGAAATGATGAATACGACTTTTTTGTTAGAATGTACATAATATTGTATATGACACTGATGGTTATAAAACACCGGAAACTTAGTTTTTTCTAAGCTTTGATTGAAGTTATGTTGATTTCCAGTTTTACTAAAATTAATTCTTAGTTGGAAGGAAAGATGTATTCGACACTATACCCAACTTCGATAATTTGTTGCAAATTTAGAATCGATTCTTGGCTGGAACTTTCCCTTCTCCATAGAGTTTGGCCGTGAAATACTTTTTACGGACATTTTACCGCCCACCGCTTATCAGGTACATAATTGTCAGCAAGTGTAAGTAGAGTTATGTGCTTTATGTTCGCTCGAAGCCATTCTTGCACATGAGCGAGCCTAAAGAACTACACTTCAGATCTGATCTGAGTAATGTGCTACAATTCTACTGATCGAGACGTCGTAGGTTTGACTCCCGGGTGATAATAAATTCTACCGGAACCCTCCCTCCTACCACTGATTATAAATCATGTAGGGCAGTTGCCAGTCAGTCACTGACAGAGGTATGTGCCTAGTAAATGGTAACTAGCAACTGATCAAACAACCGTACTTGTAGATCGAGCTTCTAGAATCTTGGATACATAGTTGTTTTCAATCTTCAAGGCCAAGAAAGGAGAATCAACCCTGACAAAAGACAATAAAACCGAAATGTACAAAAGGTACACATGTACCAATTATTTAATGACTTTTATCAGTGACTATCTCAACTAATCAGAAATTAGTATGATTGCCTGTTTTAAGAGAAACCTCTGATAGCCATCTACACATAAATCAAAGTGACATTTATAGCTTGTTTGAACACAAATGAGTACTTGGTTGTATTTAGAAATTAAGAGGAAATCTCTAAGATTTTGTTCTGATCTGACACGTAGAGAAATGTCCTTCTTTGACATTGCAAGCGTTTCAATACCTCAATCATGGCGAACTCTGAAGTCCTCGGTGATTAGAGCCGATCAATAAAAATGGCAGAATCAGTCATGTGTACAAAGTTGGGAGATGCAAATGTCAAAGATAAACGCTCCACTTGTTTAAAATGCAAGAAAATGCTATTAATAATGCAGACATTTTATTAAATTTACATTCAGTTTGAGTATGAAAATTTAAAACACTAATAATATTATTTTAATTGATTGAGTTGTTTCTGTCGATATCGTTTAATGATTTACAGTGCCATTCAAAAGCCTTTAGCTGTCTACGAAATTAGTGGGTGTCCGGTTGTCCGGGACAATAATTCTTTAGTTCGGACAACCAATAATTTCTATAAAGAAACCAAAATTCTGCTATGAGACATTGTGCTTGCTCTTAAGCAATCTTTTCGGGCAACCATTTTCATATCCCAACTTCGTAGACTGCCTTAGACAAAACTTGATTTAGGATAAATCTACGCAAACAATAACTGCGATATGCCCTTCTCGTATCCAGAGGGTAAAGAATATTGATGGCCTCTGGGAACGAGAATGGCGATATGCATGATTGAGCCTAAGTATCTAAGTAAAACATGTAGTTCCTATGAACTCCAAAGGAATAAACGTAGAGAAATTCATCATGGAAGCGACATTGTCCATTCATCACTGTAAGAAACACAACAAGTTCTAAGCTCTGTCAAGAATCAAATCAAGTTTTTATAGTCACGGTATTTATGCTTAGTTGTAAGGTTTCGGATAGCGTCAGTGTCCGGATAAAAGCCAAAGAAAATCACATCATTATTGCAAATAAAGTAGATACTTCAACTTCAATGGTGATACTTGGCAATGATCCACCATGTAGACATCTACTTTTCTGATTCCTCTAATACACATCTTTTACGTGGTTTAACAATATTCTTAGTTTTGGTCAGATTCTATGCTGTGCTAAGCCACTCTGCCGACCGACATTTTTTTCAGTCACATAGTGGTAGTCGGTCAATCTTATGATTATTCCTGAAGAAGTTTAAGGTGGATTTTATTAAACAATCCTCGGACATGTTCCTTATTTCGATCCTAAGACTATTCTCGGGTTTGATTTTAGTGCCTTTCAACATAAGTTCCTAAGGCGGAAAAGCTGTTATGTGCTACTCTTCAAACGGAGGGGATAAATGTACAGTCATATATATACGAAAAAACGTTGTTAAACGTTCGAGTTTAAGTTGCAGTACAAAGTACAAAATATGTTCGAAAAAGAAGTGAACGACCGATCAGACAATAAACTTTTCTAAATCACTTAACCTTCGAGGGAATAGGTGGCAACAGTTATGAAAGTTTCTCGTAATTTTTTCGTGAAAATAGGACATGTAAAATTACAGGTGTAAAATGTATACATAACTTGAAACGGCGTAGACTTTAATGTTTGAATGAGCTTAGTATGTAAAGCATCAAAGACCGCAGGAAAGCATGAACATGTTTAGTTCGGGTGATTAAGTAAAAAAAAACAACATTTTTTCAGCTGCTAGAGTCATATAAAATATACATCTTATGTAATAATTATTCAAGAGTAAGTCTGCAATCCTTCGTAAGAAACTGTCTTACATAAAAGTCATTAACAAACAAGTACATAGAGGGTTGCCCGCAAAACTGTAGTAAGTGCATTGCGTTAAAAGCGAGTTACTGCAGTCTTGCGGACAACCCTCGACATGTAGGTTAGTAATGCTAATTGTATAGAAGATTTTAATGAGTTTCTTTGTCTTTTATTTTATACTTCATCTATAAGCCAGTTTGCCTTAAATATTAATAGTTCTTTTTCACACAGTATAAAACAGTCTTCCATGTGATTTTAAATATCAAAAATTAACTACTATAGTACATGTACTAAATCCATGAACAAGTAGCTTCTAATATGAGATAAATCTTTAAAATAATTTTATCATATTTTTTATCCCTTATGTTATGTTAATAACTCGCTCTTTAAACTAACCGCCATCGATGCCTTTTGTCATAATAAAAGGTTCCAGCATTTCCGCATTCGTGTTGGCATTTCCCACTGCGAGTGCATTGGAACTTCCCAGATAAAATCATTGTTCGCAAATCAGGCTCGCGGTTACATTATTAGCGCATTTGGTTGGGCTTTACGTAGCAGTTGTCGCAGTGTCTTCAAAGAGTTAATTATACAGAATCATATTGTTTTCAGAACCGACAGAGTCCCTACACCATGAGTTTTGAAAATGAAACCCTTATCCCATGTCATTAAATGTTTTGAAGACCCCGCCACAAATTGTCCTGTGAAAATGTTAACTGCGGGGACCATGGATCAAACGCCGCCATTATAAAATAATTACTCGCGTCCGCGCATGTGCGAGATGTCGCTTAATCAATCCCTTGTCGATAAAGTCAATTAAAGCCTGCAACAAAATTTTTATTTCGCTCGAGTTAAAACCTATCATTAAGGTAATAATTTCATTCATCGCTAGAATTTGTCTGTTACGGTAAATGAATCGCCAGCTGGGTTTTGTACGAAGATATCAAAGATTATACGAATGTTAAATTTTAATGTGTTGATGGTTTTATCATGTTGATCAAATAGGAACGCGTTCTGTTATTGTTCATTTATGAAGTTATCTTTTTATTATCTGATGAAACGCGCGTGTTTGTTTGATATTTAACTTTCTCATGAAGCGTTGAAAATTAATCATAATGAGTTTTGACCGATTTTTCAATTTATGCTTCGCTACGCTCTGACTTTATTTTCTTAAGCTGACCAAAATATTGAAACAAAAATGACCAGCAATTGAAACAAACAAATAAAAAAGTAGGAGTATTGGTCCTGGATGTAAGCCTAAGGATCGGGAGGCACCAGGTTCGAATCCCTCAAGAGGCACCGCTAATTTCTTTGAGCTAGAAATATACCTACAGTTGTTCCATTCCAGTCAAGTGTAAATAGGTTCTGTGAGGGATTACCTGCTTGAAGATGATTTCAATGATCAGGGGTTATTGTGCAGAATTTTAGTCTGCTGAACATGTATATGGAAGCAGACTTTAAACCGAACTTTACCCTTTGACTTTAACATAATATAACAAGCCTGACAAGCTTTGATAATATGATGTTATGGACATGCATGCATAAATGAGCAGTTATTTTTAACGTCGTATTCAACACATATTTAGGTCATAAATACGATGGCCAGCTCTTTCTACTATAGGTTTCCTGGACACTTTCCTGTCAACAGTACTAACTTACTCTAACACGAGGCCGACAACTCATGTATAGGGTATGACCTACCGCGACCAGGCTCGAACCCGCGATCTCCAGATTCGAAGTCAGACATGCTAACCACTACGCCACGGCCGCGGCTATGAGCTAAATGGATACACAGGGTGATAAGTTATAAGCCAGCTTGAATCCGCTTTGGCTATCAACATGTGATTTAGGCAAATACTGTTTCAAACAAGTCGACCAATTAGTAATAACAACCCAAAATATCACCTTACTAGCGCCCCTCTGTTATAAAATAACCCAATGCGGTAAGCGGACAATACATTCGAGGTTGTTCCGAATGCGGACAATAGTGATACTTTTCTGAATATATCATTTAAATTTCTAATGAGCCACACGAAGCATACATTCAACGTGGGCATTGATTTTAAATCTAAATTTGATGTTATTAATAAAAAAATTATCCATTGACGCTTTAAAAGTAAATCTAAACCCCGACTTGTAAATTTAATTTTAAGTTAATCATGTTTTGAGTTATTCCGCAACCTCACAAAGTTTAACATGTAAGTATTACAGTAAAAAACGTCTTAAATCTTTATTTTGAGAGAAATAGCTTATTCCATTTCGATACACTTATTTAATGTAAATAAATTTGGCATTAATACTATTTAATACTTACCCTAACACTTCAAATTGGGATTTTACCGTATCTATGGAACGCCGCTACTACATTCCATACGGTGCTCATGCTAAAATGCGCATTTGATTAATTAAATAATTAATCCAGTTTGTTCTTCACACGTAGTATAGTGTAATGATTAAGATCGAGAGGTCCCATGTTCAAACCTCACTAGGGGCACTACTGATAAATTTTGTTTACAAGAGCACTACGAATAGTCGAGCGCGCTGTCCGTCGACTGCCGGACTAGCTACTAGTCTCATAATTGGTTAGATTTCTCTTTTGATTTACATTTTATACATCATAACAGACTTACATTGTAGCCAGTCTACTTTCTATCATACTGCATTAAGAGATGTCTGAATTGTCGTGAAGTTCAGATAGAGATGTAGACTGGCTCAAGATAATTAGTTGGAGAATTAATATAAAAAATATACTTCATCGCCTGGAATCCAGGCTAGTCGACTGTCATTGTTAACTTTTTCACCAATTGCTCGAAACCAGTTGAATTCTTTCTGAATGAAGCCATATAACCATTTATCTTAATTGCCAAAATGTGATGATTACTTTTTATTGAATATAACACAATGATTCCCATGTGATGCCAAGTTATTTTTGTTTATACTTTAACTTGCCCCTGTAGTATTAAATTGGCATCACAAATTATTACGAGTATTTTTACGTTTACGATTAATGCCAATTTATATTGTAGTTGACAAATAAGAAAGAAATGGCGTGCCATAATCATAAATTTTGTCTTTAACTTGGTAAATGTTTTTTTATATTTTAAATGAGATTATCTTGGGACCTTAAAGGTTCAAGTTTATGGCATTAAACTTCATGGTGTAATAGTTAAGGTCAAGTTTACAGGCCAATACTATTCTAACTCGTGAGTCTGTTTAATTGTATACCGTCCAGCTAGCTTGGTAGGCTGCCAACAAGTCTAGTCCACTGATCGAGGAGTCATGGGTTCTATCCCATACTTTCGTGAAGTCATAATAATAATTTTACGGCCATTCTACCTCCTACCACTTATTTCTAAATCATGCAGGGCACTAACGGAAACATGTGCCTAGCATAAAAGTGACTGCCGTAGACCAAACGGCGATTGCTTAGAATATATGAATGGGTGCTACAGTTCTATACGGCTTTGAAGTCATATTTGTCCTATGTAATACAAATGTACTTATGTAATATTCAGGTTCGATACTAAACATTTCTATACCAAGTGCTACATTATGCGCCAGTCGATTTTTATGCGACTTTTAGCGTCAGTGTTGCGACACTTATCGTCAAAGCAATTGCGACATTTATCGTATGTTGTGACACTAAGCGCCAATTGCATCGCTTAATAGCGTTGCGACATTTAGCGGCGCTAAAGTCGCTGCAGTGTATATTATTTCACCAGTTTTAAACATAATACTTATTTTTTTATATAAATGCATTATTTACAAAAACAAGCTGTGCATTGTTTACTGGCGTTAAATTACTTCAGAGAATAATGTTCAAAAAAGTACAAATTATCTAATTGTCATTGTAATGTCATTGACAAGAAAACTCAGAAATTTACAGGAAAAAAGTATTCTCTCAAATACAAACCGAGTATCAAAATACACTGAAAAAACATCAGCATAGGCGACATGACGAGAGTGAAAATCAGTGATGTCTCCAATTTCCTAACTAAGTTCAGGGTCCATTGTTATTCTAAACCGTGTTAGGATGATTTTATTAGTAAATATCCCTCGGGAAATAGATGTATTCTCGTTGACAAAGACGGAATGGTATCAGATGATGTGTTGAAAGGACGATGAGAAGTTTACGATAGGAAAGGCAAGTGAAATCAGGCATTGTCACTAATGTTGATATCTGTAATCAGATTATCATTAAAAAAACTATTAGTAACTTTAGAACAAGGCATGTTAGCGTATCTAATTTAAAAAATATTATAGTCACGTGAAATGATAATCGCTACAAATGAGAGGTATAATTAAGGGTAAAATTGTAAAAAAATGGAGTGTGCAGAATGTATAAGTTTCATTTTGAACCCTAATTCTGAACAAAGGCGGCCGGCACGGTCCCGAAGCAAAACACTATATATACACATACAAAAGGTATATAACTCAAAAATGGTAGTTTTTAACCAAGTTCAATTAAAGGCCAGTCTCTCCAATACAGATAATGTTACTTCATAGAATTATTCAGTGTTTGCTACAGGACCGTGCCGACCGCTTGTAATTCTGAACGTTTTTTTGTGTGCTTATAAGACTAAGAGCATGTCACCGGGTTAGTAGCATTTTTATAGCACTAGTATGTAACACCATGTATGAAAATTACATGTAAGCGTCTTTGGTTCGGTCGCCAATGTTCGAAACGCCAGTATTATGGTATGTCCTAGCACAATAAATGTATTGCATTTGCAGTAGTTAATATATTTTATGTTATACTGTATTTTTAATCATTTAAGTGCTATGTGTGTAATATTTTCATTTATTGAATAAACTCGATCAAATATTGACCAAATTTAAGCAAAGAATAATACAGCTGTACTGAGCATGCGTAAGATAAAAAAACTAGAAGCTTTTTCTTCCTCCTCCCCTCCTCCTTCAATTTGTCATCATTAAGCATTGTAAAAGATAATAACATAATTGGCATCAACGATCTACTAATGTTTATAGTACAATATATCTCTCCTTTGTGACAGGCACTAACGCCTTTTTTCTTTTATACTCGCCCTTCAGAGATTTACCGTTCCCTTGCTATATAAAAACACAATGGTTGTACGGGGACGATCGCAAAGATAATTCAATCAACGGCCTGTCTTTGATTAAAGGAAAATCACAATGGCGCGCGTGTTTGACAGATGTTAACATGTTTTACGCATGTATTTGATATAATTTTGTACCAACAATTTGCATTATGTGAAAAGTTCCGTACCGCTGGTCAAACAATGGGCTTGTGATGATCGTACAACCACTGGGCATTGACAATGGTCATCCAATTTATAATGAACGTTTGAACTTGGTTAAACCATCATCGTAACTCAGCCATTCTATTGATGGGTTTCCGCATAAAGGAATGCCTGCAATGATAAACTGGTTCTAAATCAAATTACAGCAGAATGATTTACATGCTGTCCTCCGGTCTAAGAGATTCATGTTTACGTTCTAGCAATTTATTTGGCGCTTGTAGAGAAATGGAAGCCGTGTATTAGAGTCCATTTTTTTGACATCTCAGATAAAACCTTCTTCAACCGAGCAAAACATTAGTTTAATTGTAACTGTAACTATTTATTAGTACAAATAAGCCACCAACCTATAATACATTTTCATTTATATACAACAAGTAAATCCCAAATAATGATATAAATGAATGTGAATGAGTAAGGTATCAGCAAATAATGGCAAATGTGATTTAGGCAATCAGTATACCAAGTCTTTTAATTACAACGGTAGTTGATGTATAATATTAAAGAAAGTAAATTTTGGAGCAAGCAACTGGTGTCTACTGCATGCACATGTTGAAAACATCATTTTGAAGCATGCAGCCTTCATTAAAATTGTTTGTAGCAATTATCGCTGTCCTCTAGACAAATTAATATTTATTTTATTTACGGCCGCCTGGCTAGTTCAGTCGGTAGCATGAAATTTCACTGATCAATGGGCCTTGGTTTCGATTCCCATGCATGACATATTTTTGGGGTTTGGTCATGAAATAATTTCTTCGGTTATTCTCCCTCCTGACACTGATTCTAAATCATGTAAAATAGTTGTCAGTCATTGACAGAAGTATGCGCCTAGTGACTGTTTAACAGCTGGATCTAGAGATTTAGTCTCTCCAAAAACGTTGAGTAGGTTAACTGACCGCCTTGATACGACCTATATAATGTGTTTCTACGGGGTTAAAGTCAACCAAATAATTAGTTTCTTTTTCATCATGTATGAATAACGAAGACAAACAATGTATAAGCGCCGTTAAACGTACTTAGAAACACACCTGGCTCTATTTCAGGATTCATTCGTTTGGTAATTATTTTTGATTAGTTATAGTTTACTGCAATCCAATACCATTCTAAAAGAGTATGAAATTACGTCCTCAAATTTCATATCGAAATATGTTGACTCTGTAGTCACACTCTCTCGGTTTCACATAAATGTACTTACAATTGAAACTGATGGTATTTGACACGATACATTTGCTTCTGAAAAGTGAACTAATTCTTCCAAAGAGCTATTATTATCTCCATTGATCACATACCATTGTTAAATTTAGCATTCCCCTAATAAGGGATGTGAATTATAAATAGCATCCGCGGGCTCGTGAACCGCACGCGCCAAATTTAAATGGAGAACGCCACCTGGCGGTTAGCGGTAAAATAACGGACTCCATGTGGGAGAATGTTTTGAAATGTTGCCTGATTTAAATCATGAATAAATTGAAGGTTTGTAATTTAGATTCTCAATAGTCAATCATTCTTTGTTGTGGGCAAATTGTAAGGCGACACACTGTGTTATGTTAATTCAGAATTCAAGAGTTCAGCGATTAAAATTCGCACATGGCCTTTTAGAAATGAGCTTCAACATGCGAATAAATATTTCAGAATTTCGATTCCCTTTGTCGGCGTTTTCTTTTTCCGTAAGGAGATTTTATAATAGATTGTAATTTTATGATAATTTAATTTTATAAAAGAATAATGCGCCTTTTAAACACTGATCGTAAAAAAACGCTTGTCAAAAGTCCCCGGTAATATTATCTTTGGAAAATTGAACTCGATTAAACCTGGATCTGTTTGCTGATCGCTCTTTTAATTTGTTTAGCCAATTTATAACTTGTATTCAACTTTATGAATGTATGGTGCATAATATTATCAATTTAATTTCAATTAAAAAGTTTCAAATTCAATAGGAGCCCATCTTAAGAAAATCTAATTATATCAAAATCCAAGTGCTGAAAGTATTGAAATCAGAAGGGGCGGACACCAAGCTAACACTTTGAATAGTCCCTAAGATAAAATATAAATTTAGAAGTCTTTTTTACAAAAGTTTCCGACACAATTTATTGTAAGTTAATTTTGCAGCAGAAGTATGCGTATTATAAGGAATGACGATACGTTTCAGTCTAATTATTATCCTTTTTGAAACTGGTTAGAAAATTTATTATTAAAGTTCTTTAATGTTTCAAGCTAACGATGATTTAAGGGGATGAGTGTACGCCATTAGCTTATGGGTGCATTAATCCTCTCTCCTTGGGTCCTCCTCTTTTCCAGGGTCAGCTTTCCCCAGAGATCTTTTCTTTCGTTTTAATTTTCCTCCTTAATATGTATAAGAGACATTGGCAAGATTTCTAGTACAGCTTAACCTCTGCAGAGCGGCCCTTTACAGAACAAATCCTCTGCACAACAACAGATATTGATATTTCCATTTCGCATATTTTTCATTGAATTTAACCTCTGCAGAGCAACAACCTCTGAACAGCAACATATGTTAGTCCCTCCCAGAGGGTGTAGTTCAAGAGAGGTTGTACTGTATTCGATCAAACAGCCGCATTATCGCGTACTCAAAGTTCAAAGAATGTTGTTTATTATCCTTTTTCTAATTCCGTCGATTGCTTTCGGTCCATCAGTGTCAGTACTATCAAGCTAGCAAATTAACAAACATAGTAATAATCTTTTATTGAATGAAGAGATATAGTCTAGATGTTGACATAATATTTCATATCGTGAAACCGCGAAAATGTTCGTGGATATTCTTATATCAAACTACCAGCCCCATTATCATGATTCCGAATGTTTCAGTAGAAAATAATTAAATCAAATGAAAGTAAATTCATGTAGCACAGAAATGAATACAGTCGCGCTTCATATGAAATCACATACAGTTCACATTGAAATCAAATGGAACTATTTCACTATCTACAGTAAATGTTTAAATAAGTGTTTTACAATATCAAAATTCAAATAAGAAGGTACTATGTTTTAAGTTCGAACACTCAACAGAATTCTCATTTTTATAATTCAGGGGAAGTAACTCGATTACACGAAAGACAAAGAGTAAAGCAGAGTTACCTTTCTTGGTTACGAAATATGTAACTCTAATGTAAAATAAACACAACGTTCTTTTATCTATTATACATACGATTACAGTTTTTAAAGAAATAGGTTACATTTCAAAGAAAACAAGTCAATAAGATATCCTAATACAGTGAATTGTTTATTGCAACGTGTGCTTTTTTATTACAGAGAACAGTTGAAGGTCTTCAGACCTGACACAAAACTACGTTTATGACCTCTTAACATTTCTTAGAAAAAAGTATCTAATGAACATGACATGTCGTACGTTTTCACCAAGTTATACATAAATTTCATTATTATTATTATTAAACTTTATTAAATATAAGTTTGTGTGTCTTAATTGAACATTACGCTATTTTTATATCAAAGGGAGATAATATCTCAATTTTATCAAGTTTTCATTAATAAGTTTTGCAACAGAATATATCTAATACGTTCAATATTATAAACATGCTGTAATGAATGAAAAACATCATGCTTCATAATCATTTATCACGCTTTTAAAAAGGATTATAGGATCTCAGATGCACAATACAAATGCATTTCTTTATAAGAATACTCTAATATATCGAAACTGTCAATGTTATCTTTTCAATTCTTATTTTGATCTGCAGATATCGTTTGATATAACTGTTTATTCATATCATTTTTTATTTCATCTGGTGACGTCATTTCATCAAGTAAACCCTGCAATGTAAACAATAACATAACATAACATAACATAACATAACATAACATAACATAACATAACATAACATAACATAACATAACATAACATAACATAACATAACATAACATAACATAACATAACATAACATAACATAACATAACATAACATAACATAACATAACATAACATAACATAACATAACATAACATAACATAACATAACATAACATAACATAACATAACATAACATAACATAACATAACATAACATAACATAACATAACATAACATAACATAACATAACATAACATAACATAACATAACATAACATAACATAACATAACATAACATAACATAACATAACATAACATAACATAACATAACATAACATAACATAACATAACATAACATAACATAACATAACATAACATAACATAACATAACATAACATAACATAACATAACATAACATAACATAACATAACATAACATAACATAACATAACATAACATAACATAACATAACATAACATAACATAACATAACATAACATAACATAACATAACATAACATAACATAACATAACATAACATAACATAACATAACATAACATAACATAACATAACATAACATAACATAACATAACATAACATAACATAACATAACATAACATAACATAACATAACATAACATAACATAACATAACATAACATAACATAACATAACATAACATAACATAACATAACATAACATAACATAACATAACATAACATAACATAACATAACATAACATAACATAACATAACATAACATAACATAACATAACATAACATAACATAACATAACATAACATAACATAACATAACATAACATAACATAACATAACATAACATAACATAACATAACATAACATAACATAACATAACATAACATAACATAACATAACATAACATAACATAACATAACATAACATAACATAACATAACATAACATAACATAATTTATATAGTTCATTTATGAGTTGCAGAAAGTACATCATCAATTTACAGTTGTAATACAGTTGTTCTGTTTGTTTTTGTTGGATTTAACACCGTAGCAACACATTGTATAGGTCATATAACGGCGGTCAGTCAACTTACTCACTGTTCCTGGAGAGGCTAAATCTATGGGTTTTACTTGTTAACCAACTACTAAGCACATACTTTCGTCAGTGACTGACAACTGTCCTACATAATTAAGAATCACTGGTAGGAGGAAAAATGGTCGTGGAAATAATTTCATGACCAAGCTCCACGAAAGTATACCCCGCACGGGAATCGAACCCACGACCCCTCGATCAGTAGACTTGCGTGCTACCAACTGAGCTAGCCGACCGGCTTGAAATAATACAGTACTAACAACGTTACATAATTTAATAATGTTAGTCACATAGACACTGCCATTCATTCAAGAAAGGGGAAATAACCCATGTGGGATTTTAATACATAGTGTGATGCTTTAATAAAAAAAGTTATTTAATGATAAAATAATATACTTTAATTCTTACCTTTGTTTCATGATCAACTGGTGGTGATTTAAGAAATAAACATAAAGGTATATATGCTAGATTGATAATAGCTGTTCCCCACATTGACCTGTAAGTAAAGAAAACATACAAGCTCGTAGGGTCATAGTACAACATTTTAAACAAGAAAAACTTTATTGCAAAATCACCAAGTCCAATATCTCAATACTAAGCTAGGAAAAGTTGTGTTTCTTCATACTTCAGATTTTCCCACACAGTGAAATCACAACAAATATTTAGGGCAAGAATCTATAAAATAGCCAGCTGGAGTTACGGTTATTGCACAATGCTGTTTATTGTATGAAGTTTCATTAGAATATGATCCCAAAAAGCAGAGATATATGGTAATAAAAACCTTTGACCTACTTGTCTACGACACAGGACGCCCACATGGCCGCTCGACCAGATTTGCCAAACTATCAACCGATTTTGTTTAGCTTGACGTTGCTGTGGCCTACGTGACCTGAGCAAGAATCTAGTAATATATTATATTGCTATTAGTTCCGGAATGTTGCCTGATCCGGACCTTAGCTGTAACCGGAATCAAGAAATGGGCATGCGCAGGCTGCCGGAAGAGTCGCTTAGATGGAACTGAACAAGCAATGAGCTGCTTATTCTGCGCCGTTTAATCTGAGAAATCCTTGATGTACCGAAATCATCTAACCTGATAAACCATCAGAATACGTGAGTTACCTTTTAATATATTACTTGAATTTACTGTAATAAGTTAATTTTTAACATCATATTTTGCTTTTCAAATGTTGTATTTTATGACATTATTCTTTTATACTCAATAGATTATTGCTAAAATATCAAATTATGGACGTGCAATCTTACCATTTAAATCCAACATATTTTACAACATTGCCGGCTACTGCAGGACCTGAAATGAAAGCAAGAAAAATACAATTCAATAGTTAAACACATGTACAGTAAGTCTGATAAGACCAATTCAGATATGTATGAGGATTATACATGCATGCTTGTTGAACAAAGTATTACACCGATAAACAAGGGGTCATGACTCTTGAGAGAATGAACCAAAAACTAAATAAAGAACAGTGTGCTCCAGTTTCAACTTCTTTTGTTTGTATTGTGGAACTCCAAGACCATTGCATGAGAAAGTCGCAAAGCAGTGATTTAATCATGTATGATGATGTATTCATTTATGTGTACCAGACATGAAAACTGTCAAACAACCGTAAAAATATTCATATATACAACATGATATTATTATTATTGATACTATGCATGTCAATCCATTTTGTTTTCTAAGATAAAGTTTGGCAAAGGTAGTCGCAAGGTAGCGGTTTGATGAAAACATAAAGAGTAATAGTCACTTACCCACGGAGTAACCTAAACAAACTGCCAGTTGTACAATAGAATAGACACTTCCATAAGTAGATATATGTCTTTGATCAACTAGAAGAGCTAACAATGGTACAAGAGCAGCATCTGTGACCCCTGAAACATTTACATACACTTATTTAGAAACATTTAAAATGAGGAATATGTTCTATTTGGATATGGAATGTATCATGGAATTCTTTTCACTCTTACAAAAACTCTTATTGTTGAACCTAGTATCATATGGACAGTTCTATCAAATGGGAGGTATCAAATTTAAGTTTTGTCCATACTGGCATGAATAAAATTCCCATTCCTAGTTAATATTACCAGTTGGTCAGATTATATTTGTGAATTTTGTTTGTGTTCCGCGTGGCATAAATTCAGTGTTGTATTCCATGATTTCAATTATTTGGTTATTTGTTCTAGCAACCGTGACTCAATACCTATATTATTAAAGATGATGTTTAATGAATGCTCAATAGAAGTGTAGTAAACATCAACGTCATCATAATAATATCAACTTAGTGACAAGGTTAGGTCGTGACCTAGATTCTAACAAAGATGACAGCGTCCCTCCGCTTCCGCAACTAGGGAAATTACAGGGTATATTATACTCAGTTTTAATTGTTAGAAAAAGTTATATAACTAATGAGTTATCGATATGTTTTCATGTTAAACAAAAGTACCAAGTTTTAGAAAGTAGCATTACACCTTAATGTGTCCAGATTAAAGAATGATAATTACCAACACCAAGTCCTAGAGCTAGATGAGGCATTAATAGATGTCCAAGATGTCGACAAAATGGTATCTGAAACATACAAAATACAATTTGATATGAGCTTAAAGATTATACCTTACGCGTTCTAAAATGCATATCACATAAGTGGTCTCAAAACTGTAAAGATGAGCACGGTCTTGAACCAAGAGTATATAAAGTACCGTTTGGTTCCGGACCGCGACGACTTGTATTTTGCAAAAACGTTTTATAAATCCTGTCTGGTTGATTAAGCATGGTATCAAATTAAACTATAACACAATTGAACATTGCTACTACAGCTTATCAACCGTATTCAATTGACCATCTTATTATATTTGAAATAATACGCTACATCATACGTATAAAACTTAATTGATCACACATTACTTGGACCGAAGCATGTGTAAACTCTGTAAATAAGATTCTTTTATATAGCTTTAAACCCTTGAACAAAACAAGAAAATCATGTGTGTGCTCAACCTCTCAAACTTAAATTTGTGAAGTCAATTCAGTGGGTAACTGTAAACATACTGTTCCATTTTATGAAAGGTATAATGCATTAAGTGTAAAACTAAGAGATTCATCGCAGCTCAAACACTGCCAAATGGTTCATCTGATCATGACTTAATTCTTGAATTTATTTCCAAACTTTCCCCTTGTTCAATTTATCGTCAACTCAATTATTTACTTACCACTAAGGTTCCAATTCCAATTGAAAATAATGATCCTATTGTAAATAACCACCTGTAAATGAGAAATATAATCATACATTAATGAATGGTCAAAACTTTATATTATTTGAATATGAAATTATCATTTATCATGGGATTCGCTTTTCTCACCAAATCAACTTTTGTGCAACATACTATATCGACAGTACGTTGGTTATAGTTTCTGTTCCAGGTTTTTTAATCGAACAATTGAATAATGCAGGTATTGAATAACATATCCACATGATTCTTGTGGCACATGGACATAATTTACTACAGTTTCCTCGTACCAATAACTAACGTAAGGAATTTTAATGTATTGTTTTCATGCCTAATAGATGAAATTAAAAAAAGTCTTAAGCCTCGTATGCAAAGAAGTTCTAATCTTAATGCATCAGAAATTATCTGGAAGCTAGTTATCAGGACACTATTGACTCATCAAACACAACTACATGCAGAGAAGGGCATGGTGATAAACTTTTCTCATGTCAGTCCGTGCACATGGACAATCCGTGACAAAATTACGTAAAATCTCGATCAAGTCCAAACAAACTGTGCAAAGTTGCAGAAAAGTGTCAAAAAGGAAGTCAAAGTAGGTTTACACAATCTTTAAAATAATAATGAATGTCGCTGTACCTTCCATATTTCTTTGCAATGACAGCAAAACAGCAAGTACCTATAAGATATCCAATACTGTCCGGTAGAAATATCAATGCTGAAATTATATACAATTATGTATAATACCCTTATGTTTAGTAACTTTTTTTATTAACAACAGTTTAAACACCATATAAATTGATTGAATATAGTACGTATCATGAAATTCACTTTACGGACTTTTTAAAATAGTTTTGTTCAACATAAATGCATTCCTACAATTCATAAGTTATATTATCATAGTCAGGTTTTTAAATTGAACATCCATTTTTACCATCACCTTAAATACTGATATAGAATCACAGTTGGTTGAAGAACATCTAACTACAATATTCAAAACTATGGAATTTGTTCATTAGTTTAGTTCATACGTTTAATTCATTATTGTCTATAGACCAATAACTGGTATGATATACTATAAATGTGAATTTTGTTCTTGCCCCGTATGGATATACATTTGTAATTAAAACAACTGGAGACCTCTCGTACGCATGAACAGTCGATATGCTATTACGTTTACCAAAAATGATTATATGGTGTTCTTATTTGGCTGCTTTAAATTTAAAGGTTTACATAGCATAACAACTGAAACAATAGATGAGACAATATGTGAAAGTCAAACTACTTTAGTTATTTTGTATGTAGACTGGCAGATTGAACGGCCTAATTTTACAAGTACGACATTTAAAGTACGTAAGCGGAATGCTTTCTAGTCTTTTATGAATCGATTTACAATTTACTCAAATGGACCGACATCCGCAATAACCGACTTTAGCTACCGCTACTCGATAAACGATCAGCTTCGTTGATTTTTACATCACCTTTAGCCAGATGAAAGTGATTTGATTCATTTAAAGTGCTCACCTAGATGCCATTGTTTAGCTTTCATTGTATCAATGATCCAAAGTGGTACAGTTGATTCTAATACAGCTAAAGACATACTTGTAACCATTATGGCTCCTGAAATTTGAAGAGATTAATAGTTTTATCACATATTTGAATCCGCAGAAACATCCACGAATGTTTAAGTGTAAAAAGCAAACATGTTTAAGTAAGTATTGTTTTGCTTCGTGAGTGATTAGATTGAAATATCCCATACTGATTGTTTTATCAGATTATGCAATTTCTAACTTGGAGTAAATAGTTAGACGATGCATGTGCATCAACTTTTGTTTGTCTTATTTGTGCTGTGCTAAAGACGATACAAATTGCGATACGTGTATATTGCTCTACGGATTCAACCATATCATTACACTTCAAATAAGTATCTATATACATGTATATTGCCTTCTGTGAATCGAGAGCCTAGTAAGATTCTCGATACTAGATCGAGAATCTTGATAACCTCGGGGTACGAGAATGACTACCTTTGCTAAAACTATTATTCCAACATTTAACCACATAGCCTTAACTAGAACAATAACTCAACCTACCAGCACATATCATGATGTATGGATCAACAAATAGTTTGATCAATGATGAGGATTTCATCTCGACCTAAAATATTAAGTTTATGTTTAAATTTAGTCTGATATACCTACTGTAAGAAGAACTTTTTATCATATACATACACATATAACGTTATTTCATTTTTAACGTTTAGGTGTTGGAGCCTTTGTCAGTGAAATCATTATATTAATAAGTGACTAATGGTATTTCAACCAGTAATGATATCAGTACAAAACAATTCCAGACAATGTCAAAATTGTCAAAATAGCCAAAAATAGCCAAAATAACCAAATTGGCTGTTTTTGGCTGACTTCCGCACCGTTCTTTTAAAATTGAAGTCAATACAGAATGACACGTAGAAACTAATACAACTAATTCTGACAAAACAAAATATAGTTGAATCAATTCACTCGTATTGTAAAACAACAATGTTTTCATGATGTGATAATATTCATTGAAAAGCAATACTCTATTTATATGTCACTGTTAAGTAACAAGATAGTTTTAATAATGTATTTAATTAAAAGAGATAAATCCAAAACGAACAAACCCTATTCAAACCAGAATCAGAATCTAGACATTGTATCTGAAGACCTGAAAGTGATAATAAAACAACTCAATATTATTTTAACATAAACTGTATCACATGACATGATATCACTTTACTTAGTATACAATTTGATTTGTTCAATATAAAGGCGTATCGATAGCACATCAGCTAAACATGAATTATCTATTCTAGATTTTTAACTGGACATCCATTTTATCATCACTTTTGATTATACAGGTATTGAATCACAGTTGCCAGAATATCTTACTACAAGATTCTAAACTATGATATTTTAACTCTAAATTTAGTTCATGCAGTGGAATATTGACTCAATTGGCTATAACTGGTTTAATAAACTACGTGAAATTTCATTTTCCGTATGAACAATTTTTACCAAAAGTAGAAAAAAATATTAGTCAAAAGCATCCTTTCAGCAGCATGCGGCATATTTATTTTTCTCAACAATGATAATAATCATTACCTATATTGAGAGCACACAATGCCCCAATTATCATGAAAGGTATTGTTTTACCACAAAACGCATACATGAACCCACCAAATGGATATCCAACTGAAAAGTATAAATATGGGTAAGAATTTTATAGATACAGTGACATCTTAAAATCCTTAGGCAAAATCTTGTTTAAGGATTCACAATTACCACAAAAAAGAAACAATCGTAAAATATATATGCTCCAAACTCGTTTTGGGTCCTTACTATTTAATTTAGAGGTTGGTAGATCTCTATCGCCAAACTTCATCTTAAACATATTGTGATCAAAATAAATGTTTTAAAAATTGACAACAAATTCTACTTTCGGTTTTGATCTATTTTCACTTTGAGATATAATATATAACATTAGCATATTATGTAAAAATAACATTTATTACAAAGTTATTTTTATTTAGAGATGTTTAAAATAATATACAACACATTTCTATTAAATAAATTTCAATTGCTTTCCAGTCCATGAACAGTGTTATAAGGGGTTCAAAGTCGTTAAGCACATTCCTTATCCGAGAGCCTGAATGCGATATAAACTTGGTCGGCGTTATACTTGTGGACGACCACTAAGTAATTATTTCAATCAGAAAATTCTCAGCTATGCTGAAGATGAAGCAAGGTTTTCCAGCCATACTTACCTAGTATTCCAAGAGATAATCCACCCATGGCTATACCCATTGCTCGACTTCTCTCCTTGTCATCTAGGTAGTTCTCAGCTATCATACTCATACCTTAAATACATCAATGTCGTCATTATTAAAAAGGGTGTTCATCCGGAATTTCTTTCTGAATGTTCACTCGCAAGTCTGTAGTGTATACTACAAACGTATCGACAAAAAGCCTGGCATGTTTAACAGGCGTAGTGATATTCAAGCGCAGACAAGTACGTAGAACTGTGCCTCGCATATGATACTCTTATCATAACAGGCTCACATCAATTCAAAACAAACATCGGCGATAATCAACACAATAAAAAATTATTTACTTTCTATTTATGTTTATGTCAACAAATAAATGTATATCTTTGCCGCAATTAAAGCAATCACAAACTTAAGTTCTTCGTCAATCGCATCATTGTCGGTCAATACGTTTGATTTCTATTGAATTTGAAGGATTTTGTCACATGGTATGACTTCTGTGTTTCAATTACTACTCATCGATCTTCAAGAACACAAGTGTGACATTATATATATTACCTGCGATCAATGTAGCTGCGGATCCGATTCCCTGTGACGCTCGTGCTATTAATAGTAGTACATACGATTCAACTACTGCAAATACTGAAATAAACCAATACACAACAATACACAT
Organism: Mactra quadrangularis; assembly: GCA_025267735.1. Lineage (NCBI taxonomy): Eukaryota > Metazoa > Mollusca > Bivalvia > Venerida > Mactridae > Mactra > Mactra quadrangularis. The sequence goes on from CM046298.1 coordinate 5,408,852, forward strand.
TTTTAACCAGGAACTTATGAATCTAATAGCAGTTTTTTGACAAAACACCAAAAAATCTTTGAAAAAAATGAATGCATTAAGGTTTGAAAAAAGAGCAACATTTATTTCCGAATATATGTTTGAATAGACAGCAAACAACTTCGTGTAATAGCCTAACTAAATAACATTTATATAAGAGATAATAGCCCCTTTATCAAGATTAACACTGTCCATGGACTGGAAAGAAAGTAGAGATTTATCTGGTACTAATACTAATTCAAACACCGCTTACGAGATTGAACATTTCAAATGGGTGTGTGTTATTTATTTCATTTTAGAGTGAAAGTAGATAGAAAACGAAGGTAGAAATCGTATTCGCACTATGTTAAAGATATCTTGAAATAGAAGAAACTTCTTGTAAATTATAAAATATATAAATGAAACCTTACCTACTGAAGAAACTAAGAATACGGAGATTCCAAACAATAGCAGATGTCTGTAGCTGACCCTTTAATTAAAACATAAATTACACATTATTTTATTACAATGCATAACTGTTTGTTACCTTCAAGATTCATCCACCTCTCTTGGTGACAGCATGGGAATTATTCTATTACATATACATTTTCAAACTCTTCGTAGTGGTTATATATCTAAATTTGAAGACGAAAACCTTAAAGTAGCAACGCGTGACGTTATCGCTAAATTGAGTTTGAGACAATGTTACTTGGACAAACATCTCATCGCACTTATGGCGAAGTTTTCTCCACGCAGAAATTAGTTTGGTTTTCCTGTGTATGTTATGAGTAAAGAGATTATTGAGCCTGTCATAGCTGACGATCTGTTTGAATTTCAAACAATATACCCCGGAAACTATTTGTAGGCTCCGCATCAAAAAGACTAAAACTGGCTGAAATGACAGAAGCTGTATTTGATTAGTCTTACAACTAAAACAAATTTAATGACCATTTGTCTAATTAATCAAAATATTTTATAAAAGAGTACAGGCTAATGTATTCTAAAGAAAATATAGCAGTTGACTGTTATGAGGTAAGATACTAGAATAAGTATATCATTTACCTATTTGAAAGAAAGCCAACAACAGGATTTGCTACCATTTGAACAATAGCTTTAGAACCAAGTAACCAACCAACTTTACTATTCTCTGATATGGCTCGTACTGGTATATGTAGAATCTGAAAATAGGCATACAAATCAGAAATATGGAACCTGGATTCACAAAATACTTTAGTGAGAATATCATTAACTCAAGTTTCATTATTTTGATTCCTGTAGTTAGATGTACTAGCGACTGCGATTCAATACCTGTAGTATTAAAAGTGATGATAAAATGGTCGTTGATATAATTTCGACCTCCACATATTTATCTCAAACTTCATAAACATCACTACACTGCATCCTATGTGCATGAATATATTTTATTTGATCGTAAGTCAAAAGTATATGCGTGAACTCATGTTTTAAATTATGACAAGTGCTACGCTTCAAGATATATAAATTATTTTTTTTAATGTAAAATGTCACTTACCTTTTCAAAGAATCTTTCAGAATTTGCTGATGTTGGTTTTAAGTCAACGATTGACTCATTGATATGTAGAAATATATCAGTATCATTATGAAACACTTCTGTTATGTTTTCTTCTTGTTCTTTTAAAGCTTGTTTTGTATCAACTTCTACTAGATATTGTGGTATAATTGGAACTGAAATACAAGACAGTGTGAGATCTGTAAACCATTGATTGTCACATCAGGCCAATTGTAATTTGGTAAGGATATTTTCAATTGCTGACCCGATGACTTGAAATCGGATTTTTCAAATCGAAAATTTGTTTCACAATATCAAATAATTGAAGGTCACCAGTAAATAAACAAAACATACCCTCTTTAAAACAACATAAACGCAATAAATTCTCAATGGGGACGGCTTTTATCAGATGATCTTATAAGTCATAAACTGCATTTTCTGCTACAGTTTCAGAGTTCCGATCAATCGGAGTTTTAATTCAGCATCTTTGATTCTGAAACAATTTGCAACTGTGTTACAACAAATCTCTAATTAGACGGGTAAAATAAAATGGCCATGAAAGTCAGTACAAAACTTTAAATCATACAACGGTAGCGTTTATAAATCTAGTTTAATGAGGTTTAAGAAAATGTTAACTTACCTACTGTTGTCAGAAGTAAATAATCCAAGAAATTAGAATATACTACAATAGCCAACAGTATATTTACACTTGAACATTGAAAAGCCATTGTCAAAGTTTAGGATGAGCAGCACAGATCAGAAAAGCCGTTATCCGGATGTTGCGATACACCGCCTGTTTACAATACTTTCCTCTTCTTGTTTAATATAAACTTTATATTTTATGTAAACAAACGTAAATAAACCACATTAAAATGATCGACTTATAGCAGGGAACTCACAATTATAAAATTCAAAATTTTCTGTCGTGTATCTGTTTTCAAAATCAATGTGTTCACATCCTGCTGCTGAAAATGATTAAACTATATAAGATTTTATTTACACTGATTAGTCCGTCGTCTAATCAGCAACCCTTATAATGCATAAATAAGATATAAACCAATCAAATTATCTACCAGTGCTATATTTGTCCAATTTGAATTCCAAAAATCAGCTGTTGACAAGTTTCCAACAATGTTTTGTCTTTCCTGAACCGCGACTATTTTATTCTAAAGCAATCACGTGCAGCTTTAGGCGGAAATCATTTTATTTAATCGATTCGCAACTGTCCCTTTACCCTATCGTAGTAATGAATTACCAGATTGTAGTCCTGATTTTATTACAATGTCCAGTATTTCAATCATCATGGTGAACCAACCGTAAAAACAATTGTCTTCCATTGTCTACCAAATAGACTTATTGTAATTGACAAACGTTTCTCTGTAGTATGTTGATGAATATACTGTCGGTAAGATTGACTGTTAGACAATAAAATATATCAAAGAAGTGATTAACACATTTATTTCTAGTACGAAATAAACATCTCTACAGAGTTTCTTCAATACAAGATTACGCACAGTGCCATCTTTAATAACCTTTACACTGGTATGATTTTCATTTTACCAATTTTGAAGAAATAAAAACAATCTTTATATAAATATAATAGCATTTTTAGTAAAGTAATGTTGTTTCACTTTCAAATGGTATAAGGCTCTGTTTGGGTTAGTTATTTACTTGTATTGTCCATGAAGATCAACGATGTTAATGGTTATTCGTATAACCAATTTATAAAAGTGGTATTAAATTTAACCTATTAATATTTCACTAAAAGCAAACTTGATTGCTTAATCACCTGCATATATTTTGGACAAACGATAAGCTAAAACATAAATACTATTTTACTCGTTTAATACATATATACATATACAAAAAATTCGATATAAATTTATAAAATGATCAGAACGAACAGTAAAACATAAAATATATAAAACATGTACTGAGTTTTGTAAATTTATGTACGAGGACATGATTTCATCTATCCAGGATATAGCACAAAGCTTAATTCTTTGTTTGCATTGCATTACAAGCTTACATAAAATTACAAAGAAGTTTACAAAATGCAATCTCGATTTCACGCAAAAATGAATCACAACATTCACAATTCAGACATAATACAAAACAAACAAAGAATAAAAAATAGACATAGATCCCTGAGTCGAAGAGTTCAAGTAGATAAAATTCAAGCATAAATAGACACATAAATAGATTAAGTAGATAAGTAAAGATCAACAGTACTCAAATAATGCCTCAAAACACGCTGTAGAACTACCACACATTGCTTCTGAACATAACGATATAAGACAAAATTTATTCAAAACTCTTAATGTTCTTAATGGTGGTTAACTACACGTATTATTTGATCCCTAACAAAACGTTCATTTCTAACTATCGCATTCCTCCCATCGCCAAATATTTGACTTCTAGGTATTCATCAATCCCATAACCCACTCCGCCCTCTCTTCCAAGTCCAGATTCCTTATAACCTCCAAACGGTGCTTCCGCGGCGTTAAATAGTCCCTCATTTATACCAACTATACCAAATTCCAATTCTTCCGCCACTCGCCATTGTTGAACTGGATCTTCAGTGTAAACATAACCTAAAAGGGATATTAGAGGTAAAACATAATAAGGAGATACACCGGGCTTCACAAAATTTGACTACAGGAATTATTGTTGCCCATAAAGCTGAGCAAGACGTAAGAAGATAAATGTGATATTGTTGAACAATCAGATATTGGTATCTTTTACAGTTTGACAGTTTTAGGGACACTAGCTTTATTCAAAAATTCGAAATAGAGACAGAAACACAGATTATTTTTTTAAAAGTTACAAAATCGACGTAAGAAATTGTTGCTATAGTTCTTGACTTCGATTATTCAAAAAGAAGTATTTTGAATAAACTGGCTAAATCAGATCGATATTCTTGTACTTGCAGTAAGCTTTAAAAGTTATGTTCATTAATGAACATCGTAGTGCCGAGTGTCATAACTTGTATAACATTGATAAAAGTAAAGTTCCACTTTTAGGACCATCAAAATATATACATAATATAGTCTTAATAGCAAAAATGTAGCATTTTAGCACTTGAGCAACCCCTAACATTGCATGATGTTGTAATAAAAGTGCTCTTTATAGCGAAACAGTACTGTAGTACGACTAGCATTTTAAACGATGGCTATTTTTCCTTACTTGCTAAACCTGCTCTTGTTTGATGTGCAAGCTTTATTGCCTCTTCTTCAGTTTTAAACCTTTAAAAAAATAATCAAGAAATATTGAATATTGCTAACATATCTAGTATCAGTACACAAAATGTACTTACTATGGTTTGATATACATAAAATCATGTGGCTTTAAGATACTTAATGACAACATTTTCAAAGGAATGATCATTATCTTCATTTATATTGTGTTTACTCACTACCCATAGTAGATATGTCCGTTGTCTGATGTAATGATAGAGTGCCAAATACACCTTACTCAATTGCGAAAAATATTCTTACAACTTATTTAGTCATTCCTCTTCTTGATTCCACAATACTAAACAGGTAATGTAAAGTATTTTGCTCAAGAAAACAACACTATGTTCTGGATGTTATTGGAATCAACTCGGAGCTGGCTATCCAATGATTACCAATCCAACGTCATAACCACTCGGCCAAACCTTGACAATTGATAAATGGCCAAACAGATCACAAAAACACTTCCGCTTAAACAAACTGTATCAAACCAGACACATAAAATGAAAACGTGATATCGTTAACAATTATGTATCTTACGATTGTTTGTTCATATTCTTCATGGACTATATTCTAATTTCTAAGTAATAATATTTTTATAAGTTTATGAGTTTTTTATCCTCTGTGTACGCTTGAAAATTTCTTGATTGGAAAATGGACTTACTTCTGAATGGCAACGACAGGCCCAAATATCTCTTCATTAAATACACGCATATCTGTAGTTATATCTTTGATCAAAGTAGATTCATAGAAGTTTCCACCTAATGGTCCAACCTTACCACCTAGAACTACCTTTGCTCCTTTGTTGACTGCGTCTTTTACTAACTCATTTACCTGAACATTAAAATATACATACAGTGTATTAATATTGAATAAAGATGTGTATTGAAGACGTAAATACACGGTAGATAAGGGCCTGGTGGCTGTTATCGACCAGTTTAAATTAACAATGCTTCGACTTTATAAAACTCTAAATAATCAAAGTCAGGGTTATTTATGGTACCTAGATAGATGCTAACAAGGCAAGTGTGTAAAAATCTAAACTGGCATAAACTTTTAAAACTAGTGTTTTGTATAAATACCTTTTCTACAGCTTTTTGATTTATTAATGGTCCTTGTGTGGCCTGTGGTGCAAACCCATCATCAGTTGTAAGAACACTTTGCATAGTTTCAGTCATTTTGTCAGTGAATTCATCATAAACACCTTCTTGAATTAGAAATCTGTTGGCGCAAAGACATGTCTGAAAGATATTGCTACAAATCATAATATGTTAATACGGAATGTAAAATTAACTCTGGCTTTCAATCTCCTTAAGCAGGTATCCTAGAAGACGAAACAAGCGAGGAATGTAGAGGGCTTAAAGAATACAGTATAACCTCTGCTAACGGCACCTCTAACGAGCGGCAACCTCCGACGAGCGGCATATTAGATTTCCCCCCGTCGATTTTGCACTATGATTTACCTCTAATGAACGACACCTCCGCAGAGCGGTAAACGGCCGTTGTGATAAATTCCCATTGTTCATTCTTTACCTCTGTACAGCGACACTAAGTCTAGCAAGGTTAATATCAATTATCGATAATTATCTATGACCGGAAGATTTAAACAATAAGCGATACCCTTAATCGTATAATACTACACTAAAGTGTCATGTTGTTAAATCATTTGACTAACAGGGGTTAATATACAAGTGACATATGGTTTCCATGACACCAACGAACGGATCTAAGATGAGGAGCGCTTTGTTTGGTAGGCTGACGTCATCAAGTATCAGTTGTACATACGTCCAGCTAGTTAACGATACTAAATGAAACTTATTTGTTATTGTACTTATTATTAAAAGCTTCGATTAGCATGAAATCAGTTTTAAAGTTATTTGAGGTTTAAGAGCCGAATCAGATAGTTACTCCCGAAAAGACGACGATAATCCATGCTAAATATTATTCGCCATTAGACAGGTATAAAAACAATTATGACGGTAAAAGAAACAATTTCGCTGGTGTATTGCTTTCTTGTGCGTAAAACTAACCATCATGCTAGGAATTTCTAACGGTGATAATGATTAATTTAAAAAAAAATGTTATCATATTAAAACTTTTTACTTTTGTCGATCAGCGCCCGATAATAAATGTATTTACATTACGGAACGGATAACGGCCAGTTTTTCCGTACCGAAACGGCCGTTTTTCGTGATCGGTAGAAAAAGTCTACCTCTGCAGAGCGGCACCTCTGCAGAGCGACAGTTTTTTCAAACTCCACCGAAAGTCGCTCTGCAGAGGTTACACTGTAGAATCAATGAAAACACAAAGCTTATAAAATGTCTGAACAATTTCTTCTTTTATGTATATCCTTAAAGTAGCGACTGATACATTGTGTGCACTTGGGAACGTACAAAATAAACAATAAAAGTTTCCTTCTTGATTTGTTCAAAGGGTGTAAATGAACTAACCAGAAATGGAGGTCTTTGAGTTTAATAAAAAAAGACTTCAAGCATATTAAGTTAATAAGGGATTATCAAATTCATTTATAGTTACCTGTCCAGTATTTCTAAACTTTGATCCCATTGCTCCATTCACTGCAGCATTAATGCTAGCACTATTGAACACTATAAATGGAGCATTCCCTCCTAGCTCCATACTACATTTCTTTACTGTACCCGATGATTGTTCCAGCAATATCTGTGGTTATAAGATTGAAATAGTCTTTCGTAAAATTCAAGCTATTACATAGCAATTTGAAAGTTATTTGTAATAGTCATCATCTCCACTGGAATGGCCAAGAAATGTAACGAAAATTGTTCTGATAAGGTTCTTGTGCAAGCTTCAAATGCGTTGCCAGATATGAAATTACTTAGAATCAATATTTTTGGAATCAGGTGGAAAATTCTCCTCTTGTAGTATATATATCAACATGTTCATGTGTTACCAACATTGTCACTGCGACGCCCTTACATACTATTTCAATTGTGTTTATATAATTCACCTTTTCAGTTTCGTTACTTCTTACGAAAAAATTCTAATGAGTTTTATGAAATTCAATGAGGTTAGCTTGTATGAAGTCAATTTTATCGATTTGAATTGAAATCGAAATTACCTTTCCAACAAACGAGCTCCCTGTAAATGAGATATGAGAGACTAATGAACTTTCACACAGAACCTTTCCAACCTCTGATGAATTAGATCTGTCACTAGTGATCACATTGATAACTCCAGGTGGAAATCCAGCTCTTTCAAATACCTGAATGAAAATATTAAGATAATATGAAAACATTATAGTATATAAATATAAAATTGTATTATACAAAGTGGCATTTACTAAATTCACTTTTTAATTTCCTGTGTTCAACATATAAGACCGATCATTCGTATGAGTCTCAGATATCGTTAGCTATACCAAATATGGCAAAAAGTCACATTCATAGTTTATTTTACCAGTTGTTGGCCAATAATATGTTGAATTTTGTTCATGCGCCTCATAATCTAAATTTAGAGATAAATTACATAGTTCTGAATTCTGTAGTTAGATGTGATAAAAGAAAAAAACTAGTGATTACCTCACACATTGCTAATGCTGACAAAGGTGTCTCTTCAGAAGGTTTTATTACAACAGTACAACCGGCGGCTAGTGCTGCACATGCTTTTCTTGTTATCATCACATTTGGAAAGTTCCACTGAAATCAGGATAGTCTATATCTTTATTTTTACGCAAAATCGCAATTTATATTACATGCGCTTTAATTTTATTTTGCCAAATGTTAAGCATTCTTAAACCCAATCATCACACGAGTTAATGCCATGAAGTAAAAGTAAGGGTATGCATACATCAATTAAAACCTAAAACTCATGTAAAGAAATTAAATTTTCCCAATTTTGATATTTTAAATATAAATAACCAGTTTACTTTTCATAACTATGATTAATTATTATATGTAAGAAAACCCACATTGGTAAAGCCTCTGACTCGTAAGCAGAATGTCGTGACACAAGGGCCACATCGGTTACTTGACATTTTCCTATTTGAATATGAAAATACTTTAATATCACATAATAATGTCGTATAATACTTACAGGTGTGATCATTCCACAAACACCAGTAGGTTGCTTTAATGTGAATAATTTCTTATTTCTATCAGGGCTATTGATGATGGTACCTTGTATTCTTCTTGCTTCTTCTGCAAACCATTCACAGAAACTAGCACTGTACTCAATCTCTGCTCGTGAGTCATTTAGTGGCTTACCCTGAAATATAGTTCAATACAATGGAAACCACGTGCTGCAATCTCATATTGTACAATTGAGTACGTGACTATTACCAAAAAAAATAGTATTCTATATTTACTTAACCTTCGCTCGTTAATCATTTATGAAGGTAGCGTACATTACAGCTGATTTTATAAAAAAATATTCTGTAATATAATAGAAGCTAACCCTTCATTTTAACCTACATTTTCTAGAGTTATAAGGCATGCCAGTTCTTCTTTATTCTGCAACATTATTTTATGAGCGTTCTTTAGAAGTAAGCTTCTATCCTGAAAATGAAGGATAATATATTTTAAAACATTTATATATAGTAATTATTATAGTAATATAAACGTTCATAGCACCAGATTACTAAATATAAACAGTTCATTCGTATTGAAGACCTCAGAATTATAAATTTTGTGCATACAGGGTGCAATCCAATTCCCAGTTAAAGTTTATTATACCAGTTATTGGTCAATAGAGTCAATGGTGAACTTTGTTCATGCGCCGCAAAACTAGTTTTAGCGTTGAAACTCACCGTTTAAAATCCTGTAGATAGATGATGTTGCAATTGTGATTCAATACTCGCATACTGTTCAAAAGTGATGATAAAATGTATGTTCAATTCAAATGATAGCTTTAATGCAATTTTTAGCAACATGCCGAGCAAACTGTGTGGATGCGTAGATTATATCAATGCGAAGCAAGAACTTAATAGGCGTTGTATAGTTTTACTTGTAAATCTCCTTTATTTATGTTCGGGTTACAATGGAATGGAATCTTGGTTCATGTATTACCTTTGCTGTAGTAGACTTCCAAGATTGAAATGTTTGATAAGCTGAATCTATAGCAAGTTTGGTATCTTCACCATTCATACGAGGTACTGATGTCACCACTGTGCCATTTGATGGATTAAATACTGTAAAAATAAGTTATATACTCAGCTAGGAACATGGTTATAGTTTAAGTCTTTGCTACTAGATTCTTAGAAACTATACATAGCAAAGTCTTTACAAAAGACCAGAATTTATTTAGTTCATTTCAAATTAGTCTCTTATTTTTATCCTCTTTGACAGGATAATGACAGGACTTTGATAATAAGTATTTCTTACGATTATACTACTAGTATTTGGGACTCCTAAGTGGTGTAATTGTCGCTTACTACAATTCTCTGTTACTTTTCTCTGATGGAGTTGGTGGGTGACAATGTAAGGTGTATTAATGGACTTACCTTCAAAATTGGCTCCACTCTTTGATGAAATCCATCTTCCATTAACATATGCTTTGTCTTTGAACAATGATGAGGTTGATAGTGTTGTCTGTTTTTGTTTTAATGTGGCTGGCATGTCATCTACATGATAAATTTATAATAATTAAACAAAATAAGTTGAACCCAACGTAGATGGGACATGCATAGGGACCGGGTTATATTAAACTTATGGCATCAAAATTTTTAATAGCCCCCCTCCAAATAAAATAACATAATTATGCTAAGTAATTATTTAAGGAATGGATTCATAGAAACTGACTTTCATCGAAAAATAAATGTCACTTTATGCTGAAATTAGCTATCACCAAAATGACATTTATTTTTCGATGGAAGTCAGTTCTATTAATTCATTCCTTATAATTACAACCTTTCTGGGCGAAATTTGTCGACTGAACCATTATTAATTGCGTTGATATCAAGAACTATATTTTAGTGCGTAAGAGCCGAATGCATTGTAGTGCGGAATAATCTTGGTCGTACACAGGTCTTTCATGCCAGTCGTCGGCCATTTTGTTCTCCGCCTCGATGCAATTTTTCAAGGCTTTAATGTCATAACAGAACCAATTATGCAAAGAAATGTAAGTAATAGGATTTTAATTTGTATAAAAAGAGCACTAAAAGGGAAAACCAAGAATGTGTAGCTTTAAAAAAACGTGTAAACAAGTTGAAAGTTTTACGCCTTTCCCGTGCGTTTACCAAGGTGGAGGCAACTAGCTATTTATAGTAAAGATAAAAGTGAAATGTTTATTTCGGTTAACATTTATTTCTTATTTTATTTTCAATATGATATTATCGGACCATTTTTCATGTTTTCGATGATTTACTTCTTTTATTGACATGTATATCAATTTTGTTTTGCGTGTGACAGCGCTAAAATAGATTTTTCATTCATGAAATTAGTACCGGCATGATGTAATTTGAAGTCATGAATATTAATGAATTCTTATTGGCAACTGCGTTTATACGGAAATGAAAACACATTTTCTTCAAGTCACGTGTTCACTTTTGACCAATCAAATTGTATTATTTCGTTTAGGTTATAATTATATGTATAACGATCAGTAAAAATTATACGCACATATAAATATATGACCGTGTCATTAAATAAAAAACAACAACAACTAAGCCACTATGTGCATACGCATAAAATAATGTAATTATTAAGGTTATTGACAGACAAATAATCACAATGACTAAACTAGTCCACAGGCAGCTTGCACCGGCACAGTGCCGATCTATATAGGGCACTTTAATGTTTACGTGTATATATAGTTGTTCTGGTTCTTCACCTTGCCGGCTGCCTGAGAACTAGTCCCTTTGTTGTGATAATTGTGTTGGTTGTTGTCTCACAACACATTGTAATGACTAATCTGTTTGTGGTATATTATTTGTTTTCTAATTTATACAGATGTAAGATAGTTATTAACCATATCAATATGATAATACACTGATTGTAGGTCATGTAGGGTCATTGACTTCAATTAACCTCTATATCATTATCATAGCATGCTATCGAACATATTAATCTTACGTGTTACTAAAATGGGCAGTCTTTTCTACAAAAATGTAACTTTAAACAGAAAGTTGTAAAATGGGCATTCTTTTCGACAAAAAGTGTAACTTTTAACTGAAACGAAGTAAGCCGGGCAGTCTTTTCGACAAAAAGTGTAACCTTTATCAGAAACGAAGTAAAATGGGCAGTCTTTTCGACAAAAAATGTAAGTTTTAACAGAAAAAAAGTAAAAAGGGCAGTCTTTTCAACAAAAACGTAAGTTTTAACAGAAACAAAGTAAATTGGGCAGTCTATTTAACAAAAATGTAACTTGTTACATATTGGATCATATTCCAAATACGCAGTGCAAACTAAACAAATGGAGAAGAAGAAAAAACGTAAACCCAAAGTAACATTACTAATAAAATATTACTTGCTTATTGTGATCAGTTATAACCAGGCATGAATTAAACGGAGTAAATCTATACCTTCTAAACATTGTTTATAAAAATGTATTTTAATTTACATGTCTTTTACAAGAAACAAGAAGCTATTTTCTAATAATAACAAAACATAATTAAACAGCCTGAAAAGCATAAGAAAATGAAAAAAAAAACACTAAAAGATGACAACACAATAATTTCAAAAAAGTATGTAAAACTCTTTCTATTGTATGATTTGCATTATTAACTTATAATAAGATATAATAAGTACATATACAAAACTATGATCTAGATAAAGACTAACCATGTTTATCATTGATAGAAGTGGGTACAGATGCCATTGATGATGTCCACCTTGTATATGATGTTGATAGAGCTTTCTTAACTATGCACGATGGTACCCGAGCGATCCTAAACATGCCTACTGTAAAATAAACACAGATTGAAAACAGCAACATTTTGTAGAATATTAAGGCAATTCGAAGTATATATGTATCATAATGTTTAGTGATACGTTTTTATCACTCTTTAGACAACTGCCATGCTTAGTGACGATGTGAGGGTCAACCAGTCGTATTTCAAAACAAAATGAGAGCACTTGGTTAGTTTTGATGATGGTGTATGGTTAAGTTTAACGAGGTACCATATTTATTTGTCAGTTTTTCTGCCGGTGTTAATGTCACCATGTCGAACGGAGACTATTTAGTGAATTTTTACGCCACCAGGGTCACTAATAGACTAGGCCCATTTTTTTAAAAATTTTCAAGACATATGAGAGTCACCATGCCGAGTGCTACCTCAGCAGCTTTCACGACGGTGTCAGTGTCTATTTGCCTCTTTATATGACGGCGTCAGGATGGATCACATTTTTCAGTGTTTATGAAATCGTCCTGATATTTTTCGTAAAGGTTTGAGGATCACTACTGACTCGTATATATAGTTATACGTCTTGTCTCTTGTCTACGCAAAAGTGACAATATTATCAGTAATTTGGGTAATCAAATTAAGTCATAAAGAAATCTGAAATATGTTTAATGACGCTTATCAAAGTATATATAGTCTTTACATGTGACTAACAAGGAAGTTTCCAAACCTTTACCTAGCCTTGTATAGTCTTCGAACAAATATTAAATGGTCCACTTTTTTACTTTTTCCGCATTTTTTAACATACAAGTAAGCTATACATTAAGACAATTTCGTTTGTAACTTAATGCCATCTAAGAATCGCTATCGTTTTTTATTGTAATCAAACATTATAAAGCTGTACTTACCAACTTTGAATAAATTATTCAAAGATTATCAAAATCTTCAGTTACAGAAATCAATCCAATTCGAGAGACTGTCAACAGTGAAATAAACAATAAAAGTTTTATTAAACAGATTAACAAGGTCAACGTCCAATTAGCCTATCCTCATTTGAACTGTTTTGATCTACCGTATACTAGATTTATATTGTTAGGATTTTAATTTTAAATGATAGACACGTAGATCTAATCATGGATATTCGGTAATTTGGTGTAAGACCAAGAGGCTAAACAAGCCATCGCCCAATTACCGAAGGCGACGAAACTTGGAAAAGGGCAACTTAAGATTTGAACTGACTGCCAAGCTGGCGACCGAAAATGAGGCTTAACGTATATATCGCACTAACGAAGATAGAGTCTGACAAAGCTAGTTGGGTGAGAAAGGACAGACACTGTAAAAGAATTCAAACATGGACTTTTTTATTAAGTCATAACTATATTAAAAGTATGCTAAATTGATGGTTGTTAATTTCAGATTCAGATACTTGTATTTGCTATTTGACAAGACATATTGACCATAGAAATATCCATAAATCAAATTTACATTAAAATTTTAAGGTTATCTTTAGTTATCTTTTTAACAGGCCTATACAATTCTGATTCGAGTTGTTCGAGCAACTAAAATTTTAAGGTAAGAGTCACCGGAGGTGACCATAGGAAAAGAGCAATTATTTGGTATTCTGTCTGACTTACTTTCACATTTACCAAATGAATATAGTTTGAATATAAAATAATGATGGAACCATGTATGTATATCACTCACCAGGTCTAATGAATTGATAGCTCATTAGTTATATTACCTGTTTTATTCTTATTAATTTGAACATCTATTTTATCAACGTTTTTAATCATACAGGTATTGAATCACAGTTGCCAGAACATCTAACTACAGGATTCAAAACTATGTTATTCAACGCTAAATTTAGTTCATGCGGCGCATGGACAAACGTCACTACAATCTCTTTTGATTTGTACCTCTCGTACAAGTGACTGTTGATATACTGTTATGTTGAATAAAGCGGTGGTAAAATAAGTATGGTAAATTTCATGTAATATGGCACTAAATACATATTGAAATATTATGTTATTTTACCGTTTACTATTATACTGAGTTTAACGCCATGTCAACACAATTCAGGTTATTCAACGGCGACCAGCTCACTTATCCTTGCTTTCCCGGATCTTAAACCAGTACTTATGTACTCTGCCACAAGGCCGACAACTTCTCCATTTGCCTTATTATGGAGGGAAGTTTACCAAATTGTCACATTTTCATGGAAGCACCATTTTACAACATGAAATCAACGAATTTGTTTCGTGGTACAATAAAATTATAAAACGGTTATCATCGCCTCTGTATTCTTATCATACATTGACCATTCAACTTTGCTTTCACCTTAAATGACAACACCATCAGCTTCATAATGATCACTTTGGAGTTTGATTATAACTTTTATCAGGTCAGTTGAGGTCACTGGTCAGTTTTGGCCACTGGTCAGTAGTGGTCAATCATCCTACTTGACTTTTTCACTTGGAGTCACGAGCGGCTCAATATTTGGGTCACGAGTACGGGAAGCCCTTCAAAGTTTGGATACGTGTATTCTTTCAATATTCTAGGGGTGTAACAATACGGTAAAACCCGTATTGCAATATATTGCAATACATATTGTTCTTTGCGCATACATGCATAGCATAAATTAATGCGCGTGCATCGTCTTAATTTTATCAATATTGTACATAGATATTTGTATTTTCATATGATATACACGTATTAAATGTTTGCATAAGTTAGAAAAAAGGTTTTGAATGGACTTTCAAAGATAATTATTCTCTCACTTAACGAAAAATATTTCAAGTTTCCGAACAGATATTTAGATTAATTCAAACATTGAAATTTCAGACTCTGATAAAAACAATTAGTATGGAACATAACTAGAAAAACCGGTTCAGAGAAAAACGAACCGGTTAAAAACCGTCAGAAATCGTATTGCAATATTAACCGGTATATCGGTTAACCGTTACACCCCTAGAATATTCGTAGCATCAAGTTGAATTGCTACTATGATATTGTTCTGGCTTATACATAAATCCAAATTACCAACTTTAATACGATGTTCAAGGCATTAGTGCACTAGAGAAACTTTGTCTGGCTATTTAACAGTAGAAGATTGAGATCTTGCTCAAATGCTCGCCAAAAAAAACTGCTAATGTCCAACTTGTTCAGCCCGGGGCTCATAGACATGTTTTGATATTTGAATAAAGAAACAAACACAAAAAAAAATAAAAAAATAAACACAATATTTAATTCAATGTAAACAGACACAACTATCAATTATACACAACATATACGTTAGGGTATGGAAAATTTAGAAAACATCATGTTATTTGAATATAGAATGTATAATTCAACATAGAATTCAATAAACTCACTATACAATCTCTTTTGTTTAACATAACAGCATATCGATACCGCAATAGGTATATTACATTTTTTGTCATCTAACATTCATTTTATCATCAATATTAATCATACATGTATTGAATCACAGTTGCAAGAACATCTAACTACAAGATTCAAAACTATAAAATTCAACTCTAAATTTAGTTCATACGAAGCATAAAAATCATTATCTTTATTGACCAATATCCGACATAATAAACTTACTTGAATTTTTCTAATGCTTTGTATGTACAAACTTTTAAAATATGAGATCTCCAAAAAATAATACGAATGAATTGTCTATATTTTATAAAGCTAAATGTCCTATGATATATTCTATATTTAAATAAAATTGAGAAAGAAACAAGATTTTTAAGTAAACTAAAAAATGCAAATGAGATGGATATATTTACATGAAAATATGTATTGTTCCATAAGAAGAGATTACAGTGTCACTGTGTAACATATTGAAATCAAAATTGAATTAATAAAATTTAGTTCCATCCTTCAATACCATAAGTGTCTTAAAATCAGAAGCTTTAAAGATAATCACATTGCTTAAAAGTATCTTTGGCTGTTGCCTTTTCTGATATATTTTAGACTCACTTTTAAGTATTCTTTTACTTTAGTTCAAGATTTTCATAGATTTACAAAATGTATTTGTTGGAGAAATTTAACAGTTCATTGTTCATTAAAGACATGTCTACCAAATGCTTACAGCAGTCAAAAGATGTTACTAAGCACAACGTTAGCATTGACTAGTTGTCTATTATTGCCAATTACCTTTTATTATTTTCATTATTATATTATATTTTATTGTTGTGTAGTATTTTCCACCATCGTACATACATGTATATGTTGAGTAAAATCCATATTTAAATGAAGCACAGTTTTCAGTTTCAAAAGTTATTTCCATCTATTGTTTAAAGCAGCACACATTTTCTACACAGCTTGTTTTAGCAGCACAAATTAGTTAACAGATGAATGTTTTCTCCAGAGTTCTCTCCTCTGTGCAAGGCAGTGCAAAGGTGATCCCAATGAGTTCTCTCCTCTTCATATGGTTTGGAAGTAAGAAGAGGTGTATCCGTTAATTGTACGGTAATCACGTGCGATTCCTGAAACGAAAAATAAACAAAACTGAGTTAGCATAGAGAAACACAAGATCTCTAAAATATGAGTAAACAGCCATCAGTATTCAGCAGTATCCTGAATGAAGAACACATGTAAAAATATACAAAAATACTATTTTGCTTGAATATGGAATATATCATTTAACATGAAATTCTTTATACTCGCAATACAGTTCTTTAGTTCAACACAATAGCATAACAACAGTTTTTATACATACATGTATAAGTAAAAGTACTAAAGGTTTACAGTCAACTCGTCAAACGTACGAATCGTCAAACTTAATTTAACGCACAACCATTAGACCAACTCGTCAAACTGATAATATAGAGTGAAAAAAATGTGTGAAAACTTAGGACAGTTATATAAATTATTTTTGATTGATTTAATACGATACTGTTATGGAAATGTCACTTTTTTCAGACAAATTATAATATTTTGATATTAAATCGTTGTTTTTTTTAATTAAAATAAATATTATTTTGTAAAGAAATAAAGTGTATTTATTATGCTATTTTAGTACTATATTGTGTGAGTATATTATATTTTTATATAAATTATTTTATTTTATTATGTTTAAAATAAAGAAAATGCAGTTATAAAGACTTTGATTGTAGTTAAGTGCAAAATAAATAAATAAATAAATTAATTCTCAAGTACTTTTCAGGTTTAAACAGTATATTTAAAAAGAGTTTTAGTTTGTTATCAGTGATTTATTAGTTCGAATCCCATATGACGATATGATAACATACGCTAGCTCTACTCGTCACCAAAGCTGATAGGTCAAAATGTAATACCATAGAATGAACAGTTTGTTACAAATGAGTTAAATGTTTGTTCTAATTCTAATTACCAAGCAACATTCTCGCTAAAATGCGTTTGTTAGTGAATGTGATGGAAGTGTAGCAGAGGCCGCTAGTTGATTAATATCAGAGTGATGGTTCGAATCCCACAAGATAGTATATGTGGTGCTATTTAACATATAATTAAATGTAACAGTATGATTTCACAATCTGAATTATTACTACCAATGGATAATCAGCATAATCAAATTGATAATTGCAATTTGTGAAAACTCTATTGATCTTCTTAATTTGTTTGTAATATAATATAACAGTGTAAACTAAACCTTTGTTCATAAATTTTTATATTATTATCTTAATAAAAATATTCACATATTACTAATGATAATACTATTAATACAAAAAGAATAGAATTAATTTAAGTACTTGATTTATTCAAATAACGCGAAAATATGAATGCCGCTATTTTTTATTATACGTCCATATTACTTGTAATATTAATACACAAAGAATATAATTATTTTCAACATGTTATTCATTATGTATAAAGAAAAACACAAAATATAATTTATCTAAACATTTTATTCAAAATAATTAACTAATGATTTATTTTACACATAAAATAAGATAACTACCCCCACCCCTCCTATGTATTTTTTCACTCTATATTATCAGTTTGACGAGTTGGTCTAATGGTTGTGCGTTAAATTAAGTTTGACGATTCGTACGTTTGACGAGTTGACTCGCATCCTCTGAATAACATTCTATTTCATATTATTTTGTCAATTTTGTATATGTCTAACCTTACTATTAGTTATGTATATGTTTGTCACATTATTTGTACCTAATATGTATGTTCACTTCAATATCATATCATAAATGTATAATTCTATGTCTATGTATAAATCACCAGAGGGTGGAAATAAAGAGTATGTATAATCAAATGGGAAAGTCTCCGATTGTTATAGTTTGTCTATTCAGGACATGAACAAAATTCACTTTCTTAGTTTGTTATCAAAGTTATTGGTCAATATAGACGATAGTGAAATTCGTCCTTGCGCATCATGAACTAAATTTAGGGTTAAATAACATAGTTTTGAATAATGTAGTTAGTTGTACTAGCAACTGTGGTTCAATACTTGCATTATTAATTGTGATGATAAAATGGACTTTTAAATAAAAATAGATAAGGTAATATTACAGATGAGCAATCGATATATT
Organism: Mactra quadrangularis; assembly: GCA_025267735.1. Taxonomy (NCBI): domain Eukaryota; kingdom Metazoa; phylum Mollusca; class Bivalvia; order Venerida; family Mactridae; genus Mactra; species Mactra quadrangularis. Next base: position 5,427,953 of record CM046298.1, read on the forward strand.
GAACAAAAGAGACTGTACAGCGAGTTTAGTGAATTCCATGTTACATGATACATTTCATATTCAAATAATATCGTTTTATAAGTTTTATACAGTGAGACAGGACATATAGTCAAGAACAATGGTGAAAAGTTTACCCTTAACTGCATTGAAAAGAATATTTTTAATACAAATATTTTGGGGACAAACTGAAAGGTGAACGAAATTTTAAAATAGTTTTTTATTGAACAGGATATTCTTTAAGTTGAGCATAAATAATTAGTTATTGCAGTTATGACTCAAATTAAGCGTAATTTTGGGACTTATAAATCGTTAAAAGCGCTTGCTTTTGCAATAATCAATTTGGCTCTTATAGTGGGACTTTACTGAATTTAATAGTGTATTCAACTGAATAATATTACAATGCATACAGTAACAATAGGTTTAAAGGTACTAGTTCACAGATTTGGTTAAGATCTTTTCTATATTTTCAAAATACCATTCATTTTCTGTAATTGTGTCAAATAACTAATTCTTAATATTTCAGGACAAACTGGCCAATAGATTGCTAGAAATAATTATACAAGAAAAGTCACAAAAATGCACTAAAATTGTTTATACCGTGACATACGGGGTAGAGTTTTGCTACTTGAAACGCCATCATTTGCAGGTGTATGTCCATTTGCACTAAAATTGCGATATTCAAATCACTAATTTGCTGCTTCAAAAATGTTTCCAAACAATTCTTATAGTTTCAGAGAAGGTTGATGTTTAAGTTAATCACAATTTAAGAACATGGATAAGTCAAAACTGTAACTTTCACTACACTCTGTCAAAAATAGATATCTTATTCGGTATTCTCAATAAAAATGTTGGTTTAAATATTATTTTATTGGTAGCCAAACAGTACATTTTTAGATGTAAAACCAAAAAGTCACTGATAAACTTTGAGCAATTTAAAACAATTTTGAAGTCTTATATTCTTAGTGAAAAATACTATGCTATCAACTCCGGAAAAATATCCCATTTTAATAAAACCTGGCACAGTTTTTCACAACTCTGGAACCCTCAACCGTCATGAATTATTCTCTGTTGTTTTGTTTAATGCTTTTATTCAGTCTTTCTTAATTATCTGCAACGCTTGGCTCCCAACCTAATATGGCATATTTTACATCTTGTGCCAGCACGAACCACCAACGACAAGTGCATGACCTACAGGTCGTATTCTAGGTCATGCGTGTTTTTGTACTTTAAACAATGGACTTGCCCGCTAAATAGGTGAATAAGCTGATGCATGAACAACAATTTACTGATTCAAACATACCACTTTGATTTTGAACATTTATTTCAGACAATGCATACACACATTGTAAATTAATATAATTATATGTTCATAAAGTAAGTGTATACTAACTAAATTATAAAATTATATAAATAAATCACCCCTAAATATTGGTGTGTAATTAAACTGGCTGTGTTTATATACGCAATGTTTACGTGGACGACCTGTACTTCATTATATAATTTATATATCAATAATAATGATTATAATACACAAAATAAGTCAAAAGCGGTAAACATATATTTTGTATTTGTTAAATTTATATAAGAATATATTCATACCAGGAATATATAGATATTACAAAATACATAAAGAAAATCTACTTAATACTTATTATTGACTCTTATGTGAATGTATATATGAATGTAAACCATTCTCCATTTTTACAGCTTTATACATAATATTATGAAATGTACTGTATTGTTCTTTGTGTATTATTGTTTGTATATGAAAAAATGAGAAATAAAAAATTACAAAAAAAATAATAATCACCAAGATACTCAGTCATTGAATTATTTGTATTAATTAAATTATCAAGTCGAAATTAATTATAAGATTATTAAGTTACTCAGTTATACAATTTTGTCACTTTTTCGAGATAATTAAACTATTTTGCTTACAGTAATTATAATATTAATTAATTGATGACAATTAAAAACTAATTTTCTAAGAAAATATGAAAAGCTCGCATTATTTTAATGCTAGAAAGAACACACCATTTCCTGTTTTTAAATGGATTCATTAAGATTAAACTCATACTTAAGCAATAAAATTAAAATAGCGTCTCACGTTGCTATTTATCTTCAAATTTAATTAAAAATTAATATCCATAATCCAATAAAAATACATTAAGAAAATGTCACTTGGCACAAAATACATAATCTAGATTACAATTTATAACTAGAAATCAACATTGCCACACAATTTTGTTTAGTGTAATGTTGTATTTTGGGCAATTGGTCTTAGTTTTCTTATATATGTATTATTAAGTAGTTTAATAATTTATATATTGTATCATTTTTAAACTTTACATCAACATAACAACACAAATTTGTATACTGTAATGTTGTATTTGTGGCCAGTTGCCCTAATTTTCCTTAATAATTATTATGAATTACATGTAGATCAGTAATTTCATATTTTATCCAGATCTATTACTATACGCTTACATATCCACACAATTTTGTATATTGTATTGCTGTATTTTGGGCCGATGGCCTTGATTTTCTTGAATAAAATTTGTCTTGTCTTGTTACATGTTTGTAAGTACATGTATTTGAATACAGAGTTTCAGAGTTAATTCATTTTAAGGTAGATTACGAGATATGACCTATGCAGAGAATCAAAACTGACCAATGGACATAGCATCAATCTCGTACCCCAGAGTCTAGTATGATTCTCGATTTGAGAATCTTGATAACCTCGGGGTACAAGAATGACAAAACATATGCTATAAAATTAATAAACAAATAGAGTTGATTGGAAGAATTAATATATAAAACATAAATATTAACAAAACAAATTTGAAAATGTAATTGATAATTGTATATATGAATGATTTCATGTTTCATACATAAGTATGAATAGATGCAGTTATAAATAATGTGCTAAGTACCTGTACACTGCCCTCTAAAAGTTTCTTCACACATTCACAATTTACATTTTACTTTATAAAATATCAAGAAGCTGTAAAAAGCAGTTCATTGGAAATACATTTTTTAATTTTGCTTTTTAAAATCAATACATTTTTCTTCTGGATATAAAATTACAAAATATCTCAAACTTAGCATTGTTCAATGAGATACATTGACTATAGTTTTGGAGGCTGATAGATAACTTTTTCTGCATCTCATCTCAAAAAAACAAAATGTACCATTAAAAATTGTCTCCATTGCATGACTAACGTATAAAACAAACAATGAAAATAATGATTTTTCGAACTTGAACATGGGAGTAATAGCGACTCAATTAATTGAACTGTGATGGAACTTTTGGGGAGCAGCGTATGTATTTTCTGTAATATTTGTTTTGAATACCATGTATATTAATAAAGATATTTGTGTTTACTATGCATTTGGTCAACTTGTTTATGTAAATTATGCACATTATCATTAGTTTTATGAAGTGTCAATTTTGTATATGGTATTTGCCGCTTGGACTAACGGCCTTCCGGTATTTATTTAAATAAACTTTGAAACTTATATTCAGTTCTAAACAAAGAGGGATGCGTCCATCCCATCCGAACGATTTTAGAAACATCGACTAATCTCATTTTTAATATTTCTAATCAAATAAATATTTCGAAATACATTTGTAAATACATAAAATTCTTTTGAAACCAATCCCAACATGGTCTGGATTCGACGCTTTGATTAATCCCTAAACGTAAATTCGCGCAGCCGTTTATCAAGTGTTCTAAAACAATAAAGCATAGAAAAAACGTGGACAAAGTAGCGAAAAAATGCACTAACCTCCATTGTACTAATTCCGAACGATCTAAACAATTTTTCCGCAGAAATTGTTACTTTTAATAAATTATATTGAAGCACTGCTAGTATGCAGAACACTTACGTTACTCACACAATTATCAATCGTGAGTAACGGCTATCGCACTTTTCAAATAAAAATGGGATGGAAGATTGGTTTCCCGACCAGGAATGGTAAAAGCTCGAATATGATTGGTTAAAAAATTAATGACATAAAACGGTATCCCATGAGCCCGCGCGGAGATTGGTTTCGCTTCAATGTAACTCAGTTAAAATTCCGAGTAAAATAAAATATTATACGAAGAATTGTTTATTTTATCTTTTTTACTTAGATAATAAACCTGAACTCCTGACTCAATTAGTAGCTGTACATACGGGTACCTAAACACAAAATAAAATTTGCAACAATACATGGGACGTGCAATGTACATTTGAAAAGACAGCTCGATCATATGCAAATTATATATAGAGCTTATTTCATAACTTAAATAACTATATAGCACAAGTATTGCCCTGCAAGTTTGCAACTAAAATCGAAAGTTGAATATTAATTAAAATTTAGAAATGGGACATTAATACATAAGAATTAAAATTTTGGACAAAATCCTGCAGTTCTTTGATTATTTTGTTATAAGAAATCATATGAAAACATAAGATTTGAAGTTATAACATTTTGAATTTATTCAATGGCCTTGTTTGAGCCTGACCTATTTTCAAGATAATCAATTCTCTTCCGCTTCCATTAGAGTCAGGTTTTCTTGTCAGAAATTCATCCGAAAATTACGAAAGTTTCAGATAAAGCAAGAAATACTTGCGGTTTTGCAGCTTACCTGAATTGTACGGGGTTTTCCACAGCGGGTATTCCCCTTATAAGTTAACTGCACATTCACGGCAGACATTTTATCCGGGATATCGGACCGAACAGATATTATTTATAATCGCCCGGTTTATATACATGTTTTAGAGGTCCACGACAGGTGTAAAATCAATTTTTTACTTAAACTGAAAAATATCTATATGAATCTTTTATTTCTGGTAATTTTGACTTTTATTTTATTTTCATAATTGAAACTAAAGCAATTCGGTCTTGTAATTCGACCTTTAGCCACAACCGACTCGCGTCGTGATCGATCAAGTGCGTTTTCATGTTAAAGCGCTCAAAACGTTTGGATTTGGGGTGGTTTTTTTTTCAATCAAGTTTAAGGATAATAAATCTAAGATCAAAATCGCTTGTTATTCTTTTCTTAACATGCAATTTACTGTTCAAGAATGTCATTTTAGCCAATTTTTTTGTTTGAAAATGTACAAAACAAAATAAAGTAAATGAACTATATGCATCCATGACATCCACGCATAGGACGCAATTTACTTGAACTTGGACAGCCCATCTTATAAGCCTTGAAATCCAATGTACGAAGCCATAAAACACATGGCGAAAATATGCACGCTATTTAGCTGTGGTTTTGCATTAGAATCAATTGTTATGTGCGCCATCGTTTTAAAATTATTCTTTTTCATATATTATAGAAAGTAACGCACCGACTTCAGTTTCAGCGTAGATTTTACCTACCCAAATCAACCATGAAGTCACTCACTTACCTCGGATTGTTCATGCACATATCAAGTCCAGTAGAAGTCACACACTATACTCGTACATACGGATGATTCATGATTTCCGACCATTCTCGTATTCAGAGTCAGAGGCTATCAGGATTCTCTATACAAGTACTAGTTAGATCGACTATCTTGATAAACTCTGATAACGAGAATGTTCCCGACAAGCTCAGGGGGATTGTAGTCCAAATATCACATAAAGTCACATCAGATGGGATGGTCTAGAATCATGATACATGTATATAGTATAGCGGGAGCGTACAGTAAGATTTAATGAGAGTATTCACTTCTGTGCAACCCACCTGGTTAGACCAGTCGGTATTCCTTCTGACTAGTAATCCAGGGTTCGTGATTTCGATTTACGGGCGGGTTCTTCTTACCTTCAAGGAGTTTGATCAGGTCATAAAATATTTCTATGACTATTCTACTGTCTGCCTCTGTTTCAAACAATGGCGGATCTAGCGGGGTGAGGGTCAGGGGTCCGAACCCCTCTAGAATTTCCAAAATGTACCTGTCTATTAGTGTTTTTCTTGACTTAAGTCATTTTTAAGTAGCATGAAGCAAATTTTTTCGGTGCTTAACATAGATTTAATGGTCATGTAGATTTTATTATTTATATGTTGCATTATTCTGCAAAATGTGCATAATGTGGATATGGTTCGAAAGTTTGGACCCCCACCCTAGAAAAAAATCCTAGATCCGCCCCTGTCAAATACGATAGTTGTCAGCTACTGGCGAGAAAATAAGTGCTTATAGTACTAGGCTAAAATCTTGGGTCCAGAGATCTATGCCTGTTCTTGGATCGCAAGAAATTGTGTGTGTATATGTGTATGGCAAATAGGTCATTCTCGTACCCATGCAGAGGTCATCAAGATTCTCGATCGAGAACCTTGTTATGATAGCCTCTGGGTACGATAATGCAAATAGGTGAGCCATTAGATCATTTCTTTTTTCAAGAAATTCAGAGGTTTTGATTTTATAGTGTTGAAGTGGAAAGTATACATAGAGTTATCTCGCTTTGTCTATGAAAAAGTAACATAATTATGCACAACTGGCTACTCAGCATAGTTTTTTTTGAAAGTTTTGTCTTTAATTTTAATCATGCGAATTAAATTTTCAATGACACTATATAGGGCTACGTGCAATCATAAAATAACTATTACATTGAAACTGTAAGCTTAACTTCAGTGGACACGTGTTTAAAGAAAGAAATTCTCTTTGTAATAAGTATATCGTCTCCAAATAACGTTTAGCGGGATTCTTTCTTTTGTTAAAAACTACAAACTGTATTAAACTATATGTTTGCGGTTTTTTCTAGATGTTAGGACTGGTAATCATTGGATAGCCAGCTCCGCGTTGGTTCGGATCCCGTTGTTTCCATGAGTAAGAACTTTTTTCCTACTAGCTCAGTAGGCCTACTGGTGGACCAGGAAACACAATTGAAAGTGATTAATCTCAGTTGTAAGAACTTGTTTCACAATCGAGCTATAAAAAGTTATTGTAAACTATAGATGTTTGGTAAATTGCTTGATAATAGCACTAATTTTCAATTTATATATTATAGAGAAACTCTTATCATGACGTTTCTGCATAAGTGAGGGCCCTGGTATTGATGTTAAGCCTCTTGGTTCAACCTACTTGTCTTTCTTGAATATGAAATCACGTGTAATTACATGTACAATGCAATTGCAATTTAGTATATTTCTTAACTTAATCAACAGATTGTATTAAGAATACAGATGCGTATTAGATGCGCGATAGTGATACACAGCTTGCACTGGTACAGCAATTAAATTTTCTGAAAAGAAAAATTAAATGGTAATGAAGACAAAACAGTTCCTATCATACGTCGTGTACGTGTTCGATCTTTCAGGAAATCCACCGTCAATATTGAGGCAGGTCTAGCAAGAGATCACCAGGGGTGATATAACTAAACATGAACATGATGAAATTAAATTTTTCCTACCAGGCTAGCTCAGTCGGTAGCACGTAAGTTTACTGATAGAGGGCCGTTAGGCGGGGCATACATTCGTTGAGCATGGTCATGAATTCATTTTCGAGGAGCTTGGTCATGAATTCATATCTACGGCCATTTTTCTTCCTACCACTGATTCTAAATATCGTTGGGTAGTTGTCAGACCGCCGTGACGTGACCCATACAATGTGTTGTTACGGCGATAAACCAAACCGAAACAGAGATATACAGACCTGATTGAACGAACCGAAAATCTTCACCAATCTCAGTTGAAACTTCTAAAGTTAAGCTCACTAATCCTGACTCAGCATAATTAGTATTACTAATGTTAACAAGAGCGCATCAAGCGGGGTCACGCTGTGTAAGTTTGGGGCTAACTAATATACTATAAAAATTAAAATGAATAAATATTGCAACGTTTGATTTAACCCATGTTGAAGAAACGTTTTCACTTAAAAATCTGGATCTATCTTGAGTTCGGACTTGCCCAGGCTGATGCAAATTGACTTGAGACAATGAATACAAATAAACATCATCTAAATTCATTAAATCCATTAGATGAAGGGTAGTTACCGAAGCACGTAATGCATTGAACAATCTCTGGTCAATTTCCACAAGCTGTACATCAAGAGTTCCCTTGGTTTTTTTTCATCTTGATTGTTCAGCAGACATCTGAAGTTTTTTAAGTAAAACAAACTAGCTTCATAAAAATACTGGTTTAATGTATCTCGATCCAATTTTCGTTCAGCTTATGCTGACTTTTAGAAAGTGGCTAACTGTTTTCAGTGACTCTCCACAAGTTTAAGATAGCGAATGGTGCATTTCGCTGACCAGCAATCATTTATATTTTATTTATGTATTATATCCCATGACGCGCCTCATATTTTACACAAGTATAGTCACATGACTACATTCAGTGACATTGACCTTCGAGGTATATAGAACAATTCAGAACATACAAGCGAAACATGGCGTCCAGAAGTACATTTCGACTCTTCCAAAATCTTCGACGAGGCTGCATTGGTGAGTACATGACTTTTGACAGCTCTTCCTTTCAATACAGGCAGTTTCATTCTATAATTTGCGCTAATTTGTAGTGTATGTCAGTTTAAACTAACTTTACAAATCGAACTCAAAGATTCATATAGTAGCGAAAACAGTATACGTTAAAGTAGCGAGTTTTTTATGTTCTCGTTCAATGAGATATGCATCGAGTCACGATACTTGAAATTAATAACACCTGAATGAAACTATTCTATGTTGAATAATTTACATATATGCTTGTTTATAGTTGATATCAAATTATAAAATCATTAAATAATTTGTTAACAAGCTTGAGTATTGTCAAACCGGATTTAACAAAATATGACATGAACAAGGGGGTGGGGATCTAATCTTGCGAGTTTAGTACATACATGTATATTTTATGATTATGTGGTTTTGTATCCTGTTATCTCCTCAAACGTCATAGATTGTCTCACGCCAAAATACTCCCTTTAATCTAGTCTAAGGTTTTCAGCGGCTGACGTACATTGATAATTTGGGCCTACTAAATTAATGGCAAGTTATGCGTACTCCCGAAGTTCCGAGTGAATCTTTGATCGGTTTAACCCTCTAAGTTTAATTTTACATACTTCATTTTGTTAATCTTACGTGACAGTCTTAAGCATTTATCTCTATTTTACACACTTCATAAGTAATTTTGCACCGCATTCCTTTACTCTTCGACATTTTTGTCGTCTGTCATACACCTTTCAATATTTGCATAAACTCAAAAGCTTTTACTTTACAGTCGCTGTGGTGAATTTATGACAGTAGGTCCTAAATTATGTGATAAGATAATCTTAGTCTAAAATAAGAGTTTTCAGTCAAAATTTATATGTACATTGTAAGTTAGACTTAAAGCTGGTTCATATTGACCTGCAACTTAGGAATACATATATAATTTATGCATAAATGTACATTTGCATCCATATTATGTATACATTTATGCATGTAGATTAATAGGCCACCAGCCTAATATCTTGAAACTGAACTGTATTTACATGCATTAATTAAATAAATTGAAGTGTAGTTTCCGTAGCATTATTTGACTGTTTTATACCAAAATATATACATGTATATGCATATATGCACATTCTACATCAATGGTTTAATGTTGTTTTTTTTTTAAATTTTATAGAACTGTCAATGGCAACCCCACTCACTGTATTAGTTCTGTACTAAAGATCGATTTAAATCAGTGAGTTCGGATCAATGTATGCACTAACAGTTGAATACAATTTAACAGTATATTTATTATTTTTTACGTCTACACGCGAACCCCACGTATGTAAGGTCCTTGAAATACTACTGTGAATAATAAATGACCCATTCAGTCAAGGGCTTCTATACAATTATGTGGATCCTTAATTGTGTTCATGGTGTTGAAAATATATCGTACATTTAAGAAATATTCATTGAGTTCTGCTTAATTTAATATTGTAGTTTAGCTCAGTGTGACCTACATTTCGAACATGGTTATATAAGCATTAAATTTTGCATTCGTCATCAGACTCTAAGCTATGGGTATCATGTGTCATGTATGTATATGGATTCTTTGTTAAATTTAATCTGGGCTCCTTAAAAGTTTTTTATGGTATACTGATAGTGAGCTTTCAAAACAGAAAATGCTGCATATGAACTTCTTTCAATAGTAAACCAATTGTGCATAACGAAACTGATGATAAATATCAACACATTGTCATATTTTATTTTTATAGGATTATTTATACATATTGATGTGTCAGCACAAAACTACTCGAACTACAAAACAAAATAATGAAGGATTTATACTTGTTTTGCATTGATTCATCGATATGGGCCTGATATAAATAAAAACGATTTTCTATAATAAACTATTTATTGAATGGTATTTTTATCGTTTTACGGCCATTTGTGTTAAAAAAAATGGGTACAATTTAAACTCGACTATGTCCGTATATTTCCGTACAATAGACGACGAGGTCATCCGAGTACTCATGTACCTAATAACAATGTATATTTTATACAACGAGTCATTCATGTGTAAAATACAAGTTGTTGAACAAGTCTTATTTCATGTTTCATTTAAACATAGTACATTATACATATATTTCATTTCATGTTCGAAACATCCGGTGTACATGTAGTATGAACTGGTTCGTTACTGTCGCGTTTTATTTTAAATGCATACAGCTACTCCATAAGGAAATGCTATTGAAAAAGCCTGTAAATAAATCTAGCACTGAACGAAGCTCTAATGTAACTCAATTAGAAGAAATGTAAGTTACTGTAGTGTTTCGTTCAGCCCTCGAAATATTGCCTTTTACATCTTAAAAGCTTGAATTAAATCGTGTAATCATTACGATACGTCTGAAATCTCTTGATTACCAGAAAGGTTATTTGATATTTAAAAACCCGCCTCCGACGTCAAGTGGTTTATTTTTCTGATTGCAAATATGACGAGTAATTCGACCTTGTCAAATATCAGAACATGCAATTGTCATTATGTGCATGATTATGTAAAATAGACAAAAGAAATGCACATATTGAAATAACTACACCTGTATTTATAGATACAGTTCATTATTTATAAATAATGAATGTGTTTTTGAAACTTGTTCGTGGCTGCATACTACAATAGTCACGTTCACATTTGGACTTAGGCGACAAAAGCAATGATAACCAAGCTATTGATAGTGGTCCCTTGATTTTATACTGTAAACTCTGATTTAGCCTATTGAGTATGTCAATTAGCATGATGAACAAACGCAGTCATGCATTATCCTACGATAAAAATATGGTCTACTCATCGTGGTCAAAGACTAGTTACATCATCTATGTATGTATGAAATGATGGCCTATACTATCTAATGATATATTCTGCGACGTGACCATACTGCATACTCGTGAATTAATACTTACAAGTCTAATTAGTACCTATATTTTAGTTCATGACTCAATAACCAACGTGGTTTTCAATCTAGCTCAACTCTAATTTTTCATGCAAGATATTCTAGACTAAAGCAGAATTTTGAGATTTTTTTTTCATCTAAGAGGAAAACGATTTATTAATAATTTAGATACATACAATTTTTAATAACACCCTAGCTGACGATATTTTAAACATCATGATGACAATTTAAATACACAGCCTCATTTTCAAATTTGTAACAAACATCATTCTGATTATTAAACCGTACTCTGAGAATAGATTTCAATTAAATATAAAATTTCAGACAACTTGCTTTGGTATTATATTTTGGGCTTATATAAGTTTAAGCAAAGCTGTCAACCGAATAAATAGTTTCCGCGGTTGTAGAATAGATTAGTTCAAGGTTAGTGACCTCACATAAATGGTTACATAAAATCTCCATCCGGGTATCTGACCTCGTTTTATTTGAACCATAAAAATATACGTCTTTAGGTTAACTCGGTACTGTTACATGTATCATGCAAGATTTTATACTTACTTGGTAGGTGTTCACTTGAACCATGTTTGAATTCTTTCTTCGTGAAACAAACGTCGAAAGTTTCCTTGAAACTGAGGTATGTCCATAACTGATATGACGTCATGTTCTCGTCATTTCAATTCGGAAGTACTCGGCTCGTTTCGTCAAACGTCTATTTGTTGCTCTGCAACTAATAGATGTGTTGATATTTCCTTGCAATCACGTGTTAGTTGGCTAGCGTAGGCCTATAGCTAAGCTCTGATTGAGTGAAAAATATTGTTTTCATTGGAAATTGTTTATTCCTTTTAGACTATTCACTGTAAATACTTGGTCCTTCACTGAATTGAATGTCTCATGCTCGTTTACACACATTGATGGCATAAATCACCAATCAAGTTTTTTGCAGAACTGATCTATGCAAGCTGTAAATGCCTGCACAGTGTTTTTCTGCTCATCCAACCTTGCCTGCAGTGTGCAGTGATATATCGAGCTCATTGTAAGAACTTTCCCTCTAACTTCTAGCCACTTTAAAAATCCATTAACAAATCGTCAATTGTTATTTATTAGTAACGAAAATCTCGAGTTATGCACAAATGATAAATTCTTTTCGTTTACAAACTTATTACTGTACATAACCAAGAGTTGACTTTTCAAAAATCGATTTTTCAGCCCCAAGTAGGCAGATTGCCACGAAAACTGGATACACTAAGTCAGCTGCACCTGTGGTGTTGGGAACCTTAGTGGCTGGAGTCGGTGGTTATGGTTTATACAAATACACTAGAAAGGAAGATGTTACTGCTATTTTGGAATCTGTGACGTCAGCACCAAAAGTTTCAGCTGCATCGACACCATCTAGCCAGCCTTCTGTAAGTAAAAATATAAAGGGGTGTAACTGTGACAACCCTTATTAAAAGGGAAGTTACTCTATTTGGAATTATATAAATTTCGTCTAGAGTTTTCGTTCTTGGTGTTATTGATTGGAAGGGAAAAATATTGGTGATATTAAATTGATATAGTAGTATTAAACATAGCTAGCTCTCTTTGATTTGAAATAAGCTTTTAGCATCTAGGGTAGTTTTTCTAATGCAGATGAAATATTGTGCTGTCTTCTGTTTGCAATCTATAAAATAGCAACATAAAAACAATAATGAAACTGCAATTATCTTACCTCTTTACTTCCTGTATTTCAGGTGTTTTCTCAAGGCAAGAACCATGCTCTCTATTTATGGATTGAACTTGAACCAACAGCAAATGCTAAAGAGGTTGTCAAGGCCACCAAGTCCTTACAGAAGATGGTTGATCAAATCACAGACCCTAGTATGAGAGATGAGGAGGATGAAATATGGGCTGGTGTTGGTTTTAGCCCTAACTTCTTTAAACAGGTATGGGATAATGTGGGTTTTTAGCCCTTACTCTTTTAAACAGGTATAGGCTGATTGTAATTTTAGTTTGACTATTCAGAGAGTAGTGTGGCTATCCTTAATACCTGTGTGTCATCATCTTTGTTAGCGTAACAATTTTTATAAGTTTTTAGGTGTTACATTTTTATATCTTTGCAACTTCTGAAGGGATTCACTTTAAACTTCACGCATGTTTACGGCATAAGCCTAGTTTTTGGTGAGCAAATACTTAGTTGCATTACTCTAGCATGTTTTTTACGTGAATTATGACCCTTTTATACTTAGAAATTTCTTGTTGTAGAATTTTGAGGCAGTATCATATCTTTGCAATTTGAGAAGGGATTCACTCAAAGTGTCACACATGTCTACAGCATTACTTTTGGTAGACAATTACCAAGTTGCATAACTCTAGCATGAATTTTGACTGAATCATGTCCCTTTATTCTTAAAAGTTCTGAGTTAGAAGTTTCACTTTAAATCTTATACTACATTCAATAAAACAACTTACATTAGATTTCAATTATCTCAATGACATCTATATACACTTTACTTATATTTTTACTATTTAAGGTTGGTGGCTCACCAAAACAAGACTACACATATGCTCATAGAAGAGGTAATCTTGGAGAGATGCCAAGTTCTCGTAAGTATTGAAGAATGATTTTTATTAGACGTTCACGTATATAAAGAGTTTTAGATAAAAAATCCCAATTATATCTACCTCAAAACTTTCTAAATTTTCTGAATATATTTCGAGACTAGAGAAATACCTGATATATTTTGCTACAAAGTTAATATTTTGATTTAACTCTACTAATAAGCTTAACTGATAACTGACTACAAAACCAGCGGTATAGGGTTCAACTTCAAGGGAGAGGGAAACCTACGCACTTTTATGGAGTTTGATCTTCAAATACTATTGTCATATTATTTATATTTTCATTATGTGTTTATTTTTATAGTTCATACTAATTTTATCGAGTCTACTTTCTGGTCCATCAGTATTGAACTAGTAGGATAAAAAAATTTCCTCAAAGAAACAAGGTGATTTTTTATGTGGCAAGAACCAATGTAAAGCTGGCTATCTAATGACTATCAGTCTAACAGTGGAACTACTTGACCATGGCTGTTATATATTTTTTATTGCACATCACTGAAGTAAATGAAGTAACTCACACATATGCTGAACTAAACAAACATGTGTATTTACTATTATTATATATCTATTTAATCTAACCAACCAACGATCTGCATTTGACCCACGTGACCGTCCAATATATTCCCGTATTGGATCCAAAAAATATACATTGTATATTATTTTCGTATTGGACGGTTGGGTACATGTGCACTAAACTATGCTAGTCTGCTTTGTTGGAGATGATGGTGATGATGATTTTTTCAAAGTAAATTAATGATATACATATAATAAAAAGGTTATTATACATTTTACTGTTCAATACGGAATATATTTGGACTCGAACACAGTTTGAAAAGTCATATTAAACTCGCCTATCGGCTCGTCCAATATGACTGTTCAAGCTGTGTACTCATCCAAATATATTTCCGTATTGTACAGTAAAATGAATAATAACCTATAATTATTGTACACTGTCTTGCTAGTTTGTTCATGAAACCTCTATGCCATAAAGTTTAAATATTGTCATTTATATTTACAGCTGGTGATGTATTTATTCATGCTAAATGTAATACACCAAGCAAGTTGTTTGAATTAGCACAAGCTGTATTGGCAGCTTTACCTAAAGGCAGTGTTAAGGATTTTGAGGACATCTACAGTTTTGTTTACAGGAATGGCAGAGATTTGTCTGGATTTATTGATGGTAACTTTTCTTTATTTTTAAATATTTGGGTTCTTTTAAGTTGTTTTTCTCCATTTTGTAATCATTGGGTTCAACTTTTCTTTTCTTTCAATTCTTTGGGTTACTATGTATGACAACATTTTAGACATTCGAACATTAGAATGGCCCTTTTAATTTAACTATTTAAGCATCTTAAGAAACATTTAAATAGTGTCGAAGTATGAAAAGTATGTATGACATCTCCATGTGGTTAATTGACTTAATGCTATCTCTTGTGGGTGCTAGGAGTTGTTGCTTATGCAGGGCTGGCGAAATCTTAAAATTGTTTACTTGTTTGTTCTTGCCAACTGGTGATGTTACTTGTCCGTATGAACATTATAGAATAAAATTATTGAAAAATCCACTTGTTCGTACTTGCCTTGTGACAACACGGGCAATACTGACGATGATATCACCGCCCCTGGTATGATTAAGTTATGTAGCTCCATGCAGATCTTGGGCAAGTTGCTTGAGCATATTGCTACCTTATGTTTTGCTCCTGGTACCCTTGATTTAATATGTATTCCTTTTGGTGTATGAAGGGTACCAGTGCAAAAAGCACTAACTAGAGATATCCCTACGAAAATTGCCCTATGTTTAAATTCACTATGTTTACTCAAACAACCTAAATTATAAATGATATTAGGAAATTCATTGTTTTCTATATAGGTACAGAAAATGCTGCTGATGAGGACAGTAGACAAAATATTGCTGTACAAAAAGATACTGGTGGAAGCTATGTCGTATGTACTACATGTATATTGTACCTGCATTACTGTATCAGTCTATGAATTTAGCCGAAGGACCTTGGACCAAGTCTGTAAAAATTGCTATTGGTCCAGTGACTTTAAGAACATGAGTGGTCCAGTGGTGTAACTTTTGCTACCACAATTTACTTTAATTTTATAACCATATAATTTACAGTAAAGTTCCGCTATTAAGACCAGCAATTTCGATGGTCTTAATAACAAATCAGTCTTAATTTAGAGACCCTTTTGTTCACAAATTAGGCATTTGGGTCTTAATAATTGTCAAAATTCACATAATTTTGAAATAATAAAGTGGTCTTAATAGCCGAACTTTACTGTATAAGATATTTTATTTTTGAATAAAAATTTTCTATAGTTTTCTGTGTTTATATTGTTTTAATTTTAAGTTATGCTAAATAATTAAAATGGAAAATTTATAAGATTTTATTGGTCCAGAAAACTTTCATTCGGTCAGTAAAAGCTTCCATTTTACTCGACCTAATGTCCAGTGCTGATGTTTGTTGTGAAGATTGCTGTATGTTGTTGAATTATAGTTTAATTTGTTTTCAGATTACTCAAAAATGGATTCATAATATGCAAGTTATCAACAATGAGAAAGGTAAGTTGATTTTGAATGAAGTTATCTCCCTTGACATCATTACCTCCCTTTTATATATGAATAGAGTTTTTATAAAATGCATCATAACTGACGAGTCAGGTCCTTGTAACTTCACTTTTTGGAGCATTCTCGTACCCCAAATCAAGATTCTCGAAAAGCTAGTATCTAGAATCCTACTAGACTCTGGGTACGAGAATGTTTTTGGAGTTGGAGTTACAAGGTTTTTACTTGACAACGACTGTATGCTTTAATTAATACAATTTCAAGACCTAACTCTTTAGGATTTTATGCCACCTTTGACTCTTCCGCACAAATTATTGTCTCCCAGAGTAAATACTAGTAACCAAGCACTCAATCAACTTGAATTAGGATTTTATATGTTTTAGAATAAATGTTATTTAAAACCTAAAAATGTTCTTAAAATTCTAATGTTAAAATTGATTTATAGACAATTCTTGATGGCCAATATATATTGTTTGCATAGATCTGTATGATAGTAGTATATACCTAAATATGAAACAAGTTGTTGTTTGATTTTATTCATTTGTCAGTGGTGCGTATGCTTGATCCTGCTGATTTAAATACTTGCTTGTTTTTTATGAAAATGGATATACCTATTCATATACAGGGACTATAGAAAAAATATTTAGTATTTGAATAAGCTGAGTTAATGTATGCACCACTGACAATTGAATGAAATATATTTAATTTACCAATGGCTAAGCCAGGAAAGTACTATCATCATCAATCTCTGTAAACAGATGTATCCTATATCTATATCCTATAGAGCGCTGTAGTACAGGATCTCTAAGGTTCACTAGAAAGGTCAGGACGAGATGACCTTTGTGTTAACCAATCAATGCTAAGCTTTCATCTAGACAAAACACTATTAATAGCATTTTGATTTTGTAATTTCTATGTCTAGACCAAGGTTTGTTAGCTAAATTAACAACGGTATTATTCACAGTCTGTGATTGAATGGCTCATTTCAAATTGCGTGACGAAGACGATGTAAACAAGTTACTGAACAGAATGATTGCATCATGAATATTATAATGAAAAAAGGTTACCTGAACGAAACACTCAGATCTAATTTAGCGAGTAGGCGAGCAGAAATTTTGATCGGGTTTTAATTAGATTGTATTATCATATACATGTACAGTGTATAATTTATATTTATATGTAGAAAGAACACAAGAAGGATGGGTTGGTAGAGCTAAATCAGATAGTACAGAAATCAGTCGTAAATCTATCACATCACATGTTGCAAGAATGACTGGAGGTAAACATTTCTTATTGTTATAGTTATATCTCACTTAGCTTAGACTATGGTCAGTCTTGATATATGAAGTTATTCATAAAATAATGATATAGTCCAACAATATTAACTTGAGCTTAACCTTTATGCTAGAATATATTAAACTCTGTATTTACTGTCTTTTTTGTTTTGGTTTGTAAATCGCACTTTATTGGAAACTTTCGGCATGTATTAAACCATTAAATTTTGTTTTCATACAAATAATACTTTAAAACTGTCCCACAACATTGTGGACTTGCGTTTGTGTGTAATTGAAGTGTGTAATTATTATAATAAGATAGTTTAAGCTCAGGTTAATATTGTCGCACTATAATAATAAGAAAGATTTTATTTAATGAGGCTACACATCATGATAAATCCATTCTTTCATGTGGACCTCTGGCAAAACATGTACAAGTTACTTACAATTTTTACATAGAGAAATACTGTACCTACAATGAATTTACAAATTGAAAGAAAAAGTAAAATGATACAAAGGCATACAAGTTTGAACTAAAAACATGAAAATAAGATAATGAGTTAATATTTCTAGTGGACAAAGACCATTTAACAATTAGTGAAATTTCCATCTATACAAAAAGTTGATCTTCATATTCTTATTAATGGTTGGCCAACCAAAAGTTAATCTGCTTTCAGAAGTGGAATTCAATGATATGTAAATACATTTATATGCTAAAGCAAATGACATATTTACTTGTAATCCACTTATTCCATCACTCTTGGTAATCATTCAACAATTTTCATTTTATAATGAGAGATTAAAGTCAACTAAATTCAACTTAAATGTTGAAAATAGGCAAACCTGGTAAAAAAGTTTAATTTATCAAAATCAACAAAATGATTCTAAATAATCTTTAAAATATCTTAATTTTCAGGAAATGGTTTCCAACAGAAGAAACCATTTGAGATCGTAAGACAATCAATGCCTTTCGGTACATTGAAAGACGGAGCTGGCCTTTTCTTCATTGGTTACTCTGCCTCTCCTGACAACCTTAATTTTATGTTGGACAATATGGTTGGTGCCGGCAAAGATGGCCCACACTGCGATGATATCATGAGGCTTACCAAAAACGTCAAAGGAACTTACTGGTACTTCCCTGGTGCAGAAGAATTAAACAAGCTTGGTTAAAACAGCTTTAGAGTAAAAGTATACATGTTAGAAAAGATGAACTCTGATAATTAAATGAATGAAATTTAGAGTTAAATCATGATGAACTGTACATGTATGGTCTGTGCAACTTGGCTTGAGACAAGATTTATGCATTATGCACTTAAGTAGCATATTTGTGGCTACTTTTTATTTAATGGTCAGTGGCACAAATATTGACCCTGCTGATTTAAATACACACAACAGTACTTTGGTAATTTTAATTGATAAAGACAATTATTCATGCATGTATATGTATGTGTTATATTAAGCATTTATTAAGTATTTTAATCACAGGGGTTAATGTATGTGCCGCTGACAGTTGAATAAAATTTAAAAATAACTTCTTAACTGTGTATAAATGGTATTTTAATTGTTTTTTCTTGTCTCATGCTAATGTGTACAAACTATACTTGACCTGTTCATTGTGCTTATTGAAATATTTTCTTTAATACAATCTTTTGTTTTCGATTTGTTATTGTATTGATAAAGTATTTCATAGCTTTTCTATTGTTCTTCGTATGTTGTTAGTTAACTTCATTAACAGTTTAAAACTTAAAATGTTGCTAGTAATATAAATTTACATACTTTCTTTATGACTGCACTATTTGCTGTAATGTTCCTTTTTTTAATCATGTCATTCTATAGTTATTGAAGCCAGGGGTGATAAAGTTCAATCAATATTCAGATCTTTGGTTTTTAGGGGTCTTGGGCCTTAAGGGGATTAAGGATTATAACTCACTTGAGGACTTTCTCATTTTTTCAATTTTCATGAAACTTGGCCCATGTACTGGATATTTATCTGTCACCAAATATAGGCTTATGTCTGGATTGAGGTTGTTACCGATATCACCCGTGTAACCGATTCAGTACAGTGTAAGTTGTATCTCATTAAGTACACCTGTTATCACTCAAACTTTATCAAATCCACATACTTTAGTATACTCTTAATACATGTATAGATATATTGTATAGTGAGTGACCTTGACCTTTGGTTCAACTTTCACTTATGTTCAAATTTTATTTAACTAGTGTATTTAAATACAGATTATGGATAAAATTATTCATGTTTATGAAAGATAGTTCAGTATGGTTTCTACGCAAGATTTTTATTGTAAAAGATTGTATCTTGATATAAAACCATCGTTAAATAAACTATAAACATGCTAAAATTAAATGTACTAACAAACTTACTGTTATAACTAAGATGCTCCTTATTACCAATCTTTTATCATATACATGTACTTGTAAGTACGAGTATGTGATTAAATGTATTGGGACAATTTTTTAAGTAACAAAACCAATCATATTCACATGTACTCATAAACGCAGACACTCATTGAGTTAAATATGCTATACATTTATTAACAATTTTGACTTTGGATCATGCTTGGGTCATATGGTTTTACCACTCAATACTCGCAGGTTTTTTGTTGTATGCCACAAAACTTGTTGTATTTTGTATAATCTCAAAACTTGGATATTAATATACTATTGTAAAATGCTCTGGTTTACATACATGTATATTTAATGAAGTACTGTAAAATGCTCTGGTCATATCTTACATACTTATACAAACTTGCTTGTTATAAATTTGTCACATTTTTGTCTCCACCTAAAACCTCAGTTACTAATTTACATAGGAAAATTTATATTATGATTCTGTTGCCGTCGGTAAAATCTGACTATGTTACCAGGATATGTATTTCTTGTTAATGATTATCTACTGGCATGGCTATGGGCTGTGGTTCGAGCTGGGTGCCATATCCAGTGGTCCTGGGTTTGATTCCTAGCCATGGAAATTCTGTAATAAGTAATTAAAACTATTAGTGCCTTTTTGATATTTGTACATTTGTAGTTCTACGTTGTTTCAATTTGGAACTCTAAAGTAACTGTTAACTCTATTAGATGTAAATTTTGTGATGGGAAAGTTTGAAATTTTGTAACATTAATTGCTAGCGTATACTTGTACTTGTGTTAATACTGCTATTATAATAAAATATATGTACATTCACTATGAATTTTGTTGTCCTTAGTCAATAGACTTTTGTTAGTAAACTACTTTTGTGGAATTTGTTGCTAAGCGGGACCGGCCTACAATTTGCTAACCATCTCTGTAAAGCTAGTCCTATGACATATTGTTAAATTTTATTCAACTGTTAATGATGCATACATAAACCCCACTGATTTAAATACTTGATATATGCTAGATGTTCCTGGTACTGATAACTATTTTATGTCTTGTGAGTACAAAAGTACTGTATTGTGTATTTAAATCAGCAGGGTTAATGTACGAGGCTTGTCCGGAAAGTTCGTAGACAACCGCTATATCTTTGTTAAATCTATTTTTTAAAACTATTTTTTTATGTTGAGCGCCCCTTGATCATAATTGAATAGCTTTATTACGATAAAAACATAAAATTGATATCGGCACTCATGTGATCGTTTCGGTGGCAACCTTGCATAGGGGTACCCGGAGCACGTCAAAACTAGAGATATTTGCCGGTCTCATGTGTCTTCTTTCTTTGTGTATTTTACCACTTAAAATCGCGGGTAACTTGATTATAAACACCCCATGACGTGACGTTATGCGCCGACGTCATATTGTTATGAATTGAACGTTATCGCCTTAGAAATAAAAAAGTGAGCGTAACTATTGTCAATTAGTCATGGATGAAAACACGCCATAAATGACGACGTCAGACGTTTGGGAGGAGCATCGTGTGTTAGTTAAATTTTGCATGGAGCTTGGGAAAATGCCTGGAGAGACAATGAAATTTATTAATTCAAACAGCAAGAGGCGAAGTGTTTCTCGCGCTCTTGTATACAAATGGTACAAGCGATTTCATGACGGTAGAGTTGAAACTACAGACAATTTACGTACAAGAATACCAAGTAATATTTAATGTTAATGAAGAATTTTCATTGATTTGACAGGTACCTTACTGTAAGAGATATTTCTGTACAATGTGATATTTCAAAGACAACTGTGCATAAAATTCTCTCTCAAAACTTTGGAATGGAGTGTTTGTGCATGTTGGGTCCCCAGATTACTTTTTAGTGATAATAAAAAGGTGCATGTTAGAGCAGTAAAATCATTTCTTTGCATTTTAGGAAGTAAATTCAAGACGTATTGTCATGGCGTGCTCCGCACACCTCTAATCCCCTTTACATAAACCCGTGCCGTATCATTGTTTAAGAATGGAAAATTTTGTAATTTTGTAATTTTGTATCATTGATCATAGAACATTGGTGAGTTATTGAAGAAAGTTTCATTTAATTCTAATGCGAAATACTCGTATTAAAGCAGGTGTCTACGAACTTTCCGGACAACCCTCGTATACGCCACTGACACTTCAGCTACTAACAGTGTTTGATGAAAATTGGGACATAAATGTATTCTCTAAAATGTTCACTGTCAAATGTTGACATCCAACATTGTATATAGCTAATGTACAAGTATACTCCAGAGAGAGTTTGATACATTCACCTGGAAGAAGACGCTAGAGTACTAAGTCTTCTGTAAGCTAACTTATTGCCTGAAATCAGTTGTTTCAATATGGATGTAAAATATACAGAACTAAAAAATGATAGATGACATCAGAGATATTTAACCAACATATTTACATGCTGTAATAACAAAGACATTATACATCATCTGTAGTCGGTGTTTTAACTAAAGTAATGCACAAACATTCATGGAGGTATTTGAAAGTATTTATGTATATTCTACGTTTAGGTTGTTAAAGCTGGTTAGGTAAGCTGGTTGTTATTATTTGAGTACAAAATAAGTCAAACAGTATCAATAATCATTGTATGAACCCTTGGACACAATTAATGAAGTAAACTAATTTTTGATTTTAAAAATAATATTAATTAATTAAAATTAATTAATACCTGTCCAATGTTTATTTAAGCCGTTGGTTAGTTACTAAAGTGAAACATTCTTATATGACAAGTTTGCATAAATGTGACTGAAGTGTTCACTGTCTAATGTTGACAGATGGATGTTTCTAGAGGGTTGCCGGTTTGAGCCTCACCTGGGCATATTATACCCTTCCATGCAATATTGACAATAATGTCACATTTTCTCTGACAATGAAGTATAAGAAGTTGTTAGTCTTGCAATCTCCATAAACAGATATCCTGTAGAGCATTGTCGTACAGGATCTCTACTGTCTCCGTGGAAGGTCACGTCTAGATGAACTTTGTGTCGACCAATCAATGCGTAGTTTTCATCTAGACAAAACACTATTAATTACATTTTGATTTTGTAATTTCTATTTTTAGACCAAAGTTTGCAAGCTAATTTAACTGCGGTATTATTCAAAGACCGCAATTGGACGGCTCATTTAAAATTGCGTGACGTAGACGATGTAAACAAGTTACGTATCATAACAATTTCGTCATGAATACTATGATGAGAAAAGGTCACCTGAACGTGACCTTCGTTTGCAAAAAGGCCAGATCTAAATTAGCGAGTAGGCGAGCAGAAAATTTTAGATCGGGTTTCAATCAGATTGTCAGTCTTGTGGAAGGATAGTAGAGTACTGGTTTTAGACAAGAACCCAGGACAGCTAAGTTAAGTTAGCTGGCCACTGTAAAATGACCATAATTTTCTTTACACAATGTTGAACTAAAAAGGGGTACAGATTATACTGCAATGCTATGAACAAAATAAACCATCACAATGCTTATAATATTTTTTATTTCACAGATATCAGAGAATACTACAACAATACAATACAATATTATCATTATATACAATAACATAAATGTAACAACAATCAGTAATCTCATACAGGTATTAGAAGGCATGGCTACAATCAGAAATATTGATAAAAACTCTTTCTTAATTGAACATTAAAGGCTTTGTAAGTAAATCCCAAATATGTTTGTTTGTTGGGTTAAAGCCGTAGCAACACATTGTATAGGTCATATACATGTAACAGCGAGCAGTCAACCTACTCACTCCTCCTGGAAAGGCCGAATCTAGATTCAGCTGTTAACCATATACTAAGCGCATACTTTCATCAGTGACTGACAACTTCCCTACATAATTAAAAGTCATTGGTAGGAGGGAGACTGATTAATAATTAAATGATCAAATAATTCCATAGCCAAGCTCCAAGAAAGAATGCCCTGCCTGGGAATCGAACCCACGACCCCTCATTCAGTAGACTTGTGTGCTACCAACTGAGCTAGCCGGGTGGCTTAATCAATATGATATAATACTGTGTTTACATTGGATCACAAAGTTAGCAGCCTTTTTGATAAATTTTATTCAACTGTCAGACACACACATTTACGCTGCTGATTTAAATATTCAATATCTCTGTACATAAACAATACAGTACCTCGGTACACAATATCAATACAATAGATATCCATATACATATGTGCATGAAATTTTCTAACAAGTATCGAGTATTTAAATCAGCTGGGTTAATGTAAAGTTGAATAAAACTTGCCAGTACATGAATG
Organism: Mactra quadrangularis; assembly: GCA_025267735.1. Taxonomy (NCBI): domain Eukaryota; kingdom Metazoa; phylum Mollusca; class Bivalvia; order Venerida; family Mactridae; genus Mactra; species Mactra quadrangularis. The sequence goes on from CM046298.1 coordinate 5,452,391, forward strand.
AAAGTTCAAAACTTTAAGAACTCCGAACTTTCATGATTTCTTTAACTTTTACATATCTACAGACTATGGGTCAGAGCAAAACTAGTCTACATCCTTCTTTATTTACATATAGTTAAACCAGTTATGCACTGACCCACAAGAATAAAATATCCCTCCCTAAAGTTCTCAATATCATGATTAGTAAAATGTTCATCTATGTATTAAACCTTATCATGTTAAATTCTTAACTACTGATAGGCTCAGCCCACTGTTGAATTAATTCACAGGTGATTACCTGCAACACAAGTCTAGGCTGCAGAGAGAAAATGATATAATCCTCTCAACCTGTAATTGCTCGTAGCATTTTAAGGGTAAACCCCACTAACCAAACCTACAAGTACCAGTATGAGACTAATGATCATTGTGGAACTTTAATTTATACAATGAAATCTGTACATATTGCACAAAATACAGATCACCCAAGTCTTTAATACAATAAAATACAATAAATAATTTATCACCAATTTAAATAGGTAAACTTACATACAACAATTTGTTTAAACCTTTCATACTGTGCCATGTAAAAAAATAAAATTATAAGGAGCAAAATGTGACATACGGTGAATAAACTATAACTGGAATTCAAATACTTGGGTTTTCCAGGTGGTACAAATAAACTTTTCACCAATACAAAATTTTAACAAAAAGGTGTACAAAGAACAAAAGGATTTTATCCATATCTCATGCTTTTCAGCAATAATGTGTAGAAATGCTTGTTTGTACCACCTGTGCCTAGTAGGAAAAACCCACAAATTGGAGTTACGAATCAGGACTATCAAATACTGATTTATATCATAAGATAAGATAGATTGCAAAATAAACAGTGAGCATAATCATTGACCAAGAGCCAGTTGTATTAATTAACATTAATACTACCTAGCACTTCCCACGCAAGTTTGGTGTCATGTAGCACAAGCCAACAAATATTACATGCTAGCTGAATAATTTTAGAACACTCTGAACATTTTCAAAGCTGCAATCTTGGTTTCCCTACCAAGAAGCAACACCCTAGCATGCTGCTTGGCTAACACAAAAAGCACTTTATAAAAGCACTACAAATGACTTTCTTAATCGACTGGCTCTTATTTTTATTGTTAATTCAAATGAGTAGCATTAGAACACAGCACTAAAAAAGCGCCAAAAGTTTAAACTAACATAAATAAATAAAATAGATGAAAGTCCAATAAGAACACCACAGCATTTTTTCTTCCAAGATAAACCTCGGACATCAGAAAGGGTATGTATACAAGTTATAAGACGTTCAAAATGAAGATATCAATCTCTAGTATGAGAGTATGAAAAAAATGAAACAGAAAACTGTAGAACCAAGTGGATTAAAAAATGTAACGAAACACTTAGGCCAATCCCATACCATATTGAGATTCAATTTTAAAACCTCTACTTTCTAAAACTAAGATCATCCATGCAGATGTATACAGGTTTAAAACCAAGATCACTAAGGATCTAAATACAGATACAGATATTAAGCAATTAAACAGATTTACTTATTACCTATAATAAAATGCATGAAAATATTTCACAATTCATCTTTTACTCCTGAAACTAAGAAAATAACTTGACACTGCTTCTCTGTTTACTTAATATATTAAATTTTTTTGTATACATGTATATGTAATTGTACTTAAATTTATATTATGTTTAATTGCTTTGCAATAAATGTATTGTTCATTTAATTCAATAACAAACATTATCAAGGGGGGGGTTAAAAATTTTCAGAATTCAGAAATTCCCATTTTTTACACCTTTTCAGGCCCCCCAAAAACTTATGAATTTGAAGACCAATCCTGAAACCTTTTATTCATACATTATGCCATCATAAATACCCAACAATAATTTACATAGTATACATATATATACATATTATTATGACAATTATGGTAAAAGAAAGAACACCAGATGTGGTATTTTTGGCTAATGGCTACCAGGGCTTTTTCAGCCTATCTCACAGGGCCGAATATCGGCCCTATTCCCAATGCCAAATATGTACCATTTTTCCCAATTTCAAGAAAAAAAATCCCAATTTTGTTAAATAATTCCTTTTGAACAGGATGTCTTTTTCCTTTACAAAAGAAACTACGACTGCCGATATTTCATACATTAAAAACAAAAAATAAATACATGAGAATTTGCATTGAATGCCTCACTGGACTGTCAAAACAAACTCTTGAAGAACTCTGCAACACTATCAGAGACACCAAAGCATAGCATGTAAAGATTTAACGCAGAAAAATTAATGATGAAATTTCCAAATTGGGTTGATTTTTCGATATTTTTTCCCAAATCAGACTATTTACCGCATTAAAAATTCCCAATTTGGGCAGGGGCCTTTTTCCCAAACACCCCTAAAAAAGCCCTGGCTACATTGTATTTCAATAAACTTACATGCTATAGACCACCGTCATTGGACCTCCAACCATGACACAAGGGGGTCAGGTTCAGGTAACCTTTGAGTCAAATAATCAATGCTTAGTATTTATTAAGACAAAACATTATAACATGATCTATGAGTATACTGTAAACATGCCTGATATCAAACAAAGGAGTACACATGCAGTGAATTTGGACATTGTTTTAATCAGATTCGGTTGAACAGATTCATAAAATATTTGCTGCAATAAGTTGGGAAAGCAGACAAACCAATGCTGATTATCTGGTGGAAAATGCTCAGCTGTAAAAAAATGAGTTAGTCAAAAGTGAAAAAAGCAGAAACTTTAACTTCTTATTGAAAGACAAGCATGACTTAATTACAAAAAAATCAATAAAGAATGACTGGATAAATTCCCTAGTAATCAATAAGTCCAGTGCATAAATAGGTTTTTTTGTGTCAGAGTAAAGACTTTGAAATAATACACTTGATCTTTTTTGGCAACTTAAAAAATTGTCTTAACGCTTCATGAACAAGTAAAAAAGATAAAGGTTATGTCCAGGGCTGAATGAAACACTATTCCATTTGAAACTAAGGGAGTTACAATAGCCTTTAGTTCAGCCCTCAATGCATTGTCGACAACCACAGTACTTTCTTCCGTAACACTCTATATGTACTGTGGGCAATTTGACAGGCAAAATCTCGTTTTCATGAATATGCATGAGGAAGGGGAGAACAATCTTCTTCAAATGAAATCGCACTTCACAATTAAATACTCTTCAATAACAATGACTTCAACTGGGATTTTCTTACTTAAAATAGAAATCAACACATGTTAATTTTCTCAAAATGGTTGTGTAATTTCATTGGCTAGTTTTCCGCAGTGGTTTCCTTGCAGAACCAATGAAACTGTCTCATTAATTATTCATGATAATGAGATTTTCCTAACCAAATGACTAAAGGTACATAACACAACATAGCGGAGCAATGTATCGTGGGATAACAGACGATGCCCTTGATGTCACATCATGATAGTTGAGGATAATTGATCAAAAGTGAATCTCATGATGTGCTAAAATAATGCACCAAACATTTTGTTGATTATGCTATCCTCATGGGGTAGGAGGCATGGTAGAAACCTCTTGTATTATTGTTTGTTGATCTATGTTGATGTCACTCACTGATTTCCTGACATCCAGGATGATAGACCGTACCTAGAATATATATAAAATACATATAGAATTTGTTTATAAAAAAGAAAGATGAGTAAAGGTGTATACATGTAATATAATGACAGATTAAACAACATAATATAAAAGGGGTATAAACTATACTCAAGGCCTATTTTTTTTCAATTAATGGAGTTACTGTTATATATTATGCACACAGCATTAAGAATCAATCATGCAGATATAAATCATAACAATAATTATATGAAATGCCCTAAATTCTCCAATTTTTAAATAAAATATATTCAATTTCATACAGCAGTATTCATATGCAACTTCTACAAATTGTCTAACAATCAAAACATGCTTATTAAAAAAGCACATGGTAGAGACTGCCAATAAAATTGGCTTCTGAGTTTTAGTATCATTATAATAAGGGACTTTAGTCAGTTATTTCCCCTTGTATACTCTTCAAAATAGGTAGGTCTAATTAGTTGGATTACTTGGTTTTTACCCTTACTTTTCATTGTTAATTTGCCAAATTTAATCTTAAATAACTTTTTTGTATATCATTTAATTTGTTTAAAACTCAAGCTAATTAATTTTAAATTAAAGAACTATCTAAATTCCATCACTTCTGTTAATATCTTCATTACCAAAAAAGATATTAGATGAAATATTTTGTTACCCTTACATAGGAATTCAATGATAAAATCCGAGGATTCCAACTGTAAGAACCTACTTACCAATTGGATTGCTTCAGATTTTATCAGGGAAAGATAACTGACTAAAGTACCTAATTAATCTTATAATTTACTTACCAACTGGGTAAAGAATGAAGTTTCCTTTGGTTTTTCAGAATATCTTTCATATTGATCTAAACTGTCTTGTAATTTCAATGTCAACGTATCATAACTACCTCGTACTACTTCAAGTACCTGTAAAGAAATAACATCAGATTAGGAAATTACAATATGTTTACCTTAAAACAGATTTATTTTGGCAAAAATGTGAAACAAGTTTTTACAACTAAGATAATCACTCCCAAATCTGCTTCCTGGCCAGTATGCATACTTAGTTATTTAGCAATTTTGACCCCAAAAATGGGCTGAAAAAATATTATGGGCAAGGCATATTAATAACCAAACCAAATTCTAAATACATGTATATGAAATATATTACCTGTTCTTCAGTAAGAGATGACAGCTGATTGTTGGCAGCCCAACTGTCAACTTTTGGTGTAAAATGATTGACAATAGCTCTGAAATATATAAAAACATAACAATGAAATTACCAATAAATAAGTTGTTAAAGTCAATATACAAGATACTTTTATTTACAACAGACAAGAAACGTGTATTTAACTGCATATTATTAAAATATAACATTCATTACAGATACAAAAAACAATGTCAAATCATTATGCTTTTTAAGTTTTAAGATTGATAAAGCCTTTACTTCCAAAAATAGGCGCGGGGGGCATTTTTTAAGAGCACACTATATTCCTTTTTTGTTAAGTAAATGTTTAATGTGTATGATTAAAAATTGTTAATGAGCTTATTTAATAATTGGGAGAAGTTATTTTAAACATATCAGATCAAAACTATTGATTTGAGTATTGACAACTAAATTCTACTACCAGTTTTGATCTACTTTCACTTTGATTAGCATCCCAAGATTCTAGCCTATAACAGGATAAAGACAGCCTCTCAACAGTAGATAAAACACTTACCTAACATTGATAAGATGGTTTGTTAATCTAGCAGCTGATTCTTTGTGTTCTCCTTCACTTGTTGTGTATCTTAATGCTAGAATTAATCATAGAATACATATTATAAACTTAAGCAATATTTCATCCTGAAAACTAAACTACAACTACCACCATTTCAAATAAAATATGACAAGAGGGTCCTGACGACCTTGGACTACTACCCCGATAAGTGGATCCTAAAGGTGTCTGACACAAGATTGTTAAAACACTTTCATATTCTACTCCATTTTCCAATGAAAGAATGCCAGTTCCCAATTTTACTTTTTTAAACATTTTTCTAGTTAAGATACAAATATCTCGATGCAATAATTAATTAGTGTTATGCCCCTATGTAGATCTACACTTGATAAAATTGAAAAGGAATCGGACAAAAAAATGTTAGTCTAGATTCTCTAGCATAATCTGGACAGTGTCCAGATAAAAATTTATTGATTGCTGGAAATGAAACAGATTTCCCTACAATAAAATACAAAGACTACTACTTACCCATGGAGTAAAGATTATCAAAGACTTGATGCATTCTTATAATCTCATAGTATAATTCATCATAACTATTTGGATTAGGTAAAAATGTATCACCATAAGTTATAAACAAGTTAAATATGTTTACTATCTGTAACAGAATACAAAAGAATAGGATGCATTTAAAAGTGTGGTTAAAAGTTTACTTCCATATACATGTTTAGCTGATTTTACAATTGTGCGCGGTAATCCCTGACCATTGAAATCACCTTCAAGTAGATGACCTTCACAGTATCCATTTACACCTGGGTGGAGTGGAACAACTGTAGGTAAATTTCTTGCTCAAGAAAATAAGCAATGCCCCTAAAAGAGCTTGAACCTAGGACCTCTTAATCCCAAAGCCCATTGTACTACTGGAATACTGTCCTGACATGATATCATACAATGCCTTAAAAATTTTAGTAACATTTATTCTTTATTGGTCTCAAAATCAAATGGCCATGGAGTGAATATTTTTGGATAAAAATATGTCTCTATGATTTAATGGACAGAGTTGATCAAGGCATAAAAATAAAACTATGTTTATTAATGGGAATAATAATTGTGTCAAATAAAATATAGTTAGATATAGCTTCATTCAATTAAAAGAAAATAGACAAAGATATACTTTACCTTTGAACAAAGATGGAATATGTTAGCTTTCTTCACCAGATGATTCTCATGGGATAATATAAACTTTAATAAATTGATCAAAGCTGAAATATAGAATTATATCAAATATTAAAAGTATACAGAATAAATTACTTTAATCACCTATTTTGTACTCATTGCAATGAACATTGGTTAGGTACATTGGAAACACATCATAACAGACTATTTTTTAAACATGGAATTCACTATACTCACTGAACAATCTTCCATGTTTTACATAACATAACAGTCTGTAGCATACATGCTTACTGCTTAAGGAAGAGTATCTTCTATTCCCAGGCTGTGCATACTTTTGTGAAGCTTGGTCATGAACTAATTTCTACAGTCATTCTTTATTCTACCACTAGTTCTTATTCATGTAAGGCAGTTGTCATTTACCCAGCTACATTCAGAGATTTAACCTTTCCAGGGACAATGAGTAGATTGACTGACCACCATAATGTGTTGCTACTACATTAAATCCCAAAATGACTTGAACATTACTACAAGCTTTCCCAAAATGCTTTCTTAAATTGAGTAAAAGTCATATTTAACTAACCTGTCCATAAATATTTCCAATTATATTGTAATCTAACACGACATCTCTTTTGATAACATAATACTCTGTGACAAATACCCAAACATCGACTGAAATAAATTATTATAATGCAAATATAACATTTGTACCTGACTTGTAAATATGATTATATATTAATCTGTTCATAACATTGTTAATACTCCACATTATTGTGTAAAGTAACATATAGGCAAGATGTGGCAGAATGGGTAATCATCTATGTCTTATCACTTAATTATTGTACATGTAAGCACCGAACATTCTTAGTAATAATTTCACAGGCGGAAAATGTACTAAAACAATAAATATTTATAATTTCTAATATAGCCATTTGCAGAATTTTCACTATATAAGCATAGGAACCCATGCTAAACAAGGGGTTTATATCAACAGCATCATGTTCCATCGTAGCATAAATAGATTAACATAAAAAAATAGATCTACAAAAATAATCTTATCTAGTAATATAAATTGCGATGATCGAGTCAGGATATTAACAATTGACTATGTTTTGTAGATTAATAAAATAGAGGCACTCATTTGATGCGCCTATTAATTCACTCATACCAAGTTTGTGCCTATATTTTATAAAAAATAAAACATAGACAACCTTTTGTTAGTTCGTAAACTTAAACTCACATAAAATTGAACACTATACTTACTTGTATAATTCTAAAGGCATTGATTTCATCAAATGACTCATTATAAACTCCACCATCAGATCTAACAAAGCACAAGCTAAAGGTCTCGATGGAGGGGAAGCTTCAAATTTAGCTTTCCGATGACGCATTGGCTGTAAAAAACAACAAAATGTATATCAAAGGTGCCTTTTTTATTTTTAGACAGCCCCGACCCTTGAAACTGTGAAGTTTAGCATAATAATATCAATTAAATTGTGGATTTTTTTTTTAAATGGTAATCATTTTGAAAAAATCACAGAAAAACTTTTTTCAAAGAAATTTTGTTTGATAATCCCCGTACAAAAAGGGGTATTTATTATTATTGCTGGTGACTGTGGAAGTACTGCAGTGAGTATTTAAATCAGTAGGTTTAATGTATCTGCCACTGACAATTGAACAAAATCTAACAATTGTTTGTCAAAAAATTTTCATTACCCAACAAAATAAACTGATAAATACACCGATATTCAAAATGAAATTACTGAATCTATACCTACCATTCTATGTAGAGGAACTCTAAAGTTCATATTAATATCATGCATTAAAGAATTAGCATACTGATCCTCAGCAACACATGTCAATATAATCAAACATAATCTAGCATTGTTGTATCGATTGGATTCTGAAATGTATATAAATATACAGTTTTAAATGATTTATCTTGAGTCTTATTCACCATTTTGCTCTTCGAACCATTTTTGTTATTGTTACACTGTTTAAATACATTTTGTATTACAGTAACAACCTTCCAATTTAGCCAGTAGACGGTGGTTAAGTTCACCAAAATCACTGTTTGTCTAGTGGCTATTAGAATGCAAGTGGTTAGAAGGTCCAGCAACTTTTTACGCTAACTATTATGTATAATTAAACTAAAAACATTAAATTTATGGTGCTTTTTACAGCTTATGGACAATATTTCTGTTCTATTGTTGAGTTAACAATGTAGCAGCACATTGTTTAGGTCCATATCACAGCAATATGATCAGTCAACCTACACAGCGTTTCTGAAAAGGCTAATATCTAAATTTAGCTGTTAACCAGTTGCTAAGTGCATTCTTAAGTCAGTGATTGGAAACTGCCCTACATGATCTAGAAACAGTGGTATGAAGGAGAATGGTCATAGAAATTAATTCATGACCAATCATCAGTAAAGTATGCCCCATTCAGGAATCCAACTAATGACCCATCGATCCCTCAAGCAAAATACTTGTGCACTACTGACTGAGCTAGAACAGCGGCTGAACATGATGGGTATTGAAGCCTTAAATCAAAAAGTGCAACCCTACCTTTAGTATCCTGTATAACAATAGAACTATACTCTAGGAATGTAACAAGTAAATTTGTAGGTTGATGTGCTGGTTCTATAGACGTTGGGGAATTCTCTAATGGATTTACTGAAAATATAAACAATAATAGTCAAACCACAATATTGACCTCATTCAGATCAGTCTAATCAAAATGATGAACAATCCAATCTGTTTTCCCATAACTGCATGTAGAATAAGTGAATGAAGTCAAATGTAGGCAAAACACAGATGATAAAGCTTGTATTATTAATTTTACATAATTGGTTAGTATTACAATGATCAAAAGAGCACAATTTAAAATAAATAAAATACTTGGGCTGTCATTGATAGCAAGTTTTGTATTTTTAAATCAAAAGGCAAGTATCGGTGATATATCAATATATCGAGTCAGATGAGGAGTGTAATAGAAGTCACTAGAACACCAGTATATATATACTATATTATGCCCTCATGATGTAATGCATGATGTTAAAAGTTGTTAGACATAATTTTTAATACTGAACAGAAAACATAAAAACTTAGAAACATAAAAAAGTTCTTGACTAGAACTTCTTTGTTACCAAATTTGTAACTAAATGGATTGTATTGATATTCCAAATTGCGAATGAATCTTTGATCATCTGACTTACCTTGTTTATCATCAACAGGAGAGCTATCTGGTGTTGGTGAGGATGGTGGTGTTGAGGGTATAGATGGTGTGTGAGCCTAAAACAAAAAACATGTACAAGAAATTTTGATTGATATAACCAATATGTATTACCCTGAGTGAGTTCTTAAAGCAAATTTTAAAGAAAGGTGGCCACAACAAAAATGTTTATTTTTTTACAATAACAATTTCAATACCAAGTTGATAAATTTATCTAAAAATATATTGTTCATACAGATTTTACAGTATTGTGCAGTTAATTTGCTACTTGATTTAAGAAAATAACACATAGTTATTTAATAACACATAGTTATTTAATAAATTATTTATGGATTATCAACATATCAGTGTATTTAAACAAGTAAATCAGTGAGCTAATACTCAGTAGTGATACCCCCGCAAAAATCTAAAAATATGCGACAAACAGGAAGTAGATGAGCAAGGAGCATGAAATCGCTTTACACCACATGGGACTATGGGATGAAGCAATTTGCAAAGTATTAGGCTGCTGCATGTTATAGTTGCTGAGAAAACTGCGACGGAAATTTTGTAACGGACGGACACACGGACAAGGGTAAAACAGTATACCCCCCTCTTCTTCGAAGCGGGGGTATAATAAGTGATTTGATTTAGACCCTGTTTTTCTTCCTTTGAGCAGTCATATTGGACCTCAGCCTTACGCCAATATGACTACCCTTTGGAAAAATAACTGAGTCTTTATCAAATCACCATGGGCATGTGTTATCAAGCGTCTTACGACCGATTTTAGTCGTAAATCCTTCTTTATTGTATTGTTAAATTATTGTAAGATTTTTGAAAATATGCAGCCCAATTGAATAACGTATATTAATATTGCACACATTATATATTATTTTTTCCATACTTACATGTGTAAGGGCAGTAATGAAATTTCTGTTTAAATGTATAGCTTCATATAATGCCAATAATACAGAATCATTAGCTCTGAAATATATATTAGATACAAAATTTCAATCTACAAACATATTGTCTCCAAACTTTCAACAGGGAACCTAGTTTTATAGATCTTGCATTCATTGAATCTCCATAATTAAAGAGATGTGAAAAACCCTAGTATATAATACATATATAAGTATTTGCAAGCACAGTTTGGCATAGAATATAGTACTTTGCACCATACTTTGAACAACTTGAATTAAATAAAAAGTAAACCGCACAAAATTATATTCAATATATGACAAAAAACTTTCAATATCAATTCAAAATATGTTTCTAAAATAACACTTTAAAAATAATCCACTAAGGGAGGTAACCTGAACAAAAATGTTTAATTCAAGACTGACACAGTTACTTCCCTTAGCATTCTAAGATCTAATTTTTTCAGCTAAATATATAAAGACAGTGAAATAACTAGGAACATAGTTTTTCAAACACAAATGGATTTGTTTGTTTGTTTGTTTTGGAAGCCCCTGTTTAAATAAAACAGATTTTTTACAAAAAAATCTTTAGAAAATTACATAATTATCATCAAGTGCCCTAGTTATACACACAAATACTACCATAAGTTTGAAATGGAATCTGCATTTCAAATACCTAGCAATATATAAACTTTTAAAATATAATGGAATATTTTGACAGTGTCTCTTAATTAGTAAACAATATTAAACTTGCCCTCGATTAACTTTTGTATAGATTATCAGATAAACTCGCCAACCGAACATATATTTATAACATCTATTTTATTTATACTCAGTTGAAATCATAAACTCAATACATGGTTTAAAAAGTTAGTCAAGCATACCATATGATTGTAAACAAATATGCATCGAGGGCAGTTTCATTTAAAGCAGTTTATTTATAACTGTCATTAAGTTCAACACTGGACACAAATTATGTTAACAAACTTTTACCTGACTGCAGCATATTCTTTCTCTTCAGCAACAAACATGTTACCAACCTAAAATACATAAAAAATATGATAAAACAATTGTTTGAATAACTTTTTATTCATAATAGACAATAGAAAGTAAGTAATTATATCCAAAAAATCGAAGAAATGAACTAGCACAAACTAAAAACAAGGGAAGTAACAAATGTCATTTTCTTTAAATTTTATTACTTCCCTTTGATATTTTTAAGTTCTTGAAACCAAAATTTCTAGGAAAAGTGGATTTTAAAAATTGTAATTCATAAAATTTTATGAAATTTATATATAAACTTTCATATCATGCATTTTATGGTAATTATATCCAATAACAGGAGTAAAATAATAAAAAATATGATAAATTGTATAAACTTTTTCAAATTATTCTCATTAGATCCATCTTGGTTCAAAACCTATGATGAATGGGTGTTCTTGCCTCATGCAGGAAACATGCAACCCTCAATGTTACGACACTAGCATGTTACCCTTCTGACTATAGATGGATCTTACTTTGATTAGTACAATGTAATGTCAATATAAAACTGCAATGGCAAATTGACCTTATGCCAGAATACCTATGCTCCGCCCACCGATACACGTGGTACATTGTCCGACATTATCAAGGATTAATCTATGTCCCTAACCATTATCTATGTTTTGAAAGTAACAGGTTCAAATGCATGCTATTTACTTACTTGTCATCCGATTTCGATAAACTTAATATTTTTGAAAAGGGCATTGTCTCATCTATCAAATGATACATAATTTATGAATATCCATTCATAAATATTCAAATTAAATGTGGGTCCATTTGCTCCAACAAAAAAATATACGCACAAAGAATGAGCAAGTTTGAAGAATACACACAAATTTGAACGCTGGTAATAGTCGTTTGGATGTACGGATTTTAAACAGTAAAACATGCAAAAAATATTACATTACGTTAGCTATCAAATGATGTAGAGTTAATTAAAATATGTCGAGAAATAAAAAAGTTAAGGGGTGGGTTTTAGGGGCTATCTAGACGTAGTTGTGTTCAAATATATACATGCATATCATTTACGAGATATCATATTTCCTAAAGATTAATTTGTCTGAAAATGGCATTGTCATAACTTTCAAATGATTCCCTTTTTTATAACATCCATTGATATATATTAAAAATAAAGGTAGGTTCATTTGCTCCAACAAAAAACATTATATGCGCAAAAAATATCAAAGAACGCATCTCACATTGAACGTTTGTAGAAATCCTTTATAAATCAGAAGACTGTTGGATACACACGAAAACAATTTACTTTATATACATGTAATCCTTAAAATGGTGTGTAGGTGATAAAATATGCTGAGAAATAAAAAGTTAAGGGGTGGGTCCATAGATCTCTGTGGTACCTTTGGGGGTAAACATGCATGAAAAAAGTAATTTTCAACCTGATTTATTACATACTTGTATTTATTGTCGTCAGATTATTATGTAGTTTATACTTTTATCACAGTATTTATAGACCCCATGTGTACATATTTTGACCATTCTAATTTGTTTTATTGAGTTTATTTTGTAACTTTCACTGAGAACCCTATACAACTGTACATAGGGTCCATGCTAACACATAAGAAATTTTATGTCCGTCAATACCAGATGTCGGACAAAATGGCGGCCGATAAGCCGCTTATCTTAGATAAGCATCAGGGTATCAAATGCCGGACGCTGATTGGCTAATAGGAGCTGTCAATCAAATTCTGGCGTAAGGTCAATTGTATGTGTGGAAATTGAAATCCCAATTTAGCACATTTATTAAGAAGCCTGGTCAGAACTCTAACCAAACAAAAGTTACTGAAAAGTTGTATGGTATTTTGATCATAACTTGTAAAAATAAATGGTCAATATATTGTTAAATTTTATTCAACTGCCAGTGGTGCATACATTAACCCTGTTGATTTAAATACTTAATATTTGTTCCAGGAACATAAATACTACAGTTCTATCAATAAAAATAGATATCTGAATTTATATACAGAATCATCAAACAGATATTTTAATCAGCCAGATTATACTTACTTACTTTATTCAAGGACTTAAGCACAGAACAGTGCTTTTGGTCATTATATAGGGTTAGCGTATGCACCAGTGACAGATGTATAAAATTTTAGCAAAGTCTAAGATAGTATACAAGTTATCTTACCATATTGGCTAAAGTTGAAAACCATCCAGACTGTTGTTCATTCATTCTTGTTTTATAATCCCTGAAAAATACAATAGTAATAGAAATTTAGCCCATCTGGCTTAGTTTAGCCAATAGCACACAAGTCTACTGGGTTCAATACCCTGTTGGTATAAATTTTCGTGTAAAATCTTAAAGACCTCAGTTAAAAATGTTTGGTTCTTTTTTTACACTGGATTCATTCACATGTCAACACAATTTTGATTATTTCAAGGAGGCCAGCACACCTAACTTGGCTTTCCTTGACCCTTGTCCATAACTAGTACTCAGATACCCATCCACAAGGCCTACAACTTCTCCATATACCTGATTAATGGAAAGAAATTAACATTATTGTCAAATTTTCAAGGAATGATTAAACCACCCTAGGTGGGATTCAACCCCATACACCCTTGGGGTAACTAGATAAGAAATCCAGGCGTGCTACCAACTGCAATACATACCTGGGTTTTTAAAAATGTATGACTAATAAAAAAGAATCCTTACCTATTAAAGTCTGACAGAGCAATAGAAACAACTTCTGCATAACCCTAGAACGTAAAAATATAACAAAATTAGTAAGAGAAGAAATTAAAGTCCAACTATTTAACAACTTTTCATCGAAGTTCACATCTTTTACATAAAATGTAAAAGTTATTCTAATTACAGAATCAAAATATTCCTATTTTTGAATTTTACTCAACTGTCAGTGACCCAGACATTGACCCCGCCGATTTAAATACAAATTATATATTTGATAATCTTCGTATATAGTCGCCTGTTGAGCAAGTAGCTTTTTCAAGGCCTAGGCAACATATTATCAAATATCTTACAATAATATTGCAATAGTGGGCAGCATTTTATTAAAAATTTTATGATAAGTAAGTTATACCATAAAGAAGCATTTACGACTAAAATCAGTCGTTAGACGTTTGATAATACGGGCCTCAGGATAGAAGGATTTAGGACCGAAATATGTCATAAGATTGATGATGAAACGGACCCCTGCTGTTTAGAGTTTTTTTTCATATCAAATTCAGAATATGAAGACTGCAAAGAACAAACACTACTTACTGTTAAAGCCAGTTCATCGTCAAGTATTGATAACTTCACAATATATGGGTTTGCTGACTGAAAAAAAAGATACTATATATATATATATTATGTTAAGAACTATTTTACAACAGATTGAACTAATTTTGCTTCATTATTTGCAAGATTTTAGCAATCTTTTTTGAGCAAAATTGAATTTTTTACAGGACTAAATGTAAGTTTACTTGACTTTGGACTCTCAGTCTACTTTAATGATAAATAGTAACATACATCAAAATTGAGAAAAAATATACATGTGTAATAATTATCTTAAGCAAATTATTTTTAATGAATTATCATGCTGTTTTTAATGTATACACAAAACTTCTAATCTTATATAGGAGTATATTCTTATAGAGTATAGTGTGACAATATTAACCTGAGCTTGAACTACCTAATTATAAAAATTACACACTTCACTAACATTAAATCGTGAGTTTCCGTATGCGTGTAAACGGTTATACACATGTTTTTAGCATGTGACTAAAAATCAATTCGGTAAAGAAGGTATTTTCTTATACTTTTTATTTTGGACCCATTCGTTTTGGGGGAAACACATAAGTCCACAACATTTTATTCTTATAAAAAAACAAAATCAATAGTTTAACTTGTGTAAGCTTCCAATAAAGCACGATTTACAATCGAATACAAAAAAAGACAGTAAATACTGAGTATAATATATTTTTGCATAAAGGGCAAGCTCAGGTTAATACTGTCAGACTATATATGAATTTTATCTAATTAGGAAAATGATAGTGTAAAAAGTTGGGGAACATTAGGACCACTCTCATTCTAAAAATCACTAGATGGACGGTGGTTTTGATGGACTCAGTCCAGAGTCCATCAGCTAAATTTGAAGACCGATATTTATAAAGTCAGACTTAAAAAAAAAAAAAAAAAAAAAATTTACCTCAAATTTTCTGTACTGTACAAGTAGTGTTAACACTAATATAGAATCTACTCCAAGTGTCTGTCTGAGAACTGGGTTAGCAAAGATCATTATAAGTGATTCATATACACTGTTTATCAATATATACTCTAACAAAGTATTCTGACTGATATTGTCTGTTACCTACAACATAGAACAATACTTGTATTAGAAGTGTCCATAGACATAACAAAGAGTCTAAATGTCACAAAACATGTTCATGTCACTCAGATAAGGGGGTATGACCTTTGAGTCATCAGACAATGTTTTGCAGAGGATTTAGGAATGTGGGGCCTAATTGGTCAAAATTTTTGGGAACATATAATTTTATTGGATCCCACGGGAAACAGATGTTTTAACTTCTGACGCAACTGATATTCTTAATTATTAAAATCTGTGTTTTTAAATTATGATCTTAACTAAGGCATGCAGTAGCAAACTCATCTCTACAGAAGCTAATGTTAGTAAAAATCGAAGTTACTTTTACATAATACATGTATTAGATTATAGCAGAAAATTGGAAAGATATTGGGAAATTATAGTCTGTTTTTTCTTAACTGTCAAAGCTTGGATAATTTCACGGTGACTGAATGCATTGTTTTTGTACTGGTGGCCTAATTGTTATTAAAAATATATTGACTAAAACTTATCATACAGCATAAGCAGCTTTACTCAATAATAATACAGACTTTCAGAAACTCATGAATGTATTACAACAATAATTTTAACAAATGCATTCACCGTGACATAATTCATGTTTTGACAGTTTAGAAAAAATAAACTGTAACAAAAGTAAATCTGCATTCCGAAAAATAAAACGAAACTAAGTTTGCAAGATTTTCAGATTTGCAAATATATTCTGGACTTACTTCATAATAACGATGACCACTTAAGATAACTAAAATCATAAAAAAACTTACAGTTGCTAAAACCAGAAGAAACTTGAGAACCAATTGTTTCAAAGATACAGGAAAATCTCCAGTCAATATTCTGTTTAACCCTTCAATCAAAGTCTGAAAAAAAAGAAAACAAAACTTAAGTCATTGAATCAGGTGGTACAACAATACAAGATGGTCAAAATGTAAATCATGAAAACAAATACAGAATCAAAGCACGAATACAGAATCAAAGCACTGGAGGGCTGGAGGAACTATCCTGTTGTATAGAGTGACGTTACCTATGCTCAGTCACTTTTATATCAAAATCGAAGCGGGTTGACAGTATTCTGTCAATTCATACCGCAATATAGTCTACATGTTGACCTACTTCCGTTTACAGAAAAACAAGCGTCTGACAATCCAGACTATTGGATAAAATCGGCGCGGAGTAAAACGTATTATACGTAAAACATGGTATATTTGGAATATTTCAGACCAGTGCTCGGTCACCTTGTTATTACGTAAAATAGAAGTAAATATGTGAGATTTTTATTTTCAATTGATAGATTATTATATTATAAATATTATAGATTTAAGTAAATCATAATATTTCTTAATTATCATAATAATTATAAGTGAACTAGACGAGGCTGTTCAAATTCGATTTTCTAGCGATAACAACAGGAGCTATCCGCATTTTTCGTCTGCAAAAAACAGTCAAGCATTTCTATGATCATGATTTTGGGTTTTCTGCGAGTGTTTGAAAGATAGCCCTAAAAATAGACACAAATCAAGAGGTTTCCATTTTTATTTTCTGAAATTTAGATGGGGTGACCGAGCATAGGTAGTTGACTCTACACTGAAACGATGAAAGATTTATCATACCAAACATTCAAGTTGCTTGCTTTGTAGGCTTAGCACAAAACAGTTGTAACTCATTCTTTTTAAAATTGAGTTTCAACCGCTTTGCACGAAGCCCAGGACTTGCATTACAATTAATACTGATTAATGACTTTTAAAATATTAACAGTTTTACTACCAGAATTTTGTATTGCATAGAAATATTATTTTCAATAGCATGACAATCATTTATATCATATCTACAAAATTGTTACCTGAATTACTGCCTCTGCTGAATCAAAACCAATTAAAATATTAATAACATCAAAACCATAATCTTTCAATGTCTTTTTGTATATTCCACGAGTTAATGCACATAATGTCTGAAAAATAAAATGTCTAGTGTAAAACTATGGTAAAACTATGAGCTGTTATTTAGTGTAACATTACCAACTGTAGATTGTCTGCTTCAGGTATGAGATCGTTTTTTTTTATCACTGACCTCATCATACCAAATATGGCATTGTAGTATCTCTCACATTTATAAGTCTAAGTTCAAACTTTTCCAAATCTTGAAATTACCATATATTCTAGTGTTCATAGTAAGATTTTGAAAAATAGGCTCGAACAGAAAAGTAATAGGCTTTCTAGAGGTGTCTGAGGGCTATTCCTTTCTTTCTTTTTATTTTTTGCCAAAATTTGACAGGCCTTTTAGTCTTTCTTTAAGTTTCTAACTGGCTGTTTGGGTTGGCGGCTTGTTCCTTATGAGAAGAGTGCTCTATAAATAAATATATTTCTTTATTTCAAAAAATGTTTTAAAGACCTGAAAATTCCTGTACTGTGAGACCTGTCCTGAAGGCTTAAAAAAAGTTTTATCCATGCTTTCATGCTTAGAATTTTAAAGTATCTGCAAAGCAGTTTAAGTAAAACAGTCAGTTTGTCCAAGAACAAAACATTCATTAGTCTAGTTTAAAGCTTGTTATCACACTTTAATCCAACATATCCCATGGTCATTAGTTTCCAATATTTATACATTTTTTTGCTGTTTATCTCAAGAATACTCAAACTGATCACAAAATTCAATAAAATTCTCAGCTCTGTTATACTTACATGTAAAGCATTAACTGTTCTGATATGGTTATCTTGTTTCAATGTTTCAACACATTTCAAAAACATCAGATTGAAATTATCCTGCAAATAAATATATCAAACAGTTAAACACCATGGCTACAAGTTGTACATAGTCAATAATAAAATAAACACAAGTTGTATTCTAGTTCATGCATGTTTTTGTACTTTAAACAATGAACTTTCCCACTAAATAGGCGATTAAGCTGATGCATGAACAGCATTTTACTGATTTAACCATACCACTTTGATATTTGACTATTTTTTAATTGTGTATATGCACATTGTAAATATTATATAATAATATGTTAATAAAATAAGTTAAAACTAACTAAACTATAAAATTGTTTAAAAAAATCCCCCCTAAATATTGGTGTGTAATAAAACTGGTAGTTAATATACGCAATGATTGAGTGGACAACCTGTAGTTATTTGTTGCAAAATAATTCTGTCAAACAAAAACTTAACAGCTAAGGGACTAATTAATTATTTCATGTTCAACATCAGTCCTGCATTCAATCAGCATATCTGATTGTGAATGTGTCTATTGATAAAAGCCTTTGGTCAAAATGTAGATAGAGAAAAAATAGAACAAATAAACACCAATTGTGAATGGTTAGGGGGACAATTGCAGTTTACCAGTACGTAAAAAATCCGCGAAATTGTAGTGTTTATTAGTAACTAATCCTGGCAAATCATTAACGCTAACAACCAATGAAAATACAGGATTTCATGTTATATCGGAGGCTACCGCCCCCGAACCCCTGTTATGTTTTAAATGAGAAAAAATGCAGCCATTTGCTTCTGTTGTTTATTTTAAAAGAGCAACGTAAGTGCGCCTGCTCTGACCGGTTAGGCATGCCCAGAAGTGGTAAAGAAACTTGTACTGGTAAACTGCAATCTATTCTGGTTAGGAATGTTTCAAAACTTTTGCTCATACATTGGAAAGGTTGTGGACTGCAACTGTTGCCTACAATTGACTTATGGTTTGGAAGACAATGGACCAACTGTAGTTTGTACTGAGGTCCATTTAATTATTATTTGTATGTTTTTACTTACCTTTAAAGACATGAGCCCTTCACCAGATAATTTCTCACACTCAGTTTCAATAAATGTTGTGTTGACCTGCAATATTACATAAAAAGATGTAAAAACATAACAGCAGAATAATTTTTTTACAAAGCTATAACTTGGTTATTATAAATTTCAAAACATATGAAGCTTCTATGTTAAAATAAACCTAATGACAACAGCAAAAAAAATTAAAGTGTGTTGGTGTGATTAAACACATAATTATGACATAAATATGAAAAGTGATCAACAGAACTTTGCTAGTGCTAGTCTACAGTAGACTACAATTTTTAACAAGAAATTTAATGTGGAAACCACATTAAAGCCAGATTTAGAAACTTTAATGCAAATTTACAAAGGGAAATAATCCATAATAAAGACAGGTAGAGTTGTGGTTACTTCCTAATTCTGTTCATGGCATGGTATGTTATCATTGTATGAAGTTTCATAAAGATCTGACAATAAATAGCAGAAATATATGGTAAAGAAAAACTTTCACGCAATTGTTAACGACACCGGACGCCGGCCCACCCAGGTTTCGCCAAACTATAAGCCCAATGTTTTTTCCTTGAAAAATCCAGCAAAAATTTTCGAAATTTTTTTATATGAGCCAATTTTACAAATTGTTGCCAATGGCTCAAATGGCAATCGGCAGTGCAAGACCTATCTACTTATAAAAGATGCAACAATTTGCTAAATAGTTCTTACATGTTAAGAATAGTTGGTTTCCATCAACAGTGATGAAATATAAACTAAGAGCTTATATACAGTGCCACCCATAATTACCTTTACACTATATTAAATGCATGATTTGTATTTATAATTTTACCAATAATTGATAGATTAAAAACATATATTCATACATGTACATGTATACAATTTCAGTGGTATAAAGTATCATTACACTTCTTTCAAATGTTATGATCTATTATATCTTTACCAATGCATAAATACATCTAAAATAAGATTTAATTGTGTTGATGAAAAAACAGCTTTTTTAAAAGTGTAAAGGTTATTTTGAATGGCACTGTATATGGCACTCCCTTGCTTTCAAGCTAGCTTTTGTGGCCCCTGGTAGAGGTTGTGGGTTCAAATCTCAGTTAGGATTATGGATTTGCCCACTTTGTGCAACAAATGTAACTTGATAAAAATTTATGGTCTCAACTGAGAATTGAAACCACATGTTCTTAAACATTTGTATAATTATTAGCATACAATAAAATTAAAGTACATACCCGTAACAGAAAAAGTTCATCCCAAAAGTTAGGATTGCCAGCAGATGGATCTTCGCCCTACAATATATTAACTTACTATAAGATACTTTCATGTCAAACATAATCTAACATATAGTCAATTTTCTAAGTAAAACTGCCTAGCATTCTATCCCTTGTCTCTCTATTCATAATTCTGTATAACTTTGTTCCCTGTCTCTCCTTCCTGTTTTCCCTTTTGTTTGCTCTATATCTACACACATGTTCAGCAAATCATGTTCAAGATCAAAATTATGATGCATTTATTCAGTTTATTTAATTGATTATCAGTGTCCTTTTTCAGTGAACAGTGTTTCAACTTTGTAAGGCGCGTATAAATATTTTTACAATATTTTTGCGCCATATAAGTGACATGTATTTGCATAAGCTTTGCTCATCGACAAAAACCATTTTCAATTTTAAACAAGTGACCATTCACACTACTCAATTTTATAACAATTCAGTAGTGCACTTAATGGATTTTGCATCCAAAACTTCTAGAGTCTTGATCGTCAAGAGTATGGCTGTTCACTGGATTTCTGCATCCACTTGGCTACTTCTACAGGCATTTAAGAGAGTCATAGTTCGTTTTTTTTTCAACTGTCAAAACATGAATAATTTCACGAAGACTGCGTGCTCTTTGTCTAACACTCGTGATATTGTAATAGTGTGTAATCATTCACCGTGAAATTATTTAAACTTTGACAGTTTAGAAAACATGGACTACATGTCACGGCACTTACCTGTTCACATTATGGGAAGAAGGATATGTAAGCGACCGGATAGCTCAGTCTGGAGAGCACTCGCCCTGTAAGCGAGGGGTCCTGGGTTCGAGTCCTGGTCAGGCTGCATATTTTTCTTACCCTGTGACATTTGGCGCCCAACGTGGGACCGTGACAGCTACTTGGTCAGTTGAGAAATGCTTGTAAAAAACAAGTAAATCTGTGAGCTAATGCTCACTAGTGATACCCCCGCCAAAATCTAAAAATATTCGACAAACAGGAAGTAGATGAGCAAGGAGCATGAAATCGCTTTACACCGCATGGGACTATGGGTTGAAGCAATATGCAAAGTATTAGGCTGCTGCATGATATAGTTGCTGAGAAAACTGCGACGGAAATTTTGTAACGGACGGACGCACGCACGAACACACGCACAGACAAGGGTAAAACAGTATACCCCCCTCTTCTTCGAAGGGGGGTATAATAAATGCTCCTTAAACGGCCTGGAGTTCTGAAATTCGAGACGAATTTCCAGTTCTTGGGGGAGTATGTCACGGCACTTACCTGTTCACATTATGGGAAGAAGGATGTGTAAGTGGCCGGATAGCTCAGTCGGGAGAGCACTCGCCCTGTAAGCGAGGGGTCCTGGGTTCGAGTCCCGGTCAGGCTGCATATTTTTCTTACCCTGTGACATATAACTGTTACACACAGTATTTTTTTTTACTGTAGTCAAAGCTTACAGATAAACTGCATGTAATGGACCTATCACAAAAATTTTACAAGAACATTTGGTTAGTACAATACCTGAAAGAATGCTTCATAAATCTGTACAATCTTTTCTTTCAAAGCCATTTTGCTTGAAGATCCTTTACGTAACAACACTGAGTGACCTTTCTTACTTTCTCCTTGACCACTTTCCTGGCTCATTTTATGTGGAATTACAATGAGCCTTGCTTAATATAAACACTACAAATATAAAAATAAACATTCAATTAAAAAACAAGATCATAGGTAAAACACAGTAGTGATGTTACATCAGTGTTTATTATCCATGAAGGAGAAAGGTAAGAGGCCCTTTTTAAAGGGAAAATAGCCACAAAAATTAAATTCATACATTATAACAATATAATTGTTTAATATTTTTTAATCTCTTTGTCGAAGTTTCAACTGTTGAAGCAAATTTTACACCAGAGATTTCTTATTGATGCAATAGTAATAGTAACATAAAGAATGCATTCATAAGCAAAATTTATAAAACTCAAAGGAATTCTGCAAAATAAAGATGAAAATATTTGTTTTTAGGAGGCAGTGGCTAGTTAGGATACGGTACCGTATCTCTAGCCTCAGAGTCTAGAGTTACAGGAGTCCTAGACAAAACTAGAAGGCTAGAGAAAGGGAAGTTTTATAATATGGAAATTATTTTGAAATTATAAAACAACATTTCAATATTAATTATTTTTGAAAAGAAAGACATATTTACCACTGACATAACTTAATGGTAACTAACTGTCATTAAACATGCCATCTTGGATATTGATAATAAACTAACTGGATGTTAGTTACAAGTTAATATAACATTGTTGTCTTCAAAGTGTTACATACTGCACTCCTATCACAATAGACTCCAAGGCTAGACTTGCAATACTTTTAGGCAGTGGCTAGAGTTACAGAGGTTCCGTTACTGTAGACAATTTAAAAGTTGAAACATACGCATGTTATTTGACTTCCAAAACTCTAGCCTAACCTTGCAAGGGTTGTCTACAGTTACAGAACTTCCGTAACTCTAGACCCTGTGTCTAGAGTTACGGTACCATAAGTTTAGCCACTGCTATACTTTTAACTTGGGCCACTGCCTTTCAGGGAAGTGAATGGGGCAAAATTTTTGGTAAAAAATGTCCTGATAAAACCAATGTACATGTTTATCACAAGTTGAACTCACAGGTACAAGAACTAGAAGCGGCATTACACTCATAATAAATTGCAAAAGACACAAATTTGAGTGTTTGACTGTTGCTTCCTTATACAATGAAATTTTGTTTTTAAATCATAATTTCGGATTTTGTGCCAGTGAGACATGGAGACTAAAAGAATTTCTGAAAGTGACACATCTTCCTCATTTAATTGTACTAACAAAACATTCTTCATGACTGTCAGGTGTTAGGACAATTTGTAGTGATTTTTCCAAAGCAGAATAGCAGGGCGCTGCGGGTCGGGGCGCTGCACCCTGCCCCTTTTCTCTCCTCCCTGCCCTTTTTCGCCTCTTTCTACGCAGTAAGAGTATATTCAAGACATTTACCCTCCGATACGCCCTGATCCTTTTTTCTGCCTCCCTGCCCCTTTTTGAGTTCTGGAGTAATCACAAGGATAGGTCTACAATCGGCTAGAAATACGTATTATGGTGACAGCAACAAATCAGATTTCCAAATTCCATACCCCACCCACATGACGAGTTGACACGGAATAAATTCAATTGACGCCGGCAAACGAGTAAACTTTACATCAAATCATTTTCAAGGTTAATAAACTTGAAATCGCAACCAAAATAATAAGGCTTTATACCTTAAAACATAACGAATTCGACGAAGAAAGATGAGTGACAGTTTGTTTTCAACGTCGTGTCAGACTGGATAAAGCCCGAAGAATGCCGCATAAATTTGGAGCAAGTTTATACTGCGGTGTCAATTCATTATTATGCGGTATATCGCTAACTGCACACTCCCCGAAGCGGTTATTTCCCTTTATTAAATCAATAAGTAGCGTAAGTAGCAAAGTGTGACGTATACCGCATATAGATAGCATAAAGAACAAACCAAAAATGCGCTCCTATAAATATCCTTCAAAACACAGAAAACCAGGTTCAGGGTCATGAAGAACACTGAAACACATAGAGCGCTCATAAAGATATCACAAAGAACATTGAAACACACGAGGCTCTCATATAGATATCCCAAGAAACATTGAAACACACGAGGTGCTCATATACATATCACAAAGAACACTGAAACACACGATGCTCTCATATAGATATCATCGGAACACTGAAACACAAGAGACGCTCATATAGATATCATCGGAACACTGAAACACATGAGGCTCTCATAAAGATATCACAAAGAACACTGAAACACAAGAGACGCTCATATAGATATCATTCGGAACACTGAAACACAAGAGACGCTCATATAGATATCATCGGAACATTGAAACACAAGAGACGGTCATATAGATATCATCGGAACATTGAAACAAAAGAGACGCTCAAATAGATATCATTAAGAACACTGAAACACATAAGGCGCTTATTTTGATATCATTAAGAACACTGAAACATGTGAGGTAGTCATAAATATATCATTAAGAACACTGAAACACAAGAGACGCTCATATAGATATCCCAAAGAACATAGAAACACATGAGGCTCTCATAAAGATATCACAAAGAACATTGAAACACGCGAGGTGCCCATATACATATCATTAAGAACTCTGAACACGTGAGGTGCTCAAATATAGATAAGAATAAGAATCCTGAAATCTTGAAGGCGCTTATTTAGCAATTACAGAGAATGAACAAGGCACATATAAAAGTATCAAAAATATCAAACCCAAGAAGCGTTTTTATAGAAATCAAGTGTGAGGCAAGTAGGGAATTAAGTCAGTTATCTTTCCCTGATAAAATCTGAGGCAATCCAATTTGTAAGTAGGTCCTTACAGTTGGAATCCTCGGATTTTATCATTGAATTCCTAAGTAAGGATAACAAAATATTTCATCTAATTTCTTTCTTGTTAATCAAGATATTTACAGAAGTGATGAAATTTAGATAGTTCTTTACCTTAAAAATATTTAGCTTGAATTTCAAACAAATTAAATAACTTACAAAAAAGTTATTTAAGAATAATTTTGGCAAATTAACATTGAAAAGTAAGGGTACATTCCGAGTAATCCAACTAATTGGACCAACCTATTTGAAGAGTATACATGGGGAAATAACTGACTAAGGTCCCTTAGTGGGAGGTTGGTGCATACTAGCACCTAGTACATGTTTTGCTATCGTTTATTCCCAAGCGCAATCACCGTAGGTTCACGTTTTAGTTATTAGTTTGTGGCGTTCTTTTTATTACAAAAGTTTAAAAGTCTAAAAACATCTCCTTCTTTGTTTTTTTGGCTACATGGAAAGTATGTGTTTTTACTTTTGCTGTTCCTGAAATGTTTGCTTACACCTTTTTATATACATTCATTACATTATGATAGATAAAGACTGAGTGCAAAACACTGCCCGATTTTTTGTGGACATCGATTCGTTAGTTTAACGTATTTTTTAGTACGAATATTTTCGTCGTTATTATTATGTTAATGCAAATCAAATTAAAAAACTCACAAGGGGAAATGATATGCAATATATAGAACCTATATTGCAACCAACCGTTAAGGATATTAATAGAAGGATTGGTTTGAATTTATCTACTATCGCATGGATTCAATATTTTTTCATGATATGTCTACAAAATCGAAACATTAAGGAAATTGCTTACGACGATTTGACTTGTTGACAATATAATTTAATCCAATAGTTAAACAAATCACAATTTTTATATTTGATTCTGCGTCGAGCAAGCATATCAATAAAGTCAATGTAAAGATATGATAAGTGTCAAATAAGTGAACTGATAATAAATGGTAGAAATCTAGTAAGTGACAGCTTAAAGGGAAAAAAGTGAATTTAAAAGAGGAATTTTTTAAGTTGACTGAAAAGTCAAAATATACCAAAATTGTGTTTTTGTTGTAATTCAAAACTCAAAGCAAGTAGGAAATAAGAGTTTTAATTTTTAAAATTTTACATAACATCTTGACTTGTAAATGTGTTTGCATTGGTAAATAAATACTTCTGACTTCATATTTCAGCAATTCAAATTCGGTGCAATGAATGCATCTTCTGTAATAGCTAAATGCATTTTTTTAATGAAACGGGCATATTTTAAATATGTTTTGCCATATGCATTTATTGGCTAAGATGTTACATTTTAAATAAAAATTTAAACCATTTTCGGGATTTAGTGACACAATTTATAAAAATTGCTACCCAAAGGTACTCATTTACAGATTTACTTTTTTTCTAAAACTATCAAAATTGTAAACATTTTTGGAAGTTCCGATAATGAAAATTTTAGTGCAAACTGACATACAACTACAAATGATGGTGTTTCTTGTAGTAAACTTCTACCCCGTATGTCACGGTATAGAAAATTTTAGTGCACTTTTGTAACTTTTATTGTATATTTCTTGCAATGTATAGGTCAGTTTGTCTTAAAATATTAAGAATTTATTTTTTTACTCAATTACAGACGCTGAGTGGTATTTTGAAAATATGGAAAAAATCTGTGAACTAGTACCTTTAAGGTAAAGTTCACAAAGCTGATACTGTTGCTTAAGTGTTTACATCGGGGATAACTGAGATCGGACAACTGAGTGAAACATTAAAGTCTCTGAGATAATTTACTGGACAATGTATATAAGTTCTGGACAATCAATATTTTATATTTCTTGTAAATGAACAATATGGTGACGATGTTTTCTTATAACATTTTTAGAACTGTGCTCATCTGGTATATGATAAATGTGGGTAAGTTTTTACTGTATACTTCGTCATGCGGATGCCTTTTTATAAAAAATCTTACGATTACATTGTTATACAGAAGGATATGCGACGAATGTTTATCGTTAGACTTTTGATAATACAGAACAGAACAGAACAGAACAGAACAGAACAGAACAGAACAGAACAGAACACAACAGAACACAACAGAACAGAACAGAACACAACACAACACAACACAACACAACACAACACAAACACAAATACAAACACAACACAACACAACACAACACAACACAATATAATCTTTATTGTATGAGCACAGGTTACATTTATATAAAGTAACAACATGTGAAATAATTGTTAATGATTTACAGAATACAATTTTGATATAGAGTTATAGAATGCGGACCCCAATTAAATAAATAATAATCGCAACTCAAAATATTGACGGGTCCTACAGAAATGTGACTTTATATTTCAAATTTTGATAATATGCATCAATTGATGACCTCGGTCAATCTGAAGAATCATAAGTTTTTCGGAAGGTCTTACATGCTCATAGCTTGGTCATGAAATATGGGCTTGCTATTCTCCCGCCTAACACTGTATCAAAAATGACAGTCGTCAGTCTCTGGCGAAGGTATAATTGGACTAAAAGCTTTAGTCTGGAGATCTATTGTCAAAGTTGCGAAATTGTTGATGACCGCAGAGACTGTGCTCAGATTTAACGTAAATTCTCATGTATTATTATTTTGTGTAATTGGAGAATATATTAATTGTTCTGACATGATCTTGTCTGTTCTGTTCTGTTTAGTTCTGTTCCGATCTGCTCTGCTCTGCTCTGTTTTGTTCTCTTCTATTGCGTTATGTAAATATATGAAACGTAATAACACCATGTAGCGATGTGCACCGAAGGCTCGATCTAATTTTGGGTTCGTCACAAATTTAATATACTGGACACGTTACAAGTTCATGCTATGCATATTGTTAGAGCACGTACTGTTGTTAACTCTGACTTTGTTTGTTTTTGTTTTGTTTTGTTGGGTAGTAACACATTCTTGTCCGTTTTTTATCAACTGTCAAAGCTTAAATAATTTCACGGTGACTGAATGCATTGTTTTTGTATGGCGGCCTAATTGTTATTAAAAATATGTTGACTAAACATATTATACGGCATAAGCAGCTTTACTCGATCATAATACACTTTTTCGGAAATTCATGGATGTTTACGGCTATAATTTTAACATACGCATGCACCGTGTAATTATTCATGCTTTGACAATTGAGAAAAAACAAACTACATTTTGTATATAGGTCATATAACTGCGGCCAGTCCACCTACTCACTGTTCCTGGAAAGGCTAAATCTCTGGATTCAGCTGTTAACCAACTACTAGGCGCATACTTTCGTCAGTGACTGACTAATGCCCTACATGATTTAGAAAAAGTGGTAGGAGGGAGAATATATAGCCGTAGAAATAATTTCATAACCAAGCTCCACGAAAGAAAGTCCCGCACGGGAATCGAACCCACGACCCCTCGATCAGTAGACTCGCGTGCTACCAAATGAGCTAGCCGCTCGGCTTTCTGGCTTTGTTAAAAGTACAATTCAAAGTGTAATTTGCTTATGCAGTATTATCTAGACCTACGCAGAGCTGAGGTTGTGGACAATACACGGAACTTAGGCTGTATTTACATAAACTTATTATGTTGACAATGACTTAAGTAGGCTTTAGTATAGTAAGATTTGATTGAACTTAATTAATGTTTTAAAGATATTGTATTGTATTTTTGATTCATGAGACTGCCGTGTTTCTCACGTGTTGCTATGAGTGAACTGTAGCGTGTTCAGTTACCGCGAACGTTACAGAACGTTACATAACGATACATTCGGAACTCCTCGGCCATTCGCAGCGAATGGCCGAGGAGTTCCGAATGTATCGTTATGTAACGTTCTGTAACGTTCGCGTAACTGAACACGCTACTGGTGTACTATCTGTTCACCCAGGACTATTCACCTCAGTTTTCGATCAATGAATCAACGCTGTCGTAATACGGAAGGCGCCATATTTGATGTTATGGACGAACTTCTTTCATTCCATGGAATCACAGCGGAGTATAAACAACCAACCAACATGTGCTGTGAGTCTTGTTTGATTGGGTTTTAACGCCATAGCAACGCCTTGTATAGGTCATATCACGTACGGCGGCCAGTCAACCTGAACTCGATCAACAATCTTTGGATTTAGCTGTTAACCAGTTCCGTCAGTGACTGATACATTCCCTACATGATTTAGAATCCGTAGTAGGAGGGAGAATGGTCTTAAAAATTAATCCATGATCGAATTCCACGAAAGTATGCCCCGCATGGGAATCGAATCCACAACCATGCGGTCAATAATTAAACTAGCTTGCTTCCGACTTACATGAAAAGAAAACTGAAAAATGCAATGATGTGAACTCTTTTTTGAAGAAAATAATCCGGCGGTGCGATATTTTATCATTGCGTTCAAAATGTCGTGTGGTATACAATGAACTTTAATACAAAACTATGTGGTGATTAAAATGATTATGCCAGCAGCGTGTTCAGTTACCCTGAACGTTCCAAAATGTTCCGTAACGGAAGTGTCGATACTACTCAGCCCAAAGACAACTCAACCCGAGACAACTCAACCCCTTACTTACGGATTGAGTTGTCCGAACTTTGAGTTGAGTTATGCACGGGTTGAGTTGTTTTCAGGTTGAGTTGTCCCGTACCCGTAACGTTAGCAAACAATCGTTACTGAACACGCAGCTGATGTTTCATTATTTTATTTTCAGTTTTCACAGAATGGCACCAATGTCAAGATCGAATGTATTACGTCCATGATGCTAGGTATGACTTTGTGACAAGTATAAGTTATTGTGAGTCTAAAGGGGCCAGTATGGCTTTAGTAGGGGAAGATGATATCAAAGATGGCGCCTACTTTAAAGCTTGTCTTTCTACGTTTATACCTGATGGCGAACATTGGATACGTAAGTTTTTTGTACTACATCATTTTTGTATTCATTGTGTTAACAATGAATACTCTGTTACCAATAGATTAATAGTGGTATTCCGATCGGAGTCCTATATTTTATCAACGAGACCTAACAGCATCCATATCCGGATAATTCCGCTACAATAAAATAGTTCATACTGAAACTGGTACTTTATGTATTTCTGCGCGAGAAAATGACCAGACGCTCAATATGACGTTACAGAATATACTTGAAGCGATTAACTTGTAACAGAGATAAGACTGTCCATAATACTCGTGAGAGGTGTGTGGCAGTACTATTAGATAGATGTACACTCGACGGCCTTCGCGGTCTATTTATAGAAAGTCACAGTCTAAACCACTGACGAAGACACTGGTTGACACCATAAACAGAGAAGAATTATCAGACCATCACTGATAATGATCGTTTTATATATTGTACATTTATATATTATATTATCAAACATGGTTGGTTTAATTAACGGTTAATAAACATTTTTTTAAAGAATTTTAATGCCTCACTTATAGAAATCACAGACGTAAGCAGTACTTTCGTGCTATTAATTGTTTGGGGACCTTTGATGCTTTGCCTCAATATTTTCTTGTAAAGAAATATAATCTTCGTTCGATTAGCCGTCGAAATATGGGACAGAACATGTTCTTGAATCGAATAATCTGGATTGGTTATCAATAAATATAATTTCTTGCCAAATGGACAGGTGAATTATAAAGTATACCATAAAATGAGTTTGTATGTGCTCGGTCGGAACATGACGAAATTGTTAAACTCTGACACATATATTGCTTGAATGCTTTACTAAAGGAGATGTCATACATGGCTAATCGACGATTCAAGCATTTTTGGAATGCTAATACTTGTACTGTATACATTACTATAAGTGCTGATTCCCGCGTATTGGGTTTGTTTTAAAGATAATTATTTCCGGACTGTAACTGTTCGGGTCGTATGCAATTAAACCCGAGGTGTGTTCAACAATGCGAGCGCTCGAGCGAGCGCCCGCCTCGCGAATTGTTAGGCTATTGAACGACTGCGCTCATTCCATAAATAGGTGAAGATATCGGTCAGTCAGACCGTTTGTGTACAGAATGTCGAGCGCTCGCTATAAAATCCAAAATGACGTCAAACAGCACATCATTGAAAAAGCGGGTGGGGGAAACAATTATTTCTGTTGATACACGAGATCTTTCATATTTTTTACCATGCATAAATCATAGAGACAATTTACTGTACCAAATAAAGGGTACATTTAGTATAGTTTATGCATATATGCGTGGATATTTTATGTGGAACAAGTAACACACAAGTTTGCGTCCCACTTTTCAGAAAAATTCTTTGATATAAAAAAAATAGTTTTTCCTGCCACCATCTTTGGTACCTGTTATAATATATATTTCCAATGATATATTAATACAGTACCCACAAAAAAACCTAAAACAATGACAACCAAACAACGTCGTCTCAATGAAATTATGAGTCGCCGGGTGAAGTGAGCAGGTGTCTGTGCCCATTCCTCGTGCAATGCACGCTCCAAATCACGTACGCTATTGACGTCATTCAAGCTAGAGGTGGACATACCAGATACTGATTAGTTTGTGATTTTTTATTCTGACCCTTATGCTGTTATCATGACTGGAATTCTCAATAATCTCATCAAACTTTTTTGTAAAAATGTTCAATATTCTGTCGATTGATTAAATTTTGTTTCAAATCAATTTTTTGTCAATAGAATGGGGTTTATTATAAAATATTAAATAAAACATTCTTACTGACTAAACTTTTTCCTCTCAGCATAATTCTCAATATGTCAATGTTACCTCTTAATACGTAACTATCATGATATCCGAGATTTATCCGCATAGAAGATCGCCGAGGTAAGTCCGGTGGTAAAGTTATAACTTCCTCGATCGACCTCTCTCAAAATGCCAATATTTTTCCGACAAAACTATTTTAATGGTTTCATATTGTTTGCATATTTTTGAATATGAGAGGCAATGCATTAAACTGACGTGACCCGGGTGCGTAGAAATTCATTTTATGTTTTATTTTAATATATTTTAGTTTATCATAATACGTGTACTGCATTTTGACCATGGCACTCTTCCTGTCTTCCATTATAGGAGGTTGGATTTAAAACAATATGAATTTAACGAAGGGGTAGTAAGTACAGAAATGTATGAAATGGACATAGCAAATTTACCACTTAATCCATTTTAAAGTGTACATGTATTCATTAATATTTTTTTCAAATTTCTCTCAAGATGAAAGAAATATTAAATCATTTTCACTATAACTATTTAATTAAATATAGGGAGGCGAGACAGGATAGAGCGCCATGATCGTGCGACCACATGCACGACTCATGCAGGTTGTTTCGTCATCTCACGATGACGAACGCAGAAAACAAAGCGTTTGACCAAGTCCTAGCAAAACATCAACAGCTCTGGTAACCATGCCATATTTCCCTTCTCTAAGAAAAAGGAATGACTTGGTATTTGGGAACGACCAGAGCCAGAAAAATGCTTCGTCAGAAAAAGGCAAACGCTTGACAAAGTGAACAGACGCAGCTTGTCTGTTTGTTACAAGAACGTCTATAGATCTATATACAATATATTAATGACAAGGTTTTTAGTTAAATCATACCGCTGTACATAATTTATTAGTATGTCAAATAAATCGTACATGGGATTATTTTACTTGAAATTTCATAACTATCATTACTACGTTTAATTACAAATCAGAATTTAATTGCTTTTTTAATTTGATAGTGCAGTTTATTTGTATTTGATAACAACTCACAAAATTTAGGATTCATCTTCCAAAATTATCTTCCCCATATTTAATGTCCTTTTTACTGTATTTAACTATTGTTACATGCTCTGCCCTTTAGGACCCGAATAGCTCAGTCGGCTAAAGGGAAGGAAGGGAAATATTCATTGAAATGAAGAGTTCAAGAGGTCGCTGGTTCGAAACCTAGCAAAAGCATAAATTTTTATTTTTATATTTTATTTTTTATTATATTTCTATATTTTATATTATACATATTTACGTATTAAGAGGTAACATTGACATATTGAAATATATAATCTTATGAATATTTTAAAACGACTAGTGTTGTGTTTACGTTTTATTATAGTTTCTTTAAGCTGTACATGTATTAGACTTATACAATTACACAATCATGTATCTTTATTTGAATTATTGAAATACAAAATATATATTTCAAAATTTATAATATTAGTCCAGTACCATGATATGTGTGTCTTAGTGTCATCATTACATCAGTAGATGTATTCCAAAACAATGCTTTACCATAATGATTACGCTGTTAGACATTGTAAATTATAACATTTCAAACTGACGTCGACGTAAGAAAAAATCAATCACTTGATTTTCAACTTAAATCTTTGAATCAGAATTTTATGAAACTATTGAACCATACCTAAAAATATTGATCATAACTTAGCCTCATATGAAACTGTATGATATTAATTATTGAACAGACCCTTCAGGGACTCAAAATATTGATTACTGAAAACAAAACACCCTTAAGGGACCTAGATTATTGATTTTAACTCATTATCCTCATTAGCCTCAATAAATTGAGGCTATCTTGATTATTTTTATCCTACTTCTATTCAATAAAGAATAAAGGCTTATGATGGAAAAGTTTCATTTCACCAAAGTGTAATCTGACAAGATCTGGAGAGATTAAGGAAAAATTCCTGAATAAAAAATGTTAATAAAACATACTCATTTAAAAATACAATAACTGCATTTAACTTAAATATATTAATAATATGAATGATAATTATTATACTATCAATTAATGTATTGAATATATTATTTGTACTTGTTAAAGTCATCAACATAATTAATGTTTGGAACATATATCACTTTTTCTTCAAAATAACTAGTTTGTGTGTAATAATGAACTCGGGTATTAAATCTTAATATAACACTTTGAATCTTCACATTTGTTTATTTTCTTACAAGATATAGATAATTTGTGCATATAAAACACTTTCAACTATTTTCCAAAAAATAATCCCATTCACTTGACTACATTAACCTCTTTGTTAAATCAGGTAACCGAATGAAAAAAAAGAAATATAATTTATCAAACAATTAATTCTTAATTATATCTGTAAATTTTAACCTTCGTCATTAAACACCATCAGTGCAGGTAAAATTAATTTCTAAGACATTTATGATAAGCAGAAATGGGGTTTAAATACATTATTTCTGTTCAGTTACTACATAAATCATAGAATAGCAGCAGGGTGTTAGTCCAACTTTACTCAAAAATGTGTACTATAGTGCGTACAAAAAAACAAAACGTGTTTTGGTAAACATTAAAAATGAGACAATTCATTTTAGGGGTAGGCAGTAATGAAAATAAAATATGTGTAATTCTAATTCATTTTAACAAAATTAGCATGGTCAATAAACCACTACCACTTGGTAAATCATGCTTGTTATGGTAGAACGCTTTCCATTACACCAACAACTAAGACACAAGTAAAACATATCACAATTGTTTATTTTAAAGTCATCCTGGGCATCCCTCGTCGTGGGTTAGTTCATTGTATTGTTATTATAAACAGTGTTTTGTTTTTTTGTACGCACTATACGTAGCACACATAACAGATAACAATGACATAGTTTTAAATCTCTCCTATATTAGAGATTTTTTACACACAGACTAATTAAACAATGTGATAGTCATATTGTAACAGTTATAGCTTTGACTAATTACAGCAGTAGTCATAGTCAACAGCAAAATCCAGAGATAAAGCCTCTTCAGGAACAGTGAGTAGGTGGACTGACAGCTGTGATATAACCTTTATAAGGTGTTTCTACAGCATAAAACCCAACAAAAATTGAATAAATCTAAACACAATGAATACCCCAGTACTTTCAGTGCTTTGATTATTTAAAGGTACTAGTTCACAGATTTAATTCTGACTTTTCTTTAATGTGAAAAAACTATTCTGTGTCTGTAGTAGTGTCAAAAAATAATTCTTTATATTTTAAGACAAACTGACCAATATGTTTTAAGAAATACACAATAAAAGTCACAAAAATGCACTAAAATTGTCTATACCGTGACATACGGTGTAGATTTTTACTACATGAAACACTATTATTTGTAGTTGTATGTCCATTTGCACTAAAATTGTCATAATCAAAACAAATTTTCTGCTTAAAAATGTTTCCACACAATTTAGATAGTTTCAGAAAAGTTGATATTTAAGTTGAAATCTGTGAATGAGTATCTTTAAACTATCCAACCATTACAGTAAAGGTCCGCTAGATAAAGATGACTTTGCATCAAATCAACATATCACGTGACTTCTCCGTCATGTATCTATACTATTAAATTTGCGAGTTTCCTGTTTTGTGGAAGAAACTGCGCAGCTTTGAATAAATCTTTTGTTTGTCGCTGGAGCACCTATATACCGGCATATCAAGTTGACAATTCTTTTTTGACAAAGCCTCTTGATATTTGCAAAAATGCCAAAAATCAACAAAAAAGTGGGTTATTTGTGTCTAAAAATAGTTCTAGATAAAACTAAAAATAGACCAAACTTCCCGCAGCGGTTATTTCCCTTTATTGTCATTACCTAAAGCCCGTGCTTGCACGGGCTCCCATCTAGTTTATATTAAGTATGAGACGATATCATATCACCGGGTGATATATCGATACAGTTTCGATACGTCGATCAACAATACGTATCGTGGCACAGCACGATACATCGCGATACGATCCTGACATTCATAATCAGGGGAAGTCACTGTATTTTTTAAGTATTCAGCAGGTTGGCCGTAATCGTTCGCGAAATATTATCTCTGTGGCTCTTTGGAAAAAGGGTTCGGTACGACTGAAGTTTAGACATCTCAATCTGCAGGTAGAGACAAATCAACCATTGGACGACTCGTGATCATAAATAAAAGAGTGTGAATGTTTGTAATTTTACAATAACTACCCGTATCGTATCGTATCGTATCGTATCGTAAATAATCATATCGTCTCTTTTCGTATCGATATGTATCGTATCGAGTGATGACCGTACCGTCTCATCCCTAACTTGTATGTATTTCCGTGTATTATTTGATATTTATATGTATCTATATATTTTTAAATGTGAATTTGTTGTTGCAGGATATTTGAGCACTAAAGATATAATTATTATGTATTTAGGTCAAGTTAAAAATGGAACAGAAACACAATATACAGCAATAAATTTTTATAATTCTACAAACAAAATGATTATAGAAACAGTCATTCCTACTTCAAAACTTCCTCCTATTTGTGATAAACGTGAGTATTTTAACTTCCCGTACAGTCCTTTTGTGCTTTTAGGGTGAAACTTTGCATTTTATTAAAGATAAAGCGTGCTGCCATTTGCTGCTATACGACCCATAAGCGGATATAGCGGGGACGGGTCAGGGGGAGTCTGGGCCTCCCTGAAATTTCTAAAATGTACCCGTCCGTACTTTTCAAATGTAAGCCATTTTAAAGTAGCATAAAGCATTTTTCTCGGGTTTGCTTCGCTCGCATTTGTGCTTAACATAGATCTAGTGGTCATGTAGATTTTCTTATTAATAGGTTGCATTATTCTGCAAATCGTGTGTAATGTGGTCGTGATTCGAAAGTTTGGACCCCCTAGAAAAAAAATCCTGGACCCGGCCCTGCGACCGGCAAAGCAATGACAGAACATGCAATGTAGTACGATTGTCGTTCGAACATCGGTTTGATTGGCCCTAAATGATTTGGTTTAAATCCGAGAGAGTAAATGACTTTGAATGACATCTGAACAGCGGTGTTTTATGCCAGCGTACAGGTGAAGTAAAATGAATGTGTATAAACGGTAACTTAATCTAGGGTCACTGAATGAATGACGCCATAAGCTTTTAGATACCATGAGTGAAATGACATTTTAGAATTTTAAAAATCCAATCCTATTCAAATTCTATCTTTGTTTCCCAAACGAATTGAGCACGCCAGTGCTTTGATTTTTCTTTTAGCTGCAGTTTATAATGAAGGGAAATGGATACATGTAAAAGGAAATATAGAAGTATATGTAGTGGTTAACAAAACGAGCCACCAGATGGCGTCAAAGTTCTGCTCGAAACTAAATTCTACATTAGCCACGTTTCCTGGTTCAATAAAATATTTCAATGTTGGTAACTATCTTAAACTGCAAGGACTCTTCTGGATTGAAGGTAAATAAATGTCATCTGCTTGTAGTGCAAACTCTTCTCGAAGAAAAATAAATGCGCGTTTATTTTTTATTCATCTCATGTGGCACTGGGACCTTAATTTGTCCAAGGACCCTATATATACAAGGACCCTATACATGTTATATAGGGTCCTTGATTTGTCTGTTTTCGTTTGTATGTACGGAGCCCCTAAAGTGACATTTTAAAATACTTTTTTATGTTCACAACTATTTGAAATAATATTTCATAAAAACGAAATAATATTACGTGAAAACGAAATAGTTGTGAAAATAAAAAAAGTATTTCAAAATGTCACTTTAGGGGCTCCGTATGTATGCTATTGTACCGATTGGTATTTTTTCACAGTTTATTTAAAGCGTAACTGTACGCTTAAGCATACTGTTCTGCATTTAAGTGGTTTTTTTGTCTACAAAATACAAATACTTATGAATATTAATACACTTAAAACTCAAATGCAGAAAAATACGACGCCAATACCGCCAACTATATCTTGGATACATATACATGTATAATAAATATCTGAATAAAAAATTTCTAATGCAAATACGTCTGAGAAAAAGAGCCGAGGCATAGGCGGATCTAGCGGGGGGTCAGGGGGGGGGGTCCGGACCCCTCCCTGGAATTTCCAAAATGTACCTGACCACTAGTGTATTTCTTGACTGTTAGTAATTTTTAAGTAGCATGAAGCAGTATTTCTCGGTGCTTAACATAGATTTAATGGTTATGTAGTTTTTTTTATTATTAATATGTTGCAATATTCTGCAAAATATGTATAATGTGGTAATGGTTCGAAAAATTGGATCCCCTTAGAAAAAGTTTGGACCCCCCCCCTCCCTAGAAAAAAATCCTGGATCCGACCCTGCGAGGACAAACAAATGTAGAAGAATGATAAAGGGGTAGATTTTCCAAAAAGTAACATTGAGCTCTTTAAATCGTTTAACAATAATACTCTGTATATTTCAGAAGATTCTTTTCCTGATTCTGGCGATGAATGCGCTTCACTGGACATGTCAGTATCACCTTCTATTACCAGAACAAAGTGTGGCGTTCATTTAGAGAGTATATGTTGTCGTCCAGTAAAATTAAACGCTACAGAACTAGTCAAGGAAACCAAATTTGTTGAAATGATTAAAAATATGACAGTTGATGAAAAACAAACATCTAAATCAATACGGAAATACATTAGTGCTGATGATAAGAGGCGTTCAGCTAAAGTTGTTGGAGGGCTATGTGGGGGTATAGCGGTGGCGACTGTTCTTGTGTTTATGCTTTCGTTTGACATTCACAGACTGTTGGTGCATGTTTTACGATGGCTGACAAAGTGATCATGCCACAGATTTTAAAATATGGATAGTTTTTACAGTGTTTTAAGGGTTGTGAAATTCCTATGCCCGACTTGTCAAACTCGTACATTTATGTCCTCGAACAAGTAAATAAATCAATCCTATATGTCCGCGGAAAAGTGATATTTTATAATTATACTAAATGCATGTAATGTATATGTCTAGATGTTTAAGTCAATATCAATAGTGAACTATACTGTTTTTGGCAATTAGCTATCATTATTCAAAGTATATAGTGCGTAAATATTGACCCCGACCTGACCTTTCACATTTACATCTAATAATTATCTACACATATCCCGACGAAAGTCAGTACCACGCCTATTCTACATTTCGGCAGCGATCGTAAATTATAGAAGTATGTTTGTGTGTTAAGTTTTAACTCATAATTCCCATGGTCAAGGTGTAATCGGGCATTAATACTACATTCGTATTCAATGTAATGAATATTCTTGCATAAAGGTCAGGTCGGGGTCAATATTTACGCACAATACATCACAGTGTCTTTTTAAATATTGCATTTCTGGACAAGTACAGTTTGACCCCGAACAAGTATATTTTAAGATATCGCTTGTCCGTGGAAATGTGGAAATAAACTAGGAATTCCACACCCATGGTTTTAGACATCGAGCTTACAAGTTTACTACTAAGTAGTCTCAGATCACAGTTATTTTAAATACAAGTTTACTACTAGTTTATAGTGCGTAAAGTTTGACCCCGATCTGACCTTTATGCAAGAATATTCATTACATTAATAAGAATGTAGTATTAATGCTCGATACCGATCGGAGCACATCGTCAAAGCTCGAATGTAATTATTACACAGGGATTAATTTTTGAAAAATATTAAAGCGTACATGCTGAAGTGCAGAAAATATGGCATTGATTTTCGTTGGGATATGTGTAGATAATTATTAGATGCAAATGGAAAAGGTCAAATCGGGGTCAAACTTTACGCACAATACTTCTATATAAACACAATGACGTGTGGAAAATTCCCTATATCTTAAAAAAATCTATATGATCAAGACATTTAAGATCATCTTCCCTTTAATTCGAAAAGGTACCATATTGTTCTAAAATCTTATATAAGATGGTATCGTAATTAATATTTGCTTTATAGAGACAATTATTATAATTATGCTTTAAGAATAGTTCAAGAGATATAATTCCAGCTATAGAATACTAGGGATCGTGTGGTATTGTTTACCAGCATTTCAGTTTAAAGGACACATGTTTACATCAGAATGAAGTGTTCCGGTAAATAGCCGGAACCATGCGAATTCTGTCCATTCGGAACTTCTCGGCCATTCGCTACTAATAACCTCGTACATATTTAGGCGCCATTTTGAAACTATGTACACAAATACACGAACTTTTAGGCGATGAGTGATGTTTTTTGGAGTCTGTAAATTTAAAATCACACAGTTAAATCACATTGCTGAACAATATTTGGTTCAATATATAACATAGAAATATGTTTTGACAAAGATCTGTTTCATATCCAACTATTTGTCCTTTCGTAATTTACTGATTTGACTTCTCGATAAAATCGATAATTAATCAGAGCCTCCGTTGTTGTGCTCGGTATTGTTCGAAAATTTCCGATATGACACCCAGTTGTGATCATAGATTGATAGAACTGATCAACCCCATCAATATATCACGTGATAGACTCTGCATGACGTCTATTACCAACATATGATATCTGTTACATTTTTATATAAACGTAAAAATGACAAATCCTGCAGTACCGCAAGAAAAAAATATATTCCATAGAGTTTTATTCACGTTTTGTTTTATGAAAAGAATTAAAATTTATGAACTATGTATCATACATATAATTAAATCTTGTATGTATTAACATTTGCAACAGCGTAAGTTAATGTACAAATTAATACCTATAATAAACATAAATAATTATTTCAATGACAATTAAAAACGTCAATCCATAGGCATATAAATTGTACACATGTTAACAGACGCTAAAACTCTGAGAGGCAAATATGAACGCAATGACTGAACATTAAAATACTGAAAATATGTTTATTTTTATGATTTCATATAAACTGTAAGAAACATCAATCCATATCAATAGATGCTTTATAAAAGTATTAATTAACACAGGCTATTTTTTAACTTCAGCGCCAAAACAGACAGAAAGCATTTCACAGATTTATTGTTTAAAAAATAAAAATCGATATCATCCTCGCTACCCTGTATATGTTTTACGACCCGGATGGTATAATAATGATTGTAGTATCCTGTCATAAAACAAGGACCCTGTTTACATAGGGTCCTTGCATAAAATGACACCCGCTTGGATGTAGATAAACGCATCAACAGGGGTCCATTTAGAAGTGTAATAAAGTTCATCAATGCGTATTAGTTCGTATCAATAAGAATAAAGAATTATAGAAAATGCATTATAACAAGTCCAAATAGTATATTGATAAAAATACTGTTAAGAAAAGACAAACGTTATAAATTGATACAGCATTAATAAACTGTATGAGTAGGCAAAAAAGACGAGAAATACATGAACAGTTATCAGGTTGTTGTTGTTTTTCTCAGCTATGCGTAGATTACTTATTTCATTTCATATAATTATATATTATTATAAGTTTAATTTGCAAAAATTCATCTGATTTTTATTACTTCTTTTGAATTCTCTAGTAATGGAAACTCAGTATAGGTATTCAATTAAAGTACTTATCAATAATTCAGATTTTGAACAATGTAAATGGCTAATAGAGCACACTGTCATGCAATTGATGGATGGTAATAACCAATGTATGGGTATTCTTGTGAGTAAGCTGTTTGACTTACTATATTGAAAACTGATACATGTATATTGTTGATTTATGGCTCTTTATGATAAGCGCCATTATAATACCAGTAATTAATCAATATGTCAGTTGTTCAATGTATTATTATGTATTTATTGTTCACTTTAATATGGTCATGCATGTATACAGTTTGTAATGATATGATGTAATATTTTGTATTTTGTACTCTTCATATATGGAGAAATAAAAGTAAAAGTTTAAAGTGTCTGAAGATAAACAAATTACGAATTATACAATACCATAGGATTTTCAACTTTTGTAACAAGTAAACTTAATAAGTTTTAATCTGGTCACGTAGACTTATTTTCATAGAGTAAAAAATCTTGTATCTGTAAAGCCCCATTATCAAAAGTAAGAGTATTTTTACGGCAAAGAAAATAGACATTTATCTATTTCAAACACCTCTAAAGAACAAAATTTTAAGACATATAAATGAATATAGTGTGGTCTTACAATTTTAAGTACCCACTTTTTTAAAACATGGACACTTAAGCTAGCTCAAATTTAGAAAGCAGAATGGTTTGAACAGTTTATTTGTTTGTAAAATGCATGTTTTATTTTAATAACTTCGTGTTTGTAAAGCAGTTAGTTTTCAAGTTGACTGTTGATAAATATATCTTCGTATTTTGGCTTTGATTATAATGCTCGATAACAAATGACGTATTAGACCGCTGATAAGATCGGTAGCGATAAAGCATCGTATGCTATCGGTCTTTCGGCTATCTTCGCCAGTTTCCGTAAAGCGAAACGGAATCTCCCGAAGAAGAAAAAAAACAATACTTACTAAACTAATTCGCTAATTCCCCCAACTAAATATTCTTCAAAAATAATAAAACCTATACCATTTATTAAAGAAAAGATTGTAGTTATTGAATCTGAATGGGATAGAAAAGATTTTTAAATAATAAAACCGACATTGGACAAAACGTTGCCAATGTTGAGGGAAAATAATTCATTTTTGTATTGAAATGCATAGGAAATAGGGTTAACATTTTTAACTCAAAATTCCCCCAACTATTTATTTTTCAAAATTTATGAGATATATACCATAAGAAAGAGGATGAAATGAATTATATGAAACTGAATGGGATGGAATAATAAATACTTAAAAATTCGAGTTATATTAGATTTAGTACCATTGTCCTTCTTATTTCTATATAGCGCGCACTAGCTACTAGGCTTATCGATAAAGGACAAATAGTTGGATATGTGTATACTACAAGAACTATTTTGCATAACCGTTACGTGCTTCGCCTCGCGTAGATAGTAAAATCCCAAGCTGCCAGGGTAGACCCCCCAAGAATCCTTTTGAGATTATTCATTTATGAAAGGTCGAGGTGTTCCGAATGGAATTCTGTCATGTCTCTCAAAATATAAATATTTACATAAAAACTTGATCAAAATTGGCATTTTTCAACAACATGCAGTCCATTACTGCTATCTCTTTCATTCAATAATTCCTTAATATCTGGCATTCAACACAGACACTATTTCACGCCGACGTACGACCTTACTGTGGTCAACAAGAGCCGAATAATTGTAGTCCGGTTCCTTATTGGACGCAGTATGATGGCTGCGCACCATATGGAAACGTTATAATTTTGTGCCATGATAGTCCCGGTTATAAGTCAATATAGTACAACAATATTAACTTGAGTTTGACCTTTATGTGTTATACATGTCGATATATCGCAAATGATCGGAACTTTTCGTCCAAGTCCAGTAATTGAGTTTTGTGATGTGTCTTTTATGTGTTCGAATTCTAATTGTAGCCTTTTTTTAGTTCATCTTTTTATTCTATCATGAATAACTTTACGTCAAGAAGTAAAAAATATGGTTTGTTTTATTAAAGCAATTTATTCAAGCATATTAACTGTTGAACTGTGTATTTTGTTTTGTTGACCAGAAAACTAATAAAAAAATACATGAGATGGTTTAGTCGATTTTTACTCATACATCTATGGAAATACTAAAGTATTTTCTCATTCGTGGTAACAATACCACGTGACTTTGACATCACAAATACTACTGTTTGAAGAAAAAAACAATGAAAATTCAGCTTGGATTCAAAGTTTCAAAGAGTTGTAAGTACTTTAGTTCTTGTCATATTTCAATGGTACATACGCGATGCTAAACAGAAAAAATATACCGTAAACTCTCGATTTAACGCCCCTGGAGAGTAACATTTTTCAAACGGGGGCGTTAAAAAGAGTATGAAAATTCAAACAGGGGCGTTAATTAAAAAGAGGAATAACGTACGGTTATTGCACTCATTTACTGATTACACCCGTGGCTAATCCCCTCAGACCCTCCCAGGGCCTATCCCCACCCAGGGCCTACTCCCTCCCAGGGTCTACCTACCTCCCAGGGCCTGGCAA
This sequence comes from Mactra quadrangularis, assembly GCA_025267735.1. Classification (NCBI taxonomy): domain Eukaryota; kingdom Metazoa; phylum Mollusca; class Bivalvia; order Venerida; family Mactridae; genus Mactra; species Mactra quadrangularis. Next base: position 5,496,584 of record CM046298.1, read on the forward strand.
CTCACACGATCAGCGTTCCCACGGCCATCCCTCCAGGACCAACCCCCAGGGCCAACCCCTTCCAGGACCAACCCATGCAAAGGTCAATCCCCTAGACCCAACCCAAGGAACCATCCCTACCAGGGAATTGTAATTTTCCCATAACAATATGGGAAAATACTTATCCCACATTGTCCCACACAGGGGATCGGAGATCCTCAATCCTGTAAGCAACAGAGTTGATGAGTTCAGGGGCGCGGAACTCACCCAACAAAGGGGGGGGGATACTCGACCCTTCCTTTCCTACCAGGGGATATTTCAACTCGTGAGAGTCCAACACAAAAATCGCTTTAACTCCGTAGAAAACAGAGTTAAACGGTTCGAAAAGCAGAAGAAGAAATATGAAAGAAATATAAAGTTAGTTTTATTATTTTTTTTGCATTTATACATTTTATAAACACGAACAATACTATTCCCTATTTCAATATGAATATCTAGAGGCCGGAAGCTAATAAAATAAAGGGACATTATACATATGTCAGCTAACCTGTAGGTATATATTAGGACCCAAAATATTGCAGTTGGGTATAAGGATGGAAAAAGGAAAACATAAAACATTATTTTTATTATATTAGTATATAATACTATATTATAAAGTTTATAGAATCTAAATGCACTAAAAATTAACATAAATAAAAGGCAATTTTATTTGACATTGAATTCCTATAGATGGCTGAGTTTCATTTTAAAACAAAAATGACTTATTTTAGTTTATTTAAGCCAAATTAGCTAAAAAGTAAAACTAAATATTCTGACTTATTCAGGATAATTTCACGAGCATGCGTGATCACTAAGAATATGATTCTTGTTACACAAATTAAGTGCATAGAGATGCATCATCTAACTAGATATATAAATGAAATATATAAACTATCACGCATATTGCCTAACTGTGTTGCCTCTATAAATAAAGTCTTAATTATTACTATTATTATTATTATTATTATTATTATTATTATTATTATTATTATTATTATTATTATTATTATTATTATTATTATTATTATTATTATTATTATTATTATTACTGTTGACAGGAGATACCCAGCACTATGCTCAATATAGTACTTCGCCATAAAAATGATTTTTTGTAATTTTAGGTTGAAAATCATCGACTTTAAACGATCAGAAAAAATGTCGAGTTTATAAGCAACCAGTTGAAGAATGAACAGCAATTGTATTTTCAGTTCCCGATCTTATCAATGAAAATTAGAGCTAAATTCAAATTGTATGTTGTAGGTTACGAAAGCCGTTACGATTGGGCGTTCCTAAGATGTGCAGACTTTTTATGGTCGCGTTTTAGCCATGCCCCCGTCTTCGGAATTCCTTACCATTTCCTTTCGTACATAGCCGGCATTTGTTTGGTTTGGTATCGAAGACATTCTTTTTACCAACTATTCCGAAAAAACTTTCTGACAGTGATTGTTGAAGACTTGATACGTCTTTGTTTTGATATTAAAACCTATTGTTCAGGTTTCTAGTGAGAACACAACTTTGGTACGTCAATGATAAGTTTTTAGTTTACCATGTCGATTCGTACACAAATATTTTCGCACTTTCGATTTCTGCCAGTATATTTTACCGATTATTTTGCTAAAATCGTCTGTTTTTAGCATGTTTGCTAGCACCTTATAAGATATATCTTGAAAAATATGTCGATTGTTTTAACCGTTACGGTATCATATTACATAACTAGAATATTGGGTTTTAAGCCCGGACTGATTTTTGATGATTGTGTACTCATTAGTCCTATATATAAAACCCTCCGTAACTTATTTTTCATTTGGACATTGCTTCTGTTACGTAGGGTCTTATCGGCTTCCATACAGGTTGATGTAGCAAAATCCGCAAGGATTCCCTCGCGCGACAAAGGCGAGCATAATTCAATAATTTCCGAAAATATTATTTATTTACTTATTCCTAACACTAAAAGACACATTTATCTAACATATTATAACATAAGATATAAAATAACCAACCTTATTTTGTAGAATTAATCCATTGTTTCCGTAACTCAAAAATCCAGACTTTCGTTTTGAATACTTCTAACACTAAACTCCGGTCATGCCGTAACCGAAAACCGGATTGGTCATCATAAACGCCACACAACCCGTTTCGAATCCGGATTACAAATTCAAAATATTTATGCTAAACAATTTTTCCCGTCGTCGTCGAAACAAAATTACTTTCTAACAATTCAATCAACACAATTTATTACATTTAGCTATATTTTTTGTCTCCCAAAAATTAAAAAATAATCAAATTTGTAATCCGGATTTGGTACGTCTAATTTGGCGTTTATCAGTAACAATTCCGGAAATGGTACCGTGTGACTGGAATTTAGCGTTGTTATTAAAACGAAAGACAGGATTTTTTGGACTTGACGGAAACAATGGAAAATTACTACTTGCTGAGGTGATTTATTGTAATTGTCATATTATAATGTTGTTAATTATTGTATATACTAGCGTTCTAATATAGTTTGTTAAGAAAATTGCGTAATTATAACAAAATACGCTCGTTTAAAGTGGCACTAAAATCTGTGCACGTTTTGCTACATCAAACTATATGGAAGCCGATAAGACCCTGCCGTAACAGAATAAAGTCCAAATGTGAAATGAGTTACGAAGGGTCTTATATATAGGACTATGTACTCATAGGCTCAGAGCAAGTCTCAACATTAACTTTTAAAGTAGGTTGCCCAGTTTGACAACCAGCTATATATTTTACTTGCCAAACCCAAATGATAACTAGCAGTCTTCTTTCATCTTCTGAGTGTATTGAACAATAAAGCACTTTTCTTTAGTACTGACCACAATCATCTGGACAGCATTTCGCGGGTTTAGCGAAAAAAGGTAATAAGAAGAGACCTTGTAATAAGAAGAGAGGTACGACCGTTTTGCGCATAACCTGTGATTTGCCATTTTTTTTATGTAGTATGGTTTTGCACGTACAGTGTATACTTACTTATATAAGCTTCATTGTGAAATAAGTTCTAACAACTTAGATCAATCACTTTCGAGTCCGCTTCCTGGTCCCACAGTTCTGAGCTAGTAGGATATAGTTTCTTACTGAAGGAAACATCAGGGTAGGTTGTTGATTGGGTTCGAACCAATGTGGGGCTGGCTATCCAATGATTACCAGTCCAACGCTGTAACCACTCAGCCATGCCCGCTTTAATACTGTATTACTGTAATGACCAGGGAAGAAATGACTTAGTGGAGAAATGACCTGTTCCCGTATAACTGTATACTGGTTCTTTCTAATCTGTATTCAACATAATAATACTTTAAATAGCAAGCAAACACATATATGTCTTGGCGGTATTTATTTCAATCGCAATGATGAAAATAGCACGCAAAATCGAGAAGAGGTTAGAATTCTCCTATTTATTTCTTTAAAGTTGTAGTAATCTTATAGTTGCATTAATATTTTTTCAGGATAATGTCTTGGGATTCATATATTGACAACATTGTTATTAATTCAAAGGGTAACTGTGACAAAGTCTGCATAATTGGAAAGGATGGCACTGGGTGGACAAGCGAAGACAATCCCAAAGCTCTAAAGTTAACACCAAATGAGAGAGCAATGATATCCAGTTGCTTCAACAAAGGAGATTTCTCTCATTTTCAGGGTAATGGTGTAATGGTAGAGGGTCAAAAGTACAAATTTCTGAGAGAGGAAAAGGATGTAGTGCTGGCAAAAGAAAAAGGAAAAGGAGCATTATCAATAGAGTGCTCTGATAAGGGTGTTATAATTGCTCATGTCAAGGAAGGAGGTGATCAAGGCTCTGTTAACGTGGCCGTGGGTAACATTGTTACGTATTTGAGAGATAATCAATATTGAATTGGAATCAAAGAAATTTTATTTAAGGCTTTTTCTATGTTAACTATGTTTTATGTACCGGTAAACACTTTTCATTAGAATTTGCTGTGTGAATTTTATAGTTATTTGTACTACTATGCATGTAATGCAATCATTGATCAATAACTTATATTCACTGTCCTCTAACAATGTGGAGGCACTATCTGTAGATAATTTGCCACTATGTAGCAGTTTATAGATATTAATAAACACCAAAACAGATTGTTTGACATTCCAAATTTGTGATAAAATTGTGATTGTAAGGGTATGGTCTTTTTTAATGTAAGTCTAGTAAAGTTTAAGTGAAAGTGTCACACACTTGATTCTCTTTACTTGAAATATTAAAGCTCTCCTTGGAATCTCTTTTATACCACAGGTCACAAATTCTCAAATCTTTATCAACAAATATCCTATGCACTCCTGTTGCAGGATCTCCTGACATCAGACAAGGGGTCAACTCCAGGTGACCTTTGTGTTGACCAATCAATGTATATCTTTTATCCTGGCAAAAACTATTATGCTGTTTATGATATGTTCTCACTGTTGAAACATGAAGATGAGCATTCATATTTTATGTTTCATGCTTGCGCTAAAGTGGGTATTTTTGTTATGTTTGTTTGATTATGATTTCTTTGTTGAAATCCTTGTCATGAGATTAATTTGTTACTGTTTTGGACCAATTAACTTTTGTATGGGTAAATTTTATAAATTTTATAATTGATTTTGTTATCTTCTGTAGAGAATTTGTGAGGGTTCGTGATTTAAAGCCATCCATATAATCAAAATAATAGTGTTGTGAGTCTTTGTGACTATTTTTGTTTATTTATTTTTTGGCTCACTAGAACACTTAGTGCTCTAGGTGAGATATTGTGACCAGTGTTTGTCTGTGATTATTGATACATTTGGAATAAGTCAACATTTTCCATTAAAAAATCACCCTTTAAATCATTTTGCAATTTTTTTGGTGCAACTTAATACTAATGTTTTTTGCGCAAACTTCTTTTAAAGTTGGCGTAAGAAATAACATATCAGGACATTGTTGGGATAGCAGCTGATTTTTTAAAAACTATTTTCTCTCAAACTGCAGGTGATAAGAAAATGTAAAAAATCAGAACTTTATGTCTTAAAGCCTCAAGATTTACCTTGTACCAGCATCTATACAATTTATTTGCACTTCAGTGATCCAAGTTATTATCCTGGAGGTTCCACTTAGCATACACTTACAATAGAATTTAACCCGGGTCGATAGCGCAGTTGGTCGTGCTTCAGGATTAGGAATCTCGTGCCCGAGGGGGTGCAGGTTCGAATCCCACCGGGGAAGGTTATACCCTTCCATGAAAATTTGACTATAATGTCGATTTTCCTCCATTGATTAGGTAATATGGAGAAGTTTCCGGCCTTGTGGAAGAGTAGGTGAGTACTGGTTATAGACAATGGTCCAGGAAAGCTAGGTTAGGTGCGCTTGACGCCGTAAAATGACCTAAATTGTGTTGACACGGCGTTAACTCCAATAAATAAATAAAATAAATGCAATATAATTTTTTTAATTTGATTGTCTCAGCCTTTCAAGTGAGTGATCCAGAGCCAGTTGGGTATTTTTTTATTTTTTATTTTTTCATAGTATTATATAATATAGCAGTCTACAAAATTAAGAAATGCAAGTGGTTGTCCAAACATTTTATTTAAGCAGCAATCACAATTTTTTTTTGTTGTAGATTTTTGGTTGCCTAAAAGATATTCTTGGTTGCCAGACTCTAAAGCTGTTCGTCTCGGACCATTCGGAACTACTTCGGCGCAAATACACCTCGGATATCACGAGGAGCGAAAGTAGTTCCAATGAAGAATCTAGCCTCGTTCCCGACGTTTACTCAATAGAACGCTGGCACACACCAAAAATGACAGACGATTATGGGCAGTTAAAGCTCTTCAATGCCTGTAACTGATATTCACTTAAATCAAAGTTGATTCTTAAACATGTTTTGTGTACTCGATACTTTCTGCAAAATGATCTGCCATGTTGGTTGTTTACATCGGCACTACTTAACCTATGAGGTTAATCGCCTGACCTCATAACTTGGTTGTATTCCTACTATGTTTGATATCCGAGGTATATCTTCGTAGATGATCGCTGAGGTCGTTCCGAATGGTCTCGGACAACCCAACTTCCATTAATTTTGTAGACTGATATAGCTGGCAACTGTCTCTATTATCATATTTACATAGATTTTTTTGCATATTATCTACACTATTGGTCTAAACTGAGATTATCATGATTATTAACTGTTTACGTTTTGTATTGTCACAAATATTGTACTTATTGTGTATACAAGTTTACAAGTTATTGTGTATATCAGTAGCTATCTAGGGCCAGACCTTTTATATTTTTTGCCTAACAAAAATCCCAACCCTAATTTTTCAGAAATTGAAAGAAAATTTTGTTTATTGATTTTTATTACCCACCATACTTATTTTTGCACCAAAAAAGAAAAAAGGCAGAACCCATTCCGGTATAAATAAGTTCAATGTGTCAATAATCACACCATTTGAATTAATGTCAGTGAATTCTAATATAAATATCAATTTCACTCAGAATTTGTGCAAATTGGGTTTAAAAGTTGATTGTAATTAACATCTTATTTCTTTTTTTTTATTTTCATTTCAACCTGCCATACTCATTTTTTAAAGAGAATTCCCGTTAGACTAATAGTATAAAAAGTGTTGCTTAGCTTACATTATTGAACTGATTAGAATCACTTAATCATACTTACAACCAATGACTTTTACCGATAATATTGAAAGGTGAACTGGTTTGGGTATGAAAAAGTTGTCCTAGACTGTTTTATAATGCCAGTACATGGGTTTAGTCGACCAAATCATTTTTTCCTATCATACTAACATTTTTTTGAAGATAAAAAAACCCAATATATAAATTGTCAATATTATGGTAAATTTTCACATGCATAATATTATTATGTTTATAAATTGTCTCCTCATACTTTGTCTGTGATCTTATGTAAACAAATGATAAATCGTTTCAAGGAATTGTTATGGATTATTTATTGAAATTGAATTGTTGTCGATTAATCAGTAAATCGTGACAATCCCAAAATATATTGTGCTGATAATCAAATTAATGTGATAATGTATTGTTTTTTTGTAATGGACAATTTGATGTCAGTGCAAAACAAGTCTAACTACAGGTAAAAAAGAGAGATTGTTGATTAGTTTTGCACTGACTGATCAAATATTTTGTGTCAATAAGCTAGGGCCATCACTATATACCCGTATATTGCAATACACAGCTGCAGCAATAAGTACTGCGGTAAGATCTTAACGTACTGCGGTATGATTTTAACATACTGGTATTTCTGATTTTTTATTTAATTGGAAAATTCTTCCCTTAGCGAAATAAAAGTAGCGAAACGTCCGTTTTTCTATTGTTCATTCCATCTAACCTTAAGTTACAAGAATTTAACCGATTGGAACGTGTAACTGTCCTAAATGACCGAAAATACACAAAGAGGCTAGATTCTATCAGTAGCTGCATGAAAATTTGCAATGACTCTGTTAAATACAGTGGACACACAACAAATCTAAAAGCCCACATTATATCATGGTACGTATCGCGATACAATGCCAGCATATTGCAATTTATTGTGATATGCTTCTGGTGTATTGTGACAACCCTACAATAAGCATAATCATTTGAATGAGATTTATTTATTACTACAGGGTACTCCTCAAGTGTCAGGTGTCTGCCCTTTGATTATGTTGAGAATTTTAACACTCAATGTTAAATTATAATTATTCTGAGAGAGGCCTAGTTAAAATCTTCATTGTGATTACTTTGGTCAATCATGAGTTTATATGTTTATAGTATTATGTTTAATTTTATATGTTGAGTGAATCTCTTAAGAGACAATCAAAAATGTATACAAGTCTATGCCAAAGACTCAGTAATCTGTCTGTCAGTCAGGTGGGTTAAGACAGAATGTCTGTCTGCTTGAATAATTTGCCAGTCAGAATGTTAAATTGTTAATATCAAAATTTCAAATTTGTCATTTTAGTCATAGGCGGATCAAGCTGGGGGGGTCAGGGGGGTCTGGACCCCCCCTAGAATTTCCAAAATGTACCTGTCTATTAGTGTATTTCTTGACTGTAGGTCATTTTTAAGCATCATGAAGCAATTTTTCTCAGTGATTAATATAGATAAAATGGTTATGTTGTTTTTATTATCAATATGTTGCATTATTCTTCAAATAATGTATAATGTTAATGTGGTTGGAAAATTTGGACCCCCCCTAGAAAAGTTCCGACCCCCCTTAGTAAAGTTCGGACCCCCCATTGAAAATTCCTGGATTGGCCCCTGTTAGTAACATATATCAAACAAAGGTGTTTAATAAAACACAACCTTAGGAATCACAAATTTACTTAAAAGTTCAATAAAAAAACATAATCTGTGACCACAAATCCTGTTAGTCAAATTTATCCAAACTTTTTACGCTTAATTTCAAGGTCCAGGATAATTTGTCTAATTATACATGGACTGTTCTTTGGACATTTTCTTTTTGTTCATTGTTTGTGGGAAGTTGATAAAAGTAAATAGGGCACTGGGTCCTATGTAATAGTAACGTTTATCAGATTTGTGCAAATTTTCATAGCAAGCATTAGCAGGTTGACATCTTTGGCATAAACTGATGCATGAATACTCATATTATGGTCTTGTTTAATGATTTTTATCATGTTAAAATTTCCATATTTTTGGTGATTGGTTTTGAATCTGTTTTCTTTGTTTTTATGAATAATCATTTTCATGCTTAAAAAGCTGTTGAATTATTACTAATTAATATATTAACTTAGCTGATTATATTTCCTTAGTTTTTGGACCATTTGGCCTATTTTATTTACTACTTAATACGTATGTTAAGATCTGAATAAAAACTAATCTACCCTGAAGTCTTTGTTATTTTCTCATCACTGAGTCAGTGCCAATTGGTCTTATTACATGTATAGTACAACCTCTCTTGAACAACACCAACTGAGAGAGACCAAAGTGGGTTGCTGTTCAGAGGTTGTTGCTCTGCTGAGGTTAAAATTAGTTAAAGTTATGCCAAAGGGAACTATCAAAATATGTTGTTGTGAAGAGGATTTGTTCTGAAGAGGGCCGCTATGCAGAGGTTATACTGTACATGTAAATATAGCAGGATGTAGACTAGTTTTGCACTGACATGTTGCTACCGGGTTGATGGAGCAGTTGGTAGCGTGCTAGGATTTTGAATCTCATGCCCGAGGGGGTGCAGGTTTGAATCCCACCTAGGGAGGTTCTACCCTTCCATGAAAATTTGACCATAATATCAATTTTTCTCTATTGCTTAGATAATATGGAGAAGTTTCCAGCCTTGTGGAAGGGTAGGCGAGTACTGGTTATAGACAATGGTCCAGGAAAGCTAGGTTAGGTGCGCTGGACACCTTAAAATTACCTAAATTGTGTTGACATGGCGTAAATCTAGTAAAAAAAATGACCTGTCGCTATGTTGTATATTAATATTATGTAATCTTCAGATAGCCAGTTCCACGATGGTTAGAAAACTTTCTTTGATCACTGATGCCCGAGTCCTTAATTACGAAATACACATGTATGTCTGTACATAATAATTGATCATGACCCTACCTCTTGGGTTAAATTGTTTAGGTGATGGACATAAAATCTTATTTAATAGTAGTTCATGGTTACTATCGTTCAATTTTATTCAACTGTCAGTGGTAGGAGGGAGAATAGCGATAGAAATTTTATCATGACCATGCTCCATGAAAGTATGCTCCACATTGGAATCGAACTCACCACCCCTCCATCAGTAGGTACAATGCTACTGACTGAGTTAGCCAGCCAGGCAAGCTTCTATATGACTGGTAAAATGCTAGAAGTTGAAAATTATCAACCTTTTATAAGAATACACACCGAGACACAAATATATATTATTGAAATAGAGTCAGTTGTCAAACATTAGTAGACTGCAACCACCTCATTAAACGCCTCACAACAGTAAAATTAGTAAAGGGAAATAACCACGTAGAGGCGATGTGATCAAGGGAGATAATCGTTCTATCAACTGTAGGACCTAATCCGTAATTATCTCCCTTTGGTTTATGAATAATTAATCATGCAGTTTTCAGAATAAAAATTGGAGTCGAATATTCTAGATTTAGCAATAATTTATTCAACATCTTAACAATGTTAACTTATACAAACAACATATTCTAATAATCTGACATTTCCAGACTGAGCTTTAAAAAATTAAAACTCACACACCCGTCTCATTTCCCCAAAACAATTTGCACAACATATGGATATTTATATGCTATTGCCTAAACAAAAACCTGTATCATGGCAGCAATAGTGTCATTTAGTACATCAGAGATATATAGCTAGTGATCATATTAAAGGGATAAGTGTGCAAAATTTTCAGTTCCAATTTTCCTGGCTCTGCATTATATTTTTATAATTGTGATTGAAACAGACAAACTGATATATTACTTGGCAAATATTTCTATATTATCTCTTTATATTTGGGGCGTTTCCTAACTAGATCCACGTGGGTCAGGTTAGCAAAAATAGATTAGTGTTAAAATATACATTTTCTGATGAGAAGATACTAGAGCTTGTTATTGTGCAACATAAGATATCCTAACCGCCTAAGAATGTTGAAAAGACAAGAAGCGGCCAATGAAAATGTTTAATTTCAGCAAGTTCGACATATAACAAATCTAATAAATAGCTTGGTGATTCCCTCAGTATCCTACTTTTGTTTTCAACAATGTGTATGCCACATGTTTTAATTCGTTCAGTTTAACGTTATAAGTGACAGCTGTTATTAGTAAGTGAATTCTTACGTTCTTAATACTGTTATAAAGACAAAACTTGGTTCCATATTTTTGGCACAGTCATTTGCCTGTATATCCCTTTAAAGTATATAGAATTCACCGGTAGTTTCATTCATGTAAATATGATCGTCTCTAACAAGTTGTTGGACTATACTATCAGGTCGCTTACCTTTAACATGAACAACGCGTACCACTTTATAGCAGTCTTTTAATTGTTCGTGTTTTATACCCTCCCAGATTTCATATTGCAAATAATCAGTGATCTTAGTGGCAGATATACGGACAGTGTTTTTGAACTCACACGGTTTGGGTCTTTTTTCAAACCAATGTGTAAAACCAACCACGTCATTTATAGTCGCCTTTATGAACGTTCGGAGGACCCCTGTCACAAATACGTCTTCGATGTTTAAATATGGAAGAAATCCCGCCGTGTAGAACAAGTCCTTGGCCAGAGCCCCTGGAATGACATAGGTATTCCCACATGTGTACGAAGGGTATGTATTAAAAGGGTAAAAACGTTTTGAAACACCCCATCGTCCTTCTCGCAACACATCAGAATTGTAAATCAAATGTCCAAATATTATCCGCTGGTTCGGCTTCTGAGACAGTAGAAAATTTATCAAGTTATGAACGTGGACGAAAACATCTTCGTCGGCTTTTAGGATATATTTAGCGCCCGGACAAAACTCTGCCACCCATCGTAAACCAGTCAGCGTCTTGTAAGTCAGGTTAAAGTACGAATCTTCAAAGTCCGCTTGTACTATATCACCGTACATTTTACTTTCTTCTGAAACAATTTTACTTTCAAGTTCATTCTTAGGATTACCGAACAAAAATACAAGCTTAACTTTCTGTTTTAGATCGCCCACTTTAGGCCATACTCCAGGGTTGCTTGATCGTCCCCACGTGTTACGAATGGCTGTTCGGGTGTCAACATGTGTGTGGACAGATAAAATGGTAATTACAAGGAACGGTGCTTTAACATTTTCACATATTTGTCTCCCATCGATGGAGAATGAAAAATCATACATGCTTGATCTCGTTTTACTTAATTCATACTTTTTACCAAACGCTGATCTGTTGAGTGATATTTTAAAATGTTCAAGACTTTTTATAAATGGTAGTTTTTGTTCGTTTAATGATGGGCCTCTTGTGTCAAGACTATCTTTCAGTACTAGCGTATCATTTTTGTTCATAAAGACAACTTCGGCTACAGGCTCGGTTTCCAATGTGCTGATTTTATAAACAGTTTTCACATTCTGGCGGTTGTTTAAGTGTTTTGAACCCACCCTCCAAATGACGATGAATCCAGTCTCGTATGAGATCAGTAATAACAAAAATACGACAGTAACTAAGATGGCAGAGACAATCAGAATCTCTTTGAGATTTTTAGAATTAAAAACTCTTTGACTCGTTGGTGTTGAACACATGTTGAAAAGTAATGAATCATCTGTAACAGAAAGAAAAGAGAACTTGAATTGATATCTGATTTTGTACGAATTACAAAGAGTTGTAACCAAATCGTTAGGAACATACATTTTCAAAAAGATGTGTAAGCAAAGATACCAGGAACAAAAACAGTAAAAAACACAGACCTACAGGTCGTCCACGTAAACATTGCGTATATAAACATAGCCAGTTTCATTACACACCAATATTTAGGGGTGTATCATTTTTACAGTTTTATAGTTTAGTTATTCAACACTTATTTTATGAACATACCATTATATAAAATTTACAAGTTGCCTATACAGTATTTAAAATAAACGTTAAATATCGAAGTTGTATGTTCAAATCCGTAAAACGCTGTTCATGGATCAGCTTATTCACATATTTAGTGGGCAAGTCCAATGTAAAAAGTACAACAACACGCATGACCTAGAAGACGACCTGTAGTAACATTGGGCATAAACAGATAATTGTTTGTGTGTTTCTTTTGTTGGGTTTAACGCCGTAGCAACATATTGTATAGGTCATATAACGGCGGTCTGTCAACCTACTCAGTCCTCTTGGAAAGGCTAAATCTCTGGATTAGCTGTTAACCAACTACTAAGCACATACTTTCGTCAGTGACTGACAACTGCCCTACATAATTAAGAATCATTGGTAGGCGGGAGAATAGCCGTAGAAATAAATTCATGACCAAACTCCACGATAGTGTATGCCCCGCCCGACCCCGAACCCACGACCCCTCGATCAGTAGACTTGCGTGCTACCAACTGAGCTAGCCCGGCGGCTTCATTCATACACAGATATAGATTAAGTTTTAGGCTAGTTATCGATCAATATTCTACGATTTTTATTGTTTTAAAATTACAGGATGAATAATTGAACCACTACGCATTATTAATTTTAAACAATGCTTCAATTTGAAAGAAATACCCAAAATACTAAATCGATATTTGCTGTGATTTATACTAAGCAGGCATACATTGCAACACGAAATTGTCAGATGTTTCATAAAATAATTGATTTATCAACTTTAAGTCTTCTTTGTTTACGCATCAATACTTTGTATTTATCAGAAATGTACATGTAGTATATTTTTGATTATCTTTTCATCCCGCTCGTAGCTTAATCGTTAGCACGCAAGTTTACTCATCGACTGGTTGTGGGTTCGATTCCAAAGCAGGAATATACTTTTGAGTAGTCTGGTAATAAAATGATTTTAACGACCATTCTCTTTCCTACCACTGATTCTAGATCGTGTTGAGCAGATGCCATTTAACTGTTTTAGACATAATCCAGAGGTTTGGCCTTTCCAGGACGGATGAGTAGGTTTACTGACTGCCGTGATATGACCTACAATGTATACAATGTGTTACTATGGCTTTAAACCCAACCAAATAAGAAAAAGGATTATCATCTTCTATAAACTTACTTGATTTTAAACTCTATTTATGGCACTCCTAGAATCTCTCACACAGTGGATTCTAACACAGGGTCGTATCCGTTTGCTTTTAAAAGTCTAGTACGGCAGTAATCCACTAAAAATGTCTCAAGTTCCGATTCTTGATTGTTTGAACACAGTTTTTATCGTTGCTTATCTTATACTTCACATAATTCTTAGTTTTAATTAATATTTCTAATACTGTAATTAACATAGCGTTCCATTTGTATAAACATTTTCTTTATTGTACAACGTTTTTCAACACTTCAATGTTTTTTATTTCACGCCGTTCGTCCGTGGACACATTTGGTTAAGTATAGCAGTCGGCTTAGCTTACATTTTTAAAATGGCGTTGTTTTTCAACTTCCAGTGTCAGTTAGTAAATAAATTCAATTATAAATTAATTAAGCTCTGAAGTCCTTTATTGGTTCCACCTTAAATTGTATCTATATTTAAGATTAATCAATGTTATATGTTAAGGCATGATATCAATTGTTTGTGTTTAGAGTTCAGGGGTGGATCTACATTTTCCCCAAAAGGAGGGGGTATCAAAACGATGGCTAAAACTAATTTATTTTAGCTCGAGTTGTGAAATAAGTTCTAACGATTCAGATTAATTACTTACGATTCCGCTAAGTTTTTTAGGGGGTTAGAACCAACGCGGAGCTGGCTATCCAATTATTACCAATCCAACGTCGTAACCACTCGACCACGCTCATTCCTTCACGAAGATTCATTTAAAATTTATTAACTTCGAAATTACGTTTAAGTTGATAATGTGGTTTCCGTGAAAATTTTGGAAAAAAACACGATGTCCCTTAAACCCCTAATCTTCCATTAGTCCAGCCCTTGACATTTGGAAATACTCATGGGAATGACTATAAGATAATATCGCATGCCATGTTGACGTCTAAATACAATGCTGAATAACCTATCATTTTAAACAATAAATTAATCTATACAATGGTATTTTACACTCCTAAAATAATCTGAATAGTTTTATTGTTTAATTTGGATGAGCTACATGAAACTTTATAATGAGCTAGATACCATCGTTAAATAAACAAATAATATTATTTTGTATATAATTAATGTATAATTGGTCACTTGGTACGATCTGGTGCAGGGTTACAGGAAGTGTTAATACTTAAATATTGGTAATTGCAGCTCGTTTTTGTAAACAATGCTACTACAAATATAACCGGTTCCATTAAATAACAATATTCGAGGGTGAAACATAATATAACAATACAATTGCTTAGTTAGTTTAAAACACGATGGCAATACCACGTGACTATGACATCACAAATACGGTTTGAAGAAGAAAACAGTAAAAAATCAGCCTCGACTGAAGTTTTAAAGAGCTGTAAATCAATGTACCTTAATTTATAATAAAACAACAGCAAAACACACAAGTAAACAAAAAACCATTTATGATAAAATTGTAGAGTAGCACGAGTAGACCGCAGGACGTCCCCAACTAACCATCAAAAGCCCCCAAAGGAATCCCTGTACCCAAAGGGAGACCCTCACTTCTCACTTGCCCTACTCCCACGGACACTTACCCTGAGGACCCCCACCACGATAATAACCATGATACAAATTATGCTACACCAATCACCATCACATATCTACATTTTAATGGCATGCCTTATATACTGAACCAAAAAAGAAACTTTCGCAAAGAATGTGCCAATGGTTCAAGGGTACCACTTAGATGTACACACATATATACATGTAGTAGCTTGTAAAACTGTTGCTCGTGTCAATAATACAGTATTTACAAAATCATAACATTGATTTCATCGACGACTGGCACTCAAAAAGTCCGGATTTGAACCCAATATTGAACATCTTTGGGATAATCTGGATAGACGTGTACGTCGACGTCCGAACCCTCCAAACAACACCAACGACCTTCGAGCTGCATTGCTTGAAGAATGGAATAATATTCCACAGGCTGACATTAACAAACTTGTGCGACGTCGCTGTCAGGCAGTCAGCATCGCCCACGGCGGCCACACACGCTACTGATTGTTAACTTTAGAAATGACCCCTACCTTATTTTAATTTAAAATTCAACAATCAATCTGATCCTTTCCTCCAAAATGACGATTTTTAAAGAACCACAATACATTATTTTACAAAAATGTAAGCTTTCAGCCAAAAGGATTGAAACTGTACTAACATATCTACAATCAAACTTGGCGAAAGTTTCTTTTTTGGTTCAGTATATTAAGAATTCTTTTGATTGTTCTCATACAGCTTTTTTCCCATTTATATTATTTCAACTTAAAGACATGTTCTGATCGGAGAAACACAGTAATCATGTAACAGGCAGACACTATTCAAATTTTCTCCAGATTATCTCTTCCCATTGACTACGTTTTGCATCCCACAGTGGTATCGAAATCGTCAAAAACATGCTGATGTATTAAGTTAAACAATTGTTTGATTTAAGTGGAAATGAAAATGTCATTAGGAGACACATTTCTGTCGATGTAATCTGAGAAACTTGTCTCTCAGAAATTCAATTTGTATTTGAATCATTGGCTGGAAATAAATACTGATAGTCGTTAAGTTAAACCATGCGATTATCCGTAATATGAGCAATTTACAGAACTTTACATTTTATGCGGAAGCATGAATAATGTCGCTGTTTGTCATGAACAGGAAATTTGTCATTTGCTTGACGGATAGCATCATTTATGTCACACCATCAACACATAGGACTACAATGGAAATAAGTGCTTGCCCTTATTGTGTAATTCCTGCCTGGTGTTGGTGGGCTTGTCATAGCAAATTACCATATGCTGTGATAAAATATACGTATGTTCCATGTTTACTATGCTAAATAAATATTATTAGTAGTATTATTATCAAGCTCAATGCTTAAATTAAGGCCTAATGGCGGGCCCATACTAAAATTCTAGTAGGCCTATTTATGGGGGGCCTTTAATTTTCAGTTGAGTACATGACGTTACACACCGTTATAAGTAGGAAAGACATTTGACAAAACAAACTTAAAATCTGGTACTTGCTAAAATTACTACAGATTACAAAATCGTTGATATATGTTTTTCTTCAAAATACGCCATGTGTTTTATCGAAGCTTAGATATTTGTACTGAATTTAGAGGTGTTAGTCCAAATTTAGAGGTCTGAGACCAAACCGTAGACTACAACAACAACAAAATTATAAGCAGCCGACGTAAATTTCGCAAAAACGCTCTAAAAAGAATTCTAAGTATTGTCATGTTTCTGTATTTGCTGAAGTAATAGCCGGGTACCTTACAAAAATGTTCGTATGTTTAAAATTTCATGACAAATATTTTCTATCTGTACAGACACTACTTTCAATTCTTGAGTAGTACCCGGATATAGCGAAATTATCGGATGCAATTTTCATAGATCTATATTTCAAAACTTTGAACTATTGAGTAGAAACTGATACAAAACTCATTCAATAAAAAGCCTCAATGGATCGTCCGTGGCAAAATACTTTATTGGGCAAATGAATGAAATGGCTTTTGGCGCCGTTAACTACGGCAGGTATCAAAAATGAATGGATCGGGTTTGTTACCGTGGATCTGATTGCTGTCGCTGATTTAATTGAGTAACGAATCAATTTCTTATAGATCAATGAATATTTAATCGATGCAAATCCTCTTTTTGAAAAAGTTGATCTTTATGTTGGAAAAATATTCTTTTGAAAACAGTAGGTGTAAATGAGGCTAAGGGAGATAACTCTTGATTTTAAGTCACGGAGTCCGTACGGTATGGACTATATCCACATACTATATATCGTCCTTCAACCTATTCGCACTCGCACCATTCGTCCCAGAACAATTTCTTAAAAAATCTTTAGTAATAGTTTCGATGTGTTTGATCAAAGATTCAACATTTTTACATTTGATTGAAATATCTTTACAAAGAAAATCAGAAAGAAAGAGAATTTTCGTCAATTTTAAAATAAGAACATTTTTAATTTCGCCTTCAGAGCTCAGGAAACGATCGTTATACTAAGTATCTATGCCATTCTTGAAAATAGGTTTTCTAAGCTCATTTATTGATATAAATTTCTGTTAGACTAAAACGACCATCTTTCTATACACCCCTTACTACAAACGCTATCCTCGTTATATGCTGAGTTGAAAATACCATTTAAAGACGCACGTATTTTTCATGAAATGTACAAATTTATGGCTACTCAGTCACTGGCTTTAACCAGAGACATAACACATACTAGTTTTCCTTGGGTTTAATAACCCTGAACGCCAAGATACCCTGGTTGTAAAACACTTATATGGAAAATAAAATAGGTTAAAGCAGAGGCATATACATCTGTACATAACTATGTAACCCGATAAAAATCCATGGTCCGAACTGAGATTCGAACCCACGACCTCTAGAGTCATAAGCACGTCACCATAAAAGCTAGCTTGAAGGCAAGAGAGTGCAAATGCAGTATTATACCTCTGCTACAAAGTTCTATACCTCAACTTTACTTTATACCAAAAGGCGGCTGGCAAGGTTCCGAATCAAAACACTTTGCCGACCTTTTATGCTTAAAACGCTGAAATTTTGAACTCTTTTCATTTTCGTCATTATTTTCATTTCATATTTAGTAATACAAATTTCCTTCATTAATTAGTACACAAGCGCTAATGATTTGTTCTAAGTTGCTTTAGCTTGAAATTATATCTTCTGAAGAAATCGCGTAGTTTCCTTCTCCATTCATTCATTCATGATCAATTACGTCATTATTATATGGGATTGTTACAACATTTGTATTTCCAGATATTCAGAATTAATATCACAACAAAAAGACAAAAGTTCATGGAGATCATGAAATCATTATTTACATGGCGCGAGATAAGATGAAACTTCCCAGCGTCTCCTGATATTGATTTTGTTTGTTGGCAGTGATATGCAACTTGTACGACTGTTTGCATTTTGCTTGTAATATTTATTCAACGCCTCAAAACTGGTACTGTCTATGGACTGCCATGAAAATGGACATTAAATTGGTACTAATATTATTTCAAACCCCTCGAATGAAAAAAAACTTTTTTTTTGATAAATGATTTTTTTCTATTTTTATTTATGTTATTTATTGCATTTTAAAGTGAAAGCCATTTACATTGTATTTATTGGATATTTCATAGCACAGTTTTGACACTATGAAACACTATGACTATATTAAGATTAAGGTAGTGATGGAGAATCGGACAAAAACCATAATCGATAATCGAATTGAATCAAATGTAATTAATCGATTAAAAATCGATTAATAATCGAAATTTGTACAAATGCTTACGGTATCTCGACAAAAGCTTTCCTGAGAAAATACAGGGATTTTAGATTACAAGTAGCATTAATTCTCTGGAAAAAGATAGAATAAACACTTCATTCAAGACAACATCCTTTATTAACTTAAAACAAACTATATTTGCATGATTTATTTCTTTGAAAATATTTTAAAAACAAAGGAAAATATTAAAATCACAATACTAAGACTTACTGCTTTCAATTTAAATCGGCAAGTATAGTGTATCTGAGTCAGATGTTATACAATACGAAAACTATGTATTGTTGGTATGAATTTTGGTACACAATATCATTTTGAAACCGCTAGCAGTCGTTTGATTTACCCCTTCATCATCTAGAAATATCTTTCAGCAATAGTTTGTTTTTTCATAAGCTTCACAAGCAAAAGATGTTGGTACAATTGTTTAATAACATAATTCACAAATAAATAATTCATTCACATTCTGCCTGAGTCAATAAATATGTTTTCTGATAGATTTATTAACTTTTTTTTCTGAACAAATTCATTTAAGATGATTTAAAACTGATACAGGTAAAATAAAATTAAAATGTAAGTATCGTGTCGGTTACGAAAATTATTGAGGACGAATGTTTCACAATGCAGAGCGTTATCCTATTAACCACCCTAAAGGATGGATCTTACCACCATATTATGGAGAACCATCATGAAATAAGCTAGCTTGGTTCAGCCTCTATGTTTATTGGATTCTAGTGAGTTAATAAATTTTAAACTTCATTTGATACGAGAATAAGACCGTATCCGGATGTTGTACCTCACAGAGTTTCCCAAAGAGATTTGATCGTAGATTTTAATTAGTTTATTGACCTGTAAATCGTAACAAATTGAGTGTGAAGATTTATAACACATCTGATGTACCAAACGTTTGTTATACAACGTGACATTTAAATTATCACACGTATCAAGAAAGCGGTATCAAGACTCGTACATTACGTCATCAACAAAAATAAAGAGCTTTTTGTAAATTGTTATTTATCTTTGAAATTCGCCGACATGTATATTAAAATTTTTGTTTGATATTAGACATGTGAAGGACGGGTGGACCAATGAGTTTGACTTAGACTGATAAGTAATTTAACTAAATAAGACTGAATATTAAAAGTAACGTTATTGTCCCTTGTGTACAAGTTTAAACTGAGGTCAGTTGTGGCAAAATCTGCAGTTCTGAAACAACCAGCGACAATCGATTTTCCTTAAAGAAAATCGATGGTCGCTGATGTAAGCGCCCAGCGACGATTATTCGATTCTACTCGATCATCGTGACATCACTAGATTAAGGTATACAGTTAATATTTATTATCTGCTAACCGCTTATGCCATGACAAAATTTAAAAATCATTCCATTTAGAGCACCGACTTTAGACGGTGCTCAATGACACACATATGTATGTCATTCACATCAAAGCCAGGAATATTGGAACCAATAGCTCTAATTTCTATCGTAGTACCCGGTAAACTAATGCTAGGAACAGGCTGTGTTCCAACTGAAATGAACTGACAAAAGTAATTGAAAACAGTTCATGAAAACATGTTCGTGAGTTATTTCATCAAAAGATACATTTATTACTGGTAACACATTATACAAGTCTGAGAAATGTTTCATTATAGATCCATTTTAACAAGGTTATTGTAGTTTTCTATAATGGATCTCGTTCATGTAGAATATCATGCAAACTGATATATTGGACTAATTAATATATTAGATTGATAGCATCAGTCAGTCAATACTAGGTCTTGTATATAAACTCCTTTTGTGAGTTAAAATTGTGTCGTCTACCAAAATGTACGTCGACAATTTTACCAGTCTACGCTTGTTGGCAACCAAATTTCTACAAGCAAGACATAGTCCTGTTCGGAAACTACTTACATTTCCTAACTTCGTAGATTGATTTTACCGTTATCATTTTGAAATCTTATTCATTATTAGATATCTAGAGGTGCTTGAAATAATATAAAACATATATATTTGTACCGGATAAATGTGTATGTTCTTTGCAGTCCACGCGCCGTGCTAGTTGGGCTTTAAAAAATACTGAATCAATTCTTTCATCGAGTAAGCTCAAAAATTATTTATGTATGGTGACCATATAAGTAAAAACAAAGCACCATCTGTAACAAGACATGTAATGTGGAAACCACATTAAAGCCGGAATTAAAAACTTTAACGCAAAAATTACAAAAGGAAATAATCCATTATAAAGGCAGGTAGAGTTGCGGTTACTTTCTAATTCTGTTCATCACATGGTATGTTATCATTGTATGAAGTTTCATAAAGATCTGACAATAAATGGCAAAAATTAATAACTTTAACGCAATTGTTAACGACACCGGACGCCCGCCCGAGCACCCGCCTGCCATGTTTTGCAAACTATTAGCTGATTTTTTTTCGTTGAAAAATCTGGCTAAAAAACGACATTATTTCTATATTTACAAACTTGTTTTTTTTAGAATTTTCGGTGTTTTCAAGGTGGAAACTTAATGCAACAATAACCAAAGTCATTTATTGTCCACGATGACGTCAAGATCGCACCAAGAAGGACGTTTTATTCCTATTCTATGTCCTAACACAATATATAAATGTCCAAGAAACTCCTACAGTTTATTATTATGTAATATAAACTTCTCGACATCCGTGTTACTGTTATATTGTTTTTTGTCACAGGTCAAAGGAATGGCAAAATTTGTACGACTTTGAAAGTAGCTATAAACCAATATATCGCCGAACAAGTAACCAAAAACAAATTTGTTCTTGATACACAAATGTGCGTGTCATGTTTTAGATTCACTTACTTATGTTTCTTTTCATTAATAGATTCTTATTATTCTACAAAGGAACATTTAATGAGTGGCTTTTAAGCGAAAGAACGAAGTCATATATATACCATGTATGTAATGTATAGACGTTTCTTCACTAGTTTCTGTTTTCTGTTGAATCCATATGTCACCAAGTACATAAGCTGCCTTTCATTTATAGGATCAGTCAAGTTCCACTAAAAATATAATGCGGGGCTTTTAAGCGAAAACAAAACATGAAGAAATACACAAATATGTGTATAGAGGTTTCTATTACATGTATTTGTTTTCTGTTTAATGTTTGAACATACTATAAATGCATCCATAGGTTTGGCAAACAGGTCACCAATATACCAAGTACTTAAGCCTTTCAATTATAGAAACAGTGAAGTCCTACTAAAAGATCAACCAGCTTGGTCCTCTTACCATAGAAACATACGCACGTAGAACACAAATTCTTACAAAATAACTATTTACTATGCAAATGACAAAATTAAATTAAATTTGGATAATATTACGACTAGACTATTGTTGAATTTTTCATTACCAAGTCAAAATAACGTATTCCTCTATCTCGTGTTTATTACTATATTTGTAAAAAGTGACCTTTTATTGACACTTTCATGAAAGAAATTGACGTATAGTCGGAATCAATTTTCATATAACCAGAAACTATGATAAATTTGTCTGTTTCTACACTCATTCAAATATACAAGGCGCCAACCTTGATACGATTGACAGAAGTTTCAAAGTATATGAATAGAATTTGTTATAGTACGGAGCCACTGAAGTGACATTCAAAATACTTTTCTATTTCCACAATTATTTATTTATTACAAGATATAAGACTTAGTGCGTTTAAACGAAATATTATTTCGATTTTACGAAATAATTTTTTCGGTTCTTCAAAATAGAACAAACTGGTTTTTACGTTGTTGTTGTTTTTTTTATAAATTATTACGTTTTTTTTTCAAAATAATATCAATACGTTATTGTTTCAAAATAACTTTACGTTTTTTTACGAAATAACATTATTTCCTTTTAAGAAATAATGATAATGATTATAATGATATAATTATCTAAAAACGAAATAATACTACGTCTATACGATATAATCGTGGAATAAAGAAGTATTTCAAAATGTATTATTAAGAGATTTGTATTATAGAATATAAGAGTATTATGAATTTTATTTGAAAGGAATGTCTGTATCTTAGAAGGATCATCAACTGGCGGAAGATTTGCATTTGAATTGAAACTCATAAAACGTTTGTGAATTCGCAATATAACGAAATTGAAAATATTTGAATACTAAAATATGCAAATTATTCTGGATTTGACGTTGTTCAGACATTACCAGGAAGTTCGTTTATTTTGGAGGGAAACTAAGATTTTTTCCTTGCGTGACTTAAATAATGAGTCTATAATTATGTTTAGTTATTTTCTTGTTTGTTATGTTATTATGTCTTCATGTCTAGAAGTGAAAGAATATCACATAGTGATACTTTAATTGGGCATTCAATGGATAGTAATTGAAAGAAATCTTGAAGTCATGTACATTATGCGTGCAAACAGGTTGTGTAATTTTTTGTGGTCCATTGATAACTTCCTAATAACCAGGCCATGCTATGTATTCCTTTATTTTATGTTATTATGTTTGTACAAACGAACTTTAATTGGGTCATGAACAAACACTCACATTCATAGTTTATTATACCAGCAGCATGTGCAGAAACAACTGTTAGCGAACGTTATGGATACGGGATAACTCAACCAGAAGACAACTCAACCCGTGGATAACTCAACCCAAAAATGTGACAACCCAACTTGTTATAAGAGATTGAGTTGTCTCGGGTTGAGTTGTCTTTGGGTTGAGTCGTCCCGACCCTAACGTTACGGAACATTTTGGAACGTTCGGGGTAATTGAACAAGCTACAGTTATTTAACTATCATGGGCTAGATATTTTGGTAATTGTTATCCAATGTCTATATTATCAAAACTGAAAATAAACTTGATGTTCAATCTAAACTTCTAGAGCAATAAGTATGCCTAATGGGCTATCGATATGCATGCTTTTTGATGAACAAAAGAGATTACATAGTGAGAGTAGAGAAATTCCATATTATGGTACATTCCGTATTTCAATAATTCAATGTTTTCATATGATCAAACATGAACTATCATTGCTCGCATCAAACATGAAATTATTTCTACGGCCATTCTCCCTCCTACCAATGATTTTTAAGCATGTAGGGCAGTTGTCAGTCACTGACGAAAGTATTCGCTTAGGAGTTAATTAACAGCTAAATCAAGAGATTTAGTCATTCCAGGAGGAGTGAGTAGGTTGACTGACCGCCGTTATATGACCTATGCAATGTGTTGCTACGGCGTTAAACCCAACAAAAACTAAGAAACAAACAAACAAACAAGAACGAAGTCACGCGGCGGTTTAATACAAATACAAGCAATAAATACGAATTTCATGAAATACTCTGGTTGGCGTCAGAGGTAAACATTATTCTAAAGCTTCGTGTTTGTGAACACTTATCTACAACTAATCTCTCAAACCAGTACCACGGAGACCACTACCGTCTTCTGCAACATTTCATTGTTAAAATCAATGCACTTGTAAGAGTTTATAATATCTTGGAAATAAATTCATAATCTCTACAAAAACACTACAGAGAACAGAAACATGCAAACAATGTCGTAGTTAGCATGTTTCATTCCAGGAGCAAATTGAATCTGATGAGTTTCGTTTTTTTGTAGATCGCGTGATTTTTATTCTCGTACGATATTAACAATGGTGTGTTATAAATTCTGAAATGTCAACATTTCCTATTTTGAAAATATAGTCTGGACTCTTACTCTGGGTAATGTTCGCAAAATCTCAAAGATACATACATTTAAATTCGCAAAGTCTCAAGTATACATAAATTTAAATTCGCAAAGTCTCAAATATACATAAATTTAAATTCCCAAAGTCTCAAATATGCATACATTAAGATTCGCCAAGTCTCAAGTATACAAACATTTACATTCGCAAAGTCTCAAATATACATCCATTTTAATTCGCAAAGTCTCAAATAAATATACATTTAAATTCGCAAAGTCTCAAATATGCATACATTTAAATTCGCAAAGTCTCAAATAAATATACATTTAAATTCGCAAAGTCTCAAATATATATCCATTTAAATTCGCAAAGTCTCAAAAAATACGTACATTTTAATTCTCAAACTTTAATTTCATAGTATTACATTTATATTCGCAAAGTCTTAAAAAGTACTTACATTCAAATTAACATAATCTCAAATATACATACATTTAAGTCTAATTTCGAAACAATTCTGTTCGGTATTCAGTAGATTCACAGTTTCAATAGCAACAATATATGCATTAGCTTTTTGTTGATTACCGAGTGTCTGAGTGCTTCTAAGATTAATCATTCTAACATTTTTACATTTTTATCTACTTGGTTGTAAATACTTCATGATCTTAATGTGTTGCAAGTTTTTATTTCACGTAATATGATTATTCATGTATATATGTTGTTACTAGAACACTGTGTTAAAAAATGGTACTTAATTTATTATGTAACCTTCAGAAGAAATAAAGATGTTATTAGTGTTTCCACATGCTTTTGTTGTAACTGGTTATACATGTACATACATTCTAGAAGTAACTGGTTATACATGTTAATACATTCTAGAAAGAAAGAAAATGTTTTAAATAAGTAAAGGGAACAGAGCAATCACAGAACAAAATACAACATTTTCAAGAGCGCAGGATTTCGAATTCGGAGATTCCAGGTGTAGCTGTAAGCTTCAACTGGTATGTTTCCACACTGATGTGTACACGTGTTTAGTTCCTGGTTCACAAAGCACCGACATAATTAAGTACACAAATTATTGCAGCACTAAGTCTGTTTATGAAATTTACTAGTGGTCTGTGACAGGTATATAGTTATTCATATTGTTGGGAGCCGGATCAGTTGTCCAGTCAGGCAAAACTACGATGGGACCAATTGTCCACCGTCAAAAACGGTATGGGATCAGTTGTCCTACATTCATATAGTTCAACAATCGTTCTTAATATTTGTGTATGATAATAATCCATTTTAGATATACAGCAAAATCCAGACTTTGTATATTCTTTCGTCTACAGCTAAATTTAACATAGTTTCAGTTTATTATGTAATATCGACATTTATATGTCTTTGACACAAAACATATATACAATCATATAATACAAATTAAACAAATAAAAAAGAAAAGACATATCAGAAAAAGAAAGATGTACAAAAAAAGAAAATCCAGACTTTGTATATTCTTTCGTCTACAGCTAAAATTTAACATAATATTATTTCAAAATGTTTTCCTACATATAAATGATTACAAAAAGTTGTTGAATGTAACTTTAGCACATAGCCCCAAAGTGTCATTTTAAAGTTCTTTTAATTTTCACAATTAATTCGTTATATTATGTAATTTTATTTCGTTTTTACGAAATATTGTTTAGATTTGACGAAATAATCGTTTCGATTTTTCAAAATAATTATAATCACGTTTTTGGAAAATAGTTATTTCGTAAATACGAAGTATTATTACGTTTTAGGCAATATTATTTCGTTTAAACGAAGTAATTGAAAATAGATAAATTATGTAAAAATATCTATTTAGGGTCTCCATACTTTAGGCTATTAGGCTATTCACATTACATCTCATCTACAGGGATCACGTCAACAGAGCGGCTATCCAGAACCCACACATGTGACCCCGGAAGTTGATAGTAAAAATTGGGGTCACTGATGTTGTACATGTCACATGTGCTGTTGAAGAGAGTGAATGTGATACACGTCTCATGTTGATTGCAGGCTTTATCACAATCCACGGGACTTGACACGCCGGTTTCTGTATCCATGGCCGTTGTATTATACGCAGTGTCAGATTTTATCAAGACAAATGAGCTGCATACAAGTCTGAGTGGTTGAACTTGTTCACTTATAGCTGGAGATATACATTGTTAAAATATTTCAGTACGTATTTTAGAATGGCACCAGGCTTTTTGGTTGAGTATTATGTATTTTTTCTCAACTGTCAAAGTTTGAATAATATCAAGGTGATTTTATACACACTATCACAATATCGCGAGTATTGGACAAAGGGCACGAAGTCACTGTGAAATTTTTCATGTTTTGACAGTTGAGAAAAAACAAACTACATGTATATAATGCCGTGGCAACAAATGCATTGGACATATCACTGAGGTCGGTAAACCTATACACCTTCAGCTGTTGATCAGTTACTAGGCGAACAAAATCAAGTACCGTCTGGGAATCAAACCCATGACCCCTGGATCAGTAGACATGCGTGCTACCAAATGAACTAACAGGCCGTGCACGTTGTATTTAAAAGCTAGTAAATGAATTGAACCATTTTTAATGTAAATTTCAAACGTATTTGTTCGGTTCCTAAATTGTTCGGTCTTTTAGATAATACTGTATAGTAGACAACAAAACAAAAGATGTGTGATCAAAAGATTAAGCATCAAAAGATAAATAACTTACTCATTGTTGGATGGAGCCAGAGTTTAATATCTAGAATTCCATTCATTGATGACTGAGCGTATGTCCCATCTCCCATCAAACTTGGTATGCAAATCGTACCCCCGAGGCTACTTGAGTTGTCTGGTCGCCAAAATCTTATCGCTGATCTGGACACGGCAAACACAAAACCACCAAAAGAACACGGTGTACCCTGATATGTTACTACTGTATTAATAAATGCACTCCCTGAGCCATCAAAACGATACCCAGCATTTGGTCCATCAACAGCTTCAATCTGAAAGTATGAATTAATAATAAAACGTATTTTACGCTATACAAATAAACTGTGGTGTAATTAGATGAAAATATGTAGAAAAAAGAGGGCTATGATGGCCCTAATATACGAAAGACCAGTAGTGCCATTTCAACTTCATGATTTCCCGACTTCATCTTCAAGAATTCACATTTTAACTTGTTTTCAACATACGAAATTCACGAATTCACGATTTCAGCTTCATGAACTCACGATTTCAGCTTCATGAATTCACGATTTCAACTTCACGAATTCAACGTTGTGAATTCACGATTTCAACTTCACGAATTTGCGATTTCAGCTTCATGAATTCACAATTTCAACTTCACGAATTCAACTTAGTGAATTCCCGATTTCAACTTCACGAATTCATTATTTCAGCTTCACGAATTCACGATTTCAGCTTCATGAATTCACGATTTCAACTTCACGAATTCACGATTTCAACTTCACGAATTCATGAAGTTGAAATCGTGAATTCATGAGGTTGAATTAGTGAGTTCATGAAGTTGAAATCGTGAATTCGTGAAGTTGAATTCCTGAAGTTGACTTCCTGAAGTTGAAATCATGAATTCATGAAGTTGAAATCGTGAATTCGTGAATGTGAAATCGTGAATTCGTGAAGTTGAAATCGTGAATTCGTGTAGTTGAAATCGTGAATCCGTGAATTCCGTATGTTGAAAATGTGAACTCATGAAGATGAAATCGGGAATTCGTGAAGTTGAAATGACCCTACCGGTATTTCGTACTCAATCGCTCACCTGAGTACCAAATATATATGCATGAATCAGAGTAAAATCAAGACAAAACTTTAAGACCAATTGCCAGTACATGTATATTTGGACAAAAAAGTAGCCACTAGTGAGTTAACTAATTTTTTTCTATTTTTAGCTTCTGTGATCTAGTTTTTCGTCCAAGATGACCCATTCTTATTCGAGCAATTACCTGGACAAGCTACATCGCAAAGTTTGAGCCACACATTTTATCTGTTCACAACATTTAAACAAAACCAGGCGATCTTAGTGTAGGGATTTTTATTACTGGACTTTTGAATATTTTATCTTTTTTACTAGATGTAACGCCGTGTCAACACATTTTAGGTCATTTCACGGCGTCCAGCGCACCTAACCTAGCTTTCCTGGGCCATTGTCTATAACTAGTACTCACCTACCCTTCTACAAGGCCGGAATCTTCTCCATATCATCTAATCAATGGGGGAAAATGGACATTATTGTCAAATTTTCATAGAAAGGTATATCCTCCCCGGGTGGGATTCGAACCCGCACCCCCTCGGGCACGAGATTCCAAATCCCGGCGCGCTACCAACTGCGCTATCGACCCAGGTTAAATAATATTTTATCACAATAGTGTTTAAAACATCACAATGATGCCGAATCTGCATTTATTTATTGCTATGTCCACTATTTATGTAATTAGAAGGCACTATTGAAGAATACTTTGATGCTAGAAAATGTTAAATTTCCAAATTCACTGTGTTATGTCCAATATGGTGGCATATTTCTGCCATATGATAACCACATAACTAACTAGTTAATTAAGAGGTTAACTAGTTACCGTGACTAGTTAACTATTTCATTTAATTAACTTATGAGGTTAACTATCTACCGTAACTTGTTAACCTCTTAACTAACTAGTTAGTTTTGTGGTTATCTGATGGCAGAAATATACCACCATAGTCCAAAGAAGTGGTCAAAACATCTTACTGTGATTGATACAGGCACAGTTTCGGCGTCCCAGGACATAGTTGGTATGGGCAATTCAAATAGCTCAGTTAAGGCGGATGGACCAAACTCCATTCTATGTTCATACATGGCAGAAAGAACACACCATACTCGAACTTCTACAGATCCGGTCATTGAATAGCCTAAGTAAATTCTGTCATTGCCCCAACCATCTATGTGTGATTGTAAATAGCCCACTGAAATAATGCAAAAAAGTTCCACTATTAAAACCATCAAAATCGATTACTTTAATTGCAGAGTGATCTTGATATGATTTTTTTAGCTTCGCAAACCAAGCATGTTGTGACTTAAAATCATTTAACAAATCGCAAGAGTTTGCAATAAACAACAGTTTTTATCCAGAAAGAAAACGCATTTTGAAATCATGAAACTGTATACTTAACTTTTAATCGGGGCGATATATTGAAAATTTGGACAGTATACTGAACTTTATTTCGAGACCACCAATAGTTTCATATATTTCATTCATTTCTCAATACCGGTAAAGAATTTCATAGGATAATCTGGAATGGTAGAACAAATGGTATCGGTTAAAAATAATAGTCAAAAGTTTTCTCAGCTTCGAAAAAAACATTAAAACAAAATTAAGTTGCTAAAATAAAATAAAGTTGCCAACCAGGAGTTAAAGTGATTCCTAATAGTTTAGCCATTGGCAACAAAGGCCTGTAACTCGTTAAATACGCACACGTATGCGCTCACAATTATACATTGTCACCCTTTCACTTACATTCATGAGAAGAGGCCCATATTCTAACAGATTCGTTATTAAATGCAAACTTCAAGCCTCCAGATCTACCATATTTCCACATGTAGTCATAATTCACCTGAGCAGCGCCTGGAACATGATTAAAACACAGTGTAACAATATTCTTGCCTTTTATTATTTCACTGCAGTGAAAAATATTTTTAACTTTTAGTTATTTCACTGCAGTAAAAAAAGATTTTAACATCTTATTATTTGACTGAAGTAAAAACAAGAAATGTCTTTAAAAAAGACAAACGGCGTCGATTTAAAAACAAGAGGGCCCAAAGGGCCCTGGGTGCTCACCTAAGGAAAAGGTCAAAGGTCACAGAAGAGCCATTTACATAGGACCACTAATGTTAAAACCTATTTTTTGACGTGGTGATGGATTGCCAGATTCCGTTAGTATTTGCTCATACAAGTTGTGACCACGCATCATCACTTCATCAACAACATTTGCAGACCAGTTTCGCAGACTTGGCACATGATTGCCTACCGTAAACAATATGACAGCCAATGCAATTGCCGTACACTGATAACCACAGGGAATTGTCAAGTTACCTCCCTTTGATTTTTCCAACATACCTTTAATATACTTATATACAAGGGGTACAACTGCGTTTACTAGACCGATTCATCTAGATTTCTTATTTTGTGGCTCACAAAAAATACTGATACCCTAGTAGCACTTTAACCGCACGATTAAATTGATTAAACATAACTCTTCGAGCTATGAATATTAAATGTTTCATAGGGCAGATCATTAAAACACTCGCCAACAAAAAACAATTCTTTTTGACAAATAATTTTTAGATATTAGATATTCAAAATATGAATTTCAAGACCTTTCTAGTGATATAAAATGCAAAATTGTTTGATGAAAAATGACTTAGTAATTGCAATTTTAAAATCACTGTGTTTTCATTGTATTTACTCGCTATCATTTCTTGCCAACCAGCGAAAGGTTACCTGTAGTATTTATCAGCTCCTTGTTACTATTTATAGACATCATAACAATAACAATGAACTGGTGTATATGTGGAGCTGTGACTCTCAAAGTGTAAACCCCGGAAACTGGACGTAGTGAGGCTAAATTAATAATTATTGGGTTATATGTCAGACTTTTTACTAGAAACCGGTTCACATCTGGAGACGTAATTCATTTTACCAATAAAATATTGTGTTTGACACGTAACTTTTTATTGTTACAAAATAAAAAAACACTTTGGAAAGCAATAGAAGTCTACCCCAAAAGAAATATCTACGAACGAAGCAAAATTTTGTAAAACACTGCATTACAATAGTGTGGCCTTTATTTTTTCGCGCGTGTCAGGGCCATCCAATCGAAGAGGGGGTTTTCTCTGTTTCCCCCGTACGTCATTCTCAGTGCTTATAAAATCATCCAATAGAACGGCGGATTTCCGAAATCCCCAGACAGACGTCATTATACAGAAATGTAGGTCAAAATCCAGCTTAGACAGCTACGCCGAAAAAAATTTTTTTGACATTTTACTATTTCACTGCCGTGAAAAAGATTTTTTTAATCAGTTTATTACACGTATTTCACTGCAGTAAAAAATATTTTTACTTTATTATTTTATCATTTCACTGCAGTAAAAAGATGTTTATTTCGATATCTTATTATTTCACAGCTATGAAATCAACTTATTTTGCAAACTTTTCACGGAAGAGTATGACTTTTCTTGCTGAATTATAATTTGTCCACAAAGAAAAATGTAGGCCTATACATTTCAATAAAGCATATTATTGTGAAAGTTCAAAATATTTTCCAACATTAAACATTCAGATACGGTGGCATAGAGGTGACATGGAGATATATTTAAACTTAACGTGGCCACGTAATAGCTTTACGTGGCCACGCAGTAGCTAATACGTGCGCACGTAATAGCGTTTACGAGGCCACGTAATAGCTTTACGTGGCCACGCGGTAGCTTTTACGTGCGCACGCAATAACGTTTACGTGGCCACGTAATAGCTTTACGTGCGCACGTAATAATTGACTAATGAGAGTTGTCGAAATTGGCGGCCATTTTTCGACAACCTTCATTGGTCAATTATTGCGTGCGCACGTAAAGCTATTACGTGGCCACGTAAACGCTATTACGTGCGCACGTAAAGCTATTAAGTGGCCACGTAAGCGCTATTACGTGCGCACGTAAAGCTATTAAGTGGCCACGTAAACGCTATTACGTGCGCACGTAATAGCTACTGCGTGCGCACGTAAAGCTATTACGTGGCCACGTAAACGTTATTGAGTGCGCACGTAAAAGCTACTGCGTGGCCACGTAAAGCTTTTACGTGGCCACGTAAAAAATTAAATATATTCCATGTCACCTCAATGCCACCGTATTCAGACGATAAAATATATTATTAAAAAGTCAATCGGAACACCACGGCAATCTTATATATGCCTCAAACATCAGAAGTAATAGTTATACAACACAATTGTAGACCCGGAGAATACAGTACAACCTCTCTTGAACAAGACCCACTGGGAAAGACTAAAGTGTGTTGCTGCATATAGGTTGTTGCTATGCAGAGGTGAATTCAATTTAATTTACGCCTTAGGGAAATATCATAAGCTATTGTTGTTCAGAGGATTTGTTCGTTAGAGGGTCGTTCTGCAGATGTTTACTGTAACTCACTTGCAAGAGGCGCTTCTATTGTTTACACATGGACGCGCTAGTTAAAATTTTGTAAACAATTTGTCTGTTTTTCTGCTAATTATAAACATTACAAATGGCATTGAGGTGACATGGAAATATATTTTGTTTTTTACGTGGCCACGTAATAGTTTTACGTGGCCACGCAGTAGCTATTACGTGGCCACGTAATAGCTTTACGTGGCCACGTAATAGCTTTACGTGGCCACGCAGTAGCTTTTACGTGCGCACGTAATAACGTTTACGTGGCCACGTAATAGCTTTACGTTACCACGCATTAGCTATTACGTGCGCACGTAATAGCGTTTACGTGGCCACGTAATAGCTTTACGTGCGCACGTAATAGCGTTTACGTGGCCACGTTATAGCTTTACGTGCGCACGTAATAATTGACCAATAAAGGTTGTCGAAAAATTGCCGCCAATTTCGACAACTCTCATTGGTCAATTATTACGTGCGCACGTAAAGCTATTACGTGGCCACGTAAACGTTATTGCGTGCGCACGTAAAAGCGTTTACGTGCCCACATAAAGCTATTACGTGGCCACGTAAACGCTATTACGTGCGCACGTAATAGCTACTGCGTGGCCACGTAAAGCTATTACGTGGCCACGTAAAGTTTAAATATATCTCCATGTCACCTCTATGCCACCGTAAATGGCCAATGATTATTTAAATATTCAATGAAACATGATCAGAACTTTGTCAATTTCTATTTACACTTCGTAGATCAGAATTTCACTGTTAAACGCAGTATCAAAAATTTGGCGACATACAATGTATGTACCATGCCTAAAACCTCCTATTTAATGTTATTGTGACTTTATTTCAACGGAATTCACTTGAGTGAAATCAAAATTTACAACTGAATTCAAGTTAGAAATAACTTCTTTCCTTAAAATGTCCGAGGCATATTTGCGTATGAAAATCACCGAAAAGTTCAGAATGTAAAACAGAGTTATTCGTGTCCCTCTTTAACTTTACCTTGTCCATCTGAATACCAGCCTTTATCAATGCTGTCGTGTAAAAGAACTCTTACTTTCACAAGGGAAGGATAATCATTTTTGCCATGATTAATTTCTCTAAAAGTATCAGTTACTGAAATATACAATTTTAGAACACACTAGTTTGTTTATTCATAACAAGAGGGTTCTATGGATCCTGGATTGCTCATCTGAGAGCTAGATTCTAAGGGCATCTGATACAAAATCTTATAACACTTTCATTTTGCAATGCGCGCGACGCACGCTGCACGACAGACCAAGGGTCATCATAATAATACACATTGTGCACTTCGCGCTCAATGGAGCTAAAAAGCCGAATAGACAGTTCTCCATTTAAAAGTCCATTCGTGAAATCATAGCTATGCATTTAGAAATGTTTCTAGAGAATAAAAGTCACAACAATAACACGTAAAACATATCATATTTATTTATCCAACGTTTCGGCTGATGGATGCCTTTTTCAAGGTAAATAAATAATGATTTTAAAAATGTTTCGGAAGTCTTATCTACTGGCACTAGAGTCCTCACATTCTTTAAAAATGCACGCACATATAATATTATGTCAACAAACACAATTAAAAATCGCTCCCGTATTCTTCACCGTGTACGAGTTATGACTAGATCTATACAATCATTATAATGTTTATTATATATGTATGAACAGAGAACTATATATAGTGACGTACGCATTATAATCATAAGATATGGATTCTGGTGCCAGTGGTCTTATCGTGGGAAGCTAAATATTCAGCGGTTATTAAAAAAATCAGCTTACTTAAAACGGCTACCGACTTGGCTAATTTTGCTGACTAATTCTCAAGTACATACACTTTAGAATTCTTGGTAAATCTAGCATTGACTATCGTTGAAGTGTTTGTAATATGTATTCTTCATCAAAGCTGTTAACTGCTGCGTGTTCAGTAACGACTGTTAGCTAACGTTACGGGTGCGGGACAACTCAACCCGAAGACAACTCAACCCGTGCATGAGTCAACTCAAAGTTGGGACAACTCAATCCGTTAGTGGGGTATTGAGTTGTTTTGGGTTGAGTTGTTTCGACACTTTCGTTACGGAACGTTTTGGAACGTTCAGGGTAATTGAACACGCTGCTGGTCAAAACCTTAGGTGACGTACCTAGAGAAGAGCCAGTTTTCATACTAATACCAGTCATATTGAAACATGGAGGTGGTAACGTTGACTCTATCCAACATCGTGTCTTCACCATTACAGAGTAACTTAACTGAAAGTTATCTCCTGCCCAATATGGCGCTTCACCTGAAAACAGGTTTCAAAGTCAAGTAAGTTTTATTGGGTTTAACTAGGGCTGTCATTGATGGACAATTTTGTATCGAATTATCGAAAGGTAAGTATCGGTGATACATCGAAATATCGAGTCAGACAAGGAGTGTAATAGAAGCCACTAGAACTCCGGTATATATTTACTATGTAATGCCCTCAAGATGTTATGCATGATGTTAAAAGTTGTTACAGACATAAAACAAACTAAAACAAGTGTATTTTATTGTTTCCAATACTTAACAGAAAACATGAAAAGTCCTTGCAACTAGAAAAAAGACTGAAAAATACAGCACATAAAAATAAAACTGATTTTCATTTAGTTTATAGCTTTATAAAATGCTATATATTGTATCGATATTCCAAATTGCGAATCGATATCAGATCGTCTGTCAAGAATCGATTATACATCGATATCGCGATTTTCGATAACGGCTCTAGGTTTAACGCCGTATGAAACACAAACGGTAATATACATCATATCGCGGTGGTCAGTCAACCTACCACCGCCCCAGGAAAGTCTAAATCTCTGGATTTAGCTGTTAACCAGTAACTAGCCGCATACTTTCGTCAGTGACTGACAAATTCCCAAAAGTATTTAGAATCAGTGTCAGGAGAGAGAGTGACCTTAGAAATTTCATGCCTCAACTCCACGAATGTATCGAATCTACAACCCACCGATCAGTAGACTTGTGTGCTACCGACTGATTTACCCAGACTGCTCCAACTCATATCTAAACATAGAGAATATCGGCGCTAAGTTCAGGCCTTCAAATCATAGCTATGAATCATTTTTGAAAACCAGTTGAAATCGGTGACTAAAGTTAAAATAATGCACCAACTTACAAGTTTGTTTAAATTATCCCCAAAGCCTACCTCTTGTTTTAATGAGCAAGAAACTTTATCTTTCTAGCTCAGTACTTGAAGATCAAGACACTAGATTCAACATTTATAAATCTAAATTGTATGAACTTGTTTCACACACGAAATGAAAGAGAATGATAGTATATTTTTCAATAAGGGTCTTCAAATTTTAGGGATCACATATATATCTAGTTTTTACCTACCAGTATATATCGCCGCTCCGGCCTTGTTTTGGTTCATTCCCCAAGGGGCCATAACTCTTACATATATATTATTGTATATATAAATAACCCCACCATATGGTTCACGTTGATCGTCATCTCTTTCGGCGGTGCCTGAAATTAATAACATATAGTTAACAAGTACGCAAGGTGGCATACAGGTATTCCTCGTTAGACTTTCGTCGATTTTGCCGGAATGCTTCAGTTATACCACAAAACGAAAACTATCGACGCTGAAAATACCTGACCAGTTTAACCTGCGGATTGATACATGTGTCTCTGATTTACTACGCAGTTAATTGCTTGGTGATAAAAGTAGAACCGTCAATCAACTGGCGGGTATTTGTTTCAATGATCATTGTTTACACACATTGATACGCGTGTGGAAGGGGCGGAGTCAAATCGCGTTAAACACTAAGCAGTAGTATCTGCCTGTAATAAAGGCTAGAATAAACACTTCGCCCTCAGTTTTGCCCTGATCGATTTTTACTTGAATCTAATGTGTAAGGAGTAATCATTAGTACTGAATTTGTTAGGTTTCAATGTGCACGAAAGCCTTTCTGTATTTCAACACTTTTATTTTTTGTCTGGGTTTAACGCCATAGCAACACATTGTATAGGCGGTCAGTCAAACTACTCACCGTTTCTGGAAAGCCTTATCTCTAGATTGAGCTAGAAGGGAGGAAAATGGTCGTTGAAATTATTTCGTGACCAAACTCTACGAAAGTATGCCCGCGCCTATAAATCGAACCCATGGCCCCTCGATCAGTAAACCTGTGTGCGACCGACTGAGCTAGCCGGGTAGGTCTCGGCATATTTCTTTACATAGTTGCTTTAAACATCTTTTAAAAACATAAAAAAAAACAATTCAGTCAGACTTCTATTATTCACGGCTGTTAAGCAGTCATTGTCCGTGGCTGTGTTACATTAATTAGTTAAAAGTTACGTAATTATATTAAAGTATGTACTGTTATAATATGGCTCAAGTCAATGTGCACCAACTATATCTTTTTGTTGGATTTAACACAGCACATATTATGGTCATTTTCTCGACGACCAGCTCATTTCAACTTGATTTCTTGGACCTTTGTCTATAACCAGTACTCACCTCTTTTCCACAAAGCTGGCAATTTGTTCATACATTATTAACGGAGGAAAATGAAATGTCGATTAAAGGGAATGACCATCCCGGGTAAGTCGCAAACCAGTCATCCCTTCAGGACTCTGGATTCTGCGCGTAGCCTACAGCATTACCGAACCGAGTAACACACAATATGTTTGTTTGTTTTTTTGTTTGTTGGGTTTAATGCCGTAGCAACACATTGTATAGGCCATACAACCGCGGTCAGTGACCTCCTGGAAAGGCTAAATCTCTGGATTTAGCTGTTAACCAACTACTAAGCGCATACTTTCGTCAATGACTGACAACTGCCCGACATAACTAAAATCATTGTTAAGAGGGAGATTGACCGAAGAAGTAATTTCATGTCCAAGCTCCACGAAAGTATGCCCCGCCCACGACTCCTCCATCAGTAGACTTGCGTGCTGCCAATAAGCGGCTTACAAAACTATACCTACCTGATGCCTTGAAAATATAACCTTCATTAGGACCGTCTATAGCTTTTACCAGCACATCAACTATAACAGGTACTTCACCAAGACCATGAGTAAAATATAGTTCAGCTGGTGAGCGTTGAGAAACAAGAAGTCTCCATTCACTGTCATAACTAGGAATACCAAGTATCTGACCATATACTGAAAAAGACAAGAGGATGTATTTAATACGAAAGACCGGTAGTGTCATTTCAACTTCATGATTTCCCGACTTCATCTTCAAGAATTCACGTTTTCAACATACGAAATTCACGAATTCACGATTTTAACTTTCAACTTTGTGAATTCACGATTTCAACTTCTCGAATTCACGATTTCAGCTTTATGAATTCACGATTTCAGCTTCATGAAGTTGAAATCGTGAATTCGTGAAGTTGAAATCGTGAATTCGTGAAGTTGATATCGTGAATTCGTGAAGTAGAAATCGTGAATTCGTGAAGTTGAAATCGTTAATTCGTGAATTCCGTATGTTGAAAATGTGAATTCATGAAGTTGAAATGACCCTACCGGTCTTTCGTAATTTGACTATTGGGAAATCTTCTATAAGATGTTATTTATCATTATTTCCAGTATTCACGACAAACTTTTGTCAGCACTGGACATTTGATCCAGCAAAATAGATTTTTAATGAACCGAATGAAAGTTTAATGGACCAAAAATATCTTAGCGAATGGCGATATGTTAGAATATGCAGTCCATATTAATGATTTAGCGTGGTATATTATAAAATTAAATTAACAATATAACATTAGACGACGACTTTTTTATTGCATATGGAAAATATATGCTGCAAAAAGTTGGTGGACCGTCGGGGCCACTAACATTCTAAAAGTCACTGGGCCGCCGGCAATTTCGATGGACTCGGTCCACGGTCCACCTGCTAAATTCGAAGACTGATTATTTCCCTTATCATTATTATCATCATCATCATCACTATAATCAATATAATCATCATTATTATTATTATTATCATCATCATTTCCATTATTATTATTGCACTTTTCAGGTACACATATTTTTGCGCCATTATTGCGATTTGCCTGACCCAATAAAAATAATGACAAGGGGCGGGTAATCCAGACTATATGTTCAGCCATATCGAAGGGGTTTTGCAAGATTGTCGGATTCGAAAATGTACTCTGGACTATTTTATAATTATACAGTACATTCAGTCTTCGACAGTATATAAGGCATGCATATATATTCATGTTTTATTATACAGCATCGATCAGACGCTCTCGATCTCTCAAGAATATGCATGGCAACACTCTCTTTTGATTCATAATGTTGCCAACTTATATAAATACAAATATTTGTACTCTTATCGAATAAATATACTGTAATGTAGAAAGGAAATTCATCATTTTTCTGGGATGGCTAGAAAGAATTGGAGATAATGAAAAACAAATATGAGAATGACATGTAAACATTACAGCACTTTTGTTGCGTCAATTTTTGAAAGTACGTCTATAGAACAGATCAGCGCATTCGGAACGCCTTGACCTTTCATGAATGAATAATTCGTAGCGAATGACCGAGGAGTTCAGAATGAGAACAGCGGAGTTAGCCTACGTAAAGTGTTCTAAATTTAACAGTTAAATTAATAACCAGTGTGAAATTGTTATGCATTAGAAGCGGATTTGACTAAGTTTAAACATAGTTTTTTCGCGTTCATTCTCATGAATTACTGGAATGCAATGTGGAATTCTAATTTCCTGTTTTTAGACAATAAACGGAAGCTGACGTCATTTCGGTCATTGTTTAAACCGGAAGTAATACATTAATATCAATCAACGCCGAGATACCACGTTACAAAATGGTACAAATTTAAACAAGTAAACAAGACACTTGGAATTTTATAGAAATGAAGCAGATGGCAGAATACACGTGAAAATTCATGTGACGTTCAATTAAGTGGCAGTGACCAATTCTGTCCGCATCGATTGGATAAAATTTGTATTCAATACTCAATGGATATGGTTAAGATATACAATCCTGACTAAAACTTTGTTTCATTTTTGCTTAAAATTCTAGAATCTATACATTTTTGTACATTGCTTTTCTAACTTTTTTTACCATGACTGATTTTTCAACTTTGTCAATATTTGCTTGGATATGGTTTAGAACGAATCGGTATGATATCGGTACAAATGAAATGATATGGTATGGCGAACGATATTGATACCGATTCCTTTTTACAGCGGGGTATTTTGACAATATTTTAGCTAGCTCGGACACATGCTAGCTTAACCTAAAGCATTTGCCATATATTTGCTAGCGATTTTCTTCATAAGGGGAATTCAGTCAGTTTTGACACCTGTTCTGGCATCACTTTGTAGTACATCCATTCATTGTCTTTTTGTAACTGTGTTATTGGCGATGGTTTTAAATTGTGCCATGTAATGCAATCATGTGCCATGATATACTGTTCAGGACACCAACATTCAATATCAAATAAATAAAAACAAATGTAAAATTAAGTCTAATCATGAAATGTGAATGATGTAGGTCCAATAAACTTGAAATATAAAAACTCAATAAAGGCAATACAAAAAACAACAAAACAACACAAAATACGCAAACACAATATATTATAGTTCGAACAAAAAACAAAACACTGTTTATAATAACAATACAATAGACTAATCCACGACGAGGGACGCCCAGGCTGACAATAATATATAAACATGTGATATGTTTTACGATTGTCGCAGTTGTTGGTGTAATGGAAAGATTTTTACCATTACAAGCATGATTTACCAAGAAATGGTGGTATCCATCATGCTAATTTTGTTAAAATGAAATACACACATTTTATTTTCAATACTGCCTACCCCTGAAATGGATTGTCTCGTTTATAATGTTTACCAAAACACGTTTTGTTTTTTGTACGCACTATACATCATGTGTGATAAATTTTATTGTTTTATGTATAGTTCGTTTTTTCTCAACTGTCAAAACATGAATAATTTCACGGTGACTTCGTGCTCTTTATTTTACACCCATGGTATTGTGATAGTGTGTTATCAATCACCGTGAAATTATTCAACCTTTGACAGTTGAGAAAAAATAGACAATACACATTATGTATTTATGGTGGAGGGATTTTACTTTAATATTGATTATTGTTATTTAATATCTTTCTTTTGTACAACGCCATTGAATATGTAATATAGAAATAGGCGTTTAATCAAATGAAGGAGTTTTTTTTTTAATTATTTAAGTCTTTTGACTCGTACAGGGTTATTAAGTGGTCCCTAGAATTCTCAAAAAGTCGTTCTTGAAACCGTAGTTCCATTATGTGTAATTATACACAATGTTTATAATTTCTGTCAAATAGTCTGTATAGGGACTGTATACAAAGTAGGGTTTTTTACTTAAGGAAGTACTCATGATGGGAGCCGGAAAAATAATATTTAACACTTTATAAAGGGCATTTTTAATGGAAATGGATTTAAAATGAGTTATGTAGTGAAATATAAGTTTCAATGGTACATGTATTATAGTACGGTGGTGATAATTTAGTTTCCTTACTGTTTAAAATAACAATATATGTACCGGTCCCAATATAACACTGTTTTGTCCGGTACTTTTCAGAGCGAAAAACAACGCCGAAAAAATCATCCAAACTGCAAGAGCCAAATTTGACTTGTTATGGATTCGGTGATGTTTAAGGTTTGGACTGATGGTTAAGTAATATAGAATAAACACATATATATTAAGAAATGTACAACAAAGGATAGTAATGTTAGAGTGACATGAAAATCTAGAATAAGCCTTTCTTAACGACATTTGTGACTGCGTAGAATAATTTGAATATTCTCAAACCAACAATATGCAAATATCTGGAATCAACAATGTATTCACGCCATCCTAGTACAGTACAACCTCTCTAGAGAAACACTCACTGGGATGGACTAAAAAGGGTTGCTGTTCAGAGGTTGTTGCTCTGCATAGGTTAAATTCAATTAAAATTGCGCCTAAGGGAAATATCAAAAGCTGTTGTTGTGCAGTGGGTTTGTTCTGTAGATACCCGCTCTGCAGAGATTATGCTGTAATGTCAATATTCAAATCATTGACAAGAGGAACAAGACATTGTGGTAAAATCTAAAGATCGCTGTTTCATAATGCCATGCCAAACCGGAATTTTGTTAAGCGTACGCGTGCGGGTAGGTTTTAGAGTCCTCAACCTAAAACAAAACAAAATTGTTAGTATTTAAAAAAATAATTACGATGTTCCAGGATTGGATAACGACTATTTCATTGGGGAAAATGTGTTCGGCAACGACATTATTCATCATAAGCAATTAATCATAACTGTGCCATTAATACAATATATATTTAACGCGAAAAAAAAAACACTTTTCATTTTACTATAACTCCAGACTATTATTTCCTATCATGGTTATTCTTTTCATTGAAAAATATATAATGCATTGTTTTTGTCGCAAATGTTTGTGCTGTGTGTTTCTGTGAATAGGTACCTAGGTTTGTCAAACTTGAGTTGACGCTTAACAGAATTCCAATTTGGCATGGCCTAATTGCCTTACAGCTAGGGAGCAGAATCAGCAGCCTGGCATTGTTATAATTTCAAATCAGATAAATACCTTGTAAAGATCTGCATACGAATAAAACAACAGTAAATAACTTCCTTAGATCAAAAATTATATCCATCCTTAACACCCTTTGCTAGTGAGTTATTAAAATTCTACCACTAGATTGAAACAGAAATAACACTAAACAGACCCACTAAAACAATTCAACAATTTGAGCTCAGAGAAGTGATGTTAAACTAAGTTAGTTGGTCCCATTAGATTTTCATACATGCTTTATTTACTTTAAATTCTAAACAAACAAGCGTTCTTCTTTTTGGAGAAAGTTTTGAATAACTCCATTTGCCACTTCCGGAAAACGACTTCCGGGTAAACTCGCTGGAGTGCCGCCATATTTTGTTCCATTTAGATGTCAATTGTTTTTTTAGATTT
This sequence comes from Mactra quadrangularis, assembly GCA_025267735.1. NCBI lineage: Eukaryota > Metazoa > Mollusca > Bivalvia > Venerida > Mactridae > Mactra > Mactra quadrangularis. The sequence goes on from CM046298.1 coordinate 5,539,436, forward strand.
TATTTAAATAAGTAACTAAATCTATTTAATCGCGTTATTTGTTATTATGGACCTCGATGAAAAAGATCTGAAGAGTTGACTATGGATACAATGAATTTTATCTTTGTCAATGTAGGTATGGCTTTAATGGACTACTTTAGCGCCACGTGAGTTCACCGACTTGAAAGCAACTTTTCACAGTCACTGTTTACATCAACTTTTCCAGGAACCATGAGGTCAAGTTCTATGTCCATTCATAGATATTTGAAATCTTTTCATTCTGTTTATATTTACGTTTACATTTCCTACAAAGGTTTGTTACATACATTGGTCTGATTTGTTTGGCATAGGACAAAGTTCGACAATTAGGACAATCAAATTCAATGGCCTTAACAGCGGAATGGATATTTCTCACTTTGAGTTAAAGCCCCATTATCAAAAATAACACTGCTTTGGACTGCAAAGAAAAAAGAAATTTATCTATTTCAAACACATCTAATCAATAAGGTTTTTAATTAATTGCAAATATTGCTTAAATGTGTTTGTGTTATTTATTGCATTTCAAAGTGAAAGTAGATCGAAACCGTAAGAAGAATTTGGTTGTCAATACTTGAAACAATAGTTTTGATCACAGTATGTTTAAGATGAAGTCTTGTTTTTTATAAAAACTGCTCCAAATCACATAATTTAGCTCTTAAACAATTTTTGATCAGGTATAATGAACATTAGCGTATAAATGAATATAGTGTGCTGTTATAAAAGTACCCCATTTTTTTTAAGAAATGGACACTTGGTCAAACTCAAATTTAGAATGAAGGTGCTTTGAACAGTTTATTAACGGTGTCTCTAATGAATGTTATATTCTGATAATTTCATATTTGTAAAACAGTTTTCAAGTCTATTGTTGATGAATATATCTTTATATAGTGGCTTTAAGCATTTAGAACTTAAAATAGTAAAAATCGCTTGCTTTTGTGATAGCCAGGCGATAGCGGAAATTAGCTGTTTTTGACATGGATTGCGTAAGCAATTCAGGTCTTAGTAAGCGAAATATTTTGAAACGCATCACAAAATGTCGCGGACGTAGACATTCGACGGACATGCGCAGTCAGATTCAATACAACGGTATATAGTGATGTTTACCCAACGCATGAATAAATAGTCCCCTTGTTAACAATAAATGACAGCATCAAACAGTCTTGTTGTCACAATACATGAAAATATCATTGTTAATTCCGTTTTAACATTTTTGATTAAGAACCACCATATATCAGCTAAAATATAGATAACAAGCTATGTTACCTCTGATCCGTTTCTATTCGTACATTCAACTGGATCCCCAATGTGCTAAAATAGACACGCCTGCAAATTTCCACTGTCTAAAAATAGATCACCAGGGTTCATACAGATTTTGAATACCAAAATTCCATGAGGTGTCCATGATTCCTCTCAGTTTTCCACGATACAACAGAAACACTTACAGAACCCAAAACAAGTACAATTAAATTTTTGAAATAGTGTAGTAGTGAAACTCTCATTTTCGTACCCAAGAGTGCAATTCCTACCCAAAATTTAAAGTTGTGTTTTATGTTTGATTTCATTTTTTCCATTGATTTCATTTTTATGGGTTGAAATAAAATAGGCATATAATAGTTTTTCCATGACACATTAAACATTTTGCATGATGTTTTCTAAGTTTCCATTACTTTTCCATGATATTTTCCTTAAAATCATAATTCCATGATTTTTCCAGAAAATCTCATTTTCCATGCTTTTTCCAGTTTGTATGCACCCTGAATTCACGGTTGATTCGCATTTTAAGCGGGTGGTATCAGCGTCATGATCCTTCGTTATACAGTTTGTTTGTGAATTTTATATCCCGTAAGTCCTCTTTCTAATTATATTTTTTTTCCGTGTTAAATCCATGTCCGGACAGCGTTATCGGCGCTTCGGTCGTTCATGATATCACAACTGTCTATGTTATACCGTTCTATTCATAGACGATGGCATTCGGAACACCTCGAACATTCATTGAATGAATATTTTTTATATGATTCATGGGGGCTTCATCAAGAAATAAACGAGTAGACTTCGTACTTTCCAAAAATGCATAATTTATTAATCTATCTAAATTTATAGTGTTGCTAAGGAGATTTAAAACTCGATAATCGGTCCAAGAATGTGAAACTTAGTTCATTAAAAGTTTCAACGTGAGGACATCCACATCCCAAGTTGATATAAAAGTTTTAGCTGTACATAACTTTCAAAAAGGTTCAAGCTACGCCACTGTCGATAAGAGACCTTAGTCAGTTACTTCCCCTTGTATACTCTTCATTAGATAGGTCCAGTCAGTTGGATTACTCGTATTTTACCCTTACTTTTCAATGTCAATTTGCCACAATTAATCTTAAATAACTTTTTTTTGTAAATCATTTAATTTGTTTGAAAATCAGGCTAAGTATTTTGAGGGTAACTTACTATCTAAATTTCACCACTTCTGTTTATATCTTAATTTAACAAGAAAGATATTAGATGATGTATTTTGTTATCCTTACATAGGACTTCAAGAATAAAATCCGAGGGTTCCAGCTGATAGGACCTACTTACCAATTGGATTGCTTCTGATTTTATCAGGGAAAGATAACTGACTAAAAACCCTCATTCTGGAAGAAGTAGAAATTGGAAACAAAGAAGATGCATATATGTGTGCTTCAACTTTAAGTCAATATCTTTGATGTTTGCTGGCTTTATATTTTTACAAACTACGATTGATCGTATCAACATTAACAGATAGGTTTTTCCCCAGACTCAGCTTTTCTATCGTTTATTTCGCATTCCATTAGAGTCACGTGCTTTTACACTTTGTTCACAAGTACATATGTAAACAAATCGAAATTGTGTTTGATTCCAAAGTCAAAACTGCCTTACAGTCGGGCGTTCTTTGTCTATCGTTTTGTAAATTGTTTAAACAGTATTATAAAGGCTCCGTTGACTTCGATGTTAACAATAAAACACTAGTTTAGTTTGAATTAACACCCATAATATATACTTAACATAACCTCTAAGTACCCCGATTTCCATATTGTAGAAATTTTTATTTTTCAACTTTTACGTCCGATCGACAATGGATTTCTGTAAAGGACCATATTGTCGTCTGCTTGCATAGTTTCATGCGTCTTTTTCTAAGCAAAACCGATTTTGTCGTGCATGTGTCGAAAAGCGGAAATTGGCATGTGTTTCCCGTGCAAAATTCCCACGTGGTCAGTTTTGTGAAAAAAATAATGTGTTGATATGCACGATGAAAAATCAAGAAATAACTCGAATGTCCTTTTAAGAACTAATAACTTAATGACGTAATTCAAGCCAGCAAAAATTCCATCATATCTTTGCCCTATCTTCAATCATGTTACTGTCGATTTATCGCAGCAGAGCGTTTCCATTAATCTACAAAAGACGGAGAATTACAGACATTATGACCATTCATTTGTTGCCAAGATGAATACAAAATATAATAATGCCCTGAGTTCAAATATTGCGTAAAACATAATTCAAGATCGATGGTAAGGCGAATATCTCCTTGTGGTTCTTGGCAATATTGCATCGCCATAATTTTCCAATACGAGCAATGAATAGGAAACATTTTGTTAGTACGCCTTGTTGCGTCTATATGGAAAATCTAATATTTTCTATTCAGTGTCATTTGTTCACATTGGATAAACTAATAGCAAGCTAAGCAATACAGGTTAGTTAAACTATATTGATGTTTTAATATTGTCTTTAATATAGTAATTTAGCGGATCAATGTATATTTAGTTTATAGGCGATAAATTGACTGATGTTGATGATCAATTACTTGCTTTTGATTGTAGTGGGGTTTAATGTATCTAAAATTACTTGCTTTTAATTGTAGTGGGGTTTAAAGTATCTCCAATTACTTGCTTTTGATTGTAGTTGGTTTTAAAGCATGTACAATGACATGCTTTGGTTGTCTTGGGTTTTAAAGAATTTACAATGACATGCTTTGATTGTAATGGGTTTTAAAGCATCTACAATAGCTTGCTGGTGATTGTAATGGGTTTTAACCATCCAACAATTACTTGCTTTGATTGCCATGGGCTTTAAAGCATCTACAGTGACTTGCTTTTGATTGAAGTGGCTTTAAACCATCTACAAGTACTTGCTTATAATTGTAATGGGGTTTAACCATCCAACAATTACTTGCTTTTGATTGTCATGGGTTTTAAAGCATCTACAGTGACTTGCTTTTGATTGAAGTGGGTTTAAACCATCTACAAGTACTTGCTTGTGATTGTAGTGGGTTTTAACCATCTACAATGGCTTGCTTTTGATTGTAGTGGGTTTTAACATCTACAATGGCTTGCTTTTGATTGTAGCTACAATGACTTGCTTTTGATTGTAGTTCGTTTTGATCTTCTACAATGACTTGCTTTTAATTGTAATGGGTTTAAACCATCTACAAGTACTTGCTTTTGATTGTAATGGGTTTAAACCATCTACAATTACTTGTTTGTGATTGTAGTGGGTTTAAACCGTCTTCAATGACTTGCTTTTGACCGTAGTGGGTTTTAACCGTCTTCAATGACTTGCTTTCATTATATTTATTATTTTATCTATATAAACAATGTTTGTATGGATTATTGGTGTCCGAATATTGTTTCAATTATGTTTTTTGTTATTAGATAACCATTTAAAAAGCAGGCAAGTTATCGTTGTAAACTATAGCGAGTAGCTAACTATAGTGCGTACAAAAAAAACCAATGTTTATGTAAACAAAACTATGAACCGAACTATTTCCTGCGCGGAGACAAATCGCTGAAAAGTGTGATGAATTTGAGTCTCATTAAAATGTTTAACAAAGTGCTTGTTAGAGACATAATGGAACTCAGAATGATCCCTTAAGCTTCTGATTACCAGAATGTAAAGGCAGATAATCCTTTGCTTTAAAATTAAAAAAAAGTACTCCGATGTTATCAACAAATATAGTGCGTACAAGTTGACCCCGACCTTACCTTTCATATTTGCATCTTATTATCATCTACACATATCCCGGCGAAAATCAATACCACGCCTACTCTAGACTTCGGCCCGTTACGAATTTAAGATAAAATAAGACATGTTTATAGTATACACAGCCCGCATGTATAACAAACTCACGATTCAAATGCATTCAATCGGGAAACTCGTGTTCTTACCTTTTTGATTACAATTAATAATAAAATGGATGGGGGAAGGCGGTTGTGGGACTAAAACCCACAACATTTGAATTGGTAGCTAGCCTCATCGTATAATCATCTGGCCCGGTCTATGTGTAATAAACACTCATTGTACGCTTTGAATGAACTTTAAAATTAATCCCTGTGTTATAATTACATTCGAGCCTCGACGATATAATCCGATTGTTATCGAGATTTAATACTACATTCGTATTCAATGTAATGAATATTCTTGCATAAAGGTCAGGTCGGGGTCAACTTGTACGCACTATACTAACTAGATGTAACTCCAACAGTTTAAGGAGAGAGTCGTAACTAAGTTACAGAACTTGTGGCATAACCCGATTGCCGTATATGTATATACATGCATTTATTTGTTATTATTATCTTTGTTGTATTGCTGTACTTGTAAATATGTAATGCGGGCAATGAAATAAGTTTAAACTAAACCAACAGTTTAAGCGCTTCAGCACTTTGATTATGATTATTTATCCTGGTATTAGACAATTTAATATGGGAAAGAGTCAAGTTACAATTTATGTTTGTGGCTTTAATAATTATTTCATAACATTACAAACATGGCTTATTGATCATTATCAACAGATGCAAACATGGCAATTATTTGCTACAGGGAAACTGTAGTTCAGAAAATAGGTTTTTGCTTTGTGAGAAATTTACTTACAGTTGTTACACTTCACCCAGGTGTAAATGGATTCATTTAGGGCCACCTACTTGAAGGAGATTCAAGTGATCAGGGGTCGACGTACAGAATTTTAAGGTCGTGTACATGGATGCAGACTCTGAAGCGCACTTTGCATTTTAACTTCATGGTTTTGGTTTATAAATGTGTTACGCTGAAATTTAAACCTTAATAATTTATAATATAGTAGAGTTTCGATATAAAGACCATCTTGGTTATAGCAAAATCATGTATTTTTATGATTTTAAAGTCCTAAATGCCTTATTTAAGAAGAACATGGTCCCTGTAATAAGATCGTTTCGCTATTAAGACCACTTATTGGAAGTCTTAATAGCGGAACTTTACTGTATTAACTTGTGTGTTTACTCGTATGAATAGATTTAGATTAATAAGTATTTCTCCCTCCTACCAATGATTTTTGATTATTTAGGGCAGATGTCAGTCACTAACGAAAGTATGCGCTTAGCAGTTGGTTAACAGTAAATAATTATTTGATTTATATTTATGTACATTGTAATAGAAATGTGTAAGAAAACACGTCAGGAACAGCAACAGTGAAGAAACTCAGACATATCACGCAGCCAAAACGCAAAGGGGGAGATAAGTTTAGGATTTTAACTTTTATTATTAAGGGACGCCAAAAACAAATAACAAAACAAGAATCTAACAGTTTCCCGCCTCGGAACGAACAATATCAAAACAATGCCACTGGGGGTTAAACAAGATTCTAGAAGAGAACTTTAAGGCGTTGAGGCAAGTCAGTTAGGTAAATAGGCTAACGTACAATATCTTATCAAAACTTTTGATACATATAATCGGCGTGAAATCAAAATAAAAAGAACTATTTTATTGGATAAATTTCCGTCGTTATATGACCTATACAATGTGTTGCTACGGCGTTAACCCCAACAAACAAACTTGGATAAACTTTGCATCACGCCAACTCAAAAATACGTCATGTAACACATGTTGAAGTTAGTGTGGAAGAGCAGGTGCTAACAAACAAGAAATGTGACAAGTCTGTTGATGCCAAAGGTGAGGAGTGACATTCAATAATCATATAAACGTTATAGTAGTGTCATTACCCTAACCTAGATTATGGACGATGATGCATCGCCTTTGAATACTTGGGAATATGACACTATCAGGGTATAATGCGCATAGCAGGTCTTGAATTTAACCAAACAAAATGGACTTGCAAATGCATAGTTAATACTGTTATATATGGTTACCGTGTGTAATATGTCCTTATATTTGCATTATTCTTGTAAATTTGTTGTTCATGTACAATGTCTTTGTTTACCTGGGTCTGACATGTTGTAAATATATGTATAGCCAAATGTATTCAATGTACCTTGTATACAGATTTTGCTAGTAATAAAAGTAAAGTAAAAGTTGATTTTATATCAACTTGCTAAATGAAAAAAATATCACTTGCATTTTTACTCCAAATTGTAATATCATACACATTATCTATTCGTATACATTGTATGTAATTTAAAAGCAACTTAGTACAGTACTTAATTATACATAGAACAAGTGCGTTATAGTGGAATATGCAAAGATATTGAACACGTTTTTTTACTGAGAATCTTCATTCATATTAAAATATCGATCAATCTGGCGTTTTCAATGCCCACTTGAGCCTCATGTTTTGCAATGATTTCAACTCGCAAAAGTTAGCGAGTTAGAATAAAAGTTACTTGCAATTTTCAAATTCCACTCGCATTTTGCGAGTATGTGAGCTTAAATTCGAGTCCTGGTATATAGTCACTTGATCTTCAGAATGTAATCATACTCTTGTTTTATTTATAGAATTCTTGTAACAACCAAAATATAGCCAAAAAATTCAAATAGCGTTTGGGACAACTGTTACATTTTTTTGCCACAAAATATCTATATAAGGCTGTGAGTTTTTTGTCCTTACTCTTCAGTACAAAATATTTTTGTGCGGAAGATCACAAAAAATGATCTCCTAAATGGTCTAAATGGTCTCCTTTTACGCCATGTTTGAACATTCCAATCTTTATACATAAGGGTCTTTCTTTTACAATGCAATTATTGATAATAAAATTAAATCTCAGTGGCACATACTTTAACTCCGCTTATTAGAATACTCACTTCAGTATTTTTGAACTCACAATTTTGTATATCCACTTGACCAAATGCTATATAACAAAGTAAAGTTGAATATACGCTAAAACTAACAGGAGCATTAATATTAATAATTATTGTTTGTAAAAGCAAATAGTTTTTTTATGCGCTATTTGATGTCATTTAATTATTTGTCTGAAAAAAACAACAACATATCACTAGCGTAAACGAACTGATGCAGATCATGTGACTATATAACAGGTCATGTTTGCTCGATTTTTTTCCATTCAAACGGTGATAGAGATCTAACACTTTGTGTAACAACTGACCGCTTAGTCTTTTCTTTCACAAAAACATTGACTGTTGTGTTGTCCTTATTTGACTTATAACAAGAAAGTGTGCATTGTTCATAACCTTATGGTACCAATTGGTCACGAACCTTGCTGATCGCATCCACGTTCTCACCTAATTTCTTTGTAAAGACCACAAGATGACAAAGCGCCGGATGTACCTTAACAAAATTTAAACACGTTTAAAATGTAAATAAGTCAGTAATCACAACATTCGGAACTCCCCAACCTTTCATGAATGAATAATCTCGGAAGGATTCGAGAATGTACGAGAATGGTGCAAGATCGAAATGAAGCGAGTTGTCGAGCGGAAAATTTTAAATCGGGTTTTAATCAGATTGGAACATAAGGTACGTCAGAAAGTTTGTGAGTAGAAACTAAGCGGCGTATTTAGATGTTTAGATTTATTCAGCAAAGTTTTTTCTTGGATCTATTGATCAATCACAAGAACTCTAACATGTTCTCTTTTTTCCGGAATAATTATTGGAAATGTTATTCATGAACGTTTTGAAATCACAACCATTATAGGAGTTCTTATACATTTGAATGGCATGTTAACTCCCACACATCTTTTCTATTTCCTGTAATATGGATGTCTGTGCAAGCTCTTCCTCACCAATCGATTATTATATTTGTAACAATAGATGGTACCGTCAATATTGTAATGATTTAGTAAATTACAGAAAATATTTAATATTTATAATTAATGTACATTGTAATTCAATGCCTGATGCGAATCTCCATGTACATCCTACATTATACGACATATATAGCTAAATAAACAATTTGCCGCATTAGCTCACAAAACAACTGATCGAGGGTTCGTAGGTTCCATTCCCGGGCGGAGTATACTGTCGTGAAGTTTGGTCATAAAAAATATTTACGTCCATTCTCCAACCTACAACTGATTCTAAATCATTTACGATAGTTGACAGATGGTTGACAGTCACTGACAGAACTTTGTGCCTAGCAACTGGTTTAAAGATAGATTCGGAGATTTAGCATTTTCAGTGAGTGAATAGGTTGACTGACCACAGTCTCGAAACCTATATATCGTGTATATACATAATGTATAACAGTTAAATTCGGAACAACCTCGGCGATCATCTATAAAGATATCTGCGTAGAAGATCGCCGGGGTTGTTCCGAATGTAACAGTTAGTTTTTGAAATTTCACCTCTCCATACTTAAGAAACTCTTCCTATTTATATTTAATAACTCTCTAAATTCGGAGGTTATAAATGTATACAGACCATAGCAACCGGAACACCGCAGCGATATTCGACGCAGATATACAAAGTATATTTAAGTAGAAAATCGCCGAGGAATTCCAAATGAGACAAAAGAACTCATTCTATTTACTGAGTACGAAATTGCAAACTTAAGTTCGACTGAAAACAAGTCAATACATTTTAATAAAAGCCCTATATGTTAAAGCACAAATTGATCTTGCTCACAGATTGTCGATCTAAGTTTGAAACTAATTACTTGTAGTTCTAATTAGAAAGTCGATAATTCACAAGAGTTTTACTTGTCGTAAAATAAAGACAGTGTGTAGCTAAAAGATACCATTTCGATTGTTGATGCATGTAGTGAACTTGTGAGCGATTCGAAGAGAGCTTCAAACATTTTAAAGGAGGGTCTGGAACGCTTAGTATTAGCTTTTTATGAAACTTTCAGAACTTGTTGTTATCCATGCCAACAAAAACTATATTTTTTTTGGTTGAGTGTAAAGCCATAGCAACGCATTGTGTAGCTTATATAACGACAGCCAGTCACTGTTTCTGGAAAGGATAAGTCTCTGGAGTTGCTAAGCGCATACTTCCGTCAGTGACGGACAACTGTTCTACATAATTTAGTGGTAGGAGGGAGAATGGCCTAAGCGAATATTGATCTTGTGCGATACTTAGCTAACCGAGCCGCACTACTAATATTGAGATCACTACAATGCCTATAACAGTTTTACTTAATCACAACTTGTAAATAAAATCGTCGGATCAAGTGCAGTGGAAATTTAGAGGAGCATAGAATAGTTCAACATAATGAGGCTGACATTTATTTTGTTTAAATGAGCTTAACAAGTATCGATTGGCATGAAGCTTGTTGCAAAGCACTTGAAAATCTATAACTGCCACTTTAGAAAATGTAATTAAAATTGACACCATGTGGGTCCAAGATAGGGAATTCCCGTTTGTCCAAAACAGGCAAATTGAACAGGCTGCACTGCTGATAGATTACCAGTTAGTGTTTCCTTATATAGCAAACCACTAAAAAGTGCAAGAAACAAAATTCACACTGTCCCAAAAATGTTAACAGTTGAATGAATATTGTGGTAGGCTTTTACGATAACCAATTCTAGGTTTTATTGCCAATAAATCACCACAGAGATGTCAGTTATACAACAAAACGTGTAATTGGTGTCTCACGCACATATTGTAGTTTGCAGGATATTGTTTCGATATTGTTTTCAGATATTGAACTATTCACTGGGATGAAAGGCGTACTCACATTTACTTAAAACTTTTGATTGTCCACTATAACTTGTGCAGAGAATTCAAAGTTAGCAGTTTTAACTAACAAGCTTATGTGGGCATTTTCGGACACAGAAATAAAATAGTTGTTTTATGCACTATAAGATTGTTGTCTATGCTTGACTACTGTAAGTAGCTGACAAAAAGAACAACACAAGTTCGTATACATTCTAAAAATCACGTGATTAGAATACATTCTGAAGATCACGTCATTCGTATACAATCTGAAGATCACGTGATTAGTATACAATTAGAAGAACACGTGATTAGTATACATTCTGAAGATCACGTGATTAGTATACAATTAGAAGATCACGTGATAAGTATACATTCTAAATATCACGTGATTAGTGTACAATTAGAAGATCACGTGATTAGTATACATTCTGAAGATCACGTGATTCGTATACATTCAGAAGATCACGTGATTAGTATACATTCTAAAGATCACGTGATTAGTATACATTCTGAAGATCACGTGACTATATATCCTGGTTTTACAGCAATACAATACAACTTATCTTGAGCAACACCCTCTGGGAAGGACTGAAGTGTGTTGTTGTACAGAGGTAGTTGCTCTGTAGAGACTAAATTCAATTAAAATTAATCCTAAGGGAAATATCAAAATATGAATTTGTGCGGAGGATATGCTCTGTAGAGGGTCGCTCTGCAGAGGTTACACTGTATGTTCAATATGTGTCTATATAAAGTCTTTAATTAGGAATACCGCTTTGAGCTACATACATATACTATTTTAAATGTTGTATTTCAGCAGGTGGTTAAACTGAATTTAACTTCATATTATGTTTATGTATATACACTGGAGTCCAAAAGTTTCTTTACACTTGTATTTTGGTTCATAATTTCCTTTTATCTTTTTATAGCAAAAACTAATGCAGACACATTTGGTTTAACATTTTATTGTATATCTATAATAAAAATATATCTGTCAGATAGAACATAGTTGACAGTTAATGATAAACTGTATATTAGTTGTACAACTAAGTTAATGAAAAACTGTATATTAGTTGTCCAAAACGTAAAAATTTAACAATTTGTAAAGAAACTTTTGGACCCCAGTGTACATATTATATGATAATATATTATTTTATAATACAGATTATCCGCTTCTGATAATTGGGTTCATGTATTTACGTACATGAGAAAAATACAGAAAACACCATTGCCATAGTAACAATCAATACATTAACAAAATATTCCAATAGTAAATATATGTATAACATTGACATGTTGATTATGGTAATTTTAAAACAAATATAGATATATTATTATAACAGGTCCATCTATCACGTGTTTGTGTCTGGAATATTAGTTCCGACGTTTTGTAGATCTTATTTTACGGCTTATGTATTATATGTTCTGTTTTTGAGACAATAAGCTATCTTTAATATTTGCATGGTAAATGTTTTTTCGTTGGGTTCATTGCCGTAGCAACATATTGTAAATGTCACGTAACGGCGCCAGTCAAACTACTCACCGTTCCTGGAAGAGCTTACTCTATGGATTTAGCTGTTAACTAGTTACTAGGCGCATACTTTCGTCAGTGACTGACAACAACTCTACATAATTACATAGGAATGAGAATGGCCGTAGAAATAATTTCATGACCAAACTCCACGAAAGTATGCTCGCCCTGACTTGAATTCTCGAACCTTCGATTACAAGACATGCTTCTAACTGAGCTAGCCGTGCGGGCTAGATACGCAAACGTAATAATACAGTCTTGAACCAGAATCTGCCAGTTATGTGTTCGTAATACAATACATTCGCGGAAATAACTTTCTGTCATGCAAAACAATGATGTTTGCATTTATGAGCATTACTACAGTATAGAATGACGTTTCAAACCAATAAATCAGTGAGATTTAATCCATCAAACTATCCCACAATGCAACATAGTGAAATTTTAATAAAACCGTGGTGGTTTGTTTGATAAAGCTCTTCAAAAATGAGACAGAAATCAATGTAATGTAAGAGATATTGTCAGAATTATTGTTTGAGATATGTTTGAACAATTCCATGATATTAATACATTTTAAAGGGGATATATTGACATAATCAATCAAAACTGTTCAAGGCAAATACACAAGCACGTGCTATCGCTTTGTTTGTAACGTCATTCTCATAATGTTTTGAGAGACATAGATACGATCATAATCCAAATAACAGATATAATAGCAAAACAATTTAAGACAACATACTTTTAAAAGGAGGATAACATCTACAAGAATTAGAAGCTAGTGTTGTTTTGCTTATAAATTAAGTTTCATTCATAGAACAACTTGAGCAGTTTAGCTGAAAACACGGTCGTAGCTCAATGTGAGAAAAGAGTGAGTAACGACCCTCGATATGACAGACAAAAAACTCAATAGTTAAAAAATCGGTTGCCTATAATATAGCAATCCTTTATGATTGTAATTTCAGTGATAATGTATATTGAACATAAGTACAATTCCCCTTATTTCAATTTATAGTAAGTAATATATTTGAAAACCATGACAAATTATTAAAAACATTAGTTAAAGCCCCATTACTAAATTGAACGCTGACAATTTTCAAGTATCATGTTTTTGCTTAAAACTTATGCAAACATTAAACTAATATATAAAACGCATCCCAGGCACAAAAATCTCAAGTATTTTCTCCAGAATTTATACTAATTCTATTTTGAAATTTGCGATTAAAACCGAAAGTAAAGACTCGACGGAAAATCACGGAACTCGACGAACAAGGTCGGAATATCCCATCGTGTCTAAAATACATGTAACCACAACTTCAATTCGGAAGTAAACAAATTTCCTGCTTTGATAAATACACGTTTTGTATAGTGAATTTCGTGCGAAAGCTAATTAAAATTCACGAAACTCATGTAAATAGTTAGAAGAGAAAAAGATATAGTTCTATTACATTAGCCTGTCACAACTTAAATAATTACACGGTCACTGAATCTGTTATTTTTAACCCCTTCCGAACTTGTTATTTCCCCGATATTCAAAATCGTTGCATATATAGTTAGATTATCAATAATTAATATGGATTGGTGGCTCAATGGTTAAAAAGAGGTCAAATAATCACACACTCAGTGACCGTGTAATTATTCAAGTTGTGACAGGTTAATGTAATAGAACTATACGCACCAATTAAGTCTTTAGATATACAGAAACTTTTGCTGATAGGCCACGTTCAAAATTAAATATATTAAATCAATACTCTACTGTGAAATTTTTATTCATATCTTCAATGAAAGTGCCATTGTTACCTTTTTATTTGAAAATAGCTTAAGTTTAAATTTGTCTGTAAAAAATAAATGTTTTTTTTTCAAAAGAATCTGACAAAATAGATGCATTGGAAATACAATTTACAATTAAATACAATTAAATCGGTTTTCTGAGAAATTTCCAGAGGTCAAAAAATAGTTTGATTTTGTATTATGTGAATTTTATCTTAAAACCCTTCCATTTCTAGAATTATAACCATTTGGTGTCAAGGATCAGCGAAATGTATGAGAATCGCTTGAAAACATAAGATCTAAGAAATATAACTGATAGTTTAACAGTAGAAATCAATAGCAAGTTTATTTACTCAACTGTCTAATATAGAAGAAAAGACAAAAGCATCCATAAAAATGTAGAGATGTTTAAGGATTAGTGTAATATATGTCATATTTTTTGAAAATTGTTTTGTGCTAAAATAAAATTGGAAAAAGGACAAGATGTGCGTAGAGTTTGTTACCAGTTCCAAATATCTAGTCACACAGTTTTCCTCTACATATTGAATTTAAATTGGAATTCTTAATAGGAATTGCGTTGAGATTTTTTCTTAACTTAAAATGTAGTTTCATTCATGTAAAAACTGGAATTCTGTCCTATTTCCTATTTTTATTCAATGCTGCGATGAAAATCCTCCATTTTAACCATCCGTTTACAAGGTACAATGGTACAAGGTAATTGTTTAGCGCAGCAAATCATCAATAAGATCAAGCTTTCAAAGTTCAAATCAACGATTTGTTGTACCTACTTTCTAAAGTCAACAGATGTGCACTTCTATGTAAAGTCAACAGATGTGCACTTCAATGTAAAAGATGATTTATCATGAACATAAATTGTCTAGCCTCGGTGTAATTACTGAACTTGTTTATTCCAAGAATATTTTATTGCGAATTTTCTTTTTCAGCTGAGTCAGCTTTCTACTGTAGAAACTGTTGATTGTCACAAACTCTATAATCATTGGTGCCTTCCATTTGGAACACCTCGACCTTTCATGAATGTATAATCTCGGAAGGATTCGTGGGGGTCTTCCCTGGATTTTGGGATTTTACTACCTACGCGAGGCGAAGCACGTAACGGTTACACAAAATAGTTCTTGTAGTATACACACAGATCTTTGTCTAAACATATTTATTTGTTTTAAATTGAACCAAATATTGTCAATCGGTATCTTTGAAACGTGTAATTTCAAATTTACGGACTAAAACGAAACTTCAGTCATCGCCTTAACGATCATGTATTTGTTTACTTCAACACCTTTTTTTCCAAAATGGCGTCCAAATATGTCCGAGGTTATTCGTAGCGAATGGCCGAGGAGTTCCGAATGTGGTGCCTCCATGAACCAATGAACCAGACACTTTCTATTCAAGCTCATTTGAAAGAATATTAGGTAATTTTTTAGTGCATCAAATTACTTGGTACTAAGTTCAAGCTTTCAAAAAGTATCTAACCAATGGGTTATTGTACCAACTTTCTAAAGTCAACAGATACGTATGTGCATTTTCATGTAAACGGGAGAGGAGTATTATTTACGAACATATATTGTCTAGCCTCGGGGTAATTACTGAAAATGTTCTTCCCAAGAATGTTTTATTGAAGCTACAGATAACCTTTCATAGCTGAGTCAGTTTTTTGTTGGAGAAACTGTTGATTGTCACAAAATTGTCTTCATAAAGAATATGGTGGGAATCTAAGAGTTTTATTTTAAAGCGACCAATCTTTGCAATACGAACTTTTCCAAAAAACGACCTGTTTAATTGATATCGTTATTAGTTTGTAGCGTCCTTTTTATAGCAAAATTTTCAAATCGAAAAAATATCTCCATTTTCTTTTTTGCCGTGTGAAAAGTCAGTGGTTTTGTACAGTTGTTGTTTCTGATTTTTTTATACTCCTTTCTGTTCTATTGTCCTGAGCAGTAATCTACTTAGCTCTCATCGACTGTAAATAACTGTACATTACTAGGCTGTATCGGTATACTTTCGTGGAGCTTTTTTCATGAAATTATTTCTACGGCCATCCTCCCTGCTACCAATGCTTTTTTGTTATGTAGGACAGTTGACAGTAACTGGCGAAAGTATGCGCTTAGTAGTTGGCTAACAGCTAAATCCAGAGATTTAGCCTTTCCAGGAGGAGTGAGTAGGTTGACTGACCGCCGTAATATGACCTATACAATATGTTGCTACTGCGTTAAACCCAACAAACAAACAATCTAGGCTGTATCTACTTTACTCTTGTTTTCAGACACCTTTTGTTCTATTGTCCTAAGCCATAATGTACTTAGCTCTCATCGACTGTGATTAAATGTACAACTAGGCTGTATCTACAATATTCATCTGTACTTAGCTTCACTCTAATCAACTGATCCAAACTGTACTTGTTTACTTTCTACGTACTTGTAATCGTATATTAAACAGATGCTGTGTTTGTGGAAGACCTACGCATTAAGCAAAAACATTTCTTGGAAAAGACAAGATGGTTACCATTCGTGTGGCTCTCCAACCATCGTCTGTGACATTTCCGTGTAATTGATATATCATCTTGGATGGTCTAAGAAACCATTCCAAGAAACCATTCTGTCTATGTCTTATTTATCTAATGACTCAGCAGAAAATCTCCTAGGCGCTGCTGATTAATGGATATCTACGATACATAAAAGACAATGTACCGGCAGGAAGCCATATTACTAGGATTTATTAATAATGAGGCATGTTAATTTGTTTTCCAACTTCTGTTGTACTCTAATGGTATGTCAGGCAAATCTGAGTAATGATGTAGTCCGTTTTGTCCTGTAAGTTCTGTCTTAATTACTTGATTTCATTGTAAGATAAATAATGTTATCATATATTTCTGGTGTAAGGTCAGCTTCTCCTCATAGAATTTCTTTCAATTGTCTGTCAAATATCATGTGTCCCTGTTCTATTTTTAAACCATAATATTTCACCATTTGTCTGTTCCCAAACCACAAGTGTATAACCTCATTAGGTATCATTTTACAAATTAGCACCCCATAGCAATGTCCTCCAGTCTAATTTGATATTTATGCACGATTAACCAAGATTACTTCATATTTAAAGTAAACAAGTGTCATTAATACTAACGGTCAATATCCTTAATCTTTTGGTTACATAGATTGTGTTACTCACATCTGACCTCAACTGACCACGATTGTTTTAACCATAGACTTTTATATTGATTTACCATCAATCTTTGTTCTTAACTAGACAGATATAAATTGTTATCGTTGGATGTATACTGCCGAGGTATATTTCCCCATTATTGTAGAAAAAATTCAAGATTCTCCGTCGTTCTGTATCTACTTTCAGTAGACATTCATTATTATTGACATTGTCCTAATTATTTAAAATGATAATTGTAATATCGAATTTAAAATTGTTCGCAATTTTAGTAATCATGAAACTTACATATGATATTTGTATTACCATTTGTTTGAGCACTTAAATTTCGTATCACGAGACGTTTTAAAGTTTACCACGAAACAACATGTTTTAGACTAAGTTGTGTAAAAATAAGCAGACTTTCGAATTTTTATTTCAGCGAATTCACCGGATTATGTATAAATACATTTTTAGTATGACAATGTTATCATCAGAACAGCTTATTATTCCCAGACAGATAATTGATGACAAAAAAGTAAAAATAAAATAGTGCACTAAAATGAAAAGTTTATATTTGTTCTTAAAATCTTAAACCGAGAGGATAAGTTGGTAGATTATGTGCGAAAAATTCAAGCAAAATCAAACTTGTAGTTTTTTAGACGTTTACAATAATTTATAGGGATCTAGCGTTAATTTTAATACAAATAGCCTATTATTCGTCATTTATCATAATGATCATACATATGTACAATGTACACACATATTAACACAACAATTTTATTTGATTTTGCTTCATAAATAACAAAATATTTCCATCACTTCATATCTAAAGTAAACAAGTGTCATTAATACTAACGGTCAATATTTTTAATCTTTTGGTTACATAGATTATGTTACTCACATCTGACCTCAACTGACCACTATTGTTTTAACCATACAGTCAAATCTGTCTATAGCGGTCAGCTTAGGGACTGGCTGAAAGTGACCACTATAGACAGGTGACCACTATATGCAGGGTCTCTCAAAACCAACAAACAAATTAATATATACAGGAAATGTCTTTTTTATGCTGTTTCATCACAATAACTATACTATAGTTGTATATAAACATTATATTTCATTAATTTCACATATAAAATAATGTAAAGACATAATATTCATTGGACAATGAATTGTATTGAAAATAAAATTAGAAATCAAGCTATTTTAGTATTAAGCTAAAAGAGTAAGCCATTTCTTCAGGCTTGATATATTGTCAAGCCGCATATCTGCAGTTTCACAGATTGCAATGGAAATATTTGATAGCTTGTCATTTTCCACTTGAAAAGCATATTCATATACAGATATTGCTGGCCATGTCGACAGGAAATCATAACTAACTTCTGAGCAAATAATTTCGATACGAAAATATTTCTGTCGTTGAGAAAAATAATCTTAATAAAGTCGTACATAAACATTAGAATTATCAAATTTCATACATAATTTTCACTCAATTTTGTTTGTTAGAACACACAAACCTCTCTTTAACAAATTAAATAACAATAATTGCCATAATCTATTGCAGTAATATGTTTTTCACGCCCTTAGCGTGGTTAAATGTTTACATTCTGTCAGCTGTTGACGGTGATCGTTATTTTTACTTATCCGTGAAAATTACTTGTTCCGGTCAATTGACCGTTATGCTGACCGCTATACAATGCTAATCGGTCCGAAACTAGTGACCGCTGACCGCGTTGAACAGGGTCATGCTATATAAAGGGTCAAATTAGAACAAAACTGGTCGGGAGGACCCTGAACTGACCGTAATGGACAGGGTCACGCTATATAGAGGTGACCGTTAATACAGGTTTCACTGTATATTTTTATATTGATTTTCCATCAGTCTTCATTCTTAACGCGAGAGATAAATAACGATATTGTTAGTTTGAAAATAATGCGGAGCATGAAAATTATGTGAGTTTTGTACACCAAATTTTATATTTATTGTGACAGATGCCATGCATCAGGATATCTTATTGACTTTGATAAGGAATAAATTCTGGAGTAATTATGATGGATGCTTGAGACAAATTTAATCATTTAAATATATTTTCTGCACTGTTATACATAAATAGTTGAATATTAAGATATATCTAGAACTAAATTGTGAAGTGTATATGACATATTGTCAAGTGTAACATACACGTTTTTGATATTTATGGAATAAAAAGGAAGGAAAATGTAAAATTGTTAGTAGTGATGTAGTAACATTGATTTGTTACACAACTTTTCTTGTTGTTGGTATATTATCACTCTTTAATCGGTGGAAATACTAGGTAATTATATTTGTGTGCTTTTAACTTTATTTGTTTGTTTTGTGTATGTTTGTTTTCTGATTTGATAAGGCATGAGCACTAGGTACTATTTTTGCTGATTTAAGTAAATGTTTAATCGTTAACTGTTTAAAATATAAATATTTCATTGTATGCACAACATTAATAATATAATATTTTATTAAAGTGTATAAAACTAAACAGTTCATGATGATATATTATCTTACAAAAAATTAGTTTTGTAACGATATTAACCATTGCAATTCCTGCAACTGAGACAAATACAACAAGTAAATCTGTGAGCTAATGCTCACTAGTGATATCCCCGCAAAAATCTAAAAATATGCGACAAACAGGAAGTAGATGAGCAAGGAGCATGAAATCGCTTTACACCACATGGGACTATGGTGTGAAGCAATATGCAAAGTTTTAGGCTGCTGCATGTTATAGTTGCTGAGAAAACTGCGACGGAAATTTTGTAACAGACGGACGGACAAGGGTAAAACAGTATACCCCCCTCTTCTTCGAAGCGGGGGTATAATTATATATTGCTCTGATTTTAATGCATATTCATATATAATAGAATAACATGCAATAAATTGATAGTCTAAACAGAGAAGATAAATTTAACAAAACATATGTTTGTCAACGTGTATTTATTGTTTGTTTAAAACATGCAAGACACACCAAGGTTTTAAAACATTCATGACATAAGCTTTAAGTTTTAGCTTTATAAACTTTTGAATTAAGCTGTTCTTGCCAACTTTATTATTTTATTAGCCTCTTCATATTCTTAGAAAACAATTAGAAACATGTTGCCCTTATTCTGGGTTAAAAGGGCTTAAAAAGAGGTGTAAAATACATTGAACCATGACTTACAAATAAATGACAAAACCCTTTTGTTATGTCAAAATTAAGACAAAAGTGGTTATGTCAAAATAAAAACAAAGGTGGGTATGTCATAATTAAGCAAACAGTCGCCATTTAATGATGTGGTCCAATAGACACTCACAAAATGTTTGAATACAAGGCATTTTAAATCAGACATCAATTGTCAACTACACTTTCCAATTAGCAAAATCTTCATACATAAAACATTCTAAAAATCAGAATCTGCCTGTAATCTGATCCTTATTAGCAACTTCCATGAGATAAAATACTGGAGTTAAATATACATGTTTAACATGCTAATTATGGTCATCCATAACCCTGATCTAATTAGTCTTCTCTTCATTAGATTATAACAGTTACCATGGTGACAGACTTGTTTTCATATTTTTCCTGAGGCACAACACATTTAATCACAAGCGTTTAGCGAAATAGACTAGATGCTGGTTATAAAATATGGTATGTAGATGCAATATTGATATTGTATTTTGCTCTTGTTGATCATATGAGGTGATAAATCGATGGTTAAATGACTAGTCAAATTATCTTTAATTATTGGTTATGAAGATGCAATATAAATATTGTGTTTTGCTCTTGTTGATCATATGAGGTGATAAATCGATGGATAAATGACTTATCTTTAATTATTGGTTATGTAGATGCAATATAAATATTGTTTTGCTCTTGTTGATCATATGAGGTAAAAATTGATTTGTAGCATATAGTTACATTGTATGTCTGTGATACATACTTGTGAAACGTTCTTTATTTTACAAGTGTCGCCGTTTCTTTTGACAACAAATCAACATTACTATGGATTCTTTGCCTTATATGATGTAATAAATTTTACTTAGATGCTTTGGTCACCTGGTATGTCCATGATAATGATATGTGAAACAGTCTTTATTTAACAAATGTCGCCGTATCTTTGGCAAGCAAACTATAATAAAAGATAATCTGACTAGTAATTTCATCATCAATTTTTACCTAATATGATCAACAAGAGCAAAACACAATATTAATATTGCATCTACATAAGCAATAATTAAAGATAATTTGACTAGTCATTTTTTCATCGATTTATCATAATATAAGTTGCCAATATTTCCTATTATGTTTATAATGATTTCCATAACATATAAGGGATTGTTTGCTTGTTATTTTGTTCTAGATTTACTTAGATTAGTATTTATATGACATGTTCAGCATGAATTAAACAATTTACGCATCAGTCACCATACTTTTTATTACACAGCTTATGAATCTCCAGTTCTGATTTATCACTTGATATCTGTTTCAATGTGCAATATATCACTCTTGGTTGAAAACATTATCAGGTGTAAAAACCCATCATAGAACAGACTGAACTGATAAGTAACCTTATTGTTTCTGGTTAAGTGAGAAATCACCACGTATCACATTATTACTGTCAAATGTGTAACCTTTATTACTGGTCACGTCGTGGCTAACTCCTATATTCACTAATTAACTGTATTCTCTCTGTGTTATTTATTTCCCCTAAGTGTCCATTTTTCTTTTTCCGAACTACCAGTCTTCCCTCTGTATTATGTATCTTTTAAGTATGATGAACTTGTTGACGTATTTTGTTTAACCACAAGGTTAATTAAATATATTCCATGCCTAATGACATTTAAACTGTGCCTATTCAATCTTGTTAAGAAATATAACAAGACAGTTTCAGAAGCAAGAAAAAATTGTTTTCAACTGGTACATAACCTTCCCGTTTTAATTACGCCTTTGTAATGTATCTGTTTGTCTTCAATCATAACATTTTTTCAGCTTCTCTTTTTAATTACAATTTTGTTCAAATAAAAATTTACTAAGAAACGTGATACATTTGTTACATTTAGTTCGAGCAAAATTCATGAATATATCAATATGTACTAATGAATCCCTTATAAAAGTACGAATACATCGTACAAGTTAAAAAACTAAATCATCAAAGGGTATTGAAAATGATAATGATGTAATATTTCTTGGTTTGGAATTGTTAGTATGTCAACATAATATCTCTAATGACATATATGACAAGAACAAATGAGCTGTAAGAGTAATAGTTCAAAAA
Organism: Mactra quadrangularis; assembly: GCA_025267735.1. Classification (NCBI taxonomy): domain Eukaryota; kingdom Metazoa; phylum Mollusca; class Bivalvia; order Venerida; family Mactridae; genus Mactra; species Mactra quadrangularis. The sequence continues at coordinate 5,562,013 of CM046298.1, forward strand.
TAACTAAGTATAAATATGTATAAATATTTTCTGAAATTATCATTAACTACATTAATGCGTAATATAATCTTATACACCGTCTAGACACTGCTAGCTTTCTTGCTCTTGATAAAAACAATGTTGCTAAAAACTTTGTTAAAGGTAACTGTCAGAATATAAAAGGTCGATAATGTTGTGTGCGTAGACGACATAAGACAAACTAAGATATGTATTTTAACGTATACATGACAGAACAATATCCCACAAGTTTGGGAGATCAAGATATAAATCTACTTATAATCATGTATTTTATATCTATTTTCAGACTCTATATGTAAATCAGTTATATCTCTACATTATGGAGGAAGATGCTCAGAGATACGCAAGTTCTCCTAGAAAGATGTCTCATTTACATGTAATTCGAAAGATGAGCCGCACTGGAGACGATTCATTCGATACTGATGAATATGCAAATGAAAGTTACAATTTTCAAGACAGAAGATGCTCTAATCAGTCACTGTCGAGATTTAATTCTTGTCCACAACTAGCAGATCAGGATTCTGAAGTAAGGATGGAATCTTTTGAACGCACGGCCGATGATATGAACACAAACTCTAACAAACTTTCACATGAGCAACAACTTGCCTTTTTAAAAGGTCCATCGCCTTTAATGCGTAAAAAGGTGTTTCAAGAAAACGGTCAGATTTCAGATACCCCAACACCGCCCTCTACACCAAAAAGTAGGCGGAGTTGTTATTCATCACGTGATTCATTGCTTACGTCACCAGAAAAGACTGCTATGACGTCACCATTTACGTCACCAAGATTGCTCCTACGGAAACAACTCAAACAAAGTGCTTTAAGTTGCGATTCTTCAGTTGATAGTTTAACTGACAAATCTGTTGACGAACCTGCTTTACCTCTAAGTGTGGAAAATCTAAATAAGTTTGTGGAATTAAAAGAAAGTGATGAATCGTTAAAAAGCCCTAAAGAGGAAAATATTAAATTTTCTCGACGGAAGAGTAGAAAAAGTATTACACCGGAAGTCACAGATACCGTAAACAAATGTGAAAATTGGCTACAAACATTACAAATCGCTCAAACAGATAGAGTTAAATCAAGGAGCAATATTCAGTTACCACCTATTTGACAATGTCATACTATCATTAGTAGTAGAGGCACAATACGTTTGCCTGACCATTTCAAAGGCCTTCTTGAAATTTGGAACACATTAAGATTGTGTTCAAACTTGATTACACAACCGACTAACCTTAGTATTACCATCAACAATAGAACAACAACCACGACCGACAAGAATATCATTTTAAATGCAAATCTTACAAACATGATACTAACACCGCGTACTATAAGACCAAGGACAAAGGCTTATTTTTCTCAAAGTCTAAGAAGTGATTGGTCTTAAACTTTATGACCGTATGATGAAATGCGACTGGTGGGTGTAGCGATTTGAACATTGTGATTTCACCTTTATTAGTTTTGATAAGATCATTGTTAGATAGTATTTCTGGTGCTAATAAGTACTGTACAATACATGGATGTTTCTTTTAAGAAGCTTTAAAGTTTCAATAATATACAATCGTCATCATGCAGAAGTTTTTTACGGATACGCTTATTTCTATCTTAAGATTGGCATAAGATTTAGAAATAATGTTATAAAGTTCTTTTAGAAATGTCTGATTGACATAAATTCCAATTCCAAAGTGTCATCCTGTGGAAGATTAATTATGTATATGATCTTTTCTGCCTTAACCATGAGCTCATAGAATAAATACAATACAGAATGGTCATACTACATGAACTAGTATTTCGTGTGTCAATCTATAGCTCTAGACATGGATTCTAATTCTTTCCTTTAACTACTTTGATTAGAGACGTTCAATCAACTTACTGTCATAGTGCTTAGTTTGAGAGACAAATATATTTATGCAGTAAAGAAGTGGATTAACTTTGTTAGAACAACCAATTTCTATTTCAATACGCGGATAAAGTAGTTCTGTAACTGACATTTGAATATCTTGGCTGTAAGCTTTCTTTAGATCGCCCTTACGTCTTGTCATTTTACTTGTATCAATAAAAGCTGTAAAATGTTATATAACATATTATCCAAATATTAAATTTCATTAAGCATTCCTTTTAAGTGTTTTTTTCTTTAATATAACACTAGTAATCAAAATATGGTATTATTGTAATTCCTAAACAGACAAATGCAAGAGCATTTTCAAAGTTTTAAGAAAAAGCAACACATTTTAACATAATAGGAGTGACTTAATGGCATGTATGAAAACCTTTTCGTTTTTTATATACGAACAGCTACTACTGTAATATAGTCTTTGGGCTAGAAATTATCAGCAATTACAAGCTTTCAAAGAGACACTTTCAACAAAGTCGATGATGTTTTATCTACCGGTGGCAAAATATTATTGATTCGTTCACTTTTTTATTTTCTGTATCTATAAAACAGATTTTCTCGAGATTTCTAAAAGCTTTTCATCAAGAACAAGACCTCTCAACAACTTTTAACAGACTTTGCTAATTTGACAGAGATACAGCGACATTACAACTGACATTTCCTCATTTTAAGGTCTATATTGATGTAAATGGATATTGAATGACAGTTCCTAATGGACATTGGTAAGGATGAATGGTATATAATGTCCTCAATTATCTCACCAATACTGTATTTAATATCGCCTAGTCAATCTTAGACGAAATAAATTTGTCGTAGTTATTACATTTAATTCTAAGGAGTGCCAAAACGTGTATACTGGTACTTCTTGGGATAAGTGGTATCGGGTTTTTGTCCGATATTTAGTTTTATCAGTTTTTCTGTTTGTTTGTTTGGTTTTACGGCCTATTAACACAGAAAGGTTATATAGCGCCGAAAGCAATTGGTGATACTAATAATGTAACCGAATTTTAATGGTTTTAAGACCTATATTTTATGATAAATATTATTTCCTTCAGATAGTTTATTATCGCATATGATGATACCGACTGAATAAGTTCTCTAAGTGAGTTAACCTTAAAATGTTTGTCACGGATGTATTTAAGATCATGACAGTCAATGAGAATGTGTTTTACATTGAAATGCTCGACACATGGTATACATTTAGGTGCATATCAGTTTTGCTTCTTGTTGTGTTTTTGTAAGGGTAAGTTTTAACTGTTCTGTACTGATTGAATAGAATGACTTCTCACATAAGTTTATATATCTCACACTGCTGTACGATCAATTCCTATAAAAAAATCGTACTACAAGGAACATAGCGTATCAAATGTTAATTCATTGACGCCATAATTGTACTCGTAACATTTCTTTCATTTTCCGCTTTTAATACTTTTACGCAATAAATTTTGAAAAATGAGGATGATAATAAATCTCAATTGTGACCAGGCAGATCGATGATGAAGATGATGATGATGATAACGAGGATGTCAATGAAAGTTAATACGGTGATTATAATGAATGTGGCGTTGTTATGATGATGGAGATGAAAATAAATATGATCGTGAATATGGTGGTAATATAAGTTAAAAATACCAGTGATTACAATGAGGATGTTAGTGGTGATGAGACAATTCACAATTATAACGATAATGATGTTTATATTGCTGATGCTAACGATGCCCATTAGTATGATATTGTAAATAAAGGGACATCAGTTAGTAAATTCCCGTTGCATACTCTTCAAACAGGTCGGTCAAAAAATAGGATTATTAGATTTTATCGTTACTTTTAAGTGACGATTGGCCACATTACATTTGATTAACTTTTTTAATTGTTCAATTAGATTGATAGTCAAGGGAGTATTGTTTGGGTGAAGAACGACTTATACTTCAATTCACCTGTTGATATCTTATATAGCAAGCTAGATATTGGATGACATGCTTTATACAGCCGCCCGGCTAGCTCAGTTGATAGCACGCAAATCTACTGATCAAGGGGTCGTGGGTTTGATTCCCAGGCGGGGCGTACTTTTATGAAACTATTTCTACGGCCATTCTCCCTCCTACCAACGATTCTAAATTATGTAGGGCAGTGTCAGTCACTGACGAAAGTATGTGCTTAGTAGTTGGTTATAAGCTAAATACAGAGATTTTGCATTTCCAGGAACAGTGAGTAGGTTGACTGACCGCCGTTATATTGACCTATACAATGTGTTGCTACGGCGTTATAACCTACAAAAAACATGCTTTATCGTTTTAACATATAAATGCAACTACATGTATGAAATCTTAGGATTCTAAACAATTGTACCTACTTACGAATTACCCCCCCCCCTTTGAATATTGAAATCCTTTAAAGAATCATTGAAATTATAGCTTACCATCTGTAGGCGACAGTTATCTAATTACAAACAAATCTAAAAACGTGTTAGATAATGGCTTAGACGTAAAATGAGGATTACGTTTCTAATCAAAATGTTCCTACTGAATGAACAGTTGTACTAGATATTGATTTCCTCACGCAATGTCAAAGTAAATACTTAACAGCTGTGCATCTGATACCTTTCAGTTTGTCTTATCAGATTCATATGCAAAATTAAAAGAGATCTTTAAGTTACTAGAGTCACTAAAGTTGAGAAAACGTTCTTTACATTTGACATTTAGATTCTGTAGTTTTTGTTTGACGTAAATTAAATTTATAAGTACAACTTTTAATCAACTAGTGCAATCATTCATGGAATAATTAAATGAAATACGTCTTCCATTAATATTAACGCTCAATAGCTACCATTGGTTATATGTAAATACTTACAAGTTAATCCATCATTCAAGATATGAAAATAGTAAAAAAGTAGAAGTGTATTGAAAGCTTTCCAAGGAGGTGGCGATACAAAAACCAAATGAAAATTTTGTGGTTTAAAGCTGTTTAAAATCCTGAGACCTTAAATTGGCACGTCTAGAAAACCGAAGAAGGACGTTCAACCGCCACTATTATATAACTGACAAAAAGTTGATTGATTGGTTGATTAAACGGCGCATCAACACAAAAAATGCCATATCGCGCCGAAAGCAATTGATAATAACAATTAATGCAACCGAATTATAGTGGTTTAGGTCCTATATTTCGTGATAAATATTGAAATTCAGCATTAATCACAATATTTATTTCATTCAAAATATAATTACATCAAACAAGCTAGCGCATCGTTTCCCTTCTAAGAGAAGTATCAAAGACAAGAAACAATTCGAGATGAGAATGCAAGTAACTTGACTGTTTTAGTTTAAGTAAAAAATCACATATCATCAATACTATTATTGTCAAATGTGAGGTTTTATCACCGGTCACATCGTGTCGTTCTCATACAAATACGTTAAAACTATACTCTTTCCGTACATATTTTCCAATACAATCCTCGTAATAAGATTATTTTATCTATCAATGGTACTTTGAGGTTTTCTTTCAACTTGTTGACGTTGACTATATTCCTGTAGGTGTTTAATGCAATCTATTTGAAACATATTGAGTAACTTTTTTATCCAATCTTGAAATCAAATGATGCAAATTCCAAAGAAGCAAACATAGTTTATTGGTCATCTTCTAATGAACTACAATGTCGGGCTAGTAATAATAAAAGCTTTAAAGAAGGCTTATGGGTTCATAAACATACCGAGTGGACCCCATTCTATAAATAGACGGTGAAAATACCACCTCTACATTAAGACATACAACTCATCGAAGTATTCGGTAATTTGGAACGCAACAGAATAAATAACCAAACTTGTACCATACCAAAGGCTGCTGGTCAGTTTCTGAGACAAAACTCTGCGCGAATACATGTATATACTTATAAGGTTCATACATTGCCGCCCGGCTAGCTCAGTTGGTAGCACGCAAGTCTACTGATCGAGGGGTCGTGGGTTCGATTCCCGGGCGAGGCATATTTTCGTGGAGCTTGATCATGAAATTATTTCTACGGCAATTTTCCCCCCTACCAACGATTTTTAATTATGTAGGGCAGTTGTCAGTCACTGACGAAATTATGCGCTTAGTAGTTGGTTAACAGCTGAATCCAGAGATTAAGCCTTCCAGGAATATATTTTTAATATATTTTACAGTTAGTGACAATTCGTCATGGCTGACCATATTCAAAGTCTACCAGGTGATAATTCAGACACAGAATTTTTTGGATTTAGTGAATTAAGTGAAGGTGAAACTACATGTCGTCTGTTCTTAGCAGAAGAAGAGCTTAAATTTGCGATGGAACTTACATAAGATTTTAATGATGAAGACAGTTCATCCGATTCTATAACTTTATCTGATTCTGTCATTGAAAATGTTTTAACTGAAATGGACACAAGTGCAGAATTTCTTCAAGATTTTAATGAAAATACTTTTGTAGATGTTAAAGTTAGTAATAATCCTGTTCAAAACTTACAAAAAGATGAATCGTATATTAAGGAAAGGGAAATTTATGTCATTAATACTGATCATTGCATTGTAGATGATAAATGTGATGATAAAAGTGAGTATATAAGTAGGAATGTAATGTATAATGATGATAATTATCATATTGATGTTACTCATATTGATGATAATGAAGATGTTAATAATACTGATGTAGGTGATGTGGTTGTTGATGGTGATAATGATGATAATGTAAATGATGATGTTGTTGATGATAATGATGATAATGATAATGAAGATGATGATAATAATGATCTTATTGTTAATGATGATGTTGTTGATGATAATAATGTGGTTGTTGATGGTGATGATGATATTAATTATTATTATAATGATGATGATGTTAATGATGCTAATGTTAATGATGATTTGTTGATGATGATTATGATAATGTACCCCTCATAAATTTGGTTAAAAAAGTAAAGGTCATATCTTAGAACCACTTCCAACAGGTCAGCGTACATCTTTAGTACTTCAAGGCACAAAAAGGCTACAAATATCTTGTATAATAAAGGAATAGATGAACGTAATCCAAGAAAGCGTAAATTTAATCCTGATACCTGGAAACGTAATATTTTGAAACGTAAACGTAAGAAGGTAAACAATACACTACTGAAAAGGGACATTTCAAAAGCTCACGTATCACAGAGCCAGGTTGTGGGGTAAAATGTTGGTACAAGTGCCACCAGTTTTTTTGTCAAAATGAAAGGGAAGGCATTTTCCATTCATTTTGGCAGCACGCCGACATCACAAAACAGAGAAATTTCATTGCTAAATTTGCCATTTGTAAATCCAAATTGCGAGGTTCAAGCAATAAGAGCCAACAGTCTGTAGATTACATACTACCTGCTCATGATAACTCTAGCAAAGTTAAAGTGTGCAAAACATTTTTTGATACACTTTCCGTTTCAGAAAGGTATATCACAACAACATATAAAAAGATGTCAGCAATTGGGGTTGTTGAAAGTGATTCTAGAGGAAAGCACTTCAATAGGCCACACAAAACTTCTAACGAACAAGAAAGTTTTGTATAGAAACACATTGAATCCTTGCCAGTACTAGCAAGCCACTATTGTCGCAAGGTTTCAAAACGTGAATACCTTGCTCCAGATTTAAGTATCAATAAAACGTACTATTTGTATGTAGAAAATGCACTGAAAATTCAAGCTGTCCAATTTCAATACATGTTTACAGAAAAATCTTTGTAAATGAATATAACATGAGTAACAAGTCTAATTAAAGATCAATGCGATCTTTGTGTGTCATGCAAATACTCAATTTTAGAACAAAGGGAAATAATTGAATCCGTATACAAAGAACATATTTGTTATTAAATATTGGCTAGAGAGCAAAAATACATTGACAAAAATATATCAAAAAGTTATAAATCAGTTGTTTGTGCATGCTTTGATTTGCAAGAAGTTTTACTAACACATAAAAGTTTTGAAAGCTTAGTTTATTACAAACGTAAATTAAACACTTTTAATCTGTCCTTTTATGATATGGGGACACAGGATGCTTTTTGTTATGTTTGGAACGAGTGTATTTCTAGTAGCGGAGCTTGTGAGGTAAGCTCATGTTTATATCAATTTATTAAGGCAAAATCCATAGAAGGAAAACAAGAATTTATCTTTTATACAGCGATAATTGTTGTAGTCAGAATAAGAATCGTTTTACATTACTATGTCATGGTATTGTTTACAGAAGTTTGGTCTAAAGTCTATCACTCACAAGTACCTTGAAAAAGGTCATACCCAGAATGAGAATGACAGTGTTCATGCTTAAATTGAATGTTCTTCTAAAAATATTCCCATTTACACAACCTCACAATAGGCAACTGTTATAAGAACAGCAAGAAGAGTAAACCCATATCATGTAAAGGAGATGTCCTTAGAATACTTTTTTTGGCTTCAAACTTATATCACAAAATCTTAAAAAATTGATATAAATACTAATGGGGAAACGTTGTACTTGAACAAAATAAAGTATCTGAATTTTCGTCAAAGTAAACCAAACATTATGACATACAAACTTCACCACAATGGTGATAAATTACAAATTGATCTTGTTAAAAGACTCAGATCTCCACCACCTAATCCAGTCGATACCCCTCTCACCCAACTAAACAATGATCTCCTTATCTCTATGCAGAAGTACAATGACTTGATCAGTCTTTGTAAAAGACAGATCATTCGATATGTACACTATCCCTTCTTCTTTCTCTTACCCACCCAATCAGATCAGTGAAGGAGATGTCAAACCTACTAGAAGACAATTGTACACGTTTAATTATTTCTGATACACTTTATAATGTTGAGTTTATTTGTTTTGCATCTTCAGTTCATTGTTATTGCTGTTCCTCACATTCCTCTGTGATTATGTTTGTGTGATTTAAATAAATGAGTTAAGTTCATTTTATTTTTAGTTGTTGATTGTTGAAGTAAAAATATACTTTAAGGCAAGAGCATTAAAAACCAAAGAACTTTGTGCTTGCTTTTTCGGGGTGGGTTTAACACTGTTTCAACACAAATTATGGTAATTTTACGATAGCTAGCTTTCCTGGACTCTGGTCAATAACCAGTACTGGCATACCCCTCCACAAGGCCAACAACTTCTCCATAATATATTTTCTAAACACTCGACTAGAAATTCTGCAGAAGCCTAATACGCCAAAAAACTGGGTTACATGTTTGGTTAACATAAGATGTCAATTTTCTCATTTGTAACATGTTCATCTATTTGTATAATATTTTCTTATATCAAAATCATAATTACTTAAAAATTTAAAATTGTCTAATAAATTACTACAGTTTTCCATTTTATTCATGCCGCAAAGAACTCCTAATTTCAGTCGAAAACTGTTGTAAGTAAGAGTTACGACAGTTTTCCATTTTACACATGTTTAAAATATTTCCAAATTTCAATGGAAAACTGTCGTAAGTAATAACAGCTTATAAAATCACAATAATTATTTTTTTTGTTTTTTTTAGCACAATTTTATTACACAAGACATGTTATTTCTTACCCTCATACCAAAAAAAATTACAGACTAACATGAAAGAAAAGTGATAAACAGTTTTTTGCTTCTCCTTAAAACTTTTGAAAATGTGAGTCCGTCAAGTGTATATACATATAATACTCTGAAAATGGTAGTATTTTACCCATGACCAAAGACCATAGCTACGCATGTATACATCTGAGAAAAATGAAATGGAGAAACTAGCCATTAATTGAAGTTTTTGCCTCGGAGACCGTGCCGGTTGCCTATTTCTAACAGCAAATTATACATTTCATTTAGGTCCAAAAGTATCAAATTTTATCAACCATGAATGGAGTAATTGCAACTCCAGTTAATTCAATCTTAAATCTTCTGAAGGTAATTTGTATTTATCTGTTCTCTTTAAATCACATATCCATCATCTAGACGTCTGAAGGTTTAATAAATAACAAGACCTCAACAGACTTGGCTAATTTGAAAAAAATCACTGCGACATTAGAAAAACATTTCCTTATTTTAGGGTCTATATTGATATTAATGGATATTGAATGACGGTTCCTAATGGACATTGGTAAGGATGAATGTTATATTATGTCCGCAATTATCTCACCATTATTGTCTTTAATATCGCCTAGTCAATCTTAGACGAAATAAATTTGTCATAGTAAAAAGATTTAATTATCAGGAGTGTAGCAACGTGTAGTGGTATTTTTGGGGTTAGTAGTGTCGTTTATTTTTAAGTCTGATATTTAGGTTTATGAAGTGTTACGGCGTGTGGTATTGCTTTAATAGGGTATGTAAGGTTATTTATTGAACATTTGGATAGTTTTACGTCTTACTTACGCAAATGTCTCATAGTATTGAAACATCAGTCTTTTGAAGATTAATCTCACCACAGGGAACATGTCTATAAAGATATGGTTGATTTAGTGTAGTCATTATTTTGTAGCTGATGGTGAAGGATGTCAAGGTGGAAATTATGTTCACTACAGCAATATTGATGATGACGATGATTAAATGATAATTTTGTCAGTAATAACGATCATCATATTGATGATGATAATAATAAGATTAAGGATGTAGTTACTATGATTGGGATGACACTTTTCCCAGAAATTACGATAATTATAATGATGTTGGTGATAATCAAATTGGGGATGAAGGTAATATTTTTTTATAATCGGGATGACAGCTTTGTCAGTCATTACGATAATGGCGTAGATTGTATTGGTTATTGTAATACTGTTGACAGTTGTTAACATGAGTTTGATGATTCAATTACAATACTGATGGTAATGATGTTTGATATGATAATGGATGTGGTTAAACAGATTGTAAAGGTTGTGACTATGACTATGATAGTATTGTCGCTGCTTATGCAATCTAATTAAAACCTGATCTACAATTTTCCGCTCGCCTACTCGCTTATTTAGATCTGGCCGTTTTCTTACGAGGATCACGTTCAGGTGACCTTTTCTCATTATGATATTCATGACGAAATTGTTGTTTAGTAACTTGTTTACATCGTCTATGTCACGCAATTTGAAATGAGCCTTCCAATGGCAGACTGTGGATAATACCGCTGTCAAATTAGCTCGCAAACTTTGGTTTAAAATTAGAAATTACGAAATCAAAATGCTATTTATAGTGTTTTGTCTAGATGAAAGCTACGCATTGATTAGTCGACATAAAGGTCATCTCGACGTGACCCTCCATTTCAACCTTAGAGATCCTGTACGACAATGTTCTTCAGGATATCTGTCTACGGAGATTGCTGCTAATGTTGACAAAAATACATCGATGATATTCCGATTTTGTACTGATTAGAATGTTTTCTTGCTAATTGGCATCTATTGAAAACAGCAGCCGTGAAGTAGCGTCGATAACATCTACAATTATATAGAAACATATTTTAAATCGAATTCAAGTACGGATAATACGACAAAGTATGTACTGACCGTGTACGTTCTATACAAGCAGTCAATGCAATATCCAATTTATTTCTAGACGAAAAAGTAAAAATCTGTCATGGGCAAAGTTTTTGATGAAGTGAAAGACAGAAAATCTAACTATTCATCAACCAGTGTATTGTGCCAATGTCAATAAGAACTGATAACTATGACGATGATTATCAAAGTGAAGTTGACATTTTGAAATAATGACTGAAATACATTCATGATAAATTATTATTATCATTAAAAATTCAATGTCTTTTATGCTTTCATAGTTTTTGATCTGGTAAACTTTCATTCAGTCTAGTAAAAATTTACAGTTAATCAGACAGAATGTCATGTAAATGTTTTAGCTTATTCGCATAGACTGTGTTATATCTAATTCCTTAGAAATATCATGGTAATTATAGCTTAAAATCTGTAGGCGACAGTCGCCACAGGAGACATTAACTTTGTCAGAAGATTTCTCAGGCGGAAAATGAAACTTACATTTCCATTTGAATTGTTGCTCACATTCAAACCACAGTATTTAATTTGTTTTCACAATAGGCCAAAGTAAACGAATCATAGTCATGTAATAAATATCTCTCAGTTTGGTTAAAATGATAATTTTAAAGAAATATAGAAACATCTTGGCTTTTCTAGGAACCGTGAGAAGGACGATTAACCGCCGTAATTTGTCTGAAAAGGTTAATATGCAGGGTTAAGCACAGTATACTTGTATACGTGTATATAATAGTATTTCCTTACATATAAGTACATGCAACTATAAAAACACATTAAGTAAACATATTTGCAATGTTTGAGTGTAAATAACATAAAACATTGACATAAAAATTTAAAAAAATACTGAACAACATAAACTTAGTAAAGAAATACATATTTTGTTTGCTAAATGTTCACTGACAAAACGATTTGAATTTTCAAACCAAACGTGGTTAGCACTGAATCATGAAGATCAACTGATTGCTCGTTCCAAATAAACATTATTAACCTATTGCGACACGGTTAAACTTATGTTAGGTAAAAGGACTTACGCGTCAACACCACACCAACAGCTAAATGATAGGATTAATTGTAACACTCACTGAAAGAGTGACAGAGGAACAAAAAACACGATTGTGACGTCTTTGGCAATCTTATTAGCTTTGGTGACTTAATAATGTTTTCCCTATAATTCAGATAGCACATATTTCATGCTTGTTCTAACCTAATATTGGAATGTAGAGGTCTATAATATCAATGCGTTACTTGTGGACATTGAGTACAGTTGTGCCAAAGCAATCCATCTTTGAGTCGCGCTTGTCATCGAAGATGCAATTGAATCAAGTTTTAAAATATCGGACCTAGATGACATGAAAGCAGACAGCCAATGGAAGAAATATTCCATATGCCAAAAATGCAAAAATTAATGTTTAATTTTTAGCATAAGTAATTCTCATATGCATCAATATAAATGCACTTGTCTAGCTATAGTACATACATGTATTTGCCAGTTATATTTTATATAGCACATGTTTTATCATGTATACGCCAAGTATCAATTACCAGGGACGATTTAATCAACCATTGTTGTTATACGAATAATGTTGATGCCATCAAGCAATATGACTGGGATTCAATTGCTAATGAAAAGCGCTTTCGTTACTTCAATCAGAACTTAGTTTATCATACAAGAATCATGACTGTTGATGTATTGATATAATAAGTGACACGAATTGTTGATAAAATGATGGTGATCAAAAAGTGCAATGGCTAATGAAAAGCGAAATTTAAGATACGCCACTGATAACAGTTTGTTTGTTTGTGTGTTACGGCGCACCAACACAGAAAGGTCATATCGCGCCGAAAGCAATCAAAAAGTTCTCTAAGTGAGTTAACTTTAAAATGTTTGTCACGGATGTATTTAAGATCCTTACAGTCAATTTTATATATATTTTTATAACAGTTATTTTATTCAACTTGCTTTATTTTTATCGCATACATTTAAACTTTAAATTTGATATTCGTTCATTGAACTTTGTTTGGGTTATTCCATCACAATAGACTTAATCGTTAAAACTGAACAGAATTTTGCTTGTGCTTTTGGTTGTTTATTTATATTACTTATATTTAGTTACAAGAGTCCACGGGTTATTTTGTATTGTGATCACTCTTGTCCGTAGTACCCTGTCCGTCCGTCTGTCCGCTGTGACTCAATATTTGGAGAGCAACTTTGAGAGAAATTCGTCCCGGTATCTCCGAAGCACTACAATATGGATTTTTCGAGTTTAAATTTCTCAGATTACTAAGTAAGTTTTCTTTCCTGTATTGATGTGATTTGAGTATCAACTTGAACATTTTCTATGATCGTCAAGCCAAGTAGCAAGACAAAAAACGGTAAATGTGAAAAGACAAAATCAATACAATTTTAAATAAGCAATCTTATACATTCAAGGCTGTCTGTAGCCGACATAAAGCTTAGGAGATTTTGTAAGATTTCATAAGTAAGACTTACTTAGACTTTCTCAGAGTTTATGGGTACTAAATAAGATAAAAATGCTGGAAAATTGTCATGTCACAGACAATATAAGAGTAGGTTCATGATTTGTTTTTCTGGCAGCAACATTCAAGTTTGTTTCAGACTGTTTTATTAGCTATTTGCACAAATGTATTATATTTAAATATTGTTTTAGGTGACATTGTACATGCATAGCAACGTCTGTAAAAAAGGATTGAATACTGAATGAAGGGAATTTAGTTTAGTTGACCACCTGTCGTGAAACTCTAGAAGCGTAGAAAGGTTTGAATACTGACTCGATTCATTGCTTGAAGACATTCATCCTCTTGTTGCGGCTTTATTTCTCTTAGAAGAAGCAGTGGTGCGTTATTGATTTGTTTTTTTATTGGGTTTAACGCCGTGTCAACACAATTTTAGGTAATTTTTTCGGCGTCCAGTGCACATAACCTAGCTTTCCTGGACACTTGTATATAAGCAGTGCTTACCTATCCTTCCACAGGGCCGGAAACTTCTCCATTTTATCTAATTAATGGAGGAAAATTGACATTAATGCAAATTTTCAATGGAAGGGTATAACCTACCCGAGTTGGATTCGAACCCGTACCCCCTTCGAGACACGACATTCCAAATCCCGGTGCGCTACCAACTGCGCTATCGGCTCGGGGCGTAATTGAGCTGTAACACTGAACTCTTCCATGAGTCAGCCTTTTAAAGTCACGCGGTGACATTAATAACTCGATTAAGATTAAGGATCTCTGATAAAATGGCAACAAAATAATAATATTTGTTTCTTATGAAAATTTTGCGATGTTCCAGAATCGGTTTGATCAGAAATTTAGCATTCGGCGCTGTGGATTTCTCGTCTAAATGGTCAGTATTCAGAGATGAATGTATGCATATTGTTTTTATTACATTATATTTTATTTCTTTCAGAAATTATTCACACCAAATACCCAACGTGTTTTGGTATGCCTAAGAGCACGCAATTTACCAGAAATGTTAAAAAATATTAATATAATAAAGGAGCAATTCTTTGTAGCGGTCACTGGGACAGACACTCAACTCAGGTTGGATACTGCAGACCGTGTCCCAAGGATGAGATATTGCTTGGATGGAGTAAACATCTAGGAAAGAGCGTTTTAGTGAGTGATACATGGAAGAGTTGTTAAACACCTCGTCTATATGAATATTGAATGTTTGTGATGTGTATTGATATTGCGTAATCTTATGTTCGATTTTTCGAAACAAATATTGTAATAATGTCTAGATGTAAGTGTGATCGATGAGTCAACACGTCCAAGCAAGAATCAGTGTGATGTAGGGACGTAAGAGAAGTCTTGAAACTGTTGGATGATCAAGAATTGAAATGTGTAACAGCCCATGAAGGTACAACAACATTATCTAGCCGGCTACAGATACAAAACTCTACAAAAAAATCTATGGTCACAAGAAGAAACTAGTGTTTGCCTGTTGCATTTAGCGTTTGTTCTGCCCCCCCCCCCCGAAAAAAAATTGTCTTTAAACATTATTAATAATCAAGGACATCGGAACATTTAAAAGCATTTTTCAATGGATGTCTTATTATTCTAAAAATGTTTAAATGATTAAATTCAGGTTAATTGTATAAACAGATGGTCAGTGCAGACCCCATTTTGGGAGTTTGTGTCAATAGATGGGCCACAATTAGAGGAGACCCCAATGCATGTGTAAGTATTGAGCATTTTAATGTGTTATGAATTTCAATATTTTATGCTATTGTGCTTTTTTCACTTTAGTCAGGTAACTATCACTATGTACCTATTTTATACAGTTCTTAGGTTACTAGTGGAGTTAACAAGTAAATGCAGATGTAAAATCTATTTTCAGAAACAATCGCCATTTCAATGCTTTAATTATGATACAAAATTGTGGTTAGTGAAATATGACTAAACATGCGGTAACTAGTGCACTTGTTGAAATTTTTATTCACTGTAAGTTGAATATGCTTAAATGTATACATGTTTAGTCTTATGTACTTCAGATTAATACAGTTTTACATTAATTACAATGTTTGGATGTGTTTAGAAGTTGTAAAAGAAAATCCTTGATGTCAATGTTATATATTATACATATTAAAATGAGAATAAGCTGTTGAATTAAAAACACGGTGGATAATTTCTTTCTTTCTACATTTTGGTAACCTTTCTAAAGTGTCTATGACAAACTCTGTCTTTGAGTGTTGCTCCTCTCTTTTTTATCCTGTGGCGTACATCAGCGGGCGCGCACGAAAGCTCATTAGCAAACAATGCTTCACACCATTCTTCACCCTTCTCAACACAAGTTAGAAAACAAAACAAAATTACAATTGTCTCCTTCTTTGGTCTCACAACAGTCAGAGACGCAATGCATACTTTCCGCGATAGCACAATCTTGTCGCGGTATCAGACGCCACATTGCATTGTTGGAGCGTACATGCAAAGGGAGGAAACTCCAAAATCAGGGGCAGATAACACACTTAGCAACCATTAAAGAACGACATTAAAACTGTCCCTACGCCCTGGAAAAGCATTTAGGGATCAGTTTTTTAGTGTCGAATATCTTAGAATTGCCTGGTTTATTCATTCATGCCAACAGCTTATGCATTTATCAGCTTGTGAGTTCCACTTTAAAGTTTTTATGTGACGTCATTCTAAAATATATGACGTCATAGTCTGTCTAATACAGCAACTGCTATACAACCACCGTTCCGAAGACTTGAAGCAAATATTATGTTTATTAAGGCTAATTCTGGTGCAAATTAATACACAAAGCCAACTCAATGAGCTCTACATTATAACAGAAAGACGGTATAATTGTGTAACCTTCAATCTGGTATGAATCGAGAGTGGAAGGACAAGTGGAAAGGGTTGCGGAATTGTTCGTGAAATGCTTTTCCTGAGGTAAGTAAAACAGCATTGAAACAATTCATATTCAGATGGTTCAATCAATCACTTCAGCTCTCGGAAATTCATTATAATTATGATACTCTTTATCTATTAGATTAAAATAAATACAAAACTTGAATACAGATATATCGTCATTCATCAAACCACTAACCAAGTTCTATATAAAGAATATATAGAAGTAGATGTCGGTTGAAAACATATCACCATTTAAAAAAATTCTAATGCATTGTATTTTATCTCTTTCAGAAATTAATAGAAACTTATTTCCAACGTGTTTCGGTATGCCTCAGAGCACAAAATGTGCGTGGAATGATAAAAGATATTGATAATCCGAAGGAGCAATTCTTTGTTGCTATCATTGGGCCAGACGTTAAACTTGGTTTGGACAACGTGGATCGTGCACCAAGAATGAGGTACTCTTTGTTTGTTCGGATTTTACGGCGCACCAACACAAAAAGGTCATATCGCGCCGACAGCTATTAATGATACTAATAAAGGTACTCTTTAACAGAAGACGACGTTAAGGAAAAAGAATTTTGGTAAATGATACATGAAATAGTTGTTATACAGTATATATTATAGTGTAACACATATCCAGCTCATATAGAGCAGTTGTAAATTCTATGTTATCAAACCATGAAACTACCTGCAAGGATGACTCTTTATGTCAAAACCTCAAACATTATATACCCACTGTGCATGATGTGATTAGACTAGAAAAAGATGAGTCAGATGAAATATTCAGTAGAAGAAAAAAATTGTGACGAAGTTAAAGAAGCCATGTTAGAGGCAAATGTTATGCCACTGCAAGATATTATTCCAAATATGTTAGGGACAGAGTCCTTACTCTTCCCCAGTATTGATGCGTCTGTTAATGATGTAAGCTGTTATGTTCCACACAAATCTGTTCAAGTTAACAAATGTGAAAATAATTATGCATGTTCTGACAAATCTATAAATAACACTGTTAATGAAAATGGTGAAATATGTTGAATGCCTTTCGCACCATTGTCTCATTCCCCGTCTTCGTCCTCATCCACCTCAATCTCGTCTCCTTCGTCGTCTGCATCTTCTTCTCAATCATCAAAGACTAGATGCGAGTACTGCAAACTCATAAGTGTCGATGTCAACACCATGAAGAGTCAAGTAACTTATATGTCATCTAAACTAGATGAAATTCTTAAGGAACTTAACAGTCATTGGAAAATTTTAACAGAAACGGTAATGGAAATCACAGTAGAAATAATTATCATTAGAGACGTTATAACTTTCCTTAAAACAGGCATTACCGCTATTAAAGAATTGTATGCTACTATGTTAAAACTGATTGTTCCGTTGAATATTTTTGTCCTGCATACTGAAATTTTGAATATTTCTGTTAATCTATGAGTTTAATGTATTATTGAATGTTTATAATTTGTGCATTATTGCTAAGAATTATGGAAGCTTACCTAACCTCTAAGAGGAAATTACTTGCATCAATGATCCAGGAATTAAACGTTTTTAATTGGAGTTTGTCTTCCTTATTCAAACACAACTGCATTAATGATGAGAGCTTAAAGTATGTTATTGTCAAAATTGTTTAAAAATCTAGAAAATGTATCATATCATTTCAGACAAAAAAGGCATAAAGATTAGAAACTATGAATAAACAGTAACCGCTTATTAAAGCGTAAACTATGACTGACTGCCCAAAGGTCAGGTTTTCCCAAACTTAGGATCCACAAAATAGCATCCTTATTTGTTATGTATTTGTTTTTCTATATTTATTGGATTGAACAAATGCAAAACTAATAAAATTACGTCGTAATTCACCGTACAACGAACAAAGTTCTGTAAAAGGAAAACACCATTAGAAGACAAGTACACGTTGGAAATAAAAATATAACCATGGAAGATAATTTCAACAGAATATATAGACGTAGATGTAAGTTATGTACATGAACTTTTATAAATATAACATCCCTGTGTGTTGTTAGTAAATATTTTAAGCAGTTTATGAATAAATGACGTCATCTTGGATAAGAAATGACGTCACTTTGTAATTTCTGTAACATATCTCTAACAAAACACAAATCTAAGTAGAAGCTATGGAAGAAACAGAATAATTATGTAAAAATTTTTGCTTCAACTTTTGAGCTCAGAAAGTG
Source organism: Mactra quadrangularis (assembly GCA_025267735.1). NCBI lineage: Eukaryota > Metazoa > Mollusca > Bivalvia > Venerida > Mactridae > Mactra > Mactra quadrangularis. Next base: position 5,580,949 of record CM046298.1, read on the forward strand.
ACATTTTCACTCATGGCTATGTCACTCTTGAAGATATCTTTTCTGAGCAGAGACATGGATTCCCATTTACAGATAAAGCTAGTGTACAAGCTTGTAACAAAGTATCAATTGAATATGGCACTTGTGCTTCTCTTGTCTTGGAGCTAGATTTTGTAACGACGTGGTAGTGTCTCACCAATATGACCGTTAGGTGTGATGATAATAACTTGTGATTCAAGTAAAACCTATTATACAAATAAAGGTCATCTATTCGGAACTCCTTTGTCATTTATTACGAATAACTTCATTCAATGAATGGTCGGATTGTTCCGAACGAAAAACTTACTGTGACTGAACCAAATTTTGTCAACATGTTATTGTTGTTTATTTCAATTGTCTCTATCAATTATAATAAGATTAATTATGAGAATTCCCTAATAAATACAAAACCACATCAGATCTTCTTACCGGATTTAAATTTACGCATAGTGCAACCTCGACTAAACTGCACTCTACTATACATTTATATAGCAGTCACTTAGTAACAGCATTAGTGCAAAATCAACATTGCTGTGGTGTTTCTCCATAGAAAAGTCTATTCGAAAAACATTCACATCTCTTTATGGTCATATTTATTTATTGAATCATCCATATTTACATTAGTAATACATTAAACAATGCAATTATATCATAACAAGTAGGGCTGTCACGATATACCGGTTTACCGGTTTATTGCAATATACAGCTGCGGCAATATGTCTACCGCGATACGAATTCTATGTACCGGTTTTTAGCGATATGTTTTATTTTCATTGAAAAAAATTCTTCCCTTCGCCTAATGAAAGTAGCGAAACGTCAGTTTTTCATGATTCATTCGACTGAAGCTTAAGTTCAAATAATTTAACCGATATGGGTGCATTTAGAAAATTCCATTAACTCGAAAAATGCCCCGTTTTCTCCAGTCTGCTGCAGGCACTTGCCCTACAAAATCCTATTACATACTCCAATACAGAACAGTTGAATAAGTTCTTAAAAACGGAAGTACTATGCAGTTTGTGTCTTTTGTTTGCAAAGCAATTTATCGAGGTACGTATCGCGATACAGTGCTAGCGCATCGCGATATATCGCGATACGCTTCAAGTTGTGGATATTTTTAACATCATTAACAGTAGCTATTCATAATATTTCCAAAAATTGTTAACTGCAATTCAAGAAAGATAAGAACCATGGAAACCCGTTTAATTCAAATATACTTGTCCACGGCGGTAGGCGGTTGTTATGAAGTCTATCACGGCCTAACATATACAATTTACATGCGGTTAGGATAAATAGAATATTAGGTTGATGTCAGTCTGTACTTAATTTATCCGGCTCGTCTCCGAAAGGATTATTCAGCTCGGCAAGCCTCGCCCAACAAACCTTTTCTCCAAATTGCAGGATAAACTATGTACCGATTGGCTTTAATCTAATATTCTCTATTTTCCAACTGGATGCACTGCAAAGGTTGTGCTGTATCTGTACATGTAATAACATTCTGGTTTCAACAACAATAATTGGAAAAATTATTTCGCAATTGGGAAATTTTGGTGTTTTGAAATCATACACACGATGTAAGTATAAAACAACAGCTTTGTTGATCATATCTGCATTCTTATCACAACAACAGAGTTATATCAACAACAAAGGGACCATAATGAACAGAATTTACATCGTAACGTTTGTTGTGCTCAGTGTTGCGTGTACAACTACTGCATTATTGTCATTAAATATACGTACGTATTTTTAATTGTTTAAACCATTATTACTATGTATGTATCATATTTAGTAATATACATAAATGTACACGCAGTTTAGTTTATTCTGTTGTTAAATTTAATACAACTGTTAGGGGCGCAGAAGTTAACCCCACTGATTTAAATACACTCTTCAGTATTTCTATACACACGATTGATAAGATATTAAATAGTTATCCGTATTTATGTACGTGGATTAACAAACGATTATCGAGTATTCAAATCAGCGGGGCCAATGTATACACCACTGACAGTTGAAGCCAATTTAACAATGACTTGTAAATGATCGATAATAAATTAAATACACACATCTTTAACTTACCATTTTCTAGTCCCCTAAGACTTGAATAGGAGGATAAAGTTTCCAACTCTGACTTGGAAAAAATGTTGTAGGTTTTAAATTTGATATGAACCAATGCGGTTCTGGCTCAATCGGAACTACCTCGGCGATCATCTACGCAGATAAACCTCGGTTATCATAACGTGAAAAAGTAAATCTAACATGGATTTCCTAGAATACGTGAATTTGATGAAATTTGGTTTCTGTGGTAATATAGCCCGGACCACACAGAAATAAGGCGTGTGATTGTACTAATGAAACCCTGTTTCAATGTATATGTTGAAAGTCCATGACCATTTGCTAAGATTAAGTTTTCTGAACGTTGTTTTGTAGCTATTTAGTATAAAAGCATGCAAATTGTTAGATAATATTGACTTTAAACATCCATATATAAACAATAATAGAACTACTTGCTAGGAAGTTAATCGCCGGAACTCATAACCTGGTTGTATTCCTACTACGACTGATTTCCGAGGTATATCTTCGTTGATGATCGCCGATATTGTTCCGAATGGTTCTGGCTATTCAAATAAGCGTAACCCCTCTACCTATTTTTAAACGCAACCCACCATCAAATATTCGTCAATACTATGTTTCATCGTAACTTGTAAATATGTATATGACTTGCTTTCTTTGTGGACATTACATCCAAAAAAAATTTGTTATAAGCACTAATTGTTTATGTTAAGAAAGCTAGAATGTTATCATGGATCATTATATATTACAGCTTGTCCTATAGGGTGTGCTGCTAGAACATGTAGTATAGGTATTGGTTGTATAAGATGTAGCAGTGGATACTGTATGTCTTCTATGTAAGTTTTATTTCATTATTCTCTCTCCTACCAATGATTTTTAATTATGTAGGGCAGTTGTTAGTCACTGACGAAAGTATGCGCTTAGTAGTTGGTTAACAGCTAAATTCAGATACTTAGCCTTTCCAGGAGGGGTGAGTAGGTTGACTGACCATCGTCATATGACCTATACAATGTTTTGCTACGGCATTAAACCCAATAAAACAAACAAATGTTTCATTATTCCTTTCATTTTTCGTTTCTCCAATTGATAGACAATTAAGGGTTGTCACTCACTTAATCCCTTCCCTAACATATTCAAGCTCATTTTCGTATCCCGAGGTTATCAAGATTCTCGATCTATTCCAATATCGAGAATCTTGATAGCCTCTTGGAACGAGGATGATTCAAGCTGGGCCTTGTGAACTTTATTACCGGGTATAATCGAAGGGGATCACCGAGTAAATGCCCCTCCCCCCCCCGTTTGTAAATAAGTTTTGAATGGCATCGTCATAGAAAATCCTGGTCACTTGGGGCAGAGAAAAGGCACAAAATGGCAATGTGTTCGTATGCATTACATGTATATAATTCTGCAAAAAAATTCAATCCAATAAAAATGGCATTTAAAGTGCAGAAGACTTTTCAAATAGACATCGTAAAAGTGACCAACTTATTTCTTGTGGCAATTACATAAAATCGTTTAAAACAAACATTTATTAAAAAAGAATATTTTATTTACTTTAGGAGAATTGGTGGCAGACGTGTCCCATTTTGTACAATGCAATGTCCAAGGGGTCAAGAATGTAGAACGACAATTCCTGGCATGAACGTATGCACCGCTTCTAGGCGAACAACAACCACTAGGAGTTGGAGGCGGGGATAAATGCTGGTGATTAGTCGTAAATATCCAGTTGATAGTGATACCAAACAGGATCGTGTAAGGAATTGACAGTTTTGTTTGTGGACTATTTCTCCACCCATTGTAGTGTTAGCATAAAGCCTAATACGAGTAAGGTTATAATCATTTTTGCATAGTAATTTATCATTTTATTACAGAGTGATTTTTAAATGTTTTGATACTTTTTATATGGTTGTATCATTTAATAAATGACATTTCACTCATAACACTTGCTACTTCATTTTTTGTAGTGTATCTTTATGAGTAAAATAAATAAACTCACATACTTAGGTTATTTTGATTCTTGTTTGGATGCGAAGTGTGATTTATTACAAATGCAACCCATTTATATTGCGTTAATATTTATCAGTCAATTAGGGGCTTTTGTTGGTTATCTTCTCCTGATAAAATCTGAAGCAATCCAATTGGTAAGTAAATCCTTACAGTTGGTATCCTTAGATTTTATCATTAAAGTCCGATGTAAGGATAACAAAAAATTTCATCAAATATCTTTCTTGTTAATGCAGTTATTAACAGATGGTGTTAGATAGTTCTTTACCCTAAAAATACTAAGCTTGAATTTCAAACAAATTAAATGATTTACAAAAAAGTTATTTAAGATTAATTTTGGCAAATTGACATTGAAAAGTACAGGAAAATCCGAGTAATCCAACTAATTGGACCTACATGTACCTATTTGAAGAGTAAACAAGGGGAAATAACCGACTAAAGTCCCTTATTGAGATATTCAACTGGGCTTCACAACACAGTTCATGTAATGATTTAAGAGTCTGAAATCTCCTTTTTCAAAATTGTGCCAGAAGAAGTGATTTAAATTTTCTGATGTAAAAAATGATTGAATATGTAAGTTTTGGAAGAGAATCGTAAATTTTGTGATATCAAATTAGCTTATCTAGAGATGTCATTCATACGTCGTATAATTGTAATCGGAATACTTCTGCTAGATTTCAAACTGATTGGTGATTTTCTACTGTTCTAAAAGTGAAATATATTATGCATATTTATAAGTAGAGTGCAAAACTTGTGTTGTATATATATATATATATATATATATATATATATATATATATATATAGATATAGATATAGATATAGATATTTATATTTCATGACATTGACATGGTACAAGTATGGTGAGCAAAATGTTGGTTACAATATAAAGACTATTAAAGATTTATGCATAAAATATTACTTAATATATATAAAAACAGTCTATAAAATTGCATGTACAGTAAGATGAGAATGGTTAAAACAGGTATTTATTGTTGATAGGCAAATGTTAATTCAGAAATATAAGAAGTAACATTGCACTTGATTGTATTGTTTAAGACCATATCGAATACGTTAAAATATAGGTTAAAAAGTCATATTGGACGAGCCGATAGGCAGATTGTCGATTGGTTAGATTTATTAGATATATAATAATATTAAGTAGATAAAGAATTAAGAGCTTAATACATAATATTATATACATTAGTTATCTCAGATTTCTGACATAAGATGGGCTTTGACGAGGACTTTAAAATAGGGAAAATTTCTAGCTTGTCTAATGTGTTGTGGCATTTCATTCCCCAGAAAACACCCATTAAAAGCTAAATACTTTTTGCCAAATCCTTTGACCTTAGGTAGGCTGAACCTGCCTGTTTATGAGAAAGTAGTTCCTAACCCATCACAAAAAAACTCTTTGATTTGTGGGATAGCTGTGAATAGAACTAGTAGAAATGATATGCTCTTTGAGGTAACTTGGTGCTATCCCACTTTGAATCTTAAATACATGACCTAAGATTATTTGATCCACCCTTTTTGATACGGGTAACCAATTGAGTTTAACAAAATGATTCTGGATCTGTGTAATGGAAAGATGTTAAGTTGCCGGGTTTTATTGAGACTGATTCGGAAGTTGTTTACATCAGGGCCTATAGTTACGTGATTCACAACTATTACTGATAAGGTAAACATGCTCATGCTTATCGGTAGTTTCTTTTTTCTAGATAAATTATTGAACGACGTCATGTACACATAGCACATAAAAACTAGTACATTTCTTTCTTCGAACGTTACCAATTGAATCGAACGGTAAACTGGGTATTTGCAAAGAATGATTTGTGCAGAGGATTAAAATAAAAAATCCACAGGCTAACATGGGCATTTACGGACATTGAAATCGCAATTCAAAGTACTATTAAAGTGCTATTTGAACATTTTCTATTTCAATGCTACAAGAATTTGATGAACAAAAACGATTTTGATGGTATACACAGAGAATATTTCATTAAAAAAGACATAGTTATCACAGTGTTTCATAGCAAATACAAAGTATCACAAATTTGCATTTATAAACAACAAATATATTTACATACATGTATATCAAAAGTCATCGTCGGTTATCCCACGATACATTACTCCGCTATGCTGCGTTATGTACCGTGGGCCATTTGGTTAGGAAAATCTCGAAATCATGAATGATTAATGAGGCAGTTTCATTGGTTCCGCAAGGAAACCACTGCGGAAAACTAGCCAATGAAATTACGTCTCAGATTAAAGGTTATGTTTAACATTCAAAATAAGGGTCTCCATGAGTGACTTTCCTGAAGCGGGTGAAAAAAATCCCAGTAAGATGTCAATGTTATTGAAGAGTATTTATTCGTAACATGCGATTCCACTGAAAGAAGATTTGTCTCCCCTGCATCATGCAAATTCACGAAAACAAGATTTTCGCCAGTTAAATTACCCACGATACGTATGTAATGTACGGAAAATAGTTCTATGGTTGTCCATGATGAGACGACACTTTCATATCGGTTTGTGTGTATGGATTACGAAAAGATGAAATGATGAATAAAAAAGTCAAACTGGACCTTTACGGAATTTTAATTTTAATAAGAAGGCATGTGTCAATTTTAATTTCACTCTGTATAACCGAATAAGAAAAAGAACAATACTTGGAAATGACCTTATATGATCTATTCAGGTCAGAAAAATGAATATTTGATCAATAATAAATATGCATATTGATATTGAAAATGAACTTTTTACAGCTTTATGCACTTTAATTTTAGGCATTTTTTCCACATGATTAAGTCATTCAGTTACTCAATCAACCTTCGTTTAGATTATGGTACAGACAGAACTACAAAGGGAGAGATTTTGTTATTACATGTTTCCAGTGGAATAATGGGATTCATCGGTAAAATAAAAATCAATAATCCACTGTTTTGAAACAATGAAAATAAATTTGTTATTTTTCACTGTTTGTATGCGCCGTTCTGGGGACATATAATATTTAAACTTTAAAAAACCAGTTTGAAGCATATATTTAACAGAAAATTTGTTTATTTCAGTGTAAGATCTATTTATTTCACCTGTGAGCTAATGATATTATATTTTCACTCGTGGCAATGCCACTTGTGAAAAATTGCATCCTTAGCTCACTCGTGAAAAAAGATCTTTCATTGTAATAAACAAATATCCTCTATATATTTACTCAATATTTATGTCATCTGTTCGAAACAAACCGTGGAGTCATAACACAAAAACCGAATACTAAGTTGTGGGAACTTTGAAAGATATATATTTACCAATATTTTTGTTAATGTTCACCACATTCTCCACCCACGGTGAATATGTCATCTGATCAAACAAACCGCTGACATGGAGTCCTAACACAAAAACCGAGTATAAATTTGTGGAAACTTTGAAAGATACATACTTTAGAACTGAAATTTTCCGGGTGTTCTGTCAATGCCAGGCGGTACTTACAAAGTGTTTTACACATTATGACAGAAAAGCATTGTGACAGTGCAAGTTTGTTTGTACCGCAGGGGGAACCCAAATATATGGATTCCGGATATATTCTATTGAGTAACGATCAAGTGCAATCTGGATATAAGTAATCAACAAAAAATGTTAAAATCTTTGGTAAAATATAAATTGATACAATTTAACACATTGTATAGTTAGATCGTACAGGAAATTTCATATAGCAATGTCATTTGGGGACACATATAATACATTAGCTGTTTAATCCCCGCATCAGTGTTAATTTGTATTTCTCAGTAGGTAGTACTGTTTGTCGGTAGTAGTTGACGAGATCATCTAATGATAAAAATTGTTGACATTCACTTAGATAAACAGATCCCTCCTGAAAAAATAATGATTTTAAAAATACTGACTTATTTTATTTGAAAAATAATGATATACCTAAGGCCTTCCAATGCCGGAATTTTGTTAATCGTCCGCGAACGCGTAGGTTTTAGATTCCTCAATCCTCCCCCCCCCCCAAAAAAAAAAACAAAAAAAAAATTTGAAATTTTCTTTAGAACATCTGTCGTTCCGGGATTCGATAACTGACTTTTCTGAGGAAGTCCTGAAAGTTTCTGGTTTCTGTGTATTATGATAAATGAAATTGTACATGTGTATGTTGTATATACTTTTTTTATAGAATTACTTTTATCTCATATTAATGTCATCAACATTCATGTACGGCCAAGTACGTATTTGTGTGAATACTAGCTAGAAAGGACATGTGTTTTCATTTTCGGTTTGTGTGTTTTAGTGAATAGGTACGCACATGAGTTGACGCTTAACAAAATTCCAATTTGGCATGGTCAATTTTATGTTAACAAATATCATCAAAACAAATCCATGTCAAAATACTTTTTAATGAAAATACTATACTTCTCAACCATTGACTCATAGCAAATTGTTACCTTAATAATATTATTGTTTGTTTGTTCATTTAATTTGGGTTAAACGTCGTAGCAACACATTGTATAAGTCATATAACGGCGGTCAGTCAACCTACTCACTGTTCCTGGAAAAGCGAAATCTCTGAATTTAGCTGTTAACCAAATACGAAGCGCATACCTTCGGCAGTGACTGACCTTCATGGTTGTAGAAATTATTTCATGACCAAGCTCCGTGAAAGTATGCCCTGTCCGGGAATCGAACCCACGACCCCTCGCTCAGTAGACTGTTGTGCTACCAAATGGGCGGCTTTATATCATTATTAAACTACAATGAAACAAGTGGTCTGAAATATGAACTTTTAACATCAGCATGTGTCATACGGATGGAACTGTCTTACCTGTTCATGAATTCTGAATACAGATATATTACCATCTGGTTTAGTTACAGCCAGTTCCTGAAATGATTAATATATAAATTGTGTAAACCAAACAGCAGAAAAAAATACTCATCGAAAAATCCACAGGTCATAAAGATCTAGAGATATAGATATAAAGATTTAGGCCTGTCCAATGACGATTGGTCTTCCATACGGAACACTTCGACCTTTCATGAATGAATAATTCAACTATTCGTAGCGAATGGCCAATGACTTCCGAATGTATATCTTCGTGATATGACTGTTTACAATACATGTACGTAGAAAAGTGGCGGAAAGCTTCACAAATAACATGACAGCTGCTTTATTTCATAAACTTTAAAACAAAACACGTGTGTGTTCTTTAATTCAGTTAAAACATTTTGTTGGTTCATTGTTTTGAAAGAGTATTATTATATAGTAAAATAATATAATTTGATAGTGTTGGAAACTATATCAACCATACCTGTTTAGTTTTTATCCCTGGACGAACACAAAATGTCCCTACTGGCATTTGACCTAGCCTGAAATGATATTAAATAAAGATTATATTATTTAGTATAGTGGTTGAATTCAATGTGAATGTGTCTTATTATCATTCCACATATTAATAACTTTGAATTCCTGCGTTTTAAACCTATACAAGTAGGTAAAAACAGATATTGCTGCAAGTATTTGAGACTTTTATAACTATGGTTTTGATTTTAGTGTCATGTCAAATAGTCTTTGATATTTGAAACATAATACCAATACCTCATTTCTAAAAGTTTTACAATTATATAATGTTTCAAGACTCTTACTCAGTTTTGTTATTCCGATCGTAACACATGTATTCCTCTGCTTTAAATCTCTGAAAAATAGTAAATGTCGTCTTGTTTTTTCTAAATAGTTTTCAAAAATCCCTTTCTGATAAAACATAATGTAAGTTCAAAAAGCCACTTTGAGTAATATTGCGTACCTCCTGTAACGTTTGCTCTCAAGGAATCACTTGATTACTTCAATAACGATGATAACCTTGGTGATGCACATTCATGAATTCCATGCAAGCGAATTATTTTACTCAGACGACACCTTTGTCGGTTATCCCACGATACATTCCTCCGCTTATGCGTCATTGTGTACCGTGGGCCATTTGGTTAGAAAAATCTCGTAGTCATGAATAATTAATGAGGCAGTTTCATTGGTTCCGCAAGGAAACCACTTCGAAAAATAGCCAATGAAATTACGTTTTATATCAAAGGTTTGGTTTACCATTCAAAATTCTTTTTTTTCTAAAGCGGGTGATGTATGACGTTGGTGTATGACGTCATTGTTATTGAAGAGTATTTAATTGTAATATGCGATTTAATTGGAAGAAGATTAGTCTCCCCTGCCACATGCATATATATGAAAACGAGATTTTGCCAGTCAAATTGCCCACGGTAGGTATGGATTGTAACGGAAAAAAGAACTGTGGCTGCCGATGTTGAGACGGTACTTTCATATCTGTTGGTGTGTATGGATTACGCAAAGATGAAATGATGAATAAAAATGTCAAACTGAACCTTTACGGAGTTTCTCATCGGATAGAAATTATATTCATTTAACATGAGTAGAACTAAGTTTCATGTTAAGGCCTGGAAACATTTAACTTCATTTCATAATTATTGTTTATATTCAAAATAAGAAAACTCTGTGTTCCATAATCTCTAAAAACATGAATACAGTTTTTATAGTGTTTACACCTTTACAGGATTGTCTTTTATGTGAACCTTTCATGCATTTACGTGTGGTATTATTAACTTGATTTCAGTAACAATGACGTGACACATGTCATACAAATACTGCGTATCACAGTATGTGAAATGCCATATGTCATGCACATTAATACCAGGGATGACACAAAAAAGGAGATCATTCTCTCATTTACAAATGTTATTACTGCTGTTAAAAAAATATCAAAACATAGGATATACATGTAGATATTTGGCAACAATGAGTTTTAAGTTACCTTAGAGTCATCAGCAATGGTTACATTTTCATAATTTTGATCACTATCTCCACTAGATCTACTGGTCTCAGATCTACTCGGCGAGTTTGAAGTTGATCTTAAAACTACTTCTTCTGTTTCATGAGAATCAACTATTTCCTTGTCAGATTCAGTAGATTGGTAACATTTCTTTACTGCTGTAGAAAATGATGATAAAAATAGTTTTGAAAAACATACAAGTCATCATCTTTAATACATGTCGCAATTGTGAAACGTTCTTTATAGAATTATAATTGACATCATGATAATATTGTTTTATATATATTGTTACCTCACATTCAAAAGCTAAAAAAACGAAACAATATGCCTCGGTGATTGAAAAGATATTTATAAAACTATATACTACAAACTCTGCTAAACAAATGACTACGTATAGAATGACAAAAATATTCTGCATGTATGAATGTTTGTGAAGTAACGTACTCAGTGTCTGTCTCACTTTAGACCATTGGCCACTAGACAATGTACAAATAGATGCTTAGTACTAAGAAGCTTTTATAGAGACTTGACCTCACTAAAGAGAATCAGTAGAATGTCTAACCGCCATAAAATGACAGCACAAATGTTGAAAACCGGCATATAAAATCATACAATACTTTTTTAATTGGTCGTTTTCAAAACATATTCGACGGCCAGCTCTTACTACTATAGGTTTCATGGACACTTTTCTATCACCAGTACTAACTTACCTTACAACGAGGCCGACAACTCATGTATAGGGAATGACCTACCGCGACCGGACTCGAACCCACGATCTCCGGATTCGAAGTCAGACATGCTAACCACTACGCCACGGCCATAAAATGACAGCAAAAATGTTGAAAACCGGCATATTACATAATACACTACCTTAGAAATATAAGTAAATATACTATCATCATTATAAAGCTGATTTATGTTCACAGTTTCGCCTTGATAAATGACTCAGTTCCATAAATAACATTGGCACTTCGCCTTTTGGAAGTCTTTTAAAATAAATTTAAACATGTTTGTGATGATGAAACATTAATTAAATCTTAAATAAACCCTGGCGAGTTTAACTTGACATTAAGTATATAAATACGCATTCGTTTTTCAGTGAATGTCATCAAGTTAAATAGTGGCATATGCCATTTGTTAAATATATGTTTTGTACTTACTTTTTTCTCCAGGCGTTTTCATTCCTATGTTCCTTCTTAGCGTCTAAAAAGATTACAATACAAACTATATAATGAAAATTCAAAATGTTATATCAAATTTTCCAAGCGTTGTTATTACATTTAAGTGAAAGTTTAATGGAAACCATAAGCCCGTATTAAAAATACACTTTTGACAAGTTGCTGCAAGTTCGTATCGATCCCCGCAAGACATCTGCAAAAGATCAGTAGACTTAATTAAGAGTATCCATGAGTGAACATTCAATATTACTCGCAGCAAAATGTTATTTGACTTTTATTTGTCATGTCGTTTATACAAGCATTTCATTATCACGTTTTATTTGGGTTTTATGCCGTTTTTTTAACTCTTACATTATGAACGGGACAGTCTAAACAAACAAACTTTCCTGGAAACTTTCATATGTAATGGCTAACCCTTTCCCATTGATCCGACAATTTCTCCATTTGCGTAGGAAAATTAAATAACAAATTTTCATGGGAGGGTATATATAACATGCTGCAGCCATGAATCGAGTCCGGGATCTCTATATTCAGAATTAGGCAAATTAGTGCAAAGTCCGTGGTCATGGTCATCTATCGGGAAAATGAATTCTTGTGCATTGCGTAATTGAAAGATTAGGAGGAATATTGAAACATCTTTGTGAACATACATTTACGTCAGCACCGAATACATCTTTGATAATGTCATCATTTTCATAATTATCTTGATCACCATCATCAGAACGAGAGTCACTTCTTGCTCCAATACACTCTGATAAAGGCAGTTTCAATGTATCCATTCTTGGATCGATGGCCTTAGAACCATACGTCGCTTTTAGTCTGGTTTCATCGGTATTTTGTTGAACTTGTATAAAACCTGAATCTGCTTGTTTGTTCGATAATGTTCCTTTGTTCTTTCTCAGTGTCTGAAAAAACATTGCACAAATTTTAATAAAAACATTGTAGATACCCCCGGTACAATATATTTAAACTACCGAAACGTTTTATAATATATAAATTATACAAATATACTTTTGAAAAGTTGTTGCGGGTTCGTATTTATCCTTGCAAGACAACCGTACGGAATCCATAGACTTCATTAAAAAGTATCCATGAGTTTAACATTCAATTCTAGTCTCAGTCAAATGGTTGGTGACTTATATCGGACATGTGTCGTTTATACAAGCGTTTCGTGAAAACATTTTGTGTGGATTTTAAAACTTTTATTAGGTTTGATATAGGGGCCGATTAATCTCGCTACCGCAGGCATTTGTTCTGTAATCAGAACTCCCCAACAACTTCTTGTTTACGTATAAACATATATTCTCAGAAATTCTGGCTTAACACAGTGCCACGACTGTAGCCGCGAAAATCTTTTTGTACAGATGAAAGGTATGTGCATTACATAATTGAAAGATTGAGAGACTACTTTAATATTAACATAAACATACATTTACGTCTTCTCCGGTGACTTCTTTGATAAAATCAGTGTTTACATAAATATCTTGACCATTATCAACAGAACAAACTCCATCCGACTCCGGTATGGGCAGTTTCAATGTATCCATTTTTGGATTGATTGCCCTAGAACCAGTTGTGGCTTTTAAGCTAGTTTCTTGGGTATTATTTTGAACATTTATAAACCCTGAATCTGTTAGATTGGTCCAGTTTGGTGATACAGTAGATGATAATGCAAGCTCCCCACGTACATCTAGAATGATAGAGATATATAAATACATTATAGTTATTATTTTATGAAAAAACATATTTAAAATTAAAAATTAAAAACCCGGTCGGTAACTGGCCTGGATTTCAAATCTAGTGTCCTGAAGGATGTACGGGTTCGAATCCCACCTGGTGAGGTTATACCCTTCCATGAAAATTTGACAATAAAGGCGAAGTTTCCAGCCTTGTGGAAGGGTAGGTGAGTACTGGTTATAGACAAGGGTCCATGAAAGCTAGGTTAGATGCGCTGGATGCTGTAAAATAACCTAAATTTGTGTTGACACGGCTTTAATCCCAGTATAAATAAATTAATAAAAAGAACATTATATTTTAGGATTTATTACAAATGATACATCAATATTGACTTCATCAAAATACTACTTTTTAACTATTCATACCTTCAGTAGAAGTTAGCTTCAATTCATCAATGGCCGAATACATGCTTGTTCGATCAGCCTGGCGACCGGATATCGAACCACCACTAGCATAAGCACTGTCACTGTAAAATGAAAGAAATAAATCGCGTTAAAGGATTGCAAATTGCAGCTTCTAAGACTTATCAGGTGACGTTCCGCTTTAAAAGTGTACAAGACAAATGAGATAATGGACATTTCATATTAAACAAAGCAGATCCGCGCGAATGATTCAACAAGAGGTTTCAAATCCTTTGTTGCTTAAATTGATTCCTAACAATATGAAATTAAATATATTTCTAAATTGACTTACGCAGAAAATTTCTTGCATATTGTAATCATCTCCCGTATATGTTCGATCCAAGTCTGAAAGTAGAAACATAAATAACATTCAAAAATCAAGCGTAATTTCTTGATACGAACATATGGGCGAAACCTTGCAGTGGTAAATTGGAAGAGTGTATTGCTTGGAACACGTTATTCCCATATTGTAGCATAAAATGTGATTTACATCTATGCATAGGTTGGTACCAAATTCCACATATTTTAAAACGACAGTATCACACTTTTGCAAAATAGTGCTATACCTTTGTTACTAAGGTTATACGATAATAACTATAAAATAAAAATGACATATGAGTCGTGCAAACGTTAAAAATCGTTCATAAATAGGACGTCACGGGAAACAATATCCTTGTATGTGTCTAGACATTAATGGAGTTGATTATTATGCCTTATATGCTTTTCTGGAATAAATCTATGAAAATGTTCATAAGAAAAGTAGTTCATTATGGTATAATTTATTAACAAGTCATGAAAAAGTTATTAGATCAGATATTCTATACATGTATTTGACAAATCGTCAAGATATCTGAATATGTTATTGAATGCTGCAACTACGTCATCTTGGTGTGCAGAAGAAGGAGACAGCATAAAATCTATTTCATAGCAATAAAATCAGCAACGAGGAATGCTCACTTTTTGTTGATATATCGAGTTACAAAAATATAAAGCCTAAATATGTGACCTTATTGCGTCTGAAAAACATATTCAACCAGGTTTTGCGAAATGGGAAAATACTTGAACCTTATAAGAAGTATGGCTTTCATAAGAGTGAAACAAACTAATACATACGTCTCTAGTGACTTCTCTGTCACATGCAAAGAGAAGAGGTTTTCTGTGTCTCTCTTCATAAGTTATCACAAAACAATGCTCCTCATCATCCACTTTATCATCAGGTAATGTCCTGTAATTAATTATACAGAAAGATAAATTGCAAAATACAACCTGAGCTTAAATGTGAGAAGCCATGGGGGTACATATCAATGTGAGTGTGAAAGTTTTTTTCCTGTTATATTTCTAGTAAAGAGCATAGACTGTTTTATGAGTTATTCATTATTGAAGATGCAATATTGACTCGTGCATATTAAATAGATAAGTGCAAATTATTTCACGGCGTCTCAACGCCGTGATATTGTGACGGGTTGTTTTTTGTAGCAATGGGCAAAAGTCACGTGACGAAAATCCTTTCGATTTCTACTGCCGACCACAGGCTGTCGGCATGAAACAGTCCCATCAAAAATATTGTATACACACACACACACACATATATATACTATATATATGTGTGTGTGAGTGTGTGTGTGTATACAATATTTTTGATGGGACTGTTTCATGCCGACAGCCTGTGCTGCCGACATTTTATTGGTTTTTTCATGCAATCATTGTAGAGGCCTACAGCCCATAGCCGTTAAAAGTAGAAACATAGAAATAAAAATAGAACATAGAAAAAGCATATTTTTTCCAAACCATATAAACAATATTTTTATAAACACACGAAATATCAGCGTTTTATATTAACACATTTCCGCGAATCCTTTCGACACACTTGAAAAGCTCCCCAGTTTTTTTATTTGTTCGAATGGATTATGTTTTCTCGGGTCCGAATAAATCTTTTCACGTGTAAAAATGTCTTTTGAACCTTACATTTCTAAGTTTCTATATTTGCTGGCATGCTGGCATGTTAATTGTTTCTTTCTTATAAAATTAGGATTTCTGTTCGAAATAGCTTGCCTTTTGTAATTAGGCGCATCTTTTCGGAATTGAGATAAATATTTAATCCTTCTGAGTATCGAGTCTTCTGTAATTAAACTTCTCACAACGGTTACGTCACGCGTTGCTTCTTTAACATAATGTTCAAAGGGTAATAACCGCAGTGGGACATTAGTGCAGCGGACGTTAGGGCGGGCTACTCACCACTTAATTTTCAAGCGGATATTAACATTACACGCGGAAAAATACAAAATGTACATTGATATTGCTGAAATAACGTTAATTACATCGCGAGGTAATAAATGATTTATAAAAAAAATTCTGAAAGGAGGGATCTGACCTCGATGAGCTATACAATATATGTACTTTAAACGTTTTAAAGTTGGTACGAACCCCTGTATAGCCCAAAAGGCGAAGTCTTACCCTGGAAGGCCAGGTGTACAGACGTATTTTATGCTAATACCAATCGAATGAGCAACATCATACAAGTCCATCTTTGGGGCTGAAAGGGGGTATGTGACCTCAAAGAAGCCATATAATGAGTATACTTACTATAGACGTTTTTAAGAGAGTTCGAAAACCCATGGAGCCCAAACCATGAAGTGTGACCCTGAAGGACAGGATATATACGGACGTATTTTATGCTAAAATTAAACACAATGCCATGTTGAGTTACCTTAAGATTATAACTGTTTTTTTTTTTGTTTGCCGTGACAATCACATTGCTGCATTTCGCAGCAATTTTTTACTTGTCACCAACTTTCGTTGGTCTGAAAACTCACTATTTCTCTACTTTTTATGATCTATTCTAAAATATATATGGCTAGTTAATTCCTTAAAATTCAATGGTAAATATATTAAGTGATTAAATGAATTCATTATGACGTGAGAATGAGGATTGCCCCGCTCTCTGTCATCGCATACCTTGTTTTATATGACTGCATGACTGCTTAAAATAAGAGATCCCTTTAAAGTGAGGTTTCGACACCTTTGGGATGTGTAAAGGACCCTTTACATGTGATGTTGACCTTTGGGGAAATGTCTGGTTAACAGTGGCGTTATGTTACACTGTTCAGGACACCAACTTTCAAAATCAAATAAAAACAAATGTAAATTTAAGTCTAATCAAGAAATTTGAATGATATAGGTCCAACTAACTTGAAATATAAAAACTCAATGAAAAACAATAAAAAATACACAAACACACTATATAACATCATGTGTGATAAATTTAATTTTGTTTTGTGTAATTATATAAACATTACATGTATGTATTTATGGTGGAGGGTTATTATTTATCTCTTTTGTACAACGTCCTTGAATATGTAATATATAATTACAACTTGAACGAAATAATACAATCTGATTGGTCAAAAGTGAACACGTGATTTGAAAAAATGTGTTTTCATTTCTGTATAAACGCAGTTGCCTACAGAAATTCATTAATATTCATGACTTAAAATTACGTCATGCCGGTACTAATTTCATGAATGAAAAATCTATTTTAGCGCTGTCACATGCTAAACAAAAGCTATGCATGTCAATAAAAGCAGTAAATCATCGAAAACATGAAAAAATGGTCCGATAATATCATATTGAAAATAAAATTAAAGAAATAAATGTTAACTGAAATAAACATTTAAATAAATAGGCGTTTTATGAAATGAAGAAGTTTAAGTTTAAGTGTATTCATTTTCATTAATTGTTATCTTTTCTGATTTTCTTAGAATCTTGCGGCAAATAAGTAACACACAAATTGCATCAACACCATACTAGCAAAAGCAAAATTTCACTTGAGTAAAGAATAAAATTTCATTTGCGAAGAAAACAATAATCAAATTATTTAATAAATATTAAATCTATATAAAGTAAAATAAAATGTTAAATTGTAAATACATGTTTCACTTACCATTCAAATTTTGAAATTGGATACATTTTTCTGCTGTCTTTGGAATTTTTGTTGTCGCAGATTGTCAAGTATTCTTTAGTCAAAATGCCATAACATCTGTCCCCTAAGAATAGAAATCAAGGGGTCCATGTATTTACCGAAATACAGCATATTCCCCTGAAGCTACAGAACAGCACTGCGCAATAATGTTTGGATCAAACATTTGATCAAACATTGCGGATGATGGCAACGATATAGTGCACTATTAAAACATCGATAGCCTAGACTAAGGGCTTTATTGTGGGACAGACAAGGTATTAAACTTGTCTTTACAGTAAATCTTTAATTACTAGTAATACTATCGATCTATCTGACTGTTTAAATGCTGAGTTGAGCCTCATTAGTTTAGACAGAAATATGTTTGTGGCGATTTAAACTCGCGAAAATTTGCAAGTTAAAATTTAAGTTACTCGCATTTTCAAAATCCACTCGCATTTTGCGAGTATGCAAGTTTAAATTCGAGCCCTGCTTTAATGTTAAATTATTATCCACTTACAATATTTTCTCATGAATTTCTTCTTCTTCGTGTATAGATCACCACTCATAACAACTTTATCTCCTGTTAAAGACATTACATGGAAACATTTTTCTAGAGAAATGACTAAATGACATCGAACACTGCATAAAACAATCAAAGCGCCGATGGCGCTGTCCAGACATGGATTAAACAGGTCAAAATTATCCAAATACATATAGAGAGGTTGGACTAATGATCTTTTTCTTCTAAAATTTACAAACAAACTGCATTACGAAGGATCGGCGAAGTTACATTGATACTGTCCACAGGAGAAATCAGTACACATATATATATGATCTATTTTTAGACACTGGATCGACATTTGTGGGCTTGTCTATTTTAGCTCATTGGTGTTACAGACGACAAGAACTTGTTATCAATATTTTAGCGATAGAATGTCGGTTTCTTATTGAAGCTGTTTAAACGGAATTAACAAGGGTATTTTTATGTTTTGATCAATGAGTAAACTACACGACTGCTTGATACTGTTAGACAGTGTTATCAAAGGGACTATTTATTCACGCATCGGTATAAATTCTACCTTACAACATACCGCTGTGCTAATCTAACTGCGCATGACCGTCGAATGTCTACGTCCGCGACATTTTTGATGCGTTTCAAAATATGTCGCTTACTAAGACCTTAATTGCTTACGCAATTCATGTCAACAATTACTTTAAACAAGGTCATTCGCAAAATTACTTCGTATTGAAGATTTTAGTAAACAATTTACAGGCTAATGTGGACATTTTCATGAATCGAAAAGTATCAGTTAATTTATGTGATATTTAACTATAATTTAAACCCCAAAACACTGTTTAATATAAACAATACAATGAACTAATCTAAGGCAGGGGACGCTCAGGATGACAATAAAATATATTATTTAAATATATTTAAGAGTGTCTTGTTGGAGTAGTGGTTATGCGTGCAATCATTACAAGCATGAATGACGAATGGTTGGTGGTTTAACGCCACACTAATTTTGTTAAAATGAACAATACAATTTATATTTTCAATACTGCATACCCCTGAAATAGATTGGTTCATTTTTAATGTTTACATAAACAAGTTTTGTTATTTAAGATCTGATTTTAAATGAAATTATTTGTAAACCTACCTAGTATTTTCAGTAAGCTTTTGTCTTTAGAGGAAGATTCCATCTTGCTACAAAATCAATGATTATATGTGACTCTGAAAACAAGGAATATCTATGTAATATGGTAATAAAATACTAATCAACAGAACACGTAAAATCTTTAAAGTTGTAACGTATTTTAAGCATGAAATTTTTAACCATAATTTGAATAATCATTTTGTCAAGTCATATCTAGTAAGATTAGGGTGTAAACATTTATATCTTAAAATGATTTAAACTTCCGTAAACAAAGTACAATGTAATTCATATCTAAGGTTATCAATTTTATTAATTATCCGTCACATACCATAGAGTTCTTGTTTTCATGGGTGCAAGTATGAAATTTCAAAATTATGTAAATTATATCTCATTTGGTAATGATTTGTATAAATAAATATTAGATATTTTCTTGTATTATGAAAATATTATCAATAATCGTGACGTACCAATATGAAATAAAGGATTAAATCTTGATTTTTAAACTTCCTAGATGGATCGGACAATTATATCTATGAAATTTTTTCCAACCCTCCATCAAATATTTTTCCTACGCAATTGATTACTATGTGAATTAATGTCCGCATTCGACCGTCAAAGTTTAAGACACGTATCTTGTTTTTACTTATCAGATATCAGAACATTTATAAATTTCATGAGCAATACTCATCAAACAAATAAATACAATATACATACATGTACATACACATATATTCTAATTTTAATAGACTTTTTTCCGAAATTTAAGTATTTGGGTTTTCCCCTCGGTAAAAACAAACTTTCGCCGTCACTATAAAATTATGTGTATGAGTGTACAAAAAAACCAAAAGAATTTAATCCAAATTTTGTGCTTTTCAGCAATAATGTGCAAATATTGCTTAGCTGAGTTAATAGGGTATTATTTATTAACAGCCCGATCCAGTCGAATGGATTGTTCCAACTTGTTAAGCTAAATGCGCGGTCGTGACGTAGGGGTATTTTAGCTCATGATAAATGAACGTAAAGTTGGCAGACTCAGCAGACACAGCAGAAGGATGAGTCTGTTGGCAGAAGGATTGAATTATAACATAAAGATGTGTCTGCTGGCAGAAGGATTAAACAACAACATAAGAATCAATTGAATTGAATTGAATTATAACAGAAGGATCAATCCTTCTGCTGGGTTTGTTAGAAGAAAGAACACATTACAATTTTACATCGTTTGGCCTCAATAAATCGAGTTTTACATGTTGTTTTATACCAAATTAAAGCTTGTTCTATACATAATTTGATTTTGTGAATAGATTGGTGAAATGATTATTAAAACATGTTTTTATTAACAGCAGAAGGATGTCAGTCGAACTCAAATTCACATTCGAAAATGGGCCTTCTTTGTTCACTCGCCATGCCCTTATTGTTTATTTATTTTCAAAATGTACCCTTCAAAACATTTTTCAAACAATCAGCTTTAAAATGATGCATAATATCACATGTGTTGTCTAAATTGTGGTTTAAAATAAGACTCGGTAATCAGCATGTATTTGCACATGGAAAAAAAACCAAACTGTGGTTGGGCGAATTTTACTACTTTTATTATTAACATAATTATATTTGTCCAAATTAAGACGAGTTATTCACACATTTATACACCAAAAGAAGAGTTGTTCTATTGTCTGTCTAATTTTGTGATCGAATTTGTGTAATGATTAGAAAACACGCTTTAATTAACAGCAGAAGGATGTCAGTTTTAACACAAAATGACATCCGATAATAGGGCGACTTTCTACACAGGCCATGTTGTTATTGTTAAGGGTGTATCAGGATTTGAAATTGAAAAAAATCTATGAAGTGGGTGTGGTGACTAAACTATTAAAATATCCATTAATTCTAAAAGAATTTTTATATATTTTGTAAGTGATACATTAAATGTATAGATGTGATAGCGAAAATAAAAAAAATCAACAAATAAGATATTTAGAAGAAAATGAAAACATTTAACCTCACCTTAGAATAGCCTTCCGAACGTCAATCCAAACACATATTTAAAGTTCTTTTTTCATAAATCCAAATGTTGATATAGGTTGTCTATGTAACGTGTTACAATGTCTTAGGGTAAATTACACAAAAAGTATTTCCCAAATGTAAATTTGATAATTCATCTCAACACAAACATTACCAAACATTACACGTTTTAAATTACAGTTTACACACAAGTTCCCAGTGCAATTTTCTACTCATATTGTATGTTCTATGTGTGTAATAATAAGGAAAAATTTATCGGGTTCCTGTGTGAAATTGAAAATAAAATCATGTGTGAAGAGTGTTGTGATCAATTATCAAATTTACATTTTGGAAACACTTATTGTGTGATTCACCCTAGGACATTGTAAAATGTTATATGGACATTCTATTACATCTTTTGGAATCATGAAAAAAGAACTTTAAACATGTGTTTGGACCGACGTTCGTAAGGCCATTTCCAGGTTAGGATAAATGTTTTCGTTTCTTTCTAAATGTCTTATTCGTTGAGTTCTTTATATTTTCACTGTCTCATCTATACACTTAATGCATCACTTACAAAATAAATTAAAATTATTTAGAATTTATGGATATTTTGATATAATTAGTTACCCCACCCACTTGATAGATTTTGTTCAATTTCAACAAATGATAGATCCTTAATTTATTTCTTGTATTCATTTATACTTATTACCATACCGCTGTAATGTTTTCTTTCTTCTTACAAACCCAGCAGAAGGATTGATCCTTCTGTTATAATTCAATTCTTCTGCCAACATACGCAGCAGAAAGATTGATTCTTCTGTTGTTGTTAAATCCTTCTGCCAGCAGACACATTTTTCTGTTATAATTCAATCCTTCTGCCAACAGACACATCTTTCTGTTATAATTCAATCCTTCTGCCAACAGACACATCCTTCTGTTATAATTCAATCCTTCTGCCAACAGACCCAGCAGAAAGATTGATCCTTCTGCTGTTGATTTATCCTTCTGCCAGCAGACACAGCAGAAGGATCGTTCCTTCTGCTGTGTCTGCTGAGTCTGCCAACTTTACGTTCATTCTTGATAACATATCCAGGAGTCCCAGGTAACTAAGAAACGGTTAAAATTAATAACAATTATTCATAAAATAGGAGAGAATGTGGGCTTCTAAAATGCTTAACTTATATTGGTTTATTTGTTATACAGGACATCTAAATCACTTAGATTTATATAAAATGACACCAAAAACCAAACCGGAAGTTTTAAGAAGATGACGTAATAGATAAAGTGTTTGGTGAGATTTAGAAAAAATGAACACAATTTGGTATCCCAAACAGCATGTATAATTTTGTACGGTTTACGTACTTAAGTACACGTCACAAAGATCAAATTCCGTGTTGATTTAACATGGGTGGTGTATCTTAGTATGGAAGAGGCTATTATCGATTAGGTCGACTTATACGGAATAATAGAATGTTCCGATGTGGATGACGTTTGCTTCTTTCAAGGTCTTTTATCGCACACTTTCTTCTAAACAAAGTGCATTCTGAACTACCTCGGCGATCTTCTACGCAGATAACTTCGAAAATAATCGCCGAGGCTGTTCCGAATGAACAAAGCACTTGATGTTCAACACCATTATTAGTACGTACAGATCTACATTAATTGGCTTGTATAGCAAGTACCTGTTTCATGAGCGCCAAATGTAACATAAATCATAATTATTAAGGGCAATGATTGTCCTTTAAAATATCGCTCACTCGAGTACCATTAATTTAATATGTACATAATTCGTGATAAAAAAAGAATCAAGTAATGAAATTCATTTAATCACCCATATGTTCGAACAACCTTTCAGACCAATTTGCAGGATATTTGGATCAAAGTAAAAGCCACTATAGAGAGTGATAACTAGATTGATCTTTTTAGCTACTATGACCTCGTTTTTCGTCCGAAATGATCATGTTCGAAATCATCAGAGCAATTACCAAGAAAAAGTTGAACTTTAAAAGATGTGTCCATATCTAAAGGCCTACGTTAATTGAAACTTGGTTTTGATATCTTGTTTATTCATTCCTAGCGTTCAAGAATAATAGAGACATCTTTAAAATTGAACAAATACATACAAATATATAGCCCTGCTGTATGACTCTATGTAAATTAATAACTGTTTTTCTTTCCTGAATTGGGTTTTTCCTAACTTTGATTTCCGGCAATGTATTTTGTTATATTTAGTGGGGAGTATAATATACGTGTATGTCTTAAATATCGAATTACGTAAACTTTTCTTGTTTCAACCTACGATTTAATACAATAACAATTACGTATGCTACACAGTTTACCCTTCAAAACTAGTTGTTTCATTACAATTGATTAAAAAATAACTATATGCAATTACAAATCATTTCCGATTTTGTCAATTTTCGAACATTGTTACAACGATTTGACGCCATTAGTTACACGGTTCGCCACCCAGACTTTACATATGTAAGATAAATATGCTTACCTTATGACAAATTACAATCAATGACCAGTCTAAGAATTTAAATCCAAATAAATGAAATAATAACTTCTATACATGTATTTCAACAGTCGTACACTTTAACTAAAAAAAAGTTTGTTCCGAGTCATGTCAATACTTTAATACATATAAGTGATTTAAAGTAACCTCTTACAGAGGGATGATCAGTCACTAATCATGTGATGATTAATGTCCAAGTATAAGAAAATCTTATCATAAGTACATCTTATTGTTTGCTTATTGGTGAAGAACAAAAAAAACCAAATGTTGATGGCACTTGAGACAAACAAACTATTTTGTAACAGAAACAGTGATATAATAAAAGTGCGGATAAGTCCACTTTGACGTCTATCAAAATAATGGTTTTACAATTTTATATACTTAATATACATATAAATAGAACAAGATTACAAGTGTATTGTATAAAGTTCAAGTATTGGTGACTTTAATATTAACTTCCTTGTATAGTGCGTACAATTTGACCCCGACCTCACCTTTCACATTTGCATCTAATTATCACCTACACATATCCCGGTGAAAATCAAAACCACGCCTACTCTACACTACGACTCGTTACGTATTTAAAATATAATTTAACATGACATAGAGTATACACAGCCCGCATGTTTAACAACTTACGATTCAAATGCATTCAAACGGGAAACTCGTGTTCTTACATTTTTGATAACAATTAATAATAAAATGGGTGTGGGGATAGTGATTGTGGGGCTAAAACCAACAACCTTTGAATTGGTAGCTAGCCTCATCGTACAATCCTCTAGTCCGGTCTATGTGCAATAGACACTCGTTGTACGCTTTAAATGTACTTTAAAATTAATCCCTGTGTTAAAATTAAATTCGAGCCTTGTCGATAAAATCCGATTGTTATCGAGCATTAATACTACATTCGTATTCAATGTAATGAATATTCTTGCATAAAGGTCAGGTCGGGGTCAATGTGTCCGCACTATAAGACTAAATCTGTTATAAAAATAGTTTTGTTAAACTTTAAACTTTTTTATTTTGATTAAACACATATTTCATAATTACACATTCACAGGCTAGGTATAGGTCGTTTGCGTTAAAGCTGGACCCCTAAAATCATGAAATATCTCAATAACTATCGGATGGAACTAACTCAAATTTTGTATGTGATCATATATGTCGCTTACTAAGACCTGCATGAATTGCTTACGCAATCCATGTCAATAATAACAATAATAGTATTAACATTATTATAACAATAGTATTAACAATAACAATAAAAGCAACAATAATAATAATTACAATATTGAATAATGATAATTATAATATTAATTATAATAACAATTATAATTACAATAATAATAATAATTAATAAGTAAGTACCCTCCACAAAAATTATATACAAGTACACAATATTAAATTAAAATTTGACACACATGAAGCGCCACCTTTACTATTCATTAATGTCTATGTACTTTTTGCTTCCTGAGAGCTATAACGTCACCGTCTGAAAGACCTTTTTGTACTATTGAGCTCTTCCTGATATTGTAATTTCGAATATTATTAATCATATCAAAATGATATTATATATCATCTAATAGTATGTAAAATCGAACACTGAACTTCTCTATTTTTATAATCATGCTGATTATTAAATGTAATTGTATATGTATACATGTATATTGTATTTATTTGTGGGATGAGTATTGCTCGTGCATTGAAATAAAGTATTTGTTCTGTTCTGATTAAATTTAATTGTATATGTAAACATGTAAATTGTACTTATTTGTGGGATGAGTATTGCTCGCGCCTAGAAATAAAGTATTTGTTCTGATTTTAAATTCAATTGACCAATTTTGTTTTTTATTTTACAAATAAACATTATGAACATGCTGAATAAAAGTTTAATCATCAATTTTAATTCTGGCCTTTATCACCTTTATACATGTCATTAATAGCCTAGTGTTTACTCAAGGGTATAACAACCCTTTACAATAGGACACCCGACCCTATACTATACAAATGATGTATGTGTTGGTCATAATCTCCAATTTTGGGACATTTTCCTCACTGGGCATGATTTCTAGAAATCGTATTAAGTAGAGCACTCGACATCACTGATAAATGTATAAAAGTTCTCAGTTCTGTTTAAAATTTCAGTCTCTACAGGGACAGTGTGATTCAACTAACCCTCACAAAATGAAAAATCCTAACAAGGAAGATAATTGCGTAAATATTTGTGTATTTCTGTTTTTCTGTTTGATGAATTATCTCCCTTTGTTAAATGAAGGATTTTATCCAACTGGCCAGTTAAACAGTGCCATTAATAAACATGACCTCTTACATGATGTAAAATTGTTTATGGATGACAAATATGTGCATATTTAAGGCCTTATTAATAAAATAGATTTTCTGTTCTGCCATCAAAAAATTAACTTTACACTTGAAAAAAAGTTGTAGTTTTCTATTAAATATATTACAATTAAAGTTTATTTAAATATGTTTTTTTATTTATCAAGTATTGTTGACAATTTATAAACCAATTAATCATTTACAGAAGTGTAAAGGTAATTATAGATGATACAGTATAATTATTACTTTGGAGTAAAAACAAACTTTTCAAAATTCTGTAATTTAAACCGTTCTGAAAAGCGTTGAAAGCAAAAACAAAATGTTTATTAAGGCCAATTCTTGTGCAAAATAATACACAAAGCTAACTCAATGAGGTTTGCATTATATTAGAAAGACGGTATGTGTAACCTTCAATCTGGTATGAATAGAGATACGTAGGACAAATGGGAAGGGTTGCGGTATTGTTCGTGAAATGCTTTTCCTGAGTTACGTAAAACAGCATTGAAACAATTTATATAAAGATGGTTCAATCAATCTATTCAGCTCTCGGAAATTCATTATAACTAAGATACTCTTTATTTATTAATACAAAACTTGAATACATATATATTGTCATTACGGATGAATACCGTTGGAGACGAAACGATACAGGTACCAATGAAACGATACGGTATTTTAAACGATACCGATACCGATACTACTAAGCAGCTATAGTAAAAATTGTGGTGTTTAAATACAAATAACATAACGACTTATAATACTGATCAGCATTTTTATGTAAGAGTATAAGCAAATCGGTTTTCTCCGGATTTCAGAGCAAATTGACATGCAACTACAAATGATGGTGTTTAAGTAGTAAAAATCTACCCCGTTTGTCACTGTATAGATAATTTTAGTGCTTTTTGTGACTTTTATTGTTTATTACTTGCAATCTATGGGTCAGTTTGTCCTGAAATATTAAGAATTAGTTTATTGACTAAATTACAGACACAGGATGGTATTTTAAAAAATGGAAAATCTTAATCAAATCTGTGAACTAGTACCTTTAATAATAGTATTATACACAGAAATGAGTAGTCTACGATTTTTGTAAGACCATATATCACCACGTATTAACATAGTAGTATATTCATCTAATTTAAAAGAAATCTCATTTGCAACATAATATTCAAGTTGTGAATTTATTTTTAGATCATTGACAGTAGCTAATCATAATATTCATAAAACCACTTTCGAGTCCTCCAATACTAAAATAGTAGAATAAATTTTCCTACTCTGACAAGGAAACAATGTTGTAGGTTTTAAGTATGGACCAATGCGGTTCTGGCTATCTAATAAGGCGTAACCTCTCTACGAATTTTTTAACACAATATGCGTCCATCATATAATATTCGCCGATACTATGTATGTATGTTTGATTGTAACTTGTAAATATGTATATGACTTGTTTTCATTTTGGACTTAAAGGTACTGATTCACAGATTTCAATTTAAATATCAACTTTTTCTAAAACTATCAAATTAAAATTGTATCGAAATAATTTTGGAAGCAAGAAAGTAGTGTTCTGATAATGACAATTTTAGTCAAAATTAACATACAGCTACAAATGATGGTGTTTCATGTAATAAATATCTACCCGTATGTCACGGTATAGACACTTTAAATGTGTATTTCTTGCAACATATAGGCCAGTTTGTCTTAGAATAATTAGAACTATTTTTGGACACAATTGCAGACACTGAATGGTATTTTGAAATTATAGAAAAAATAAACCAAATCAGTGAACTAGTACCTTTAACAGTCAAAATAATAATTTGTTTTAAGCACTAATTGTTTATGTTAAGAAGCTAGAATGTTATCATGGACCATTATATATCGCGACCTTTTGTGGAGCTTCTGTATCATTCCCCACATTGGCCAGACGAATGATAATAAG
The DNA here is from genome assembly GCA_025267735.1 of Mactra quadrangularis. Classification (NCBI taxonomy): domain Eukaryota; kingdom Metazoa; phylum Mollusca; class Bivalvia; order Venerida; family Mactridae; genus Mactra; species Mactra quadrangularis. The sequence goes on from CM046298.1 coordinate 5,609,603, forward strand.
TATATTTAAACAACTTCTGTTGTCAGGTTGAGAAAGCTGGCTGGTTTATGTGCTACAATCACACATAACATTCGAAGCGGTATATATATCTTTAAAACGTAAACATTAATCAGTGCTCGAGTTTAACCAAAATAATGGACTTGCACATTTTTGTGAGTTGATTTTATTTCAACTCGCAAAATGATATTTAGTAATTAGTTTAGCATCATTAGTTTAGACAGAAATTATGTTTGTGGCGATTTAAACTCGCGAAAATTAGCAAGTTAAAATTTAAGTTACTCGCATTTTCAAAATCCACTCGCATTTTGTGAGTATGCAAGTTTATTTTCGAGTCCTGCTTTAATTTTAAATTATTATCTACTTACAATATTTTCTCATGAATTTCTTCTTCTTGGTGTTTAGATAACCACTCATAACAACTTTATCACCTGTAAATGACATGGAAACATTTTTTTCTAGAGAAATGATTAAATGAAATCGAACACTGCATAAACATAATCAAAGCACCGATGGCGCTGTCCTGACAAACAGGTCAAAATTATCCAAATACATATAGAGAGGTTGAACTAATGATCTTTTTCTTCTAAAATTTACGAACAAACTGCATTACGAATGATCAGCTAAGCTACATTGATACTGTCCACAGAAAAAATCAGTACACATGAATATGATCTATCTAACCTAAGACACTTGGCATTTGTAGGCGTGTCTATTTTAGCTCATTGGTGTTACAGTCGACAAGAACTTGTTATCAATATTTTAGCGAAAGAATGTCGGTCTCTATTGAAACTGTTTAAACGGAATTAACAAGGATATTTTTATGTTTTGTGAATAAACTACACGACTGCTTGATACTGTTAGACATTGTTATCAAAGGGACTATTTATACAAGCATTGATATGAATTCTACCTAACAACATACCGCTGTGCTAATCTAACTGCGCATGACCGTCGAATGTCTACGTCCGCGACATTTTTGATGCGTTTCAAAATATGTCGCTTACTTAGATCTGAATTGCTTAGCAATCCATGTCAAACTTTGTAATGTCAAACAATAAATTTTACTCCTCAGTAAAATATAACTTTGTAATGTCAAACAATAAATTTAACTCCTCAGATAAATATAACTCTGTAATGTCAAACAATACATTTTATTCCTCAGTAAAATACAACTCTGTAATGTCAAACAATAAATGTTACCCCTCAGCAATATATAACTCTGTAATGTCAAACAATAAATTTTACTCCTCAATGAAATATATCTTTACAATGTCAAACAAATGATTTAATATCTCAGTACAATATAAGTTTATTATGTCCAACCATTAATTTTACTCCTCAGTACAACATATTTACGTAACGTCAGACAATGTATACACATATTTGCATATTTAAAGGTTTAAGTATACTTAACGACTTTTCTTACTGCATAATTATTTTTTCTGGGTAAACTTTCTTGATGCACTGATGTATTTTAACTTTTATTTATATTTACTGCCCGATTTATTTAATTTGTTGACAACCATTATAAATCTTTTGAATTCTACTTCATGAATTTGTAATAGATTTCATGTCATGGCGTGCAGTCTGCAACTTCGGATTTTAAAAGCGCGTGCGTCCACCTCGTATCTTCTACCTATATCATCGCCAAAACTTTAGCTTAGGATTTTAAAGTGAAGTGTCATCTGAACGTATCTATACTTACAGACTAGATATGTTTGGTTTGTATGTATTTTATTCGTTGGTAGCAATTGCCAGACAGAAACATGAAATGCAAGACTTTGTGCTTCATGGAACACGAAAAATACGCGTTTCACAATTAATTTTACACACAATTTCTGTGTAGCTTTTAGTAATTTGAAAATTTTCTATGTTTAAATATATTACGACTTAACGTATAGAAATGGTAGGAATTTAAAAATATGGGGTTAAAAAAGTTGTGAAGTCTATTCAAATGATGTGTTTTAATGTGTAATGCTTGTTGCCGCTCATTTTAACATTTAAAAAATATATGATGCGCAACGCGAAAAAAGGCCCTTAAGCTCTTTGACGTCGTTTGCGGTAAACGTTACAAACGTAATCGAGGTCAATTTTAGCGTACATGTGTCACGTCAATGCATTGTTTATACTGACAATTTAACTGGCTCTATTGCTTTATTTAAAGGGAATAAATATATGTTCTGCAAAATATGAATGTCTTAGTATCAATGTTTCAAGAAATCAATAACAAATAGCGTAAAAAGGAAGGATTGTTGACCGCCATGAGTTGTTTTTTCATCCAACTTTCATCAACGTGCCGAGCCGCCTTGTGGTGTTGACACTTTTAAAACTAGGCTAACTTGAAACATGACGTTTAGAATAGTCTGTTTTATTTGGGATTTAAAATTGGATTGCTAAATAGATAAGCTACAGTTAGATTTTTAGGGATAATTACACGCATAATTTCGGTACCATTGATTTAAACTGACGATGGATACAGCCTCTACACACGTCGCCATCAAATTGTTTACTCGTAACTACGGGTAAGCATGCACACCCTGAATACAGCACACGCTATAATGTTAAATGCGGACTTGTACTTTTATTCTGATTTTTTATTCAGTTCATCTTAAAATCTTAGCTTGATCTGTAAATTTTGTGAATAGGTAATGCAAAATTAAAATAATGTCATCCCTTTCTGAACTGAAATGTCATTGGGGCTTTTAGACTTTTAGTTTAGATCTGTTATTTCTTAGACACATGCGCATCGAATGCAAACGGATTTCAAGTAAGCGATGGTTGTTTTTAACTCAAATTTTGCACAGTATGCGATGTATTGTTACTTCATCGAGTTGTTAAATAATTGTAAGTGTATTGTGTTTATTTAAGAAGGAATTTGATTTCAATTCCCGCCAACTCAAACGTCCGGTTTATATGTCGCGCGTCTGTATTTTACGTACGATTTCCTCACGAGATTTAGACCTAATTTTGAAATTAAAAAAATGTATTAATTTTTCTTGGTATATATGATGTCAAAATTTCAGTTTAATACAAGTTAAAACAAAAAGTTATCACTGAAAATGCCAAAAAAAACGTCCGGTAATTGGAATTTGAGAAGTAGGCTAAATTTGGTCTGGCTAGATATCGGTATTCATTAATCTTTTCCTAATTTGACTAGCTTGATTGACATCATTGGTCGAAAAAGATATAGATCTATTGTAAGCAAATTGTAGCTCTTTCTAAGTACCACATCTATCAGTTGGATCTTAGAAATCCATTACAATTGTCGAGCAAGATAACACTTGTGAGTCGGTGTGAACCCGTTGCTAATAAGACTGTCTGCATAAGTTTTCTAAGGGCGTATCAGCGTATGAAATAAAAGTATTTGAAACATAATGTTTCCATCTACCTATACATCATTGTAATAATATGCAAATTGGTTTAAGATAAAGATCGTTCTTTCTTAAATACAATTATAATTAACCGCAAATTCGTTAGTACACATCATTTTCGTCATACGAAACTGTAAATACTTATTTTTTCGTTAAGAATAATTACTACAGTTTATTAAAAACAAAATGGTGACAATGTCAGTATATTAAGTGAAATGTGTGTGTACATTTTGAACTACGGTGATGTTTTATCTTACCTCTTGTTTAAACCAGATCCACACATGAGTGAAGGCCTAGGTCTTAGAAACAAAATTTCTGTGGTTTTTTGTTTTACCCATTAGCGTTACCATGCAATCTGATTTTGTCATAAAATGACATTAACCCTCGTTAATGATAGAGCATGCAACTTATACACAGGTCATCGTTGATCCCAAGAACTTTTGTCAAACTTCAATGTAACTTCAAATAACATGAAACTTCCATGATTCAGAGCCGGATTTCTATATATATCTATGCTCAGTTTCGTCAACTGTACCACAACTATAACTGTTCATGCATTCCTTGGGCCAATTAAAATATCAAAGGATTACCGACTATCATCTCCGAACTTCAATACTCCAGATTTCTATGATAATATTGCATTCCAAAAGCGTTGTTATGTCGGCATTCATAGATCTTTCAAAGAAAAGGTTAGCTAGTTCCGTATTACTTTAATTTCCCATTTTATGTTAAACTAAATATTTTTACCCATCTTTCACCTGGATTTGGACTTAAATGTGTTAAACATCATATAATTGACATTGTAACACAGCCGTCTCTTTAACTAAGTTCAAACAGAGTAAGTCAAGTCTTCGATTCGATACAAGCTAGTTTATTTACAAGTTCCACTTTTCAAAATATTATACAAAATTATACGTTAGCAAATTACAAGTTCTAAACACAGCCATCCTCTCGCTGCGCACTAACTTTCTCTCTAACCCTCTTCCCCACTCCTCAACTCTCTTGTTTTCTCTCCCCCGTTAGCAAATTCTTAACACAGCTATCATCTCGCTGTCCACTAGCTCTCCCTCTTAACTAACTCTCCGATTTCTTTTATATCCTCTCCAAGAGCTACGTCGCAATACCAAACACATACGTTAAAATCATTAATGACATCATACAATCACAATAATGACAGAAACTAATCAAATTATAACAACAAAGCTAAATAACAAAAGTTAATAGGATTTCAATATGCATTTTATATGATATGATTAATTAACTAATAAGATTTCCAGATGTTTATCATGAATCATAGTAATATTTATCCTTTTTGTTCGTAAACAAAATCATCAAAATAATTAACCTTATAATTGGACTATCGGAATTTAGCAAAACAGATACATTAAGTTCTTAATATTGCATAAGCGGTACAAAACTACGTCATCAATAGACAAGTTGATTCATTCCTAATTATTATATGTGTATAGTGTAGATTCATTATTTAATGGCACCTGTGGTGTGGTTTCTTATCAACCAATTAGTTAATTAGTATTGTAGTATCGTTTACATGTAATCAATGCAACTTGATCGTACAGGTGGTTGTATTTTCAATCAGTGTCTCAGTATGGCATTCGCGGCATCTCTTTTAATGCAGATTATATCCAACAAAATAAACAATGTTAATGACTATAACAGAATGATATTTCTTTTAGATCGGTAATTAGCTTAAGTAATAATAACTGTATACTTGTAAACAAAGTTAACGAACGAAGTTAATGACAATAACATATTACGTCCAGCGATCATAATTTGACCAAAGCCTTCAATATGATTATAACAAGTTGTTTCGTGCACCTGTGAGATAACAGTACAGTTGGGTCTCCACTATCAACATATGAAGCTTAAAGAAACACAAAAATAACAATACTAATATATCCACGGGAGCATGCATTATGTAACAACATTTAGTACGGGGGCCAGAGGGGTCCACCGTGCACCCCCCTCTAGACTTTTTGCCACCTATGCTAAATTGTTCCTTATGGTCCACTGAATCAGAATCCGCGTTGTTCTCAAAAATAAACTCTTGCGCACTACCTGAAATGTCACAGTTTCCAAGGCAACCCCTTGTTTTTTGTCGAAATTGTCGGTGTTTGTAAAATCCTTAATAACTTGAACAAGCATTAAGCTAGAATAATATAATTAGTGTCAAATCAAAGCTGAGGCACTGACCGTTAGAAATATGTGTAAAACTATCCGCTAAATTACAGATTAATTCATGAAATTAACCGAAAAACACAAAAAAATGCAGAAAAATATCGATTTTTATTAATTACATGCATATCTTTTAATTTCCAAACCCTATTTTGGAAAAATAATACATTTATTTTTTTACAAAATATTTCAGAAAGGTCTACTCTATCATATTCAAAATTATTTTTATGACAGAAGTACTTTTATTTACTGAATGACTGTTTAAGTAAAATATTTGTATTAATAAAAGAGTGACCAAACTATATTAACAATGTGTCGTAAAACCAAAACCAACTTATACGTAATATTTGTTCATTAGTTTACATCGACCAACTCGTTTAGAAAGTTTTCCTGGACCCTATTCTAACAAGTGTCTACTTTCTCTCCTTAAGGAGCTGGTAACTGTGCTACATATTGCGGATTAAAGGCTAAAAGTGAATTTTTCAAGGAAGGTATGACCAGCAAAAACCGGGGCTGAACCTTGAACCGCATGATTCGACAAACGCCAAACGAATAGAAATTACACAACCTATTATTTTATATACGTATTTATACATGTCCAATATCTCTTAACAATCGTTTTATGCGTCTATCCACTCCATGATTTTATCTAGTTCAACATCTGTAGATATATCTTTATCTTGTTCTTCGTCAGCATTATCGTTATCAAGGGTATCGAACAGCTGAGATTGAAAAACGTTACCTTTAAACCATAAAGGTTCAAAATACACGCCATTATTCGTCTGACCAAATTGTTCTGAAACGGGAGGTATGTTAGGATCAGCATCGTGGACATTTTTCCGAATGGCTACCAGGTTATTAAATCTCTTGATTTGCTGTACTAAACACTTGTTACAAGGTGGTAACGCTCCCATATCAACATTACGAAACGCATTAGCTGGTTTATCTTAAACTTAGCTATTATACAATTGAATAGTAACAATTAGGTGCCCTGATATGTTCTGTATGCATGGACGGCATACTTTGTATCTATACATATTATCTCTTTTTGATAATTTTTTTTGATATTTAGTTGGATATTTTTCTAGACGTTTGTCTGAGGGTTTTGTTTTACCTCTACACAAACATGGTAGTATAAATAAAGTTAACAATTTTAGGGTCGAAACTTTATTGAATATGTTAAGAAAACTATTTACAAGGATGCTTAATAACCGTTTGACTGGTTGGACAGTAATTAGGAACATTTGATATCTTTGTTAACACTGGATTATAAATCACATACTTAATACTGGCAAATAGTTATTTTGTGCATTTATTGACTTCACTAAAGCTTTTAACTAATAAAACTGGGTATAAAACGTAGTATATTATGTATAAGATATTTGTATTCATCGGTAAAATCTAGAGTTAAAGTACATAATCAAGTGAGTGACCAATTTGATTGCATGTTACGTAGGTGTTAGACAAGGGGACTGCATTTCGCCTATCTTATTTGCACTTTTTAACTGAAATCGAGGATATGCTTATCAGTAATGGTCTTGCTGGCATTAAAGTTGATATGTTAAATATGTTTTTTATTTTATATGCTGACAACATGGTTATTTTCGCTAATAGTAGAGACGAGATACAACTAAGTATAAACGTTTTTGAAGATGATGGTAAGTTATGGAAATCAGTGGTAGACACTAGTAAAACTAAGGTTATGATTTTCAGAAAAGAGGCAGGATTTCAGAGAATACTAAATTCTATTAAAATGATATGAACTAGATATTGTTGAACAATTAACATACATTGGTGTAGTTTTCTCATCAAGGGGGGTCATTCTCTGAGGCTTAAATTGATTTGTTGGCCAAGCTTTAATATGCATTTTAAAGTTAACAAATATTTGTATAAATTTACAGGTATTCTAAAAACATGAATTAGATCTGTTAGATAAATTGATATCACTCATTCTGTACTATGCAATCCAAGTTTGGTGATACGTCCAAGGAAATTCTCTAGAACAAGTTCATTTACAATTCTGTGAAAGGTTACTCGGGATAAAAATAATACTCCAAATGATTGTAATTACAGTGAGTTTGGGAGGTTGAATTTTCAAACAATTCGCTATTTTAACATTATAGTAAACTATTTGGTAAAAGTATTGCAAACTGATATAAATTAAAATAACAGAAAAGTACATAAAATGTTAAATTGGATAGAGATTTGTACCCTAATAAACCCAACTGGTGTTCTTTGTTGAATTCATATGTGTCCTACCTTGGTTTTTATGATGCATTACTTTTCAAGATATTGGTAATGTTGATATATTTTAAGCAATGTTTAACATAGACTAAATGATAATTTAATGCAAAGTTTGAACATAGGTTAGCTAATTCACGTAGAATATTATTTTACAAGAATATATCAAATTTTAGGTTCAGTCATATTCAAAAACATTTAAACATTATAAAGATTTGGATATTTTATGACTATAGACTTAAACTGTGTTCTCATAGATTACATATTGAAACCGGTAGATGGAACAAACCAAGATCCACACCTACATGTTTGTATAAATTGTCATATATTAGGAGACGAATTTCATGTCATTATAGAATGAAAATTATATGCAGATATATTAAAATCCCTACATATTTTCGTTATTAATCCTAGCATGTTTAAATTGATTGAACTTATTTTTACTGAAATTAAAGCTTTAACAATTCAGCTTGGTACTTATTGTTACCAATTTTCCCTAATCATTGTGAAATTATTAAGAAATCCCACCGCTGTGTTACCAGTATTCTACAATCATACTTGAGGTTTTTATTTGTCCGATGCCAACATTATATACATTAATTGATGTTCATTTTTCTACTACAAATTTATTTCACTCACATAAATCCAATTATAATGATAAACTACAAGAATAAAAGTCATAACCAAAGACAAGAAAAATAACAACCAGAGCTAGAGAGAACCCAGATAATAAGTATCCTTCTGTATATACATGTATACCCTATTGACCTTAACAATTTAGGTATAGTGACCGTAAAATACTCTGTATGAAGCTTAACTTTTGATGTTCATATCCAATGTCTAACCATAAAAATAAGATTAGTGAGTCATACATTCTACCACAAATTTTAAGGTAGAATAGGCACTTAAACTTCCTTAGCTAAAATATAAATTTGTAACATTATATACAAAAAGCTTTCGAATTGGAAAATATAAGCTTAAGGTGCTTTAAAATTATCCTTCTGCTTTACAGCTAACAGATGTCTTGAGTATCATATGAATGTATGATACTACATGTCTATAAATTAACTCACTATTATATCAAGTTTGATATACTGCAATAATATTGTATGGTCATTTTATATTGAACTGACATGTCAATGTACAAGTATTTTTCGCTTTGGTCGAAGACTTGCCTGTGTTTATATGAACAAACTTGTAAGTTAGGATGAATTTATAGAAATTAAACCGATTAGCATGCCCAGGAAAATTGGTAAAATAAGTCATACATACCATAACATAACATATTCTTTATTTGGCATCAAATATACTATTTATAGCCAACAGAAAAATAATATTACAAATACATAGTACCCGAACATAACCTTTTAAAAAGTAATGATATACAGCGTAAAATCTAAATTACAAAATCATATTCCTGCATAATTTCATTTCAGTAAAAGCAAAAACAAAACAACAAGAGTCTCTTTAGTCTTATTATATCTTATTATATTATTTCTTTATTCAACAGACCACCAGTGCACAATAACCATCGTCTTCAAACGTTCTAATACGTAAACACTTTAATACTGTCAAACCGAAAAAAATCAGTGCTTTCAGCGCTTTGATTAAGAGTTCTTAACAATATTTATGAAGGTATCGATGCTAAATTTATTGATAACAGCAATAATATTAAAGACATGAGTCTCAGATATCATTTAATATCAATATTGCAATCATACCGTTAGAATTGAGCAAAAAATCAAGTTTAATCACCCAAAAGTAGTTCTTAATTGAAAATAGCGGTTGCTATGGAAATGGATTTTACATACATAAATAGTACCTCTGTCATAAAAATTATTTTGAATATGTTAGAGTAGACCTTCCTGAAATATTTTGTAAAAAATAAATGTATTATTTCTCCAAAATAGGGTTTGGAAATTAAAAGATATGCATGTAATTAAAAAAAATCGATATTTTTCTGCATTTTTTTTGTGTTTTTCGGTTAATTTCATGAATTAATCTGTAATTTAGCGGATAGTTTTACACATATTTCTAACGGTCAGTGCCTCAGCTTTGATTTGACACTAATTATATTATTCTAGCTTGGTGCTTGTTCAAGTTATTAAGGATTTTACAAACACCGACAATTTCGACAAAAACAAGGGGTTGCCATGGAAACTGTGACATTTCAGGTAGTGCGCAAGAGTTTATTTTTGAGAACAACGCGGATTCTGATTCAGTGGACCATAAGGAACAATTTAGCATAGGTGGCAAAAAGTCTAGAGGGGGGTGCACGGTGGACCCCTCTGGCCCCCGTACTAATTGAAAGTTATTAGTTAACAGTGTATTCATTTTTGTCATACGGAATTATTACCACATTATCAGTCTTTTAGAGTCTGATGTGACACGATGTTATGTAAGGAAGAATATTAAGTAATAGTAAGCTTGAAAATTGTTTGAAAATTATGTTACATTTTACGTGTGTATTAATGTGAAATAAACTTTTATTTATCTCAACCTCTTGTGGAAGAAAGTAAAATAGTGTATTCATCTCATTCTTAAAATGTCATTATAATATTTAGACTGTAATTGTACAAACCCGTCATTATGAATACCTTCAAATTTAAGATGGTGAAAATGATATTAAGGACAAATCAAAATAAGCGTTACTATGTTACATGTATTGCATGATTACAATGTCCGTGTGAGCTACGACAATGCTGACATACAAATATGCTCGGAGAATATTGTATTGATCATTGTCATTAAAAGCATTTCACATATTGAATATCATTTTAACATTTTAAGGCTCATATTCATATTTTTTTTCAAAAATATTCACAGATGATACATTTTGTTGGGTCCTGTTTTTTGACGATTAAAGTATGTTCTTATACAAATCGGTACATGCACATTTATGTTCATGTATAACATAATTTTATGTGAAAATGATTCAATATCAAATAATGTTACTGTACCCTTTATTATCAGTATACACTGCAGTACATGTATACATATTTCGGGACAACTCTTACCAATAATAACAGTTTGCTAAATTTAAACGCCATAACAACAATTTCAAAGGAAATTTGGCGTCGATAGACCTCCATAAAAATATGGTATTCAGTTGCCAAATATCCAACAAAAACGTGACGTTAAACGTGACGTCGCTTTTTTCTTGGACCGAGTATCGAATTTCAAATCGCCATAGCAACGCCATTAATTGAGATATTTTGATAAATTATACATTTTTGGAAACTACGAAGCCTACTCTTTCACTGTCTGTAAAAATCTCAATTTCGAAATATTTGACCATAAGGGCCCTTTTCTCACGTTGCGCATCATATATTATACATTTATAAGTACATTGTGTAGCTAAATTTCAAGGCATTTAAGCCCCTGGGCGTATGATGCTATGACATAAATACATAATATAGATAAATGCGCGTTTAAGGTTCTGGAACTGTAATTGTGACCTTTCACAATTCTTATAATGGTATTGTTTCTTGGATCTATACTATTAAAGACATTGAATGGTGAATTTTTAGGGAAGTTTACCGTTTGTAACTTAAGTTATGTGCATTTTCATAACGTGACCCTTGATTTTCGAAGAGACCGTAAATTGTGCCGTGACAAAAATGGAAAAACAGTTTTTTTTCAAATTCTGCAGTTTTATATTCACATTTTAATCAATTTTCCTGTTACACAATCATATCATGATAATCCAGGACAATCAGATTACACTTTCGACAAATACTTATAAAAATATAGTGCTTTGTATACATGTACCCCCCAAGCAAAAATCCGAGTTTTTGAGTGTTCAAAAAATTACTCTATTTTTAAAAGCTTATGTCTCAAGTCTAAAGTTAGTTAGACACATGCAACCAGTTTTAAAATTTTCTACAGTCTTTTCTGCCCATGATATGAACTATTGAAGAAAGTTTACCGTTTCTAAAAAAATTTATAAGAATCTGTATAAGATTACTACAATGAAACTGCAAGAGAATTTATAGCGAAGAAAATACGTCAAAATGGTAAATTACAGATAATACTCTTTTAATGAAATTCATCATCTAGATTTGTCCTGGATATAGAAATATGAATGTAGATCTCTGGATTATCATGTAAAACCTCCTCTTTACTGATTTTTGCTGGTTTGAGGGAAATATTATAGAAACCTACAACTTAACACGTTTTTCGTAAAAAATTCTGAATAGTTAGGCATAACGAAATCAGACACTTTTTGTATTAGAGACTCTTGGTTGACTATCACAGTTTGACACATAAACACATTTAAAAGTCCATTCTGACCAGCCAGAGAAATATCAGAGGAAGTTAAGCAGGCTTGTTAACCCTTTACTTGTTGCGACATGTGTGAAAAGTAGCCATTTTTTCACCATTACGCGCAAGGGCTATTTCAAGAGGCTCTAATTTCATTACTAATTATCATACAGATATGCAACTTGGCCAAGTTATTACCTGGGTGGATGTCTTTCAGAAAAACCAAGCTGAGCCCCGATCCCCGTTAACATGGCAACGCTGGGGCGGAGCAAAAACGGCAAAAAATGTAATTTTTGCTCTTTTTCCACCCCACATTTGCGTTTCAAATAGTAATATTTTCCAAAATTGAGGTCTAATGTTCCAGGTCTTCTTAGATACTGAAAACGTGTTTTCTTATCAGCATTTGGCGCCATTTTTGTGCACTCAATGACCCCGATTTTTTTTCTGGCGACGAGGGGCGCTGCGCCCCCTTCAAACCCCAGCAACAAAGGGGTACACCCCCCTTCGGAACCCCTCTGAGACTACTTTTTGGGAAGGAGGCGCGCGAAAAAAGCTAATTTTCTGGAGACAACTGTCCTTAAGTAAAATTCACTTATTCCAGTTAAAAAACACCATTTTCAAGGCTGTGGCAGTCATTTTAAAGGGGGGGGGTCTAGACACATAAAAATGCGGGATTGAGCGGTTAAGGGTTAAACCTTATCCTGTCGTGTTTTCTGCAATAGTTTTGCATACACATTTTGGCACCAGACTTAGTAATGTTGGCATAGTTTTAGCCTTAGCTTTCAAATAATGCTGATAATTGTATTATGTACTTTTTAAAAGACAGAAAAGTACAACGATATTGTCTTCATATGCCTCACATGGGCGGATCCAGCGGGGGGATCAGGGGGTCTGCCCCACCCTAGAATTTAGAAAATGTACATGTCCATTAGTGTATTTATTGCTTGAAAGTAATTTTTAAGTAGTATGAAGCAAATTTTCTCGGTGCTTAACGTATGTAAATTGGTTATGTAGTTTTTATTATCAATAAGTTGCTTTTTTCAGCAAATAGTGTATAATGTGGTTGCGGTTCGAGGTTTGGACCCCCCCCCCCCCTAAAAAAGTTCAGACCCCCTAGAAAAGTTCGGACCCCCTAGAAAAGTTCGAATCCCCCTAAAAAAGTTCGGACCACCTAAAAAATCCTGGATCCGCCCCTGCCTCACCGTATTCTACCGCCTTCCAATTTGCTGAATATGGCAATGTGTTGTGCGTCATAGCATTCGTACCGGTATATGAGGTGATATCTTCTAGAATCTAGCGGTTGTGATGGCAAATTTAAATCGCAAAAAACAAAATAAAACAGTGCATTTTACTCCTGCACACACAGAATTAACCCAATAGATAATTCGAGGGCTGAACGAAGGACTATTGTAACTTCATTTGAAAATAAAGGAAGTTACAATAGTCTATCGTTCAACCCACGATATGATCCTATACGACATAACTTTGTCTTGTCGATAAACCATTACTTTTACATTAACGTCATCGACGATCACGCTTTCTAGCTTCTTGTATCGACATTTTCGAAAATTTGTTACGCTATGACGTCATGGAAAAACCGGGTCGCGAGGTGAAAATTACTAAAAATAGCTATTACGAAACTTGACGACGACAGTTTTTCGGGTAAAACCGGATTATACCGAGCGTCGAAGTTTACCGAAGTTAGTTACAGTTTCAGAACCTTAACCCAATAGATAATTCGAGGGCTGAACGAAGGACTATTGTAACTTCATTTGAAAATAAAGGAAGTTACAATAGTCTATCGTTCAACCCTCGATATGATCCTATACGACATAACTTTGTCTTGTCGATAAACCATTACTTTTACATTAACGTCATCGACGATCACGCTGTCTAGCTTCTGGTATCGACATTTTCGGAAAATGTGTTACGCTATGACGTCATGGAAAAACCGGGTCGCGAGGTGAAAATTACTAAAAATAGCTATTACGAAACTTGACGACGACAGGTTTTCGGGTAAAACCGGATTATACCGAGCGTCGAAGTTTACCGAAGTTAGTTACAGTTCCAGAACCTTAAAATATATATACAAATGTGTACGCAATGTATTTTAAAAAGTAAAACTTAAAAAAGATTTAAAAACATAAAGCATGTGATTATTAGGTCCTTGGCTGTAAATCTATTAACATTTATTTGAACATATACAAATATTGAAACATGCACATTAAGTTGATACATATAAGAAAAAAGAAAAAGTACACAATACAAAAATTAAGATTTTTACAAAATTAACAAAATATAAAAGTAACATAGTACATGATTGTTTTGTATGTATTATTGTCATTCAATATACAAATTTACAATGTTATTGATATATATAATGCAATTGTATAACAATTGTAAATGTCATGTTGAGGAATCAAATATAATTTTTGTTAATTATATGAATTATGAGTTGAAAATGTGGAGCTTACTGGACAGCTCAGAGTAAGATCATTGAGGAAGCTTACCCCCCAGACAACAACATTTCTCCTAATGCCATTTTAAGTATGTTTACATAACAACAGTAGAAACGTGTTGACATCATTTTGATTTGAAAAACAAGTGCCTAAATCACTGTTTTTTCAGAGTGGGTAAAAATACAAAACAAATGCTCCCTTAAGGTAGGGCCTTCTTAAAATAATTCGCCACTTTTATAGGATGAGTACCGGCTCCTAAACTAATACGGTATTATTCAATACCTACTTGACCATTTTAATCTTGTATCCACTTCTAAACTTATAATTAATCCATAACAGAAGGGTTTATATGGGGAAAATCCGTACATTTTTGGTAAAATGTGTTTTAAACTGTTTCAAGTAAATGTAGGTATAAAATGAATGAAGCTCACTTATGTATTTATTTATTTATTGGAGTTAACGCCGTATCAACACAATTTAGGTCATTTCACGGCGTCCAGCGCACCTAACCTAGCTTTCCTGGACCATTGTCTATAACCAGTACTCACCTACCCTTCCACAAGGCCGGAAACTTCTCCATATTATCTAATCAATGGAGGAAAATCGACATTATTGTCAAATTTTCATGAAGCTCACTTACCATCACCTGTAAATCTACATGTATTTATTAGTACATAATACAGAAACATGCATATGAAGTACAAGTATATACATTGTACATAAATATAGAAAAAAAAAACTTTTACACCTTACAAAAAATAGTAATTTTGAACATTAAAAAAATCTAATGCATGTATGTATATCAATAAACACTTGATATTTATCTATATACAAGGGGTCATAAATTATTTAGGCTACTTTCGAAAAAACTTTTTACTCTCAACTTTTATTGGCATATGCCTCTACCTTTTATCTACAACTACCTTCAGACAAAATTATATCGATGGAAACTATTTGTCTAATGTGGAATCATGCCTAGCAATAACAAAAAGTTAACTTGAACCACTTTAAGCTGGTAACCATAGTAACAAAAATGCTCTTTTATTTTTATTTTATTCTTAAGTTTAAATCTTAAGGTATTAGAATTATTCAGATTCCTAGAAAATTCTTTAAAAATGTAAATAAGTATGCTTTGACACATGCACCGGTAAAACCCCATACTTCTGACCAATAATCTGAAATAGGAACGATCAATTTGTCAAATAATAACAACATATCACTAATAAATTTAGTCCTGAATATAAAATATTGCCTTATTAGTTGACCATGAAGTTCATGAATGAATCACCATTTCGGAATGTGATACCAAAATTCTTACTAAAGTTTACACCCTATTTCAAGTTCATTTCATCCACACCTACAGTGAGCTAGGCCAAATCAATGTAGGAAAAAGTGTCAAAGGTGAATTTATCATAATCAAAGAGCAAGATGTAAAAATGTCATTCGCTGACATACCCAAAGTGCTAAAATGTCAGTTTGTATACAATCCATCATTTACTTTATATGGTTTGGATTTTTCTGCCAATGTATCACCAAATATTCTCTTTGAGTAAATTGCACACCACAATCTCCACAAACAGTGACTTCATTTTCTACTTTCTCATCCATTGTGCTGACATGTGTTTGGGTAGCATTCCTGATACCACTTGCAGATTGATTTACTTCTTTTTTCTTCTTGTTTGTATAATGTCCCGCGGCATTGAACTCATTGTTATGTAATCGTACAATCTTTTTCTTCTTAGGAGCGCTAGGTGCTACTTCCCTGGGAGGTTTGTGAGATTGGTGGGCAATTTTCTTAGGAATATCAAGTTCTGTGGAACTTCCAGTATGCATGCTTTGAGATAAAACTCGGCTTAATTCAGCAAGTTGTTGTTTTTGTTCTGTATTGCTAGGTACAGAAGTTAGCTTTTTTGGTAACTTTTGCTTATGGCTCTTTGTACCATTCTGTTTGATTGATGATTTCACGCCAATGTTTGAATGCATCTGTTGCCTATCAGCCGATACTCTTGTCTTCGTCATATCTTGCAAAGTCTTTGTCATCGACTTTACGTGTGATTTCATTTCATTTCCATCTCTTCGACTAGGATCAGCAATATTATTGTCACCTTTATTGGATGTCATGATGATTAGATTGTCAGTATTCGCTGACGCAACAAATAATGTTCCTTGTTTTTCAATTGACTCAGGTATATGTGTTGCCTGCGATGTCAACGTGGGCCTTTGAGAAGGGCTTAAAGTTTCTTTTTTTTGTGTCAACATACGCTTTTGAGAAGGGTTTGAGGTATTCGTCTTTCCATGAGTCAATATATGCTTTTTTAAGCTACTGTCATGATGAAATGTCTTCTTACAAAATACACACTCTTTATTCCCAGGCGTATGAGCAACAATTGTATGTCGTTTAAGATTATGTTTATTTGCAAACATTTTACCACACACTAAGCATGTAAAGCCCTCGTGCATTACGGAGTTGTGGACTTGTAACAATTTTATATCATCGCATTGTTTGTAGCATTTCTGACAGGTTATATCCTTATTTTCATTCACTTTTAGACCTAAACTCTTGTAAATATCTTCATTAAAACAACTTACAGAATCAAAATTGACATCATTTTGTTCATCCATATCGGATCCACTAACATCGTCAGCTCCTGAACTATGGAGTGAAACATCATCTTCATGTTGCATGCCAAGTTCTTCTAAATTTTGATCTTCATTGTCCTCATTCTTATCGTTGATCATTGATGTACTACTGCTAGAACCATTTCCCTGCCTGTTATCTTTGTTAACTTCAAAATCTAACTTGATGACGTAATAATTACCGTCATCAACCTGGTAGGTCACGATTCCAAGTAGATTTATACTGTTGCCTAATTTCATGGTTTGTAGTATTGCTGATTTCATTGAGTTCTCCAGAACCATCTTCAGCTGATCAGATCTTGACTCATTCATCTCTCCAGACTTATTCATAATGACGTCAGAGATATTGACAACGCTCCTAGTCCGTGTGTCTTCGTCTACTGTTATAACAAGAAAGGCCTCTGTATTCAGTTTTATGTACGGAAGGAACTCTTGGCCATATGATAAGATATGTCGACGTAGAAGACGCTCCATCAATGAACGTTCATTTGATGCCATGATTTTACCTGAAAAAAAAACAGAAATATAGGTAAAAATTAAATTGATTGATAAAACATTAGTTGTTTTTTTAAATCTAGTACCGGTGCAGCATTTTGAGAGACAACTGTCGGCCTCAAAGGTTACTAGAAAACAATTCCAATTCATAGGCTCAATTTATCATTTACTAGAAATATCATCTTCGTTCTCTAAATATATGATATGTATTTATATGCCACTTTCAACAAAAAATGTAAAAGTTGTAGTGGTCGTGGTGTCTTTTACCATTTAATGTTTACAACCATGCTGGAGATAAATAGTCTTCAAATGGTTACCTATATATTTGACACCACTCAAACAAGTCACTTAACTTGACTCATTGGGCTTTCTTTGACAATTATGGAAAATCAATGATAGCACTTCCAAGTTACGGTACATCACTGTCAGTCAATTTGTAATGAAAAGTGAGTATCTTGAAAATGCGTATGTGATAAGGTAAAAAAAGCAAATTTTCGCCCAGTTTCAAACCCAGTTAAGGATTAATAATAAAATATTGATTGTTTACAGATGAAATTAGCTGATAAATGCTGATAAAATTAAATATATTCACTGCAACATAATTAAAGTAGTAGTTTTCCAACGATTTCTAAAAAGTCTGGAAAATGAAATCGTGTCATCTTAATCGAGATTTATTTGTGCAACGTATGGTACATTCTTTGTATTGTCCGTTTTTTCTCAACTGTCAAAGCTTGAATAATTTCACGGTGACTGAATGCAATGTTTTTGTACTGGCGGCCTAATTGTTTTGAATAAAACATATCATATAGCATAAGAAGCTTTACTAAATCATAATACAAACTTTCGGAAACTCATGAATGTATTACGACAATGATTTTAACAAACGCATTCACCGTGAAATTATTCATGCTTTGACAGTTGAGAAAAAAAAACCAATAACTGTACTCTAGTTTTTGTTGAGCTGTGTTTATGATTCTAGGACATTTGCCCCCCGGACATTTGCCCCCCTTCGTTTTTGAAGGGCGGACATTTGCCCCCTCATGTATTTTGACAGGGCGGACATTTGCCCCCCCCCTAGTTTTTTTGGAGGGCGGACATTTGCCCCCCCCCCCCTTTCATTTAGAACATGTTTGCTACTTGAAGTAATGCTTCTGAAATAATACGAAAGCATAACAACTTGTTGTTTTTTAATTCTTTAAATACGATTTTGAATATTCTCATAAAGAATCACTTCTCCAATTTCACCCCATATTACAAAGAGTCAACTAAAATAATATTTTATGAAGCCTGTTTACAGGTAGGATAATTGTTTAACATGTACCAACTATAGGTTATTGTTATGACCCCCAATTACCTGATTAAATTTATGAAATAAATAGAAGATGAAAGTACCGTTCTTCACAGTTTACAAATCTAAGTGTTGTACAAGAAAAGATTAATGCAACGCATTAAATACCGCCGGATAGTGGTAACATTATGTGTACATACATCAAAAGAGAAAACAAAGATATATGCGGCAAAAAGAGTACAAAATTATGTATTCTGAGGTATGATACAGAACATGTACAATATCAATATATTATTTCTTTTTATAAACTTACATAAAAACATTGTTTATTGGCCACTAATTACAGCAATATATTTATGTTTGTTAAAATATAATCACTTATTATAATAATTATTAAATTATATTAGACCGTTATTATATAAAGAGGCTAACGGACCATTTGTGTTTAATAGGTACTCGAATGTCTACGTGTTTTAGTCTAAACCAGTGTTTAGAAGAGAAGATAATTACCAACTTTTTGGAAAAACTCCTTTTAAACATGATACATAAATGATTTAAAGAATAAATGAAACGTATGCAAAAACACTCCGGATTTAACAATTCAGTAATCTAATACTTCTTGTCCAGCTGTATTGTCAAACCTATTTTGACCTAATGGCGGCCCCATGAGAAAGTGAGTTAGTAATTACGCAGTAACAGCCGAAAAGTTCAGCATGCAGGCACAGTATCAAAACTTACTAAAGACAAGTACAAATAATTAACTTTTACATCATGCATTTTGTGCTTCGTATACGATTAACTCAATCTAAAATTCTTAGCTGTTTTTCAATCAATTTGTTTTATTCAGGTAATACTCACGCAAATAAAACAATACAACCAGACCACAAAAGTCAATGTAAGAACACACTAAAAACCCAGTTCAAATGCCTCTAATATGTTTCTAGTGTAAGGTTTAATCACTTAATTTGTACAAGGTAAATAATAACGTATCTTACTAAAAAAGTATTAACATATATTAAGGGGAAAATTTAATCAATAAGCAAAAAATATGCAAGCATTTGCTTACAAACACTTCAAAACGATAATCTAAAATTAAACTTAGTTTGTTTAGACAACAATCAAATGTTCACATACGTAAACCTAATAAGGTAACGTATCTTACTTTTTCAATTCACATAAGTTCCAATGCCTTTGATTTTAAAAGACATACTCGGTAAGGCACAATTTATGTTTCAAATCAGAACAATGCTAGCTCTTTTGCTTCAAATATGTTTATTTATCAGAAAAAAAGATACATTTATTTGACTTTTCTGTAAACATTTATTTTGTATTTGTTAACGTATCTTACTCATTTATCAAAGGCAGTCCATGACTTATGAGTTCAAAATATATGGTCCATTTTCATATAACTTTACATACATGTATTATCTAGTTCTGTAGAAAGCTGCTGACAGCTTTATTGCAACAAAATAGTCGATTTGTTTTTCAACAAGGTAGAGGCTCTTCAATTTGTTTTAAAAGTCTCAAAACCTAAATATTTTTTCAACGTGTCCTTCTTTCTGCTGGTAAACCGTGTTGGACAGTGGCGTTGTTGTTTTTAATTAAACTTTTTCGATTACATTATTTGCACAAAAAAGTGTTTCTTGAGTTTCTCTGTCAGGAACTATACCTGCATCATTAAGTTTTGATTTGGTTTTAGATCCCGGTGTGCTGGACGATGTTTTGTTTTAATTAGTTTTAGTCGTATGGTAATTCCTTACAATCTGAATTCATGTTTAATATACTAGACAAAACTTCTAACGCAACACGTAAATACGTGATAGTTTCCTTAATATTTGACTATTTTTCTTTAAATTGTACACAAACATTCAACATGTTCACCACAATCGATTTGAATAACCGGTTTGAAAATTTTACACATTATTTTTCTAAAACAACGATTTATCGTGTTTAACAGATTACGTGTGTCACGTGAATCACGTGCAAATACGAAATTTCAAAATTTCACAGTTCAATACTCTATCGGCCGTTTTTCACTTTAACACATTTCGTTTCATCAAATAGACGTTTATTATGCCACGATTGCGCAATGAACTTCGGGGTCAGGCCAATGATTTGTTGCAAGCTGGAACTTCAACGCGCCAAGTTGCAAGAATGATGCGATGTGCTCCGTCAACAATATCCAGGCTTTGGCAAAAGTTCAATCAAACAGGTATGTAACGGACCCGATATTTACTTCATACTCGTCCCATGATTTTTCATTCCTGATCGTTGAAGTTTTACGTTAAAAGTACAGTATTCAGTTTTTTACTTTCATCGTTTCAGGTCAAGTTTCTGATCTTCCAAGAAGGAGTCGTGGACGTGTTACGACCAGACAACAGGATAATGCCATTAGGCTACAACACCTACGAAACAGAACACTACCAGCAACAACAACAGCTGTTGTAAACGTAGGAACACACAATAGATCAGTAAGTGCCCAAACAATTCGTAACAGACTGAGAGAGAGGGGTATCCGTTGTCTACAGGCGTCCTTACGTGGGTCCGGTTTTGTTTGCAAGACATCGCCAGGCACGTTTACGTTGGGCTACGACGCACAGAAGATGGCAAGCTATTCACTGGAATCGTGTGATTTTTTCTGATGAGTCGAGGTTCACTTTACAAAAGACAGATGGTCGGGTACGTGTTTACCGACGTCAGGGTGAACGCTTAAGTGACGCCTGTGTCGTGGAAGCTAATGTCTTTAGACGAGGGTCAGTAATGGTATGGGGTGGTATAACACATAACGCTAAGCTTGGATTTGTTGTTATTCCTGGTACTCTCAACGCTCAACGCTATTGTGACATTATCCTTCGTAATGTACTCCTTCCATACGTCAATGCCAACCAAGGAAACGTTATATTCCAGCATGACAATGCTAGGCCACATGTTGCTCGTGTCTGTACACGGTTTCTTCAGGAAAACAACATTGCAACATTGCCTTGGCCTGCATACTCAGCAGATCTCAACCCCATCGAGCATTTATGGGATGAACTTGATAGGCGTGTACGGCAACGTCATGTTCAACCTCAGACTCTGCAACAACTGTCTGATGCCTTACTTCAGGAGTTTGACAATATTCCGTTGGCATTTGTTAGGCGTTTAATTGCCTCAATGCATCAAAGATGTATAGCCGTTGTCAACGCAGAAGGTGGACACACTAGATACTGATTGTGTTAATTCCAGGTTATGGTGACGTATGTTGTTAATTGTAAATGAATAAAAGAAGTGAATAAAATGTGTTGTTTTCATGATTGATTATTCTTATAGACTTATTCTAGTGTCACTTTAAATATATATTTATAATCACATAGCCCATGCTAATTTCCTATCTCTGCAAACGTACACTGTTGCGTTAGAAGTTTTGCCTAGTATACTTTTTTTTCTTTTTAAAAAAAGGTTAATAATTTTGTTTTAGTGCTTTCACCTGATCATTTCAAGACCAACTTTTGTAAGCCGCTGACCTTGGGGCATTAAATCTACAAGGTGGCCCTTTGTTTTCCTAGGTCACAAATAGGCATTTTTGTATTCATTGTGTTAACAATGAATACACTGGTATGACAAGATTAATAGTAGTATTCCGATCAGAGTCCAATTTTAGATCGCCTATACCTAACAGCACCCAAGCCAGAATATTCCGAGACAAAGTAGTTCATGATTTGCAACATCATACTGAAACTGGTACTTTATGTATTTTTGCGCGAGAAATTGACCAGACGCTCAGTATGACGTCACAGAATATACTTGAAGCGATCAACTTGTAACAGAGATAAGAAACATTATACTGTATACATTATTATAAGTGCTGATTCCCGCGTATTGGGTTTGTTTTAAAGATAAGTATTTCCGGACTGTAACTGTTCGGGTCGTGTGCAATTGAACCTGAATTTTACGGCGCATTGGATGCAAGTCCTTTGGTGAAATAAATTATTATACTATCAATTAATGTATTGAATATATTATTTGTACTTTTTGAAGTTATCAACATAATTAATGTTTTTGAACATTTATCACTTTTTCAATAAAATAACTAGTTTGTGTGTAATAATGAACTCTGGTATTTAGATAAATCTTAGTATAACACTTTGAATCTTAACATTTGTTTATTTTCTTACAAGATATAGATAATTTGTGCATATTAAACACTTTCAACTATTTTCCAAAAAATAATCCCATTCACTTGACTACATTAACCTCTTTGTTAAATCAGGTAGTCAAATGAAAAAAAAAGAAATATAATTTATCAAACAATTAATTCTTAATTATAACTGTAAATTTTAACCTTCATCATTAAACACCATCAGTGCAGGTAAAATTAATTTCTAAGACATTTATGATAAGCAGAAATGGGGTTTAAATACATTATTTTCTGTCCAGTTACTATATAAATCTTAGAATAGCAGCAGGGTGTTTGTCCAACTTTACTCAAACATGTGTACTACGTAGCACACATAAAAGATAACAATGACGTAGTTTTAAATCTCTCCCATAGACATAATAATAGATTATTCTATGTCTATGATCTCTCCTAGTTTTTTTTGACACGCAGACTAAGTAAACAATGTGATAGTCATATTGTAACAGTTCATAGCTTTGACTAATTACAACAGTAATCATAATGTAAAAAATCACCAAACACGACGATTTTCTAGGTAGCTCCACACTTTACAAATTAATTTTCGACTTTCCTTCGATCTTGCTCAAATTAATTCTTGTGCATCCATCATTCAAACATAATACGACATATATGTATTTTAAGTACCTTTACTGTTCATACTTTACGTATTTTATGTTTTTGTATCATGTATATTTTGTATAAGTCTTGTTTTTTTAGTCTTACTAGCCTAAGAAATTATATTTGATAAAAAATATATGTATGTATATATATACACACATACCGTGTATACATAATACATATATTTTATATTTTAAGAGTTATTTTTTCTCATTGTTATTAATGCAGTTTACATTTTCTTTACGTATTTTTAAAGATTAAAATACATTCAATTTACGCGACGTCGCCTACGACGTCAGAGAAAAACTGTCTTTATTTCATACAATTACTTTTCTAAAACGT
The DNA here is from genome assembly GCA_025267735.1 of Mactra quadrangularis. NCBI lineage: Eukaryota > Metazoa > Mollusca > Bivalvia > Venerida > Mactridae > Mactra > Mactra quadrangularis. The sequence continues at coordinate 5,633,666 of CM046298.1, forward strand.
TGAATTACAGAAAAAGTAGCTCGAAGACATGTCTTTTTTATTTCATAATATCTTAACATGTGCATCTGAGAATAACATAAGAAATTTTCAGGGTATGTCACCAGACTACTTTTTTCGTAAAATGCGTTTCAGTATGAAATAATTTCATTTGTATGAGCTAATAAAATCACCGTCTCACGACGTTTAAAGCTATGAGAACACAATATATACTGTCAATCGTTAACACTCGCCGTTGCATCGCTTTGCCATGTGTATGTGGAATATTTACAAGTGTGTTTGATAAATTTCCGTCAATTATTGTCCATTTTATGAACGCCAAAACGCAAAAATAACCGCAAAATACGTCACGCACCAATTCGCGGCACGACGTCACCAAGGCAACGTTTTAATCATTTTGAACACCAAAACCGAAAAGACGAAACTTTAATTGACAAGTGTACTTAATTTGAGCAAGATCGAAGGAAAGTCGAAAATTAATTTGTAAAGTGTGGAGCTACCTTAATATACTACGTTTCGCCTTTTTTGCGGTTTCATCAGGAAATGACGTAACGTCAAACATTACAAAAAGCGCGGTAGCGCGAATTGACGTTACGTCGGCAAAATGCACAGTGACGCCCAACGGAAAAACCCGGCCAATGGCGAAAAAATCACACAAGATTTTAACATTTACTGAAACTATATATTTTCAAACATAAGTTGTGAAAATTTCACATGATTTTGACCAGTGGTTAAAAAGTTACAGGGTTCTTAAGAAAGTATGATGCAAGAAAATATTTTAGGGCAACCGGTACGAAATTTCATCAGTTTTTATGTATACTACGGATATATTCTACAGCAAAAAACAAGACATCTTAGATGTGAATTCCCTTTAATCAATATTTACATAATATCTTAAGACAGACTATATTGAACCTATGACTATTCATGCGTTTTGAAACTTATTGATTTGTTTGTCCAACATATTGTGTTTGACATTTCCTACATGAAATAAGATGGATTACATCTTAACTAGTACAGTCAGTAGAACAATTAAGGTTAAATGTCTTACCAGTTTTATTGCTAGTAAATGAATTTCCCTCAATAATATTTTTACAGTGTGAACATCTACGTCGATTACACTTCTGTGAAAAAGAATCTTCTACACCAACCCTATTTTCATTGTATTTAGAACGTATCAAATAGTTACCTATGTTTTTTGGACGTTTATATGCAATAACCGGCCTAAATTTGTGAACATATTTAACACTGTCCCTAAGAGAAAGATTTAATAGATCCCAATAGCGTTTAAGAATGTTACTTATATTAGGTAATGAAGGATTATATTCAATCACAAAAGGAATAACCTCAGAATTGCTTCTGTTACTTTCTCGAAGTGCTTCAGACTGAGATAAACATGAAATATTGTCTATGGCTTTGTCAACTACATAACGTGGATAATTTTTTTCTAAGAAAAAATCTTTAAGTTTAGAAACAGATTCGTAAAAACAATTATCATTTGAAATTATTCGTCTATAACGCTTCGCCTGACTATAAGGAATGCTATCTCTACAAGTCTTTGGGTGGCATGATGTGTATTCAACATATTGGTGGATATTAGTGGTTTTAACAAACACATTAGTTTCAATACTTAAGTTAGAATCTTTTGATACCTTAACATACAAAAAAGGGACATCAGTTAAAGATATAGTGTGTGAAAGGGTGAAATGTATTAATATTATGAATAAATTGCATCAACTCATCATAAATATGTAAAGTGTGGAGCTTCTGTAATTCTAATAAGTTTTAAAGACTGACTCTCGTGGTTGAACTTAATGACTGACTTTGACTGAACTCAACCCAGGACCAGTGACTCTTATATACACAGACGGAACATTTTAGAAGATTACAGACACATACAGGCAAAATTATAAAAGTAATAATGTAACTATATAATATACATAGACGAAATATTCTAGATTATTCCAGAACTTTCCATTAAGGTAAATAAATCCCTTACCACAAACTATGTTTAATGGCAGCTGAATAATTTCAGAAAGTTTTATTTGTTTGAACATTGTATTAATTAACTTTTTACCGTATTTGATATTTAATAATGGTAGCATTCATTAAGTATTGTTACTGAAAAGAACGGGACAAACATCCTTTAATGAATTTTTTAAATAATTTGTCATTATATACGCGCTTACTCTTCCTCATGGTACCGACTGCTTCATTAACTAAGGGAAAATTCATTGTGATTTTTAATTGTCAAACAAAGTTTATAGTGTGGAGCTTTTCCCCGTTACATAATGTAACAATTTGTTTCAAACTCTAAGCGCCTAGGGCTAGACCTTGTAATTCTCATTCTCGGAATGGTCCTTATATACTGCTCTACCTCTAACTTGAACTTAATGTATCATCTCATAGAACAGTACAGCTAACTATAGCTACTGTTACCATTAATTGGGCTTTTCTGATGCTATCAATAAAATCATGGAGGCATTTTTCACTCATTCTGACAACTTTCAACAGTACATTTATTGGATTATCATGTGCAATGTGTGGATGTAATTGAAATGACACACTATCAGGTATTGTCATTTCAATCAGTGTAAGATCTTCTATATATGCTAGACTTCCTACAGCACCAATAACATCATTTACACGAAGCTCAAAGTAAAATAATTCTTCTAGATGAAGATATGTCCATTTTGAGTTCTTTATGGCATTTCTAGATTACTATTATGTATACTTGCTTTGCTCATATTGCTGATCTCATGCTCAAACCAGACAGCTATCAATTGGGTTGTAATTAATGGTATATGTAATTGATTATCCATTTCACTATTTTTTATCTGATGCAAAAGCTCTTCAAACTTTTTATTAGTGTGATGTAGTTTATTTACATAACCAATCACATTTCCTTTATACTTTTCATGATCATGCTCTGTTATTTGAACTAACGGTCAATGCCAATCTCAGATAAACGGACAGTATCAAGTATGTACAGTCTACGTGTTGTCGGATATGTACATGTGTCAGACGTTACTTTTCGTGGGAATAAGAGATTTCTATTAACTCTCTTGTCAAGCCTCTTATCATCCAAACCATCTTATATTACTGGACAATTTTTGGTTTGAAGAATGTTTTCAATTTCTCCAATTGTTTCTTTCGAACTTATTCATATACGATTTGTAGAAATATTTATCAATAATCTTGCTAACAACATGTTCTCGATAAGTTTCCGTAAGTGAAATACAAAATACAAAGTCAAATATAGTCATGAAACTAACAACCTATTGTATGTCTTCATTACTGACAATATCACCAGCTATAGCCTTACTCCAAAGTAGTGACATAAACTGAACGAAGGCTGTTTTTCCCATACCAGCATTTCCAGTAACAAGTTTATTTTCGACTACAGCGATTTCTATTTGTTCACAAAATATTTGTTCATATGATGATAATTCATAGTTACCTAGACGTTGATATGGTTTATGTTCAATTACAGGTGGTGTATATGATGTTAACATATCCACACGTTCGTCCTCACTGTGAAGTGGAGAAATGCTCATAGTACCGACAGCTTTCTCATCCGACTTCTTCAGACGTTCTTGTGTAACTAAAATAAATTCGGGAAGGATTAATGATAAACTTTAGATATGAATAGAAAAACATATATTTTCAATTCTACAGTTTAATAGAAACATTTTAAGTAGCATAAAATCCATCAGTTTTTGGGATCAACTGATGCAAAGGCAGTTGTGCTAACAACTTACTCATAATTCCTACAGTTTGTTATGTTGACTTATTTATTAACATTACATCTTTAAACATATTATTTTTTATGTTTTTTCTTGAAACAGAAAGGAGATTCATTAAATAGTTGACCAATAAATAAATAACCAAGACCTTTGATTGCTGAGAACACATCTAGATATACATCAGTAATAAGTCATTTGACATTAATTCTGTTTAAAACAAGTATTTGTTTCAAAACACGAAGATTGTTTGGGTCTTTGAGAGCATGTTCATCACAGATAAGTTTCTCTAACTTTAAAAATATCTGAGAATCTTCTGATACATGCATCTTTTTTAAACTCAAGAAAATAATTTTCTGCATTCAGCCAAGTGCTTTTTATTCACTGTGAGAATAGGGAGAAGTGAATAATTTTCTGCACAGGTAATTTAATTCATCTTTCCTTACTGTGTAAATGATATCCTAAATAACTGGATTATCTGTGAAGAAATTCCAGACAGTAAGATCAGAAAATGTCCATACTTAACTACATCATTAATATGCAGTTTCTTTACCACTTCAGGCAATAGGCCAGTTTTATCAAACAGTTGAATAAACAATGCAGCAACATATTCAAGGTAGCTCATGTGTAAAAATGACAAATATGTTCTTGTTCACCAATAGATGCATTTACCTCCTTTGTAGATAATATGCCGAGTTGACATAAAAAGTAAATCACTTCTTGGGCAATTAAAAAAGGCTCTGACATAAATTGTGTTTTTGTAGAAACAAACATAGTTGATTTGCCGTGAGGATCAAACAATAACAGAAATGATAACAAGCACACTTTCTCTAATTTACTATCATACTTTTGTAAATGAAAACCTTAAAATTGACTCTGGAATCTGTGCATGAGAAAATAACATTGAATAAAACGTTTTTTGATCCTTAACTTCTCGTTTAAACAACATTTCTAGAGTACTATTACGAATATTTGCTTTGCTCATTTTGTTCATCGCATGCTTAAACCAGACAGCTATCAATTGGGTTGTAAGTAATGGTATATGTAATTGATGATCCATTTCACTATTTTTTATCTGATGCAAAAGCTCTTCAAACTTTTATTAGTGTGATGTAGTTTATTTACATCATCAATCACTTTTCTTATATACTTTTCATGATCATACCCTGTTATTTGAACTTGACAGCCAATGTCCATCTCAGATAAACGGACAGTATCAAGTATGTACGGTCTACATGTTGTCGGGTATGTACATGTGTCAGCCGTTACTTTTCGTGGGAATAAGAGATTTCTATTAACTCTCTTGTCAGGTCTCCAATCAGCCAAACCATCTAATATTACTGGACAATTTTTGGTTTGAAGAATGTTTTCAATTTCTCCAATTGTTTTTTTCGAACTTTTTCATATACGATTTGTAGAAAAATTTATCAATAATCATGCTAACAACATGTTCTCGATAAGTTTCCGTAAGTGGAATATAAAATACAAAGTCGAATATAGTCATGATACTAACAACCTTTTGTATGTCTTCATTACTGACAATATCACCAGCTATAGCCTTACTCCAAAGTAGTGACATAAACTGAACGAAGGTTGTCTTTTCCATACCAGCATCTCCAGTAACAAGTTTAATTCCGACTACAACGATTTCTATTTGTTCACAAAATATTTGTTCATATGATGATATTTCATAGTTACCTTGACGTTGATATGGTTTATGTTCAATTACAGGTGGTGTATATGATGTTAACATATCCACACGTTCGTCCTCACTGTGAAGTGGAGAAATGCTCACAGTACCGACAGCTTTCTCATCCGACTTCTTCAGACGTTCTTGTGTGACTAAAATAAAATTCGGGAAGGTTCAATGATAAACTTTAGATATAAATAGATAAACATATATTTTCAATTCTACAGTTTCATAGGAACATTTTAAGTAGCATAAAATCCATCAGTTTTTTGGGATCAACTGATGCAAAATACTTAATTCATGTATCATTATTTTTGATGATTATTGATATCGTACACCAATTACAGCTACTATATGAAGATTTATTCATAAACAGTTAACACGAAAACTCTTTTGCAACCACAATGTTATCGTAGTTATATTCATCATAAGCACCGTATGTTTATTTATCATTCACATAGCAATTTTATCAATCATATAGATTGTAGTAATATTTATCATATTAGGGGCGTAGCAAGGGCTTTTTAATGTGTACGTAGCATCCTAGGGGTTCAAGGTCACGCCCCCCTAAATTTGTTTTTACTTTAAAATTTAACCTTAAACTAGAATCGCAAAAGGTAAGTCCCATTGAATTGTAATTTTGTTCTTAATTTTGTTTCTTTCGTAAAATAATCAGAATTTAGTTATTTTTAGTAAACCGCGTACGCCTGGTCCGCCCCCCGGGCAACATAAAATCAAAATTATTTTCATAATACATCAGAACAATATAGAATAATTAAGGAATAAAATCTTTAGTAAAACGTATTATAATATGGACCCCTGTACTGTAACTTCAAAACTTAATGACCATTAAAACAATTGATCGTCGTTATCTTTGTATCATGTTTGATAAATTTGTAATATATAAAGTATTGTTTTAGGATTATGTACATAATTGGGGTTGAATATTTATTTAGGAAACAATGAAATATGATAACGTAGAAGAATAGAGTTTAACGAATCACAAAATAAGCTTATCTGAGATCTACTGTATTACATTTTAAATATATTATAGTTATTTAATCCATACATCGTATCTGTCATGGATGATTAGTATACAACCCCAATATAAATTATTGAATTCAAATCTTAATTTCAGAATAGTTAGAAGATTCCCTATTAAGGGTTTGATTGTTGATTAATTTATCAATCAATTAATTATTAATGTAATTCAGATATGGAAATCTACAAAGCGGTCATTCCCTATTTGACTGTCTTTAGAATTCAACAAGGAAGAGTCGTGAAAATACTTTTATCATGTATACTCGGTCCACATCTTGGCAGGATATCATCAAAATTAGTTTCATAATATAACAAAACAGTATAGAATGATTAAGGACAAAATCTTTATTAAATGCTTTAGAATACAGACCATTGTAGTGTAACCCTAAAACCTAATGATTATAAAAGACGTTATTATTAGCCGTTATCGTTGTATCAAGTTTAATGAAGAAGTAGAATTATAGGTTATTATACAGTTAACTGTACAATACGGAAATATATTTGGACGAGTACACAGCTTGAAAAGCCATGTATAATAGTCTGTATTCTATTGTATCACATCCATTTTTATCACCACCACCATTTTCTATAAAAGCTAGGTCATTTTTAGAAGAAAATGTATTATTTATTCATGAATGTAGCGGCGAATAAATATCAATGCGTTTTGAGTGCTCGCATTGGATGAATGTATTTATAATGGTATACTTTCTTTTACCAATCTGTTTCAAGAATGACGCTGCTATATAGTTTTATGTATTAAAATTGACAGAAAGCGTCATACTAGCTGTTGTTTTAATTATTCAACTAATTCGTGCAGTTATTTTCACATAGATATTTTGAGAAAAATAACTCATTTTTGTTCCATACATCCCTTCCCCCGCCCCCCCCCCCGACCAAAGTTTTTATTGCATTTTTGACGTTCCTTTTTACGATTTTCTGGACCAATGTGTACGCAGCTGCGTACTCTGCGTACTGGTAGCTACGCGCCTGCATATACATTGTAGTTACATTTACCATATACATTGTAGTTATATTTATTATATACACTCTGAAATAAAGTAAACCCGGGTCGATTGCGCATTGGTAGCGATTTGGATACTTGTGCCCGAGGGGGCGCTGGTTCGAATCCCACCCGGGGAGGTTATACCCTTCCATGAAAATTTGACAACAATGTCGATTTTCTTCCATTGATTAGATAATATGGAGAAGTTTCCGGCCTAGTGGAAGGGTATGTGAGTACTGGTTATAGACAATGGTCCAGGAAAGGTAGATAAGGGGCGCTGGACGCCGTATAATGACCTAAAATTGTGTTGACACGGCGTTAACTCCGATAAACAAATGAATAAATACATAAATAAAGTAGGAAAACGGTCAGCTTTTTGTGAGTGTATGTACATAATGCTATGTAAAGGCATGGTTCCTGACATATAGGTTTGTCCAGAAAATATGAAGTTAAAATAGGACGACTGACTGCCGCTCCGGGGAGTTTTTTCAATGCTACTTAAACGCTATAATGACAGACTTAATTGTTGCATACCATGGTATTCATAACGACGTTCGAGATTGGAGATTTCTACTTCAAGTGTATCAACATCAATGCTTGTATGTAACTCAATTCTTTGACCTACTGATCTTGATAAAGCTTCTGACAAATTATTGACATTATTTGTTGAAGATCCATTGACCAGGTTATCACAAACACTTCGAACGCCCTTTAAACCAATACAGCTCATTGTTAAAACCACAGCTTTGTTACTTGCAAAGTGTTCTGAAAGCAAGCGCAATATACATGTACATGTATAAACAACTAATAATCGAACGTTATCAAGCAGAGAACTTCAATATTTTCAGTGTTATAGCCGAGGCAATTTATGTCACTTCTGTACATATATATATTGTAAAATGAAATTGCACTTATATCACCGCAATATATGATACATGAATCAAGGGAGAAGTAAGTATTGTCAGTATCAAAATGAACGGATGAAGCATTAATACCAAAACAACACCAAGTAAGTGCATTAGCTGTGTCAATGTGATGATATAAAGTACAATGTGTAATTTCAAAACCTTAACATTGTTAAAAACCCATTGGATGTGAATCTCGTGTTGACAAATCGAACATTAAACAGCATCTTCTATTAACTTTCAGTAACATTAATTCTTGGATGCAATGAATGTTTTAACAACAAAATCCGAAACAGTCTTATCATACGTTCTGACAGCATCCTTCCCAAAAACTAATGACGAAACAATTTTTTGACATCTCCATGAAACAACTGGTTTAAGGCTTAGAGCAACTTTTCATCGTTAGTGTAAATCACAAAAAAATGTTCCATGGATCAAAATCACGTGGCTTAAAATGTGTAAACGAGCACTTTCGATGAAAGCGGAAAGCAGAATAGTAAAATTTAGGCGAACCAAAAAATGTCTTAAAAAGAAAAACGGCGTAGCAGTTGTATCTAAGTAGCTTGCCCAAGACAAGCATTGAAGTGAATAAACGAAATATCTGCATGAGAACTTCAGATGTATTCATTATAGTAAGCATGTGCAATGTGCACATCAAATTGCTTTTATAAGACATTTTTTGATGATATAAATTAATATCTATACCTGCTTTATCCAGTGTTGAAAGCAAGCTTTCAAGAACAATATTCACATTCAACTTGACACAGCAGCCGACCGATTGACTTAGAGCCTTTTCTAATTCTTGAAGTCTTTGACTGTACAATGTTTTAGTTAGATACAAAATAGCTCTCTTCAAACTAGTCCAAGTCGAGCAGCTGTTGAAAGATAAATTTAAAATAAAATATAATGATTATATATATTATATATGATGATTATAATGATATGAGACAAGTTATTACATCTTGATCAGTTTACTTCCAAATAAACACCTCAGCGGATCATCTATTTCTAGAACTCTTCATTTCTTACAGTTTATGATTAAGGAGTTCAACAACTTTTGAAGGGCAACTTTTGAAGGCCAACTTTGTCTTATTCGGTAGAGAAAAAAAATCTATATCTAGTTTGCAGTTTTTTATATATTGACTATTTTGAATTCCTTTCAAACATTATAGAGGGGAGCTAAGTCATCACTGTCCCTAAATACCAGATTTATTTACCTGAAAGTGACCAAAACTGATCCTTCTTCAACGTTTTTTAGGTGTGCACCTTCTTTACTCATATCAGTAAACATATTTTTACAAGCAGTGTATACTTCATCGCTATCTTGTTTGTTATATCCACTTTCAAGGCAACGTTCAGCTGCTTCAAGGAGTTTGTGATGACCTGCGTCACATGCAGTCTGTTCAGACGCCCTCACTGTGAATCTGGCACTGATTTCTAAAGAGATATTAATAAAGAAATATAAACTAAGTTACTTAAATATCTTCTTTTTCGAGTGGATGGTTTTGCTGTTGCTGTAACTGATATGTTTGCAGTCTCTTTAAAGTCTTTATAAATTCAAGTTATCTCGGTAATGAGACAAACTCCAACAACTCAAATACTTATACATTTAAGTGTCTTTCTCCAAGACGTAACATTGTAGGTTCTGGATGTGACTCAAATCGACTGATTTTATTTCAGCTAATCTTACCGCGCGAATTACATTTCATAGACGGTTCTTGTTATCCGAGACAGCAAAAACATTTACTGGCTTACTTATATAATTATTGAATAAATGACAATTAAAAACATACGTAATAAGATGTCAAGGGTCATTTTTGTATTTTATTCAGCTACTAAGTGTATAAAATGTAAAATGTTTGTGTTACATTACCTGACTGACCACTTTCATTTTTACGTTCAAGTTCACTAATACGCCGACAAGATTCATCATATCCTAAAAAAGTTGAAAGTATCTGTTAAAATTTTCATGCTGGTAAAATATAAACGGGATTAATTCATGCAAAGCATCAAAGGCCTGTAGGAAGTATTAACAAGTCATTTGTACTCCCAGTATAGTGAAAGGTTTCAATGGTCATTTTTTGTATTTTATTCAGGTACTTAGTGTATAAGATGTAAAAAGTTTGTGTAACATTACCTGACTGAACACTTTCAAATTTACGTTCAAGTTCACTAATACGCCGACAAGCTTCTTCCAATCCTGAAAAGAGTCCAAAGCATTTTTTTTAAAGCATTACTGCCTGTTAGACGTATTAACAAGTCATTTGTACTCGAAGTATAGTTCACGAGTACGTTGGTACTTACGAGAGGTTCATCGGCGTGATAGCCAACGACCTACATTAGTATAGAGTTTATCAAATTTCTGTCTCTCGAGGGCAGGTTTGTTTACAAACATATCAAATGCTCAAAACTTGACTGAATACATGTTCATTTCTAAAAATGTTATATTAAAACATATAAATTATGAAAGACACAAAATTAAGACAATTTCTAGTAAATTCAAATTACAGAAATGAAATAATCAATTATATGGCCCCTTTATCCGATTAAGTGCAAAGGATGAAACAAAAACATTGCACACATAATTATATCGATGAAACAGAAAGATAATTTAAACCAATTTCATGGAAAACAGACGAACAAGTTCGGCATCAACAAGTATCAACCACATTAATATTGACAATCCTAGACATAAAGTATATTTCGAATCTGTAAATACCCTGGACAATGACCCCTCTTGGATTGGACTAGAAACTTTCTACATTCGAGCACACAAGCCAACACTTAAAAAGAACCGGGTCAGTACAACCTGTATCTCATTTACGAGCATGTTAGAATTTACAACTCTCACTTTATATTCAATTACTACATTATGTCGATAAAGTCCAAGGTACATAGACGAAAGCCTTGACTATCTTATACGTACATAAACGAACGCTGTTATGTTGAAGAAACATTTGATAAGTAATAAGTTCATAATATTAAGTGCTTTCTTCATTATATTCGGTGGTTTGTTCATTATATGAGGTGATTTTTCATTACGCAAGGTTGTATGTTCATTATTATATAAATTATATTGAGTGTTTGTTTTTTTCCATTATACTCGATTGGTTTGATCTTTATAATGAGCGCTTAATTCATTTAATTAAGTGGTTTGATCATTTATGACGTGCATTCATCATATACTTGTTTTGATCATTATTTTAAGTGCATTCTTCATTATACTGGGTGGTTTGATCATTATATAAAGTGCATTCTTCATTATATTAGGCGCTTTGTTCATTATATTGAATGATTTTAAAACTGGGTGGTTTGATCTTTATTTTAAGTGCATGATTCATTATACTCGGTGATTTTATCATTAAATAGAGTGCAGTCTTCATTATAATTTTGCGCTTTGTTCATTATATTCTTTGTTTGGACCTCTCTGTGGTGAGGAGGAAAAACATGTTCCAACTATTTGCGCCTGCATGTTAGCCATTTGGACAACACTAAAACAGCCCGTTTGCTGTGGACAGCGTCCCGTAACCGGGAAAGGAGGATCCTGGTGGTTGAGGGAGACCCAGAGATCTCCAGTCAACACACTGCTTAGGCCTCTGATACAGGTTAGACGGATGTCCAAGTGGGCCCGACTTGGTCAATCGGCTGGTCATGCCAAACCGTAGAAAAGTTGCACACTTGCACAAGCTAGTATATTTATGTAAGTACACGTACTCTTGGATGTGCACACTATCATAAAGTCAATATAAAACATTTGTATTCTACATTGAGATTTACGTGTGTCTACTGAATATGCAGTACTTTTATTTCAAGTTAATACGCTCAACATTTTTATTATTAATTTTCTTATTTATGAAGGCGGTGGCTCATGGGCCAAAAGTGCCGATTGTAATAATTTGAAATTGAATGCAAGTAAATATCTCAGGTATCCTTGCAGTGCGGAGGCTAGTTACTCGACTCCATTACACTTCCCCAATGTGGCTGGGGAACCTGAGTATGAATCATTATTAACTCAACCATGAATCCTTTAACTACTTCTAAAAAAACGTAAGTCTGACGAACCACAAAATAACATTATTAGTGAAAAAACAAGTCGATGATCATTCCCATGCTTCATTGTAGTAGAGGGTAAAGAAAAGTTATCTCAATTAAACCTTTTTGTCATTGAAAGGACTATATCATCACTGATTGGAACATCAAAATCAGTAATGAAGCTTCGCAATGGCGAACTCCTGATCGAGGTGAATAGAAAACAGCAGGCTGAGAATTTGCTTCAAATAAATGATTTTTTGGGAAATCAGCATTTTGTACCACTCACAAAACTTTAAATTCGTGCAAAGAAGTAATTCGCTTCCCTGACCTTCCAGGCATGTGAGAGGCAGACATTGTAAAAGAGTTAAGTTCTCAATGTGTATCGAATGCGAAACGCATCAATAGAGACGGTAAACGTGTACCTACACACACTTACATTTTAACTTTTGACATCCCCATTCTTCCATCTTCACTTCGGGTAGGGTTTCTCAACGTCCGCGTTGAGATGTTTATTCCAAACCCGATGCAATGCTACAAATGCTTTGAAAACAGGCATCATGAATCTAATTGTACTAGAGAGCATGTATGTTGTAAGTGAAGTATTTCTCATGATAGTCCGCTTGAAAACTGTTCTCTAGCAGTCAAATGTTCAAACTGTGGAGGTAATTCTTTTGCAACCTCCCGTTCATGCTCTGTCTGGAAGACGGAAAAGAAGTTCTCCGGGTTTAATATACATAAAGTTTATCCTTCCCTGATGCACACAAGCTTATTGAAAATAAGATTACCAAGAATAATTCATATTCAGCTGCTGTATGTACGCCAGTTAAGATGGTTGATTTTGCAGTACAGGTCAATTTATGTAAGTGCACTCCTCTGGAAATCATTCCAGCAGAAAAGTCGTCTCCGATCCTTTCACGTAATACGTCTAAAGCAAGTACAAATTCACAGATATCAACATCAACACGTACCTCATAAGTATCTCAGAGGCGGGTCTCACAGGCTTCTCCGTCTCTTGAGCGGGTGGTTCAGAGGCAATCACTCAAAAAGGAGATTGTTTTGACCGACAGGGTCAAGCAGGCAGAGAGGGACCCTGTCCCGTCCTCCAATCGATTCGACGCCCTTATGGGTGACGTCGGATCGATGGAGGTTGAGGATATTGGTAACAGCTTTCTTCCACGAGCTTTGGCTCGAAGTCCTGTTAAGTTTCCCAAGTATTTTTTTTTACTTTTCGCTGAACCATGAGTCATACCATATTTCAATGGAATTGTCGTGGTCTTAAATCTAATAACAACGAAAGTTGTCTGCCTTCAATAAACATTCCTGTCTACAAATGATAAAATATCAGTAAAGGACTATGCTCTTCACAGTAAAATCTGTACATACACCATGAAAGCATCGGGAGGCTAAACAATTGCAGTTGCAAATTGTGTGCCTCAACCAAAAGTTTAGTTACAAACTAATTTACAAGCTGTAGCTGTTGAAGAAACTTTGCACAAGCCTATTACTGTGTGCTCCTTATATCCTCCAAACTTATCTATTTCTGTTGAAGACTTAGAAATTTTAACTGAACATCTCACAGAACCAATCTTTCTACTAGGCGATTTTAATGCCCATAATCCAATATGGGGAAGTACATCTACGAATAATAAAGGCAGCATTTCAGAAAAATTAATTGATAATTAATTGAGAATTAAAGCTAACGTACGGGACAACAATTATATTCTTGATTGGTTGATTTGTGGTGGTTCACATTCACACAAAGTTTTGTTATAACACTAAGACAATGGCACCTAAATATCTTAAACTGTTTCAAGCTATATTTATCCAATTTGTATCGTTCTGTAACTGTTGAAATGAATGATATTTTTAAAACATATAAAACTAATGAAAATAGCGTATACAATGTTTATGTTTTTCTGAAAATATCTGGCATACTCTTCGGTCTTTATCATTTATTCTGAAACATAATACCTTATAGAATGCAAACGTATTGGATTTCACCACAGTTTGACCATTACTACCTTTAAATAAGTGAAATATACAGCACAGGTTCGATTTTCAAAAGCACATTTAATAATGCTAGATGTGACCTTTCACCAGCCTATATCTAAAAAAGTATACTAGCCCAGCTAGAGATTTTTATACTGCGTACAGAACATGTCTACAAAGCCTATAATTGATTTAAAACTCATCCATGTATTTGATGACATGAAAAAAATGAAAACGAAATGCCCATATGTCCACATTAATTGGGATTGAGTCTGTAGAGTATTATTTTATATGTTTTATATGACTGACTTAACAGATGTCGATTTGTAAATCAACCTCACTAATTTGGTTAAAAACTATGACGTAGATGCCAATCAATCGTTTGTCTTAAATGAGGAATCGGTTAGAAACAAGTTTAGGTTTATATTATTAGTTACAGTTGTAGATCACGTGACTATAGGCCCTTAAATATGACATAAATGAACTTTATCGGCATTGCACACTTGACTATTTCATGTATATTACTTACGTTTTTCGGTGGAACGATGTTGCTCAGCTAAAACTTCTTTTACAAAATCTTCTGTGTCTTCAAATGGTTTCAGTTCATCATTTGCTTTATCGAGTTCTTGAATTGCAGAAACATCATGAATAAGTTTATTCAAGTAATCTTTGTCATTGCTAGTCAGTCCGGTCGATAATTCATGCAATAAGAATGTCAGATCACTCCATTCTTTAAGAAACTTTGTCTCGGGTAATGATCTAATGCCCTGATGTGCCAAATCATTTCTTTGTTCTCTCAATTTGGTTATAGCCTTTATTTCAGAAGCTGTCAATCTCTTATCAAATAAATTCAAGAGAACATGTGCATGTGCAGATATGTCCCAAACGTCTACATTCTTCGGTTGTCCGAAGTCAGGGCTCAGTAGTTCCCAGAGTTTCGGGTTAATTAATCTTTTCTTGAATGCATTAAAGATTTGATCTCTATGCGTTTTCAGGCAGATATCAATTGTAGTATTATCATTGTCTAATATCTTTAGAGTTTGTTTCTTGCAAAGGTAAGTCCCTCCTTTCAATAATAGTAGCAAGAGCTTCACGTACCTTGTATCATCGCTTAGCAGTAAAGACATTGCGATACAATGGACGTTTTTATGTTTAAATGTATAAATCTTTGTATATATTTAATGAAACATTGAATATCAATTGTCAATAATATTGTCATATAATATCTTTTCACAAAAGGAAGTTAAATCAACACGCAAAACCAATTAAAACATATTCCTAAAATACATGTACTCTTACACTTGAAAGCCATAAGCATTAACGATTAAAATGTGTACCATATTCTTCTTCTTCTTACTTCACCGCACATCATCTCCTATCAGGAAACTGTCGTACGCCCACATTGATATTTAAAGTCATGTTGAAATTTCTGTTGAGTAGTGTCTTATTTTTTCTCTGTACAATCTGAATGAACCAAGTCTATTAAATCATGAAAATATATTTTCAATACATGATATAATCCTTCAAGTACAGCTTTAAGAACGGACACTTCATTCGAATGTGAAATCCCGACGACTCTCAATTGACCTTCGTATATCCAACTAAAAGTTTCATAAAACGGAGAAAAGTTTTCACTCAAACTGTCATCGAACTCCTAATATAAATAATATAGAAATATAAACAAATATATACCCTTAACATGCTGTATTGTATCTGATAACATCCATTATTTAAGACATTTATATTATTATTAAACTTTAACATTTAAACATAACATAAACAAAATGGCGACGCTTGTATTAAACATTAACTGCACAAATGTTTTCACCGAGTATATCATCTTACATTTTAAAAGGGGTCATTTCAAAGTAATTTTACCCACAGGTAAGCTTTAATTTGCCAGGCAGTTTAATTTGTCAAATAAGATATTGAGACAAAATTAATTCTATATACTTGCTTATATCCCGATTCGTAATAATGTCATGGTAAATAAAACAATTTTTTAATCATCGTAGATCTATCATATGCTTCTTTTACTCAGTGTAATGAATAATATAAAAACCATCATATGATCCACACATTTCAATTGTTAGTTTGTTGAAATGGTCCCTCGATGTCATAAATAAGAACAGATAAAAATAGAACAATATTGTATTCCAAATATTCTTTTTCTAACTCCCCGCAGCTGTTGTATCCCTTTATCAAACCAATTATCACTGCCACCACAAGTAAATTCGTCCCTTAGGGAGCTGAAAAACTTTTTCATCTTTTCTTTTGCATTTCAATATTTTCCATTTTAGTTTTCTTTTGGTAAAATATAATGTTCAAAGTACATAAAGGGAAAAAATAAACTGTATAAAATATTGTCGGGAAAAAACAAGATTAATTTTACCCTGACACCGGTTACCTAAAGTGCGTAAAATTGTATGAATAGCAAAATGTTGCGCAAAGTAAGTATCAAATGGATTTTTTAATTTATTTTAGTCAATTAAAATAAATGCTATATTATTCAGTATCATTATACATGTATACATGTCATTTTATCTTAAATACTTAAAACTTCTCACTCAAAAACATAATTTAAGAAGCGCAATGTGGACCAATGACCATATTGGGTGGACAACGCAGCTCATTCCCGATCTTGCACACTTTCCGTTGTAATTTATTCATGAATTAAACACTTTTAATACATAATGATATAATTCTATTTAATTAATTTATTTATTGGAGTTAACGCCGTGTCAACACAATTTAGGTCATATTATGACGTCCAGCGCACCTAACCTAGCTTTCCTGGACCATTGTCTATAACCAGTACTCACCTACTCTTCCACAAGGCCGGAAACCCTTCCGGGTGGGATTCGAACCCGCACCCACTCGGGCACGAGTAACCAAATCCCAGCACGCTACCAACTGCGCTATCGACCCGGGTACACCTATTTAATTTATCTTATTTCTTTGGCAATGCTTGCAAATTACCCACAAATGTTCAGGGCGGGTTATCGAGTGGTTTTGTTTACGATAACATTGGATCAACTTTAATGGCGGCTATCACACTTTTCAAGGTATTTGCCACTTTTTTGTCTTTATTTGAGTTTTTCCTTATTTATTCATGCAGCCTATTCCGGTACATAAACTACAAAAATCGACTGAACCGTGCATGAAAGGATGTAGAAAATGTTTTTGCATTTTCTTGAAGCTAAGACACTGTAGTTTCCAAAACTGGATGAAGCCAATTCGGCACTCTTAGGCAACTCCAAAAATTCAAGATGGTGGACAAAATGGCGGATGATAACTGATGAATCTATAATCAATCCATCTTTATCACAGTCTGATCATTTAAAGAGCTAAAATTAATCTAACATTATCTGCAATATTATTTCATGCAATTTCGGTATCCTTCGTTTATTCTCCAGTCCAAAATGGCGGACAAATGGGCGTATAAAGGCCACATTTGTCATGTATGTCAACCACAATCGTACACAGAGACATATCAAAAAAGAAATAATGCATTTTTGTAGTTATATCTTAGTTTATATAACTGGTTGATGCCACACTGGCATCATTGGGCAATTCCCAAAATCCAAGATGGCGGCTATAATGGCGTAAATAACTATGTCGGGTATATATCAACCTCAACTAGTTAAGTCATAGAGTGGGGTATACCAAATAATTTCAATGCATTTTATTTTGTCGTTAATCCACTTTTATTAATGGAACCGATTGATGCCATACTGGTATTCTTGGATAACTTCAAGAATTCAAGATGGTGGTCAAAAGAATGATAAGAGCTGGAAAATTAAGTCACATAAATAGACATGACTCCACACTAATGAGTACACAGCGACATGTTTAGGGTTTTATATTTCTTGGTCTTGCGAATATTATATAATTTATACTAGCTTGTCAGTTGACTCTAGAAGCAAATTTGTTTCTCAGATGGCAATTTAGAGACACTATTCCGATAATATTAAATTTATTGAACAACATAAGTTGTGAAACGAAATTTTAACATACTTAGTATAACGACCACTTTTCCATATATGTTTGCCACTTCAAGATTAATCAATATGTACTAAAAGGAGGTTATACACAAAGAAAAAGACAAATAATATTGAAAGTATTGTGTGCATGTTCAAATATCTTATAAGGTATTCTAAGCGTATTTTAATGCCAAAGCAATTGAAAGAAATTCTGTTGACATTGTAACACATTTTGATAGTAATTAGGGGAAATTGCAATAGGATTTCAAGTTCGATCAAATATCACAACTGGATCATGAGTGTTATTCATTTCATTGTAAATTCTCTATCCATTGATCAAAAAGAAGAAATATCAAACTCACATTTCCATCAAAGTATGTAGTATAATTTGTTTTGTTATTTACAAGGATAGAGAGAAATTGGATGTCAATTCTATAAGCGTATACACTGCTATTTGAACCCAGTGTCTTGCTCATGGTTTAGCACATAGTGTTACCCTGTGCAAGATGGTGGTTTAAATGGATACATCAATTACAAAAATATGGCGAGGAAGAAAATTTATAAATGTCTTGTTTCACTTGCAATGCTCTAGTGCCTGCATTCTAGCATTATTGTCGACATTATTCATTTAAAAGTACGAGTAAACATGATCTATACAATTACTCGCAATGTGTATTGCGGTTTTATAAAACTTATACAAAACAAATTTGCATACTCGCCAGACGTAGTATGGGACTATGCGATCGTTCTTATATAATTTCAATTGAATGAAAAGCAACACGGATGTAAAATTTCGACAATAAACGATAAGATAACAAACTTAGTCATTGTCAGGAGGGTGTATGCAAATTTTGAAGTAAATATGTTAGTTTTGAATAGCCTTACAAATAAAGACCACGTGATAATGAAGATTATTCAATTGAAACACAGATGTATTATATCTTTTTTAAAATGATTTTATACAAAATTTTGAAGCAATATCATATTAACACACGGTTTTTACAAATAATAACTCTTGGCTTGGTTATAACGATCAAATTTCTTTTAAGTAGTAAAATTATTTTGAAAGCAAAAAAAATTTGAATTGTTATCTGACTAGAGCGACACAGGTAAATGCTATTAGCTATAAGAAATTAGATTTTGAATGAAACATATGTGACAGCAACTCATCATTTTGTCCTTGTTTATTTACATTACGGCGTCCAGCGCACATAGCCTAGCTTTCCTGGACCCTTGTCTATAACCAGTACTCAACTACCCTTCAACAAGGTTGGCAACTTCTCCATATACCTTATTAATGGAGGAAAATTGACATAATTGTCAAATTTTCAAGGAAAGTTATAACCTCACCGGGTGGGATTCGAACCCTTATTCCTTCGAGACACTAGATTCGAAATACCGGTGCTCTACCAACTGTGCTACAGACTCGGGTGTCACAACAATTACTAATGAAATAAACAAGCACATGCTCTTCGCCGATATCTCTTGCCTGACAAATATTTAAATGACATCACTCGGCGCATAAAACAAACACATTTCTCTTTTCCCAAAAATTCCATAGCTTCGCTCGTAGCGTTGAATTTTTCGCAAAATTTTAATCGAACGATAAACAAGGTATTTTTTTCAAAACTAATTTGTGCACATGACTCACAATTCGTGATTTAGCAAATAGTGTTACCCTGTGCAAGATGGTGGCTTTAAGGGATTTATCAATAACAAAAATATGGCACTTAAGTCTAAATATCTTGAAAGAACACATAACATATCTGATGCATCAGTGTCAAAAGTTTAAACAGGCCTGGTAATTAAACACATTTGGAGAATATTCACTACCAACTGCAAAGACTCCCCCAAAGAAGAATGGTACCCAAATATATTCTAATATACGTAAAAATACATAAAATCATACTTTTACAAAATAAAACGTCAATGGTTAAATTTATTGAATTATTCAATTGTCAAAATGTTATAACGTTAATCAAAGTCTAAATTTTTGTCAAGGAAGCTTAAAAATGAAAATTGAGCTAGATATTGTGTAATTTCATCGTTTCGTTTTCCTAATATTAATATTTTGATTATGTGTGATACTACCTTATAAGTTATATAGACTTGAAAATGTGTTCATCTTCTTGATATATTTACGAATATGTACTTAGTACTTTTCTTAATAATTTCTGTTCTGTTCTGCTCTGTATTACGATGCATAATCTGCTTTTACAGTACCCATCAAAAGCACTGGCACAAGAGTCCTTAAACTTGTTGAATACGCACACATATACTTTAATAATAATACATTTGTATTTATCCACGAGATCAAATAAAATCGGTTCCGTACACATTATCGTATACAAGTTATAACTTTATTTTCTTTACATAATGGACGTACATGGGGTCCAAAGTTTCTTAACAAATTGCTAAATATATACGTTTTTGAAAATATTTCAGGACTATGTAATTTACAAATGTCCTTCATGGCTTTAAAATAGGTGTGGTTGCAATTATTGAAATTTACAAATAACTTTCATAAATTTCAGTTTTCATTTTAATCCTAATGAAATAAATAAGTAAGTTCAGTAGAATAGTGTATAAAATGTGGTTTATAAATATTCATCTTTTATGAAAAAAGCGAGTTTAAACATGTAAACTTTCGTGCAAGTTTACATGAAGTACAGTGAAAACAGTTAAAATAAAATCTTCCAATCAGATTGTTTACACCCCCGTACAGATGCGCTAAGAGTTAAAAATACAAATTGATTTATACATTGTCTGAAATCAGTATACATGTAATAAAATATCTCTGTAAACTAAAATTCATAATTTCCAACATGTCCAAAGTACAACTTTACACAAAAGAAGTAGAACAAACAATAAGTATGGTGTCCAATAATGGACACAAGTAATGTAAGGTGCACACTAAAATTAGGTATAATTCACTAAATGTAAAACTGTGTTTTAGACCACAGATTTTTTCAGAAAATGTGTCTGTAACTGAACATTGTATTTTATTATTTTTACGATGTCATAATTTTAAATTATATTACTAATCACTTTGTATGGATAATTACCATTTACTATTTTCATATAAAAGTAAGATAATAACTTACTTTCATTAAACATTTTTATTAACAACTTTACATCAGAATTTTGTTTTATAACTTATAGATCTAATCCAATGGCATGCCATATGATTAACGTGATGTAATCAAGGAAAGGTAATAAATTGTGTTACCAATTTTCATGGTTTACAAATATATTGATGTTAGACCATAGGGGAGTTTAATCTTTCCTCACAGTACATGTAAATGAAATCACTCGTTTTAACTTGTCACTGTAGGGCGTTCCGTAACGTTCGCTCACAGTAATTATTGAACGGCCTGTTAGCAGAAAACGTTTAAGGCCAACAGCTAACGATTTTAGTATATAGTATGCGAGTGTGAAACAACCTGAAACAAAATAGTTCCATTATATTTTGCAAATAAGTAAATGCCATTGCGAATAGACTACATCCGGAATTCAAATATTTGGGTTTTCCCCTCTGGTACAAACAAACTTTCACCGTTACAATGAAAACACGTGTGAAAAGAACAACAGGAATTAATCCTTAGTTCGTGCTGTTTAGCAATAATGTGTAGAAAACTTCGTTTGTATCGCCTATGCCATCGTCGGAAACCCACGGTACTCATACATTATCGTTGACGTAAAACCCTGGGTTACCGAGGATGATAGTCAGAAAAAATGAATATTTGATCAATAATAAATATGCATATCGTTATTGATAATGTACTATTTACATGATGAAGTCATTCAGTTACTCAATGAACCATCCAAAATGAAACGTTTAGATTATGAAATATATTAATTCTATATCACTTTGAGCATAAATGAAGCAATTTTGCCTTCAAATAAATGACTACAAATGTATACAAACATATACATATATAAACTTAAACTTAAACTTTTTCATTTGATTAAAGACCTACATATATTTCTATATTATATGTTCAATGGCCTTGTAAAAAAAGATAAAATATAAAAAATAAATCAGTGAAAAACCACCAGCATAAATACATGATGTATTTACAAAAACACAAAACAAAATAAAATCATCACACATGAAATAAGAATCGATATTCCATTGTTTTGAAACAATGAAAATAACTTTCTTATTTTTTACTGTTTGGATGCGCCGTTCTGATGGCATGTCATATTTAAACTTAAAACAACCCATTTGAAGCATATGATAAACAGAAAATTTGTTTATTTCAGTGTGAGTTATTTATTTCCCTCGTGAGCTAATGATATTATATTTTCACTCGTGGCTATGTCACTTGTGGAAAAAATGCATCCCTAGCTCACTCGTGAAAAAAAAACTCTTTCACTGAAATAAACAAATATCCTCTATATATTTAATCAATATTTTGTTAATGTTCACCACATTCTCCACCCATGGTGAATATGTCATCTGATCGAAACAAACCGCTGGCATGGAGTCCTTACACAAAAATCAAGCATTGTGGTGATATGTCATGAGTAACTATAACATATAAAATTTGAAAGAGACATAATACAGAACTGAAATTTGTCAAGTTTTCAGTTCGTGTCTGGTGCTACTTACAATGTTAGTTACAGATTATTTCAGAATAGCATTGCGTTAGTAAAAGTATGTTTGTACGGCAGGTGGAAACACTAATATATGAATTTCGGATATATTCTAATGAGTAACGATCAAGTGCAATCTGAATATGAAGAATCAACAAAAAATCAAAGTGACAAAAGAACTGTAATTGTTCGACATAAAAAACATGTTGTGCTTTGTTCACTTAATGTGCTAAAAATGTGAGAAAAAATGTGGAATAAAATTTCGTTTCTTGATACATAGACTGCAGAGCTTTCGTTGTATGAAATGTACATGTATCTCCAAAATGGTGCCATTTGTACTTTACTATACATGAAAAGCAAATTTTCTCTTGATTATCAAAAAAGATATCCAAGTTCAGGCATAACTAATTGAGAAATTGATTAAAACGCTGACTCATGTAATTGCACGGGTATATTCACTAAGGAAAGACAAATTGAATGTGCATACAAATTAATTGTATATGTTACTAAAATGTTATAGAACCCCCTGTTTACATTCAATAGTGTCACCCACGGCGTAAAATCTACAACTTGTGTTAATATTTATTTCATTAATTTATTATTTTATTGAGTAATTATCAAGTAATGATTTTTTTTAATTTGCAACATAATTTTTACTTCAATTAATTACCATATCAGAGCTTTGAGAAAACATACTACGCGGAACTATTTGACCAATAATCCTTATTATCTGTTTTATTTCCCATCCAATAATCTATATTAGAGTTCAACATCATGCTCAAAAGCTAACTAGTCTGTACGATACTACGCTAAGCATCATGAGTAAAAATGTTTAAATACCCGAAACCACGCGACAATTTTTACAAGTACTAAATAAATTCAGTATGTTTTTGTGACTTCGCAATAAAATATTACTATCTAAAATAAAATATGCACGTTAAATGAAATTTTTATTCTGGTCATTTAACATCCATAAGAACGTGTTTTCATCTCAGGTCTTTAAAAACGAAATTAGGATACGGCTAATTATATATACCTATTGAAGTTTAAAAGGACCTTGTATCTATGGATTGGTATTCCTCTAGTTATTAGCTAGCATTTCTTACAATTTAATCAAGATAATTTAAACAAAAACATACAACGATTTATGTTCATGCATACACCGCACTACTTCCTGTGCGTAGCCGATTTGTGCGATGAGTAAAGCGTCTTAGCCAAGATATGTTTTATTGTTTACGTAAAGGATGAGAGATCAATGCACCATGTCTTTTCAAATTGGGGTTCACCACAGGGAATCTTCACTGTTGTATATATTTCGGTGATTGATTTTACAATATTCGTTTATTAAACTTTTCTCTGTAATACATATGCTTGAAAAGTTGAGTTCCTTCATGTACCTCAAAAAGTAGTTTTTGTAGTTAAGCTATACTGATTTCTCAAAAGTGGTATATAATTGTCCGACAAAGTCGAACAATTAATGATAAAATCTTTGGTAAAAATATAAATTGATACAATTTAACACACTGTATAGTTAGATCGTACAGGAAATTTCATTTGGCAATATAATCTGGGTACATATATAATGTGTTAGCTGTGGAATCCCCGCATCAGTGTTAATTTGTATTTCTCAGTAGGTAGTACTGTTTGTCGGTAGTAGTTGATGAGATCATCCAATGATAAAAATTGTTGACCTTCACTTAGATAAACACATCCCACCTGAAAAATGATGATTTTAAAAATATTGGCTAATTTTTATTTGAAAAACAATGATATACCTTCCCATGCCGGAATTTTGTTAATCGTCCGCGAACGCGTAGGTTTTAGATTCCTCAATCCTTCCCAAAACAAAATTTGGTGAGTTTTTTTTAAAAAAAATCTGTTGTTCCGGGATTCGATAATCGATTTTTCTGAGAAAGTCCTGAAAGTTCCTGGTTTCTGTGTATTTGATAAATGAAAATTTACTTGTGTATGTTGTATATACTTTTTTAATAGAATTACTTTAATCTCATATTAATGCCATCAACATTCATTTACAGCCAAGTACTTATTTGTATGAATACTAGCTAGAAAGGACATGTGTTTTCGTTTTCGGTTTGTGTGTTTTTGTGAAGAGGTTCCTACCTGTAGGGTTGTCAAACTTGAGTTGCCGCTTAACAAAATTTCAATGTGGCATGGACTAATTTTATGTTAACAACTATCATAAAAACAAATCCATGTCAAAATACTTTTAAATAAAAGGACTATACTTCTCATCCTTTGACTCATAGACATGAATGCAAAATGTCACCTTTAAATTATTATTATATGTTTGATCAATCTATTTGGGTTAAACGTCGTAGCAACACACTATATGTCATAACGGTGGTCAGTCAACCTACTCACTGTTCATGGAAAGGCTTAATCTCTGGATACCAACTACGAAGCGCATACTTTCGGCAGTGACTGACAACTGACCTACATGGCTGTAGAAATAATTTTACGACAAAGCTCCATGAAAATATGCCCTGCCCAGGAATCGAAACCATGGCCCCTCGCTCAGTATACTGATGTGCTACCAACTGCGCTAGCCGGGCGGCTTTATATCTTTATTAAACTACAATGTTACAATGGGTCTAAAATATGAAAGTTTCAGCATAAACCTATGTTAAATGGATAGAACTGTCTTACCTGTTCATAAATTCTGAATACAGATATCTTACCATCTGCTTTAGTTATAGCCAGTTCCTGAAATGATTATATAAAATGTGTCAACCAAACAGCAGGAAAAAATACTCATCGAAAAGTCCACAGGTCATAAAGATCTAGAGATATAGATATTAAGATTTAGGCCTGTCCAATGACGATTGGCCTTCCATTCGGAACACTTCGACCTTTCATGAATGAATAATTCAATTATTCATAGCGAATGGCCGAGGAGTTCAGAATGTTTATCTTCGTGATATGACTGTTTACATTACATGTACGTAGAAAAGTGGCGGAATGCTTCACAAATAACATGACAGCTGCTTTATTTCATAACACTAAAACAAAACACGTGTGTGTTCTTTTACTCGGTTAAAACATCTTCTTGGTTCATGGTGAAAGAGTATTATTATATAGTAAAATAATATCATTGGACAGTCTGGGGAAATGGATGATATTAGATTTTAACGTTTACTGGGAACTATATCAACCATACCTGTTTGGTGTATCTCCCTGGGCGAACACAAAATGTCCCTTCTGGCATTTGGCTTAGCCTGAAATTATGTTAAATTATGATTATGTTATTTGGTATATTATGGTTGAATTTAATGTAAATATGTCTAATCAACATTCCACATATTAATTACGTTGAATTCCTGCGTTTTGAACCTATATAAATAGGTGGAAACAGACGTTTTGCAAGTCTAAGAGACTATAATAACTAAATATGGTTTTGATATAAATGTCATGTCAAATAGTCTTTGGTATTTAAAACATAATACCAATACCTCATTTCTGGAAGTTTTACAATAATATGATTCAAGACTCTTACTTAGTTTTGTTGTTCTGATCGTAGCACATGTATTCCTCTGGCTTAAATCTCTGAAAATAGTAAAATATCTGGTTGTTTTTTTCTAAATAGTTTTTCAATAAAACATAGCCTATTCTGAAGAAAATATTAATTAAGTTCAAAAGACCGTGCATAATTAGTAAAATCAAAACTGGTTTTGAGGAATATAGCGTGCCTCCTGTAACATTTCCCAAAACAAAATCACACATTTTATATGTTTCTGCATTTACAACCGTGTCTGGTCAGGAATCACTTAATAACTTCAATAACGATGATTACTTTTGTGATGTACTTTCTGAATTCCATGCCAGCAAATTGATTTGAACTCAGAAGATACCATACGGCGTTAACCCCCCCCCCCCCAAAAAAAAACAACAAAACACTACGTTATGTACCGTGGGCCATTTGGTTAGAAAAATCTCGTAGATAATCTCATAATTAATGAGGCAGATTTATTGGTTCCGCAAGGAAACTACTGGGAAAAATAGTCAATGAAATAACGTTTTATATCTAAGGTTTGGTTTAACACTCAAAATTTAATTTTTTCAAAAGCGAGTGATGTATGACGTTGATGTATGACGTCATTTTTATTGAAATGTATTTAATTGTAATATGCGATTTAATTAGAAGAAGATTAGTCTCCCCTGCCACATGCATATTCATGAAAACGAGATTTTGCCAGTCAAATTGCCCACGGTAGGTATGCAGTGTAACGGAAAAAAGAACTGTAATTGCCGACGATGAGACGGCACTTTCATATCTGTTGAAATGTATGGATTACGCAAAGATGAAATGATAAATAAAAATGTCAAACTGAACCTTTACGGAGTTTCTCATCGGATAGAAATTATATTCATTCTACATGAGTAGAACTAAGTTTCACGTTAAGTAAAGGTCTGAAAGCATTTCATTTAATTTCAAAATTATTGTTTATATTCAAAATAATAAAACTCTGTGTTCCATAATCTTTAAAAACATGAATACAGTTTTTACAGTGTTTACACCTTTACAGCATTGTCTTTCATATGAACCTCTTATGCATTTACATGTGGTATTATTAACTTGATTTCAGTAACAATGACACGACACATGTCATACAAATACTGAATATCACAGTATGTAAAATGCCATATGTCATGCACATCAATACCGGGTATGACTCAAAAAAGGAGATCATTCTCCCATTTCCTAATGTAATTACTGCTGTTAAAAATATATCAAAACATAAAATATATATTTGGCAACAATGAGTTACAACTTACCTTAGAGTCATCAGCAATGGTTACATTTTCATAAATTTCATCACTATCTCCACTTGAGCTACTGGTCTCAGATCTACTTGGCGAGTTTGAGGTTGATCTTAAAACTAATTCTTCTGTTTCATGAGAATCAACTATTTCCATGTCAGATTCAGTAGATTGATTACATTTCTTAACTGCTGTAGAAAATGATGATAAAATTAGTTTTGAAAAAAATACAAGTCATCATCTATAATACATGTCGCAATTGTAAACGTTCTTTATAGAATTATAATTGACATTATGATAATATGATTACATCATATTGTTGTATATATATTGTTACCTCACATTCAAAAGCTAAAAAACCGAAACAATATGCCTCGGTAATTGAAAAGATATTAATAAAACTATATACTACAAACTCTGCTCAAACACAATTGACTACGTAGAGAATGACAAAAATATGCTACATGTATAAATGTTTGTGAAGTAACGTACTCAGAGTCTGTCTCACTTTAGACCATTGGCCACTCGACAATGTACAAATAGAAGCTTAGTACTTAGAAGCTTTTATAGAGACTTGACCTCACTAAAGAGAATCAGTAGAATGTCTAACCGCCATAAATCATACAATATTTTTTTGATTGGTCGTTTTGAAAACATATAAGGTTATATATACGACGGCCAGCTTTTACTACTATAGGTTTCCTGGACACTTTTCTATCACCAGTACTAACTTACCTTACAACGAGGCAGACAACTGATGTATAGGGTATGACCTACCGCGGCCGGACTCGAACCCACGATCTCCGGATTCGAAGTCAGACATGCTTACCACTACGCGACGGCCGCGGCCAATAGAATGTCTAACCGCCTTAAAATGACAGCAACAATGTTGAAAACCGGCATATTACATTACCTTAGAAATATAAGTTATATATTAAATATACTATCATCATTATAAACATGATTCATGTTCACCGTTTCGCCTTGATAAATGACTCAGTTCCATAAATAACATTGGCACTTCGCCTTTTGGAAGTTTTTAAAATAAATTTGAACATGTGTGTGATGATAAAACATTAATCAAATCTTAAATAAACTCTGATGAGTTTAACTTGACATTAAGTACATAAATACGCATTCGTTTTTCAGTGAATGTCATCTTGTAAAATAGTGGCATATGCCATTTGTTAGATTTATGTTTTGTACTTACTTTTTTCTCCAGCCGTTTTCATTCCTTTGTTCCTTCTTAGCGTCTAAAAAGATTACAATACAAACTATATAATAAAAATTCAAAATGTAATATCAAATTCTTCAAGCGTTGTTATTACATTTACATGAAAGTTTAATGGAAACCATAAGCCCGCATTAAAAATACACTTTTGACAAGTTGCTGCAAGTTCGTATCGATCCCCGCAAGACATCTGCAACAGATCAATAGACTTAATTAAGAGTATCCATGAGTGAACATTCAATATTACTCGTTTAACGCTTATGTTAATGAACGGGACAGTCTAAACAAACAAACTTTCCTTGAAACTTTCATATGTAATGGCTAACCCTTTCCCATTGATCCGACAATTTCTCCATTTGCGTAGGAAAATTAAATAACGAATTTTCATGGGAGGGTATATATAACATGCTGCAGGCATGAATAGAGTCCGGGATCTCTAAATTCAGAATTAGGCACTAATCACTGTGCGAAGTCCATGGCCATGGTCATCTATCGGGAAAAAGAATTCTTGTGCATTGCGTAATTGAAAGATTAGGAGGAATATTGAAACATCTTTGTGAACATACATTTACGTCAGCACCGAATACATTTTTGATAATGTCATCATTTTCATAATTATCTTGATCACCATCATCAGAACGAGAGTCATTTCTTGCTCCAATACACTCTGATAAAGGCAGTTTTAATGTAACCATGCTTTGTTCGATGGCCTTAGAACCATACGTTGATTTTAGTCTGGTTTCATCGGTATTTTGTTGAACTTTCATAAATCCTGAATCTGGTTGTTTGATCGATAATGTTACTTTCTTCTTTCTCAGTGTCTGAAAAGAAGATTGCACAATATTTTATTTTGTAGAAACAACGTATTTAAAACAACGAAACATTTCCCAGATTCAATATATACGAGAAAGTTTTATAATATAACATTATAAAAATATATTTATGACAAGTTGTTGCAGGTTAGTATTGATCCTTGCAAGACAACCGTATGGAATCCATAGACTTTATTAAAAAGTATCCATGAGTCAAAAATTCAATATTACTCGCAGCAAAATGTTATTTGACTTTTATTTGTCATGTCGTTTATACAAGCATTTCATTATCACGTTTTATTTGGATTTTATGCCGTTTTTTAACTCTTACATTATGAACGGGACAGTCTAAACAAACAAACTTTCCTGGAAACTTTCATATGTAATGGCTAACCCTTTACCATTGATACGACAATTTCTCCATTTGCGTAGGAAAATTAAATAACAAATTTTCATGGGAGGTTATATATAACAAACTGCAGCCATGAATCGAGTCCGGGATCTCTATATTCAGAATTAGGCACTAATCACTGTGCGAAGTCCATGGCCATGGTCATCTATCGGCAAAAGAATTCTTGAGCATTGCTTAATTGAAAGATTAGGAGGAATATTGAAACCTCTTTGTGCAGTTTCATTGGTTCCGCAAGGAAACCACTGGGAAAAATAGCCAATGAAATTACGTTTTATATCATAGGTTTGGTTAACCATTCAAAATTCTTTTTTTTCTAAAGCGGGTGATGTATGACGTTGATGTATGATGTCATTGTTATTGAAGAGTATTTAATTGTAATATGCGATTTAATTGCCACATGCATATTCATGAAAACGAGATTTTGCCTGTCAAATTGCCCACGGTAGGTATGGATTGTAACGGAAAAAAGAACTGTGGTTGCCGATGTTGAGACGGCACTTTCATATCTATTGGTGTGTATGGATTACGCAAAGATGAAATGATGAACAAAATGTCAAACTGAACCTTTACGGAGTTTCTCATCGGATAGAAATTATATTCATTCTACATGAGTAGAACTAAGTTTCATGTTAAGTAAAGGCCTGAAAATACTTCATATAATTTCAAAATTATTGATTATATTCAAAATAAGAAAAGTTCTGTGTTCGATAATCTCTAAAAACATTAATACAGTTTTTACAGCCTTTCACCTTTACAGTATTGTCTTTCATATGAACCTTTTATGCATTTACATATGGTATTATAAATTTGATTTCAGTAACAATGACACGACATACGTCATAACAAATACTGAGTATCACAGTATGTAAAATGCCACATGTCATGCACATCAATACCGAGGATGACACAAGAAAGGAGATCATTCTCTCATTTCAGAATGTTATTACTGCTGTTAAAAATACATGTATATCAAAACATAAAATATAGATATTTGGCAACAATGAGTTTCAAATTACCTTAGAGTCGTCAGCAATTGTTACATTTTCTTGAATTTGATCATAATCTCCACTAGATCTACTGGTCTCAGAATTACTTGGCGAATTTGAGATTGATCTTAAAACTACTTCTTCTGTTTCATGAGAATCAACTATTTCCTTGTCAGATTCAGTGGATTGGTTACATTTCTTAACTGCTGTAGAAAATGATGATAAAAATAGTTTTGAAAAAAAAGTCATCATCTATAATACATGTCGTTATTGTGAAACGTTCTTTATAGAATTATAATTGACATCATGATAATATAATGATTACATCATATTGTTGTATATATATATTGTTACCTCACATTCAAAAGCTAAAAAAACGAAACAATATGCCTCGGTGATTGAAAATATATTTATAAAACTATATACTACAAACTCTGCTCTAACACAATTAACTACATAAAGAATGACAAAAATATGCTACATGTATAAATGTTTGTGAAGTAACGTACTCAGTGTCTGTCTCACTTTAGACCATTGGCCACTAGACAATGTACAAATAGAAGCTTAGTACTAAGAAGCTATTATAGAGACTTGACCTCACTAAAGAGAATCAGTAGAATGACTAACCGCCATAAATGACAGCACAAATGTTGAAAACCGGCACATAAAATCATACAATACTTTTTTAATTGGTCGTTTTCAAAACACATTCGACGGCCAGTTCTTACTACTATAGGTTTCCTGGACACTTTTCTATCACCAGTACTAACTTACCTTACAACGAGGCCGACAACTCATGTTTAGGGTATGACCTGCCACGACCGGACTCGAACCCACGATCTCCGGATTCGAAGTCAGACATGCTAACCACTACGCCACGGCCGCGGCCAATAGAATGTCTAACCGCCATAAAATGACAGCAAAAATGTTGAAAACCGGCATATTACATAATACATTACCCTAGAAATGTAAGTAAATATACTATCATCATTATAAACCTGATTCATGTTCACAGTTTCGCCTTGATAAATGACTCAGTTCCATAAAATACATAGGCACTTTGCCTGTTTGAAGTCTTTTAAAATAGATTTAAACATGTTTGTGATGATAAAACATTAATTGAATCTTAAATAAAACTTGGTTAGTTTAACTTGACATTACGTACATAATTACTCATTCGTTTTTTCATATTTATTTATTGGAGTTAACGCCGTATCAACACAATTTAGGTCATTTCACGGCGTCCAGCGCACCTAACCTAGCTTTCCTGGACCATTGTCTATAACCAGTACTCACCTACCCTTCCACAAGGCCGGAAACTTCTCCATATTATCTAACCAATGGAGGAAAATCGACATTATTGTCAAATTTTCATGGAAGGGTATAACCTCCCCGGGTGGGATTCGAACCCGCATCCCCTC
The DNA here is from genome assembly GCA_025267735.1 of Mactra quadrangularis. NCBI lineage: Eukaryota > Metazoa > Mollusca > Bivalvia > Venerida > Mactridae > Mactra > Mactra quadrangularis. The sequence continues at coordinate 5,666,289 of CM046298.1, forward strand.
AGGCACGAGTATCCAAATCCCGGCGCGCTACCAACTGCGCTATCGATCCGGGTTCATTCGTTTTTTTCAGTGAATGTTATCATGTTAAATAGTGACATATACCATTAGTAAAATATATGACTTGTACTTACTTTTTTCGCCAGTCGTTGTTATTCTGTTGCTTATTCTGTGGCTTATTACAATCGTCTAAAAAGATCACAATACAAACTATATAATGAAATTTCAAAATTAAATATCAAATTCTCCAAGCGTTGTTATAACTACAATTACATGAAAGTTTAATGGAAACCGTAAGCCCGTATTAAAAAACACTTTTGACAAGTTGCTGCAAGTTCGTATCGATCCCGGCCAGACATCTGCAACAGATCAGTAGACTTGATTAAGAGTATCCTTGAGAGAACATTCAATATTACTCGCAGCAAAATGTTATTTGACTTTTATTTGTCATGTCGTTTACACAAGCATTTCATTATCACGTTTTATTTGGATTTTATGCCGTTTTTTAACTCTGACATTATAAACGGGACAGTCTAAACAAACAAACTTTCCTGGAAACTTTCATATGTAATGGCTAACCCTTTACCATTGATACGACAATTTCTCCATTTGCGTAAGAAAATTAAATAACGAATTTTCATGGGAGGTTATATATAACATACTGCAGGCATGAATCGAGTCCGGGATCTCTATATTCAGAATTAGGCACTAATCACTGTGCGAAGTCCATGGCCATAGTCATCTATCGGGAAAAAAAATTCTTGTGCATTGCGTAATTGAAAGATTGAAACATCTTTGTGAACATACCTTTACTTTAGCACCGAATACTTCTTTGATAATGTCATCATTTTCATAATTATCTTGATCATCATCAACAGAACGAGAGTCACTTCTTGCTCCAATACACTTTGATACAGGCAGTTTTAATGTAACCATGCTTTGTTCGATGGCCTTAGAACCATACGTTGATTTTAGTCTGGTTTCATCGGTATTTTGTTGAACTTTCATAAATCCTGAATCTGGTTGTTTGTTCGATAATGTTACTTTCTTCTTTCTCAGTGTCTGAAAAGATGTGTCATTAATATTACAGAATAAATGATAACTAATTTTACAAATGATATAATAAAATACATTAATACATATAGTTTGTTTTGAAGAAACAATGTATTTAAAGTAACGAAAAATTTCCACGATTCAATATATACGAGAAAGTTTTGTAATATAACATTTATAAAAACATACTTTAGACAAGTTGTTGCGGGCTGCATTGATCCTTGCAAGACAACCGTACGGAATCCTTAGACTTCATTAAAAAGTATCCATGAGTCAAAACTTCAATTCTAGTCTCAACCAAATGGTTGGTGACTAATATCGGACACGTCGTTTATACAAGCGTCTCAAAAGAACGTTATAAATGCATTTCATCACTTTTAGTAGGTTTAATATGGGGCTGATTAATCTAGATACCACAGGCGTTTGTTCTGTAATCATAACTCGCCGTCAACTTCTCTGTTTGTGTGGGATCACATTACCTCCGAAACTCTCAATAAAGCAGCGATGGTCGCGAAAATTCTATTGTACAAACGAAAGTTATATGCATTGTACAATTGACCTGTTGAGAGGATATTGTAATATAAACTCAAACATACATTCACGTCTTCGTCGATAATTTGGACGTTTTCATAATCATCTTTGTAACCCTCAACAGAACAAAGGTCACTACTGGCCCCAGATGTCTCTGGTAAAGGATGTTTCAGTGTATCCATTCTTGGATCGATTGCCCCAGAACCAGTTGTGGCTTTTTGTCTGGTTTCATCGGGTTTTTGTTGAACTTTCATAAATCCATTCACGTCTTCGTTGATAATTACAACGTTTTCAAAATCATCTTTGTAATCATCAATATAACAAAGGTCATAAATGGCTTCAGATGTCTCTAGTAAATTGTGTTGATACGGCGTTGAATCTAGTAAAAAATGTAAAACATTTTTTAATTTTTAAAAAAAAAACCGGGTCGGTAGCGCGCCTGGATTTCAAATCTAGTGTCCTGAAGGATGTACGGGTTCGAATACCACCTGGGAAGGTTATAACCATCCATGAAAATTTGACAGTAAAGGAGAAGTTTCAAGTCTTGGGAAGGTGAGTACTGGTTATAGACAAGGGTTCAGAAAAGCTATGTAAGTTTCGTTGTTCGCCGTAAAATAACCTAAAATGAGTTAACACGGGTTTAATCCCGGTATAAATAAGTAAATTAAAAGAACAATATATTTTAGGATTTATTACAAATGATACATCAATATTGACTTCATCAAAATACTACTTTTAACTATTCATACCTTCAGTAGAAGTTATCTTCAGTTCATCAATGACCGAATACATGCCTGTTCGTTCAACCTGGCGACTGGATATCGAACCACCACTAGCATAAGCACTGTCACTGTAAAATGAAAGAAATAAACCTCACTAAAGGATTGCCAATTGCAGCTTCTAAGACTTACTAGTATCATGTTAAGTCTCGCTTTAAAGTGTACAAGACAAATGGGACAATGAACATTTCATATTAAACAAAGCTGATCCGCGCGAATAATTCAACATGAGGTTTCAAATCCTTTGTTGCTTGAATTGATTCCTAACAAATATATTTCTAAATTGACTTACGCGGAAAAATTCTTGCACATAATAATCATCTCCAGTATATGTTCGATCCAAGTCTGAAAGTAGGAACATAAATAACATTCAAAAATCAACCGTAATTTCTTGATACGAACATATGGGCGAAACCTTGCAGTGGTAAATTGGAAGAGTGTATTGCTTGGAACACGTTATTCCCATATTGTAGCATAAAATGTGATTTACATCTATGCATAGGTTGGTACCAAATTCCACATATTTTAAAACAACAGTATCACACTTTTGCAAAATAGTGCTATACCTTTGTTACTAAGGTTATACGATAATAACTATAAAATAAAAATGACATATGAGTCGTGCAAACGTAAAAAATCGTTAATAAATAGGACGTCACGGGAAACAATATCCTTGTATGTGTCTAGACGTTAATGGAGTTGATTATTATGCCTTATATGCTTTTCTGGAATAAATCTATGAAAATGTTCATAAGAAAAGTAGTTCATTATGGTATAATTTATTAACAAGTCATGAAAAAGTTATTAGATCAGATATTCTATACAAGTATTTGACAAATCGTCAAGATATCTGAATATGTTATTGAATGCTGAAACTACGTCATCTTGGTGTGCAGAAGAAGGAGACAGCATAAAATCTATTTCATAGCAATAAAATAACAAATCAGCAACGAGGAATGCTCACTTCTTGTTGATATATTGAGTTACAAAAATATAAAGCCTAAATATGTGATCTTACTGCGTCTGAAAAACATATTCAACCAGGTTTTGCGAAATGGGAAAATACTTGAGCCTTATAAGAAGTATGGCTTTAATAAGAGTAAAACAAACTTATACATACGTCTCTAGTGACTTCTCTGTCACATGCAAAGATGAGAGGTTTTCTGTGTCTCTCTTCATAAGTTATCACAAAACAATGCTTCTCATCATCCACTTTATCATCAGGTAATGTCCTGTTATTAATTATACAGAAAGATAAATTGCAAAATATAACCTGAGCTTAAATGTGAGAAGCCATGGGGGTACATATCAATGTGAATGTGAAAGTTTTTGACCTGTTATATTTCTAGTAAAGAGCATAGGCTGTTTTATGAGTAATTCATTATTGAAGATGCAATATTGGCTCGTGCATATTAAATAGACAAGTGCAAATTATCACCAACTTTGGTTGGTCTGAAAACTCACTATTTCTCTACTTTTTATGATCTATTCTAAAATATATATGGCTAGTTAATTCCTTAAAATTAAATGGTAAATATATTAAGTGATTAAATGAATTCATTATGACGTGCGAATGAGGATTGTCCCGCTCTCTGTCATCGCATACCTTTTTTTATACGACTGCATTACTGCTTAAAATAAGGGATCCCTTTAAAGTGAGGTTTCGACACCTTTGGGATGTATAAAGGACTCTTTATAGGTGATGTTAACCTTTGGGGAAATGTCTGGTTAACAGTGGCGTTATGTTACACTGTTCAGGACACCAACTTTCAAAATCAAATAAAAACAAATGTAACTTTAATTCTAATCAAGAAATGTGAACGATATAGGTCCAACAAACTTAAAATATAAAAACGCAATAAAAACAATAAAAAATACACAAACACACTATATAACATCATTTGTGAGAAAATTTAATTTTGTTTTCTGTAATTGTATATATATTACATGTATGTATTTATGGTGGAGAGTTATTATTTATCTTTTTTGTACAACGTCATTGAATATGTAATATATAGTTACAACTTGAACGAAATAATACAATCTGCTTGGTCAAAAGTGAACACGTGATTTGAAAAAATGTGTTTTCATTTCTGTATAAACGCAGTTGCCTACAAAAATTCATTAATACTCATGACTTAAAATTACGCCATGCCGGTACTAATCTCATGAATGAAAAATCTATTTGAGCGATGTCACATGCTAAACATAAGCTATGCATGTCAATAAAAGCAGTAAATCATCGAAAACATGAAAAATGGTCTGATAATATCATATTGATAATAAAATATTAAGAAATAAATGTTAACTGAAATAAACATTTCCTTAAATAAATATGCGTTTTATGAAATGAAGAAGTTTAAGTGTATTCATTTTCATCAATTGGTATCTTTTCTGATTTTCTTAGAATCTTGCGGCAAATAAGTAACACACAAATTGCATCAACACCATACCAGCAAAAGCAAAATTTCACTTGAGTAAAAAAATAAAATTTCATTTGCGAAAAAAACAATAATCAAATTATCTAATAAATATTAAATTTATATAAAGTAAAATAAAATGTTAAATTGTTAATACATGTTTCACTTACCATTCAAAATTTGAAATTGGATACATTTTTCTGCTGTCTTTGGATTTTTTGTTGTCGCAGATTGTCAAGTATTCTTTTGTCAAGATGCCATAACATCTGTCCCCTAAGAATAGAAATCAAACGTACAGAACAGAACTGCGCAATAATGCTTGGATCAAACATTTGATCAAACATTGCGGATGATGGCAAAGGATGGATAAGATAATAAACAGTGCGAGGCATAGGCGGATCAAGCGTGGGGTACCCCCTCCCTGAATTTCCAAAATGTACCTGTCCGTTAGTGTTTTTCTTTACTGTTAGTCATTTTTAAGTAGCATATGAAGCAATTTTCCTCGACGTTTAACATAGATTTAATGGTTATGAAGTTTTTATTATTAATAGGTTGCATTATTCTGCAAAATGTGTAAAATGTGGTTATGGTTCGAAAGTTTGGACCCCCCTCCCTAGAAAAAGTTCGCCCCCCCCCCCCCGAAAAAAATCCTGGATCCGCCCCTGCGAGGTATGTCGAATATTTAATTAACAGCGGTGAATGTTTAACATGCTAAAATCAAAGGGCTATCTAAAATTACTGAATGGACAATTCATTTACTTTACCTAATTTCGGACAGACAAAACTTGTTTCTAACTTAACTATGTGATATATGACTCACTCATTTATACTAAAGTATTATTCAAAATAGCGAATGTTTTATTTGCTATCAATAATTTAATATCGTTTTTGCGATCACTAATCGCGACCTTTTGTGGAGCTTCCGTATCATTCCCCACATTGGCCACACGAATGATAATGAGTATACTTAAACAACTTCTGTAGTCAGATTGAGAAAGCTGGCTTTAAAAAGTATTAGTTAAGGTAGAATTACTAGTGATGGCAATCGGTTGGAAAATCCACAATCGATTAATCGGAGAAATCGGTTGGGCTCAATCGACTGACTTTCCGATTATAATCGGTTGGATGCCAAAATTCATTAAGCCAAATTCTGGTCATTGTCTTACATAAACATGTATTAACATGAAATATTTCAATGATTTAAATGTTGTATACATTATTTATTATTTTCTTATCTTGCTTCTTAGCTTAATATGAACAATATGGCACCAGTTCACTCATCCGAGTGAAAAACAAACAAAATAAACTGTATTTTACATGTCTTTAAGTTTATTTGTGTCAATGGATTGTCCCAGAAGGGTATCATCATGCAGTCTGCGCTTTAGTTGCTCAAGTTGGGCTACCAGGTTGCAATTTTCACTAGCTCGAATCGAAATTCAGTAGCCTAAGGTATTTTACAAAGAAATGTCCTTCACAATGTATATCTTATTTTTGTACATCTAAGGCATCAAACAACATAACTAATCTGGGTTTTCTTATATTTCTGGGAAATGTCATTCAAAATAATTTAAGTCACATTGTCTACTCTAGCTTTATGCAATTGTGTTCAAAGTAACCAGCAATTTATGATATAATGAAATCAAATGATAGGGAAATATTTCACAAATGAGGAGGCTCCCAGTATTTTAGGGTCTGAGCCACCAAAGATCCGTTCTGATCAATTAAATCAAATAACATATTTTCAATTTTGAACTAAACAATGATTTTAAATTCGTTTAAATAGGCTCATTTTCCAACAATGAAAAAAATATTTGGAAAAAAAATCCATAACGTGCCGAGTACGAAAGTTATTGGGGACGAATGATTTACATTTACTCTGACGTATTTAATACTTCAAATTACTGTTGTAATAATTCAACCATAACATCATTATTGAGAAATCATCGTGCAATGAACAGCTTTCAATCTCTATGCTTTACGGCAGCTAGTTTTATATGAATGGTAGCCTAAAATCGCGCTCCGTGAAAAATTTGTTTATGACAAATGACCTTGACCTAAAGTTAAGCTTTATCATTTAAAGCGGTAAGACAAAAGAGTTTGTTGGTCAACATTAAATTTTTCATCTTTAATTTGATTACATAACGGAACTATGAATGTGTAAAAGAGTAATTACGGAAAACTCTCAGATAAAAATTAACGTAAAAGTGCGTTCAAGTACATCTTTTTCGGATACAAACATGATTCGGTACGTAAACAGGACTCGCCCGATCGGGCTACAGACTAAGAGTTTCGCTCGCTCGTCGGCGAAATCACTATACTCGGGCGTCGGACACGTGGTTTACGTCAAAGAAAAGTTGTTCTTGAACACATTTTCTGCCGAAATCGCCATTATAGCGCGCACACAAAAGTGAATTATCTCCCTTTGGTACGGGCTAGTTTTCCGCGACAGGTCGCCGTCCACAGAAATCGTAATCGATTAATCGTCGCTGAAATTTTTCTAACATCACTAAGAATTACACATATCAGAGAATAAGCTTTTTGCCACTATCTTATAATCAGATTTACAATCAAGATTCTCAGGCAAAATATTTTATATTTAGATTCACAAGTAAAAGTTTTATAACACTTTAATTGAAGATAGATTTATGTGCTACAATCGCACATTACATTCGAAGCGGTATATGTCTTAAAAACGTAAACATTAATCAGTGCTCGAATTTAACCAAAAAAATGGACTTGCACATTTTTGCTAATTGATTTAATTTTAACTCGCAAAATGATAAAATCACTCGCATTTTTCTCCAAACTCTAACAGAATACATAGTTATTAGTTTAGCATCATTAGTTTAGACAGAAATTTTGTTTGTGGCGTTTAAACTCGCGAAAATTTGAAAGTTAAAATTTAAGTTACTCGCATTTTCAAAATCCACTCGCATTTTGCGAGTATGCAAGTTTCATTTCGAGCCCTGCTTTAATGTTAAATTATTATCCACTTACAATATTTTCTCATGAATTTCTTCTTCTTGGTGTATAGATAACCACTCATAACAACTTTATCACCTGTAAAAGACATGGAAACATTTTTTCTAGAGAAATGATTAAATGAAATCGAACACTGCATAAACATAATCAAAGCACCGATGGCGCTGTCCAGACAAACAGGTCAAAATTATCCAAATACATATAGAGAGGTTGGACTAATGATCTTTTTCTTCTAAAATTTACAAACAAACTGCATTACGAAGGGTCAGCTAAGCTACATTGATACTGTCCACAGCAAAAATCAGTACACATGTATATGATCTATCTTAAGACACTGGGCATTTGTAGGCGTGTCTATTGTAGCTCATTGGTGTTACAGTCGACAAGAACTTGTTATCAATACTTTAGCGGAAGAATGTCGATCTCTATTGAAACTGTTTAAACGGAATTAACAAGGATATTTTTATGTTTTGTGAGTAAACTACATGTCTGCTTGATACTGTTAGACATTGTTATCAAATGGACTATTTATACATGCATCGGTATGAATTCTACCTAACAACATACCACTGTGCTAATCTAACTGCGCATGACCGTCGAATGTATACGTCCACGACATTTTTTGATGCGTTTCAAAATATGTCGCTTACTAAGATCTGAATTGCTTAGCAATCCATGTCAAACTTTGTAATGTCAAACAATTTACTTCTCAGTAAAATACAACACTGAATGTCAAACAATAAAATTTACTCCTCAGTAAAATAAAATCAAAACTTTGTACATGTAATGTCAAACAATAAATGTTACCTCTCAGTAAAATATAACTCTGTAGTGTCAAACAATAAATTTAACTCCTCAGTTAAATATAACTCTGTAATGTCGATCAATAAATTGTACTCCTTAAGCAATGAAATATAACTTTACAATGTCAAACAAATGATTTAACATCTCAATACAATATAAGTATATTATGTCCAACCATAAATTTTACTCCCAGTACAACATAATTATGTGACGTCAGACAATGTATACACATATTTGCATATTTAAAGGTTTAAGTATACTTAACGACCTTTCTTACAGCATAATTATTTTTTCTGGGTAAACTTTCTTGATGCACTGATGTATTAAAACTTTTATTTATATTTACTGCCCGATTTATTTAATTTGTTGACAACCATTATAAATCTTTAGAATTCTACTTCATGAATTTGTAATAGATTTCATGTCATGGCGTGCAGTCTGCAAATTCGGATTTTAAAAGCGCGTGCGTCCACCTCGTATCTTTTACTTATATCATCGCCATAACTTTAGCTTAGTGTTTTTAAATGAAGTGTCATCTGAACGTATCTATACTTACAGACTAGATATGTTTGGTTTGTATGTATTCTATTCGTTGGTAGCAGTTGCCAGACAAAAACATGAAATGCAAGTGCTTCATGGACCACGAAAAATACGCGTTTCACAATTAATTTTATATTTTTAAATATATTACGACTTAACGTATAGAAATGGTTGGAATTTAAAAATGTGGGGTTAAAAAGGATGTCTATTCAATGGTGTGTTTTAATGTGTAATGCTTGTTGTCGCTCATTTTAACATTAAACAAAAATATATATTGTTACGGTACATAACAGGAATGAAACCAGGGCCCATATTCACAAAAACAAATCTCAGACTCAAACGCAAACTCAGACTCAAACTTTGACTTCCCTAAGCAAATCTTCAAAACGGTATTCACGAACGGTTTTAGACTCAGACTTAGCTGAGATTAAAACTTTCGAAAGCGGTCTTAATAAACCTCCCTGCCAACCCACTAAAGACCTCACCTATCTGCTTGCACAGCCGGCTGATAGTGGGCTGGCTCAGCGCCAGGGTGTCACCTACAACAATTTGGATTGCGCCGGTAGCAACAAATCTCAGGTAGGTGAGGACAGCCAGTAAAATTGGTGCAGCAAAACTGCGTTTCGTACGCCGCTGGACAACTTCACATAAATCAACAAGATACAGAATTGTTGCACTATGAAATCTGTACCTGGCAAATACCTCCTCATCACTTAATACCTCAAGAGGATTTGTCCTGTCCAAAAACACTCTGGGCCTAGGCAAAATCTGATTTCTATCAATCTGGCGTTGTAAAGCTCTGTGTCCGGCGGCCATCTTTGTGTTCTAAAGTCTACAATTTTTAGACTCAACATTTTAGACTCAGACTCGAGCTTTAGACTCAGACTTAAGACTAAATTTTTTTTGTGAATATCGTTTTTTTCAGTTTTGAGTCGGAGTCTAAGTCTAAAGTCTAAAACTGAGTAGTTTTAAAGTTTTAGTAAAAAAGCGATAGTGAATATGGGCCCAGCAATACGCAATAATTAACAAATACAAATTTATTTAACAAAATAATCGTATAGAAAGTTAGGAGCAGAAAAACAAATATAATATTAGATAAGTGTGTAAAATCAAACAGTTCACTGATCCTGATTGAAAAAGCCTACTGTTACAATGTATTTAAATCCAAATAATAGATGTGAATTATATTATTTCAACACTGTGCTTTATATCATATGCCCAAAATGTAGTAATCAATTTAAAAAAAATCGTATGAGTTTTAAAGACTGACTCTCGCGGTTGAACTTAATGACTGACTTTGACTGAACTCAACCCAGGACCAATGACTCTTATATACACAGACGGAACATTTTTGAAGATTACAGAGCAAACAGGCAAAATTATAAAAGTAATATTGTAACTATAAAATATACAGAGACGAACTATTCTAGATTATTCTAGAACTTTCCTTTAAGGTAAATAAATCCCTTACTACAAACTATGTTTAATGGCAGCTGAATAATTTCAGAAATGGTTTTATTTGTTTGAACATTGTATTAGTTAACTTTTTGCCGTATTTGATATTTTAATAATGTTAACGTAGACATTTATGGACACTTTTTAAACTATTCTAGTTTCATATACAAGGTAGTTGATTACTAAGTCCAGTCAAAAGTTTTTGTTATATTCTTTAAATTGCAAGATATGTAATAAAATATATTCCATGCTCACAGTTAACATATTGTAATGAAAGAAACATGTCATTAGCTTTATCATAATTTCACAAAATTTTCTATGTATGCTAGACTTCCTATAGCACCAATAACATCATTTACACAAGGACCATATCGAAATAGTTCTTCTTGATGAAGATATTTACCTAATATTGTTAACAAATCCTTACTGTAACGTCGAGAAACGCTCACAGTACTGATAGCTTTCTCATACGACTTCTTCTGACGTTCTTGTGTAACTAAAATAAATTCGGGAAGGTTTAATGATAAATTTTAGATATAAATACAAAAACATATATTTTCAATTCTACAGTTTCATAAGAACATTTTAAGTAGCATAAAATTTATCAGTTTTTGGGATCAACTGATGCAAAGGCAGTTGTGCTAACAACTTACTCATAATTCCTACAGTTTGTTATGTTGACTTATTTATTAACATTACATCTTTAAACATATTATTTTTTATGTTTTTTCTTGAAACAGAAAGGAGATTCATTAAATAGTTGACCAATAAATAAATAACCAAGACCTTTGATTGCTGACAACACATCTAGATATACATCAGTAATAAGTCATTTGACATTAGTTCTGTTTAAAACAAGTATTTGTTTCAAAACACGAAGATTGTTTGGGTCTTTGAGAGCATGTTCATCACAGATAAGTTTCTCTAACTTTAAAAATATCTGAGAATCTTCTGATACATGCATCTCTTTTAAACTCAAGAAAATAATTTTCTGCATTCAGCCAAGTGCTTTTTATTCACTGTGAGAATAGGGAGAAGTGAATAATTTTCTGCACAGGAAATTTAATTCATCTTTCCTTACTGTGTAAATGATATCCTAAATAACTGGATTATCTGTGGAGAAATTCCAGACAGTAAGATCAGAAAATGTCCATACTTAACTACATCATTAATATGCAGTTTCTTTACCACTTCAGGCAATAGGCCAGTTTTATCAAACAGTTGAATAAACAATGCAGCAACATATTCAAGGTAGCTCATGTGTAAAAATGACAAATATGTTCTTGTTCACCAATAGATGCATTTACCTCCTTTGTAGATAATATGCCGACTTGACATAAAAAGTAAATCACTTCTTGGGCAATTAAATAAGGCTCTGACATAAATTGTGTTTTTGTAGAAACAAACATAGTTGATTTGCCATGAGAATCATGAGAATCAAACAATAACAGAAATGATAACAAGCACACTTTCTCTAATTTACTATCATACTTTTGTAAATGAAAACTTTAAAATTGACTCTGGAATCTGTGCATGAGAAAATAACATTGGATAAAACGTTTTTTGATCCTTAACTTCTCGTTTAAACAACATTTCTAGAGTACTATTACGAATATTTGCTTTGCTCATTTTGTTGATCGCATGCTTAAAACAGACAGCTATCAATTGGGTTGTAAGTAATGGTATATGCAATTGATGATCCATTTCACTATTTTTTATCTGATGCAAAAGCTCTTCAAACTTTTTATTAGTGTGATGTAGTTTATTTACATCATCAATCACTGTTCTTATATACTTTTCATGATCATACCTTGTTATTTGAACTTGACAGCCAATGTCCATCTCAGATAAACGGACAGTATCAAGTATGTACGGTCTACATGTTGTCGGATATGTACATGTGTCAGCCGTTACTTTTCGTGGGAATAAGAGATTTCTATTAACTCTCTTGTCAGGTCTTCAATCATCCAAACCATCTAATATTACTGGACAATTTTTGGTTTGAAGAATGTTTTCAATTTCTCCAATTGTTTTTTTCGAACTTATTCATATACGATTTGTAGAAATATTTATCAATAATCATGCTAACAACATGTTCTCGATAAGTTTCCGTAAGTGGAATATAAAATACAAAGTCGAATATAGTCATGATACTAACAACCTTTTGTATGTCTTCATTACTGACAATATCACCAGCTATAGCCTTACTCCAAAGTAGTGACATAAACTGAACGAAGGTTGTCTTTTCCATACCAGCATCTCCAGTAACAAGTTTAATTCCGACTACAACGATTTCTATTTGTTCACAAAATATTTGTTCATATGATGATATTTCATAGTTACCTTGACGTTGATATGGTTTATGTTCAATTACAGGTGGTGTATATGATGTTAACATATCCACAAGTTCGTCCTCACTGTGAAGTGGAGAAATGCTCACAGTACCGACAGCTTTCTCATCCGACTTCTTCAGACGTTCTTGTGTGACTAAAATAAAATTCGGGAAGGTTCAATGATAAACTTTAGATATAAATAGAAAAACATATATTTTCAATTCTACAGTTTCATAGGAACATTTTAAGTAGCATAAAATCCATAAGCTTTTGGGATCAACTGATGCAAAATACTTAATTCATGTATTATTATTTTTGATGATTATTGATATCGTACACCAATTACAGCTACTATATGAAGATATATTCATAAACAGTTAACATGAAAACTCACTTGCAACCACAATGTAATCGTAGTTATATTCATCATTAGCACCGTATGTTTATTTATCACATAGCAATTTTATCAATCATATACATTGTAGTAATATTTCCCATATACATTGTAGTTATATTTATCATATACATTGTAGTTATATTTATTATATACACTCTGAAATAAAGTAAACCCGGTTCGATAGCGCAGTTGGTAGCGCGCCGGGATTTGGATACTCGTGCCCGAGGGGGCGCTGGTTCGAATCCCACCCGGGGAGGTTATACCCTTCCATAAAAATTTGACAACAATGTCGATTTTCTTTCATTGATTAGATAATATGGAGAAGTTTCCGGCCTAATGGAAGGGTATGTGAGTACTGGTTATAGACAATGGTCCAGGAAAGGTAGGTAAGGGGCGCTGGACGCCGTATAATGACCTAAAATTGTGTTGACACGGCGTTAACTCCGATAAACAAATGAATAAATACATAAACAAAGTAGGAAAATGGTCAGCTTTTTGTGAGTGTATGTACATAATGCTATGTAAAGGCATGGTTCCTGACATATAGGATTGTCCAGAAAATATGAAGTTAATAGGACGACTGACTGCCGCTCCGGGGAGTTTTTTTCAATGCTACTTAAACGCTATAATGACAGACTTAACTGTTGCATACCATGGTATTCATAACGACGTTCGAGATTGGAGATTTCTTCTTCAAGTGTATCAACATCAATGCTTGTATGTAACTCTATTCTTTGATCTACTGATCTTGATAAAGCTTCTGACAAATTATTGACATTATTTGTTGAAGATCCATTGATCAGATTATCACAAACACTTCGAACGCCCTTTAAACCAATACAGCTCATTGTTAAAACCACAGATTTGTTACTTGCGTAGTGTTCTGAAAGCAAGCGCAATATACATGTACATGTATATACAACTAATAATCGAATGTTATCAAGCAGAGAGCTTAAATATTTTCAGTGTTATAGCCGAGGCAATTTATGTCACTTCTGTACATATATGTATTGTAAAATGAAATTGCACTTATATCACCGCAATATATGATAAATCAAGGAAGTAGTAAGTATTGTCAGTATCAAAATGAACGGATGAAGCATTTAATACCAAAACAACACCAAGTAGGTGCATTCGCTGTGTCAATGTGATGATATAAAGTACAATGTGTGATTTCAAAAACTTAAGCTTGTTAAACAACCCATTGGATGTGAATCTCGTGTTGACATATCGAACATTAAACAGCATCTTCTATTAACTTTCAGTAACATTAATTCTTGGATGCAATGAATGTTTTAACAACATAATCCGAAACAGTCTTATCATACGTTCTGACAGCATCCTTCCCAAAAACTAATGACGAAACAATTTTTTGACATCTCCATGAAACAACTGTTTTAAGGCTTGGAGCAACTTTTCATCGTTAGTGTAAATCACAAAAAATGTTCTATTGATCAAAATCACGTGGCTTAAAATGTGTAAACGAGCACTTTCGGTGAAAGCGGAAAGCAGAATATTTAGGCGAAACAAAAAATGTCTTAAAAAGAAAAACGGCGTAGCAGTTGTATCTATGTCTTGCCCAAGACAAGCATTGAAGTGAATAAACGAAATATCTGCATGAGAACTTCAGATGTATTCATTATAGTAAGCATGTGCAATGTGCACATCAAATTGCTTTTATAAGACATTTTTGATGATATATATTAATATCTATACCTGCTTTATCCAGTGTTGAAAGCAAGCTTTCAAGAACAATATTCACATTCAACTTGACACAGCAGCCGACCGATTGACTTAGAGCCTTTTCTAATTCTGGAAGTCTTTGACTGTACAATGTTTTAGTTAGATACAAAATAGCTCTCTTCAAACTAGTCCAAGTCGAGCAGCTGTTGAAAAATAAATTTAAAATAAAATATAATGATTTTTCAATCAGTTGATAACTTGATACTGTCATTTTATGAGACAAGTTATTACATCTTGATCAGTTTACTTCCAAATAAACACCTCAGCGAATCATCTATTTCTAGAACTCTTCATTTCTTACAGTTTATGATTAAGGAGTTCAACAACTCTTGAAGGGCAACTTTTGAAGGCCAACTTTGCCTAATTCGGTAGAGAAAAAAAATCTATATCTAGTTTTTTATATAATGACTATTTTGAATTCCTTTCAAACATTATAGAGGGGAGCTAAGTCATCACTGTCCCTAAATACCAGATTTATTTACCTGAAAGTGACCAAAACTGATCCTTCTTCAACGTTTTTTAGGTGTGCGCCTTCTTTACTCATATCAGTAAACATATTATTACAAGCAGTGTATACTTCATCGCTGTCTTGTTTGATATGTCCACATTTAAGGCAACGTTCAAATGCTTTAAGGAGTTGGTGATGACCTTTGTCACGTGCTGTCTGTTCAGACGCTATCACTGTGATTCTGGCACTGATTTCTAAAGAGATATTAATAAAGAAATATTAACTTAAATATCTTCTTTGTCGAGTGGATGATTTTTCTGTTGATGTTGCTGATATGTTTTCAGTCTCTTTAAAGTCTTTATAAATTTAAGATATCTCGAAAATTAGACAAAATCATACAACTCAGATACATATACATTTAAGTGTCCTTCTCCGAGACACAACATTGTAGGTTATGGATATGACTCGAATCGACTGATTTTATTTCAGCTAATCTTACCGCGCGAGTTACATTACATTTCATAGACTGTTTTGTTATCCGAGACAGCAAAAACATTTACTGGCTTACTTATATAATTATTGAATAAATGACAATTGAAAACATACGAAATTAGATGTCAAGGGTCATTTTTTGTATTTTATTCAGCTACTAAGTGAATAAGATGTAAAATGTTTGTGTTACATTACCTGACTGACCACTTTCATTTTTACGTTCAAGTTCACTAATACGCCGAGAAGATTCATCATATCCTAAAAGCATCTGTTAAATTTTTCCTGCTGGTAAAATATAAACGGGATTAATTCATGCAAAGCATCAAAGGCCTGTAGGAAGTATTAACAAGTCATTTGTACTCCCAGTATAGTGAAAGGTTTCAATGGTCATTTTTTGTATTTTATTCAGCTACTTAGTGTATAAGATGTAAAAAGTTTGTGTAACATTACCTGACTGACCACTTTCAACTTTACGTTCAAGTTCACTAATACGCCGATCAAATTCTTCAAATCCTGAAAAGAGTTCAAAGCATTTTTTTTAAAGCATTACTGCCTGTTAGACGTATTAACAAGTCATTTGTACTCGAAGTATAGTTCACGAGTACGTTGGTACTTACGAGAGGTTCATCGGCGTGATAGCCAACGACCTACATTAGTATAGAGTTCATCAAATTTCTGTCTCTCGAGGGCAGGTTTGTTTACAAACATATCAAATGCTCAAAACTTGACTGAATACATGTTCATTTCTAAAAATGTTATATTAAAACATATAAATTATGAAAGACACAAAATTAAGACAATTTCTAGTAAATTCAAATTACAGAAATGAAATAATCAATTATATGGCCCCTTTATCCGATTAAGTGCAAAGGGTGAAACAAAAACATTGCACACATAATTATATCGATGAAACAGAAAGATAATTTAAACCAATTTCATGGAAAACAGACGAACAAGTTCGGCATCAACAAGTATCAACCACATTAATATTGACAATCCTAGACATAAAGTA
Source organism: Mactra quadrangularis (assembly GCA_025267735.1). NCBI lineage: Eukaryota > Metazoa > Mollusca > Bivalvia > Venerida > Mactridae > Mactra > Mactra quadrangularis. The sequence goes on from CM046298.1 coordinate 5,683,275, forward strand.
TATTTCGAATCTGTAAATACCCTGGGCAATGACCCCTCTTGGATTGGACTAGAAACTTTCTACATTCGAGCACACAATCCAACACTTAAAAAGAACCGGGTCAGTACAACCTGTATCTCATTTACGAGCATGTTAGAATTTACAACTCTCACTTTATATTCAATTACTACATTATGTCGATAAAGTCCAAGGTACATAGACGAAAGCCTTGACTATCTTATACGTACATAAACGAACGCTGTTATGTTGAAGAAACATTTGATAAGTAATAAGTTCATAATATTAAGTGCTTTCTTCATTATATTCGGTGGTTTGTTCATTATATGAGGTGATTTTTCATTACGCAAGGTTGTATGTTCATTATTATATAAATTATATTGAGTGTTTGTTTTTTTCCATTATACTCGATTGGTTTGATCTTTATAATGAGCGCTTAATTCATTTAATTAAGTGGTTTGATCATTTATGACGTGCATTCATCATATACTTGTTTTGATCATTATTTTAAGTGCATTCTTCATTATACTGGGTGGTTTGATCATTATATGAAGTGCATTCTTCATTATACTGGGTGGTTTGATCATTATATAAAGTGCATTCTTCATTATATTAGGCGCTTTGTTCATTATATTGAATGATTTTAAAACTGGGTGGTTTGATCATTATTTTAAGTGCATGATTCATTATACTCGGTGATTTTATCATTAAATAGAGTGCAGTCTTCATTATAATTTTGCGCTTTGTTCATTATATTCCTTGTTTGGACCTCTCTGTGGTGAGGAGGAAAAACATGTTCCAACTATTTGCGCCTGCATGATGGCCATTTGGACAACACTAAAACAGCCCGTTTGCTGTGGACAGCGTCCCGTAACCGGGAAAGGAGGATCCTGGTGGTTGAGGGAGACCCAGAGATCTCCAGTCAACACACTGCTTAGGTCTCTGATTCAGGTTAGACGGGTGTCCAAGTGGGCCCGACTTGGTCAATCGGCTGGTCTTGCCAAACCCTCGAAAAGTTGCACACTTGCAAAAGCTAGTATATTTATGTAAGTACACGTACTCTTGGATGTGCACACTATCATAAAGTCAATGTAAAACATTTGTATTCTACATTGAGATTTACGTGTGTCTACTGAATATGCAGTACTTTTATTTCAAGTTAATACGCTCAACATTTTTATTATTAATTTTCTTATTTATGAAGGCGGTGGCTCATGGGCCAAAAGTGCAGATTGTAATAATTTGAAATTGAATGCAAGTAAATCTCTCAGGTATCCTTGCAGTGCGGAGGCTAGTTACCCGACTCCATTACACTTCCCCAAGGTGGCTGGGGAACCTGAGTATGAATCATTATTAACTCAACCATGAATCCTTTAACTACTTCTAAAAAAACGTAAGTCTGACGAACCACAAAATAACATTATTAGTGAAAAAACAAGTCGATGATCATTCCCATGCTTCTTCGTAGTACAGGGTAAAGAAAAGTTATCTCAATTAAACCTTTTTGTGATTGAAAGGACTATATCATCACTGATTGGAACATCAAAATCAGTAATGAAGCTTCGCAATGGCGAACTCCTGATCGAGGTGAATAGAAAACAGCAGGCTGAGAATTTGCATCAAATAAATGATTTTTTGGGAAATCAGCATTTTGTACACTCACAAAACTTTAAATTCGTGCAAAGAAGTAATTCGCTTCCCTGACCTTGCAGGCATGTGAGAGGCAGACATTGTAAAAGAGTTAAGTTCTCAATGTGTATCGAATGCGAAACGCATCAATAGAGACGGTAAACGTGTACCTACACACACTTACATTTTAACTTTTGACATCCCCATTCTTCCATCTTCACTTCGGGTAGGGTTTCTCAACGTCCGCGTTGAGATGTTTATTCCAAACCCGATGCAATGCTACAAATGCTTTGAAAACAGGCATCATGAATCTAATTGTACTAGAGAGCATGTATGTTGTAAGTGAAGTATTTCTCATGATAGTCCGCTTGAAAACTGTTCTCTAGCAGTCAAATGTTCAAACTGTGGAGGTAATTCTTTTGCAACCTCCCGTTCATGCTCTGTCTGGAAGACGGAAAAGAAGTTCTCCGGGTTTAATATACACAAAGTTTATCCTTCCCTGATGCACGCAAGCTTATTGAAAATAAGATTACCAAGAATAATTCATATTCAGCTGCTGTATGTACGCCAGTTAAGATGGTTGATTTTGCAGTACAGGTCAATTTATGTAAGTGTACTCCTCTGAAAATCATTCCAGCAGAAAAGTCGTCTCCGATCCTTTCACGTAATACGTCTAAAGCAAGTACAAATTCACAGATATCAACATCAACACGTACCTCATAAGTATCTCAGAGGCAGGTCTCACAGGCTTCTCCGTCTCTTGAGCGGGTGGTTCAGAGGCAATCACTCAAAAAGGAGATTGTTTTGACCGACAGGGTCAAGTAGGCAGAGAGGGACCCTGTCCCGTCCTCCAATCGATTCGACGCCCTTATGGGTGACGTCGGATCGATGGAGGTTGAGGATATTGGTAACAGCTTTCTTCCACGAGCTTTGGCTCGAAGTCCTGTTAAGTTTCCCAAGTATTATTTTTTTACTTTTCGCTGAACCATGAGTCATACCATATTTCAATGGAATTGTCGTGGTCTAAAATCTAATAACATCGAAAGTTGTCTGCCTTCAATAAACATCCCTATTTACAAATGACAAAATATCAGTAAAGGACTATGCTCTTCACAGTAAAATCTGTACAGACACCATGAAAGCATCGGGAGGCTCAACAATTGTAGTTGCAAATTGTGTGCCTCAACCAAAAGTTTAGTTACAAACTAAGTTACAAGCTGTAGCTGTTGAAGAAACTTTGCACAAGCCTATTACTGTGTACTCCTTATATCCTCCAAACTTATATATCTCTGTTGAAGACTTAGAAATTTTAACTAAAGATTTCACAGAACCTAAATTTCTACTAGGCGATTTTAATGCCAATAATCCAATATGGGGAAGTACATCTACGAATAATAAAGGCAGCATTTCAGAAAAATTAATAGATAACGTACAATTTTGCCTTTTGAATGACAAGTCGCCAACTTATTTACATCCAGCCATTGGAAGCTTTTCTAGCATTGACCTTACTTTATCACATCCATCAATATACTTAGATTTTACTTAGTCAGCTCTAGACGAAGCATATGGTAGTGACCACTTTCCATTGTTGTTAACTTCAAACGACTCTGTTCCAGTAAATAAACGCTCTTATTACAAATTTTCTAAAGCGAATTTAAGAAATTATGCTCTTGACAATCTGACATATCAGGTTTTTTCCAGCTCTACAGATTAAACTAAACTTTTTGCATCCACTCTATCAACGATAGCTGATGAGTTTATCCAATAACTTCAATTAAAGATTCCAGTAAAAGATAAAAAAACATGGTGCAACGATGCAGAAAATCAGTTCGGAAAAGAGAAGCAGCACTTAAAACACTTCAGATTTGCCCTACAGCTGCAAATATAGATAATTATAGAACCTTGCGACTTAAATGGTTTAGGAAAAAGTTTATAAGGTGTTTTTATAATCCATTAAAAGTGCATATTTGTGACACGCAAAAAAGCAGTAAATACAAAATGAAAAATAACGTACGAGTCCGTAACGTACGGGACAAAATGTGACACAATGGTTGATAATCGTCTGAATATATATGTAAAGTTGCTTTTGTAAGGTTCCTTAACATGCATTTAATCTTCACAGATGTAAATATTATGGGAACGGCAATTATATTGAAATTGATGATGTTCAACAGTAAATAACATGAGTGATGGGAGATGTAATACTTAATATTTGCAATAAATGATAATTAGTTTGCTTTGTTCTTAATTGAATACCATCTAGTTTTGAAATAATAAATCAAACAATTTCTCGTTTAATCAAATTATAAGTTCAGAATCATTAAGCACACACTGCATTAATTTGATCAGTCGCATACATTATTTTACTTATTTAATAACGTACGGGGCAATGTAGAATTGTCTAATCATGTATTTGCCGGATAATTTGATGGTTGTAAATCACATGTTACCTCACTACTAAATAGCTTTTATGAGTTCATGCGTGAGTTTGCTATATTTTTCTGTTAAACTTGTCACAATATTGTTGAATGTTGTTCTATTAGAAAAATGAAAATGGAACACCAGTACATTGAATTGAAAAACAAATTACTCAACAATGTAAGTTGTATTCTTGCAGTTTAACTTAGTTATCAATAGTTTAGATGACCAAACTTAAGTATGTAACGTGCAAGCCAATTTTGCTAACGTACGGGACAACAATTATATTCTTGATTGGTTGATTTGTGGTGGTTCACATTCACACAAAGTTTTGTTATAACACTAAGACAATGGCACCTAAATATCTTAAACTGTTTCATGCTATATTTAACCAATTTGTATCGTTCTGTAACTGTTGAATTGAATGATATTTTTAAAACAAATAAAACTAATGAAAATAGCGTATACAATATTTATGTTTTTCTGAAAATATCTGGCATACTCTTCGGTCTTTATCATTTATTCTGAAACATAATACCTTATAGAATGCAACCGTATTGAATTTCTCAACAGTTCGACCATTACTACCTTTAAATAAGTGAAATTTACAGCACAGGTTCGATTTTCAAAAGCACGTTTAATAATGCAAGATGTGACCTTTCACCAGCCTATATCTAAAAAGTATACTAGCCCAGCTAGAGATTTTTATACTGCGCACAGAACATGTCTACAAAGCCTATAATTGATTTAAACTCATATTTGATGACATGAAAAAAATGAAAAAGAAATGCCCATATGTCCACATTAATTGGGATTGAGTCTGTTGAGTATTATTTTATATGTTTTATATGACTGACTTAACAGATGTCAATTTGTAAATCAACCTCACTAATTTGGTTAAAAAGTATGACGTAGATGCCAATCAATCGTTTGTCCTAAATGAGGAATCGATTAGAAACAAGTTTAGGTTTATTTTATTAGTTTCAGTTGTAGATCACGTGACTATAGGCCCTTAAATATGACATAAATGAACTTTATCGGCATTGCACACTTGACTATTTCATGTATGTTACTTACGTTTTTGGTTGGAACGATGTTGCTCAGCTAAAACTTCTTTTACAAAGTCTTCTGTGTCTTCAAATGGTTTCAGTTCATCATTTGCTTTATCGAGTTCTTGAATTGCAGAAACATCATAAATAAGTTTATTCAAGTAATATTTGTCATTGCTAGTCAGTCCGGTCGATAATTGATACAATAAGATTGTCAGTTCACTCCATTCTGTAAGAAACTTTGTCTCGGGTAATGAGCTAATGCCCGGATGTGCCAAATCATTTCTTTTTTCTTTCAATTTGGTTATAGCATCTTTTTCAGAAGCTGTCAATCTCTTATCAAATAAATTCAAGAGAACATATGCATGTGCAGCTATGTCCCAAACGTCTAAATTCTTCGGTTGTCCGGGGTCAGGGGTCAGCAGTTCCCAGAGTTTCGGGTTAATTACTCTTTTCTTGAATGCATTAAAAATTTGACCTCTATGCGTTTTCAGACAAATGTCAATTGTAGTATTATCATTGTCTAATATCTTTAGAGTATGTTTCTTGCAAAAGTAAGTCCCTCCTTTCAATAATAGTAGCAAGAGCTTCACGTACCTTGTATCATCGTTTAGCAGTAAAGACATTGCGATACAATGGACGTTTTTATGTTTCAATGTTTAAATATTTGTATATATTTAATGATACATTGTATATTAATTGTCAATAATATTGTCATATGATATCTTTTCAAAAAGGAAGTTAACTCAACACACACAAAAAATTAAAACATATTCCTATAATATATGTACTCTTACACTTGTAAGCTATAAGCATTAACATTTAAAATGTGTACCATATTCTTCTTCTTCTTACTTCACCGCACATCTTCCCCTATCCGGAAACACTTGTACGCCAACATTGATATCTAAAATCATGTTGAAGTTTCTGTTGAGTAGTGTTTTATTTTTTCTCTGTACAATCTGAATGAACCAAGTCTATTAAATCATGAAAATATATTTTCAATACATGATATAATCCTTCAAGTACAGCTTTAAGAACAGACACTTCATTCGAATGTGAAATCCCGACGACTCTCTATTGACCTTCGTATCTCCAACTAAAAATTTCATAAAACGGAGAAAAAAGTTTTCACTCAAACTGTCATCGTACTCCTAATTAGAAATATAAACAAATATATACCCTTAACATGCTGTATTGTATCTGATAACATCCATTATTTAAGACATTTATATTATTATTAAACTTAAACATTTAAACATAACATAAACAAAATGGCGACACTTGTATTAAACATTAACTGCGCAAATGTTTTCACCGAGTATATCATCTTACATTTTAAAAGGGGTCATTTCAAAGTAATTTTACCCACAGGTAAGCTTTAATTTGCCAGGCAGTTTAATTTGTCAAATAAGATATTGAGACAAAATTAATTCTATATACTTGCTTATATCCCGATTCGTAATAATGTCATGGTAAATAAAACAATTTTTTAATCATCGTAGATCTATCATATGCTTCTTTTACTCAGTGTAATGAATAATATAAAAACCATCATATGATCCACACATTTCAATTGTTAGTTTGTTGAAATGGTCCCTCGATGTCATAAATAAGAACAGATAAAAATAGAACAATATTGTATTCCAAATATTCTTTAGGTCTGTGAAGTTAGCGATCTATTGTCTATTCTCTATTCAAAAGTCTATTCGCTCAATGGACAGCTATGTATTGAGAAATCTATTCATGCAGAAATCTATTCGCATTTACTGTATACATTGATATAGGAAAGTTCAAATATCTGTACAAAAATCTGTACACAAAATGCCGAAAAGACAGCTGTCTATTCGGAAATCTATTCAGAAGTCTATTCGAAAAAAGCACTAGTTCAATAAAACATATTTAAAAGTCTTTTCATAGAATACATAAATAGACAAATGTCCATTCAAAAGTCTATTCCGAAGTCTATTCGAAAAAAAACAGTAATGCAATCAAACAGATTTAAAAGTCTTTTCGTGGAATACGCAAAGAGACAAATGTCCTTTCAAAAGTCTATTCAGAAGTTTATTCGCAAAAACATAGTAATGAAATCTTAATGATCAAGATGTCTATTCCCAAAAATCCAGGGACAAATGTCCATTCAAATGTCTTTTCGGATATCTATTCGCAAAATCATATATGTGCCTTAAGACTGTGTCTGAAGTCTATTATTAAGTTGGGAATTGATAGATATCCATTCAAATGTCTATTCAAAAGACTATTTAAAATATCTGGTGAATGCATTCGGAATGAATCAGAATTCTATTATAGATTTTCAAATAGACAGCTGTCCATTCAAAAGTCTATTCAGAAGTCTATTCGCAAAATCATATATATGCATAAAGAATTTGTCTGTAGTCTATTTTAAAGTTGCAAATAGACAGATGTCCATTTAAATGTCTATTCAGAAGTCTATTCGCAAATTCTGGTGAATGCGTCCAGAATGGGTCAGAAGTCTATTATAGAGTTCGAATAGAGAGCTGTCCATTCAAAAGTCTATTCAGAAATCTATTCGCAAAATTTGGTGAATGCGTTCAGAATGAGTCAGAACTAACAAACAGTAGCAAATACACAGCTGTCCATTCAAATGTCTATTCAGAAGTCTATTCGCAACGTCATATGCAAATACGCATTAAGAATGTGTCTGACGTCTATTTTAAAGTAGCGAATAGAAAGATGTCCATTCAAAGTCTATTCAAAAGTCTATTCGAAAAAATCGAAAATGCGTTCAGAATGAGGCAGAAGTCTATTATAGAGTTTCGAATAGAGAGATGTCCATTCAAAAGTCTATTCAGAAGTTTATTCGCAAAATCATATATATGCATTAAGAATGTGTCTGTAGTCTATTGTAAAGTTGCAAATAGACAGATGTCCATTCAAATGTCTATTCAGAAGTCTATTCGCAAAATCATGTATATGCCTGCAGAATGAGTCTGATATCGTTTATAGATTTTCGAATAGGGAGCTGTCCATTCAAAAGTCTATTTAGAAGTCTATTCGCAAAATTATTAAGAATGTGTCTGAAGTGTATTATAAAGTTGCGAATAGACAAATGTCCATTCAAATGTCTATTCAGAAGTCTATTCAGAAGTCTATTCGCAAAATCATGTATATGCATTCAGAATTAGTCAGAAGTCTTTTATAGAGTTTCGAATAGAGAGCTGTCCATTCAAATGTCTATTCAGAAGTCTATTCGAAAAATAATATATTTGCATTACGAATGTTTCTGAAGTCTATCATGAAGTTGCAAATAAAAAGATGTCCATTTAAATGTCCATTCAGAAGTCTATTCGCAAAATTATGTATATGCATTCAGATTGAGTCAGAAGTCTTTTATAGAGTTTCGAATAGAAAGCTGCCCATTCAAATGTCTATTCAGAAGTCTATTCGCAAAACCTGGTAAATGCGTTCAGAATGAGTCAGAAGTCTTTTATAGAGTTACGAATAGAGAGCTGTCCATTCAAAAGTCTATTCAGAAGTCTATTCGCAAAATTATATATATGCATTAAGCATGTGACTGAAGTCTATGATAAAGTTGCGAATAGACAGATGTCTATTCAAATGTCTATTCAGTAGACTATTCGCAAAATCATGTATATACCTTCAGAATGAGTCTTAAGCCTATTATAGAGTTTCGAATAGAGAGCTGTCCATTCAAAAGTCTATTCAGAAGACTATTCGCAAAATCATATATATGCATTCAAAATGAGTCAGAAGTCTATTATAAAGTTGCAAATAGACAGATGTCCATTCAAATGTCTATTCAGAAGTCGATTCGCTAAATCATATATATGCATTCAAAATGAGTCAGAAGCCTTTTATATAGTTTCAAATAGATAGATGTCCTTTCAAATGTCTATTCAGAAGTCTATTCGAAAAATCATATATATGCATTTAGAATGTGTCTGAAGTCTATTATAGAGTTTCGAATAGACAGATGTCCATTCAAAAGTCTATTCAGAAGTCTATTCGCAAAACCTGGTAAATGCGTCCAGAATGAGTCAGAAGTCTTTGATAGAGTTTCGAATAGAGAGCTGTCCATTCAAAAGTCTATTAAGAAGTCTATTCGCAAAATCATATACATGCATTAAGAATGTGACTAAAGTCTATTATAAAGTTGCCAATAGAGAGCTGTCCATTCGAAATTCTATTCAGAAGTCTATTTGCAAAATCATATATATGCACTAAGAATGTGACTAAAGTCTATTATAAAGTTGCGAATAGACAGATGTCCATTCAAATGTCTATTCAGAAGTCTATTCGCAAAATCATGTATATGCATTCAGAATGAGTCTGAAGTCTATTATATAGTTGCGAATAGAGATCTGTCAATTTAAAAGTCTATTCAGAAGTCTATTCGCAAAATCATATATATGCATAAAGAAAGTGACTGAAGTCTATTATAAAGGTGCGTGAATAGACAGATGTCCATTCAAATGTCTATTCAGAAGTCTATTCGCAAAATCATGTATATGCATTCAAAATGAGTCAGAAGTCTCTTATAGAGTTCCAAATAGAGAGCTGTCCATTCAAATGTCTATTCAGAAGTCTATTAGCAAAATCATATATATGCATTAAGAATGTGACTGAAGTCTTTAATAGAGTTTCGAATAGAGAGCTGTCCATTCAAATGTCTATTCAGAAGTCTATTCGCAAAATTATTAATATGCATAAAGAATGTGACAGAAGTCTATTATAAAGTTGCGTGAATAGACAGATGTCCATTCAAATGTCTATTCAGAAGTCTATTCGCAAAATCATGTATATGCATTCAGAATGAGTCTGAAGTCTATTATAAAGTTGCGAATAGAGAGCTGTCCATACAAATGTCTATTCGGAAGTTTATTAGCAAAATCATATATATATGCAGTTAGAATATGCCAGAATGAGTCTGAAGTTTATAAAAAAGTTGTGAATAGATTGTTGTACGTTCAAATGTCTATTCCGAAGATCATTTGCAAAATCTTTATATACATAAAGAATGTGTCACTAGTCAATTATAGGTTAAGGAATAGACTGCTGTCCTATTTGCAAACAGTAGTTCGCATTCAGAATGTAGCAGAAGTTTCTTTTTGAAAAGTGATAAATAGACATATTCCAATTATTTGTTAGAAGTCCTTTGCAAAATCATTCATATGCATTTTAATGTGTCAGAATAATTTGCTGGGTTTGTGAATAGACATGCTCTTTGAAGAAGGTCTACTTTTTTCTATTCAAAGCAAGATTTCTATTTTTCTCCTGGTAGTAAGTCTTCTCTCGGCAGCTGAATTACTTCTTTTTTGTAATCAGGTCTTACGGACTTTTGAAAACAACTATTTGCATGAGATTAATACTTCTAATTGATTTTTGTCTTCCTTTTTCATTTCGGTTACAAGATGAAAACATTATATCATTCGGAACGACCTCGGCGATCATCTACGAAGATACACCTCGGATATCAATCGTGGTAGAAATCAACAAAGTAATGAGATCAGGCGATTAACCTCACAGGTTAAGTAGTGCCGATGTAAACAATCAACATGGCAAATCTGTGTGCGATGTGAGTGGATGTCAGTTACAGGCATTGAAGAGCTTTAAACTGCCCATAATCGTCCGTCATTTATGGTGTGCCCCTGTGTTCTATTGAGTAAACGTCGGGAACTAGGCTAGATTCTATGTTGGAACTACTTTAGCTCCTCGTGATATCCGAAGTGTATTTGCGTGGAAAATCGCCGAGGTAGTTCCGAATGACATTTTATATATATATATATATATATATATATATATATATATACAACAAGCACGGACCTGTGAGAAAACACCACGATTTACGTCACGCTGTTGCACCGTCAAAAGAACTTAACAAAATGGCGTAAAATTGTGTTTCTTATAAAACAAAAATAACATTTTTACAGGCTCAATCACTTAAATGTAAATTTAAAGTAGTTACTTTGGCGCTTATTTTTCTTGTGGATAATAACACTTTGTTTACGATTTAATATGAAATTCAAATGTTTCTACCTACAAACTTCGAAATATTAGCATGTTTCAAGCAATGGCGCTTCCTCGAATAAAACCAGCACTGGTTACCGAATTTGCATTTGCACTTGTGTAATCTACGGTACCAGTGACCTTGTTTGAACCAGATTTACCGGCTCGATTTGGTTTACAGAATCGGCAAAATTACGACGATATGGAAGGGCAAATCGACCTTCACCTACAATAGCCGAAATATTCGGGAGATTCATTTATGTTTACGAGAGTTAAGAAACTTACTTAATTCAGGCAAAGCACGCAAACTTCAATAAACATGGCAGGTCTATCACAATAACACCTGACACATTCTGAATCGATTAACATAAATTCCAAATAGACTTCTGAAAAGACATTTAAATGGGCAGGTGTCTATTCGCAACTTAATAATAGACTTAGGACACATTTTTAATGCATATATATAATTTGCAAATAGACTTCTGAATAGACTTTTGAATGGACATTTGCCTCTTTTCATATTCCACGAAAAGACTTTCAATATGTTTGATTGCATTACTGACTCTTTTGGAATAGACTTCTGAATAGACATTTGAATGGACATCTGTCTATTCAAAGCTCTATAAAAGACTTCTGACTCATTCTGAATGCATATAAATGATTTTGCCAATAGACTTCTGAGTAGACATTTGAATGGACATCTGTGTATTCTCGACTGTATAATAGACTTCTGACTCATTCAGATCGCATTTACCAGATTTTGCGAATGGACTTCTGAATAGACATTTGAATGGACATCTGTCTATTTGCAACTTTATAATAGACTTCTGACTCATTCTGAACGCATTTACCAGGTTTTGCGAATAAACTTCTGAAAAGACTTTTGAATGGACAGCTGTCTATTCGAAAGTCTATAATACACTTCTGACTCATTGTGAATGCATATGCACGATCTGCGAATAAAAATCTGATTAAACATTTGAATGGACATCTGTCTATTCACAACTCTACAATAGACTTGTGATACATTCTATATGTATACAAAAGATTTTGCGAATAGACTTCTGAATAGACATTTAAATGGACAACAATCTATTTGCGACATTGAAAAACACTTCTGACACATTCTGAATGCATATACATGATTTTGCGAATAGACTTCTGAATAGACATTTGAATAGACAGCTGTCTATTCGCTACTCTTTGAATAGACTTTTGACACATTTTAAATGCAAATGTATGATTTTGCGAATATACTTCTGAAAAGACATTTGCAAGAATAATTGTCTATTCGCTAATCTTTAAATAGACTTCTGGCACATTTTAACTGCATATATATAATTTTGGCGAATAGACTTCTGAATAGACTTTTGAATGGACAGCTGCCTTTTTGCTACTTTGTAAAGACTTCTAACTCATTCTGAATGCATATACGTAATTTTCGAATAGACTTCTGAAATAGACATTTGAATAGACATCTGTCTATTCGCTACTTAATGATTAACTTCAGACATTCTCAATGTATATATATGATTTTGCGAATAGACTTCTGAATAGACTTTTGAATGGACAGCTGTGCATTCGCAACTGTATAAGAGACTTCTGACTCATTCTGAACGCATTTACCAGATTTCGCCAATAGACTTCTGAATAGACATTTGAATGGGCAGCTCTCTATTTGAAACTCTATAAGAGACTTCTGACACATTTTGAATGCATATACATGATTTTGCGAATAGACTTCTGAATAGACATTTGAATGGACATCTGTCTATTCGCAACTTTATGGTAGACTTTGACCCATTCTTAATGCATATATATGATTTTGCAAATAGATTTCTGAATAGACTTTTGAATGGACAGCTCTCTATTCGAAACTCTATAAAAGACTTCTGACCCATTCTTAAAGCATATATATGATTTTGCGAATAGAGATCCGAAAAGACTTTTGAATGGACATTTGTCGCTTGCATTCTTGGAATAGAAACCTTGCTCATTCAGATTGCATTACTATGTATTTGCAAATAAACTTCTGAAAAGACTTTTGAATGGACATTTGTTTTTTTTACGTATTCCACGAAAAGACTTTTAAATTTGTTTGATTGCATTACTAACTGTTTTGGAATAGACTTCTAAATAGACATTTGAATGGACATCTCTCTATTCGCAACTTTATAATAAACATCTGACACATTCTAAATACATATATATGATTTTGCAAATAAACTTCTGAATAGACATTTGAATGGACAGCTGTGTATGCGCTACTGTATTATAGACTTCTAACTCATTCTTAACGCATTTACCAGATTTTGCGAATAGACTTCTGAATAGACTTTTGAATGGATAGCTCTCTATTCGATTTCTATAAATTTTTCAAACGCATTCTGAAGGCATATACATGATTTTGCGAATATACTTCTGAATAGACATTTGAATGGACATCTGTCCATTCGCAACTTAATGGTAGACTTTGACCAATTCTTAATGCATATATATGATTTTGCGAATAGATTTCTGAATAGACTTTTGAATGGACAGCTCTCTATTCGAAACTCTATAAAAGACTTCTGACTCATTCTGAATGCATAAACATGATTTTGCGAATAGACTTCTGAATATACATTTGAACGGGCAGCTCTCTATTTGAAACTCTATAAGAGACTTCTGACACATTTTGAATGCATATACATGATTTTGCGAATAGACTTCTGAATAGACATTTGAATGGACATCTGTCTATTCGCAACTTTATGGTAGACTTTGACCCATTCTTAATGCATATATATGATTTTGCAAATAGATTTCTGAATAGACTTTTGAATGGACAGCTCTCTATTCGAAACTCTATAAAAGACTTCTGACCCATTCTTAATGCATTTATATGATTTTGCGAATAGATTTCTGAATAAACTTTTGAATGGACAGCTCTCTATTCGAAACTCTATAAAAGACTTCTGACTCATTCTGAATGCATATACATGATTTTGCGTATAGACTTCTGAATAGACATTTGAATGGACAGCTCTCCATTCAAAACTTTATAATAGACTACAGACACATTCTTAAAGCATATATATGATTTTGCGAATAAAGATCCGAAAAGACTTTTGAATGGACATTTGTCGCTTGCATTCTTGGAATAGAAACCTTGCTCATTCAGATTGCATTACTATGTATTTGCGAATAAACTTCTGAAAAGACTTTTGAATGGACATTTGTCTCTTTAAGTATTCCACGAAAAGACTTTTAAATCTGTTTGATTGCAATACTGACTTTTTTCGAATAGACTTCTGAATAGACTTCCGAATAGATAGCTGTCTTTTCGGCTTTTTGTGAACAGATATTTGTACAGATATTTGAACTTACCTATATCTATGTATACAGTAAATGCGAATAGATTTCTGAATGAATAGATTTCTCAATACATAGCTGTCTATTGTGCGAATAGACTTTTGAATAGAGAATAGACAATAGATAGCTAACTTCACAGACCTATATTCTTTTTCTAACTCCCCGCAGCTGTTGTATCCCTTTATCAAACCAATTATCACTGCCACCACAAGTAAATTCGTCCCTTAGGGAGCTGAAAAACTTTTTCATCTTTTCTTTTGCATTTCAATATTTTCCATTTTAGTTTTCTTTTGGTAAAATATAATGTTCAAAGTACATAAAGGGAAAAAATAAACTGTATAAAATATTGTCGGGAAAAAACAAGATTAATTTTACCCTGACACCGGTTACCTAAAGTGCGTAAAATTGTATGAATAGCAAAATGTTGCGCAAAGTAAGTACCAAATGGATTTTTTAATTTATTTTAGTCAATTAAAATAAATGCTATATTATTCAGTATCATTATACATGTATACATATCATTTTATCTTAAATACTTAAAACTTCTCACTCAAAAACATAATTTAAGAAGCGCAATGTGGACCAATGACCATATTGGGTGGACAACGCAGCTCATTCCCGATCTTGCACACTTTCCGTTGTAATTTATTCATGAATTAAACACTTTTAATACATAATGATATAATTCTATTTAATTAATTTATTTATTGGAGTTAACGCCGTGTCAACACAATTTAGGTCATTTTATGACGTCCAGCGCACCTAACCTAGCTTTCCTGGACCATTGTCTATAACCAGTACTCACCTACTCTTCCACAAGGCCGGAAACCCTTCCGGGTGGGATTCGAACCCGCACCCACTCGGGCACGAGTAACCAAATCCCAGCACGCTACCAACTGCGCTATCGACCCGGGTTACACCTATTTAATTTATCTTATTTCTTTGGCAATGCTTGCAAATTACCCACAAATGTTCAGGGCGGGTTATCACGTGGTTTTGTTTACGATAACATTGGATCAACTTTAATGGCGGCTATCACACTTTTCAAGGTATTTGCCACTTTTTTGTCTTTATTTGAGTTTTTCCTTATTTATTCATGTAGCCTATTCCGGTACATAAACTACAAAAATCGACTGAACCGTGCATGAAAGGATGTAGAAAATGTTTTTGCATTTTCTTGAAGCTGAGACACTGTAGTTTCCAAAACTGGATGAAGCCAATTCGGCACTCTGGGGCAACTCCAAAAATTCAAGATGGTGGACAAAATGGCGGATGATAACTGATGAATCTATAATCAATCCATCTTTATCACAGTCTGATCATTTAAAGAGCTAAAATTAATCTAACATTATCTGCAATATTATTTCATGCAATTTCGGTATCCTTCGTTTATTCTCCAGTCAAAAATGGCGGACAAATGGGCGTATAAAGGCCACGTTTGTCATGTATGTCAACCACAATCGTACACAGAGACATATCAAAAAAGAAATAATGCATTTTTGTAGTTATATCTTAGTTTATATAACTGGTTGTTGCCACACTGGCATCATTGGGCAATTCCCAAAATCCAAGATGGCGGCTATAATGGCGTAAATAACTATGTCGGGTATATATCAACCTCAACTAGTTAAGTCATAGAGTGGGGTATACCAAATAATTTCAATGCATTTTATTTTGTCGTTAATCCACTTTTATTAATGGAACCGATTGATGCCATACTGGTATTCTTGGATAACTTCAAGAAGTCAAGATGGTGGTCAAAAGAATGATAAGAGCTGGAAAAATAAGTCACATAAATAGACATGACTCCACACTAATGAGTACACAGCGACATGTTTAGGGTTTTATATTTCTTGGTCTTGCGAATATTATATAATTTATACTAGCTTGTCAGTTGACTCTAGAAGCAAATTTGTTTCTCAGATGGCAATTTAGAGACACTATTCCGATAATATTTAATTTATTGAACAACATAAGTTGTGAAACGAAATTTTAACATACTTAGTATAACGACCCCTTTTCCATATATGTTTGCCACTTCAAGATTAATCAATATGTACTAAAAGGAGGTTATACGCAAAGAAAAAGACAAATAATATTGAAAGTATTGTGTGCATGTTCAAATATCTTATAAGGTATTCTAAGCGTATTTTAATGCCAAAGCAATTGAAAGAAATTCTGTTGACATTGTAACACATTTTGATAGTAATTAGGGGAAATTGCAATAGGATTTCAAGTTCGATCAAATATCACAACTGGATCATGAGTGTTATTCATTTCATTGTAAATTCTCTATCCATTGATCAAAAAGGAGAAATATCAAACTCACATTTCCATCAAAGTATGTAGTATAATTTGTTTTGTTATTTACAAGGATAGAGAGAAATTGGATGTCAATTCTATAAGCGTATACACTGCTATTTGAACCCAGTGTCTTGCTCATGGTTTAGCACATAGTGTTACCCTGTGCAAGATGGTGGTTTTAATGGATACATCAATTACAAAAATATGGCGAGGAAGAAAATTTATAAATGTCTTGTTTCACTTGCAATGCTCTAGTGCCTGCATTCTAGCATTATTGTCGACATTATTCACTTATACAAAACAAATTTGCATACTCGCCAGACGTAGTATGGGACTATGCGATCGTTATTATATAATTTCAATTGAATGAAAAGCAACACGGATGTAAAATTTCGACGATAAACGATAAGATAACAAACTTAGTCATTGTCAGGAGGGTGTATGCAAATTTTGAAGTGAATATGTTAGTTTTGAATAGCCTTACAAATAAAGACCACGTGATAATGAAGATTATTCAATTGAAACACAGATGTATTATATCTTTTTTAAAATGATTTTATACAAAATTTTGAAGCAATATCATATTAACACACGGTTTTTACAAATAATAACTCTAGGCTTGTTTATAACGATCAAATTTCTTTTAAGTAGTAAAATTATTTTGAAAGCAAAAAAAATTTGAATTATTATCTGACTAGAGCGACACAGGTAAATGCTATTAGCTATAAGAAATTAGATTTTGAATGAAACATATGTGACAGCAACTCATCATTTTGTCCTTGTTTATTTACATTACGGCGTCCAGCGCACATAGCCTAGCTTTCCTGGACCCTTGTCTATAACCAGTACTCAACTACCCTTCAACAAGGTTGGCAACTTCTCCATATACCTTATTGATATAGGAAAATTGACATTATTGTCAAATTTTCAAGGAAAGTTATAACCTCACCGGGTGGGATTCGAGCCCTTATTTCTTCGAGACACTAGATTCGAAATACCGGTGCTCTACCAACTGTGCTACAGACTCGGGTGTCACAACAATTACTAATGAAATAAAAAAGCACATGCTCTTCGCCGATATCTCTTGCCTGACAAATATTTAAATGACATCACTCGGCGCATAAAACAAACACATTTCTCTTTTCCCAAAAATTCCATAGCTTCGCTCGTAGCGTTGAATTTTTCGCAAAATTTTAATCGAACGATAAACAAGGTATTTTTTTCAAAACTAATTTGTGCACATGACTCACAATTCGTGATTTAGCAAATAGTGTTACCCTGTGCAAGATGGTGGCTTTAAGGGATTTATCAATAACAAAAATATGGCACTTAAGTCTAAATATCTTGAAAGAACACATAACATATCTGATGCATCAGTGTCAAAAGTTTAAACAGGCCTGGTAATTAAACACATTTGGAGAATATTCACTACCAACTGCTAAGACTCCCCCAAAGAAGAATGGTACCCAAATATATTCTAATATACGTAAAAATACATAAAATCATACTTTTACAAAATAAAACGTCAATGGTTAAATTTATTGAATTATTCAATTGTCAAAATGTTATAACGTTAATCAAAGTCTAAATTTTTGTCAAGGAAGCTTAAAAATGAAAATTGAGCTAGATATTGTGTAATTTCATCGTTTCGTTTTCCTAATACTAATATTTTGATTATGTGTGATACTACCTTATAAGTTATATAGACTTGAAAATGTGTTCATCTTCTTGATATATTTACGAATATGTACTTAGTACTTTTCTTAATAATTTCTGTTCTGTTCTGCTCTGTATTACGATGCATAATCTCCTTTACAGTACCCATCAAAAGCACTGGCACAAGAGTCCTTAAACTTGTTGAATACGCACACATATACTTTAATAATAATACATTTGTATTTATCCACGATATCAAATAAAATCGGTTCCGTATACATTATCGTATACAAGTTATAACTTTATTTTCATTACATTATGGACGTACACTGGGGTCCAAAGTTTCTAAACAAATTGCTAAATATGTACGATTTTTAAAAATATTTCAGGACTATGTAATTTACGAATGTCCTTCATGGCTTTAAAATAGGTGTGGTTGCAATTATTGAAATTTACAAATAACTTTCATAAATTTCAGTTTTCATTTTAATCCTAATGAAATAAATAAGTAAGTTCAGTAGAAAAGTGTATAAAAAGTGGTTTATAAATATTTATCTTTTATGAAAAAAGCGAGTTTAAACATGTAAACTTTTGTGCAAGTTTACATGAAGTACAGTGAAAACAGTTAAAATAAAATCTTCCAATCAGATTGTGTACATCCCCGTACAGATGCACTAAGAGTTAAAAATACAAATTGATTTATACATTGTCTGAAATCAGTATACATGTAATACAATATCTCTGTAAACTAAAATTCATAATTTACAACATGTCCAAAGTACAACTTTACACAAAAGAAGTAGTACAAACAATAAGTATGGTGTCCAATAATGGACACAGGTAATGTAAGGTGCACACTTAAATTAGGTATAATTCACTAATGTAAAACTGTGTTTTCGACCACAGATTTTTTTTCAGAAAATGTGTCTGTAATTGAACATTGTATTTTATTATTTTTACGATGTCATAATTTTAAATTACATTACTAATCACTTTGTATGGATAATTACCATTTACTATTTTCATATAAAGTAAGATAATAACTCACTTTCATTAAACATTTTTATTAACAATTTTACATCAGAATTTTGTTTTATAACTTATAGATCTAATCCAATGGCATGCCATATGATTAACGTGATGTAATCAAGGAAAGGTGTTAAATTGTGTTTTCAATTTTCATGGTTTACAAATATATTGATGTTAGACCATAGGGGAGTTTAATCTTACCGCACAGTACATGTAAATGAAATCACTCGTTTTAACTTGTCACTGTAGGGCGTTCAGTTACTCCGAACGTTTCGTAACGTTCCGTAACGTTCGCTCACAGTAATTATTGAACGGCATGTTAGCGGAAAACGTTTAAGGCCAACAGCTAACGATTTTAGTATATAGTATGCGAGTATGGAACAACCTGAAACAAAATAGTTCCATTACATTTTGCAAATAAGTAAATGCCATTGCGAATAGACTACATCCGGAATTCAAATATTTGGGGTTTCCCCTCTAGTACAAACAAACTTGCACCGTTACAATGAAAACACGTGTAAAAAGAACAATAGGAATTAATCCTTAGTTCGTGCTGTTTAGCAATAATGTGTAGAAAACTTCGTTTGTATCGCCTATGCCATCGTCGGAACCCCACGGTACTCATACATTATCGTTGACGTAAAACCCTGGGTTACCGAGGATGATAGTCAGAAAAAATGAATATTTGATCAATAATAAATATGCATATCGTTATTGATAATGTACTATTTACATGATGAAGTCATTCAGTTACTCAATGAACCATCCAAAATGAAACGTTTAGATTATGAAATATATTAATTCTATATCACGTTGAGCATAAATGAAGCAATTTTCCCTTCAAATAAATGACTACATGTACAAATGTATACAAACATATACATATATATTATATGTTCAATGGCCTTGTAAAAAAAGATAAAATATAAAAAATAAATCAGTAAAAAACCACCAGCATAAATACATAATGTATTTACAAAAACACAAAACAAAATAAAATCATCACACATGAAATAAGAATCGATATTCCATTGTTTTGAAACAATGAAAATAACTTTCTTATTTTTTACTGTTTGGATGCGCCGTTCTGATGACATATCATATCTAAACTTAAAACAACCCATTTGAAGCATATGATAAACAGAAAATTTGTTTATTTCAGTGTGAGTTATTTATTTCCCTCGTGAGCTAATGATATTATATTTTCACTCGTGGCTATGTCACTTGTGGAAAAAATGCATCCTTAGCTCACTCGTGAAAAAAACTCTTTCACTGAAATAAACAAATATCCTCTATATATTTAATCAATATTTTGTTAATGTTCGCCACATTCTCCACCCATGGTGTATATGTCATCTGATCGAAACAAACCGCTGGCATGGAGTCCTTACACAAAAATCAAGCATTGTGGTGATATGTCATGAGTAACTATAACATATAAAATTTGAAAGAGACATAATACAGAACTGAAATTTGTCAAGTTTTCAGTTCGTGTCTGGTGCTACTTACAATGTTAGTTACAGATTATTTCAGAATAGCATTGCGTTAGTAAAAGTCTGTTTGTACGGCAGGTGGAAACACTAATTTATGAATTTCGGATATATTCTAATGAGTAACGATCAAGTGCAATCTGAATATGAAGAATCAACAAAAAATCTAAGTGACAAAAGAACTGTAATTGTTCGACATAAGAAGCATGTTGTGCTTCGTTCACTTAATGTGCTAAAAATGTGAGAAAAAATGCGGAATAAAATTTCGTTTCTTGAAACATAGACTGCAGAGCTTTCGTTGTATGAAATGTACCTCCAAAATGGTGCCATTTGTACTTGTAAATTAAACATGAAAAGCAAATTTTCTCTTGAGAATATATACGGGTATATTAACCAGGGAAAGACAAATTGAATGTGCATACAAATTAATTGTACGAGTATAATGTATTAGCTGTGGAATCCCCGCATCAGTGTTAATTTGTATTTCTCAGTAGGTAGTACTGTTTGTCGGTAGTAGTTGATGAGATCATCCAATGATGAAAATTGTTGATCTTCACTTAGATAAACACATCCCAACTGAAAAATGATGATTTTAAAAATATTGACTTATTTTGATTTGAAAAATAATGATATACCTAAGGCCTTCCCGTGCCGGATTTTTGTTAATCGTCCGCGAACGCGTAGGTTTTAGGTTCCTCAATCCTCCCCAAAAAAATTTGGTGAAATTTTCTTTAAAACATGTGTTGTTCCGGGATTCATTAATCGATTTTTCTGAGAAAGTCCTGAAAGTTCCTGGTTTCTGTGTATTTGATAAATGAAAATTTACTTGAGTAAAAAAGTAAAAAGTAAAGTAATGTCATTTTATAGTCCAAGTTTCATGCTTACGCACGTTCACCGACTTTACAACAATTACCCCTGGTCATTGGGCTACTGGTATCTATCTATCAATCTCCCTAGGGAGTCTTCTACTCCGCTTATTAGTGCAGCCGACAAATTGGCGCAACGGAATTATACCATCCTCGCAGGTACCCATTTACACCTGGGTGGAGTGAAGCAATCGCAGGTAAATTTCTTGCTCAAGGAAATTAGCAGTGCCCCAAGTGGGATTCGAACCCAGGACCTCTCGATCCCTAAGCGCGCGTCCTACCACTGGACTACTGCTACTGAGTATGTTGTATATACTTTTTTAATAGAATTACTTTAATCTCATATTAATGCCATCAACATTCATGCACGGCCAAGTACTTATTTGTGTGAATACTAGCTAGAAAGGACATGTGTTTTCGTTTTCGGTTTGTGTGTTTTTGTGAATAGGTACGTACATGAGTTGACGCTTAACAAAATTCCAATTTGGCATGGCCTAATTTTATGTTAACAATTATCATCAAAACAAATCCGTGTCAAAATACTTTTTAATGAAAATTCTCTATGTACTTCTCAACCATTGACTAATAGCAAATTGTTACCTTTATAATAATATTGTTTGTTTGTTCATTTTATTTGGGTTAAACGTCGTAGCAACACATTGTATAAGTCATATAACGGCGGTCAGTCAACCTACTCACTGTTTCTGGAAAAGCTAAATCTCTGAATTTAGCTGTTAACCAACTACGAAGCGCATACTTTCGGCAGTGACTGACAACTGACCTACATGGCTGTAGAAATTATTTCATGACCAAGCTCCATGACAGTATGCTTCGCCCGGGAATCGAACCCACGACCCCTCGCTCAGTACACTGTTGTGCTACCAACTGGGCTAGCCGGGCGGCTTTATATCATTATTAAACTTCAATGTTACAAGTGGTCTAAAATATAAACGTTTCCACATAAACCTATGTTAAATGGATAGAACTGTCTTACCTGTTCATGAATTCTGAATACAGATATCTTACCATCCGGTTTAGTTACAGCCAGTTCCTGAAATGATTATATAAAATGTGTCAACCAAACAGCAGGAAAAAATACTCATCAAAAAATCCACAGGTCAGAGATCTAGAGATATAGATATAAAGATTAGGCCTGTCCAATGACGATTGATCTTCCATTCGGAACAATTTGACCTTTCATGGATGAATAATTCAAATATTCGTAGCGAATGGCCAATGACTTCCTAATGTATATCCTCGTGATATGACTGTTTACAATACATGTACGTAGAAAAGTGGCGGAAAGCTTTACAAATAACAAATCAGCTGCTTTATTTCATAACATTAAAACAAAACACGTGTGTGTCCTTTAATTCAGTTAAAACATTTTGTTGGTTCATGGTGAAAGAGTATCATTATATAGTAAAATAATATAATTTGACAGTCTTGGGAAATGGATGTTATTATATAAATAACACATGGCAGTGAGGGTGACAGTAGAGATTATCAACCCGTGGAAAATAATATCAACCGAGGCGCTAGCCGAGGTTGATATTATTTTTCAAGGGTTGATATTATGTACTGGCACTCTCACTGCCATCTGTTATTTGTTTTATTATACCGAACAAAACTGCAACATGTAAATATTTATTGAACAACAAATAACAACACAGCAAAGAAAACAATCAGTACAATAAAAAACTGAATTATATCACTAATATACCCTGATTTACGGCTACTTTTTTGTTGTTTTTTTTTTTAAAGTCGCATTCAACACATATATAGGTTATATACAAGACGGCCAGCTCTTCCTTGTAAAGGTTTCCTGGACACTTTTTCTATCGCCAGTACTAACTTACCCTACCACGAGGCCGACAACTCATGTATAGGGTATAACCTGCCGCGACCAGGATTCGAACCCGCGATCTCCGGATTCGAAGTCAGACATGCTAACCACTACGCCACGGTCGCGGCTATTTACGGCTACTAATCGTTAATAAGTAGTCTCCCTTAGATAGCGGGTAATATTACCACGTGATCGAACAAAATTTCACCCGCTCTGGTATAGAGCTTAAGCAAAGGGAAATTCCAGTGAGAAATAATAATAGATTTTAACGTTTACTAGAAACTATATCAACCATACCTGTTTGGTGTATCTCCCTGGGCGAACACAAAATGTCCCTTCTGGCATTTGGCTTAGCCTGAAATCATGTTAAATTATGATTATGTTATTTGGTATATTATGGTTGAATTTAATGTAAATATGTCTAATCAACATTCCACATATTGATTACGTTGAATTCCTGCGTTTTGAACCTATATAAATAGGTGGAAACAGACGTTTTGCAAGTCTAAAAGACTATAATAACTAAATATGGTTTTTATATAAATGTCTCGTCAAATAGTCTTTGATAATTGAAACATAATACCAATACCTCATTTCTAAAATTTTAACAATAATATAATGTTTCAAAATTCTTACTCAGTTTTGTTATTCCGATCGTGACACATGTATTCCACTGCCTTAAATCTCTGAAAAAATAGTAAAATGCCGTGTTATTTTTTCTAAATATTTTTTTAAAAAAGCCCATTCTGACACAAAACAAGAGCTCCGCTGGGCGGGGCATTATACGCCCGTGTGCAGTCCATGCTGTGTTCTATCTCATATGAAGTCCCTGTGACCTTGACCAATGACCCCGGGATCTCAGAATAGGTCCCATCCTTAACTGGAGGGGTATCTAAAGCAAAGATTTTGAGAACCTAGGTACAGCCATGGTTGAGTTATCACCGGCACAAAGTTTTCCCATACAAACTTCCAGTGACCTTGACCCTGGGGCCTCAGAACCAAAAGTTCTCACCCTTGACCCAACGTGTATTGATACATAAAATTTGGTGATCTTAGATAAAGTTGGTTGTTGGACAAGGTTTTTCCTCAAGATTTCCTTGTGACTTTGACCTTTGACCCAGGGGCCTAAAACCAAAGGGGCATATGCTAGACATTTAGGCTACCCTTAAATAAAATTCGGTGAACCTAGGTACAATCATTATTGAGTTATTGTCCAGAAAATGTTTCAATACAAATTTAGTCCCAGGGACTTTGACTTTTGACCCTGGGGTCTCCAAATCAAAAGGGAACATCCTCTACAAAAGAGCTATCAACACATTACTCCTTAACAAATGGGCTGCTCCACATAAAATTTGTTAACCAAGGTACAATCATTGTTAAAGCCCCTTTACTAAACTGAACGCTGATAATTTTCAAGTATCATGCTTTTACTTAAAATTTATGCAAACATTAAACTAATACATAAAAACACATCCCAGACACAAAAATCTCAAGTATTTTCTCCAGAATTTATACTTATTCTATTTTGAAATTCGCGATTAAAAACGAAAGTAAAGACTCAACGGAAAATCACGGATCTCGACGAACAAGGTCGGGACATCCCGTCGTGGCTAAAAATAACCACAACTTCAATTCGGAAGTAAACAAATCCCTGCTTTGATAAACACACGTTTTGTACAGTGATTTTCGAGCGAAAGCTAATTAAAATTCACGAAACTCATGTAAATAGTTTTTTAAAATTATACATGAACATATACTGACGAGAAAAAGACACGAATCAATTATTGTAAGTCTTTTAATATACAGAAACGTTTGCTGATCAATATGCCACGTTCAGTTAGAACGGGTGTAACGTGGGTAAGACACGACAACAACAATATTTTTGTAAATACCAACGTCATTCGCGTAATAGACTTTTCACGGCAATATCTACGTCACGTGAAGTGAAAGGGTAACCGTGTACGCCAAATAAGTCGACAAACAATGAGGAAAGCTTCTTACTTGGCGTAAACCGTACCACGGACTAATTCTAAAGTTTTGCCATCGTCACCGACGTCTATCTCTACTCTGGTATCATCGCGACCATGGTACTATGAGTTCAGTGATGAGTCGTGTTTAGACTTATGTAACTCCCTCAGACTTATAAGTGTCTTAAAACGTGTTTCAGTCACAACTAGTTCTTTGCTGAGATAATATTGTGGACACATCACATTGACCAGCTGTTATGCCGTGTGAGTGTCGCTATATTCTGGCAACGTTAATACTATTTTCTATCAGAATAAGAACGACAGACGTCACGTTGTACACGTCACCAAGGACTTTTTACAGGCTAACAACATTAATATTTTCTCTTTGTATTCTGATCATGAAACTTATGTACCTAGTTGAAATGAGGCGTTTCTTTTTAACATCAGTTTAGATATTTGCGAACTGAAAACTTACACGCACTGGTTTCTCGAGTAAATCACTGCAAAACGAATTGTTATAACCAAAACTTAACATAGTCGTGTAAGTTTTATCAAATACTTTTCAAGCAATTTGATTGGCTGAGAGAGTATCTCCGTAGTCTAATTTGCATGTTATAAAAGTACCCTACTTTTATAAGAAACTGATATTTTAAATAGCCTGACCCCTACAAGGGAACCCGTTTGAAATAGTAATCATAATTCCAAGGCGGTTATATTCTATAGTCTTTTAGATAATATTACTTGTTTTTAGATTGATGATAAAGAGTTTGTCTTCGTTTAGTGGCTTTAAGTCATTGTCGGGACAAGGTTTTTCCATATGATGGCCCCTGTGACCTTCACCTTTGACCCAGGGGCCTCAACACCAATTGGGAAGATCCTTGACACATGGGCTACCCTCACATAAAATTTGGTGAACTCATTTCATGTTACTTTTTAAATATAGCATTATTTCCATTGTTTGCCATTTTGACTTTATTAACATATTGATTGAACATTTGAAGTCACTGCTTGGTAATTTGATATCTTCTGGTTGAAGGTTAAAACTTGACCTAGGGGCCCCAAAACCAATAGAGAACATCCTCGATACATGGGCTACTCTCACATATAATTTGGTGAACCTAGGTACAGTCCTTGTTGAGTTATTGTCCGGACAAGGTTTTTCAATATAATGCCCCTATGACCTTGACCTTTGACCCAGGGGCCCAAAAACTGATAGGGCATATCCTTGACACATGGGCTACTCTCACATAAAATTTGGTGAACCTAGGTACATTGGTGGTTCAGTTATTGTCTGGACAAAGTTTTTCCATATGATGCCTCTGTGACCTTGACCTTTAAACCTGGGACCCCAAAACCAAAAGGGCATATCCTTGACACAAGGGCTACCCTCGCATAAAATTTGGTGAACCTAGGTAAATTGGTGGTTCAGTTATTGTCCGGACAAGTTTTTATTGTTTGCCATTTTGACTTTATTAACATATTGAATGAACATATGAAGTCACAGCTTGGTAATTTGATATCTTCTGGTTGAAGGTTTAAACTTGACCCTGTTTCCCCAAAACTGATAAGGCACATCCTTGACACATGGGCTACTCTCACATGAAATTTGGTGAACCTAGGTACAGTCATTGTTGAGTTATTACCCGGACAATGTTTTTCAATATGATGCCCCTGTGACCTTGACCTTTGACCGAGGGGCCCCAAAACCAACAGGGCATATCCTTGACACATGGGCTACTCTCACATAAAATTTGGTGAACCTAGGTACATTGGTGGTCCAGTTATTGTCCGTACAAAGTTTTTCCATATTATGCCAATGTGACCTTGACCTTTAAACCTGGGGCCCCATAAACCTATAGGGCACATCCTTGACACATGGGCTACCTTCACATAAAATTTGGTGAACCTAGGTACAGTCGTTGTTGAGTTATTGTCCGGACAAGGTTTTTCAATATGATGCCCCTGTGACCGTGACCTTTGACCCAGGGGCCCCAAAACCAATAGGGAACATCCTTGACACATGGGCAACTCTCACATAAAATTTGGTGAACCTAGGTTGATTGGTTCTTCAGTTATTGTCAGGACAAGTTTTTTTCCCATATGATGCCACTGTGACCTTGACCTTTGACCCAGGGGCCTCAAAACCAATAGGGAACATCTTTGAAACATGGGCTACTCTTACATAAAATTTGGTGAACCTAGGTACGTTGGTGGTTCAGTTATTGTCTGGACAAAGTTTTTCCATATGATGCCTCTGTGACCTTGACCTTTAAACCTGGGACCCCAAAACCTATAGGGAACATCCTTGACACAAGGGCTACATTCACATAAAAATTTTTGAACCTAGGTACAGTTGTTGATGAGTTATTGTCCGGACAAGGTTTTTCAATATGATGCCCCTGTGTCCTTGACCTTTGACCCAGGATCCCCAAAACCAAAAGGGCATATCCTTGACACAAGGGCTAACCTCGCATAAAATTTGGTGAACCTAGGTAAATTGGTGATTCAGTTATTGTCGGGACAAGTTTTTTATTGTTTGCCATTTTGACTTTATTAACATATTGAATGAATATATGAAGTCACAGCTTGGTAATTTGATATCTTCTGGTTGAAGGTTTAAACTTGACCCTGTTTCCCCAAAACTGATAAGGCACATCCTTGACACATGGGCTACTCTCACATGAAATTTGGTGAACCTAGGTACAGTCATTGTTGAGTTATTACCCGGACAATGTTTTTCAATATGATGCCCCTGTGACCTTGACCTCTGACCGAGGGGCCCCAAAACCGACAGGGCATATCCTTGACACATGGGCTACTCTCACATAAAATTTGGTGAACCTAGGTACATTGGTGGTCCAGTTATTGTCCGGACAAAGTTTTTCCATATTATGCCACTGTGACCTTGACCTTTGAACCTGGGGCCCCATAAACCTATAGGGCACATCCTTGACACATGGGCTACCTTCACATAAAATTTGGTGAACCTAGGTACAGTCGTTGTTGAGTTATTGTCCGGACAAGGTTTTTCAATATGATGCCCCTGTGACCTTGACCTTTGACCCAGGGGCCCCAAAACCAATAGGGAACATCCTTGACACATGGGCAACTCTCACATAAAATTTGGTGAACCTAGGTTGATTGGTTCTTCAATTATTGTCAGGACAAGTTTTTTTCCCATATGATGCCACTGTGACCTTGACCTTTGACCCAGGGGCCCCAAAACCAATAGGGAACATCTTTGACACATGGGCTACTCTTACATAAAATTTGGTGAACCTAGGTACATTGGTAGTTCAGTTATTGTCCGGACAAATATACCTATTTTAAGTCCCAGTGACCTTGATCTTTGACCCTGGGGTCTCCAAATCAATAGGGAATCTCCTCCACCCAAGGGCTATCCACACATAAAATTTGAAGAACCTAGGTACATCCTTTCTTGAGTTATCATCCGGACAAGCAATTGTCCACGGACGGACAGACGGACAGACGGACAACATCATAACATAATACGACCGTTTTTTCAAAACGGGCGTATAAAAATCATTTTCATGAAAACGAGATTTTGCCAGTCAAATTGCCCACGGTAGGTATGCAGTGTAACGGAAAAAAGAACTGTGATTGCCGACGATGGGACGACACTTTCATCTGTTGAAATGTATGGATTACGCAAAGATGAAATGATGAATAAAAATGTCAAACTGAACCTTTACGGAGTTTCTCATCGGATAGAAATTATATTCATTCTACATGAGTAGAACTAAGTTTCATGTTAAGTAAAGGCCTGAAAACATTTCATTTAATTTCAAAATTATTGTTTATACTCAAAATAAGAAAAGTTCTGTGTTCCATAATCTCTAAAAACATTAATACAATTTTACAGTGTTTACACCTTTACAGATGTGTCTTTCATATGAACCTTTTATGTATTTACGTGTGATATTATTAATTTGATTTCAGTAACAATCCCATGACACATGTCATAAAAATACTGAGTATCACAGTTATGTAAAATACCATATGTCATACACATCAATACCAGGGATGACACAAAAAAGGAGACCATTCTCTCATTTCCGAATGTTATTACTGCTGTTAAAAATACATGTATATCAAAACATAAAATATAGATATTTGGCAACAATGAGTTACAACTTACCTTAGAGTCATCAGCAATGGTTACATGTTCATAAATTTGATCACTATCTCCACTAGATCTACTGGCCTCAGATCTACTTGGCGAGTTTGAGGTTGATCTTAAAACTACTTCTTCTGTTTCATGAGAATCAACTATTTCCTTGTCAGATTCAGTAGATTGATTACATTTCTTTACTGCTGTAGAAAATGATGATAAAAATAGTTTTGAAAAAAATACAAGTCATCATCTATAATACATGTCGCAATTGTGAAACGTTCTTTATAGAATTATAATTGACATTATGATAATATGATTACATCATATTGTTATATATATATTGTTACCTCACATTCAAAAGCTTAAAAAAACGAAACAATATGCCTGGGTGATTGAAAAGATATTTATAAAACTGTATACTACAAACTCAAAAAATCTAAAACTAAAAAAATGAGTACGTAGAGAATGACAAAAATATGCTTCGTGTATGAATGTTTGTGAAGTAACGTACTCAGTGTCTGTCTCACTTTAGACCATTGGCCACTAGACAATGTACAAATAGAAGCTTAGTACAGGGTGTCCAAAAAGAAAGTTTACAGTTTTGATGCTAATTTATAACATGTTAATACTCTGCTAGATTATCAAAAACTTGCACATGTTTAGACAATAGGTGTAAGTTTTATCCCTGTCATTTGTAATTTATTTGGTCTAAAACTTTACATGAAAACGCCAATTTACTAAAATTACCATTTTTTGTGGTTGACGTCAAATTAGTAATTAATAACGTTTTCCACATGTTGTTCTTTTTGACGCTTCACTTCGCTCACGCGCTCCGTGAAATTGTCAATAACTTTAATACAAGTGTCTACAAAATTATGGGGCTACGCAGCTGACAAAAATTTCATAATTTACTAGCAAACATGTCCGGACAAAAGTAAACTTATCCATAAACCTAACATCTAGAAATGTGTCGGCATAATTTTCAACAACGTCAGTGGCTCAGTCACAAAATGCAAATCTATCCACTTGATCAGTTATTGATAAGCTTTGCATAATTTATATTTGATACGGAAACAGTTCTTAGTTTTTTTTAATAATATTATGTACATATGTTTTGGAAACATTCATCTCTGATGATACGCGTTGAACAGATTTTTCTGGACTTTGTTGAAGCATGTCTTGGAGCGCACTGACATTTTCCTCACTTCTGCTGGTCAAGGGACGACCCCACTTTGGGGCATTTTTTACAGTTCCAAGTTGTTAAAACTTCCAGACAATATTGAATATAATCATTCTGCTCATGCTTATGCCTTTATACATATTTTTGAACTTTCATTGCGCATCTGTTACACTTTTACTTTTGTAAAAATGTTTTATGATAAACACACGCTGATCAGACGTCAGACGCGCCATCTTAAAAATAACAAGTTTTTACCTGATGTCATTATATGGCGATGTCAAACATTTTAGCCAGTCAAGTTAAGGTGCATTAAAACTTGAGCACATGCACTTTAAAATGATATACTTTTCATTAATATAACATAACAATTGATAAAATGACGAAGGGGTTAAACTGTAAACTTTCTTTTTGGACACCCCGTACTAAGAAGCTTTTATAGAGACTTGACCTCACTAAAGAGTAAAGAGAAAAAGTAGAATGTCTAACCGCAATAAAAGGACAGCACAAATGTTGAAAACCAGCATATAAAATCATACAATACTTTTTTAATTGGTCGTTTTCAAAACATATTCGACGGCCAGCTCTTACTACTATAGGTTTCCTGGACACTTTTCTATCATCAGTACTAACTTACCTTACAACGAGGCGACAACTCATGTATAGGGTATGACCTACCGCAACCGGACTCGAACCCACGATCTCCGGATTCGAAGTCAGACATGCTAACCACTACGCCACGGCCGCGGCCAATAGAATGTCTAACCGCCATAAATGACAGCAAAAATGTTGAAAACCGGCATATTACATTACCTTAGAATTATAAGTAAACATGCTATCATCATTATAAACATGATTCATGTTCACCGTTTCGCCTTGATAAATGACTCAGTTCCATGAATAACATTGGCACTTTGCCTTTTGGAAGTCTTTTCTTTTAAAATAAATTTAAACATGTTTGTGATGATAAAACATTAATTAAATCCTAAATAAGCCCTGGCGAGTTTAACTTGACATTAAGTACATAAATACGCATTCGTTTTTCAGAGAATGTCATCATGTAAAATAGTGGCATATGCCATTATTTAAATATGTTTTGTACTTACTTTTTTCTCCAGCTGTTTTTATCACTTTGTTCCTTCTAAGCGTCTAAAGAGATTAAATACAAACTATATAATGAAAATTCAAAATGTAATATCAAATTCAATTCTCCAAGCATTGTTATAATTACAATTACATGAAAGATTAATGGAAAACGTAAGCCCGAATTAACAATACGTTTTGACAAGTTTGTATCGATACCCGTCAGACATCTGTAACAGATCAATAGACTTAATTAAGAGTATCTATGAGTGAACATTCAATATTACTCGCAGCAAAATGTTATTTGACTTTTATTGTCATGTCGTCTATTCAAGCATTTCATTATCACGTTTTATTTGGATGTTATGCCGTTTTTAACGCTAATGATAATGAACCGGACAGTCTAAACAAACAATTGCTGACCCTTTCCCATTGATCCCACACTTTCTCCATTTTCAAAATTGAAACATCTTTGTGAACATACATATAAGTCAGCACCGAATACCTCTTTGATAATTTCATCATTTTCATAATTATCTTATATTATGTGGATTTCAACCCTTATACTGGGTTTTATAGGCGTTTGTTCTGTAATATGAACTCGCCGACAACTTCTCCGCTTGCGTGGGAACACATGACCTCCGAAACTCTCACTTGATAAAGCGGCAGTGGTCGCGAAAATTCTATAGTACAAGAGAAAGTTATATGCAATGTATAACTGAAAGGTTGAGAGGATATTGTAAGATTTACTCAAACATAAATATACGTCTACACCGAATACCTCTTTGATAGTTTCGCCGTTTTCATTATCATCTTGACCATCATGAACAGAACAAAAGTCATTTCTTGCTCCAATACACTCAGATAAAGGCAGTTTCATTGAATCAATGCTTGGATCGATGGCCTTAGAACCAGTTGTTGCTTTTTGTCTGGTTTTATCGGG
This sequence comes from Mactra quadrangularis, assembly GCA_025267735.1. NCBI lineage: Eukaryota > Metazoa > Mollusca > Bivalvia > Venerida > Mactridae > Mactra > Mactra quadrangularis. Next base: position 5,716,227 of record CM046298.1, read on the forward strand.
TTTTTGTTGAACTTTCATAAATCCTGAATCTGGTTGTTTGTTCGATAATGTTACTTTGTTCTTAATCAGTGTCTGAAAAGAAGATTGCAAAATAGTTTGTTTTTTAGAAACAATGTATTTAAAGTAACGATACATTTCCACGATTAAATACGAGAAAGTTTTATTATATAACATTTATAAAAAAAATATACTTTTGACAAGTTGTTGCGGGTTCGTATTGATCCTTGCAAGACAACAGTACGGAATCCATAGACTTCATTAAAAAGAATCCATGAGTCAAAAATTAAATTCTAGTCTCAGTCAAATGGTTGGTGACTAATATCGGACATGTGTCGTTTATACAAGCGTCTCAAAAGAACGTAATGAATGAATATCATCATTTTTAGTCGGTTTTATATTGGGCCGATTAATCAAGATGCCACAGGCGTTTGTTCTGTAATCATAACTCGCCGTCAACTTCTCCGTTTGCGTGGGAACACAAGACTTCCGAAACTCTCAATAAAGCAGCGATGGTCGCGAAAATTCTATTGTACAAACGAAAGTTATATGCATTGTACAATTGACCTGTTGAGAGGATATTTTAACATAAACTCAAACATACATTCACCTTTCCGTCGATAATTTGGACGTTTTCATAATCATCTTTGTAACCCTCAACAGAACAAAGGTCACTACTGGCCCCAGATGTCTCTTGTAAAGGCAGTTTTAATGTATCCATTCTTGGATCGATGGTCTTAGAACCAGTTGTTGCTTTTAGTCTGGTTTCATCGGTATTTTGTTGAACTTTGATAAATCCTGAATCTGGTTGTTTGTTCGATAATGTTACTTTCTTCTTTATCAGTGTCTGAAAAGAAGATTGCACAATAGTTTGTTTTTTAGAAACAATGTATTTAAAGTAACAAAACATTTCCACGATTAAATACGAGAACGTTTTATAATATAACAATTATAAAAATATACTTTTGACAAGTTGTTGCAGGTTCGTATTTATCCTTGCAAGACAACCGTACTGAATCCATAGACCACATTAAAAGTATCCATGAGTCAAAAATTCATTCTAGTCTCATCAAAATGGTGGGTGACTTATATCGGACATGTCGTTATACAAGCGTCTCAAAAGAACGTTATGAATGAATTTCATCCCTTTTAGTAGGTCTAATAAGGGCCCGATTAATCAAGATACCACAGGCGTTTGGTCTGTAATCATAACTCGCCGTCAACTTCTCTGTTTGTGTGGGAACACATGACCTCCGAAACTCTCAATAAAGCAGCGGCGGTTGCAAAAGTTCAATTGTACAAACGAAAGTTATATGCATTGTACAATTGACCTGTTGAGAGGATATTGTAACATAAACTCAAACATACATTCACGTCTTCGTCGATAATTTGGACGTTTTCATAATCATCTATGTAACCCTCAACAGAACAAAGGTCACTACTGGCCCCAGATGTCTCTTGTAAAGGCGGTTTTAATGTATCCATTCTTGGATCGATGGTCTTAGAACCAGTTGTTGCTTTTTGTCGGGTTTTATGGGTATTTTGTTGAACTTTCATAAATCCTGAATCTGGTTGTTTGTTTGAAAATGTTACTTCGTTCTTTATCAGTGTCTGAAAAGAAGATTGCACATAAGTTTTTTTTTTTAGAAACAATGTATTTAAAGTAACAAAACATTTCCACGATTAAATACGAGAACGTTTTATAATATAACAGTTATAAAAATATACTTTTGACAAGTTGTTGCAGGTTCGTATTGATCCTTGCATAACAACCGTACGGAATCAGTAGACTTCATTAAAAAGTATCCATGAGTCAAAAATTTGATTATAGTCTCAGCCAAGTGGTTGGTGACTAATATCGGACATGTCGTTTATACAAGCGTCTCAAAAGAACGTTATGAATGAATTTCATCACTTTTAGTAGGTTTAATAAGGGCCCGATTAATCAAGATGCCACAGGCGTTTGGTCTGTAATCATAACTCGCCTTCAACTTCGCTGTTTGTGTGGGAACACAAGACCTCCGAAACTCACAATAAAGCAGCGGTGGTCACGAAAATTCTATTGTACAAACGAAAGTTATATGCATTGTACAATTGACCTGTTGAGAGGATATTTTAACATAAACTCAAACATACATTCACCTTTCCGTCGATAATTTGGACGTTTTCATAATCATCTTTGTAACCCTCAACAGAACAAAGGTCACTACTGGCCCCAGATGTCTCTTGTAAAGGCAGTTTTAATGTATCCATTCTTGGATCGATGGTCTTAGAACCAGTTGTTGCTTTTAGTCTGGTTTCATCGGTATTTTGTTGAACTTTGATAAATCCTGAATCTGGTTGTTTGTTCGATAATGTTACTTTCTTCTTTATCAGTGTCTGAAAAGAAGATTGCACAATAGTTTGTTTTTTAGAAACAATGTATTTAAAGTAACAAAACATTTCCACGATTAAATACGAGAAAGTTTTATTATATAACATTTATGAAAATATACTTTTGACAAGTTGTTGCAGGTTCGTATTTATCCTTGCAAGACAACCGTACTGAATCCATAGACCACATTAAAAGTATCCATGAGTCAAAAATTTGATTCTAGTCTCATCAAAATGGTTGGTGACTTATATCGGACATGTCGTTATACAAGCGTCTCAAAAGAACGTTATGAATGAATTTCATCCCTTTTAGTAGGTCTAATAAGGGCCCGATTAATCAAGATACCACAGGCGTTTGGTCTGTAATCATAACTCGCCGTCAACTTCTCTGTTTGTGTGGGAACACAAGACCTCCGAAACTCTCAATAAAGCAGCGGCGGTTGCAAAAATTCAATTGTACAAACGAAAGTTATATGCATTGTACAATTGACCTGTTGAGAGGATATTGTAACATAAACTCAAACATACATTCACGTCTTCGTCGATAATTTGGACGTTTTCATAATCATCTTTGTAACCCTCAACAGAACAAAGGTCACTACTGGCCCCAGATGTCTCTTGTAAAGGCGGTTTTAATGTATCCATTCTTGGATCGATGGTCTTAGAACCAGTTGTTGCTTTTTGTCGGGTTTTATGGGTATTTTGTTGAACTTTCATAAATCCTGAATCTGGTTGTTTGTTTGAAAATGTTACTTCGTTCTTTATCAGTGTCTGAAAAGAAGATTGCACAAAAGTTTTTTTTCTTAGAAACAATGTATTTAAAGTAACAAAACATTTCCACGATTAAACATATACGAGAAAGTTTTATAATATAACATTTATAAAAATATACTTTTGACAAGTTGTTGCAGGTTCGTATTGATCCTTGCAAGACAACCGTACGGAATCAGTAGACTTCATTAAAAAGTATCCATGAGTCAAAAATTTGATTATAGTCTCAGCCAAGTGGTTGGTGACTAATATCGGACATGTCGTTTATACAAGCGTCTCAAAAGAACGTTATGAATGAATTTCATCACTTTTAGTAGGTTTAATAAGGGCCCGATTAAAAGATACCACAGGCGTTTGGTCTGTAATCATAACTCGCCTCCAACTTCGCTGTTTGTGTGGGAACACAAGACCTCCGAAACTCACAATAAAGCAGCGGTGGTCACGAAAATTCTATTGTACAAACGAAAGTTATATGCATTGTACAATTGACCTGTTGAGAGGATATTGTAACATAAACTCAAACATACATTCACGTCTTCGTCGATAATTTGGACGTTTTCATAATCATCTATGTAACCCTCAACAGAACAAAGGTCACTACTGGCCCCAGATGTCTCTTGTAAAAGCGGTTTTAATGTATCCATTCTTGGATCGATGGTCTTAGAACCAGTTGTTGCTTTTTGTCTGGTTTCATCGGTATTTTGTTGAACTTTGATAAATCCTGAATCTGGCTGTTTGTTTGAAAATGTTACTTCGTTCTTTACCAGTGTCTGAAAAGAAGATTGCACAATAGTTTGTTTTTTAGAAACAATGTATTTAAAGTAACAAAACATTTCCACGATTAAATACGAGAAAGTTTTATAATATAACATTTATGAAAATATACTCTTGACAAGTTGTTGCAGGTTCGTATTGATCCTTGCAAGACAACCGTACGGAATCAGTAGACTTCATTAAAAAGTATCCATTAGTCAAAAATTTGATTCTAGTCTCAGCCAAAGGTTGGTGACTTATATCGGACATATCGTTTATACAAGCGTCTCAAAAAAATTTAATGAATGAATTTCATCCCTTTTAGTAGGTTTAATATGGGGCCGATTACTCCAGATACCACAGGCGTTTGTTCTGTAATCATAACTCGCCGTGATCTTCTTCGTTTGCGTGGGAACACATGACCTCCGAAACTCTAAATAAAGCAGCGGTGGTCGCGAAAATTCTAATGTACAAACGAAAGTTATATGCATTGTACAATTGACCTGTTGAGAGGATATTGTAACATTAACTCAAATATACATTCAAACATACATTGTTGATAATTTGGACGTTTTCATAATTATCTTTTTTATCATCAACAGAACAAAGGTCACTACTGGCCCCAGACGTCTCTGGTAAAGGTGGTTTTAATGTATCCATTCTTGGATTGATTGCCCCAGAACCAGTTGTTGCTTTTTGTCTAGTTTCTTGGGTATTATTTTGAACATTTAGAAACCCTGAATCTGTTAGATTGGTCCTGTTTGATGATACAGTAGATGATAATGTAATCTCTCCTCGTTTATCTAGAATGATAGAGATATACAGATACATTATAATTATTATTTTATGTAACACCTTAATGAACCCAGGTCGATAGCGCAGTTGGTATTAGGATTTGGAATCTCGTGCTCGAGGGGTGCGGGGTCGAATCCCAGCCGGATAAGTTATACCCTTCTATGAAAATTTGACAATAATGTCGAATTTCCTCCATTGATTAGATAATATGGAGAAGTTTCCGGTCTTGTGGAAGGATAGGTGAGTACTGGTTTTAGACAATGGTCCAGGAAAGGCAGGTTAGGTGCGCTGGACGCCATAAAATGACCTAAATTGTGTTGACACGGCGTTAAATCTAGTAAAAAAATGTAAAACATTATTTAAAAAAAACCCGGGTCGGTAGCCGGCCTGGATTTCAAATCTAGTGTCCTGAAGGATGTACGGGTTCGAATCCCACCAGGGGAGGTTATAACCATCCATGAAAATTTGACAGTAAAGGAGAAGTTTCCAGTCTTGGGAAGGTGAGTACTGGTTATAGACAAGGGTCCAGGAAAGCTATGTAAGTTTTGTTGTTCGCCGTAAAATAACCTAAAAATGAGTTGACACGGCTTTAATCCCAGTATAAATAAGTTAATTAAAATAACATTATATTTTAGGATTTATTAAAAATGATACATCAATATTGACTTAATCAAAATACTACTTTTTAACCATTTATACCTTCAGAAGAAGTAATCTTAATCTTCAATTCATCAATGACCGAATATAAGCTTGTTCGTTCATCCTGGCGACTGGATATCGAACCACCACTAGCATAAGCACTGTCACTGTAAAATGAAAGAAATAAATCTCACTAAAGGATTGCCAATAGCAGCTTCTAAGACTCATCACGTAACGTCCTGCTTTAAATGTGTACAAAACAAATGAGACAATGGACATTACATATTGGACAAAGCAAATCCGCGCGAATAATTCAACAAGAGGTTTCAAATCCTTTGTTGCTTGAATTGGTTCCTAACAAATATATTTCTAAATTGACTTACGCAGAAAATTTCTTGCACATAATAATCATCTCCCGTATATGTTCGATCCAAGTCTGAAAGTAAGAACATAAAAACATTTTAAAATCAAGCGTAATTTCTTGATACAAACATAAGGGCAAAACCTTGCAGTTGAAAATTGTAAGAGTATTTTTATTTAGAACACACTATAAAATGTGATTTACATCTATGTATAGGTTGTTGCCAAATTCTACATTTTTAAAACAACAGTATTGCGCTTTTGCAAAATAGTGCTTTACCATTGTTACACAGGTTATACGATGAAAAACTATAAAACCATAATAAAACACGACATGAGTCGAGCAAACGTTTAAATTAGTTCGTAGAACGTCATAGAAAACAATATCCTTGTATGTGTTTAATTGTTTATTGTCATGCCTTATATTCTTTTCTGGAATGTTATATGAAAAAGTTCATTGAAATAGGCACTTCATTAGGGTATAATTTATTAACAAGTCATGAAAAAGTTATTATGTCTATACATGTATTTGGCAAATCGTCAAGATACCTAAATATGCTGTTAAATGCTGCAATAACGTCATCGTGGTGTTCAGAAGAAAGAGACAGAATAAAATTTATTTCATAGCAATAAAATTACAAATCAGTAACAAGGAATGCTCACTTCTTGTTGATATATATATTGAGTTACAAAAATATAAAGCCTAAATATGTGACCTTACTGCGTCTGAAAAACATATACAATCAGGTTTTGCGAAATGGGAAAATACTTGAGCCTTATAAGAAGTATGGCTTTAATAAGAGTGAAACAAACTAATACATACGTCTCTTGTGACTTCCCTGTCACATGCAAAGAGAAGAGGTTGCTTGTGTCTCTCCTCATAAGTTATCACAAAACAGTAATCCTCATCAGCCACTTTATCATCAGGTAATGACCTGTAATTAATAAAACGGAAAGATAAATTGCAAGATATAACCTGAGCGTAAATGTGAGAAGCCAGGGGGTTACATATCCATGTAAATGTGAAAGTTTTTTTCTGTTATATTTCTAATAAAGAGCATTGACTGTTTTATGAGTAATTCATTATTGAAGATGCAATATTGGCTCGTGCATATTAAATAGACAAGTGCAAATTATCACCAACTTTGGTTGGTCTGAAAAATCACTATTTCTCTACTTTTTATGATCTATTCTAAAATATATATGGCTAGTTAATTCCTTAAAATTCAATGGTAAATATATTAAGCCATTAAATGAATTCATAATGATCTGAGAATGAGGATTGCCTCGCTCTCTGTCATTGCATACCTAGTTTTATTATGACTGCATTACCGCTTACTGACTCAGGACACCAACTTTCAAAATCAAATAAATAAAAACAAACGTAAATTCAAGTCTAATACTGAAATGTGAATGATGTTGGTCCAACAAACTTGAAATTTAAAAAATCAATGAAAAAACAACAAAAAATACACAAACACACCTTATAACATCATGTGTAATAAATTTCATTTTTTGTGTAAATGTATATACATTATGAATTTATGTAATTATGGCGGAGGGTTATTTCTTATTTATAATTGTTATTATTTATCTTTTTGTACCACGCAATTGAATATGTAATATTATATATAAATAGGCGTTTAATCAAATGAAGCAGTTTAAGTTTAAGCGTGTTCGTTTTAATCATTTTTTTGTGTGATTTTCTTAGAATCTGGTGGCAAATAAGTAACACACAAAATTAATGGCATCAACACTATACCAGCAAGAGCAAATTTTCACTTGAGTAGAAAAGAAATTTCACTAGAAAATAATAATCGAAATCATCCAATAAATACAAAACTTATATGAAGTAAAATGAATGTTAAATTGTTAGTACATGTTTCACTTACCATTCAAATTTTGAAATTGGATACCTTTTTCTGCTTTCTTTGGAATTTTTGTTGTCGCAAAGTGTCAAGTAATCTTTAGTCAAGATGCCATAACATCTGTCCCCTAAGAATAGAAATCAAACGTACAGAACAGAACTGCGCAATAATGCTTGGATCAAATATTTGATCAAACAATGCGGATGATGGCAACGGAAGGATAAGATAACAAACAGTGCGAGGTATGCCGAATATTTGATTTAAAGTGGTGAATGTTTAACATGCCAAAATCAAAGGGCTATCTGAAATTACTGAAAGGACAATTCATTTACTTTACCTAATAATATTATTACTAATTAAGGACAGACAAAACTTGTTTCTATTTTAACTATGTGACATATGACATGCAAAATATTTTTATCAATCAAAGGTGTATCACAGGAATAAAAGAAAGACTTGGTGGAAAGTTATCCTGAAAAATAATAAAAATGTTACCGAAACAAGAGCAAAAAATAATTGAAGAGAATGATTAATAATTAAAAACTAAAGTAATGACTAATTGTATTGAATGCAAAATGAAAATGTAAACAAGTATGACTTAGAAAATATTTAAGATTGATTAATATCCTTTCTTTATAAGTTAATGTCATATAAAATTGATTTATTAAATAAATAGATAAATAAATGAATGAATAATAATACGATTGAGTAACTAAGTTTTCTGAGTAAGTGTTTAAGAAAAGATACATATTGGATAATCAGTAATAGATTTAAAAACTGTAAACATTAAAGTATATTTATACAACTTCTGTAGTCAGACTGAGAAATTTGGTTGTTTTTACTTTTCACGGCCGTCACTGTCTATAACTGGCTGAAGCAGGATATACAAACTATTTAAAAACTTGATTTATGCTTTTGTACATGTCTTCCATGCAACTTGTGAATGTTTCTGAAGTTTTGACCAAAGAATTGTTGCAATTATGACCGAAAATATGACTCTAGGTGATGATATGGGGTTAAAATGGCAGATCGGCGGGAACATGCATTATTTTGTGAAACAGTCTGTGAGCGTAATTTACCTCAAAATCATCTAGAAAAACATTTTCCTAACATTTATTTCAATTTGAATGGTACTGGTACAAAAAGTCACGTGAATATCTTTACTTAAACTTGTTATACTTGTTTTCCGTAAGGGCCGAAATAATAGCGACGACAGTAAAATTTGATGAAAATCTATTACATTTACTTATCGTTACAAATCCCTGTTATATAAAATCCCTGTTTTGAAGCGGTATATATCTTCGAAACGTAAACATTAATGTTAAATTATTATCCACTTACAATATTTTCTCATGAATTTCTTCTTCTTGGTGTATAGATCACCATTCATAACAACTTTATCTCCTGTTAAAGACATGGAAACATTTTTTTCTAGAGAATTAAATGACATCGAACACTTCATAAAACAACAACTACTTTAAACTAGGTCATTCGCAGAATTACTTTGTATTGAAGATTTTAGTAAACAATTAACAGGCTAAGATGGACATTTTCATGCAACGAAGTCTTATTCTATGTCATGCGTGTTATTGTACTTTTAACAATAGACATGCCCACTAAAAAGGCGAATAAGCAATGCATAAACAGCATTTTAATGATTTAAAGAGGCCATTTTTATGTGTAACATTTATTTTAAATAGTGTGTATGCACATTGAATTTTTTTTAATGATATGTTTATAAAATATGTGTAAACTAACTAAACTATAAAATTGTAAAGATAATTCACCCCTGAATATTGGTGTGTAATGAAACTGGCTATGTCTATACACGCAATGTTTACGTAGACGACCTGTAACAGTTAATTCATTTGATATTTAACTATAATTTAAACCCCATAACAATGTTTATATAAACAATGCAATGAACTAATCCACGGCAGGGAATGCTCAGTGTAATGGTCAGTAATGCCACGCCCCATGCTATCTAGATAACCAATGGAATATCTTGATGCATGCATGTTGTAGTATAGTATGAATGTTCTGAGTATTATAGTCATCTTACTGAGTTCTAGAATAAAGGTTATACTATTAAACATCCCTTTTGAGACTGTTATTATATATAATCCCTATTTAGGGTCGGTTAAGTTCTAAGAACATTACACTCAGGATGACAATAAAATATATTATTTAAATATGTTTTATGAGTGTCTTGTTGTCTTGTTGGAGTAGTGGTTATTCGTTCTACCATTACAAGCATGATTGAACAAGGGGTGGTGGTTTAACCGCCACACTTTTTTTGTTAAAAATGAATTATACAACTTTTATTTTCAAAACTGCCTACCCCTGAAATAGATTGATTCATTTTTAATGTTTACATAAACACGCTTTGTTATTTAAAACAGAATTATTTGTAAACCTACCTTGTATTTTCAGTAAGCTTTCGTCTTTAGAGGAAGATTCCATCTTGCTACAAAATCAATGATTATATGCAGCCCTGAAAACAAGGAATATTTATGTAATATGGTAATAAAAAACTAAAAAACAGAACACGTAAAAATTGTTTAAAGTTGTAAATTAACGTATTTTAAGCATGAAATATTTAACCATAATTTGAATAATCATTTTGTCAAGTAATGTATAGTACGATAAAAGTGTAAACATTTTATATATCTTAAAATGATTAAAGAGTACAATTTAATTAATATCTAAGGGTATCAATTTTATTAATTATCCGTCACATACCATAGAGTTCTTGTTTTCATGGGTGCAAGTACGAAATTTCAAAATTATGTAAATTAATATCTTATTTGGTAATGATTTGTATAAATATATATCAGATATTTTCTTGTATTATAAAAATATTATCAATAATCGTTACGTACCAATATCAAACAAAGGATTAATTCTTGATTTTTAAACTTCTTAGATGGATCGGACAATTATATCTAATTTTATGTAATTTTTGGCAACCCTCCATCAAATATTTTTCCTACGCAATTGATTACTAATCTATGTGAATTAATGTCCGCATTCAACCGTCAAAGTTTACGACACGTATCTTGTGTTTTACTTATCAGATATCAGAACATTTATAAATTTGATGAGCAATCAACCAAATAAATACAATACATGTATACATACATGTACATACACAAATTATTCTAGTTTTAATGGACTTTATCCGAAATCTAAGTGTTTGGGTTTTCCCCTCGGTAAAAACAAACTTTCACCGCCACTATGGAACTATGTGTACAAATGTGTGTACAAAAAACAATAGGATTTAATCCAAATTTTTGCTTTTTAGCAATAATGTGCAAATATTGGTTAGCTGGATTAATAGGGGTATAATTAATTAACAGCCCAATCTAGTCGAATGGATTATTCCAACTTGTTAAGCTAAATGCGCGGATGTGACGTAGGGGTATTTAAGCTCATGATAACAATTCCAGGGGTCCCGGGTAACTAAGAAACGGTTAAAATTAATAACAATTATTTATAAAATAGGAGAGAATTTGGGCTTCTAAAATGCTTTACTTATATTGGTTTATTTATTATACAGAACATCTAAATCACTGATTTATATAAAATGATACCAAAAACCAAACCAGAAGTTTTAAGAAGATTACGTAATAGATTCATTGTTTTGGTGAGAATTTGAAAAATGAACACAATTTGGTATCCCGAACAGCATGTATAATTTTGTACGGTATACGTCACAAAAAACAAATTCCGTGTTGATTTAACATGGTTAGTGTCTCTTAAATTAATATGGTAGGGACTTATCAATAAGGGTTTCTTGTACGGAAAATTAGAATGTTCCGATGTGGATGACTTTTGCTTCTTTCAAAGCCTTTAATTGTCGCATTGTTTCTTCTAAACAAAGTCATAGGCGAATCTAGGGGGGGGGGGGGTCAGGGGGGTCCGGACCCCCCACACACACCACCTAGAATTTTCAAAATGTATCTGTCGATAAGTGTTTTTCTCTACTGTTATTCATTTTTAAGTTGCATAAAGCAATTTAACATAGATTTAATGGTTATGTCTTTTTTAATTAATATGAAGCATTATTCAGCAAAATATGTATAATGTGGCTGTGGTTCGAAAATTTGGACCCCCTCCTAGAAAAAGTTCGGACCCCCCCCCCCCCCTAGAAAGTGATGTTCAACACCATAATTAGTACGTACATATCTACATAAATAGGCTTGTATAGCTAGTACCTGTCTCATGAGCGCCAATAGTAACATTAATCATAATTATTAAGGCAATGATGGCCCTTTAAAAATATCGCTCACCCTAGTACCATTAATATGTAAATAGTTCAGGGTAAAAAAAGAATCAAGTAATATGAAATTCATTTAATGACACATATGTTCGAACAACCGTTCATACCAATTTGCACATCACAGTTAAAGCCACTTTCGAGAGTGATAACTATTTTAGCTAATGTGACCTAGTTTTTCATCCGAGATGATAATGTTCGAAATCATCAGAGCAATAACCTAGAAAAAGTTTAACTTCTAAAAATGTGTCCATATCTAAAGGCCTACTTTAATTGAAACTTGGTTTTTATATCTTGTTTATTCATTCCTAGTGTTCAAGGATAACAGAGCCATCGTTGAAATTGAGCAAATACAAACAAATATATTGCCCTACTGTATGAATCTATGCAGGTATTCTATATAACAGGGTTTTGTAACGAACTGCTTTTTTGAATTTTCTCGGTAGTCGCTGTCTATAACTGGCTGAAGCAGGCTGTACAAACTATTCCAGAGTTTAAAAACTTGATTTTTGTTTTTGTACAACTTGTGAATGTTTCTGAAGTTTTTGACAAAAAAATGTTGCAATTATGACCGAAAATATGACTTTAGGTGATGTAAAATGGGGCTAAAAATGGCAGATCGGCGGGAAAATGCATTATTTTGTGAAACAGTCTGTGAGCGTAATTTACCTCAAAATTATCCAGAAACACATTTGTTTTAACATTTATGTCAATTTGAATGGTACTGGTACAAAATTTCATGTAAATATCTTTATTTAAACTTGTTGTACATGTACTTGTTTTTCCTATTGGCCGAAATAATAGCGACGACAGTAAAATCTATTATGAAAATCTATTACATTTACTTATCGTTACAAACCCCTGTTATATAAAATCTCTGATTGAATATATAGTTTAAAGTGTGACTTTATGAAACTAAACGGCAATGTATTTTCTTATATTTAGTGAGGAGTAAGTGTATGTCTAAAATATCGAATTACTTAAAATTTTCTTTTTTCAACCTACGATTTCATACAACAACAATTATGTATGCTACACAGTTTACCCTTCAAATCTAGTTGTTTCATTACAATTGATTAAAAATAACTATGTAATTACTAATCATTTTCGATATCTGTCAATTTTCGAACATTGTTACAACGATTTGACGCCATTAGTTACACGGTTCGCCACCCAGACTTGATAAATGTAAGATAAATATGCCTACCTTATGAAGAATTTAAATCCAAATAAATGAAATAATAACTTCTATACATGTATTTCATCAGTCTTATCATAAGTACATCTTATTGTTTGCTTATTAGTGAAGAACAAAAAAAAAACAAATGGTGATGGCACTTGAGACAAACAAACTGTTTTGTAACAGAAACGTTGCTATAATAAAAGGGTCGGATTAGTCCACTGTGACGTGTAGATCAATTTTATATACCTAATAGTAATATAAATAGAACAAGATTTCAAGAGTATATATATAGTTCCATTCAAATAATTATTACTTTAATATTAACTTCCTTGTAAGACTAAATATTTTATAAAAAAAAGTTTTGTTAAACTTAAACTTTTTTATTTTGATTAAACACCTATTTCATAATAACACATTCACATGCGTAGTACAAAATAATTAATAATAATAACAAGTAAATCTGTGAGCTAATGCTCACTAGTGATACCCCCGCCAAAATCTAAAAATATGCGACAAACAGGAAGTAGATGAGCGAGGAGCATGAAATCGCTTTACACCACATGGGACTATAGGATGAAGCAATATGCAAAGTTTCAGGCTGCTGCATGGTATAGTTGCTGAGAAAACTGTGACGGAAATTTTGTAACGGACGGACGGACGGATGGACGGACGGACGGACGGACGGACGCACACACGCTCGCACGCACGGACAAGGGTAAAACAGTATACCCCCCTCTTCTTCGAAGCGGGGGTATAATAACAATAATAATAATTAAAGCGCCGATAGCGCTGTTCGGACATGAATTTAACAGGGCAAAATTTAGTGGTGTCATTATAAAGAGGATTTACAGCGTCTAAAATTTACATCAAACTGTACAGCAAAGGATCATGACGCTGATAACGCCCGCTGATAAATGCTAATCAACCGATCATAATTTCCAACAAACTTCTCACAGTGCTTACGTCACGCTTTCCTACTTTAACCACTGCCAACATGTAAATCACATGACGCTAGTAATACCATCTATTTATAGAATGCCCAAACGTCTCACAGTGCTTACGTCATGCTTTGTTATGTTTACAAATTATTAATTAAACTTATTTTATATCTTTATGTACTTTGAACATCATGATTTACAATAAGAAGACTCAATTTGTAGAAAGTATTGAAATAAGATAGAAAAAGATGAAAACAAAATTCGGCTCTCTGAGGGACGAATTTAGTGGTGGCAGTGGTTATTGATTTAATAAAGGGAAATAACCGCTGCGGGGAGTTTGGATTTCCAACACTACATGTATATGATCTATTTTAAGACAGTGGAAAATTGCAGGCGTGTCTCTATATATAGCACATAGTAGATTCAGTTGAATGCATGAAAAGAAAGAAACGGGTCAGAGGTTACATAACTTGTTATGCATTTTTAGCAGATGGATGGTGATTCTTACTCGAAAATGTTAAAACGAAATTAACAATGATATTTTCATGTATTGTGTATCGACAACAAGACTGCTTGATACTGTCAGACATGTTAACACGGGGACTATTTATTCACACGTTGGGTTAACCTTACTACATACCGTTGTACTGAACCTGACTGCGCATGTCCAACGAATGTCTACGTCCGCTACATTTTGTGATGCGTTCTAAAATATGTCGTTTAGTACAGGTCGTCCACGTAAACATTGCGTATATAAACATTGCCGGTTTCATTTCACAATAATATTTAAGGGTGATTTATTTTTACAAATTAGTTTACACTCATTTTATAAACACATCATTATAAAAAATTTAAAGTGTGCATATACACTATTGAAAATAAATGTTAAATTTCAAAGTAGCCGGTTTAAATCATTTAAATGCTGTTCATGCATTAGCTTATTTACCTTTTTAGTGGGCAAGTCAATTGTTTAAAGTACAAAAACACGCATGACCTAGAATACGACCTGTAAGACCTGAATTGATTACGCAATCCATGTCAATAATAACAATAATAGTATTAACATTATTATGACAATAGTAATAACAATAACAATAATAGCAACAATAATAATAATTACAATATTGAATAATAATAATTATAATATTAATTATAATAACAATTTTAATTACGATAATAATTATAATTAATAAGTAAGTACCCTCCACAAAAAATTATATACAAGTACACAATATTAAATTGAAATTTGACACACATGAAGCGCCACCTTTACTATTCATTAATGTTCATGTACGTTTTGCTTCCTGAGAGCCAGACGTCACAGTCTGAAAGACCTTTTTGTACTATTGAGCTCTTCTTGATACTGTAATTTCGAATATTATTTATCATATCAAAATGATATTATATATCATCTAATGGTATGTAAAACCTCTCGATTTTGATAGTCATGCTGATTATTAAATGTAATTGTATATGTATACATGTATATTGTATTTATTCGTTGGATGAGTATTGCTCGCGCATTGAAACAAAGTATTTGTTCTGTTCTGATTAAATTTAATTGACGAATGTTTTTATTTTTTATTTTACAAATAATCATTATTAACATGCTGATTAAAAGTTTTATAATCAATTTTAATTCTGGCCTTTATCACCTTTATACATGTCATTAATAGTCAAGTGTTTACTCAAGGGGTATAACAACCCTATACAATAGGACACCCGACCCTATACTATACAAATGATGTATGTGTTGGTCATAATCTCCAATTTTGGGACATTTTCCTCACTGGGCATGATTTCTAGAAATCGTATTAAGTAGAGCACTCGACATCACTGATAAATGTATAAAAGTTCTCAGTTCTGTTTAAAATTTCAGTCTCTACAGGGACAGTGTGATTCAACTAACCCTCACAAAATGAAAAATCCTAACAAGGAAGATAATTGCGTAAATATTTGTGTATTTCTGTTTTTCTGTTTGATGAATTATCTCCCTTTGTTAAATGAAGGATTTTATCCAACTGGCCGGTTAAACAGTGCCATTAATAAACATTACCTCTTACAAGATGTAAAATTGTTTATGGATGACAAATATGTACATATTTAAGGCCTTATTAATAAAATAGATGTTCTGTTCTGCCATTAAAAATTAACTTTACACTTGAAAAACGTTGTAGTTTTCTATTAAATATATTACAATTAAAGTTTATTTAAATATGTTTTTTTTATTTATCAAGTTTTGTTGAAAATTTATAAACCAATCAAACATTTACAGAAGTGTGAAGGTAATTATAGATGGTACTGTATAATCATTACATTGGAGTAAAAACAAACTTTTCAAAATTCTGTAATTTAAACCGTTCTGAAAAGAGTTGAAAGCAAAAAAAAATGTTTATTAAGGCCAATTCTTGTGCAAAATAATACACAAAGCTAACTCAATGAGGTTTGCATTATATTAGAAAGACGGTATGTGTAACCTTCAATCTGGTATGAATAGAGATAAGTAGGACAAGTGGGAAGGTTTGCGGAATTGTTCGTGAAATGCTTTTCCTGAGTTAAGCAAAAACAGCATTGAAACAATTCATATTAAGATGGTTCAATCAATCTATTCAGCTCTCGGAAAATCATTATAACTATGATACTCTTTATTTATTAGATTGAAGCAAATACAAAACTTGAATACAAATATATCGTTATTAGGGATAAATACTGTTTAAGACGAAACGATACCGGTGCAAATGAAACGATACGGTATTTTAAACGATACCGATACCGATACTACGTTGCATCTATAGTACAAATTGTAATGTTTAAATACAAATGACATCAAGACGCATAATACATGTATATCGATGTATGTTTTTGATCAGCATTTTTATGTAAGAATATGAGCAAATCGGCTTTCTCCGGATTTCGGTGCAAATTAACATACAACTACAAATGATGGTGTTTAAGTAGTAAAAATCTACCCCGTATGTCACGGTATAGACAATTTTAGTGCTTTTTGTGACTTTTATTGTTTATTACTTGCAATCTATTTGTCAGTTTGTCCTGAAAAATTAAGAATTGCTTTTTTTACTCAATTACAGACACTGGATGGTATTTCAAAAAATAGAAAATCTTAATCAAATCTGTGAACTAGTACCTTTAATAATATTATTATACACAGAAATGAGTAGTCTACGATTTTTGTAAGACCATATATCACCATGTATTAACAAAGTAGTATATTCATCAAATTAAAAAAAAATCTCATTTGCAACATTATATTCAAGTTGTGAAATTTTTTAGATCATTGACAGTAGCTATTCATAATATTCTTAAAACCACTTTCAAGTCCTCCAATACTAAAATAGTAGAATAAATTTTCCTACTCTGACAAGGAAACAATGTTGTAGGTTTTAAGTATGGACCAATGCGGTTCTGGCTATCTAATAAGGCATAACCTCTCTAACAATTTTTTAACACAATATGCGTCCATCATATAATATTCGCCGGTACTATGTATGTATGTTTGATTGTAACTTGTAAATATGTATATGACTTGTTTTCATTATGGACTTAAAGGTACTGATTCACAGATTTCAATTTAAATATCAACTTTTTCTAAAACTATCAAATTAAAATTGTATCGAAATAATTTTGGAAGCAAGAAAGTAGTGTTCTGATAATGACAATTTTAGTCAAAATTAACATACAGCTACAAATGATGGTGTTTCATGTAATAAATATCTACCCGTATGTCACGGTATAGACACTTTAAATGTGTATTTCTTGCAACATATAGGCCAGTTTGTCTTAGAATAATTAGAATTATTTTTTGGACACAATTACAGACACTGAATGATATTTTGAAATTATAGAAAAAATAAACAAAATCAGTGAACTAGTACCTTTAACAGTCAAAATAATAATTTGTTATAAGCACTAATTGTTTATGTTAAGAAAGCTAGAATGATATCATGGACCATTATATATTACAGCTTGTCCAATTAGTTGTGCTGATAGAACATGTAGTATAGGTATTGGTTGTATGAGATGTGAAAGTATATATACTGTATGTTTTTTATGTAAGTTTTATTTCATTATTCCCTTCATTTTTCGTTTCTCCAATTAGGGACTATAGTCAATTTTATTTCCCTGATAAAATATGAAGCAATCCAATTGGTTAGTAGGTCCTTACAGTTGGAATCCTCGCATTTTATCATTGAATTCCTATGTAAGGATAACAAAATATTTCATCCAAAACCTTTCTTGTTAATGTAGATATTTACAGATGAGATGTTCTTTACCCTAAAAATACTTGGCTTGAATTTCAAACAAATGAAATGATCAACAAAAAAGTTATTTAAGATTAATTTTGGCAAATTGACATTGAAAAGTAAGGGTAAAATCCGAGTAATTCAACTAATTGGATATCCCTTCTTGAAAAGTATACAAGGGGAAATAACTTAATAAGGTCCCTTAAAGATAGACAAGGGTTATCACTCACTTTACACCTTCACTAACATATTCAAGCTCATTCTCGTACCCCGAGGTTATCAAGATTCTCGATCTAATATCAAGGATCTTGATAACCTCTGGGAACAAGAATGATTCAAGCTGGGCCTTTTGAACTTTATGTTTGTTTGTTTGTTGGGTTTAACGCCGTAGCAACACATTGTATAGGTCATATAACAGCGGTCAGTCAATATAACCACTGTTTATGGAAAGGCTAAATCTCTGGATTTAGCTCGTTAACCAACTAATAAGCGCATACTTTCGTCAATGACTGACAACTGCCCCACATAATTACCAGGTATATGAAAATTGTTCTGAAATCATTGCGCATTTCTATATCAAATAGATGTCGAAGGAGATCACAGAGTGAATGCCTCTCCCCGTTTGTTTTTAAGTTTTGAATGGCATGCAGCGCCCCTCATTATCCTGGTCACTTAGGGCAGAGAAAATGCGCAAAATGGTAATGTGTTTATATGCATTATATAATTCTGCAACAAACTTCAATCCAATTAAAATGGCAATTAAAAAGTGCAGAAGACTTTTCAAATAGACATCGTAAAAGTGGCCAACTTATTTCTTGTGGCAATTACTTAGAATCGTTTAAAACAATATTTTCATCATTGTAGGAGAATGGGTGGCAGACATGTTTTATTTTGTATGATGCAATGTCCACGGAGTCAGGAATGTAGAACGACAATTCCTGGCATGAACGTATGCACCGCTTCTCGACAAACAACAATCACTAGGAGTTGGAGGCGGGGCTTATTGCCGACGATATGTCGTAAATATCCAGTTAATATTGTGATACCAAACAGGATCGTGTAAGGAATTGACAGTTTTGTTTGCGGACGATTTCTCCACCCATTGTAGTGTTAACATAAAGCCTAATACGAGTAAGGTTATACTCATTTTTAATACGAGTACATTTTGCATGGTAATTTATCATTTGATTCCAATATGATTTTTAAATGTAATGATACTTTATGTACGACTGTATCATTTAATAAAAGACAATTACATGCATAATATTTGCGACTTGTATTTCTTTTCAATGAAGTGTAACGCAAATAAACTCACATAGCTTTCACTTAAGTTATTGTGTTTCTTGATTCGTGGCAATGTATGGTGATTTGAAAAAAATTCGAAGGGTAAATTATATCATGTGCAAAAATGATTTGCGCAGAGGCTTCAGAATAGAAAATCCACAGACTAACATGGACATTTTGGACATAGAATAAACGTTGTTCGAAGTATTGTTAAAGTGCTATTTGAATATTTTCTATTTCAATGCTACAAGAATTTGATAAATCAGAAATATTACATAATTATAACATTGTTTTATAGCAAATACAAAGTATCACAATTTTACATAAACAACAATTATATTTACAAGTCTCGGAGATATACATATATTTAAACAAGTATCTCAAAGTAAGCAGTAAAGATTTCAATTCTAATAGCTCAAGAATTTAAATCATAAGAAGGTGTGTCAATTTTAATTTCACTCTATATAACCAAAATAGAAAAATAACAATATTTGGAAATCGGATATATTCTAATGAGTAACGATCAAGTGCAATCTGAATATGAAGAATCAACAAAAAATGTTAAAATCTTTGTTAAAATTTAAATAATAAATTGATACAATTTAACACACTATAGATAGATTGTACGGAAAATTTCATTTGGCAATGTCATCTGGGGACACATATAATGTATTAGCTGTAGAATCCCCGCATCAGTGTTAATTTGTATTTCTCAGTAGGTAGTACTGTTTGTCGGTAGTAGTTGATCAGACCATCTAATGATGAAAATTGTTGACATTCACTTAGATAAACAATTCCCTCCTGAAATTATGATTTTAAAAATATTGACTTATTTTGATTTGAAAAATAATGATATACCTAAGGCCTTCCCATGCCGGAATTTTGTTAATCGTCCGCGAACGCGTAGGTTTTAGATTCCTCAATCCTCCCCCCCCCCAAAAAAAATAGTGAAATTTTCTTTAAATAATCGATTTTCTGAGACAGTCCTGAAAGTTCCTGGTTTCTGTGTATTTGATAAATGAAACTTTACTTGCGTATGTTGTATATACTTTTTTAATAGAATAACTTTAATCTCATATTAATGCCATCAACATTCATGTTCGGCCAAGTACTTATTTGTGTAAATACTAGCTAGAAAGGGCATGTGTTTTCGTTTTCGGTTTGTGTGTTTTTTGTGAATAGGTACCTACATGTAGGTTTGTCAAACTTGAGCTGCCGCTTAACAAAATTCCAATGTGACATGGCCTAATTTTATGTTAACAATTATCATCAAAACAAATCCATGTCAAAATACTTTTTTAACGAAAATAAATACTTCTCATCATTTGACTCATAGACATGAATGCAAAATGTCACCTTTATATTATTATTATTTGTTTGCTCAATTTATTTGGGTTTAACGTCGTAGCAACACACTATAGGTCATAACGGCGGTCAGTCAACCTACTCACTGTTTCTGGAAAAGCTAAATCTCTGAATTTAGCTGTTAACCAACTACGAAGCGCATACTTTCGGCAGTGACTGACAACTGACCTACATGGCTGTAGAAATAATTTCATGATCAAGCTCTATGAAAGTATGCCCTGCCCGGAAATTGAACCCATGACCCCTCGCTCAGTGGACTGGTGTGCTACCGACTAGGCTAACCGGGCGGCTTTATACCATTATTAATTTACAATGTTATAAGTGGTCTTAAATATGAACTTTTTACATCAGCATGTGTTATATGGATGAAAGGGTCTTACCTGTTCATGAATTCTGAATACAGATATCTTACCATCTGGTTTAGTTACAGCCAGTTCCTGAAATGATTATATAAAATGTCACATGTGTCAACCAAACAGTAGGGAAAAATACTCATCGAAAAATCCACAGCTCATAGAGATCTAGAGATATAGATATTAAGATTTAGGCCAGTTCAATGAGGATTGATCTTCCATTCGGAACACTTCGACTTTTCATGAATGAATAATTCAATTATTCGAAGCGAATGGCCGAGGAGTTCCGAATGCTTATCTTCGTGATATGACTGTTTACAATACATGTACGTAGAAAAGTGGCGGAAAGCTTCACAAATAACATAACAGCTGCTTTATTTCATAAACATTAAAACAAAACACGTGTGTGTTCTTTAATTCAGTAAAAACATTTTGTTGGTTCATGGTGAAAGAGTATCATTATATAGTAAAATAATATAATTGGACAGTCTGGGGAAATGGATGATATTATATTTTAACGTTTACTGGAAACTATATCAACCATACCTGTTTAGTTTTTATCCCAGGGCGAACACAAAATGTCCCTACTGGCATTTGGCTTAGCCTGAAAGAATATTAAATAAGGATTATATTATTTACTATAGTAGTTGAATTTAATGTAAATGTGTCTTATCATCATTCGACATATTAATTACGTTGAATTCCTGCGTTTTGAACCTATATGAAAAGGTGGAAACAGACGTTTTGCAAGTCTAAAAGACTATAATAACTAAATATGGTTTTTATATAAATGTCTCGTCAAATAGTCTTTGATATTTAAAACATAATACCAATACCTCATTTCTAAAAGTTTTACAATAATATAATGTTTCAAGACTCTTACTCAGTTTTGTTATTTCGATCGTAACACATATATTCCTCTGCCTTAAATCTCTGAAAAATAGTAAAATGTCGTGTTGTTTCTTCTTAATAGTTTTAAAAAAGACCCATTCTGACAAAACATAATGTAAGTTTAAAAAGCCGCATTGAGTAATATTGCGTGCCTCCTGTAACGTTTGCCCTCAAGGAATCAGTTGATTACTTCAATAACGATGATAACCTTTGTGATGATCATTCATGAATTCCATGCCAGCGAACTATTTTACTCAGAGGACACCTTCGTCGGTTATCCCAAGATACATTTCTCCGCTTATGCTTCGTTGTGTACCGTGGGCCATTTGGTTAGAAAAATCTCGTAGTCATAAATAATTAATGAGTCAGTTTCATTGGTTCCGCAAGGAAACCACTGGGAAAAATAGCCAATGGAATTACGTTTTATATCAAAGGTTTGGTTTACCATTCAAAATTTTTTTTTTCCAAAGCGGGTGATGTATGACGTTGATATATGATGTCATTGTTATTGAAGAGTATTTAATTGTAATATGCGATTTAATTGGAAGGGGAATAGTCTCCCCTGCTACATGCATATTCATGTCAAATTGCCCACGGTAGGTATGAAGTGTAACGGAAAAAAGAATTGTGGTTGCCGACGATGAGACGGCACTTTCATATCTGTTGGTATGTATGGATTACGCAAAGTTGATATGATGAATAAAAATGTCAAACTGAACCTTTACGGAGTTTCTCATCGGATAGAAATTACATATATACAGTCCATTCGCGTTCGCTCGAAATCGGACGGGACTTCAAAAAATGCTCGAGCGAACGCGATCTCTAGTTAACGTATAACAGATCCGCCATCTTGTTTATTTGTAATTTTTCCACATCGTGATATTCACTTTAAAGGCGTCGTCTCATTCGGAACAACCTCGGCGATCTTCTACGCATATAAACCTCTCGAATAACATAAGGTGAAAAAGTAGATCTAGGAATTTTGGTTTCTGCGGTAATATAGTCTGAACTACACAGAAATACGACTCGTGAGATATTGTACGAATGAAACGATGTGATAAAGCGTGAAACAATGTTATTATAAAATGTTGACATAATAGCGACTATCGCCGGGCCTTATAACTTGGTTGTAATCCTTCTACGTCTGATTTCCGAGGTATATCTTCGTAGATGATCGCCGAGGTTGTTCCGAATGGCGTCCTCTCACGCTGTCACAATATTAGATGTTGATGTAGATTAAATTTTGAATAAAAGACATGTAATAATTCAATGGTGTTATTTTTCCTAATTTTTAATGTGTTCTTGTTAAGTGCATTTAACATAACATAAAATTGTTCATTTTGTTAAACTTGATGATGTCAATGTCCTCAATTTTAACCTTTCTTTGCTTTATGTAGAATACATATACATGCACTTTGAAACTCGTTTTGTTTTTGCTATCGTCCTTGTTGTGAATAAAACTTTACTTATATGTACGCGATTTTTAGTCAAGAATGTGTAATTTTATCTGGCATTAAAATATAAAAATACACATTTTGTTCAATCTTGCTTTTATTTAACTAACAATTCTCGACGTACGACGTACTGTCATAAGGTTCGATTTAATATCCTGTACCAGTACAGGTAGGTAAGATGTAAAATTCAGTTAATTACACGTAATGACACGTTTAAATTAAACAAGATTAAACAGTTCTTGGCTTCTACATTATCACAGTTTGATTTAATTTGATAAGTTTTCAATGGCGAGTAACACGTCAAACAAAAGGCTATTCATCGGATAATGATACCTGGCCGTGAAAGGTGCGAAAATTTTCAAAAATCAATACTTTGAGCCAGCGCGTAATTTTCAAGTGATTTTATCATTGACGGGACTCGAAATCCAGCTCGAGTTAACGTAAAATACGAGTCAACGCATTTTGAGTTATCGCATCTTTTTTAAATGAACTTTAGAGTAAATTCGATCGGGACCAAGATACGATCTCGAGCGAAACCGTAATTACGCGCGAACGCGTTTTGAGCGAACGCGAATGGACTGTATATTCATTTAACATGAGTAGAACTAAGTTTCATGTTAAGGCCTGAAAACATTTCATAATTGTTGTTTATATTCAAAATAAGAAAACTCTGTGTTCCATAATTTCTAAAAACATTAATACAGTTTTTAAAGTGTTTACACCTTTACAGCATTGTCTTTCATATGAACCTCTTATGCATTTACATGTGATATTTTTAATTTGATTTCAGTAACAATGACACGACACATGTCATACAAATACTGCGTATCACAGTATGTAAAAAAACATAAGCCATGCACATCAATACCGGGTATAACACAAAAAAGGAGATCATTCTCCCATTTTCAAATGTTATTACTGCTGTTAAAAATACATGCACATCAAAACATAAAATATAGATATTTGGCAACAATGAGTTACAAATTACCTTAGAGTCATCAGCAATGGTTACATTTTCATAAATTTGATCACTATCTCCACTAGATCTACTGGTCTCAGAATTACTTGGCGAGTTTGAGGTTGATCTTAAAACTACTTTTTCTGTTTCATGAGAATCAACTATTTCTTTGTCAGATTCAGTAAATTGGTAACATTTCTTTACTGCTGTAGAAAATGATGATAAAAATAGTTTTGAAAAACATACAAGTCATCATCTTTAATACACGTCGCAATTGTGAAACGTTCTTTATAGAATTATAATTGACATCATGATAATATTGTTTTATATATATTGTTACCTCACATTCAAAAGCTAAAAAAACGAAACAATATGCCTCGGTGATTGAAAAGATATTTATAAAACTATATACTACAAACTCTGCTAAACAAATGACTACGTATAGAATGACAAAAATATTCTGCAGGTATGAATGTTTGTGAAGTAACGTACTCAGTGTCTGTCTCACTTTAGACCATTGGCCACTAGACAATGTACAAATAGAAGCTTAGTACTAAGAAGCTTTTATAGAGACTTGACCTCACTAAAGAGAATCAGTAGAATGTCTAACCGCCATAAAATGACAGCACAAATGTTGAAAACCGGCATATAAAATCATACAATACTTTTTTAATTGGTCGTTTTCAAAACATATTCGACGGCCAGCTCTTACTACTATAGGTTTCACGGACACTTTTCTATCACCAGTACTAACTTACCTTACAACGAGGCCGACAACTCATGTACAGGGAATGACCTACCGCGACTCGAACCCACGATCTCCGGATTCGAAGTCAGACATGCTAACCACTACGCCACGGCCGCGGCCAATAGAATGTCTAACCGCCATAAAATGACAGCAAAAATGTTGAAAACCGGCACATTACATAATACACTACCTTAGAAATATAAGTAAATATACTATCATCATTATAAACCTGATTTGTGTTCACAGTTTCGCCTTGATAAATGACTCAGTTCCATAAATAACATTGGCACTTCGCCTTTTGGAAGTCTTTTAAAATAAATTTAAACATGTTTGTGATGATGAAACATTAATTAAATCTTAAATAAA
The DNA here is from genome assembly GCA_025267735.1 of Mactra quadrangularis. NCBI lineage: Eukaryota > Metazoa > Mollusca > Bivalvia > Venerida > Mactridae > Mactra > Mactra quadrangularis. Next base: position 5,741,864 of record CM046298.1, read on the forward strand.
CCCTGGCGAGTTTAACTTGACATTAAGTATATAAATACGCATTCATTTTCAGTGAATGTCATCATGTTAAATAGTGGCATATGCCATTAGTTAAATATATGTTTTGTACTTACTTTTTTCTCCAGGCGTTTTCATTCCTTTGTTCCTTCTTAGCGTCTAAAAAGATTACAATACCAACTATATAATGAAAATTCAAAATGTTATATCAAATTCTCCAAGCGTTGTTATTACATTTAAGTGAAAGTTTAATGGAAACCATAAGCCCGTATTAAAAATACACTTTTGACAACTTGCAAGACATCTGCAAAAAATCAGTAGACTTAATTAAGAGTATCCATGAGTGAACATTCAATATTACTCGCAGCAAAATGTTATTTGACTTTTATTTGTCATGTCGTTTATACAAGCATTTCATTATCACGTTTTATTTGGATTTTATGCCGTTTTTTAACTCTTACATTATGAACGGGACAGTCTAAACAAACAAACTTTCCTGGAAACTTTCATATGTAATGGCTAACCCTTTCCCATTGATCCGACAATTTCTCCATTTGCGTAGGAAAATTAAATAACGAATTTTCATGGGAGGGTATATATAACATGCTGCAGCCATGAATCGAGTCCGGGATCTCTATATTCAGAATTAGGCACTAATCACTGTGCAAAGTCCGTGGTCATGGTCATCTATCGGGAAAAAGAATTCTTGTGCATTGCGTAATTGAAAGATTAGGAGGAATATTGAAACATCTTTGTGAACATACATTTACGTCAGCACCGAATACATCTTTGATAATGTCAACATTTTCATAATTATCTTGATCACCATCATCAGAACGAGAGTCACTTCTTGCTCCAATACACTCTGATAAAGCCAGTTTCAATGTATCCATTCTTGGATCGATGGCCTTAGAAGCATACGTCGCTTTTAGTCTGGTTTCATCGGTATTTTGTTGAACTTGTGTAAAACCTGAATCTGCTTGTTTGTTCGATAATGTTCCTTTGTTCTTTCTCAGTGTCTGAAAAAACATTGCACAAATTTTAATAAAAACATTGTAGATACCCCCGGTACAATATATTTAAACTACCGAAACGTTTTATAATATATAAATTATACAAATATACTTTTAAAAAGTTGTTGCGGGTTCGTATTTATCCTTGCAAGACAACCGTACGGAATCCATAGACTTCATTAAAAAGTATCCATGAGTTTAACATTCAATTCTAGTCTCAGTCAAATGGTTGGTGACTTATATCGGACATGTGTCGTTTATACAAGCGTTTCGTGAAAACATTTTGTGTGGATTTTAAAACTTTTATTACAATGTAGGTTTGATATAGGGGCCGATTAATCTCGCTACCGCAGGCATTTGTTCTGTAATCAGAACTCCCCAACAACTTCTCTTTTTACGTATAAACCTATGATCTCAAAAATTTAGGCTTAACACAGTGCCACGACTGTAGCCGCGAAAATCTTTTTGTACAGATGACATGTACAGGTATGTGCATTGCATAATTGAAAGATTGAGAGACTACTTTAATATTAACATAAACACACATTTACGTCTTCTCCGGTGACTTCTTTGATAAAATCAGTGTTTACATAAATATCTTGACCATTATCAACAGAACAAACTCCATCCGACTCCGGTATGGGCAGTTTCAATGTATCCATTTTTGGATTGATTGCCCCAGAACCAGTTGTGGCTTTTAGCCTAGTTTCTTGGGTATTATTTTGAACATTTAGAAACCCTGAATCTGTTAGATAGGTCCAGTTTGGTGATACAGCAGATGATAATGCAAGCTCCCCTCGTACATCTAGAATGATAGAGATATATAAATACATTATAGTTATTATTTTATGAAAAAACATATTTAAAAATAAAAATTAAAAACCCGGTCGGTAACTGGCCTGGATTTGAAATCTAGTGTCCTGAAGGATGTACGGGTTCGAATCCCACCAGGTGAGGTTATACCCTTCCATAAACATTTGACAATAAAGGCGAAGTTTCCAGCCTTGTGGAAGGGTAGGTGAGTACTGGTTATAGACAAGGGTCCATGAAAGCTAGGTTAGATGCGCTGGATGCTGTAAAATAACCTAAATTTGTGTTGACACGGCTTTAATCCCAGTATAAATAAATTAATAAAAAGAACATTATATTTTAGGATTTATTACAAATGATATATCAATACTTCATCAAAATACTACTTTTTAACTATTCATACCTTCAGTAGAAGTTAGCTTCAATTCATCAATGGCCGAATACATGCTTGTTCGATCAGCCTGGCGACCGGATATCGAACCACCACTAGCATAAGCACTGTCACTGTAAAATGAAAGAAATAAATCGCGTTAAAGGATTGCAAATTGCAGCTTCTAAGACTTATCAGGTGACGTTCCGCTTTAAAAGTGTACAAGACAAATGAGATAATGGACATTTCATATTAAACAAAGCAGATCCGCGCGAATGATTCAACAAGAGGTTTTAAATCCTTTGTTGCTTAAATTAATTCCTAACAATAGGAAATATATTTCTAAATTGACTTACGCAGAAAATTTCTTGCACATAGTAATCATCTCCCGTATATGTTCGATCCAAGTCTGAAAGTAGGAACATAAATAACATCAAAAATCAAGCGTAATTTCTTGATACGAACATATGGGCGAAACCTTGCAGTGGTAAATTGGAAGAGTGTATTGCTTGGAACACGTTATTCCCATATTGTAGCATAAAATGTGATTTACATCTATGCATAGGTTGGTACCAAATTCCACATATTTTAAAACAACAGTATCACACTTTTGCAAAATAGTGCTATACCTTTGTTACTAAGGTTATACGATTATAACTATAAAATAAAAATAAAAATGACATATGAGTCGTGCAAACGTTAAAAATCGTTCATAAATAGGACGTCACGGGAAACAATATCCTTGTATGTGTCTAGACGTTAATGGAGTTGATTATTATGCCTTATATGCTTTTCTGGAATAAATTTATGAAAATGTATATAAGAAAAGTAGTTCATTATGGTATAATTTATTAACAAGTCATGAAAAAGTTATTAGATCAGATATTCTATGCATGTATTTGACAAATCGTCAAGATATCTGAATATGTTATTGAATGCTGCAACTACGTCATCTTGGTGTGCAGAAGAAGGAGACAGCATAAAATCTATTTCATAGCAATAAAATAACAAATCAGCAACGAGGAATGCTCACTTCTTGTTGATGTATTGAGTTACAAAAATATAAAGCCTAAATGTGACCTTCTTGCGTCTGAAAAACATATTCAACCAGGTTTTGCGAAATGGGAAAATACTTGAACCTTATAAGAAGTATGGCTTTCATAAGAGTGAAACAAACTAATACATACGTCTCTAGTGACTTCTCTGTCACATGCAAAGAGAAGAGGTTTTCTGTGTCTCTCTTCATAAGTTATCACAAAACAATGCTCCTCATCATCCACTTTATCATCAGGTAATGTCCTGTAATTAATTATACGGAAAGATAAATTGCAAAATATAACCTGAGCTTAAATGTGAGAAGCCATGGGGATACATATCAATGTGAATGTGAAGTTTTTGTCCTGTTATATTTCTAGTAAAGAGCATATGCTGTTTTATGAGTAATTGATTATTGAGGATGCAATATTGGCTCGTGCAAATTAAATAGATAAGTGCAAATTATCACCAACTTTGGTTGGTCTGAAAACTCACTATTTCTCTACTTTTTATGATCTATTCTAAAATATATATGGCTAGTTAATTCCTTAAAATTAAATGGTAAATATATTAAGTGATTAAATGAATTCATTATGACGTGCGAATTAGGATTGCCCCGCTCTCTGTCATCGCATACCTTGTTTTATACGACTGCATTACTGCTTAAAATAAGGGATCCCTTTAAAGTGAGGTTTCGACACCTTTGGGATGTATAAAGGACTCTTTATAGGTGATGTTAACCTTTGGGGAAATGTCTGGTTAACAGTGGCGTTATGTTACACTGTTCAGGACACCAACTTTCAAAATCAAATAAAAACAAATGTAACTTTAATTCTAATCAAGAAATGTGAATGATATAGGTCCAACAAACTTAAAATATAAAAACGCAATAAAAACAATAAAAAATACACAAACACACTATATAACATCATGTGTGAGAAAATTTAATTTTGTTTTGTGTAATTGTATATACATTACATGTATGTATTTATGGTGGAGAGTTATTATTTATCTTTTTTGTACAACGTCATTGAATATGTAATATATAGTTACAACTTGAACGAAATAATACAATCTGCTTGGTCAAAAGTGAACACGTGATTTGAAAAAAATGTGTTTTCATTTCTGTATAAACGCAGTTGCCTACAAAAATTCATTAATATTCATGACTTAAAATTACGCCATGCCGGTACTAATTTCATGAATGAAAATTCTATTTGAGCGATGTCACATGCTAAACATAAGCTATGCATGTCAATAAAAGCAGTAAATCATCGAAAACATGAAAAATGGTCCGATAATATCATATTGATAATAAAATATTAAGAAATAAATGTTAACTGAAATAAACATTTCCTTAAATAAATATGCGTTTTATGAAATGAAGAAGTTTAAGTGTATTCATTTTCATCAATTGGTATCTTTTCTGATTTTCTTAGAATCTTGCGGCAAATAAGTAACACACAAATTGCATCAACACCATACCAGCAAAAGCAAAATTTCACTTGAGTAAAAAAATAAAATTTCATTTGCGAAGAAAACAATAATCAAATTATCTAATAAATATTAAATTTATATAAAGTAAAATAAAATGTTAAATTGTTAATACATGTTTCACTTACCATTCAAAATTTGAAATTGGATACATTTTTCTGCTGTCTTTGGAATTTTTGTTGTCGCAGATTGTCAAGTATTCTTTTGTCAAGATGCCATAACATCTGTCCCCTAAGAATAGAAATCAAACGTTCAGAACAGAACTGCGGAATAATGCTTGGATCAAACATTTGATCAAACATTGCGGATGATGGCAAAGGATGGATAAGATAATAAACAGTGCGAGGCATATGCGAATCAAGCGTGGGGTACCCCCTCCCTGAATTTCCAAAATGTACCTGTCCGTTAGTGTTTTTCTTTACTGTTAGTCATTTTTAAGTAGCATATGAAGCAATTTTCCTCGACGTTTAACATAGATTTAATGGTTATGAAGTTTTTATTATTAATAGGTTGCATTATTCTGCAAAATGTGTAAAATGTGGTTATGGTTCGAAAGTTTGGACCCCCCCTCCCTAGAAAAAGTTCGCCCCCCCCAGAAAAAAATCCTGGATCCGCCCCTGCGAGGTATGTCGAATATTTAATTAATAGCGGTGAATGTTTAACATGCTAAAATCAAAGGGCTATCTGAAATTACTGAATGGACAACTTATTTACTTTACCTAATTTAGGACAGACAAAACTTGTTTCTAACTTAACTATGTGATATATGACTCACTCATATATACTAAAGTAATATTCAAATTAGCGAACGCATTATTTGCTATCAATAACTTAATACAAATGTATCTTTTTTGCAATCACTAATCGCGCACTTTTGTGGAGCTTCCGTATCATTCCACACATTGGCCACACGAATGATAATGAGTATATTTAAACAACTTCTGTAGTCAGATTGAGAAATCTGGCTTTAAAAAGTATTAGTAAAGGTAGAAGCACACTAATCAGGGAATAAGCTTTTTGTCACTATTTTATAATCAGATTTACAGTCAAGATTCTCAGGCAAAATATTTTAGCTTTAGATTCACCAGTAAAAGTTTTATAACACTTAAATGGATGATGGGTTCATATGCTACAATCGCACATTACATTCGAAGCAGTATATATCTTAAAAACGTAAACATTAATCAGTGCTGGATTTAACAAAAACATGGACTTGTACATTTTTGCGAGTTGATTTTATTTCAACTCGCAAAATGATAAAATCACTCGCATTTTCTCCAAACTCTAATAGAATACATAGTAACTGTTCATATATGCTATATAAAAACAGAATAGTACACTATTTAAACATCGATAGCCTAGAATAAGGGCTTTATTGTGGTATAGACAAGGTATTAAACTTGTCTTTACAGTAAATCTTTAATTACTAGTACTACTATCGATCTATCTGACTGTTTAAATGCTGAGTTGAGCCTCATTAGTTTAGACAGAAATATGTTTGTGGCGATTTAAACTCGCGAAAATTAGCGAGTTAAAATTTAAGTTACTCGCATTTTCAAAATCCACTCGCATTTTGCGAGTATTCAAGTTTTAATTCGAGCCCTGCTTTAATGTTAAATTATTATCCACTTACAATATTTTCTCATGAATTTCTTCTTCTTGGTGTATAGATCACCACTCATAACAACTTTTTCTCCTGTTAAAGACATGGAAACATATTTTCTAGAGAAATGATTAAATGACATCGAACACTGCATAAAACAATCAAAGCACCGATGGCGCTGTCCGGACAAACAGGTCAAAATTATCCAAATACATATAGAGAGGTTGGACTAATGATCTTTTTCTTCTAAAATTTACAAACTGCATTACGAAGAATCAGCGAAGTTACATTGATACTGTCCACAGGAGAAATCAGTACACATGTATATGATCTATTTTTTGACACTGGATCGACATTTGTAGGCTTGTCTATTTTAGCTAATTGGTGTTACAGTCGACAAGAACTTGTTATCAATATTTTAGCGGAAGAATGTCGGTTTCTTATTGAAACTGTTTAAACGGAATTAACAAGCATATTTTTAGGTTTTGTGAGTAAACTACACGACTGCTTGATACTGTTAGACATTGTTATCAAAGGGACTATTTAATCACGCGTCGGTATAAATTCTACCTAACAACATACCGCTGTGCTAATCTAACTGCGCATGACCGTCGAATGTGTACGTCCGCGACATTTTTGATGCGTTTCAAAATATGTCACTTACTAAGACCTGAATTGCTTACGCAATCCATGTCAACAACCACTTTAAACTAGGTCATTCGCAGAATGACTTTGTATTGAAGATTTTAGTAAACAATTTGCAGGCTAATGTGGACATTTTCATGAATCGAAAAGTATCAGTTAATTTATGTGATATTTAACTATAATTTAAACCCCAAAACACTGTTGAATATAAACAATACAATGAACTAATCCAAGGCAGGGGATGCTCAGGATGACAATAAAATATATTATTTAAATATATTTAAGAGTGTCTTGTTGGAGTAATGGTTATGCGTGCTATCATTTCAAGCATGAATGATTAATGGTTGGTGGTTTAACGCCACACTAATTTTGTTAAAATGAACAATACAACTTTTATTTTCAATACTGCATACCCCTGAAATTGATTGGTTCATTTTTAATGTTTACATAAACACGTTTTGTTATTTAAGATCTGATTTCAAATGAAATTATTTGTAAACCTACCTAGTATTTTCAGTAAGCTTTTTTCTTTAGAATAAGATTCCATCTTGCTACAAAATCAATGATTATATGTGACTCTGAAAACAAGGAATATCTATGTAATATGGTAATAAAATACTAATCAACAGAATACGTAAAATCTTTAAAGTTGTAACGTATTTTAAGCATGAAATTTTTAACCATAATTTGAATAATCATTTTGTCAAGTCGTATCTAGTAAGATTAGGGTGTAAACATTTATATCTTAAAATGATTTAAACTTCCGTATAAAAAGTACAATGTAATTCATATCTAAGGTTATCAATTTTATTAATTATCCGTCACATACCATAGAGTTCTTGTTTTCATGGGTGCAAGTACGAAATTTCAAAATTATGTAAATTATATCTTATTTGGTAATGGAGTTGGCAGAAGGATTGAATTATAACATAAAGATGTGTCTGCTGGCAGAAGGATTAAACAACAACAGAAGAATCAATTGAATTGAATTATAACAGAAGGATCAATCCTTCTGCTGGGTTTGTTAGAAGAAAGAAAACATTACAAGTTTACATCGTTTGGCCTCAATAAATCGAGTTTTACATGTTGTTATATACCAAATTAAAGCTTGTTCTATATGTAATTTGATTTTGTGAATAGATTGGTGAAATGATTATTAAAACATGTTTTTATTAATAGCAGAAGGATGTCAGTCGAACTTAAATTCACATTCGAAAATGGGCCTTCTTTGTTCACTTGCCATGCCCTTATTGTTTATTTATTTTCAAAATGTACCCGTCTAAACATTTTTCAAACAATCAGCTTTAAAATGATGCATAATATCACATGTGTTGTCTAAATTGTGGTTTAAAATAAGACTCGGTAATCAGCATGTATTTGCACATTTTTAATGAAAAAAAAACCCAAACTGTGGTTGGGCGAATTTTCGTACTTTTATCATTAACATATATTTGTCCAAACGAGTTATTCACACATTTATACACCAAAAGAAGAGTTGTTCTGTCTAATTGTCTGTCTAATTTTGTGATCGAATTTGTGTAATGATTAGAAAACACGCTTTAATTAACAGCAGAAGGATGTCAGTTTTAACACAAAATGACATCCGACAACAGGGCGACTTTCTACACAGGCCATGTTGTTATTGTTTATTTATTTCTTGTATTCATTTATACTTATTATCATACCGCTGTAATGTTTTCTTTCTTCTTACAAACCCAGCAGAAGGATAGATCCTTCTGTTATAATTAAATTCTTCTGCCAACAGACGCAGCAGAAAGATTGATTCTTCTGTTGTTGTTTAATCCTTCTGCCAGCAGACACATCTTTCTGTTATAATTCAATCCTTCTGCCAACAGACACATCTTTCTGTAACAATTAAATCCTTCTGCCAACAGACGCAGCAGAAAGATTGATTCTTCTGTTGTTGTTTAATCCTTCTGCCAGCAGACACATCTTTCTGTTATAATTCAATCCTTCTGCCAACAGACACATCCTTCTGTTATAATTCAATCCTTCTGCCAACAGACCCAGCAGAAAGATTGATCATTCTGCTGTTGATTTATCCTTCTGCCAGCAGACACAGCAGAAGGATCGTTCCTTCTGCTGTGTCTGCTGAGTCTGCCAACTTTACGTTCATTCATGATAACATATCCAGGAGTCCAAGGTAACTAAGAAACGGTTAAAATTAATAACAATTATTCATAAAATAGGAGAGAATGTGGGCTTCTAAAATGCTTAACTTATATTGGTTTATTTGTTATACAGGACATCTAAATCACTTGGATTTATATAAAATGACACCAAAAACCAAACCGGAAGTTTTAAGAAGATGACGTAATAGATAAAGTGTTTGGTGAGATTTTGAAAAATGAACACAATTGGTTTCCCAAACAGCATGTATAATTTTGTACGGTTTACGTACTTGTGTACACGTCACGAAGAATAAATTCCGTGTTGATTTAACATGGGTGGTGTCTCTTAAATTAGTATGGAAGAGGCTATTATCGATTAGGTCGACTTGTACGGAATAATAGAATGTTCCGATGTGGATGACTTTTGCTTCTTTCAAGGCCTTTTATCGCATAGTTTCTTCTAAACAAAGTGCATTCTGAACTACCTCGGCGATCTTCTACGCAGATAACTTCGAAAATAATCGCCGAGGCTGTTCCGAATGATGTTCAACACCATTATTAGTACGTACAGATCTACAATAATTGGCTTGTATAGCAAGTACCTGTTTCATGAGCGCCAAATGTAACATAAATCATAATTATTAAGGGCAATGATTGTCCTTTAAAAATATCGCTCACTCGAGTACCATATTAATATGTACATAATTCAGGGTAAAAAAAGAATCAAGTCATTGAATGACCCATATGTTTGAACAACCTTTCAGACCAATTTGCAGGATATTTGGATCAAAGTAACAGCCCCAAGAGTGATAAGTAGATTGATCTATTTTAGCTACTGTGACCTAGTTTTTCATCCGAGATGATAATGTTCCAACTCATCCGAGCCATTACCTAGAAAATTTGAACTTCTAAAAATGTGTCCATATCTAAAGGCCTACGTTAATTGAAACTTGGTTTTGATATCTTGTTTATTCATTCCTAGTGTTCAAGAATAATAGAGCCATCTTAAAATTGAACAAATACATACAAATATATTGCCCTGCTGTATAACTCTACGTTAATTTAATAACTGTTTATCTTTCCTGAATTGTCCTAGGTTTTTCCGGTTTAAATTATTAAGAATGTGTTACATATAAATTAATGGTTCGTCAATAAACAATCAAAGTTTTGAAAACACTAACCTCACATTATCTCGGTATATTTCATTTCATTAAAAATATAGTTTAAAATGTGACTTTATGAAACTTAACGGCAATGTATTTTTTCTAATATTTACTGGGGAGTACGTGTATGTCTAAAATATTGAATTACGTAAAATTTTCTTTTTTCAACCTACGATTTCATACAACAACAATTATGTATGCTACACAGTTTATCCTTCAAAACTAGTTGTTTCATTACAATTGATTAAAAAATAACTATATGTAAATACAAATCATTTTCGATATTTGTCAATTCTCGAACATTGTTACAACGATTTGACGCCATTAGTTACACGGTTCGCCACCCAGACTTAATATATGTAAGATAAATATGCTCACCTTATGACAAATTACAATCAATGACCAGTCTAAGAATTTTCATCCAAATAAATCAAATAATAACTTCTATACATATATTTCATCAGTCGTACACTTTAACTAAAACAAGTTTGTTCCGAGTCATGTCAATACTTTAATACATATAAGTGATTTAAAGTAACCTCTTATAGAGGGATGATCAGACACTAATCATGTGATGATTAATGTCCAAGTATAAGAAAATCTTATCATAAGTACATCTTATTGTTTGCTTATTGGTGAAGAACAAAAAAAACCCAAATGTTGATGGCACTTGAGACAAACAAACTATTTTGTAATAGAAACAGTGATATAATAAAAGGGCCGGATAACTCCACTTTGACATCTATCAAAATAATGGATTTACAATTTTATATACCTAATATACATAAAAATAGATGACTTTAATATTAACTTCCTTGTAAGACTAAATCTTTTATAAAAATAGTTTAGTTAAACTTTAAACTTTTTTATTTTGATTAAACACATATTTCATAATTACTCATTCACAGGCTAGGTATAATACAAATAATAATAATAACAATAATGATAATCAAAGCGCCGATAGCGCTGTCCGGACATGGATTTAACAGACCAAAATTTGGTGGTGTCATTACAAAGAGAATTTACAGAGTCTAAATTTTACATCAAACTGTACAACAAAGGATCATGACGCTGATACCGCCCGCTGATAAATGCTAATCAACCGATCATTGTTTCCAACTAACTCCTCACAGTGCTTACGTCACACTTTGCTACTTTAACGAAGGAAAATAACCGCTGCGGGGAGTTTGGATTTCCAACACTACATGTATATGATCTATTTTAAGACAGTGGAAAATGGCAGGCGTGTCTATTTATAGCACATAGAAGATTCAGTTAAATTCTTGAAAAAAACAGAATCGGGTCAGAGGTTACATAACTTGTTATGCATTTTTAGCAGATGGATGGTGATTCTTACTCGAAAATGTTAAAACGAAATTAACAATGATATTTTCATGTATTGTGTATCGACAACAAGACTGCCTGATACTGTCAGACATGTTAACAAGGGGACTATTTATTCACACGTTGGGTTAACGTACTTACTACATACCGTTGTATAATTCTATTATATTAACCTGTCACAATTTGAATAATTTCACGGTCACTGAATGTGTTAGCATTTTACTTCTTTTTAACCATTGACTAACTACTGATCCATATCAGTTGGTGATGATCTAACTACATGTATACATGTATGTAGCGATTTAGAATATTGGGAAAATAACAAGTTCCAAACAAATTAAAAATAACAAATTCAGTGGCCGTGTAATTATTCAAGTTGTGACAGGTTAATATAATAGAACTATACTGAATCTGACAGCACATGTCCGTCGAATGTCTACGTCCGCGACATTTTGTGATGCGTTCTAAAATATGTCACTTACTAAGACCTGCATGAATTGCTTACGCAATCCATTTCAATAATAACAATAATAGTATTAACATTATTATAACAATAGTATTAACAATAACAATAAAAGCAACAATAATAATAGTAACAATATTGAATAATAATAATTATAATATTCATTATAATAACAATTATAATTACAATAATAATAATAATTAATAAGTAAGTACCCTCCACAAAAATTATATACAAGTACACAATATTAAATTAAAATTTGACACACATGAAGCGCCACCTTTACTATTCATTAATGTTTATGTACTTTTTGCTTCCTGAGAGCTAGACGTCACCGTCTGAAAGACCTTTTTGTACTATTGAGCTCTTCTTGATATTGTAATTTCGAATATTATTAATCATATCAAAATGATATTATATATATCATCCAATCGTATGTAAAATCGAACACTGAACTTCTCGATTTTTATAATCATGCTGATTATTAAATGTAATTGTATATGTATACATGTATATTGTATTTATTTGTGGAATGAGTATTGCTCATGCATTGAAATAAAGTATTTGTTCTGTTCTGATTAAATTTAATTGACCAATGTTTGTTTTTTATTTCACAAATAATCATTATTGAAATACTGGATAAAAGTTTAATCATCGATTTTAATTCTGACCTTTATCACCTTTATAAATGTCCTTAATAGCCAAGTGTTTACTCAAGGGGTGTAACGACCCTATACAACAGGGCCCCCGACCCTATACTATACATGTTAGTGTTGGACATAATCTCCAATTTGGGACATTTTCGTCGCTGGGCATGATTTCTAGAAAACGTATCAAGTAGAGCACTTGATATCACTGATAAATGTATAAAAATTCTAAGTTCTGTATAAAATTTCAGGTCTCTACAGGGACATTGTGAGTCAACCAACCCTCGCAATATGAAAAATCCTAACAAGGGAGATAATTGTGTAAATATTTGTGTATTGTTGTTTGATGAATTATCTCCCTTTGTTCAATGAAGGATTTTCATTCTACTGGCCAGGTAAACAGTGCCATTAATAAACATGACCTCTAACAAGATGTAAAATTGTTTATGGATGACAAATATGTACATATTTAAGTCCTTATTAATAAAATATACAGGCCTCCTAGCAGGCCAAAACAAAAATAAAGGTTTTTATAAAGGCTCCAATGTATGAAAATAAAGGCCTTTTAGTGTAAAATATGAAAAAATAAAGAGTAAATAAAGGCTATTTTCGTCAAAGTTCTTATTTCTTTATTAAACCCACAGTCATACCAAAGTCATTTTTTTGATGTTATATACTGTTTGAATTATGCAATATAATACATACCTTATTTAATGTGTATACCTATTTTCTCTGCATATTTATATCATACATAGCTCCTGTTTTACAGTGTAGGGAAAATGCAGAACAAAATCCTTTACTTGCTTTAAGCTAGCACGGCAACCAGTCAGAGCAAATATAAAGGTTTTGAGTGAGAATTACAGGCTATTTTGGCGTTTTAAAGGTTTTCTGGGGAAATGTAAAGGTTTTAAAGGTTTGCTCTGAAATTAAAGGTTTTTAAAGGTTTTAAAGGTTTTACTAGGAGGCCTGAATATATGTTCTGTTCTGCCAATAAAAAATAACTTAACACTTAAAAAAAGTTGTAGTTTTTCATTAAATATATTACAATTAAAGTTTATTTTTAGATGTATTCATACATTAGGAAAGTTGTAATTGATTGTAACATAAGAAAGGGGGTAATGATACTTGATCGAATTGCAATTGTTATACAAGTATCTAAATATGTTTTTTTTTTTATTTATCAAGTATTGTTGAAAATTTATAAACCAATCAAACATTTACAGAAGTGTAAAGGTAATTATAGATGATACTGTATAATTATTACTTTGGAGTAAAAACAAGTTTTTCAAAATTCTGAAATTCATGTTTTTTGGCAACATTAACTGAAGAAAAGTACCATTTCTAGTGCCCCAAAATCCTGAACTTTAATACAAATTCTGAAAACTCACACTCATGTAAATATACATGTACATGAAGCATTCGGAACTCCTCGGCCATTCGCTGCGAATAACCTCGGACATATTTAGGTGCCATCATGGAACTACCAGTGTTGAAGTAAACAAATACACCATCTTTTATGCAATGAGTGATGTTTAGTTGCTTTAGTCCATATATTTAAAAAAAACACAGTTCAATTTTATCACTGAAGAATATTTTGGGCACGTTCAGCAGGGCGATTGCTAGCTAGCGATACATAGGAAGTTTTTTTTCTTGCTAACAATGTCATTCGGAACATTTCTACCTTTTTCAAAATGGCTGCCCCCTGTGGGAACATGTTTCTATTGCAAGAATACTGATTAGTGATGTATATTTCATTTAATGCATGTATTTGGTCACAGCAGTTAAATAGAAAAATCATGGTGATAATTGATTTGAATATTTTTCATTTGTTACAATTATGAACTTTTTGTTTAAGAAAGTCGCCATCTTGGATTTGCTAGCTTGAAGCAAACTGTTCGGTAGACCTCTTATGCTACAAAATTGCTTTCAGAAAATGCTATCTAGTGATCGCCTTGCAGAACATGCCCTTGATTCAATATATAACATAGAAATATGTTTTGACCAAGATCTGTGTGTATACTACAAGAACTATTTTGCACAACCGTAAAGTGCTTGGTCTCGCGTAGGAAGTAAAATCCCAAGCCGCCAGGAACATGAACTCTAGGTAAAACAGACCAAGAACAGTCCATTTCATACAACTCTTGTTTAGAAATAATTATTCCAAAAACTATATTCATTTTCTAGAAAAACTAGAACTGCCACCATTGGCGAAAATACCCCCGCAACAGCAACATTTCAAGATAAAAGCAAGTCAACATTGTGGAAGTCCAAAAGGGTAAATGTTGTAAGAAGCATAAAAACCATAAAAAGAATAGGATGCAAATATCAAATTGGAAATAAACAGCAAATTACAGTGTAATTCACTATAGATTTATGAAAAAGCAAAACGAACAGAGTTGTCATATTTCAAATGATTTTTTACATGAAAATGAACACCATTTGGTCATTATAAATGTAAAGTGGAACAACAGACAAAGAGTGATCACATTTAAACTCATCATGAGTATGTTGTAACCAGATGAGCAAAATGTAGAATGTGTTTGTAATTTTTTGATAAATAAGTAAAAAATAAGGCAATTGTAAAAATGGTAGTCAGCAATGTACACAATATAAATCAAACAATTAGTATTTACAATATCTTGTATCAAGAATTTCACAAATACCCCATAAGAAAGCTTAAATTACCGATCATTATTTTCACAGTAGTAAAGTTAAAATAATATCTAAAATCTCATGTAGCCATAACGAAATAAGATGTTTTCTTCTCAACATTACAGAAAAATTAGTTGGTCCATTGAAATACATAAAAAATAATACATATAAAAATTTCATCAACAAGAATTTGTCAGCACAATTTTATCAAAATAAGGCTGTACAAGATATTAGAAAATTCAACATGGCTGCCAGTCAGCCATTTTGAATTCCACTTAAGAAAATGCCAAGCACATCAACTTAAACAATTGCTTACTTTCTCAAAGTCTGTACAAAAATTATCAAATCATTTGCTTTTTAAAAAGAAAAACTCAGAATGGCTGCCAATCAGCCATTATGTATTTGATAAAATATCAATACATCAAAAAAAGTTCAACAAGAAAGATAATGTGGGAGCCACATTAAAGCCGGATTTTTCTGCATATGGGAACATCGAGAACAAGTTTACGTTGTAACAAAAGAAAGTCATTTGATATATTGCTTATTAGAAGGAATACAAAGGGCAATAATTAATCTTAAAGGAATAAAGAGTTTCATTAACTATTTATATGTCCTATTGTATCTTTTCTAAGTATTTTGTTGGTATTTGACTAAGATGGCATAAGACATGAAATCTATGGATGAAAATAATGCAAAGCTAATGATATGAAATTGGCGAGAGAATTTTGTTTAAAAAAATACCTTGTATGGCAAATGGTGAAATTGTTGAAACAAAATGGCGGGAAAATATGACTGGAAAATGCCAGAATACTTGCTATTGGAGAGATCCAACATACTGAAAACTTTAACATAAGAAATACAAAGGGAAATAATCCATATTTAAGCCAAGTAGAGTTACCGTTACTGTCTAATTCTTTCAAGAGATGGTATGTAATCATTGTATGAAATTTCATAATAATCTAACCATAAATGGCAGAGATACCCAACAATTGAAAACTTTAACACAAAAATAACAAAGGGAAATAATCCATTATTAAGCCAGGTAGAGTTGCGGTTACTGTCTAATTCTTTTCAACAGATGATATGTAATCATTGTATGAAACTTCGTAAACATCAAACCATAAATAACAGAGATATCCAACAATTTGAAAGCTTAAACACAAAAAACAAAGGGAAATAATCCATTATTAAGCCAGGTGGAGTTGCTGTTACTGTCTAATTCTTTTCAACAGATGGTATGTAATCATTGTATGAAATTTCATAAACATCTAACCATAAATGGCAGAGATATCCAACAATTTGACAAATTTAATGCAAAAAACAAAGGGAAATAATCCATTATTAGGTCAGGTAGAGTTGCCAGTACTGTCTAATTCTTTTCAACAGATGGTATGTAATCATTGTATGAAATTTCATAATAATCTAACCATAAATGGCAGAGATACCCAACAATTGAAAACTTTAACACAAAAAAACAAAGGGAAATAATCCATTATTAAGCCAGGTAGAGTTGCAGTTACTGTCTAATTCTTTTCAACAGATGATATGTAATCATTGTATAAAACTTCGTAAACATCTAACCATAAATGGCAGAGATATCCAACAATTTGAAAGCTTTAACACAAAAAACAAAGGGAAATAATCCATTATTAAGCCAGGTGGAGTTGCTGTTACTGTCTAATTCTTTTCAACAGATGGTATGTAATCATTGTATGAAATTTCATAAACATCTAACCATAAATGGCAGAGATATCCAACAATTTGAAAAATTTAATGCAAAAAACAAAGGGAAATAATCCATTATTAGGTCAGGTAGAGTTGCCAGTACTGTCTAATTCTTTTCAACAGATGGTATGTAATCATTGTATGAAATTTCATAATAATCTAACCATAAATGGCAGAGATACCCAACAATTGAAAACTTTAACACAAAAAAAACAAAGGGAAATAATCTATTATTAAGCCAGGTAGAGTTGCAGTAACTGTCTAATTCTTTTCAACAGATGATATGTAATCATTGTATGAAACTTCGTACACATCTAACCATAAATGGCAGAGATATCCAACAATTTGAAAGCTTTAACACAAAAAACAAAGGGAAATAATCCATTATTAAGCCAGGTGGAGTTGCTGTTACTGTCTAATTCTTTTCAACAGATGGTATGTAATCATTGTATGAAATTTCATAAACATCTAACCATAAATGGCAGAGATATCCAACAATTTGAAAAATTAAACGCAAAAAAACAAAGGGAAATAATCCATTATTAAGTCAGGTAGAGTTGCCATTACTGTCTAATTCTTTTCAACAGATGGTATTTAATCATTGTATGCAATTTTGTAAACATCTAACCAGAAATGGCAGAGATATCAAACAATTTGAAATTGAAAGCAAAAATTACAAAGGGAAATAATCCATAATTAAGCCAGGTAGAGTTGTGGTTACTGTCTAATTCTTTGCAACAGATGGTATGTAATCATTGTATTAAATTTCATAAACATCTAACCATAAATAGCAGAGATATCCAACAATTTGAAAACTTTAACGCAAAAAAAACAAAGGGAAATAATCCATTTTTAAGCCAGGTAGAGTTGTGGTTACTGTCTTAATCTGTTCATCACATGGTATGTTATCATTGTATGAAGTTTCATAAAAAACTGACAATAAATGGCAGAAATATATGCTAAATTAAAAACTTTAACGCAATTGTTAACGACACCAGACACCCGAAATAACAAAGGGCAATAATCCATAATTAAGCAAGGTAGAGTTGCGGTTACTGTCTAATTCTGTTCATCACATGGTATGTTATCATTGTATAAAGTTTCGTAGAGATCTGACTTTAAATGGCAGAAATACATGGTACATTAAAAACTTTAACGCAATTGTTAACGACACGGACGCCCGCCCGCCCGCCCGCCCGCCCGTGTTCGCCAAACTATTAGCCGAATTTTTTCGTTGAAAAATCCGGCTAAAAATAAGAATTGGATAAAAATAGCAGTACATAATAGACTTCAGCAATTCAAAATGGCAAACAATGTGGAATAATGCTATATTTAATAAGGTACATGACATAAAGCCATAAACCCTTGATTCATCTTCGTCAATAATATTTGCTAATCAATGAGATAGTTACTACGAGATGTAGAATTGGCCATACTATATTAACACATTCATACCTTCTCAAAAGAAAGAAAGCACCTAAATGTATACCATGTGACGAGCATTTCAATGTCAAATACCTTCTCCTTGACTGCCAGGATCTTAAATACATCCGTGACAAACATTTTAAAGTAAACTCACTTAAAGAACTCATTGAGTCTTTACCATCATATTTTCTAATCGCTGAGATCAAATAGTGATTTGCGATGTAGAATTGGTCATACCAGTTTAACACATTCATAACTTCTCAAAAGAGAGGAAGCACCTAAATGTAAACCCTGTGACGAGCATTTCTATGTCAAACACATTCTCCTTGACTGTCAGGATCTTAAAGACATCCGTGACAAACATTTTAAAGTTAACTCACGTAAAGAACTTTTTGAGTCTGTACCATCATATGCGATACTTAACCTTTTGAAGGAAATAAATGTTTATAATAAGATATAGAGCTTTACATCATTAATATCGTTTTAATAAATAGTGTCATTGATTCCTTTCGGCGCGATATGACCTTTTTGAGTTGGTGCGCCGTAAAACCAAAACAAAACCAAACCTGAAGGAAATAAATGTTTATCAAAAAATAAAGGACTTAAAATCTTCATTATCTTTTGAAGTAATAGTATCATCAAATGTTTTCAGCGTAATGTGACCTTTTTGCATTAATAAGCCGTAAAATCCAATTTATCAATCAATATGCCAGTCTGCCATTATGATTTTGCATCCAGAGTAAATCCATGTACGAGTCAACTACATCAGAGACTTAGGAGCGAATTTGGCTAAAATTGAGTAAAAAACACATACATGTACTATACAGTAATTTAAATAAAAATTCAAAATGGCTGCAAGTCAGCCATATTGAATATAAATTGATGAAGAATAGTCATACTGATCAACTGTATCAGTGAGACCTTGTATGCAATTTCTTTTCAAAATATGTATGGTAATAAGTCAATAAAAGACTGCATTAATTTTGAAAAAAAATGACAGCCAGTCCGCCATTTTGAATTAGATTTGAGTTAAAGTGTATGTACACATCAACTGTGAACGCCTGTGCAAAATTCTATCTAAATTAGGAAAAAATCGGTTGAGAAATAAGCATACAGTAATTACAGTAAACTAAATTAAAAAGAATTAAAGATGGCCGCAAGTCGGCCATTTTGAATTGGAATTGATATAACATGCATATAAACATCAACTGTAAACGCCTGTGCAAATTCTATAAAATAAGATAAGAAAAAAATCTATTGAGAAAAAAAGCAAACTATACAGTTATCTTATTAGATTTAAAATATGTAATACAATTAAATATTTTAAACAAGTGAGATATGTTTCCATAGTTACATGAGCTTTGTATACACCATTAAATCATGGTATATAACAGCTTCTATTCAAATACATTAAGATATAAGCATACTACAAATGTTTCAATTTTTTGGGACAGACCACATATCCAACCAACCAACCAACCAACCAACCAACCAACCAACCAACCAACCAACAAACCAACCAACCAACCAACCAACCAACCAACCAACCAACCAACCAACCAACCAACCAACCAACCAACCAACCAACCAACCAACCAACCAACCAACCAACCAACCAACCAACCAACCAACCAACCAACCAACCAACCAACCAACCAACCAACCAACCAACCAACCACCAGGGTGATTCCAGTATACCCCCGAAAACTTCGTTTGCGGGGGTATAACAACAATTACAACGGCTTGTGAATTACTTAATACTTTTTATTGAGTATTAGAAAAACAATAAATGTTTAAGTTGAAATGAAAAGTAGAAAATAATACATACAAAAATCACAAAAATATAATTTGTGCAAATTGACCGGAGACAGAATAATAAATTCCATGCATTGGTAACAATACTCAGGAAACTATATTACAAATGTATCATAACCGTATACAATTTATTTATATCATTTACATACAGTATGTCAATGGTAAATAAAATGTTTAATTCATCACAGGTCAATTTCTAAGCTTTAAATGTTGAACATTAAATTCATTTACTTCTAAATTTGCCATTATTGTATTAAACTACATTGAACATGCATACCATGATTAAGAAATAAGACAAAAAAATTATATAAGAATGCCCTGTAAATAAAGATATTAAAGGTACCCAATACACAATTACACTATCCAATGATAACGAACAAAAACAACATTGAAGTTCAAACATTTTATTTATCATGCTTGATCTATTACAATCATACAAATGCAATGCAGTTCAAAACTCCCACTCATAAAAAATGGATTTGTATCTGTGAGACAGGATTCAATTGTACCATTTTAGCGATCTTTTAAAAATGGTTACAAAATCATTAAATTAAGTTCTAGTTTTTCCAAAATGTTACTCAGTACCTTATCCAGTAAGAATTTTCAAAATAGAACTAGGTCTAGTCCCCCTCATTCTCGTACCCAGAGTCTAGTAGGATTCTCAATACTAGTATTGAGAATCTTACCAGACTCTGGGTACGAGAATGGTCCCCCTAGGTGATCTGATAAATTAACTATCCAGACAGAAAAAAACATTTCCAAATTTTGTCAAAACTCAAGCCTGAAGTCCTGGCTAGTGTAAATTCCATCACTTTTATTGGGCTGGTTTATGATTTCGCACATTATCATATAGGAAATAAGTACATGTGTTAGGCTGGTGCTAATGAAAGTTAATGGCAAAAACTGAAATGTAAAAAATAAATTGATATGTGAAATGGTAACAATTACACACGTATTAACTTTAATGAACAATAATCACTAACAATAATACATGATATAACAGCAATCCCCTTAACTTATTGACTAAAAAACATCATTTTTATCTTTCTTTTTTTACCAAACAAATAACAACAAATATAAAATACATGTACATTCCTTTTTTTTACATTACTTCTACAAATGATCAATTTTTCAATTATGTATAAGGAAATAACATAATTTGATTTCTGGTAAAATAAAACAATGGCTCAAGTTTGAAAATTTCAGCCCATTATCAACAGAACATAGTGATTTTATACATCCATCATGACCAAACATTGAAAAATGCAAAAAAATTCATTCTTTAATATTATTTTTACATATTCAAATATGATACACATCAACAAACAATTAATTGTAAACAGAATGCTGTAAATCATTTTGGTTCTAACAAATAAAATTATATCATTCAGTAGTTCATACTTTTTTATGTCATAATAAATATTGAATGGTTTGGTTGGTTCTTTCAAATCTACAAACACCAGTATAATAGAAAGAAGATATTCGTCAACTTTGGTGCAAGATCAATTTTTATTTCACCGAGTGAGCTCAGAAAACATATTTTCACGAGTGGCATAGCCAGGAGCGAAAATGTCATTTTCTGAGTTCACGAGTTGAAATAAAAAAAAATCTTACACCAAAGTTGATGAATATTCTGTTTCTTTCATGCTTAGTTTTGAGTTTAATTTGATGTATTTTACACAAATTATAACGTGACGTAATTTCTACTGCATGATGACGTCATTTATCTTCTAATATGACGTCATGAACGATGAAAATATAAGGTTATATTTTCACTATGATGAAAATATAAAATTTATATTTTCATCGTTTATTTTCATCGAATAACGCGACGTTTCATTGTATAGCATAAAAGAAAATGAAGTATTAACACTGACTTCATGTAAAGAATGCCCATTTAAAATCTATTTTCATGCAAATGATAAGAATAGCACATTTTCTGCACTAATTTTCTGTAATAGAAACAAATTTCAACTCATGAAATTTGTGATTTATTCTTCTTCAAAAATTACTGAATGAAGATGAGACATGAAAGTATATAATAGTTTAAATATAAGAAACATGGTTGATATTAATGCAACACCATTAGCGTAGGCCATATGATATTACTAGAAATATTCAAGTTGATCTTCTTTCTGTAAGCCTCCTTTAACACTGTGTACTTGCACATCCCTGTAAAATAGTAACAAGAAATGTAATGTGGAAACCACATTAAAGCCGGATTTAAAATCTTTAAAGCAAAAATTACAAAGGGAAATAATCCATAATTAAGCCAGGTAGAGTTGTGGTTACTGTCTTATTTTGTCCACTATTCTATAACGACATCAGACGCACGCCCGCCCGTGTTTCGCCAAACTTTTTTAGTTGAAAAATCCGGCTAAAAATATGAATGTCAGTTTTAGAACATGGACGCTTCTGCCTATATTTTTTCATATAATAAAACATAGACAACTGCAATATTTGTATAAATAAAATGTTTGAATAAGAAAGATGGTTTAAAATTTAGCAATGATTGCGAAGTAAATACATACCCTTGGTTTGGTAATGGGCGGTAGATTCTGGCATGGAAGCATTCCCCATTAGAATGAACTTGAATCTGCAATTTATTATAGAATGAATACATTAAATATGAAGATAAATGAGAATACAAAACAAATGGACAAACAAAGTTCCAGACTAATCTATACTAACTATGCATATAATTTTTACACACTAAAGAACCCCACACCGGCAAAACTAGACTGTGATTTACTTCAAATTTATAAAATTAAGAGGGATCCTAATTTTTTTTTCGTTTTAATAAACTATACATGCATTTATAGTGCGTACAAAAAAACAAAACCTGTTTAGGAAAACATTAAAAATGAGACAATCCATTTCCAGGGTGGGCAGTCTTGAATATTAAATTTGTGTAATTCATTTTAACAAAATTAGCATGGCGGATAACAACCACCACTTGGTAAATCATGCTTGTAATGGTAAAACGCTTATCCATTACACAAACAACAAAGACACTCGTAAAACATAATACAAATGTTTATTATTGCCATCCTGAGCATCCCTCTTCGTCGATTAGTTCATTGTTTTGTTATTAAAAAACAGTGTTTTGTTTTTTTGTTCGAACTATACATAACTGTGTCAGCCATCTATGGTACAGAACATATTATATGTCAACTGAAAACAACATTAATTATATCGACATTGGAGAACAATAGACAGATGTAGATCTATGTAAACATTACTAAGAGAGATAAGCAACAAGCATTACTAAGTTATTTTTAAAATGATAAGAGCCCATATGCATTGATTGGTGGACATACAAGTCATCTAAACATGACCCACTGTGTGATGTTCCTCAATGTTATGACAGTGGTTATAAGATAACTGTTAACAGAGAGAACATGCAATCTTGGTGGTAACCAGAGCTCGAATTTAACAAAAAAAATGGACCTGCAAATTTTTGCGGGTTCATTTTATTTCAACTCGCAACATGAAAAAATCACTTTCATTTTTTTCTCAAAAATTTTGTAGCATACATAATTTCTATTCTTATATGCAGTATAAAAAACAACATAGTTCTATATTTAACTGTAGAGTGTTATTGTTGGATATACCAAGAATATCGAACATTTTTATGGCTAATCTTTAATCAATAATACTGCTCTATCTGGCCATCTCAATGCTGATTTGAGCCTCACTAGTTGACTGTTGAGACACTAATATTTTGCGTCAATTTCAACTCACGAAAATTTGCGAGTTGAAATAAAAGTTACTCGCAATTTTCAAAATCCACTCGCATTTTGCGAATATGTGAGCTTAAATTAGAGTCCTGGGGTAACTTACCTTCACAAAATAGTTCATACCAGCAACTACTTGTGTCTTATAAGTCAAGGCTTCAAACATCTCAGGATCAGAATCTCTGCTTAACTTGGCCAACAATTCACCTTTTAACTGTAATGACATACAAGTGGTATTTAAGTGGTATTTTTAGTGGGGTCAAAATGCACGCATTTAAAGCGTTTTGTCAGCAAGAAGTGGTCGTATTACGGAGTAGCGAGGTGGTCCTAATTTCGGGGTTAAAGACGACTAAATACAGAGCAAAAAAATCTGTTCTTTTCAAAACCGGTCTTTTTAGCGGGGTGGTCCTTGAATCGGGGTGGTCTTTAAGTGAGGTTCCAGTGTATAATAATTATTTAATTTTCATTTGATTTGAACGAGTTGTGATTTACCTTCAACGTCCATAAAATCTCTGACTTCAACACATCTTTTTAGGCTATGTATGTTTGCTTTACTTTAGTTTTGGGTCACTGAGGACAAACTTATAACTAGACGAATATGGGGGATAAATTACAAAAAATTATCAATGCCGCATTGATCAGAATCAAGATGTTTTGTCTGTCAATCATTGCGATATCATATTTGATATGTGATAAAATTTGATAAGAAAGGAGATAAACTGTAAATATAATACAGGTCGTATTCTAGGTCATGCGTGTTATTGTACTTTAAACAATGAACTTGCCAGGGTGGGTTTTTGCCGGCAAAAATGAGTTTTTTCCTTTCCAGTGGCAAAAACTGGTAAAAACCGGCAATAACTGGAAAAAACCGGCAAAAATGGAAAAAACTCTAAAATAGTTTTGTTTTGCTCAATGTTGTGCTTGCATCTCACACTGGGTCACTGCAAATACTACTGTGAATGTTTTTTTGTTTTATGGTTCCTTCACAGCTTCTGAATATGAATACAATCTTAAATGAATAAAATGAAAAAATTGTCCATTATAAAGCTTGAGAACGAATAAGGCATAATCTAAGATCCCTCTCACTAGGACTGAATGTATTGTTTAAGGATGTATTGTTAAAGGATTGTTTACTCCTAGTCAACTTTATGATTAACACTAAAGTAATCTTAATATTTTAAAGTAATTATAAATAAAACTCTTTTTTATAAATATCCTTTAATTCTGAGAAACTTGATTTTCCCCCAGTTTTAGCCACCCTGTTTATCCTGTCTGTTTGTTCCATCAGCGGCAAAAACTTACAACTCTTTGGAATAATCTATTGTTTGTAACAGTATCATTCAATTTTCTTTGTTAAAAACAGTAAAATTATTAGGATGTTCAATCAGTTTAGAAAACCACTTTTAAATATTTCCTTTGAAATTAGAGAAATTTAGTTTTTGCCAGTATTTTCCACCCTTCTTTTTCCTTTCAGCTTTTCAAACAGCAAAAACTGTCGATCCCTGGGCACCATGTAATGCATGGTTTACAACTGTATCAGTCAATTATACTTTCAATATTAATGTAACTAGCATTTCCAATCAGTTTAAAATACAACTTTAAAATATTTCCTTTGAAATTTGAGAAATTCAGTTTTTCCACCTTGTTTTTTTCCAACGGCAAGAACTGTCCAACGTAGGAAAAATGTAATTATTATGTACATGTATTTATTATTACTGTCAATTATCAGTCAATTGTACTTTTAATACTAAAGTAATAAGCATTTCCAATCAGTTTAAAATACAAATTTATGAATATTTATTTTTAAAGTTGAGAAATTTAGTTTTTGCCAGTTTTTTCCAGTTTTTGCCACCCTATTTTTTCCTTGCCGGTTTTTTCCGGTTTTTACCATGGTTTTTTCCGCCAGCGGCAAAAACTGTCCAACCCTGGAACTTGCCCACTAAATAGGTTAATAAGCTGATGCATGAAAAGCATTTTACAGATTAAACAAAGATTTTATATTTAACATTAATATTAATACTGTTTATATGCACATTTTACTTTTTTGCTATGGTTTGTTTATAAAATGAGTGCAAAATAACTAAACGATAAAACTGAAATGAAGAGTACACCCCTAAATATTTGTGTGTAATGAAACTGGCTACGTTTATATACGCAATGTTTACTTGGACGACCTCTAGTGTACTCAAGTAATGGTTTGTTTATTATATATAAGGATGTCCTTAAATCAAATAGATATATAGGATATAAACACTCAGGGTTTCCGCTGTAATTTGCCAATTCCGAAAAAAATATTGAAATATTGACGCAATTGGCAAGTGGAAACCCTGAACACTTGTCTTCAAATTGATTAATCATCAAGAATTAAATGAAATGATTCATAGTGATAAACAAAAACCCAAAATTTAAATGAGTAAGCAAAAGGTCAATAAAAGATTTCAATCTAACAGCTCACAAATAACATTCTTAAAGCCTATTTCACATCACGCTTGCAGCAGCCGTACGACAGCATTTTCTGAAAAATCGCAGAACTTTGAACGAACGCCGCAAGACAGTTGTGCTTTTTTTCAGGTGATCGCATCGTCATAGACGTCGCAAGTCAAATTTTCAACATGTTTATTTTTCTTGCGATCTCATTGCGATTTTTTGAGCCCGCAAGACAGTCGTGCGACTGCCGTAAGACAACCGTACGTCATTCTTGAGACAGTCGCACTTCAGTTAAAGAAATAGGCATACGCATGAATATCGTATGACTCTCGTACAAGTTTGCGTTTGTCGTGCAATTGACGTACGAAACTTTTCGAAATCTCACGACAGTCTTACAACAGTCGTTAGTGTTTGTACGACAGCCTCGCGATTATCGCACTGCAGTCGTGCGTAAACACCTGCGACAAACAGCCTACGGCTCGTGAGAGCATCACACGACCGCCGCACGACAATTGCACGGATAGTTTTATGTATCTGTGGCGGCTGCAATTTGTCTGCGATTTCCTTCGCAGTAAAAATCGTACGACAAAAAAATCGCACGGCTGATGTGAAACAGGCTTAACTGACACACACAGATACATTCTCTAAATTGAAACAGGAGCTTATGGCTTAAGTTCAATACTCAATATTTAACTGTAAGTTTTCAGAAACTCTTCATG
This sequence comes from Mactra quadrangularis, assembly GCA_025267735.1. Taxonomy (NCBI): domain Eukaryota; kingdom Metazoa; phylum Mollusca; class Bivalvia; order Venerida; family Mactridae; genus Mactra; species Mactra quadrangularis. The sequence goes on from CM046298.1 coordinate 5,769,080, forward strand.
CAGATTATGGTCATACTTAACACTGCCACACACACCAAAAGACACATGGGCGGATCCAGCGGAGGATCAGGGGGGTCCGGACCCTCCCCCTAGAAATTTTGAAAATGTACATGTCCATTAGTGTATTTCTTGCTTGTAAGTCATTTTAAGAAGTATGAAGCAATTTTTCTCGGTGCTTAACATAGATTTAATGGTAATGTAGTTTTTATTATCAATATGTTGCCTTTTTTCTGCAAAATGTGTATAATGTGGTCGTGGTTCGAGGTTAAGACCCCCACCCCTAGAAAAGTTCGGACCCCCCCTAGAAAAGTTCGAACCCCCCTAGAAAAAAGTCCTGGATCCGCCCCTGAGACACACAAAGACACATTAAGACAGTGAAAATATGCTCACTTTATAAGTCATGTTATTATGAAAAAATGTTTTTAAACACATTTTAAAATATTTTTAGATTATATTTCTATTATTTTATGCACTTACACTGATAATATGGCCAAAGTCATACACACCTAAGTGACTATCGTACGCATACATGTACTTGCAGTATTTATTATAAGCATTATTATTAAGCAATCAAAGCCACTTTTTAATATACATGTATATTATCATAAAATAAAGTAACTAAAACGTAATATGAATTCATTTTAGCAAAATATTTCTATAAATTTATGAACAGGTGCCAAAATCAAATTTAAAATTATAGTATAGTTATTGTTCGTTTTTTCTCAACTGTCAAAGCATGAATAATTTCACGGTGAATGATTACACACTATTTTAATATCACGAGTGTTCGACAAAGAGCACGAAGTCACTGTGAAATTATTCATGCTTTGACAGTTGAGAAAAAACGAACAATACATAAAACAAGAGCAGTCCAAGGACAGCGCGCTCGACTTTTCGAGTGTTTTGTTCATGGAAAGGCTTATCTTTAAACAAAAATGATTTCAAGACAGGACTTAATTTGTTAAAGGAAATAAATCAGTCAAACAATAATTACCAATTCATATTTGTAAAATATAAAAAGGGCATAACTGCTAAAACATTCATCCATAGTAACGTCCCTTCAAAGTTAAGTAGACACAGTATCAAAGAATAAGCATACCTACTTTCATTTAAAATTCTTTATAAGGAACTATTTACACAATTTAAACAAGTTTCATCATTTAAGTAAAGGGAAATAACTCCAAAAAAAATCAAGATTTATGTCCCTGTGTAGATGTAGTACTGATGAATAAGCATACTAACTGTCATTTAAATATCTTGGTTAGTATTGAAATATTTCAGATTAAAGTACTTTAACCCTAATGTAAAAGTTGAAAAGGGGCACAACTTCAAAAATAATTCATAAAGAGTAACATCCCTTTGTAGTCAAGTAGATGTAGTACTGATGAAAAGGCATACTAACTTTCTATCAAACAAAATATATTCAGTTTGAGCGAACTTTAATCTTAAATATTAAAGTATAAAGGAAAATAACTCTGAAAGTAATTCATCCAGAGTTATGTCCCTTTATAGTCGGTTAGATGAAGAACTTATGAAAAAGCATTCCAACTTTTATTCAAATACATTTGAAAGTACTAAATATCTCAGTAGAACAAATTTTAATCTTAAATGTTTAAGTATAAAGGGGCATAACTCCAAAAATAATTCATCCACAGTTACTTCCCTTTAAAGTTGTGTTGATATAGTAACGATAATTAATGATACAAACTTTAAGTCAAATACCTTAATTCGTTTTAAAGGTATTCCATATAGGAACAATTTTAACCTTATGATCAGCCATTTTTTAAGTATAAAAGGGCAATTACTCCAAAAATAATTCATCCACAGTTACGTCCCTTCATAGTCCCGTAGATATCGTACCAACAAACAAGTATACAAACTTTAGGTCAAATATCTTGATCAGTATTGAAGATATTCTACATAGGAAAAACTTTAACCTCATATTTTGCTTAGTATAAAAGGGCAATAACTCAAAAAAATAATTAATCCAGAGTTATCCCCTTTCACAGTATGTTTAATATAGTCCCACTAAATAAGTATACCAACTTTCAATAAAATAACTTGGATAGTGTTAGAGATATAAGAGTTTAAAAAAACTTTAACCTGAAAACCAACGCCGACACCGACGCCAAAGTGATAGCAATAGCTCTCATTTTCTTCGAAAAATCAAGCTAAAAATTGTGTTTAGCACCTGTGATTTAATGCATTTTTATGCATATATTTATATGATGGCTACTAAATACTGCCAAAGACACTAAAAAGTCGTGTGCATATTTTTTACTGTCACAAAGTGTCTTTTGATGTCTGTGGCAGTATTCAGTAGTATCAATGTCTCTGTTTAGATAATTAGTGATATAAAATTTTAAGGCATATTTAATGACAGAGAGATATGAAAAAACAAACAAATATAAACATGTTTTTTTAAGATATTTAATGTTTAAAAGTTGCAACTTACTCAAATTAATTATAAAACTGGACAGAAACTCTAGCCACACTTGGTAAGACTGTTTATTTTATTAAGGTACTTGTGTAACTCTTGACTCTGAGGCTAGAGTTATAGTACCCTAACTGCAGTCCATTGAAACACCCCAAAGAACCCCAAATAACTAAGAAAACCCAAAAGGATATAAAAAAAACCACATATTTTTATTGTATTGTTATATATAAAATGATTTTGTTTATCAGGATTTCATTGTTTTTATTATCTCAAGTTATATAGCCGTAAATTATTATGTTTCATTGATAATCTATGGAGAAGTTTCTGTCCTTGTGGAAGGGTAGGTGAGTACTGGTTATAGACAATGGTCCAGGAAAGCTAGGTTAGGTGCGCTGGACGCCGTAAAATAACCTAAATTGTGATGACACGGCGTTAACTCCAATAAATAAATTCATTGATTATCACCTAATTAACAAGTTTATACTATATGTTGTATAGTTTGACTTAATAAAAAACACATGTAATAGACAAATTAACAATTAGGCCACAACAAGTTGATCATATGTTCTACGGATTTTCATGGGAAAAAAATGGGAAGAGCGAGCGAAGACAAAAAAATAAAAAAGTCTTTATTCACTTGCTTTATGTAGCGGTTTGACCAAATTTTTATGAGCGAGCGAGGAAATAAAAATATTTTTTTTGTAAAAACCCTCAAAATTAAGGTGCGAGCGAATTCATAGAACACATGATCAATTTGTTGTGGCCTTACTTAAGAAAATGAGGAATTAAATCACATCTACCTAATTATAATGTTAACAATTTGCAAAATACTTTTAAAGTCTGTGACACTTGGTAGACGACAACGATATTTGCAGTGTACATTTGGTTAGTTTATTATATATTAACAAAATCCAAAATGGACCATACATATACTTTGACAATGTAAATTTTAAACCCTCTCCAGTAAACATTTATACGCGGAAAACCCGAGCGGGGCCGAAGGCCCGCGAGGGCTTTGAGCGCTTTTAGACAACGTGTATGACGTACGTTAATTCTTTAAAATTGAAAAAAAAACGATAAAATTAATGAAAAATATATAGTCCTATGAGTTTGAAAAACGTCTCCAGTATATGGGAGCCGCCATTTTCATCAATTTTATTAGACGCTTAATCAAACATCTGCTAATCAAGATTAAAGACGCTCTATAGAAAAATGCACAACAAGCGTTCAACGATTCGGATCAATAAATGAAGCAACTGGCGGCTTTTCATTGGATAAAAATATTGGCAGCTTACTCGTGGCCTTTTCCGCTTACAAAATAATTTCAAATGTGTTTTTACGATGCTTATTCCAAGATAACTATCCAAAATATGTTTGGTCGTTTTATTCGTTCGTTTCCTCATTAAAGTATTTTTTATGACTTTTTACATTGGAAATACTTACCAACGCACCGTTCGTGACGTCGCTAAGAGACGTTCATGATAAAACCTGCACGTTTCCGTAACTTAACGTTACGGAAAGAGGAAAACATTTCTATCTTCATAAAATAAAATGAATGTTTTATCGAGGCTTTTTTATCTTTATCTTTATTCATAAGATAAATAAATATGTACAATACATTTCTTTCAGAATTGAAATATGATTCCGACATAAAAGAATGAAATGTTGTCTGATTTTTCTGAATGCAATAAATTACGCAGTTATCTCCCCTAACTTATCTAATTAATAGGCCCTCAAACAAAATAAATCCTTCACAGCGCCGAATTTCTTTTCTTTATTTTATTTTGCCAAAGTAACAATCTTATTTTATTATTTTTAAGTAATACATGTAAGTCTGTTTTCCGCGCCATAGGTAGCACCTAAGTTCATATTATTGTATTTGATACATGTCCATATATCATCAGTATCATACACTCTCTGTGAATTCATTGTTTCCAATACTTTCTTTTGTTTCATTCTTTTACCTTCCGATTCAAAACTACGCACACACAGTGAATATTTCATATTCATACTTTTCAATCTTTCTCACATAAATACAGTAATTTTAATGCATATCTGAAGTTAATCTTTGGATTTAAAGAGTTTCTATATGTTTTATTTAAGGACTTCATAGTGATCATTATCATAGTCCTTTTGGGGTTTCTTAGGGATTGTCTGAGTAAGTTCTTCGGGGTTCTTTGGGGGCGTTTTAAGTTCTTTGGGGTGTTTAAATGGACCCACTAACAGCCTTTGTTTTAGCATTATTTATGTTTTAAAATAAGAATATCTTATATAAAATATTTAAAAAATCTTGTATAAAAACTGTTTTAAAGTAAATGGAATTTTGAAAGAATTAGAATTTTTTTATATTATTGTATCTGCAAACCTAAACAATACTCGCACCCAAAGAAATATGGTCAGCTATTACAGTTAAATCAGAAATTAGAAGAAAATGAAGTCAAACCCCAAAAAAGCACCCCGCCCCTTCTAAAATCAATTTATTATTTACCTGATTGCACAGATCTTTTACTTCGTCGTCAGCGACCTTGTCAGGACCAGTACCACCACACATCATGTTTAAAGTTGTTTGTGTTCTGTTTCAGAAAAATAAATTGAGAAAATTGTCTTGTGACTGTGACTCACAACCGCATGAACAGTAGTCGCGTTTTGAAAATTTGTCTCGATTTGTTTACTTCCGGGAAAGTGAAAAATACAAGGTAGTAATTTTTACTGACACCGCTCACGACCGAATCACTGTTTCTAAGTCAAAATACGCGTAATAATTCGAAATATTTTCTTTATGATTTAGTCTTATTATTAATTATATTACATGATTTGTGTTATATATTAATAAATTATGCAGATACAATAGTACTTTTATTACTTAAGAGGATAAAAGCCGACGACAATCCATGTGTTGATAGAACTTTTTTGTGTAAAAGGGTGTACGTTAAAAGTCCAAACAATATGGCGTACTTAGGAGTTACAGTGCGCGTCTAGAAAAAAAGTTTATTGAAATACCGTTAAATATGGATACCAGCATTCGATCTCTTTTAGTGGCTGCCCAGAAATTAAGCGGTAAGTAGAAACAGAATTATTTTTGCATTTTTAGCATCGTCATTAGACCATACGCTTGTTAAATCTGATTCAGAAATGGAAAAAAACTTCAGTCTCACTCACTGTTCAGTTCTACAATCACTCTGTTTGTATCAAACTTACATAGTAAGAGTAACACAGGAGGGAAAAATCGTGTCAACGCAAACATATTTCTTTAGATATATTTAGAGGTTATCTAATGAAGTTTGACAGATGGCATTTGCTGTAGTCCCTATTGTTGAACTTGTGCAATTGGAAGAGGAAAAGTTAAGTTCGGGGATAAATTCATAAACTTTTTCTTCTGGAGCATCATGTCACAGCTTTGATAACACTGAGAGGAGCATGGAAAATGATTGATGCTGTCACGCTTGATTAGTTTATAATTGGTGATTTACAGAAAGAACAGTGAAGAACAAATAAATGATTCAAGTAGATAGTAGAAGAAATTTCATTCTGTCTTGCCATGGGTAAAGCCATTACAGACAATTGATGTCCTCATAAATATTGAGAAGTGTTTTCCAGATGCATTTTTGACTGCTTTCAGATTATGGACAATCAATTATATCAATTTGTATCTGTGCTAAAATTGTTTTTGTTTTACATTTTAGGGCAAGCCAAAAACCAACCATTACTACAAGCTTATAATTTATTGCGCAATGTTGCTGAGAATAGACCATCAATTGACAGTCCAGAAGCCTTTAATACAGATTTATATATTCTTTGTGCAGAGATAGCATTTCAGGTATAGCTTTTTAATTGGTACCAATTATCTGATCGACTGAAACTACTTACTATGAAGTTTTAGGTTAGGCTGGCCGATGGTAGCTTGCACTGAAATTTAAAAAAAAATGCTTTCTGAATGACTTTTCCATTTCTGCCAGCACTACATATACGGACTTAATCTGTTAGCCAATAGTATCTAACAAACTGTCCATTCACTTAACATTGGTAAATTTTATTCAACTGTTAGTCAGGCCCATAGGAACAGGGGGGGGGGGCTACCCCCCCCCAATATTTTTTATAGTTATTGAGATTCTTAATTTAATCTGTCACACTAAATTGATTGATACATGTGTGTTTTTTATTCAAAATCAATATTGCACACACTTTTTATGGAACAAGATGCTCAAATGCAGTGTAAAACTAAACTTAAACATAAGTACTGTAACATTAGGTTACGTTTTCTGTTTCTTAAATACAGTAAAACTCGGATATAACATACTCGCTGGGCCATAGAAATAAGGTATGTTATAACCGAGGTATGTTATATCCATATAGAATTCTAAGTATGCTATATATAAGGATGAAAAACGGGCCAGAAAAATTTGTATGTTGTAACCGAGTGTATGTTATAACCGAGTATGTTATATCCGAGTTTTACTGTAAATCTAAACAAATTAGCCCCCCCCCCCAATCTAAAAATGCTTCCTACGTCACTGTCAGTGGCTCATTCATTAAATCTGCTGATGTAAATACTCAAATATTTGTTTGATATACCCCTATACATTAACAAGTTCATTAATTTACTTCCATACTCATTATCCACAAAAATATAGATTTCTGTTATTATGTACAGGGATCTTAAAACTAATACGGAGCATTTAAATCAGTGGAATTAATGTATGCACCAATGATAGTTGTATAAAGTTTACCTATATATCTGTTGTAAAATAAAAATTTACTTGTGATTACAACATGAATATTATATATCCTGTAAATGGTCTTAAAGATTGACTTCCACCAGTTTCATGGTGAATTCAGAGCTTTTTTCAGTACTTGTGGAAGGGGCCTGTGGCCTTTTTATATATAGAACATTTGGGGAATTTTTATCGCAATTTCATAGAAAGGGAACAAAATATCCAAGGTAAACACCAAATTTGGGGAAAACTGTATGATTTTAAAGAAATTTCAAGAGGGGAAGGCGCCTGTTAACGGCCCTTGTTATATGAGTAAAAAAAAATGCCTGTCAATTTGACATCCTGACCTATTTGTTGGAGAGATGACCAAGACTAGGCATTACTGTAATATAAATCTGATTACAGTATATAAATTTAATGAAATTGCCATTTTTGTTATTTTTTACAGAATGAAATGTTTGACATTTCTAAAGAATGTCTGAAGATGTACTTTATGAAGCCGCCACCTGCCAATCAATTCTTATGTAGAGCATATCTTTGTCAAGCACAACTATTAGCTCCAACTGCTACCAACCCAGAACAATTAGAAAAAGCAGTAGTGTATCTCTTAAAAGCCATTTCACTTGCAAAGGAAAATCCAAGGTAAATATCATGTATTGGTGTATGGGGCTCACTGGGAATATTTTTCCTTGTGTAAATGTGTTGCTCCTATTAAATGATTAAAAGCAACTTTTTTTTATTTGATTCAAAAGTATACATATGAGACACATTTTCATTGATCTAACTAATCTAATGACACTAAACCCTTTTAGGTTTCTACCAGAAATAAAAGTTATGGTAATTTCCTGCTGGCATATATCTCTGCAATAAAAATATTTTTATGAATGGACTGCCATTATGATTATGTCAGCTTTATACGACGTCATGCTCGCGCCAAACTCTATATGCTTGAAAGACAATTTAATGTGTGTAATTTTAAAATTATTTTGAAAAACTTTTGAACCAGATAAATTGTATGAATCTTGATTCTTGTATGAACTAGTGTATTAAATCAAAACACATGAGAGCAAAGGGTTTGATGGCAATTATTGGCCCTTAATGAATAATACCTTTGAGCTGAAGTTCTTGGGGCATTATTTATTCAAGCAGGCCTATAATTTCCATCAGACCTTCCTTTGCCTTGTATTTAAAAACGTCTAAATATTGCTCTATATGTATATATTTATAATTTTGTTTATTCTATAGGTATCATTTCCTAGTCTACAATGCATCAGTAATATACTGGCAATTTTGTCGGCCATTTTTAAAGCCAACATTTAGACAATATTTAGCTAGAAGTCTACATTCAGTTGTTAAAGCACTGGATGATATAGATGACAAGGATTATGAATGGAGAGCACAATTAATGATGTAAGTATATACTGGGTATTGTTTTATTTAAATATACTTGACTTTTTTTGGGGGGTGAGGGGTGGGGGATGGGGGGTAGCACCGTAGCAAGGCCCTGCAACATTGCAGGGCATTTTTTCAGTATGTGGGGATAGGGCCTTGGATATAACTTTATATAGAGCATTTTGAAAAATTTTGTTACGGTTTCATTGATAGGGGAATAAAAAGTATGAAAAGGTAAACTCTAAATAAGGGGAAAAATGCATGATTTCATAGAAATTTCAGAAAGGGAAGGTGCCTGTAAACAGCTCCTGTTATGTAAGAAAAGAAGCTATGCACTGTATAGGTCATACCATGGCAGTCAGTCATCATACTCACACTCCTGGAAAGGCTAAGTTTCTGGATTTAGCTTTTAATCAGTCACTAGGCACATACTTCTATCAGTGACTGTCAACTGTACTACATGATTTAGAATCAGTGGTAGGTGGGAGAATGACTAGAAATTAATTTATAACTTAGCTCACCAAAAGTAGGCTCTGCTTATGAATCAAACCTACGACTCTTCAATCAGTAGACTCACCACTGCACACTACTGACTGAACACTAAGTACTAGCAATTAGTTGAAAACAATGACAGTGAACTTAATGCTTTTTTTTAAATATTAAAGTTATGCCTGAATTATCTATCTAAATGTCATATGCCAGACAATCTAAGATGAATTTTGAAAATCAGACCAATATTGACCTGATCACATTAGTGTTTGTTTGTTTGTTTGTTTGTTGGGTTTAACGCCATAGCAACACATTGTATAGGTCTTATAACGGCATTCAGTCAATCTACTCACTCCTGGAGAGGCTAAATCTCTGGATTTAGCTGTTAACCAACTACTAAGCGCATACTTTTGTCAGTGACTGACAACTGCCCTACATAATTAAAAGTCATTGGTAGGAGGGAGAATGGCCATAGAAATAATTTCATGACCTAGCTCCACGAAAGTATGCCTGGGAATCAAACCCATGACCCCTCGATCTGTAGACTTGCGTGCAAGCTAGCTAGAACATCAGTATAAATTTTTGAAGGCACCAGGTGGTATCTATGTATAAACTTGTTACCATACACTTTTTAATTTCTATACTTTCAGTGCTTTGATTGAGTCAAATCTTGATGCTGGAAAGAAAAATGAAGCTGGACAAATATCTAATACTGCAGCATCATTTATTAAACAAAATGTTCCACAGTTATATAAAGAAGTATTTGGACTGATTGTGAGTATTTTATCTTATATACAATGCAATATTCCTTTATTTAGCATAATCTGTTTACAGATTATTGCCTTAAACTAGTCAAACATGAATATGTTATATAATAGATTGCATTCTTCACCTTAAATTTTCACAAGCACCAACCGGATATATTTACAGTAATTGCTAAATTATTTACTAGCCAGATTATATGAAATGAGTTACATTTTCACTAAGAAGAATCATTAGACCTAATTCAGATCTCCAATTTATGGCTTTTTTCCACCATAGGCAATACAAACAAACTATAAAATTTGTTCAACATTATTGCTGAAAATCATGAATCACAGGTTAAATCTTATTATTCTTTACACATATTTTTATTATACCGATAAAAATCTATTTGTACCACAGGGAAAAAAAGGTAATTTTAATCCCAGATATAGTCTATATTTACTTACTCAGGGCTTGAACTTTACCTAATTTCTTAAAGAAAAGTCATTAGAATGCGAGACCCATTAAGATTAGAGATTGTCTGCTGTACATTAAATTTTATACTGTTGAATGCCTCTTACTATTCTACTGATTTGTTTTACTTTTTTTCAGGTAAGAAATCAGTTGATGGATTCAACAAAATTCCACAAAGATATTAAATCGTCACCAGAACTAGCTATATTTTATCAAATTTGTAAACTGAAAGTGTAAGTAATAGAGGATATTCGTCAACTTTGGTGCAAGATCGATTTTTATTTCACCGAGTGAGCTCAGAAAACATATTTTCACGAGTGGCATAGCCACGAGTGAAAATGAAATTTTCTGAGTTCACAAGTTGAAATAAAAAAAGATCTTAAACCAAAGTTGACGAATATTCTGTTTCTTTCATGCTTAGTTTTGTGTTTTATTTGATGTATTTTACACAAATTATAACATGACGTCATTTTTACTCCAAGATGACGTCATTTATCTTTTAATATGACGTCATGAACGATGAAAATATAAGGTTATATTTTCACTACGATGAAAATATAAAATTTATATTTTCATCGTTTATTTTCATCGAATAACGCGACGTTTCATCGTAAAGCATGAAAGAATTGTGTGTATTCTTTTTCTATCCAAGTATTTTTATTGAAAGTTTAAATTTTAAAATTAAGCATTGATTCATATGGAATTGTGCTAAAGAAACATAACTCCGCCTAGTGCAGTCTTGAGTTATTTTCCTTGCATTGATTTTAATAGTGCTTTTTGTCAGAATCGTGACATTGCCATGTTATGGCAGAGTCCATCAGTAATTGATATACTTGGTTCAAAGTTGTTTGTTGCAGTGAGTGAGAGAGTAGTGGACAAGAACTATAACTCCAACTTGATCAGTGTTTGTTTTATTCCTCTTTTTTAGCCGGATTTTTCAACAAAAAAATTCAGCTAATAGTTTGGCGAAACACGGTTGGGCAGATGGGTGGCTGGGCATCTGATGTCGTTAATAATTGCATTAAAGTTTTTCTTTACCATATATTTCTGCCATTTATTGTCAGATCTTCATGAAACTTCTTACAATGATAACATAACATGTGATGAACAGTATTACAAAGTAACCACAACTCTACCTGCCTTTATTATGGATTATTTCCCTTTGTAATTTTTGCGTTAACCTGAAGTTTTTAAATCCGGCTTTAATGTGGTTTCCACATTTCATTTCTTGTTTTCATTTGCTATATGTGGTGGTGCAGTAAAATGATATGTTGAAATTTAAAGATGTTAGATATACAATGTATTCTTGTTACCTGACTTGCTGCAAAAACTTGCTCAAAAGTTTGTTTGTCACAAGCAGTCAAACGACCCTTAATTTCGAGCATTGTCTACTTTTTACAATTTTATGACTTATCCAGATCTTTAGAAAATAACGAGTCCAAGGAATACTATGATGAAATTCAGCGTATACTGAACCAGATGGGAGTACCTCATAGTGAAGCACACACTAAGAAACTAAGGACACAACTGTCGGCGTCCTCAGGCGGTGAAACTGATAGGTAGGTTTTGATTGGTTGATAAATATCTATAAATAAAATGTTGTATTTTTAGAGCTAGAGTGAAATGTGTTGTACAGTTTTAGTGAAGTGATTAAATGATTGAGTCTTTCTAAAGCATGACTGTGTAAACCTCAATAGCGCTAAAGAAATAGTATAATACTAATTTTATTATAATGACAATAATTAACAAGGCTACACATTTGGATAAATCCAATCTTCCATGTCGACATCTGGGCACCATAGAGTCATTTTATCTAGAATGTCATAAATAAAATGTTTTAAAAATTGAATAATGTTAATCATAAATGGTGCATAATACAATTTGCATTTATCAGTGCTTTTCATGCACAAAATTGAAGATAATTCCAAATTTCTTTGTTAATGTTAAAATTCAAAATGAAATTTGCAAAGTACCAGGTGTCCCAAAAGAAAGGTAACACATGTAAAATGTCACACCCTTGTTAATTATAACCCATTTTCATAATACTGTTATGTATAAATCTCTATGAATTTGGTCGTATTTTTGTAGGATATTTCTTTTCCTTGTACTTGCAGCCCTTCATTGTCAACCCCTGTTCCTCCGTTACGTCGTGGCCCGACCCCGTCCCCTATGCCCCGGTAAGATAATTCACCAATCAAAATACAGTTTGAAATTGCTGCAAGAGTGATTTATTGATAACTTGTGCTGGGTTGTTGGGATTTATAGCTTTTCTTTTTGGAGTATGAATTTAATGCTTTTGAAAAAGAATAAATCTGCACTTTACACTGTGTTTTTTCTGCATTTTTGATTGACTCTTTGCATATTTAAGTGTATGCATTGCTTTGTTTCTTGTCATTTTTTCAAAATTAATACTGATTCAAATATTTAGTAAAAATTGAACTCAGGATAATAGGTCTTTCCTGATGAACTGACCAAGTATAAAGAACTTTTTAACTCATTGTGGCTGAAAAATATGCTTCACAAAATTGATTGTATCAGTCTATTTTGTATATTAATTTATCACTGGTTAACGATGGGTTAAAAACAGGTAAATTTGAATTCTGGACAGACAAAGCCTATTGTATATCAGACAAAATAAATGAAATTTTTCTCATTTAAAATGTTGAGTTAGACAAAAATTACGTTCCCTTGAGTTGAAGCTTCAATAGGTGCCGTAAGTGTAGGACAAGTTATTGGGCTAAACTAATCTAAGTGGTTAGATCATTCAGCCCAAGGTAAACAATGACAAATTTTATTTTTCTGTTGTATTGTGTGAATTTGGTCTTCAAAGGCTTGTTACCAAAAAAACAAATAATTTTGTTTGTTGTTTATTATGGAAGTAATGTCCTATCTGAGTTGATGTCTTTTGAGGAAATAGTAATTATTCTAGAACTCAAAAATGGCAGAACACATCAGGGTTTAGAAATAAAGATGATTAAAAGAGCAAAAAAGAACAATAAGGAGGAAAAAGGGACATCATGTAGCTCTCTGCTATTCTGCTTTGGAATAATTACTAGTATCATGATTTAATACATTCTGTACAATCTGATTAAAACCCGATCTGAAATTTTCAGCTCGCCTACTCGCTTTTTTAGATCTGGCCTTTTTCAAACAAAGGTCACGTTCAGGTTTTCTAATCATAATATTCATGACGAAATTGTTATGATACATCACTAGTTTACATCGTCTACGTCACGCAATTTGAAATGAGCCGCCCAATCGCAGACTGTGAATAATACCGCTGTTAAATTAGCATGCAAACCTTGGTCTGAAAATAGAATTTACGAAATCAAAATGTGAATAATAGTGTTTTCGTCTAGATGAAAGCTACGCATTGATTGGTCGACACAAAGTTAATCTCGACATGACCTTTCACGGAGACAGTAGAGATCCTGTACGACAATGCTCTACAGAATATCTGTTTACGGAGATTGCATTCTGTAATGCTTTCATTACATTTATATTTAATGTTTTAAGGAAACAGAAAACTGCTAGAGATAGTGATCGGTACAAACTTATTTATTTTTCAACCATCTGTATATTCATCACAAAACACACTGTTTAGTTATATCAAACCTTTTCACATTTATCCTCTTAATCTCTCTTTCATATTGATAACCAACAACCTACTATTCTCCCATGGTGTTTTGTTCTTTTGTTCAATATATTCTTTTTCTGATTTTTTATCTTTCTTTTCTTTTTTTGGTCTTTGGGTTCTTTTTCTGATTTTTTATCTTTCTTGTTTTTTTGGTCTTTGGGTTCTTTTAAAACTTTGAAAAAACTGCTGAATTCAACTAGTTTCTTATATTTTACATTCTTATATACATGTAGTTACAAATAATAGAGTTTGTTGTATACAGTATAATCTATGTGTTACTCAATTTATAGGTACTTGTTTATGTTACTAGGGGCAGACGCAGCCAAATGGTTATGACGTTGGACTGGTAATCATTGGATAGCCAGCTCCATGTTGATTCAAATCCCATTAAAAACCTAGCTCATGGTTTCCTTAAGCAATAAACTTTATCCCACTAGCTCAGTACTGGGGGACCAGGAAGTGGACTCAAAAGGGATTAATCTAAGTTGTAAGAACTTGTTTCACAATTGAGCTAAAAATATTAGTACAAACTAAACTAATGTTTCTGTTTAACACATATAGTTTACAAATTCATGTGATTGAAGCCCTTAATATCAGTCTCTGTGAAAATGTCTTAAACTAAACAAAAACAGGTTTAAGAGCAGTTTGGTATTAAATGTTTGCTTAGTTACTCTTTGAACAGTAGAATTACCAATTCTTATATTTTCAGTAACCTTACACAATCTATTTTTCTTATTACCTCTCATTTTCTGCTCACTATATAATATTCCCTTTCACATATCTCTCCTATCCTTAGTTTGGAAGTTGGAACTTTCATAATTCTTGTTAAAATTTTGTATTACAATGGCAGTCATCGCCTTAAACCACTAGCCCGACAAGTGAAAAATAGCTTCAGGCTTGTAATTAGTTATTTCATATAGTTTGGCTTGTTGATAACTAGTTGGGCTAGTTAAACTATTTGCCTGTTACTATAAAACATTATTAATTGGGCTATACTGTTGATGAAAATTAAGCCCATGACTGAAATGACTGATTTTTAGGTAACTCAGATATTTGCTTACACGTTCATATTAAATTTATTTTCAATTCTTAAAATGAGTAATATTTAAATGTATTTTACATTTTTAAACTTATACATTTTAATGATTGATACATGTACTTGTAGAAAAAAGAAATCTAAACGAGATTTGAGTGGCAAGTATGTTGACCGTACAAATATTAAATATATCATATTACTTGTATATTCTAGTTTGCACTATAGAAAGAGCATAAAACATGTATGGTTTCTGGAATATGACATCTTAATTTGCTTTACAGAATTAGAAAATGTTCACTTTTGTAGTTCGGGACTTTAATTAACATTGGTGAAAGTTCTCTGGATTTCTCTTGAATTTAAGAATTTTCCAGACTTGAAAAACTGTTCTTTTCCTAAATTCAGGAAATTTTGGATCCAGAAAATTTTGAATGTTTACCTATGAATTATAAAAGTCAATATTATCTATAAAATTCAAGGCGTTATATTCCAGATTTATCATGATTAACTAATGCATTGTACCTAGGACAGGCTTATTTATTATGTTATTTTTCACTGCAAAAAATTGTCAGGTATTCATTGAATTGATAGCACTGTTTTATTACATGTGTCTTTGATTGTTTATCTAATCTGAGCATGAAGCACACAGAATTAGCTAATTTGGCTTGGTGGATTGGCCAGCATCCATTGTTGTGCAAAATTAACTTTTCCAGTTAGTCAAGGCAATGGCTTATTGCTAAGAACTTGTTTTCAATTGTGCTGTCAATTTAATTACATATCAGTAAGCTTAACTAATGAACACAAGATATTTTATTATCAATGTATATTTATAATTATCACTATCTAACTTGCTTATCAGAAAAAGTCCCAGTAAAGGTACGGGTAGACGTACACCAACACCAGTGTCAACTAGAAAACTAGCTCCAGAAAGTCAGGAAAAGTAAGTGTGTCTTTATTATCACACTGATTATTGCATGTGTGAAAGTTTTCATAAGTATAAAATTATCATTGACAAAATATTAAATTTTGTGATATATGTTCACAGTATTTGTAACAATTGGTTCACAATATTTTTGGCAATTTGTTTACCATTCTTACTCTGAGTGCAATTTTTTGACAATTTGTTCACATTGTTTATGGCAATTTGTTTTCATTATTTATGGGACTTTGTCAATACTTTAAAGGCAATTCATTTGTATTTCTTATGGCAATTTGTTAACATTTTATATGACAATTTGTTATCATTCTTTATGTAACTTAATGAATATATAAATTCATCATTAGTCACATGAAATTGTGGAGGTAAGTTGCGTAGATAAAAAATGAAATATATTATTTAGTTTAATTTTTCTAGCAAATTTAGATGACACAATACCTATGTGCACATATACCTTGGTATATAATTATAATTACCTATCATTGCTTACAAATAATATGTCATTCCCGAAGCCCAAATATCCTAATTACTTCAAATTATTTGGTAAAGATGGGCAAATGATAAAAAAATGCATTTTTTGGTGTCAGGGTTAATTGTGCAAATGAAAGCATTCACTAGATCCTCAATTATCTCCCCCAAAACATGGTCTGGTATTGAAATTTGAATCAATCTGATAAAAACCTGATCTAAAATGTTCCGCTCGCCTACTCGTTAATTTAGATCTGGCCTTTTTCAAACAAGGGTCACTTTCAGGTGACCTTTTCTCATCATAATATTAATGATGAAATTGTTATGATATGTAACTTGATAACATCGTCTATGCCAGTCAATTCCAAATGAGCCGTTCAATCGCAGACTGAATAATACCACTGTTAAATTAGCTTGCAAACCATGGTCTAAAAATAGAAATTACGCAATCAAAATGTTATTAATAATGTTTTGTCTAGATGAAAGCTACGCATTGATTAGTCCACATAAAGGTCATCTGGACGTGACCCTCCATTGAGATAGTAGAGATCCTGTATGACAATGCTCTACAGGATATCTGTTTACGGAGATTGAATTTGAATTAGGTTAGTGTTTAGCTTGTTTAGGATAACTTAAGACAGATCAAAACAATATTCTATGTAAACAATGTCTCATGTTATCCTAAATGAGCTATACCTAAGATGGGTATGTTTGTTTTAGACTTTCGGCAATTTTGCCGAAAGTCTTAAGTTATACCACAAAACGAACACTAATGACGCTGAAAATGCCTTACCAGTTTAACCTGCAGAGTGATACATTTGTCTCTGATTTACTACACATTTTATTTCTAGCCAATAAAAGGAGTTCTGTCAATCAACTGCACGAAAGTCTTTCTGTATTTCAAAACTTTATTTAATGTTTACATTAGCATGAAGTACTAAGAACGAGCTATTGTGACTTGGTTGATTGTCTCAGTGTGTCTGTTGTCATGCATCATCAACTTTCCCTGGTCAACATTCTTGATCCCACATTTTGCTCCAATTATGATTAAACTTGACCAGAAGCTTCATGTCAATAAAAACTTGAACAAGTTTTTATATTGGTTCATGTGAGATCACAAACTAGGTCACTAGATCAAATTACAGGAAAACCTTGTTAACACTCTAAGGACCTCATTTTGACTCTAACCTTCATCAAAACTCATTTGCACTGAGGTGAGCTATATAGATCCCTCTTGGTTCTCCTGTTATCCTAGCTGGGTGTTATTATAGATGATCACATTATCATTAGGTAGCAAATCACCATATAATGTGTTTTCTCTTCAATGCACAACTCTGTTTTTTTCTGAAATTTATTTTAAATTTTGATGACAATATATTGAACTCATTTTGTTTTCAGTTGTTTACTTACTTGTGTGTTTGCGTTTTACTTTGTAGTTGTAGCCGTGAATAATTTGACCTCATAAAATATAACTATTACCATATACGTATGATACATAAGATTATTAGAATATATATGTTTATGTTTGTTTAGTTTATGTTATTCTCTTTGTCATTTGGACTAGGTGACTGCAAGGTATCTGTAACCTGGGGCGCATTTCCTAAGCAAATCGCTATGTATCGCTTTGTACCCTGGTACCCTTAAATTGATGTTGCTCACTTATTCCTTTTGTTGTAAGAAGGGAACCAGGACACAAAACAATATGTATCGATTTGCTTAAGCAATGTATCCCTGGTTCTATCTGCAGCTATGTGAGACACTGTCTCCATATTGGAGACAGCCTCGTCCAGGTTTTATAAGTGCATACAATTAAATACCCATGAAGTGACTTAATACAATCTTAAGATAGTTTTACATGAAGTAGTAAACCTTTTAGTACAGTTTGTTCACATTGACCTGTGATATGAGATACTAAACAATTAAATGTAAATTAGATTATGTGCTTTTTACCGCTTGGCTTGGCTCATATCTATTCTAATGGCTATTTTAGATTGTGATATTAAATCTCACATTAATTAACTATGTGAACTGCTTCAAATTAAGGACAGGACAAGTCAAATATTTGACATTCACCAGGTTATGGATTTATGAACTGACTTATTTATTAGGGGGAATATTTTCTCTAAAAAAAGTGTTAGAAGTTAAACTAAGGGAACTAACTCAGATTGAAATATTTAACTAAGTTTTATATGGAATTGTCTCCCTTTGGTTTTGTCTTGAAGTACTATTTGTATTTCTGTTTTTTACAGACCCTATTTGTTGTTGGAATTGGCAAGATTATGTTTAGAATTAGATTTTCCTGATCTTGCCCAAGATTGTGCTGAACATATGAAGACTTGTAGTGTAAAGGTATGTTTGTTTTATATGTAACATCATTTTTCAATGATTTTTAAGACTTTGTCAAAAATAAAATAAATGGTACAGAAATGATGGGCAAATTTTACTTCAGGGATAGGGGAAAATACATATATTTGGGGGCGAAGAATGGAGGCCCAATTCTGGCCCCAAAATGGCCTAAAAAAACTAGTTTATAACTGAGAAAAGCCTAAACAATGTTTGACTGGTACATGTGTGTTTTAAAATAAATGAAAGTTTGTTGCTATCATATATTTTCTCTTTATAATTGTAGGAACAAGGATTCTATTTAGAGTTAGAATTTTTACAATGTGATATAATGGTTAAACAATTATCTGAGAAACAAGAATCTTTAAATAAACGTGTCGTTGATGTAAGTATAAAACAATTGGTTTATTTGAATACTCAGTTTTTACTAAAAATGCATTTTATACATGTGTAGTTATAAGACTTAAATTTCACACAGATAGCATTACATTTTTAAGCTATGACCTTTGGGCATCTGGCTACTGGCCTATATCTATCCATTTACCTGGGAAGTTTTTTTGCTCTGCTTTGTGCTAACTATTGGCACAACAGGGTAATACTATTCCTTCAGGTATCCAGATACATTTGCCTGGTGAAGTGAAGATATCACAAATAAATGTCTGGCTCAAGCAATTTATTAGTGTCCCTGTTATACTTCAGAACTAGGAACTTGTATACCCTGTGTGGGCATCCTACCACTAATCTAATGCTTCTGTATTATCATAATATTTTTCTTTGGTTATTGTGCATTTGCAGAACGACAGAATCTAAGGAATGGCATTTTTAAATGTTATTGTCATATTTGCTATAATTCTAATCCATCATTATTTCTTATAGCATTTATTTTACAGCATAGTTCTTTATATTTCATTTTGAGTATTGAACTTCGGAACAAGTGCATTTTGATCGGGAACAAGTTGATTTTCAGATTTCACTTGTCTGTGAAAAAATGGAAACAAGAGTTTACTCTTTTTTGTGCTAACCCTCAGGTGCTGGTATTTTATGACATGGTTTTAATATAAATACGTATGTATATGTAACTTTTAATATTTATTCATTTATTAATATAGTATCATATTTTTATTGTTAAATTACATATGCCATGTTGTATTTTGCCAATACCTAAATGAATCTAGATCTATCTATCTGTGGACAATTAGAAAAACTTGAAATTCCATATCCCTGTTATAAAACTTTTGTATCTTTCACTTGTTTTCTAGATTCGACTTCAAGCAATCAAGAGATGTGATGAGGTTATAATGAATGCTATACGTCTTGGTGATCCTAATGTAATACAAGTAGGTTGTGTGACACAGTGGAATCTATGTCTGCCATTGTTACAACCTAATCTTAGACATTATGTACGCAAACCTTTGACACAGGTGGCTGAAGCTTTGGAAAATATACAAAGGTATGAAATATGTTGAGATCTTTAAAGCCACCTAGATAACTCAGTCAGTAGCACAGAAGTCTACTGATCAGAGGTACTAGGTTTCTTTGCTTTTATTCAACTGATGAGCTTAGTGAGAGGCATTAAAATTTGCTTAAAAGTATCTTATCAATATCTATGACATCATATGGAACTATATATACCTGTAAAAGTTTGTTTTTATTTTTTGAATTCAATATAGAACTTATGAACGGTACTGGAACTGTTTTAAAGCATTAAGTATCTCTTTTACTAGAGAATATCTGAGAAGAGAAGTTTAAATTAGCAATGCTTTCACTTCAATCCTCAAAATACGTTTGATCTTTCTTATGTATATAAATTTGTTTAATGATAATTAAAATATTGTGTAAATTAAAAAAAGTTTGTACTATATTTTACAGTTTATTAGTACAATTAAGATGTCAGATACATACAGAGTTAGCTAAATGTGAAGAGGACAGTGAACAAATTGAAGTTGCTATGGCAAATCTAAAAAAGGTATTTTCTTATTTAGTGTCTCCATTTTAAGCTAGATGTTCACAGATTTCAATTCAAACCTCAACATCTTTACAACTCTCAAAACTGTATACCCGGTAGACTTTGAACAGCATTAATTATCATTAGTTTAAATACTATTAAGCTTTTATTCAATGTAAATTGACATACAACTTTAAATTACAAAATATAAATGATGTCATGTTAAATATAGATTGGAAATGTTTGTGCCTATGTTAGAATGTAGGTCAGGGCATGGCATTTATCTTTTAAGTAGGTTGCCCAATTAGACAACCAGCTGGATATTTCACTTTACCAGTAATAAGAAATTACCCAAACCCAAATATAGGTCATTAGGGGCAATTGGATGACCTTTAATGGTTAGCCCTGCATGTTAGATTTAATCAAAACCAATACTTAAAGATCTCCAATCAACTTTACATTTTATTTCTCTACAGGCACTAGCTTTAGATGATGCCAAGATTTATCAGGAAAGACTTGAAGTAATGTTACATAGATTAGATTTACGTTCAGAATTATATAAACAACCTGAGAGAGTTGAAGATATTGCTGGAATGATCATAGAACAGGTTAGTGGACTTTATATTGTTGTGCAATCTTTTTTTACAAAATGTTGCTTTACTCTATAAATAGAACACATCCACATTAGCATTTATAGCAGGTCTCTGATTTATGAAAGCATCAACAAAAACAATGATAACATTATCTATTTATTTTTTTTTGGGGGGGGGGATTGGTTTAACGTCTTAGCAACAAACTGTACAGGTCACAATATGGCAGTCAGTATACCTACTTGCCTTTCCTGGAAAGGTTAAATTTCTTGATGTAGCTATTATTCAGTTACTTGGTGCATTCTTCTGTCAGTGACTGACAACTGCCCTACATGATTAAGAAGAATCAGTGTTATAAGAGAGAATGGCTGTTGTAATTATTCCATGATCAAGTTGCTCAAAAATATGTCCCGCTGGGAAAATGAACCTACTTCTCCTTGATCAATAGACTTGTGAGCTACCATATAATAGCACTTAGGCTATATTATGATATTTGATATTGTCTTCATGATCAGGATTTAGTTCTATAATTGTAATATATAATATTGTAATAGTTAAGTCCCCAGTCTCAATGCTATGATTTTTGTGTTCCATTGTATTGCTATGAATGTAATGTCATTTAATGCAATGAAGTTATGTTATGTTTTATGTTTGGTTTGTATAGGCAAGAAAAGCTAACTCTGGTACCATGAGAATGAAGAGATCATTGTTAGTGAAGGCTGGTGAGGCATTGGCTCCTGATGCTTTCCTTCTTGTATTAGATAGTGAAAGTAGTACTAAAGGTAGGAAATGGTTTACACATAGTATTTTTTATATCAGGCCATACATAGTGAATTGTTAGATTATCTCTCCAACCAGAGAGCCCATTGAAAGGCTAAGTCTCTGGATTAAGCTGTTAGTCAGTTACTAGGTGCGTACTTCCGTCAGTGATTGACATCTGCCCTACATTATTTAGAATCAGTGGTAGGAGGAAGAATTTTTTATTCTATACTGGTTGTAGAACAAATGTTTTCACAAACGTTTAAATGCTGGAATATATTTTTTTTTACTCATAAAACTTGCAAATGATTGAAATATTACAATGTAAAAACATGTACTGGTCTTTGACTTAACACACTAGCTTGGAAGCCTGGATTTGTGAAAATTGATTTTTGCTATTGTAAATTACTTATAAAATCAGGCTAGTTGTTAATTTTGTCCATAACTATTAAAAGCAATAAATCTTGCCAGTGCATGACTTTATAGCAAGGATGAAAAAGTATAAATCTGCCAAAATATCTTTCACGAATGCTTGGGTTTATATTAGGTTAACAGTTTGAAATTTTCATTGAGTTTGGCATAAAAAAATTGCAGTGTCCATTTTGTACCCTCTTTGTTCAAAATCTAACAATTTATTTTTATGATCTTACTGCACATTTTATTATGATTACACTGATATATTGGATTTGATTGATGTGTACTTCATGTTTGTGGAATGATGTGTTTTGAGAATTTGATTTTGTTTTTTGTTAATATGGTGATTTGATAGTTTTGTTTTCACTGTGGTCTGTATGTTCTCCAAGGATGCATTATATATGGTCACTAGCTAGAATTAAACTATAAGTTAAGATTCTAGAAAAGACATTGCTTAAAAGGCAGTATCTACTTTTTGATATCCTTATAAGTGGACCAGTGCCTTTGTCCTTGAGATCATCAATGGAAGAACTTGTGTTGCTTGTTTACTAAAATTTATCATCTATTTTCGTATTTGTGTCACTGAATTTGAATGTCCACATTTTGCACGTAATCTTATAACCTATGTTTTTTTATAACAGGTGTATTTGTATATAGTAAAATCTATTTGAAGCTGTTTACCATTTTTATCATGAATCATTGAATACAATGTATAATTCTTTGGTTTGTATCCAAAACTTGTGCCACTTTATGAATAAATACTTAGGTTAAAATTATTTGTGAATCCGGCGTCAGGTTTTACAATTAAGCAAAAATAGTGTTTTTATGTTGCATTAATAATATAGAATTAATTATCAATTATGATATGTCAGTCAGTCCAACTACTCACATTCCCTGGACAGGCCAAGATTTCTGGACTCAGCTTTTAACCAAATTCTAAGCACATACCTTCACTAGTAACTGACCACTGCCTAATTGATACAGAGTTAGGCTGGAGAATGAGCTTAGAAAATTTTCATGACCATTCTCTGTGAATGTATGTAATACCGCCCAGAATCAAACCATAGGCGGATCCAGCTGGGGGGTCTGGATGCCCCCTGGATTTTCCAAAATGTACCTGTCCATATGTGTATTTCTTGACTGTTGGTCATTTTTAAGTAGCATGAAGCAAATTTTCTCGCTGCAGATTTAATGGTTATGTAGGTTTATTATTAATATATTGCTTTATTCTGCAAAAGTGTATGATGTGGTTATGGTTTGAAAGTTTAGACCCCCCCCCCTCCTAGAAAAAGATCGGACCCTCCCCCCCCAAGAAAAAGTCGGGACCCCCCCCCCCCCCCTAGAAAAGAATTCTGCATCCGCCCCTGCAAACCCTCGACCCTTTGATTGGTCTTTAGATGTGCTAGCGACTGAGTAAACCGGTTGGGTAATCTATAATTTATAAATATGGTATCAACATTACATGTATAGTAAATTCCTTATTTCAGTGTCTATTCTTGGTATGTTTTACATATAACTAGGTCTCAAATGAATAAGTTAATACAAGTAACAATTCTATACTGAATATACTTTCACTTTCAATTCACCTATAATAATTAATTTTATGTTAAATATTTGTTGTCATCTTCTAAACTCTATTTCTATCAGTGTATTGCTATGAAATTCTTTTACTATTGCTATAAATTTCTTCTCATTGATAAAACAAATCTCTAGTACTCTCTAATGATTTATTTTTTTGAAATTTTCAGACTTATTATACCCCCGCTTCGAAGAAGAGGGGGTATACTGTTTTACCCTTGTCCGTCCATCCGTCCGTAACAAAATTTCCGTCGCAGTTTTCTCAGCAACTATAACATGCAGCAGCCTTATACTTTGCATATTGCTTCATCCCATAGTCCCATGTGGTGTAAAGTGATTTCATGCTCCTTGCTCATCTACTTCCTGTTTGTCGCATATTTTTTCATTTTTGCGGGGGTATCACTCGTGAGCATTAGCTCACAGATTTACTTGTTTTTTTTTTAAATTTTCAGACTTATTTGATATATTATTAGAAATTTAGATAAAATTTACAGCTTCAGACTTTTGTCTGACATTGTATAGAGGGTTGCTCGCAAGAATGTAGTATGTGCATTGCATTAAAGAGCAATTTACTACAGTTTTACGGGCAACCATTGATATGTTGACATCATGGTTTTTATAAACTTACAATCAAGTTTTTGAGTACTTTATAATTCACTTCAAATGTTCTTTATTTTCTTGATTTATGTATACAAATGTTTGATGCTTCTTCTCCTATTTTTGTGCACTGTTTTTAATAAGGGACTTTAGTCAGTTATTTCCCCTTGTATACTCTTCAATTAGGTAGGTCTTATTAGTTGGATTACTCTGATTTTACTCTTACTTTTCAAAGTCAATTTGCCAAAATTAATCTTAAATATTAAACTTTTTTTGTAAATCATTTTATTTGTTTGAAATTCAAGCTAAGTTTTATTAGGGTGAAGATTTATCTTAATTTCATCACATCTGTTAATATCTTTATTAACAAGAAAGGTATTAGAAGAAATATTTTGTTATTCTTACATAGGACTTCAATGATAAAATCCGAGGATTCCAACTGTAAGGACCCCACTTACCAATTGGATTGCTTCAGATTTTATCAGGGAAAGATAACTGACTAAAGTCCCTAATTAATATGCAAAATGAATCATGTATAATTGTTTTGTTTATATGTACAATAGCACATGAACTGTCACTTGGTAAGATAATGTTACAAATATATTGTAGCATGTTGTTAAAAATATTACATATTTGACCTTAATATTATTATTATATAGTTTTTCTCTACTCATCTGATTTTATAAACAAAGTGCCAATAGTGCTGTCGAACATAGGGTTTTAATGAAATATATGGACATGGGACTATACAACTCACGGAAACAATACTAGGGAACTTTCCCTAACATTAAAGGGATAAGATAAACATCTGATTTTATAATCTAAGTGCCATTAGTGCTGGCAGACATGGGGTTTTGATGGAGTATATGGACATGGGACTATACAACAAATAATATACAAAATAACTTTCCCTAACATAAGACGGATAAGATAAACATTTGATTTGATAAAAATGTGTTATAAGTCTTGCATAGTTTTAAAACAATGACCATTTCATATTCAAACTGGTTCTTCTGAATTGAACCATATTTCAGTCATTTCAAAGTGCTTTATGACCATGGTCTCTAGATCTGAAAAGATAGAGTCCCATTTGACATTTACTGTAAAACCATGTTTCATCAATGGTTATAACATACATGTATCTTAAATAAGGCTAGGACATGCCCACAAAACATACTTAAACTATGGTTGTTCCATGGCTGTACCATGGTTTGCCCATGAGTTTTTCAGCTGAGAAGGGTTTCTATTTTGAAGAGAACAAACATTTACAATAAGACCATGAAGAGGGATATTTTATCATTGGTAAATTTTAATTCCTGCCTCCATGATTGGGATCATAGGCAGCCAGCACTGTTCCGAGACAAACAATCTGTTCAGCAAGAATCATTTTAAAACCCCATTGAATAAATGCTAGGATGTAGTTACAATATTTATGGAACATTGTAACAATCAGATGAGTTGAAGAAAGAACTTGTTGGGATTTTTATTTATTCAATTTTTAGTTATGAACATGTTTTATAAAGAATGTTCAATTTAGTTGTAAATATATCACGGGCTGTATAGTGGAAATTTGTAAATATTTTGTGAGAAACTCCTTGTTTTCGGTGTTTAGAGAGATCTCATACTGACTTTATACTAACAATATGTGTGTCTTCATGGCTGAAAGTTTTCAAGATTGGTCCTTGAGCTGTGGTTCTTTTGAACTCTTTTTCCTTACAGGAAAAAAACAGTAATCAAGAAATTACAAATTTTGGAGTTTGAACTTTCAATCATGTGTGTTTTAATATGACAAGGAATGTAGCAAACCTCTCTTTAAAGAAATAAACTGTAGAATAAATTCTGTATTAACTATAGAAACTCTTAAACTCTGACAGTTAAACACTAATGTCACTAACGTTTCTCAAAATTATTTATCTTTATACCTTTACCCTTTTTTGACTAGTGGGTTCCATATAGCATTGTATTTGGTTGTAACGAGGTATTTCTGAATGCAAATTTGTATACTCCCACTGGCTGAAGATATAATCTACATGAGTTGGTGTTGTTTTTTACCCAAATAAAGTTATACTATTTCTTTGATCATTTCTGCCTGTTTATTGTCCATGCTGTTGCAATTTGTTATCCCCTCAATCATATGAAAAATGCTGAAATTGAGGTGGAGCCACTTTGCAGAATGTCATCTTTGACATTGAAATGGCCCATATTGACCTGGAGGTCACTAAGTCAACGGTCAAATAGTGCTTATACATGTTGTGATGTTTTAGAAATATTGAGAAAATGAAAGTGAGATGCAATGGTATAACATAACTTACAACCGTACCTCTGAATTTATTACCATGGTTAACTATGCTTTTTACTGACCATGGTAAAGCCATTGATGACATATATAATCAATGGCCACACCTCTCCAAATTTAAAACCGTGATTAACTATGCTTTTTATTACTGATAAAGATTAAACCATAGTTGATACATACAGAACCTTTGGCCATATAATGTGTTTTCTAATTGACTAGTATAAAAATGATCTTTCTGCTTCTAGAGGGATAGTGGGTCTCATCAGATCTATATTTCACAGCTCCTGACTCTCTCACTTTAAAATTAGAAATTTTACATTTTTTATTTGATTTTTTGTGTAATCAAGAAATCGTAGCGTTTTATAATTTCAAATAGTTGTTTGTAAATGAAGATTATTTTTTACATCAATTTTATTCAACTAAGAAGCCAATAACTTATTCTTTAGGAAATTTATTAGTTTTTTTTTCTGTTATTATATGTAAAAGTTAATAGTTATAATGCATTGTTTGTTTAGGAATGTTGTTCCTTGTATTTGAGTTTTTTTTATTGAAAATGTTGTATTTTCCTTTATTGTTCTTTTATGATCAAAAGCAACCAGTCATAGTTCAAATCTGTTTAAGTTAACTGTGACAAGTCATACCTTTCCATGATTTTTTAAAAGAGTAGATAAATAACCACATACATAAACTCGTCTTTTGAAAACTAAAACTAATTCAAACTCTAAACAGTTGATTGACTTATTGGACTTAGAGTTATAACTATATGCTTAGATCTTTAATTTTGATTTACAAATTTACATTTAATCATCTTATAAAATTTGATGAAATTTTCTTTATGAAAATGATTACTTTCAGATCTACATTTCAGTTCATGACCTTATCATGAAATTAACTTGCACTTTCATTTTGTCTTAAGGTATTAAGCAATTGCTTTAAGTTTTTGTTTATTTTGCACTTTAACTTTAATACATTGTTTAGAAATAGATCCCATATCCCTGTGTGAAAAGTCTGATACTTTTTTTAGTACCCTTCTCTTAAGTAATTTCGTCTTCAAACTCATACACAGTCTAACCTGTATTTAAAGACCATCAGTGGAAGTTACCTGTTTGAAATCATTCTTGTAATATTTGACAGAGAGTACATGTATTTCATTTCAGGTTTAAACATTAAAAATTTATATCAAAATACCACCAGAGACTTAAATTAAGCTCACTGTATGCAGAAAGTTGCTAATTTTAGGTTGTCACTAATTCATAGGATTGAAAATTCGTATGTCCAAACAATTTATATTGTTGCTTAATTCGCAGGGTTGCTAAAAACCAGAGGCCCTCAAAATTCAGAGGTATGCTAAATTCAGAGGTATGCTAAATTCAGAGGGCCACAAATTCACTGGGCTACAAAATGCATCGGACCACACATTTCATAGGGTTGATAAATGTGTTGGGTTACTAAATTCAGAGGACACACAATTCATAGGACTGCATTATTCACAGGTCCACAAATATAGGGTTGCTCAATCCAATGGGTTGCTAAATTCAGAGAGTTGCCAAAGTTCTTCAGAGTCTTGTTACACATAGGGAGGCTAAATTCAGGGGCCTGCTCAATTCTGAGCGTCACTCAATCATGAAGGTCTTTAAAGTCAGGTTAGACTGTATTTGTTTTATATACCATATCATATACAAGTTGAAACATAATGTTGTTTTCTCTTACATTTACAGATGTGACTGGAGGTAAAGCTCCTTTGACTCAAATAAAGAAACTTGCCAATAAGGCTCATCAGTTTAATAAATGTGTCAAGAAAGCTGATGGACATATACAAAGACTGGGAAATGAAAATGATAGAGAAAGGTAAGTGTTAAATATTATTCTTTAAAGTATGTCAATCAGTACTGCAATTGTTATGATTATAATACTTTCTAATTTATCTTAAGAAGATTGTGAAAAATATTAGGTTTAATCATTCTCAGACTCATTCCCTTGTCCTGCAGTGCTGAGCAGTAAGTACATAAATTTGGTCAATATATGCAATGAAAAGATTAAGACAGGCATTATGAACATTTTTTAATGTATAAAAGTGGATGATTTGCTCCAATGAAAAGGAAAGATTAAGCAAAGGGAAAACGGCTTCTTTACTAGCATCCAGTAGTAAAAAGTATAATTATGATGTATGACATTGTTTATTCTTACTGTATTGCCATTTGTTCTTACTGTATATTGCTATTACCTGTGACTATATTAAAACAATCAGTATTTGACGTATTATATTTGAATCTATTACAGAGCTGCATTATGGGGAGATTTAGCTAAGACAGCACGTAAACAAGAAGTCTGGGATGTATGTAGAGTAGCTGCTAGATTCTGTCTGTTATATGATGATGGTAGATGGACTAATATTCCTGATTCTTCAAAATCTGATAGGTATAGCAAGTTTTTTATGAATGCAGGCGTTTTTTGGTTATTTAGACATATTTTATGTTAAGCAAGAGTAAGAAGCGGGATTTCAGTTAAGACTTTGGTTAATCATGGCTTTACACTGTAGCAATACATGGTATTGGTCATATCAGGGCTGTCAGTCAACCTACTCACTACTCCTGGAAAGGCTAATCTCTGGATCCAGCCGAATAACCAGATACTAGACTCATACTTCTGTCAATGACTGACAACTGCCGTACATGAGTTAGAATCAGTGGTAGAAGGAAAAATGAACATAGAAATATGGCTCTACAAAGTATGCCTCATCCGAGGAGAGTCAAATCGACTTCTCCACGATCAGTATCATTTTTTGCTTGCTAGCTGGGAGTTTAAGAGACCTTGTGTTTCAGTATAATAGATATGATGTCATTTATGTAGAGTTAACAATAGTTAAATTTCTACTTTGGTTTACGTTATATTTATATTTCATAAAATTATATCTTTTGACAGTTTCTGATATCTTTCTAATGTTGAAAAACTTAATATGCATGTACTCAGAGATATCTCATGAACATTATAATTATATTTTCAAGCCCCAAAATGCCAGAAAAAACTAAAACATCAGACTCGAATACAGCTGACGGTTCTTCATCATTGGGTCAAGATCGTTCTGGTACCCAGTTAACTATTGATGGTGTTAGTAGGTCTGGTTCCCCTGCACCAACTTCTACATTATATGATAAAGATCTGCTAAGAATGTTTGCTGAAGTGAACTTCATACAAGGAGAGGTAGGTTCCAGCAAATATTCCAGAAAATATTTCAGAAAACTGGTGGTTAGTTGTACATTGTATTGCTATTAGTCGGTCTAAAGCTATACACAGCTCACGTTTGTCATTATTGCACAAACCAACAGTTAATGAAGTTATTTTATTATATGTAACAGTGTTTTTTTTTTGTATTTGCTAATGTTTTTACCATTAACAGATTTTTAATTATATTGGATATTATTTTGTATATTTGTATTATATTTATTATAGTTGTTTGCTTTGCATGAAAAATTTCATTTTTTTTTATCAAAGGGAGATAATCACTGGTATCTTATTAACTTTTTTAATAATTGCTGTACCTTATATCACATAGAGTAAATATGTATTATTAAGTATGTATTACTCACTTTCTTTATAGTTTCAATCAGTATTCACTTGGGTTGTGATAAATGATCAACTGGTATCATGTGACACCAGGAGAGTGTCAAACAAGGGTCGTAGCTCTAGCCCCTTGCCCCTGTTAATAGAATTTGACCCACAATTACCAGATTTTTTATGTTATTTTTACATGTGTGTTATAACAGGCTATGGTACATTTATTGAGATCAGAAGGCGTACAGTTAAATGATTCTCCTATTCCACCTGTTGATACCAGAAAACATCCTAAAGGTTATATTGCTAAGAAACCAGAGGAAGACCCTGATTGGATAGAATATTGGTATGTAAATTTAAATTAACCAATCAGATATCTTTACTTAATCTTACCAATCAATTAAATTGTGTAGAATTTAAATAAATGTAATCAATTAATCAAAATGAAGAATTTAATGTCATTAACCAATGGAATTGTAGAATTTAATGGAGCCAACTAATCAAATGTATGCTTTTAATGAAATCAACCAATAAAATTATACAGTACATTGTGTTTGCATGACAGATTTATTTTGTTTTACAGTGAATGGATCACGTCATTGTCTCAAAATGCCACTAATAGTTTCTTACGAGGTCTTGCATTAGGGGTGGAGCTAGAGGAGGCGTGGCTTGTATGTTGTGCTGCCACCTATATCTGGAATTACAATAATCATGTTTTAACTCAACTTAGACATCGTGAAATCATGGAAACTCTAACTACAGTGTTTGATGGACTCAAGACTGTTGGTCATGCCAAGTAAGTATAAAAAATCATGTTTTCTTGAATGTGTTTATGCTGTAAAATTTAGGTTGTGAAAATATAAAAATTAATTTGAATTGAAGACACTTCCAATCGTAAATGATGTCTAATACGGCAAGAAATTATGTCCTGTTACATTGGTGTTGAATACATCGAAACCGAACACACAATGAAGCATGGATGAAATGAAATATCCTTCAATTTTTTAAGTAAGATCATTTGATTTTTTTAGCCACTTATGAAATTTTTAAATGCTTTCTGAGCTCATTTTGTTAAGTAAAAAATGTTCTTACACCAAAGTTGAATTTCCTGTATCTTTTTTGAGAACTACTTCATTGTATAGCTTAAGGTTGTAGTGTCTTGTTCTGATTAAGCTTTGTGTAGATTTCAAAGTTATGAATTAAATTTTTGAATGTTAAGATGAAATGTATCATAATTATTATTTTTATTTTTTTGTATTTTTTGTTTTTTACTATTCACAGTGAGACCTCATCTCTAGTTAACATCTGTAATGCATTATCTTATGCCTTAATGAAACCATGGATACCGGTACCCAGTAAAGAACCAACCCCACCAGCTACTCCTGGCAGGGAACCATCAGCAAAGAAAGGCAAGGCTGATCCTAAAGTACAAAAGAAAGTAGTCTCAGTTAGTATTGCATCAGAGGCCATGCCTGATTTGAAGAAAGCTATCGAGGTAAGAGAATAATCAGGGCCTTTTCAGTATTTGGGGAAGGGGCCTTGGGGCCTTTATTTATGTAAAACATTAGAGGAAATTTTATCGCCATCTCATATATCAGGAACAAAAATTCCAAGGTAAACTCCTAATTTTGGGAAACTGCATGATTTTAAAGAAATTCCAAGAGAGGAAGGCTCCTGTAAAAGACCCCTGCTATATAAGAAAAAAAGGCCTGAAATATTACATTGATTTGGTTATTTGACTTTTTTATGGTGCTTTAAGTACAAATGCTCTTGAACAAATTTTTTTTTGGACCTATCATATTGCTCAGTTGATTATTCACTGACCTTTGATAGATTCATATCTTTGTCTATGACACTGGAGGGTTTTCATCCATTGAGAGGCTTAAACCCAGGTCTGTTGTACAGGAGGCTTCACACAGGATTTTGAATATAATGTTCTCTAGGGGTCCTTGATTTAAATCCTATCTTGGAGGGTTATACCCTTCCATAAAATTTTGATAATAATTTCAATTTCCTCCATGACCAGAATTATGTACTTGATTTTAACTTGATCCATGTTTTATGTGTACAATGTATACTTTAGTTGTAGATTTCCCAAGGGCTAGGGTTACATTTTTAGCTCGACTTTACGTAGTAATGTAGAGCTCTCCTACTCGCCCCGGCGTCGGCGTCCGCGTCCGCGTCCGCGTCCACCTTTCTGATTAAAGTTTTTGTGCAGTAAAATACTTTCTTCTATATCTTTGTTATTTCTTAAGATATTAACTTCAAACTTTAAATATATGTTCCTTACTATCAACTACATCTCATGTGACAAGGTATATAACTCCAAAAACATTTCTTTCAGAATTATCTCCCCTTGAACTGATTAAAGTTTTTGTGCACAGATTAAAGTTTTTGTGCAGTAAAATACTTTCTCCTATATCTTTGTTATTTCTTAAGATATTAACTTCAAACTTTAAATATAGGCTTCTTATTATGAACCACATCTCATGTGACAAGGTTCATAACTCTAAATATATTTTTTTCAGAATTATCTCCCCTTGAACTTAGAGTTTTCTTTCAAAAATGTTTGTTTTTACTGCAACTGTTTTATTCCTTTAGGTATTGACTTTAAACTCTAAATGTACATTCCTTATTATAAACCACATCTCATGTGACAAGGTGTATAACTCCAAATATATTTTTTTCAGAATTATCTCCCCTTGAACTTAGAGTTTTCTTTAAAAAATGTTTGTTTTTACTGCAACTGTTTTATTTCTTAAGGTATTGACTTCAAACTTTAAATATATGTTTCTTATTATCAACCACATCTCATGTGACTAGGTTTATAACTCCTTATACATATTTTTTACTCCTGTGACAAACACTAACTAAGTCGAGCATGCTGTCTCCTCTGACAGCTCTTGTGTATCTACAAGTGACTATAGTGTCTTTATCCTACTTTCTATGCATTTCTTCTTATACTAGCCTATTGGTTTATTTCTACAGGTTTGTGAGTATGTTATTGAAGTAACTAATGGTAATAATTCACAAGATGTTGTACCTATAGCAGTAAGAATGCCTATACTACAAACATGGGTATCTGCTAAACAGATGGCACAACAACAGATTTCTAAGAATTTGGGACTTGATGAAGAGGTAGTGTATGTTTTTTAGCCTGTTCAATAACAATGATATTAGGGGGATATGACCAAAGTTTTATTGTTTTGCCACAAACAACTGTGTCTATTAAGTCATAGAGACTTATTTTAGTTTCTTTTTTTTATTAGTTTTTAATGTCATATTCAACAAATATTTAGGTTATATATGCAACAGCCAGCTCTTCCTACTATAGGTATCCTGGACAATTTTTCTATCACCAGTACTAACTTACCCTACCACGAGGCTGACAACCCATTATGCCACGGCCGCGGTTTATAGTTTGTGATCATTGGAATATCAGACTAAAAGTAATACAGTAATAAAAAGTAATTAAAAAAAGTAATTCCAAATTATATATTTTTGAAATAATATATCAGTTATAGATTCATACCCTTTATTGAAAAACCAAAACAAACTTGTGTTGGCTTATAAACATATGGTTGTTGGTACTCTGAGTGGTCAAGTTTTTATTTGTTTGGGACCTCAGTCCTGAACATGTATACCATAATTTCAACTCTTGCCTATTATGAAATTTACCTAATCAAGAAGTAGTCCCTCAGTGTATAAGCCTATAGTGTATCGAAAAAGATTGTCTGCTATGACAGGTGCAATAATTCCTGTAATAAACTTGTGAATTGGACTATATTGAAGCTTATGTATAAAGGCTTGTGAGTTAAGCGTCTCAGTAGGGATACTTACATGTACTTAGTCTTATGCACTAGAATGGTATCAATGATTCAGTCACAACCCAATTCAGTGCCGCAGTGCTTTGATTACATATTCAATCTAAATTAAATTTAAAATAGTGTATTGTTCCTTTTACTTGTACAAGAAAACAGTGAAACAGTGATATACTGTTGACTATGATTTAGTGAAATGTTATTGGCTATTTGTCGTCTTCTATTTTGTTAATTTATTAGCATGAACAAGCCTTTTTCTCTTACTAATACAGAATTTATGACCTTTTATATGTTTCTAGCCATGGACTGGAGGACAGAAAGCAATGTCAAGGTCGATCGTTTCTGTTGAAATGTTGAAGTTGAACAAGAATGGTATACTAGAATTTAAAGATGTTCCTCCGATAACTGAGGTAAATTACATCAGTTTATAATGCAAATTTAAGTATTATCCTAGTTATAAATTAAAGGCAATAAAGCTCGTACAAATGAAGGGTGAAAAATCTTTGAAGTTGTCCACTATATTTGGTTCACACAATTTCATATAAAAATCAATGTTTATAAAAAAAGCAGGCATCACCAAGTGGTTTAGACATTGGTCTGGTAATCATTGGATAGCCAGATCCGCTTTGGTTCAAACCACGTCAAGAACCTATCTCTTCGTTTCCTCGAGTAAGAAACTTTATCCTACTAGCTCAGTACTTGGGGACAAAGAAATGGACTCCAGAGTGATTATTATAAGTTGTAAGAGCTTCTTTTACAATCAAGTTAGAATAATCAAATTACATTGTAAAAGAGGCTATTCACTCTGCAGTATAGTTAAAATCTAAAAACTTGTGAAACATTGTGGTGCGTTTTTAAAAGGTTCTGAAATGTTTCTGTATCTTTGTTACAGGTAGCTAACATGGTTGAAGAATGTAAATGGTCTGATAAATTTGTAGAATTACAATTATGGACACAGCTTTCATCATTAGCATATGATCAGAAAATGCATCAATTAGTTTTAAGATGTAGTAAGAAAGCTTTGAGATTTTCATCTACTGGAACACAACCAAAGACCAAGAAAGTTGATGGGTAGGTTTTATAACTGTTGTGATTACAGAAAAATGAAGTTTTTTAATGCATGAAGTCAATCAACGCTAAGATCTTTAACAGTGGCATTTTTTATTCTTACTTACTGCCATTGGTCTATATAAATCAATGCTTGAGAGTCTCACAATGTCTAAAAATAAATAAAACAAAAATGCAATCCCATGATTAACTTGACTATATTTGCCTTGAGATCAGTTTTTCTATTGGAC
Source organism: Mactra quadrangularis (assembly GCA_025267735.1). Lineage (NCBI taxonomy): Eukaryota > Metazoa > Mollusca > Bivalvia > Venerida > Mactridae > Mactra > Mactra quadrangularis. The sequence goes on from CM046298.1 coordinate 5,804,596, forward strand.
AAGTGAAAATTCTTTTGATGGTCATTTTTAGCCGTATTTTTTTAACGAAAAAAATTGGCTAATAGTTTGGTGAAACATGAGCGGGCGGGCGGGCGATTGGGCTTGCGGGTGGGCATCTGGTGTTGTTAACATTTGCATTCAAGTTTTCAAATTTAGCATATATTTCTGCCATTTTTTGTAAGATCTTTATAAGACTTCATACAATGATAACATATTATGTGATCAACGGAATTAGAAAGTAACTACAACTCTACCTGCCTTTATTATGGATTATTTCCCTTTGTAATTTTTGCGTTAAACTTCTTAAATCAGGCTTTAATGTGGTTTTCACATTACATTTCTTGTTTCAGTAATATAATTGTCTTTGTACTGTGATATTTTCAGTCATCTACAGATGGTAGAGTTTGAGATGTTAAGTTATTCTAGTGGTATAATGGGTCAAAGTTTGGTTGATAATATGGGAGGTAAAAATGCTGTGCGTAGGGAAGCTCTCTCGGCTTTCTTAGATAGTGCAAGGTAAGGATATTTAATGTAGGAGAATCTTGGTAACCTCTGGGTATGAGAATGGTTCAGAATATATCTAGTTTTATTTGTTTGGGTCTAACAGTCCAAACAAATATATCTACTGTAATTTAAGGCTCTATCAATCCTTATGTACAGAATCTGCAAGTAGTTTGGTCAGTATACATGTATGAGAAGCAATTCAAACAGATCATCTGCAATGACAGGCTCAGAGGTAATTTCTAAACTCTGAATAAACACTTGAAAACTGCACTTTTTCCTGCACAAAGCCAAATCACCAAAAAGTATGATAAGTTATTCATTTTCATCGTCTTTGTAATGAAATAGTTACAAGAAATTGTCAGTATTTAAAGATCATATTCTTGACAGTAATTTTCTTTTAAAAAGATACAATTTGGATGTTCTAATTTCACTACAATGAAAAAAAAAAGATTTTATTTTTTCACCAGTACATATAATTTCATTGAAAAACGCCACATGTCAATGTAAAGGCTAAAGCATGAAAGAAATTTTGTCCTTTGTCTGTCTCTGGGGATATCTCTGTATTATGTCAGTAGTAAAGTTAAGTCATTATACAAACTGTTTTCTGTTCCAGGTTTGCTATGAAAGCTGATAATTACGAGCTAGTAATGACAGCTGCTAGGCATTATTGGAATGCTTGTTGTTCATTGGTCAGTCAACCAATAGAAAGAGAACTTTTACGTGAACCAATCAGAATGATCCTACACTGTATCACAGAAACTGCTGATTCTCAGAAAAAGAAAGAGGTAGAACTTATCAGTATTTACTTTTGTTGGGTTTTACTCTGTGGTTTCACATTGTATAGGTCATTATAACGGCTGTCAATCAACCTTTTAACCATTCTTGGAAAGACTAAATATCTTGAATTAGCTGTTTACCAAATACTATGCACATACTTTAGTTAGTGACTGACAATATACTTTAGAATCAGTGGTAAGAGGGAGAATGGGGGTAGAAATTATAACATGACCCAGCTCCTTAAAAGTATACCTTGCCTGGGAATTGATTGTGCTTATAGACTGAGGTAGCTGGGTTTTCATACAAAATTGTAAAGTAGATTGGACATGTGTAATGGAAACAGATTTTAAACTGCACTTGAACCTTTTAACTTTAAGGTTTCAGGGCCAATTGTTTGAAAATAATTTATGCTTTTGAACTTATCATATTCTGAAGATTATGTGACTGTAAACCCTGTTTACATGGTAAAAACCACATGACTTTATGCTCGGACTACTTTCCAGGATAAATCTGAAGATAAGAAAGAAGATGAAGAAAGTAATGATACAAGTATAGGTAATACAACACAAGATACAGATGATAAAACTGTTGGTGGTATTGGTGCTATACAAGATGATCTTACACTTAGAGCTGCACTATATGGTGTATTGTTTCAATCATTTGCTGATAAGGTAGGTTTAGTTACTGATATTGTTTCAATCATTTGCTGATAAGGTAGGTATAGTTACTGATATTGTTTCAATCATTTGCTGATTAGGTAGGTTTAGTTACTGATATTGTTTCAATCATTCGCTGATAAGGTAGGTTTAGTTACTGATATTGTTTCAATCATTTGCTGATAAGGTAGGTTTAGTTACTGATATTGTTTCAATCATTCGCTGATAAGGTAAGTCTAGTTACTGATATTGTTTCAATCATTCGCTGATAAGGTAAGTTTAGTTACTGATATTGTTTCAATCATTCGCTGATAAGGTAGGTATAGTTACTGATATTGTTTCAATCATTTGCTGATAAGGTAGGTTTAATTACTGATATTTTTTCAATCATTTGCTGATAAGGTAGGTTTAATTACTGATATTTTTTCAATCATTTGCTGATAAGGTAGGTTTAATTACTGATATTGTTTCAATCATTTGCTGATAAGGTAGGTTTAATTACTGATATTTTTTCAATCATTTGCTGATAAGGTAGGTTTAGTTACAAAATGTACTGATATTGTTTCAATTATTTGCTGATAAGGTAAGTATAGTAACTCTCATACTTGCTGGGTAGATATGTAGATGCAGTCTGCTGAGGAAAAAAATCCAGATTCGAATGATTAATTGATTGAGTGATGTTTTTTCCCCAAAATAGAACCAAAATTCTGCCTTTTCGAAATGAAAAAAAAAGACACAAATATTACCAAAATTAAACATATGGCCAAGTTACAATTTAAAAGGCAAGAGCTATTGTGAAAAGATCTGCAAAACCTCTAGATATGGGATCTTATTTTCATCTGCCTTGAATAAGGTAAAAAAACTGTGGTTAGGGCAACAGTCTTAAAAAAAGTAGACAGGCTCTAAGTTTTTTTTGTTTTGATGGCCAATTTTTTATCTTTTATTAATGTTTCTTAATAAACAACTGGATTATCTTACTCTGTGTCTATAATAGACAATTTCTCATTTCCGCTATGATTTTATTTGCTAAATCATAGAATTATAACAGTCAATGAATGTTTGTTTTCTCTAGGGTGAATGGGAGGCAGGTTTACAAGCCATGGATCAAGCTATTACTGATATGCCACGTACAAAACATAGACTGTAAGTATACATAGTTTTCTAAATTCAGGTGATAATGTGGGTAAATTTAATCATTTATTGGTTAATCCTATGTTTTTAGTGTCTCCAGCCCTCCCCCCTCTTCAAAATGACCACCCAGGACTTTGAATTAGCGTTTGAAACACTTAAGGAAAGTTGCCTGAAAATTGACCTCTTGTCCATGCCTCCCGAATTAAAAGATATAATGTTAAATATACCTGTAATTTGATTGGTTCTGTTGTCAGCCACTACTTTATTGTTCTATTTGTTTAATTACAGATTGATATTCAAGCACAGAGTGATGACAAAAGCTAAACTTGGAAGAAGTGTTGCTATGGATATTCAAAAGTTCAAGGTCAGTATAAGTTCTATTTTTAACTCAGTGTGTGATTGGCTGAAGTTTTTGTCCTTGACCTTTTTTATATGTATATGTAAATGACATTGTAGAAGTTCAAGGTCAGCTTGAGTTCTATTTATAAGTCAGTGTGTGATTGGCTGAATTGTGTGACCTTGACATTTTTAACTTAAATTTGTATTTTAAAATGTTTGTTGCAATTGTTGATGCCAGTTGTTTGGTTGGAGTGATGCCTAGTAAAATTGATTTTATTATTGTGTGAATTTCTAATGTTTGCACGCATGTCAAGATGTCATTCTTAATTAGGAGTTTTTATTTTTTGATGAAAGCAAGGTCATTTATATTTCTTCTTGTTATGAAGTCTTTACTTTTTCTAGCCCCTATATTTTATCAAAGAGATAATTATTTATTCATAGCAAGTATTATTGATAGGTATACATTTTTCTTGGCCATATTTGAGCTTATCATAGCCATATATCTATATGAGGCTGTACATTACTGTTACAATGTAGATGTATTTTGCAAAATATAATGTACTTTAGTTGAAGTGCCATTACTTTTTGCAAAACCAAACATAGGCCTATACTTTATTGCTTAAAAACAACATTTGATTTACTTCTTACTTCGTACACATGTATGTATGTTATATTTTATAACCATTTCAATGAGTCAGGGCTAAACTGGTCTACCTTTTTGTATACAAAGAAGGCATTAGGAACTATCTTGGCAATCTTCTACGCAGATAAACCTCAGATATCATAAGGTGAAAAAGTAGATCTAGGAATTTGGGTTCTGTCGTAATTTCACACAGAAATATGACATATGAAACATTGTACGGATGAAATAATGTGATAAAGTGTGTAACAATGTAATTATTAATTGTTGACACGAAAATGGCAGTCGCCGGACCTTATAATCTGGTTGCATTCCTAATATATCTGATTTCTGAGGTATAATTTTGTAGATGATCGCCAAGGTTGTTTGGAATGTAAAGAAGGATGTAGACTAATTTTGTGCTGACCCACCTATTTTATTTCTTATCAATAGTATACTTTATGTTATTGTTTAATTTCATTGAACTGTCAGTTTGGCATACTTTAAAGGTACTCATTCACAGATTTCAACTTAGATATCAACTTTTTCAAAAACTTTCAAATTGTATGGAAATATTTTTGAAAGCAGGAAAGTCGTGTTCTGATAATGACAATTTTAGTGCAAATTGACATACAACTACAAATGTTCGTGTTTCGTGTAGTAAATATCTACCCCGTATGTCACGGTATAGACACTTTTAGTGGATTTTTGTGACTTTTATTGCATATTTCTTGCACCATATAGGTCAGTTTGTCTTAAAATAATAAGAACTTTTTGACACAATTACTGACACTAAATGGTATTTTGAAATTACAGAAAAAATTAACCAAATCTGTGAACTAGTACCTTTAACTCAGCTGATTTGAATTTTTACTACAGAACTCCTCTATGATCAATAAAATTAGATTGAAATCAGCAGAGTCAATGTATTTGCCACTGATGGTTGAATAAAATGTAATGTTTAAATTCTAATATAACTAATATAACTCTTTTTATGAGAAAACAATATTTGTATATATGTATTGAATATAAAACTGACTTTTCTCAGACTGAGATGCGTTACCTTAATACACGTCGTACTAAGAAGACAAAGGTTTGTTTTCTATATGTTCTATCATATTGTAGCACCATTATTATTGCTTTATTTGTTGTGGGTGAATGGACCACAAATACAAAACAACAGCATTGCATACCTGCACCAATCTTAATAAAACCAAATGTCCAAATATATTGTTGTTTTTACTTCATGTTATTCTCGTACCCAGAGGTTAGCAAGTGGTATATGATGCAGACTATGCTGAGTGGTTGTGATGTTGGATTGGTAATCATTACATAGCCAGCTTCTCAATGGTTTAAATGACATTCAAAATCAGCCTTGTTGTTTCCTTGAGCAAGAAACTTTATCCTAACTTTATTCTAAACTGTGGTCATTTTCACAGAAAAGCACACAATAAATACCATTGTAAATTATAAGTAGGAAATATTCATTATTCCATTTTTTTGTCCTATCAATTTATAATTTTCTTTTTTATTTTAATAATGAGTACCTTCTGAAATTCATATCACTATATGATTTCATATCTTTTAAACTTTGAACTTTAAATTTCTAAAATGGACTTAAGATAATTTTGTTCGTAAGATTTTTTGTGAGAAAATGAACACTAGTCAGTGCTGGGTAACCAGGAAGAAGACCTAAGAGTGGAGTGATTAGTATAAGTTATAAGAATTTGTTTTACGATTGAGCTAAAATAAACTTGTAAAAGCTAGAAGGTTATCAAAAGTTTGGACATGGAAGCTTGATAACCTCTGGGGTATGAGAAGGACTTCATGCTTGATATAGATTATAGGCGAAGCTACCATTTTATACTTGGTTTACACATGCTGCCCCCTCTGCCCCTTTCTCCCTCTACCTTGCTATGTAAATTATTAAATAATTTTTGTAATCTGGAACTGTACCCCACCCTCCAATGCTAGTTAGTGTTACATGACCATAGTTGATTATCTCAAAAAGATTTTAAACCTGCCATCTACTTGTAAGTAATGCCTCAGTCCCATAAAATCATGGCTTGTTGCAGACACATACGTGTAGACTGTCGTAGGCCATGGGAAGCCTTGTGTATCAAGGTGACGGTACACACATGGTACAAAACAACACAACCGTACGGAGCCGTAGCTGGAAGATATGCATGTTTAATCCATACTCGGCCTCGATTTTGTTCACGATTTGACTTAGAAACTGATATGTGTATCCTGGGCTCTTACAGACCCTGGTAAAAACGTAGCAGTCTGTACAAACTACTATTAGAAATTTTAAATTCATCAATTTGAGTAGAGTCTACTTTTGAATTCTTTGGAATGTCTATGTCTTAGATAATGTAAGACTTACATGCAAAAAGATTATTTTGTTTATGTTATGTATTGGAAAAGTAATATTTCTGCCACAGATGACTTACAATGGGAATTTATGATGGAATATTTTATAATAATGTTCTCAGTTTACTGCCCAGTATTTCCTCTGTATACTGCATGTTACATGTAAAAACCATTATGATATTATTACATAGTAACTTTGTTGTCGATATGATCACACTGTTGTACATTTCCATCGACAATGATATGTATTATTTGAAACTTGTAACACATAAAAGGTATAAAATACTGTTATTAAAGACTTTCCCATTCCAATTGGCTTCATTTATAAGGACAATTTGGTACGATTTAATACAGATTTAGTCTTAATTTGCAAGATTAACAAATCATTAAACTCATTCAATTTTGCTTTAAAAAAATTATATAAGAATTCTGTGCAGGTTGCCTAATACTGTAGTATTATTTCTTATATCATGGTTTGATTCATTGAACATTCATTGCTTCGAATGGTTATTTTCAAACTTCTTTTCTGGTAAGGTGTTCCTAACTCTATTCTACTTTTTAGGTGATCAGCATCATATTTCACTGGGATTATGCATCTATGGGTCAGTGCAAAGTCTAACTACATGTAATTAAAGAATAATGTCAACTAGATTTGCACTGACTTATCTGAATGAGGGACTTTTGTCAGTTATCTTTCCCTTGATAAAATCTGAAGCAATCCAATTGGTAAGTAGGTCCTATCAGTTGGAATCCTCTAATTTTATCATTGAAGTCTTGTGTAAGAATTATTAAATATTTCATCTAATATCAATCTTAACAGGAGTTATGGAATTTAGATAACTAGTTCTTTACCCTAACAATTCGTAGCTTAATTTTCAAACAAATTAAATGATTAACAAAAAAAGCAATTTATGATTAATTGTGGTGAATTGACATTGAGAAATAAGGGTAAAATTCGAGTAATCCAACTGATTGGACCTACCTTTTTGAAGAGTATTCATAGGGAAATAACTGACTTATGTCCCTTATTGGTAGTGTTGTTTTAAAGGAGTATTTTAGGTGATGGAAAGATATTCATTAGGTGACACTGCATTGGTATAGAATGCTATTTATTGCTTTATTTTTTTGTTCAGTTTTAAAGTAACATGCTTAAAAAGGCTTACACTATTTTTTAAATGCAAATATTAATGTTCAGCTTCATTTTATTTGTTGCAATAATTTAGTAAAAACGCTGGTGTTTATTTGAAAATATTTTAAAATCATATTTATGATGAATTACACAGTGAATAAGTGTTATGTAAAATATGAATCTATGTTTTTGTTCTGGAAGCACCAAATTAATAGTGTATCGTACCATTACGCTTTAAGTAAAGAGACCCACACATAATTATGACATGTTTTAATTTGTTGTTTTTTGTCTCATCATTATACACTTATGGCAATTTGCTGGTTGGTTTTGTTTCGGTTTTAGTAATTTTAAGTATTATCAAAATGTATGTTCAAAATCAACAAAACATTTCATTATTTTGTATTTTCTCAATGCTTACAATAGGGGATAGAATCTTTTTTCAAACCATTAGAGGAAACCCAGGTTTGTTTAATAATGTTCAATGTGTCACATGTAAATTCACCAAATGTTGCTTGTTACAGGGAAAATGAATGAATATGTTCAAATATCTGCATGGATTTTGTTCAAATTATTTTTTCATTATTTTATTAATGATAGATTATTGAATTAATATATTTCTTTTTTAGCATGAATACAGTCTATTTTACTTATTTGTAATTTTTGATTGAGATATAGATGTACATGTATATGTTTTATGATATATAAATGCATGGTGTTATTTATAATTTATACATGTTTTAATGATACCTGTATTTTTTTAAATGCAGCTGGGGTAAAAAAACAAAATTTTGTCTGATAGCATTGACGGTTTTCTAGTTTTGGAATATCCCTACTTCAATGACCCAAGACACTGTTTTATTATGATGTTAACTTTAATAAAATTCATGAGTGGGTGGATCAAATTTGCTATTTGACTAGAAATGTACTTAAGTTTTTCTCCCCTTTCTTGTTCTTGTTTTATAAGTATCAAACTGCCTGAGTTAAACTTATGGAACATGGACCATCGCATATTTGAACATTTCAAGACCTTTCAGGGCTTGATATTAATTTTTCAAAGTAGGTTGCCCAACTGGACAACGAGCTATATATTCACTTGCCAAAAACCAAATGTTTACTTGCAGTAACAAGTTGCCCGAACCCCCAAAAAGGTTGTCTGACCAATCGGACGATCTTAAATGTTGTGCCTTGACTTTTGTATGCACTATCATTATAAATGAATGTCTTACAGTATATTTATGTATATTTTTCTCAGGATGAACTGGTAAGCAGTAGATAGGTTAAGGGGACACACTGTCCCCAGATAAAAATTAGGGGTCATTAGTAGATGGGCTATTTGTTTTTTATTATATCTTATTATTGTATATGTAGCTGGCTGTAGGCTTGGAAATTTACATGTTTTCAATGTATGTGTACTTTGAATAGCAAAAAGCATGTTTACCAATGTGACAATATTTTGAATTGTGTACATGTACAAGTTGTCCTTATTCAAGGAGTTTGTTTTAAGGAACAACAAAGAAATTTACATTGATGAGTTGATGCATAACTAGTCTAAATGTATTCAAATAAAACAAGGATGCAAGTAGACTAGTTTTGTGCAAACCCATGGACATAAATTCAAGTCCTAATGCCTTGGTACTCTACTGGATGTAACATTGAATTGCCTTAAGATTGCATCCGGTTGTTGGACCTTTTTGGTCATTTTGTCTGATACATGTAAGAATCGTCAATCAATCAAATCTTGAGGTTTATATTTCAACTGCTGCCTACATCCATCAAACCTGGGGTAGGCAGCAGGCAGCTAGATTGTATGCCTTTTTGATTGCCATGAGATAGGTGTTCATAAGATGCATCAGAACAAAATGGCTTCCAACTTAACATTAAAGATAGCTGTCTTTATGTTGTACACATGTACACACATTTTTGTACATCTATAAATTGTCTTAGAATAGTCTGATTGGCCTGATTAGGTGTTAAAAGTAATAAATTTATTTTTGTATTACATTCATGTTTTTAGTTTCAATATTTCTCACTAGTTTCACTTAAAGCATGAGATATTGTGATTTGTAAATTTTCTTGTAATTAGATTTAAAAAAATCAAAGTGCTAATAGTGCAGTGGGACAAGGGATTTTGATGTAAACACATAACTGTACAGCAGACAGAAGGAATACTAGCACAAGCTGCATTGTCTTTGTGTTTATGCATTAAACACACTCGGTCACTGTGAAACATGGCAAACTGAAGGACAAATCCTATAACAATTGGAACATACGTCTAAATCTGCAGGTTTACAGGACCTGATGTCCTGCAAAAAATTTGATCTGATTAACACATTTTTCAATTCATAAAATTATGTAGAATGTCTTTGGTCCTGTATGATGAGTCAAGTTTCAGGGTGAATGCGCACTACTGTTACTGTAGGGGGCAATTTGAAATGGTCCTGTAAGACTTGGTTTGGTCTTGTAAAATTTTATATTTCACAAGGACCTTTTGACCAGCAATAAACTGTCAAGTTTAGGGGTGACTTCACACTGCTGTTATCTTAGGGAACAAATTGAAATGGGGATTTTCAACAGTCTGCTACTAACATTTTACTTCTTTTTTACTACTAGTTTTTTGGAAGTTCTGTATTTTTTAGGATTGCTGTTCCTGATGTGTATTTAGACTCATTTTTATCATTAATATAAAATTAGGAATAAAGATTACAACTTAAGCCAGTGACTTTATCTTTTCTAGCTTGTTGTAGAATGGAATTGGTAGGGTGTAAGAGTTCACATGAGTTTTTAGATATTGTTTTTATGTCGCTGTAGTTACAACATTTCACTTGTGTGCTAGATCTTTGAATATTTTCTTTTATCACAAATTCAAGAATTTTAGAAATATTTTTGGGTGTTGGTAATTTAAAACTGATTTTTTAAACATTTCAATTGCCAGAGATTTTTTAGCATTATTTACCAGTTGGAAAATATTTACATGTTAATGAAATTTGGTCTCGTTCAGTCCCCTTAATTTTTGTACTGTAACAGTTTTGTTTTCTTTTTTCCCATCTGTAGCAAAATTCTCCCATCTTTGAAATTATGCATTGCTAATTTCAGTTCTGCTGTTTTCATAAGTATTATGGAGAAATTTATGTAGAATATATTTCTACTTTAGTTGACATTTTGAAATAAAAAGACAAAACTATTTCTTTAAAACATTTCTCTGTTAGTGGGTGGTATTTGTCGTATAGAAAGTGAAGAAAAAATTTTCCTCCAACTTTCATTTTTTCTCTATCTTCCTTGTTAAAAGAACCCTGCCATCTTCCCCTGAAAGTAAAAATAAACCCTGATACATGACTATTTACATTACTTTGTTTGTTATTTTAGGATGAAAGTGAAGATTATGTAGCACATATGTGGAGACGAGTAGCTTTAATGTCTAAAGAAACAGCTGAACAACTTCTCTCCTATCAGAATGCTATAGAGGCTCTTAATGTAAGTAGTTTATTGTTGCACATCTTGATACCATGGGCCGCTGGCACTGTTTGCTGACAAAAACATTATATACACATAATTATAAGGTATACTACCAAAAGCAATGGATTTTTTATCGAAGTTGAATTTTGTGACCAGTTTCTCAATTATAAATAATTATATTTTATATAGTATTAAGGTATTAGAGTAATATACCCTGTAATGAGTTTTTGTCTTTGGAGCTGTGCGGGCAGCACACTAGTCATTGATCCAGAGGTCGTGGGTTTGATTGCTGGATGGGGCATACTTCCTTGTAGCTTGGTCATAAAATAATTTCTAGGGCCGTCTTCACTCCCAGGGTTGATTCAAATTCATTTTAGCAGAATAAAATATTCTCACATAACAAAATTCTTGTTCTAGTTGTATTTTCTCTTTGTGACTAAAATTTGTATTTTGTAGGCCCAGTAGGTGACCATGTAAAGTTAGTATTTGGCCTTGATTATGAACTATCTATTTGTTATACAATGACATGCACGAATCTTAAGAGTCAAGGAATACATTTTACATTGTTTTTTTTTCTTTGTTTCAGAGTGAAAGTAATGAATGGTTGAAGATAGAGTTATTATTTGAGTTTGCCCAATGGTTATGTGTAAAAGACTTCCCATTATGTGACTGTACAGATCAGGTAGAATGGGCTATAGATATTTTATTAAATATGCAAACAGCTATTGATATCAAGAAGGAAGAAGGTGAGAGTTTTAGACTATACCCTTTTTACAATTTTTTTCTAAATTTGATTTTAAAGTGTGCCAATTCAAGGCACAGAATGATCTAATTAAGAAAATGCTTACAGTGTAACTTCTGCAGAGTTTGAAAAAAGTGTCGCTCTGCAGAGGTGTTGCTCTGATCAGGCCTCTTCTAGGACAGGGTCAATATTGTGGGTCAGGCCTCTATTAGGACAGGGTCAATATTGTGGGTCAGGCCTTCCTTTTTTGTGTATTAACCTCTAAAATAAGCACTATGAAAATATAAATATTCTTTTTCAAAGGGCACTTGACTCATAATATTGAGATGTATTAAATCTGTGTTTTTTTATTTTATTTTCTTATTATTGATTATTATAACGATTGACATTTTGAATTGAAAATTTAAATTATTTTAAATGTGAATGAATAATTGAAATAATAAATGATTGTTTTTTCAGCTGCTATAAGAGGTATGAATACTGGTAATAGTACCCCACCCACCTAGCTGACACTGTAGTCAATACCTTGCTCACAATAATGTTCTAGTTTACTATATAATATCACTCTGTAGATCTCTACATCTTCATTCGCTATGTTCACTTTCACTAGCTATTAGCAACTCTCTTCACTTCATGTCATACTTTATTCTTGTTTGAAATTTTGATGAAAAAAAAATTTGTCTGAGAGCAGTCTGAGTCTGTTCTTAAAATATAGTCCAACCTGTCTGTAATGGTCATCTAATGGTCTTGCTGAATGTGATCACTATATAAAGTGACCCCTATAAATACAGGGTTTATAATTCACAATTTCATTATGATGTATAATATATAGTCATTTATTATTCTTGTAATGCTAGATGACCATTTCTACCGTAACATCAATTATAGCACTGTTGGCTACGTCATACATGTAATACATCAAATTCAACTTATTAGTATGCTATACTTCAAACCTATTATATATGTCTGATTGACCTCAATGCTTTGTTATGCATTCTCCCGATCTATTCAGTGTACTTGCATGTCATTATTAATTTTGTTTACACTATCACTGGAAAGTAGAGTGCACTGTCTACGGACTGCTCTTTCTTATTATCTGTTCTTATTATCAACCAATTTTCTATTAGCCAGTGACTAAACTGGATCCTGTCTTGTCTAATATATCCAGCTCATCAATAGTGTTTTATTTCTTCCTATCCTATCTGAAGTGTGATACTATACTATTTAGATTATAACTATGTTTCATTTTTGTGCCTATGTAAAGTTTGTTTGTTTGTTTGTTGGGTTTAACGCTGTAGCAACACATTTATAGGTCACAAATAACGGCAGTCAGTCAACCTACTCACTCCTCCTGGAAAGGCTAAATCTTTGGATTTAGCTGTTAACTAACTATTAAGTGCATACTTTTGTCAGTGACTGACAACTGCCCTACATAATTAAAAATCATTAGTAGGAGGGAGAATGGCCGTAGAAATAATTTCATTACCAAGCTCTATGAAAGTATGCCCCGCCCAGGAATTGAACCCACGACCCCTCTATCAGTAGACTTGCGTGCTTCCAACTGAGCTAGCCGGGCAGCTTTCCTATATGAAGTAACATGTATGTTAGTAACTTAAGGAAATGCAAAGTTAATCTTATTGTTCTCTGTACTCATGTGATTCATTGTTACTTTTGTAATGGTAATTTTTTTTTGTACCACTGGGAAAATCCCACATGTTTGAATTTTTCTAAATGAGAACAAGATCTTAGTTCTCAGAACAGACAATGGAATACACCCTTATTGTTTATGCATGACAATGTAAATGGTGTAATCTGAGATATTCAAACACCTTAAGGACAAAACAAAAAGTTAAGATTTTACTGGTGTCCAGATATTTCTTGTATTTTTGTTCTAGGATTTCCAAATCATGACAGAGAATATTGCAACAAGATAACAGGATATTAAGATAACAAAATTCTCATGGTTTAGAATATCTCAGGTTACACTATATATATTACAATATGTCAGTGCAAAACTAGTCTACATCCATCTATATGTACATATACATGAATTTAGACTAATATTGCACTGACTCATATGATATTGTCTATTGTGTCATATATTGTATTTTATATTGTATTTCACTAACAGAGGCTAAAGCTGCGGCAGAAGCTGCTGAGGCAAAGAAAGCTGCTAAAGGTAAAATATTTGCATGTTCACTTTTAATACAGTGCCCTCCTAAATAACTTGGACAAAAACTTAATTTTCAGAAAAAAGTGATCATCACCACAAGCATTTTTTTTACTTAAAGTTTTTACATGTAAAATGTTTGAAGCATTTGTTTATTAACTTATTATATGTAATGTTGATGTGGATATAGAATTTGCTCAGATGACATTTTTTTTCTTTTTTTTTTCATTGGTAAATGTAAATCAGTTTGTCCAAGAACATAGGATGCAATTGTGTATCAGGTTACCTTAAAATCTTTTGCCATATTTTCACTCTATGGTTTTTTGTTACAATTATGATCACAGATGACACTTTGATATGGTACCCTCAAAGGCTCACTGGATAGATTGGACACTGCATAAATGTGTGCCTCCATACATAAAATCTTTATCATTATTGTTTGCTTAATTTTCTAATTTTGTCCAATTTTTCACAAAATTTAGTAGAAATGCTGTCTGAATGGCATGTTGCTTGTAATGTGACCGGGCACCAACTTACTTGGTATTTTGTCTGATCCTAAGCTGTTTCAAAGGCTTTATAATATACCCAACCTGTTCAAGAGTTTAAAATACTAACGGAAAAACAGGCAGTTGATCATGTAAAGCATGAAGTATTAGGTATCAATGGACCTTTTCATTTTCTCGTAAGGTAAAGGAGGTAAAAAGGGAGCACCACCCCCTAAACCTAAGATACCATCAGCTAAGAAGGTAGATGTTGCCAAGGAAACAAGTAAAGATGATAAAGGTAAAGGTGATGATGAAAGTGAACTGGATGCTGAAGGTCTTGTACCACAAGCTAAGGAAGCTATCATTGGTAAGTCAGTTATACTTTTTCTTCTTATTTGAAAACCTCTTTTTTCAAATTGACTTTATTTTGTCTTTCAGCCTTATGCAACACTTTTCAAACTATTTTTTTTAAAGTCCCTTTTGGCAATGTAGGCAGTCTATCATGCAGACGATGCATGCATAAGTGTGTATGTTCATTGTCAACAATTTCTTCTTATTTTTAATCAAAAACCATAAAGTTTACAGTTTATAAATTTGTAATTGCTGCATAAATGCTGAAGAGCTTAACACATTTTGTTCAAATCATGGGCTCAATATAATCTTATGATATCTTCTTCTCTTAAACTGTTTGCCTAGAGCTTTCATATTTGGCATGTAACAAAGATTGTTCAAATTCTGCTATTGGAGACAAAATTGGCTTCACTCCACAGATTTTACTTCGAGTTATATACATGTATGTATTAGGAAACCATATAAGACTCCATTACTGTCAAGCCTAAAGCTTCCATATTTTGCAGGTTGCATCGCCTTAACCTATGCTAGAAGTGTACTGTTTTTGTTTCATCTATCTTCTATTAAAATTATTATCACAATATTTCAGGTATATTACCAGCTAATCCATCATTGAAGATACAAGATATATCAGATATTAAAGTATTAGATGGTTTAATACGTGCACATGTTCTACTAGCTGAGATTGTTGGTCGTAGTGTACCACAATATGCTGATTATTTACTTATGGCTCATGCTTACCTTATGAGAATATGGCAGGTGGGTTTGGTTTTATAATTTAGAATTTGCCAAGTTGCTGTCTGACTTAGCTAGCTTCTGTTTTACTGTACAGCTATCTTTAGGATGAGTTCATTAACACAATATTTGGTGATATAATGTGTTAGTGACATTTTACATTGCCGTGAACAAAATATGGCAATCCCAAAGCTGGCTGCCAAAACCACCAATATAAATCAGACACCAAGAATTAGACGTATACAGTAAACTGAAAATGTTGTGGGGCATTTTTATAATTTTTTAGATTGATTCTATTGTGATATAAATAAAGAAGATGTGATTATAATGGCTACAAATAAGCCAACTTGCACATTTGGTGCTAAGGTATACAATAAACATATTTCTGAATTCTAGGTATCAGTAACTGTGTCAGGTCCTACCATGAAAGAAATCTTAAAGAATCCACCACCCCCTGCTGAGAAAGAAACAGCGAAAGGTTCAGCTAAAAAGAAGGGAGACAAAGGAGCTGCAGATAAGGCCCCTGTAAAGGAAAAACCTAAAAGAAAAGGTCCATTAGATGTGTTACCTCATAATGCTGAGGAATGGTCTGTTTATGACATACCTGATGAAGTGATCGAAGCATTCAACCATGAAATGATGATTGAGTCTGGTGTTAACAAACATACAATTCTAAAACCTGTAAGTAATGTATCTGTCACTTGTAACTCTGACCCGCACCCCAACCCCCGGGAATAGCAGCTCTGCCAACCTCTGATTAAGCTTCCACCTTGCAAGTACGTTTGTATGGTAAAATTATATAAATAATTTATGATATCAAACTATAGTTGAATTCTTTTTAAACCAAAAGATAGAAATATTCTGTTGAAAATATTACTGTAGTAGTTGATATTATATATTAAGTATACATGATAATGAAGAAAAGGCTTTTCCTGAAATTTCATCAATGTAGCTATTTTCTCTTTTTAAAAGGCCCTGCCCCTTTTCCCCTAAATGTGAATATATATTGCAGGTTTAGCACAAAGTGGTTGTAACTCAATATAAGAAAAGAGTGAGTTACTTCCAATTTGCGCTAAACCCGCTATATGCTACTTTCAATAGGCAGTGCCTGTAATTTTTCTAATAATCTTTCTTTTCTAGATGTTGACACTGCACTATCTTGATTCATTAGTGGAACAACTAAGGACTATAGGTTACAATCATCTAACACTACCTGTCTTAGCATTTGAAGATTTGCTGTCACGAGATTTACTTCAAAATAACTCACTAAAGTTCCTTGTACATACCCGGGCATTAGAAGTCTGTTTAGAGTTGAATATAATGAATGGTTACAGTTTTCATGAGAAGATTTGTGGACCTGTGGAATTGAGTGAAACTGATCAAGCCAAGTATGTATTATTGCTTTAATAAACTTTTTTCTTCACTGAGCGCAACATCAATTTTTTAAAGTAGATTGCCTGGTTGGACAACCAGCTACACATTCCACTTACCAGAAAAATATATTTAGTAGCCGTAATAAGTTGCCCAAACCCAAATTTAAGTGGTTGGGGCAATAGGACCACCTTGAATGTCAAGCCCTGTCTTCATGCAATTTCCATTGTCTGAATATGAATTCAAAGGGTTTTTTTACCTTATTTTGCTCTCATATTGACATCTACTATGTTTAAGTGCTCTTGTTCCAAATTTTTAAAAAGAAAATATATTTATTTTATGTAGGATTTTTTCACAATCATTCCCTTAGCTCTTGCTCCAATTACTAAAAAAAGAACTAATTTGCCTATCTATGATCTTTTTAACTTGATTTATCCCATTGAGGCATTCCTCCTTTTTGTACACTGAACTTTAATTAACTTGACTATAAGTCTGTAACCATACTTTTATATTTTCAGATCACGTGAAGAGATAGCTTTCTGGAAGGAGAAACAAGCCCAAGTTATAAAAGAGGAGATGAGAGTCAGAGAGACTATAGCTAAACTAGCAACAGAAAGTAAACAATCTACACGAAGTCTTCTATCTAAAAGACAAGAAACTACTAACACTGATAAGGTGCGTATTTTCTATGTTTGTTTTCATATATGATATCAACCTACTCGGTTATTTGTGTTTTCTCTCTACCAATGTTTCATTGATTTAAAGGCTTTTATTAAGAGACTCTTTATTTTTACATTTTTGTATTCCTAATGTAAACAGCTAGATATGAATGACTGAAACCAAACAACTTCATTCAGTTCCTGTTCTTTTGATTTTTGAAGATAACAAATGTAAATCTGAAGATATATCTTATGATAAAGGCCTTTTACCAAAACATTGTTAGAGAGAAAAAAATAAGAGCAAACACTTTTTTCCTGAAGCAGTTTGATTGGGTTCTAGATTACTTGCTCAATGTCCCCTGTCACCCAAAATGTGGCTGATTGCTACAATATAATTGAACATTCCATTTAAATGTAGCATAGAGCTTCCCTCTTTTTTTACTTTTTCAACCTGTAACGGTTTATTTTTTTTAATGTTAAATTTGATTTATCTACTATATTACAGAGTGAAGATAAGGTACAATCTCATCTAGGTAAAGTTTTAGGTGCTGTACAGTTTAGAGATGTATGGACTGATACTGCTGAAATACTTATCAGACAGGTTGGTGGTTTGCTTTGTATAATTATTTAGTTACTGACTCATGTATTACATACTGATGTATGAGCTAAGGCACGGCTTGACATCATTGTTTAAAGTAGGTTGCCCAGTTTGACAACCAGCTATATATTTTACTCAACCAAACCAAATGTTCGTTAGCAGTTACAAATTGTACAAATCCAGGTAGTCGGAGACAATAGAACAACCTTTAATGTTGAGCCCTGTAAGTGAATACTGGTAAAGAAAATTTTCTAGGAAAGGTTATGAGATTAGATGACTGCCTTTAATAACTAAATACAAAAGTGTTATTTATTAATTTTTATTTAAAATCAAATGAAGGTATTATACTTTCAATGTCACATTAAATTTCCTATTTTTTCCCAATTTTTTTTGCAATTTACTTTTGTAAAGGTTAAATTGTTACTGATTTAAAATTGTTGAAATATTTCAGGGCCATTATCAAACTGCCAGAGAATTTCTTATTGAAGCTCATGCTACAGGTATATCATTTGAGGATGTACCTCAACAAGCCAGGGCTTTATATCTACTGGGTACATTAGCCATGGAAGAGGCACAATATGGTCAGGCTATCAACTTTTGTAGAAAGGCTCAGGTAGGGGATATTAATACTTTTTAGTTTTTGTTGTTTGGTTTGGTTTGTTCATGCTTCTCCAAAAAGATTATTATTTAGTTTGGCCTGTATTAAGCACCGTTCTGACTTTAGCATGATTCTAAAATATATCACATAACTTAAATTTTGTACTTGTTTTAAACAATCACTTGTCTTTTGTTTCCCTTGTTTGTTTACTCAGTTACATTTTGTACTACAAACATTTTTTAACAAGGGTAGACGGTTAGTTTAGAGGCCAAATGTTTTATATTTAAATTAGATCAATAAAGGGTAAGTCAATTGAATAATTTATATAATGGGAGCTTTTGAATAGTGGCAGATTAGGTTGAAAACTTACATTTAACTTTTTAAAGTTCTTATTACTAGTATATAATATTGTATGATCATTATATTGTATTTTATTATATTAAATTTACAGTCGTTGTATTATGGTGATGAAATGTTCTGGTATGATACAACTATCTTAATAGTGAATGCTACATTACAAGATTATGAGAATAGAAATGCTAAAAAGATTGTAAGTATTTTATGTTGTGTATGTTAATGCCAAAGTTTAGTTTTAAATGCTGCAGCTGCCTGACTAGCTCAGTTGGTAGCACACAAGTCTACTGATCAAGGGCCCTAGGTTCCATTCTCTCGACAGGGCACACTTTTGTAGTGCTTGTCATGAAATAATTTCTACAGCCATTCTACTCCCTCCTACAACTGTTTATAAATCATGCTGGGCTGTTGTCAGTCACCAATGAAGTTATTGGTTATCAGCTATATCCAGAGATTAAGCTTTTCCAGCAATTATGAGTAGGTTGACTGACTGCCATGATATGACATATACAATGTGTTGCAAGGGTAAACCATAGAAAACAGATGACTCTCAAAAATATTGTGCAGATAGCATTATCAGATCTGAACTTTGTTTTGGTATTAGAAATTATTTTTGATTTTGTTACTTTGATATGTTTTATCAACAAAATAAAAAAAATTTATTTCAGGCTCGTGGAGTGTTAGTGAAAGCATTAAATGAATTTATGAGGATAAGAGATGAAAGACCAAATAGAGAAAGTGTTCTATCTTATGTTATATCAATGTTAGAAGCCAAGTAAGTTTTGTGTTCTCATTTAATAGATTATACATTGTATCTATGTAGTCTATATTCTTCATTTGATTTTATGATATACATTCTTTAGATAATATTTTGAAAAATTTATTTTAATTTTGAAAAGAAAAGCACGTTCTATTTTTTTCGTTTTCAGGCCTCTTTGAACAGAGTGGCTTGAGGAGCATAGCCCCCCTATAATTTTCAAAGTATTGTGATTATTACACCAGACTTCCAGACTTAAAGAACATTCTTTTTCTTTTCCAATTTTGCAAGTGACTGGCACACATGAGGAATGTTGTGATCAGACTTGTCCACTATTGTACTAAAATGAACAGATTTAAAAAAAGTACAGATAAATTTCAAAATTCTGTGACGGCACATTGATTATACTGTACAACTGACTGATCACCCACCCCCCCCATTAGATCCAAGATTTACTAGGGATTTGCTGGGCAGAGAGTCAAAGTTCTTGCTATAGGGGACGGGGTGTACGTAAGGTTAATTGCATTAGAGTTTCACCATCATCAAGTTTAGTTTGAACAGGCCATTGATTATTCCTTTGGTAAAGGTGAGGCCTGTTTGTCTCGTTGGTCTTCCTTTCCGTGACTGGCAGTCATGCTGGTTTGAAATCATATATTTTGTAAAAATCATTAATAATTTTCTATCACAGATTGGCTGGTACACAATGGAGTATTATCACTTCA
Source organism: Mactra quadrangularis (assembly GCA_025267735.1). Lineage (NCBI taxonomy): Eukaryota > Metazoa > Mollusca > Bivalvia > Venerida > Mactridae > Mactra > Mactra quadrangularis. Next base: position 5,825,119 of record CM046298.1, read on the forward strand.
GATTATTCAGATATCAATAATCCACTTATAATGAAAAGAGTTCATGAAATTTGTGAGGTAAGAATTGTATACTCTTCTTGTATTGTTTAATTATTTACATCTAATGGTGTTTAAGTTTGATTATAACGTGTAACGTGGTTTGAAATGTTTATTGTGTCTGATGCATGTTAGACTGTATTGCAAGGCTGTTTTCTTGTTTACAGTTAGCATAAATATCTCCATATACTGGCTTTTAGGTCTTTAAAAATGATATTATCATATAATCATCAGCGAACCATTGTTGTCAACTTATGCTATGCAAGGTTTAGTAAAATGCTACTAAAATGAATTTAGGATTTGCATAACTTTTTGCTTTAGAGTAAAGTTACATAAAGTTACGCAAATGTTGTGAAACGGGCACGAGATATAGATTTTCCTACTTTTACAATATATTGTATATTTATACTACCTGTATATATTTCAGAAATATGATGAAGCTATTACATGTTTAGTTAGAATGGGATTTAAAAGAGAGGCTCTACCATTAATGAAAGAACATGCTGATATTCTTAGACAAATGGCTGAACATAGTATAGAGGCGGAGATAAGACATACATATTATATACAGGTATGGTAAAATTGTACTTTGTGCCATAACAAGTAACTGTGTATCAATGGTCAGTCATGTAATTAGGGTCTATAGTCATGCGATCTTCAATAAATACAACATATATGCTTTGGGGGTGGCTTTTGTGTCTTCCCATATAGATTCCAGCTGTCATGCTACAGTTTACTCAAAATCTTTTTCTTCTTAAATTAAGAATTTGGTACTGAAAAAAGAGTAAAATTTACATAATTTTTTGCAATAATTAAGACGGTCATTTAGCCAAACTTAACTTTATTTCAGAGAAAATATATAAACATCAAAATATCGAGAGCTCTTGTATAAACAGGTTATTATTAAAAATGTTTTTGTTTCATTATTAGGGTATGATTGTATTAAAAGATGCAGTAAGTACAGCAGATGAAGTACTTGTAGATATACAGACATTATATTCTATACAAGAGGTAAAGGTTTTTATTGTTCTATAGTTAATATAAGAAACATTTACACCATTGGGGGCCAACACAGTTCCGAGACAAACATTTATGTACGGTAGAACCTGAGAATTCCGCAAAGCCCCAGGACTGACAATACTGTCCATTTTTCTCAGCGTGATTTATTATAACTGAGAAATATTTTATGAACCAAATATTTTGTGCAGTTTTCTCAACTTTCCGCTTTTCACATTGTGTAAAATTCTCAGCTACTCTGGCATGCATAGCTAATGCTGTTTTGAATGATACCAACATCTTTTGCAAAAACACAGACCTTTCACACAGCAAAAAGCAAATAGAGATATGTTTTAGATTTCTAAGTTCTTTGTTATTAAAAAGGCACCTCAAACAAATAACAAAAACAATCTAAGTATTGAAATACAGAAAGACTTTTGTGCACATTGAAATCTAACGAATCCATACTAATGATTACTCCTTACACATAAATTCAAGTGTTTATTCTATCCAGTATAACGGGCAAATACTACTGCTTAGTGTATTCACGAGATTTGACTCCACCCATTCACATGCTTATCAATATATAAATACTTGTCTCTAACCCTGAATCAAAGACGCGTCAGTTGATTGGGAGAACTACTTTTATCACTTAGAAATAAACTGCATAGTAAATCAGGGACACATGTATCGCTCCGCGGGTTGAACTGGTCAGGCATTTGAATCGTCAATTTGTTTTCAAGTTTTCGACATATCTTAAGCCTTTTGGCAAAATTCCCAAAGGTCTAAAAACCAAATAAGTTTCCGCCTTGCAACTGACAATGACTCAAATAATTGAGTGGTTATTGTACATTCAATATGTTTTGCAATAAACATTTTATTTTCTTGATGTACATGTATGAGATTTAAAATGAATATTCTTTTTTTTATGACAATGTTGATAGTTAGTGTTATTTCTATGATTCTTGTTATAATTGCAGATCCGTAGTTTATCATTACCTGTACAAAGAGAATGTGCTGATATTAAAATGGCTTGTGCTGAACTTATGTTAGAAATATTTAGAGTTCATGCTAAAGAGATGAGATCTCAACAGTTAAATGATCAAAGAAAAGGATCTGTTCTAAAGGTGAATTTTATTTCTATGTACAGTATCCTTCACAAGTTCTCTAATAAATTAAATTTTGAGGAAAACTGATCATGCAAACATGTACCACTAGTAATTTTAATTTAATGAAAAACCCGGGTTCGCAGCACAGTTGGCAGCGCGCCTGGATTTCGGATCTACTGTCCCAAAGGGGTACGGGTTCTAATCCCACCCTTAGAGGTTTTACTTTTCCATGAAAAGTTTACAAAAATGTCAATTTTCCTCCATTACTAAGGTATATGGAGAAGTTTCTGGCCTTGTGAAAGGGTTGGTGAGTACTGGTTATGGGTAAGGGTCCAGGAAAGCTAGGTTAGCTGTGCTTGATGCTGTAAAATAACCTAAATAATTGTTTTGGCACAGCTTTAAACCTAGTATAAATAAATCAATATCATGAAAGCTTATTCATTTATTATTATTTTTATTTTTTGTGATTTCCCTATAATTATTAAGCTTAAATGTGCACCATTATATAACTTATCACATTATGGAAAATGAAATTCCAATGCTGGTTGAAAGCATGACGTTAAATGAATATTTAAATGAAAATTGTCCTTCTTTGTGCTATCCTTAAAAGGTATAAATATGTCTTAATGCAATGAATGTACAATACTTTCAGTATTTATGTGCTATGTTTTTACTGTTTTAAACATTATTGTGTTATGTATATTAGTTTCATTTATTGAATAAATTCTGTCTATCAGGCTATGGAAAGTTTTATAAAATTGTTATTTTGATTATGTTGTTAATTTTAAATACACATGTACTTGACTCAGTTGTCTTATTTTAGATGGTTGAAGATTTTATTCGTTCAACACCAGTTTATACTCACATGGAAAAAGATTGGGTGGATACAGTCAAGTAAGTCTTCTGCTTAGTTATTGGTACTAAAAAAGAAACATGTCTGTTTTATTATTTTAACCCTGTGCAATTTTATCCCTTGTTGTTTAGTGCATGGAGCCCTCCCCTTTTCAAAATGGATGCCAGGGGACTTGAAATTAATGTTTTTACGCGGATCTAGTGAATTTCACTTGAGGAAAATTGCTCCACCACCCCCCTAAATTGATTTTTTTTGCCTCTTTTGGTCTGCCCCAGCATTGCCATTGTCAGTGTGATTGGGATTCAAATAACTTTTTCTTAAATACAAAATTTGGGAATTTCAGGATTTTTGATATTCTTAACTTTTACTTATATTTTTTATAGATTTTAACCATTTTATAAATTGGTATTGAATGTTTACATTATGCTTGTCTTATTTTTAGAATTGTTTTAGAAGAAGCAGTAATGAAATATTTAGATGCACACAACATTGCTGGTTGTATACCTAGAATGAAAGCTAAGGTAATTGTTTCTTTATTTTTGTCATTATCAACAAAGCATATTGATGGATTAGTGCTAGACTGGTCTAACTACATGTAGAGAAGGAAGGGTTCAGACTAGTTTCGCACTGACCCATGGATTGACGGGTCAGTGTAAGGCTGGTCAAACTAGATGTAGAGAAGGAAGGATGTTTAGTCCGTTTTTTCTCAACTGTCAAAGCTTGAATAATTTCACAGTGACTGAATGCATTGTTTTTGTACTGGTTGCCTAATTGATATTAAATATATCTTGATTAAAACATATCATACAGCATAAGCAGCTTTACTCGATGATTATACACACTTTCAGAAACTTGTGAATGTGTTACGACGTTAATTTAAACAAACGCATTCACCGAGAAGTTATTCATGTTTTGACAGTTGATAAAAACAAACTATAGACTAGTTTTGTGATCATTGTGAACCAAATACCTACTATAACATTTGATTTGGGGTTCCATTATTTCAAGTTTATCAATACTTACCATATAAATCATATTTTTTTATTTTCAGTGTCTATGTGGTATTGGTCAATGTTTGAGAGCTCTGTCATTGAATCAAAGCTCGGATGCTCCTACACAATGGATTGTAACAGAAATGGTAATATTAATTTGTATTTTGATATTGTATAAAGTTATATCTGAATGATTTTAGTCTATATAAATTTCACTATGTATGATAATTACTGGACTCACTTTCTAGTGACCACAGTATGTAGAAATATGAGAGCGCCTGTCTCAGTTTAATTTACAGTGTTTAGTATTAATGTGATTTTGAAATAAAATTCTATGCTAAAGGATTAAAAAAGATGTATTGACCCTGCACCATTGGTCAGATATGCTTAGCTTAAAATATACACTGTAGAATTATTGGTTGCTGTTGTTGATGTAAAGACAGTTATATTAGACCACTTGGTTTGTTTAGTGGAAGTGTATTTGTATTAAAAGCGGTATTTTGGTCATTCCCATAAATTTTAGGTCTATGAACGAACTGTGTTACAGTGCATCCAATGCAGAGCAACATTCAGTGGATTTTGAAGTGTTGCTCTGCAGAGGCCTTGTTCTGAGTGTCTCCTTGTGGAGGAAAAAAAGGAACAAAGGGAATCCATCTCAACAGCCGTTTACCACTCTGCAGAGGTGTTGTTGTTTTGAGGTAAAACATTGAGCAAATTCAATGGGGGGAATTCTTATAAGCTGCTCATCAGGGGTGTCCTTACAAGAGGTTATACTGTTTATTGAGGTCTATGTTTTAGTAGTGCATATTAAAGTTAGAAATGTTTATATTTACAGGAATTAGCTAAGTTAGCTGATATACCAGAAGAAGAAGAAAATGATGGAGAAGATGAGTTAGATAAACATTCTAGACATTTCTTAAAATATGCTAAACAAATAAGAGATATGAAGGTTAGTACATTCCATAAGTAATATTTGTATTCCTTTGGTTAACTGCACAGGTGCCCAACACAATGAACCTTACCTATTAGCATATTTAACAAAGTTTTACAGTTACATTTAGTCCCACAAACAAGGTGTTAACAAAAGAGCACATGCTTACATTTGTGGGTAAATGTTTTGTTATTCAAATAATAAGGTTGCACTCAAAATGGTTGATGGTTTCTTTTATTTGTTATATAGAGTACTCATATAATAATAAAGAAGCAAAGAATGTGGCACTTAATTGATTATACAAGTGTCAGGAGCTTGGTATTGTAGAAAAAACTAACTGAAGCTATGAGCTTGAATGGATATTGGTCATGTGTCTTGCATGTAGACCAGTCTTCAAGTTTAGCCTGTGGTCTGTAGACAAAGTCCACAAAACTTGCCATCTGTTCAGTGACTTCTATAGTAAAAATAAAGAAAATCAATGCTGCCATGTCAAACATTAGAATATAGGGAATAGCTCAAGAAAGGAATTTAATCCTTACATGTATTTCCATTACGGTCCCAACATAAGTGCAGCTTTTGATAAGTATTGAACTTATTAATTTATGTTCATTAAGTATTGTTTTAATGTTTAAACATGTTTACTATTTCAGAGTAATGACAGTACATCTCAGTATTATCTGGTACAAGCTACAGAATGTTTGATACAAGCATTGATGTTGGCTCTTAACAAAAAATACTCAGTAGGTTCTTTCACTGTATTTCTGTTGTCTTAAAGTTTATTGCATTACAGTTTCAGTACATTTGATTTATAATTTGTTTATTTTATCTGAACTGATGTTAATATTTTACTAAAACTTATACTATATACAGTTCTTAAGCTATGTGCAAAGGGACATGACTTCCAACATACATTTTGATGAAGTTATGTCCCTTTCTTGGACAAGAAATACGGGATGTAAAACTAAGTCTTCTATCATTTCTAAGCAGTTTTAAAGACTTAATTTTTCAAGTACTACAAGTATGAATATTCATATGTAGTTAAATCCTTAATTGGACTAATAATTATTGGATGACCATTTCTGTATTGTTTCAAATTGCATTTAATAAGCTCTTCATTATTTCTTTTTTTAATGGGTTTAACGCTGAATCAACTCAATTTAGGTCATTTTACTGCTTCCAGCACACCTTACCTAGCTTTCCTGGACCATTGTCTATAACCGGTACACACATACCCTTCCACGAGGCCGGAAACTTCTCCATATATCTTATTAATGGAGAAAAATTGACATTATTGTCAAATTTTCATGGAAGGGTATAACCTCCCCTGGTGTGATTTGAACCCATACCCCTTTAGGACATGAGATTCCATATCTGTCGCACTACAGAATACCTATCCCTAATTGCATGCAAAATTTAGCTTGCTGTCCTAGGACTGCTTGGGTTTCACAAACAAGCTGAACACAACGAGTATTTGTTTGCCAAGGTTTGTCTACAATTTATTATCATCTCTTCTTTGTATTTCAGGACATAGCAGCATGTTCAGCTTTAGAACTTGTAGAATGTTTTGGACAATATGATGCTACAATTAGTACACAATTACTTGCCCTGTATCAGAGTTGTAATATTTCTGTAAAATTAAGTGATTTACTTCACCGGGCACAACTTGATCCGATCCAATCTAAACTAGCTTCGTTACTACGACAACGAGACAACATGGTAGAGAAAGATGTAAAATATAACCTATGTTCAAGTTCTGTGATGACTGCTGTTCAATCAGCATTAGAGAAAGATTGGCAGGTATGGATTTTTTTCTAATTTTCAATCCCTCTCTCTGAATGCTAAGACTCAGTGATTAGGAGGCAGTATTAAAAAAATAGCATTTGTTGTTAACAGTGTTGTTAACAATTGCGTTGTTTTTTTCTTTACCATATATTTCTGCCATTTATTGTCAGATCTTTATGAAACTTCATACAATGATAGCATACCATGTGATGAACAGAATTAGAAAGTAACCACAACTCTACCTGGCTTAAAAGATGTTAATATGTTGGATATCTCTGTCATTTATGGTCAGATCTTGATGAAAATTCGGCTTTAATGTGGTCTCCACATTACATTTCTTGTTATTAGTTTAATTACAAAAATGTGTCATTATTATTATTACAAAAATGAGTTATTATCTTCATTATTTTTTGTTGTCATTATTTTGTAAGTTTTTTCAAATCTCAATGTTTTCAGGCTTGGAAGAAAATGGAGATAATGGTGAATCATTTTGATATATTGAAAGAATTTCCACCTAACTTTAACTTTATTATTTTACAACATTCACCAGACAAGTAAGTTCTATATAATATCATCATTGTTGAGTCAAAACCTCGTAACTTCAATATTAATCAAAGTGCCAATAGGGCTGTCTGGACATGGATTTAACAGGACAAAATTTGGTGGTGTCATTAGAAAAAGGACTTGCAGGGTCTAAAATTCACGAACAAACTGTATAACAAAGGATCATGACGTAATAGTGCCCACTGAGAAATGTGAGTTAACCGATCATGATTTTCTACACCACAGGTATATGATCTATTTTTAGACAGTGGAAAATTGCAGGAATGTCTATTTTTAGCACATCAGGGATCCTGTTGAATGTAGGAAAGGAACAGAAACGGGTCTGAGGTTACATAACTAGTTACCTATATTTTAGCCGATTAATGGCGGTTTTTAATAGAAAATGTTAAAATGGAATTAACAATTATATTTTTATGTATTGTATGTTGACAACTAGACTGCCACTAGGGGCAATGCTTATTTTCTTGAGCAAAACTTTACCTGCTATTGCTTCATTTGACACTGGTGTAAATTTATTTATACAAGGATGGTATAATTTTGTAGTGTCAATGAGTTGGCTACACATAAGCAGAGTAAAGTAATTCCAATGGAGAGGGATAATCCTATAGTTATATGACCAGGGGTAATAGCTGTAAAGTTGGTGAGGTCCTGGGTTCAAATCCCACTTGGGGCAATTCTAATTTCCTTGAGCAAGAATTCACCTACAGCTGTTCCACCCCACCAAGCTGTAAATCCGCCATCATATGACCTATACAATGTGTTGCTAAGGCGTTAAACCCAACTAAAACAAAAACAAGGTGTAAATGGGAACTATGAGGGATCACCTGCTTGAAGGTGATTTCAATGTCAGGGGTTATCATACAAAACTGTAAAGTAGTATGATAGTATACAGTGCCATGCATAATTACCTTTACACTTTAGAAATTGTATGCTTTGTTTGTAAGTTTTTACCTATATTTGAGAAATTTATCTTTAGATACATGTACAAATATAACATTTACAATTACATAAAGTATGATTTCTCCCCTTTCAAATGCTGCATTCTATTATAACTATCCTGATACATTTATATATTGAAATAAAAATCAATTGTGTTAATGAAAAACCAGGCTTGTTTACAAGTGTAAATTTAGTTTTGGATGGCACAGTATATGGATGCTGACTTTAAACAGCTCTTCAGCTTTAAACTTTGACTTTTACTACATGTATATATATTATATATTTACAGAAATTTCTTGTATGGTGCTGTCTTAGATAAACCTAAGGGAACTGGTGTCAGTACTGGTGGTGATAAGAAAGGAAATCCAGGCAAACAGGGTATTACAGGTATTATATTTATTAATATTACATGGGTTTTTCCATTGTTTAGTTGTGGATTGTAGCAAGGCCACAATTTAATCGGCCACAAAATTACATTAGGTTGCTTACATGCATTTAAAGGAAAAGTTACTACTGCAATGAAGTTATCCAATATACAGTTTAAGAGGCAGATATTGCAGTTTGTGCAAATGAAGTATATATAATCTAGTTTGACTATTCTAATGATAGCTTAATTTAAGAGAATTTCCCTTGTATTCTTTTGTTTAATGTATTTCATGAAAACCATAAGATTTATTATGTTTTATGTGATAAATGACTTTATTATACCTCACTGGAATTTCCCAATGCTAAAGCCCTATACCGGAGCGGGTGATATTTTGTTCGATCACATGGTAATATTACCCGCTATCTAAGGGAGACCACTTATTAACGATTAGTAGCCGTAAATAGCCGCGACCGTGGCGTAGTGGTTAGCATGTCTGACTTCCAATCCGGAGGTCGCGGGTTCGAATCCCGGTCGCGGCAGGGTATATTAGTGATATAATTCAGGTTTTTTTTATTGTACTGATTGTTTTCTTTACTGTGTTGTTATTTGTTGTTCAATAAATATTTACTAGTTACAGTTTTGTTCGGTATAATAAAACAAATAACACATGGCAGTGAGGGTGACAGTACAGATTATCAACCCTGAAAATTAATATCAACCTCGGCTAGCGCCTCGGTTGATATTATTTTCCTCGGGTTGATAATCTGTACTGTCACCCTCACTGTCATGTGTTATTTATATAATATAATATTTACAGCTCCAAACAGAGCTAAGATATTTGGTATGGAAACAAGTCGTGCTGAGTTAGAAGATTTGTTAAACAAATGTAAAGAACATAGACAGAATGTTCAACAGATTCTAGTAAAACAAGAATATCAACGTTCACAAGCTGCGATGAGACGTAAAATGTTGGAGAACCTAGACGACAGTATGAAAACACAGAATCCCAAGGTTGGTAGTGTGAACATTGATAACTTTTTATTAATTTGAACATTATCTACCCAGTATATAGATAAAAAATCACTCACTCATGATTTGTAATTATTCTTTCAGAAACATCATTTTATGAATGATAATTTCCCTATGAAAATATGTATTTGATTTTAACCCGGGTCGATAGCGCAGTTGGTAGCGCGCCAGGATTTGGAATCTCGTGCCCCAGGGGGTGTGGGTTGGAATCCCACCCGGGGAGGTTATACCTTTCCATGAATTATTGACAATAATGTCGATTTTCCTCCATTGATTAGATAATATGGAGAAGTTTCCGGCCTTGTGGAAGGGTAGGTGAGTACTGGTTATAGATAATGGTCTAGGAAAGCAAGGTTATGTGCACTGGACGCTGTCAAATGACCTTAAATTGTGTTGACACGGCGTTAAATCCAGTAGAAAAAAAATGTATTTAATTTTCCATATACAGTAACCTTTATTCTCAGAGGTTTCCACTGTATTAGGTATTTGTTTGGGATTCACTCATATATATGTTTGAGCATGTTGATTGGTCAGACAGCTGTATGGTTTACAGATGATAACCAGATTATGAGAGGGTGATGGATTGCCATTTTGTTACCCTGGTGTAACATTTAGACATGTAATACAAAAGAATAGACATTGTAGTGTAGACTTTTCATCATATTTCTACTGTGTGTTTCTTATAGATTTAAAGCTTCATTAAGCTTATCAGTAAATAAAAAATAAATACTGTTTATAAACTATTTTCATATAGACACATACTGAGATGAACAAAAGAGTGAGTTTTGTATGACAGTGCTGTAACTACCATCTTTGCTTTCAAAATTAATGCAGAATTTTTATGGATGATAATATTATTAGCTTACTTGATCACTTAAGTCCTAAGAATAAGTGATTGTGTCTTGGAGGATTGTATGACCCCACTGTTGTGCAGCATCAATTTTCTACTGTTAACAATCTAGAGGTCACATTTTTGCTCCAATATCTATCAAATTTGGTCAGAGGCTTTCTATTAATGCATTCTCAGACAAGCTTGATAATGATTCATGTAGGGTCAAAGCTTGATCATTTGGTTAAATGAAAGCAAAATCTTGCTAACAATCTATTCACCACATTTTGGTCATATTTCCTTCAATCTATATGTGCTCAGGTGAGCAATATAGATCTATTCAGGTGTTCGTGTCTTGTGATATTCCATTGATATGCAGCTTTTTATCATCTCATTGGGTTAAGGATGACATTTATCAGTCATTAGGTTTAGGTCATCTAATATGAAAGTTGTTGAGAACTTTTGCTTGCTTTGCTTTTATTGTGTATCTTTATTTTCTTTAAGCTGATTGAATTCTAATATTAGAGATGGTTATCACTGGGTCTGACAATCAACACACTTCATTTGTTATCTGAATGTATTTTACTTTATGCAATTTGGAGCATTGCATCCAATTTAGTTTAGGAATTTCATGTGACTTTTTTGTAATCAAGATATAAATTATTGTCTATTTATGCTTTGGTTGATTTAAATTATAATAAGTACATGTGAAAAAGGGCTGCTGATATGCTGATATGGTTTGAGCAAATTTAAGCCTTAATCTAATTATAGAACTATAAAACATACCAGTTTCTGATATACCCAATGATGTACTTCAATAAGATTCCATTTTTTTTTAAATAAGGGGAGGTAATGCACAGACAACTGTGTTTTACTATGCAGAGTTTGCTAACTTTGAATGTGCTATAATCATTATTACTAACACATACATTTTATGTCTTAAATTATTTCTATATAAATTAATTGAACATTGATTTTGTTTTTCTATATTGTCTTGAGGGTAGAAAATACTTCATTGAATATTTATTGAGGAATAATTTTGTTGTTTGTATATGATTTACTTATTTTACTGGAGAGTAAGTAGATCTAGTCCAGAAAATAAACTTACATGGAAATTATTAAATAATTTGATGGTGTACAATACATATGATACAATTTTTACCACATGACAGCCAAATTGTCTGGACAACCATTGCAAGGGGCTTGGTTTAATGTAGACAAAACATTATTACAATTCTTTTTTAGGTTTGGGGTTTTGAGCTTTTTTGACAGTGCATGTTTTTTTGATTCACAGGCTTTGATTGCATAATTTGTTGGGAGTTGCCTTGTAGATATTATCCCATGTACATTATGTTTATATTGGGTTTGAATCAGATTGTATTTGTCTTCACTTATAGTATATACATTTATCTATATTTCAGTCTATGGTCAATGAAAGTGAAAGGGAAGAACGTCAGTTACAAGATGAGTTTAGAGATTTAGTTATGGCTTTAGAAATGTATCTTAAACCTATAACTTCTCAATTTGAAGGCATTCTAGTGTAAGTATTGAGCCTGTGAAAATTTTTCTTATTTAATGTTCAATGGACATATACTTTCTGACTTTGTCTATCAAATTACCTTGACTGTATTGTCCAATACAATGACATGTGCAGTTTGTATATACAAGCCCAAAAGGTTGTGTTCAGGTTTTTCAAATTTCTAATAAGGTGTTGTCCAGAATTAGGGACTTTTGTCAGTTATCTTTCCCTGATAAAATCTAAAGCAATCCAATTGGTAAGTAGGTCCTTATAGTTGGAATTCTCAGATTTTATCATTGAATTCCTATGTAAGGATAACAAAATATTTCATCTAATATCTTTCTTGTTAACTAAGATATTAACAGAAGTGATGAAATTTAGATAGTTCTTTCCCCTAAAAATACTTAGCTTGAAATTTAAATAAATTAAATGATTTACAAAAAAAATATTTAATATTAACTTTGGCAAATTGACATTGAAAAGTAAGGGTAACATCCAAGTAATCCAACTAATAGGACCTACCTATTTAAAGAGTAAACAAAGGGGAAACAAGTGACTAAAGTCCCTTATTTATGTTAATTCAGAATCCTATTTTAAAGTTACTACTAATTTTTAAATAAATAATTTTTAGATAGTGTCAGAAATAGTGTTTTAAACTGTTTGAAACAGTTCAAAGCACTATTCCCTCCACCTCAGTTTGACTGTTCCCAAATCACATATGAAATAACTGTATACTAGTTTTCATTGGTTATAAAGATAGTTTTGTTAATGGGAAAGTCTACCTTCAGTTAATATGAGATCACCAACATCATCAATTATTTGTTTACAGGCCTGCTATACCAAGCCCATCTACAAGTGTTACAGAGAAACCAGGTCGGGAACCTAAGGAACCCCCTCCAACACCTCAAGAGTATACTATATTGTTAGCTGATCCTGATTTGATGGAGTTACCATTAGAGGCCCTAAGAGTGTTCCAAAATGAGAGTATTGTTTCACTAAGTAGAGATTTCTCTTTACAACTCTTCTATCACAGATTCCATCAAGAGATTGTAGAAGGTTGGTATATATAAATTGATTTAATGTTATTCTTACTTCTTTAATAATCCCCCTACATAAAATCTCACTACAGTACTTAAATCACTATCAATAAAAAAGAAAGGGATTATCCAACAAATATTGAGTATTTAAATCAGTGGGGTTAATGTATGTGCCACTATATGATTCACTATGCTTAAATAAAATTTACGAATAATTTGGTGGGCATTTTCGATACATCAATCTCAATTAAAAACATGGCTTTGCTAGATATCGCTCTGTTTGCATATTTTCTAGAAATGTATACTCGGCAAAAAAGTGTTTTTTGTAGAGCTGTCATCGATTCTATTGATATCGGTGTATCATCGATATTTTGTTTTCAATCAATAGTCGATAAGAATTTGAAATATCGATAATAAACCTTATGTAGATAAATGTATAAAAGTGTAAAAATTTCAAGACAAACATTCTATAGTGAGCTGAAACAGGTGTGCTGTCATAATATGAGTGGATAATAAACAATCAATTTGTGATAGATCTTTTATCTTATTTATTATACACCCGCTTCGAAGAAGAGGGGGGTATACTGTTTTACTCTTGTCCATGCGTGCGTGCGTCCGTTACAAAATTTCCGTCGCAGTTTTCTCAGCAACTATAACATGCAGCAGCCTGATACTTTGCATATTGCTTCATCCCATAGTCCCATGTGGTGTAAAGCGATTTCATGCTCCTTGCTCATCTACTTCCTGTTTGTCGCATATTTTTAGATTTTTGCGGGGGTATCACTAGTGAGCATTAGCTCACAGATTTACTTGTTTATTATCAATACGAGTCCTTTTTACAAACTACTTACCAGTTTAATGCAGGATACCAAGGTAAAACAATTATAACCAATATGCATCTATTATGAGTTTATGACAACATAAATGGTCTGTATAGTACTGCAGTGAATGCAGTATATCGTCGATACGCTTTGAGCCCAATCAATGACAGCTCTAGTTCTTTAAACTCAAACGTTTAGTTCATAAGATAATAATTTACTGTTATTGTTTACAGCTGAGGTGCTAGGTTAGTATGATGTACAAATATTGTAGAAACAATGTATTATGTATATGTACAGTTATAGCTCGTTTAGGATAACTTGAGACAAACGATTCAGTCTGTTTACATATTTGGGACTCAGGTATTACATAAAACAGGGTGGTCAGCTGATTTTGTGTAATGAAAGTATTAAACATGTCTTAATGCGTGGAACGTGTGTTCTCGTACTAAATTCAATACATCAAAAACACACTGATAATAGTCGATAATTATGTGTACTAAACTTAAATCCACCTGTGTATAAAAATGGTATCGTTGTATTTTGTCTCATGTTATCCTTAACGAGCTATATTTTGTGTAGTATACTGAGTATATATGTATGAACAGAGCTTGCCAAAAGTCCTTAGACAAAATAATGTTTGTATAATAAGTAGACTTACATTTATAGTTCATTTTTTTCTTAATTGTCAAAGATTAAACACGCTATTGCAATATTACGATTGCTAGACAATGAACATTTTAACAATTGAAGTCACCATGAAACTATTCATGTTATGACAGTTTAGAAAAAACAAACTTTACCCATGAAAAAAGTAATGGTAATGTATGAAAATTCCAAAATTGGTATGTTGGTATTAACTAGTTTATTAACCATATTTTTCAATGAAAAAATTTGGCCAATAGTATGGCGAAACAAGGTTGGGTGGGTGGGTGGTGAATTAGAAAGTTACCACAACTCTATCTGCCTTTATTATTATACATTATTTCCCTTTGTCATTGTTGCGTTTAAGTTTTTAAATCCGGCTTTAATGTGGTTTCCACATTTCTTTCCCACATATATTTCAACCTTTGTTACATGAATAAGCAATTTTTATAGTAAAATTACTTGCTATATGGTCACTTTTTCTTATAATTGAATTTGTCAAAGAACTTTTGGAGGGCACTGTATGATTATATTGTAGTACATGTTTAGCACATGGGTGAAAGGTGGATTTTATGATTTTGAAAATTTCGAACTTTCACCACTGGCATTGGTTAAGGTTTCCTCACTGATCAGAAATTATGCAATTGAGTTGCATTTTTTATGCATTATGTAAAAATACTGAAGTGAAATTCAAGAATTTCAAAAGTTTGGAAATTTTGAACATTTCACCCTTGATATTTTATTTTTTAACTTGCTTTTATGAATACATTACACCATGGTTTATGATATAATAGATGGACTTAATTAGATTATCCTTCCCAAAATGATTTCATTTAAGATGGGGTGTCCCCATGTTTAATGAATAGAAGACTGTAGAAAATTAGCAGCAAATCCTCATTTTGATCTGCTGTGGCCGATAACATTAGACCAAACATGTGCTATTAAAGAGATAATTATTTATGCAATTTAAGTAGTCTTCTTTACATGTTAATATGAAGACAATGGAGTTTTTTTGCAATTGAGGTATATTTATTCAGAAAAGAAAAATAATGGCCATTTAATTTTCTATTTTGATTTATGCAATTTGTGAATGTTTAATGTATTTGTAAGAGCAGGTTTATAAAATTAGAGTTTACTTTGTAAATGTATAATATTATGTATTATTTTCTTTAATGTAGTACTGCATTGTTTAGAGGTAGAATAGTGATGTATTCTTTTAGTATCGTGTTTAAGCGTACCTTAAATTTGTATTATAGAAAACAAAAACAAAATCTCTTCTTTTTTACAAAATTATAAAACCTAGATCAATTAATCATCAATCAAATTATAATTTTATTTCTCATTTTCAATCAGAACCAAATGTTAAATTTCATTTGCTCTGGGGATCCCTTAAACTGGGGCAGGCAGCAGGCTGCTAGATTGCCTAACATATAATCACCACAAAACCCTGTTCAGATAATCAGTGTCCACAAGGTTGTATGCCTTTAGATCAGTCTTTATACACTTTAACTATGTCTTATGTATACCTTATGAAATTTCTGCCGCTAGCCAGACTACCACAAAAACTAGCGGAAAAAATGTGTAGTAATTTCCGTTTATGTGTTATTCAAATTTTTGTTTTTATGATTTTTTTGTGTTTTGTTACGGTGAAGAGTATGAGTTTTACACTTAGATTAGAATAAAACAGTTACCATTTATGTTGTGGTATGATTTGATTTCCATTGCACTGTCTACATGTATTTTGATTTTGTATGGATTTGTTTGTTTAATGATTATTTAACTAATAGTATTTGTGGAGACATTCTTGTGTATAGCTTGTTTAGGATAACATGAGAGATGGTTTTCATTAAATATCATTTAGATATGTCTAAAGTTATTCTGAACAATCTGTATTGAATATAATGGTTCTGTATTCTTCAATATTGCATTATGGTTGTTAAGTATGGGCCTATAGGGACTTGGGAGTTATTGATGAACAAGAATAATTTGGGAGCTATTGTTGTTAATGCTGCACAATTTCAGTAGTGCGAAACCAGTGTTTTGAATTAAATAAGCCAATACTGATAAAAGAAAGAAATCAGGGGAAATGGGGTTGGTAAGCTGGCCACTGCACATGTTGTTTATTGGAATAGAATGCAAACAAATAAATGTTTTGACAGGTTTCACTCCATGTCACATTATGAAAGTTTTACACAACTTAAAATATTTGTATTTTACATCATTTTATGTTTATTGAAAATCATTAAACATTACTGGAATTTTAACAATTACTTAGTGCAGGAAATCAAAACTTGCATTAAATTTTATTGTCAAAAAATGTTTCAAAATTGTCATCAAAATATTGTCTCATCATTTTACATGCTATTTTAATGTTCTCTATTGTGTCATTCCACTTTAAAGCCATTGATCTTGATATTTGAATTCCATTTGTAAGAATAATGGGTAATATTTTTCACTAACATGAGTTAGTGCTTTCAAATTGTTCCCCATTGTATAGTTGATTGCTTATATGCCATTGAGGGCAATTTTAAGTGATTACTGTTTGTTGACTTGTAAGAGGTCATGAAGAAGACTTTGTATCAATAGAAATTAATGATTTTGAAAATTATGTAAATATAGTTTGCTTCATTAAACAAATACAAAAACAATTATAATGTATGGCCCCAGACTGAGGAAATAGGTTATATTTGCACAAATACGTAACAAAACCTGGTTATGTCTACAAAATAAGGTTTTAGTTTAAGTTGATATTGTTTTATTTATGCATTTAACTTGTTATATGTTTGGATACTATAGCCTGTTTATAATACATTGCTCTTGCATTTTTAGCCAGATTTTTCAACGAAAAAATTTGACTTATAGTTTGGAGAAACCTGGGCAGGCATCTGGTGTTGTTAAAAATTGCATTAAAGTTTTTTCTTTACTATGTATTTCTGCCATTTATTGCCAGATCTTTATGAAACTTCATACAATGATAACAAAACATGTGACAAACAGAATAAGATAGTAACCACAACTCTACCTGGCTTTATTATGGATTATTTCCCTTTGTAATTTTTGTGTTAAAGTTTTTAATATGTTGAACATCTCTGTCATTTATGGTCAGATCTTGATGAAAATCTGGCTTTAATGTGGTTTCCACATTACATTTCTTGTTTTTCAATCATTTACTGATAATTAATTATTCATTCAATTGTGCTAGCATTTGGCAAATTTCTGTAAATAAGTAATTAAATGGGTTAGTATCATCATCATCCAGTTTATTTTAAACAGGCCGTTGATTATTCCTTTGGTAAGGGTGAGGCCTGTGTGTCTTGTCTGGAACGAAGTCTTTTTCTCCATAATTGGCGATCTTGAGAGTTGGTTCCATCCATTTTCAGTGCCAGCCAGTCATATTAAAATTAGTATATTAAAATTTTGTACACATGAAAAATTTATAGCAAGGAGTGATCAATTATGTGGGTTTTTTCAACAGGGACTAAATAAAATTTATTAAGGCTAATGAAAATTTATATATTCTGTTTAGTTGATAAGTTGGCCAATTACTATGAAAATGTTCAAATCGTGGGTATAGCAGAAAATGATCGTAACTCAATATAAGAAAAGAGTGAGTTACGACCATTTTGCGCTAAACTAGCAAAATGTAAGTGGGAAAGTAGTTGTGAGAATTCATTGTTGAGACTGATTATATTTATGTTAGTTATTTAATATATTGTTTTGTATTGTATGTTTACAGAAGGGGCCGCTGATGCTGCAGCCAAGAAAGCTAAATCTAAGGGTGGTGATCAACCTTTCTCTAGAATACCTGGACTACGAGATGCTAGCAAGAAAATGGCTAAAATTGTAAGATTATTTATACATTTTATGAACATGTTTTAAAAATATATTTTCAGTCTTATTGCTCTTTGGTTTATGTATATTTAGGTGAATGTGTCCCCCACTTTTTGCTGAGATTTGATGGAGGCACAGTACCCCTCATCGCCTAAAACAAAACTTCTTCTCCTCTGATTATCAGGCATATCTGACTCTAGGGGTTCTTATTTATTGTACTGTACATGATGTACAGCAGACCCAATGAAAATCCTTACTTTATGTTTTCTATATATACCTTACTGCATGTGTATGATGTTTGTTTTTTTATGTGCGAAAGAATTTCGGGCATATTATGTTATACCCCCTGGCGTCCGTCTGTCCGTCCATCCATCTGTTAGCAATTTGGTTTCCGGATCATAACTTAAGTTCAATTTGGCCCACAATATTCAAACTTCATAGGATGATTGTCCATATCGGGTAGAAGACCCCTATTGATTTTGGGGTCACAAGGTCAAAGGTCAAGGTCACTATTACCTTAAAACTGAAAACAGTTTCCGGAGCATAACTTAATTTCCATTTGGTCCACAATATTTCGGGCATATAATGCTCCGCCTAGCGGTGCTCTTGTTTTCATTTATACTTGCCAAGTTGAGATTAAATACTTGCCCTGAGCTAATTGATAATGCTTGATATCTAGAATATTTATATTTCTGTTTCAGATTCCATTAAACAGGCCATTGAATCCATGGAACACAGCTGTTGATACAATGAATTTTAGATGTATCCTTATTTGTTTTTTTGTGGCATATTAGATATGCACTTATTGTACTCAGACAATGTCCGTTGACAAAGAATGTGCTGAGTGGATTATATAAACTTTGAAAAGTTTTATAACTTGCACCATTCAAATTAGCTATTTATAGGTTACATTCATTTTAAAGGCAACCTATGCTGGCATGGACTGCATTACAATAACTCACACTAAGCTCTATAAAATTAGCTGCTGTTTTTTATCAGGTTCTGATGAAATATCTGATAATTTTTTTTAAAATGTCCTATATAACTGTGACTCTTTTAACACAGGCCCAAACTTTAAATGGGGATCAGTAAAATGACAGTATTGATGGAGGCAATTATTATGTAAATTAAAGATAAAGTTAAAGGATAGTTTTTGAAGTCTACTTCTAGTATGGCTATTCAGTCGACTCTTTACATTAACTTTCGGATCAACGAGTCACACACTGACTGTTAACATACGGCGCAGATTGCAGCCACTGCTTACATTGCATGACCCTAACAGGTACCCATTTACACTTTTGTGGAGTGAAGCAATCACAGGTATATTTCTTGCTCAAGGAAATTAGCAGTGCCCCTAGTGGGATTCGAACCCAAGTCCTCTCGATTCCTCAGCGCGTGTCCTACCACTGGACTACTGCTCCTACTCACCAAATTGTACTCGGTGCATTATTTTGTAATTAGATTAAGGCCCATAAACATGCATTTTTTCTTTAACATTTTGAAAGTTATTGTGGATCCTCATCTGGATTGTGCAGAGACAGGTATGGGCTGATTTATATTCTAAATAAAAGTGGTACATGTATGATGTATAGTCTGTACTAAAAATTAGAGATTTCAAAAACATGATTCTGTAAATGTCTGATATTTTCTGTTGTCATTGAACAAATATGTATTTAATACGTTTGTTACTATATATAGTAACAAATGTGACAAGTCTACACGGACATTACGCGACTTTTTCCCGTATTATGCGATTTTGGCCGCCTGCAACTCGCCCATTATGCATAATAGGCGCCGAGTGCTTGCACACGCACTGATTACGTCATCAAGTAGCCGTAATTAGCTTCGAACATGGCGGCCGAAAGAATTTTTGAGTCTTTGCCAAATAGAATTTCACTGTCAGGATAGATTATACAAAAATATAAGACACAAAAAAGATTTATCTGAGATTTTACAAATACATAATTTCATTATAAATCACTTACTTCACCATTCAAATGCAACAGACACTCAACCGTTGACGCTGTCAAATACCAAACTCCGAAATTCGAACTGAATTCCTTTCTGTGTTCAATTTGACGAATATCCAGCCATTATACAGTAAATGCGTAGGTTGACTACTGTTTTACCAAAGCCAAGCCATGCATAGATTAAATATAATGGAACTGGTTTCTAGAAATAATTAGCAACGTCTATGCCATTTTCGGAAAATCCATGAATCATTGAATGACTCATCCCTTCCTTTCAGAGCCTTGTGTATTTCCATACATAATCCTTACATCCATATCGTCAATTTAAAGTTTGAAAAACACGTATACACTAGTAATTACGTTCCAGTCTCTTGATAATATCGTTTTAATCCATGATAAATGAACGTATATTCGTCACAAACGTTTAAAAACATGACCGCCATTTGACAACAAAGTTTACATTAGATTCTACGTCATTGTTTTATTACGTCATCAAAGTACTGATTCGTCCTCGGAAAATTTGTCAGTTATTTATTCGTCCCTGAATAAAATGTTTTTAGTTTACTAAAAAATCGAGTCCGGATTCTGAACAAACGTATTAAAGACGTTAATGATTAGTTGCTACTCGCCATTATGCGATAATCACCCTCGAGTCCATAATAGCCTTCGGGCCAAAGGCCCTCAGGCTATTATGGACTTCATCGGGTGATTATCGCATAATGGCGAGTAGCAACTAATCATTAACCTCTAAGTAATGTTCTGTAAGGGTTTTATTGCATAATGTGTAACTTGAATTTTTATTCAAGTTTTTCATCAAACACAGTAAGCTTACTGCACTGATGTTTGGTTCTAATTTAAGCTCTGTACAATATAGCATCAATTAAAATTTTATCATAATCAGATTAATGGACTTATCCATGAATTTAGCTTTTTTAAGGTTTACAGTATCATTTTGTCTCACTTGTAAACAACAGGTTATCAAAAAGCACATGGTCAAGTTTGCAAAATTAAATTAATGGGAAAATGTACGCATGTACTATATATTTTTTTCCTTTTAATCTTACAGAGGAAAATAAACCTATTGAAGTATTCAATAAGATATTAGAAGAATATGAACAACAGTTTACACCACGATGGCTGGGTGTTAATGGTGAAGAACATGCTCCAAGGTAAAATAATTTGTGATCTTTTTAACTTCTATATCTGACATTGTTAAAATTTAAAATTTTACATTTGGTTTAAAGTCTGCTGCCATATTCAGCTTACTTTACAATATTGTAAGCATGCAACCATTTTGTTTCAAGGTAGCAAAGCCACGGTTGCAGCCTCCAAAAATGGTTAGTGTTCCAAATGTTTTTAAGTTGCAAAAAACAATTTTTTAGCTTGCACTAGTCAAGCAAATTGTTGTGTAGGATATCACAATGAAGCACTAGGTGGCAATACCCTTACTAAGGGCACGTTCCGCAAGCAAATTGCTAGCTAGCGATTCGTCCTCTGGTACCTTTCTTGCACCAAAAGTATTTACTATGTGACACCAAATTGAGGGTACCAGGGGACGAATAGCTAGCTAGCCATTTCCTTGCGGAACGTGCCCTTAATTTGCCAATTGCTACCTAGCTCTTTGTCCTTTTATTACATCAAAAGTAATAAGAGTGTGTTATTCAATCTAGGGTACCAGTAGACAAGGCGCTTGCCAGAGAAACATAGGAAACTGGTCACTTGTCACCTTGATGATAATAGAAAGTACAAGTCAGTCAGTTTGTTTTCTATTTCAGTGTTGGAGAATGGGAGGTATATTTGTTAGAAAATAGTGCTTTTATATTTTATGGTATGGAGCGTTTATTGTCATATATTCCACCTGCTAAGATGTCAGCACTTAATATTCCTGGTAAGTTTAATACTTATACATTGCCCTCCAAAAGTTCTTTGACTGATGAAAAATTGGTCATACATACCACAGGAAATTTTACTTTTATTTATGCCCCTATTTCTATTTTCATTAACTGCAAAGAAAATAAACATTTATCTGGTACAATTGTGTTTTGTATTATTTCTAACACCAATAATGAAAAAAGAACTGTCTTTATTATAGAAATTTTCTCCTTAATAGTTTCATGTTATTTATTGCATTTCAAAGAGAAAATAGATCAAAACCAAAAGTAGAATTTGGTTGTACACCCTTAAATAGTTTTGATCACACTATGTTTAAGATAAACTCTTGTGATAGAAAAAACTTCCTCCAATGTTCATAATCAAGCTGTTATACAGATTATATATAGTCAATATCATTGAACATAATCTGCTCATATAAAAGGTCCCCCTGTTTTAAGGGACAGACTATTTAAACACGAGAGCAAAATGGTTTAAGTGAATATAACCAGTAAATAAAACCCATCCGATCTAATATATTGGGCATTTAGTGGGGTGTTATTGTTAATACTAAGAAGTGTTATTTTAATGAGACTGGATGTCGGTGCTTTTTTGGAGACAACTGGAGTCACTTTTATAAATCAATCACTTACTATATAATATCTTATATTTCAGACTGTATGTTAATTTATTCACTCGACTTGGCTCAAACCACACAAAGTTTTACTAGACAGTCAAAGATTGATGTTTTGAAAAGGTACGCCATGTTATTGTTTATTACTTTTTAAGTTGTTATCACTTAATGTGTATAAAGCCCTGTCATTTTTTTGCTTCTCCATAATTATTTAGAAACAGGTACTTTGAAGTACAAGCCTCGTATGTGCCCTGACCCTTTATTCTACTACCCCTACCATTCTCTTAGTTCTAAAATAATTATTGCCTTGAGTTTGTGTCCATAGGTTTTATTTCAACATATGGTTATCACATAGAATGTTTATTTGTTTATACTTGGTTTAACACTATGTCAACACAACTTTTTAGGTTATTATACGTCATCCAAGGCTTAGCTTTCCTGGACCCTTGTCTATAACCAGTACTCGCCAACTCTTTCACAAAGCCTGAAACTTCTCCATATACCTTATTAATGGAGAAAATTGACATTATTGTCAAATTTTCATGAAAGGGTATAACCTCCCAAGGTGGAATTTGAAACCCACACCCCCTTTGGGACTCTAGATTCAAAATCAAGGTGCACTACCGACCTGGGTTACAAAGAATGTAAATGTGTGTTTTTCTATTTCAGTTCAAAGGTATTACCCCTGGAGAAACCAGTAGAATCTGCAATGTTGACAAGTTTAGCTGGAATCAAATGTCATCTTGGAAACCAATGGCATTGTACATTAGCTGAAAATGCTAGCAAGCTGAAAACAAACATGAAAGGTAATACTAAAAAAATGTGACAACCTGTGCAAAAACCAGGCCGATTGCTAAAATGTTAAATATGTGTTTTTCTATTTAGAAGAATGCACATTTTATTTCAGAAAATGAGCAAAATTTTTTAGATAAGTTTTTGAAATAGTTGTGTTGATTGAATAATCTATTTTCTGTGTTTTATGTTATTTTTTATTTGAAATAAACCAGGTCAAATTTTAATTTAGGTGAAAGTTGTGTTGAATCCTAATACAGTAATTTCTCTTGAACTCCACATTTTGGGGGGTTGACATTAAAAATTAAAACTCAGTTCATCATACTCTTTTATTTAAAGAGAGTGATAAACTGAGTTGAACTTTCCATCGCTTTAATGGACAATTTACTGATTAAAAATATGTTTAGATAATGAATAATTTAGATAAAAAGTATCCAGTGTTGTTTTTTTAAACTGACTAGGGAAGATCATTTTTTTACTTCAATAGCTTGTAACTTTCTCATATACTAGTAATTACATGAAAATGATTGTATGGAGAAAAGAACTCTTTATATATAAATTTATGACTGAGTTATTGAATATAGTTGAAACAAAATCAAGTTAAACATTATAATTCTCATATTGATAAAGTTGAAAAACAGGACTTATTTTCATTTGAGATTATGAACAGTCAAGCTAAAAGTAGTCAAGATTATAAAAATTGAGTGTTACCAAATGAATTATTTAATGTGACACTAGAAGCAATAACTATATATATAGTAGCATTATATTGTTTACTGTATGTATAAATTGTCTATGTGTATGGGATGGTGGCAAAAAATATAATATTTAGCCAAAAACAATTTTGTCTCTCAGAAGATATAATGGAAGATCCGTTTTTCTCAAAATTTCATTTGTGTCAAAAGTTTTGGTGGGCACTGGCACCTTACAGTTTACATAAAAGCTCATATTTAAAATTCAACGTATATTTGACTATTTCAGATTTACTTGAAGGAGGGTTATCTACCGGTGAAGCAGTACGTCTTCTATTTACTCCATATCGTAGAAAACTTCCTGTCTCAGAAGAAGGAGAAGCTGAAACTGAAGGTGAAGCTAATGAGAAGAAAGATGATGATGATAAAGATGCAGATGCTATGACTGATCGTTCTCAAGCTAGTGATAAAACGTCTACAACTGTTGTTGATTATAAAGAAAACATTGATGTACAGAGAGCATGGTTTAACTTTGTCTGCTATGGTTTACCTAACATTGTCGTGACACAAGTGTAAAAACATTAAATAAACTGAACAAATTTGACATCTTGAATAATCTTGAAAATATTTTTAGAATATATTTTGATAAGCATTTGGAATTTCAATATGGATAATAATTTGTTATGTGAGTTTTAAAATAATTTTGAAGTAAACAGAAGTACTTTAAAAAAGTAGTGTAACTAAAAATTGAATTAGACACTCATGTAATGTCAAATCTCAACTGGTGTTATATTGTTGTATTTGCTATCACATTTTGCTTACAGTATAGTTTTGTGGTAAATATTTTAATAATATGTTTATATTATCATTCCATCCATAAACACCGTCTGTGATATATTATTTATTGAAATTATTTATCTTTTAAAACTAAAAGAAAATATTTACAATTGATTGAACTATATTGTTGTAGTTTTCTTCTGATATTTTACTGTGTATAAATGGTGTGACCTTGGTGTAAATGTAGCCGATTCGACATTGATCCTTCCTGGCTGTCGTAATCCAAATCTATTGCATGAAAGGTTGACAATTAGTGTTGATATTCCTCTGTATAGTAATAGTATATGGAAATGTTGTTCCTTGTGGAAGGCTATCGTTGTATCAATCTTCCACGGCCTTGTATATATCGCACAGGGTTTGTTCAACTGTTTTGTTTATAACTGCTTCTCTTGCTTGAGTGTTTTCAATATTGTACATGTCAACAGCATTTCATCAACAAGACTTAACTCCGTTAAATCATTATACTTCACTTATAATGGGTTGTTTATCGTGGATTGCAATATGAGTTTTGACAACATATTAATCACTAAGCGAATAATAAATGCCTATTGCTGGAGAAAACAGGGGTGGTTTGATTACAAAATCCAATGGACTATCCTTTGTTATAGATTCTTTTACTTCATGTAAGGTAGCCTTAAGTATAAAATTGTAATTGTGACATTTCCATCAAGATGGTTAGTGCTCAATTGGACTTTTTTATTTTTTTTATATACAGTTGTGTACAGTGTAGAAGTTACATTTATTATACATTTTAGCTCGATTTTACTAAGTAATGTAGAGCTCTCCTACTCACCCCGGCGTCCACGTCCACATTTCTGATTAAAGTTTTTGTGCACAGATTAAAGTTTTTGTGCAGTAAAATACTTTTTCTATATCTTTGTTATTTCTTAGGATATTAACCTCAAACTTTAAATATATGTTCCTTACTATCAACCACATATCATGTGACAAGGTTCATAACTCCAAACACATTTTTTTTAAATTATCTCGCCTTAAACGGATTAAAGTTTTTGTGCACAGATTAAAGTTTTTGTGCAGTAAAATATTTTCTTCTATATCTTTGTTATTTCTGAAGATATAAAAACTTCAAACTGTAAATATATGTTCCTTATTATCAACCACATCTCATGTGACAAGGTTCATAACTCCAAATATATTTTTTTCAGAATTATTTCCCCTTTAACTTAGAGCTTTCTTTAAAAAATGTTTGTTTTTACTGCAACTGTTTTATTTCTTTAGGCATTGACTTCAAACTTTAAATGTATGTTACTTATTATCAACCACATCTCATGTGACAAGGTTCAAAACTCCAAATACATTTTTTTCAAAATTTTCTCCCCTTGAACTTAGAAATTTATT
Source organism: Mactra quadrangularis (assembly GCA_025267735.1). Lineage (NCBI taxonomy): Eukaryota > Metazoa > Mollusca > Bivalvia > Venerida > Mactridae > Mactra > Mactra quadrangularis. The sequence continues at coordinate 5,851,549 of CM046298.1, forward strand.
TTGAAAAATGTTTGTTTTTACTGCAACTGTTTTATTTCTTTAGGTTTTGACTTCAAACTTTAAATGTATGTTACTTATTATCAACCACATCTGAGGCTCTCATGTGACAAGGTTCATAACTCCAAATACATTTTTTTTCAATTTTTTCTCCCCTTGAACTTAGAAATTCATTTTAAAATATTTGTTTTTGCTGCAACTGTTTTATTTCTTATATCCTTATTATCAACCACATCTCATGTGACAAGAATCATAACTCCAAATACATTTTTTTTTCAAAATTGTCCTCAATGAACTTAAAATTTTCTTTATTTTTTTATATTTATTTACTTACTTTAAATTTGTGAAGGTTATATTTTCAAATTTTAAAATATGTATGTTCCTTATCATTAACCGCATCTCCTGTGACAAATACTTACTAAGTCGAGCATGCTGTCTCCTCTGACAGCTCTTGTTATCAATTAAAAATCGGTACTAGCTTCATATCAGGTAAAAGTTGAGTTGAGTAAATTCAGTTTAGTTAAAAGTTTGGATTGGTTCGCTAATAAGTCAAGTAGGTTAAAAATGTTTCTTAATATTTACCTCCCTAGAGGTAAAAATGAAACTAGGTCATCTAAGTGAAACTGACTATACGATTAAATTTAAGATGAGCATTACAAACTCGAGGATGCAGTTAAGATTTTTTTTGATTTCCGAATGTTTCTCTTTGTAAAATATTGGATGGGTTACAACATGTTCCACTTTGGTAAAAATGAAAAAAAATGTAATTTCTTATCCCTGACTGTTATTTAATTATTTGCAACCAATATTTTTCACGAACCTGCCCTTTTCATTGTAAAGAAATTGAAATGTTTTGTGTTCACAATATGGATATTTCTTTAAAGTAAGATAAGTACCGTAATACACATGCGTAAACTAAATATAAACACATTTGAAACGCACTTTATCGAAAACCAATTAATAAAAATAATTCATATAAAAGCAAACAGTTCGTTTAATCAATGTTCCATTTGTAACTTCCGCTGAATTTAGAACATCTACTTCAATTAATATGGTCCAACAAACAATTCATTGAACCTACTGATCACCTCTTTCAATTAAACAATAGATGAATTAAAATCTAAACATACAAACCCTCACATGTTATAATTGTCGTCCCATGTTACAGTGTGGATAAATAAGTAAAATCAAACACTGAGTTAAAAGTTTGTAAACTAACTTGAGATAAAGTAACATTCTATAAAACGTTATTGTTAACTATTATTCCATTAAGAAGCTTGATTAGGCTCTATAGATTGAATTGATTCAACACAATTTCTGGTGAGCGACTCTTAAAGTGTTTAGAACTGACTATGTAGTATTTGTAAAGCAGTTTTCTGATCCTTGTCATTTTGCCTGGTTCAATTCATTACAATTATTTCAATACGAAAAATAATCGCTGATAAAAAATGCAAGAAGATGTACAGAAGTCCAAATGCTTCTTAGACTAATTTATAATTCTGGAAACAAATGTTTCTTTGAACTTTTTAAGAACAAGTCCTTTCTAAAAAGGTGCCATATTTAGTTCAACATCACACGCTACATAAAATTGTTGATATAATTTATATGAATTTTGACATAATCAACAACAAAAACAATGATAGTTAAGCCCCTGCTAAAAGAAAGAAATACACAAGTCAAAAAAAAAAACAATGCATTATACTATTTTTCTGATAAAACAATAATGGTAGTATCCTAAGTTAGGAAATAATAGTAAATATTCCTTTTCTTTTCTAGTTGACTTAGCAAATGGCGAATGTCTAGTTTAAGACAGCACTTAATGTTGAAAACTTAGCTTATGTTTCATGCCAATATTGATAGTAAAACAAGAAAACAAATGTTTTAAACCATATATCGGCTTACCAAAATGTTTCAGTTTATTAATCAATTTATGCTGCTAGTCCGTCTTGAAGAGGATGTCTTTAATTCAACAATATCGTACACAACTGTCATTCTCAATAGCACTCCTGAAGAACTCACCAAGAATCAAACCCAATATTTCGATGAACATAGTTATAAAGCTATGAACACTGCAGTATCTGTATCTGAATCTAACATTCCTGACATCTTGTCTCCTAATTTGCAAATAAATGGCGGTTCTAAGTTTTCCACCACGAATACTGCACATCGAGTGTTAACAAGACAGAGCTTAGTGCATTGTATAACACTCTGAACTTTAACAACAGCTATTATGTCCAATTCTGAGTTGAATGTAACGTTGACATCTACCCTTTTAAAATGTAACTGCTTTTCTCGTTTAGGCTCTGAAAATAAAAGATTTGATAAAGGTACAAATGCTTCAGTATTTAATTGGTTTTAATTCCCTTGTACTTGAAGTTTAAACGGATCAAAATCGAAGTCTTGAACCTAACTTCTTTAATATGTCTTGCGCAATGCCATCCAGCGTATATAAACTGTTCTATTAAAAAACGAACGTAAAATGACATCTTAATTGACAAAATAACCTAATATGTATGAAGTTGACATTTGGCTGTTAACTCCCATACGAATGTACTAAAACATCTAGATATAAGAGCACCACCACACAACACACTTGTATTTGGACATTAAAATAAAGATGCCACCTTCGTTATATGATGTCGACAAATTTTTGGATTTCGAAATAATACTAAGTATATTAGACATAACATATTTATAATATTATTATAAGGACCAACTACATTGACGTACCTGATGTTTTAATAGTTGGAGACAAAGAAGACTGAGTACTTGACAACGTAGAAGACATCGTGTCAATTACAACATTGGTTGATACCTGCCAATTGCTCTCTTCACATTGGGAGTCATAAACAGGGTCAACAGAATCTTTACATGGTATCCATTGTAAACAAGCAATTGCTCCTTGTAGATTCTTTTTTCCATGAAAGTCGCTACCAAGTCTAAATTTACCTGGTAATAGCGTAATTTTCTCACTTAAAGAAATGTTCAAACCTTCCCATTTATTGCCATTTATGTAAATTGTAAAGTAATTCTTTGATCGATCACGTTGTATTGCAACGTGGTACCATGTTTGTGGTTGAAGAGAAGTGTTGAAATAGTGAGTACCGTAGTCCCTGGTATCCATTTCCAAGTTACCATTCTTCAGATAGAGCATAAACTTACGAATTTCTTTCTCTTCTTTCTTAGTATCTGTTAAAGATTTGAAGTCGAGTATGGTTCCGGATGTGACGTTATCAAAATACACATAGAATAGAATGACATAGTCATCATTTTTGTCCAATGGTGTGTAATAGGGAAATTTTACTTCTACAAAGCTATCTTTAAAACCACCAAAATGTGTTGTATTATATCCTCCAACTGAATTTGGACTTGTCATGTAGGTAATTGTACGAATCGTTCCATCGGATTGATTTGTTTTTATATTTGTTATACCGATTTCTTCTCCCAATGGCCATATGTATATTGGTTCACGAGACGTGCACACGTCAGCTGAAAATGACAAACACATGTGAATTTTTCTTGATTTTACAATACGAAACAATAATCTGAAATGCGAATATTAAATGATACAGGAACGGGCTTACTTTAATTATCATTAGTCTATTTATGACAGATTATGTTCAAAAACTTATAACTTTAACAATTTATATCTCTTTTGGCTAAGAAATCATTGTCTTTTCGATTTTCTCCATTTTAATTAGTCTCTTTTACCTCGAACTATTTGTTAACAAAATAAACTTTTAAATCATATACCAAATATATTGTTTTCTGCAACAGATTTTGTATTGTACCTATTTGTCATGTAAGTTAATATTGTACGTTTTTGTGACCAATCAGGAAATACAGTTTATTCAATCAGATCGTGATCAAAGTAATTAAACAGTCAAAGAATATTGTTGGAATTTAAAGTTGGACTTAAATTACAACATGAACGTAATATCATAATTATATCTTGTGGTTGGAAACATTCACGCCACTATTTATGTACTTGTATTTTGTTAATATACTTTTCAGATGTTACAGATTTTTTTCAATTGGAGCCGACCACCGAAATGCAGAAGATGGTAGATATACAATTTGCTAGTACTTTTGATAAGTTACATCCTTAGTATTTCAACAAAAGACGCTGTGCTTATTTATTCGAACAGTGCATGACACTTCATGCTTGACACTTTAATTAACTGAAAATCTTAAATTAATTATTGTGAATACAAAAATATTTTCCAGAGGACGTTTTATTTTAAATTTAAAAGGTATAACAAAACATTAAGACGGCTTGTCAAAACAAAACTTTAAATTGACACTATATAAAAGTACAAACGTACCTGACACTGTCGAGAAAGTGGTACTTGATTGTATTGACCAATCTACAGATGTTGAAGAGGACATTTCATCGGAATCAGAGGATCGTTTTTCAGCAGAATGGAAATATTGTATTTTCTCAGATTCAGACAATGTTTTAGAGTCAACATTTGACTTCTCTTTTGAACCAGCGGGCGGCTTTTCTTTCGAATCAACAGGCGAATTTTCTTTTAAATCAGTTGACGACTTTTTTATTGAATCAGTTAACAATGGGTCCTTAGAATCTGTTGACGACTTTTCTATTGAATCAGTTGACAATGGGTCCTTTGAATCAGTTGACGATGTTTCTTCAGAATCTGTTGACGACTTTTCTTTGGAATCAGTTGACGATGTTTCTTTAGAATCTATTGACGACTTTTCTATTGAATCAGTTGACGATGTTTCTTCAGAATCTGTTGACGACTTTTCTTTGGAATCAGTTGACGATGTTTCTTTAGAATCTGTTGACGACTTTTCTATTGAATCAATTGACGATGTTTCTTCAGAATCTGTTGACGACTTTTCTTTTGAATCAGTTGACGATGTTTCTTCCGAATCTGTTGACGACTTTTCTTTTGAATCAGTTGACGATGTTTCTTCAGAATCTGTTGACGACTTTTCTTTGGAATCAGTTGACGATGTTTCTTCAGAATCTGTTGACGACGTTTCTATGGAATCAGTTGACGATGTTTCTTCAGAATCTGTTGACGACTTTTCTTTGGAATCAATTGACGATATTTCTTCAGAATCTGTTGACGACTTTTCTTTGGAATCACTTGACGACGATTCTTTAGAAACTGTTGACGGCGTGTCTTTTGAATCAGGCGACGATGTTTCTTTAAAATCACCTGACGTCTTCTCTTTTGAATCAGCGGTCGACTTCCCTTTCGAATCAACAGGCGACTTTTCTTCAGAATCAGCTGACGACTTTTCATTTGAATCTGTTGACGTCTTATCTTTTGAATCTGTTGACGACTTTCCTTGTGACTCTTTTGAACTATGTAATGCATTGTTTTCAGTATTCCCAGAAACCGGTCCTCTTGAATTAGAATTTGTTTCAGAATAAGGAAGTGAAATTTCAGAATTTTTGTTTCGAGAGGTTATGGACCAAATAGAAATGGGTTCTTCAGTTGTATTTAGTGCTGATATGAAATGTACTGGAAAAAAATAAAATCATTCTTAGATATTTGTTTTGAATAAGTCAATTACTTGTAAATGAACAGGAAAACTAAGTAAGCAGTAATCAGTGACCAAGTTTGGTTAGAATGTTTTGATTAATACGTATGTTGCAATGCAAACATTATGACGTTTCTTTATTCATTTAAATCCTCATCGGCCCAGTTGGTTGTTCGTTGCTAAATCCTACCTTTTGTTTCATTTACCTGCAACAATTAGGCGACTTTGTGGTCGTTTCTTTCTATATCAGTAGCTGTAGAAAAACGTCTAATATGAACATCCCTAAAACCGTAGAGGTGCCAGTAAAAGTTATGAAATATGATTAGTTTAAGCTAAGATATTTTCATAAGTAAGTTTTAGATTTAAAAAAAACCTTCGGTAAATGTGAAAAATATTCCAACTTACCATGTAAGGTAAATATACAGACAATAACCAGACATTTTGGAATCTAAAACAAAAGAACAATGTCTACTAAAATGGTAATACAATGTAAACAATACAGGGGGCTTAAAGGCACATTTCACTATTTTATTCCGTTGTTCTTGATCTGCTAGAACGACTAGGCGTGTCGACATATCTTTTAACAAATATATGCAAAAACGTAAATCAAAACTATTTTCGACCTAAGCGAGAGTGGGTTAATTTCAATAGCATCGTGTTCTATCGTAGTGTTATGTTGTTCAAATAGTTCTACAAAATACACCTTATATAGTTTCATAATTATTTTGCATATTATATCAAAATTGCTTACATCTATTTATGTACATATGTGTATTATATTTTTTTCAATTTGCACAGTAAAATTGTAACTAAATCGATTGATCGTGTAAAGATTTAAAGTGTCTAAAATGTACACTTACTTTAGCAACCATAGTCCCTTCTTGTGTGTCACATGTCCATTTGAATATGTCATGTTTCTTTACCAGTATTTTTTGTACTCCATCAAAGAACAAAGACTGTGATGACGTATTTACATAGTTAATGAACAGGATGTCTACAAAGCTTTTGTCCTACTTGACAATTTACCATAACATCCGGTCTAATTCAATTGAATAACATCACACAGGTTCACTTTGTGCCCTGATCGATATATCATACACTGGAACTTGACGTTAAGTCTACGTTCGAAATGTAGTAAATGGCAAATATGTTTCTTTACGCCAATATTCGGCCAGTACTAAAGAATATATCTTTGTAACTGACTGATAACTGTTGGACAAAGCTGAAGGCGAAGGAATGGTTGTATAACATGTTTCATGATCTAACTCATAGAATGTATAAGTGTTCTACCTGAGTCAACGAACCCTGTGTTTGCAATCAAGACTCCCTAACGGCGCGATATAACCTTTCGGTGTTGATGCGCCAACAAACAAGACTCCCGAAAGACTAAACCAACTGGTTAACTGTCACTCGTTTGCTCTTTGTGTTCAAAGAGAATAACAAAGAATGTGCATTTACACTGGTGCAGTCCCATTTATATGAAATCTGTCTATTTCAGTATTTTGTAAGGTTTTCAGTATTTTTTAAACTGACATCTTCCACCTATGTTATAATGATAGTGGAAACTGAAAATAATCGCAACTTGTAAAAGAGTTTTGTTGCATTTAAAGTACCTCAATTACCTCAATTATGGGTCAATGACACAGACTGACTTTTCAGCCAATCTGGTCTTATGTTTTACAACAGCAAACTGACCACTTCCAGAGGAGAGTAATTGTATGTGGCGTTTGTAGAGATACATTTTCAGTTCAGTAATAATCCTTTGCGGATCTGTCTTCGGTATCTGAATTGTATATAAGAAATTTTGACACTTTCGTCTGATGCAATTGTCTAAGTTAATATTATTTTCTACCTAAACAACAAGACCTCTTGTATTTCATTTGACTGCATAGATAATGAGTTTAATTTTTGAATAATTCATTTATGAATTTATATTTAACCATCAAAATCTTGTTCTTGTTATGGGACCTCGTTGGTCCCCAGATATATTATGTCTATGGTTTAGGACCAAACAGGTTGCCTGTGATAATACGTATCTGTAACGTATCAGCAGAATGTTGATAATCAACAAAACACCATGAGAATAAAAGACTGCTGAACAGAAAATTTATTTTATTGATTCACTGATTGCCTGACAAAATTAATTGATGATAACTTAACACAGTTAATACACACACACACACATTTATAATGAAATAGTAAAATAAACGAACAGCACGGATACGCACAGTGTTTATATGTCTTTGACCATGTCCAACTTTTAGGCTCACACATTATCTCAAGTCGATATTCGATTTACAATGGAAATTTATAGGGGAAAATTCTTTGAACGGACATAACTCTTTTATTTTTTAGATATCAATTTTGTGCAAATGATGCAAAACAGTTTAAACTTTCTGCTTTCATTTGGTTGGTTTTAATCTTTTGTAAAATTGTTTTGGTCCCTTTTAAGGTTTTATTTGATTACTCACGTTACTATAAAATTAGAAGGGAAATAAATACCTATGCTGATATAAGATGAAAAATAAAGCCTTTTCGGTTTCTTGATCAAATTTGTGCAAATGACATGAGAAAGCTGTATGATTGTAGTTTTTGAGCACTTTTTATATTTAAAATATCTAAATGAAGTTTTGGTCTCTTTTGAACTTTTTTCCAAAGGTTTTGGATTTTTAAAGTTTTTTTTTAATTTTATAGTGTGCGCTATCGGATTTATGGACCCCTGGTGTGATTGTACACTGCGCATAGCAGGGCATAGCGGGTACACATTTATGACAGGATTACCTTCCTGTCTCTATTTTTTGATAACTATATGTATGTATACATGTAGTTGTATCTGTAAATTTACACTTCTTGCACAGTGGACAATATAATACATGTATAAAACATTTGTCTACAAAGGGATTTAATTAATCCCCTGGTATGACTTGAAATCTATATGGTGAAAATATGGTATTAAACTATGATGGTGACCTATGATCCTTATCTTATCTCATCGATCACAACAATGGGTGAAGGCTCGTAGATTATATCATCGCTAAACTGATGTATCTACAATCAGTGTTATATGGCTGTATCAAAAAAGCGAAAAACTTGATGGGTCAAAAAGTTGGGTATGCTATATTTGGCTTAAATTGTGTAAACAATTTCCCATAATACTTTTTTCTACTTTTACAAATTTCTTCTCAATAAAATATCTATGTATTCAGTGCATAATTTTCACATAAATTTTCATATAAATCAAAAAGCATTTTTTAAACAATAAATGTTAGTTCGAACCACTTTGATTAAATCACTTTATTATTATCATTATAATTCCCAATTTATATACATGTAGAACTTTTATTCATGTATGGGCATGTTCAAAAGTGCTTTACAGATACAATGTGATTAAAAAAATAAGATAAATGAAAAACATTATAAAATGATATTAACAAGTGTATGGACATAAAATTGTCAACAAATGATGCACCTAAATATTTAGTGCATGAAATAATTATCAAATAAAAAGATAACACGACTTGGCACTTCTATATAAAAAAGACTTAAAACTCTAAAACAAGTCTTAATTCTACACGTGATGAAGTTAAGAGATACATATAAAACAGCGTCAAAGTGAAATAAAAAGTCTATATCATACATAACTTAAAAACTAACTAGTAAAATATTACAAGATGCATAAATTTTATTCAGTTATCTGAGTATAATTTCCTTAATCATAATGAAGTTTAAAAAGGAAGTTTTTAAAACTATACAAAGACTGAGCTTGTTTTATTTCTAATGAAAGATTATTCCAGTAATGAGGTGCCGCCGAGCTAAAAGATTATTTTTCCAAACGTAGCTGTTTTTACTTGGTACTACTAAAGATAGGAAATTATTGGAACGTAGGTTTCTAGCAGGAATGTAGATGTCAAACATGTCTCTAACATATTTTGGTGCAAGACCATTCAATGATTTAAAAGTATGCAATAAAACTTAGTTTGTATTGTATTCTATAGACAACAGGGAGCCTATGCAATTCTTTTAATATAGGGGTAATATCATTATTTAAAGTTGTCTTAGTAATTATACGAGCTGCGGTGTTCTGCACACGTTGCTGTTTTTAGACACGAATCCGAGATGCCAATAAGAAGAGCATTGCAGTAATCCAATCGAGTTGTGACCAATGAATTCACAAGGGTTTTGGTAGCATCCGTGGACAGATATTTTCTTATTCGACTGTTTTTAAGATTAATGTATGCATATTTAATCACATGATTGAATTGGCACTCCATGCCCATGTGTGATGTAAACTTGTGAAGTAATGTAAATAGTTATCATATCGTTACATATAAAATGGTTGGGCAACCGTAAATTATTCTGATTTTTCCAAAGCGGAATGTCACCATTTTTGTGCATTTATACATATACTTGCAATCGACTGGCTTAATCGTTTGACCAATCCCTTTTCGTTACAGATTCAGTTGAACAAAACAGAATATTTTTATACCAAAATGAGAAAATTTAGGACAATTCTTAATTCTACGATTATAGGGTGCATGATTCTACTTGACACGATTCACATGAACTCAAATAGTAACTTTGTCAACAGTACAATAACAAGATGTAGACGTATACCTTTTGACTATGTCATTTGCATATTTTATCGGACCTGATACAGCTCTGATCCGGTTTCAAATATTGTAGAAATTGGTCGCACGGAGCTTAGTTTGCATTCATATGGAGTTAGATTATTTTTGATTGTAAAAGACAAGCAGTTAGTATGACCGAAACAAAGCATGGCACATTGGTTGAATTCTTCAACATTTTCTGAATGAATGATGTCTACAATGTTTTCATAAGCAGCGTCAATAGCAATTCTGTCAAACTGCATACAGGTGTCTAATTGGTCATCTATGGAAACTGCAAAATATAAATAATAAAAACATTTATAGGTTTGATATTAAGTAGAATTATATTTCTTTTTAGAGGGGACTTTGTCCTTTCTACATAATTGAGGAGTTTGGCGCGCAGGAAAACAGTTTTAAAACTTTAACTACAATAATAGTGTTACAGTAAATCTTCAAACTAGGGTTGATTTCTGATAGCATTTCATAAATTAAACTAATATACATACTGTATGAGCAACATTCCTTCCAATTGCGAACTATTTTTTATATGTTTTAACTAAGGTCGGAGCATCTTCTGCTGTGGCAGGCGCAGTAATATATAGTTGTATATTCACGGACCTACTTGCGGATACCGTACATATGGAATGGTACGGACTGATGATACATAATACGGTATATATACGAGAAAAAGATGGTTTCAAATACAATACTTACCATTCAATGCTGGAAATAAAGTTTGTGTCACAAGGCTCGATCTTGTTGAAGTAGGCGTCGTTGAAGGCGTGGTAGAGGTCGTTGATGTAGATGTCGAAACTGTTGAAGTGGGCGTGGTAGAGGTCGTTGATGTAGATGTCGAAATTGTTGAAGAAGGTGTGGTAGAGGTCGTTGATGTAGATGTCGAAATTGTTGAAGTGGGCGTGGTAGAGGTCGTTGATGTAGATGTCGAAATTGTTGAAGAAGGTGTGGTAGAGGTCGTTGATGTAGATGTCGAAATTGTTGAAGTGGGCGTGGTAGAGGTCGTTGATGTAGATGTCGAAATTGTTGAAGTGGGCGTGGTAGAGGTCGTTGATGTGGATGTCGAAATTGTTGAAGAAGGTGTGGTAGAGGTCGTTGATGTAGATGTCGAAATTGTTGAAGAAGGTGTGGTAGAGGTCGTTGATGTGGATGTCGAAATTGTTGAAGTAGGCGTGGTAGAGGTCGTTGATGTAGATATTGTTGTTGGTTCCACTGGCCAATTATTCGAGTTACACAAAGACGCATGACTGGTGTCAATTCCTGCTTTGCAAGGAAACAATTGTACACAGGCCAAGGCGCCGTCCATAGGATTGATTATAGTAAATTTGTTTCCAAACCTTAACGTTCCAGGTGATGACAAAGGTATTTTGTCTATAAGAAGATCGTTCCCTTGAACTTCATTACCTCCGTCCAAGTAAACAGAAAAGTATTTTTTCGACATGTCTCGTTGAAGTGCCACATGATACCATACATTGGACACCAGTGAGGATGTGTTAAATTGATGAATACCATAACCAGTGACCTCTATTTCAATATTTCCGTTTGTTAGATAGACGTTAAACTCATAGATAGTGTGCGTCAGGTTGAGTGGTAAATCGCCCAAATACGACAGTAGTGTTCCATCATTGATGTCATTAAGATATACATAGAATTGGATCACAAAATCAACCTGGGATAAAGCCGGCACGTCTACGTAAGCATAACTCAATCCATCATTTTGAAACACCATCGCCTCATAACTGCCAAGACTAGCAGGAGTTGGCATATAATCAACGTTGTAGTGATTTCCTTGTGTTGTATTTGTCATGACTTCTAGAACGCCGATACCTTTACCAAGTGGCCATACCCAACTGGGAGGATCTGATGAGGAACATGGGGCAACTACCAGGTCAACTGAAATTAGAAGATAATACAAAGATACATTATTATTATTATATTCATACCGAATAAAACAAGACCATACAAATGTACTTAAAACAAAAATAAACCATCCACAACCCTAACTGACACTTGATCATCCAATACTAAGCTCGATGAATAATCAATTTTATTTTACCTATTATCATCTTTCGTAAGTTTGACTCTTAATCAGTCTATCTAGTGATCTAATAATCATACATGTCTTTAATATTTTCATTCTTTTCAATCTCATTAAAACCCGATCTAAAATTTTACCGCTCGCATACTCGCTAATTTAGATCTGGCCTTTTCCAAACGAAGGTCACGTTCAGGTGACCTTTTCTCATCATAATATTCATGACGAAATTGTTATGATACGTAACTTGTTTACATCGTCTACGTCACGCAATTTGAAATGAGCCACCCAATTGCAGACTGTGATTAATACTGCTGTTAAATTTGCATGCAAACCTTGGTCTAAAAATAGAAATTACGAAATAAAAATGTGATTAATAGTGTTTTCGTCTAGATGAAAGCTACGCATTGATTGGTCGACACAAAGTTCATCTCGACGTGACCTTGCATTGACTAAGTAGAGATCCAGTACGACAACGCGAGTAGAACAGGATCTCTGTTTACGGAGATTGCATTCTTTTCTACTTGTAAATATAACTAAATATAAAAGAGGGGATCTTGACAAGTTGTAAACACATGTAGTAAAACATAAATGTCCTAAGTTGTAAGAACTTGTAGACAGACATCTTTGTCACTTTGAATATGTCTTCTATGTATATGAGTCTATGACTATTGTATAATATGTATAATTTTAATTAAATATGTAAAAACTAAAGGTTTAAATATATTTTAAAGCTAGATTGTCTAATAGATAAATATTGTAATAAAACATGTTAATATGTTCAGGGTGGAGAATCAAAACCGGTTTGTATCACTCAAAACGTAAACAAACGGACGCCATTTTGGAAAATTTCAGGTATTTGTTCTAATTTACTCTTTTATTCGTCCACCAATGAAAAAACGAAAATTACCATAACACGCTACTTATTTTTCCGCTTCTAGTGATGTATATTACCTACAGATTCAATTAGAATTTCAACAAGTTATCCCGGACATTCGAATCGAAGTGAGCAAAAATTGAATCGTATTTGACGGATGCGAACTGGTTCAAATTCATACTTTAGCCTAGTTTATCACAAAAAAGCATTTATTCTCGTTAAAATTGCTATGTATAACCCACGGAACACGTATGTAGTCTTGTAGTAAAGTATCAACTCCTCCAGATATGATAATACATACAACACCTTTTCATTGCAAGTGAGTTGCATATTAAAAATAATTAGATAACAACAGAAACTATAAGCAATCACTTATTTTTTTACAATTAATTACACAGCTGATTTTAATTAATGTTTTCATCGTGATGATGCATTACTCGGAATTAAGAATTTTGCATTTTGGGAAAGACAAATGTATTTTACATAAAAAGGGGCAAAAATGAAATCATGATTACCTGCAAAACACGATATCAGAAGACACGACGTCAGACGTCTAATTCCTAGCTGTAATTAGAAATATATTACAATAATTGCATAGAAAGAGTGAATGTACTTTATGAAGTGTGGAATCTTAAGATGTGAAAGATGTTTTTTGCATACTAAACAGAAAGAGATTTTTTTTAATTAGGCTGTGCATAAACGAAAAACAAAACAAGGTTAGCGCTGTTGAAGACATGATGCCTGGTAGACTAGCATAGACGAAACATGGTTTCTTAGCCCAAATTCCATTATGGTCTGTTGTTCTTTGTTACAATACATTCGGAAAAACCTCGGCGATCATCTACGAAGAAAATCTGCGTAAAAGATCGCTAAGGTAGTTCCGAATTGTTACAATAGAATGAGACTACTTGCCAGTTATCAAAATAATCGGTTTCTTTTGTTTATACTAATTTAATCCCGCTCATCACCATTTCGTTCAGTTTTTCAAGTTGGTATTTTATCCAATCAGATTTCAATTTTCATTCAGTGAAAAAGACGACAACTTCACATTATACACAGTAAATAAGTAAATTGTTGATTTTCCGTTAAGGGATATGATATGCTGCGTGTACGAATAGAATCATCAACACCAGTTAGGTTTTGTTCTTAAGGATGTTTAACGTTAAGTTTCGAAAACATTTCAAATTACAAATGTTAGTCGACGTATTTTGGGTAACCGAAGAGGCTTCAGTCTTCCGACTCGACACTACTTAAAACAAAGGTAGAAGTAAAAATTGTTGAAGAAACTATTTCACAACAAACCTTCTTGAAGGTATTAGGAGCCATTCGTTAATAGAATCCGAAAAGAAAACTTCGATAAACATCCTGAATGTGTCATCGAAGGAACTAATCGAGTAATCATTTATATTTAAAGACAGGGTATGAAATAAGCGTTTAAAAATAAAATAAAAAAACGTATTCCTCCTTGAAAATGTTAATTTAATTATACTCATTATCCAATACAAAGAATTCTATTGTCGCAAGCACTTTATCAAAGTCTCATATAATTTATATTCTAGAAAATTAATATATCACAATTTCTAAATGTAGCGTTTATCGAAAATCCTACTTATTTACTTTTTTTTATTTAGTTTCTTAAACATTTAAGCAAAAAACCTCAAATATCGTGTAAAATGTCACGTAATAAATTATGTTCTATAAATCACAAAATATAAGAAAAACCTACACTTGAAGCCATTCTCTTGGAGATTGCCGATTTCAGATTGAGCCTGTCAGCTAAATGCACAAACAATAAAACAATACTTTAACAGATTTGTTAACTTTTGTCAATGCTAAATGGAACATTTCTATAGTACACGGGCGACTGTGTCAACGATAAGTCATTATGATACAAAATTCTATATTGTTGAAAAGCAGAATCGTTGTTTATTTGCCACAGACATTTGGGACATATTTATTTATCCGAACAAGTTTAAAGACCAAGTTGATCAATAGACCATTAAAATGCATTTAATTCAAACTAAAAATGTTGTCTAAGTACACAATAATTTCAAGGCTTTTAGGAAAAATGTTTTATGAATGCCTGTACTTACCTTTGTAATTTCTAAGTTTTCAAGTGCTTTGTTGATTCGTTGCCGTTAACACTTTGCCGATTTTTGGTACCATGTACTGATCTTTACCAAATTGCATCGAACACACATGGTGCTGTCATTGTTTTATTAAAAATAGATAGTTATCAGTAAACGATTTTAAAGTGCAATGCTACTGTTTCGAAAATCCACTTCCTATTATTATTCAACATTTGTTTGTCATCGGTGCTTTTCCTCACACATAATTGCAGTTGGAGACAAACTTTCGGTAAATCGTTCAATCGGCGCTTTCAGCACTTTGATTTTTTTCAGTCTGTTATGTTTTTTAACGTCGTATTCAACACATATTTAAGTCATATATACGACGGCCAGCTCTTCCTACTATAGGTTTTATGGACACTTTTCTATCACCAGTACTAACTTACCCAACCACGAGGCCGACAATTTATGTATAGAGTATGACCTGCCGCGACCGGGTTTCGAACCCGCGATCTTCGGATTCGAAGTCAGACATGCTAACCACTACAACACGGCCGCGGCTCAGTCTGTTATACGTGGAACTGTTTGATTCAATGGCCGGAGGTTTATTTCCGTGGGGTTGATACTACATACCTTCGTGAAGCTTGTCACTCATGTTCCCTAATATCTCTGACTCAAATATGACTGTTTTCAGCCACTGGAGGTTTTACGTGCTAGACTAAAGCGTTGTCGAGATATTAAAGCCTTTTAGGGTTGAGTGTGTTGGTCGACTGGTTGATGTTGTGATCTGATAGGTCGTTGTCATTCTCGTACCCAGAGGCTGTCAGGATTCTCGATACTAGCGATCGACTTTCTTGATAACCTCTGGCTAGAATAAAACCGTTTTAAAACCCTAATTTAGGGACTTTAGTTAGTTATCTTTCCCTGATAAAATCTGAAGCAATCCAATTGGTTAGTAGGTTCTTAAAGTTGGAATCCTCGGATTTTATCATTGAATTCCTATGAAAGGATAACAAAATATTTCATCTAATATCTTTCTTGTTAATGAAGATGTTCAGAGAAGTGATAAAATTTAGATAGTTCTTTACCCTAAAAATACTTAGCTTGAATTTCAAACAAATTAAATGATTTACAAAAAAGTTATTTAAGATTATTTTTGGCTAATTGACATTGAAAACTAAGGGTAAACTCAGAGTAATCCAACTAATTATACCTACCTATTTGAAGAGTATACAAAGGGAAATAACTGACTAAAGTCCCCAATTGTTACCTAAAAGTATTGATGTAAACAGTAGCAAATTTAAGTTTCTGTACAATGCTTAATGATTCAACTATATAATACCACGTGCAATTTACTCTTATACTCAGAAAATTGATATTTGAATTTTATCAATTGAAATTTGTTGCATTTTGGGCTTTTTTGTTCTGAGGTCTTTGAATAGCATTTCTGACAAAAGCAAAACTGTATGTTTTTTTTCTTTTTTTCTTAAATTATACGGTGACTTCGTGTGTCAAACAATCGTGATATTGCGATAGCGCGTATTCAGTCGCCGTGAAGTAATTCAAACTTTGACAGTTAAAAAACAACGGACTTTAATTTTAATATGCAAGAAAAACCAATGACGTCATGCGATACAATTTTGGTTACCGTAAGAGAATAGATCTATATTTTGCGATAATGGCGAGCATGCAAAGTTCGCATCTCTGTTAATTCTAAAATTCGAAAGAACCAGTAAATGATAATGGAGTCAATGAAATCAATAAATAAGATAATAAATTATCAATATAACTTGTATTTTCATTTAACAATACATGTATTTAAACATAGATTGTACTTCTGCCAGGGCTCGAATTTAAGCTCGCATAGTCGCATAAGTGAGTGGATTTTGAAAATCGCGAGTACCTTTTATTTTAACTAGCAACTTTTCGCCAGGTGAAATTGCCGCAAAAATAGTGTCCAATATTTTGTTAAATTCGAACACTGACTTGTACATTATATTTTTGAAGAAAGATTTTATTCCAGATATAAATATGCATCTGACAAACTTTCCATACATAAACATGTGGAACACTAGATTCGAGATCCCGACGCGCTACCATCTATATATGCTGTAGACCCGGATGAATGATAAAATATACAAATTCTGTAAAAAATGCTGGCAAAATTGGATAGATCTTAGGAATAGCATTTATGATATATTTAGTCGTAATTAAGTATTTTTCTGTCGCCAGGGTAGTGTTTGTAAAATTTTAATCAACTGTCAGGGGCGCATACAAAAACTCCGCTGATATAAATACTCATTACAATAAACCTGAACTCACTTTCAATAGAATAAATTTATATCCCTATTAATGTACGGGGATAATCGAATATCTAGTATCTGAATCAGCGGGGTTGATGTTAGCGCCACTAAGAGCTGAATAGAAAATACCATCACATACATGTATACAGACAATCACGAAATCAAATGCCCATGTTCACAGACACTATTACTTGTTAAACTGATAAAGGACATTAAACATGACTAGTGCCAAACCATTCGGAACTACCTCGGCGATCTTCTACGCAGATAAACCTCGTATATCATAAGGTGAGAAAGAAGATGTAACATGGATTCCGTATAAAACGTAAATTTGATGGAATTTGGTTTCTGTGGTAATTTTGTCTAAACTACACAGAAATACGACGTGTAAGACATTGAAATGATGAAAAGAGCGTGGAACAATGTATATTAGAAATGAAAATGACAGGTGGTCGTGTTTCAATTTATTATGTTGACAATCCATGGTCATTTGCTTCGATTAAGACTTCTGAAAGTTGTTTTGTAGCTAATTAGTAGAACAGCAGGCAAATTGTTAGATGATATTGACTTTACATGTCCATGTATAAACAATAATAGAACTACTTTGCAGCGCGTTAATCGCCGGACCTTATAACCTGGTTGTATTCCTACTACGAGATATATCTTCGTAGATGATCGCCGATGTTGTTCCGAATGTTATCAAACCAAACCATCTTTCAAAGAATTAATCAAAGTACTTATGAAGCATTCTAATCACACTTGTAGGAACAGCATTGAGTTTATATCATGTAAAATGATCGGATTTACAGCAGAACTTATTTTACATTTATACATTGTTACACTTATACTTGTCATAGAAAAAGAATAACACAAAGTGTTCATATTACAAAACATTGCACATCTGTCGTATGTGTAGACTATAGATTGGTCGATAACATCCGAGGTGTCTCCGTATGTAGCGTTCATTGCAGATCGTCTGTATCGAAGACAAAGGTTGTTAATAACATACTCCGATGCTGAAAGAAATACAAAAGATTGTACATTCTCAAACGAAGCCCCTAGAAGAGACATGTTGATATTTTGTTCGCAAATATTCCGATTTTGTACCGCAAAAAACGGACTTTAAGAGCATAGGTAAGCAAAACTCTTCAAGCAAGAAGGCAGAATTGCTTGCCTTCCTTTCCCACCCATGGAAGTAGGTATTCAACTCGCCAGAGCAGAAAACAAATCGCTTTAATTTCGTATAACACAAAGGCAAAACGCTTGGAAAAGCAGCGGGTTCGAATCCCACCCGGGGAGGTTATACCCTTCCATGAAAATTTGACAATAATGTCGATTTTCCTCCATTGATTAGATAATATGGAGAAGTTTCCGGCCTTGTGGAAGGGTAGGTGAGTACTGGTTATAGACAATGGTCCAGGAAAGCTAGGTTAGGTGCGCTGGACGCCGTGAAATGACCTAAATTGTGTTGATACGGCGTTAACTCCATTAATTAATTAATTTAATTAACTTGGAAAAGCAGATCCTCAGCATGGGGGTGACTAACCTTCCCAACTTGTCTCAACAAGGGTACAGTGTATCCAACTCTTCAGAGCCTAACACCAAATACATATGCCTCAATTCCGTAAAGAAACGGTTTTAAGTTATCTGTTTGAACGACTCAGTGTTTCTTTTTACCGCTCTTGTTATTTGTATAGATCGCACTGTGTTTCGTTGTTTCGTGGCTTAATGTGTTTTTTTTTAAATCAGAATTTTGTCGATGAATGTATTAGAGGACACTTTATAACTTTTCTAAATATACGTATTACAGTTTGTATAATGGTTTCACTGCGCCGACTTGATTTGTCAGGGCGGCTTGCGAACCGGCGTTAACCGTTCACCGATCGGCTCGTCCCGGTGTGACATATGAAGCGTTCCGGCCATAGACATATTAAGATTAATTAATATGTCAATGGGTCCAGCTAACTAAAATGGCGATAATAGCTAAGGCTGTGGTTGTCAAAAATAATTAGCGAAGAAATGATGAGTGATGACGAGGATAACGATAAATTACTGTTGCAGACGGTCGCATTTCCGGCAGTGTATTAAAATAAATAATATCATTCGTCAACATTTTAAAGTTTGAGTCTGCACATGTTTATAATACTACTCTTACACAAATGACGCGTAACGGGAGTTACACACAACATTAATTAGTATTGATCCTATAAAGTTAGTAAATTTTTACAACAATGGTTTCACGTGTTTTCGGGTGTACCATTTTCTGCCACAAGCTAGCCGCTCGCCGCTCATCACTAACCGGCGTATTCGGCGTACACCGGCTAATGAATCCGGCTTAATCTCGGAACAAATAAAGTGATTTGCCGATGCCCGTTTAGGAATCAGAGTACACCGGCTTGAGCCGCCCTGGCAAATCAAGTCGGCCCAATCTTACCTATTGTCAGAGGTTGCAATGTAGTTGTCGTAGCTGATGTTGTCGTCGTTGTTGGTGTTGCTGTTGACGTCGACGTCGTTGTTGGTGCTGCTGTCGTCGTCGACGTCGTTGTTGAAGTTGTGGTCGTCGACGTTGTTGTTGGTGCCGCTGTCGTCGAAGTTGTCGTAGTCGTTGTTGGTGCCGCTGTTGTCGTCGACGTCGTTGTTGAAGTTGTGGTCGTCGACGTCGTTGTTGAAGTTGTTGTCGTCGACGTTGTTGTTGACGGCCAATAGGTGACGTTACAGTTTCCTTCCACAAATCCACCACATTTGTTCTTACTCGGAACCCATTGTAAACACGTTACTGAACCATTTAGTGATGTTGTTCCTGAAAAGTCCGCGCCAACTCTTAATTGACCAGGCATATCTAGCCTTGATTGAGAAATCTCAGCAAATAATTGACTGCTTTTAAACTCAGTTCCCCCGACGTCATAAATAGTAAATTCTGATTTTGAAACATCTCGTCGAATTTGTATATAATACCAAATATTTGTGGAGTAGTACTCGTTAAAGAAATGCGTCCCATGGCCTTTAAGCTCTATCCTGAGATTTCCAAATTCTATGTACAATCTGAATTGTTGAATTGTAGAGACATTTAAGTTGTTTTCGTCATACGCATCTGTCCTGTATTCCATAATCGTACCATTTGTGACGTTATTGAAGTAAGCATAAAAAGCCAGAGACAAATCCTCCTGTAATGGGTATGGTAGAATTTTAATTTGCACATAACTGTCGGTGAGGCCCTTGAATGATATCGCATTGTATGAATCTAGCTCCGCTGGGCTTGGAACAAATTGAACATTGTTAACTGAACCATTAGCTGTATGAGATTTGATGTCTGTGACACCTAAACCTTGTGCTAAAGGCCATACGTATATCATATCATTGATCCCATACATTGCTGACACACTGGTCACTGAAAATGAAACAAAAATACAAAAAAGTTATTATAACAAAATCGAGACACATGTGACTTTATCAAAATTAATTATCCCGAAGCCGACCGAATAGCTCATTCGGTAGCGCACAAGTCTTCCGATCGAGGGGTCGTAGGTCTGATTCCCGGGCGGGGCATTCTTTCGTGGAGCTTGTTCGTAAATAAGTTTCAGCCAGTCTCAGCTAAATGGTCGAGAGGACATATTGATAATAAATTCGTTTAGAATATATTACTAAAAAAACTGACACTTTCCGCTTTTTACTACATGTCCATTCGTAATTCGTGTAATAATGAATCAATGTTTCTCTTATAAAAAATATGGTTGGCTTTTATCATAATATTGTGGAATTATTACGGCGATATGCTTAAAGGAGATACGTCTATAACCCCCAGATAAATCCACATGCATTTAAAAAACATAATTATTTATTGGTCATTCATTTAGATGACCACACCACAAAGGAAATTTGTAAAAATACATGTGTTTTAATTGATACAAATAGTTGATCATTATATGCTTTTGTTTGGTTTGCCAACCGAAAAGTAATCTAAATTCCGAAGCGAAATTTGGCGGATATTTCTTGCATGGTCAAACGAACTATTTGTAAACAAGTCATGTCACTCAACTAGTAGGCACGAAAAATCGTGTTTCGTTATTCACCACAACTTTAAAAAACACATAAATTATTACAAATGTAAAAATGAAGTCGAATCATAAACTGTGAATAATGTAGGTCCAATAAACTTGAAATATAAAAGCTTAATACAAAAAAAACAATACAAAATTCACAAGGCCACAACAAATTGATCATATGTTCTATGGATTCGCTCGCACCTTAATTTTGGCGGTTTTTACAAAAAAAAATATTTTTATTTCCTCGCTCGCTCATAAAAATTTGGTCAAACCGCTATATAAAGCATGTGAATAAAGACTTTTTTTCTTTTTTTTCTTCGCTCGCTCGCCCCATTTTTTTTTCCAGACAAATCCGTAGAACATATGATCAACTTGGAGTGGCCCAAAATACACAAGCACACATAACAAACTTCAGAAAAAGACTTTCAGGCAGTGCGGTCAGTCCTCAGGTGGCACTATATAACATCACGTGTGATAAATTTCATTTTGTGTAATTGTATATTTTTATAATGGAAGCCTTTTATTTATCTATTATTGTTATTATTATTCTATTTGTACTACGCCATTGAATATGTAATATTGAAATAAACGTTTAATTAAATTAAGAAGTTTAAGTTTAAGTCTTCACGTGTTTTAATTCTGCCGCGACTGTGACTAAAACATGTTTTAATACCTACCTATTGTTCCAAGCAAAAACCCAACTGTCACTAGGTTCCAAATACTCTGCAATGGAAGAAATCAGTAAATAATTTCCACTGTATCAATTTGATAATTTTCACTCGCACCTCTTAAAGTTTAGATATTAATGTTATCGTGAGAGCGGGTTATAACTTTGGGCCGACTTGATTTGCCAGAGCGGCTCATTTCGGTGTTCGCCGGTTCTTAAACGGGCGCCGGTAAATCACTTTATTTGTTCCGAGATTAAGCCGAAATCATTAGCCGGACCTAAACGTTAAATGTTGTCTATAAGCTATACATTGCTCAAACTTATTAAACTATTAATAAATATACAACATGTAAAATTGTTAACACAAACTTATTTTTGCCGCCAGATTCGCTACAGCGTCAAACTAATTGGAAAGTCACAAACTACCATTCAAACTTGTTAGAATTTTAGCTCGACTCTGTGACTGACAGCTGTCGTACGCGAAACAGTGAAATGAGAAAAAATGGACGCAGTGTGTTCAATGTATATATGCCACTGACTCTAGTGACTGATTTATGCCATGTCGTATTTATTTATAAAAAGACGAAGATACGACAGATGTAAGGCGAAAACACGACACATTTTATCTGTCGTACTGTTGTATTTATTTTGTCGTGTGGCGCCGCGAAGAAACGAAAAAAAGAAAAGACGAAGATACGACAAATTATGGATTTTTCGTGTCTTCGTGTTTTCGTTTTTTTCGTTTCTCCGCGGCGAAGAAACGAAAATATGACATGGCATAAATCAGCCACCATAACTGACAACTGTATACAATTTAACAATGATATCGAAATAAAAAAGGAACAGATAAAATATATACTATACAAATATAAACTAAACATGAAAATCCTGACACCTGAACCAGTCCATTATGCGACTGAAAAAACTCAATGAACAGTGAAAGAATAGTCCTATTAAAAATATGCGGAAAAATCCATATTTTTGTAGAAAACCTTAGTAAAGAGGCAAGCAAAATTTGTGCAATAAACCTGGGTACACTCATTCTCGTTCCCAGAGTCTAGTAAGATTATCAATGCTAGTATTGAGAATCCTACTAGACTCTGGGAACGAGAATGGGGTACACCATGAATTAAAAATATCCAGAAATCCAAAGATACGCTTATTTAACTCAACATAAACGGACATTATGAAAACAAACTCTAAGAATGAAACACCAACAGAAACAACAAAATAAGCCACATTCACCACTCACCATCTTTATTTTTACAAAGTCGTGGTTGTTATCAAATCCATATGACTGTCATGGCGAAACAAAATTTGACTACTGAAAACAACATTGATTTTAAGAGCCCCCATTGTCCCACATCTTAACAATGTAAACATAGGCTATAGTTTTTATTTCACGTAAATTAGGCCACCGCAACTTGACCGCTTCGAACTATTCATATGAAAAACAGTTTTTCCGTTCAATTTGAAAGAGTTTCCGAGTGTTTGATGTCGAATTGTGTTTGTCAGATTTAAAGTTCTGTGTTCATGTCAAAAGTAGACTTTTATACATTGTTTATGAATATTGGTATAACTATCTTTCATTTCCGGGATTTTTTGTGTCGGCGTGTTGTTTGACCAAAATATTTAAATAAACAAACCCTATAGTATCACAAGAGTTGCCCACAAAGCAATAAATAATGCTTTATCGATATGTTTTTTCTTTTTATAAAAAAACGATGTTTTTTATTGCTTTGTAGTTTTAAACTTAAATACATTAATCAGTTCGCTAACAATGCGAGAAATTTGACACTGAATTACTCTCAAAGGAAGATGGATGGTTGTCCCTATGGCCTTAGTCTTTATGTTATGTAAGAATGAATCTAGTAACCTGAATTGTTAATAAAACTTTTGCATTAATCAATGGCGAGTTTGAATTCCTCGTCTCAGGTTAAAGCGAACAGTCTAAAACTAATATTCAACGTACTATTGATTTATTAATCTTGTTTGTTACAAGAAAGTCTATGGATCTATATACAAAATATTAATTACAAGGTTTTTAGTTAAATCAAACTGCTGTACATAATTTATCAGTATGTCAAAAAAATCGTGCATGTTATTATTTTACTTGAAATTTCATAACTAGCAATAATACGTTTTTTATAAACCATAATTTAATTGCTTTTTTTAATTTGATAGTGCAGTTTATTTGTATTTGATAACAACTCACAATATTTAGGATTCATCTTCCAAAATTATCTTCCCCTTATTTAATGTCCTTTTTTCAGTATTTAACTATTGTTACATGATCTGTCCGTTAGGACCCAAAATAGTGCAGTCGGCTAAGGGGAAGGAACGGAAAAAAAATGAACATATGAAAAGTTCAAGAGGTCGCAGGTTCGAATCCTAGCAAAGCTTATTTTTTATTTTATTTTTTATTATATATCTATATTTTATATTATATATATTTACGTATTAAGAGGTGACATTGACATATTGAGATATATAATCTTATGAATATTTTAAAATTAATAGTGTTATGTTTACGTTTTATTATGGTTACTTTAAGCTGTACATGTATTAGACTTATTTAATTACACAATCATGTATCATTATTTGAATTATTGAAATATAAAATAAATATTTCAAAATGTATTTGTTTTATCCATTTTTTTAAATAGATAATTTATAATATTAGTCCAGTACCATGATATGTGTGTCTTAGTGTCATCATTTACATCAGATGTATTCCAAAACAATGCTTTACCATAATGATTACGCTGTTAGACATTGTAAATTATAACGTTTCAAACTGACGTCGACGTAAGAAAATAAGCTAAAAAATATGACGGCGTGTAGACATAAAACGACCTTAAATTTTACGACTTTTTGTTGTTTTCTAAACGTTACGTCGTCGTTAAGTAGCTCTCTAGCTAGCCTGATATCAATTGTAAGCAAAATTCTCTGTGCATAAAATTATTTATTTTTAAAAGAAGTTAACACGAGCTTGTTAACACATTAAAACGTCATTTTAACTAGCGCGACGTTTTCTACACGTGTTTTATACGTGTGACGATTACACGTCGTTGCCATAGTGACGTCGCGATAAAAATGAAAATAATTGTCATATTTATAAAATAAAATTGTGACGCTACATGTACACCGACTTTCGTGAAGTTTGACTGACTTTTGATTTTTATGAAACATTGTATCTACCTACCTTAAGACACTATATATCTTGTTTAATGTTATTTGAAACATGATTGGATAATTTTAAACTAATTTATATAATGTATAAAAGTTCCATATGATTTTACTATGTCATGTTGTATGAACAACGTGTCATAACTTAAAGTCACTACATGAAGGCATATTCATTTACAACAGACATCAACACTGTCTTACAGCCATGAAGTTATTAAAATATAACATGCATTAGCAGCACAATATTCATGTCAAACCATTTTTAAGTTTAGATTTAACAAAGTGCTCATTTCGTAAAAAGGGAGTCCCTTTGATAAGAAGCACACTATGAATTAATTTTTGTTAACGTTGACTTTTTATGATTCAAAATCATTTTAGTGCTTAACTATGTAATTTGAACATTTTTTTCTGTCACAAAACCGAAGACGTACAGTAATCAAAACTGCTGTTTAAGTTTTGACGACCAAGTTCAAATTCCGGTTTTGGATTTTTTTTTCATTTTAATATGCAATGAATATTACTTATTATGATCAAAATTAAATAAGTTCCACATATACATAAATACAGCGCTTTTTATCTTTATATTATTTGACTAGCCAACCCTGCTAGCTCAGTTTTATATTATTTGACTAGCCAACCCTGCTAGCTCAGTTGGTAGCACGCAAGTCTACCGATCGAAGGGTAATGGGTTTGATTCCCGGACGAGGTATATTTTCGTGAAGTCTGGTCATGAAAAAATTTCTACGGCCGTTCTCCTTCTTACCACTGATTCTACATCATGTAGGGTAGTCGTCAGTCACTGACGGAAGTATGTGCCTAGTAACAGGTTAACTGCTTAACTCAGAGAAATAGTCTTTCCAAACGGTGAGTAGGTTGACTTAAAACGCCTTGATATGACATTTACAATGTGTTGCTATTAAAATGAATAAACAAAGTATTAAATTATACCTTGTTAAGCGGCTTGCCGAATGTAAGTTCTATACATTACCTGTGGTCTAAACCCGAGAAACTTTTATAATTATCAGGATAATTATTTCTTTCATTTAGATTCAATTTATAGATTTACCCCCGTTTCATGTGAATAACTTGTATTTCAACACTTCAATTGAAGTCATTTGATGTTAGATAAATGGTATTTATTCAGTTCACTTTTTTCTTAAGAAAATAAAACTCTGGCGTGCATTTGTACGCCGATCAATCATTTTCCACCTACCTGTGCGAAAAACTTCAAAAAATACTAACGTAAAAATTGTATGTATACTGATTCGTAAAAGAAAGTGAACATTGGTTTATTCACTGATTTTCTGACTGAGGTTGTACTGTTAAGTTGTGTCTTATTTTCTAGTCTTTTTGATTAGATATACGAATTATATTGTCTCTGATTTCATAGATCTGATCTGAAAATGCGCCGTCGTACAGCAATGGTTGAATTGAAAACACAGGTAACGTTTTTTGAAGGTTGTTAACCAGGGGCTGTCGGCACAATTCCCGGCGACCCAAGACACTGAATTAACATAGTGCGGCAACCTTTGGTGTCATCATTTACTTCTTAATTGCGTATTACCGGGACATATTGTCGTAGAGCTAGATCATAGATTAATTTCTATGGCCATACTCCCTCCTACAACTGATTTTAAATCAAGTTGGGCAGTTTTCAGTCACTGTCAGAAGTATTATGTGTCTTATAACTGGTTATCAGCTAAATCCAGCAAGTTAGCATTTCCAGGAACGATTGGTAGGTTTACTGGCCGTCGTAACAAAACCTATACAATGTGTTTCTACAGCGTTAAACACAACCAAAACACGGCTAATTACCTAAAATGATATACGTGCTCACTTTATTTTGCGACTCAGTGTATTTCTTATAGTTGTTTCCAGCGTAATTAATGTGAAAGCTTTTATTCACATTTGTTGCTATAGATCATTAGAGATGAATTAGAGATACAAATCTAACCTTCTATTAACTTCTATTTAAGACATCATTTATTTTAATCCTCTAATTTACCCACCCCGCATTCTTATATTGGATAATTTGCATAACCTTCGTAATGACTAATGATTCGTGCGATTATTATTTAAAACCAAATCTGTGTGGGCACTATTAATGAAACCAGGAGCGAAAGTAATATACAAAAATGTTGTTTTTTTAATTTTCTACAATCTCCCTCTAATGTCATTCACGTTTTTGTGAATGGGCTGTGGGGAACATTTTAGAGCACATTGAAACTTTGCTGAACTTAAGTCGTTCCAATATGTCAAATCCCTTATGGAGATTTAGACTTGGTCGTTTCAACCAGCACGAATATTTAAAACGCATGATTTAGCGTCAGTGTATTTTTGTACGACGCTCAGCGTCCGTGTTGCGAATTTTATCGCCGTGACAAGTGCGACGTTTGGAGTTGCGATATTTTAGCGTTGGTGTTGCGACATTTAGGATCGACTGGGACGTTTAGCGGCATTGTGGCGTTTACACTTTACACTATGCAGAAATTTTAACCTATTTTTTTTACAAAGGCCTCGATGCAATACAAATACATTAGAAATGTTTATATGTAATTAAATATATCATATTTTACAAAATACTTTCATTTTGACCCTGAAAATATCATTATTCATTCTTGACAGTTAATCAGTCATATCAAAAAGTAAGAAATAATTTGACATTATTGAGATATGTTATTTTGACATTATTCAAATTTATGGTTTTTTTTCACAATTCAGCTGATATGATCAGGAATGATCTCGTTATATTAGGCAAATGACCTACTGAAAACTTTTGCTTTGACATCTCAATACATTACTTGGTGGGGGTGAACAGGTATAAACCTATCTATGTTATAAATGAAAGAATTCAGTTCACAAAAAACTCTTACGAAAGTAAACTGTTGTTTAATCGTAAGGTTATGTTATATTTTTAAATTTCAAATCTAATGTACAAGTACCGTAAAATCTCGATTTAATGCCCCGGGGCGTAACATTTTTCAAAATGGGGCGTTTAAAAGAGTAAATATAGAAAGGGAAATTATAAGATTAAATACGGTACGGTAATTTTACTCGGTGACCGATTACACCCGTGTCAAAAACTCGATATGAAACCCACCTTCCAGGGCCAACCCCCTTTAAACCCCTCCAAGGGCCCTCTTCTCCCAGGGCCAACCCCCTTTCAGGGCCAATCACATGCCACGGCCAACCACCTCCCAGTGCCTATCCCTCAGGATTACCGTCTCCAGGGACAACCACCTCCCAGTGCCTATCCTTCAGGATTACCGTCTCTAGGGCCAACCACCTCCCAGAGCCAACCCCCTCCCAAGGCCAATCCCCTTTAAATCCCTCCCAGGGCCAACCTTCTCCCAGGGCCAATCCCACTCCCAGGGCCAACACCCTTCCAGGGTTAACATCCTCCGACCCCTCCCAGGGCCAATCACATCCCACGGCCAAACACAACATAGGGCCTACCACCCAGGATCACCGTTCCCAGGCCATTCCCACAGGACCAACCCCCAGGGCCAACCTCTTCCAGTACCAACCCCTCCCAAGGCCGATCCTCCAGAGTCAACCCAAGGAACCACCCCCTCCCAGGGAAGTATTACTTTTCCCTAGCAATAGCGGAACTTCCCCAGCAAGGGGGAAGAACTACTCGACTGTTCGGGTATTCAGCCGAACACAAAGAAATCGCTTTAGCTCCGTAGAAAACGGTTCGGTTTATCATATTAGTATATATAATACTATATTATAAAGTTTAATGCATAGAAACGTGTACTAAAACGTAACATAAATAAACAGCAGTTTTGATCGCGGCGAAGAAACGAAAATACGACATGGAGTAAATAAGCCACCATATTAACCACTTAATGTACAGCGGTCGACTCACCTAACTAGCATTTCAGTTGCTTGCTTACTGAACAGAACAGAACAAAACATACACTTTATTTGCTCACACTAAGATTCATGATACATGAGAACAAATTAATACAACGTAATACAAATATTTACATAGATTACATGACATACAAACAAAAATACAAAACATACATCTCTCTTACTCATTCACAATTACAACCTAATACACGAGGAGTCTATGAAAGCAATCATATTTTCAACAAATTAAAAAAAGATATATTTTTATATCATCAAATATTTTATTTTCTTTATAAATTTACAAGTTGATTGTTGAATATTCAAAGAATCATTTGATAAAAGTTTGTTAAATTTTATAGCATTCCGTCTACGATAAAAGTATGGTTTGAAATAGAATTATCTTTAGTTTGCAAAGAAGGGGCATTTAATTAATTTTTAAAACTCCGCAAGGAGCCGATAACCTCTCCTTCTTTGGCAGAATATATTAAAAATATAATCTGTTCTTGGAAGGGTGTAGTTCGTTTTGGTCGGCCATGATCCAGCAGTTCGCCACTACATGATGGCAACATGTAACAAAGTGTAGAAATATTCAACCTTGAATAATATGCTAGAAGTCTTAAAGGTACTCATTCACAGATTTTAATTTTAACATCAACTTTTTCTGAAACCATCAAAATTGTTTGGAAACATGTTTTAATCAGAAAAGTAGTTATTTGATAGACAGTTTTAGTGCAAATTGACATACAAGTACAAATGATAGTGTTTCAAATAGTAAAAATTTACCCCGTATGTCACGGTAAAGACAATTTTAGTGCATTTTTGTGACTTTTATTGTATATTTCTTGCAATCTATAGGCCAGTTTGTCCTAAAATATTAAGACTTAATGTTTTGACCCAATTACAGACAATGAATGGAATTTTGAATATTTAAAAGTCTTAACCAAATCTGTGAACTAGTACCTTTAAAACTATGTGACTCATTTCTGATTTGGTCTTTTATCTTAATATCACAAAACGCTTCAGTAAAGACTCAAACATGATCATATGATTCGAAAAGTGTATGAACTCTAGTTTAAAGTGCTTGACGGGTTGCCTTTCTTTGAGGCTTTAATTATATTCTCACCATGAAATTTTAAATCTCAACTCTTAATGTTTCCTGCATTTAGGGTGTTGGTACATGTTCTTATGCTCTTTATAATTTTGTCTTCGCATAGTTATACAGGAAATTGAATTAATTGAATTAATTATCTAAGTACAAATCAATTAAAATAATTTCATGAAGTATGATGAAATGATGTTTACTTTCGTCAAAAACATCATAACGATGTTTAATCTAATTATATACAGCGCCATCCTAAACTTGTAGAACAAAATTTTGATTTTAGGAAAATCAGATTCAAATTAAATAGGAAAGAGTCATCTGAGCAAATTCCGGTATGAGCAATTGAACTGGTAATCATTGGATAGCCTGCTCCGCGTTGGTTCGAATCCAATACGAAACCTATCCCGTTGTTTCCTTGAGCAAGAAATTTTATCCTACTAGCTCAGACCTGGGGGACTAGGAAGCGGACTCTAAAGTGATAAATCTAAGTTGTAAGAACTTGTTTCGAGCTAAAAATAAATTAGTTTACTATTGATTCTATTATCCGAACATATCGTTCAACTACGTTAAACGAACACGCTTTAATTATAGCCGCCCGGCTAGCTCAGTTGGTAGCACGCAAGTCTACTGATCGAAGTGTCGCGGGTTTGATTCCCGGGCGAGGCATATTTTCGTGACGCTTGGTCATGAAATTATTTCTATGGCCATTCTCCCTCCTACCAATGATTTTAATCATGTAGGGCAGTTGTCAGTCACTAACGAAAGAATGCTTCCAGGAGGAGTGAGTAAGTTGACTGACCGCCTTTATATGGACCTATAAAAAGTGTTGCTACGGCGTTAAACCCAACAAAAAAACCAAAACCTTTAATTATAGGAACATTAAATGCGGTATGCATGATAAGTTTTTTCTCGAACGTTCATTTGTTCAATATCTTTTGGCGGGTACTGTATAAACTAATTATAATTTCGTTTAATTTACATTTTTCTGTGTAATTGAATTATAGAAACCGTAATTATGAAATCCAATCTAGTTATGCAATTACAACAAATATTTATTTGAAGGGTAATGGAGTACTTGTGAGTGAAATGTTTGATAATAACCGCTTTAGTCTTGAGGTTATAAGTACATTTGTATGAAATCGGGCATTTAATAACTTTGGACCAAAGTACAGATTATGAAATGATACTTTAACGATTAAAATCGTAATAGTCTGCACTGATCAGAAAATTCTATCGCAGTTCATCTCACCTGTTATCACTGCCAGTAATATACATGATAATCAAATTAGAGTTACTAAAGTTATTAAATTATCGGGCATTAATAGCCATTTCAGAGTGCACGAATACATGATAAGGCCCACATCGTTTGAATGGTGTTTCCCGACCAACCCTTAAGAATAACACAGACCGAAAAGTCAACTTAAAGATAAGCGGTCGGCAAGATTCTGAATCAAAAACGCTTTATAAATGGTGTTTCGTCACAGAACTGCACCAGTCGCTCATGAATTGAATACGACGTGTTGATGAAATGAAGCAATCAGATCTACTTCAGCAGAAAAATAGCAGAGCGCTTTATCAGTCTGATTTAAATAATATTGCAGCGGATGAAAAGATAAACCATATGCAGCAAACATATCTTGTCATTACCGACGTCCTTCAAAAATGTTATTATTATCGAACGCAACTCGACGACAAATAAATTGGAAACTTTACGCGTTATTAATTTTGTTTAACATTAAAATAATGTTTTATTTATTTCTTATTTTAAGCGTTCATGCGACTAAACTCGAGATAGACAACTTTTATTGCTATTTAACGTTTCAAAACTTATAAATATTACTGAGTATGTACAGCATTAATTTGAAACATTATGTATTTATTATTTTACGATGCATTAAACATATGATTCATTGCATTCAATAAAGTCACGGCCAATATCTCCAGCATACATGTGAAAACACCCTTATTTATGTTTTTACACTGCATTTACAATCAGTATAAAAAGATAGATGGTTCAATAATCTAGTCGGTGGTTTTTAGAACTTTTAAAGGTTGCTACAAACAGTGTGGGGAACCACGAGGCCTCTCTTTCTCTTTCTAGCGGTAGTTCTCTTAACTCCACAACGGTTCTAAATTTCTAGATTACCTTGAAGTTTTTCCAAAAATCTCTCAACTCTTTCAAAACCTCGAGGTAATCTAGAAAACTAGCACCGTTGTGAGGTTGGCAGAGCTACCAATAGAAAGAGAATTTTGTGCTGCTTAGACTGCACTAGGTCTGACAAAAACCTGTTACATGTACGTATAGATGTCATTTACCTTGTCTTGCTCTGATCGTCATTTTTGTGCCGTGTTAGGAACCATATAGGTTACGTCATTCCCCACACTGATATACCTAAGCTAATATCAACCATGCAGTTTAGTCGGAAAAACTCTCATAAATACACGAAGACAAAACATATTTTAGAACGATTTTAAGAGTTCTATGTAACTATTTGGAAAACCAAATCCCTCTTCATTCTTTTACATTTGTTTGTCCGCAGCTTTGTCCCTCACTTTCAATATGCGTTTATTCAGTGCTTTCAGCGCTTTGATTTAGAAAGCGAGACGTGCTGGGTTCGAATCCCACTTGGGTCACTGCTAGTTTCCTTGAGCAAGAAATTTACCTGCTAGGTGTAAATGGGTACCTGCAAGGATAGTATATATACTTCCGTTGCGCCATTTCGTCGGCTGCATCAGACGGAATAAAAAAAACTTCCCCATGGAGATTGATAGATAGATACCAGTAGCTTGATGGCCAGGAGTAATAGCTGTAAAGTCGGTGAACGTGCGTAAGCATGAATCTTTGACTATAAAATGCAATTTTTTACCCAAATGAATTCTGTAAATTTAAGAAAATTATCTGGTACAAACTGTCAAATTTTGATCTTTTTAAAATATATTTGGTTTTTTTTGTTCCTTCCCCATAAAACATGATACATTTGTAAATATTGGGCGTGATTTATAGGAAAATATTTTCAACATTATCAAATATCATTGAAAAAGTAAACAATCATACTAGTGTATGTCTCCTTTAATATGAGCTCTAATGAAGATTGAGACACAACTGACACTCAGTCTTAAATCAGCCTTCAACAAATAAGTCAACAAACATACAAAACAAGTAATATAAACTTCTGGTGTAAAATGACATTCTGTTATCACTAGAATTTCATATAGGGTAAATGATGAATTTATTAATATGACCTTAGGATCATAATTTAATAATGGCGATGCATGACATATAGGGGCAAGTTCCGCAAGGCAAGCGCTTTGTATTGCTACCTAGCGATTTCATACGGCACGGTCTGCTACATACTAGCAAATTGAATATTTTTCTTTGGCTACTATTCTGAACTTTAGTTTGTCGATGTCGCCATCTTTAATTTGCTAGCTTGATGCAAACCGTACACAATAACGCTGATGCTACAAAGAATCGCTTTCAAAAAGCTATCGCGATCGCCTTACGGAACAATCCCTTGGTCATAAATATGGTACCCGCGACGACACTACCCGACAAGGTCGCTTACAGTGCACTGCACACATTGTCTTGATGAAAAATCTTTAACTCACCCTTTACTCGACAATGTTGCATGCTAAAACACAATAACACCTAAAAAATAAATAAAACAGTGTAAAGGTAAAAAGCAAGTTCTCAATCACTTAACACTGACAAGAGCACCAGATTGAGAAGTTAAACAAGTAAGAGTACGACGACAGGAAGGAAAGTAACAGGTCGAGCATTTACGTTTTACATAAAAAACATAATTTAAGTAAATTATAATACATCATAATCATTCAAATCCCAACAGCCGTGCAACTAAAGAGATAAGCAATGTGATCAACTGTAAAAAGTAAAAGTTAACAGTAATGGCATTTCATGGTTTTAGTTTCATGTTCATGCACGTTCACCGACTTAACAGCTACTACCTCTGGTCATACGTGTATCCATCTATCAATCTCCCTGGGGAGTCTTACTCCGCTAAGTGAAGATGAAAAAAATGGCGCAACGGAATTATACCACCATCGCAAATACGCATTTCCTCATTGGTGGAGTGAAGCAATCGCAGGTAAATTTCTTGCTAAAGGAAATTAGTAGTGCTCTTAGTTGTAATTGAACCAGGGACCTCTTGATCCCCAAGCGCAAGTCCCACCATTTGACTACTGCTCACTCTGTAGAATACTTGTGACCCTGATATTAAACTAGTTTCGTACATAGAGTACAGACCACTATATTTAACAATTATGAATGATACGTTTTATATGCTTTATCTCGTCCTCTCAGATAGTAAGTTTATATTTAAGCAGTAAAAACTAATCACTGATGCGTACTTTGAAACATTTATTACTACACCTTAAATCTTATACACACATACACTCTGTGATAAGTGTCGCATTCACCAAGTTAGTTTTTTCATTCATCATAATCGCGTGCGTGCATCAAGATTTTTTTCTAAATTCGTTTTGTATTTTTTCTGTAATAAAAGTCATTAATACGTCAGGCCATACTTGAGACCTAATATATTAAACAATGAAGGTAGAAAACATTCGAAAGTACATTTTCTGCTGATCGAGGATTTTACATCCTTGGATTTATTAATGTAAATCTATCAAACGTGCTTATTTTTTGGAGAATTCGGGTGTACTATATAGCTAGTAAGAATGTAAGGGAATCTATTTCGGTGTGATAATTGTGGAACTGACATGTGGGGGATGTCTATGAGTTAAACTAAGAATTGGTTATCAATTTGATGATTTTTTTTCTTTGTGGATTATTTAAAAGAATTCAAATCTTGAAAGGAATTTTATCAATTTAAAAAATGTGAAAGAAATAGTTTGATCTATTGAGTAAAATAATTAATATAAAATGTCGTGATTTATTAAGTGCATAGGAGTCACACAATGAATATGCACTTGTAAGTTTTCATAGCAAGTTAGAAAATGTAGTTGAATGCCTCTGTTCTTGGAAATATTGCAGTGTTAATTAAATTATATGGTGCGTAATTATCGACACAACATGATGAGGAATATATCTGCAAATTCATTCATTCTCGTAGTGTTAGTGCTTTCATTTGGATTTAAAACAACAGAAGTGTTAGGAAATACTGAATGTCAATTGCAAGATGGCAAATGTACCTATATGGTTAACCTGAACACACAGGCATGTGAATCAACCCTGGTGTCGCAGAAATACGACTATGGTCCACAGGAGATAAGATTACCTGCAGATGAAAAGATGAACCAAATGCAGCAAGATTTCAATGTGGTGAAATCTGATCATGAAAACAGAATTAAAGAACTTGAAAACTCTATACAAAAGGTCTTACGTAATGCAATTCCAACAGGCCCTGTTGCTTACACACAACATTATGAGAACGTGGTGATCAGTGAGGACAATGATGACAGACATGCCAGATTAGCTCATGCACAAGACTCTAAGCCAGAGGATACATCAAGTAATTTGTTACTTTTAAGATTACAAAATCAGTTCAATACTTTGACTAAAACTTTAAGTGTGCGTACTGCTGATTTACTTGAGGCTAGAAATAAACTGAACGAGACAGTGGACTTAATGAATGCCGCTCAAAAGCAAGCTTTAGACTCCAGTAATAAACTTGTCACATTAGAAAGTGATTCTGCAATTCTTGAAAGAGAAAATAGAATTTTAAAGAATAAGCTCAAAGACAAAACTGAGAGATATGATTACACAAAGGAAAAATTAAATGTTACTGAAACTAAACTAATTAGTATAGAAAATCAATTATATGATATTATAAGAGCTGAAGCCACGCTTAGAGAAGAGCATGAAACGCTTAAAATCAAATATGAACAAGTTGTAAAGGAATTAGAAGAACTCCGACTGAATCATACAACTTTAGAATCTAAATATAGGAAAGCAAGAAGAAATTTGAAAGTCCGCGACGAGGAGCTGATGGAATGTTACAGAGGTAAGTTAGAAAGATTTAAGAGACGACAAGCATATAGAAATATCAATTCGGAAATGTCAGGTATTTTGTTTTACTATATTTATGAGGTTAAACTTGAGTTAAAAATGAGTCTGTCAGTTTTTACTTTTACTATTTCAGTTGATTTTGATATATCTGTAAGAAGGTCGTCGGTAGTATCAAATGAGCTCTTTTCGCGGGATAAATAAAACAAAAACGTAGGATCAAATTCAATTCTAAGCAAACTTATGTGTTGTCTTATGTCACACCGCTTTTAACGTTAGGAAAATGATTTTCCCCATTTAAACCACCAAATTATACTCATATTTTCTATTTAATTTCAATTCAAGTTTTAAATCATCATTTATTACATTATTCAAAACATTCATTGAAACGCTAATAGTAATATACATGTTTATAAGTATACATAATTACAAATGTTCAATTTTCAATATGTTTCATGCATCTCTGCATATACCACATATTAGCCTTCATTTATACAAACAGATGCGGTGCGTGAAATAATTATCGCCATTCAAGTTATGCAATATTAAGTACCGGTAGACTGAACATGATTTATGATGATACTAGAGGTAAAGCAGGGACTACATCAAACGGTTGTTTAACAACGTATATAATTAGATGATGATCTGCTGTCTGTATTGCTTGAAGCGTCTGCCTTAGTTAATGTATATCATATACAACTGTCGCCTTTATCTTTATTTGTTTTGTGTCAACATTTTTACACTGCACTATTTTCACTCCCAATTACGCACCGCACATTTTTGTATTTTTATATTATTATACCTGCCAATCTAAAGCTACCGTTGTCGTCGTTTTTATGATTTCTATTCTCCAAGAGCGTGGAAACTTGCCGAGAAAAAAAGTCACTATCCTTGTGCCAATCTTGATGAAACATTTTTTGCAAAGCAAAGACAAACTTACCGCTAATTGAATGTGACATATCGAAAGTTTTTGTTTAGCAGTTCTAATTAGTATAGAATCGACGTTGATGCTAATATGTATGTAAACGAGTAGACAGTCATTTTTGATACAACTACAATGATAAATGACATTGTAATTACGTATGATAACATATAATTGAATATGTTCTGTAGGTATATCAAACTAAAATATATCCTCTACATTATCTAGGGATATGTTTACATGTATATGTTTCGCATATGTGATTTAGTTGCCATTTGCAGAAATAGACTTGCTTATCATTGACGTACATGTAATATCAATTTTAAGATAATTGAATTTCGAAAAGCTACAAATGCTAAGTCAATTGTCCCGAGGATAATAGTCAAGACTTTGAATCTAGAAGTGCGAGTTTAACTCCTGGTTGTGGCGCATGATATACTCAGCATTCGATTACATATGTTATTTTCTTTTATACATAGAGTCGTATTATCTGTAACTTGTAGAGGTAACCTGTAGACTGGTCAGCGAATACTGGGAAATTTATAAAGGCTGATTTGGTTCGCCTGATGTTGTGCTGACCTAAAACAATGTTGATGTACGGGTGGCAAATCTAGATGCAATTGTTAACAGTACACGATCTATTAATTGTGAATGTAAAATAAAAACGTGTATTGAAACGTCATTGAATAAATTCTACATGCACTTGAACCAGAAAACCCAGTAATAGATTTCTTTAATATACGATTGAAGATTATTGAACTATATGCACTGGAAAATATTCTTAATGAATGTATATTGTATTCTACCTTTTTTTATATCTGTTGTAGCACACTTGAATGGAATTTATTCTGCATTCTATAATCAATTTTGTTGGTAACTAAATATTGCCTTCTCATCAGAAATTCTTTTATGTATGTAAATTACAATGAAATATGGCAAAAAATATTACGTATCGTGTATTGGTGCATTTTATCTTAACGAACGCACTAACTTGTTTTAGATTATTATTTGTTAAAAAAATAAGACATTTGTCAGCATTTTTATGGCCGTGTTCTTGATTTACAAGGTGATACTGATCATTGCCCCAGCAGTGTTGACAATTAGAAGTATGTAATCCTTAAACTTAACATAATAGTGTTAAATGTCACCAAGTACGTACCTGAATTAAATCGTTTGGTTAATATCTTTGTATAATGTTGTCATTTTTCATTGACATCAGAATTTTCACGTCAAATTATCGCATACCAATTATCTTGCTCAATGAATTAAATAATTATAATGTAGAGTTTAAGACATCAATTATATGAAATCTAAATATATAATTTTGGCCATGTGGTGTCGATAGATGATACAAACGAGACTTTGTTTATAGAGGTACACAGTGTGTTTTATGTTTTATAAATAACTACCACAAAGTTCTATCAAAGTTGTTGAATTGTTGAAGGTGGTATTACTTTGTATGATTATTGCAAGGCTGAATGAATGTGTATATGTATATCTGAAACTTCAAACAGACATATGTCAACTTTTCATTTTAAAGGTACACAAAGTGTATTGTTCCCGTAAACCAGTTCTATTTCTTATAAATTATTATCTCTTTCCGAGAATGACAATAGAATTATTACATTTCCTTTGTCGATTATAAAGTGAAATGTTGAAGAAATATGCTTATAATGCAGTTTCTATTTTGGTTGCCATTGTATTTCAATTAAATATTTTAAATTATGTTTATTCATATTTTAATGCAGAGAAAGCTTACTTTTCATTTCTTTTATTGTGTAATGGAATATATCAAATTTGAATATAGAACGATATTGCGACATAATTTAGTATTCATTTTTTAACAATATAACCGTCGCATTTGTAAATATATACTCTGAATTTTAAATCATAGATGTATACGACAAATTATACATCTATTCTAGAGATAGGTGACATTGATGTAACGATAGTAAAGTGATGATAGGACATATTATATATTACCATCATTCTAGATAGTTTGCCTTCAGCCAAAACAAATTCATAAAATGTTATTTAATATGCTTTTTAGAAATGGCATTTCAATTCAAATACGTAAATTGCAGTGGAACACAATTTACGCTTATTTTATGGTGTAACTTGACAATTTCAAACAAATTGTTTAATGCACATGACAAGATAAAATGTATAACATGGTAATAAATTTAATTACGCTGTCTTGTTTGATATTTAATTCTTGATTTTATTGGTTGAAACACCACGCCAAAGGTTACATGATAAGCTGCTTGACATGAAATGTGTTCCCTAAGCTCGACATAAATGATAATACATTGACATTTTGAGCTTAAGGGATGAAGAAGTGGAGTTGCAAATCAAATTTACATCTTTATTTTAATGATAAAGGTAATAAAAAGCAGTATGTAATTTCATCGTCTAGAAACTCCATCCATAACATTTTCTTGTAATTTGGCAATTAGAATTTTATTATTGCATTTTCATCACTGATGAATGCATCAAGGATATTGATTTAGGAAGAGTTACTACAGTGTAACCTCTGCAGAGCGACTTTCGGCGGAGTTTGAAAAAATTGCCGCTCTGCAGAGGTGTCGCTCTGCAGAGGTAGACTTTTTCTACCGATCACGGAAACGGCCGTTTTCGGTCCGGAAAACTGGCCTTTATCCGTTCCGTAATGTAAATACAGTTTTTAGCGAGCGCTGATCGACAAAAGTAAAAGAAGTTTTAATAAGATTACGAAGTTTTTTAAATAAATAATTATAACGGTTGACAATTCCTAGCATGAAGGTTAGTTTTATGCTAAAGAAAGCAATACACAAGAGAAATCGATTCTGTTACTGTCAAATGTTTTTATACTTGTCTAATGGCGAATACTATTTAGCAGGAATATCGTCGTCTTTTCGGGAGTAAATATCTGATATTATCTTAAACCTCAAATAATCTTAAAACAGAATTCATTTCATCGAAGCTTTTAATAAAAAGAACAATAACAAATAAGTTTCATTTATTATCGTCAACTAGCTAGACGTATGTGCATCTGATACTTGATGACGTCAGCTTACCAAACAAAGCGCTCCTCATCTAAGGTCCGTTCGTTGGTGTCATGGAAACCATATGTCACTTGTATATTAACCCCTGTTAGACAAATAATTTAGCAACATGACACTTGAGGGTAGTGTTATACGATTAGGGGTTTCGCTTATTGTTTAAATCATCCGGTTATAGATAATTATCGATTATTGATGTAAACCTTGCTAGACTTAGTGTCGCTGTATAGAGGTAAAGATTAACTTTGGGAATTTATTTGAACGGCCGTTTACCGCTCTGCAGAGGTGTCGTTCATTAGAGGTAAATCATAGAGTAAAATCGACGGGGGGAATTCTAATATGCCGCTCGTCGGAGGTTGCCGCTCGTTAGAGGTGCCGTTAGCAGAGGTTATACTGTATTCTGTTTTTTTCTGTCTCGTTTCATTTCGTGTATTAAATGACGAAGATAACATCAATGTTTCGTAACGTTGTTTTTTTACTTGTAAATGAAGTGCATCTTGCAGTGACTGCTTCTCTTGAGTAAGCCAATTTTTACATAAATATTAGCATAACTATTTTGACATTAAATTTAATCCTATTAATATCATGTTAATGATGTAAATTGATCCCGTATTTATAATCATGTTGCGTTTCGTGCATATTACAAAATTAATCTTCATTTCTTTCCCTCAAATAGATGTTGCAGTTCTTTGACTTTGAAAGTGTTTTTCACTATACCATGACCAGACTTTCATTTTTAACTCTTGCATAAATTGTATACTCCTTGGCATATAAATGTTGAAGTGATAAGTTATATTAGAGATAAAGGGCTTTTTTAATAATTGTGAAATGATTTTAAGTAACATCAATATGAGAATATTATTACCTAATGTTAAGATTCGCTTTTTTGTTCCTTGGATCAGGCTTGCCATTTCCTATCTTAATCCCTGATGCAGATGATAGAAGGTTGGGCGTAGACTATCAATCCAACATCTTAGAAGAAAATAAATCTGTTACTTTTATAAACTTGATTTGAGTACAAAATAATATAATAGCTATGGTTGTCACATTCAGTTACAAATACCAGTATGTAGTCAACATTTAGTAATTAGATACCATCATAAATCTTTGGTGGTGACCTGTTTTATTTCGTCAACCTATCTCTGACTGTAAGAAAATCAGCAAGTGGGAATACATCAGATAATCAAGTGACAAAATTGCTGGCGGTAATTTATTTATCATTCAGTTAATATATCTAATACCTGCATCAGATTAATATCATTTTATTATGAGCTACAACTAAGGGTTGAATATCTAAACCTGACGCTACCAATATACATGTATATAGGGTATTTTTCTGTTACAAAATGATTTTACTGAAAAACTAACTATTCGTGCACCATGTGCAACTGTTAATATGTAAATAATTTCCACACGGTCAAACTAAGCGGATGGACGTACTGTTGATCACATGCATTCTTGTTAACAATGCACTTAGACATTGGATTCTCTACATTCAAAAATACAATCAAATCTAGTTTTTTATTTTGCCAGACTCAATAGTCATTGGCTCTGAAATTGTTTCTGTTAAATTGTCGAATGCAAGATCATAAGAAGATGTTTATCTTCTCCAAAGAGTGACGCGAGTCATTGTATTCTTTCAGTAGTTGTATTTTCTTTAGTACTTTGTGTTGTAAACTTATCAGTTAATCTGATCTGTATGTTATATAATTGAAACCTCATTTACTGATAAACAGACATCTTAACCCAGTTTATGGCTATACATGTATATCAAATTATTTTGTCCCTTGAAAATAATTGTATGACATGATCATTTTTATTTAATTCATTATAAGCATTTTTATTAGAATGAGCAAACTAATCGGTTTTATTTGAATGTTTTCAAACGATAATAGCGTCCTCATTAGTTTTATGTTGAGTTTTATGTCTACATTCAAGGCGTTTAATTAGCATAAAACCACCTAGAAGTGTCGACAACTAGAAGCATTTAACCTTTGTAAACTTAAATAATGTTGTACAGTGTTACTTAGTGCGTGTCTCAGTTAAAACCATTTGTCAAATCTTTGTATAGTGTCAATACACATTTGAAAGTAATAACTTCAGTCGTGCATCGAGATCAAAGAATTCTTTAATTACCTTTGAAATATAAATAATGTGAAATTCAGACGTTTTTAATTTATTGCTTAAAAGCTATGCAACCTTTTTATATTAAGATGAAAATTTATATATTTTTTGACTAATTCAAAGATATAAGAACTTGATGAATTATTGCAACTTTCGTTACTTATTACTTATTAAACGTTCTATGTCGTGTGTCCAGGTTAAAAACAGTCATAAACATTTGTATTATTAATATGCTTTTTATTCAAATAAATGTATAAATTGCAAGTGGAATAAATTTTATTTCTACTTTATGGCTTAAGTCGAAATTAAAACTATTTGTTTAAAGAGTAAAACAAGAGAACAAATGTAAAACACGGTAATAAATAAAATTATGACGTCTTTTTTACATTTCAGTCTAAATGTAATTGGTAACTTTATCTTGTCAAAGGTTACAATTTGTTTTTGTTTAAAATACACAATTTGTTTTACACGCTTGACACGAATGTTAATTAATTGTCATCTGGAGTAAGATAAAAGGCACAATGGATTTATAGGGTTGCTAAATGCAGCTTACTGTTTCCTTGTAATATGATATGGAATAATGAATGACAATCTGTATCTTTTGTTTTCTGTTATACATTTTAATCATCAACCGTTAACCAAACTACACTATTTCTAAGGGAATGCAACCCTGTTATACAACAATTAGAACGTTCACTTTTGCACAAATTTTATCGGTAAAAGTATAAAAGAATTAATTCAAGTGATAGAGGAAAAGAATTATTGATAACTGTTTCGTCTGATATCTGAGGTAAATCACCATGGTGTTGTGTTATTTTTGCATGCAAATGAAATATTTCAACGTTTTTTGCATGAGTATGTCAGTTTTTATACATATTAACTTAACAATAAGTGATATCTATCATATTGCATTATATTGTTGCTATTCGTGCAGATATTATATAACATGTTAATAAGTTTTCTTCACAGAATGTTTATCAACCTCTAAAATTTCCCAACGATAATCTGTTCAGATAGGTAATGTTATGTCATGCATAGTTATTTCCTTGCATGAGGAAGGCTAAGTAAGAATTGTTATTAAGGAGAGTTTGACAATGAATTTATATAAAATGTATATGGACAGTTGAAATTAGAAACTTTATCCTTTTAAACATTACTATTCATACAGAATTACTAAATGTCTGGATATATTTCACTCCCCTCGGTAGATCTTAAATATTTATGTGATTAAAGCAAATATTGTCTTAGTTATGAGAACGTATGTTCAAAATACGAGTAGAACTATACTTAAACATATACCTATTATCTAAGGATATAATAATACGGTCTTAGAAAGTTTACAAAGTTAACATGCTGATACGCTTGTCAACAAAAGCGTCATTCTTGACAATCGTAGGTAGATAAGCGTCGAGTTCCACAAACTATGGTTTTCAATCAACACAATCGTGTACGGGAGTGCATAAAGTCATGACTTGTTTTTTCTGTTATAAAAGTCACCTGTAAAATGTTAGATTGCTCTTAAGTATTTATACATAAATTAAGTTGGTAGAATCGCTTTACAATCTGTATTTTGATATTTATACTTGGGTTGTACAATGTTTTGTTTTTTAGAGAATGAGGCAGAAATTATTGTATTTAGTTTATTAAGACGTGTTGAATTGTGAATGGCGTACATCCGATTCAGGTGATATATTTAACGAATCACATACTTGCTTGCTTTTACTTGTCCTACGTACTTTTTGTATTCCTCTAAGAATGTTAGATGCTTGATCTTTTAAATTGAACACTCGAGCTCATTTAATGTTCACTAGGCTCAGAAACGGCTCTCTGTTAAAGAATGGATATATCCTTTAAGTCTGTATAGACACAGAAGTATTCTCAATGAGTGTTATTTCAGTTTTTGTATTTCAACAGTTGCTACACACTTCATTGAAACTTCCTTTAATCACTAAGTGATGTAATTGTAATCTCGTTTTACTTATAAAGAATCGTTTGATCTACAAATGAACCCATCAGAAACAGTTCTATGATATAAGTAATAATCCTATTTATCCAACAAAGGTAATATACTCAGGGTAAGCAATAGTAGGTTTGTACTCTATGTTAGCAATTAGTGTCTTTTGCATTTCGATACGGTGTATAACATTGTTCAGAAAGATCACAATATTTATTAGACGGCCCGTAACTCCTGCAGTGTCGACAATTAGAAGTATTTAATCCTTGCAAACTTTATATTCTATTGTGCAGTGTTAACTTACTGCGTACACACTGGAGTAAAATACGACGTTTCAATTTGTTTAATGATTTCGCTGACTTAACAATATCATCTAAAAATAATCAGAAGTAAAAGCTATTTATTACTTAATGATAAGTAACTTTACTTTTATGATTTTTTTGTCAAGGTTCCATTTTAAAGTGCTAATATACACAGGTTCATATATTGCAATTTTGACGTAAGCCATTTCGTTCTAAACACCTTGAATCTTACAATAAATCATGTTTATAATGAAACAGCTCAACAAATAGTTTTGGGTTTTATACAATTGCATTCTACTGCATCAAAATTGCTTTAGCCTAAACGAAATCA
Organism: Mactra quadrangularis; assembly: GCA_025267735.1. Classification (NCBI taxonomy): domain Eukaryota; kingdom Metazoa; phylum Mollusca; class Bivalvia; order Venerida; family Mactridae; genus Mactra; species Mactra quadrangularis. The sequence goes on from CM046298.1 coordinate 5,896,488, forward strand.
TTAACTGTTGTATTATGCACTTATTTTGAGTGGCATTTGGTTTAGTTATATAAATTACGAATGAATTTTACACCAACTTTATGACATACTTGACAATTTCAAACAATTTGTTTGATGTGTTTAACAAGTGAAAACTCGAATAATTTGGCAATAGATTAAACTATTTTGTCTTGTTTTATGTTAATATCCAAATATAATTCATTAAGCCTACAAATAGTTGCTCGGTCTTCGAAACTAAGATATAAGTTGTTCAAAACGCTGTATTTTATATTAATAGTTTGACAAATAAGCAAATTTCATAATAAATGAGTGTTATTAAGTTACAAAAACACAATTAACGGTATTCTCTTTATGATTGTTAGGATGAATGATGATGTCTGTGTTTTGATCTATAGTCATGTTCTCGCCTCGAATTTTCATGACTGAATGATTACCCTGTCATCTAAGTATGAAAGGTTTATTATTTGAAATTTAATACTGGTAAATGCATTGAGTAAGTTGCATAAATGCATGTTCTGGTGAGAGTTGTTAATATAATAACTTAACGATTTTATCACTGTATTTTCGTTTAAAAAGGATGTGATGAATTATCAGTTTTGTATGTAGATGAATTTTATAGTTGAGTTATATGAGTAATTGAATGTTTCCTGCATAAATCATTATTTATCATGTTGCAATTCGTGAAACTATTATACAAGATATAATTAAAACCTCTGACATACGTGCGGTGGTTTATCAGCTGCCATATTTTATTTTTTGTTATCATCTGCATTCTATTTTTCCGTGCGTATTTTAATTTGCTGTTGATAGCAGTAATATCGTTAGATACAGGGTATATACTATATAGTGCATACGATTTTAAAACTGTCAAACAGCTCACACGGTTCAAGGTTACCAATTTCGAATCTGACTGCAACCCATTGATTGTAAGTATGATACAAATAAACATTTTACTATACATCAGTAACAACTACATCAGTAATCCACCTGAAGAAGACGTATATTAATGTCGAAACGCGTTGTGGAATAAAACGTTTTTAATTGGAGTTTGTCTTCCTTATTCAAACACTATGACAAATAAACATTCGTATTAGTCCAATTGCAAAAAAACATTTCCAAGTAATCAATACGATCGTTTAAATTGACACGAAAAAAGAGGTCGTGATACAGTTTTAAAAGATACCAGACATAATCTCTGTCCAGTGGAATCATATGAAGAAATTAATAGCACTTAATGACAAAATGTTAAAGGCGCACTATGTACGATAAAATATACATACTAAACAAGTGTTCAAAATTATGATTAGTTGAATATGAAACTTAGTTGCCGTTTAACTTGTGCAGGTTCAATCTTAAGTTTATTAAGTTAATAAAACATGAAATATTTTTTTTCGCGCTGTATCGTTTAACTGCTCTTATCACCTCAGCAGTATCGTCAACGGCTTTTTAATTTCTATAGAAGTCATACCATTTGTGTTTTATATTAGAAATTACTATACTAAATGTCTTAAGTAGAAATTAAATTGTAATATAATAAATGCAAAGCTTCCGAGATGACGTTTGTTAAATAATAATCTACAATTTATGCAAATGACATTTATTCTTGTTGACCCAGATAATATTTAGGAGCTATACCATTAACAATACACACTAACATATTTTCTTTGCTAGGGCATCAAATGTTGGCTCGTTATTTTGATGTCTACATTATACATATATCACATATGAAAATGGAAGTGTGATAATAATGGTTTCTAGTGTTTATATAATCTAGACTGACAGAAGGAACTCCATAATGAAAACAAAGAGATTATAAAATAACTAGTTCAATTAAAAACTGATATATTCGCATAAACTAGTAAACGACCTGTAACTGAATGTGCTAGTGGTAAAAACGAGGTGACCCTGTTACGATTAGAGTTTATTAAACACTACATACAAAAATGTTACTTAATGTTGTTTAAAATTTGGCTTGTAAGTATTTATCAACACTTTATTAGGTATAATAAGACGTTCGCATATCTTTACTTATTTTCCTGCACCAACCCAATACAAGTACCCGCTTGCGTCCCTTAAAGGAGCTGAGAAATTCTACCTAATCTTCATTTTCACTAGAAAAACTTTACTTTTTTATATGAATTGCTTTTGTGCCTAGTTAATTATTTGGACATACTTATTAACAGGTTTTAGATAAACAATTCTAGAATAGTTTTGATTAACAGCAATAACAAAATTACAAAAGTGTAAAGGTATTTTTATGGCACTGTTATAGTACATTCTTACACTATGTTTTGTTTGTATTTTTCAAAATAATCGTACCATTTATATACTGAATTCAAATTATTGATATTGCAACAAGAAGTAACTTTTCAGACTACATCTTAAATAAGATGTACAGCTGTAAAAGTAATGAAATGATATGATATTCTATCTAAACGTTTCATGTAGTATGCCTTACACCTAAACACGTTCATTTAATTTCATGTTACGAATGTCATTTCGAACAAGTATGTAAATTACATGTGGCACACATTTAACTTATGCTTTATGGCTAAGTTGACATTTTCTAGCAATGATATGTTGCCCTTAACAGGAGAAAATGTGTAAAAACTGGCAATAAATAAAATGCATTATTGGTCTTATTTGAATTTAATCGGTAGATTCTGTTCACCGTAGATAACATAATATGTTGCTGACAAATTTGTCACGTTTGACATAAATGATAACTGACATTGGAGATAGCATCAGAGCGAATGGCTGTTATTGAGTTACAAATACGCAATTAACTTTGTTTGTAAGACTGTAAGGATTATTGACATATGTGCTCAATGTTTCAATATTGTAACCATTATTTTTGTATCAAAGGCATACTTGCATTCGTTAGTATAAGAAGCAGTAATAAATTTTAAAACAGTCTTGTTTGTCATTTTAACACCGACTGTCTGAAATAATAAAAAAAGACCACACAGATGATTTCCATGGTTATTATTTGCCTATGATTAAAACGCACTTAATAATAAATGTGCTCTGGGAACTATGTCAGTTTTTACATATATTTACATAACATTTTCTTACATATATCATATTGCATTTTCCGTAGTGATAAGGAATGCGTCAAGTATTCACTATTATCTTGTTGCATTTCGTGCATATAATACATAAAACATAATTACAGTTTCCTTTGACATACGAGTCAGTATATCAACTTCGAACATTACCTCAAAGAAAATTACTATACGTTCAGATTTTTATTGTAACGTGCATTAATTATCATGTGATGAATGAGATGTAGTTAAATTTATTATTGTACATTGTATTTAGAAACCATTTCAATTCTTGAACTGTTATTTAATTTATTTGTCTTGTGTCAGAAATTATAATTTTTAAAAAAATCGTAATTACCAAATTGTTTAATAAACGCAAAGTTTCTATCGGTTGAAATATTTGAACCAGCAATCTACGATAAATGTTGGTTTAAACGGAAAAATATGTGTTACATTCAGTATGATCAAGAAAATATGTAAGGCCACCTAACCCAATCATAATTGTACATAAACAAATAATAGGCATATTTGTAAATAGTCATGACGTAAAATTATTTGGAAGAATCTTATGACATGCTAAATTTTTCAAAAGATCATTCTGTTATTCTAAGGATGCAGATTTGTCATTATTCTTCATTAGAATGACATGTGAATTGTCCTTGAGAGCTTGTTAGTGTTCGCTATATCATAAAACAAGAAAATAGAAAATTGTATAGCAAATGGTGTAACAAAATAATGGAAATATAGTGCATTGTATGAATACCACCTATGATTAATGCAGACATGACATTATACTAATGTTAGTATCGTATGTCGTTTGTAGCAACACTGATACTGTGTTTCATATTTACACCAAAACGCGACTACCCGTCTTAAGTCTTAGTACGAGTCTCGAACCATTTAAGTAAACAAAACAACATACGAGATGCATTAGCCCATCTTTTTAAGCTTTTTATAATAAAATCAACATATCTTTGTACAAATGTATTTCAATACCATCCTAGCTGAAACGAAATAAATCGACAAAGGATCAGAACTTAATGATCTTAATAATATTAACTTGAAATGATCAAGAGGTAATTCATTAATCATATACTTAATCTATTTAAATACATCTAATATCAGATTACAACTAATTTATCATAAGCTAAAGTGTCACCATCATTTGTAACAAAACACTTGTTGGTGTGAAAACATATTACCTTAAATGAGCATTTGATTAATTAAGAGAGGATTATGTGAGTGAACTCAGATCAATGAATTAAAACAAGAGGACCAGGCGTAAACAACAAATAACAAAACTTCCCTGGTAAGCTTTTATATAATCTTATGATTGTCAATATTGAAACGAATTAGTGAATAAGCTGACAGAACTAGCATTTCGTCGTATAGTTTGATCATGCTGTATTATATGAGGCCATTCTCTTTTCCTCTTTTTTATCAAGTCGGAGGAATAGGTTGGTACTTTACTAAACACTTGGGTTATGTGAACGTAAATAAGACGGCTGATACTATAAGTTATAACTGTTGAAGATATTGAGTTCTTTGTTGTTGATTGCAGATGGGTCATGTTGTATAAAACATAAGTTTACAAGTCATGGAGTATTTAGAACAGAACATATGGTGCGCTATTAACACTGTTACGGAGGTAATGTTCCTGACAGATTACAATTGATACATAGCTGCGAGAAATAGAGGAAAGTAAAATTATGATTGAATGGTAAATAAATGTCTTCAAAGTATGCAAGGAATGCAATGGCCTTGGTGCAACGTACCTGCAGCAATATGATACGTGCTGGTTCAGCTGTTGCTATAATATACATATACTATCGTAATTCAATAATTGTGTTATTAATGTCAACTAATAGAAGAAAACGACGCTGTAAAATGCAAAAATAATATTTGGATCATTGTTAAACGTGTGATGATAGAATTCTTGCTGCCAATTTCCGCTTAGTCATGATTTTGTGCGTACGGTATTTAAGAGGTCCTTTGGACACTAACGTACTCTTAATGAGAATTGTCAGCTGTTACACATTTGTCGATTTTATTAAGTATATCAAGCTATTGAATACTTTAATACTTTAAACCTAATTACCTGTGTAATATTCTTATCACAATTGCAACCAGTTTGCACTTATAGTGCAAGATAGTTTATAGATATAGTTTATAGGATCAGAAATATAAAGTTATACGAAAATAATATGATGCACTATTTGAATTCAATGATAATTATCAGCATTTATTTCTTTATCATTTCCATATTGTATGTTGTGTTCATGATTGTGAAAAGGTTTGAATGTTCTTATACTTCGATAGTATCAATTACAAGTTTAACCCATTGTAAACTTGTTATTTAGGATACAACAATGCAGATTTAAAGATGTGTCAATATGAAATAACATTATTATTCCAATCTACAAATTCAATCAGGAAATGCCAAAATGCCATTTTACTACCAAGTTCAATTATGACATTGTTGTCAGAAACCATTTATATTTTATGAAGCTTTTATCTCTCATACAAATCTTCAAACTAGTCAATTATGATATAAAAACGTCTAATTATATTATTAAATATCATAGCTGTTTGTTGCCATTGTTCCATTTGCTTCTAATCTAGTTTTCTCGAAAATGTATCATTAAAAGGCTTAGAAGTTAGAGAACACACGTGCCTTTTCCAAATGCATATTGAAATCATATTATTTACCATTGGTAACAGGATTAAACAATGTAGTGAAAACGTATTTAATGGATACAATTTATAAATAAATATTATACTTCTTTTATTGATAAGGAAGCAAATACTGGTGCGCTGGTTAAACGCTGGTACAAAATAGATACCAACATACCTGCCAGACAAAACGCATAAATTTAATCTTATTTTAAACGCCTTGTGTAAATGACATTTTAATGTAAATTGCGAGTGAAATACATTTTACACCTAATTTATTCCCTACTTAACAGTTGTTTTGATTTGCGTAACAAGCAAAAGCATGTATAACAAGGCTATAAATAAAACCTGAAAAACATCAAATTTTATTCTATTAGTAAATTTAATTATTTAATTCACCTTGTCAAGTATTACTTGAAGTGTGATAGACTTAATTTGTTCTATACAGTAATTGAATGACAGGCGAGCTTCAGGAAGGATATATGGGTTCATTGGAATACAAAATGTAATAAAAGGGATGATGATGCACGACAGTCCTTAAAAATGTAACTGTCTAGAAAATTGTACATTTATCAATCAGCAATTTGCCTTCACAAAATAACTACTGGAGATGAAAAGTGTATCTAAGCATGTTTTAGACAGTTGTTAATATCAAGTTCAGTAAGTTTTATGTATTTTAATTTCATAGGAGCATGATCACAGCGCTGTTTTGCACAAATTGAATTTACCTGTAATTGAAGTGCATCTTACATAAAAACTTGGCTATGAAGTATTTATATTTTTACATATTTTACATAAGGATGTCTACATTATATCATATTACATTTTTACCATTGTGATAAATAACACATCAATTATTTATTATCATATTGCAGTTCGTGCAGATATTAAACGAGATAATCATTAATACTTTCCCACATAGGTGTTGTATAATACCAGCTGCATGAAATTAATTGACGAGATTATTTCAAGGTTTTTGTTATCGTATTGTGCATAAAACACTATTATTTAGAATAGGTATGTCTTGATGGAAGGGATAAAGCCAATAAATTTCGAACGTTTAAAAGATGCCGAATGTTAAACATCGTTGAAGATTGCCAAATTGATTGTGACTGCATCACATTTAATTTTTGTATAGTGCTAAATAAATACGTCCCCTATTGTGCATTTGCTTAAATTAGTGTTTTTGTAGTTAATTAACTAGTTTGTTTTGAAAGAAGTAAATGATGAAATGTACAAAAGCAACAGCATATACAAGAAGTTGTAAAAAATTAACAGTTGCACCATGACAAACAATCTGCATGTTATAAGATTCGAAGGATACATGTCTTAAATAGTTGAAATTAAAATAAATATTTTCAGCAATGTATTTGGTGACTCTGATCATCCATTGGTTGATAACAGTTTTCTGACGGCGACATTAATTTACACAATATCTTATCATACGTGATACATGTCAAAAATAATGAACTTGAATTACCCTTGTAGAAAATTATTTTATATATACTAGATGCAATGCATCTAAGTTGGCATGTGTGAGGTAATAACTTATAATTTATGTAAATGATATATACAATTATATGTAATAAAGTGACCCAGAAATTATTTACGCGCTATTTCATTTAAAATGCACATAAATAAACCATTTACAAATGCATCCACTCACAACAAAATCTTATTCGTAAATTATACCTTATATTTACTGACAAATTTGGGTTAACTAAAAAATGGAGTGTTTTTTTCTAAACAAAGGGCCCACATTTTCACCGTGTATACTTACCGACTTGTTTTAAATCACAAACTATAACTTCTTTCTATATTATCACTTGCCTTTACGATGAAACTATTAGTTTTAACTAGCTTGTGTCAGAACAAGTCGGTTTTAATGATGTATGTTCAACAATAAGAACAACGGGACGTTTCTTTACAGTATTTTTTATATACTCATTTTATCACATATTCTATTAATTCTATTTTAGCAAACTAACACAATCCTCATTTCAAATAAAATATGTTTAAATAAGCCAATGCTGTTATGTCAAAATTTAACAATTTTCAAACATTTCTTTTTTTCTGTAAAATGTGTAATATTATCCAAAACAAAGGTATATTCATGTATATTTCCCATTCGGAAAACCTCGATCTTTCGTGAATGAATAATATCGGAAGGATTCGTGGGGGACTACCTTGGCGGCTTGGGTTTTTACTACCTACGATCGTTGATTTGTTAACTTTAACACCGGTCAAAGCATTTGTTTATAAATGTGACGAAAATGTAGTCCAAATATGTCCGAGGTATTCGTAGCGAATGGCCAAGGAGTTCCGAATGGTATATTACCATAAAATTGTTAAAAGGAAACGTAATCTCTATATAACATTGATTACTATATTAAAATCAAAGCACAGAAGGCGCTGAATTTGTTTGGGTCACGGAATATAAGAAAGGTGAAGGTTGTGTGGAAACAATGAGATATAAATGTAGTACAGATACTACAGATGCTATGAATTCAAAGAACAATGCCACAGGGTTATAAATTTATATTTTAATGAACTGAAAATAATGTGGTCCCCGATCAGTGGGGTGCCTCAATTGAGTTGCCCTCAATTCATGATTTTGCAATTTTAGGCGAGAACAAAGGAGCCGTGACCTTATTCCGACTTCTGTGTGATTTCGCGCACATTTATTACTGTCACATACTAGTGTTTGTTGCAAATGAATTCTACGGTCATATTTCATTTAAAAAAAGTTACAACATTACCGCAGCATCTTATAACTTCTTCAAATGAAAATCTCATCCACATTAAATATCCAATATGGCGTCGCTTAAAACGTAAATAAACAAAGGAACTGTGACCTACTTAAAATATATGCGCTTTAATCAAAGTTGTCACTGTCACAAACCTGTTCGTTTTGTGGAAAAATTATTCAGGCAGCTTCTTAAACTGAAAATCACATCCACACGATCCAAATTATTTGGCGTCGCTTTATAATGATAGGCCTATTTAAGTAAACAAAGGACCTGTGTCTGTGCCCAACAAAAAATTGAATCTGTATGCGCTTTAATCAATATTATCACTGTCACTAATTGGTTTGTTATGTGAAATCAACTTTACATATATTTCTTGTTTATAAATAATACCAACAAACGATAATGTGTAATAAATATTGCATGAAATTTTATTTACAAATCTTCTTTCTTTCTTCTCCGTGGGTTGTTCTGTTGACTCTTCAGCGTGGTTTGATCACATGACAAATTGAATTTGTTATATAAACTAACCCATAGGCGAACACCTTTTAATTGAAGAGTTCAAAATTGACGTGCGTTTAATCAAAATTATTTCAATATATTACCAGTAATTTGCGGAAATGTTACAGAATTGCACAATATTAGAAATCTTCGACCAATCGGGAACTATATTGTCTTCCATGATCAGGTTTGAAAATTAATGCGCCTGTTATTTGACAATTAATCTGGTTCCCTGTCCTATTATAGTTCGCAGGGGACCAGTCCATTTGACAATCTTCACGCAGTGATCTCCCCTGAATTTTTCGGCGGTAATGTCCATGTAAAGGGAAGTAACCGCTTCAAAAAAGCGGACTACTTTCGGTATTTGCAATTAACAGCATTCGGGTCTGAAATTTCGCTACCATTATTTGTTTGGTCTGACGACCCAAACAAATAAAAAATTAAGCAACGTGTTTACAATGTCTAGGAAATGTCACCAAAAATATATATAAATTTACCATATAACATATCTATAGCGATGTTATCTCGAAATGCATTGTACATGCGAATAATTTCTCTCTACGAATTATAAAATGATGTTGGTAGCACCTTGATGTTATATAGGGCGCTGTTACAAATTAACTCTGTAATGCAAACATTTACTATGTTTTGATAAATAAGCATTCTATCAGGTTATGTGACAGGCGTGGTATAATGTAGCGATAGAATGATTCAAACTGATATTATTGTGATGAATGACACCTGCATTGAAGATAATGCTTGGATGCAATGCTAAAAAAGATACAAAAACTGTACCAGCTGTTAGTAGATATATTTATTTGTCAGTATAGAACATTGTAAAGTTTAGATAATGAGTCTTATCAATGTGTTTTTCTTTGAGTATTGAATGTTAAAAAATATGGTCTTAAAACACCATCGCGTAATTTATCAACATTTTCTAATCATAGTCGAAGAGCATTTCATTGAAAAGTATACAATTTTACTCCCACATATTAAAAAAAACATGATAGAATGTCGTCCTTAGGCAACAAAACCAAGAAATCGCATAGATAAAGTAAAGTCATTTTATAATGTAATTGTAGATGCTTCATTGTCTGTTCTCGTTTCAATTAAGATACTTTTTAAACTAAAAACTGTACCATACGCTGAAATAGGAACGATCCTGTAAATGTGATATATGTATTAAGTGAATACATTATCTCTTGGTATGTTTTTGTTATACTACTTGTTGATTTATTTCGTCTGATCTTAGTAGGAGTCGTTATAAAATCATTAAAAGATGAAGATATTTGTAAGTAGAGGTACTTACTCAATAACTTGTGAATTCTGTGATCTATGTAATTCAAACAAGTTGCTGTGCGGAGCGTGTGAGGTCATAATCACATGTAAGCATAGCTACAGTACACTAGTAGTTCGGTATTATCTGTATCAACTAATTGTTTTTCTATTATAAACATTGGTCAATAATGCCAATGAGATGGCTAATGTCTTCACATTGTTTATCTATGCCATGTTATATGCATGTACCACATGTAATCATATTTAACGTAAATTATGGATTCAGAAAAAGGAAAATAATGGTTAAATAATTCTTAACAAAGCTTATCGACTGTATTGAAATTTATGTTTTGTGTTGGGTTTAGAGACCTGTGGCATAACAGAAATATCTTCATCCATGTTTATCTCAGTAATAAGAGTCAAGATCAACGATCCTTTACTTCTAGTTTTTCTTTGGTGAATGCGAAATAAGATGCCATAAAGTAATTATTTTTGACACATATTTACATAACTACGTCTGATGTCGTATTGCATTTTCTAAATAGAAAAGGTCATCAAATATGTTATAATAATGACGCTGAATTAACTTTTCTTTACGTGGTAATCTCAAGATTCGTTAAAGGTTTTTGGTTCCACCGACTTGGAAAGTCTAATTCTGTATTTTTTCTTATTTCCAAGTTTAGATGAAACCAAAAGTATGTACAGACATATTTTTGAAAATACCATTCACATTTATACATGTATCTAGTTTCAATTGCTTGCCCAAGAAGTTAACGAAGATATTCCACCCTGTGAAAAGTTTAAATCTTCAGTTCCGTCCTTTGGATTAACAATTCGGATTCAACTTTTAAAATTCAATGCCATAGGCCCATTATATTACTTGAAATAGAAATCGTCCATTTAGTCTACTCTTACAGACTAAAAGTCGAACTAAAACAACCAAAACATATGGCAGTACATACAGAGGAAGAAACGTGTATTCGTAAAATAATCATTACAACTTGTATAGACTAACATATGACCTACAGAGAAATTTAGATATATTCTCGATAATCCACTTATATCTTTCTATAATCTGTTTAATGGTTTTCTTACGACCCCACCCAGGCTGAGAATAAAACAAGAAAAGATTAAATGTTCTCAACACAAATTATCCCAAAATAATTTATTAACCTTTCAGTTAATACATTTACCACACAAACAGAGATATATCAGATTGTTATCATTTGAAGGTTAGCTATAATTTACAGTTTACTGTGTCTCAGGATTATACTAGACCAGATAATGTATCATATTTAGTTATAAAATGATTTAATTATGTTGAAATGAAAATATAGTTATATTGCCTATACGAAAATGATAATAAATTGTTAATCATATGTAAATGAAATTCGAATGATCTAAAAGATAACCAGATTATACATAACTAACAAATCTGAGATAAAAATGATGAATATAAACCATGCAACTTAACGCCAAATGAGCATCTTCGTACATTGTTTTGCAATTGCAAATGCTAAATTTCCATACCATATGATAATGCTAGAAACACGTTCAGATATATTCGGTGAATAGTTTGTAAAGCTATGAGCTGCACAATTTTTAAATGCCTTTTATCGAAGTGAAATGGATCAAGTCAAATTAGACAAATTAAATAATATATAAGCATACACAATTTGGTAGGCATTGAAGCGTTGCCACATCTTTCTACATGTATAAGTAAGAACATGAACATATTACCTTACGGATAAACATAAAACAATTTTTCATTTTTCTGCCAGCTCATAAAGGAGGCGGTAATGATATTGAAATATATCTATGTTAATCTCTGAGATCTATGTTGAATGTTTTATTAATATCTAACTTGAATATATTGATATTATAGATAAATCTCCATGAGGTTTGTTTTAGATAAAATAAACAATCATTTTGAAATTATTAAATGATAAATGAAGAAATTATTTACTGATAACACGACTACAGGTGGCTCTTGTTAAGTAAGTTCATAAACTACAGTTTGACTTTAACAAAACATATGGTGATCTTAGAAAAATGCTGAATATAACAAACTGTAATTATACAACAGCTGTGAAATACGCGAAGATGTAGGAGATGAATGTTTGAATGATAGCATCTAAAATGCTAATGAATAACTGTATTATGATTGTTATATGCATGCGTTATAATCGTTTAATAATGAAGCGAACGAAAATGTCCTAATACATACGGTGGTGTATGACAACTGTACTTAGCGATGAAACCTATATTTGATATTCATCTCATTCAGTTTGGCATATTCCTGAAACGAAAGATGCCTGTAAATCCTGTTGCATTATTTATGTTTTCCATTACTTTCCGCACTGTTATTTTTACCATTCAATTACCAACATTTACAGATTATGGGTTTGGCTAATTATAACATATAGGCATTCATTTGTATCGTTTGTATAGTACTTTGAAAGAAATGTCATTAATTATCAAAGGCAAATTTGTATTCTAAATCAGAGAAATTATTACATTTGTTTCGTTCAACTTCTTATTCATAACTAAAATATGTAGATTGTTGTACAAACTATGCTAAAATATCCTTTTGATTTGACTATTATTAAAAACACTCGAAGCTTGTCAAATTTTACGATGTACTTTTCAGCATTAATCGATGGGTATTTATTATTTCTTAATAGATGACTATATTTATGCATTACATTTTAGCACTTTTTAAATTATTTTATATGTAACGTTTATTTTGTTCTTGACTGTGCATTATGCCACTCCTCGACCATGTTTTATCAAATTATGGCTGTCAGTATATATGTACCTACTGTTCCTGTAGAGACTTAGATCTTTAGCTTTAGCCCATACCATCAACTTTGGTGACGGTTATCCTACATGAGGCAAATGTAGCCTTAGAGGTGCCGTTTATCAATATCCTTTACTATTTTATTTACAGACTCTCTTTTCCACCTTTCATAAAATCTTATTTAATACACTTTGATATAATCATTTACATTTGCAAATCTTTATGTTAATTACGAAGAAACTTAGTTTATTCCAGTTTAATTGCACGACATGTCAACTTCAAAGGAGTTTGTAAAGGTAATTGTATAGCATAGTACTAAATTAAATACCACTTTCTTATTTGATAACTGTTCTAAACTTTATTGGAAAATATTTTACAATAAATACTAATTTTACATGCCATTTGCTGTTTAGGCTCCACAATAACAGCGATAAATTAACAAATGAAGCTTTCAAAATGCTTGCATGTTTTATTGAGTTAATAAATTAGTTCTAATATTTCCTGTCAATGATGAATGCCAGTCTGTTGTAGATACTCATTTATGTAAGCAATTTCGTCGTCTAGAAATTTTATATCTTAATTACCTTGACAATTACTCAATGGTCAATTAAAGGTTTTTATCATAAATTTAAAATAGATAAATGCATCAAAAAGATGCACGTATGTGGGCTTCATAAAGAGCTTTAATATATCAAAATTATATGCTTCATTTAAATTTTTACTATTCCCTTCTGAATCACCATTCATTGCAATTTAACAAGTCATACGATAACTTTAGAATCAGAGTTTCTTTGTGTCAGAAATAATGATGACAAATTAACAAGGAGTAAAAGCATTGTTAGTGAGAATATCAGTTTATTAAATAAAATTACGAAATCATATATAACCTTTCTAACCATACATAAACAAAACTCACAAAAACGTCAAACGATACATTATTTCGCAATAATAAGTCGAGCTACAGTAGATTAAGTTTACACAAATGTTTTGAACAAAAATGGTCACAAACAATTCAATTTTATTGTCCCTATTATAGGCACATATTTTATTCATTTGCAACGTTTTGACATTTACATTGTCAGTATGAGATTATTGAATGTCATCACGGACTTGTCTGATATTAAAATGATGTGCTTCTTGACGTTATCAAATCATAATGTTACATTATGTTAAGTTCAGTATTCAGAAACAAAATTTGATAAAGCATTTAAGAAGTTTCCGACCTCAACTTGTGAAAGAAATCTGACATAGATGTTTAGTGTCATTAATAATGATATTAGATACTCCCTATAGAAATTAAAACAAACGTTATACAGTAGATGCATATGTCTGATATGACGTACACTAATCTAAAACTTATGGTATTTTTTAAGTATATCAGGTCATTAAAAAACGTAAAACTATTTAATATATCATTTATAATTCTTTAAAAGTAGACTTGAGTTAATAATCTATATGGTTATCCACATTTATATTGTGAGTATACACATACGTGTTATATAGACTTGTTTTAAGTGCTTAAATGTATAGTTGATGATACATGTATAAGAACAATAAAGTAAGAATTTATGATGAATATATCTGAAATCATTTTAATGGCTAATATCATACAGTCTCAATTTAACACACACCATGATGTACTCTAACATCACTACGCAAGCATATTAAAAGTTAAGCGTATTTAGATATTATATTTAAGAATAGCTACATTTCTGTTGTCCAATATTTTGTAGTTTTTGCCACGATTAACCACATCTTTTATAACACAAAGATTATTTTGACGAACATTGTAATTAGGTCATTAAATGTGATAGTAATAACGATTTACACATTTTAGATTTTAGGAGGCTTCATTTAGCAGTCATAAAGTAGTACACTTTGGCAACCTTCAACAGAAAACAAATCACTACTAGCAGATATAGTCATTGAAATAAAACAACCAATATGAGACAGACCAATATTGTCAAACTATGTTGTTATCTATGGACCCTTATATACTGTTTGTAATACATCCTTGTGATATCTAAGTTCCAAGTTGAACGAATTAAATATTTCTTAATAGAGAGGGAGGTATGTTACATACTTCTGTGTCTAGAATCGCTGTTAAACGTTGGTAAACACTATTTTACTGAACAAAAGTGAGCTTTATACCATTCTGACAAATACTTTGAAAACATTGAAAAAGCAGCTCATGAAATCAAAATCTTTGAATGTCAAAATGATACAGAAGTGACAGAAGCTATAGTATACTTTCGAAAATACTAGGTAGCAGTTAATGTAAAAGGCAGTTGCAATGCGTTTAGCAATCAAGAAAAGATTAGTTTCATGCTCCCAATCTCTCATACATATCATATCTTTAGATTATTTCTTACATATTTTATTTACATCAAAGATTTTCTCAATGAGCGTGGTAAAGGTAACACAAATAATCATACTGAAATGATACAAAAACTGTAAATTGACTTTGAACAACGTTTTGTCAATATCAGATCTTAATTGTTCGATTAGATATGTATGTATCTGTGTGTATGTTTTCAATGTGAGATAATGCCTATTGCAGCTCACCTGCATACGAAAGCATATTTCTATAGGCGAGCTATGCAATGTGTTGCTACGACGGTAAACTCAACTAAATGTTTACAAGTCAGGGTACAGAACTTATGGTAAGCAATTTTATAAAAAGAACTAGAGCTATGTAGATTTGGTGCATTGTGAAGACAAAATGAAATAAACGTACGTTTAAGTAAAATTGTACCACGTAGAGACTTGTACGAGATATACTAAGTGTAATATACGTAGATTTTTTAACAATGGTGATGTGAGTTATGTAACGAGCATAACAATATAAAACGACAGTACATGTTTTCATAAAGATAAACTTGTGATGTATCACACCTGTATAAAAGAATTCACTGGTCTGATTTGAAGAAATGTAACAGGGTAGTAAATCATGCAACCATTGCCAGTACTTATTGACTTTAATAACTTGATTTGCCAATATAAAAAGTTAACTGTTAATTCTAAATTAACTTATGAGTTACTACGGCGTTAATCCAAACAAAATCAAAACGAACAATAAAATACATTAATTTGGTCTCTATGTTTGCAACGTGAGCAAAATACATATTTTAATATGCTGCTTTCAAAAGACTTATGCAATGTATATATAAGTTTTTGTACCCACCTGTGTAGCTTAATTTGATAGAGTACGAATACAGGGTTTGGTCATGAATTATTTTCCTGTGTTTTTTTTTTTTGCATTTGCCGCTGTATTACATAGACAGCCATTGGTGGGAGCATGTGCTTACTAAATTTAAAACTTGGGTTCAGGTATCTAGGACTCTCCAAGAAACGTTAGATGGAAGACTTACCTCACGATATAACTGAAAAATGCCTTTTTGCAGAGTAACTCATCGTTAATTTCAAACACTTCATATGTATCCTCTGTACAGGAGCTTGTGTATTTCATTCTATCTTTACTTTTTTTATTATTCAGATCATTGCCTTGGTGATACTCGGTTACAAGCTTACAACTTGCATTGACATACTTTTTCTAAACAAATACATATATTTGTGCAAACACCTTCACTAGCCGCACTTGAGCCATATAGAGAAAAAAATCGAAAAGGGTGTCAAACGTTCATAAAAAAAATATGACCTTCTGTGATATAGGATTGGCGTAATAACTCGTAGATTATTTCGTTTGCTGACATGAGTATTTCTTAACACAATTCTACATTCATACATGGTTTTGTTCTTTTGTTCTACACGTGTCACTACAAAAGATGCTAGAAATAGATTTATCTGACCTTTGTTTGAACGTCAAACTGAAATTCAATTTATTTGTTTTTGTATCCGGCACTTCCTGTTTGTAGAAAATATTTCCTTGTGTTTTTGTCTCTGTAACGGATGTTAAAGTTTGACTACGGAAACATACTTCATTGATAATTGGCTCTCAAAGCAAACTATCATTTTATTATGGTCCATATGTTCCGATCGATATTGTTTTATTTTTTTCTAAAAGGGGAGTACAAAGAGGGCGGACATTAAATATATCACAAACTTACGTCAGCACGTAATTGACATACTAACTTTGTTTGATGATACCATCAAGGTAGATTTTGTAGATTTATACTCCATGTACAAGAGGGTCTTCAATTAAAAAGAACTTGGCATAAAAAGTAGCAGTAATTTTTCTTGAAAGTCATAGAGTCAATGCTAAACGCTTGAATGGTTTAGAAGTTCCAAGAACGTAATTCAAGTACAACCAAAGTCTTTATTAAACTCACAAAACTTAGGATACAAAGTATTATTACCATAAAGTTCCACAGTAAGAAAATCAAAAATCCATTCTGTAAATAGTGCAATCTGATTAAAACCCGATCTTAAATTTTCCGCTCACCTACTCACTAATTTAGATGTGACTATTTCCTTACGAGGGTCACGTTCAGGTTACTTTTTTCTCATTATGATATTCATGACGGAATCGTTATGTTTAGTAACTTGTTTACATCGTCTACGACACGAAATTTGAAATGAGCCGTCCAATCGCAGACTGTGAGTAATACTGTCAAATTTGATTGCAAATCGTGGTCTAAAATAGAAATTACGAAATCAAAATGCTATTAATAGTGTTTTGTCTGGATGAAAGCTACGCATTGATTGGTCGACATAAAGATAATCTCGACGTGACCCTACATGGGAACCTTAGAGGTCTTCTACGACAATTCTCGGCAGGATATCTGTTTACGGATATTGTAAATAGTGAAACAGTCTTATTATAGGGACATTTTCTTCTTAAAAAGCATTTGGAACTAACAAATCGCCAAACAAATTAGCAATTACCAATGTGATCTTTATAAAGAAACATAACTGTACCATATGTTCCAACTTGTGACGTTCTTAATGTGCTAGAATTTAACTCAGACATTGTTATGAATGATTATCTTTTTTTATTGTTCTCGTGGTGGTTCTAAGCAAACCTTTTGATTTATATAATTCATTTAATGGTATTGTAAATAAATGGTTAATGCCGGAATAACTCAAACATTAAACATGGAGTCAAAATATCGATTCACTTAGCTGGAATAATTGTAACTTTGTCTAAAGTACTTAAGAATAATCGCGAGGCATATAATCAGTATCAAATTGTACAATGAATACATATGTACAATATATAGTAGTAGTAAGTATAGTAATAATAGTAACAGTAGTAAAACAATAGATTTAGCAAATAAGCGACAACTTCCTGCTAAAAATGTTAGTAATTGACGTGTTTATAGAATGGGTTTTTACTGATTATTCAAGTATTTATTTGATCAACACAACAATGCCGCATAGGTGAGAGAGTGTGAGAGGGAGAGAAGCTCATATAAGTAACGAGCACGAAACATGTTTCCTGTCCACATTACGGTATGTGTTCTATCTTTGCAATGTGTATGCAGTAGTTTTGTATAATTAGCTTTAATTGACGTACCGTTTACAGTCTACTTTTCAAGGGATAAATGAAAGTTTATGAACATAGTTTGCAGATGTTCCATTAATGTTTCTTTAAACAAGCTATTTGCCATAATAAATGTAACTTGCAACGAGGTTATTTGAATTTTTGATGATAAAAATACTTAGGTAATATATTTGAAAGAGTTGATTGTGTTAAAAACTGAGTTTGATCTATCAATGACGTATAATATATCATTCAGCACATTTCTGTCTCCTGATATCTAACGCGTGAACAATACGTGTTATAGTGTGCTGATCTAAAGGCGGCAATCAGAGAACACATGATATAATAATTTATTTACCTGATTTCAAAATAGCAAACATAGATCAAAGTCAAAGTTAACAATTTCGTGATCAATTAATCGTTTCAACTATTTTGAGTTATATCACCTACTTGTCGGCTTTATATGAGTCGTTTGTTTCAAGATCAAATTTTTATCGGCTACAATTTTAAGAGTTATAATGACGTTTGTCATATGTTTTCGCGACATGTTCACTTGAAGGGCTTCATAACCTTATTTCAAACCAATCTTCTAACACTTAATATGTTATTCAACTTACTCACCTATATTGTTTCCTGAATCGTTGACTTTTGAAGAGATGTCGGCAGTTTATCATGATTAGGCTACATCACGTTTTTGTAGCTTAATTTTACGTCTTCGTAAGTGATGATTTGACCTAAATAACTCTGCGACAACAATGACGTAACACTATCGCAAAAACTGCAATTATCATAGGTGTTATGTCTTGAGGGAAGATTCAACGCTCCAGTTTCGTGGAATAAAACGTTATCTTGCGTTAATTTGCTACATCTACAGTCAGTGCAGAGTCATTATTTACCTATAAAAACGATAAAGAATCTAATCAAATCTTCACCGCTATGAATCAAGCACAGCTTAATCTACATTGTTATTGGTCGTAAATTATTATCACGTATGTGTAAAATTAATGCTGCACCAAGACAACTTGATTGTTATCTTGTGAACAATATTCTCAAATACATGGAAAACAGCTTGATATATATCTTTGTGAAAACACGTACGCTCTTTTTATTGAAATGGTTTAAAAGTCTCTTTTTGATGCATATATGTTGAGAACCTAGTTAGTAAACCAGCATTAAATTCAACCAAAGTATCGGTTCCAGCAAGTCTGAATTTCGGTGCAACATGACATAACTCTTTAAAACAAAGAGAAAACCTCAAAGAATCAGGTTATGATAATTACGTACCCACCTTGATATATCGGCAATATAAAGTTGTTTTAATTAACCATCATATGTTCTACAATTATTTTATGAATCTAGGTATGAACTAATATCTCTATTAACAATTTTGTTACGTAATAAATCAGTTTGATACTTTCTACAGGTTCTCCTCAAAAGATCGGTCATAGCAACTTATTTAAAACGCCAGCATTGAGTGAATTTTGTCAATCATTTATATATCCTAATTGTGAAAACGTTTAGAACTGTTTTGATCAAATTCTGATTATCAGTATTTTCTGTTGACTTTAATGTAAAATCACGTTGGGTTTCGAATTAACATGTGCATTTGTTTATATGTTCTTGAAAATTTATACCTGTACGTCATGTGCTTACATACACAGTCGTTCAGAAAAAAAAGATAATAATGGCTGTACGGGAACTTGTAACTATACCTCGTATTTGAGCAGGATTGTACCACACGACACGAGGTACATGTGCTAAAACTGACGATGTTTGGCAATCTGTCAATGTTGGTCTGTGATGATAAAGCTTTAGCTAGCTGACCGTCTATGGTATTATTATCAAACGCTGCTTTTATTTTGCGTTCAGATATTATACACTCATACATTAAGAGTATACTTAGGTTTAGAAGTTAGCCATCCATTTCATTGATGTGAAGTCACTCGTTATTTTTAACCTGAACCGGAAAACATCATTGTATATACTTTCTTATGCCTAAACAGTAATCGGTAGTCCAAAAATACCTCAGTTGATCAAGATTTTGCGAAAGTTTTTCGATTATTGTCATCTTCTTGTGAGAGTGGTTTCATTTTGTTGCTCAATATGCCGGCTGTACATATGGCTAGTGAAAGCCTCTCATAGTATATATCGTAGATAGATACCAGAGGTGCGTTCAACAATGCGAGCGCTCGAGCGAGTGCCTGCTTCGTAAATTGTTAGGCTATTGAACGATTGCAAGCGCTCGCTGTAAAATCCAAGATGGCGTCAAACAGCACATTATTGAAAATAGCGGGTGGAGGAACAATTATTTCTGCTGATATCATACATGAGATCTTTTACTTTTATATCATATATGAATCATTATGATACAATTTACTGTACCAAATAAATTATAGCAAATGCATTGCGTGGATATGTTGTGTAGAACAAGTAACACCCAAGTTTGCGTCCCACTTTTCAGGGATAATTATTTGTGATAAACATTTAATTTTTTCCAGCCGTCATCTTGGTATCTAAGCGAAACACCTCTCGAGCTGAATCGCTCGCTTACCAGCAGTCGCGCGAGCGCTCGCGTTCAGAACGAGAGCGTTCGATGTCGCTACGAGCGCTCGCATTGTTGAACGCACCTCAGTAGCCTAATGACCAGGGCTAATAGCTGTGGAGTCGGTGAACTTCTATAATATGAAACTAAGACTGTACAACACACTTACTTTACTTTTTTACATCATTCTTGCCGTATTTTTCGCACACCCTGTAAATCATTGTGGTACAGCTTTAGAGTAATCCTATTGTTTTAGTAACGGTATTTAAGGCAATCGGCTTCTTGCTCGGGGCAAGGATGTTCATAAATTGCGAAAATTAGGAATAAATGTGTGGCGGAATAAAGTTCCTTGAGGGTGTTTTTCATATTGTGATATTTTGTCGAGCAAAATGCTCTGATTCTGTACGAAAATGTATTCAAAGTTATTATGGAATTTAATCGTGTTATTAAATGGATTTCTATCGCAAGTGTGCTCTCAAACTCAGTGTGAGCTTAAAAATGGTGCTTGCTCTTACAATGTGAACCTTCTCCTTTCTGGTGACTGCACAAAGCCAGAATCGGGACCAAATGCTTTTCCTACTCCACTGGATATGAGATTGCCTGCCAATGATCGTGCCACTGACGACGCGTTAGATACAGTTAAAACTGATCATGAAAAGAGGATAAAAGAATTAGAAAGTTCTATTCAAAATATCATGAGAAATGTGATTTCAGCTCGAATACCTCAATATATGGACAACCATGTTTATGGTAGCCTTTCTGATGAAGATGATACTTTCAATCCGAAAGAGGAAACTATTCGCGATTCCAATCGTGGTCCAAGCGGTAATGTACTTCTACTTCAACTTCAAAATCAATTTAATACTTTATCTAAAACATTAAACGAACGAACAGCGGATCTTCTAGACGCTAGAAACAAACTTAATGAAACTCTGGATCTGTTAGGCGCTGCTCAAAAACAAGCAATGGATGCAGGAAATAAACTGGTCAGTGTTGAAAATGATGCATCCATTCTTTTACGTGAAAATAGAATTCTTAAGAATAAATTGAAGCACAAAACTGAGAATTTAGAATTTGTAGTTCAGAAATTAAATACAACAGAGACACAATTGCTAAATTCTGAGGAGCGACTCTATGACGTCATACGATCAGAATCAACTATCAAAGAAGAATTATTAACTGTTAAACTTGATCTTGAAAGAACGGTTGAAGAGTTTGACGACCTTGTAGTCAATTATACTGAACTTGATCGTAAATATCAAAGACTAAAACGGAAACTTTCTATACTTGAAGAGGAGTTGCATGAATGTTTTGTGGGTAAGAGCAGCTATGTTGTTTAACACCGCGACATCAATTTAGTGTTTGATAAATTACAATAGCCATTAAATGAATACATTGTCTTTAAGAGAAAGGCGTGTTATGTAAACACCGCGATATTGGTTATATTTCATTATTATTGGTGTTTATTGTAAAAAATCAACTTTTAAGTTATCTGAGTTCATAGGTGCCATAAATCAGTGCTATCACTTAGTATTTGCTTTATTTCGGAATCTCTTAAATGACATTTTGAAGTATTTTTTATTTCCAAACTTATTTATCCGTTGTTTTGTCCATACATTTAAATGATTAACAATGTTTATGCTATTACCATTATTGCGAGCGCACCACCAGTCTTACATGATATTTGGTTATAAAAAATTATAATGTATAAATTGGCTAATGACTTCAGAAGCCATGCTTTACTTTAAAACTCAAAGGTTAGTTTGTCTGATTTTTTCTTGTAGGGTTTAGGCTATATGAAATTTACATCAAACTTTATTTCAGTCACGTTTGCATCGATGTAAATTATTTTGTAAAAAATGACTAGTTAATGAAAAATGGTCATAATTTGCATAATGATGTTCTTATTAGACTTGTGTATCTACAGATCAAAGATTATCCGATTTCCTGTCAATTGTGCATCTTTTCTAGTCGTTTGACATCTTACGCTTTGAAAAATTTCTTTATCATAACATAGATCATAAAATCATTTTTACAAGAACGTTTTGATGAAATGTACAGTTTAATGAAACAAGTTATGTCAATTTAAGGAAGTTTCTTGATAACAAACTGCCTTATGACACTTGATGCATCTCATAAATGATACGTGTTTTTTATATGTAGCATCTCAATTTAATCATAGGCGACGGTTCCGAGTAAAAACACTATATAAATTTATTAGGTCTATTGATTTGAAAATAAAATCTTCTTCTTTATAATTACTCAAATGAAAATTGACTTTTTTAGCCAAATCCAATATAGGATTAGCTTTATTGTAACTCGTTCTTTTTCACAAATGTATTCATGCATACACGGTTACTAAGGCATTGCTCTTTTGAATGACACCAACATCTTTGCATACGCCAAATATAAATTCAAAGGCCAATTTAATCACCACAATCAATGCAGATTTTCTAGGTCGACACAAATGTCGCAAAAACATCACTTGTATACAAGGCTTGTAACTGGCAAAAATAGCCATGACTTGATTTATTGGGTAGTAAGTGACATCCTGATCACCGACGCTTGGCGGGGAACCTCGAATTTATCGAAAAACGGGGTACCTGCAAACCCCACAGCGGTTACTTCCCTTTATTGAATGAAGAAGTAACAAAGTGTGAAGTAACCGCTGTGAGGAGTTCAGGGAAACTGAGTCTGATATAGGGGCGCGTTATTTTATTATTCTGGTGCCAGCATTCTCAAATCATCTTAAGACGTAGACGCAGCTCCGATACAACGATTGTAGAATCGCTGAAATGTTCACTTGGTGCAAACATCTGCAATAGATATCTTCAGACATATGTTGGTAAAAGATGCTTGTAAGCTTTGTTTTACACAGACCTCGTTGTATTGTTAAACAGTTTTTTTTTATGTTGGCACTATATTTTATCACCTCGGACAAAAACCAACACTTCTCGTATATTACTGTGATATTAAAGGTGCACTTTATAAAACCTGAGATAAAAAGACAACAAACACTTCTTATACATTATTGAGTCGTTAAAGCCACTATATGAAGATATATTCATTAACTGTAGACTTAAAACTGTTGACAAAATGAATTTATCAAATTATTGAATTGTAATTTGACAAAGTGTCCATTTCTTAAAAAAGAGGGGTACTTTTATAAGGGCACAATATATTCTTTCATATGCTAATGTTCAATATTCCTGATCTAAAATAGTTTTTAAGCTTAATTATGTAATTCAGAATAACTTTTTTCTATATTAAGACTTCATCTTAAACATACTGTGATCAAAACTATTGTTTCAAGTATTGACAACCAAATTCTACTTTCGGTTTTGGATTTACTTTCACTTCAAAATGCAATAGATAACATAAACATATTTACGCAATATTTGCATTTATTTTAAAAAATCTTGTTCACTAGAGGTGTTTAAAATAGATAAATGTCTATTTTCTTTACAGCCAAAAAACAGTGTTACTTTTGATAATGGGGCTTTAAAATGTCACTCAAAAAACCTGAGATAAAAATGCAACAAAGCGTTCTCATATGTTATTGCGATATTAAAGGCATAGTTTACAAAACCCAAGATAAAATGCAACAAAATCCCCTCGTCTAATACTGCGATGTTAAAGGCCCACTTCATAAAATCTGAGACAAAACACAACAAATTGCTCTCGTACATTATTGCATCGTTAAAGGCACACTACATAAAACCCGAGATAAAAAGGTACAAACACTAGTACAAGAGATTGATGTCTTCTCTGGAACAGATGATTCATTCAAACTAAGTGTTAACATGATAAATTGTATAGATTTAGAGATTATCCATTCTGCTATGTTTGAGGAATATTGAACTTTCTTATCTTGTGTTCCCATCGATCATTTCGTCATCTTGGATAGGAAGAAAAAAAATGTTGACAAAATGAGGAATTTGTACCATGTGTTACTATTTGTTTGATCTTGTTAGGGAAGATTTACTGTAACAAAAGCATAGAAGCGGGTGTGGCTATAGTAGTTGCGACGTTGGATTGGAAATCGTTGGATAACCAGCTCTACATTGGTCCAAATCCCATCCAAAACCTACACTGTTGTTTCCTTTAGCAAGAAACTTTATACTACTAGCGCAGTAATGTAGGGGAACCAATAAGCAGGCTCAAGAGGGATTCGTCTAAGTTGTACAATGTAAGAACTTGTAACACAATCAAGCTAAAATAAATTAGAACAAACTAAACTGAAATTAACACAATTCTAAAATAACATGTATACATATTGTTACTTGTATCTTCCCCGCGTGGTGCACATCCCACCAGGGCCACAGAATATATTAAAATGGTTGCCACTTGGGCATCTAACGTGAGAATGTTGATTTTTAACGAAAACTAATACTTACCCAACATTCGTTCTTCAAAACTATAGAACTTCGACCATAGCTTGGCCCGCTAATGATAAAAATACTTTAAAATTTAATTGTACGACTGATTTAAATGCATTTTGTTCCAATGAACAATATGTTTTGTTTAAATAATCCTATATACAATTTTATATAAATAAAATAAATATAATATTTTCAGTGAGATGGGGTGAATCCATCATCTGTAATTCGACGGATGTATGAAATTTTCAATTTCTATAAACATTAGTTGCAAGCTAGATCAAATTGCTGATATGTCTAGATCCTCATGATTGCTTCGTGTGTCATTTGTAAATGATTAACTCAAATCGGCGGTGCGACATCAACACAGAATAGAACAACCTACATCTAATATAAATGTAAAAATGTGACATAATAAATTACTTTCCCGGATAAAATATGATTTGTGTCATGGTTAATATCATAAAACATACTTTAATAGCTAAAATCGCAAGTATTTGATAGTTTCAAACCTTACTCATGTTACTTGTAACTTCTCCGTGTGGTACCATTTATTTTAATTTTATGTATTATCTTATTACCATTAATTTTAATATATTCATATATTAAAGCCCCAGTATCAAGATTTACAAAATGGTCAGCTTAAGAATTTTAAGCTTTGAATTAGTACAAAAGTTTGTTACATTATATAATATGGGTGTGGCTTTACCATAATCTTAGTTTATATGTATGCATTTAATGCAATGTATTCCATTTTCTTTATCATTTATTTTCACATTTATGGTAACATGTCTATATTGAATATATTTGCCGCTTGGGCTCACGGCCTTCCGGTATTGATTTGAATAAACTTTAAACTTATTATATCGTAACTCACCTGCGAATCCTTTAATGTATCTTTCATCGATGTTTTCAATAGTGTAATGGGCCCAATATAGGGACTTTTTTTCCCAAATTAAGCATTTAAGATTTAAAATTTTCCAAAATTGCAACATATTTTGCAAAAAACAAGTAGTATTTATTGAAGAAATTGAATACCCTTACATAATTCATCTAAATGATAGATTTAATCATAAGCTGTTTTACATCGTGTCTCATTAAAGCTGAAATAATCTCTAAATGGTATAGTTTAGTTTCAAAAAAGTTTTTTTTGATAATTTGATTGTAACGTTTACAAAGTGAAGATAGGTAACTTTTATACAAAGAACCACCAACACATTTAACACAAATGCATTAAATCGAACTCATATTTTGAAAAGCAAAATGGTTTGACAAAATAATAGTTCGGTATATTTAAATAGCATTTAAACGACTTTAAAACATTTTCTGTATCTATTCTAAATGAACATATCGTGGTATAGGGGCTTTAAACGTTTACTTTTTGTGACAATAAATTATCATACGGTTGTTATATGATATGATAATTTGAAATTGAGATAAAAATATTAAATACATTTCAACATGGGTGTCAGAACATTAAATATTTTGAAGGTATTTGATAAATAGTTTGTTTATTTTTGCAACATAATTTCTTTGAGTAGGTGATGTGAATTCGTATTCATTTTTCACATATTTAATTGAAAAAAAAAAAACGATAATAAGTTTCTTATTTAGCGTGGATGTTTACTTCCTTGTTGCAATTGTTTTAGATAGTGCAATGGTATTACCGGCTATTAGGAAATTTCTTTTGTATATCTTGATTAGTATAATTAAATGTCTGCAAAAATAGTATAAAAAAGACTTAGTCCATATTCTATGAACAGACGGACATTTATTGAGTCACGTCCGAATGTGATGATCTGCATGTATATGACGTTTTCATAATCGTTACATTTTAACATTTAATTGTATTACAATTACGTTATGTAATATCCGATCAGCGTATTCTAGTTGCGTTTGAAGGAACAATGTGAACTGCAATGCTATTCGTCGGAATGTCCGCTTGTGCTCGAACCATGTCGTCGCTCATCGAGTTTAGCATTAGACTTGCTGATAGTCACTAAACCCTAAAACTAAACATACTATATATAACCAAGCTCATAGTTTTAGTCTTAAGTGCTATCAATGCAATTTTGAAAATTAAAATCTCAATAATTATCGTCAAACTAGCACATAAAACCGTTTCAACCTCCGTTTTTTTAGTTTTATCAACGCCTACCATTAAAATTTATCAGTGTCAGATTGTAGCAGTGTCTACTGAAATATTCATCTAACATTGTCATGTGAGCCAAGAACCGTTCGCGTCGTCAATAACATTGTATGTGCACAATGCTTGACAACAACAAGTAAAGAATGACAAAACTTTTATAGTGAACAACAGCTTACGAAGAATGTAATCTTAAAACCATAAAATACTTTAATACTTGCACATCATCATTACTATACAAAGTTTGTATATAAATTGTAGACCTTATTCAAATGATACAAATATAAATGCATTATATGTTTCAAGGAAGTAGATATAAAAATGTTAATGATTTACATTACAATCATATCACTTAGCATGTTCAGACCACACATACACTGTAGTATATCATTATACAGGATACATGCTTTGTAATTTATTATTTATAGCATACATGCGGTTACTGCCGCAACAGAACAGAACAAAACTTTTATTTTCTCAAATTACAATAGTAGTGTAGTGTATACTAATTTATTCAGCTCGACTGTGAAACAAGTTGTAACAACTTAGATCAATCACTTCCGAGTCCGCTTCCTGGTACCCCAGTACTAAGCTAGTTGGATAAAGTTTCATGCTCAAGGATACAACGGGGTAGGTTTTTGATGGGGTTCGAACCAACGCGGGGCTGGCTATCCAATGATGACCAGCCCAACGTCGTAATCGTTCGGCCACATTACGATAATAATACATAAAAATGAGCATAAAATTGTCAATGTATATTTATGCTGAATTGAATATTAGCATTATTCGGACCAGTGCATTTTCTGCATAGGGAATGCAATGTAATGAATGGAGCTTTATAGCCGCTCTTCAACTTTTTTTACATTCGGAACTACCTCGGCGATCTTCTACGCAGTTGAAACGTCGGATATCATAAGGCCAGAAATAGATCTACATGGATTCAATAGAAAACATGAACTTGATGGAATTTGGTTTCTGTGGTAATATAATCTGAACTACACAGAAATACGCCGTGTGAGACATTGGAGTTATAAAATGTCTTAATAAAGCGTTCAAGAATGTATATTTATGAAAGTGACAGGTGGTCGTGTTTAAATATATTATATAATATATCATCGCCGGTCCTTATAACCTGGTTGTATTCCTACTACGTCTGATTTCCGAGGTATATCTTCGTAGATGATCGCCGAAGTTGTTCCGAATGCGTTTTTTATTCAGCTATATTGTGGCGGTCAGTCGTCCTATTCATGTTTATTGGACAGGGCTAGATTTCTAGATGCAGGCTATTACTAAGCACATATCGAGGGTTGTCTGCAAGACTGTAGTAACTCGCTCTTTAACGTAATGCACTCACTTAAGTATTGCGGGCAACCCTCGATATCCTCATAGATTGGTTTCCAGCTTCTTTTTTAAACCTATATTTTACAAAGGGCGGTTAATCCAGGCTAATATCCATGCCAATGACTTACAACTTATCCCTATTCGGATCAACATTATCATTATTGCCGCAATTTCATGAAAAGTAATGAGCTGCCGCCACTAAATATCGAACAAGAATCGCGAGTTTCGTAGTCAATCCCGATTTCTAATGCAACTAGACCGCGGCTTTACGTGAAATTTCTCAAAATTGATAATACATATACATGTATGTTCACATACTATTAAGCTTAAATTCAGGTGGAAAAAACCAATTAACCTAGAATATGTAATTAATGATAAATCTCTATAACTAATGAAATGCGTATAAATTTTGTGGTACATGTACTAGTATTAACCCATTCTCGTACCCAGGGTCTAGTAGGATTCTCAATACTAGCGAGAATCTTGATAACCTCGGGGAACGAGAACGGTATTAACCTAATAGGCTAAATTCTTAGAAAAAAGTAATTTCTCTCTTTCGTACTAAGCCTTTCCACGGTTCTCGTTTCTGTTGTGATATTTTTTATGACAGTAGTTATTAAATTGGATCATCATAAATAGCTTTGATGTAAAAAGATCAGAAAGCTTCTAGTTACCGTTAGATATAAAATATAAGAAAAATTATCGTAAGATGGTTACACTGTATAATGAATACATTTACAGGCTAATTAGGTACTTTAGTCAGTTATCTTTCCCTGATAAAATCTGAAGCAATCTAATTGGTAAGTAGGTCCTTACAGTTGGAATCCTCGGATTTTATCATTGAATTCCTATGTAAGGGTAACAAAATATTTCATCTAATATCTTTCTTGTTAATGAAGATATTAACAGAAGTGATGGAATTTAGACAGTTCTTTATTTTAAAATTAATCAGCTTGAATTTAAAACAAATAAAATGATATACAAAAAAGTTATTTAAGATTAAATTTGGCAAATTAACATTGAAAAGTAAGGATAAAATCCGAGTAATCCAACTTATTAGACCTACCTATTTTGAAGAGTATACAAGGGGAAATAACTGACTAAAGTCCCTTATTAGCTTTTATCTTATGAAGAAACAAACAATATCCCCAAAATATGATATATGATAAAACTGTGTGTATGATAAAACAGACTGAAAATTGCATACAGTGTAAAGGGTGTTAAAAGTACGCAAGTTTAACGATAATATCTATTATATACAGCATTATCTAAAAGTACATAATTATTCTCCTCACCATTTTAAACACTGCGGCAATAATTTGCCAAGGTGTGCGTTTATTTGCGTAGAAAATCACTGAGGGGTTCCAAATGGCTCATCTCATCGCACGCTGACATTGCCGAGGAGTTCCGAATGACTAAACTCAGAGCACACTGAAATCTATGGGGGTTGTCCGATTGAAACCAAAAATTGCCGAATAAATACGCTTGCTTACAGCGCTTACTTCACACGTTCCTACTTTCAAGTAAGGGCAATAACCGCTGCAGGGGTTCTGGTGCATAAAAAAGCGACCGCTCTTTCCTGTTGGCGGCTGCCGCCCTGATAGGTATTCGAGTATTATAACTATTCGAAGATGACATGCTTATGGTGTTTTTAAGGCCTGACATATTTTAATGGTGAATCCTTTAGATTAGATTGCAATATGTTCTAAATGATCATTATTTCACTTGGTGTATTCGTGCATGTTTAAACTTAGTAGCATTTTTTTATTGTGAACGGGGATTGCATTTTGTCATTCATTGTTTTCTTAAAAAAGCTGAAGTGCCGTGCATTAAGCTGTAAATTTATAAAAATACTCTACAATTCAGAAAATGTTAGAATTATTACCGGACAAAAACACTTCTTCTACAAAATAACTATTCCAAACTATTCAAAACATTAAACAATTGCAAAAACAAAACCACTCGATATAAAACCTCTCCAAAAACAGTTAAGATATATTAGAACACCGTTAATGTTTATTATCCAATTAAAATTTGAAATGTTTTGTTCTTTTAGGCGTTATGTGATTTATTCTTTGCATCAATTTAGATGCAAAACATGTGACAAAATTAGTTTTTGTGCTGTTATATGACGTCATAGACTTCATTCTTTTCAAATGCTTTAAGTTAAATAATTCACAATCACAATTGTTTTACAATGACTTGTCATGCAAAACAAAAATGTGGCTTTTCATATTTCGCACATTTTACTCCAAGTAACAAAACGTTTCTCTTATTCGAATTCTTTTTTTTTCTCATGAGAGTTTAGTTCAAAGACGCTAGCTACTCAGACGTATACATTTATATATTTTTGATATAGACATTGAAAAAGAACATATACGGGAGCTAACTCTGGATTGCAGTGTATGTGATACTAAATATTGAGTTATCTCCCTTTTGTATAGAAAATAGTATACGTTTATAAGAAGCAAAACCGACCAAAAGTTTATCTTAACTTTTAAAGTTTCTAGCCACTGATTTTGTGATGAAGGCTTTTAAAATTGATATTGAATGTTGAAAATATAATATCGTCGCCTCAATCTAACAATGCCCTATCTCCATTTTTGAAAAAAATGAGATAAACATACCAAGTGACTTGTATGACATTGTTCTATCTTCTAAAAAGGTTTCTAGACTCTATCGTGTCAAACAGCCCAATTCGCCAATCGTACATTATCCTATCTCCACACATTTTCTCTGCTCACAGCGTAAACATTGCTCTATGTCCAGGACATAGATCAATGTTTGGGCTGAAAAAACTGTTATCCGATCAAAATGAAATCTTCGTCACTCGTTTTATGTCCTAATTGACTCTAACAATGCTCTAAGTCCATAGAAGCTTGTTCGAACATTGCTCTATCTCCTTTCGTCCAGTCGGAGTACACAACATGATTATCGTGTTTTTCCTCTCCAGTGACATCATATTTTTGGTGTATACCAAAATAAATATGTATGCTGCAACATAGGCAGTGTTACAAACTCAAAATTATAGAAAATGTGCTCAAATATCATTATAATGTCTTCTTGGAGATAGCGCAATGTTAGAACGAGATGCATCCACCAAAATAAGCGAATTTTGATCTATCTCCAAACACATTTTTGCAATTTTCAGCATTATTGTTCATAATATTTCAATCATATTCTTCAAATATGTGTTGAATAACATTGTTAATGTGCCTACCAAATCTCATGTCTATACAGACTGAAACAACGAAGCTATAACCTTTTGAACTTTTGAAGTCGATTTCCCAAAAATAAAAATTTGGTAGTTAGAGCATTGTTAGATTGAGGCGACGATATCTAAATATTATTGTATGACAAATAACATCTTTAAAGGCTAAAATTGTCTTAATAAAAGTTCTGCCCTTGTTTTTATCATGCTATATCATTTACGTTAAAATTAGGGACTTTAGTCAGTTATTTTCCCTTGTATGCTCTTCAAATAGGTAGGTCCAATTAGTTGGATTACTCGGATTTTACCCTTACTTTTCAATGTCAATTTGCCAAAATTAGTCTTAAATAACTTTTTGTTAATCATTTAATTTGTTTAAAATTCAAGCTATGTATTTTTAGGGTAAAAAAACTATCTAACTTTCACCACTTCTGTTTATATCTTCATTTACAAGAATAATAATAGATAAAATATTTTGCTATCCTTACATTGAACTTCAATGATAAAATCCGAGGATTCCATCTGTAAGGACCTACTTAAGTCCTTTATTGATTTGACCAGATTCCTCTTTATAAAGATATTTTAGCGATGCAGTATTGAGAGTAATATATAATGATGAATTTTATTATTATATGAAACATACCTGTAATAAATTGTAATAACTGTTTCATAGACTGGTTATAAGTTGCAAGTGATTGTCGAAAAAAAATATTTATATGGATGTGCCGAAAATATCAATGTAAAAATAATAATGAAAATAAAACCATACGGATTTTGCAATTATTTAGAAAATGGGAACTCGTCAAGGTTTCATCCATAAACCTGCGGATGTGGAATATTTTGAATAATAAAATACTCATTTGTGGTAATAGGCTTATAATTGAATGTTATAAAATGTTGTAAATATTTGATGCACGTGTCTATCTCTACAGATTTATTACTTTTACAATTATCATATAATAACTGATGTGATTAAAATGTAATTCTGATCGTAGATACTTAGCATAAGTGGTTCCAACCAATATGTTTTGTTAATTTGCAATTTTAATACATTGGTAGGATGACGTAATAGTTTATTATTAAGTTTTATCTTTACTGGGTTTAACGCCGTGTCAGCATATTTTTAGGTTATTTTACGGCGTCTAGCGCACCTAACCTAGCTTCCTGGACCCTTGTCTATAACAAGTTCTCATCTACCCTTCTACTAGGCCGGAAACTTTTCCATATACCTTATTAATGAAACAAAATCGACATTATTTGGAAGCAAACTATGTTAATACGTGTAACAACAGTAGTCTAGTGGTAGGATGCTCGCTTTGCGATCGAGATGGTTTGGTTTCGAACCCCGCTAAGAGCACTGCTAATTTTCTTGGAGCAAGATTTTTACCTACGATTGTTTCACTCCACCCAGGTGTTAACGAATACCTGCGAGGGTGGTTTAATTCCTTTGCGTCAATTTCGTCGACTGCACTAAGCGGAGTGAGACTCCCAAGGGAGATTGATAGATATATACCAGTGCCCGATGACCAGGGGCAATAGCTGCAAAGTCGGTGGATGTGCATTATCATGAAACTTAGTCTATACAAATGCATTAAGGGGTCAGTATTATCAACAGTCTTACGATCTATTTACGTCGTAAATCTTTTTATACTGTATTGTAATATCATCGTAGGATATTTGATTATATGTTGTCCAGATGTGGGAACACATCTAGTTAAGCGGACCCCGGAAGTAAATATAAATATGCGTACGCGGAACGCTGTTACTATGAGCAGACGTGCGAATTATAGTGTCAGTAATTTTCTGTTATTATCGGCCCCAACACCCCGCTGAATTATCAGAATGAATAGCAAAAAGCATTTAAGAATAGTTATTACAAAATAATTAATAAAAATATGAATAAAAATCGTTATGCATCGTTAAAAACAAATGGCGTTCAACATTTGTAAGCAATGCAACATCCGAGCATGCACAATTGCTTTAGAATGCAGTAAACATTCGGGGTCCGCTAAATTTTAAAGATAAAGATTTTATCCCAAATGTGGGACTTGAAGCTGAAACCTCCTACTTGCAAGTTGGATGTTCTACCAAATTTCTGAGCTTATCAGTCTGGAGAATTTACTTCAATAACTGTTACTATAATCCACTACATTGTTTCTACTTCCAGCCAAAACTCAGACATATTGTGGTTTTGAAGATCCTGATTTATGTGGTTTTATACAAGAGAATGGCACTGATCATTTTAACTGGACAAGAGCTCAAGGACGTACTCCATCGGCCAATACGGGACCATCATATGATCACACTTGTAAAGACAGAAATGGTAAGAATTGGTTTACTTTTTAACTATGAGGTAAAGCCTGACCCTCAGATCGTAGAGCGGTAGTGTACATAAAATGTAAGAATGTCTTTACTTATTTAACTATATGTAAATGGCGGACCGTCAAATCGTGCACTTAAAATCTCATTTTTTAGTTTGGTTTTTTATGGAATACTATGGAGTTCTGTACACGGTGTAGAGTAATAAATTCTATGTACTAAAATTCCACTATTAAAACCATCCAACTCGATTGTCTGCAAATGGTTATGGCAAGTGCTTAAGTGCTATAATTTAAAAGTTGGAGGACTTTTTTCAATAAGTATAGAAATATATCATACTGAACCATCTTGTATACTTTTATAAAAAAATATCCACAAAAGAGTTAAATAAAGTTTTGCTATGTTCTATTCTTAAATCTAGGGATCTTGGACTGTATGTTTTGTTTTTGTTGGGTTTAACGCCGTAGCAACACATTGTATAGGTCATGCAACGGCGGTCAGTCAACCTACACTCTCCTCCTGGAAAGGCTTAATCTCTGGATTTAGCTGTTAACTAACTACTAACTACATACTTTCGTCAGTGACTGACAACTGCCCTACATAATTGTATGGGAACGTATAAGTGGCTACTGCGCTATGACCGAACTATTTTTGAATGCACATTACACTAAGGTACATTTGTATACTAGTATGTATATTATTTCAGGTCACTACATGTATATTGAAGCATCTGGACAATCGAAAGGAAACAAAGCACGAATGAGAACACCTAAATATAGAGGTCTAAATAATCAATGTATAGAGTTCTTCTATCATATGTACGGTAGAAATACAGGGACATTAACAGTACTCAGTAAGGTGAATAGATCTCTTAGTTTTAGCTCTCCTGAGCTAGCTCAAGGCGAGCTTTTAGGATCGTTGAATGTCCGTCGTATGTCCATAACTGTTTGTGAACACTCTTGTGGTAATGTTGTTGCCTCATATATCACTACACTTTGTGAGGATGCTTGTCTTGGTAATTACTCGGATGAGTTCGAACACGGGTCATCTCATGAAAAACAAGGTGACAGAAGCTAAAATTAGAAAAATCTCGTAAACACTGGCGTATTGAGATGTTATTCTTCAACCATACTAGAGATGTGTGGTCGGAAAGTTAGTCTAATTTTGTGCAGATCAATCGAGTTGTTTTATACGTTTAAAATATCAAGGGGAGTAACTCTTGATGTTATAGACGAAAGTAAGGAAGAGTTACCTCCTTTTAACAAGAGAAATAAGAACATGTATAAGTACATTTTTTATGCAATTCGAAATGTCTCTAACAATGATACCAACTATGTCTTTTTCCTAAACCTTGTAGGTTTTAACAAGTGAGGAGTTTAAAGCAGTATGGCGTGTTTTTGGAAACCAAGGAAATCTCTGGATTAAAGCAAGTATATCAGTGTCTGAAGAGATAGCTCGTTCTGGATATCAGGTACGTATAGAGGTTTTAGGGGGTTTTCTTTGTGGAGGAGTTAACACCGGAGCAACATATTGTATAGGTCATGTCACGGTGATCGGTCGACCTACTCATCGTCCCTGGAAATGGTTATTCTCTGTATCAAGCTGTTAACCAGTCACTGTTAGCTCATACTTTCGTTAGTGACTAACAACTGTCCTATATGATTAAGAATCGGTGGTATGATGAAGAATTGTCTTAGAAATAATTTCATGACCAAAGTCCATGACAGCGATGCTCAATCGGGAAGGGAACAGGATCCCTTGATCAGTAGGCTTGCGCGCTACCAACTTAGCTATACGGGCGGCTGACTGACAAACCCCATCACTGTCTGAACCGAACTGTTCGATTTAAGGTTTCCTTATCTTACATTTTTTAATTTGGAAAGTCAATTTAAGTTTTAATGTGTGGAAAGAAATTTTCTTTTAATCATTTAATAATGTTTTAAACATAAGATTATCATGATTGTATACACAACTTTTATTGAAGAAGAGACATTTGCAACGGCGATTATTTTACCTCCTGTAGCTTCTCTATGCAATAGCAAGCCTCTTCAACTGACGATTAACTCCGTGAAATTGAGTGTTAACCATTCTCGTTCCCCGAGGTTATCAAGATTCTCGATCTAACTAGTATCGAGAATCCTACTTGACTCTGGGTACGAGAATGAGTGTTAACTACCTTTTATATATATATATATATTTCCAGTTAATATTCGAAGGAGCGACGGATACAGGGTACGAAGGAGATATTTCTATAGACGATTTCAGAATTCGTGATGGACTTTGTCCGGAGGACGCAGCTTCCATTGAAATGACCCCTTCACCATTACCTCCAAAGGAAATGACGAAATTATTCAATGACCAATTAGAACGCTACCGGAAATTGATGCGTAGACGGGAACGAATGAGAAGAACGCAGGGTAAACGGAAGTGAACGTCGCCATTTTGAAATTTGAATGATGATGCAATAGCATGCAAAAATAAGCGTTGAGAGTATACGAATAAGTGATCAATAATTTACACAAAAGTAGTTTCTAATTCGGTCATTTTTTTGCTACTTGTGGTAGACATTTTCCGAATAATCTTCCGTGAAGGTGTTTATTTTTTATTGTAAATACTTGTTTAAATATGACTCCTGTTTTTAGGTTTTATTCGTGTATTTAGTGTAAATAAGCTAAACTAATGTGCAAAAATGTTCAAAGATCTGATAGATAGAGCTGTGATCTATATATGATAAACTCGTAGTGGGACGAGAGGTGTTGATCCATATCATATCCCATAAAACCCTTGTATAATAATCTTCCGGTGCAAGTGTACTTAGATTAGTAAGTGAAAATGAGATTTGTGCGACAGTCACGATGATTTAGAGCAGGGTAAAAGATTGAGATTTTTATTCATTATGTGAAATTTAAATAAACTATCCTTGTTTTGTATAAACGTGTATAAAAATTTTGTTGACACTTCATTGTCTATTGTTTGTTTTTGGAACTAATGAGTTTGGCTGCTTACGTCACACCTTCTGTGTAATAGAAGACACAAACCAAAAAATAGTACCACCGTCAGTATAAACAGAAACAACAAATGAGAAATCTATCATCTTTATGAACAACAGCATCAACAATCATCATCATTCTTATAGATACATGTTAACACAAAGGTCAAAGCCCGGGCTACACACCGAAAAAGATGGAGGACTGTGGTAGAGCCCCTATGCGCCAACCTGGAGTGAAGAGGATTAAGAAATTAAAATAGTATACACCAAGGACGGCAAATCAAAATTATAAAAAAATAATCTAAATAACAGCAATAACAAATCATAATTTCCACCATCGTCATTATAATTAACAGCAACAACAAAACAAAACTACCATACTTACTCTGAATAATGGCAAAAACTATTTAAAACTACCACCATCATCATCATCATCATCATCATCATTATCATCATAGTTTACAGCAAATTAACGAATTAAATCTACCATCATCAATAACATTATACATGAGCCAAGAACAGCAAATTAAAACTATCATCATCGTTATAGACCGTATCAACAAAACAAAACTATGATAACTAAAAATAACGTTAATAACAAATCAAAACTACCATCAGTAGCAGCAATATTATTTACGGCAATAAATCAAAACCGCTCACACCACTGTCGCTATGGCCAACAACGGCAAAACAAATAAAAAATACCATAATTGCAATTAATAAGCACAGCATGAAACAAATTAAAGGGATATACAGGCAAATGACTGTGCCAAAAGTATAAAACCAAGTTTAGTCTTTAAAACAGTATTAAGAACGTAAGAAAACACTTACTAATAACATTTGTCACTTATAGCATTCAACTGAATGAATTAAAACAAGTGGCATTGTTGAAAACGGAAATAGGATTATGAGGGAATTACCAAGCTATTTATAGATTTGTTATATGTCATACTTGCTGAAATTAAACATTTTTCATTGGTCACTTCTTGTCTTTTCAACATTCTTAGGCAATTAGGATATCTTTTTAATAGATATATACTAATGTTTTACAATAACAAGTATCTCTCTAGTATCTTCTCGTCAGTAAATGCATATTTTAACACTAATCTATTTTAGCCAACCTGACCCACGTGGGTCTAGTTAGGAAACACCCCAAATATAAAGAGAAAATATAGAAATATTTTGCCTAGTAATATAATTATCAGTTTGTATGTTTCAATCACAATTATAAAAAACATAGAGCTGAACCAGGAAAATTGGAACTGAAAATTTTGCCCACTAATCCCTTTAAAGCTCAAACAAATTATATTCTCACCATTAAAAACAAAATCAACAACAAAATACTTTTATCTTTATCATTACTATATATTAACCATTTAATAACCTCAAACTATCCCCATCATCTTTATAAAGAAAACCAGCAAGAAAACTAAATATAAAATCAAAGTGCCGATAGCACTGTCAGACATGGGGTTTTGGTAGAGTATTATGACTGCATACAACTCACGGAAGCGTTACATGGGACTTTTACCTTACATAAACTAGATAAGTTATACACGTGCTTCTTATCGTCTGCTTGTTAACGCGTAATGTGGAGTATTTTAATTGCAGTGGTAATTATCCCTTTTTTGCGCGCGCACAACCGAATGTAATCGTCCGCGACAAATTGTGATGTGGATTTGCCACAGTCCACTACTAAACATGGGGAAACCCCATGTAAAAATAGGAATGTTACATTTTTTGTTGGGATTAAAGGTACTCATTCACTGATTTCAACTGAAACATCAACTTTTTCTAAAACTATCAATATTAATATTGTATGGAAATATTTAGGAAGCAGGAAAGTAATGTTCGTATAATGACAATTTTAGTGCAAATTGACGTACAACTACAAATGATGGTGTTTCGAGTACTAAATATCTACCCCGTATGTAACGGTATATTCACTTTGCGTGCATTTTTGTGACTTTTTTGTATATTTCTTGCAACATAAAGGTCAGTTTGTCTTAAAATAACAAGAATTAGTTTTTGACTCAATTACAGACACTGAATGGTATTTTGAAATTATAGAAAAAATAAACCAAATCTGTGAACTGGTACCTTTAATAACGAAGAACACATGATATGCGGTCAGTTAATATACTCACCGTTCCTAGAAAGGCTAAATTTCTGGATTTAGCAGTTACAAGTAACCAGTTACTCTATGCATATCTTCGTCAGTGACTGACGACTGTCCTACATGAACAATGGTCGGAGAAAAATGGCCGTCGAAATTATTTCATGAACATTTTCAATTTTGTACGTAGAATATGGCGCTAACTAAGAACACCGGTACAGGGACGGATCCAGAATTTTTTCTAGAGGGGGGGGGGTCCGGACTTATTCTAGGGGGGGGGGGCGTCCAAATTTTCGAACCAGAACCAGATTATACACATTTTGAAGAATAATACAAGATTTTTATAATAAAAACTACATAACCAATAAATCTATTTTAAGCACCGAGAAATATTGTATTATGCTACTTAAAAATTACTTAACAGTGAAGAAATACTCTAATGGACAGATATTTTGTGTCAGTTTATGCGGTTAGCTTAAATTATTTGATGATTCATTTAACATGCGGTTAAAATATATCAGGAATAATAATAAGAAACTGTATGTTTCAATGTACTATTGAATTGCGAACCCTGTATATGTAAGATATACTACTTGTTTTTCATATAAGGATGATCTGGATGAAAGGGAAGTTAATATTGGGGATTTTTAACAGTTCATATTTTACTTTTGTAATTTAACAAATAACAAATCCACTCGCAAGGTAGCACATACAATCAATTAATAAGTGAGCATCGCTTTTACATCGGTTAATTAGAATCACAGATACATAAATTACTGATATGAAATGTTTAAAACATATTTTAGTTAATGTTTATATATTTCATTTTATTTATTTGGATTTAAATTTTTTAACTGGCCGTTGAGTAAAATTAGTCACAAGGTAAGAACATTTATCTTACATATTATTGGCAGTGTGTTCGGTTACCCTGAACGTTCCAAAACGTTCAGTAATGGAAGTGTCGGAACAACTCAACCCAAAGACAACTCAACCCGAGGAAACGCAATAACTCACTAACGGTTGAGTTACCCATGGATTGAGTTGTCTTCGGAATGAAATGTCTTCGGGTTGAGTTGTCCCGTATCCGTAACGTTTGCTAACAGTCGTTTCTGAACACACGATTGGTACATACCACGGCTAGACCATGGATATGTTTTTATATTTAGCCCTTGGTTGGATTGACGAATTATCTTATTAACATGTACGAAAATTTACTGATATCTAAAATTAATTGTAATTAGTTTATTTCTTCACCAATTGTAATGTTATATTGGTGCGTGTTACCAAATTTCTACGGCGCATTGATTTTGTTCGTATTGAGTAGAACCACAGAAAGTGTTTCTAAAATACAATACGTGACATAACCGACTTTGTTTGACATTATAGGTACTAGTTCATAGATTTGGTTATTTTTTTCTCTAATTTCTGGATTTAGCAGTTACAAGTAACCAGTTACTCTATGCATACCTTCGTCAGTGACTGACGACTGCCCTTTAGACCAGTTCACGGGTGACGTCACAAGCACCTGCTACCTATATTTTAGTTGATCTAGTGGTTGGCAGAAAGAAACCAATGTTTACATACAATTGATAGCAGCAGAATTTTTAAATCATGATAACTTTTTTTATTTATAGGCCGATTTTTATGATATTAATGTTGAAAGAAAGCTTTTGAAATTCATATTTTTAAAATAAAAGAAATATGCCATAATTTTGATTCAAAAAAAATATATGAGATGATTTAAACCTGTCTTTTGAACTATCTTCTTGCCGGTTTGAAGCGCTAGGTTGAAAAACTCGCCAATAAAAAACAATTCTTTTTTGACAAATAATTTTTAAATATTCAAAATATGAATTTCAAGACCTTTCTAGTGATATAGAATACTAAATTGTTTGATGAAAAATGACTTAGTAATTGCAATTTTAAAATTACTGTGTTTTCATTGTATTTACTCGCTATCATTTCTTGCCAACCAGCGGAACGGTTACCTGTAGTCTTTATCAGCTCCTTGTTACTATTTATAGACATCATAACACTAACAATGAACTGGTCTATATGAACAATGGTCGGAGAGAAAATGGCCGTAGAAATTGTTTCATGATCATTCTCCATTTTGCACGTAGAATAGGGCGCTAACTATGAACATCTCATTCGTAAAACATAGACCTTTCATTAATGAATAATCTCGGAAGGATTCATGGGGGTCTACTCTGGCGACTTGGGTTTTTACTACCTACCCGAGGCGAAGCACAAGCAAAGCACGTAACGGATATGCAAAATAGTTCATGTAGTATACACACAGATCTTTGTCAAAACTTATTCTTATGTTATATTGTTCAGTGATATCATTGAACTGTGTTAATTCAAATTTATGGACTTAACACGAAACATCACTCATCGCCAAAACGATCGTGGATTTGTTTACTTCAACATCGGTCAAAGCATTTTGTTTGGGTATGTGACCATTGTCAATGTTTTTCTTCTTTGTTTCTATGTAAAATAGCCAAGTTGGAGTGTCCCTGCTGACTTTCACAAATATTTTGAGAAATAATGATTGATATCCTGTTAATCCTCCACACTAGGTCAGCAAATTAAGTTCAATAAATATAGGTCATGAACGATTCAATTTTTCACCATTTCACATTGTGCACGTATGTATAGTTGGGAATTCCCATTCATATAGGTCAAAATGGCCGCAGTTCACTAAATTCTAGATCTTCCACCGCAAAACGTAGTACTAAAAAACACAAAATGGTCAGAATATTGTCCTACAGGGATAGAAAAACTAATTTGGGTGAGAAATATATATATTATTTTGACACATACAAACAGAGTCACGGCCACCTAAATGCCGTCAAACTTAACTCTCAGAACTACTTTCGTAGTGTACAACGACTCAGGAG
Source organism: Mactra quadrangularis (assembly GCA_025267735.1). NCBI lineage: Eukaryota > Metazoa > Mollusca > Bivalvia > Venerida > Mactridae > Mactra > Mactra quadrangularis. The sequence goes on from CM046298.1 coordinate 5,938,920, forward strand.
CACTTTCCCACAAGAGCGACACCGAATTGTAGTTTCAAAATGGTATCTAAATATGTCCGAGGTTATTCGTTGCGAATGGCCAAGTTGTTCCGAATGATAAACACCGGTACCATCAACGGTCTTTTTTTCGGAAGAAAGGTTCTAATGCCTATTTTCAATATTTTGTGACAGTTAATCCGCATAGCTTAAAGCCCCTGTATCAAAAGTAACACTGTTTTTTGGACTGCAAAGAAAATAGACATTTATCTATTTCAAACACCTCTAATGAATAAGATTTTTTAAATAAATGCAAATATTACTTAAATATGTTTATGTTATATATTGCATTTCAAAGTGAAAGTAGATTGAAATTGAAAGTAGAATTTGATTGTCAATACTTGAAACAATAGTTGTGATCACAGTATGTTTCAGATGAAGTCATATCATTATAGAAAAAACTTAATCTGAATTACTTAATTAAGCACTAAAATGTTGTGGATCAGATATATTGAACATTTGTGTATAAATGAATATAGTGTGCTCATATAAAAGTACCCCACTTTTTTAAGAATTTGACACTTGTTTAAACTTAATTTTAGAAAGCAGAATGGATTGAACTATTAAATTGTGTCTCCATTACATGTTATATTTTGATAACTTCATGGATGTAAAAGAGTTTTCAACTCTACTGTTAATGAATATTTCTTCTTATAGTGGCTTTAAATTATTTGATGATTCATTTTACATACGGTTAAAAATATATCGGGAATAATATATGGTAAATATTATATATACAAAGCGGGAAGTTATTACTTTACTTTCGTAATTTTTAAACAGATAAGAAATCCACTTGAAAGGTACAAAAAATAAATTGACCAATGAGCATCGCTTTTACATAGGTAACTTAAAATCACTGATACATAAATTACTGATATGAAATGTTTAAAAAAAATTTAAATATGTATTATTTCATTTTATTTATTTGGATTTTTTTTAACTTGTCCTTAAGGGTGTAATTCGTCATCAGGTAAGAAAATTAATCTTACATATTATCGGGTACGTATAGTCCGACAATATTAACCTTAGCTTGACCTTTATGCTAGAATATATTAAACTCGGTATTTACAGTCTATATTTGTCTTCGTCTGTAAACCACGCTTTATCGAAAGCTTTCGGCAAAATACACGTACTAAACAATTAAATTTTGTTTTAATGCGAATAAATATGTGCCACAGCATTGCGGGCTTGCGCCTCCCCAAAAAAAAACACTGAGTCTAAATTAATAAGTATACACGCATACGGAGACTCATAATAATAAGACAGTTCAAGCTCAGGTTGATATTGTCGGACTATACCACGGCTAGACCATGAATATGTTAATATAAAGTCCTTTATTGGATGGACAAACTACATAATCAATGGCGAAAAATCGTAGTAAACATGTGCGAAAATTAACTGATATCGAAAATTAATTGTAATAAGTTATTTTTTCATCAATTGTTATGTTAGATTGGTGCGTGTTACCAAATTTCTACGGCGCATTGATTTTGTTCGTATTGAATAGAACCACAGAAAAAGGTTTCTAAAATACAATACGTGACATAACCGACTTTGTTTGACATTATAGGCACTAGTTCACAGATTTTTTCTATAATTTGAAAATACCATTCAGCGTCTGTAATTGTGTCAAAAAATTAATTCTTATTATTTTAAGACAAGTTGACCTGTATGATGATCGAAAAATACAATAAAAGTCACAAAAAAAAACCCACTAAAAGTGCAGGCTCGGATTTACCGGGGGCACAGGGGGCACGTGCCCCCCCCCCCCCCCACCTGGCCCCACAGATATCGACTCTCATACTAAGAAAAGGGCACAAAATCGGCACCATTAAAGCAATATCAACTTGACTTTTAGATTAATTTTTATATGAAATAATTCATCCGAGCTATTAAAAAAGATAATGATCTAAATTGATACATTCAAGCATCTCAGGATACCTAGATCGGGCCTTATCAAGCGGTCGAATCATTGATCTTGCAAGTGTATGGTCCCTCTATAGACACAGATACCAATTGCTATGTTTATTGTCTATATTACACATACCTCAATAGTAAATTTAAGACCGTCACCAGTGAAATTACTTTAAACTTGGTTATTGTGCACTCTCTAATCTTATGTACTAGTGGAAATCATCGGCGTTTTCGTAGCAAGTTAGACAGAGAAAAGACGAGGACAGCTAGTCAAGTGCATTTTATACGTCACTACTATGAGTATAGTCGAGTATAGTCGAATGAATGTTTGTCATAAAAATGAGTTAATTAAAAGTTAGTTAAAATCGGAAAAAGCGAGCGTTTTATGTTGTTGTTTTTTTTAAAGAAAATGAAGGTAAATGAATTAAACTTTCAAGTAACTTTTCAAGAGTGACCTACCCTACAACAAGTTTTCTTACGTAAAACAAGACAAAAATTAATCAGTGGTTAAACATTTTTTTCATCCAATCATAAATTAATAGGCTTGTGTTTCGTTAATTTTTAAATCGTTGCTTTTATTTTATATCATTTTACGTGTTTAAAATACTTGTATTCCTAATGATTTTTTCCAAAGGAATCGAAAAATGTGATTCTTCGGCGGATTTCCACGTTTTGGATCGTCCCAACAACCATTCTTGTAAATCCACTGAAACGTCCGAAAAACTCACAACAACGCTGAATTTCAACACAATAAACTAAGCCTCTTATTCAAAAAGAAACCGTATCATAAACCGGATTTTTTGGATGTTAAATCGGAGAATTTTCTCATTGCATTCGGTAATTTTATACAAGTTACAAAGTGTATTTTTTATAAATTCTCGGCATTTACATGATGAAATTGCTGATCTTTTTGTAAATCAGGATTTTATCCATTCTCGTTCCTTGAAAACTTCGGGGTACGATAATGGGATTTAATAAGCCAACAAATTAAATCTAAACGAACAAAACGGGCACATGCATGAAGGATACCTCAATCATAGCGCTCAATACATGTATTTCCTTGGTAGTGCCCAAAAGTGCTTAAAATGTAATGATAATTTACCAAATTTTAGCTTCATTTTATCCTTTTAAAGTGTGTTCAAATGTGCTAAAATTTACACCTTTGACATGCAAAAATTAATTTTTTTTCCACATCTTTGGGAGGGGATACCCCTCTCGTACCCACCCCATTCGTACTCCCCACTAACGACCCCTCTGTATCAGGCCCTGTGATCTAACTCACATGAATGCATTTCTTTATTAATTAATTTTATGAATATTTATTCAAAGCTAATCTACACATGAATCTGAATTGTTACGCATTGCATCACTTTTCTACAGAAAAAATGATAATTAACCTAGTTTTAGCTTCATTCAATTTGTTTAAAAGAGCATTTTTAAGTGCTCAGATTTGCACCTTTGACATGTGAAAAACTCAAAAATTTCGATACCGTCGGGAGGGGGTACCTCTCCCGAACCCACCCCCTGTGCCCCCCAGTTACGACCCTTCTGGATCCGGCCCTGAAGTGTCTATACCGTGACATAGGGGGTAGATATTTACTATATGAAACACCATAAAAATTGTCATTATCAGAGCTTTGTTTTAATGCTTCCAAAACTGTTTCCATACAGTTTTGGTAGTTTTAGAAAAAACTTGATATTTAAGTTGACGGAGCAATCTCGTTCCCCGAGGTTATCAAGATTCTCGATCTATCTAGTATGGTGAATTCTACTAGACTCTGGGAACGAGAATGGGGAATTAGTAACCTTATTGACAAGACATATAGAATATGACCGAACATATCCGACTGCGATGGTGTAATAATTGTAAATAACTTGAGGAACAAAGCCGGGGACTTCCAAAGTACATGAATAATAAGGAGAGTGAATTTTCAAAAATGGTATCATTGACAGCGTCCGACAACTAGATATAACAGTTTTCGGATTATTTTGGTGGTTTCCGTCAATTTTCGGATGATTTTGACGTCACGCACAGCCAGAGGTTAGCGACTGGAAGGTTGGAATCTGTAACTGTACGCTGACACGACCAAGAACATGATCATTACAACAAATTATGGTAGCGTACATGAAGTCTAATATTAATGAGATTGGAACTGATTATACTGGATTTGTATGTTATTAGTCGGTTAAAGTCAAGACCCATGTAAAAAATCTACCATTCAGGAACACGGAATTTATTATTTGTGACAAGGGATGGGTATCGCCGGCAATTTCGTATTGCGATATATTGCGATATCAAACAGCGTATTGCAATACGTATTGCGATATATTGGGAGTTTATAACATAAGCTTTTTTCAGCACCCATGCTTGTATTTGAATGACAATATGAAGATTCAACACAATTATACATAGTGAAAGCTTTATTTATCCCAATGCAACATTTAAGACTCAACTTTTGTCCAGTAAAATAACCATTATTACAAATCTTACTTTAAATCGAAAATTCCTTTGCGACACTATGCGGATAGACTGATAGTGTCAGCTTGCCAATTGTGAATTACATATTAAGCATTAACCCATTGCCATATAGAGCTTCCTCTGATTTGCTTCCTGCCAAATAATAGGTAAAGCATCCACAGTATTATACCGTATGCATGGATGTATACTGGGAAGTGTGCACGTTTTGCAACAAACTTGATACCTACTTAGTTTCATAGGGGTTAGAATGATTTGTAGCTATTTATTTATAATACAATAAGGACAAAAGATGTAGGAAACAAAATTGCCTGTTCTGTCATATATTTCTTATACAACTTATTGAACCAATTTAAACATTTCAAAGGGTGTGTTAAAGACATTGCAGAAGAGTTTCATAGATTCGAATAGCTGGCATTAGTTTAAGAGACTATAAGTGCCACTAATTTCATGTATTGTCATATTATAAAGTTAAGCTCTAATACATGTTTATATAGATGGACATCACTGATAAGTCCAAAAGGCGGACGCGTTAGGCAGACGATATAGATATAGAGTGAAAATGCGGTCAACAATTTAAAAGGATAGGAGTAAAAATGCGGACGCGTACAAAGTAAGAAAAGGTTAAGATTGAAATAAAATATTAATGATGCCAACTAAATTTTACGAAAACATATATTCTTTTCGTATCTAACCCAATGTCAAACAATAAAAATATTCATCAGTTCTAACACCTCTATTTAATGTTAAAGTCGTCACAGGTAGATATGTCAATACTTTATTCTAGATCTTTATGCTAAAATTAGATTACAGGAAAACCAAAAATGAAATAGATTCCGGTCAAATTCGGCCACAAATAATAATGCAAAACAGGTTCGGGTATGCAATTTTAGTCTATTAGATTAAGATAAAAAATATCGCGATATATTGCGGGACCGTACCGGTACGTATTGTGTTTGAGACGTATTGCAATATACCGGTATACCGATATTATCGAGCATCCCTATTTGTGACGTACAAATTTTACATGCAGTTGGGATACCAAACTATTTTATTTCAAAATCTTACCTAAACAATTCATATTTCGTCGATTTCTTATAACTTCCGGTTTTGTTTGTGACACTGTGTCACATTAACCTTAGTTTGTGATTTCGACTTCTCAAATTTTGTCTAGGTGTCCGCTACGATAACATTAATTATTTAAGCCCCATTATCAAAAGTTTTTGGACTGCAAATAAAATAGACATTTATCTATTCCAAACACCTCTAATGAACAAGATTTTCTAATTAAAACAAATATTGGTTAAATATGCTGTTTATTTCATTCAAAGTGATAGTAGATCTAAACTGTGAGTAGAATTTGGTTGTCAATACCTAAAAAAATAGTTTTGATTATGTACAGTAGGTTTAAGATGAAGTCTTGTTAAAGAGAAAAGGCCGCTTCAAGTTACATAATTAAGCTCTAATTACATAATTAAGCTCTTATTACATAATTAAGCTCTTATTACATAATTAAGCTCAAATTACATAATTAAGCTCTAATTACATAATTAAGCTCTTATTACATGATTAAGCTCAAATTACATAATTAAGCTCTAATTACTTAATTAAGCTCTAATTCTAGCAGACATAAGCATTTCACGCCACTGTTTTGGATCGGAAAACAAATAAAATTTACTAAGATAACTAATTAATTGTACAGGTCGTATTCTAGGTCATGCGTGTTATTGTACTTATAACAATGGACTTACCCACTATTTAATAGGAAAATAAGCTAATGCAAGAACAGCCTGTTAATGATTTAAACATACCACTTTGATATTTTATATTTAATCAAATAGTGTATATGCTCATGACAAATTTTATGTAATGACGTGTTTATAAAAAGTGTAAAATAACTAAACTACAAATTTGTAAAAATAAGTCACTCCTAAATATTAGTGTGTAATAAAACCAGCAATGTTTTCATACGCAATGTTTACTTGGACGACCTGTACATAGACTTGTTTATCGGAAAGCAATATTTATTTTCTATTCATATAAACATCCGCCTCGTTAACAAATGAATATAAACTACAAAATATATACATCAATGGAGAAGTCATCAAACACGGCTGAACGGCGATTTCAAGCATTAATGGAAATGCTAATATACATATACAGTGGATCTTGTGTTAAGCGACCATCCAAGGGAGATACTAAAAGTGGTCGTTTAAGACAATGGTCTCTTTAGACAAATGTTGATTCCGACCTTGAAGCCGTTCTGACATTCTAAAATTTGTCATTTTCGTAGAACATTAATCTGTCAACGGGACGATTTTAACTAATGGACTTTTATTCAAATGTCGTCAAATTCATACAAATAATGGGCAAATCGATTTTCTTTCTTTTAAACATCATAAATTCAGCTTCAAATTGCACTAATTTATTTTAATTAAGTAAAACTGCGAAACAGTCGGTTTTGTTTGCGTACATGTTAAAATCCGGGCATTTTCCAGAATTTTCGCCATAAAAACAACCAATATATTTAGGTCATCAGAGTAAAGGCTGTTACAATTAAAACTTTGAAACTTAAACAATTAATGAGAATTAATTGAGATAATTGTCGACATACAAGCTAATTCTTTGTTCTAACGAGCGCTGCAAACTTATGCGTAAAAATGTTGGCCTTGTTTGAAATTAAAAGTAGAACGTGACGCTATTTTCGGAAAACGTGTTTAATGTCCTCAATATTGACCTTTCTTTGTTTAAATAAACAAATAGTTTCTGTGTTCGTATTTTTTAAATAAATATTCAGGGTGGAGAATCAAAACCAGTTCGTATCATATACATGTATAATGTAAACAGAAGGACGCCATTTTGGAAAATTTCAGGTATTTTTTCTAATTTACTCTTTTAATCGTCCACCAATGAAAAAAAAAACCATAACACGCAACTCATTTTTCCGCTTCTAATGATGTATATAACATACAGATTCAATTAGAATTTCAACAAGTTATCCCGGACATTGGAATCGAAGTGAGCAAGAATTAGGTCGTATTAAACGGATGCGAACTGGTTCAAATTCATGCTTTTGCCTAGTTTATTACAAACAAGCATTTTTTCTCGTTAAATTTGCCATGTATAACCCATGGAGCAAGCGTGTAGTCTTGTAGAAAAGTATTAACTCTTCCTGACTTAGTTTTGACATAAAAATAGAATTTTTTGAGAATGATGCGAACCGGTTCAGGTTTATACAATGATACGAACCGGTTCAGATTTATGGTATTTTGCAATATTATCTTTATTTGCATACGTTCTTTGTCGATGTGAGTTTCACGGCATTATTTTTCCAAACTTACACAATTTTATTTCGTTTTCGTCTCGATTTCAAAACTTTTTACAACAATCTGATTTTTTCGGGAGTTTTAGCTGAAAATGAATTCATATTACCATATAACTCATCGGTTACGTTTATGAAGACATGACTGTGGACATATGCATGGTCAGGTGGAGAAAAGTAAATGCAAATGGAACGTTGACATTTTTATCATCAAAAATAGAGATGGTGTTCGGTTAAGTATAAAGTCATTTTCAGCTAAAAATCCCGAAGTAGTCAAATCGTTTGCGAAAGTTGTTAAATTGAGACAAAATGACGATCACAATTCGCTATTCAAAGTATTGAAAGACTTTCGTACACATTGAAACCTTATAAATACATACTCAAATTACTCCTTAATAGACTCAAGTACGAATCGAAAAGTGCATGACAAGCTGACGAAATTTTAATTTCACAATAAAAATATTTATGTTTCCTCTTTTCTAAAAATGACTAATAAAACATATATGTAGGTAGGTATGTCGGCTTTTTTGGAAAATATATCAATTTCGACGTTTGGGGACTGGAGACAGTGGTTACACTTACACAAACACGCCATCTGGTTTATCACTAGGTTAATTTTACTTAAGACTGTCTGTCTGTATTCATTTTGTAAAACTCAAAATATCCGACGTGAAAAACACTGACCAACAGCACATTTTTACTTGCGCAGTAATTTATTTTGAAGCTGGAAAACATTAGTCCATGAGACATATTTTGAAACAATGAGTCCCACTCAAAAACAACAACGAATCTGGAGATTTTGGTTGCTAAAGCATGTCCTTCAAATAATGCATAATTTTTAAACAATCATTTTTCATTCAATATTATTGTGTAGTCTCAATGACTTGGTGTATTTTATATTAATATTATCACATTCACTTTCATTAGTAGATACGTTTTGTGAATCATTTGTAATGTTAAAACATAATTTCATGATAAATTGCAGACTGAGTCATTATCTGTCATTGTGAAGTATTTATCAATCTAGTTTGTTTATTTCTAAATGATTACAATTTTTTATTTCTATATACATTAATTAATTTGGATTAATTTGAAATTGTTTTACACACACCACAGTCCAAATTATTACGATCGGCCACGTATACAAAATTATTATGGACATAAGTTGAATTTCACGATGCCATTTACTTTTTATAGTCAAGTAAATGGTTTGATCAATTATATACATACATGTATTACTAAATCATCATAAAATGATGTGGGTTTAAATTTCTATTAAAATATTCGCCACAAACATTTATAATATACCTGTTCTGTAAAATTCGTAATATTCGATAGTAACCTTTCATGTCATACTGCAGAACGCTGTATCGCTTGGACGTAGTTTTCAGGTGATGTTTACTTTTATTTTACGGGTATAACGCGGATTAAAAAAATCTGAGCAAAATCTGAAAAAAATCAGCCGATTTATCCGGCGAAATCGAGATGATCGGCCGATTTTTCGGCGAAAAGACAAAATCTCGCGGCCGATTTCTTTGCCACAATCGAAAAGAAATAGCTTACGGCCGGTTTTTTTCACGGCGAAATCGAATTTGTTAGGATCGCATATTTCACTTTTTGTGGTGAAACAGGCTTAAAGTTACGGTGCAACGGCCCATAATCATACTTTCAATTATCAATAAATATGAATTCATTCACTTACAACCGACCACACAGCTCTCAAATCAATAAAAAAGACATCGTCCATCATTATATGATTAAGGTCGGCGGTTATCATCAAAGAAGTTGATACACATTAACAATAAGTTCGAAGGGACACAGAGCCGACTCACATTAAATTGATTTTAATGACGTTATTATTAGAGCTTTGTTCTTACTCGGATAAAGGATAAAAAAATATATGCCCGTAAATATTACGATATTTTATGGATATTCATAAATATAAAAAATGTCAAAATCACGACAATTTTTACTAAAACAGTCATTACTCGGTGCTAATTATCACCTAACCTTCTATGTATAAATATATAAATTAACTGCCAACACGTTATCATTTATCAATTGACGCATGTCCGCGGTTCAAAGTTTGCGTCTCTAACGCAGGACGCACGGCAAAATGAATCACTGCTTGAACGCCGGGTCGGAAAAAAGTCGTTGTTAAAAGTCCTACATTCAGATTGGATTGAAAAAAATCCTGATTGCGGCAATAAAAACTTTTGAGTGGGCGGGTTTTTTGGTCGTCGGTCGAGAAAGGGAAAACATGTGTATTTTTAATTTTGGTCCTAAAATAATTATGGTACAATACTGTTCGACATTTAAATGAACGACATTGCATTCTATAAATAGATGGTGAAGATATCACCCGTATACTAACCCGCACAACCTTCCCAGATTTCGGCGTTTTAGTACGCAACAGAATATAGTGCGGCGCATGAATACAAAATCTTTGGATTTTTTCGGTTTTTGACAAAATCATTGTTAAAATTCAAAATAAATTATCAATTATAGCTACAGGAATATAAATCCATGCATTCAAAGTACATTTAAACATCGAAAGGTACAGATGCATAGTTAAACTGTGTATACTACTTTCGATTTCAAATGTCTGTGTAAAGAATGACAGATGTAAACACGTTATGACGGAGATTTAATTACTGATTAAAAAGTTTCATTTAATGAGGAAAGCTGGTTGGATAGTAAAATTTTATTGAGTAGACACAAAATACATACTTTTATTTGTTGAGTATACTTGTTGGGGGAAATTACTAGAACATTGCCACGTGTTTTTAGGTAAATAAACAGTTTTACCCATGATGCTCGGCGTCTCCGTACAAAGGTCAGTTAGACAGTTTGTGTACAGAATGACTATTTGTTTTTAATATTAATGCCGTGAAACAGACATCGACAAAGAACGTATGCAAGTGAAGTATAAAAGTAAAATATCATAAATCTGAACCGGTTCGTATCATTGTATTAATCTGAACCGGTTCGCATCATTCTTCAAAAATTCTATTTTTATGTCCAAACTATATCTGGAGGAGTTGATACTTTACTACAAGACTACATACGTGTTCCGTGGGTAATACATAGCAATTTAAACGAGAATAAATGCTTATTTTGTGATAAACTAGGCTAAAGTATGAATTTGAACCAGTTCGCATCCGTCAAATACGATCCAATTTTTGCTCACTTCGATTCCAATGTCCGGGATAACTTGTTGAAATTCTAATTGAATCTGTAGGTAGTATACATCACTAGAAGCGGAAAAATGAGTAGCGTGTTATAGTAATTTTCGTTTTTTCATTAGTGGACGAATAAAAGAGTAAATTAGAAAAATTACCTGAAATTTTCCAAAATGGCGTCGGTTTGTTTACGTTTTGAGTGATACGAACTGGTTTTGATTCTCCACCCTGTATTACTTTACACGTTTTGTGCACGTATAAAAAGTCAAATATGAAACTTTTTTATGAACCAATATTTTTAACGAAATTTTGTACATCCGCTATTGACTATAATCATTTATCACTGCGTAGTCATTTTTTCGAAAGTAATCTAGCCGGTGCGTTGAACCGTGAATCGATAAAATTCATTAAATGCACGAGGAAATCGTGACTGGCGCGAATCAAAATTGCACAAAGTCCCTGTGGACAGTATTACGACCCACACATTCAAAAAACACAAAATGGTCAGGATAGGGCATCTAGGAATAGCCATTTGGTTGTTAAAATAGATGGCGCGCCAGCCCACGCAGCAAGAGCGACAACATAAGTACTACATTTAAACAACATCATGCTAATTTGCATACCGCCGAAATCTCTAGCTAAACATATTAAAACACGTACTGGATAAATTGAACCACCGTGTACGCCGTAGAACTGCAGCTCAACCCTTAGCTGAGCTATGCGGAATGCTTGCACGCGAGTGGGCAGGTAAACGTCAGAATCACTTCTATTAGTATGTGAGATCCATGAGAATGCGATCATATTGCGATGCAAAGCTGTTCTCAACAGCTATGAAGGTCACACTCGTTATTAGAGAGAGATTCGTTGGCACATTACCCGAATGCCACTACAACATTCATTTAGTCACGCAGATCGCGATCCTCATTTTGTTACTTTGACTTTTTCACACACTGTGATGTTTTTGTAATTATTTGTTAAATCGTTTGTTTTATGTAATGAAAAAAAAACCATAATAATGTTGTTCAGTCTTTAAACTATATTTGTTGAAAATTTGACTTAAATCAGACAAATATTTACTAAGATATGAGCCCAAATATACATGTATACTTTTAAGTTTGTTAAGTGTATGTATAATTCATCCTTGATTTCAGAGCTACGTATAATCACAACTGTATCATCGAGTCTTATGTAAGATGGAAACTCTCGCTAGAGAAAAGAGCTTACTGAAAATACTAGGTAGGTTTTCAAACAATCCCATTTCAAATCTGATCTTGAAAATGCCTTCACATTTTGGTCTAGGTTAGTAGAAGACATGTTTGTTAGTTTGTTTGTTGGATTTAACGCTGTAGCAACACATCGTATAGGTCATATAACGACGGTCAGTCAACGTACTCACTGTTTCTGGAAAGGCTAAATCTCTAGATTTAGATGTTAACCAACTACTAAGCGCATACTTTCGTCAGTGACTGACAACTGCCCTATAAAGTTGTCACGGGTTGAGTTGTTTTTGGGTTGAGTTGTTCTGACCCTAACGTTACGGAACGTTTTAAATCGTTCGGGGTTATTGATCAGGCTACAGTTGTTAGTTATAAACATAAATACCACAAGTTTTTTTTCCAGGTGAAAAAGTTGTTAACAGTGGCGAACTGTACATCAAGAAGAAAAAATTGTTGAGAACACATTGTAAGTGGATTATTGTGACTTTTTCCTAACTATGTTCCCTTTTATAAACAAAATACTGTTTATTTCAACTATTAAATTGGCACGCATTTTGCCAGATATTTATTTAATATTTTAGGAATCGCTTTTTACAGTTTGTAAAGCTAAGCTTCACTGAGGAATTGTAATTATAATTTGCATGGCTAAGCATTATTGTGTAGTTTTTTCCGTCTTAGCATTATTGTTAAGTCATGTTATATTTTACCATTATTGTAAAGTTATGTTTAGTAAAAGCATTGTTGTGAAATTATGTTCCATCTAAGCATTTTTGTGAAATATGTTCCGTCTACATCATTGTTAAGTTATGTTCCGTCTAAGCATTATTGTGAAGGTATGTTCCGTAAAGGCATAATTGTGAAATTATGTTCCGTCTAAGCATTATTCTGAAGTTATGTTCCGTCTAAGCATTATTCTGAAGTTACGTTCCGTCTAAGCATTATTCTGAAGTTATGTTCCGTCTAAGCATTATTGTGAAGTTATGTTCCGTAAAGGCATTATTGTAAAGTTATGCTCCGTAAAGGTATTATTGTGAAGTTATGTTATGTACTGGTATTATTGTGAAGTTATGTTCCGTATAGGTATTATTGTGAAGTTATGTTATGCCTTGGTTTTTTTGTGAAGTTAGGTTCCGTCTAAGCATTATTGTGAAGTTATTTTTTGTAAAAGCATCATTGTAAAGTTATGCTCCGTATAGGTATTATTGTGAAGTTATGTTCCGTATAGGCATTATTGTGAAGTTATGTTCCATCTAAGCATTATTGTGAAGTTATGTTTCGTCTAAGCATTATTGTGAAGTTATTTTTTGTAAAAGCATCATTGTAAAGTTATGCTCCGTATAGGTATTATTGTGAAGTTATGTTATGTCTTGGCATTATTGTGAAGTTATGTTATGTCTTGGCATTATTGTGAAGTTATATTCCATCTAAGCACTATTGTGAAGTTATGTTCCGTAAACGCATTTTTGTAAAGTTATGTTCCGTATAGGTATTATTGTGAGGTTATGTTCCGTCTAAGCATTATTGTGAAGTTATGTTCCGTCTTAGCATTATTGTGAAGTTATGTTCCGTATAGGCATTATTGTGAAGTTATGTTCCGTATAGGTATTATTGTGAAGTTATGTTATGTCTTGGCATTATTGTGAAGTTATGTTATGTCTTGGCATTATTGTGAAGTTATGTTCCGTATAGGTATTATTGTGAAGTTATGTTATGTCTTGGCATTATTGTGAAGTTATGTTCCATCTAAGCACTATTGTGAAGTTATGTTCCGTAAAGGCATTTTTGTAAAGTTATGTTCCGTATAGGTATTATTTTGAGGTTATGTTCCGTCTAAGCATTATTGTGAAGTTATGTTCCGTCTTAGCATTATTGTGAAGTTATGTTCCGTATAGGCATTATTGTGAAGTTATGTTCCGTATAGGCATTATTGTGAAGTTATGTTCCGTCTAAGCATTATTATGAAGTTATGTTCCATCTTACATTTAACATCTTTGTAAAGTTATGTTCCGTAAAAATAATGTTTTGAACTTATGTTTCGTCTAAGCATTACTGTGAAGTTATGTTCCGTCTTAGCATCATTGTGAAGTTATGTTCCGTCTTAGCATTATTGTGAAGTCATGTTAAGTCATACCATTATTGTGAAGTTATGTTTAGTATAAGCGATATTCTGAAGTTGTGCTCTGTATTTTTCTCTCTCTATTGTTAGGGGAAAGATTTTATGGAATATTGACAAAAGAATTCCTGACAATCTGCGAGAACAAAAACTCCAAAGAGGGCATAATTTCACATGACATTTCTAAATTTGAATAGTAGGTGATATCTTTTTATCTCATGCTTATTTTTTCTATGATTATTGTTCTTTCTACACTAGTGAAAGTTCGCTGGTATGGTATTGATATGGTATGCTATTGTCCAATTCCTAGCTGGGACAACCTTCCATGAACGTTCAATTTGTAATACATTCCCTCGTCCCGGACGGGGTACACTTTCGTTGATCTTGGTCATAAAATAATTTTCTACAGCCATTCTGCCTCCTACCACTGATTCTAAATCATGTTGGACAGTAGTAAGTCACTGACGGAAGTGTACGCTTAGTTGTTAAAAAATCAAAAAAATCAAAGAAACTGTTCATATATAATATAATAATGAGCAAATATTGCATCTTAAATAATGAATTATCCGAAAAGAAATTGAACGAAAATTATTTCACATTTAAGTATCATACTTAAATGTGAAATAATTTTTAAACAATTTGATGTATGTCTCCAATACATCATCTAAGCTCAATCTGTTCTTTATCCTTCTATTTTTAATCAATTACAGTGTATTACCCGATGATAAAGTGGCTGATGAGGATTATTGTTTTGTGATAACTTATGAGGAGAGACACAGGCAACCTCTTCTCTTTGCATGTGACAGAGAAGTCACTAGAGACGTATGTATTAGTTTTTCACTCTTATTAACAATTCTACTGATCGGGGGTCGTGGATTCGATTCCCGGGCGGGACAAACTTTCGTGAAGCTTGGTCATGAAATTATGTCTTCGACCACATTCTCTCTTTCCATTGATTTTTAATTATGTAGGGCAGTTTTCAATCACTGACGAAAGTATGCGCTTAGTGGTTGGTTAACAGCTAAAGCCAGAGATTACTTCTTACAGGAGGAGAGGATAGGTTGACTGACCGCAGTTACATGACCTATACAATGTGTTGCAACGGCGTTAAACCCAACAAAATCAAAGAAACAAATCACTCTTATTAAAATCATGGTACATATAGAACTCTAGCACAATTATTTCCGCTTCAGTTGACCTGTTGGTGTTTGTTTGCGAATCACGTTCAATTGATCTTCTTTCAGACGCATTAAAGTCACATATTTTGAAATATCGTTAAATTTGGCACTCAATATATTTGTATAAACAATTAGGGGTCTCCATATGGTGTCCTATTGGGACGAAAAGTAAAAGTTGCAGTCGTTCTTTTTTTTCTTTGTTTGTTTTAACTTAGGAAAATAGTTTAATAATCCCATCGACGGCAATAGACGTTACGGCATGTTTATGCGTTTACGATTGCTTGCCGTCATCCGTAGACGTGGTGGACATAGCAGATATTGATGTATAATTACATTAATAAACTCTTTTCTTATGTTAATACAAAGAAAAGCAAAGAATGTCTGCAACTTTTACTTTTCGTCCCTCTGTCTTTTAATGTTAATTATGCTTAAGATATTGACTGAAATTTAATGAAATTTTCATAGATATGTGGCAAATTGATTTTGCCAAAGAATGATACCGGAACATACCGAGTGTTTAGTTTTTTTGCGTGTCAGTATAGTAATTTTTCCTAAATAACTTATGAAACAATTCACTTTTTTCAAAAAGAAAAAATGTAGAATTTGTTTTCAACTAATTAGTATATGAAGTCGCTTTTTATGCTCTAATTTGCAAATTATGTGTCTTAGAGCAATATGCTCTCCAATGTACAGTAGTAAAATTGGACCCATGTTCGTATCAAGAAAATTACACCCAATTTTAGAATGTTATTTGTGTTCCTGCTTTCAGACTTGGATCGATGATATACGGGAGACGATTACTATGTGCAAGAAATTTTCTGCGTAAGTCAATTTAGAACTATAATTGTTAGATTTTTTTGTCATGGATTGCGTAAGCAATTCAGGTCTTATTAAGCGACATATTTTGAAACGCATCACAAAATGTCGTTGACGTAGACATTCGATGGACATGCGCAGTCAGATTCAATACAACGGTATATAGTGAGGTTTACCCAACGCATGAATAAATTGTACCCTTGTTAACAATATATGACAGTATCAAGCAGTCATGTTGTCAACACACAATACATGAAAATATCAATGTTAATTCCGTTTTAATTTTTTTTATTGAGAACCACCATTCATCTGCTTAAATATAGATAAAAATTGAAAGCAGCATACTTGAAGATGGACGTCAATGTATAATCTTTAAAAAACTGCAATTAACTTTTTCCTCATGAGATTTATTTTATTTCAATTTTACAGTGACAGTGCTTATGCTAGTGGTGGTTCGATATCCAGTCGCCAGGGTGAACGAACAAGCATGTATTCGGCCATTGATGAATTAAAGATTACTTCAACTGAAGGTATTAATTGTTGATATAGACAATGTTATCTTCGCTTTTCTGCAAAAGTTATCTCCCCTGAAAAATACTCTTCAATCTCCTCGTCCGCCATTACGGGAGTGAAAAAAAAATTTACGCTAGTCATAGATTTCTTTGATAAAATATCGTAATTATGCCTTATCAACGAGGTGGTGGTAGGCAATGTGTTGTGGTGAATTGTAACAATAACTAGAAAAAAGCTGTATGACTATCTGTTGCCTGGAGATGAAGTTATGGCAGACCGTGGTTTCACTATCGGAGAAGAAATGTGTAGCCGAATGGTCAAGTTGAATATCCCTGCTTTTATGAAAGGTCGGGCTCAGCTGTCTGAACAGGAGACAATTGACTCACGTCGCATAGCTGCCGAAAGAATTCATGTTGAGAGGGCAATCATGAGAGTAAAGTCATATCGACTACTGAGACTAAAGGGATGAGCCTGGGTTCCAAATTTAGGGAGAAGTGACTTCTCCCTCCCAGTAATTTAGGGAGAAGTGCAGTGATGTGAGGGAGAAGTTGGGAGGATAGACAAGCGGGAAAAGTTCGATGAGCCAAATGGGATGTTTTGAACAGTATTCATAAACTTCTCATATGCAAACTTTTCTAGAACTTCTATCCTTTAAATACATGTAATTACTATTAAATTCAGTAAGTAATATGTCTGCTGGTAGTTGTGAGCATTAAATACTCCCTGGATGTTTGGCTACTGAGTTTATTATTGGTTCTATGTTTTACACAAAATTCACAGAACACATTGATTTTGTATCAAATAGTTAACTTAAATTATCTCATTTTCATTTCAATAAAACGTTCCTCTGTTTGGTTTAGCATTTTTACTTGCTAGTATATGTTCATCAAAAGAGGTTAAAAATGCATATACCATTTTTGGAAAATATGTTATCAGTGTCCTCGTTTTTGACCCTTCTTTGTTTAAATATTTTTTATTTAATTAGGTCTGCGGTAAAGAACATACATTTTCTTAAATATAACATATTATGTAGCAATATATGCTCATTATTGATTTTTTTAGAGTCTGCAAGCGGGTAGATAATGTGACGAATACTATGACAATTTTCATAAATTCAATTGAACCAACCAGTGTTAATTCTTGAAATAAAAATATTGAGGGAATTTCCCCGTTACTTATTGCTTAATTAAGAAGAACTTATAATCAAAATAATAAGGTTATTAAATTACTAACGTAGATTTAACCTTGCTTCATTTGATTGACGATAGCGTGGGTCTCGAAAACATACGCAATCATTGGTAAAACTGCTAATTACGTCGTTTCTAACTGCCTAACAACTCGCTCATAATTTAATACAATTATCAATTTAACGGCAAGCATCCAAAAAGCTTTATCTACTTTTATTATTGTAGTATCACAGTTTGACACGTGTTTGTTAATTTCAATCGTTTAATTACGATATCAATCTTATCGGGCCGACATATAGCACTATTGATTTTTTAGCGGACGCTGGTTGATCTTAAAGGTGACAATCAATAAACAGGGGGCATCAATAAACAAACGAGTCACTAATTATCGGCTTTTGAAGCGTGTATACTAACAGCACAACTCCCGCGTAGTTGATTGGTCGATTACATAAGAAATGCGGATGTAAGATACGTACCATCCGTCGCTAAATCGAGGTCTCGAGGACTGTCATAATTGGGTCATAATTTGTTTCATTGATTTTCCGAAAATGTCGGTGACTTCGTTTTCGCTTTGATATGCTAATAGAGCGAAGTTTTAACGGAAAGGGCGACTTCTTCGCCCGAATCGCCCTCTCGGCTCATCCCTCATAACTCAATATCAAATATGGTATCAAATCCTTAAAAAAGCAAATCAAACATTGCGTGCAGTTTCTGCATTATGCAACATGAGAGACTGTCTAATAAAGGATGATATTTTGGAATAAGAGTCCAGTGATTGGTTGAATTGTAGGCCACAACAAGTTTATCATGTGTTCTATGGATTACCTTGCACCTTAATTTTGACGATTTTTGCAAAAAATTATTTTCTCGCTCACTCTGAATAATTTGGCCTAACCGCTATGTAAAGCAATTGAAAACAAATGTGACCTTTCTGTTTACATTTTAATCGATTTACTGGTTGTTGGTGGCCACGAGAATCGGAAAATTTCAAAAGAATGATGGCTACTTTTTTTCTCGCAGACTATCAGGAATTTTTCACTCCCGTAATGGCGGACAGTCACGTGATAACAAAATGGCGGCGGTCTAATTATCGTAAATAGCATTGTCTATACGTGGTATTTGATGAAGTCGATATAAATGTATCATTTGTAACTAATCAAATAACGTGATACTGTTCTTTTAAATTATTAGTTTTCACATTAAGGCCAACATTTTTTTATTGTTTGTTTTACGGGAATTTTTTCAAACAAATTGAGTCGGGGGGGGGGGCTAAATAAAAATAAAATCCACTTTTTGGTCGAGTCGACAAAATAAAATTGAAAAAAGGTCAGCATTTTTTTATTTTTCTGAAAACTTATTTTACTTATTTTTGAAAACATTTATTGCTATAATCACAAATATTATTGACATAAGTTCAGTAAATATAATCATTATTGTTATAATATGCATTTTATATCATATATCAAAGAATAAATCTAAAGGAAGATTTTTTGTTATTGTTTTTTTTTCAATTCAAATATAAAAAGCTATAAAAAGTATATGAAGTGATCAAAATCAAATTTCAGGGGTCAAAATCAAGTTTTCAGGGGTCTAACTATACTTCATGCGTTTTTGTCCATTGATTTTAATGTCGTTGTTGTAGCTTTAAGCAATAACTTCAATTACTAAGATTTCAGGAAAAGTAGTCCCACAGACAAAAGTTTTAGTCCCATATTTTCTGCATGAGATTTTATAAAACAACAGTTACATTACAGTTTCTGTCACATTTGACAAACAGACCCATGTATAAAATCATACCTTTTGTTAAAACATGCTTTTCATGTAGCAATAGATGCTATTTATTGTTTTAGAGTCTAAAACACAGATAGATTATGTGACGAAAATTTTAAAATTTTCACATATTCAACCGATGTTTATTCTTGAAATCGATAAAATGAGGGAATTTCCCCTTACTTATTGCTAAATTAAGAAAATCTAAAAATCAAAATGATAAAACATAATTTAATTACAACGTAATTTGAACGATGTTTCACTTTATTGGCGATAGCGTCGGTCGCGAAAATGTATGACAGTACAAAATAAAAAACTTAATTCGTAGTAAAATGATTTGTATTAATGATTTTTTTACGTGGAATTTAACGATTATTATTATCATTTAATCAGAGTTTATCATTGTTGTCAATTTCAATAGTCTTTTTTAAAAAATTGCTAACTGGCTATTACGTTTATTTAAACTGCGTCACAACATGCTCATAATTAAATACAATTATCAATTTAACAGCTAGCATCCAAAAGCTTGTCTACTTTAATCAATGCAATATCACAGTTTGCCGCATGTTTGTTAATTGCAACAGTTTGATTACGTAAACAATCTTATCGGGCCGACATGTAGCACTATTGATTTTTTGAGCGGACGTCCATTGGTCTTATCGGGCGACAAAAAACACAGGGGTGATTGATAAACAAAGGAGTTACTTGTTATCGGCTTTTGAAGCGTGTTTACTAACTGCAACCCCCGCGTAGCGCGCATCCCTGATTGGTCGATTACATCAAATAGGCGGACGTAACATACGCTCCACTTGTTATCGATCCGAGATCTTGATTCAACTATGACTCTTGAAGGCAAAATATACGCGGGTCAAATTGACGCACGGGCGATTTTGATATTCAATACTTATTGAGTTGTCCAATAGGTATTGATTATCGTTATTTTTTTCATAACGATACGTAGCGAAATCGTTAGGTAACGCGCCCGATTTCTCTGACAGAACGCGGGAATTTTTTTTTGCATGAGAGGGAATTCATCAACTCGGCGGCGAGAAGAAAAATAAAAGAAAATTTTGTTTCTTTTATTTCATTTCACCAGAAATTAGGGTCGGCGCTCCCGTAAATCAAAAAATATAAAAATGTTGGCCTAAAATAATAATTTGATTAATTGATGTTTTATATTTCTATCATTCCAGAACACCGAGGAGAGTTGCTTACATTGTCAGCTACTGTAAAATTTAACTTGGACAATCAAACAGATTCAGGATTTATAAATGTTCGCGGAAAAACCCTTACCCGAGAAACAAGACCAAAAGCCATCTATGGTTCTGAGGCCATCGATCCAAGAATGAATACACTAAAACTGCCCATACCAGAGACATCTGGGGCCTCGAGTGACATTTCTTCTGTTGATGATGATCAAGATGGTTATGAAAATGATGACATTATCAAAGAAGTATTCGGTGTAGACGTAAATGTATGTTTGAGTAAATGTAACAATATCCTCTCAACCTTTCAATTATACAATGCATATTACTTTCGTTTGTACAATAGGATTTTCGCGACCCCCGCAACTTTATCAAGGTCATGTGTTCCTACGCAAGCGGAAAAGTTGTCGGTGAGTTCTGATTACAAACAAACGCCTGCAGTATCTAGGTTAGTCGGCCCAATATCAAACCGAACAAAAGTGTTGAAATCCACATATAACATTCTCATTAAACGCTTGTATAAACGACATATGTCGGATATAAGTCACCATTCATTTGGCTGAGACTATAATTTAATGTTTGACGCGTGGATACTTTTTAATGAAGTCTATGGATTCCGTACGGTTGTCTTGCAAGGATCAACACAAGCCCGCAACAACTTGTCTTAAGTATATTTGTATAATTGATTTATAATAAAACTTTTTCTCGTATATTTTTTTAATCGTGGAAATGTTTCGGTAGTTTAAACGCACTGTATCTACAATGTATTTGATTAAAATATTGTGCAATGTTTTTTCAGACACTGAGAAAGATCAAAGGGACATTATCGAACAAACAAGCAGATTCAGGATTTAATAAAGTTAAACAAAATACCGATGAAACCAGACTAAAAGCAACGTATGGTTCTAAGGCCATCGATCTAAGAATGGATACATTGAAACTGCCTTTATCAGAGTCTGGTGGAACAAGAAGTGAATTTTGTTTAGTTGATGATGATGAAGATGATTATGAAAATGATGACATTATCAAAGATGTATTCGGTGTAGACGTAAATGTATGTTCACAAAGATGTTTCAATATTCCTCCTAATATTTCAATTTTGCAATGCACAAAAACTTTTTTTCCGATAGATTTTCATGACCACGGTCTTCGCGCAGTGATTAGCGCTTAATTCTGAATCGAGAGGTCCCGGACTCGATTCATGGCTGCAGCATATCATATATACCCTCCCATGAAAATTCGTTCGGAAATTTTTCTACGTAAATGGAGAAATTGTCGTATCAATGGGAAAGGGTAAGCCATAACATACGAAAGTTTCCAGGAAAGTTTGTTTGTTTAGACTGTCCAGTTCATAATGTAAGAGTTAAAAAACGGCATAAAATCCAAATAAAGCGTGAAAATGAAATGCTTGTATAAACGACATGTCCAATGTAAGTCAAATAACATTTGGCTGTGACTAATATTGAATGTTCACTCATGGATACTTGTAATGAAGTCTACTGATCTATTACAGATTTCTGGCGGGGATAGATACAAACATAAGTGTATTCTTAATACTGGCTTACGGTTTCCATTAAACTGCCTTGTTAATATAATTGTAAAACGCTTGGAGAATTTGATATTACATTTTGAAATTTTATTATATAGTTTATATTGTAATATTTTCAGACGTTAAGAAAGGACAAAGGAATGAAAATGTTGGGAGAAAAAAGTAAGTACAATACATATATTTTACTAATGCCATATGCCACTATTTAACATAATGAAATTCACTGAAAAACGAATGTGTATTTATTTACTGTATGTTAAGTTAAACTCATCAGAGTTAATATAAGCTTTACGTTCTGTTGTATCATCACAAAAACTTTTAACATTTATTTCAAAGATTTCCAAAAGGCAAAGTACCAATCGTTATAAATGAGCAGTAATTAATGTAGGCAAAACGGTGAGCACGAATCATGTTTATAAGGATAATAGTATATTATCGTACTTTTCAAAAGTAATATAAATAAATTATGATGCTTTATGAAGCTTTTCAACATTTTTGTTGTCATTTACGGTGGTTAGTCGTTCTATTCATTGTCCTGGATCAAGATCTCTTGAAAATGTTCTAACTTAGTTATAAGCTTCTGCATGTACCCTCGGCAGTGATCAATGATCTAAATCGAGACAGACACAATTTGATTAGGTAGTTAGTACTTTTCATCTCAAAGATTGTTGAAGAGTTGCATTTTTGTCACTCTCTAAATAGTCAATTTTCTTTTGTGTAGACTTTATAATGTATATAAATATCGTAGTTATATTTATATTTTTTGAATCACGGAAACATTTTATTTCATTTTTTTTAAGTTTTGAGAATGTGAGACGAATTACATTTTATATATTTACACAAATTTTATAAATGTGATGTAAATCGTCAATTCTAATTTTATCAAAAGACGCTTCTGAATTCCATTTATAAAATATCATTTACAGTTTTTGATGTGCATTTGACTCGTTAAAATGGCAAAAAATGTGTTGACACGGTGTTAAACCCAGTAAAATAAATAAGATAAATGAGTCCCATTTGTTTATAGTTGTGATTTTTTTACATTTCAAAACTAATTTGTAATGTCATATTCTACACAGGAAAGAAATGTAACAAATTTGACATGGAAATAGCTGATTCTCATGAAACAGAAGGAGTAATTTTAAGATCAACTTCAAACTCGCCATGTAGATCTCAGATCAGTAGTGGAGATAGTGATCAAATTTATGAAAATGTAACCATTGCTGATGACTCTAAGGTAAGTTGTAACTCATTGTTGCCAAATATATATTTTATGTTTTGATATATTTTTAACAGCAGTAATAACATTTGTAAATGAGAGAATGATCTCCTTTTTTGTGTCATCCCTGGTATTAATGTGCATGACATATGGCATTTCACATACTGTGATACTCAGTATTTGTATGACATGTGTCACGTCATTGTTACTGAAATCAAGTTAATAATACCACACGTAAATGCCTGAAAGGTTCACATAAAAGACAATCCTGTAAAGGTGTAAACACTATAAAAACTGTATTCATGTTTTTAGAGATTATGGAACACAGAGTTTTCTTATTTTGAATATAAACAATAATTATGAAATGAAGTTAAATGTTTCCAGGCCTTAACATGAAACTTAGTTCTACTCATGTTAAATGAATATAATTTCTATCCGATGAGAAACTCCGTAAAGGTTCAGTTTGACATTTTTATTCATCATTTCATCTTTGCGTAATCCATACACACCAACAGATATGAAAGTACCGTCTCAACATCGGCAGCCACAGTTCTTTTTTCCGTTACAATCCATACCAACCGTGGGCAATTTGACTGGCAAAATCTCGTTTTCACATATATGCATGTGGCAGGGGAGACTAATCTTCTTCCAATTAAATCGCATATTACAATTAAATACTCTTAAATAACAATGACTTCATACACCAACGTCATACATCACCCGCTTTAGAAAAAAAAGAATTTTGAATGGTAAACCAAACCTTTGATATAAAACGTAATTTCATTGGCTATTTTTCGAAGTGGTTTCCTTGCGGAACCAATGAAACTGCCTCATTAATTATTCATGACTACGAGATTTTTCTAACCAAATGGCCCACGGTACACAACGACGCATAAGCGGAGGAATGTATCGTGGGATAACCGACAAAGGTGTCGTCTGAGTAAAATAATTCGCTTGCATGGAATTCATGAATGTGCATCACCAAGGTTATCATCGTT
Organism: Mactra quadrangularis; assembly: GCA_025267735.1. Classification (NCBI taxonomy): domain Eukaryota; kingdom Metazoa; phylum Mollusca; class Bivalvia; order Venerida; family Mactridae; genus Mactra; species Mactra quadrangularis. The sequence goes on from CM046298.1 coordinate 5,963,615, forward strand.
ATTGAAGTAATCAAGTGATTCCTTGAGAGCAAACGTTACAGGAGGTACGCAATATTACTCAAAGTGGCTTTTTGAACTTACATTATGTTTTATCAGAAAGGGATTTTTGAAAACTATTTAGAAAAAACAAGACGACATTTACTATTTTTCAGAGATTTAAAGCAGAGGAATACATGTGTTACGATCGGAATAACAAAACTGAGTAAGAGTCTTGAAACATTATATAATTGTAAAACTTTTAGAAATGAGGTATTGGTATTATGTTTCAAATATCAAAGACTATTTGACATGACACTAAAATCAAAACCATAGTTATAAAAGTCTCAAATACTTGCAACAATATCTGTTTTTACCTACTTGTATCGGTTTAAAACGCAGGAATTCAAAGTTATTAATATGTGGAATGATAATAAGACACATTCACATTGAATTCAACCACTATACTAAATAATATAATCTTTATTTAATATCATTTCAGGCTAGGTCAAATGCCAGTAGGGACATTTTGTGTTCGTCCAGGGATAAAAACTAAACAGGTATGGTTGATATAGTTTCCAACACTATCAAATTATATTATTTTACTATATAATAATACTCTTTCAAAACAATGAACCAACAAAATGTTTTAACTGAATTAAAGAACATACACGTGTTTTGTTTTAAAGTTTATGAAATAAAGCAGCTGTCATGTTATTTGTGAAGCTTTCCGCCACTTTTCTACGTACATGTATTGTAAACAGTCATATCACGAAGATATACATTCGGAAGTCATTGGCCATTCGCTACGAATAGTTGAAGTATTCATTCATGAAAGGTCGAAGTGTTCCGTATGGAAGACCAATCGTCATTGGACAGGCCGAAATCTTTATATCTATATCTCTAGATCTTTATGACCTGTGGATTTTTCGATGAGTATTTTTTTCTGCTGTTTGGTTTACACAATTTATATATTAATCATTTCAGGAACTGGCTGTAACTAAACCAGATGGTAATATATCTGTATTCAGAATTCATGAACAGGTAAGACAGTTCCATCCGTATGACACATGCTGATGTTAAAAGTTCATATTTCAGACCACTTGTTTCATTGTAGTTTAATAATGATATAAAGCCGCCCATTTGGTAGCACAACAGTCTACTGAGCGAGGGGTCGTGGGTTCGATTCCCGGACAGGGCATACTTTCACGGAGCTTGGTCATGAAATAATTTCTACAACCATGAAGGTCAGTCACTGCCGAAAGTATGCGCTTCGTATTTGGTTAACAGCTAAATTCAGAGATTTCGCTTTTCCAGGAACAGTGAGTAGGTTGACTGACCGCCGTTATATGACTTATACAATGTGTTGCTACGACGTTTAACCCAAATTAAATGAACAAACAAACAATAATATTATTAAGGTAACAATTTGCTATGAGTCAATGGTTGAGAAGTATAGTATTTTCATTAAAAAGTATTTTGACATGGATTTGTTTTGATGATATTTGTTAACATAAAATTGACCATGCCAAATTGGAATTTTGTTAAGCGTCAACTCATGTGCGTACCTATTCACTAAAACACACAAACCGAAAATGAAAACACATGTCCTTTCTAGCTAGTATTCACACAAATAAGTACTTGGCCGTACATGAATGTTGATGACATTAATATGAGATAAAAGTAATTCTATAAAAAAAAGTATATACAACATACACATGTACAATTTCATTTATCATAATACACAGAAACCAGAAACTTTCAGGACTTCCTCAGAAAAGTCAGTTATCGAATCCCGGAACGACAGATGTTCTAAAGAAAATTTCAAATTTTTGTTTTTGTTTTTTTTTTGGGGGGGGGGGGGAGGATTAAGGAATCTAAAACCTACGCGTTCGCGGACGATTAACAAAATTCCGGCATTGGAAGGCCTTAGGTATATCATTATTTTTTAAATAAAAATAAGTCAGTATTTTTAAAATCATTATTTTTTCAGGAGGGATCTGTTTATCTAAGTGAATGTCAACAATTTTTATCATTAGATGATCTCGTCAACTACTACCGACTAACAGTACTACCTACTGAGAAATACAAATTAACACTGATGCGGGGATTAAACAGCTAATGTATTATATGTGTCCCCAAATGACATTGCTAAATGAAATTTCCTGTACGATCTAACTATACAATGTGTTAAATTGTATCAATTTATATTTTACCAAAGATTTTAACATTTTTTGTTGATTCTTTATATCCTTATTGCACTTGATCGTTACTCAATAGAATATATCCGGAATCCATATATTTGGGTTCCCCCTTGCGGTACAAACAAACTTGCACTGTCACAATGCTTTTCTGTCATAATGTGTAAAAAACCCGGAAAATTTCAGTTCTGAAGTATGTATCTTTCAAAGTTTCCACAAATCAATACTCGGTTTTTGTGTTAGGACTCCATGGTTTGTTTCGATCAGATGACATATTCACCATGGGTGGAGAATGTGGTGAACATAAACAAAAATATTGGTAAATATATATCTTTCAAAGTTTCCACAACTTAATACTCGGTTTTTGTGTTAGGACTCCACGGTTTGTTTCGAACAGATGACATATTCACCATGGGTGAAGAATGTGGTGAACATAAACAAAAATATTGAGTAAATATATAGAGGATATTTGTTTATTCCAATGAAAGATCTTTTTTCACGAGTGAGCTAAGGATGTAATTTTTCACATGTGGCATTGCAACGAGTGAAAATATAATATCATTAGCTCACGGGTGAAATAAATAGATCTTATACTGAAATAAACAAATTGTCTGTTTAATATATGCTTCAAACTGGTTTTTTAAAGTTTAAATATTCTATGTCCTCAGAACGGCGCATACAAACAGTGAAAATAACAAATTTATTTTCATTGTTTCAAAACAGTGGATTACCGATTTTTATTTTACCGATGAATACCATTATTCCACTGGAAAACATATAATAACAAAATCTCTCCCTTTGTAGTTCTGTCTGTACCATAATCTAAACGAAGGTTGATTGAGTAACTGAATGACTTCATCATGTGGAAAAAATGCCTAAAATTAAAGTGCATAAAGCTGTAAAAAGTACATTTTCAATATCGATATGCATATTTATTATTGATCAAATATTCATTTTTCTGACCAGAATAGATCATATAAGGTCATTTCCAAGTATTGTTATTTTTCTATTTCGGTTATACAGAGTGAAATTAAAATTGACACATACCTTCTTATAATTAAAATTCCGTAAAGGTCCAGTTTGACTTTTTTATTCATCATTTTATCTTTTCGTAATCCATACACACAAACCGATATAAAAGTGTCGTCTCAACGTGGACAACCATAGAACTTTTTTCCGTTACATTACATACGTATCGTGGGTAATTTAACTGGCGAAAATCTTGTTTTCGTGAATATGCATGAGGGAGGGGAGACTAATCTTATTCCAATGGAATCGCATGTTACGATTAAATACTCTTCAGTAACAATGACGTCATACTGGGATTTTTTTTCATTCGCTTTAGGAAAGTCACTCATGGAGACGTCATTTTGAATGGTAAACCAAATGAAAAACCTTTAATATATGACGTAATTTCATTGGCTAGTTTTCCGCAGTAGTTTCCTTGCGGAACCAATAAAAATGCCTTGTTAATCATTTATGATTACGAGATTTTCCTAACCAAATGGCCAACGGTACATAACGCAGCATAGCGGAGTAATGTATCGTGGGATAACCGACGATGACTTTTGATATACTTGTGTAAATACATGTATGTAAATATCTTTGTTGTTTATGCAAATTTGTTATATTTTGTATTTGCTATGAAACACTGTGATAATTATGTCTTCTTATATGAAATATTCTCTGTGTATACCATCAAAATCTTTTTTGTTTATCAATTTCTTGTAGCAATGAAACAGAAAATATTCAAATAGCACTTTTATAGTACTTTGAATTGCGTTTTTCAATGTCCGAAAATGCCCATGTTAGCCTGTGGATTTTTTACAAATGACCCAGTTTACCGTTTGATTCAATATTTGTGCAGAGCACCAATTGGAAACTTTCGGGGAAAGAAATGTACTAGTTTTATGTGCTATGTGTACATGATGCCGTTCAATAGTTTATCTAGAAAAAGAAACTACCGATAAGCATGAGCATGTTTACCTTATCAGTTATAGTTGTGAATCACGTAACTATAGGCCCTGATGTAAACAACTTCCGAATCAGTCTCAATAAAACCAGGCAACTTAACATCTTTCCATTACACAGATCCAGAATCATTTTGTTAAACTCAATTGGTTACCCGTATCAAAAAGGGTGGATCAAATAATCTTAGGTCATGTATTTAAGATTCAAAGTGGGAAAGCACCAAGTTACCTCAAAGAGAGCATATCATTTCTACTAGTTCTATTCACAGCTATCCGACAAATCAAAGAGTTTTTTTTGTGATGGGTTAGGAACTACTTTCTCAGAAACAGGCAGGTTCAGCCTACCTAAGGTCAAAGGATTTGGCAAAAAGTATTTTGCTTTTAATGGGTGTTTTCTGGGGAATGAAATGCCACAACACATCAGACAAGCTAGAAATTTTCCCTATTTTAAAGCCCTCGTCAAAGCCCATCTTATGTCAGAAATCTGAGATAACTAATGTATATAATATTATGTATTAAGCTCTTAATTCTTTATCTACTTAATATTATTATATATCTAATAAATCTAAAATCTGCCTATCGGCTCGTCCAATATGACTTTTTAACCTATATTTTAACGTATACGATATGGTATTAAACAATACAATCAAGTGCAATGATACTTCTTATATTTCTGAATTAACATTTGCCTATCAACAATAAATACCTGTTTTAACCATTCTCATCTTACTGTACATGCAATTTTATAGACTGTTTTTATATATATTAAGTAATATTTTATGCATAAATCTTTATTTATCTTTATATTGTACCATCATTTTGCTCACCATACATGTACCATGTCAATGTCATGAAATATAAATAAATATATATATATACACAACACAAGTTTTGTACTCTACTTATAAATATGCATAATATATTTCACTTTTAGAACAGTAGAAAATCACCAATCATTGAACTTCCAATGGGGAATTTGAAATCTAGCAGAAGTTTTCCGATTACAATTATGTGACGTATGAATGACATCTCTAGATAAGTTAATTTGATATCACAAAATTTACGATTCTCTTCCAAAACTTACATATTCAATCATTTTTTACATCAGAAAATTTAAATCACTTCTTCTGGCACAATTTTGAAAAAGGAGATTTCAGACTCTTAAATCATTACATGAACTGTGTTGTGAAGCCCAGTTGAATGTCTCAATAAGGGACTTTAGTCGGTTATTTCCCCTTGTTTGCTCTTCAAATAGGTACATGTAGGTCCAATTAGGTGGATTACTCGGATTTTCCCGTACTTTTCAATGTCAATTTGCCAAAGTTAATCTTAAATAACTTTTTTGTAAATCATTTAATTTGTTTGAAATTCAAGCTTAGTATTTTTAGGGTAAAGAACTATCTAACACCATCTGTTAATAACTGCATTAACAAGAAAGATATTTGATGAAATTTTTGTTATCCTTGCATAGGACTTCAATGATAAAATCTAAGGATACCAACTGTAAGGATCTACTTACCAACTGGATTGCTTTAGATTTAATCAGGAGAAGATAACTAACAAAAGTTCCTAATTGACTGATAAATATTAACGCAATATAAATGGGTTGCATTTGTATTAAATCACACTTCGCATCCAAACAAGAATCACAATAACCTAAGTATGTGAGTTCATTTATTTTACTCATAAAGATACACTACAAAAAATGAAGTAGCAAGTGTTAAGAGTGAAATGTCATTTATTAAATGATACAACCATATAAAAAGTATCAAAACATATAAAATCACTCTGAAATAAAATACTATGCAAAAATGAGTATAACCTCACTCGTATTAGGCATTATGTTAACACTACAATGGGTGGAGAAATCGTCCACAAACAAAACTGTCAATTCCTTACACGATCCTGTTTGGTATCACAATATTAACTGGAAATTTACGACAAATCACCGGCATTTAGCCCCGCCTCCAACTCCTAGTGGTTGTTGTTTGTCGAGAAGCGGTGCATATGTTCATGCCAGGAATTGTCGTTCTACATTCCTGACCCCTTGGACATTGCATCGTACAAAATGAAACATGTCTGCCACCCATTCTCCTACAATGATAAGAAATATTGTTTTAAACGATTCTAAGTACATGTAATTGTCACAAGAAATAAGTTGGCCACTTTTACGATGTCTATTTGAAAAGTCACTTGCACTTTAAATGCCATTTTAATTGGATTGAATTTTTTTGCAGAATTATATACTGCATATAAACATATTACCATTTTGCGCCTTTTCTCTGCCCCAAGTGACCAGGATATTTTTTTGATAATGAGCGGCGCTGCATGCCATTCAAACCTTATTAACAAACGGGGAGGGGCATTCACTCTATGATCCCCTTCGTCATCATTTTGACATAGAGATGCGCAATGATTTCAGAACAATTTCCATATACCCGGTAATTATGTAGGGCAGTTGTCAGTCACTGACGAACATATGCTCTTAGTAGTTGGTTACCAGCTAAATCCAGAGATTTAGCCTTTCCAGAAGGAGTGACCTATACAATGTGTTGCTATGGCGTTAAACCCAACAAAAACAAACAAACATAAAGTTCACAAGGCCCAACTTGAATCATTCTCGTTCCCAGAGGCTATGAAGATTCTCGATATTAGAATAGATCGAGAATCTTGATAACTTCGGGGTACGAGAATGAGCTTGAATATGTTAGAGAAGGGGTAAAGTGAGTGACAACTCTTAGTTGTCTATCAATAAGGGACCTAAGTAAGTTATTCCCCTTGTATACTCTTCCAATAGGTAGATCAAATTAGTTAGATTACTCGGATTTTACTCTTACTTTTCAATGTCAATTTGTCAAAATTAATCTTAAATAACTTTTTTGTTAATCGTTTAATTTGTTTGAAATTCAAGCCAAGTATATTTGGGGTAAAGAACTATCTAAATTTCACCACTTCTGTAAATATCTTCATTAATAAGAAAGATATTGGATGAAATATTTTGTTATCCTTACATAGGAATTCAATGATAAAATCTGAGGATTCCAACTGTGAGGACATGCTAACCAATTGGATTGCTTCAGATTTTATCAGAGAAAGTTAACTGACTGAAGTCCCTCACAGTTTATTTATTTCCTCCATTTTTGAAGAGCATAACATATATACAGCATAGAAATAAACACACAAATATATAAGCACAGTTACGAATAAATACAATAAAAATGCATGCACATGCGATTTATAAATATGGGTGAATATTGCTCATAGAGAAAACCTTATGACGAAAGCGAAACATAAGGCATTACGATACGAACAATATTACAAGAAAAACACACATTGAGCCACTCACTAATATTGCCTTCAAAATATGAAGACAGGGGCTTAGTGATGGGTTCTTATTACATGTTTAAAACAACATTATGATCAATACTAAAAACATATTACTGTAATACAGAAGCTAAGCTTTTACTGAGCGACAAATTTACAAAACAGTTTTTATCTATTTCAGTACACATTTTAAAGAGAAAAACACATTGTTCCATTTCATTATTATGTATGAATTGCAAATATCTATCAAATCCAATGCATGATAATAGACAGTACCATAGTTCATATTGTTTTGATGTTTTCATCACGCAGTGACATATTTTATGTATTACAATATTATCTGTAGTATAACTACAAGACTTACAATGTTGTACAAACTGTCTAGAAATAAGCATACCTATATTATTCAAAAGAATTTTACAAACAGATAAAAGTTTGGGATTTAACTGAGCGATTCGCCACAAAGGGGAGTAATCATTTACATCAATAACATTCACAGTTACACCCCATTTGTCACAGTTTATGAGTCGATGTAAGGAATCATTCTTTTTGCGCGCTATAACACAACGATTTAAAATTTGTTTCCATTGTCCCTTTGAAGGAAATGTTCCATTTTCAATATATTGTTCCAGATAAACCACAAGGTTATATCTTTGTAAAAGTTTGTATATATCGGGTATAAACCCTAGACATTGATCATCAATGCTGATGTACCTTAAAAGTCTATTATTAAAAATTTCTTTTACAATGTAATACGGATTAATTCTACAGATCTGACCAAAGAATTTGAGTTTCATAATTTCAAGTATTGTATCAATTGGGACAGAGTTAATAGTTAACATACAGAAGTCGGTACAAATAGATCTATGAAAACCTTGCATGTGTTTGATACAAAATTTCTGAGCTTTTGACAGACGATCTAGATCACTTGTCGAGTTATTACTCCAAAGCTCACTGCCATATAAAGATTTTGGAAGCACAGTTGAACGAAATATAGTCATCAAAGTAGAAGGACTAAGTCTATTTGGTCCAATTCCTTTTGCACATAAAGACATGTACGTTCCTCTAAGCTTCACACATGCATCATGAATAATACAACTAGTTGACAGATACGAATTGCATTCAATACCGAGATGAATATATTTGTCACAGATAGGGATAGGTTCGGACCCAAGATAAAATCTTTGTTGAGGATTTGGATCCTTAGTATTAAAAGTAACTATGGCACATTTGCTAGCATTATAAAGAAAACGCCATTTATCAGCATATTTTGAACAAATTTCAATCATATTTTGAAGTCCTTTTTTAGAAAAGGATAACAGTACCATATCGTCAGCGACTGTAGGAGCTGACATGTTATTATCATACAAACATAAACCGTGTCCACTTTTCTGTAGTTCGTTTATAAGATCATTAATATATACAAGATAACATAATGGAGAGGTTTTACCACCTTGGCGAGTACCTTGGTGTATAGGAAAAAGGTCTGACAGTAATCCCTGATACCTGACCCGACTTGTAACATTACGATACATATCACGGAGTGATATTATAGTATTAGTGTCTATAGCTGGAGAAAGTAAGTCTATATCAGAACTGAGAGTCAATAGTTTGAAAAATAGGCCATCATGCCAGACTCTGTCAAAAGCTTGGCGCGCGTCTAAAAAACACAAGTATACTGGTGAAGACAACTCACGTGCGTAATATAAACTTTCACGTAAAGCGAAACTAGTCATTATACATCCAAGACCGTCTTGGAATCCCCCTTGCAATTTGTTAAGAGATTTGATAATAGTATCTTTGCATCGATCTAGCAATATCATCTCATATAATTTGAGAATTGTTGATGATAAGGTTATAGCTCTGTAGCTATTCGGATCGTCACGTCTTTTACGACCACCCTTGTACAATGTTATTATTTCACCTTCCTTCATTTTATCAGGAATTGTTCCAGTTCTAAGCATAACAGTAAATAGTTTAGCAAGAGGGTCGGCAATAATGTGACTACTGTATATAAGATGCTCGTGTGATATATTATCAGGACCACAAGATTTCCCCTTCACTAAAGTTTGTATATGTTTAACAACAGATTCTGGGTATACTATAACTTTGTTACATAGAGATAAATTTCGAAAAGTTTGATCGACTCTGCGTCTCACCATAATCTCCCACTCAGCATCAAAAGATAGAGAATAAGTTGGAGTGTACAAATCTTTGAAGTATAATGCCCACTGGTTAACTATATCATCACGACTGTTGTAGACAGTGTCAATGAATTTCATTCCACCCCCAAAGTTGACACTTCTGCTATTTTTCCTAGAATTAACATTTCTCCAAAAGTTCACAGTATCATGCATGGAGTTGTACTCTAAATCTTTGTCAAGTTTTGACAGAAAGCGTTCAGCGCTCTGTCGCATAATTTTCCGGAATTTAGCCTTATTTGATTTATATTGCCGGTATTCAAAGTGACAGGACCCTCGTGGTCTCCCAGCGCGACACCACGCATCACGTGAGGCGGTCATTATTGCATGCACTGCATTAAGTTCATCCGACCAGAATGGCTTCAAATAACGACTCGGTCTTTTTTTAGGGAAACAATCATTTGCACATTTGTGTAAGACCTGACATATAGTGGAATATAATTGATCAGAGTTATTATCATCATAACTTACTGTCTGTAAGCATTCATATATAGAATTTCTATATTGAAATGTATGATCATTGTTAACATATTTCCAATTTATGCTTTGTTTTGGAAATTCTTGATTAATAGGTTGTATTTCAAATTTAAGACAGCACAAAATTGGTCTATGTCTTGATACATTCAAACAGGCATCATCAGCAACCTCACAATGTTCAACAATATCAGATAAATCAGTTGGTATAAATATATAGTCAATCATTGATGTATATTTATCATCATACGATACATAGGAGTTTCTCGGACCAATACATGAACCAAGTGTGTTAACTGCGTACAAATTACAATCACTAATAAATTTTGTCAACAGTTTTTGTCTGTACGTGGTGATTTGTGACTGAATGTCAGCATTAAAATCACCTAAAACAATAATTTCACCCTGATCGTAGTACATATTGAAAATATCATACAATGTATTTACACAATCATAGTACTTTTCATTAGTGTGGTTAACACAGGGAAGGTAAACTTGGATTACATAAATATACCTGCCTGGGGCAATTTCGAGCTGGATACCTGCAATTCTATCATTGTCAATGTATATAGGCGAGATAATACTGTCATATTTCTTTTTCCATAAAATAGAAACACCACCTCTACCAATCTTACGTGAAGATATACCATAGTCAACATTACAACAGACAGTATGATGATTATAATTAACAAGAAAGGTATCCATAAAGTCTACATTACTAGGCTTTAACCAATGCTCTGATAAGCCACAAATATCAATGTTACCCTCATGTAATATATTAGACAAATATGTCGCACAAGGCATAATGCCAGTGATGTTCCATGTTATCATATTGAAATCTATCATCGCCATGGTTAAAGAGATTAAGATGACTATGGCCATGGGAATTAATACTAAATATACAAAAATATTCATGGTCACTAAACTGGATCATTTATTTGTCCATAACTCGTAGCAGACGCCACATCATGTTGTCGAACCGTCTGCCGTTCATAATCTCTCTTAAACCGTGGCGCTATGTATCTATCGTTTCTATAGGACAAACCACGTGACTGACCTGTTACTTGTTCATTAGATATTTTATCACCAGAGCTACGACTTGAGAATTTATTTGTCATACGTGCATGTTGTTTACGTGCTTCAAATGACATCCATGGTTTGCAACTGACGTAATCTGGCCAGAAATTATCACTTAAAACCAGTCCGGTTTTTTCATTTCCTACCAGAGTCAGTTTCACTAATACTCTATTTAAATCTCTTCGAAGCGGAAATACTCTCACTGATCTCACAGATGGGCCCTTTAACTCAATTTCTGATATTAAAAGTTTAGTACTTAGTTTTGAGCTTAAACCAAGTAGACAATATCTTTCAACACGACGACTTTCTACAAGGCGAAACTCGTCATCACACCAGCCGTTTCCATCCGGCGAATCATTAGAACGACTCGTTATTCTGATAGGAATATAAGATTCTTCTCTTTGACTAACCGGACGTTGTTTGTTAATATGATTGTTACGTGACTCATCGCTACAATTGTTCTTAGATAATGAGTCCGTTGTCTTCTCATAACGACTATTTATCTGATTAGCACTGGTATTCATAGCTCGTATATAGGTGTTTCCCCAGGTATCCGAGCGATTATTGTCAGCGGCTCCTGAGTTGGCCGGACGTTCACAGCTCGTCATAAAAGATGTGCTGGTATTAGCTGTAGGTGGCGCTACAATATCCGACATTTTCGTAGCAATAAATTGCATATTCACATCCGAGGAACAACGTGTATTAACTGTAGGTGGCCCTTCAATAACCGATATTTTCGTAGCAACAAATGGCATATTCACATCCGGGGAACTACGGTTACTATCTATACATGGTTTAGTGGAACAACTATTCTGATCGCCAAGGCTTATCTCAACTTGCCTAATTCTATCTTCAAGTTCCATTACTTGTGACATAGCTTGACATGATATGTTACGCATGCTCTGTACCGTCGATGTAGATATAGAGGCAATATTTCTGGCACAATCTACAATATCATTTTTGATACTGAGATTGATTGAATTTATTTCATTTAATTGTTGATTCCTCATTATTTCACTTGCGTGTAAGGACTGTTTTAAAAGCAATACATTAGCTTGTAAGGAGGTTACCGTATCTTTTAACAGAGCCAGTTCTGTTGCACACTTACATGTTTCTGACATTGACTTAGTAATAATTGAACTCTGTAGAGGCTGTGTAGATACACTTGATTTACGAGATTTACTTGTACTGACAATATCTTTAAGAACAGAGTAGTCCTCCCCTTCCGATACACTGATAATATGATACAAGTCCTGTGCTAGACGTTTAGCTACTGGTTCACCAGACCTTGTAAACATTCTACGTTTCAGATTCACATTCCGGTCGTAGGGAAAGTTTTCACTTACTTCTTTCAAATGTTCAAAATATTTACATCTCAGTCTATCTAATTCACTTTCTGCAGCAGAGAATTTGCGCAAATATAGTTGCACGCATTTATCTTTGGGATGTTTCCTATACAGTTCGACAAGTTCACGATACTCTTCAAGAGCTCCAATGTCCAAACTATCCTCAATGGACGTATCAGCACTTTGATGTTCATCCTCATCAAACAACTCATCATCATCCATTTGATGATCATTAATAGAAGAGTCAACAAAATGTTGTCCTGGTGTTAGTAAATCTAAATCTTGTGAATCTTGTTCAAAGTCTACATGATCATTTTCCAATAAAATGTCTAAATGTTCATCGTCATCAAGTGGTGGAGACTGCATATCGTTGATCGTATATTGCCCTGGGGTCAGTAAGTTCGATAATTGGTCACCGTCATAATCCATTATGAAGTATCAGGTAAGACAGGATTACAGGTTAACTCATCTATGTGTATGAAGATTAGAATTCATACAAAGGAACTATTTAAGTTAGCTCCAAAAAGGGCCGCATACGTAAATACCGACGCACGAGCACCCTTGTAGGAACAGGGCCGCTGAACAGTATCTATACCGCACGAGCACCCTGGAGTTGGTTATCTGAAAGGGCCGCTGACAGGTATTCACGTCGCACGAGCACCCTTATGGGCCGCAAACGTGAATCTCTGCCGCACGAGCACCCCTAGTTTAGCTGTACTTTAGTTGTCAACAGCAGGAATCACTTCGCATAATTGCGAATCACTGGAGCGTGACGAAATTTTGTTCAGTAGATATATACCGTTGTATTTTCACACTTGTATAAACTAAAGACTACAGGCCACTGGACGATGGTTAGTTTTGGCCACAATTAAAGGATTATTTTCATGTATAGGTCAATAAATAAGTACAAGTATGTATGTACATAATGTAAACAAAGATATATATACATGTAAAATTTCACACAAAGAAAACCAGAATAGTTCCAAATATCACAAAATCTGAATTGAAATTTCCTGAATCAGTCAAACATACATATCCAAACTACATTCACACACATATATCACATAATTCCATAGGTTTTACAATAGTAGAACTTTTATAAAATCCATTTTTATGAGAGCTCAAAAACCCGCGACTTATTAACTTGGTCACGTGACAACCACCTCATAAAGTTCACAAGGCCCAACTTGAATCATTCTCGTTCCCAGAGGCTATGAAGATTCTCGATATTAGAATAGATCGAGAATCTTGATAACTTCGGGGTACGAGAATGAGCTTGAATATGTTAGAGAAGGGGTAAAGTGAGTGACAACTCTTAGTTGTCTATCAATAAGGGACCTAAGTAAGTTATTCCCCTTGTATACTCTTCCAATAGGTAGATCAAATTAGTTAGATTACTCGGATTTTACTCTTACTTTTCAATGTCAATTTGTCAAAATTAATCTTAAATAACTTTTTTGTTAATCGTTTAATTTGTTTGAAATTCAAGCCAAGTATATTTGGGGTAAAGAACTATCTAAATTTCACCACTTCTGTAAATATCTTCATTAATAAGAAAGATATTGGATGAAATATTTTGTTATCCTTACATAGGAATTCAATGATAAAATCTGAGGATTCCAACTGTGAGGACATGCTAACCAATTGGATTGCTTCAGATTTTATCAGAGAAAGTTAACTGACTGAAGTCCCTAATTGTAGAAACAAAAAAATGAAGGGAGTATTGAAATAAAACTTACGTAAAAGACATACAGTATCCACTGCTACATCTTATACAACCAATACCTATACTACATGTTCTATCAGCACACCCAATTGGACAAGCTGTAATATATAATGGTCCATGATAACATTCTAGCTTTCTTAACATAAACAATTAGTACTTATAACAAATAATTATTTTGGCTGTTAAAGGTACTAGTTCACTGATTTTGTTTATTGTTTCTATAATTTCAAATACCATTTAGTGTCTGTAATTGTGTCCCAAAAATTATTCTTATTATTCTAAGAAAAACTGACCTATATAAGTTGCAAGAAATACACAATAAAAGTCACAAAATGCACTAAAAGTGTCTATACCGTGACATACGGGGTAGATATTTATTACATGAAACACCATCATTTGTAGTAGTGTGTCAATTTGTCAATTATCAGAACACTACTTTCTTGCTTCCAAAATTATTTCCATACAATATTGATAGTTTTAGAAAAAGTTGATATTTAAGTTGAAATCTGTAAATGAGTACCTTCGTTCAAAATGAAAACAAGTCATATACATATTTACAAATTACAATCAAACATACATACATAGTATCGGCGAATATTTTATGGCGGACACATACTGTGTGGGGAATCACCTGAACTATATATGGTCATCACCTTGTCATTTACCTCGTCCTTTTCATCTAAATTTGTTGATTTGGTCGTCATTTTTGCCGTGTTAGAAACCATATTGGTCACGTGAATCCCCACACTGGCATTTTGTGTTTAAACAGTGGTCGAGAGGTTACCGTTACGTCTTAATGGATAGCTAGGACCACATTGGTCCAAATCATATTTAAAACCTACAACATTGTTTCCTTGTCAAAGTAGGAAAATTTATTCTACTATTTTAGTCATGGGGACTAGAAAGTGGTTAGCTTAAGTTGTATGTGTTTGATTTACAATCGAGCATTTACAAATCATTGTTAAATTGGATTCAACTGTCAGTGGTGTATACATTGGCCCCGCTGACTTGAATACTCAATAATCGTTTGTTAATCCATGTACATAAATACGGATAACTATTTTATGTCTTATCGATTGTGTGTATAGAAGTACTGCAGAGAGTATTTAAATCAGTGGGGGTTAACTTCTGCGCCCCTAACAGTTGTATTAAATTTAACAACAGAATAAACTAAACTGCGTGTACATTTATGTATATACTAGATATGATATAAACATAGTAGTAATGGTTTAAACAATTAAAACATACATACGTATATTTAATGACAATAATGCAGTAGTTGTACACGCAACACTGAGCACAACAAACGTTACGATGTAAATTCTATTCATTATGGTCCCTTTGATGTTGATATAACACTGTTGTTGTGATAAGAATGCAGATATGATCAACAAAGCTGCTGTTTTATACTTACATCGTGTGTATGATTTCAAAACATCAAAATTTCCCAATTGCGAAATAATTTTTCCAATTATTGTTGTTGAAACCAGAATTTTATTACATGTAAAGATACAGTACAACCTTTGTAGTGCATCCAGTTGGAAAATAGAGAATATTAGATTAAAGCCAATCGGTACATAGTTTATCCTGCAATTTGGAGAAAGGTTTATTTGGCGAGTCTTGCCGAGCTGAATAATTCTTTTGGAGACTAGCCGGATAAATGAAGTACAGACTGACATCAACCTAATATTCTATTTATCCTAACCGCATGAAAATTGAATATGTTAGGCCATGATAGACTTCATAACAACCGCCTACCGCCGTGGACAAGTATATTTGAATTAATCGGTTTTCTATGGTTCTTATCTTTCTTGAATAGCAGTTAACAATTCTTAGAAATATTATGAATAGCTACTGTTAATGATGTTAAAAATATCCACAACTTGAAGCGTATCGCGATATATTGCGATGCGCTAGCACTGTATCGCGATACGTACCTCGATAAATTGCTTTGCAAACAAAAGACACAAACTGCATAGTACTTCCGTTTTTAAGAACTTATTCAACTGTTCTGTATTGAAGTATGTAACAGGATTTTGTAGGGCAAGTTCCTGCAGCAGACTGGAGAAAACTAGGCATTTTTCGAGGTAATGGAATTTTCTAAATGCACCCATACTCTAAGGTAAATTGTAACTCATTGTTGTCATAATTCATTTTTTGTATTTTAACAACATTTATAACATGTACACAAGTAGATTCTTAGAACGTTTGCACGAAAGTCAGTACATGTGCTTTAGCCTATGTCAAATGAATTTTATTTAAAGCTAACACTCCGGAAAAATAAGTTTGAAATTTAATCCAACTTTCTCATCATATCCGTTGCGTTGCCACCAAAGTGAAAATAGAATGCTTGCATTTAACTCATGCACGTACATCACGAAGGTATTTTCGACGATTTTTGGGGGGTGGGTATCTAAGCCAACTATATGCCTATATCTCTAACCAATACAATTTGCTCTATAACTTCTGTTTGTCCAATGAAATTCTCTTCTGGTATTAAGAAATGGATAACATGTATGATACCTTTGGTTGTCTCGAAATAACAATAAGTAAATGGTTCTAACTTTTCAAAATGCAGGTCCCGATAGAAAGTTTGGTATACGGTCACATTTTTTCAATACGTAGGTCCAAAATAAATATATATACGAGTCATATTATGGCTTTAATATTTCTGACTTGATGAATTTTCTTCACTTCTTATCAGATAAAACATGCTTTTATTGAAACTATCTTTATAACCTACATTTTTTTCTATTTTGAAGAGATTTAAAGCGGTGGAATACATGTGTTATGATCGGAACAACAAGAATGCGTAAGAATTATACGTTATATTATTGTAAAACTTTTAGAAATAAAATGTTGGTACATGTATTATGTTTAAAAAATCAAAGACTAATAGACATGATATTTATATCAGACGTATAATTATAACTTTCTTATAGACTTTCAACAATGCCTGTTTCTAAATACATGTATTCATAAAAGTTTTCATTCAAAACGTAAATCCTGAATTCAAACTACATGTAATTGGATATATTCTCTTGTATGATAACTTGACGTATTTACATTATATTTCATCATTATACCAAATAACATATTTTGTATCTAATATTTTTCAGGCTGAAACAAATGCCAGTAGGAACATTTTGTGTTCGCCCTGGATTAAGCACTAAACAAGTATGACTGTTATAGTTTCCAGTAAACGTTTACATGTAAAAATCATCCTTATCTCCAGACAGTCAATATATTATAGCATTTACTATTTTAAATACCTTAGCCGGTTGCTACCAAAAAGTGCTTTTAGAGTAAATAAAAGAGCATATACCTGTTTTAAAATATTTATTAAATAAAGCAGCCATAATGTTATTTACGTAGCTTTCCGTCGCTTTTGAAAATATGTATTGATAACATTAAATTGCGACGATTAGTCGTCCCAATCGTTGTCCTTGGACTGGCCTAGATTTCTGTAGTCGAGCTTTTAGTTTGTAGTAAGCATATACTGTAACGTTCATCAGCGACTGAGCACTGTTCTACTAGATATCGAGGAAGACAGGAGAAAGGCAAAAGAAAAGCATAATGTATCTTAGTATCCATGTTGGTATGAATGTCCCGCCTAGAAATCGAACCCATGACCTGTGATATCGTAGCGAAGAGAGTGGTCAAAAAGGAAAACTTAGAAAAAGGAATTGACAAATAAAAAGAAAAAAATCACAGAAAATTTGAAATATTTAGACCTAATAAAATAGATCATTTTCTAATATGGTTCACAAAATTTATGTCATCTTTTCAGGAACTTGCAGTGACTGTAGCTGAGGGAAGTATATCTGTCTTCAGAATTCATGAACGGGTAAGACAGTTTCATTCGTATGACACATGCTGATGTAAAAATGGCCATATGTTAGGCCACCTATAACGTTACAATTTAATAATACTTTAAAAGTAAAACCAAATGTTCATGTCTTTGTTCCAGAAAGTCTGCAAAAAGGTTTTCTATGGTTTTGAATTAAAAAAGCATTCTAACAGGGAATTGTTGTGATGTTTTTTTATAAAGAAGCAAAGTCTTACTTCATTTTATCTTAACAACTAAAAATGATGAATTCTGCTTGCGCCATTCTGACAAGCATGAATATATTGCAAAATAGTTTGCTTAGAATTTGTCATTTAGTGATATTCCAAAATGACATAGGTAGAAAAATTGATTTTCATCTAAAATTTAGTTCTTAATTAATTGTACCCGTGTTTTTATGTTCCGTAACGTAAGAATTGGTATTTGGTTTTTGAACTATTATATCTTTCTCATTCTAAGAAATGTGTGCGTTATATTTTTGTTTGAAGACCGCAATGCTTTGAACTTTGCAATTATGTTAAAATTTAAGTGTTTACAGTTGGTTCATTTTTCGACAATTTACTTTTCAAAATGGTAACAATAATGGGAGAATGGCCGATAAGAGAAATAGAATATAAATGTACATGTAATGGGTAAAATGTATTTCGAATAGTCCGAGTCGTGGCCGAATCCCGGAGATATAGCACGCGATATCGAAACCAGAGTCCCTGAGTTCGATACTAGGCCATAGCAGATTGTTCATTTTTAATCCGTAGAAGACAAGTTGTCAGCTTTTTGTGGAAGGGAAAGCGAGCATGAAAGCTTGTAAGGAAAGCCTTCCGTAACCTACTTACTTGTACCACATAATAGATATAAGTCTACATCTTTAAAAACATAATTTTCAGGAGGGTTATTTATATCTACGTGGTACTGAACAGTTTTCATCATTGGATGATCTAATCAACTACTACCGGGATACAACTCTACCTTCTGAGAACTTCAAATTAACACTGATAAAGGGAATTTACAGCTAATCCATTACATGTGTCTACAGAGACCATTACCAAATGAAATTACCATGTACAATCTAATTTTACTATACTTTTATAAATGTGTGAAGTTACATCAATGTATATTTTACCAAAGATTGTATATGGACTATTATTTTGTTGATTCTGATCCTTGCTCACTTCTTTCAAATGTTATACGTTGTAATTACTCATGTTATCACGAATCCTTGTAGGATTTTCGGGCGGAGCACACTTTCGTGGAGCTTAGTCATGGAGTTATTTCTACTGCCATTCCCCTCTACCAATGATTCTTAATTATGTAAGGCAGTTGTCAGCTTCTGGCGAAAGTATGCGCCTAAGAGTTGGTAAACAGCTAAATCCAGAGATAACCTGTACATGTTACTACATACACAAAGTATTAGAGGAATTATGTATGTATTTTATACATTATTACATATTATGTCCTTATCTTCATTGTCTTGTCTTTTGTAAATATTGTGTTCTTGGATGTAATGCATAATACAAATTGCATGTATCTGTTCATTTATTGTCATGTAATTTACAAAATCTACATTTTGTTGTTTTTGTAAATTTTGTACTGTTCTAATGACATGTAATATATATGTATATCCTTTCTGGTAAAAGGGAAAGAAAATGTATATATATATTACCCTTTATCATTATTGATAGTGACAATTGTAAGTCATTATCTGAAGATATATTCATCTACAGCAAACACGAAAACTGCCTTATATTAGTGAAGTCACTTAAATATAACATTCATAAGAGACACTATATACATGTCGATCAATTTGCTGATTCTAAATTTAAGTTTGCCAAAGTGTCCATTTCTTAAAAAGTGTAATCCTTTTATAAGAACATTATTTTTTACTTCTTCCCATATTATCCACCATGACAGGTTGCTCAGTGTTATCATGTTTAGACATCAAACTCATTACTTTTCAGTTTCTAAATTGGGAATGAGTGTCGTATTGTCATATACATCTACTTGAAAAGATGTATCTTTACAACTTTACATGAAAGTGCCAATTCAATGCATTTTTACAAAAATCAAGTTTTTTGTCAAACTAAAGTACAATTTAAGCATATTTCAATGTTCTGCCTAGTTAAAGTACAATTCACGTACTTTGCTCCATCTTTCAAGACCAGTACGAACCAACAAGCTATTGATAAAGTAGATAATTGAAATTAAAAAGCAACATATTTTTTTCTTTTTCATGTGTTTAATTTTCGTGAACACCATGTATAGATTCCGTAGGCAGCTAATGCCACTAATCCGACTTTGCCAGCTAAATGGGTATATTTTAAATATTTGTCATCATTATCATCAACTTCTAGGCATTCCTTCTGTTTTTCGAATGACTTTTCATAATTTTCTTGGGAGATAATTCTTTCTTCTCTGCTCTCAAATTGGCGATCATCTTGCACTGAAAATAACAAAGCAGTTGGTAAACGAAAAGGACATTTTATCTTACTGGCTATGTATTTGTTTCTTTTTCTTTTACCGCTTTTATCATACATATAGATTTACTCAAGGTGACATATCACCTAAGCATTATGCCTTGGTAGAATAAGTACTACATTTCTGTCCTTCATTTCTCATAAAGTAACATGGTCTAGAGCTAGGTTCTAACATTTTCTTTATTTCAATTTTAGTTATCTTAATAATATGGCTATTTCCAGCCCTAATACAGTTTGTACATGTATTTTAAAATACAAAGTCATATCGTTAGCATTTTTTTCATAGCTTAGCTTAGCACTTTTATGCCAAGCTAGTCTAACCTAGCCATAACATACTATAGCATATCAAACACTTACACAGTGTCTTAGGACTATATAATCATAAATCAAAGGCAGCATTGTCTCGTAAAATCAGTCTTTGTGTTTGAGTAGTTAAGATCGTCCACTTCTAATTAATGTTATTTTTTTCTGTTAGAAGGACTTTGGTTCGACTTCTCGCTGGTATAGAAGCATTCAGTGTCCTATTACTAGATACAACTAAACATAGTCTCCCACATGACCCTATAGTATTGTCTCAATTACAACGTGACAATCTATGTGATAAATACTAAAGACTAGTGAGGAAAGTAAAAAGGAGATCGTGAATGAAATACATTTTGTATACCTTTTAATTGCCTGTTGACAGCTTTGATTGTAGCCTCCTGTCTGGAATTAACAAACGTGGGTGGTACTTTGCTATATCTAATGCCTCTAGGAACAAGTGTAGCATCATTCATGTTGTTGCAAACAGCAATTGGGTTGATTTTCTCAGTTGTTTTGTTTGGCATTTTAGCTGCGGAGGCTCTTTGTTTGTCAACTGAAAATTAATGTACACAAAATGTATACTAAATGCATTTTATCTAATATGAGTGTTAATGTAAGTTTGAGAAATAATATTCCTATGTTTTATGATGATGTATAAACATAGTTTTAGTTAGGACATGGTAGAAAGGAAATGTGCTTAATCTAAGTTTGGTTACTGTAAATGTTTCTAACATAATTTGATAGGATAAGAGAAGGGTTTGGGTGGTTTTCAATTTGTCGTGTAGCTACCTAATACATAGATGTAGCCGCGGTCGTAGTCAAAGACAAAGGTACACATGTTCTTAAATATTCTGCGAGATTGTTGGATTTCTAGCTTTGTGGGGCGAAGGTTTTAACTTTTTGTGGAAAGTTTAAGCGAGTGAGATGTTGTTAATTTAGACGTCATGAAAAGCAGGTCAAGCGTGGTTAGGCCATCATATATAACTTAACAAGAACAGAACAGATATTCAATCTTCTATCTATTATCAGTTCGCTTATGAAAAGAGTGTTCAACTTCTAGTTGATTTAGAAGTTTGCAGTGTCCTGTAATTATAAGATACAACTAAACTTTCACTACCACATGACCTATAGTATTGTCTCAATTACAACGTGCCAATCTATGTGATATACACTTTAAACTAGCGAGGGAAGTCTATTGGCAATCATGAATGAAATGTACCTTTTAATTGTTTGTGGACAGCTTTGATTGTAGCCTCCTGTCTGGAATTTACATATGTTGGTAGAGGTGTACCGACAGCAAGTGGGTCGATTTCCTCAGTTGTTTTGTTTGTACCATATCTAACCCCTCTAGGAACAAGTGTAGCAGCATTCAAGTTGTTGCAAGGTGGGTTGAATTCCTCAGTAGTTTTGATTGGCATTTTAGCTGCGCATGCTCTTTGTTCGTCAACTGAAAATTAATGTAAAATGATTGCAATTAACTTTATACATAGGATAATTCTCTCCCTCTGTGGGGCGAATGTTTTAACTTTTTTGTAGAAATTTAAAGCGAGTAAGATGTTGTAAAATAAATGTCAAGTCAAGTGTGTTTAGGCCATCGTGTTTAAATTATCAAGGGCAAAACAGATATTCAATCTACTATTTATTATCAGTTCGCTAATGAATAAAGTGTTCGCCTTCTAGTTGGTTTAGAAATTTGCATTGCCCCATTACTAGATACAAGTAAACTTTGACTCCGACATGACCACATAACCTAGTAGTATTGGTTCAATAACAACGTGCCAATCTATGTGATATACACATTAGACTGGTGAGAAAAGTCTGTAGGCGATCATAAATGAATTATACCTTTTAATTGGTTGTTGACTGCTTTGATTGTAGTCTCAAGTCTGGAATTAACACATGTTGGCGAAGGTGTACCATATCTAACCCCTCTGGGAACAAGCGTAGCAGCATTCATGTTGTTGCAAAAAGCAATTGGGTTGATTTCCTCGGTTGTTTTGTTTGGCATTTTAGCTGCGGAGGCTCTTTGTTTGTCAACTAAAAATCGATGTAAAATAATTGCAATTAACTTAGCACAAGTGATAATGTAGGTATGAAAAATAATATCCTCGCTTGTCGTGATGATTTGTTTAACATTTATTTTATTTGGAACATGTGAGAAGGGAAGATTTTGCTAGTAAAGAATTCGGTTTGTTTATGTTTCCAACATAAATCCACTTTAGTTGAAAGTACAGACGGGTAAAGATGGTATTCCATTTATCTTGTAGCTACCTGATACAAAGATGTAACCGCGATCATGGTTCAATGGTAGCATTATGAATTGTAAATCTGGTGATCAAAGTTCGATTCACCACCTTCATACGATAAAAGTATACATGGTCATAAATATTCTGCGGTTATGTTGACTTTCTAGCTTTAATGGGAGAAGGTTTTAATCTTTTGTAAAAAGTTTAAGCGAGCGGGAAGTTGTAAAATTAAATGATAAGAAAAGCAGCTCAAGTGTGTTTTGGCCATCGTATATAAGAACAGAATGGAACTTCTTTTTTATATGCATCATTAGTTTGCTTATGAAAATACTTATGAAAAGTACGAAAAGGTTGGCCACATAGTCTAGATTAGATTTGACTTTTAAATTAGAATTAAGTTTAAACATGTCGAAAAATCAGATGATTAATAAAAAAAACTAGAAAATGCCTGGAGCACTATCAAATACAAAAATATGGATGTATTGACTAAGTATACTTTAACTTGCAGGGGTGGATCCAGGATTTATTTCTAGAGGGTATAAACTTTTTCTAGGGGGGGGTCCAAACTTCCGAACCACAAACACATTTTACAAATTTAGCGGAATAATGGAATATAATAATAATAATAATAATAACTACATAACAAAAAAATCTATGTTAAATACACTTATGGACATGTACATTTTGGAAATTCTAGGGGGGGGGGTCGGACCCCCCTGAACCCCCCCCCCCCCGCTAGATCCGCCTATGCCTTGTAGCGTAACTCTTAAATCTGTTGACCAAGTTAGAACAGACTGTAAACAGTTTTAAATGCTTGCAAACATTTTGCACAAAGACGTACTGTTATAAATTCATGTTGATAACTCACCTCTCCGTCTATTGATTCTGTTAAAATTGTCTTCCATTGTTATATTCTTATTTTCAACATTCACCTGTCTTTTAATTATATTTTCTTTGTAAATAACTTTGTTAGTGGTTCGATTAATAATTATATAGTTGTACTCAAGTTTTGTTTTTGCTTCAATCCTATAAATATAGAATAACAATTGTATAAATATCAAGTATAACGATCTTAATTAGAAATCGTAAATTTTGAACAATCCAGAATTGGGATTTTATTGCGGACAGCTCACCTAACCTAGCTTTCCTGGATTGTTGTAATATCCAGTACTCAATTATTCTTCAAAAAGAGAATAACTTCTATATATCTAATTACTAAAAGAAATCGACATTCTAGTCGAAAGATAAACATATTTCATGATAATGTAGGCCAATTATAGTTCTGTTACATTATTCTGTCACAACTTAAATAATTACACGGTCGCTGAATCTGTTATATTTAACCTATTTCGAACTTGTTATTTCCCGATATTCAAAATCGTCGCATATATAGTTAGATTATCAATATTTAATAAGGATTGGTGGCTCAATGGTTAAAAGAGGTTAAGTAATAACACATTCAGTGACCGTGTAATTATTCAAGTTGTGACAGGTTAATGTAAATGTAACAGAGCTATAACTGTGTATTATTAAACCTATTAACATACCTTCATAACGAATTAAGTGTATTTCAAGAAACATAAAATTTAGTGTATTGTAGTACAAATTTGCTCTTTACTGGTATCTGACACATATTATAACAATCAGTAATACATTAAATACATAGATTTAATTGTGATTTTTTTTACTTAACAAACAATAAGAGGTAGTTGATATTCAATATACTGTACAAAAACTCTTTTATGTACATGTATTACAATGTACTCACCAAAATTCTCTTTCCCAGAGGTTTTCTTTCATGTTATACCTCATCCTTGGAGCACGGTCTGTGCTATCCAAGCCTAGTTGAATACCCGGTCCAGTGACAGCAACAAAGAATTGCTCCTTTTTAACATTAATATCTTTTATCATTTCTGGCACATTTCGTGCTCTTAGGCATACGAAAACACGTTGGGTATTTGGTGTGAATAATTTCTGAAAGAAATAGAATAAAAAGAATCAAAAACTATCGATCTCTGAATACTGAACATTAGCACGAGAATCGACAACAGACATAGCTTGAGTGCAAGAATGTTTGTGAAATGATACAAGATATATAATTACTGTTATGAACAACTGTTTTAACCAAAAGTGTACAGTCGTTTCGTGCAATCCATTTGATCCTTGGATAATTTAGTCTTTTTATTACTGTATTTGATACATTTTTAATTTATTGTACTTAGCATTTACTGTACTTCTACTTACAGTCTTACATGTATGTACTTTTCTCTTATATTCTATTTTTTTTAATTTCATACATGTTTGTAATTACTATGTAAATCTCCAGAAAATAGAAGCAATAAAGATATTAGATATACATTGTATAGACATGCTATGAACAAATGATTAAATATTTAGTGATGAATATTAAATAAAATAATATTTAAAACATTATTATATATTATTATTAATCTATGATAAGAAATCATTCCAATGTGGGGAAAACAACAGAAAATAATCGACAAAATCTACCAAGCTTAATTTTGAATACATGTATAAGTATGGTCTATCAAGCTATATTCGTAATCACGATCAAAGAGATTTGTTTCATTTATCGTAAGTCACTATCAACTAGTGAAACTAATCTGAATACCTTCAACTTTTAACTTCAATTGTTGTCTGAATATTCATTTAAGAATAAATTCACGTATTTCTTTAAGAATTTATCGTAAAAAGACTTCAATAATAATTAAAACTATGACAAAATCGTACTTACGTATTTCATTGTTGAATCGTTTCTTGTAACTAAACGTTGACGTCATGGATACGACGTTTATACATGACGTCACATGAGATCACGTGACATGATACGTGTGACGTTATAGTTTAAATGAACGACTTAAAAATGTTTTAGAATAGATAATAAAGCTTGTAGGAACTTCTTTGAATACATTTAACCCTTAACCGCTCAATCCCTCATTTTTACGTGTCTAGACCCCCCTTCCAAAATGGCCGCCACAGCCTTGAAAATGGTGTTTTTTAACTGGATTAAGCGAATTTCACTAAAGGACAGTTGTCCCCAAAAAATGAGCTCGTTTTTGCGCGCCTCCCCCATCAATTGATGTCTCGGGGTGGGGTTCCGAAGGGGGATGTGCCCTCCTTTGTTGCTGGGGTTTGAAGGGGTCGCAGCGCCCCTCATCGCCAGAACAAAAATCGGGGTCATTGAGTGCAGAGAAATGGTGCCAAATGCTGATAAGGAAACATGTTTTCAGTATCTGAAATGACCTGGCACTTTAGACCTCAATTTCGGAAAGTATTACTGTTTGAAGTGCAAACGTGGGGTGGAAAAAGAGCCGGTTTTGTTCCGCCCCAGCGTTGCCATGGTAACGGGAATCGGGGCTCAACTTGGTTTTTCTGAAAGACATTCACCAAGGTAGTAACTTGGCTAAATTGCATAACTGTATGGTAATTACTAATGAAATTAAAGCATCTTAAAATAGTCCTAGCGCGTAATGGTGAAAAAATGGCTACTTTTCAAACATGTTGCAATCAGTGTCGCATAATGGGCGATCCTAAACATGTCTTATTAATCATATAGACATATCTATAGAGTACAAACATACATTTGACAGATGGTCAAATTGTGAGTTGATATCGTTGCTTGTCAGTTAGCTTTTGAAACGCAGGCTAGAAACATGTAGTTTATAAGAAATAATTATTAGGATGTTCGAGCGCTGTTAGCGGCTCGAACATATAAGTTAGAAACATTGCTTTGAATCTGGACTTATAAGTTATGATATTAGATTTAGAACTTTATTAAGTATGTTTGTAAACAATAACGATCACGGACCATTATTAAACGTCATATACAAACTTGTGTTGTTATAAACTGTATCCTAAGTATTAATGTTGGTGTTTGTGTACCAAACACATGATTCACACAACAGTGTGGCAACGTAACAATCCGTAGCATCCGCTACGCCACACCAGTAAAGGGTTAAATTTTTACTTAATTCTACATAAATGAACAGTATAATAGATAATGTTAACATGTACTGTCCTTCTGTAGATCTGTTTGGTACCATATTTGATGAACAGTATAATAGATAATGTTTACATGTACTGTCCTTCTGTAGATCTGTTTTGGTACCATATTTGATGAACAGTATAATAGATAATGTTTACATGTACTGTCCTTCTGTAGATCTGTTTTGGTACCATATTTGATGATCAATATATAACATAATAACTCCAATATAATTCCAAAGGGAATGTACAAGTATAATATATATAAAAACAGCGGTTGGTACGGATTTGAGTCAAGTCTTTTCGGTTTTGTGTTACAACGGGTGATGAAAGGACCGTGTGCAGATATTTCGTACGAGGAGAACACATGTGCGATGGGTCAGCGTGTGGTATTCAATCTCGAGATGGAAATAAATGGCGTTTAAAAATCTCCTTCTCCAACTCTACAAAGGGAGACAACATTGTAAAACTTTTATTGGTGTCTGATCACGGTGTACTTGTTTGTTATGAATTATCCAATAAGAACAAAATTAGCCAAATGTTTAAAATATCTTCCTTTTACTTTTAAAGTAATCAAGAAACGTTAATTAATGATAAATATAAGAAATGGATAAGTGATAACTCCAAATTTATGTCAAAGACACTTATGAACTCAAGATAAATAACTACTCGACTAAATAATCTCTACGAACAAAAATCGTAAGCGTCCTCGGCTTGAAGGTCGGCACAATTCGAGAATCGTGAACATGGAAAACGCTGTAGACCGACCACATATACGAGGTTACAGGTTCCCTGGACCTTTCAACCCTTACCCCGAGGGTTACAAACCTCGTGTACATGGACCATACGATCCATCCAGATACTATGGCAAGGAACCAAGTGAGTATGCATCGACCGAAACATGTCACCGGGCGAGCTCAATGATCAATCAAAATTTGTCACTTTCAGTACCACAATCTTTTATCGTTATGCCGATACTTTCGCTTTATCTAGTTTTAAACAAACTAATTCGTAAGCTTAACAATTCTGAACAAATTGCCTCTGCTTAGAAAGTCAGTAACAAACATTTCCAATTTTGAGGTGGTCTTTTCGTACCCTAGTAGGGGCTACTGCACTTTACCGGTACGTAGTAATTCACCGGAAGTAGAAATATAACCCTTACCATAACCCTAACCCTATTTGAATAGATAGGTATGCGATTTTATTTAAATTTCACGATATTTTCTGTCTTTTATCAGGGGCTGCCGCCCCCGAACCCCCGCTTTTAACGGTCACCGTCAGTACCAAATCAATCAAAAATGCAAAATGACGCATGCGCAGTAGGCGCGTACCGGTAAAGTGCATTCTAGCCCCCTAGTAATTTCGTACTTCAGCAAATTCGCCATGCCACTTGTCGAGGTTTATATTTAGCCATTATTTGACAAATAAGAAAAATGACAACGGTTTAACTCCTTTTAATTTCCATTACTAATATTTTATTATTTTATAATATTGATGTTTTTTTCAGAAATGTCTTTATGGGATGTGAAGCTTGGAAATTTACCAGAACAAGTTCTTAGCTCTGATTACAGAAAAAGAAATCTGCTCCAGACAGTTTCTAGATGTAAGTATTTCCTTGTAATTACTTGATAAATAGTTGATACTGTGATGTGTGTTTCTGTACATTACAGTCAAAATGTTTCCAAAACTCTTATGAACTTTATTTTTGAAACAAGTTTTTTAAGCTTGTTATCATCTTTGTTGAGTTTACTTCTTATTCCTCCAGTACTGAGCTGGTAGTAAGTTAAAATTTCTCATCTAGGGGACAAGGTAAATTTTGGATGTGTTTGAACCAATCTCTGTAAACTGATATCCTGATGGGTGCAAGACGTTTCGACCCCAAGACGTTTTGACCACAAGCCTTTTATGGAGACATTTCGACCCCAAGACGTTTCAACCCCAGTTTATATATAATATATGATAAATAAAATTATATATGAAATAAACAGAGACATAGATTTCTCGTAATAAATTATAAATAGTTATAT
This sequence comes from Mactra quadrangularis, assembly GCA_025267735.1. Lineage (NCBI taxonomy): Eukaryota > Metazoa > Mollusca > Bivalvia > Venerida > Mactridae > Mactra > Mactra quadrangularis. The sequence goes on from CM046298.1 coordinate 5,992,809, forward strand.
TATTGAAATTATAACATTACTGTACAGAATTGTATTTTATTTTGAAAATCGTTATATTATTGAAATTTTAGCATCATAGCATTTTATTTTATTTTGCAGCGTTTGTGATCTACATGCAGCATAATGTTGTAGATGTATTTCAACCCAAGAGCATAAATATATATATTCATGTAAACTTATAAACACTTTAAAGTTTGAAAATCAATAAAAATGAATTAATACATCTAGTTATGTTATCATTATATTACATTTATAATATATGATAAATTATTAAAGTTGATCATTAAAGCAGTAAGTATTTAAACTTCAAAAGGGGATGTTTTGTAAACCATGATGTTATTCAGCCAGAATTTAATTACAATATATGTACAAAAAATGAATAACTGAATATTTACGTTTGTGTATTTGTGATTATGTATTGTATGATAATAAAAAATCTTCTTTCAGGATATGTGTAAATAGTATTAAATATAGAATAAAATTATGAATCTACACAATATCAAGTTTAATGTTTAATGTTTATTATTATTCAAGTACCTGAAGATATTAATCTGTGTGTTCTAATAAATAGTAATGTTTTTGGTGCATCTGATTACTCTCCTCTCTCTTCCGTTTTGTTTTTGTCTGTTTTCTTCTTAATAAATTGGTTTCTTTTTCATGTCTAAAATCTTCTTAGATATTATTTTCAACTTCTAAGATGTGATATTCCAACTACCTTTTGACAAAAATATACAAAATGTACATAAAAGCAATACAAATACGAATATTAACCTAAAATACTGTCTGGGGTCGACACGTGGGGTCGAAACGTCTTGGGGTCGAAGTGTCTCCGTCAAACCTGGGGTTGAAAGGTCTGTAACTCATCCTGATTCCTATTGACTGAACTCTGTCCTACAGAATCTCTTGTCATCACTCAGGGGTCATGTCTAGATGACCTCTGTGTTGACCAATGACCAATCAATGTTTCATTATCCATTTTATGGAATTTTAGATTGTTATTTATTATATTTGATGTACATGTAAAATCCTTACAGCATGTAATGTTTTCCTTTTCAGTTTTTGCTAGATATCATGCTCGTCACTGGAGAGTAAAGAACAGAACATTTGCACCTCTCTTACAGATTTTAGCTGTAGGTCATATATTTTACTTCGTTGGTAATGCTAACTGGGATCCAGAAAACACTGGTTCAAGAAGTAAGTTCAATACATTATTTGTTCAGTGTTTGACACTGAGTTTGACAACAGAGTCCTGGGATTCTAAGGATTCGATAAACTTTGAAGGAATCCAAGTGATTCTCAGCTAGGGATTGAGTCAAGGTCTCTGAAAATTATTAATAGTTGTAAATTTGTATCCAAATTTTATGTCTTCATGAAAGGAATCCCTAATGTTAAGGCAGAATCCCTTGGTAGCTGACTAAAGATTCCTTTCAGATCCCTAGTAAAATCAGGTCTAAAGCCCTGTTGTCTTGAATTGAAATCATTATCTTAATTATATATTTTTACACTTTTGGGCAACTGCTTGCTGATTTTAAATGTGCTGACTGTTTTGTAAACTTGACTTCAGTTGACTTTGTTATTACTATGATACCTGAAATTCTTCTTTCCATCTAGGTGTAAACAGATTATGAGATACCTTGAGAGCCTTGTCTTGAAGAGCCTGTCTTGAAGGTCGTTTTCTAAGGGATTACTAACAACCTGTATACAAAATTGGTGGGTGTTTGGTTGCCCAGGACAACTACTATTTATTTCAAGCAACCAACAATTTTTTTGAGCAACAAAAAATCTACTAACAAGATATAGTTATTGCAAACTAAAATGACCTTTTCATACAACTTATTCCATATCTTAATTTCAATGACTGTGATACTACATTTGTACAGCAAATTTTTTCTACTTTTAAGATTTTCTAACCATTCAATTTATTTTATTTCAGCCTGTACCGCCAGATACAAGTACCATTAAGATGTTGTTGAAATGTTTATACCAGGACATAACTTATATATGTTGGTTTGTTTTTGTTTGAAGATTTAAATATTCTGGAAAATGTTAGCATGAAAGACTTAAGGACAAAAACTGGAAAAAGGAAGTTTTATTAGTAATAAGAAAATTGGATTTTTGGTAGAAATATGTAATGTAATAAAAATTGTAATTTCTCATTCATTGTTGTTGTTTTATTAATGATGCAACTTTTGTTTCTCTGTTATTGAAGAGTATCAATATCTGTTTGATATATATAGTCTATGAAGTAAGTGGGTGTCTGCTTATTTATTATTGGGCTTTTTATCCTTAGATAACAGGCACAGTTTACAGATGCCTTCCCCATCTGAAATTTTAGTTTTCCCCAAATTTGGATTTTCAACGAAAAAAATCAGCTAAAAGTTTGGCAAACACGGGCAGCTGGTGGGGGCTGTCGGTGTCGTTAACAATTGTGTTAAAGTTTTTCTTTACCATATACTTCTGCTATTTATTAATTGATGCATATAAGCACTAAATAATCTCTGGAAACTAGAGTCACTATTCCTAATTATTCTTAAGGCGTTGATAGTTAGGTTTTATCAAGCCATGGTTCATTGTAAAGGACATATTTCCAATGTTTGTGGACAAAGGTGCATAATACATACAAACTACAATATGCCAGTTTGCAGGGCTCGAATTTGAGCTCGCATACTCCCGAAATGCGAGTGGATTTTGAAAATTGCGAGTAACTTTAATTTTTACTTGCAAATTTTGGTAAGTTTTATCGCCACAAACATATTTGTCTAAACTAATGAGGCTCAAATCAGCATTTACATGGGTGCAAGTTTTTAGGCATATGCATGAAGCTCAGGTTTTTCACAAATTATGAAGCAAAATGGTTTCAAATTACAGTTTTCAGGTTTTTCAAAATTTTCATCTTGCACCCATACATTTAAACAGCCAGATAGATCGATATAATTACTAGTAATTGAAGATTCACTTTAAAGACATGTTTGATATTCTTTGTCTATCCCACAATAAAGCCCTTGTTCTATCTAAGTTTAAATAGTGTATTGTCCATTTTTTCTCAACTGTCTTAAGTTTGAATAATTTCACGGTGGATGATTACACACTCTCAATTTCACGAGTGTTAGACAAAGAGCACAAAGTCACCATGAAATTATTCATGTTTTGACAGTTGAGAAAAAAGGAGCAATTTTATGTTGTTTTTATATTGCATATCTGAACAGTTACTGTGTACATGCTATTAAAGTTTGAAGAAAAATGCAAGTAATTTTTTCATTTTGCGAGTTGAAATAAAATCAGCTCGCAAAAATGTGCAAGTCCAATTTTTTGTTATATTCAAGCCCTGCAGTATGTAACATACATTGTAACAGTGTAAGTCATGCACCCCAGTCCCTGGATAGTTATATTAGTCTGTTAGTGATACTGGCCAAAGTAAAAACAATCAAGGCAAGGCTTTGTGAAAATTGTAAACTTATAGTGTGTACAAAATAACAAAACGTGTTTTGGTAAACATTACAAATGAGACAATTTATTTCACGGGTATGCAGTACTGAAAATGAAATTTGTGTTATTAATTTTAACAAAGTTAGCGTGGTTAATAAACCACCGCCACTTGGTAAATCATGCTTTCCATTACACCAACAAATAAAACACTTGTAAAACATGTCAGAATTGTTTATTTTAAAGTCATCCTGACATCCCTCGTCGTGGGTTAGTTCATTGTATTGTTATTATAAACAATGTTTTGTTTTTTTATTCAAACTATGATTTATTTTACACATTTTTTATACGTCTGTTTATAAAGCGATTGTATTATGATTATATATAGAGCTGGTTGTCTGTCCATCTGTCTGTAATATCTTGGGCACAGAACTACAATTAATAGCACGGTCAACATTTGTAAATAAACAGGAGGAAGCAAGTAAAGAAATCATGAACTGCTCCTATCATGGTCATCAGATTCTGAAGACTCCAATATACCACCGGCCTTCAGGCCAGTGGTAAATAAACTAATTCTGGAGCAGACAACTCCATAACATGCCTTAAATTCTTGTAACTCTTGTTTCCAGTTGACCCATCTTGGGGCGTATTTTACCACACTCAGCGGAGCTCTTGTTAAACACCTGTCGAACACCTGTTGCATGAACATGTTAAGAGTGTCTATGCTGAAAATTCATGTTAAGCAAAAACAAGAACTTTAGATATGATTCTGTAATGGACAAATTTTATTTCACTATTAAAATAATGTTGCTAAAATATAGATAAAAGATGACATCTAAAAGCTATGGATCATTCTTAATGAAAATAATGGATGAAAAATAAAATAAGACTTCTACATAAGCTTAGTCATTCACGACATTGTACAGTAAAGTTCTGCTATATACAATTTATAAAATATATCACCTTAGTTTTTGCAATATCATGCAATTTGTAACAATTTGGTATGCCAAAGGCTTTTTTTGAGAAGAAAAGGTCTGAATGGTAAAACCATCAATCTTAATGTCATATTTTATATCACAGCATATTAAATGTTAAAGCATACACACTATCATGACTAAAACTTCCAATCACAGGGTAAGAACAGGAGTTAAAAGGTCAGTTACACTAAGAAATCATTTAGTCGGAAATTTTAACTCGAAATCCACTGAGGGCTTAGCTAGCTTCCTTGACATGATTGCTTCATATCATTGTAAAAAGTGGACTATGTCTTGAAAGTCATTTTCATTGTGATAACTTTTATCATAGTTAATACAAAATTGTTAATTTACCCCAAGATTACCTGCAGTTTGACTGCAGAACATTATGGAAACTCCACCTTAAATTTTTTAACAAACCTAACCATTCTGCATACTTAAAACAAATACTTTCCCATCATTTACATAATAAATAAAAAATACACTTTAAGCTATCAATATGGACTACTGTTTGGTCTTCTATTATACCTAGAATGTTTAGTATCTTTGTTCCTTTTTCTATCACTATCATCATTCTGTCCATCTCCATTATAAGAATTCACACCACTCACCGAGTTTGACTGATAACCAATTTTGTAAGGTGTATAATTATATTGAGCCCCTTGGTATCTCTGTGAACGAGGTCCATATGCACCTTGGCCCTTCCCACCCCAAGATCCAGGAGCGCCTTGACCCCACCCACCTAGAAATCCTCTTTGAGGTCCATATGAACCAGAATTATAACTGTTACCTCCATAACCACCAGATGACTGACTCCAACCTGATTGAACATAACTGTTGTGTGAATATTGATCATAGCTATCATCCTGGTAACCTCTCCTATGCTGATAACCTCTTTCACGTTTATTATCCTGGTTTTCTCTTTCAATATGATGATGACCTCTGTGACCTTGGTGTTGACCTCCATGACCTTGGTGTTTACCTCTGTGATCTTGGTGTTGACCAACATGACCTTGGTGATCTTGATGTTGACCTTGAGATCGATCTCTGTGACCTTGACCTTGATGAGAACTTTCATTATGGTGGTGACTTCTTTTATCACTGTCATGTTCACTATTTTTATAAGCAGTATCATTTGCACTATTTCTGTCTCTTTCACGGTCTTTATCTTTTTTGTTGGATTTTTCACTTTCTGGTTCCACATATTCTCCAGATGCCTCCCTGAAATCAAAGATATGACATTACTTGTATAACATAGACTGATGCATTTGATTACGATTGTTACATAACCTGGTTGGAAATTCTGTATGTCCATTGTGTAGAGTAAATAATAGATTTGGGAGACAATCTAGGTCTGCCGTCAACCGGTCAAATGTGTCAGCCGTTTTCATTCCTGTACTTTTGGAAGTTCTCCACTATGTTCCTAAAATATCAATAGCCTTTGGTCATTTATAGGCAACTGTGTTTCGTATTTTATTTTTAAGGTAGGATTTAACCTGCAGCTTTACCTGAAGTTCCTACCAATCAGTTTAAATAATAATTATGTAATATATAGTACAGTAAAGTTCCGCTATTAAGACCACTTTAGTTATTTCAAAATCATGCGATTTTTGACAATTATTAAGACCAAAATGCTTAATTTTTGAACGAAAGGGTCTCTATAATAAGACCGTTTAGCTATTAAGGCCATCGATTTTGCTGGTCTTAATAGCGGAACTTTACTGTATAACTGTATTTACCCTGCTCTAACTTTTAAATCATGAATATAATTTCCTCTTTCTACAGGATAACCTCGACTACTACCATACACTGAAATCATATAATAATTCTCAATCAATCAATCAGTCAATCAAATCAATCAATCAATCAATCAATCAATCAAATCTGGGTTCATATTTTACAATTGCCGAGGACAACCTACAAACCTGGGTAGGCAGCAGGAGGCTAGATCCGCTGATATGATATTGCCATAAGACCCTATTAAGAGGATTAGTGGCTACAGTGTATGAGGGTATGAGCTTGTAAGGCGGCCTTTACTAATTCTAACCATAGTCATCTTTGCACATCTTAGTTTTCTGGAGCTTGGTATCCACATGTTGGGTCATAGCTCTTATTTACGAAAACTTTTCTTTTTATCAATCATCAAATGTATCAAAACACTCTTTCATTAGTGACTAAACTATAAAGCAACTTTTAAGTTTAACTTGTGCACCAAATATTGTATAACACATAGGCTCTAACTCAAGACGTTAGAACTTTATAAATTAAAAACATGCCAGAAAAAATCATGGGCACTAGAGGTAATAATGTAAGAGAGGACCATTTGAGTCCAATTGCAAAGTGAGGGTTGTCCCCAAGACTTGAGTAACTCACTCTTTAATGCAATGCATTTGCTACAGTCTTGCAGGCAACCCTCGAAATGTACATATACATGTAATTATAAAAATGTAATATGTTTAAAGGCCTTGAACCATGTACAAAGTTACGAACTAATAGAGACAAGCATTGCAACCTTTGATCTTATATAAATAAATACAGCAATATACCTGACAAAGCTTCTGTAGCTTTCATTCCAAGTTTATCAACCATATATCTGTGGGGAAAAATAGAAGGTAACAACTATGATGAAAATGCTTTATACTAAATTACAGGTTAATTCAAGATACAAACTCCCCATGTGCATATCTCAGTAGACTAAATCACAGGTTAATTCAAGATACAAACTCCCCATGTGCATATCTCAGCAGACTAAATTACAGGTTAATTCAAGATACAAACTCCCCATGTGCATATCTCAGCAGACTAAATTACAGGTTAATTCAAGATACAAACTCCCCATGTGCATATCTCAGCAGACTAAATTACAGGTTAATTCAAGATACAAACTCAGGCTGTCAACCAACAAGTGATAAAAATATAGGAATTTATATAGGAATTTTATTTTCAAAATATAGGAACTTTTAGAGAAAACCAAGTAGAAATATAGCAACTTTTGAGCGGCATTCCAATACATTAAGCTCCATTTACCCATACTATCTTTGCTCAAAAACTGAATAAGTACATGTTCTGAATTAATACAAGTTTCAGTTACTGGTGTATTACTTTAAATGACTTACCCAAAACAAATAATGCACCAAACTACATATACCTCTAAATGAAATAATTAGGATATACAACCTATCTTGGAGTTAGGCAGTATAAGAGGAAACAGATACAAAATACTCAATTATATATGAAAAAATAACCAATTAAACATACTAAAAATGTTCAAATTAGAATGATTTATAAAAATATAGGAATGATTGACAAAATATAGTAAAAATGTAGGAAATATAGGACACTTTTGAAAATATAGGAATGAAACCCAAAATATAGGAAAATATAGGAATATAGGAACTGGTTGACAGCCTGCAAACTCCCCATGTGCATATCTCAGCAGACTAAATTACAGGTTAATTCAAGATACAAACTCCCCATGTGCATATCTCGGCAGACTAAATTACAGGTTAATTCAAGATACAAACTCCCCATGTGCATATCTCAGTAGACTAAATTACAGGTTAATTCAAGATACAAACTCCCCATGTGCATATCTCAGTAGACTAAATTACAGGTTAATTCAAGATACAAACTCCCCATGTGCATATCTCAGCAGACTAAATTACAGGTTAATTCAAGATACAAACTCCCCATGTGCATATCTCAGCAGACTAAATTACAGGTTTATTCAAGATACAAACTCTCCATGTGCATATCTCAGCAGACTAAATTACAGGTTTATTCAAGATACAAACTCTCCATGTGCATATCTCAGCATATACAATTCCAATTCAGTGAGAGAATACAGGCAAAACTATTTGCCCCTGGCCCCCAGGTAAAATTTCAGGATTTTCTAATTTCTTAACTTGCACCCATGATTTTTATATTCTGATGGGTGAAAGTTCTCAGTATCTACAGTGATTTCAGTATTTCAGAATAAATTACTCTATGTAATATATATAAAATCTGTCAAATTTCAGTATTTTGAAAGTAGGTTTTCAGTATCTTCAAATCTTTCAACTTTTATCCATGTACTCTTATCTAGTAATATTAATATTTTGTTATAGAGTTCTTTAGTTCTCTTCATGTTTTTCCTTCAATTTACACCAATTATTATCATCTCTCATCCACTCAATTTTAAAGTAGTGTGAATTAAAATAAACCATACTAAAAATCACTGATGTTTCCCACTGGACAAATCTGCTTTACAAAAGAATGATCCCGATATATGCAAAATGCCACTGCATGAATAATGATAGATTGGCGAACAAAGAAAAAAAATGTTACAATTAAATCAATACATACCTACATACAACATATCCTGTTCTATTTACACCATGGGTACAATGTACACCAACTAAACTATCTGAAAATAAACCCAGGACACAATGAATACAGTCATCCTCTCCAATGTTTCGCAACAAGAAAACTGATAAATTAAGATTTATAATACCAGCAATCAAATTACCTTAGCTGGGTTATATGCTATAGGAAATCTTTCTGTTTGGGTAGTAAGGAGAATTCTTTCAGTGCTTCCAAGTAAGGAAGCGAGCGTCAAAATCCATTCAAATTGTGAGGTGTTCTGGCCTTTCTTGAGGTACTTATAATACAATGTATACATGCATTAAATACATTCCTAATAATTTTTTTGTAGATTGAATATTTTTATGCAGCAGCCATTTTTCTTCAGGTACATAAAAATTCTTGTACAATGTATAAAGATCAGGTTCAGATTTATATTGTTGGTATATATATCTGGAACATAATACATGTACATACAATGTTACATAATTTAAATCTAACAGTTAATAAATACAATAAATACCTTCACTAGAATTCTCCAAAAAAGTGTCCACAGTTTCACAAAATCTGAAAACATAAAACATTGTATGAAAATTTCAGATACTACGCTCCCCTCGCAGCTCAGTGAATACATTACATTCACCCGCTGCCTTAAAACGTGTCGATTTATGATACTGACCTTTACTATGAACCTTTGAACGACCAATGAAAGTTTACCAAATTCCAATTCAGCTGCAAAACTTAATACGCATTTTCATTGGTTGAACGGGTAAACAACGCCTTATACGGTATGATCATACTAGTAACGAATGCAACCTCGTATGATGTCATATATAGCGTGGCTAAACTTTGTATTTAAGTTCAATTAGTTGCTTTATGTTTACAGTTAAAAGATCAGAGATACACGTTTAAAAAGATCAATATTTACTTTTATTTAACTGTCCAACATCTTTGCATTTCGACATTTTGAAATTACAGGCGTGAGAAATTTTTGCATATATTTTTAAAAACCATGTGACAGTCATGCGATTTAAATGTTTATGTGTCTCTGTCTAAAAATAGAAATATCAGTTTGTACGTAGTATTTTAGCAGAGGAAGAAAGTGAGCACGTAAATCTTTAGAACTGATGAATTGGAGAGTATTCAGATACATGATAAGGCTTTCTTAAGTATCTAATAAGCCTTAAAGTCACCATGCTGGCTCAAATACAGATTTCTTTTGGTTTCCATTGAGTTAATTATTCTGAAAATACTGAAATCAGTATTAATACTGAAAACTTTCACCTATGTTGATTTTAATTATAAAGGGAGGCTGTCAAACACTAACAGAAGTAACTGGTTAACAACTTAATCAGGAATGGTGAGTAGGTTGACCACTAGGGCTGCCACAATATACCGGTATATATTGCATTACGCAGCTGTGACGATATGTATCGCGGTACGAATTTAGCATTCCGGTATTTGGCGATATTTTTATTTTATCGGAAAATGTAGCGAATCGTCAGTTTTCAATGCTTTGTTCGATTGAAAATTAAGTTCTAAGAATTTAAGCGATCAGAGCACGTTCGTTTGTACTGGACTTGTGCAGAACATATTCTTGTTTCTTCACACCAAGGCAATATGCAAAACATTATTGTAGCCCTTATTGACCTAACAGAAAGAGGCTAGACTATATCATGCCAAAATGTTTATGATTAAAAAAATATTTCTAAATGATATGCACTCAATAAACGTAAAGGAAACTCATTTTTACAGTTTCATAATTATGCGCTTGTAAGTTCGCCATGACTGTCACGAGAAATGACACAAAAATTTGACTCTTACGCATTCAAAATATGCTTGTCACGGTAATCTCTAGACTGTAATGTTACATGTAAAAACATATGTTGATTAAAACTTTATTTACTTTACACGACTTGCAGTGTTTATTATATATATTATAGGCCAAATGATACACAATCCTCATTTTTTCTTTCATTAAGTTATATTCTTAAATTTACTTTTCATGGAATAATCTGTTCCCATAACTCTAAAAATGTGCAGCTTTTCCCAAGGCACTTTCCTTTCAAAATCCATACTAACAAACTGATCAGTTTAATAAGTTGTTTAAGGCAGAGGGATTATGCCGGCCCCTCTTTGGTTTGCAAAGCAATATATCGCGGTACGTAATGCGATACGGAGCTATCGTATTGCAATATATTGCTGTACGCTTCTGGCGTATCGTGACAGCCCTATTGACCACCCTTATACTACAGCATTGAACCCATCCAAATAACAGAAAACCAAGTAACTCACTTGTCTAGTATCTCCTGTGAGGGTATGACATGACCTGGTACAAATATTTTCTCATATTGAACACCTTGATCAGTGAACTCTTTAGGATTGTAATATTTCTTGGTAAACGTGAGATCTATAATAAGTCCTATCTTCAAACCTTTCTCTTCTACAGACTGTAGAAGAACTCCTGGAGAAAACCTGAAAGACATACGGGATATTTGTCAAGTTTAGCGCAGGATTCATTTTTATTTCATCGAGTGAGCTCAGAAAAGATATTTGAAGAGTGGTAAAGCCACAAGTGAAAATAGTGTGTCATTTTCTGAGTTAAAGTTTCGCGAAACAAAAAAAGAATATATCACTTTCTGAGCTCAGAACATGAACTACAACCATCTTATTCCAAAGTTGATGAATATTCTTTCATACTTTTTTGTGTTCCAATTTATCAAGTAATGTTCCTTTTTTCCACAAATATAATGTGACATCATTTCTCTTTTAAGATGATGTCATTTGAATGTTATATTATCACTACTTTCAACTAGCTTTTACTTAGCACATACCCTTCCCAGTGACTGACAACTACCCTTCTTTACTCAGAGGTAGGTGGAAAAAAGATTACAGAAACTATCTTTAATGATTAAGTTCTAAAATGCTACATAAGCCTGGTCTGATTATCAAACCCAGGCCCCTGGAGTAATAGTTGGACACTTTTAACAACTGGGCTAACTGAAGGCTTAACTGACTGCTGTAGCAATATGGTTATCATGTTAACAGCATATGTTACACTTACCGGTCTTCTTCTGGTATTTTGTGGAAGAAATGCTGAAATAAACAAGTTACACATTGTAAGCTTTTTAATGTGTTACTGATTTACCTATGGTTACTGATTAACTTATCGTCCATATTTTGTAAAATAAAGAGAGATTTTTAAACCCATGTTTTCTTTCCATTTATAGTTTGAAGCATAATTCATAGCACTGATTTCAGATTTACACCTTTGGTTTACATTGGAAGAAGTTAACAAATTTAAAAATCCCTGATTTTCATGCTTTCTGTTGCTTGTATGCAGACATTGCCTTAACTGATTAGCATGAAATCTGGGACTTGCAAAAATTGCTTTGAAACTTACTTATTTTATATAGTAGACTATTGCTTAAAAAAGTTTGGAAAAAGTCCCTTCTGAGGCCCAAAAAATCTGAACTCATGGTGACTAGTGAATGATCAAATGCTTAGTTTCAGTGATTTAAGTCCCAATAATTCTAGTAAAAGATTTAAAATACAATACTTTACAATAGAAAAAACATAATATAAATACTTACTTTCTGTAAAGGAACTTTGAATGTGATAAATTTTGTTCCAGGTATTACATCACCAATGTTGCTGTAATCTGACCATCTAGATAAATAGAAAACAAATCTTTTGTCTTTGTATAAAATATAAAACGCCACCAAACACAGAATTAATTTGACATCATTGAATGCATCTTAATGCAGTTTTGGTCTATGAATTGGTATCATGTAAAGTCTGCATAATCAAAATAAGGTACAAAATTATAAGAATATATTATACAGGCTGGGGCACATATCAATGCCATACATAGGGTAACAAAGACAGGTCATTTTTTATTTTTAAGAAATATACTTGTTGTTACAAGTTTGATCTACATCTACATCTATACGAAACTACTGTCAATAATTGACCATTATGTTTCGGCGAAAGTGGCAGAAAATAAGAAAAAGTAGAGTGAAAATAGGAAAGATAGAGGAAGATAGTTAAAAGATAGAGAATAGTGAAAGGCTTTGGATGACTGCTTTCCGTGCCTCTGGTCAGGTCTCTCCGGCTACGGAAGCGGTCCCTGGGAATTCACCCAACCGGCACAGCCCTGACTTTCATTGGTTGTACTAACAGTCAATCCGGGCATTAATATGTAAGAGAAGATAGCCCCTGTCTGAAAATGTAACCAAACAGAAACCTGATTTGTTCATATAGATAAGGCATTTTTTAGTTCATTCGAACCAAAAAAATATATGATTTTCGCCTATAAAATAAAAGATTAAAGTAATGAAGGCATGAAAATTGTATGTTTATATAGGTGACACAATGGAGAAGCCTCGTTTTGGTTCTCATTGACATTGTTACATAGGGCATGAAAAGAAAAGTAGCCAATAAGCCAACTCACATGAGTTACTTTTCCGTAACTCTGGCCACTGCCTTTTACAACATAATTGTATTGAACATTTACTTTGTACTTCAATGATTTTTATGGGGAAATTAGTATATTTTAGCTAAATAATAAAATAGTGTTTGACTAATGTTACCTGGTTTATTTCATTTTCAGAAAATCTAAAAATAGACATCAGCTCATTTTCCGAGGATGCATTTATAATGAAGTCAAAAAGTAACAAAAAATCCTCCAAGCATGTATTAACTGAAAAATCTCACTCTTAACAAATTTAATAAAATACCATTTTAAAACAATATCATGAACTTTTTAAAAGATACTGAAGTTATTATCCAAAATATAGCTATCCGAAAACTAGTCTACTAAAGGAGAGGTCTCAGTAACGTTAGTACTCAATATCGAACTAAATGGACGGATTAAAATCACAACTGTATACCTATCTGGTAATTTCGGCATATTTATTTGTACTTCTTCCGCCAAATAATGTAAAATAATCGAAATTAAAAAATGATATCGGTTTTGCCAACTTTCGCTTTAACCGGAAGTATACTTAACGGCTCAACTACGATTGAAATGCGGTTCTAATAAAACCAGTGTGACTGAATCTGTACAGATACTATATTTTTACCTTAAAGGTTACACGTCCAATTTTAACAATTTTAGTCTTCGAATAAAAAGTAGTGTTTTTATTGGTCATACATCTAAATGACCGCTTCTCATACTTAATTTTTAAAAATACATGTGTACAACTCACTCATATATATATGTGCACTACCCTCCCTAAGTATGTATACAGCGTGTTATTTCAAAAAAGTAAAAAAGACTCTCAAACGAATACTTTATATGGAATTTAATTCATTTAATATCTCATAACCATCTTACCCCTACACGAAACCTGAACTATCTAATTTCACAGTCCCGGACCCAATACCATATGAATTCATTCCCTCCCGAACAATCAGACTCTGGAACGGCCTACCCAACTATGTACAGTCCAGCCCCAGCCTCAACACGTTTGCTGAGCGGCTGGCAGCTGTGCATATCAATTAGCTTCTTTCACTATGTTTTTAACCCAGCACCTGTAGGCCTATAGGCCTATAGTAATTTTATTCTTTGCACGTAATGAGATCTCTCATTTTTTAAAATTGCCCTGACAGCGCCTTCCAATCAGTATTGATTGCTTGGAAGTAAAATGTAAATGTACATGTAGATATTAAATCCGTTTGTTATTTATTGTCAAATCAACGTCTTCATTACAAAAGCTAATATTATTAAAACGTAGTTAAGATTTTTTTTCAAGACTATAAGAAATACCGATTTACAACCAATCCACTTTATTACAATGTTTTATTGATGATTTTCGACCAAAAATGTATTATGTCATTTCATTGTCATTTCAGGCATATAATTACGTTGATTTTATGATTTTTGATTTATTTTTTCATGACACATTTGATTTACAAAAAATATGAATTGAAAAAAAAAATGATTCAAATTAAAAATTTAATTTACCTTGATATACCTTCACCTTGATCCGAGATGTCCTTTAGTGAGCAGTGCTCGTGTTGGCCCAATTAAATCCAGATTTTCCATAAAGAATAAAACTATATACATGTGCACTGCACACATTGGATGTGCTACTGATGATAGGGTAAATATATATGTACATACAAGTTTAAGATTAATTCCCTTCAAATTTGCCAGCCTTTTTCTTCCATTCGGAATTTAAACAACTTTTGAATGAATTTAGAGAGCACGATTCGAGTGCAGAAGAAGAAAGACTATTCCAGTTGTTATAAATTCTGTTGCTTAATCTATGTTGGTCGAATCTTGACAGCATACAGATTTTATTTAACTTAAATTTATGTATACGAAATACGTTGCTAGAAAGGCTAATGTTAATAAAGGATACTGTGTCTTATTTATGCATACTTTTAAAAAATCTGGATCATATCTGCATGTTCTCGACGGTAGAATAGTGAAGGAAGGCCTAGTATTCTCAACCTATCTTCAAATGGCTCGTCTTTCAGCCCTGTGTCCATCTTTGTAGCTCAACGTTGAACATTTTCCAAAGCAATTATGTCTTTTTTGAATGGATGACCAAACCATACCGGCATATTCGAGGTGGGGTTTGACAAAACTTATATATAAAGGGATAAATATATCCGGGTCCATACATGAAAACGTGTCCCTAATCATATTCGAGAGATTGTATGCTCTGGCATTTTTGTGTGTATCATCTTGTCTTTCATAAACACCATGCATGCCAAAGGAAACATTCTCATATCCAGAGGTTATCAAGATTCTCGATCTAACGTTATAGATTTAAGATTAAACTTTATTTTCAAATGAGGATTAAATACGCGGCTTTTAAATGCGTTGACTTTGTACTATGTACCTTAAAGTTTCATCTTTGATCGATTTGCTTATGACATTAGCATATACAAGTTATAAATATAAGTAATCCGATTTCAATATGTTTGGTAGTCATGCAACAAATAGGCAGTATTTAAATACTATCTTAAAGTTATTTAAAGTTAAATTACAAACCCTAAAAGGCTTGTTAAAATTCTTTAATCGAATTTCGATAAAATGTACTAAAATAAATGTAAAGTTAAACCTCGTTGAGGTCTCGAAGTCGTGACAATGTAATTATTTACAAAATAGATTACTTTAGTATATACCATACGTAAAATCGGTAGATCAAGATCGGCAGTTTTGTTAACATTTGGATTTATTGGACGTCACCGATTGTATAAAATATTGAATATTATCCAAACTGTTGACAAATTTATTTATCAGATCGCCACTATGTGGACCATTGTGTGAATTAAAGTGTTGAAATTTGGTAAGTATAGCAGTGTTTTTATCACAATTCTTTAAGTATATTTTTTTACGTTGTGATATACATGTTTTGTATAGCGAATATTTGTCAATGTTTTGTGAAAATTGAATTTTTATTCGAAATTTGAAGTTAAAATGTTTCTTTCTTGTCTGACTGATTTTTAGTTGCCATTTTCACTGCGGGGAATATATATTTCCACCGTTTATTTTCATTAAATGATATCACGTTACTTATAAAACATGAAAGAAAGACATGTCTTTGACGATATTATACGGTTTGAAGTGCTAGTTAAATGTTTAACTTTAACATCTAAATCAAACATACATGATATGTAAAAGTGTGTTTCATTGTTTGGTGCACGGATTGTAAATTTATGCGCAAAAACACAAATGCAGTTGATAGGCTAAGGTTTTATAAATAGAAGGACAAGTGAAGTAACGTTTAAATAAATAGTTATTTATTTATTCATTCGATAAGGTAACCTGAGTTGTATCATTTACAAGGATTTTTCAGCCGTTGACATTAGCCTAACGATACAATTATTCATATTAGGTGACGAATCTAATTTATCATGTTTATTTAATCGGAGTCATTGATCGAATTTATTCTGAAAAGTTGCTAAATCCACTAATTTTGTATGAAATGTCGTGATACAGTCAATTTTAACAGCAATTTTACTTTTCCGTTTTGATTATTTTCAGATAAAACTAACCAATACTAGACGGTATGGCAGGCGACTTGATATCAACAGCAGTGCTGGGACTAGCCATTTTACTGGTCCTAGTGTTCAACATTTTCTTTCTTGTTGTATTTATACGCCGGAAGCGACTAAGGACGCCAAAATCTGCACCAATCAGCATGCTCCTTTTACATCTTGCATTTATTGACGTCATAGCTGCATTAGCTTGGACACTATACACATTGCTGTCTGCTCAAGCTGGGAAATGGTTTGTTTCAGACGACAGCAATATCCTCTGCAAACAGCAAGTTTTTGTTATGGTGTTTTGTAACATCATAACCGCACATACCCTGATGGCACTTATGTTTGAACGATTTTTGTGGATATTTAAACCATCCAAACATCAGGAAATCATGTTTGATTTGGTAATTTTATTATTTCTACTCGCTTTGTACCTGTTTGATGGCGGTATAGCTGGGTTTACCATGTGGGGATTTGGTGAAGTTGCTTTCTTCACAGAGCAAAACCAATGTGCTGTGGATTACGTCCAATCTGTATCACATCTGAACTTTACTCTAGCTATGCATTATTGGATACCAATGGGAGTTATCGTCGGATTGTATATTGCCATTTTGATCAGAGTTAGAGTTCTTAAACGACGCCGTGTTGGTAACGGACCTTTAGTTCTGGAAGAGAATTTGAAGGTCCTTGGAGATTCGTATGCTGACAGATTGAAAATGCAATATTTAAAGTTCAAGGACGTAGGGTCGAGGTCAGTGAAACCTAAGGTCAATGATGCAAAGGAAGTTGATAATGACGGTTACCAGAGCGATGACGATGATTTCAATTCTTCGGATGAGGAGAAAAGCAAAAATGACGGACCACAAACTGCGTCACGTGATTACGTCATGAAGAAGAAAAGCAGACGACAGAAGAAGATTTACACTTTGTCCAGGAATGATCTACGTGAAACACACATGTATGCATTGATTGCATTAGTCTACTTTGCCTGTTGGATGCCGTATGTGATTAGAAGTATAATTTGGACTTATTACTACTTCGACATACAAATTAGTGCAACAATTACCATGGCAACAGTTTGCATCTCGCATTTCTGTTCCTGTTTTAAACTTCCGTTTTATTTCTTATCTGATAGGCTACGTGGAGCTATGTTGAAAACTCTTGGATGCAGAAATGGTAACTCTAAATTTGATGCCATTAAAGAAGAAACCACGGAGAGTAAAGAAAATACCACTGAACTTTAGTGCATGTTTAGGAGCTTTTAAGTAATGAACTGAGAAATAGACTTAACTAGACTTTCTATTCTAAACTGATATTAATTTGGTGATTTTATACATTCAGTTACATTGAGCTGTTAGATACAAAATGAACTAAAATAGTGAATACAGAAATGAGAAATTTACGCATGGAAATATTCAACTGTGATATTTTGTGCAAAGTTTATTTTCATTATGTTTACTGTTTTAGCAACAATTAATCTGAGGACTGTTCAGCCATTGTGAACTTATGGATAGATCTTAAAGGAATTTTCTTTTAAACTTTGGATATACATATTGAAGGTTTAGTGCAAAATAGTCACTACTCAAATTAAAAAAAAATTTCAACCATTTTGCGCTAAACCCGCGATATGTATTGAATGTTTGAGGCTCAAACAATTTCACTGATAGAAATGTTACCTCGATCAGGATTGTTATATTGGATGAACTT
This sequence comes from Mactra quadrangularis, assembly GCA_025267735.1. Lineage (NCBI taxonomy): Eukaryota > Metazoa > Mollusca > Bivalvia > Venerida > Mactridae > Mactra > Mactra quadrangularis. Next base: position 6,011,255 of record CM046298.1, read on the forward strand.
CTTCCTCTTCTTCCAGATACATTTTAATCTTGTGATTGTGATTTTATGAGGAAATTATTTTGTGGTTAAATTTGTATGAACACTAGGCTTATCATGGATCTATAGATAGGCTCTTATGAACATATTCTTTTCGCTGGTCGAAAGAATACAATTTTTTCTTTTATTTCTTTGTTTACTTTATGTACTCAATCAACAAGCTGAAAATTGGGGCCTTTTCTTTGGAATTAAAATTGTGTTGCAGGATATGCTAATTACTTGAGATTGCATAATGGTATTTTATGTGACTGCCCATAGTGGTATCATGGATATGTAATATTGTTGCTTTATTTGGAAAAGTAATTTTCTGTCAGATTCAACTACAATGACTTTTTTGAATTTTATAATAAAATGTAAATTCTTAAATAACTGTATTCAGAATATGTTGTGTATGACATCCCCTTATTATTTTTTTTATTAGTTTTATTTGCCAGAGTAACAAAAACAATGAATGGACTGCCCCTGAACAAAGTTATAACTGACATTAAGATCCTATTTGCTGTGCCTTTTGTTCTGGAACAAACATTCTTGTAGGGGGGGGGGGAGATAGGGATTTTATTCACTTTATGCAGAAGCTGTGCTTGCAATCTATGACTCTGATAAAGGTATTTGTTTCTTATTATCATTACATGCATTTATTATAAAAATATTACAATCTTCATATATATAGTTGGTATTTATTCTAGATCATTTACATGATCATATTCAATTATTATTTGGTTGAATTTTTTGTTGCTGTAGCAACACATTGTATTGGTAATATCATGGTGGTCAGTCAACCTACTCACCATTCCTGGACAGACTAAATCTCTAAATTTAGCTGTTAACCAGTTACTACAAGTAGGAGCAGTGGTCCAATGGTTGGACATGCGCTTAGGGATCGAGAGGTCCTGGGTTCGAATTCCACTGCACTGCTAATTTCCTTGAGCAAGAAATTTACCTGCGATTGCTTCACTCCACCCAGGTGTAAATGGGTACCTGCGAGGGTGGTATAATTCCCATGCGCCAAATTGTCAGCTGCACTAATAAGCAGAGTAAAAGACTCCCCAGGGAGATTGATAGATAGATACCAGTAGCTTAATGACCAGCTGTAAAATCTGTGAACGTGCGTAAGCATGAAACTTAGACTATAAAATGCAATTACTTTTTACTTTTACAAGTATGCCCTACAGGTATTGAACCTATGCCACTAGATCGGTAGACTTGGGTGCTACTGAGAGAAGTAGTGAAGTAGCCAGGAAGCTTTCATATTTTGTTACAGATATGACCTCTTAATTACTATACTCGAATCAAGTGAATTATCAGCATTGCTGTGTGGAATTGGCAAAATTCATGGCCTCTAATGCTGCATAAAAGACAAGCATGCGAAGAGGTCTGTAATTAATAATGCAGTAATATGCCCCATTATACCCACCTTACTCTAATTGAAATAATTCTAATTAAGCAAACAAAGGGAGTTAATTGATTAAAAGTACAATGTTTTGCTTCAAATTATCTCCCTTGCATACCTGCCACTATGCTATATTTGAGGAATGGGTATGGGTATAACATCCAAATCAATGATAACTGGTTTGTTTATTACATGTAACCTAGCAACCAGGAGATGTAAGGCGTTGATTGTGAAAAATCAATAATATTTACGATGATAATTGAAAACAAAAGCTTCAATTAATTATTTACTTTATTTCAAGTTTTATTATGACATAAACAATATAATTTCAGAACATATCACAATATAAATATTCCAACATACAGAAAAGTTAGTGCAAATTGACACGAGACAGATTAATACATTGGTAACAAAATGATGGAAGCTACACTATTTTCAACAGACGTATTTAAAAAGTTCAAATTAAAAAATTTAATTTGTATTTTTTGTCTCGGGCCAAATTTCGCAAGCTAAAGATCTATACAATATAAAAATGTATATAATTGCTCATATACAGTAATAACAAAGGTTTTCAATCTTATGTAATTACAACCTTAACGAAATAATACAACTTGATTGGTTAAAAGTGAACACATGACTTGAAAAAATGTGTTTTCATTTCCGTATGAACCCAGTTGCCAACAAGAACTCATTAATATTCATGACTTTAAATTACGTCATGCCGGTACTAATTTCAAGAATGAAAAATCTATTTTAGCGCTGTCACTCGCAAAACAAAAGCTATGCATGTCAATAAAAGAAGTAAATCATCGAAAACATGAAAAATGGTCCGATAATATCATATTGAAAATAAAATAAGAAATAAATGTTAACCGAAATAAGTTTCACTTTTATCTTTACTATAAATAGCTAGTTGACCTCGACCTTGATAAACGCATGGGAAAAGCGTAAAACTTTCAACTTATTTACATGTTTTTTTAAAGCTACACAATCTTGGTTTTCCCGTTTAGTGCTCTTTTTATACAAATTAAAATCCAATTACTTACAATTCTTTGCATAATTGGTTCTGTTATGACATTAAACCCTTGAAAAATTGCATTGAAGAGGAGAACAAAATGGCCGATGGCTGGCATGAAAGACCTGTGAACAACCAAGATTATTCTGCACTACAATGCATTCGGCTCTTATGCACTAAAATATAGTTCTTGATATCAACGCAATTAATAATGGTTCAGTCGACAAATTTCGCCCAGAAAGGTTGTGTTTATAAGGAATGAATTCATATATATAGAAACTGACTTTCATCGAAAAATAAATGTCATTTTGCTGATAGCTAATTTCAGCATAAAGGTCTCGGCCTTCATGCAAATTAAAATCACCATATTAAGTGACATTTATTTTTTGATGAAAGTCAGTTTCTATGAATTCATTCCTTAAGGAAAGCCTTTTTTGGTACATTTTGGTACACAGTTATTTAACCCTTTACTGGTCAATTCTATGTTTTAAAGTGAAAAAAAATTGATGAAAAAAATGAGTTTGTAAACATTCTGTAGATCATGTGATTAAATATACTGATAAAGAAGTAATTGAAGATGCAACATTTGCTTATGTAAATGAAATGTGCAATTTCATGAGTATTGTGTGGCTAATTGTCTTAGACTATTTAGAAAAAGAGTAAAACTATACATGTATATGTTGACATAGAATAATCCATTTTTGTTCTCAACTGTCAAAGTTTGTATAATTTCTCAGTAATTGAAAAACACACTATCACATATCATGAGTGTTAAACAAAAAACACAATTTCACCATGAAATTACAATCGGAAATCCTTGGCCATTCGCTACAAATAATCTTGGACATATTTAGGCGCCATTTTACAACTACCAGTGTTGAAGTAAACAAAGACACGATCCTTTAGATTAGTGATATTTGGTTTATAGTCCGTAAATTTGACATAACACAGTTATGATACCGCAGAAAAATATTTAGTTCAATATACATGTATAACATAGAGATATGTTTTGACAAAGATCTGTGTGTATACTACAAGAACTATTTTGCATAAACGTAACATGCTTCGTCTGTGCTTTGCCTCACGTAAGTAGTAAAAACCCAAGCCGCCAGGGTAGACCCCCCACGAATCCTTCCGAGATTATTTGTTCATGAAAGGTCCAGGTGTTCTGAATGCATGAAATTATTCTTGTTTTGACAATCGAGAAATAATGAACTATAATAATTATGAGATTTGTAAACAACATGAAATACCATTGGTAAACTTCATACTATTAACCCTTTATTTAATGTCAAAAAGTTTCCACTATTAAGACCAGCAAAATCAATGGTCTTAATTGCGATACAGTCTTATTACAGAGACCCTTTTGTTCACAAATTAAACATTTGGGTCTTGATAATTGTCAAAAATCACATGATTTTGAAATAACAAAAGTGGTCTTAATAGTGGAACTTTACTGTATAAACTTTGGATAAATACTGATTGCTAATTGGAGTTGATTCTGGAATGTAATGACAAATAAGAACACATTCTAAGTCTAGTAAATCTATGACACATGATGGCACTGTATGCTTTGAAACATTCAGAACTAAATACTCTATCGACAAGTAAAAACATACACCATTCTCAACAAGATGGCATCTGTATTCAACCTACATACTATCTATATGTTTCGATCATAAAAAATAAACCAGTTTATTACGGAGAAACTGGCCCCTAATTGATCTTGGGTTAAAATTTATCATTTTTGAGTAATATAATAATGCAAAAATTACAAAGGGAAATAATCCATAATAAAGCCAGGTAGAGTTGTGGTTACTTTCTAATTCTGTTCATCACATGGTATGTAATCATTGTATGAAGTTTCATAAAGATCTGACAATAAATGGCAGAGATATATGCTAAATTAAAACCTTTAAAGCAATTCTTAACGACACCGGATGCTCGCCAGACTGCCATTGAAAAATCCGGCTAATAATAATAATAAAGACATTTTTTAATGAGGCTACGCATTTGGATAAATCCAATCTTCCATGTGGACCTCTGGTAAAACATGTACAAATTCTTAACATTATTTACATAGTGAAAAACATATACCTTATATGTATTTATAGTGTTTTTGACTAGAAACTGCGCTGGCCACCTACAGTAAATATGATGGAATGACATCATAGCTGTTTAAAAACAGAATAATGATTAATGTTTATGTTTTGTTGTATCAGTCCTTGTTATTAGAATGTTTTTGTTTCTTTGAGAATGTTGCTATAACAGGAACATGATCTGAGGCTGCATGGATACTGAAAAATACAAAGATAAATTATATATCATTGAATTAAGCAGTGATCAGAAAAAAGTCCTAATTTGGAACTTGAATTGATGGGGTTTTCCAGCTGGAAAAGATTTTTGTACCGAATACAATCATGCAGAAGGAAGTTATTTTACACATTATTTCTAGAAAGTATGCAACATGAATTGAGACCTACTGTTCTGTGTACACATATTTGTGTTTTAACTTTGTTTTGTATGAATTACATGTATTTATTTAATTGAGTCAGGCTAGTTGAACTGTAAGCTCCATCAGCTCAAAGCCTAGGAATTGTGAAATTGATTGGGAATTCAGATATTTCTATTTTTTATTTCATTGAGTCCGGCTAATTCATAATTCAGCCCTTTATAACATACAATACATATATCAGGCTAGAGCTTGAGAAAGTTTACAGTAATGACTGTCTTGATAGTTAAGTACGTTTTTAATACATAATGGTACTAGAATAAGCTATTTGGATTTTATATAAATTTTTCATGGGAAAAAGCCACCTAGCCACAGCAAATAATAGAACACTGATTCAACGATGACAACAAACATAAGAACATAAGTGCTATACATACCCTCTCAATCCATCATCTAAAACAGTACATGTATCTATATTACAACAATCTTCCCAGGATTTGAACAATATAAAATCAATCTGAAATAACATTTACAAAATCCGATGATAATCATAAATGTCGCTTGCAATAAAAAATTATACTTTTTGTATTTATATAATAATGCTTGTTAGTTTCTTTTAGATTCAGAAATAAGCAGTTTGAGCCAAGGTGGCAATATGAAGTAAATAGTCAGTCTAAGGCCAGGTACAAGGTATTTATAGCTCATATTTGGAACTTGAATTAATAGGGTTTTTTTCCAAGTAAATATAGATCTTTGTGCATAATGCATTCCTGCAGAATAGAGTAGTTGCTGAAATGTATGCAGTACAGATTTAATCTTACTTTTCTGTGTACACATATTTTTATTTCACTTTAGTTCCTCATAGGTACATTTAGTATAATGCAATTTTTTTTGGTTTTGCTTTTCCTTGCTGCAACAAACATCAACTTGCATTCTGAATATAATCTATTATAGTAAAGATCAATAATAGAATACTGATTTCCAACACATTAAAGTGTATCAAATATTTTAATATGGTAAGTAATATTAACAAAAACAACAGAAAACAATGGTAAAATGTTCTTACTCTTTTAGTGAGATTTCTCTCCAAGGCATTAAATGTATATCCATCTTTATTTGCATCATTTAGTGTTGACCATACATCAATCAACTGTGATTGTCTTGCTCTTGGTAATTTTTCTTTTCCAATTATATACCTGATAATATAAAACATGATAAAAATAAAGTCAATTACATTTGATAACAAAGAATGATATCAGTATTTTCAATTTAATTAGCCACCTAGCTAGCTCAGTCGATAGCACACAAGCCTACTTATCCAGGGGTCAAAAATTTGATTCCGAGACCGGGTATACTTTTGTGGAGCTTGGTCATGAAATAATTTCTACAGTCATTTCCTCTCCTGCCACTGATTCTAAACCATGTAGGGCAGTTGTCATTCACTGATGGAAGTATGCCGAGGCACAGATGAGTAGAATATCTCCATTATTTTCTGAATAGTTAGATATTTTTTTTTCAGACTAAAAGTTGTCTGACTAATGAATATCTTTCATAATACAATGTATATGTTCAGTTTAATTACCAGAAACAAACTTACATCATAGCTTTCTCCATAGGTTCAGCATTAAAATCACCAAGAATAATGACTGGTCCCTGTATAGATCTAGCATGATTCCATATTTGTATCACAGACTGCTCCCTAGCTTCATGACTTAATGAAAGATGAGTAGTTAAAACATTTATCTGTAAAAGGTAAGAAAAAGTACAATACATTTGTATATATGTACACTAATACACACTGTAATTTGAAGAGGCTGATTTGTTCTGATACTTTTTTTGTTCCATGCAAAGCACACTGCCAAAATAGCTTTCTTGGTTCCGGCAAGTAAAACATATACATGTAGCTGGTTGTCCAACCAGGCTGCTTAGCTTAAAATTATTGTTTAACTCTGACAAGACAGATTTTGATAGTCTAATAAATACAGTTGGCATCACTAGTAGAACGTTTTATATATGTAATAAATCGATATGGCATCAGAGACCAGAGCAGCGTGTTATCAAAAACCTTATGATTATTTAGCAATACAATATTGTGCATTTTACAACAAAAATCAGTTGTAAGACCTTTGAAAAATTGGGCCCCAGAATACAACATATATCAAATCATGTCAATTGGTCAGTGCAAACTATTGTATTTTGACAGTTCGGTTAGTTGATAGAGAGCATACAAATTGCAAGCAGGAGGTTGTAGGTTTTAGCCCAACATATGGAGCCTGGCATTTTTTTCTCCTTTCACACTGAGTGATGAGTGTGTAAAATTAGCCTTACAATCCTTGAGATTGAGTAAACCCCAAGGATTTGGTTGGTAGGAAGAACTTTGTGTTGTTGCTTTAATTGAATAAATACTTGGTTTGAAATAGCTCTAAGCCCAATCAGTTAGGATGGTATTGTTTGTTTTTTCTCAACTGTCAAAACATGAATAATTTCATGGTGAATGTGTTTGTTCAAATTATTGTCGTAATACACCCATGAGTTTCTGAAAGTGTGTATAATGATTGAGTAAAGCTTCTTATGCTGTATGATAAGTTTTAGTCAAGATATTTTTAATAACCATAAGCCGCCAGTACAAAAACAGTGGATTCAGTCACCGTGAAATTATTCAAGCTTTGACAGTTGAGAAAAAACGGACAATACACCAAGACTTGCAAACAGAATGCAGTAGGTGCAAGCCTTTCAGAAAGTATTTAACTTTTTCTCCCTCCAAAAACATAAGTATAAAACAACTTAAAATGTTTCCTACTTTTCCAATAGACGGTATATACAGTTCAACATCCAATAAAATTCTTTGGTGAGTATCAGCACTGTTACTGCGATTTCTGAAATATATCATTATAATTAATGTAAATAGAAGCATTATTTTTTTATTCTTGGTTTAACCCCATATCAATACAACTTGGGTTATATCACGGCGTCCAGGGCATCTAACCAAGCTTTGTTAGACACTTGTTTATTACCAGTATTTACCTACCTATGCACAAGGTCTGAAACTTCTCCATATATTTTATTCATGGAGAAAAAGTGACATTATTGTCAAATTTTATGGAAGGGTATAACCCCCTCCCTGGATGGGATTCCCTACCCCTTTCGGAACACTAGATTGAATTCCCTGTGCGGAACCAACAATGCTACAGACCTGGGTTATATAAAGAAGCATCAGTACAAAAATTATGCTGTATAATATCATTTGTTACTTCAGATATCAAACAAAACACCACTACATGTATTTAGATGCCATTCAAGGGCATCAACTCTAATCTGGATTTTTCATAAGTTTTTTTTGTATGTAAATACTTATATTTAAAGCAAATCCAATATGGACAAGTCATTGAAACCTTGCTATACATAGACTATGTAAACATCTCTCTTTTGAAGCACATGAGTAAAAGCACTTATCCACAATTTGGCTCTGCGCTGGAAAATGTATACAATATTCAACACTGTTCTATAACATTTGGAATTGATAAGTCAAACAATGACTGTATTACAATGTATGAATGTTTCTTACTTTTGACTTACGAAGATTTTTATCGTAAGCATTTTTGTGAAAACACCACAGGTATACATGTATCAAACCCAAAATGGTAATTTTTACCCATGTATAGCTAAGATCATTTAAGCCATCTACATGGTGAAAAGTAATGGTATTTTAATACTTACATGAATAAGTTGACAACATTATGAGATAAAATAGGAAATTTAGACATTAAAGCAACACCTTCCTCAGTTCTTCCATCTTCTACAGAATTTGGTTGCATCTGTGCTGGTTGGTAAACATACTATAATTGTAAATAAAAAAATATCAAGTCATCTATTGTTTGGGGGTGGGGGTAGGGGGTGGGTTTAATGCTATAGCAACACATTGTATAGGTCATATAATAGCAGTCAGTCAACCTACTCACCATTGTTAACCAGTTACTAGGTGCATATTTCCATTCAGTGATTGACAACTACCCAACATGATTTAGAATCAGTGGTAGGAGGGTGAATTGTTATTGAAATTATTTCATGAACAAGCTCAGTAAAGGTATTTCTTGCCCTGGAATCAAACCAATGACCCATTGATCAGTAGACTTGGCGCTACCAACTTGGCTATCCAGAACAACTTAAATTATGCATTAATAGATTAATAAAACATGTGATATTTAGACAACAGTTTCAAAGTTTTAAATATATGTACTATCTTAATTAAAGTGTATAAATCTGTGATAAAAAGATAATGATAAAAAATAATGTAACAAATCAGTTATTCACATATTGATACGAATTATATCAAAAGGCCACTCGTCAAACACAACATACAGTTGATTTACGATTTTTCGACACGCGATTTTTCGAAATTTGCGGTAACTCGACATAGATCTACGGTCCCGACATTTTCTCCTACATGTTTAATGTTAAAATTTTGCGATAATTCAACACACGATTTTTCGAAATTTGCGCTAATTCAACAACTTTTGATAGTCCGCTGAACAAAGAATCAGTTAAAAATGTATGCGATAATTCGACACGGATCTCTAGTCGCATGTTTTTCACACCTCTGACCATCTAACTTTATCGCTATTGTTAGATTTGATAACGTGTCATGACGTGTGCTTTTCACGCCCGATCGATAGTCAATAATGGATTATTATTATTGGCTTGTCTTTTGAAAACAAAGGTGCAAACATCTATTGCATACCAAGCGTGATATTTCACATTTGTATGCTTGAGTGACAAAAACGTATGACCCTTCGCCTTATATACTAGAGCCAGTGTTCTATTCATCGAACTTGCTTTATGCATAAGTTCTTATTCAAAGTTCATTGCTAAAATTTATTTACCTTTTACTGTATTTTATCGTAAACAGTCGTTCAAATTTATCCTCGGTAATTCAGTGAAGGGCTCAGGTCATCTGAGAGGATAGCGGAACCTGCATTCTAAAGCTATTGCGCATGCTCGGACGTTGCGTTGTTTACAAATTTATGGACGCCATTTTGTTTTTACCCATGCCGTTTTTTTATTCCTTTCTTAAATGAATTATTTTCAAGAAATATTTTAAAATGCTTTTTTGTAATTCATTTTACAATATCAGCGGGGGTGTAGGGACAATAGCCCCCTTAATAACACAGAATTATCAGCACTTGCCTAGCGCCTCTGTCCATTTTTATATTAACTTCCAGGGTCCGCTAAATAAGATGTGCTCTGGCGATAGAATACAAGTATCAAGCTATACAAGAAGTTGTCGCCGGTCCCAAGCCCGTATGAGAAAAGAGGGGGAGAGATAAAAAAACAAACACAAAAACTAAATTTTATTTTAAACATATTTTAAACAATACATGCACGTACATTAACAAAAAAAATATTTGTCATATGATAAGCGTCAATTCACGAAAGACTACTGCGAGCATAAGTAATTATCACGATGCAATTATATTACGGACAACACCGAAAATCACGGTTTTACGATAATACGAAATCGCGAAAACTCGACATATTTTGCCGTTCCCGAGGTATTTCGAATTATCGTAATTGGACTGTATATCATACCTGATACTGTGGTAACCATTCAGATAATGTGTGTATTTGATTAGGTCCTAATTCTTCACCTTTTATTTCTTCATATCTCACTTCTTGTAGAGCTAGGATATCAGGATCAGCTTGAATAATAGTCTAAAATAAAATATAAAACAAGAAATGCTTTGTGGAAACCACATTAAACCCAGATTTAAAAACTAACACAAAAATTACAAAGGGAAATAATCTATAATAAAAGCAGGTAGAGTTGTAGTTACTTTCTAATTCTGTTCATCACATGATATGTTATCATAGTATGATGTTTCATTAAGATCTGGCTATAAATGGCAGAGATATATGCTAAATTAAAACTTTAACGCAATTAACAACACCAGACACCTGCCCGAATGCCTGCCCGCCCACCTGTGTTTTGCCAAACTATTAGCTGAATTTATTTAATGAAAAATCGCTTATAAAATGAATCAAAATACAACATTTAATGACATCATGTCTAGTTGAAAGTTAAAGCATGGTTAAAAGTCTGCCTCCATATACAATTATACATGTTTAGCTACCTTAACAATTCTGTACTATAACTCTTGATCATTGAAACCACTTTCCTGCATGTGATTTGTTACAGTACCCATTAACACCTGGATTGAGTGGAACAACTGTAGGTAAATTTCTTGCTCAAGGAAATTAGCAATGCTCTTAGTGCAGTTCAAACCCTTGACCGCCCAATCTCTAAGCCCATCCTACTGCTGGACCACTAAATATTTATTATAATTAAATGTCCATAGTTTACTACAAAACTAGTCTGTACCCTTCTTTTTCCACAGGTAGTTAGGACTAATTAAAAGTGGAAATCAATAAATCAAATTCAACTCAGTAGTTTAAAATTCACTTTCCTTATAAATAATTCATGACTTTCTAACTTTTGTGACCTAATATAGCTGGGTTGAAAATTCCATGGACAAAATTCACTGTTTCACAAACACCAATTAATTATACATGTGTTTGCTTTAACTCAAGAAAGCTGTTTGCAATATTATGTTAAATTTTGCAAGTTATTAGTGGTATTTATCTTAAAATGCATATTACAGGCAAAGTGGTGTATTCTCTTTATTGAAAAAAACCAAACACTTGGTCATGGATGCATGTATACCAGGTTGTATCATAAAAACCTTGTACAACTATAAACTCCCTTTATTAAGACCAATATTTTAGCAAAGATGCCCATTTGTGACATTGGAATGAGCAAAATTGAAATGGTACATATAAAGTCATGTTAGTGACACTAACATGACTTTATATGTACCATTTCAGGAGATTTCATTTTGACAAGCCGTAGATATTCAGTTTGTTTTCATTATTTTTTTTTCACTGAAAGCGGAAAACGATCAATTATACGTCTGGTTATCCAGTGCGTATATACGCGGGCGTAATCTAGGGTACCAGCAAACTAGTTTAAACCAGTTTTTACCAGCTCTATTTGGTTTACTGAATGGACAAAAATAACGACAAATGGAACAGAAATTAACGGAAATTTCGACCTTCACCTTTATTTTACGGAAAATCCGAATGCGGGAGATTCATATAAGTTTGCGGGAGATGAAAAAGCAGACTTGAATCCGGGAGACTCCCCCAAAATGCGGGAGAGTTGGCAGGTCTGTAGTGTGCCAAGTGGCACATCCACATCTAGTTTCACTCCACAGTAAAATTGGAATAAGCCAGAGATTTAGACAAAATATGATATTATGTAAAATAAACTTTAATTGGTTCTAATGTTATGTGTGCATAGACATATCCTAGCTTAAGTAAGCCTCTGTAAAAATGAAATTTAAACAAAAATTGTGTATTTATAATTAAAATATCTTCTGCACTTAAAGCAAAGCCTTCCATTTTCTCTTAACCCCAATGAATGTATCAATATCCCATACTACATATTTAAATCCTCAGCAAAACACTGATTGAGACCATTCTGCTATCAAAATTATTGTTTTTTACAGTCCTAATAGTGAAATTTAACTATACAAAGTTAATATAGCAAAAGCAGTACTGTTATTACACCAAGCTATCCATCCTTTAATTCAGAGATTACTCTACTTTTTATAATGATCTACAAACCTTTAATTCAGAGATTACTCTACTTTTTATAATGAAATACAAACCTTTAATTCAGAGATTACTCTACTTTTTATAACGAATTACAAACCTTTCTCAAGCGATGCATTCTATCAGTATAACCACCTTTTTTCTGAAGTCTTGAATTAAAGTTCCATATGTTATAAGTCATAATAGTAAAAGACCCCTTAGTTTCATTCTGATCATATATTTCACTATTTTTATTTCCTTCATTTAGTTCAACCTCATCTGAGTCAGATAAATGCTTTGATTTGACCTTTCGCTTAGGTTCAAGGTCATCCTTTGGGAACGAATATTGTTCAATTTGATCATTGCCTTCACTGATGAATTGAAAATAGCTACTTCCTAGCTTAGGTACAAGGATTCTTGATTTTGTAATTTTGTCAATTTTTGATGAATTTTGATTAGATATGAAATGAGTATGTGAATAAAGGTTCAATTTATCTCTCGGATATACTGTCACTGTAAAATTATGTGAAAATAAAATATCTTTGAGTTTCCATGACAAAATGAAATTATACATATTTCCAAATGATATAAAATTTGTGACGCCATATTGATTCCCTTTCTTGTCTTGAACCACATCTTCATAGTAAAATGGTTCTACATTGTTATATGTGTACACAAGATTCTGAAATATGAAAAACGAACAGTCATAATACAAATGTATCTAAAAAACCTGATAAGTTTACTTTATTTTAGTCTCTGGATTTTAGCTGTTAACCAATTACAAGGCACATACGTGTGTCAGTGACTGACAACTGGCCTACATGATTTAGAATCAGTGGTAGAAGGGAGAATGGTCATTGAAATTGTTTCATGACCAACCTCCACAAAAGTATGCTCTGTTCAGAATCCAACTAACCGCCCCTCAATCAGTATACTAGTATTTTACCGAGGCAATCAAAAAACTCCAAATGTAAGATGACTATGCGGCAACCATGAGTAAATTGTTTATCCCTAGCCTGCTATTTCAATAATAGGTTGATGACAAACTTTTACTCTAACAAGAAAGCAAATATATGTCATGCTTCACTGTGAAATGGGGTGTTATTTGATTAAGATATACAGTAAAACTCGGATATAACATACTCGCTGGGCCATAGAAATAAGGTATGTTATAACCGAGGTATGTTATATCCATATAGAATACTAAGTATGTTATATATAAAGATGAAAAACGGCCAGGAAAAATGGTATGTTGTAACCAAGTGTATGTTATAACTGAGTATGTTATATCCGAGTTTTACTGTACAATAAAAGTATTTTCATTGAACAATGTAGTAAAACAAGAAATGTAATGTGGAAACCACATTTAAGCCAGATTTAAAAAAAACTTTAACACAAAAATTACAAAGGAAAATAATCCATAATTAAGCCAGGTAGAGTTGTGGTTACTGTCTTATTCAGTTCATGGCATTGTATGTTATCATAGTATGAAGTTTCATAAAGATCTGACAATAAATGACAGACATATGCTAAACTGAAAACTTTAACACAATTGTTAACGACAACAGATGCCCGCCCGCCCAATCATTGAAAAATCCGGCTAATTATAAATTCAAAATAACTTTAAAAGAAAAAGACTTTATATGATGTCATCTTAGATTAAAAATATGGGCCTTTACATTTGTGAAAAATGTCTCCAGCTGAAAACAGAAAAAGGAATAAAAGAAACAGAATATTTGTCAAGTTTTAAATAAGATCATTTTTGAACATGTGAGCTCACAATATGCGACGCCAGTCTTGAAAATATATTTTTCCTGAGCTCACTCAGTGAAATAAATAGGAATCTGACACCAAAGTCGACAAATACTCTCAATAACCTAAATTTAAGAGGTCACAGATTTTGAGAGTACCATTTTAAAGTACATACCATTTTTCTGATGAAAACAACTTCAGGTGATCCTAAATGTTTAGATGAAGGTAGACTCCATGGTTGTCTCTTGATGGCATACAATCTAGCATACTGTTATAAAGACATAAACTTTTATTTGTTGATATTTTATCTTATAATAAAAAAAATCTTATAATAAAATATAGGTTATTGACATTATATTATATAAAGACAAATGTTGATATTACTCTATCCCACTAGAGAGAATACTGCATTTCAAGCTCATCTAAATGTAGCAGACATATAAGGTGGCAATTGGCCTTTCTTCCCTGCAAGCTAGCTGTTGTGTTGATGCAAGCTAGCTGTTGTGTTGATGCAAGCTAGCTTTTGTGTTGTCTTCGTCGAGTGTTATCGGGTTGATCCAAGCTCAGATCATGGACTTTCATCGGGTAACATATGTAATCCTGTTGACAAATGTGTGGCCCAAGATTAATGAAAATCAGATATGACTAATACATGTACTTAGGGAACAGACACCAAAGTAGTCCAGTCAGCCACCAGTCTGTACTGGTCATTGCCTAAATCCAATAGCCTGAAGTCTGAGGCAGAAGAAAATTGAGTTGGACTATACAAATAACTAATTTTATATAAATGTAGTTGGGCTAGATGTTTGTTGGGGTTCACACTGTAGCAACACATTGTTTAGGTCATATAATGCCGGTCAATCAACCTACTCACTCCTACTGGAAAGGCTAAATCTCTGGATTTAGCTCTTAACCAACTTCTAAGCACATACTTTCGTCAGTGACTGACAACTGCCCTACATAATTAAAAATCATTGGTAGGAGGGAGAATGGCGGTAGAAATAATTTCATGACCAAACTCCTCAAAAGTATGCCCCGCCCTGGATGGAACCCATGACCCCTCTATCAATAGACTTGTGTGCTACCAACTGAGCTAGCTGTGCGGCTTGGGCTAGATGATAACTTTCCCTTTAACTATATAACATAATTAATTGGACTGGTGCTATAGACAATTTAAGACGTTGACTGTTGTAAATATAATGTGTATATATGAAATGAAATTGCTCAATTCAAACTTACCTCTATGACCCTTTGTAAGTTGATATTAGTTGACTGGACAGAAGCCATCTCATGACTTAATACATTTCCATAGTAAGGTAGATATAAACCTTCAACATTAATACAAAATATAAGGTATTATACATGTTAGAAAATACTAAATGTTCTTAATTCATGTGTAGTACACATGCTATTATACACAGTGCAGAGTTTGGCATGTCCCATAATCTACTAGTGGTGCTTTTCACAAAAATTCTTAAAAAAATAAATCTTCGTAAGTCATTTTCATATAATTAGAACTTCAAAGTCAGACGGATAATAAGCAAAACTATGATATATTCAAAATGTATACACAATTCTACACTGTAATTTGTTTAATTGCTATGACTTATCGCTTAAGTAAACTTAGTATGGGACATTTTAAAGACGACAAGGTCAGATCGCCATTTTAAACATCCTGTAAGTTTATTAGTAATATCCAAAATGGCGCGTGTAATAACAATAGGATAAGTCACGTCGGTAAACTAAATATTTGTTTATTTCGAGTAATAATGAATATAAACAAGTTTTCCGATGTTTAAAAGTTATTTGACTTCCATAACTCTAGCCTACCCTAGCAAGGGTTGTCTACAGTTACAGAACTTTCGAAACTCTAGAACCTGGGTCTAGAGTTATGGTACCATAACTCTAGCAACTGCCAAAATTATATGCAAGTTTTTACACAGTTGAGTATTAAATTATTGAACTGTATTGAAGCAAATTTAGAGTAGAGTAAATTTGGTCTTCTCTGGAAATTCAGTAAAATCAAAGAATATGAGAAACAGAAGTAATTTCAACACACAAATATCTTTAAAAATAGCCAAACCAATTAAAAATTAATAAACATACTCTATTGTGTCCGAAAATTCGATTATCCGAAAAATAAACAACATAAATTTTGATCTTAACTCACCTAAACACGACATAGGCATCGATAAGCACGACACGACAAGGAAAAATCGGTTTGAAAAAGATCTTAAAGCCATGTTATATCGTCTAAATCATAGTTGGAATAAAGAAAATTTATAAAGAAAGAAAATTATTAAAATTGTCAACAAACTTGTAAAGGGAAGCAACTCTAATAATACGATTTTAAAAACGAAAGTAGATAATGCGCATGTCGACGTTTTCAGAAAACGACGAAAGATTTATTTGGGCGTGCTTTAAACAGACATAAATTTATCTTTTTTTATGAGTAAGGTGGGTAAAGTTATTCTTAATGTTTTATTCATAAATATTTTCTTTATATTCAATAACCACTGTCTCTAAATACAAAATAATATTTTATTCTGCTTCATGGAAACTTCCGCAAATGGACTTAGTACAACTAAGTTAGTTTTTTAGTGCACTTTCGTTTTCAAATTTTCTAAATTTGCTAAGATTTATTTACCAATCAACAATCAATGAGCATTATTTTGTTTTTCTAACACGATTTTAGTAATATATTAATGATTGCTCATTAAATCACGAAAAATGATTCATTTAAATTAATTTTGGAATTTCTACTTTCGGTTTCGATTGTTGTATTTTCTTGGGCATTTCTCGATATTTATGCGTTTATTAGTTGAATTTTCGGATCTTTTGCATTAACTCATAACTAAGTATTATCATACATGCATAATTTTGTAATTTTATTGCTATATAAACGTTCTGTTGAAAGAGATTAATTAGAGTTGGGTTTCCTGATAATTTATTGATCTTGACATTTAAGAAATTTAATTAAGAAGTAAATCTAATTACAGATACAAAATTTTCTATGTCAAACCTGTATCTCTATTGCATACAAAGATAACTTTTCTTTGCTCATATGTTTTGTTAATGAAATCTGTTTTTTGTATTTTAAGTCCTATATTTTGACATTATATAATAATTAAAGCACTTCCTGGTGCGTTTTGTACACTAACAGTCTTACTGACCTTTGTACGAAGATACTATATAACACCATGGGTAAAAGTGTTTATTTACCTGAAACCATTAGGCAATGTTTACATTCCAATAATTCCCCATGCAATTGTACTGAACGAATTGAATATGTTTTTATGACCTACTCAGTATAACAATGTTTCTAAACATAATATGTTTAGGTTGTTTCTCTAAACATTATGGGAATTTTACTTTTTAGATAAAAGTATAGCCATTAATGTGCGTTTAAATATTAAACCTGCATTCATTCTGTATTGTTTGAGACTTGAAACTACTTAGAATGTGCCCCAAACTCAGTTAAGTTGTTTTGAAAAGAAAATTAAATTTAGACAATAATTGCAATCTGATTAAAACCTGGACTAAACATCTCTGCTTGCACACTTGCGTTTTTACATCTGACAAACTAGCAGTACAGGTCACATTCTGCTGACCTTTGCTGGATTATAATATTCACGACACAAATTGCAACAAATTGTGAAATCTCAGCTCATAAATAACATGAAAAATAGCTTGGAAAACCTGATCTTAAAAAAGAAATTATTATAACTTCTTGTGATATAAATAGTGTAACTTCTAGATGAAACCTATGCATTTAACTCATATGTCATCTGTATGTCACCCTCTGTGTGATGTCACTTTCAAAAACTTAATTTTGTGAGCTTAACACTCTCTGATTATATAATTACGAATTATAATTGGAGTCAGAGGTGATCTAATTGTTAACTTGGATATATCAATGTATCATACTACACTGGCTGGTAGAGCTGTCTTCAATTCCAACAATATCAATGTATTGTCAATATTTTTTCTGATAAATAATTAATATGCATTTTGAAAGATGTATGATACAGCCTATGTAGGCAAATAAATAAAAGTGCCTAAAATTGCGAGACAAACCTTCTATCGTGAACAGAAACAGGTGCACTGTCATAATATAAACGGATAGGTCTGAAACATTGATGGCTCCCCTATTAAAAAAAATAGCCCTATTCCACAGGTGATTCATTGTTGCATTTCTTTCATGACAAAATTTAATATACATCTTTTATGAGTTAATGACAATATAAATGTTCTGTATAGTACTGCAGTGATTGTACCAATATATATTGATATAATCGATAGGCCTATTTATTTCTCGATATGTCGGTATCGTCAATAGGCTTCGAGCCCAATCAGTGACAGCTCTACTGGCTGGTCATCTGGCCTAGTGCACTTCAACTTCCAAGTGTGGATGAAGTGCACTCCAAGTGCACTAGGGTGTAAACTTTAGGGTAAACACAGCAACTGAAATGACTTTGCGATAACGATTCTGATTAATAGGCCATTTTGTTAAGATTAAACTAGTTCATAGAATTTATCTAATTCTCCTTACTTTTATACTTGTATCTTATTTACTTAAGTTATAAATTAAATTTTAACACATCAGTCTACATGTACTGGCAACCATCCAAGATATTGCAAAATATACGATTGCACAATTTATAATATTATTATAATAAAGATTCAATGCCCTCTATAGATATAAAGACCTAGATTTTATTGTAAAAAAATGTATCAAGATAAATAAAAAGCTGATAAAATGCAGTATTTTTGATAGTAGGTTGAGACATGGTGTGTTAAATATGCTGTGCATATGTTATGTATCACTATCATAGTTAAATACTATGTATAGTGCGTACAAAAAACAAAACGTGTTTTGGTAAACATTAAAATTGAGACAATTCATTTCAGGGGTAGGCAGTATTGAAAATAAAATTTGTATAATTCATTTTAACAAAATTAGCATGGTTGATAAACCACCGCCACTGTAAATCATGCTTGTTATGGTAGAACGCTTTCCATTACACCAACAACTAAGATACTTGTAATACATATCGCAATTGTTTATTTTAAAGTCATCCTGGGCATCCCTCGTCGTGGGTCAGTTCATTGTATTGTTATTATAAACAGTGTTTTGCTTTTTGGACGCACTATACATGTTATTTTGGAATTCCAGTGTCTATTTTTAGACTACAAATATTCACATTGGGAAACTGTGTATTTGCCTGTGGAAAAATCCTATTATCTATTTTTAGATAAACTATCATGTGATATTTTGTTTAATTTATGGTTTGATATCAATTGTAACTTTATATCAGCAGCTAATTTGCATAAATGAACATATACATGTACATGTAAAATATACATTTAGTAAGATTTTTATCACGGTAGTTAAACATGTTTACTCTTGGTTAGAGTGGATTTGATTGGCTGGGCATATTTGTGGAGCTAGGTCATGAAAAATAATTCTATCATCATCTATGGGCGTTCTCCCTTCTACCACTGATTCTAAATTATATAGGACAGGTCTGTTGTCAGTCACTTACAGAAGTATACTCATAGTAACAGGTTAACAGCTAAATTAGAGATTTAGCCTTTCCAGTTACTGTAGCTGCATACTTCTGTCTATGACTGATTTCGAATCAGTTGTTAGTAGGCAGTAAAAAAATTTCATGACTAAATTCCATGAAAGTATGCCCTGTCTAGGAATGTAACCTACAATCCCTCGATCAGTAGACTTTGCCCTTAACGACTGAGATAGGCAGTTGGTCTAACAAACAAGTGAAATAAGTAGTTTTCTAATTACGTAACTTGATAACCACTTACCAGTAATTAAGGAGACAAATGGTAAGTAATTATCTAGTTACATATCTAATAAAGTACTTCATTGACACGTTAATTATGTAGTTATCTGGTGACACAAATATGTCACCATAGATAAACATGATTATCAGTTTCATTATTGTAACTAGTAATCTTCATTGTTATATTAACTTGTAATACTATGTCTAATACTTTATCTATTTTTTTAGTTAGGCCACACTTTTTATATTTTTAGTCTTATGATAAGTTTCTTAAAAAAATGAGTACGGCAGGTCGAAATTAAAAAAAAGAAAGATATAAGCTTTACTGTCTAATAATAGAAAAAGCAATCAGGTTAAAGTTGTACAGTAGGTATTGAATATTGAGTGAAACAAAACAAATGCCTTTGATTGTTGAATTCTTAGTTAAAAACCTTGCTTATCCTGGCTAGGTGGAATAGTACTTCACCTTACCCTCATGTGCAGTTGTTGATTTAAATAAGCGTATAATTTTCAGGCGTATATTGAAAAATTTGACCTCAAAACAAAATTTCTGAAAATTTTAAAATATCCCTAATCAAATCATTTGAATTGTATTTATTACATGTAGATCTGACTTTTATGTGTAATTTGATATTGAGCCTATTTTTAACCATTTGTTAGAACATACAGTAAAAGTTTGCTGGCTCGAACTCGAGGGGCATGAAAAATGATTCGAGAGAGCCAAGTGTTCAACCCGGCCGACTTTTGTCCAAGTACGACGTTATTAATATAGATCAATGGTTTTTAAATTTGTTATCTCCCTTGGTTTAGTATATAACCAGAACACACGGTTCATTCATGTGTCATGTATACGTAGTTAGTAATTACTGCAAATTAAATTGCCAACTTCATATTTGTTGTGCGTTATTTTTACATTTAAGAACATGATTACGATATAGGTTAGTAGTAGTAGATGAATTGATCATTTCTTTAATGTGGTTACATGTAAGTGAGAAAGTAAATTTTTATCCGCCGTTGTATATGTGTGTATATTCTGTTCTAACATTTTGATCCTTAATTTGGACTTATTTTTTACAGAAATTGCACGAACTTTTTTATCAGTTTTTATTAATTAAAACTAACATACACGCTGTATATGAGCTAATTTATTTTTAGCGAGACCTTATTTACTTGTTTTTTCATTTATTTTTAATCATACCATGATATTTTGTAATATGTGCCTGTCTACAAGTTGCAGTCAACAAACAATTCTATTGTTAAGCAATTTGTATGCAATATTATAAACAATATATTTACTAATCACAATGTGTTGGGCAAATTAACATCAATTAACAAATCTATTGTTAAGCAATTAAAATCAATTAACAAATCTATTGTTAAGTGATTTTCACGCCCTGTTATTATCACGCGTCACAAACAATGACTACAGTCAAGATTTTACGACCGATGTGTGAAAATCTATTGTTCGAGACAATTGTATTTAAGTGTATTTGTAAACCACAGGGCCAAGATATTGGTTCGAGAGTTCGAATCAGTCCTGTTCGACCCAAGAGAGGTTGACTAATATAGATATAGAAGGGAAATTGATCGGTGCCAGACAATGTGTTCGACTCGGCCAATTAATTCGACCCGGTGGTGTTCGAGCGAATGAACTTATACTGTATTAAAACATAACGTAGCATTGTCATTGTGGAATCTAGTAATTGTAAACACGAATTTGTAGTTTTCAAAAAATGGCAAGGTCATCTTTTTTTAGTCGATTATTCGAAGAATAGTTTGGCTGTCCTACTCAGTTGTGTGTCTGTGTCAGTTTGGGCATAACACATATTGATTGAGGCTTTTGATACAACATTTTATATGTTTGAAACCCCTGAAGGAATTTAATTGAACCTTTATACATGTTTACAGGGTTACAATTAGAAGTAAACAATCAAGTTAAATAACTATAGGGTAGGGCTGTCATTGATAGAAAATTTTGTATTGATATACATGTATATCGAAAGGTTAGTATCTTGATTTATCAGTATATTGAGTCAGACAAGGAGTGTAATAGAAACTGCTAGAACTCCAGTATATATATATATATACTTTGTCTATATACATGCTAGCATGATGTTATGCATGATGTTTAAAGGCGATTCAGACATAAAACACTTAAACAAACTGTGTCTGTGACAGCCCATTTCATCAGGTAAAAAAGATAAATACAACTCAGTGATGTTAAATTAAAGGTCATCTTCATTTAGTTTATAGCTTTATAAAATGCTAGATTGTATGAATATTCTAAATTGTGAATTGTTATTGGATGGTCTGTCAAGAATGGGTGATACGTCGATTTTGCGATTTCCGTTGACAGCCCTACAATAGCAGAACTTTTCTCTGAATTATGGCCCTTTTATAATTTCTTTGTTAATTTTTTTGGTGCAACATTTTATCTTTGAAACTACTGAAGGGATTGAATGTATACTTTCTAAATCTCATTTATCTCAACAGGTTTGCGAACCATTATTGCTGTTTTACCCGTAATAGTAGAGCACATTGTCTTTGGACTGTTCTTGTTACTATATAAGCATGTTTAATATATTTCTCATAAAAACGTAAAAATTCGGCTAATAGTTTGGCAAAACATGGGCAGGCGGGTGGTCGGGTAGTTGGTCAGGCGGGCGTCCGTTGTTGTAAACATTTACAAAGTAACCACAACTCTACCTGCCTTTATTATGGATTATTTCCCTTTGTAATTTTTGCGTTAAAGTTTTTAAATCAGGCTTTAATGTGGTTTCCACAGTACATTTCTTGTTATACATTTTTAAAACTTTCTTATGGTTTTGTATATTTCAGTTATACAAGCTTAAATTTAGTTGAAAATCATTAGATGTTATTATGGCAGAGTCCTCAAAAGAGGATATTGTAAGGACTTCATCATTTCACTCCAGCGACGAGTATTCATCAGAGGAAGACCAGGGTCCAAAATCTTTATTCAATGTTCACAAGAGGGGACATATTCCTGGAAAATATAAGATGGACCCCCAAACACCCTTAGCTGAAAACACTGAGCAGAAATCTGAAACTACTACTGTTGATGATAATGCTGAATCCCAAGGAGATACAGGAGATGTGAGTCAAGATGAAGGAGAAACAAACAATAAAAGAAACAGTGTTTCATCAATTTTAGGTAGTGGAATATTTGGTCGATCTATGGTAGTTGTAGACAACATATCATTAGACTCACAGGATCAGGAAGAAGTCTCCGTGAGAAAACCAAAACCCCCAGTGGCACCTAAACCAAAATTAGCCTTTGTTGAGCATCAGCAAGGTGCTGAAAAGGTGCCAACCAATCAAGATAATGAACCATCTGATAAAAATTCAGAACAGCCTCATGAGGTACCTCAAAGACCTTTGCCTAAACCTAGAAAAAGTAAATCCTCACAAAGTTTACCTGATGCTTCTGTCGGAACAGACACTGATATTCAATCTGAAGAGAATGTAAAGTATCAACTGAAAACTGAAAACATTGATGAGGTCAATACTATCACTGATGAAACTTTGACAACATGTGACAATAATGACTATTCTGAGGGTAAAGAGATAGAAATACTTACTGGAGAAGAATTCTCTGTTAGTGATTCCTTACTACCTGATATTGATCCTGAACAAGAAATTGGTAATGAAGGAGATGACCAAACTGAAGAGATTGATGCTAACATCGCAGATGCAGTAGAAAAAATAGAAAAGTTAGGTATGAGTGAATCACCTTTACCTATTAGAAATATCATTGATGTATCAGAAGACATGTTAAATTCACCAGACTCATTTAAGTCTGCTAATGAGGATGATGATGAGGATGACATTTTTGAAGATTCACTTACTAGTTTAGCAGTTGATACTGAACAAATTGCTGTGAAAATAGAACCTAATGTTAAACCAATAACTGAACCATCTGCTGAAACAGTTGATGATGGTAAAGATGTTAGAGATGAATCTGATATTGCAGGACAAAGTGTACTTGATACATTTGGTGAATCTATTGTGGTAATACATGATAGATCAATGGTTGATGAACATATTGGGTATACAAGTATGTCAAGTTCTGTTTCCAGTGGGGAAGTACCAAAGTCTATGTCTTACCATATAAGTTCATCTTCAAGTTTTGAAGTATTGTCCCAAAGTGAGACAACAATGCCTTCATCACAAAATGATGATATTGAACATGAACATGATGGTGAGGTTGAAACCTATGTTGACAAACTTGGAGAAACAAGCGATGATAAAGGTGCCTTCTGTAATGAAGAGACTGATGTTGTTGTGAATGAAAATGAAAAAGCAATTTCAAGCGAAGACACTCATGAGGAGTTCTCTGAAAAAAGTGATGAAACATCCATAAATGAAACTGATGAAAAGTCCAAAAAGGAAAGTGATGAGACATCCATTGATAAAAGTGATGAAAAGTCCATTAAGGAAAGTGATGAAAAGTCCATAAAGGAAAGTGATGAAAAGTCCATAAAGGAAAGTGATGAAAAGTCCTTAAAGGAAAGTGAGGAAACGTCCATAGATAAAAATAAAGAAAAGTCCATAGAGGAAAGCGTCGAAACTTCCATAGATAAAAGTGATGAAAAGTCCATAAAGGAAAGTGAAGAAAAGTCCATAAAGGAAAGTGATGAAAAGTCCATAAAGGAAAGCGACGAAACTTCCATAGATAAAAGTGATGAAAAGTCCATTAAGAAAAGTGATGAAAAGTCAATTAAAGAAAGTGATGAAAAGTCAATTAAAGAAAGTGATGAATTCTGGTCTACTGGTTCATCTAGTTCTTCTCCCAGGAACTTAGGAAAAGGAAGTGATGAGAGTCCACAGTCAGGAGACTTGTCTGTACCACCTCCAGTTCAACCAAAATCTGAAGTTGTGATGGAAAGTCTTAAATTTGTACTTGATCAAGAGGATACTAAAGACAAATCTGAGCCACCTAGAACTGTGCAAATGGATAAATCACAGTCTGAGAATTGCTTTACTTCTGCTCAGTCTGAGATACATCTTCCTCCTAAGTCTCAGTCAGAAAACAATTTAGAGGGTAGCAATATTGATCCAGTTAGAACTGAGAGATCAGATACAACTGGTAAAGTTGGAATGCAATCAGATCAGACCCAACCAAAAGGATATTTGACCACAGGTGGTGGTTACTCTCAGCACCCAGCATATCCATATATGACGGGCGCTCCACCACATGGTTCGCCTTGGCATCAGCCCATGGGACCATATGACAATATGGGTCATATGTACCCACCTTATATTGGGTCCCCAATGCATGGAAATGCAGGAATGCCTCCGACATCCATGCCTTACAATCCCTATTATCAGTACCATATGCCTCAACAACAATTTGTGCCGCCACAGCAACACATGCCGTATCAAAATCCAATGTACATGCACCAGCCATCAACAATGCCAGTTCCGTCTGTTACTCCAGCTGGCATGAGAACACCTGAAAGAAGTGACTCTCCGTTACAGAGATCTCAACGAGCTTCTTCCACTGAATCTCTGAAATTGGACACATCTGAGACTAAAACGCCATCCAGTCATCCAAGACCTGCTGTTAGACAAAGTAAAAGGAGGAAGACACCAGAGCCTGTCAAAGAAAAACACAAAGAGATTAGTAAGTATGGTTAACATTTGTTGATAAGATACACATACTTGTTCTTATAACATTAATAAACAAAAGTTTTGTATTATATGATATAGCTCATTTAGGATAACTTGAGACAAACGACTCAGTCTGTTTACATATTTGGGACTCAGGTATTACATAAAATAGGGAGGTCAGCTGATTTTGTGTAATGAAAGTATTAAGCATGTCTTAATGCGTGGAACGTGTGTTTTCGTACTAAATTTAATACATCATAAACACACTGATAATGGTCGATAATTACGTGTACTAAACTAAAATCCACCTGTGTATAATAATGGTATCGTTGTATTTTGTCTCAAGTTATTCTAAACGAGCTATAGCATGGTGAATGTTTATTTCAGAATCACATACAAAGACAACTGAAAGGACACCAGTTAGACCCAAACCAAAGGTAAGTTATTTTGTAGTACAAATCATTACAAGTTATACTTCTTAGTATTTGTGTTGTTTCTCATTTAATACAATAGACTTAATTAGGAACTTAAATTTGTGGGTTTTTTCCGTCCGTGCACTGTAGATACAAACAAAGTTTGTTACACATTATTGATGAAAAACACGAAATACAGATTAAATTCTATTGTTCTTTGCACACATGTTTTCATTGTGACAGTGAAAGTTTGTTTGTACCTTCAGGGAAAACCCCAAAATATTTGATATCCGGATATAGGCTATTGCAATATTTGATTAGTTTTTAGCTCGACTATTCGAAGAATAGTAAGAGCTATCCTACTCGCCCCGGCGTCGGCGTCTGCGTTGGTAAGTTTTTTAAAAAAGGCTATTATCTTGTATACCGTCAAAGATATTTGCTTCAAACCTCACATACTTACTTACTGTGACACAGGGCATATCCCTGACAAGTTACATAACTCTGTCAACAGTAATTTCAGAGTTATGCCCCTTTGCCACTTAGAAATTTTGGTTAAAGTATGCATGCAAGCCCTTATCTCCAAACTAATTCAGATATCAGTTTCAAAATTCTCACAAATATTAACGATGATAATGAGAGCTTGTATCATCAAGTGCCATAACTCTATAAAGCTTTCTGGCAAAATAATGCCCCTTTTTGGACTTGGAAAATCTTTGTTACACTTCTGCATGACAGTTGCTATCTCCAAAACTAACTCACATATCAAGTTGAAACCTCACACAGGTACTTAGTATAAAAATATGAGGTTGTATCACTAGGTCCCATAACTCTATGTGGTTTTTTCAACAGAATTATGCCCCTTTTTGGACTTAGAAAATCTTGGTTAAAGTTCTTCAAGTAAGTTCTTATCTCCAAAACTAACTAGCATATCACTTTGAAACTTCTCACAAACATTTAGGCTAAATATCCGAGCTTGTATCAACAAGTGCCATAACTATATGAAGCTTTATTACAAAATTATCCTCCTTTATTGACTTACAAAATGTTGCTTTAACTTTCCAATGTAAGTTGCTTTCTCCAAAAGTAACTCGGATATCGGGTTGAAACTTCTCACAAATACTAACTATGAACATATGAGCTTCTATCACTAGGTCCCATAACTCTATGTACTTTTTGGAAAGAATTATGCCCCTTTGTGGACTTAGGGACTTACATGCAATACTTTTTGGACTTATATGTTTTAGGTTTTGAATGCAACTTTGTTCTGCAAAGCTTTCACTGGTGACAGATTCTTACCATACTCTTATGCAATTGTTTGCTTATATCAACCAAGTTTACATGATATTGTGCACTGCCTATCACGTTGCTGTCTTCTAGCATTATTTGAATAGTCGAGCATTGGCTGTCTTACAGACAGCTCTTGTTTCTATGATTCTAGGATCCCTTCCTTGACTGTAAATTAAAATTAAAAAAAAAACAACTAGTTAACAATATAGTGGTGCACTTTCAAAGTATTTATTCTTATAAAAATAGAATTAATTGTTTAGTATGTGTGGCTCAGTAGATAAGAGAGTAGACATTCATCACTTGTTTTATTAAGATAATAAAATCACATTTCTGAGTATATTCATTTCTCCTGTTTTTAGGTGGATTTTTCAACGAAAAAATTCGGCCTATAGTTTGGGGAAACCTAGGTGGGCGGGATTGTGGTCGGGCAGGCGGGCATCCCGTGTTTTTAAAAATTGCATTAAAGTTTTTCCCTTACCATATATTTCTGTCATTCATTGTCAGATCTTTATGAAACTTCATACAATGATAACATACCATGTGATGAACAGAATTAGAAAGTAACCACAACTCTACCTGGCTTTATTGTGGATTATTTCCCTTTGTAATTTTTGCATTAAAGTTTTTAATATGTTGGATATCTCTGTCATTTAAGGTCAGATCTTGATGAAAATTCTGCTTTAATATGGTTTCCACATTACATTTCTTGTTGAACCTTGGACTCTTTTTTGTTAGATTGAAGTGCCAAGATTAAAAATTCACCTATAGTTTTTCTGTGTCATTTACCACATACTTGTACCTACAAACGAATGAACAGACAGACAGACAGACAGACAGACAGACAGACAGACAGACAGACAGACAGACAGACAGACAGACAGACAGACAGACAGACAGACAGACAGACAGACAGACAGACAGGCAGGCAGGCAGGCAGGCAGGCAGGCAGGCAGGCAGGCAGGCAGGCAGGCAGGCAGGCAGGCAGGCAGGCAGGCAGGCAGGCAGGCAGGCAGGCAGGCAGGCAGGCAGGCAGGCAGGCAGGCAGGCAGGCAGGCAGGCACGCACGCAGGCAGGCACGCAGGCAGGCATGCAGGCACGCAGACACACAGACACACAGACACACAGACAATCACACAGACACACAGACAGACACACACATACACTTTGGACAACTTATATAAGTAGATATGATAATTTGATATTTATGCTTTCAGGCAAGGCCAGCTAAAATAGTTGAAGATCCAAAAGAGTTTTGTATACAGTTTAAAGGAATATCTGTGGATACGTCAACTGAAACTTTATCTAATGTTGTAGAGATTGCTACTGGTATAGAAGTGGAGCCGGAAAAAGTTGAATTTAACGAGTCCAGGGACTGTGCATGGGTTGTTGTACAGAGTAAACCAGGTAATGACATAACTACCTTGTAATAGACTATATCCCGAATTCAAATATTGTACCCTCCGGTACAAACAAACTTTCACCTTTACAATAAAAACGCATGTACAAAAAACAATGGGATTTAATTCGTAGCTCGTGCAATTAGCAATAATTTGTAACAAACTTTTTTAGTACCGCCTGTGCATGGAGGGAAAAACCCAAACATTTGAATTCCGAATTAGGTCTATTGTAAGTAACTATCTTGCTTTATGAACCTGGGTCGGTTGCACAGTTGGTAGCACTCCTTGATTCCGAATCTATAGTCCTGGGAGGTTATACCCTACTATGAAAATTTGACAATAATTTTGATTTTCCTCCATTAGTAAGTTACATGTATAAGGAGACGTTTCTGACCTTGTGGAAGGGTAAGTGAGTACTGGTATATACAAGGGTCCAGGAAAGCTAGGTTAGGTGAGCTAGACACCGTAAAATAATGAAAAAAAATTGTTTTGACAAGGCGTTAAACCTAGACCCAGTACAAATAAATGTATTGCTTCACAGTTGTATGTGTAAGAGTTTGATTTCAATGGGAGAAGAATTGGCTGAACTGTTTTGAAAAAAATCTTTGTATGTCAAAAGCAAGAAACTTTTATAATATGCTTATGTTTTGGCTTAACAATTCTAAATATTATAGATTTATACCTTTTGAATATCATATCATATTTATGCTTATTATCCGTCTGAGTTTGAAGTGCTAATTATATGAAACTGACTTATGAAGATTTTTTTCGTAAGACTTTTTGTGAAAAGCACCACAGGCTCTTAAAATGTTACTATTTGTTTGTCGGTCCTGCGTCCGATGTTGTTAACAATTGCGTTAAAGTTTTTCTTTACCATATATTTCTGCCATTTATTGTTAGATCTTTATTAAACTTCAAACAATAATAACATACCATGCCATGAACAAAATAAGAAAGTAACCAAAACTCTACCTGGCTTTATTATGGATTATTTCCCTTTGTAATTTTTGCATTTTAGTTTTTAAATCAGGCTTTAATGTGGTTTGCACAGTACATTTCTTGTTTTATCTATTATTTATTTATCATCATCAGTAGATGAGAATTGTTTTGAAATGGTTGTAATTTTTATCTTATTTTACAGAACTTGACAAATTGAGGGATCGTGTAAAAAAGAAAGGTATAAATGGTGAATATCCAGATGTGACTGAAGTTCCTGTTAGTTCATTACCTTCTAAACAAGTGACAAAACCAGGTATAGTCTTGTGAGCTGTCACGATAAGCCAGAAGTGTACCCCGATATATTGCAATATGCTGTCATCGTTTCGCGATACGTACCACGATATTTTGCAAGCTTTCAGATTCGTTGTTCCTTCGCTGTATTTAACAGAAAAATTGCAAATTTTACATGCAGCTACTGATAGAATCTAGCCTCTTTAAGTATTTACGGTCACTTAGGACTGAGACGCGCCCCAATCGGTTGAATTCTTGCAACTTCAGGTTAGATGTAATGAACAATGTTTCGCTACTTTTATTTTGCGAAGGGAAGAATTTTTTCAACGAAATAAAAAATATTGCCAAATACCGGTTCATTAAAATCGTACTGCAGTACGTATTGCTGCAGCTGCGTATTGCAATATACCGGTATATCGTGGCAGCCCTATAGTATTGTTTTATTAACTTGTCTGGGGAAATAATGCATTCAAAAGGAGTGAAAGATAAATGATGTTTACATTGATCCTTTGTTTACGCTTACTCTACATGTGTATATGTATATCTCAGACAGATTATTATTTTCTTGTTTGATTTTAGCAACAAAGAGCAAAGACATTACAAAGCCTGGAATGAAATCCACCCCACCAAAGGTAAATGTTTTAAATTACATATTTCATTTAGGGTACAGTCAGGGCTTGAATTTAAGCTTGTATAATAACTCGCAAAAAGCCGCCCGGCTAGCTCAGTTGGTAGCACCCAAGTCTACTGATCGAGGGGTCTTGGGTTCGATTCCCAGGGCATACTTTGGTGGAGCTTGGTCATGAAATTATTTCTACGGCCATTCTCCCTCCTACCAATGATTTTTAATTATGTAGGGCAGTTGTCAGTCACTGATGAAAGTGTGCACTTAGTAGTCGGTTAACAGCTAAATCCAGAGATTTAGCCTTTCTGGGAGGAGCCAGTAGGTTGACTGACCACCGTTATATAACCTTAAAAATGTTGCTACAGCATTAAACAAAAAAAAAACCCAAAAACATACAGTTGTAACTCGCAAAATGGGAGTGGATTTTGAACATTGCCAGTAGCTTTTATTTTAACTATGGAATTTTTGGTAGTTGCTCTGCAGCGGTTAAATTCATTTAAAGTTATGCCTAAAGCTGAAGCTGTTGTTGTGCATAGAAAATGTTCTCTGTAGAGGTTACACTGTACTATCAAAAACTTTATTTATACAGTACTCATAATTTAACCTTCTTCAATTCAATACTAACAAAAATTATATAACACAGTGTAGAAATAATATAGTGAATTGCATAGTTCAATTTTAAGCAGTTTTTATTTACAGCTTGTTTTAAATTTCTGACTGTTTTATTTCATGTGATTTTTCATCAGAAGAAAGAAGAAGTATTTGTAAAAGAAGAACCAAGCTGGTCTTTTATATATTTCCGTGGGATCAATCCTAATACTAAGGAAGAAAATCTTCGTAACTTTGTAGAGATAGCAACTAAAGGATCGCTAACTGAGATAATTTATAATTATTCAAGAACATGTTCTCTTGTATCGATTGATGGAGACTCAAAGCCAGGTATGTTACACTCATTCTTTAAGACCTTCATATCACCACTGACATTGCCCTTTGACTGCAATCTTTGTTAACAGATTTCCTATTCACCGCAGTCATGGGCTCTCTTGACACAGGGGGCGGGGGGGGGGGGAGTCATGTTCAGATGCTTATATCTAAATGATACACTATATATAGCATTGTAATTTTGTTATTCCATTTTTAGACGAGGTTTGCAAGATAATTTGAAAGTGTGCGTTTTTAGCAGGCTGTGATTGGACTGTTCCCTAGCAAATTGTTTCACTTAGATGATATAAACAAGTCATTTAACATAATGATTGCGACATGAATATTATAGTATTAGTGGTATTTTTCAACGATTAGTTGGGCGGGCAGTCAGGCGGCCTGTGTCATTAACAATTGCATTAATTTTTTTTCTTTACCATATTTCTGCCATTTATTGTCTGATCTTTATGAAACTTCATACAATGATAACATACCATGCCATGTACAGAATTAGAAAGTAACCACAACTCTACCTGCCTTTATTATGGTTTCCACATTACATTTCTTGTGTAACCAGTATTGTGAAATTTGCAAAATCTATAATAATATTGTACAGTACATTTCTAATCATGTCTTTCCCATACATCAGTGTAAAATATTTCCAGCAGGGCTCAACATTAATTTTTACATAGGGTTTTTCCCATGTTAAGTAGCGGATTGCAGCAAATCCTCATTAAAAGTTTTCCGGGACAATAACATTAGGCCGTGCCCGCAATACTTTGGACAATTACTACTTCAATTAATTTAGTTGGCATTACACATTAACAAGCAGACGATATGATGTTTGTGCAATTGAAGTATACCAAATCTGGCTTATGTAAGGGAAAAATCCCTTGTATCACTTCAGTTTATTAAATAATCCCGTGTTTATATATTCTATAAAAACTGCATGTCTGACAGTGTTATTAGCGCTTTGATTACTCCAGGCCTCCTAGTGAAACCTTTAAACCTTTAAAAACCTTTAATTTCAGAGCAAACCTTTAAAACCTTTACATTTCCCCAGAAAACCTTTAAAACGCCAAAAGAGCCTGTAATTCTCTCTCAAAACCTTTAAATTTGCTCTGACTGGTTGCCGTGCTAGCTTAAAGCAAGTAATGGATATTGTTCTGCATTTTCCCTACACTGTAAAACGTGAGCTATGTATGATATAAATATGCAGAGAAAATAGGTATACACATTAAATAAGGTATGTATTATATTGCATAATTCAAACAGTATATAACATCAAAAAATGACTTTGGTATGACTGTGGGTTTAATAAAGAAATGAGAACTTCGACGTAAATAACCTTTATTTACTCTTTATTTTTTCATATTTTACACTAAAAGGCCTTTATTTTCATACATTGGAGCCTTTATAAAAACCTTTATTTTGGTTTTGGCCTGCTAGGAGGCCTGTACTCTAGGTTGCCTGATTGAAGACCAGTTATATGCTTTACTTGCCCCAACAAAAAGTTACCTGCAGAAACGAGTTTACCGAACTTGTGGGGGGGGGGGGCAAAGAAAGGCCTCTAATGTTGAACTCTGCGTTCTTTAGAATAAATTACATTGTGTATAATAACATGCATGCTTGACTTCAGATGTGAAAAAACTTCAAACTAAAGTGGCTTCCAATGGTTTAGATGGCTTTAAACCAGATGTAGTACAAGTACCTTTACCTACATGTATTGCTGTGAGCAGTGTTGGTGAAATACGTAGTGCTGAATCACTAGGATTATACTTTGAAACTAAACATTCAAATGGTAAGTTGTACAAAAAACAATATTAGGGACTTTAGTCAGTTATCTTTTCCTGATAAAATTTGAAGCAATCCAATTGGTAAGTAGGTCCTTACAGTTGGAATCCTCGGATTTTATCTTTGAATTTCTATGTAAGGATACTAAATATTTCATCCAATATCTTTCTTGTTAAGTAAGATATTAGAGGTTAGATAGTTCTTTACCCTAATTATACTTAGGTTGAATTTCAAACAAATTAAATGATTTACAAAAAAGTTATTAAAGATTATTTTTGGCAAATTAACATTAAAAAAGTAAGGGTAAAATCCCAGTTATCCAACTTATAGAACCTACGTATTTGAAGAGTAAACAAGGGAAAATAACTGACCAAAGTCCCTTATTACTTAGGGTTGTAATGGTTAACTGATATAACGGTCAATATTGCAATAAGAATTTTGATGGTTTTTAACCGGTTCATTTTTCCCTGAACAGATTTTTGTGGTTATGTGCCATTCTGATTGTTTTTTTATTAGAATCTGAAATTCAAATGTTTGAATGAATTTTAAAATGGATTGAAAACAATCTAATTGTGCTTTAAAAGATAAAACATTTCCTCTTTGAAAGTCTGTTTCAAAACAAGCATTTTT
The DNA here is from genome assembly GCA_025267735.1 of Mactra quadrangularis. Lineage (NCBI taxonomy): Eukaryota > Metazoa > Mollusca > Bivalvia > Venerida > Mactridae > Mactra > Mactra quadrangularis. The sequence goes on from CM046298.1 coordinate 6,045,279, forward strand.
CTAACATACTGTCCGTTTTATACAAGTCATTCTGACATTTGGATAAGAGATCATTTGAAAATACACATATGTGTGTAATGTTGATCCAATTAAGACGATGCACATACATTAATTCATGCGTATGTGTACACAAAACATCGATACATACACTGGGATCCAAATTTTCTTTACACATGTAATTTCTACATATTTTCTCTAAAAAGTATTTTGTGGAGAACTTATAATAAGTATGCAATGAAAGTCATTTGTCGTTAAAAACTCCCTTTTGACATAAGTAGTAGACCCTGTGAAAGGACATAACTGAGGCTGAAGTTAAAATGTATACTAGTTTTGAGATTAACATCTGCATGTGAAGTATATCTAAGTATATTCTAAAACATCACATTTCAACTTGTGTAAAGAAACTTTTGGACACCAGTGTATTTCAATATATTGTACTTTTACTATTTATATATGTGTGTGTACACCTCTACTACATGTATATATTATATTTTCAGCTAATGCAGATATAGTACAAGGGCCTGATGAATCAGAAGATGGAACAGTCTATGTTATAGAATATGAAAACTTTGAAGGTACACCATTGATTATTTTAACTTTGGGTTTGATTTTTTGTTTGGTGTTATTGTGTTAATTCATAGTAGATGCATACAGGATGTGGATAATCCCCCTGCTAGAAGCAATAATGTTCTGAAAGCCATATAGATTTTTCATTTTAAATCATTCTCTCCAAACCTGGAAAATATTCACATGTCCAAATGAATATGTGAGTCAACTTCTCTTTCAAGGGAATTAAGTTTCTCTGAAGCTCGCCTGCTCAAGCTAGCACTTATTTTAGAGGTTAGGTAAAAAAGTATCAATGAAACTGTTAGACTAAAAATGAATTTATTTTTCTGCTAAGACAACGTCTATTTCAGACTTATTATCCTTTAACTGTCTAAATGGCGGGGGAATAATTTTTGTCACAGTGCAAGAGGATTTTTCCAGACACTTTGCATTGCAGAGCAAGCATCTTGGGGAGCTATTGTATTATGCAAAATAATGATTAAATGTTAAATAATGGAACTAATTAAGAGCGTTTCAAATACTTGGTTTATAATTAAGCATCCAATGTGAAACTGAAATACTTAGTCACTGTAAAAGATATATGCCATCCTTTTAGAGGAGAAATGAAATTCCATTACCATTGTATATAGTGTATAAGTGAACAGAATATTTGTCAATTTTGGAATATGATTGTTTTATTATATGCTTTCCAGTGGAATACCAGGATTTATCGGTAAAATAAAAATTGTTATTTGGTGTTATTTTCACTGTTTTGGATGCCCAGTTCTGGAGACATACATGTATCAAGTGAAGCATTAAATACTGCCAGTTTGAAGCATATGATAAACAGAAAATTGAGATCTATTTGTTTTACTAATTACCTGAGGATATTAAACTTCACGTGTGGAATATTGCATCCTTAGTTCACTTTTGAAATAAAAATAAATCTTACACCAAAAAAAAACCCAAATATCCTCTTAGTATTTCATTTCTTGAGCTAACTTGTGAAAAAATGTTTCTGAACTCGCTTGATGAAATAAAAATTGATCTTGCACCAAATTTGACTAAAATTCTTTAAATTTTTTTTTTTTAATTTTTCAATTTATTTTTTAAATTTTAGTTGTGAGAAGAGTATGCCTAAAGAAGGATCATAAACTTGATGATGTCATGCTTCGTGTGTCGCCATATTATAAATGTGAAATAGGGGCCATCTGGGATGCTAAGGTTCACACTGTAGTATTGCCTGATCCCATTACTATCGAGTTAGATTTGCTATGTGTTGAATTTCTTCAAAGGTAAGTTGAAAACAGACATTCCGAAAAGTGTTTCGACATTACTGGACATTCAGTACGGTTCTTGGAAGAATCACTGGACCGAATCAGGTTTCGCTGTACCAGAAGAAATCATCAAAATGTCAATACACCATGACTTATCATTACTCTTTTGTGGTAGTGGTAGTCATTATTATAACTTTTAACTGAAGACAAACATCAAAATTGGTTCAATTCATACTAATAACAGGCCTCCTAGTGAAACCTTTAAAACCTTTAAAAACCTTTGATTTCAGAGCAAACCTTTAAAACCTTTACATTTCCCCAGAAAACCTTTAAAACGCCAAAATAGCCTGTAATTCTCACTCAAAACCTTTATAGTTGCTCTGACTGGTTGCCGTGCTAGCTTAAAGCAAGTAATGGATTTTGTTCTGCATTTTCCCTACACTGTAAAACAGGAGCTATGTATGAGATAAGTATGCAGAGAAAATAGGTATACACATTAAATAAGGTATGTATTGTATTGCATAATTCAAACAGTATATAACATCAAAAAATGACTTTGGTATGACTGTGGGTTTAATAAAGAAATGAGAACTTCGACGAAAATAGTCTTTATTTACTCTTTATTTTTTCATATTTTACACTAAAAGGCCTTTATTTTCATACATTGGAGCCTTTATAAAAAAGTTTATTTTTGTTTTGGCCTGCTAGGAGGCCTGTAATAAATAAGAATAAAAGGGCTGATAGTTGTCCTCAATTTAATTTTAGAAAATGAAATTTAACTGGACATTTGGACTGGTTACGACGGACTTTTTCCTGGACCGACTGGAATTTCATTGGTCAGGTCTGTCAGACTGGCACTTTTTGGAATGTCTGGTTGAAAATAAGTTTGGCATTGTGAAAAGTTGAAAAATGAATAGGTGCTTATGTAAAACTACATGTTTTTCATTATTACATGTGACTCGAAGAGTAAACCCCTTTGCTAATTATATATGCGCATGTTTGTTAAAGTTAAATTGCTGTTTCAAAGTCTGCCTCCATATACATGTTCAGCTGACTTTACAATCTTGTACAATAACCCCTTATCATTGAAAATCAACTTCACACAGGGGATCTCTCACTGTACCAATTTACACCTGGGTGGATTGGAAAAACTTAAGGTTAATTTCTTTTCCATTTAACATCATAAAAAGTAGTATTCTAAATATCAAATAGTATTAATAACAATTTTATCATTTTTTCAGATTTTCTATCTATATTATTGGCCATAAAAAATCGTAGTTCAGACAATATTCATATTAAAAGTACACCTCTGCTGGATACCAAGCCATATTGGTATACAAGAAAATGAAAAAGTTGATATTTTGGCTAAAGAATCTTTAAACGTTCAACCAGTAGATATCAAATTACCAAGCAGTGACTTCAAATGTTCAATAAACACGTTAATTAAATCAAAATGGCAAACATTGTGGAACAATGCAATTTTTAATAAATTACGTGACATAAAGCCAACCCTTAATTCATCTTCGTCAATTATATTTTCTAATCGCCGAGATCAAATAGTGATTTCGTGATGTTGAATTGGTCATAACAGATTAACACATTCATACCTTCTCAAAAGAGAGGAAGCACCTAAATGTATACCATGTGACGAGCATTTCAATGTAAAACACGTTCTCCTTGACTGTCAGGATCTTAAATACATTTGAGACAAACATTTTAAAGTAAATCACTTAAAGAACTTTTTGAATCTGTACCATCATATGCTATACTTAACTTTTTGAAAGAAATAAATGTTTATAATAAGATATAGAGCTTTACATCATAAATATCGTTTGAATTAATAGTATCATTAATTGCTTTCGGTGCGATATGACCTTTCTGTGTTGGTGCGCCATAAAACCCAAACAAACAAACAGTATTCTAAATGATGGCATATTCAATGTGATGGCTGTACCATATGAATAAATCAATCTAGGTCTGCTTTGTTGTATGTAAGTACTGTAAAACCTGCCATAGCGACTACCTGAATTAAACGACTTCCTGTCATATGTGACTGTACTCAAGTCCACACAATGTAAATATACTGTATATTACGCCTGAATTTAACAACTACCTGTCTTACCTGACAAGTGACTGTAATCTTTCTGACCCAATTATCACTTAGGACAGTATTTAATGACCTTTTCATCACACTTGTCATATTTTTCACACTATCGATAATTAACGGACATTTACACACTTCGTCAAATGTCTATTGTTTTCGCACACGGTTTATAACTTTTCAAATTAATAAGCGGCATAATTGGTCAATATGGATATATGAAGTAATATTATCCAATCAGATGAAAGATTAAATTTAAATCTGGCGTTGGTCTTGTAAAATAAAATCGAATAGAGAAAAAGCTCAGTACAATTCATCAAAGTCCGGACAATTTTGTAGGAAGCAATTTGGGAAAGTTAACTTAGATACTCTATGATATAGTGCGTACAAATTGAACCCGACCTTACCTTTCACATTTGCATCTAATCACCATCTACACTTATCCCGGCGAAAATCAATACCACGCCTACTCTATACTTCGGCTTGTTAGGTATTTAAGATAAAATAAGACATATATAGAGTATAGACAGCCCGCATGTTTAACAACTCACGATTCAAATGCATTCAAACGGGAAACTCGCGTTCTTACCTTTTTGATTACAATTAATAATAAAATGGATGGGGGATGGCGGTTGTGGGGCTAAAACCCACAACCTTTGAATTGGTAGCTAGCCTCATCGTATAATCATTTGGTCCGGTCTATGTGTAATAGACACTCATTGTACGCTTTAAATGTACTTTAGAATTAATCCCTGTGTTATAATTACATTCGAGCCTTTAGGATATAATCCGATTGTTATGGAGCATTAATACTACATTTGTATTCAATGTAATGAATATTCTTGCATAAAGGTCAGGTCGGGGTCAACTTGTATGCACTATATTAAAGGATTCATAAGCTTGAACAAATTGAGAAAATTTTAAATATCCATCCCCTAAAAGTATGCAGCAATTACGCTCAAAGATCATAAGTCATGTATATATTATAATGTACATTGTATATAGCTTTTAAAGCTGCTTGGTTTTATTTTAGGAAATGCTGTAGTGACCTGTTGACCATGATGGAGGGAAAGTACTGTAGAGTGTCATTCACCAATGATAGTGTCATTCTTGAATGCCTTATAACACCGAAAGTTCCAAAATTCAAAGAGTTAGCTAGTGAATGGCCTACAGTATCTAGGAATGACTTCAATAAATTTGTAGATGATATTGTACATGAGGCAACAGTTACGTCTGATGATGAAGTTTGGTCTGAATTGATAGATTTCTTTCAAGCAGGTTTGTTTTTTTCTTAACCCTTTCAATGCTGAATTTCAACTATGGACTAGTCCATCTTTAACTTTTAGACCTATCCATTGTCATTTTTTGGGATTTCAGGATAAAATTGGACAATGAGTAGGCAACTGCTACGAGCCTGGTTAGCCGGCATGTATTGTGCCTACTGACCTGGATCATTGCTGGTGGCAAAGGCTTTTCATATTTGGTTCTGCATTTTAAGGGTTAAATAAGTTAGTCTGGGACGTGCAATTTCTATACCCAACTTGTCTGACTCGTACATCTTTGTCTGCTGATTAGTAAATACTTCACTTAAAAGTTGTTTTTCTACTGATAATATACTTACATATAGGTCATATTCTAGGCCATGTGTGTTTTTGTACTTTAAACAATGGACTAGTCCACTAAATAGGTGAATAAGCTGGTGCATGAACAGCATTCATTCTGATTAAAACATACCACTTTGATTTTAACATTTATTTTAAATAGTATGTATACACATTGTAATTTTTATGTAATGAAGTGTTTTTTTAAAATAAGTTTAAACAAACTGAAACATAAAATTGTTAAAATGATTTACCTCTAAATATTGGTGTGTAATGAAACTGGCTATGTCTGTATACACAATGTTTACATGGACGAACTGTAGCAATACTTAGGAATGTAGATGTCTTAATGTTTGAAATATTATAAAATTAACTAGCCTGCATGCTTCTGTATACATATTCAGCTGACCTTACATTATTTGTACAATAACTCCTGATCATTAAAATCCTTCAGGCAGGTGATCTCTTACAGTAACCATTTACACCTGGGTGGGGTGAAACAATTGTAGGAAATTTTCTTGCTCAAGGAAGTTAGTTGTGCTCTTTTGTAGAGTTCCAAGTCTGAACCTCTTGATGCCTCAGTATGTGTCCTACAACTGGACGGCTGCTCCTACAAAAACACTATGGGCGCGTTTCCTAACGATTTTCGCAAAGTATCGCTATGAAAAAGCGCTTTCTTGTAGCGATTCATCTTAGGAAACGGCTAGCTATTTACGTCACAAACCAAGATTGCTGCCTTAGCCGTGTAAAACTTTTGCGCTTATTGCAATTGCATGTTTTCGGGGCGATTTCAAACTAAATAAGGTTTTAACAAGTATAAAATCACTGCAAAAACATATGTTTATTTGAACAATTACAAATATCAATTAATTTCAATTCATCTATAGTCAGTCAAACATAAAAACCAAATTGTCGGCAAACAGGAAGTCACATTATTGCGGAGGCAGCCATTTTGATTTGTTAAAGCGCGTTAGGGGTAGCGAAGAATTTTTTCGCTAGCTTTTGCTATTTAGCGAAATGAAGCGATATCTTGTAGCAAGCCGTTTCCTAGTATTTTGCTTCGTAGCGATACCTAGCGATTAACTTAGGCAACGCACCATATATTCAACAGTAAACAATTTTATTATCAATTATTACTCATAATATGTATTTTATTGTTCATATTAAAGTTCTTAATATTTCTTTTTAAGCATTGAATCTTTGGACAAGTGCTCTATGAGCCTGGACAAGTTATTTTTTAGACGTTTGATTACAAAATTTCATATTCATGAGCCTAATAAGGTATACTTGTAAGTGTTAATAGATTATTGGTTGATTTCAGGTGACATAACTAACCAAGAAGATATGGTGGTTTCTCCTTGTCCTACGTCATATACAATAAAGTTGATTGGTCTAAAATCATGTGTAGTAGAAACTTGTGAAACTCTTCAATCTAAGCATGGGGAGATAAAGAAAAGACTTAATAGGAGACAGGAAACATTTAAGAGGAAGCCGCTAGAGTTGAAGCTTCTACGAGAAATTAACTTTTTCGATAATGTTAAAAATGACATAGAAGACTTAGTTGTTGACTTTACTGATGATAGTATTACAGTCGAAGCTCAGCCAGAAGATATTAAATCTGTACATGTGAAACTAATGGAAATAACTAACGAAATTATGAAAGGACAGTGGAAACATGGTTGGTCTACTTATTGTGTCCAATTTATTCAAAACAAGCTGATGTCGCGTATTTCTAAGATTTTTCAAGATTCCGGAATAAAGATAGCCTTGGATATTGACGACAACTATGTTGAATATTATGTTTTAAGTGAAGTCAAAGATGCTGATGAGATTGATAGTTTGGTTGGGAAAAAAATTGGTGATAAAGTTATTGAGAAAACGGTTATTTGTGATGCAAACAATACCCAAATCTTTGAATCTAGTGAATGGGAACAGTTCCGAGAAACAATGACTGAAAAGTATGAGGACACTGCCGACTTTGAAGTTGTTATCGATAAGGTTATTATTTATGGATTGCGTACCAATGTAAACGAGCTTAAGAAAAATGTTGATGACTTTGTAAAGGACAACTCGGTGTTTACAAAACGTATTGAATGCAAAGCTATTGCACTTAGATTCATTGACAAACATATGCCAAACTTTTTAAATGACATGGAAAAGAAATATAGTTCACAAAAGATGACATTTGCCAAGAAAGGTAATTATACTTTGTTTTTTAATAACCAATTTATTAAATGAGTGCACATATAATTTTTCTGTTGCTATGTGGCGTGACAATCTGAGTATTTAAGGGCGAGTTGCCTGAGCATATTGCTATGTATCGTTTTGTGCCTTAGTACCCTTAATTTGATATCACACACATTCCTTTTGTTGTAAGAAGGGTACCAGTGCACAAAGTAATACGGTACTAAGCCCCTAGTGTAAAATGGCCGATTTAACAGAATATCTTCTATTGTCTTTAAGCCGCACTTGACAATAATCTTGAAAACAAATTGTACCCTGGATATGTAAGTCCGAGTATCTAAACAGGAACCCACTAAGAATCGTGATTACACCCTTAGGTTGTTCAATAGACTAGCTCAAAAAAGACCTTAGAGTTAGAAGACAAATTTCAGTATGAAGGGAGGAGGTGTACATAGCAGATATATAATATAAAATTTTGACTCTGTTGCTTTCTAGATAGGTTTTATGACAGCTTGATATCGCGATCGCTTAGGCCCTTACCCCTGTACAGTTTGATCCCAGTGTAGACTGTTGTATGTTTGAAGGGAAACAACAACTTGGTTTTGTGCCAGATTACAAGAAACTTATTGCTTAATATATCAATCTCCGTAAACAGATATCCTGTAGAGCGTTGTCGTACAGGATCTCTGGGTTAGAGTCCAGGTCAGGCTCCATATTTTTCTTACCCTGTGACATTTCTGTTATAGGTGATTATATACTGACTCAAGCAACCAAAGAAGGTTTAAAAATGGCCGAATATGACTTAGAGAAGTTCAAGAAAAGCTTTGTGACAGTACCGTATACTTTTGATAAAGTCGCTGTGAAGGAAGTTATGCGTGATGAATATGAACAAGGAACAATTGATACAATTGAGAAAGAAACAAGGTAACTGGTACTTAGGCCTTAATTAAAATCAAGTTTGTTTGCCCTTTACTGACTGACCCGAAAAAAATGCTGCCAACTCAAAATATATGTGTTTTTTTTATTGGTCACACCGTTCATCATATAACTTTGTGGTAGTTTCTTAACGCTAATATTTCTGCTTTAGGTTCCATGTGTAAATCATTGAAAAATGATAAAACACTAGATGGAAGCCCGTGCAAGCACGGGCTTTAGGTAATGACAGTTCTCGAAACTGGTCCTCGAAACAGGCATGTTTAAAAGCCATATGAAACTTGATCATAAGAGATTGCAAAATATTTGTAGGATGTTTGAAATTGATAATTGTGTAGTATGTTTAATCTGGATTTGTCAAGTTCTAAAAGGACTGAGCACTGTGAAAATGTAACATGGAGTTATGAAACTTGGTCACCCGAGCTTGTATTTTCATTTCAAAAGTGAATTCTCGATATTTAATCCCTTTCAACATGAAACCTGAAATAATTACATGAATAATATTGATCTGTCTAACAAGTGTGTCCAATCATTACAGACCGTTGGGTCAGCGTATAGAAAACATCAGCAAGCTTCTCAGGGCCCACTGGTACATATTGAGCTTGCTTGTGAAAAAATGGACCGAAAATATGTTCTCCCATATTACACCGCTTCGTAGCTCCCTTTGAAGCGATCAGCGTACCTTCGGTAGATAACGTGACCAGACACGCATAAATTTTTACCTATGTCTCTGATAGCTCACAAGTGATACTTTGTGGTGCAGTAATTTCTATAAGAATCTAATTATTGTTACTAACAATTTGTCACCTTTCTTGTGAATTGCGCAGACAGATCGTAGTATCTCTCGAAATTAAATTTGAAGTACGTGAAGTGTTTTATTCTGCATAATGTAAAATGTAAGAATTGGGTGAATATGCCGTGTATGGGTATTATTCGAAAACAAAGAACGCATGCTTGGTGAATATTCAAAAAATGGCAAGAAGGTTGCACGTATTCTGGGTGATTCCCCATGATAATACAGCAGTTACAGTCATGTGACAGAGGCATTACATTCGATTCAGTAAAGATCAGAAATATTTTACTTCACGTGGAGAATCAAACTCGATTTTCCGGTTTGACTTGTCTATTTTTAGTTTTATCTAAAACTATTTTTAGACACAAAAAAAACTACTATTTTTGTTGATTTTTGGCAGTTTTTGCAAATATCAAGAGGTTATGTCAAAAAAGAATTGTCAACTTGATATGCCGGTATATAGGTTCTCCAGCGACAAACAAAAGAATTATTCAAAGCTGCGCAGTTTCTTCCACAAAACAGGAAACTCGCAAATTTAATAGTATAGATTTTCCTAATTACCTACCGAACCCAAAAAAATTAAGGATGGTAAAGGGCAAACAAAGTTTTTTTTTAGTTTAGGCCTTAGTAAAATTATTACCAATGTAATATGACTTCGGAGTAATTGAATCAATTGTAAAGAGACAAATCTTTATTATCATTCTTATTATTGATTATTTATTAGCAAAGTAAAGGCATGTAAAACCAAGTAATTGTTAGTTATGTATGCATTATTGAACAAATACTATTTTTCTTTAATTTTTAGCAGACCTTTTTTCAATGCTATTTGGTTATGTATGGCAGCCTATTAGTCACCTAACTAGCCTTTCTGGACATTTTTTCCACCAGTATTTTCTAACCTCTCCAAACGGAGCTAAATATCTATACTTTTTAGAAAGAAAATAGGTATTTATATATTAAGCTTTGAAAATTGTGGAAGGTGTTAATCCAGTTCCAATTTCTACATGTGTTGAACATTAAAGTTTTAAAGCATGTTAAAGCTTTGGGGTGTCTCTATTATAACACCTTCTAAATATTGACTCCTATTAAAAACTTAAGGAATACTTTAAACTTTTACTGTTTTGATATAGGGGGGGGGGAAGATACTGATGCAGGGAGTTTCGTTCTGGGATAGTGTTTTGAACTGTTCCCATTTGCCTACACCCATGGGTTGCAGTTCAAAAGCTCTAGCCCTCCACCTCGCCAACAGTTTGACTGTTCCCAAATCACATATGGAATATAGGTACGCTTAAATGTTTCATGCTTGACATTGTATCTGAACTACAATGTGTCTTTTTAGATGTTCTGTAACCACAGAAGGGTTGATTTGTTGTTCAAAGATCTGTTATTATCGTTTTAATTATTTGATATCTTTGAATTCAATAGTCACAGTTTAAATTGTGATGTTCTTGGTGTTATAAATATATGCTGTATATTTTCTTCATTCAGATGTATTGTTCAATTACCTTATGAGCAACAATCCCAAGATGATTCAGATCCAGAAATGGTTCAATCAGATGAGATAAGGGAAGAGATTCCAATAGGTATGGTTTTTAAATTTTCCAGATCGCCAAAAGGCTTAAGATATACCACAAAACGAAAACTATCGATGCTGAAAATGCCTGACCTGACATGTGTCTCTGATTTACTATGCAGTTAATTTCTAGGCATAAAAGTAGTTCCGCCAATCAACTCATGAATCTTTGTTACAGTGTCAGTGACACGTGTTTACTTATATTTATTAGCTTAGCGTAAGACTGGGTGGAGTCAAATTTATTTAATACACTAAGCAGTAGTATTTGCCAGTTATACAGGATAGAATAATCACTGTTTTGCCCTGCTTGGTTCGTACTTGAATCTAATGTGTAAGGAGTAATCATTAGTATGGATTTGTTAGGTTTCATTGTGCATGAAAGCCGTCTGTATTTCAATACTTTGATTTTTTTGGTTTAACTCTATAGCAACACATTGTATATTTCATATGATTTTTACAGTCCCTTGAAAGGCTAAATCTATTTTTACCGTTCCTTGAAAGGCTAAATCTATTTTTACTGTTCCTTGAAAGGCTAAATCTATTTTTAAAGTTCCTTGAAAGGCTTAATCTATTTTTACCGTTCCTTGAAAGGCTAAATCTATTTTGACAGTTCCTTGAAAGGCTAAATATTTTTTTACAGTTCCTTGAAAGGCTAAATCTATTTTTACTGTTCCTTGAAAGGCTTAATCTATATATACCGTTACTTGAAAGGCTAAACTGTTAACGAGTTACTTGGTACATACTTCTGTCTGTGACTGACAACTGCTCTGTATGATTAAGAATCAGTAGTAGGAGGGAAAATGGCCATAGAAATGATTTCATGACCAAGCACCACTAAAGTATGTCTTACCTGGGCATAAAACCCATGGCCCTTCGATTAATAGTCTTTCATGCTACCAACCCAGCTAGCTAGGTATTTTTGTATTCTGATTGTATGCCATTTATCAGTTCTTTGAAACTGGGTCGATATGGCAGTTGGTAGCGCGCCGGAATTTGGAATCTCGTGTCCTAAATGGGGTACGGGTTCGAATCCCCCGGGGATGTTATACCCTTCCATGAAAATTTGACAATTTCCTCCATTGATTAGATAATGTGGAGAAATTTCCGGACATTTGGAAAGGTAGGTGAGTACTGGTTATAGACAAGGGTCCAGGAAAGCTAGGTTAGCTGCACTGGATGCCGTAAAATTACTGTACCTGCCTTTATTATGGATTATTTTCCTTTGTATTTTTTGCTTTAAAGCTTTTAAATCCGGCTTTAATGTGGTTTCCACATAGCTTTTCTTGTATTTTCATATTTTTGAATTCCAATGCCTTTATGTTGTAGGTGAACCCAAACCCAAACCTAGGACCCCATCTGTATTTACTGCAAAAAATGGTGTTTCTGTTACGCTAGTGAAAGGTGAACTTCATAATCAATCTGTAAGTACTTTATACACTAATCTGATTGAAACCTGATCTTAAATTCTCCTCTCACTTACTCGCTAATTTAGATCTGGCTGTTTTGTTATGAGGGTCACGTTCAGGCGACCTTTTCTCATTACAATATTCATGATGCAACCTTATTGTTTAGTAACTTGTTTACATTGTCTATGTCACGCAATTTGGAAAGAGCCGTCCAATCACCGCTGTAAAATTAGCTAAAAACCTCGTTACAAAAATAGAAATTATGAAATCAATATTCTTTTAATATTTTTTCACTTATATTAAAGCTCTGCATTAATTGGTCGACACAATGGTCATCCGGACATGATCCTCGGAATGACCATTAGAGATCTTATACAACAGCCGTCCATAGGATACCTGTTTACGGAGATAGGTATCATTACTGGTCATACGGCAACCATGGCATAGTGGTTAGCATGTCTGACTTCGAATCCAGAGATTACGGGTTTGAGCGCCGTCGCGGTAGGTCATACCCTATACATGAGTCGTCAGCCTGGTGGTAGGGTAAGTTAGTACTGGTGATAGAAAAGTGTCCAGGAAACCTATAGTAGGAAGAGCTGGCCGTCTTATATATGACCTAAATATGTGTTGAATACGACGAAAAAAATCTGTATTTTAGGGTGATGTTATGGTAGTCACAACTGCTCCTGATCTAAACTTAAGTGCTGGTAGAGCTTCTAGAACAATACTGAAGGCAGCAGGTCAGGAACTTCAAGATGAATGTAAACAAAAATATCCCGAAAATATAAAGTTTGGAGAAATTGCTGTAGTACATGGCTATGGATCTCTTGAATGCAAATATGTGTATTTGACTACCTTGCCTAATTGGAGTAAGCATGAAGACCCTACGCAGGTAAAGATATTCTTCAGTGCAAGTCTATCAGTTTTGTAACATAAAATTGAAAACACTGGTTAATCAGTTTCAAGTGACCAGTTAAATATAGATATACTATTTTTCCCTACATTTTATGCGTCTGCTATGTATATAAGCAGGTTTGGCGCAGTCCCCTGTTTTTTATTTGTTCATTGCATAAGACCAATTATATTAAAGCTGCTGACTTGAAAATTCACTAGTAAATGGACTTCATAGTGCAAAGTGGAGTGAATAAGAATTCTAACTTTGGAGTTACTGCCTTTTGTTGCATTCCTTGGCTGGAGTAACATTCCAAATGTATTTAACCTACTGGCTTCAAACGATCTTAGAAAAGAAGTGCAGTGCACAAGAAGCATAACTTTTTATTAGATGACACATCCCACTCGCAGAGTTCTAGATGTTATTTGTTTACACATTGTGTTAGGTAAAAAACAAAACAACTGGTAAATTTTACACTTACAAAACTCTTTAAAAGTATGTTAAGAAATTCTGCTTTAACTTGATAAGAGAACTGCTATAAATGTATAATAGTTACTGTCTTTGAGTGTAAGGTGCTTTAATCACTGTTAATTGGTTAAGTTCAAACCATATTCTAGAATGTTTAATTTCTATAAATAACTTAAGTTCAAACCATATTCTAGAATATTTAATTTCTATAAATAACTTAAGTTCAATCCATTTTCTAGAATATTTAATTTCTATAAATAACTCAAGTTCAAACCATAATCTAGAATATTTAATTTCTATACATAAATTAAGTTCAAACCATATTCTAGAATATTTAATTTCTATAAATAACTTAAGTTCAAACCATATTCTGGAATATTTAATTTCTATAAATTACTTATGTTCAAACCATATTCTAAAATACAACATGTATTTAATTTCTATAAATGATGCGCAACGTGAGAAAAGGGCCCTTAAGGTCAAATTTTTCGAAATTGAGATTTTTACAGAAAATGAAAGAGTAGGCTTTGTACTTTCCAAAAATGTATAATTTATTAAAATATCTCAATTCATGACGTTGCTATGGTGATTTGAAATTCGATAATCGGTACAAGAAAATAAAGCGACGTCATGTTAACGTCGCGTTTTTCGTAAGTTATATAGCAGGTTAATAACTTAGTCATTTCACTGCATAAAGCATTGGGAACTAGTTTTAACACCAAAGTTTTTTAAAAATTCAATATTCTTTACATTAATAATTAAAAACAGCTTACATTTGAATTGATTTAGAGTTTACGATTGACGTAAATATGTCTTCATAAATGAGTCCAAATAACAATTGGCAGTCTTTACTGACAGTGTATAAGCAACTATATTTTGTAGTCCCGACAAATAACTTTAATGTCATTAGCATCAATTATTATTGTAAAACAATTATAGACTTAAACTGACGGCATTGTTTTTTTAGGGTACAACAAAAACATTGTTGAGGTCTATTGTTGTCGATGTCCATCGACGTCAAATTTCCTTTGAATTTATTGGAAGTGCGTTTTTTTATCAATTATCATTGGCCAGTCTGTAGGCAAAAGTTCGAGTTGTCACAAAAAATATATGATATACAGATAATAAAGAGAGCAGCATACATCTTGTTTATAAAATTCACTTTCACATTTGATTAACACCCGCATGTTCCAAATTGAACAAGAACATATTTCAATCGTCAAAAACAGGACCCTATAAAAGGTTGAGGTTTTCCGAACGCTGCGTTTAATGACAAAGATCAAATATAAATACTCTCTGAAAATATTTTTTATGTTAGCATAGCTTTACTGTACACGTGGAGTGTATTCATGCAATAACACATTAACGCTAAATGTGATTTTGTCTTTCAATTTTTTGCCGTCTTTGCGAGTATTGGCGTGTTTGCAAAAATTTCTGGCTTACTTGCGTTTACAAATAAGAGCGCAATATTTACAAGTAACTTTTAATGTCAATTATATGATGTTTAACACACATTAAGTCCAAAGTCCAGGTGAAAGATGGATAAAATATTTAATGGTAACCTTTTGTTTGAAAGATCAATGAAGGCCGACATAACAACGCTTTTGGAAGGTAATATTATCAAAGAAATCTGAGTATTGAAGTTTAGAAATGATAGTCGGTGATCCTTTGGTAGTTCAATTGGCCCATGGAATGCATAAGCATATATCGAGTGTTCCCCTCAAGACTGTAGTAGCTCGCTCTTTAATGCAATGCACTAACAACAGTCTTGCAGGTAACCCCAAACTCCTCACAGTGCTTACGTCACGCTTTGCTACTAAACCACTGCCAACAGGTAAATTACGTGTCGCTAGTAATATCATCTATTTATAGAATGTTCATACTCCTCGAAGTGCTTACGTAACGCTTTGTTGTTTTTACAAATTGTAAATTAAATCTATTATTCATGTACTTTGAACGTTGTAAGACTCAATTTGAAGAAAATATTGAAATGTAACAGAAAAGATGAAAAAATAATCGGCTCTCTAAGGGACGAATTTACTTGTGGTGGCAGTGGTTATTGATTAAATAAAGGGAAATAACCGCTGCGGGGAGTTTGAGGCAACCCTCGATATGGTTGTGGTACAATTGAAGAAACTGAGCATTACTATGGAAATCCGGTTCTGAATCATGGAAGCTGCAAGTTATTTCAAGCTACATTAAAGTTTGACATAAGTATGGATCGACGATGTCCTGTGTTTATGTTGCATGCTTCGATATTTGCGAGGGTTAATGCCATTTTATGACAAATCAGGTTTTTAAGGTTTTTATTGTAAGGCCTGTTCATGTGTTTATCAGATTCAAACATGAAGTAAGATAAAAGATCTCTGTGGTACACACAAAATACACTTAATATTGTCATCATCGTGTTCAATAAACTGTTTATTTATTCATAGGTATAGTTCTATTACATTAACCTGTCACAACTTAAATAATTACACGGTCACTGATCCTGTTTTTTAAACCACTTTCGAACTTGTTATTTCCCCGATATTCAAAATCGTCGGATATATAGTTAGATTATCAATAATTAATATTGATTGGTGGCTCAATGGTTAAAAAGAGGTTAAATAATAACACATTCAGTGACCGTGTAATTATTCAAGTTGTGACAGGTTAATGTAATAGAACTAAAAGTAAAAAGTATTTACAGTTTAGTATGGCGGAAATGATGTTTTCTAACGAACTATTGGTTAGTTGTATGGTAAGAAAGAAACACGCCTTATACCAATTTGGTGTTGTCTTACCATGGTAGAGAGATGGAAACACAACGTATCTAATACTGGTAATTCATACGATGTTACACCCTTGGTAAACAGACAATTTATTAACAGTGGGTTCACCTTGTCTCACAAGTGTTACCTAGCTGAGCAAATGTAGTGTATTTCTTAGATCCAACTGCTAGATAAGCAATCTGATTAAAACCCGACCTAACATTTTCCGCTCGCCTACTCAATAATTTAGATCTGGCCTTTTTCAAACGAGGATCACGTTCAGGTGACCTTTTCTCATCATAATATTAATGACGAAATTGTTATGATACGTAACTTGTTTATATCGTCTATGTCACGCAATTTTAAATGAGCCGTCCAGTGGCAGACTATGAATAATACCGCTGTTGAATTAGTTTGCAAACATTGGTCTAAAATAAGAAATTACAAAATCAAAATTTGATTAATAGTGATTCGTCTAGTTGACATAAAGGTCATCACGACGTGACCCTGTATTGAGAAAGTAGAGATCCTATACGACAATTCTCTACATGATATCTGTTTACGGTGATTGCTAGATAAGGTAATTAGCAAGTAGTATAATTTGCTGACAATGTGATAAACTTTTCGGTCAATGATGTAAAGTCGAGCTTTATTAAGTCAAATTATGAAAATAAGAATGAATGTAGGTAGATATCTAGCAAGGCCAAACCTAAAGCCTACATTGTGACAGCTCGAGCTGCTGAAGTACAGATTGTTTCTTTTTGGTAACAAATTTCAGTTTTAATTTAAATGACCATTTTTATTATAAACGATAGCAATATAATATAACAGCAAAACCAGGTTATGTAGGCTAGTGATTACACATGTTTGCATTCGATGCAATAGATGCATAGGCCTGATTTAATCTCTTCATAGTCATAATTCAGATCCGACTCTATATGCTAGACTGATGATTAAACATTTTAAAACATCAAGGACATTTCAATTTCGATAGGGACGACGTTTTTATTCTTATTTTGCGTAACCTATTCACAAAATTTCACGATCAAACAAAGATTATAAGTTGTACAGAATCAAAATTTTGAAGAAAAAAGGTCGAGTCCGCATTAAAGATTATAGCGTGTGCTCTATTCCCGAGTGTGCATGTGTACCCGTAGTTACGTGTAAACAATTTGTTGGTGACGCGTTTTGAAGCTGTAACTATCGTCAGTTTAAGGCTATAGTACCGAAATTATGCAAGCAATTCTCTCGGATAAACGGTTATGTGTTGCTTATCTATTTAGTAATCCAATGCTAAAGCAAAACTAATACAGTACACGTCTAACACGTTACTCTAGTTAAAGAAAATTCAACACCACAGGACGGTTCGGCACGTTGACGAAAGTTGGACGGAAAACACAAATCACGACTATAAACAATCCGTACTTTTAAGCTATTTGTTACCAATTTCTTCAAACAATGATAGTAAGTCAGTCATAGTTTACAAACATCGATTTATCCCCTTTAATTAAAGCAAGATAGCCAGTTAAATCGTTAACTATAAACAATGCAATAATCACTGACGTGACACGTGTACGCTAAAATTGACCTCGATAACGTAATTGACGTTTACCGCAAACGACGTCAAACAGCTTAAGGGCCCTTTTCTCGCGTTGCGCATCAAATTACTTTTGTTCAAACCATATTCTAAAATACAACATGTATTTAATTTCTATAAATTACTTTTGTTCAAACCATATTCTAAAATATTTAATTTCTATAAATTGCTTAAGTTCAAACCATATTCTAGAATATTTAATTTCTATAAATTACTTATGTTCAAACCATATTCTAAAATACAACATGTATTTAATTTCTATAAATTACTTTTGTTCAAACCATATGCTAGAATATATAATTTCTATAAATTACTTTTGTTCAAACCATATTCTAGAATATATAATATCTATGAATTACTTTTGTTCAAACCATATTCTAGAATATATAATTTCTATAAATTACTTAAGTTCAAACCATATTCTAGAAAATTTAATTTCTATAAATAACTTAACCTTTTACCTTAAGGCTAATAGAACAGTCTACCAGATCCTTATCAATTCTCATACGAGTCAGAGATAAAATGTATCTTACCTTTATAGGAAGTTTAAATGATGGCTACTGTTTTGACACCTATATATTTCAACATGCAATTACTTTAATAAATATTGATTTAATCAAATATTTTAATGTATTAAATTTGCTATCTAGTGGTGTGAATTATATATTTTTTTCAACAATTAGTAAAAAAGTTATGACAGTTGAAATATTATACAAAACTAAAAATATGTGAAAAAATAAATTGATATCAAATACAACATAAATATATATCATTTAAATAAGTAAAGAAATGTTTAAGATCAATATCTTTCAAAAGAGCAGTTGATAATCATTGTTAATTGGTGTTTATTGTGTCACTAGCAGTTTGACATTCAAAAATAAAAGATAAGATCAATTAACACATGTTTATTGTTGCAGCAGTGAGAACAATATAGATCATAAAACATTAGGGGGCCTGTTAAAAACTGAAATAATGACCTCTTATCACTGATTAATAAATGGTAATCCCTTTGATGATGATATTGTGACTGATTTGTATATTAAACTACAGTCTGGAACTTAAAAACTAAACATTTTTAAACAGATACGGAGATTTTTTGTTATTTCTCTGAATAAACATTTTTGTTGTTAAAACCATCATTTTTGCATTATTAATTTTTTTTTCTTAAAATGAAAGTTCATTAAGAGATAATATTTTATCACTAAAAAGTTTTTTGTGAAAAAAAGTGATTTAATTGTTAGCAAAACCAAAGATTAAACATTAATTTAACCACTCAGAGTGTACAAACAATGGGAGTGACATCTGGATGTATACCTGTATTTTTGAAATCAAACTTGTGATTAAAGTCAAAATATAACATACAATTTTTTTCTGAGCATTCATTAGGTAAGTGATTGAGTGGAAATGTGTTTTTTTGATAGCATAAAGTTTAGAGGGGACAAAAGGGGACAGTATTAGAATCACATACAGGGGACAAAAAGGGACAGTATTAGAATCACATACAGGGTACAAAAGGGAACAGTATTAGGTAAAGGGATAAGTTCAAAAAACCATATTCTAGAACATATGATTTCTATAAATTACTTATGTTCAAACCATATTCTAGAATATATAATTTCTATAAATTACTTATGTTCAAACCATATTCTAGAATATATAATTTCTATTATTGCATTTACAGTTACTGTTAACTTTTTACCATTTTAGGTGTTACGTAAAATAATGAAGGATTCTTTAGAGTTGGCATCTAAACATAACAAACATTCTATTATGTTTACTGCTATGGGAACAGGACAGCTTCATTATCCTATTGATACGGTTGCCATGGTGATGTTTGAATGTGTTGTACAATTTGATGCTGAAAATCCTAGCACTAAACTTAAAGAAGTCAAGTTTGTTTTGTATCAAAAAGATTATCCTACGATCAAGGTAAATTGTTGATTTTATATTATCCTCTCAAACTGAAATTCCAAAGATTTTGGCCATAGTTTACAAAAAGGTTGAAGCTGTAAGTAGTCCGTCTGGCCAATTTTGGTTAAATGTACCAATAAGCTGAATGGTTATGTAGATTGCAAATCACGGGTTTAGCGGAAAACAGCTGTAACTCAATACAGAAAAAGAGAGTGAGTTATGACTATTTTGTGCTAAACCTGCCAAATATGCAGTTTAAAATTGTCAGAATCTTTAGTCCGTAGAACATATAAATGGCTAACCAAAGTTATTATTTGCCGCATATTTTGTGATGGCGTCAAACTCATGAGAGTGTAGAAAAATATGATTCAATCTCTTAGGATATTTTGCTAGGCCTTGATATCCATTAGGGATGAGACGATACGGTCATCACACGATAAGAATGTATCAGTATGAAAAGAGATGACATGATTACATACGATACGATCTGGGTCAATTTTGTTAAAATTACAAACATTCACATTATTATACCCCCGCTTCGAAGAAGAGGGGGGTATACTGTTTTACCCTTGTCCGTGCGTGCCTGCGTGCGTGCGTGCGTCCGTCCGTTACAAAATTTCCGTCACAGTTTTCTCAGCAACTATACCATGCAGCAGCCTGAAACTTTGCATATTGCTTCATCCTATAGTCCCATGTGGTGTAAAGCGATTTCATGCTCCTTACTCATCTACTTCCTGTTTGTCGCATATTTTTACATTTTGGCGGGGGTATCACTAGTGAGCATTAGCTCACATATTTATTTTATTTATGTTCGTGGGTTGTTCAAGAGTTGAGTTGACTCTACCTGCGGATTGAGTTGCCCAAACTTCGGGTTGAGACCTTCTCAGGTTGAGTTTTCAACGGGTTGAGTTGCACTGGACTTGTTAACGAAGCCAGAGATAATATTTCCTGAAGGGATAAGGCAAACTTGTCGAATACTGAAAATACAGTGACTTCCCATGATTACAAATGTCAGGGTCATATGATATATTGTGTTGGGCAACGATACATATCGTGGCCCGAGGTATCGATATTGTATCGATATATCGCCATATTGTCTCATCCCTAATATCCGCAATCACATGGCTGGACATTATCGGTCCCCATATTGCCTGTGGCAACATTAATTAGGGCTTTAAGGCAACACGTTTTTGCCACAAGTTGCCTGATCAGGCTTTCAGAAAATAAAATGACCCTCAATTTTATTCTAAAGTACCATTTTGTTCAGGCCAGTAAACAAATTGATGGGCTAGTGAAATTTGGTCATCCTATTTGACATCCTACATTGTTAAGCTCTTATTTTGGTAAATTTTACTTTAACGAACAGCAAACAATATACTTTAATCACTTTCCTGATTAAAAACATTTTGTTGCTTTTTCTGATGTTTGCTTACATTTTTTAAGGATAGGATACATTTTCATTATAATTGCTTTAAAAAGAACTGCCATAAAATGGCAATAATTGTGGTTGACATTTCATTTGAACATTGAAGAAGAACTTTTGACAGATTTCCTGTTTTAAAAATGTTTCAAACCCGGTTCGATAGCGCAGTTGGTAGCGCGCCGGGATTTGGATACTCGTGCCCGAGGGGGTGCGGGTTCGAATCCCACCCGGGGAGGTCATACCCTTCCATGAAAATTTGACAACAATGTCGATTTTCCTCCATTGGTTAGATAATATGGAGAAGTTTCCGGCCATGTGGAAGGGTAGGTGAGTACTGGTTATAGACAATGGTCCAGGAAAGCTAGGTTAGGTGCGCTGGACGCCGTGAAATGATCTAAATTGTGTTGATACGGCGTTAACTCCAAGAAATAAAAAAAGAAATAAAAATGTTTCAGATAAAATGTCATTTTATGTCAAAAGCAAAAGAAAGACATAGTTTATTTTATGAAAGGTAAGCAATACTGTATCCAAAATACTATTTACTCATCCTTTGGAGCCAGAAATTCATTTGCATGCAGAGTAAAAGCATATATACAAGTACATAGTAAAGATGTGTATAATTTGATTCTACATTAAATTTGACATCTATATTTTATTTCAGGGATTCGAGGAGGAAATAAAAAGAAGAATATCTGGTGATATTGAAAGACCAAAATATGGTGAGACATCTTAGTAAAACTATTTGTAGTTAAGGACTTAACTTCATTGATGTGATCTATGTTGTGCCTTTATTTGCTGCTCATCTCTATTTATATTCCCAAAGATATTCAAGGTTCTCCATCCAGAATCTTGATAACTTCATGGTGTTGGAATGGGTAGTCTCAGCAGCTCTGCTGACCTTCCAGTGAACGATGTTTTGATTCACGGACAGAACTTCATTACCTTTGTTGAGGTTTAGTCATGTAGTACTAGAGAGACTTTAGTCTCTGTCTCCCGATACATGTATTTGTGTGAATGCATACATTTGTCAGTTTCACTGGTGAATGTATTTACTTAGAATTTTTTACAATAGAAATGTGTCTACCGACATAGATCTGTTCAAGAAGATTGAGTTGATTGACTTACTGCAATGATATTTCTGAAACTCTTAGATATGTTGTGACAGCACTTCAAGAATAACGAATAATAATTCATTGTATTACACAATTTTCATGTTCCCTTAAAAATTGAGAAGTTATAGGTTGCATCATGTATTTCTAATACACTGCACTCTCTCTCTCTCATTCTACTTAATTTCATTTTCTGATATTAATGTTATTTTTTTGTGTTTTCAGAATTACAGAGAGGAAACATTAAAATAGAGGTGGTCATAGAGGATATTTCTAGACAAAAGGTATTCCCATACATACCGTAATTATATACATCGCCAATTAAAACTTTGAAGACAATACAAATTTTATAAAATTTTGAAATTCAATGATCTTTTTCGTTAGACCATTATTATCATATTTAGTATGATTTTAATTTATTCCCATTTTTCTTTTTCACTCAAAACTAAATAAACACATAGAAGGTCACACTACCTGAAATGCTACATTATAAATATGTAACTATCAAGCATTGTTTGTGAATTAGCTTTTTGAGCTGCTACATAATAAATGAAATGCAATGTATAAGAGTTTTGTAAATAAAAAAAATCTCAGATGGGACACAATCTAGTTAGCCCTCTGAGTCTCTGATTTGCCAATCGTTTAACATGTTGGAAATTGTCAGGTTTAATAATCAGAGCTTGACTATGTGTTCATATTTAGAGCTTAACTGTGTGTTCATATTTAGATCTTGACTGTGTGTTCATATTTAGAGCTGGGCTATGTGTTCATATTTAGAGCTTGACTGTGTGTTCATATTTAGAGCTTGACTATGTGTTCATATTTAGAGCTTGACTATATGTTCATATTTAGAGCTTGACTATATGTTCATATTTAGGGCTTGACTATATGTTCATATTTAGAGCTTGACATGAGATAGGTATGTATGTATGTATTTATGTTGTAGGTTGATGCCATATTTTGTACAACATCAACAAATATGGATCTAAACCATGGTGCTTGTAAGGCTTTACTTAAAGCAGGTGGCAATGGTTTAAAACAAGAATGTGAAACTAAGTATAGTAACCAGTTAGATGATGGACAAGTTGTGGAAATTAATGGTGGAAACTTACAGTGTAAATGGGTCTTCCTTACTGTGTTGCCAAGATATAATGATAACTCTTTAAAAGTATGTTAATCTTTAATACTTTATTGTTTAAAAATAAAAAGTTGTTTTTTTGAAAATTCATGTGTAAATACACTATCTTATATTTTCATTGTCGTGAAAATATAACATTAAAATGATGTCATAGTAAAAGATGAATGACATCATCGTAGAGAAGCGATGATGTTAGGTTTGTGTAAAAAATTCTCTTGCAGAACTCGGGAAAAACATTAAAGAAACACAATACTTGTCATGCTTGGAATAAAATCAATTTATTTTAACTAGTCTTTTAAGCTAAGATTCTAATATTTTACTTGTGGCTATGCCACTCTTTTTAAAACTTCTGCTATAGTTTAGTAAACTGTTCACCTCATCTTAGTTGACTACTAATCTGTCAGTGATTTTTAGTTGGTTTTTTTTAACATAACCCCTGCCTTATTTGTGAATTTTGTTCTTCAGACAAGTGACATAACAGGTTTAAAACGTGTCCTTATTTTCTTTAAATTATTGTCACTACTTTAGTCTCAAAAACGTATTGCTGAAATACAAATGTTTCTAATCTTGCCATAAATAAAATCAAACAGTTGTGACCATTAAATCTAGAATTTTTTGGTTCGAAATCATCAATTATTAATGACGAAATTTTGGTAGTATTTTTTGTTTTTGTCATTTTTCTATTATGAAATGGCCTAATTTCGGCCACATGATTAGTTTAAAAAAATCAATGTCAGTGTAAATAAAACAAATTGATTAATACATTGTATGATTTTCAATAATCTATTTTTCCAGGATCTAGAAAAAGTAATGAACACCATGCTTGGTTTATGTGAAAGTAAGAACGTTGCGTCTGTGGCAATGCCAGCTCTTGGCACAGGTAACTTGAAGTATCCTAAACAAGAAGTGTGTGAAACAATGTTCAATACTATCAATACTTGGGCTCAAACAAAAACTAACACAAGTTTGAGGAATATACGATTGATAATGCATGTTAAAGATCAAGAAGTCATAAAGGTTAGTATTAAACACAATCAAGAAGATGTTTGTGATTCTAAGAATTTACCTAGAATTTTCTACTATGGTAGCATTCTCCTGCTTTTCATTTCAGTGTACATATAGCAAGATATGAATTCAGATTTTTTGCTTAATAATGATGTTCCAAGCAATATTGTGAAAAAATATTTTATGTATATACTAATGTAGTTGAATTATTAAAACTGACAATTTTAGAAGTATTTTCTCATGCAAATTTTTACTATAACTAAAAATTAAACATATTTCTAGTTAATATAACTGGATGAAATTCAATTGTTGTTAGGCCTGAATGTAGATCTATATTTGTTGAGAAAGTAAATAAACTTGAATGAAAAAAATGTAAGTTTGTATTTAGATATTTCGATTCACCAACTCATTAATTTACCATAAGAGTTAAATCTAGCAAAGCAGACTCAAGAAACTTAGTTTGATCACATAATGATTTTTTATGGAGCTTAGACCAAAGTATAATATCCTATAGTAAAGGGCAAAGCTATGAAATAAGTAATTTACAAAATAGTAATTTTCACAAGTCTAGGTCTTCAGGCTAGTGGGTTTAGACAATGAATGATTGTGAATACTCAGTGTGTTTGTAAGTCTATTTCATAGTTTTTAGTCCTTTCAAAAAAGCTGCTTAAAAATACTGTATAGGCATCTTTACTTTAGTTTTTTACCCAGTATGTATACAGACTAAAAGTCTACTTGTAATATTTAGTGTTGACTAATAAATAATGGTTTATATCAGGTATTTCAGAATTACATTAGTTCAAGTAAAACCAGAGGCAGAAGAGGTGACAGAGATTCCATTACCGCATCTCGATCAATGACAGGTGCTGTTGGTGGTCCACAGCCTCAGAAATCAAGATTTCATGCTCATGATGATAGTAAGTCCTTTAGTTTATATGACCTAACAATTTTGTATGTGCCGCTATTACACGATGAATGTTGAAAAACTAGACTTCTAGCAGTTATATTGCTGAATTTCTGCTGCAAGTTTTGTGGCAGGGTTTTCAAGAATTTGTTGGTTTCCATGTTTTCTGTCACCAACTGTTTTGACTCTGCTTCTTTGATGGCTAATTAGAGTTGTGTTAAGACTGTTTCTGCATACTGACTCACTGTTTTAATCGGGAGCTGTTTTTTGGCAGGAGTGGACAATTGGTCCTATTTAGTATTGCCAGGCTGGACACCTGATCTCATGTCAATATGACAAGGATGGGCAACTGTCCCCATCTCAGTTTTACCGGTGAAATCTAGGTTAGGTACGTTTGTTTTTTAAAGATAAGTTAGATAACCTAAATTGTGTTGACATGGCATTAAACCCAGTATAAAAATGCATCTTATCTTACAATTTTATGTATTAATCTATTTAAGTCTGACAAGTTTTGGTTGATAATCAATCACTAATAGAAGAAACGGTCAATAGCAGTTTAAAGAAACTGTCATTGTGAGACACACATATGTGCAAATTTCAATTGCACACCATCACATCAATGTTTTTATACCATTAAATGTTTGCACACGGTGTTATCAAACCCTTCAAACGTCACGAAGTCAAACAAGTTTAAAGGCATTATAATGTGGTTGAAATGTACTTTATCAATTTTGTGAGACATTATTAACTTTATGCCTGTTTTGTTACAGAAATTTCAATTGGAAAGGTCGATGTTAAAGTGATACTTGGTGATCTATTGAAGCAGAAAACTAATGTTATAGTAAACAGTGTCGGTAAAGATTTTGAACTAATAGGTAATTAGCAACATCTCTTTTTTGTGCTGTCACCGATTTACTTGTTTCATTAATCTAGTAATATAAAGCAATGATATTTATTCAACAAAATTAAGATATGATAAGGGTAGTCCAAACATCATTATAAGAGCAAGCACTATATCTCATTTGCAGAATTTTGGTTGCCCAGAATCGTTGGTTGCCTGAACTAAAACAAAGGACTTCGAATCCGGAGATCGCGTGTTTGAGCCCGGGTCGCCGTAGGCCATTCACTATACATAAGTTGTCGGCCTCGTGGTAGTACTGGTGATAGAAAAGTGTCCAGGAAACATATAGTAGGAAGAGCTGGTCGTCGTATATATCACTTAAATATGTGTTGAATACGACGATATAAAAAGTAATGTTTGACTTTTTGAAATGTATTTATATCAAGCCAGTTGTCCACCTTGCTGCCTGTTGACGCAGCTTGTTCTGATAGTACATGGAATAATGAACTTGACAAAGACCAAATTTTA
This sequence comes from Mactra quadrangularis, assembly GCA_025267735.1. Taxonomy (NCBI): domain Eukaryota; kingdom Metazoa; phylum Mollusca; class Bivalvia; order Venerida; family Mactridae; genus Mactra; species Mactra quadrangularis. The sequence continues at coordinate 6,072,262 of CM046298.1, forward strand.
TGATGATTTTGTAATTTATTATACATACATGTATTTATAAATGACGCATATAATAAAACAATGATAAAAATATTTAACATAAGTATTTACAATGCTGGGATAAGCAAATTTATTCCTTTAACAACTTAACTTTTTATTTTAGTGAAATCATTATAATCACATTTGCTTATCCCAGCTTACAATAGTAAATAATACATAGTAAAAACATGTACTGAAAGAAGGTGGCGCAAACCACATAGCCATAAAAGTATTTTCATGGAAACATGAAATATACCTTGTCAAATTTGGTCTAAGTATGATTTATTGCCGGGTACAGATTTACAGACTTGACGTTTTATTCGTTCATTTGTATATAGTTATTGCTTTTAAACATTATGACTGGGCTTTGTTCCATTTGAAACAAAATACATGTACACGATAGATAGTGCAATGATAAATTATCAAGCATTGAAATCACTCGATGAATATACATTAGCTTACATAAATACATTTATGTAACTATGTTGAAACATTATATTGTTTTACAGGCGCTGTGGCCCAATCCTTATCAAAGACATGTCCTGATATTGTTGCCGAGTCTAAAAGACCTGGTAAGGTTGTTTAAATTATCAAATAGCTTTATGTAAACTTTGTTACGATGATTACTTGATAAGCTAGATGGTCGCCTTGGTATTCCATAGTGAATTTGAAGTCTTTAATTTTCACAATGCAAGCAAATTACTTCTTATCTGAATTACTGAAAATAATAAGCAACAGTCAAACCTTGCTTGAAGCTCAATTGAGTTGTTAGAATGGTATGTATCGGCGAAGCTGTCTAAGCCAACTTTTGACTTATATTTGTATCTAATACAATTTGCCATGTCATTTCTGTTTGTCCAATGAAATTCTCTTTGGTATAGTTAAGTGGCCAAAATATGGTAATTTTGGTTGTTTATGACAAACAGGTACGTAGCACAGACAGCAGTTGCTGACCATTTAATATATGTATTATGGAGGACTCACTATGTTAATTGATTGTACATTCTTTGATAATTCTAAAGCGGAAGCTTGTGTTTTGACTTGTACTTATGAAAGAACATGTATGAAGTTCTAAGTACAGTTAAATTAAATTGAATAATCAATCGGTTCAGTGTTTGGGCGTTGTATTTAGCTATTATTTTGTTTCTTCCGCTGTGTAGCTGGCCTGGTTATGGCATGTACCCCTTTAACCAAAACCTCTTTTGGGCTTCAAATTTGCATTGCATTTCTATGGAGAATGTGCTGTAGAAATAGTCGGCGATTTTGGATTTGTATTGGAAAATGCTAGTAATGTACAAATACATTTTTTTACTTTATTCTATCAAAAAGTAATTGAGAGGGTTACAGGCGCTTCACAAACTGACTGAGCCGCCTGCCTCAGTTAGTAGCATGCAAGTCTACTGATCGAGGGGTCGTGGGTTCGATTCCTTGGCGGGGCATATTTTCGTGGAGCTTGGTCATGAAATTATTTCTACGGCAATTCTCCCTCCTACCAATTATTTTTTATTATATAGGACAGTTGTTAGTCACTGACGAAAGAATGCACTTAGTTAGTGGTTAATAGCTAAATCCATAGATTTAGCCTTTCCAGGAGGAGTGAGTATGTTGACCGACCGCCGTTATATGACCTATACAATGTGTTGCTATGGCGTTGAACCAAACAAAAACCAAACAAACAAACTGACTGTACTTTTGTAATTGCAGACAAAATAAAACAGTTACATGATAAACATATTGTGAAAACACCAACTAAAGATATGCCAGCAAGTTATGTATTCCATTTGCAACATACAGACAGACTTGATGAATGGACTAGTAGAATAAAATTGTGCCTACAGAAAGCAAACAAACACAAGTTTAGGTCTATATCTTTTCCTGTTCTTGGAACAGGTAAGTGCTGTATCTACATTTTCCCTAACATATCTTCTTCATAAAGATATATTCATTTACAGCAGACATTAAAACTGTCTTCCAACTGCGAAGTTATCACAATATAGCATGCATTAGAAGGCGTGCTTGATTGGAAATTTTGACTGTTTAAACTGGGAGAACTCCAATTAAGTGCATCGGAACTGTGTTCTTGCAGCGTTCTTTCCATTCAACCAAAATAAGTAGTGTGAAGGAATCGGTTACGGTTTACTCATACCAAAGATGGCAGCGGCATCACTGCAAACATGTGAGCTTGGTGTTTTTAACGCGAATGTTGTTAAAATTATACTTTTTCCCTATTGTACGATAAAAATTTAACTTTTTGCGATAAATAAAGTAAGAGGCAAGTATATTTACTACGAATATTGCCCTTTGATTAACCTAAGCTACAGTCCCATAAACATGAAAATAGCCATGAGGGCACCGTGCGGGCCCGTGCGATCAAACTCCCAAAGGACCCGTACGAACTGTCACGTTTTTTGCCAGAGTCCATGAGATGAGCCCAGGATACACGTAAAATTGTACGGGTCCTCAACAAGCCACGATTTTATAGGACTGGGGCATTATGATATCCAATTGCACTCGTTAAGCAGATTTTGTGGAAGAGTATGTATTTGATTCTGGCATAGTTCCGACAGCGCAATCGAGCACGCCCAGAGACACCATAAACATTTCACTAGTTTCAGCTTGATGAAGTGTCCATTTCTTAAAAACCGCATAAAAGTGCTTTTGCAAGACGTCGCTAAATACACATATTTATGTTTGTTATCGATGGAATTTTTATGAGTCGCAATTCTTTAAGATCATAATTATGTGATTTGGAAGTTTTACAGAGAAGTCTGAGTAAATGACTACAATTTAGGCTATTCTAGGCTATTCTCGAAAAGGAAAATTTACATTTATTTTGTTGTGTTTAATTACTTTAGGTCAAGGATATACTTCATTTTCACCAGAAGATATATCTGGTTGTATGTTTGATGCAATAAACGACTTTGAGATTGCAACTGATACTGTTTATGTGAGAAATGTTCAAATAGTTGTGTTTTACCGTACGCCACAAATGAAGGATCTTATAGTTAAAACATTACACAACAAGGTTAAAGAAGGAGTGAATAAACCACCGAAGGAATCAAAATTTGGAAAACTGTTTAAAAGTATGTTTATTGTTTTGTTCATTGATTGGTCCCTTTTTTCACAAACAGATTTATTTAATTGGTTTAAGTGTTTTAAAAAGAAAGCTAAGTTTACTTGCAGGTTTTGCATACTCTTGTTTTGCCTCATCATAAGTCCCTAGTCCATCAGCAATGATCAATGTCAAAGTTTGGGACCAAACACTTAAAAATTATAGAAATGGCATTCTGTTTAGGTGACATGTGGATGGGAAAATGCATTGTCATGCCTTCTATGTTTCAATAGAGTTGTTGACATCGTTGTATGTAATAAAATGGTTTCAAACTTTCAACAATTCGTTCTTATAGGCAATTTAATCATCGAGACTGGGAAAATCTGGGTCAGAGCTGATGACTTAGAATAGCCTCTGAATTGAGAGGTTTTGTTTGTTGCTTAACGAAAAGTAACTTCATTAAATGATACTTAGAATGATTTCTGTATCTCTGGTTGCCAGGGGTCGAAAGCCATATGTTTTAATCCTATAGAAATAACTATTCCCCCCAAAAAATCAATGCTTCAGCGTCTTAATTTTATTCTCATATTCTTTGGTTTATTATACCACCACCTCATAGGGGTGGGGCTTTGTAGGAGTCTCTTTGTTCGTCCGTCCGTCCGTCCCGAATCTTGTCTGGGCGATAACTCCACCATGGATGGATGGATTTTTAAATGACGTGACGCAAATTCTAACCGTGCTGAGTCGGTGTGTCACCATATTGGTGGAGGCTATGTAGCAGTCACTTTGTCTGTTCTTCCGTCTATCAAACCCGAATCTTGTCCGGGCAATAACTCAACCATGGATTGATGGATTTTGAAATTACATGGCACACATTTTCAATGTGACGAGTCAGTGTGTCGTGTGCAAGAACATTGTCCAAACCTGAAATGGAGTGGTCAATATATGAGTTCAAATGTTGGAATTTAGTTTGTCTGCGATATCTCCACCGTGCTAGATGGATTTAAAAGTTACTTTGTACAAATGTTGACCATGAAAAATCGAAGTGTCGCGCACAAGAACATTGTCGATACTTGAAGGAGTGTGGCCAATAAATGAGGTCATTAGTAAAAAACTGTTAAAATTCATATGTCTGGGCGATATCTCCACCATCGACCGATGGAGTTTTAATTTGTTTGGCACAAATTTTAACCATGACCAGACAATCTGTTGCATGTATAAACTGTTGATACTTTTAAGAGCATAGCCAATTAATGGGGTCAAAGGTCCAATTTTGTTGAGAATTGGGTTGTCTTGACAATAACTCCACCACAGATTGACATGATTAAACATGAGTTGGCACTAATGTTAAGCTCATTTAGACAGTGTGTTACCTGTTACAATTATGTTGATACTTTAAAGGGGGTAGTCAATGAATGGGACAAATTTCCTTCCCCTTTGACATGGTGCAGGTGGGGGGTACCAATCACTTTTGTGATAGCTCTAGTTTGAATAATGTTTATAATGGTACAAAGATTTTCATGTATTCTTATTGAGTCGTTACTTTAGAGAAGATTATATCATTATAATTTACCTTTATTTCTTCCATTTTACAGAAGGGAAACAATGGTGGAATAATTGGTTTGAAATGAAACCTGAGGAACGCACACAAATAAGAACAGAAACATCATCGATGACTGTTGATATCTCTTCGGACCATAAAGACAACATTGATAAATGTATTACTGAATTAAAGTCAAAAATAGAACAGAGATATTCTAAGAAGAAAATTGATAACTATGTTGATGTGATTAAATCTTTAGATCAGTCAGAGGTACAGTATAACATTTAGTGACTCTATGTCTTGAGTTTTTAAGTATCTGTGTATAATTTTTATCACAGTTACGACTGACTATTGATTTTTTATCTCTAAATATGACTACATAAACTTAAATTTGATCAGTTTTGAATTTAAAATGACGGGGATTCAAGACCTGGTCAATTTTTTAGTTAATTGTTTATACATTCATCAGACATCATAAGAAGGTCATCGCCTTGTACCATTTTATTTCTAAATTTCTGTCGAATGCATCGGTTCAAAAGAGTTACTCGTTTGCTTTCAACCTCTGCTAAAATACTATGTGTAAACTGATATTTCTATTTTAGACTGTCATATTAAAGTTTAAATCGCATGACTGTCACGTGTTTTTTTTAAACAGAATGAAAACAATTTTCAAGCCAGTAATACCCGTTTACTGTGTAAGGTGATCGTTACAACCAATGATAATGGGTATAAAGTTATTTTTGGCTAAATTGAATTTTGGTAAACTTCCATTGGTCGTTCGGAAGTTCGTTATAAAGGTCAAAGTCATAAGTCGACCCGTTTTAAGCAGTGGTTGAACATGATGTTTGTAGTGTGCTGCACAAGGAGCATATTCTGATTGAAAAAGCATCATGAACGACTACATGAAATCAAGAAACAAACAAACTATAAACAAATTAAGAAGTCTTCTACAATTAGCCAGTGTTGTGTATAAAGTATACCTTTTATGTAAAAATTATCACAAAATTGCTTATTTATGATACTTGTACAGTATGCTTCAATATATTAAGATATAAATGGAAGTTTGCATTTGACTTGCACTTAAGTATTTATGAAACATTGATTGGCTTACGTAAGAGAACCAATCCATGGCTCAATGACATTTTTACGTTCATTCACTTATCATTCTATTTGCACTTCTATAGTTGGACCAGCTGGATGTGCCATCATTGGTCAATACTAACATTGATTCTGCTTCGGGAATCATCACTGTTGAAGGTCCAAGTAAACAAGTGGATGAAGCAATAAATGACATTAATATGAAGCTTTTAAGGATTGAACGAAACCGAAACGAAGCAAAACATGCTGAAGAGTTGTATAAAATTGTACAATGGCATTATGAAGAAACGCTCGACACTGGAGAGCTAAAGATTACAGCTTATCATAAAGAACTTAACTTAAAGATAGAAGAAGCCTACAAAGGAAATAAACCTGATTTAAGTTTTGAAGCGAATGGAAAGACATATGTAATTGACTTTAAAATGTTAGAAGAGTATGATCGAGATGACGATTTAGACAGAATAAGGGTTATTCGTAAAGACATTTTAAAAGGTATATACGTTTACTAATGTTGTCGAGTTAATATTTTATATAGGTTTTTGATTTCGTACAGTATATACAACTTTGTAAATATCTCAGCAAGCCTTGTTCGTAGATAAAGTAGATGTTTAAGAAGGAAAGAAAACTGTATTTACTGATGAAATTTTTGTTAGTAATCAAGAAATGTCATATTTTTGTTATCTTTGAAACAAAGGGATAAAAAAACTCCCCAACAAAGTAGCATACTGTTCAAATGCAGTATTAGTCCTTTCTAGTATTCTTCTTTATTGTATGCTATAATGCATTCATCGCATATAAGTACTGTACAGTACATGTCTAACAGTAACATCCTCCTTTTGTCTAGGTAGAAAATTGTTATTGCTTTTAAACATCCCAAAAGTACAAGTCTGGACATGTTAAAGTCTTGTATAATTGGAAAAACAAATAGCTATTAAAATAATTGATTGAAAGAAAAAACGGATATTATTGATTAGGTGGATTAATTCCAAAAAGGCAATAGTATGTTTTTTGTTAATTTCATTTTAGAAGCCACTGGTGCTCTACCCGCAGATTGGACACCAATGAAAAATGATACTAATCTACTGGTTGTTGATGTTGATCCAACTGATCCTTCGTACAAAAGGATAGAACAAAAGTTTTTAAATGAAGTGAAGACTGGAGGATATTGCGATCGTGTCAAATTTTCGTTTAATCCAAGTAATGTTAAAGTTTCAAAGGTATGGGATTCTTATAAACATGTGAAAACTTAAAGGTTACTAGACGAAGTATGCTGTTCGAAACAAGGCATGCTCTTGAGTTTTGTTGAAAAATTCACATTTTCAATGCTTATATCATAACTAACTCATATTAAATCCTTTTCATTCTGGAAACGCATCCATGCGTTATTATCCTTTACACTCTAGAAGTTTATTGCTGTGCATTTGTAATTTTAAAAAATAATACCAGTTAAAGACATACGTGTTTCATATTTTCTAAAAAAAGAGCACTGTAAATTATTGAATTTTATTGAAAAAAGTTCAATGGTAACACCAAAAACTGAAATGTACATACTTTTTAGAATTCATGTAGCTTTTCAATGTTGAAAACAAAATTAAAATATTCCATGTAGAAAAAAGTTACTGATTTAAATTTAAGTAGAGGTATCAAACAGATTTCACCCATTTCTCAAGACAATTATGACTACCAATTAATTGTAGCACTACATTCAAAAGTGCTCCAAAACTCTCTTGAAATATGTTACTAGTGTTAAATCTTGTTATGTTAACTTATCTTCTTATCACATGTTGAGTTGCTTTTTCTTTTGTGACTGGTATATTGTCCCCGCAATTTTATGGCCCCTTGGTGATACAAGTGTGGGGGATCTAAGTGTCATAAACTTGCAATTAGATGCATGTGCTAACGATTGTTTAGTATTATACCCTAAGGCAGTTTTTATCTTAATTTTATCACATTCAAATCTAGGAATGCTGTATATCATAATGTGATTATGAAAGTTGCATTGAAACTTACAAATGATAATTATATATGAACAGAGTCTTTCACCCATGTCTCTGATATGACAAAGGTCTTGATTTTCCATTTCAATTTATGGCAATTTTTCATTTATATATACATATTTTTTATTTATCTGAAAGACAATTTCATCATATAAATACATGGTAATTAATACTTAAGTCTTCAATAAAGAGTATTTTAGAGCTCTTTTTAATTTTAATTTTGTTGTCAATATCAAAAAAGCTAATTAAATTCTTAATAATATGTATACTTCAGTTTTTGGTGTTACCGTGAACTTTATTCAATAAAATACAATTATTTACAGTGCTCTATTTTTGTCTAAAATAACATGCATGTCCTTTACAATAAAATGATTTGTAATTAAAATAGCACAGTTTTAAAATTATTATCATTGGACACAGGATTTCATATTCTTTTCCAATACGTATACTATGTATTTTTATATACCTATCTTTAATAATTTTGATTGTATTACATGAAAAAGAGAACTAGGGTCGGAAACACAAAAAATATAAACAGATATTAGGACTTTGGTTAGGTCTTAGAATGAATTAGGTTGATATAATATGTCCAATTGATCATCAAAATGTTTTTGAATTCAGGAATATACAGTGTGTGAAATTTATTCCGTTTTAAGGTGTGTCTTATTCTGCTTGCAATCATTTTACTTGTTATTAAATGGAGCTGAAATTAGACCTTTCGCAATCGGAAAGAATAACCAGATTTTATAATACCATTACAAAAATGTCACAGTTAATAGCAAACTATTCAAGCCGAAAAAAGTATAAATGTAAATGCAATGATTCAATGTCTGTCGTTTGTTAGTAATAGTCAGATTAGAGTAATGTGTTTTAAAGACATTAATTAAAGAAATTATACATTTTTAGACATTTTCGCTGATTGGCTCACAATGCTTTTTAAACAAAATAAGAATAAAGCGTGAATACTCATATAGAAAGTTGTGTCACACGAAGTTAACAAGCACATTAACTTGTTCTTAAAATGATTGAATTAAACATGTTTTTAGATTCAACGAGTACAAAACAAGACGTTGTATCAACAATATCAAGCCAAGAAGAAGAAAATATCTGAACAGAAACCTAACCTTCCTGCTAACATGCCAATAGAAAGAGAATTGTGGCATGGTATGAAACCTGAAGTGATTGCTAGTATTCAGAATCATGGCTTTAATAGAAGTTATAGTGGAGTTGCAAACGGTAACTAGACCGTTTTATAAGATTGTTTGGTTTTATTGGGTTTAACGCTAATTCAATATAAATTATGATAATTTCACATTAGCCGGTTCACTTGATCTAGTTTTTTGGACCTTTGTCTCCAACCAAGAGGCATATACCATTCCACATAAGTTACATCCGCCGTGATGTAACCTTAATAATGTGTTGCTACAGTGTTAACCCCCCCCCCCCCCCAAAAAGGAGACGCTAGATTCTTCATCATCATTATCATCCGGTTTATTTTAAACAGGCCGTTGATTATTCCTTAGGGTGAGGGTGAGGCCTGTGTGTCTGGTCTTGAACGAAGTCTTCCTCTCCATGATTGGCGATCTTCAGGGTTGATTCCATCCATTTTCAGCGCAAGCCGGTCACGCTTAACCAGGTCTTCCCATGTTAGCTTTGGTCTGCCTTGGCCCCGGTGTGCAGTGACGTTCAAATTCCTGACTTGGGAGATCCAGCTTGTGCTTCGTTCTACGTGGCCAAACCATCTCAGTCTGTTTGTTCAGCAATATCTTTTTAAGATTTTAAGCTGAGACAGGAGATCCTCCAAGGGGACATCATCCTCTGGTTTGACACAGCAGGTCCATCTTATCATGGCTCGGTCATTTCGCTGCAGTCTTTTAAGGATGTTTGCAGAAACAGCCCAAGTTTCTGACCCATGAAGCATGACGCTTCTCACACAGGTTGAGTACACATGACCTCTGGTAGTGATTGGCAGATGCTTGTTGGTGAGTATAGGAAGGAGTTCTCTGAATTTCTTCCATGCAGAGTTGCAGCGTGTTATAGTTGCAGTTTCACATCCCCCTCCTGCAGATAGAGTGTCTCCTAGGTAACAGAAGTCTGCTACAACTTCGAGTGTCTCATCTTCCACTTGAATAGCTTTCACTGGCCTACCATCGATGGGTCTTGCTGAGCCTGTGCATCGAGGACATATGTAGTTTGGGTCTGATCTGAGTGGACCCTTGATTCCACTGCACTTCTTATGGACCCAACAGGAGCAGTTTGCATAGTATGGCGTTGCTAGCAGTTCCACTGAGACACACTGCGCATGGGTACTTTCCAGACTTCTTGAGGGAGTTGAGATAAGGGCCAGAGATCATCACTTTGGTTTTGCTCATGTTAACCCTGAGACCTTTTCCTTCCATACCATTTTTCCAGTTGGTCAGTCTTTCAATTAGAGACTCCAATGAGGTATCAGTGATAGCGAGGTCATCAGCGTAAAGGATCTCCCAGGGGCAACTAGTGCGGAATTCACGTGATAGAGCTTCTAGTACAATGATGAAGAGTTATGGGCTTAGTACTGATCCCTGATGTACGCCCACCTTCACATCAAATTCTTCACTGTATTCGTCTCCTACTCGAACCTGGCTCCTGGCACCTGCATACATTGACTGAACTGTACGTACGAGCCATTCTTCAACACCAACTTTTCGCATTGACCACCATATGACTTCTCTTGGTACACGGTCGAAGGCCTTCTCCAGGTCTACGAATGCCATATAGAGGAGTGGTTTGTTTGCAGCTAAATGCTTTTCTTGGAGTTGTCTGATGATGAAGATGGCGTCAGTGGTACCCCTCCCAGGCATAAAGCCGAATTGCATCTCATCAATGTGCACCTGTTGTCTGATGAGTTGGTTGACAACTCTCTCTAGTACTTTCATGGTCTGATCAATCAGCTTGAGTCCTCTGTAGTCGCTCCTGTTCAGTGCGTCACCTTTCCCTTTGTAGATGCTTACAATGTAACTTTCTTCCCAGTCTGTGGGTATGCGGCCCTCATATACAATAGCTTCCACAAGGTCTCTAATTAGGGCTACTCCAACCTTGCCTGTGGGCTTGAGCATCTCTCCAACTACTCCTGATGGTCCTGCTGCTTTGCCCATGTGCATTTTGCCGATAGCCTTTTCAATCATCTCAGACGTGATTGGTATACTAGGGCCCTCTATGGGTGGTTCGTCTGAGAGGTCCTCGTGGCTCCAGGGAAATTCGACATTTAGGAGCTGCTCATAGTGCTGCTTCCATGCTGATTTCTTGGACTCTTCATCCAAGGCGAGTTCACCCTTATCGTTCTTGATGGGTTTTTCACCTACCACATCCTGGTTTTCGCGGCGCATTTGTTTAGCCAGCTTGTAGATGCTACCTGTAGATTCGCTGCAGTATTAATTTGTTTTTTTTTTGTTTATTTCCTTATCAAGCACAAAGGAAATATGTGTTGATGTATGTAATTGTATCATTATTATATGAACAGGTGAACCATGGTACGGACAAGGTGTATACTTTGCTGGCGATGCTTCCTACTCATGTAGAAATTGGTTAACTGGTGCAAAACCGGGTACCAAGAGTCATGTCTTCTTGGTCAATGTACTGACAGGTAAAATCCTTATTATTTATCTACACCTTAATGAGATCTGTTACTGAACAATTGTCTAGAAACAAAGAAATACGAGCACCAATAATTTTCCGCTTGAAGCGAAACTTTCATGATATTCACTAGTATTTATCATTTATAAATTATAGTATAATTATTTATTACAAAATAAATAGGTTCCATTCATATTACACAATATAGTGCGTACACATTGAACCCCACATCACCTTTCTCATTAGCATCTAATTTTCATTTACAAGTATCCCGGCGAAAATCAAAACCACGCCAACTTTATGCTTCGGCTTGTTACGTATTTAAGATACAATCAGATATGTATAAAGTATACACATCACGCATGTAAAACAACTCACGATTCAAATGCAATCAAACGGGAAACTTGTGTTCTTACATTTTTTAATATAATTGATAATAAATTTGATGGGGGAAGGCGGTTGTGGGGCTAAAACCCACAACATTTGAATTGGTAGCTAGCCTCATAAATCTGGTCAAGTCCATGTGTAATTAACACTCATTGTACGTTTTAAATGTACTTTAAAATTAACCCTGTGTAATAATTACATTCGAGCCTTGACGATATAATCCGAGCACTAATGTTATGAATATTCTTGCATAAAGGTCAGGTCGAAGTCAACTTGTACGCACTATACTCTAAAGATCAAAGATATTCTAACGCCATTTTCCAATGATTGTGGAACGTGTGTTTTCTGAACTTTGTATTAAACAAACGAACATTAATGATTAGCCATTACTTGTTTGAGTTTATGAATAATTCTAATATAACACACAATAAACAAATACAATATGTGTTCTGTGTTTTGATTCAACAAACGTGAATTGGTTCATTCAGGTGATATACATTATTTTTGTGATTGAATTTAGCAAGTGGTTATAATAAAACATTAGAAACTAAACTAGTTGTAAAAGTTATTCCTTTTATATTTCAGGACAATTTTGTCAGGGTGCAAAAGGTATGAGATATCTACCAGTCGTTGACCAAGCAAAGCCTTTGATTCTATATGATTCTGCTGTCGATGACCCTGCTAAGCCGTATGAATTTGTGATATTTAATGACACGCAGGCCTATCCAGCTTATCTAGTAACATTTTCTAGTTAAAATTCATCCAGGCGTCTAAAACCTTAACATTTGAATATGTATACTTGTTGTTGAATTATTGATAAATTTATGTATGTGTTTTAATACAAAAATTTTGTGCAATTTGCTGTCAATACTTGTAATTCACTGACATTAACTCTATTCAATAGTACATATTTTATGTGCTATGACGTAGTATTAAATTTACCATGTAATTTTCTGTGATATGCTATGTAAAGGTACTTGTTAATGCATGTATATTTGTACATGCATTAGAAGTCGTAATCATTTTGTTTGATGTGTGTGATTTTGTTTCCCAAAATACTTGTACTAAGTGTAAGAATATTTTTCTCTAAGGGTTTACAACTAATTTCATGAGTAAAAAGTTATATTTGAAAGCTTTGGTTGATATTGTATTACTATTTCATAATAAATTAACTAAGTGAGATAGAAATATACATTTTAACCTTTTTATGTTTGATCTAGATATAAAATGTATATTTGTTTAATTTACTTTACAATTTTACAGATGTTTTTTTTTTGATATTACGAATGCTTTTTTCAGCTCTACATTTTGATAAACCTGACGGTCATAATAACAAAATTACATGTGTTGATAAAGTGTGTTAAATTCAATTTTATAGTGTATGTATATGTATTGTAAATGTAGATCAAACAATTGTTAAATTACAAGATATTTTATTTCTTATTTTGAGTATTGAATTATGTTGTATTTCTTGTTTGTGATCATTTTGTTTGTTTGTAAATTCATTTGTTCTAACACAATGTTTATTCAAAGTATGGTTATTTTATAATGGTCAGCTAACCTAACCTTGTTTTTATGGACCTTTATCTATAATAAGTTCTTACCTACTCTCCAACAATACCAGAAACTTCTCCATTTACCTAATTACAGTTGATTTTATTTGAAGTGTATAACCAGTCCAGATTAGGCTTGAAACGGGAACCATTTCACGGCAGTGGATTTGAAATCCTGTGCATGGTCTAGCTATTGTGTCACAGATTTCCTAAACAGATATATATATTATATAAATATGTATGCATTTAGTCCATACTGTAAGAGATTATTAATCTCCCCTTAACTATATCTTGATTTTTCCTCTATATAACACACGTGGACCATAATTTCCTAGTTTGGAGCATTTTCGTTTTTGACCATATTCTGTGGTCCAAAATCTGTAGAAATCTGTATCTTTTTTACTGTTATGCAATGCTATGTTTTTTTTGTATGATATTGCCATTATATTATATTATGTTATCTGTTATAATCTTAAAGGGGTTGTCTGTTGTTATGAACTTGAAGAGAGATTAGCGTTTAAATTGTCCCAAAAAGCTGATACATTTTACTAAGTGTGACTAGTTATTCTCCCAAAGAAACTATTGTCTTATACAAGACAAGTTTCTTATCCAAATACAATCCTGGAGTGGAAGCGTGGAATAAAGTACACTAAAAGTTATTATGTTGTTATTATGTATTGATGTTCAGTTCACTTGTATAATAAATTCATTAAGTATTTTTTTTGTGTTCAGTACTTTCTTATCTTTCATTCCAACAATATACTAGTAGCTGTTAGATCCAGAAACGAATAAAATTATGATGTCCGAATATTCGTTTTTGATATTCGAATATACGTTGCTATAAAGTTAAAAAATATTCCAAGTATGTCAAAGCCGTTGTCAATATTACTATTTTCGCGTCTGATTTTGTTTATTCAAATACTAAGCTACTTCGGTTTATATAAAATCAGTAATATCAGGAGTTTAATGAAAATTTATGAATAGGTGTATTTTAAGTGACATTTGATTTGTCATATGTTTTCGCGGTTTGTCAATGCAAATGCGTTTTAATACATCTTTTTCAAATTTCATTTTGCTTTCAAGTATACTGCCAACGACCGAAATTTTGTTATTTTTAAAATGTTTGTCTGTAATACATATACGTATTTATTTGATTTATATATGAAAGACATTATTCCATCCCTCCGAGGTATTTTGAATTCATTTTCATTATAAACTATAGGTTTCTATTGTGTTGGCAGTTGCATGTATTTGATTCTATTAACAAACTTAAACTTCTTCATTTGATTAGAAGCATATTTCAATATTTCATGTTCAATAGCGTTGTACAAAAAGATTAATATTAATAACAATTATAAATAAGTAAAAACCCTCCGCCATAATTATATCGTCGTGGTCACTTGAAAATGCCGGAACTACATAAAGCTAAGTTTTCAGGAGACGAAAAAAAAACAATATTCCGTGAAGAATACAAGTGAAAGGAAACTCATTTTTGCATAATTTTACATCCGATAAATATCTTAAAGTATAGATATGCATTCATATCGAAACTATTATTATTTACTGAAATAACTGTAGCTTCTTACAAAAAACGAAAAATCAAAATTTTGTAGTTCCGGAATTTTCAAGTGACAGCGACGAGATACAATTGCGCAAAACAAAATAAATTTTTATCACACATGATGTTATATAGTGTGTTTGTGTATTTATTGGGTTTTCTTGTGTATTGTTTTATTGTGGTTTTTATATTTCAAGTTTATTGGACCTGCATTATTCACAGTTCACGATTCGACTTAATTTTTACATTCGTTTTTATTTGTTCGGGACGTCTGTCCTGAACAAATATATATACCATATTTCAGACCCTTTCCCACTTTAAAAATTTACCGAATCCAGAAGTAGTCCCTCAATATATATGTATAGAGCAATTAAAAATGATCGTCTGCTATGACAGGCGCAATAATTCCTGAAATACACTTGTTAATCGGTTTATACCGAAGCGCATGTATTATAGCTTATGAGGAAAGCGTTTCAGTTGAGCTCTTTAGGTCGTATTATGTAATAGAACATTATCAACTATTCAATCACGACCCGTCGTTTGTGCCAGTTGTCAGTAAAGATGTTACACCATCTTATGAACCATTATATTACATAAGAGGGTAGTTTATGTTAAAATAGCTGATTATTATTAATTATGATAACTTTAATACAAAAAAAATCAATAAATCACTATTTATTGTACTGACGATGATGGAAACTGGTGAAGCTTGTACATGTATGTTGGAGTAATAATTGACTGATACAGTAATTGATTTGACATAGAGGTTTAATTATAAAGACTATACATGAACTAGTCATGAAAATTATTAAATGACTTGAAGAGAATAACATATTTGGGAAGTAAAATCGCCACATTCAAGTTATCTTGACTGAATCCAGATAAGCAAGAGATCTCTAATTGTAATCAACAATTGAAATCATTTTTTCGTCTTACCAGTATTTTATTTCCTGGATATAACAGCTAACTACCAAAATAGTTTAATATACATATTGTATACAACAATAAGAACTTGTACCATTTTGGCAAAAAGTTACTTATATAAATTTAACTATTTTGAGGTAAAATTCCTAAATGTTTGAGAGTGATGACATGGTCAAATGTCATGCATTATCAAAGACTCAGAATTTAATGAAACATAATGTCAAATTTAAAGAATCAGATTAATCCAATATCATTCCAAACGATAATGCTTAGGCAAAGCAAGGATCCTATATGTTATATAGGTTCCGTGGGCAAAGTTATGGATTACTGAATTTTTTAAAAAGGTTCTAAATAATAAACTTTTTTTATAAAACGATTTTTTTTCAAATTATTATTTATCACCTCACCTCTTGACCTTGATGATGTTTGAAACAATCACTGCTTGTTTGACTAGATAGAGCTGAGAGGTATACACTGAGAGTGAGAGCTGGGTGCCCACTTGTGATAGAGGGGTCTGCCACAGTTACAATTTTAAGAGATGTCTTGAGATGAACTGCAACAACAAAAATAATCTTAGATATAAAATCTTTGTGATAAAACCTTGAATTATGTTAAACATAAAGCAAACCCAAATATCATGGAAACTCGACATTATCAGCCTAGTATCACTGGCATCAGGACTCAGGTCCATGAAAATAAAGTTTGTTTCAGATCTCTTCTAACCGCTATATAGTATAATAAAATAATGCTAAATCAATATGAAGCAAGTTTGAGGCTAACAATTCATTTTGTATTCTATCAGGTAATTTTTATCAACACTCACTACAAAACAGCTGTGAAAAAAATGTATCTGAAATTTAGACTGTCCGAAATATACTACACTTGACTTCAACCTCACGTAGGCAACTCAAGGCATAAGATATCAACACATATTTAGGCTCAAAATTCTCCTAAATGCAAGCAGTTTCTGAAAATCCTATTGCAAATAATTGCGAACAAGTTTAATTAGCAGTATTGCAAGGTATAAAATGCACTAATTCTTACCAATTATCTTGATTTTCCGTCATGCAAGATTCTACTAAAAATGTCTTTACAGGTCGCTAAACATGTCCTTTCATCAAAACTGATAACTTTGTACACATAAAATATCTTTGGAAGGATGTAATTTGCGTACAATAGCTCCTGGTTATTCCGCAAACTTCAATGAAGACCGTCATTTGTTGACGATCTTGGTCAGGTGTCTAATTCGAAGTTCAGTAACGAGTTTGAAAGTGTAACCAAACAAAATCCTGGTTTGTTTATATAGATAAGGTATTTTTTAGTTCATATTAACCAACAAATACATGATTTTCACCTACAAAATAAAAGAAATGCAGGCATGAAAATTGTATGTTTACAATGGTGACACAATGGAGAAGCCTCGTTTTGGTTCTCATTGACGTTGTTACACAATGAACAGTTCAGTGATAATAGTTTGATAGGTAGACCAGCACTGTTCCGGTTCAAAACACTTTATACAATCGACCTATAAATACAGCAGGTAAACCGGACAGGCGAACACACTACTGATTTTTTCACACAATCACCACAAGTCAAAGGGGCCATTCTTAAAACAAGTGCTATGGTGAATTGGTTGGTACATAATTGTCTTGAGAAAATTAGCGAAATCCGTTAGGTACCTGTCCTAAATTTATAGCTGTACCTTTTTTCTACCTGGAATATTTTAATTTTGTTTTCAACATTAAAATGCTAATTGAATTCTAAAAGATATGTACATTTCAGTTTTTGGTGTTACCATTGATCTTTTTCAAATAAAACTAAATTATTTACAGTGCTCTATTTTTTTCTAAAAAAATGTAACATACATGTCTTTTACTAGTAAAATAATTTTTTAATTGAAATAGCACAGTCATAAAATTGCTATCATTGGACACAGGGTTTCATATTCTTTTTAAAAAAAATGCATATTTGTATATACTTATCTTTAATAATTTTGATGGCATTACATGAAAGAGACAACTAGGGTCAAAAACAAAAAATGCTTATCAGTTACAGATAAATCTTCAGATATTGGGAGGACTTTAATATCTGATAAGGTCTTAGAATGAAATGGGTTAATACATCTCCAAAGGTGTCCAAACATCACCTTTAAAGAGACCCCTTATTTTAAGCAGTAGTGCAGTCATATAAAATAAGGCATGCAAGTGTCGTAATTATTTAATATAGTGATAAAATGTTATTTAGTGTGTTGTTTTTGTTTTTCCTCAAGATTAAATAACTGACAGAATTTGCCAGAACAGGGCGCCAGAAACTGTAACATATGCCTAGAAGTAAAGCAAAAGTTGCAAGAAATTACAACTTCAAGGGTGCAAAAGAAAAGAAAGAATTTGCAAGCCTGAGACTTAGCATTGCTCTTCATGGTAAGTATAAGTATAGAAACATTATGTACATGTGCCTTGTTTGACTTTTATCATTTTAATGTTAACAGAATTAAAGTAATTACATTCTAGAATATCATTTATTGTTTCCTATAGAATGTACAGCCCCTTTGAAAAAGAAAATTGATTTTACCCCGTATGATAAGCATTTTCCTTGTTCAACAATAACAAAAAAAAAACAAAAAATTAAAATATATTTGTTAAGTTAAAATACCATAAGAATATCTGTTTAATTTCATGACTGTCAAATTTTTACGAAACTTCATACAATGATAACATACTATGTAATGAACAGAATTAGAAAGTAACCGCAACTGTATCTGGCTTTTTCATGAATTATTTCCCTTTAAAAGTTTGCGTTTAAGTTTTTAAATCCGGCTTTAATGTGGTTTCGCATTACATTTTTGTGTTTAAATATCATGTAACCATTGTTCTTTTGACGCAACATTTCCAGATTCCACCCTCAAACAGCAACTGCCTTTTAACCATGGTTCGTGGTTGGGCTTGATCACACCATATTCAGCCGCTTGTTAGCCTTGCATTTATTTTAATTTTAGGCTACATAAGTAAACGTGTTAAGAATAAACATGTACACAGACGTGCAGAATATATTACATGTAATGCTTAGGTGTATTCACTATGCAACCTACAAACCCAGATGGGATCAACATGTGTCCAATGTGAAGCCCAAATGGGACCCACATAAAGCTCTGATGGGGACCTATATTGGTTCTAGATAGGACCTTTATTGTTTTATTGTTTTTGTTTTATTACCTGTACAAACATTGGGATATGATCACAATATAAAATTGACAAGGTTTTAACTATTGTTACTATTTCTGGCTGCTCTAATTGTGTAGAACATTTCCAAGAATCACCTGCGTTCCTTTTACAAATTTACCAAATAACCTGACCAAACATTTGCTGACGCGAGCGAAATAATACATTACTTTAGTTATTCTGTTTTCACTATTGGTTCTGAACATGTTCAAAAGTAAACGAATGCTCTTAAAAGTTCATAGTTTATTCATCAAGCTTTAAATGGAAATAAGCTTAACAACCAATTGCTGCGTGTTTCAAGGTCTGGTCATTAAATGGGCGCATTGTTATTTATTCCAAGCTGCATAATGCACAATACCCATATATTTTGTAAAATTCAGTCAGTATCAAGCAGTTGTATTTGTATTTTCGTGCCATTAACAATGGCTTCTTATATGTGGCTATTAATGATATTGTTCCTTTTGTTTTTGATAAATCTGTTGGAAGGAAAAGGCAGCTTTGATGTAACATTTACTGTTACAAACCCCAATCATTGTCAAGTAATGAAATACAGATTTTCGGGATTTTCGGACGACCGTATTTCGGACTGTGTAAAAGCTTGTGCTCTACGACCTTACTGCAAGGCTTTGAATTTTCATGCTGGAACGAAACTGTGTGAGCTTTTTAGTGCAGTTGATTCTGAATTTACGAGAAATAAATGTTCTCATATCTGGCGAAAAGATATCTCAACAAAACAGGTATGCACCATTTTTATTGAAACTAGAGAATATTTAAGTTCAAATATCTACATAGGAACTGATGAGGCAATTATAAGCACTGTTTTTTTTTTGGACCCCTGTAGGGAAATAGTGGTAGGGCAAATGCAAAAAATCCTTTCCTGAAGTGAAATTTACTGAGTTCTTTCAAATATTCTAATTTCAGTGGTTTTCTTTTTGAAAGGCGAGAGATTTACCAATTTAGAGTTAAACAATTGTACGATTGTATGCACACAATAAAATAGTAATAGAACAAAATAAGAATTTGATATTTGTGGTGATATTAAGGTTAGAATGGCTGTAAAATTATTTGATAAGCTACAAAATGACTGCTAGTTGGGCTTAAAAGACTATACTGTATGTTATGCTGATTGTGAGATTTGTCATTGCTATGATTCTCCACAGAAATGTGATGTACAAGAAGAAACATCGTCCGTCATCTTGAAAACATGTTTTTAAATGTGCTTTGATGGTACAGATTGGTATCTTGGTCTTGATTCTTATTGCATTACTTACGTGTGAAGATCTCCCATTCTAAAGTTGAAGCCATTTGAGTTCGTTGTCTGCACATACTGATCCTTATGGAGCGGACAGACCCTTATATAAACTCAACAGTCATTTGAGTTCGTTTATTTGATTTACAATTCTATGAATTATTTCCATAGGTACTCGTGATAGATGAATTGTGAAATTATAAATTTGTTTTTGCAGTTACCATGCGGTCGTGTATGCAAAGAAGGGACAATGTGTGATCCGAAAACAAAATCCTGTATCTTTAAAGGTAATCGTTCATCTTACATACATACATGTAATTACCCTTGTTCACTTTAGTATGTCTCATGATTCAGGAAATATTTCTAGATTTTCAACATAGCCTTATCAAGGTTATGTGCATATTAGTTCAGCTTATATGCTTTTTTGGCTAAAAGGAAATGATAAAAGCGAACTAACCACTTTTTCCTGATTTTGTATTTGTTATTAGGCCATGCCATACCGGAGTTTCGTTAAGCGTTCGCGTGCGTGTAGGTTTTAGAGTCCTCAATTCAAAACAAAACAAACCTAAATTGTGGGTGAAATTTTCTTAAATAACTTTGTTGTTCCGGGATTCGATAACTATTTTTTCTCAGGAAATACTTCCTTGTTTTTGTGTATTTATTTGATTAATGAAAATGTACATGTGTATGTTGTATATACTTTTTTATGGAATTACTTTAATCGCTCAATAATGTCATAAACATTCATGTACATGTGCTACCAAGTACTTATATGTGTGAATACAAGCTAGAATGGAGATGCGTTTCGGTTTGTGCACGTGTTTGTGAATAAGTACCTAGGTTTGTCAAACTTGAGTTAACGCTTAACGAAATTACCATTTTACATGACCTTATCGTTCTGTTTGCATAAATCACACTGATACATTCTTCGTCAATTGCGATCAACGGGTATCTGTCCTACACCAGCAGATCATTTAAGCGTGTGTAATCTTTAAACTTTACTAAAACTGAAACAACATCCACATCAAATATACGACAATATTTTATTAAATTCAGGCTGCAAAGTGTCAATGATTCTGTAATTGTTTAATGGTAACAAACCTTTGTCAGACTTTAGTACTGAGTAAGGAGAATAGTTAACGTAAACTGCATACACAAAATAACTTGTTCTTGCAGAATGTATTGACTTACCTGAGGTTGAAAACGGCAAAATTCTTGGAACTAGCAGATCTGTTGGGAGTAAAATCTCTGGAAAATGCTCAAGATATTATAAACCTAAAGATGATGTAAAACAGGCATTTTGTACAGTGAAAGGAACATGGGAGCCTTCTATTGAATGTATACCAATGAAAAGTAAGTATTGATTCTGGTATGATTTTTTTTTCTATGATAAAATATGTTGCACTAAATATGTTTTTAATTCATATTTTACGTATAAATATTTATACTAATAATGCTCTTAGGCAGCTATACTTTGTAAAAGCAATCATAATTTATCTCCGTCAACCAAATTGAATTAAAATGAACGAGATGTTAAACAAAATAACTGAAATATGAGTGTTGTACATTCTTTTCCATATTCGCACGTTCTAAATGATCACTGCATTAATCTGTGTAAAAATAGGTGTCTGTATTTCTATACTCAATAGCTAATGTATTTGATACGTCTGAAGTATTTTTTTACTGTAAAGGAATTAATAATTGTCATTGTTCACCAATCGCTTAAACAAGTAATCAAACTGAATTTACACATGTATGCTTCCGATAAGAGACTCTGATATCGCTTTTCGACGTAATGAACATTACAAAAACAAATGTATAATACTTTTTACATTCAGAATGCAAGATACCTGAGATTGACAATGGTGATATTAGTGGAGACAGTGTGGAAGTTGGAAGTAAAATTACATTGACTTGTAATGAATATTACCTAGTCAAAGATGAGGTCGATGAATCTTTCTGTACACCAAGTGGGGAATGGGAACCAGCAATAGAATGTGAACGGATACCTGGTTAGTTGTATTGTTATACTAATTCTTTACCTTTATTTTAAACTTAAACGAAATAAATCTATCGGATTTATCCAGGCTGACGATGATTTTGTTTAAAGTTGTTCATATTATTTTGTTAGCTGAAAATTGTAATACTTGTATTCATTTAAGTGTACAAAAAAGTCTTCATTCATGCAAATGGCGTTGGTTATTTGTTGTTTGTGATGTCAAAACGAAACATTTTCTAATGCTCATGATTGATTTGATATCACAATGTGAAGCAAATTGATAAACTCGTGTTAGGATTTAAAAGCTAAATAATCATAGAGAACGTGAAAACAGCTCTGATCTGGTAAATTTTTATTCTCAAAAATGTTTGTACAATCATATGTTAAATTCCATGATATACACGTGACAAGGTTTAAAAACAGATTGGACATGTAGTTCATTCCCCCTAAAAATGAAAGATGCTTTCAGATTTAATGAATACGTAATTCATCTCTAGCTTCTCGGTCGACGCATACTAATCACTCGTTTAGACACATATCATTGATTTTAAATTTGGTCGTTTTAATTGTATTCTACTACATGTTGTATATTTGTAGATTGTTTAGAACTTCCCAAAACTCAAAATGGCGAGATTGTTGGCGAAAGTACTGAAATCGGAAGTAATGTCTCAATAACATGCGATCAGTATTATGAGGCAAAAGATGGATTTAACCAATCAACCTGTACACATAAAGGATGGGACCCACCAATAGAATGTGTACCTAAACACGGTGAGATAGTTGACAATTGTCATGTTGATTGTGTCTAAGAAGATATGATCCATTGATAAATGTATGTTAACATTCTGTAAGCCTGTTTCATAAAACTGATATTAAATGGATGTAAAGCTTCGTTAACATCAATGCATAAGCAAATATTGTAAACGTATTTCTCTGCAATCAATTGACACCGTTAATAATGTTTTAAAACACCACAAAAACTCCATTTTGGGCATATAGTTTGTATTAAATCGGGTTGTCTCGATTTAGCCTTTCTCCAACGGTTTTCATGACTATGACAATAACTATTTGGTCATGTAATGTTTTATTAGATTAAGATTTACACACTTTATGTTTTTCTGATTCATTATTTGTTTAGGTATTTGTGACGAACTCGAAGTTCCAGAAAATTTGACCCTGAAAAAGGAAAATGGAACCGCGGTCGGGTCAATTAGAAAATTTTCTTGCCCACCGAACTACGTTGATATTGAAACCTCTTTAACATGGACCTGTCAGTCTACTGGAGAATGGGAAGGGAAACCGTCGAAATGTTTTCTGAGTAATAACATCTTATCTTAGCAAATTATATTTTCATTTAACGAATACTTCACATTAGATTTAAGAACAAGTAAATGAGTGTTTACCTACGGTACAAACTCATGATCATGAGCAATTAGGAGGGCGTTGTAAACACTCTATATTTACTGTAAAAAGAGCAATATGTTAAGCCATGATGTTTGTTTTTATTTATGGTGTTTTTAGATACTTTGTATTAGAAAAGGTTACGTATCGTGGTCGGATCACCTTACCAGCTCTCCTACACACTTCTGCAATCCACACAAACCAAGCTATTTTAAACGGACCATTTCTTACCATACGGAAGATTATTAACATTACTTTAGACATCTCATGGATTAGAATGACAAGTTGTGGCCAGTTTAGAATTTTGAACGCAGTTTATAAGTCGTAGATGCTTCTACTGTACGTTGTCTGCTGCATGTATACAGTGTTGAAAAGGTTTATAATGATAACCTTAGTATAATTTTCAACTACAAATATACAACATGTAGTAGAATACAATTAAAACGACCAAATTTAACGGCAATGATGCGTTTCTAAACGAGTGATTAGTATGCGTCGACCGAGAACCTAGAGATAAATTATTTATACATTAAATCTGAAAGCATCTTTCATTTTTAGAGGGAATGAACAACATATCCAATCTGTTTTTGAACCTTGTCACATGCATATCATGGAATTTAACTTATGATTGTACAAAAGTTATTTTGAGAATAAAAACAGACCACATGAGAGCTGTTTACTCGTTCTCTATGATTATTTATCTTTTAAATCCTAACGCGAGTTTTATCAATTTGCTTCACATTGTGATACCAAATCAATCATGAGCATTAGAAAATGTTTAGTTTTGACATCACAAGCAACAAATAACCATTACCATTTGCATGAAGAATGATTTTTATGTACAATTATTACAATTTTAAGCAAACAAAACAATATGAACATCTTTCATATTGTTTTGTTTGCTTAAAATTGTAATAATTGTCTTACTTTTCATGACTTATTTGTTTTGCAGATGTTTGTACCGACGTGAGATGTTATGCATTTTACGATAAGAAATCACTTATAACTACAGCTACTCGAAGAGTGAAAGTAGATGACCCAGATATTTGTATTACCACATGCGAGCAGATGATGGGCGAAGATTTGAAATCCGTGCTGTTCGTTAGAGAAAACATGTTCATGCTCGGTGGTGATCTAAACTGTAAGTGCATGGATGTGACACTGACGCCTGGCGGTGATCTTATAACAATGGATGAATTCTCTTCTTACTTTACATATTGATTTGCATATTTAGCTACACGTTAAGTTGATGCAAAGAGATGCGCGTATTAACAATGAATGTGAATTTGACGAGTAGTATAGAGATCGAAGTTCGGCGAGTTATTTGCGGATATATGTCATTCTATTAGTTACACTGAATCACTCGATGAACGACAAAAATGACGATTCCCTTAATACTTTATTAAACGGTCGACTAGATGTTGAATTCAGCCATCTTAAAACAAATACATATACCGTTGGTTGTTAAATGCCTTATTGTAAGACATATGAATGTCCAAATCAATGTGTTTTTCTCGCTATATTTTGCTAAGAGTAAAGCAGAGAGGTCTTTTTTAGTTTATTTATCTGGTATATTTATTTCTGCTTACATATGTGTTGTATGAACATTTCATTGATCAATATGTACTGATTGTCAATATCTACTTTCTGTATCGTCTTGTCTTTACGTAAGCTGGTTGTTATCTGTTAATACTTTAAATGATGTACCATACAGGTAGTTGTGAAATTTCTCCGTAATCGCTTATTAGAGAGTCATTAATTCCAGCCGGATGGAAATACAACTTTTTTGTAGTCCTAGCTTTGATACGACGTGGCTTAGGTAAGCTAACTCTGGTTGCATAAATTGACATTTCGACGCTTTCTCCAAGTTCTGATATCTCAATCTGTGAAAATTGCTTGCTGACGGATTAAATGGTTTTTTTTTCAAATGATGGCAATATGATAATGTCATCTAAGTGTTTTAAGCATTGAAAGAGGTTAATGTATCCCATACATCTTTTCATTTGGCGTTTAAACGTAACTGGGGCGTTACGCAGCACAAATGCACTTACAGAAATCCAACATGTCAGACATGAAATGCTTTTTTTAAATTTTCTTCCACCATCTCAACCTGCCAGTACCCAGTTTGTAAGTCAAATTAATGATATAATGTCATGTCCCGGCTAGTAGATGTAGTATGCCGTCTATCTTTATATGATGTTGGCATCTTTGTGAGTTCTACAGAGCTGGTAGAACCCTACTTTGTGATTCTCTATCCAACGTAATAGTATGTTTGACGAGGTCAGTATGTCCCTATATAGAAATATAGTTCTTGTGGGTTTTTGTTCTCTAAATTACCTAGATTGAGTACTACTTTCTTCAGCATCAGTTCTGTGCCATTATCATTGTTATTTTTATCATGTGTTTTCTTTTCTTGATTTACGTATTCATATATTAAAATTGAAATAAAATCTTGGAGTTCACAGATGATAGGATGTATTGATCATATTTTCGTAGACATTTTAAAAACCTTCTCTGGAATTCTCCTTGTATTTACTCATAGTAAATGTATAAATGCCTAGATGGCATCCACCATGTCTTGATAAAATAGTTTCAGTTGTATTCACAAGATGCAACAATAATTTCGTGTCTCCAGCAATAGCTCCACATACGTGGCCATTCGGGAAATCTTTTGTTGTGTTAAATCTGACGGAATGAAAATGGTAATTTGACCCATCATTTAGTGTTACAGATCTTACTTATTGTCAGGGAATGATAAATAGATTATGGGATTTTTGGAAGTTTGTATTTTCGATTGTGTTAAAGAATGAGCTCTTAGACCTTACTGAAAGCTTTTGAATTTTCATGCTGAAAAGAAACTGTGCGAGCTTTTTAGTGAAGTTGATACTGAATTTACGACATAAATATCATGTTTGGGAAAAGATATACCTACAAAACAGGAATATATATAATAGTTTTATATTGTATTTTTGATAATAATTAAATTCAGTGGATTTTTATTTTTATCATCTTCTTTTAGAAAACCCGTTCGACATATTCCATGGTATCTTTGAAAACATTTCATTTATGCCCTTGATATAGCGTATTTATTTTATGTTCTACACTGTCAGTTCATTCATTTAGGAAACAAAAATATTTCGCATCATCTTGTTTTCTTATGGAAGGCTTAAATTTAAACATCTTTCTTTGTCGGTGGATAAATCACTGTCAGATGCTAGATAATACAACACTCCACCACAAGCCTTTCATAGTAAGATTTCTTTGCATCCGAATCCAAAACCGGTTGAATAAAATTTTCTAATTAAAAAATATGGGAATTGTACCGTTTAATGTAACCATTAAATTATAGATATGTTTGTTTGCATCTACCCATGTGGCCAAGCGCATTCCAGATATGCTAAGCATGGTCCAAAACGAAATCTAGCGTAGTTAATGGTGATATTTCATATATTAACACACAGTTGCATAAAGCTGTATTGAATCATAATTGTTCAACAAAAATGTATATCAACATGAACCATTTTAAAGTTTAAGATGTGATTAAAGGTTACACGCCGTATACCTAAAATACTTACTAAGAATAGGTTAAATAAGGGGAAAGCCGTTACTAAGTTACAGAACTTGTGGCGCAAATCGATGGCCGTATATACACATACCTGTAGTTATTTGTCATAATTATGTTTGTTGTATTTATGTGCTTGTAAATATGTGTATGTAATACGGGCAATAAAATAGGTTTAATAAAAAAAAGTTAGATTAGAAATTGTGGTACGTAAGTGGTGTTGTATTATTCATCATACAGCATAAAACTTATTATAAATAGAGAATGCCTTGAAAAAGTATGTTTGAATTTCAGAATGTATTGATTGACCTAAAGTTGGAAATGGAAAATCTTTGGAACTAGCAGCAGATATGCGATTAGATTGACTAAGTGAAATTTAAAGTGAATACTCTCATTGATTGAAGTTATTAAACTTACATGCAACATTTCTAAATGAAATTCTAAATGTAAAAGGGCTTCACTTCAGTCAAAATGCATGCTTGAGTTATATAACTTGGTATTTGACCTCGCATGTAACCTCGTAAAGATGTCTGAATTGGAGCCCCTTCAGTTGTGGCAAAGATATAATGATTTACCAAAATAATTAACCAAGCAAGTTCTAAACACGAATGGGCCATAGTTCTGTCAAAAATCATACTAGATAGAGTTATCCAAGTTGGTTTTTGGCCTCCAATTCCCCGAATTTAAATCAATTCGACTATATTCGAAAGTTGGAGATTATCCTGTATCGTTCATATTTTTGTTTGTTTTGTTGTGTGTTTCGATTTAAGTCATCCCATGTTTTTTATTATAACTGAAAGGTTAAAATAAAATATAATATTTTATTTTCAAATATAATATCATGTTTTATTGTAAAACATATAAAGACAAAGTACAATATATTTATTGGGTATATTCCAGACATTCCTGTCTTTATTCGGAACTACTTATGTGTTATTTATTTATTTTATTTATTTATTGGAGTTAACGCCGTATCAACACAATTTAGGTCATTTCACGGCGTCCAGCGCACCTAACCTAGCTTTCCTGGGCCATTGTCTATAACCAGTACTCACCTACCCTTCCACAAGGCCGGAAACTTCTCCATATTATCTAATCAATGGAGGAAAATCGACATTATTGTCAAATTTTCATGGAAGGGTATAACCTCCCCGGGTGGGATTCGAACCCGCACTCCCTCGGGCACGAGTATCCAAATCCCGGCGCGCTACCAACTGCGCTATCGACCCGGGTTAAAACTACTTATGTGAAACAGCGGGGTGTTCTGAAAAGGAAATGCCTATTGTAAAGATCATAGACATACAAATAGACTTTTCTTGCATTGTCTAAATTTAAAGAAAGTTGTTGTTCATGTTCTCGTATTTCTAATGCAGCGATAAATATTTAAAGTGTAGAAATAATTTATAAAATGCAAGTTGAAATAGTAGTTTAAAATATAAATTTTAGAGAAGCTGCCATTACAAACTTTAATGTTCCATTTGTTTCTACTTCACGGTAATTGTAAGCCGTAATTTTATTAATGAGAAACACTTAGTAATACTCATATAGAGTAGGGCTGCAACGATTTTATTGATACGTCGATTGGGTGCGATTCGTATTTTTTTCTTGCGATACGATTTTTTTTATTCAATTTTAAAAAAAACTGGATAGTATACTTTTTTAAACATTTAATCGAGCTTGATTTATATTGTTCTACAATGTTTCCTGACTGGAAATTGAAATTGATACATCCTTGCATGGTTTTGAGAAATAAAAGATTGCATCCAAGATGGCCGCAAACATATCTGGAAGGCTATATTGTGATATTTTGGTCTACATTATATGTATTTCTATGTACACATACTAAACTTGTTATATATTTTTGAAATTTAATTGAAAAAAATGTAATTTGTATCTAATATGTTGGCAAATATTACGCAGTCTTAATCCTGCTATTGTATATGTCAAACGGCAATGCGATTTGGCGAACAACGTTATACAAAAAAGATATTTGTAAAATGTGGCCCATTTTAGGCAATACATCGGCGATTGCTCTCCGTGTCCCATGTCGTGATATCACTTTGCACGACCAGGATTCTGTAACACGATAGTTAATCGGGGTATCAACATTTGCGCATTATTTCTTTAAAAACTCTATAAAGAACCTAGCCTCTTGTATTGTATATTGACATACAACGAAAACATACATTGGTGTTTGTCATCTATCTGAAACGGTTTTTTTCTGTTTAGAAGTAAGATTTATATTTTCGTACTTACCAGAAAGTTAACATTTCCATGAGGCATGAGGTTTGCCTATAATTCAAACATTTGTTTTGTTATACCATATACCATCAAGTAGTTTTGTACGGATTCAGATTTTATAAATGAAAACGAGGATACAAATCCTACATTAAATTTTGGAAACTGTCTCTTGTTATGCATGTAACATACACTTACGTTCTGAAATTTGTTTAGAAATATAATTAAAAGGAAGGAATACTTCAATCACTCGCGACAAAATCATTCTCAGAGAATACTTTATTTAGAAATAACATGAAACAACAGCACGCGATCACACATAGTTGCATTAACTATTTCTTTAAGTTTTTTTCTGAAGCTGTTCTTTATATTTTTGTAAGAACACATAGTATTATTGTACTTACAGTGATGCTGAGTGATAAAGTAATTATTATTAATGAAAATATTAATATACAGTTCAACTTCTATAGAACAGCACCCACTGAGAGGGATTAAAGTGTGTTGCTATTTAGAGGTTGTTGCTCTGCAAAGGTTAAACTCATTTAGAATTACGCTAAGGGAAAGGTGGAAACCTGTTGCTGTGCTGAGGATTTATTCTGTAGGGGCCGCTCTGCAGAGGTTATACTGTATTTTCAAGAGCAGTACTATAGATCTATATGCCTTTCCGATTTAATCCACAAAGCAAGTTCCTGTTTTACCATTGTTAGACAAGTGTTATGAAATCAGCAGTCGTATTTTCCTTCTTGAGTGATCTTTGGTTTTTTTATTCTCAAGTTATGACGCAATGACAGACGTTTTTACTTGAATAGTCAAGTTTTTGTCTATTTCTCTTTCCAGACTAGTACTTGAAAGATCATTAGTTGCGCAAATTATAACTACTACCTTTCTTTCTCCGAAATCTCAATTGATCGAGTTTTGTTGATTGCTCTGAATTTCCCACACAGAAAAGCGGAAGTTTTATACTGTGTATTTACATTCTATTAGTTTTATTCTCAATGTGCATTGCATTTAATCTTATATGATGTAATCTCACATGAACATATCGGTAGACAACTCTGGTATACATTTATATCAACGTTCGTTAGAAGGATTATCTTTCTTGTTGAACAAAAATTATCGATAGGAACAATTTATCTTAAAGTTATAAATACATTTTGAAAATTTTCTTGAACTATTTGCAAATTCCTTACCTAAGAATTCATAGAGTCTGAAATAATTTAAAATATACTCGTTTGGGCTGATAGCCCCAAACAACTTAAACGTATTATCGCTTTAAATAATTTTATCATCATTCGTGTTAGTCAAATAACAAACTTTGCATCTTATATGTTTAAGCCATGCCTTACCGGAATTTTGATAAGCATCCGCGTGCGCGTGGGTTTAAGAGTCCTCAATCCAAAAAAATGTTGGTGAAATGTTATTTAATAAGTTTGTTGTTCCGGGATTTGATAACTGATTTTCTCAGGAAATACAGACAGTTTCTTGTTTCTCTGTATTTGATTAATGAAAATGCACATGTGTATGTTGTATATACTTTTTATAGAATTACTTTAATCTCACATTAATGTCATAAACATTCATGTACTACGAAGTACTTACTTGTGTGAATACTAGCTAGAATGGACATGTGTTTTCGTTTTCGGTTTGTGTGTTTCTGTGAATAGGTACCTAGGTTTGTCAAACTTGAGTTGACGCTTAACAAAATTCCAATTTGGCATGTCATATTCACATTTTTCTCTCAGAGGTAAAATGTTAAAAAATCAGAGATTTTCCTTTTTTATTCCTCTATCTATGTTATCGTGATATCTACATTCTATAGGACATTTCATGGCATTAGCAAGTCAATAAATAAACTATTTCTAGTTACCATTAGTGACCGGTAAAACACCGGAAGCACGTGACGTCGGTGATTTATAAGGAGACAGTGGTAGGAATGTATGTCATTGAGTCAGGTAATTCATCAGGAACGAGATTCAGTACTTAAATCATTCAGCTGAAAATGCTCTATAATAGATACACTTTGTATAGATACGTTTTCGGCGCAGCTGTCTAAGCCAATTTGACCTTTATTTTAATCATTAATTTGCTCTACCATAGAGTTACCTCCCCCTTTTAACTACTCCTCGCAAGCAAACAAAGTAGATCCATTGATGTTTTGCATAGTTTCATAGGAAAAGCATTGCCAAAGACATAAATACTCTTCAATATAAGAGAGTACCCCAAATGAGGACACCAGGTACTCTCAAATAATGAATATGCTGAATGTCACACTTTCTTTTTCCGGCAAATTACTGCCTCCGGTTAACATTTAGTGGTTTTGTCCAATGAATTCATTAGTACAGAGAAATGGGAAAAAATGTATAGTATCATTGTTTATTTGTGGTAAACAGGTACGTAGCACGAACAATAGTTGCTGACTATTTTCTCTGTGTATTATGGGTGGCTCACTATGCTAATTGATAATACATTCGTCGCGGTACGCTCCTATCGATATGACTGAACAGCGAATATGACTAGTTATACTTAAAAAATGAACCATGCATAGCACCGAATATCTTTTTAAAGCTTGAATATTTTGATCAGCCATTCGGCTAGCTTAGACTA
Organism: Mactra quadrangularis; assembly: GCA_025267735.1. NCBI lineage: Eukaryota > Metazoa > Mollusca > Bivalvia > Venerida > Mactridae > Mactra > Mactra quadrangularis. Next base: position 6,104,275 of record CM046298.1, read on the forward strand.
TTTATCGAGGGTCGTAGGTTCGCTTCTCGGGTGGGACATTAATTTTGTTCGTGTAGCTTTGTCATGAAATAATTCTCCCTCCTACCACTGATTCTAAATCATTTTTCTAAACACTTTCTGTTCATCATAACTGTTTTGTTCATAATGTAGAACTGTGAAGAATTGATATTGATTTGTGCGTCTAACTAAAGTTAATGACTCAATGAAGCTGCTTTTAGATAAAAAATGAAACCATACAATATTCTCAGTGATATATTCTCCTGTCAATATAGACTGTTGACAAAGCACAAACCATTATGAAGCAAATAATAGCAAAGGTCATTTTAACGTGACCTTCACTGTGAGCTTGCTACATGTATAATAAGCGAGTGCCCAAGCGAAGATTTTTTAATTTTGATGAAGCAATTGTTGTGCTCACATACATGAAGATACACGACTATTGCTGTATAAAAAGCTCAATCGTGACTTTCAGACCAACAAATGAATATTTATGATGTAAATGTAAAAAATGTAATTACATTTTATAGTCTAAGTTTCATGCTTACGCATGTTCACCGACTTTACAGCAATTACCCCTGGTCACTGGGCTACTGGTATCTATCTATCAATCTCCCTGGGGAGTCTTTTTACTCCGCTTATAAGTGCAGCCGACAAATTGGCGCAGCGAAATTATACCACCCTCGCAGGTACCCATTTACACCTGGGTGGAGTGAAGCAATCGCAGGTAAATTTCTTGCTCAAGGAAATTAGCAGTGCCCCTGGTGTGATTCGAACCCAGGACCTCTCGATCCCTAAGCGCGCGTCCCACCACTGGACCACTGCTCTCACATTTATATTCCCCAAAACTATGTTTTGGTGTAGAACCTCTATATAGGAGTCAGCTTGTCGGTTAAATGGTCGGCCTCCAATGGTCCGTAGCTTTTACTTGTCTGCTTAATTTCTCATTACCTTTTGCACGGATTTATTTCAAATTTTACACATAGATCGGTAATCACACAGGTATGTGCATATATATATACCATTATGGTTACGGTCCATTGATGTTTTGCTGAGTTATGGCCCTTTGATCAAAAATCTTGTCTGCTTATTATCTCATAACCTAATGTACAGATTGGGCTTATACTTCGTGACAAAAACCTGTTGGGGTATTCATCACATTCAGTGATAGGTCTACTTGTATTTAAAGCTTACTTTAATAGAAAGTCAATATTGACATCGTTTAGGTACGCACAATGAACTTATTTTGTTGAACTTAAGTTTGTTAATCATTATTTCGTAATTAAATGGCATGTAATTATCTGATATCACGTGTTTGTAACATATATGATGAATGACATACTTTCTATGTAGGTAAAAAAAGAACAATTATTATATCACTTCATTATCGACTTGTGTGGAAAGTCCAAATAATGGGCTAATGACAATTCCTGGAAAACAATATTATAACACAAATTCTTACTTGTCAATAAGTAGAAAAACATGTCCTCTAGAAAATTGATTAACTTAGCAGGAGGCCATTGTTACTTCCTTATCATGTTATTTATATAGACTTGTTTAAACGACCATCGTTACCACTAGTGTTTTCCAATTATTAGTTGTTACATGTTGTCGGGTAGCGCAATGAAATGATTAATTCAAGAATTATAACGCGTAACCTTGTTTCTTATTTGACCAGAGTCTGAGAAATTGTTTAAACGACCACCATTAACATTAGTGTTTTCTGATTGTTATTCTAGTGTCGCAATGTAATGTTCAATTTAAGTGTCATAACGCACAAGCTTGTTTCAAATTTGATCAAGAGTCCGTGCAGAAAACGTCATATTAAGACTGGTTGAGTTACAACACATGACGTTATGAAAGGCGTGTGAAAACATCAGAAACAGCTTTAGTAAAAAAATCACTGATTCCCATACAGTACAAAAGTGAAGAATGAGATAATTAAAATTCTAAACTGTTAATGGAAAAGGGCACCACAAACAATGCACTTGAGGAACATCCGTCTTGAAACCAATTGCAAAAGAATTTCAACAATTGTAAAACTCTCTACAAAAATGTCTAGTATGCTTTAATGACATGACATTCATAAATAAATCAACTTAATTTTCTACATGAAAGTTTGTCAAGAAAAATTAAACCACTCAGTTATTATTTTTCAATCTTTGTTTATTTGCTGTTTCTGTATTTTTTTAGATGTTATGATTTTGAAACAATTAATTGTGCCATTATAAATACAGTTGTTGCAACTATGGGTGTACTGTTTCTTTAATGACGACATTTATTTAACGGATTTGATTCTAACTTCACACTTATTCCAGATATTAGACAGACATGTGTATAACCCATTTTGGATACGGCCTTTGGAGTTGTCGCCGAGTTATGGCTCTTTGGTGAAAATATTGTTCACTTATTTTCTCAGCACCTAATTTTTGACAAACACACACTGGGGTACTTTTTATCACATTCAGTGACAAGTCTAGTTCATACAACTTTATTTGTCTGATAACTCGAACACACTAAATTCCATATGGATGAGACCAATTATTTGTCGATGATTCTGTTCCAACACCTTAATACTGTAAATCATTCTTTTTAACCAGCATATTTCAACATAAAGGGTGCCACTTGCGTCTGACACATCATTCAAAATGCTAAATAATTCTACAGTTATCGCAATAGCAAATTGTCTTAATTTTGTTCAGAAAAAAATGGCAACAAAGTTTGCGTTTATGCTATCTCTATAGTATTCTTTTCGATCAACACGTTTTCCTAAAATGTATAAATGTTATTTCGAAGTATTACATATTTTATCTTTTTTAAGTTATTAAATGTTGGCATATGGCCTTGTTACGGTGACAATTTTTCTCACCATAACACACAAGTCTTGTACTTTACAATCAACTACGTTTTTGAAATTGAAACAGACAATGTATTTGAGACTAAAGAAATATGAAAACTTATTTCAGTCCCAAGCAGAGGACACATATTACTGATTCAAGCAATAGTACTATCTGTCATGTTAACACAGGCTTGGTATGAAATAATACACATGAATTGTACATGTATCACTTCTGATGCCACATATTTGCTCTTCCCTTCCAAATCACTACACCTTGCAAATCAACAAGCATCTCACAATAGACCTGGTATGTGAGTTCATTTGTGTAAGACATTTATTAATAAAAAAGAAAAAAGGCACACGTACCGTGAGTGATAATTTTTGATAAAAACATAAAATACAACTCACCACTGCATCAAATAATAAATATTATGTTGAAACAAAGGTACACTTCGGAAATCGGTCACAAGAAATGCAAATTGTGTTTGCTCACCCAAACATCGTTTTTGTTACATTTTATCAGCCAGTATCGTTACTTTAATACAATGCAATACAATATAATACAATACGTGTCAGCACGCGGTTACACGTATGAACTTAATACACGTATTTATGTTATTTCAAAACACCCTAGTGCAATAGCAAGCTCTAGTTCATTCAGTTCTAATTGTGTGGTATTTGAAGTTGATGTCATTAACTTAAAAAACCACACCTCATTGAATGCGGGTCTTATTACAATAATAAAAGATGTGATTGACGTGCCCCGAAGTAACAATTCATTGAACTTCAGATATTTTCCTTGAAAAATCTTAACTAGCCTTGAAGACATTTTCCCATTTACAATCAAAACGATATGATCGATGCAAATAGAATCAGATATTGAAAGTAACAATAATTGCTATTCACCAATACGAGTATAGCATCAAGGAGCCATTGTAATAATCTTTTGATTGTTATTACACTGTGGCAATACCTACCACGTGACTATGTAGAGGAAAATATTAAACCGCTCGATGAAGAAACTTTAAAAGCAGTAAGTTATTTCTACGAATTCTATACGACGCAAAGCAGAAAAAAGCTGCTTATTTATGTGTATTCCAGTTCATGGATACAAACAGAGAATATAATTTTTTTACGAGTCAATATTTTGCTCTCAAAACCAAATACACATAAAAGCTAACTATGAGTGTACAATCTCTGCAAAAACTAGTACATGTATCACCCTTTGAAAGAAACCTATTAACCCCTCAAAGGAAACCAAACGTAAAAGAAAATATCACAGATTTGGGCTAGAACAGTTTCTACGCCGTCTAAATGTCCTTACCCTAATAGCATCAGGCGAACACCATATACAACGAGTAAAGATTCTAGTGCAGAAAGCAAATGCTGATACAACCATAGGAATTCCGAGTGGCCCATATAGTATTGCGATGTGCAAACAAGCTTTCCACTAACTTCTATGCTACGATGTTTACGCAATATTTAAGTATTTCAGAATGTTTTAAAATTCATAGAAATACTCCCCTTTTTCAAACAACCTTTAGAGTAACGAAAGAAGTATGTGATCCCGTAAAGCGTGACGGCCAATAAAGGTACAGGCATAGAATATTGTTGAATTCATTTTTTAATATAAACAAAAGCAATTCTGAATTAATCGTCTGCCATATTAAAACTTATCATATCATTTATGTCTCTCTTAAAACATATAGTTGGCAAGTCTGGGAGAAAATAATGATCGATGGATTTGACGATACAACAAAAAATAAACGCCAACTTACAGCAATTAATAACTTTACTATGGATATGAACCTGGTTAAATGATTTATCTATTTCCAGATTGTTTACCTGTCTGTCAGTGGTCTTCTAATTTATGACAATATATATTTACCAACGTCGTCTAATAAATCAACTACGACTTCATGAGTTATGGTGTTGCAATACAGGACTGTAAAACATTTGAGAAATGAAAAGATACAAATCTTGATAAACGAGTAGATAGAGTGAGGCACTTAATGAAAACTTTTAATAATTGATTTTGTGCTTTTAATACATGTACATCAGCTTTTATTTGGTTCGAAATAGATTGCATAAAGTATTTCACAGGAAATATCTAATCAGTGTCTTTGAATGAGAAATTGCCTAATACACCTGAGCACCACTATCATATAATATATCTACGAAATTACATCAAGTGCAATAGTAAAACTGGAAACTATTTTACCATCATTTAATGACGATGGTCCTTGATGAACTCAAACATGGAAATGTAACGTATGCTACTGAGTATAACATCGGATATAATCAACGCGTTAATTGCGTTGTCGGGTATGGAGTTTTGGTAGAATATACATATACGGAATTATATACCAAACAGAAGCGATACAAAGGAACTTTCCCGTACATAAGCCAGATTTGACATTCTTCAATTGCGCAAACAGCATAGCATCTGCTTGGTAAGGCATAATGAGAACTATATTAATTGAAGTAGTAATTATTTCTTGATTTGCGCACGCACGACCTAATGTAATCGTCCACGACAACGTTTATTTAGGATTTGCTGCAGTCCGCTACTGAACATGAGGTAACCCCTTAAAAATATATATACAACAATGACCACATGTACTCATTGACACCCTTAGTCAGTACTTGGACCAGTTATTGACTTCTAGGTTACTGAAGTATGTTTTGTGCCATTAAATGCATATAATCACAACTTTAAGCACCTTGTTAATTTTTGTAATCGAATAAAGACAATACGTGCCTTTAGAAGCAATCACATCAAGATTTAGTTTAAGGTGACTGTCCTTCTTAACATCTGACGCTAGACAGGAAGAGTATTGGATCTGAAATAGCCAAAGGAAGGAAATGTAAAAGACTCTATATAATAAAAAAATGCTGAACACCAGATCACAGGCAGACAAAATGACATTTCGTAAAAAATCACGGAAACCATTTCCGGAAACCGCAAGGATGCTCTTCATGCAACATTACTTAATAAAGGATAATAATGAATTTCCATAGTTCACCGATGCTTTATTAGGTCTGCTTCTGTAATTATAGAATATATTACAGCTTATATTCTCTTATGGCCTCATATTAACTAATAATTGTTTAAGAATCAGTCTTTATATCGTATAATCTAAGTCTGAACTTTATTTAGATTGTTAGTTTTCATATTGGCTGAAACCAGGGATTTATGCGTTCCTTTTCAGGCGGAATTTGATATCTTTTTATCCCGTTTTTAGTCTCTTATTAAAATTCTATTCGTATGTCTTTAATTCAGACCAAACAGTTGGCTGCAACATATTTTGTATTGAAATATAATATAATTTAACCCTCTTAACAATTGAATGCTGCCATTAAAATTAATATAATTGCTCATTTTGAATTGTAAGCTGCTAAAGAGATTAAGAGGTCACAATTGTTCAAACATTGATTGAAAAAAAATGGTGCAAGTAAACTCCAAAAGTAACTAAACTATTCTATACTGTACCGAAAATATGTCAGTGAATCATAGGTTGGCAAGAGATATGCTGTCAAGCAAAACATACATTTAAGTCATTTGAATTACTTGCAGAAGGGTATAGGTAGAAGGATATGGTGTACTACATTGTGAATGGTCAAATCTCATTTGTGTGTATCAACCAGTGGGTTTCAATCTCAATTTTTTATTTTTGTTGTTTGGTATAATAAGATAAATATCACATCCTACAGAGAGCTAAAGCCTCGATTGACATTACTAGTCTCGGGTGAACATTCCGTTCTATCACCATCTGTAGGATGTGATATTTGTATATTGTTATATTAAGCATTATAAAAATAACCAGCAAATTGTGTCATGCTGAGATAATCGATACGGTAGATGAACGGGTTATCCATTAATTGACACGTTAGAAATGAGATTCCATGTTGCTTCTCTGTTATTTCCATTAGCCTATTACGACGTTACATGACAATTACACACTAGTGAAGTGATAGGAGAAAGTTTCACATTAACTGCTGAGAAAGTATGTGTCTATATTTAGAATAAAACGTGATTTCAAAGAATCGCAATTTGTTACAACATGCTTGAATTTACCGAGATAGAAATAAAATAATAGGACGATAACGCTTTGATAACAGATGAAGTTATGCTTTTTAAGATATGAAATGTATCGGTCCCGAAGGTAAATTGTCGATGTTTACATTGTTTTAAGAATATGTCATGCTACTAAAGTAGTTTCCACCAAAGTCACGGACAAAATAACAGTATAACTATATTGTTTTTGTCCTTAATGTTGGTATTGCATTTTTAAGGTACAAAAAATGACACATTTTAAGTAAAATATTTCTGTTGTTAAATGGTATAGAGAATGTGTTATGCCACTATAGTAGTTTCCATCAAATCCACAAACAAAATAATTGGATAACTATATTGTTTTCATTCTTAATGTTGTACAAAGTCTTGTTTTATGTGTTACAATAAGGATTTTTTACTTTGTTGAGTTCTTTTTCATTTATAATATCTAGCATTATATAACAGCCTTATATATTAAAGTATTTAATAATATCCTATTATTTGCAAATTCTACAGAAATTTTCATGACGTCAGCAAGTCAACAGACATTATTTACCATTACAGACCGGTAAAACTCCGGAAAAACATGACGTCGATGATCTATAAGAAGACAGTTCATCGAGTTAGGTCATTAATATAATTAGATTCATTATGAGAATCCTTAAGCTCTGTATGTCTTTTACTTTCATAAAGTTCATTATTGTTTATTGTGTCTGTTGACGTTAAACATCTGCTGGTGCAACATTCGTACAGTTTTTGTTTGATTTCTCTAGTTTGATCTTGTTTACTTTAATTTTACTAAACTTGACTTAATTGATGTCCTGATAAGCAAAACATTGTGAAAATTAGTAACACCACAAAAAGTGCTTAAACAAAACTGTTTATCTAAATAAAGTACATGTCAAAACATGATGTTTATAAGGAATTAATTATCCTTTTTTCCATCACAGTCGTGTTTTGCATTCTTGCCAGACATAAGCTAAGCGTTACAAAATTTCTCGTATTATGCGCATTTATATATTTATATATGTATTTATATATTATGATATGTATTCTGTGTCAACGAGCAGTAAGGTTGGCAAGCTCTGGATATAAAATATATTTTTAATATGTATGATCAAACTTGGTACTTTTCTGATTAAAATTAGCTAGAAGTTTATCTTGATTATTAAGTTGTTGAGTTAGTGTTTGGAATTTTACGTTCTTTTCAGAGTCAGTGTTTGTTCCAATCATTTAAATAAAAGCATTCATTCGTGTTAAATCATACTCAAAATTACTAAAATTAAGTATAGCTAGAGCTAGCGTTTTCATGTTACGAAACGCTGCTGTTACAGCAAATGTTGTTAATCATTACAACAAATCAAATTTTAAATGAGAACATGAATAATTGAATTTTATTATGGAACTACCAAATGACAGTCACAATGATATTACTATTAAGCAATTATGTATGTTACGAATAATCATGACAAAGATGAAAAGATATGTAGATATGTAATACGTTAAGGTGCGCGAATGCTTTTAGTCAATACGCCGACACAAAAGACTGATGCATGGAGTTAATGCAGTTCCTAGTTATTTAAAATCATCCAGAAATGAATGTAATATAAAAAGGAAATCCTATCCCGATGACAAAAGCTGACATTTTTGATCTTATACACACTCCTACAAAATGGATAACTTATCTTGTCTAATTAACATTTAAGCTCTTATATAATCCAGTCAACATCGTTAGACATTTTACATTGCGTCAGCGCAAATAAATCCATTGCCAGTGAACAAGTAATTTGTTTAGTTCCTTTGGCGACGACTTGACTATTTATCATGATTACCCCCATTCCGTGATGTGCAATGTACAGAGTCAACATGTATATATTTTGAGTGGGTTGTCTTTTACTTTTACTGCGATTTTGTCTAAACATTTAAACTGAAATATGCAATCTGAAAGGACGCTCATTTGTTACTTTACACTATGGTGTGTTTTGTTTAATGGAATACTTGTTTCTTATACCATATTTAGATGGGATTATTCCCGCCCTTTAATATTTGTTGAGTATGTTTTGAATATAAATATACGATTATTAGTGAGAAAGCTTTTCCTTCTGGCAATCATTTGGTAGCCAGTTCTGTGTTAGTCTAAATCACTGCACCTTTTCATGAAAACTCTTACGAAAGAAGTTATCGTAAGTCAATTTCAATATTTTGCAATTCAAAGTCAGAAGGATAATAAACATTATTATAATATGATTTTCAGAATGTTTACATATTTACAAGTTTACATAATTATTCAATAATATTTGGTATAAATTAACCAAACAATGACCGTATTATTATTCTTTCTTGCTTTTGACTTGCGATGATTTTTATCGTATGCTTTTTTGTGAAAAGCGCCACATATGTCGTTGTTTCTTTGACCCAGAAACTTTAACCTACTACTTAAATGCTTGGAGGTGGATTCGAGTGTTACTATTGAAACTAATGAACGTATTTGTTTGCAATTCCTCTGTACAGTACATTAGATTACCATTTGTGTTTAGTAAAGGTTAATAAATCGTTCATAAAATATTATCTACGTTTAATTGTTATTTTGTTTATGAAGATTTTAAGAAGATAGTAAAACTGTACAGACATGGTCTGCTGTATTATCATTCAATAAAATCTTTACTGATAAAAGCACATAATATCAAACAGTAATTCATGCTAAGCTGTTAATTGTTTTGTATTGATTTGATTTAATATAAAAGAATGTATTAAGTTATTGATCTCATTCCAACAAAAATAAACAACATTAATAGAATCACATATTACCAAGTTATTGGATACAAGCTAATAACAAACTAAATAAGTTGTTACAATCGCTTCTTGGTGATATACTCCTGAAAAGTGATAATTGTTAGTTTAAATATCTGATTTAATTTGTATCGATTTTATCTTATTAATTGAATGCGGGGAGAATTGAGCGATCGAGAGCCAGAAAGTAATTGTTTCAATTATCATAACTAAGTACTGTGTTCAATAAACAATTAGCTGTTTTGTATGTGGGTGAGCGTAAACCAAATCTCTAAGGCAATTTGAATTCTCTCGGATGCAATTTATAAATTAGATTTTTACATTACTTAAACTCCCAAGAACTAAATGAATATAAACGTGATGCAAAACCGTGACTAGAATAGTTTAACATGTAATAATATGTAAATATGAAGAAATAAAATGCTGAAATGTATAAACATGTCTAGTCAATACATGCACATGCAAAAGACGTTAGAGGCCAAACCAAAAGTATTTTCAAATACGTTATTCCAAGCTTGTTTAAATCAATTTATATTATTGGTTTAAGCATGAATTTATGTCCTCGTTTTCTGAGATGAATTATATTCTTTATGTTTTAGTCGTATAATCGTTTATTGGTATTAAATTTTAATTTTAACAACGCTGCTGAATATAAAGTATATATCAAAAGACTTATGAAATAATAACAATTTTATACGTAGGTCGTATTTCCACTTTAATTACCTGTTTTATTTTACTTCTGAAATTATATGGAATACAGTCAATAGGAAATAGTCAACCGAATACTTATCTATGAAGTAAAATTTAGAAAGCATAATGCGAGTGGTGCTTGTTTTTTGTAAAACAAAATTACTACAACCTGCATCTGAAATGATTGCAATTTTGTGTGACCTTCTGATAGCAGATGTGTCTACACTAATTATTAATGCTTACCCTGCAGTTATAGTAAGAGGAAGTAAAATAACAAGATTAGAAAATGGATTGGTATTTGGACAGCCTTATAATGCCGCATAATTGTACTTACATCAGCCATTAAAGATGGTTTTGGTATTTGGACTGCCTCATAATGCTGCATAATTTTTATTGTTTCAGCGATACTTGCATTGTCAAAAGAATTAAGTAATGTACAGGTCATTAAACAAGATAATAGATTTTTCATCGAGTATATTATCTCTGTTGGTCAGAAACAAATTGTATGAATAATTTATGCTTTCAGGAATGGTATGGCAACGTTATCATTAGAGATACATTATACCACACTGTTAGGTACTATGTAAACACAGTTAGTGTTTCCCGAGGATAATAAACATAATTATGATATGATTTTTAAAAGGTTTACATATTTACAAGTTTACAAATATTATTCAATAATATTTGGAATAAATTAACCAAAAAATGACCATATTATTATTCTTTCTTGCTTTTGACTAACGATGTTTTTTATCGTATGATTTTTTTGTGAAAAGCGTCATATATCTCGTTGTTTCTTTGACCCAGAAACATTAACCTACTACTTAAATGCTTGGAGGTGGATTCGAGTCTTACGATTGAAACTAAAGAAAGTATTTGTTAGCAATTCCTCTGTACAGTACATTAGATTACCATTTGTATTGTATTTGATTTAATATAAAAGGAATGTCTTAAGTTATTGATCTCATTCCAGCCAAAGTAAATGACATTAATAGAATCACATATTACCAAGTTATTGGTTACAATCTAATAACAAACTAAATAAGTTGTTACAATCGCTTCTTGGTGATATACTCGTGAAAAGTGATAATTGTTAGTTTAAATATCTGATTTAATTTGTATCGATTTTATCTTATTAATTGAATGCGGGGAGAATTGAGCGATCGAGAGCCAGAAAGTAATTGTTTCAATTATCATAGCTAAGTACTGTGTTCAATAAACAATTAGCTGTTTTGTATGTGGGTGAGCGTAAACCAAAGCTCTAAGGCAATTTGAATTCTCTCGGATGCAATATTTAAATTAGATTTTTACATTACTTAAACTCCTAAGAACTAAATGAATATAAACTCGATGCTAAACCGTGACTAGAATAGTTTAACATGTAATAATATGTAAATATGAAGAAATAAAATGCTGAAATGTATAAAAATGTCTAGTCAATACATGTAAAAGACGTTAGAGGCCAAACCAAAAGTATTTTCAAATACGTCATTGCAAGCTTGTCTAAATCAATTTATATTTTTGGTTTAGTCTAGAATTTATGTCTTCGTTTTCTGACTTGAATTATATTCTATATGTTTTAGTCGTATAATCGTTTATTGGTATTTAATTTCAATTTTAACAACGCTGCTGAATATAAAGTATATATTAAAAGACTTATGAAATAATACCAATTTTATGACTATACGTAGGTCGTATTTCCACTTTAATTACCCGTTTTATTTTACTTCTGAAATTATATGGAATACAGTCAATAGGAAATAGTCAACCGAATACTTATCTATGAAGTACAATTTAGAAAGCATAATAAGTGGCGCTCGTTTTTGTAAACAAAATTAAGACAACTTGCTACTGCAATGATTGCAACTTTGTGTGACCTTCTGATAGCAGATGTATCTACTCTAATTGTTAATGCTTACACGGCAGTTATATTCAGAGGAAGTAAAATAACATGATTAAAATGGATTGGTACTTTAGGATTTCTTATAATGTTGCATAATTGTTATTATATCAGCCATTAAAGATGGTTTTGGTATTTGGACTTTCTTATAATGTTGCATAATTGTTATTATATCAGTCATTAAAGATGGTTTTGGTATTTGGACTGCCTTAAAATGCTGCATAATTGTTAATGTTTCAGCGATACTTGCATTGGCAAAAGAATTAAGTAATGTACAGGTCATTAAAAAAGATAATAGATTTCTCATCGAGTGCATTATATCTGTTGGTCAGAAACAAATTGTATGAATAATTTATGCTTTCAGGAATGGTATGTCAACGTCGTCATTACAGATACATTATACCTCAATGTTTGGAATTATGTAATCACAGTTAGTGTTTCCCGAAAATACTTATTACACGTCTTTATTTGATGTATCATGCTATCTTACCTCATTAAATATAAAGCTAGTGACATAGTGCTATCTTATCATAGCATATTTGGCAAAATGAGTTTTAAACGTAAACCAGAACTTTCATTCAACTAAAACCAACTATCAGATAATGGCATGTTTTAGCATGAATGTTTTGTGTTTTTTAGAGCCAGAACAATTTTAGCATTTATTGACAATGTTAATGAAGATTGTGCTAAAACATAATATCGTATTGTCAATGACATAAATATGAATAAATCCACTGGTTTTAATTTTTAAAATATCATTTCATTGTCATTTGAAACGGAAAAACGATCTTCCTGAAAAATTTCAAGATACTGAAATAGCTGTTTCTGTCAGCAACCCCTCGATATGTTAGGCATTCTAGTTAGGTAATTACTTGACTCGATCAAAATGCACTTCTTCCTTTTTTATGTGTGAACACATATCAGCAACAGCAATAATAAATAAACTATTGTTACAGTACTAAAACACAATTCTTCTACATTGTCAAAAGGCAAAGAGGGAGATGTTAAAAGAAACATTTTCTTCGCTTTGTATGGTCTAGAAAATGTGAAATGTATCCGCTTGTTATACTATATCGATGACTTTAAAATGAGCCAATATTGTACTTACTTGATTAGTTTAGAATTGTAGTGTATGAAAATGTCTAGGAGAACATGTACATTAAAAATGACTAAAATGAACCTGTTTTTGATAAACTTGATGATATTTTCTTAATCGTTGTATTTTAGTATTTCGTTGTTTTCTAGTCGGTTGTATTTCAGTAAGGTCTTATGTCCATTTGCAACAGTAGACATGTTTAAGTTAACTCTTCAATGTCTTTCAATTTTGACAATAATTAAGTTAAATATTAAACAGTCATGTTTGCATTTGCCACACTAATTGTATATTACAAGGACCTCAATGGAAATAATGGCCACTTCGTCCCTTATAGCTAGAAGGTACCATCTTATATAAGATTAAAGAACGAGTTGGTACCTTTGTACGTTAAGAGGGCTATTATTATTTTTTGTGTCATATTTTTTATGAAATATGGACGACATAAAATAATTATTCATGTTCATTTTGTATAATGTATTATGATTTTTTTGGAAATTTGTATTTTTGTACAGAAGCTGTCTTTAAACTGCATTTAACTTTAACTTTACAATCATGGATTATCTTTCTCGGTGAATGCTAATCAAAGAAAAATGACCTGCGCGCCCATCCCTTGAAGCAAGAAATACTTTCGTCATTTTCTTTAGCAAGAATTCTTTAACCTTGAACTCTTTATTTCTTATTACCTTTGATAATATTATGTTGTCTGATACAATAATGAATAAAGTCATGTTATACATTAGTATTAAGAGATGAATAACAACGGAAATAAACTATAAAGACTGGTCATTATCATTGATATTTCATCCTCATTGATATTCCATCATCATCGATATTTCATCATCATTGATATTGATATTTCATCCTCATTGATATTTCATCCTCATTGATATTTTATCCTCCGAGGATTGATATTTTATCATCATTGATATTTCAGCCTCTTTGATATTTCATCCTCATTGATATTTCATCCTCATTGATATTTCATCCTCATTGATATTTTATCCTCCGAGGATTGATATTTTATCATCATTGATATTTCAGCCTCTTTGATATTTCATCCTCATTGATATTTCTTCCTCATTGATATTTTATCCTCCGAGGATTGATATTTTATCATCATTGATATTTCAGCCTCTTTGATATTTCATCCTCATTGATATTTCTTCCTCATTGATATTTTATCCTCCGAGGATTGATATTCTATCATTATTGATATTTCAGCCTCTTTGATATTTCATCCTCATTGATATTTCATCCTCATTGATATTTCATCCTCATTGATATTTTATCCTCCGAGGATTGATATTTTATCATCATTGATATTTCAGCCTCTTTGATATTTCATCCTCATTGATATTTCATCCTCATTGATATTTTATCCTCCGAGGATTGATATTTTATCATCATTGATATTTCAGCCTCTTTGATATTTCATCCTCATTGATATTTCATCCTCATTGATATTTTATCCTCCGAGGATTGATATTTTATCGTCATTGATATTTCAGCCTCTTTGATATTTCATCCTCATTGATATTTCTTCCTCATTGATATTTTATCCTCCGAGGATTGATATTTTATCATCATTGATATTTCAGCCTCTTTGATATTTCATCATCATTGATATTTCATCATCATACACGGCTTAAAAACTTACGGAGTACGGAGCCCCTAAGTAACTTTTGGAGTACTATTTAATTTCACGATAATTTCGTTTTTACGAAATATTATTTCGTTTTTTCGAAATATTATTACGTTTTAACGAAATAATTATTGCGTTTAAACGAAAAAAATATTAAGTTAATCGTTAAGATAAAATAATTATTTCGATAAAGTTAAATCATATTATTTCGTTTGAACGCAATTACTATTTCGTTCGAACGAAATAATATTTCCTAAAAACGAAATGATATTACGTTTAAGGTGGTATGGTACATCTGACTTTTTTTAGATTTGTATATAATTTTTGGTACCGTTGTAAACTTGACGATATTTCCGATTCGGATCTACACTTTATTTGACGTCATTATTGCTAATAACGTTACCATGACGTCGTAAACATGACGACCGCGTGCACTTTTTACGTCAGTCGACAATGGTAAGAAAACGTCTATAATGTTTTGCTAAATCTTTATTTTCCACGCCACAGCAACAAATTATACATCAATTTAAAGCTTACATCATTATCTACCACCTGAACAGTGTAAATATACGTTTAATATTAAAATATTCGAAAGAGACAAAAACTTCCGAATTGGCAACATCAGAAAAAATTCAGAAAAATTGCCTTCAAACCGGTTTTATGAAAAATCTGCCCGATAAATTTTTGCCAAGTTTTGATATGATGTAAAGCATGGTATAGACTTTCATACAGCAGAATTTGAGAAAAGTTGTCTGTACGATTTTTCCGCTATATGCGTTCAAGTATTATCGGTATGACGTCAAAAACGTCATTCTGACGTCAATATAAAGGATTGTCTGCTTGTCATAACCACGAATACTTGGTCATATGTTTTATTTTTCTTGACAAAATGACCAGGAACATGAAAATATATAAAAATTGTATAGTTTTAACATACATATCAAAATCGAAAGATAAATTTAAACATAAAATTTTAAATAAAGTAAGCCTTTATACATCCCTAGATACATTTACACATACATTCAATACACTTAATTTGGAACTTAAATTTGAGGGTGTTTCCGTCCATGCACAGGTGATCAAAACAAAGTTTGTTACACATTATTGCTGAAAAACACACACTACAGATTAAACAGTATTGTTCTTTGTGGTCTGACGATGCTCAACAAAATAGACCACTCCGTACATCTTAAATGATTTTGCTGCAGTATTCCATATACTCGTATTCTTTAATATCGACATGTCTTTGTGGTTGCCTTCAAAAAGAAATTATTTATGCCTTGTATATTATATAAGTATTAAATCAGCATATTGTTATTTCATATATATGCGTGCAAACTATTTTTAAAAGTTGAAAACACATGGTCGATTTTCCGCAACATGCGTTCAAGTGTTATCGGTACGACGTCAAAAACGTCATTTTGACGTCAAGATATAGTGCTGTAGTATAAAACTCGGCATTGGATAAAAAGACTTTTCTTGAAATTTTACAATAATTGCAAACGCTCTAAAAGCTAGCCAAATAAATGTCACCTAGATGAAATTAAAACTATTTATCCTGAAATCGAAACAAAACAACTTGGGTACAGTCCCGAATTTTTAGAAATAGGTGCGTACGTAAATGACGATGCGTCTATCTGTAACTTTATTGTTCCAGACGGAAAAGTATTAGCGAATGGCACACAGGTAAATGGTTTGAATGTATATGTTCAAAATGGAACAAGGTTGCTTTGTAAATACGCTTACGAATTTGACGCATTTCACCCAAATGAATGACTTTCCTTGTTTATTGACTGAATAGACACATGACCAGGTAACATAAAAATCTGTATGCACACAACAGTCTCATATTTGACTTTCAATTCTGTATAACTAAACTGCATGATATTATTTGATTCATAAGTGATCGGTGATAACTTGTTGATGATTAAAGTCATATAGCGAGCTAAAATTCACGTACACTGACAGTTCGAGGATGACCTGACAAGAGGGGAACTATGCCTCGCTTGAAAACAACACTAACTAAAAAATGTTGAAATCGTCAATGAAAATGAGCTTTATGTGACACCAGGACCATAAAGACACCTCGGTTTTGTAAAACATCTGGAATTCTGTGGCGAAAATGTATCAAATAGAGATAGTATTTGTTAGTTCTTTTTTATTAGTTATTGAGTAACTGTACGATATTTGACTTCAAATTCAGGGCTGACATGTCGTTCACTACGGCTTATAACCAAATACTCAGCCACTATGGAAAAACACGAACTTGATAAAATACCTCGGCTATTATGAGATTCAGGCATATTGATTCATCTCATAATTGCCGAGTTTTCTCATAAAGGGTCTGTTTTTTACCGATAAAATGCCGCCGTTTTGAATTTTGGTAAAATCTTATGTGTTTTTGATTATTGACCCTTACGTAATATTCTTTATCTATTGTACTATTTTTTAGGCTAAAATGAGTGTCTTCAGCCAAATTAAAAGGCCGTTATGAAAACAATTGATTATTAACATTATATTAACTACATTACTTTCTTTCATGTTATACTTATCATTCGCCTTGCATTTTCCATGTGATTTTCATACTTTTGAATAAGAGTTTGTACTCAACAATATGTGTAAAAAATTAAAAATGCTGATTTAATACATTATTTATAATATTCAATACATAAACTATACAATCTTTAAATATTTTCATGTTCTGGTCATTTTGTCTAGAAAAATAAACATATGACCAAGTATTCGTGGTTATGACAAGCAGACAATCCTTTATATTGACGTCAGAATGACGTTTTTGACGTCATACCGATAATACTTGAACGCATATAGCGGAAAAATCGTACAGACAACTTTTCTCAAATTCTGCTGTATGAAAGTCTATACCATGCTTTACATCATATCAAAACTTGGCAAAAATTTATCGGGCAGATTTTTCATAAAACCGGTTTGAAGGCATTTTTTCTGGATTTTTTCTGATGTTGCCAATTCGGAAGTTTTTGTCTCTTTCGAATATTTTAATATTAAACGTATATTTACACTGTTCAGGTGGTAGATAATGATGTAAGCTTTAAATTGATGTATAATTTGTTGCTGTGGCGCGGAAAATAAAGATTTAACAAAACATTTTAGACGTTTTCTTACCATCGTCGACTGACGTTAAAAGTGCACGCGGTCGTCATGTTTACGACGTCATGGTAACGTTATTAGCAATAATGACGTCAAATAAAGTGTAGATCCGAATCGGAAATATCGTCAAGTTTACAACGGTACCAACAATTATATGCAAATCTAAAAAAAGTCAGATGTACCATACCACCTTAAACGAAATAAAGGTGAAAATATAAAAAAATAAAAATATTTCAAAATGTCACTTTAGGAGCTCCGTATAAAAGACTATCGGCAACATTAATAATACTGTATTAATAATTGTCTCAAACATTCATAATAACTTTTCATAGTTCTCGGTATCGAATATTTAATTCTATTATTTCCTGATGTAAATTCCTAGCTTTATTCATGCTTTATTCGTTTTATCTAAGGATTAGGGTCAAGACTCGGTCAGCTATAAGTTTAGACTTACTTGTACATCATGTCTGCGTGACTAGGTTTTTATAAAGCCTGTCTGATCCTAATTAAGTATTTTTTTTTCTGTATGTAGACAATGTATCAACTATCCATTGCCTGCAAAAACTTGGCTATTGACTATATTTTGTATGACCAATTACCCCGCTTACAACGTTGAGCAAATAGACTTTAGTCAGTTATCTTTCCTTGATCAAATCTGAAGCAATCCATTTGGTTAGTAGGTCCTCACATTTTGAATCCTCGGATTTTATCATAGAAGTCCTATGTAAGAATAACAAAATATTTCATCTAATAACTTTCTTGTTAATTAAGATATTAACATAAGTGATAAAATTTAGATAGTTCTTGACCATAACAATACTTAGCTCGATTTTCAAAAAAATTAAATGATTTGCAAAATAAGTTATTTAAGATTAATTAATTGTGGCAAATCGTCATTGAAAAGTAATGGTAAAATCCGAGAAACCCAACTAATTGGACCTACCTATTTGAAGGGGAAATAACTAATTAAGGTCCCTTATTGCTCGACTTTTGTAACAGCAAACATGTGACACCCTAGACAAAAGTCTATCACAAGTAATCATCTGAACCTAAATATCCCAGCTTACAGCGATGGGCGAAATGAAAACCCTGAACTTTTATAAATGCGAACAGTTTGTTTCTGGACACCCTGGACAAGGTCTATCGCAATTACTCAATTGAACCTAAATATCAGTTATGTACCATGGCAAGGTTTACGCGGGGCAAAGAAGAAAGCTTAAAGTATTTACCCTTCATTTGCACTTCAAACATCGGCAATGTCTAAAATGATTCCGAACTTGCTTGTACTTTTCATTCTCGTTCCCAGAGGCTATCGATGTTCTCGATACTAGCTAGATCGAGAATCTTGATAACCTCGGGGTACGAGAATGGTACTTTTCAGAGCTGGAAAGTATTTTATCACCATTTGGTAAATTTTGCCTGAACCCAGTGAAATAATGGAGACAATGTTATAGAACATAAAACATGATTTATGATTATACTTGATAAATTAGATGGAAACAGAAATGACGTTTATGACAATGCTAATATTTATTTTACCTAGCGAACTTCACCATTGCGTATTTAGATCATAGAGCATGCTGTATTCGATTCGGAACTCAAGTTGGTGTTTTTCCAGCAAAAAACCCAACTTTTTTGTACCGGTTAAACCTGTGTGGAACAAATGTGAAATACTAACGTGTGTACACGGTGCAATATGATTTATTTTTATTGCATACTTTTCAGCAATAATGTGAAACAGTGATGAAAAAAGACTTGATTCGGCTGGAAAACGTATAAATTCAAAGTTCCATTTATTAACTGTTGCAAATCGTTTTATACGCATAGTCATACCATAGCTTTATATGGCCTTACACTGAATAAGATTACCTATAATAATAATATTAAGTTTCACAAAACAGAAATTAATTAATAAGAAATATCAATAAAATATTAATAAACATTTATTAGAAAATATCTTGACAAAATACACTTTAATAGAGAAAGCACAATAGTAAATAAAATACAACGAGAGTTTTATAAAAACTTTTCTCCATACATATACATCACATGTACCGACGTATGACTATTATGCATGTTACGCAATCATATAAAACTATAGAATTATTATCAACAGACTATATATCATTTATTAACGGCACTTTTACACAGAATTTCAGAGTTAATTCAATTTAAAGTGGATAATAATTATATTTTATACTGGTTAATATATACACATATAACGCGCATCAAAGGCGGTCAAGCACAGTCTGGAACCAAAGACACTACAGTATATCTATATTTATATACTTTAAAGGCGTCTTTGGTTTTGAGGCTGTAATGGCCACCTTTGCGGAGCATCGAATATTAGACATGTCATGGAAAGTCAAACAGAATTTAACTTTCTCAAATCATTTAAAAGTTTGTCTTTTTAATATGGAGACATGAACGAGTACTGGATGATTAAAACTGATTAGGTAGCCTGACAACCCGGGTCGTTAGCGCACCAAGATTTCGAATCTATTGTACCGAAGGGTTCAGATCCCACCAAGGAGGTTATACTCTTCTTTGAAAATGTCAACTTTCCTCCATTGATTAGGTATATGAAGAAGTTTCCGGCCGTGTGGAAGGGTATGTGAGTACTGGTTATAGACAAGGATCCAGAGAAGCTAGGATAGGTGCTCTGGACACCGTTAGATAATCTTATTTATATATAACACATTTAAAATGTTTGAATAGAAAAGTTAATGCACATTGTGTGTATTGAATGTTTGTCTCATTTTGATTCTGCTGAGTAAATGAACATCCATTTAGTCTAACTAAATACTATCAGAAATAGCTTTATACACTTGTTAGTTAGTTTAACAATATCTGTAGTTTACTACTAATTTGGCATTTGTTTTAAAATATAAAAAAAAATAGCACTTCTGAAAATACGAAGACATTCTTTTGGTACATTTAGAAGGCAGCACGTTCACAACATATCAAAACACAAAATACATAAAAAATATATAATGATTGTACAATACGATTTCCTATGTCATGTTTTTCATATCAATGCATATTTACAGAATTCCGCTTTTCAAATTCAAAGCGTTCAATTTGTAAACATGACTTTTTCATACATTTTGCAACACTTTATGTACACTTATAAAATGTCAACATTTTTAAATAAAACTTTTTCATCTCGCTAGCATTTACCAGCAACCGATATCGCTATTATTCAGAATGACAGTTTTACTTTAAGTAAGTTCCAAGCACCGGTGTCAACAACAGTACTTTTCCGCAACTATCCATTGGACTATCCAGGGGATACAATATATGGGATGCGAGTTACAAAAATCTGACGGTTGCAAGACAGTTTTTAGTGTGTTGTAAATGAATACATCATCATACAGGGGCTTATAAACTGTAAACTGCCAATTAACGTAATAGAGTTGTCGTTTGAATACTCTTCAGGCACCGTTTCTCATAAAAGAAATGTACTTATCAGAAAGTATTTCAATCAGAAAGTTTCTGTGTGATCGTAACAACTCGTAAAGCAATTTTCCCTCAAACAAAATTTGACCTTATTCAATTAACATGACGTTACTTCAATTTTCCGCAACCTCGCCGTAAGGAGATTTAGCTAAGAAATGAGAAATTTCCACGAAGGACATGACGTTACAAGAAATTCTGTCGGTCAAATGATTATTGTCAGATTTAGCAGGCAATGGTAATGTGGGAAAATACTATGAAAATTTTTATACAAGGTAAGCCACTAAGGGAAATGTTATTTGAAAGTCTTTTGACAAGGATATCTTTGTCGTATCAGTTAAAATGTGTCTGGTTTAACGGTCGACACCCAAAAACGCGAAGTGATATCGCAGTAATGCAGTATGGCGCGAAGTGATATCGCAATAATCCGATACAACGCGAAGTGATATCGCAGTAAATAGATGCAATGCGAAGTGATTTCGCAGTAATGCGATTTAACACCAATTCATATCCCAGTAATCTAGTATAACGCGGAGTAATATCCCAGTTATAAAATATAACGCGAGGTGATATTTTATTTCATAACTGTCAGTGACTCACGCAGTAACCCTGCTGATTTAAATAGTCGATATTTGTTTGATATTCCTCGCAACCTGCACACATAATATAATTATCATTGCATTATTTCTGCACTTACTATCGATTAAGTAGATGTCCGTATTTACGCACGCCTATTATCGAATAGTACCGAGTATTTAAATCAGCGGGATATTTTATGCCCCATTGACAGTGGGGTAGAATAAATATTACATTTTCATCCAACAGCTCTTCAAATATGATAGCGTTCATCTCTCATTTGTATAGGAGTATCAAAACAGTCGCAATTTATAGACACATTGGTATAAAAACATTATACCGTTATGTAAAGTACCAAGACACTCAGAAATAAAACATTGTCTGTGACACTACACCATGATGCCTTGATACGGTGTAAGTTCATTAGGATTGACAGGTAAAGACTTGGATCTTTGTTGTGTGGGTTTCCTTGGTTGCCTTGGTGACGGCGTGGCTGATAGAACAAACGACTCTGATACTTCCGTCCTACTCATCTACAATAAACAACAAAATGATATAAATATTGTCTGTGAAAATCAACGTAAAATCTCATTATAATCAGACATAAAAAAGGCATCCGCTATATTTCCGCTGCGGTTGATCAGATTATTATTCAATTATTACAAAACATGGTTCGTTAATTTCTAATGGCACTCATAGACGTAAAACATGCATATATATGTTCGATACAGATCAATATAAATATGGCAACCTCCATTGACGTGATAGTACAGTTATTCCATCTAGAATAACTTGCTTGATGTTAAAATGGCATTTAACATGTTTTATAATAATTTATCATGGTTTTAAAATATATTTACATGATCACTGTGAATTGGCATTATTGAAATTAATCTTAAACCTTAAATCTGATTAGGATGATTGACCTTCATTATAAATGGAAAAAAGAAACACCTTTAAAAATACGATATTTGGTGCTGTGCAAGGTTCATTGTGTTTGAAGTGTATCGTATAAATGTTAACTAGCGAATATGACTTCAAACTACAATAAAATCTCAATTTTACAAAATGTTCCTGTTTATTAAACTAAAAATAATTGACATTATGTGTGTGGAATTATCTTTATTCATTTTAATTCCGAAACGAATTTAAGTATGGTAATTATCTTCCTAAAATTAATAGTATTTAATATTATGGTTAGACAGATAATTCATTTGAAACCCGCATATTGAAAATTTAGGAACCGTATACTATACTTTATATCGGGACAGCCAATGATATCATATATTCTATTCATTTCTCATTACCGGAAGAGAATTTCATTGGACGTACAGGAATAGATGAGCAAATTGTATTGGTTAAAAATATAGGTCAAAAGTTTGATTAGATAACCACGCCGAAAGAGTAAATAATCAGGATAAAATTGACAAGCTGACAAACTGGTTGAAGGTTACAGTAGAAAACATGCAATAATGAGAAAATAGTTCATTATAACCACAGGCAAATTAGAAAACTCATCACATGCATTAAGTTTTTGTACCGCTAAATGACACAGTTTCTATAAATTTAGGCGATTAGGCAATAATTTCTCCTCAGTTAAAACTAATGAATGGCAATGCGGTGATTTTTCACAAGTTCTTCCCACTTAATCGAATTTAAATATTTTTTATAGAATTTTACGGTGAACAACCTCTTTTTTTCTAGAGATTTATTGGTTCGTTTAGTAGAATTTTAAATCAGAAATTTTAATCAACTTTGTAAAATGAATTTCTAACTCAAAAACTTTTATTATTTTTTGTCTTTGCGTTGTAAGAGTAAGAAACCAATAATTGATAAAAATAAGTGCATCAGTTACAGTCTTTACGACAAACTTTCATCTTCACTAGACCTTCGGTTCAGCAAAATGGAATTTGTTACTGGACCGAATGAAAGTTTCCTGGACCTAACATTTTTGTCAAAATAAGTCGTTCATTTTAATGATTTAGCATGTTAACATATTGTATAATTAATTAGACACCAGCGGTACACTCTTAGCCAATCAAATTGCGTTAAATGTGTTTCGCTCGTTGTTAAATCACAAACAAAACTGCTACTTATGCTCTATTCTATACATTACAGACACGGGCGTCACGTGTTAGATTTGACACACAAAATTAACAAGCTTTCCAATCAGTTACAACATACAGGCGCCCCGTGCTGAAATTGACACGTGAAATTGACAAGCTTTCCAATCAGTTACAACGCACAGGCGCCCCGTGCTGAAATTGACACGTGAAATTGACAAGCTTTCCAATCAGTTACAACGCACGGGCGCCTCGTGCAGTAATTGACACACGAAATTGACAAGTTTTTCAATCAGTTACAACGCACGATCGCCCCGTGCAGAAACTGCTACTCGTGCTCTTTCAATTACATAAGCAATTTCAAAACAAACAAAGATTTTTATTGAACATGGAAAATGGTGGCTGTAAAAAGTGGTTGGTGGTTGACAGACGGATCACTCACATTCTAAAAGCAAGTGGACCAAGGGTGATTACAGTGAACTCGGTCCACTGGTTAACTTCGAAGACTGGTCAGTTATAGCTTGATATATTATGAAATATTGGAAACAAAATTTCTATCTGATTTGAGCCAATATCTTGCTTCGGTTCAAAACACTGGTTTTATCAAAATGAACAGTAAAGGTAGAATTCCTCTGATACAAAAATATGTTTAGTACCTGAGAAATGTTCTCAGAAAACTGGTCTCTATTTGTACAGCGTTTTTCTTATACTTCACCATGTCAGATTTTCAAAGTATAATAATTGTTATGGTTGTATGACAAATTAAAATTTGTTTCTATATCA
Source organism: Mactra quadrangularis (assembly GCA_025267735.1). Lineage (NCBI taxonomy): Eukaryota > Metazoa > Mollusca > Bivalvia > Venerida > Mactridae > Mactra > Mactra quadrangularis. The sequence continues at coordinate 6,129,290 of CM046298.1, forward strand.
AAGGGAGATAAAAAGTGTGTCATAAAATCCATTCGGAACACCTCGACCTTTCATGAATGAATAATCATTCGTAGCGAATTGCCGAGGAGTTCCGAATGTCATAAAATCCCGCCCATTCAAAAATGACTAACATGATGTAAAACGTGACATATATTGTATTTTGTAATCCTTGATTTCGGTTTTAAGTTCATAAATGAATGTATTTTGGCATTGTGGGAATTCTAGCTTATAGTAATCGAAATACATACTTGAGATGAACTTCTGCGTCTGTTACTGAACCGGAAGTAGCCTTTCAATCTATCCATGGTGGATGATGACATTCTCCAAAATGCAAACAACAATGGATTAACACACGTAGACAAATATCCAAACCATGCAAACGTCATGAATGTGATGTCAAAATGTCCTGACATTCTCTCGTCATCTTCCACTGAATGTAGAAAATAGTGGACTAGAAATAGTATGTGCATCGGGCACCAGCACATAGCGAATATAGTTACCATAGCGATAAGGTAATTTTGAGTTCGCTTTTCTTTTGCTAAGTCCAAATCATCATCGCTGTCCCTTGTTGCCGGCGTCGAGCTCTGATACTCCTTTTGTGCCGAGTTTTCGGCCCCAGTGCGGTGTTCCTCCTCGCCTGGTGCCCAGGACACCCTAGAGTTAAATTCCTCATTGCGTGTGTTACATGTGTTCACACTGGGAGTAGAAATCCTATAATGTACCACAGTTTGGTCAGAAAGAGCTGATTTAAATTCAGCTGATATCTTCACATATAAAAATCCCATGATAGCCAATGGTAAGGCATATAACACTACAAACATGGCCCTAAAATATTCTTCAATATGTCTTTCCATGTTCACATAACAGATTCCTACTCCATGGAATTTGTGTCCCAGAAAAGCACCAAGATCGATGTATTTGATATAGACCGCGTGAGGCAAAACAACACAAATAGCTCCCACCCACGTGGCAATTATACAAAGTCCTGCAGGTGGTCGTGATTTAAATGGGTTAACAATTCTTCTAAATCGGTCTATGGCTATCATAAGAAATGTGAGCATCGAAGCATGGATCGGGAAAAACTGAATCATGGGTAGAAAAAAACACATGAAGCTTCCAAATATCCAATTCTGTACAAGTAAATTAGCCAGAGATACTGGTAAAGCAAAAACGCACTTTATAAGATCAGAAAATGCTAAATTTCCGAGGAAAAGATACGTTGGATCTTGATAGAGGCGTCTCTTTCCCATAACGACCAGCATACTTATGTTTCCTACCATTCCAAGCAGGCCCACCACCGCATACAGGAACATAAATATTGGATACACAAATTTCAAGGATTTACGTATGTATGGTTGTGTAAAATCAAATGACGTGTCATTTTTCTTGTCCAAATATGACATCACTTGGTTTATATAACCTGAGTCCGATTCCTCTTCGGCCATCATTGGTACTGTTGGAAATTGGTGACTCTTACACCGTGCCTGAAATTGCAAAAGGGAAATTTACATAAGCTGGGTATAGTCTTAAATACCCTAAATATTTTCTCCTTATAAAACAAAGGTAACTAAACGAAGTTCGCTGATACACCGGTTAATACTTCAATACGAATTCTGACTGTTTTAATCACTTCGTTTTTTTTTCCTGAAACAGTTTTTGATGTGCCATATTGATTGTTTTTATCGGAATCTTAAATGTTTGAATAAATGTTAAAATATGTTGAAAACTTAAAATCTTATTATGTTACTCTGGGTTAAACATGCAGCCAAATGAGAGAAAAGTTCTCATCGAAAATCCGTTTCAAATATGCATTTTCTAACATTCAAACAATTGTGTAAGAGATTGTTTAATATGAGTGTTATCTTAAACTTATTAAGACAATCAATTCCTGCTTCGTATGTCTATGCAAAAAGCAATTCGTATTGCACTATTTTGCAGAACGGCTTTCATCGCTTTGTTATGCCCCTAGCTGATACAATGTCCTCGAAATTTCCTTGGACAAACTTGGAAACTATAGCTTTCACGTAACTCCATAGAGTACATCAATATTAGATTTCTGTACAAACGTTTAAGACAACTTGTTTGTTAAGTGTGTAGAAATTATCTAACAGTCTCTATGACAACGTATCATGTTCTGTTTACATCATGAGTAAAGTTGAAATGACAACAACATAATTTTTTTGTTGCAAATAATACTGCAATATATGCCTTGAGAATTGACTGAAAGATTGGGTGCTATATTCATTTAGACGTCTAGACAAATGATGAGGAGCAAGCTGACTGAATAAACGTTGCATCATGTCTGTTTTTGATTTTGTTAAACCAGCAAATGCCTGAGACAAGCAGCATTTTGTATTGAGATCATTGACTTAAGACGTGTGTTTATCTATCTACAAGACCGATATCATTGACTTGTAGTGTGTAAATAATGTCTGGCTAGCACTAACAGAATCATTCTCGTACCCAGTGGCTATCTAGATACCTCTGAGTACGAGAATGTTTCAGGATAAAGTGATACCAGCATATTTCTGAATTAAATACGGCTAGCATTTTAATTTTATCAATATTTCAATATACAATGTACATGTTGTAGTTTTAAAAACGTTTTCTCGTTCTAAGTTTTTGTTCAGTTTTTCATAAGAAAGAACCTTACATTACGTGAAAAAAAACAACAATACCGTATAAGGCGTCCTTATCAATTTATATCGGGACAGCTGCAGAAAAAAACATTGTGCAGTTAAAGGACTTAATTTTAATGCTGTAACGATTCGATAAAGGTTAAGGTGATAACTGTGATCGCTATTGAAACTATAACTAACAGTTGCTTCATAGGCGAATGAGTAACTAATTCATTTTTCTATTATAATCGTGAAAGACAAAACTTGTTTGTTAAGTCTGAAGAAATTATCTAACAGTCTCTATGACAACGTATCATGTTCTGTTTATATCATGAGTAAAGTTGACAGGTAATATATAGTTGTTTATAAGACAGAATAAATTGTTTACCAGAATGACAAATAGTGTCTCAAATTTTACATAGTTTATTATGGAAACACGATAGTCTTGAAATGACAACAACATAATTTTTTGTTGCAAATAATACTGCAATATATGCCTTGAGAATTGACTGAAGGAGTGTGTACATCATTCATTTAGACGTGTAGACAAATGATGTGGAGCTAGCAGATAAGGAAACGTTGCGTCAAGTCTGTTTTTGATTTTGCTAAACCATCAAGATACCGGAGACGAGCAGCACTCTGTCTTCAGATCATTTACTCAAGATTTGTGTTAATCTACTCACTAGACTGATATAATGGGTTTGTAGTGTGTAAATAATATCAAGCTAACAATTTAGGGATATGGTATTGATAGCATATTTCTATAATAAAAAAGGATAGAAGCTCTATCAATATTTTATTATATTTTTAAGATTTATTTACTAGTTTAAAATTTTAGTTCAGTTTTTACATGAGAAAAACTTAAGTTACGTAAAGAAAAACTAATACCGTATTAGGCGTCCTTCATAGGCGCATGAGTAACTAATTCATTTTTCTATTATAATCGTTTAAGACAATCTTGTTTGTTAAGTCTGTAGAAATTATCTAACAGTCTCTATGACAACGTATCATGTTCTTCTTATATCATGAGTAAAGTTGACAGGTAATATATAGTTGTTTATAAGACAGAATAGATTGTTTACCAGAATGACAAATAGTGTCTCAAATTTCACATAGTTAATTATGAAAACACGATACTCTTGAAATGATAACAACATAATTTTTTGTTGCAATATATACTGCAATATATGCCTTGAGAATTGACTGAAGAATTACGTACATCATTCATTTAGACGTGTAGACAAATGATGTGGAGCTAGCAGATAAGGAAACGTTGCGTCAAGTCTGTTTTTGATTTTGCTAAACCATCAAAATGCCGGAGACGAGCAGCATTTTGTATTGAGATCATTGACTTAAGACGTGTGTTTATCTATCTACAAGACCGATATCATTGACTTGTAGTGTGTAAATAATGTCTGGCTAGCAATAACAGAATCATTCTCGTACCCAGTGGCTATCTAGATACCTCTGAGTACGAGAATGTTTCAGGATAAAGTGATACCAGCATATTTCTGAATTAAATACGGTTAGCATTTTAATTTTATCAATATTTCAATATACATGTTGTAGTTGTAAAAACGTTTTCTCGTTCTAAGTTTTTGTTCAGTTTTTCATAAGAAGAACCTTACGTTACGTGAAAAAAAACAACAATACCGTATAAGGCGTCCTTATCAATTTATATCGGGACAGCTGCAGAAAAAAACATTGTGCAGTTAAAGGACTTAATTTTAATGCTGTAACGATTCGATAAAGGTTAAGGTGATAACTGTGATCGCTATTGAAACTATAGCTAACAGTTGCTTCATAGGCGAATGAGTAACTAATTCATCTTTCTATTAAAATCGTGAAAGACAAAACTTGTTTGTTAAGCTTGTAGAAATTATCTAACAGTCTCTATGACAACGTATCATGTTCTGTTTACATCATGAGTAAAGTTGACAGGTAATATATTGTTGTTTATAAGACAGAATAAATTGTTTACCAGAATGACAAATAGTGTCTCAAATTTTACATAGTTTATTATGGAAACACGATAGTCTTGAAATGACAACAACATAATTTTTTGTTGCAAATAATACTGCAATATATGCCTTGAGAATTGACTGAAGGAGTGTGTACATTATTCATTTGGACGTGTAGACAAATGATGTAGAGCTAGCAGATAAGGAAACGTTGCGTCAAGTCTGTTTTTGATTTTGCTAAACCATCAAAATACCGGAGACGAGCAACGCTCTGACTCTAGATCATTGACTTAAGCCTTGTGTTCATCTATTTACCTGACCGATATCATGGGTTTGTCGTGTGTAAATATTTTGTTAGGCTAGCAATTTAGAATTATTCTCGTACCCAGAGGCTATCAAGATACCTCTGAGTACGAGAATGTTTCAGGATAAGGTGTACTAGCATATTTCTGTATTAAATACGGCTACCTGTTAAATATTATAAATATTTCAATATATTTTTTTTAAATCTCGTTCAAAGTTTTGTTTCAGTTTTTACATGAGAAAAAATTATGTTACGTGAAAAAAAAACATTACCGTATTTACTATTGGGCGTCCCTATCAATTTATATCGTGAAGAATTGTTAACCACAACCTTAAAAAACAGTAACAGAAAACATTGTATAGTTAGAGGACTTCATTTTAATGTTGTTTCGGTTCGTCGAGGAAGATTATGGTGAAAGCTGTGATCGCTATTGAAACTATAGCTAACAGTTGCTTCATAGGCGAATGAGTTACTAATTCATTTTTCTATTATAATCGTTTAAGACAAATTCGTTTATTAAGCTTGTAGAAATTATCTAACAGTCTCTATGACAACGTATCATGTTCTGTTTATATCATGAGTAAAGATGACAGGTAATATATTGCTGTTTATAAGACAGAATAGATTGTTTACCAGAATGACAAATAGTGTCTCAAATTTCACATAGTTAATTATGAAAACACGATAGTCATAAATGACAACAACATAATTTTTTGTTGCTATATATACTGCAATATATTCCTTGAGAATTGACTGAATGAGTGTGTACATTATTCATTTGGACGTTTAGACATTTAAAGGTACTCATTCACAGATTTCAACTTAAACATCAACTTTTTCTGAAACTATCAAATTGTATGGAAACATTTTTAAGCAGAAAATTAGTGATTTGATTATGAGAATTTTAGTGCAAATTGACGTACAAGTGTAAATGAGGGTGTTTCAAGTAGTAAAAATTTACCCCGTACGTCACGGTATAGACAATTTTAGTGCATTTTTGTGATTTTTATTGTATATTTCTTGCAATCTATAGGTCAGTTTGCCCTAAAATGGTTAGACTTAATGTTTTGACTCAATTACATACAATAAATGATACCTTGAAAATATTGTAAAATCTTAACCTAATATGTGTACTAGTACTTTTAATGTGGAGCTAACAGATTATAATAACTTAGCATTGTGTCTGTTTTTGATTTTGCTAAAACATCAAATGCCGGAAACGAGCAACGCTCCGACTCTAGAGGGGGTACGGGTTCGAATCCCACCCGGGATGTTAAACCCCTCCATGAAAATTTGACAATAATGTCAATTTTCCTCCATTGATAAGATATATGGAGAAGTTTCCGGCCTTGTGGAAGGATATGTGAGTACTGGTTATAGACAAGGGTCCATGAAAGCTAGGTTACAAAATGTAGGTGCAATGGACGCTGTAAATACTCTAATTTGTGTTGACACGGCGTTAAACCTAATACAATAAATAAATAGATATCGTGGGCTCCTAGTCAGTAAATAATGTCTGGCTAACAATTTCAGGATATGATGATACTAGCATATTTCTATATTAAATGAGACTAGCAGTTTAATGCAATCAATATTTCAATATATTCATTTAGTTTTACTCATTCAGAATTTAAATCATAGCCTTAACAACCAATGACCTGTTTGTTGGCAGTCACTTCACTATCAGTTTCAAGTTGAATTCAATTAATTGTAATTGTTAAATATCAAAACCATCAATCCGATACGGTATCACGGAAACAACATACTTATGGTAAATCTTCTCAAATTTTCATTTGTCCAAGAACGATTGGACGGAACTGCATATTATCAATACGTATTATGAGTTCTTCTTGAATGTGAACTAAATAAAATCCATTAGAAATCCTTGCTGAATCAATACGAATATCAATGTTTATTTCTTTAATATTTGAATGTAATGGCGGATTTTAGTCTCTTGATATTGATTGTTGTTTCGGTTGATTTTATTTAAATCATTATAATTAATTTAAAAGCATATTGGGATGATGCATGAAGTAATTGATTGAAGTAGCTGAATATTGCGTAGGATGTTATATGCACTAACAAGGTCTGATTTGCAATAGACTAAAATGATATATGCGTTATGTATGCTAAATTGATATTTTTTATGAGGAAATAACAAGACAGCGACTCCAGACATCGTGTGCTCGCTTAAATTTAAGTTGCCAAATGCACCAATTCAAATTAGGCGGAACCTTTGGCTGTGTTTAATAATGGTTGATCATACTGTATGACATGTTACAAAACAAACTGTATTTGGTTAGCATGTGAAAACCGTTTTAGCCAGTGTGCAGTATTATTTTATCAACGCGCTAGGTCTAAAGTTAAAAATTGTGAAATATGCATGTATACTAAATGATTGACAAGAACGACTAAACTAAAAGTTCGCACGTGCTAGTAACCATTAATTTACGGTCATTGCCCAGGAACAATGTCTTTTACGTTCAAGTTTTGAACGCGCAGCTGCGAATATATACATCAATACACGAGGCGAGTGAAATAGGATATTATACAACTATTACAGAATTATATTTTTTATGTTTGTTACCATGGAAGCATTATGTTGTTTCCCTCGTCATTTTACACAAATGTAGAAATTTCTGATTTTTATAATCTTGTTCCATGAATAATGAATAAAGGCAAGATGATTAAGACTCAATTTCTGATGTTGTCATTAACGACACGTTAATATCCTTGATAATATCGTCATTTGTATTTTACTGGAATAACAATTACATCTCATTATCGGATGGTTTACATAATTACATTACATTGTCACAAACTAATGCACGCATACATGAATAAAATAAAGAGAATCGGGAATATTAATCCTAGTAAAATATTGACAATAGTATAAACAAATAAATTATAGTATGTTCATATGTTCAGCAAAAAGCTGACCAAATGATAAACTAAGTTATTAACATATTGTTTATAGTATTTTTCTAATGTCCAATGACACCCGAACGTTAAAATTGGCACTGAACGCTACATTGCACACCTTAAAATGTCACAATGAGCGTTAAAATGCGATAATCTTTGCACATACATTAAATAGCACATTGTACATTACATTTCGCAATGGGTGTTAAAATCGCACTTAAGTTAAATATCGCACTGTGCATTTAAGTCTCACTAGGGGTTAAATATCGCACAGGTCGTTAAATGTCACAATGTACATTGTAAAACCGTTTAACCTACGTGCGATCAACGCGCAAGATCTAAACTTTTAATTTGTAAACTATACATGTAAAACAAATTGAATGACGCGTTGTTATCGTTAACAATCGCACTGTGCGTTAAATTTCACACATTAAAATGTCGCATTAAGCGTTCGCGTTCGCGTATTTCGCGGTTATAATCGCACTAAGCGTTGAAATTCGCACTGAAAGTTAGTTTTTCATTGCACGTAAAATGTCCCACTGAGCGTTAAACATCGCAATGGGCATTAAAAGTCGCAATGTCAAAAACTGTCGCACAACAAAGTTTAAAGTTCATTTCTGTTAGTCCCTGAAATCCAAGTTTTCATTAAATTGTATTCGGTGTCATCTTATGAAGCTGAACATCGCGTAATTTGGAAATTCTTTGAGTTCCGAATGATTTTGATGGTGTTTATGGCCCGTGTTTATATTTTAAAACAACCGATAATAGAAATGTCTATAATCATTTCGCAGCTATAAAGTACTTTACTTGATACGTTAGTATAGTGCGTACAAGTTGACCCCGACCTGACCATTATGCAAGAATATTCATTACATTGAATACAAATGTAGTATTAAATCTCGATAACAATCGGATTATATCGTCAAGGCTCGAATGTAATTATAACACAGAGATTAATTTTAAGTTAATTCAAAGCGTACTATGAGTGTCTATTACACATAGACCGTACAGATGATTATACGTTGAGGCTAGCTACCAATTCAAATGTTGTGGGGTTTAGCCCCACAACCGCCTTCCCCCATCCATTTTATTATTAATTGTAATCAAAAAGGTAAGAACACGAGTTTCCCGATTGAATGCATTTGAATCGTGAGTTGTTATACATGCGGGCTGTGTATACTATAAATATGTCTTATTTTATCTTAAATTCGTAACGAGCCGAAGTATAGAGTAGGCGTGGTATTGATTTTCGGCGGAATATGTGTAGATGATAATAAGATGCAAATATGAAAGGTAAGGTCGGGGTCAACTTGTACGCACTATAATACCGATTTATCAGGCGCGTAGGAATGATCTGATTATTGGGGCCGCAGATGGGGTTGGTAGGGGGAGGGAATTCCCCTCCCGTCGGTCGAGATTTTTTGCTGAATGGAAGCCTCTGAAACTCATTTTCCAGCATTTTCAGTACTCCCTGTCTAAGAAAAAATCTTTGTATTAGACCTCAAGATTTCAATATGTGTTATGTAAAATTAATTCGCAGACCCATTGCTGCTGCTTGCCAGAATATTAAGGCCGCGGTCGCGGTTCCTGCGGCCCCAGCTCCTATGCGCCTGTTCATAAAGATTAGGTCCAATGATTCTTTGTTTCTTGTATGACTAAATGTAAATCAGCTTTTTCCTTTAAACAGGATTTCGTCCAAGGGCTTTTAGAGGACACTATTTGAACACTCTCCGTAAACAGATATCCTGTAGAGCGTTGTCGTACAGGCTCTCTACTTTCTCCGTTGAAGGTCACGTCGAGATGAACTTTGTGTCGACCAATCAATGCGTAGCTTTCATCTAGACGAAAACACTATTAAACACATTTTGATTTCGTAATTTCTATTTTTAGACCAAGATTTGCTTGCTAATTTAACCGCGGTAATATTCACAGTCTGCGATTGGGCGGCTCATTTCAAATTGCGTGACGTAGGCGATTTAAACAAGTTACGTATCATAACAATTTCGTCATGAATATTATGATGAGAAAAGGTCACCTGAACGTGACCTTCGTTTGGAAAAGGCCAGATCTAAATTAGCAAGTATGCGAGTGTAAAATTTTAGATCGGGTTTAAATCAGATTGCTATTTGAATATTGCAGACATTCTCAACAGTGTTTATTAAGTCTATTGATCATAATAAAGATAACCGAGCATTGTTTGAAATTGATACATGCTTATTTACGAGTCCATTAATATTAGTCTCACATTCATTTTAGCTCAGCAGAGGAAGTAATGAAAACGACCGATATCAATCATTTATGATTATGTGTCGCTTCATGCAGTCAAATAATACATTGGTAATCCAGATCGATGAGAATCGGTTCCAAACTTTTCGACATTGTCTTTCAAAACCCAACCCAATCTGATTAAAACCTGATGTAAAATTCTCCGCTTGCCTACTCGCTAATTAAATATCTGGCTGTTTCGTTACGAGGGTCGCGTTCAGGTGACTTTTTTTCATTATATTATTCATGACGCAATAATATTGTGTAGTAGCTTGTTTACATCGTGTACGTCACGTTATTTAAAAAGAGCCGTCCATTAATTGCCCATAAATAACACCACCGTCAAATTAGCTCGCAAAACTCGGCCTAAAAATGGAAATTACGAAATCAAGATGCTATCAATAGTGTTTCGTCTAGATAAAAGCTATGCATTGATTGGTCAACTCGAAGGTCATCTCGACGTGACCTTCGGAGCGACAATAAGAGATCATATACGACAGCACTCTATGGGATATCCGATAACAGAGATTGAACCAAAACAAATGGCATAAAAATATAGTTACATTTTATCATCAGAAATTCAAACACTTCATTTTGTAAACAGTACATTTGTGCATATTGCTACGGTACGGTAATGAAATCAGCCACGAACTATAACAAAATGATAAAAATTTGTTCCACAACAGAACTGTGTAAAAAGTTGCAAGCAGAAAATAATGCATAATTTTAAATAAAACCTAAAATGTATGAGATTCAACAGTTAATTGACTCTGCTACAAGTAGAAAACCTAACGTTGTTAAATGTCCAATTTTTAGAGCCAACTATAAAAGTGAATTGTATAATCCATTATTTCAACACATTGTCTGGTAATATTCATGAACACCCATATGCAGCAACCAGCTATAGAATGTTGAAGACTCATCCAGGATATTCCAGGACCTGTGGCCCTTTATGTACTAAATCTAAGACAACATTCTCGTAGATCACAGAAGAATCAAGATGAAAATACAGAGTGATTACATAACTTAAACTTAGACGATAATAGTTTCTATCCTTCCAGACAATTCTAATAACAAAAACAACAGAAAATTATGTAACACTAAATTTTTTTAAAATATACATAAAAATCATGAACAATACAACCTGGTACGCAGTAGAAAATTTAATTTTGCGTCGCACAAATTACAACCTTTTCTTGAATGTTGATAATGACTTGTTGTTGACAGAGAAAGTATTAATAATTTTACACAAACTTGTAATTTAAAATGTGGTTGGAATTTTCTCAGTGAAACTTAATCCTTAAACATTTCAAATGGACATTCGACATCTCTGAGAAATTACAGTCAAATCAATCCGATTTAAGAATTTTATTTTTTCGGTTAACAAATCGCAGGGTTGCTGACTCTTACTAGTCAAACATTGTTTTTGTTGGGTATAAAAGTTCGAAATAAATCCCAGTATGAAATTAATGGTCTTGGAAATCTCTCAACGGATCAGACATGTCAATGTATTCTAATATCTAATTTCAAGGTGCGACTATTTGTAGAAGTACTTATATCTAACTTTGATTGCGTTTGAGGAATAGGCGCGGTTAAGTATTTACGATATTGGACAGCCATATTTGCGATCATCTCATCCAAAAGCTACCTCTTTGTTCTTGAGTAAGAAACTTGATCTTTAATTCTCGGTACTTGAGAACCATGGAGCTGACTCGATAATGGTTTATTCTAAGTTGCAAAAATTTTTCACGATGGGGCTTAGGTAAATTTGTATAACAAAATAAAACATACATTAAATGAACTTGAACGACGCAAATAAGAGTTTATGCTTTTACTATTTCTTTGTCTCGCCCTTCATGTATAATGTTGTTTGACATGGCTATTTGGTAATGCATTCATATTGATTATTATTGTAACGTGTATGTTATTATTGTAACTTGTATGTTATTATTGTAACTTTTATGTTATTATAGTAACTTGTATGTTATTATTGTAACTTGTATGTTATTAGTGTAACTTGTATGTTATTATTGTAACTTGTATGTTATAATTGAAACTTGTATGTTATTATTGTAACTTGTATGTTATTATTGTAACTTGTATGTTTTTTATTGTAACTTGTATGTTATTTTTGTAACTTGTATGTTATTATTGTTACTTATATGTTATATATTGTAACTTGCATGCTATTCTTGTAACTTGTATGTTATCATTGTAACTTGTATATTATTATTGTAACTTACATGTCATTATTGTAACTTGCATGTTTTATTGTAACTTGCATGTTATTATTGTAACTTGTATGTTATTATAGTAACTTGTATGTTATTATTGTAACTTGCATATTATTATTGTAACTTGTATGTTATTATTATAACTTGTATGTTATTATTGTAACTTGCATGTAATTATTGTAACTTGTATGTTATTATTATAGCTTGCATGTTATTATTGTAACTTGTATGTTATTTAAGTGTGTCATATTGTAACATTGTATGTCAAAATAAATATCTATCTATCTAACATGTTTTTTAAATATTTTTGTATTTTTAGATATAATAGTGGTATGAAACCCCCTGACATATGTAAAACACCAAACTCAAACTGAAATTCTGATCGTTGACGACGTTTGAACATTTTAATGAAATACCAATGCCTACATAAATGAGTAGGCATTTTAAATATTTTATGTTTTGTCGAAGAATACGATTAGCAGGTGCGTTTAGATGAATTGGCATAAAATCATGCTTGTGTAGGTTGAGAAATTCAATTAGTAATATACAACGAAATTCCACGACAAACATTTAGGATTTAAATTTTACATCAGTTATTTCGAATCTAATATCATAAAAGCAATCTCGACGGTATATAATATTTTTTCACAATGCATTGCTGTAAAATTTCTGTTTGCATTCTCAAGTCGTCTTGAATATCCCCAATGGCATGTAGGTAACCATACGGAACTCCTCGGCCTCTGACATATTTAGACGCCCCACAGATGGTTTTTGGAACTACTTTTGCGTCACATGCCTAAACAAAATGCTTTGGCTGGTGTTGAAGTAAACAAATCCACGATCGTTTGGGCGATGAGTGATATTTCTTTTATAGTCCATAAATTTGAAATAAAACAATTCAATGATATCGATGAACACTATTGAGTTAGTTATATAACATAGAAATATGTTTTGACATAGATACTACAAGAACTTTTTTGCATAACCGTTCCGTGTTTCGCCTGTGGTTCGCCTCGCGCATGTAGTAAAAACCCAAGCGGCTCGGTAGACCCCCACGAATCCTTCCGAGATTATTCATTCATAAAAGGTCGAGGTTTTCCTAATGGTATGTAACTGCTAAATTTGATTAATTAAACAACAGACACAAGAAAATTGTTTTCTTTAAGTGTGTAGTGCCTAATGTTTTATTTGCTTGCAAAGTGTCTTTCTTTCAGAGGTTCATATTTTTGATAAAATTCACATTAAAAATTATGAATATTTTATACCTCTCAAAATAACATTTATTTGCGTTTTGACTTTGCCATTGAGATGTCAGCTACTTACACTGCCGAGATATGTATGGCTTGACAAAAAGCTTTTACATAATGTTCTTAGTTATAAAACTCCTAAGAAATGCGAAACTTCTCCTAACTATCATGTAGCGCATTTGTCAAGAATGATAGGTATATGGGAATGTTTTAGATAAGTGTTAATGTTTTAATGCGTATTAGACAGTTTTCTCGAATATGTATGGGTTTTGTATGATAAATATCGCAATGAAAAATGATGATAAACTAGTATCAGTAAGTCATCGTATAGACATAATAGATCTGCATGAAACTTTTAACTAAGGCTGTAACGGAATACCGGTAAACCGGTATATTGCAATACGCAACTGCGGCAATACGTACCGCGGTACGATTTTAACGAACCGGTATTTGGCGATATTCTTCATTTCATTGGAAAATTCTTCCCATCGCGAAATTGAAGTAACGAAACGTCAGTTTTTTCCATTTTTCATTCAATTTAACCGTAAGTTATAAAAATTTAACCATTTTGGACGCGTCACGGTCCTAAATAACCGTAAATACTTAAAAAGGGCTAGATTCTATCAGTAGCTGCATGTAAAATTTGCATTGTTCCTGTTAAATACAGCAGAGGCACAACGACTCTTAAAGCCCACAACATATCGTGGTGCGTATCGGGATACGGTGCCAGCGTATTGCAGTATATCGCGATACGCTTATGGCGTATCGTGACAACCCTAGTTTTAACCATGTATCATTTTATCTCTTATCAATGATCACCAATATAGTTACACCGGTAAACGATTTAACAAAAACCCAGCGTATGCAATTTTGTCAATCAATTTGTAGCCAATATCTTATAATGAGTTAAAATATTGCTTTAAATTTGTTCTGGGCATTACCGTTTCCCAGGAGATTCTTGTTTCTTTTAACACATGCGTCTGAACAAATAAAATACGCGACAAAGTTTTTAACAACATCATTTTCTATTTACTGTTTTTCTTAAACAAATTTGTTAGCATTTTTCTCATGTAAATTCCCATCCTCAAATGGAAGATGGAAACATATTGAAGTTTGAAAACTGTTTTGATGTTTTGATTCATTCGTTCTCTGTGCAAATACAATTGTAGATAACAGTTGTTCAAAAATAATGATGGAAGGCATTTATATATTCAAAATATAGAATCCATCACGTTTATCTATATATCAAACTACAAGCACGAATAATTGAACATGCATATGAGGATTGATCCGAAGACGAAATGCATAAAAATATCACAGCAGTAGCTAAAATGTTATTTAGATTTTTTTGTGTGGTTTTTTTGTGACACTAAGTTTCGAAAGTGCGTGTTTGATATGTACCTTTTAAGCACTTAAATATTATGGACGGCGTAAAGCTTACATGTATCTACTTGACAGTTCTTTGATACATAAATTTTGTTCCAGAATGTTATTATTCGTTAGTAATGGTCCTTCTTTATAACATATACGTACGTATAATCACTAAATAAGGAGAGTTTAGTTATGTTTGAATGTATTGAGTTACTGAAATGAACTCTTTTAATAAAATTACCTTTTTTGTAAAATGAATAATTATATGTTACAAAGCATCATGTAATGATTAATATGTATTAGGTATCAACAAACAACATTCTGATCAAAACCTGATCTAAAATTATCCGCTTGCTTACTCGCTTATTAGATCTGGCTACTTCAACTAATGGGTCATGTTCAGCCGACCTTTGCTTTCATTATATACTTAACGCAACATTTTATTCAGTTACTTGTTTACATTGTCTGTTTTCGCTATGTTAGATATTTACTATAGTTCGTACAAAAAACAAAACCCTGTTTATGTAATCAACACAATGAACTACTTCGCGACAGGGGATGCTCAGGATGACAATAAAAAGTAATTTTGATAAAATCTTTAAGTGTCTTGTTGGTGTAATGGCAAAGCGTTCTACCATTACAATCATGATTGACTGAGAAGGCGATTGTTTATCCGCCACACGTATTTTGTAACCATTGAACTATTCTCCTTTTATTTTCAAAATTGCATTACCTCTGAAATAAATTGGTTTATTTCAATGTTTACCCAAACATGTAATGTTATTTTGTACGAACGATACAAGTCATCAAACATTGTGTCATGTATCATTTGATTAGTTTTTGGTTTTCATGTTATACAAATGTACAAATCTCTTCTTACAAGTTTAAGCCACGCAGAGTTGTCAGTTGTCATATTCACTGTCCATATAGCTTTAATCAATTCCAAGCATATGTCTAAGCCAGTGGTTGAAACTTATCAAATTAATACGAAGGCAGAAGACAGAATAGTTGTAATTGTGTTTTATGACACAATTCCGCTCATGTATTACTTGTATTTATGTCATGTTTGCTCTGTTTTTGTGAACCAAAGGCAAGTATTTGCCGATTTGTAATTAATTTCTACATATATGTAAGTCACATCTCGAATTGAACCTAGAACACTGTCTTATTTGAATATGGAATGTATCATTTAATATGGAATTCACTATACTCACTGTACAGTTCATTTTGTTCAACAAAATAGACTGTATGTAGCCTATTCGCATGAACAAAATTTCTATTCTAGTTCATTATACAAGTAATTGCTGGTAAATTTTTCAATTTATGTACAAAATATGATAAACTTACTTGTTTCAATAAGTAAAAATTCGAAGAGTGCCGCAACGTGACTTTCAAAATGACGTCACAAATACCTGTCATATAGACTGGTTCACGAGTTACGTAGTTACCTTTCCACGCTCTATATACAACTTGGAAATCAGTCATTCGAATGTAAACATAGTGAATTCCATATTAAATGATACATTCCATATTCAAATAAGACAGTGTTATAGGACCAATAGTTTAGTGACAATCGGACGTACAACTTATTGAGCTTACTGGTCCAGCAAACAAATTCTTGTTCTGTTTATGTAATTGTGGATTGTGATTATTACATAAATTATACTGATGGGTACAAAGCTTATAGAAACTAATGTGATTGACCGTGATGCCAATGATAAGTGAAACATAAGTAGCTAACAAACAAGTATCAGATATTTAACAGGTTTACACCTCAAACCTGAACATGTAATTATTATGTCTACGATCGATTGTGTTCATAATCATGACACGAATATAAGAAACCGTGAAAAGCTTAAATATCATTATGTTACATATGTTATAAAACATATATGCACAAACAACAATAAATTGACTTCAGAATGACACAACAGGTTTCAGATTTGCGTGCAAGTGAACTTGTTTCAGGTTTTAATATAAAATTGTACATACTGGTATTTTTTTAACTTGGCGAGTCTAATTTTCAAAAAAAGGGGAGCATTAATATATTCTTAAATGTTATATTATCATCAATCTTAAAAGTGGGTAAAATCTACACTCCTATCTACAGAGCCACATCTACCGAACAATTAAATTTCTATTCGTAAGAATTAAAACTTTGAAAACCCGGGTCGTAAGCGCAGTTGGTAGCGCATCGGGATTTCGAATCTAGTGTCCCGAGGGGGGTACGAGTTCGAATCCAACCTGCATGGGGGGTTATACCCTTCCATGAAAATTTGACAATAATGTCAATTTTTCTCCATTAATAAGGTATATGGAGAAGTTCCTGGCGTTGTGGAAGGGTAGGTGAGTACTGGTTACAGACAAGGGTCCAGGAAAGCTAGGTAAGGTGTGCTGGACGCCGTTATATCACTTATACAATGTGTTGCTACGGCGGTAAACCAAACAAATAAATAAATAAAACTTTGAAAAGACCTACAATATCGCGGACTTACGTGTTATTCCCATAAATCAAGTACAAAAACATACCATGTTTACAAAATTGATTTAGAAATGTATATTGATACGAAAGCAAACCATGTAACAAGTGCACACAGAAAAGAGATGTGACTGTTGAAATAGTAATAGATAATGTTTGAACTATAGACGGTTTCTTTTCATATTTATATCTTACATAATACCTATCCTTTAAGTGATATATTTACTGAAACATTAAACAATATGACGGTCCTGTAAGTTGTATGATTGACTGACCGACTATAAAGAGAATTAATTACGGTCTCAGGTTTTCAATACTACGATCATTTGCCCACACAATTATACGATGGATATTTTCATTTATGGTATGATATTTTATAAGTTCTGTAGGCAGACTATCATTCTTTCTGCCATTAGTCTTTTATTGAAACGTCAAATTGATTTCCCTTTATTCTTTATCCATCGTTTGTGCTGTTGCAGTGCACTACTATTGCAATACACTAAGATAATGGATTATTAAGCAAAAAGTACCTTTTTGAAAATGGCGTTGTGCCATAGGTACTACAAATGGTGTCACATTAAAGAAACTCAAATCTAGGTTTAGAACATTCATTTAAACATTGTAGCATTGAACTTTCTCGTGATATTATACAATAAAAAAAACTTTAACAACAAAAACCTCTTAACTCAACTGGCACACACGCAAAAAAGAAAATGTAAGATTGTGACTCATTGATATACATGTACATTTTGTATCTCAATGTTTTAAATTGTTTGATCAATAGAATCTATTATAAGGATAATGAAATTAAAACTTTGAATTTAGCTTGGTTCGAAATTTATATTAAGTCAACAATATTATGTTTGTAATGCAGAATAAGGCCATGCTAAATTGGAATTTTGTTAAGCGTCAACTCAAGTTTGACAAACCTAGGTACCTATTCACAAATACACACAAACCAAAAACGAAAACGCATGCCCATTCTAGCTAGTTTTCATACAAATAAGTAAAAATATACTTGGTAGTACATGAATGTTTATGACATTAATGTGAGATCAAAGTAATTCTATAAAAAATATATACAACATACATATGTACATTTTCATAAATCAAATACACAGAAACAAGGAATTATCAGTATATCCTGCGGAAAATTAGTTATCGAATCCTGGAACAAAAGAATTTTTTAAGAAAATTCCACCAACAATTGTTTTTTGATTGAGGACTCTAAAACCTACGCACACGCGGACGCTTAACAAAATTCCGGTATGACATGGCATAATTGTAAATACACTGTATTTGCCAATGTGGTATTGAAGTCAGAGTCGTGGATGAACAAAAGCCATCAGACATGTTTGGAAATCTAATACATGTACATACAAATTAGTACGCACATATCATAGCAGCAAATTAAATGGTATATTTAACAGTCTACGAAATTAGTGGGTGTCCGGTTGCCAACAACTTTTCAGCTCGGGCAACTAAACATTTCTTTTGAGCAAGCAACATTCTACAAACAAGAGACAGTGGTTGATGCTTATTCAACATGTCCGGACAACCACCAGACAACCACTTTAAAATCATAATTTCGTACTCTGTATTTATACTTAAATAAGAGCAGGTCTCAATATGGTAACATAAAACTTCTACGTATATACACAATCAACTGTAAAGGTTGACAAACACCGATAAACAAAATCAATACAATGAATCATAACATAAAAGGAATCGAACAATAACTTATACAAATGAATCTAATAGATTTGAAAAAAAACACTTACGTTAATCAATCAGGTATGACTCCTTTTACGACAATGCTATCGTTCCTAACAAATGTGCTCACTTACATATGTATCCGCACTGTTCTCTAGTCTCTGAATGTCGAGCATCCTTGGTTACAACGTAGAGATCAGATTTGTATTGGAAAACAATATTTATGACAAGCAATACTGTCGTGTTAGGGTTATAAAACAGATATAACTCCTCTGCTAGCATTTGTAATGAGTTTTATTTCGACTTTGTTACACTTTTACATGTTTTAATGCAAATATTGCAATTAAAAGATAACAAATCTTAATTGGTTAATTGATTTCTATGATAGGATATGGTTTTATATCAGACTGACGTCATTATTATGTACAATGATTATAATTATGGTAAAAAACATTAGACTCTTTGTCATTGACCTGTTCTAGAAGAAGTGGCGTCTTGCAAGACAATACATTCTAATCATAAAAACAGCACAATATTAGAAATCAAAGCAAATGAGCTTTTTAAACGTATTCTAGAATTAGTTCAAAACCTATGAAAATGCAATTGTCTCTGTTTTAATGACGACTAAATTGAACCATCTTTGCTATCCGACAAGTACCCAGGTTGGAATATATATTTTACAATATGCACATAACAACACGTCCTCTATGATACGCTATAAACAGGTCTTGATCACTTAAAATCACGTCTAATTTACTTCGAATTGGGCATGGTTACTAGTATTTTATGTCTCTGTATTTACATAAAGCCGTTAAGGTTTCGTCAAGTTTGCTTAAATTGTGACAAAAATAGTATCGATATGTGCAAACTACAAACACATTATACAATATATTTATTCCACACCATGTAAAAATGATAACAATATACACATGAACAACTTTCGTATTACTATAATGATATAGCCTTTGAAAATGAGCCTTAACCAATCAATATCACGTTCAATTTACCTTGAATTGTTCCTGATTACTTGTGTTTAATATCTCCGTATTTACAGAGAGCTGAGATAACATGGTTGGCAAAACAAATTGCTTCCTGTCACTGAACTGTTCTTGAAAATATTGGCGCCTTTTTGGTCAATATTTTCCATCATGGAACATAGAATAATGCTCTGATAATAAAAGAGAATGACTTTTTAAAACTCGTTGAGGAAATAGCTAGAATGCTTTTTAATGCACTTGTCGGTGTTTTTAAATGACGACTAAATTTAACCCGTTGTATAAACTTAAACTAAGTTGGAATAATATGGTAGGAAAACATTGTGCTCTCTGTCACGGACCGGTTCTATTAATTAGTGGCGATTTTTATTCCAATATATTCCCATCATGGAAAAGGGTCAATGCTGTGAAATATATAGCAATGTGTTGTTTTTTTATTTATTATAGAATAAGTATAAAGCCTCTGTTAATGTACTTACTACTGTTTCATTAGCGACTAAATACAACCCTTTGTATTATCAGACACCATATTTGAAAAATAACTAACAAAATGCATATACGCAAATTTCCTTTTATGATAATACTATGCTATGGACAAATCAAAACCAATCAATACCACGTTCGTTTCACTTTGAATTGTGCATGATTACTTGTATTCCATATCTCTATATTTACAGAAAGCCGTTCTGGTTCCGGCAAGTTTGCTGAAACTGTAACAAAATTATAGTGTTGATATGTGCAAATAACAAACACGTTATCCAATATATTCATTTTGTTCCAGACGATGTAAACAATAATTGTTTAAAAATTTCAACAAAGATTGTGATGAGCAGTTTATTATCCCTGGAGCTCAATTATATTGCTGAATGACGTCTTTGGTAGTTAGCAATAAGACGTGATTTGTTTACAATAATAGCATTGAAACAAACGCGTTTATCATTGTTAGTTTGAGCACGTTCCACAAGGCGATCGCTAGCTATCGCTTTTTGAAAGCGATTTTTTGTAGCATAAGTGGTCTATTTAACAATTTGCTTCTAGCTAGCAAATCCAATTTCTCAAACAAAAAGTTCAGAATTGAAACAAATAAAAAATATATAAATCGATAGTCACCATGACGAAATATATACATTAAATAAAATATATATCAGTATTTTTTAAAAAGAAACACGTTACCACAAGGGGCAACCATTTTGAAATAAGCAGAAGTGTTCCGAATGATACGGGAAGCAAGAAAAAAACTTGCTAGGTATCGCTAGCTAGCGATTAATTTGCTCGATTGTAGAAGACCGTTCTATAGGAAATCTCTACATAGCGCTAGCTAGCGATCACCTTGTATAACGTGCCCTTTGATCAAACATTAGTTATGAGTATCACGATAAAATGTAATTTGTCTTCTTGTTAGCTTTTGGTGAACTTAAATTACTTGTACTGTGTGCGAGGAAATAATAATAACGTTTTGATTAGAGTTGAAAGCATATTGTATCCTTTGATACAGCAATCACCGACAGTGCACGAGGGCAACTGAGACTACTAAACAATTGCGTCATGTTAGAATTGTAAATATATATTTCTACTGAATTAGCATTTTCTAATGAATTTTATTTCGACTTTGTTACACTTTTACATGTTTTAATGCAAATATTGCAATTACAAGATAACAAATCTTAATTACTTTCTGCGATAGGATATGGTTTTACAATCAGATTGACGTGCTTGATTGTTAGTATCCTATATCTTCGTATTTACAGAAAGCCATCTTTATATTCATTCCAGTTAGCTGAAATTGAAACAAAACAATAGCATCGATATTGGCAAAGACAAACATGCTATCTAATATATTTGTTCCACGATATGCAAACAACAATTGTATCAAAATTTCAACTTTTTGTCTTCAACAGTGCCACTTGCACAGCTGAAACCTCTTAACCATTGCGTCGTGCTAGGATTGTTTTAAACATATATATTATTGCTGAATAAGCATTTGTTACGAATATTATTTCGACTTTGTTACACTTAACCCTTTACCTCATAGAGGAGTCTACCATATCCTTATCAGATTCTCATACAAGTCAGAGATAAAATGTATATTATTTTCATAGAAAGTTTAAATGATGGCTTTTGTTTTGACACCTTTTATTTTCAACAGGCATTTACCATAATAAATATTTATTTCATGAAATTTACAGAAAAAACAAATATTTTAGAGTTTTAAATTTGCTATCTAATGGTGTAAATTACATATTTTTCAACAATTAGTAAAAAAGTTATGATTGTTGAACTATTATACAAAACTAAAAATATATGTAAAATCATAAATTAATATCAAATACAACATAAATATATCTTTAAATTAGTAAAATATGTTTAAGATCAATATCTTTCAAAAGTGCAGTGTCACGTTCAGGTGACCTTTTCTCATCATAATATTCATGACGAAATTGTTATGATACGTAACTTGTTTACATCGTCTACGTCACGCAATTTGAAATGAGCCACCCAATCGCAGACTGTGAATAATACCACTGTTAAATTTGCATGCAAACCTTGGTCTAAAAATAGAAATTACGAAATCAAAATGTGATTAATAGTATTTTCGTCTAGATGAAAGCTACGCATTGATTGGTCCACACAAAGTTCATCTCAACGTGACCTTGCATTGACTAAGTAGAGATCCAGTACGACAACGCGAGTAGAACAGGATCTCTGTTTACGGAGATTGGTGTTAAATGTGTCACTAGCATTTGACATTCCAAAATGAATGATAAGATCAATTAACAAATGTTTATTGTTGCAACTGTGAGAACAGTATAGATCATAAAACTTCAGAGGGCCTGTTAAAATTGAAATAATGACCTCTTATCACTGACTAATATATGTTAATCCCTTTGATGGTGATATTGTGACTGATTTGTATATTTAACTACAGTCTGGAGCTTAAAAAACTAAGCATTTTGAAACAGATTATGAGATTTTTGTTATCTCTCTGATTAAACATTTTTGTTGTCGAAATCATCATTTTTGCATTATTAAAAACTTTTTCTTAAAAATTAAAGTTCATTTAAAGATGATAATTTATCACTGGAAAGTTATTACTTAAAAAAATTATTTAATTGTTAGCAAAACCAAGGATTCAACATTAATTTAACCAGTCAGACTGTACAAACAGTAAGTGTGACATCTGGATTTATGTTTTAAATCAAATTTGTGATTAAAGTCAAAATATAACATACTATTTTTTCTGAGCATTCATTAGGTAAGTGATTTATCTACAATATTCTGTAAAAATGTTTACATTATGTGGAAATATGTTTTTTGATAGCATTAAAGTTTAGAGGGTACAAAAGGGGACAGTATTAGAATCACATACAGGGGACAAAAAGGGACTGTATTAAAATCACATACAGGGGACAAAAGGGGACAGTATGAGGTAAAGGGTAAAACTACAATATGTCAACAGCGCTTCGAAGGCAACTAAAATCGTTATACCGTTGTCTGTTTAAGTGCAAAATTACCATTCTATATAATACTTACTTTAACTTACACAGAACTTGTTCTAAGTGATAGAAAAATATCTCATAACACAGACGTCTCGTCACCTTTGACTTCTAATTATGTGCTAATCACCATGGGGTTCATTTATTATAATATAAACCCGGCGTCTACACGAGATTTTAGCTGCAAAATGAGAAAATTTATTGGATAATTAGCTATAAGAACTAAAAGTCTTTAAGGAAATTCATGGGATCAAATGATTAAAGAGTCATATCTAGGGAATTAGATAACTCTCTTCTGTATGAATAATAATGTACATTAATGATTCCGAAAACGTTGGTTTATTAAGAGGTTAATACACGCCACTGGCAACATAATGGCGATAATCGTTCTTGCAAGTATGATTAATGTCACGAGGGGTTATGTATTTGCCATACCTTTGTAACTATATTTAGCAACAAATGTATATTTTGTCTATATAATAGCGACATTTGAATATTAACTAACATGCTTTCGTGGAGCTTGGTCTTAACATTATTTCTACGGCTATTCTCTCTCCTAGCACTGATTTGAAATCATGTAAACCAGTTGTCAGTCGAAGAGATTTGGCTTTACCAGGAACGGTATGCTAACTGACAGCCGTTTTATAGCAAATACAACGTGTTGTTATGGCGTTAACCCCAACCAAAAAAATCTTTTAAAATATGCTCAAGGTATTGAAAAAAGCTATAAAGCCGTAAATGGCATTGTCAATTTACATACATGTACTGCCATTAGGTCAGGATTGCCATTTTAACACATTTGATAAATGCACACTAACGAGTACATAGTTCTAAGTGCATGTATACTGTTTCATAATTATAAATGAATTTCAATTAATATAGCTGTATCTACAATCATCAGCCGTATCTTTAAATGCATTTGACAAGACTTTTGAATTTAGAATGAAATCTCGTCTTTCAGTTTCATAAAAGAAGGATATCGCATTGGAATGTGTGTTTGTTATACCCCTGGTGTTTTTACAAGAAATATTTAAATCACAAGTATTACAGAACTTTAATGTCGTTCTTATATAAGTCGAATTAAATACATTGAACTTCAACATTATATTTTTAATTTGCATCAGCTTTAACGTTTTGTTTATTTAACGATCATGTTATTAAACGTAAGTACTTTTCTACATTAAAGTTTTTACCCACGTGGGTATCTACCTAGATATTTGCTCATATCAAAAGAACTGTATGAAACATTCTTAAAGGGGTGATATAACCTTTCTGTGTTGATGCGTCGTAAACCCAAACAAACCAAACCATCTGAAAGGAGCTCGTTTACGTGCATATTGTATACTGTTTTAATGCTGACTAAATGTTTATGACAATGTCTAGTGCCATTTACCAAATAATCTAAAAATGTATTATTGATAATGAGGCACTATTGTCAGTTATCTTTCCTTGATAAAATCTGAAGCAATCCAATAGGTAAGTAGGTCCTATCAGTTAGAATCCTCAGATTTTATCGTTGAAGTCCTATGTAAGGATAATAAAATATTCCATCTAATATCTTTCTTGTTAATTTAGATATAAACAGGAGTTATGAAATTTAGAAAGTTCTCTGACAAAACAACTCATTGCTTTATTTTCGAACAAATTAAATTATTTACATTAATAGATATTTTAAGATTAATTGTGGCATATTGACCTTGAAAAGTAAGGATAATCCAACTAATTAAACCTACCTATTTAAAGAGTATACAAGGGGAAATAACTGACTGAGGTCCCAGGAAAGTTATGACATAAAGTTACACTATTATGATTAACGTCAATAAATCTTGTGAACTTATAGCTATCTCTGTTTGTTTAAATATGCTGCACTATTTTGTTTTGCAACGTTTTGCAACATTCAGAAATTCGCACGATTACATTGAAAACATTCTAGTAGTAATCTGATTACATGTGTCAACGTTGACGCTACCATTTCCCAAAGGAACAGTCTTTTGAAAATCCTGTACGTTAGGTCAATAACATTTAAGCATATTCGAGTCTTGACTTTTAACAAGCAGTTAATGATTATATATTTAAAATTTTACTCTGTATACCGTTGTTAAATGGACAAGAGTAGTTTACTTCAAATGCTAATGTAGTCTATAAAACTTTAAAAACAATATAACTTTCGATTCTTTGATAACTGAAGTTTCGTAAATACTGAACAAATTGATTGTAAAATGACTTTGATTTGTATTTCGATGCAAACTGTTGACTTAAGTTATTAACGTCGAATCCTCAACGAAAACGACGTACCGAATCAATGCGTCAGAGACAGAGACTGTCAATGAATAACAATCAGATTGCAGATAAATGTCTACAAGCCATTCAATGTAATTCAGATTCAAAATACAAATCAAGTTATCTTTACATTTTATAACTCTAAATGAATTATTTACTACATTTGGTGGAGATAATATCTTGCATTGCAGATATTTTATTCTGAGAATCTATTCTCTTTGGAGAAATAAAATTGAATTTATATGAAGTCATATTCTTTAAATATATCAACGAGACAGATATGTGTTACCTACAACTAGAAGAAATCTGCACAAACGGTATAGAATTTACCTATTGATTTAGCTCGGTTTTGAAACAAGTTCATTCATCTTAGGTTAATCATTTTCCATTACAATTTCTAGTACCCCAATGGTGAGCTAGTTGTATAAATCGGGTTTATGCAATTCATATTACATTTGTCTTCATTTATCTAATCATTGTACGGTAATTTTGAAACACTTTGGTTCGATAAGGTCATGCCAAATAGGAATTTTGTTAAGCGTCAGCTCAAGTTTAACAAACCTAGTTACCTTCACAAAAACACACAAACCGAAAACGAAAATACATGCCCTTTCAAGCTAGTATTCACACAAATAAGTACTTGGTAGCACACGATTGTTTATGACATAAATGTGAGATTAAAGTAATTCTATAAAAATGTATATATAACATACACATGTACATTTTCATTAATCAAATACACAGAAACAAGGGACTATCAGTATTTTCTAAGAAAAATCAGTAATCGAATCCCCGTACAATTTTTTTTTGGATTGAGGTCTCTAAAACCTACGCGCACGCGGACGCTTAACTAAATTCCGGTATGGCATGGCCTAATACATTTTCTCAATTAAATGCTGTATAAAAGGATACAATATGCTTGCGATCTAAATCAAAACGTTATTATTATTTCCTCGCACACAGTACAAGTAATTTAATTTCATCAAGAAGACAAATTACACTTTATCGTGATACTCATATATAAAATGAGTGATATACTTATAACAATGAACACGATTGTTTGAAGATAGTTGCCGTACACAAATCACGTCTTATTGAAAACTATCTAAGACATCTTATAAAGATATAAATGAGCTCATGGGATGACAAACTCTTCAGAACCAATGTAGTTGCCATAGTAATAAGTTGGTTGTGAAAAATGTAATTATCGAGAAAAAGAAAAAGTATTATTGTGAAGTAGAAATAAAACAAAAGATATAATGACATCAATTGATGAGCTTTATGACTTGAATTCTTATGATAGAATTTGTACAAGTAAGCTGCTAATGATTGAATAAAGAGAAAAACCGTTATGTTATTTTGTTTTTACACAACATTGGTCTGGTTTGGTGAATTAGCCATAGTTTTATATTGCTAAACTAATTGGAATCGAAATATTGCACAACGAACTTTACGTATATTGATATCTTTAGCCAAGTAAGTCAGCCAGCTACAACACGCTAAAACATGGTTAAAGAACTTCAGAAGAAATTGTTTCATTTAAAGGAGGAAACCCCTTCAGAGTCTTGTTTTCGTTATTTGTTTGTGCCGACGTTTTTATTACAAACGTTTTAAAATTTTAAAACAACTTATCTCTTTTTACTCTTTGTCCGTGTTGCTGGACTGTTGCTGATGATTGTAATGTTTTCAATCTCAATGTTCAAGAATAAAAGTTTACTAATAACTCATCTGACGACACAACTATACCATCTCTGCTTGTTGACCACATGAGCGGAATTGCAGCACTGTAACTAGTTATATCAGATACGGTGTATGTTATAAAGCGGTTGTATATTTTTGCACTGTTTCAGATCTACTTAGAAATCTAATGGTTTTCATCGACCTCAAAGATTACACTGTATATGAGAGCAAAAAAAGCATTTCATGCCACGTTAAAGCCACTATATGAAGATAGTTTCATTTACATTAGACTTGAAAACTGTTTTACAAACACTAAGTTATCAGAAAATAAAATGCTTTAGAGACACAATAAACTGTTCAAATCACTCTGCTTTCTAAATTTTAATTTTAAAAATGTCCGTTTCTTAAAAACGTGGGGTACTTTTATTAGAGCCCACTATATTTATTTATACGCTAATGTACAATATATCTGATTTAAAATAGCTTTAGAGCTTAATTATGTAATTTGGAGCAGTTTTTTAAAACAAGATTTTATTATAAACATGCTGAGATCAAAACTATTGTTTCAGGTATTGAAAACCAAACTAAACTGTCGGTTTGATCTACTTTCACTTTGAACTGCAATAAGTAAGATATATATATTTAAGCAATAATTGCATTTTATTAAGAAATCTAGTTCATTAGAGGTGTTTGAAATAGATAAATGTCTATTTTCTTAGCAGTCCAGAAACAGTGTTACTTTTTATAATGTGCCTTTAATACATAGAAATCTAATTGAAAGAAAACTATTTGATTACACAGACATCTCGACACATTTGGTTCCTAATTATCTGCTAAATACCACAGGGGTTCGTTTACCATATTAAGAAAAACCTGATGTCTCAGGATAAGACTTTGTTAGGAAAATTAGAAAAACTAATACACTGATTACCGACAAAGACTGTATGTCATTTAGAGTATTTATAGGATCAAATGATTAAAGAGTCTTGTCTGGGAGAGAAATAACTTGTATATGTATAATAGGTATAAGAAATAACGTACGTTTATTCCGTTTATATAAAGTGTAGTAAATACTCTGAATTATTTATCATTGGTGCTGATTTTCTTATCAGTATTTTCTCCTTAAAGAACATCGCATTCGGGTAGCAATTACACGACTTTAAAACGAACATTCTTCCATCTTTCACATTAAATGTTATTATATCAATTGCGATAACAATTTCACCTTATACATTGTATATAGACATATTGGAATTTTGTAATATAAAGAGGTTCATAATGAAATACAATTTTATGTATCGCCTGTCATAGATTTAATATATTCCGTTTATTATTTTATTATCAAAAGTATCAATGGAAATAGACTTCGTTTTTCAAAACATCTTTACTTGTATGGTTTCTAGATATATTAAATGAAACAGTGAATGCTTTATTAAATAGTTACATCGCATATTAAATATGATGGCAACATTTTAGTCAAAATGTGCAAATCTATTTGAAGAGCTTTTTTAATTTCATGTCTAATGTAGGAAAAACTTTTATATATTATTTTTTTATTGTTTGTTTTGTTGGGTTTAACGCCGTAGTAACACATTGTATAGGTCATATAACGGCGGTCAGTCAACCTACGCACTGTTCCTGGAAAGGCTAAATCTCCGGTATTAGCTGTTAACCAACTACTAAGCCCATACTTTTGTCAGTGACTGACAACTGCCCTACATAATTAAAATCATTGGTAGGAGAGAGAATGGCCGTAGAAATTATTTCATAACCAAGCTCCACGAAAGTATTCCCCGCCCGGAAATCGAACCCACGACCCCTCGATCCGTAGACTTGCGTGCTACCAACTAAGCTAGCCGGGCGGTTACAATATTTATTGATAAGCAAATACTAATAATTACTGTTGTTCTTTGAATAATTTATTCAGTTCCAAGTTCATGGCTTCCAATGTTTTTGTTTACACATTCATCTTTTAGTAATTACGTCGATTTCGATATGATATGACCATTTGAAATTGCCTTTTCTCAAACCAGTTTGTTGAAACGTCATATCTATACAGCTACTTGCAAAGACAATAATTTAGAGTTTACAGAGAACTCAGGGGAAATTCTAACTTATCAAGTTGCAGAACACGGTTTGTATGATTGTGTTGTTGTTGTAAGATTTGTCTTATTTCATTATAATCTTATTTCAATCTAGTCTAAATATAAAGTGAACTGCTATGAAACTTACTGATTGAAAATATCCATTAACACAGACTTACTGCCACCTTTGATTTCAAATTAATCGTTTAGTACCACGGGGACTCATTTCTTACGCGATAAACTTAATATCTAAGCGTTAACCTGACTTCAAGTTGAGAAAAAAATTAGGATAATTGCAGAGGAAGACTGTAAATCTTTAAGGAAATTCATAAGATCAAATGATTAGATAGTATTGTCTAGGTAATTGACTCATTTATCTTTTTATGGACAATAATAGTTATTTATCACTTAGTATTAACGCGTGCTGTTCTGCTAATGAAGTGAATCTATCTATTTCACATAATACTTCTTTGCTTTTCATGCCAATATCATTATTATCTTCAAGAAATATCAATAATACCTGAAGGTTCTTTACAATCAAAAACTATTATTATGACCTTATGGCGTGATGTATGATTGGGACATATTTCTGTATGTTAGACTTTATATTCTTAATATGCTATTAAATACATATGATCATTTCATTTGTTCTAATTCCAGTAACATCATTTGCTTAAAGAAAATTTCCTTAATACCTAAATAACCATTATAATCATTACTTTATGCTGCATGGTTGTTATATATATCTGTATGTTCTTACACTTAATAATTCCTCAATAAGATATATATCATAGGCCTGTCATTATTATCTGTCTTTTTGTATGAAATTGACAATACTTTATTGATTAATTGTCATCGACCTATAACATGTTATTTCAATTAAATATAGCAAACAGTGTATTAACATAAAGCATTGTGACAATTTGATAAAAATAAAGTTAAGCATTAATCAATGTTATTCTGAGCGAGAAATCATAGAATATATGAATTGCTAGCTGTCTGATAGTATCGTGGTCGGTAATACTCATCAATGTAATACATTTAGGATGGTGGAGAAAAGTAATATTCTGATTCGTATTTTATTCTAATATCTGTGCATGCTGGGCATACCAGAAGAAAGTGAAATTCATTCTCCACCACCGTTACTATCACACAGCACACATAGCCTAAGTCTTGTATATTGTTTAATAGCTCTATTTGACGTATACAAATGCACTAGTGATTAATACTGATTGGTAGTTAAATATTTTGTTTGACATGTTAAGTATTTCAGAATCAGTATTATCATCAATATCCACAAACAATAATAACATGTCATATACATTACCTTACTACGTGTAAAAATGATTATGAATAGGTTCAGGAGTAAATATCATAAGAATGCACTTATCTGTCAGCTGAGTTCTATTCCAAGATCTAGTAAGAAAACAATTAATACTTTGAATGACGTATCACGTGTTTCTGAGGGAAGCTAATGCCCTGAACATCTGTATGAACTTTTATAAATCGGATGAAAGTGAATAACGACTTAAATAGAATTTAAACATTGTTTAAGCATATTTTAAACACAGCATTTAAAAAACAATTTAATGTCTAATTGTACAATAAATAATACAGAGATGGCACAAACTGAGACAAATTTGGATAGAAATGAGAATAACGAATTTCTGACTGGAAAGTACAACGGAATGCATTACGCACTGTTTTAACGACTTAAACTGTGAAATTATCTATATTTATACTTATTAAGTCTATAATGCATACTAAACTATTAAGTTTACGTCAATAATTGATTTTAATTTATCTCCTGAAATGGTGATGCCGGCGACTTAAATAAATAAACGGAAAGAACTTCAACTCACTTCTAAATGAATAATGCACAACCATAAGTCATATGTGTAGCCATAATAACTACACAACTTTTGATACAAATCCATGATCAAATTAATATTATAGTTGTTACTTCTTCTTAGTAACAATTAAAGCAATCTTTCAATTTTACATAAATCCAATTGACAATTATCATATTCAAATGCAACAGATATCATTGTATACGTCGTAACGCGCACAGTGAACGTCAACATTAGATACAAGCAGGTCACACTCATTTAATGGTACTCATTCACAGATTTCAAATAAATATCAACTTTTTTCTAAAACTATCAATATTGTATGAAAACAATTTTGGAAGCAGGAAAGTAGTGTTCTGATAATAAAACTTTTTGTGCAAACTGACATACAACTACAAATGATGGTGTTTCATGTAGAAAAAATCTACCCCGTATGGCACTGTATAGGCGCTTTTAGTGCATTTTTGTGACTTTTATTGTATATTTCTTGCAACATATTGTACTGACCAATGTATTGTTTTTGATATTGAACCATATGCCACACATGTTATGATCCTAATTCTTTGAAAACCTGAGTCTGAGGCAGTCATTCGGTACATGTAAACTTAACTTGACATAGATACTTCTATAATAAGCGTAGTGTCTACAGTGTATGAATTGTCGGTACCACTTGGTTTTTAACGATTATTGATTAAATGTTTATAAACGATTATATTTTATTCAGAATGTTAAACAATTGGTACATTGTCAATGAATTGATTTCTAAATTAGTATTCAGTGATGAAAAGACTTTTCAAATTCATTGTTTCTTATTCAATTGTTATCAGGCTGTGAAATGAATGTCTTTTAAACAACCTCTCTATACTTATTGTAATACAAACTATCTCGGTATAGAGTATGGTTAAGGCAACTCAGACTAGTTATAAGAAATGTTAAGTTAAAACAGCAGTTAGCTCATATATAGACCAAGTAAAATACAATATTGGAAATGATTAGATTCAAGTTATTGTTGAAGGTACTCAATCACGTATTGCTTTATGTATTAGCATTATAAAACAAGCAATGGTCTCCCACTGAGGTAATCGATAGTTTATTTGACAGGTTTTCCAATTATTGACACTTTAGAAACTGTATTTAAATTTACTGCATTGATATGGCAAATTATCTAATCACTGACATTTTTATCGCTGGTAATGAAATACTTTATAAAATATATTCGCCTGAATTAACTTCAATACATTTTGTTATTTGTTCAACATGTAGATCATGAAATAGTGTTGCTACTTATCTTTGAATATACTAGGATGTTATTTATTGGGAAAATAAGAATGTGCATGAATATTAAACATAAGATGATAAAATAAACATGTGTATACTATTGCTAGGATCAATCTAAATAAATTTATAAAATTATGGATTTGAATTTTACATACAATGTCATTCTTACTTGCGACCTTAAATAATTTCGTCTGTCATTGTAAAATGAAAACATGCCTGATGAATCGCACTTAGAGAAAAAAAACCAATTTGGTCTTAGCAATAAAAATTAAACAAAGACGTTACCATAGTAAACAAAAATCATGCTGCACACAACGTATTCATGCTACTTTATCTCTGTCTTTATTGCTTCGCATCAATATCATCTTTATGAATATTTGTTTTTTAGCTTTGAAATATTTATTTCCCTTAAGATGATACTCAAAAATTCAATAGTGATATCATATAATCAAATTATAAATAAATTAGGGTATTAACTCATTTATCAATAAGTGACCTTACTGAGATTAAATAAATTCAGGTAAAAGTAACTACCGTGTTAATTTTTCCATAAATGATTTAATATTCGACTCAGGTATTTTGTATAATAATGCAATTATAAATTCATCTGACAAGAACTATTTAGATCGTTAATCTATTAATTCTATAAGTATATTCATGTAGTTCAAAATAATGTTTAAATATAGACTTATTTTAATTACTGCCTTGGTTGAAATAACTCAGTTTAATAGGATTAATAAATTAAAAAATATATCAGTTTACACTTTGAACTTTCTCCATTTATTAACGTTTATCCAGCTGGAGACTCTTCTTAGATAATATAGAATTTTATCCAAAATTATATTTTATTCACAATTGTATTTTATACCACTCTCCGCATCCTAAGCATCAGTATTCTTCACAAACAAATTAGTTCAATAAGAAATATGACCTTTGCATACAAATGAAATCAGCAGCTTAAAGCTGTTTCCAAGAAAATCGTACTTGATCCTTTTGCATTTAAGTATTATCATTTCACATAAGCTGTTTTTCTAATATCAATGGGGTTTACTTTCGTAATGTTATGGGCATTGTAATAATACAGTCCCATAAACATAAAAATAACCGTGAGGGCACCGCACGGGCGCCTTGCGATCAAGCTCCGCGAAGACTCGTACGAACTCTTGCGTACCCGTACGGACTGTTACGTTTATACCAGGGTCCGTGAGATGAGCCATGGATACACGTATCAGTTTCAAAGTCAAATCGTGAACACAATCGGGGCCGAGTATGGATTAAACTTGCATATCTTCCAGCTACGGCTCCGTACGGGTGTGTTGTTATGTGTCATGTGCGTACCGTCACCTTAATACGCAAGGCTTCCCGCGGCCTACAGCTGTCTGCAGGTACGGGTCCGCAACAAGCCACGATTTTATGGGACTGAGGCTTTAGTTGAGAGACATCTATTGTATATATATTTTCTTATAAGTTGGCTTTCCTTAAATATTACTTAAAACTATATCTTTTGTTGTAATTGTGATACCAATGTTTCTTGTCATATGGCCATCCATTCTGATATTACTTAACTATCAACAACCATGTAAACCATAAACCATGTAAATATACCCTTTATAATGTGTTTTATAAAACAATTGGTATGTGTTTGCAAATATATTCATATATTCAAACTACATTTGTATTACAATCACTCTTGTAGGCATTTTTGAATAAAAAATAGCATTTCAAATTAGAGGTTTTACACAAAAACTTAGCCGAATTAAGTTATCAATCCAATTGTCTTCTATTCATAGGCTTTTTAGTTCCCGTATTTAAATCTGAAAAAATGTCGCGTTTTGCTTCATCAAGAAAGCAAGCGGATGCATAATTTTAACTGTTTTTGTGGCTGATTTCAGATACTGTTAGACGCATATGTCATTTTGAGACTGTTATAAAATTCCTTCCAAATTGCAGGGGAAATTATTATCAAATTAGAAGAACATTAGTACTTAGGTGCATTTGTTTCTTGCGAAATTGATTTTGTAATTGATGGAAGTGAATTGCATAAATACGGGCACGCTCTAATTCTAGACACATTAGCTGCATGTTAGAGACAATTTTCCGTATGCAGTCAGTGCAATTTTTTATTTAATATAGACATTCACTGCGACGCACATTAAATGAAATAACGAAAGTTAAGAACATGCAAAAATGTCATCGTCGTAAAATATGAAATTAAATCATTGTTCTTTGTTTGGAAGTTTCTAACTACAACTTTTCTTTTCAGTGTTTTAAGTCTGTATATATATACAATGTATGAAACATATTACAAACCCGTTAGAAAAATCTAGTCGACTTATAAAATTGCATAACCCCAATATTTTAGTTGATTGGATACATGTTAGTAAC
Source organism: Mactra quadrangularis (assembly GCA_025267735.1). Classification (NCBI taxonomy): domain Eukaryota; kingdom Metazoa; phylum Mollusca; class Bivalvia; order Venerida; family Mactridae; genus Mactra; species Mactra quadrangularis. The sequence continues at coordinate 6,164,450 of CM046298.1, forward strand.
ATTTAACGACCATGCAGGTTATCGAGCATTCATTTGGTAAATTGTTATTTTTGCTAACAAATCCTTCCCCCAATATGAACGTCAAATATATCATCACTGCTATTTCGTCACAATACTCGTGCCATGAAACAGTTGTTCATTTGCCTGTGTATCAGCATAAAAATGCATTTTATACACATTATTGTTACAAAACAAATGGTAGCGTGTGTGCATTAGCAGATATGTACAATATGTGATTTTATAGAGCCCAGATCAATCAATCGTAGACACTCACATTTGTTGGACCAAAATGGTTAGATGTATTGTTCTTCGTTGTTTCTATCAAATATGGTACAAAAGACTCGTGTTAAGCCATCAAAGTTATGTTTTGTTCAAGGTATATCTAGGTGAACTTTTACATACGAATACATATCCTGTAGTATTTGCTCGCTGAACTTTATTAACTGAAGAATCCCATCCATCGTACAATTTGACTGATTTTAGGGAATGTTTAGCGTCGTTGAATGATAGTGTGATTACTTTTATCTATTTCAAAATTTATTCTAGGTGAGTCTGCTAGAACATAAAATTTACTTTGGAAATTTAATTTAGTATTACATTTAGCTTAATTGAATAAGTGAAGCAGTTATCACATTTGAAGAGACAGTTATACATTGTATTATAAATATTCTTCTCCAAGAAGATAGTTTATTGAATAAATGAAATTGAATCCACGTGAAGTTCTATTCCTAGGATCAATCAACAAGAAAGATCTGTGAAAAAAATGAAATTAGACAAACATTGCTTGCATGAGCCGCGTGCTGTTAAATATAAAATGCAACACTAGAAGTTTTATAACATCATCTGAAGTTGAAAACAATAGAGTAGACAATGTGCCGTTAGAAAATGCTATAAAGATTTCTTAAAACGTATTCCCTGAGACGTGACATTTCTGGTGAATTTAAATATTGTTAAAAATGTGCTGTTAACTGTTTACTGTTATCACTTTTAAACCGTGTTACTATGGTTTTAAATATTGATGTACACATTAACAACTGCAAAAGTTACGACTTTATTGTTAGAATCACTTTCACCAGCTAATCGATTGTCGAATAACGTAGTAAAACCGTTAGATTGTGTTAAGCCATCAAAGTTATTGTTTTGTTCAAGGTATATCTAAGTGAACTTAAATACATATTCTGTACTATTGTAACAATATCAGTGGTCTTGTTACACTATTTGCTCGCTGAATAATATTAACTGAAGAATCCCGTCAACATACAATTAGCAAATTTTAGAGAATTATTAGCGTACCTGAATGAAAGTGGTATTACATTGATCCATTCTAAATTTTACTTTAGGTAAGTCTGCCACAACATGAAAATAACTTGTTAATTTAGTATTACATGTATAACCTAATTGAACAAGTGAAACAGTTATCACATTTGAAGAGACAGTTATACATTGTATTATAAATATTCTTCTCCAAGAAGATAGTTTATTGAATAAATGAAATTGAATCCACGTGAAGTTCTATTCTTAGGATTAATCAACAAGACAGGTCTGTGACAACTGAAATTAGACAAATATTGCTTGTATTATCCACGTGCTGTTGAATATAAAATGGATCATTAGAAGTTTAATAACATCATCTTAGATTGAAAACTATAGAGTAGACAATGTGCCGTTAGAAAATGCTATAACGATTTGTTTAAACGTATTTAAAATGCTTAAAAAATGGTTTAAACGTATTCCCTGAAACGTGACATTTCTGGGGAATTTTAATATTGTTAGAAATAGGTTGTTCGTCGTTTACTGTTATCCCTTTCAAACTGTGTTACTATGGTTTTAAATATTGATATACTCATTAACAACTGCAAAAGTTACGACTTTATTGTTACAATCACTTTCACCTGCTGAAGAGTAATCAATAGTCGAATAGCGTAGTGAAAACAGTTGGATTTTGTTTTCTTTTTCAACATAATTCGCGTTAAGCCATCAAAGTTATTGCTTTGATCAAGGTATATCTTAGTGAACTTTTAGATACATATCCTGTACTACTGTAACAATATAAGTAGTTTTGTTACATTATTTGCTCGCTGAACTATATTAACTGAAGAATTCCAATCCACCGTATATTTCGCAAAGTTAAGGGAATAATTAGCGTGGCTGAATGATAGCTACATTACACTTATCTATTCTAAAATTTACTCTAAGAGAGTCTAACACAACATGAAATTTACTTGGTAATATTAATTTAGTATTACATGTACAACTTAATTGAATAAGTGAAGCAGTTATCACATTTGAAGAGACAGTAATACATTGTATTACAAAGATTCTGCTCCAAGAACCTAGTTTATCTGATAAATGAAATTGAATCCACGTGAAGTTCTATTCCTAGGATCAATCAACAAGAAAGATCTGTGAAAAAAATGAAATTAGACAAACATTGCTTGCATGAGCCGCGTGCTGTTAAATATAAAATGCAACACTAGAAGTTTTATAACATCATCTTAGATTGAAAACAATAGAGTAGAAAATGTGCCGTTAGAAAATGCTATAAAGATTTGTTTCAACATATTCCCTAAGACATGATATTTCTGTTGAACTTTAATATTGTTAGAAATAGGTTGTTCACTGTTTACTGTTATCCCTTTCAAACTGTGTTTTAAATATTGATAAGCCCATTAACAACTGCAACAGTTACGCTTTATTGTTACAATCACTTTCACCTGCTGAAGACTAATCAATAGTCGAATAGCGTAGTGAAAATCGTTTTAGATTTTTGTTTTCTTTTTCAAAACAGTTCGTGTTAAGCCATCAAAGTTATTTTTTGTTATAGGTATATCTAAGAAAACTTTTACATACATATCCTGTACTATTGTAACAATATCAGTAGTCTTGTTAAACTATTTTTTTGCTGAATAATATTAACTAAAGAATCCAATCAACATACAATTGGCAAACTTTAGAGAATGATTAGCGTCGCTGAATGATAGTGTGATTACATTTATCCATTCTAAACTTTACTCTAGGTAAGTCTGCCACAACATGAAAATAACTTGTTAATTTAGTATTACATGTACAACTTAATTGAATAAGTGAAGCAGTTATCACATTTAAAGAGACAGTTATATATTGTATTATAAATACTCTTCTCCAAGAAAATAGTTTATTGGATAAATGAAATTTAATTCACGTGAAGTTCTATTCCTAGAATCAATCAACAAGACAGATCTGTGAGAACTGAAATTAGACAAATATTGCTTGTATAATACACATGCTATTGAATATAAAATGCAACACTAGAAGTTTTATTACATCATCTAAGAATAAAAACAATAGAGTAGACAATGTGCCGTTAGAAAATGCTATAACGATTTGTTTAAACGTATTTTCCGAGACGTGCCATTTCTGTGGAATTTTAATACTGTCAGATGTTGTTCACAGTTTATTGTTTTTCTTACTAACAGTTTTACTATGCGTTTGACTAGAAATGCCATATGGTGGAAATGGTACTAGTTCTCAGATTGGTTTAATTATTGTCTATATTTTCAAGATACCATTCAGTGTCTGTAATTGTGTCAAAAATTATTTCTTATTACTGAAGACAACTTGACCTATAGGTTGCACCAACTATATCATAAAAGTCACAAAAATGCGCTAAAATTGTCTATACCGTTACATATGGGGTAGATATTTACTACATAAATCACCATCATTTGTAGTTATATATAAATTTGCACTAAAATTGTCATTATCAGAACACTCCTTTTCTGCTTCAAAATATGGTTCCATACAATGTTGATAGTTTTAGTTTCATTTGAGTTGAAATCTGTAAATGCATACTTATAAATTTGTTTTATTTGTTTTCACTAGAGACTGGTTTATTTATCCTTTTTACTTCTCCTTAATTGTTGACAATTCTCTGGTGTAAATACCAGTGTCTTAATCTTTATTTAACGCCACCCGGCTAGCTTAGTTGGTAGCTCGCAATTCTACTGATCGAGAGGTCGTGAGTTCGATTCCAGGACGGGAATACTTTCGTGGAGTTTGGCCATGAAATTATTTCTACGGTCATTCTCCCTCCTACCAATGATTTTTAATTATGTAGGGCAGTTGTCAGTCACTGATGAAAGTATGCGCTTAGTAGTTGGTTAACAGCTAAATCCAGAGATTCAGCCATTCAAGGAACAGTGAGTAGGTTGACTGACCGCCGTTATATGACCTATAAAATGTGTTGCTACGGCGTTAAACCCAACAAAACAAACAAACAAATAATCTTTATTTACTGCTAGTAATAAACTGTGGTTATCTCGGTCACATGGAAATGTAATATCTGATTGTACAATTAATTAAACAGATATCACCGTATAATTTAAATATTAGATGTAGCATTGAGCATGGTATTCACTATTATCGCTATAAATCTCTTTTAGCCAATATAATAGAATATCGAGTTTTGTATTCGTATGGAAGGCCTTGGAGCTGCCTGGCTAGCTCAGTTGGTAGCATGCAAGTCATCTGATCGAGGAGTCGTGGGTTCGATTCCCAGGTGGGGCATACTTTTGCGGAGCTTGTTCATGGAATTATTTCTACGGTCATTCATCTTCTACCAATGATTTTTAATTATGTAGGGCAGTAGTAAGTCACTGACGAAGGTATGCGCTTAGTAGTTGGTTAACCGCTAACACCAGAGATTTAGCCTCTCCAGGAACAGTTTGTTGACTGACCGCCGTTGTATGACCCATAGATTGTGTTGCAACGGCTTTAAACCAAAAACCAAAACCAAACCGAAAGCCTTAGCTTTAAAAGTTTTGTCGATACGGGACATGAAAAAAACACATTTGTAGTTTATTGTATACCAGTTTATGATCAATAAGGACTAGTGCCGCATGAACTTACTTTAGTATTGAAGTTCATAGTTATGACCAAGTGGATAGATGGTCTGGCAACTGTTATCCAACACCTTCATTTAAAAGTGATAATAAATTGGAATAATTTAAAAAAGGGTAATATTATTAATGAGCTATAAAGACCCCTTTATGTTGAACAAAAGAGAGAGTGTAGTCAACATAATTAACTCCATGTTGAATAATACATTCTATATTCAAATAACGTTTAATACAATTTGCGTAGAATGGCAGAATAGTAAAATTGCTTTTTCCTAGAAGCTTGCCATTTAGCGGACAAGTTAATAGTGTCATTACACTTATCTATAGAAATGTCCATGTATAGCAAATAATGCTGGAAACTATTGGTAGATACAATGTTAATGAACAAGGTGTTTTTGCCAATATATTGAATTGTTGAGAGGAAATAATAATAATAATAATTTTATTTCGGTAACAATGACATGACACATGGCATACAAATGGTGAAATATCACTGTATGTAAAATGCCATAGTCATGCACATCAATACTGGGAATGACACAAAAAAGAGATTAATCTCTTATTTCCATTGTGGTCCATGTGGAAGTGTACGAAGATGTACAAAGTGGTGGTATGTTTTAATGATTTCATATTGATGATATTATGTTAGTCTCTGGATTGAAATGATTCAACCCGGGTCGATAATGAAGTTGGTAGCGCGCCCGAATTTGGAATCTCGTGCCCGAGGGGATGCGGGCTCGAATCCAACCCGGGGAGGTTATATCCTTCCAATGGCATGAAAATTTGACAATAATGTCGATTTTCCTCCATTAATTAGATAATATGGAGGAGTTTCCGGCCTTGTGGAAGGGTAGGTGAGTACTGGTTATAGACAATGGTCCAGGAAAGCTGGGTTCTAAAGGTGCGCTGGACGCCGTAAAATGACCTAAATTGTGTTGACACGGCGTTAACTCCAATAAATATAATAAAATAGAAATGATGTAGCCATGTCTGCCTCATCAGCGGTGATAACTCTGTATAATTCGTTAGACATACCAAGTTCATCAGTTGATATTACATGTTCATTTGTTGATATTCCGTCACCTTTCACCAAATCTTTTACCCAGTCCTTTATTGATTGTTTTAGAAGCTAACTCCATGACCTCATATTATGACATCATCGGACATCTTAGTGCCTTTTATGAAAAAAGACGAGCGTAGGTACTCACATACGTAAGTTAAAAAATCTGGTAAAACATAAGAGATGAAACAAAATACTACAACATTTTCAAATAATCACATTTTGGTAATAGATTTTTGGCGTCCTATTTAAAACGTTGCATTGGGACAGGAAAATACAAGCATTGGCACTATTTTGTAGAGCATTTTTTAAAAATATGTTTGTATAAATTCTGAGAACATGTGAACATGTACGTATTTATAGCAGATTTCTTCATACTGTGGTCATGAGAAGGCTAAACATATGTTCATGACAAATGTACTTTTCGTAATCTAGGTCGCCTACATGTAATCATTGGTAACTTAAAATACAATTAGAAAATATCTGTAAATGTCACAGACTTACATATACAAATATACATGACATTTTTCTCTATTATCGAATTGATATACATCACCAACCCTGTGAATATATCTAGCTCTATCAACGTCACCAAAGGCTTGCTGATAATAAGTTTTCACTAGTTGCCTGTCATTTGCAAATACCTCTTGACGTAAATTGGTGCCTCTGATTTTGATTTGTGTATCACAACTGTCAATAGTCATCAGCTCTATTTATTCTATTTCTTAATAGGGGACACTTAATTAAATCTATTGCCAGGATTTACACAGTCTTCACGACAAATTTGTATTAGCGCTGGATATGCAGTCCAGCAAAATAGATATTTTACTGGACAGAATGAAAGTTTACTGGGCCGAAAATAATCTTAGAGATTGGTTGTCCTCGGACTACTGGCTAACTTCGAAGACTGTAACTTACGGTGTTAAATTAAAAGAAGCAGAGATGAGCAGCATATTATCTGCAGTACTGAATTAAATTATTGGCATGTGTTTTGGTGTTAATACGAATTTATTATAGCCCATTTGCAAATGATATAATAACAAGTCAGGTTTTTGAATTCATTGCCCATTTGCTGCAAATGGTATAATAACAATAGAGGTTTTTGAATTTATTGCTCATATGCTGCAAATGGTATAATAACAAGTGAGATTTTTGAATTTATTGCCCATGTGCTGCAAATGATATAATAACAATAGAGGATTTTGAATTTATTGCCCATTTGCTGCAAATGGTATAATAACAATAGAGGTTTTTGAATTTATTGCCCATTTGCTGCAAATGGTATTATAATAATAACAATAGAGGTTTTTGAATTTATTGCCAATTTGCTGCAAATGGTATAATAACAATAGAAGTTTTTGAATTTATTGCCCATTGATATAATAATAATAGAGGTTTTAATCCCTATTTATTCCCAAGTAAAATGTATTTATGTACAAAAAAATCTACTCGACATGTGCACAATAAAATGATCTGATGTCTAATTGTGTCATTCTTAAGTATCAGTATAAGCATCAGGTCACTTTGTAAGCCTACACACTCACATAGAAAACGATGTATTTGCCATGATAGGAAACAATCTACTGTTGGTGAGTATCTGCTGTATGATGCTATTTATAAACTGATAAGAAACTGACAACAGTCTACCGTCGAGGTAATCAATACTGAGGTATGACATGTTAGATATATGACTATGTAGCTTCACTGTTATTCTCATTAGCCTATTACGTGGCTATTCTCCCAGTAGTCGCTAATGAATGTACATGACTAGGAGAAAAAGCGAGCTTTGATAAATACAGGGACACTATATGTGATTGAAAATCAAACATAAAAGTGACAATAGAGACTCGCGCTTGTTTTAACAAGCGGATAATTGCCTTGCCTGGAAATATTCGATTGAATATAATGGAAATACAATACCAGTTATAAAGTGTGGAAGTTACTATGCCTGTTGATAGTTATGTTTGTTTGTTTGTTTGTTTGGGTTTTACGGCGTTAGTGATGAAATTTAGAATCTAAATGCCAACACTTTCCACTTAATCCAAACATATCTGTTTCATATATCGTTAGCGAAATAGAATGCCATTCAGCCATGCTTGCTCTGAATTGAGCGCAGAAGTTAGTCTAAATGTCATGCGTAGGCCATGAATAAAATCTAATTGATATTTTTTAGAAATAAAATATGTTTACATGGTTAATGACACACGTGAAAGTACAAGATATATTTATACTTGAACTTCTAGAAATCTAATCTGACCATAATCCAAGATGGTCGCCATTGTGTTGACATTTTGCAAAGTTGTAAATGTACAAATTACAATTGCACAAGCCGATAGCGGATTCTTTTACAGCGTAAATGATACAAATGGCATTTTAAAAGAAAACATATTTTAACTGTACGGGTGACACATACTACATAACTTTGTATTAGAAACAGTATTATAACATTATCCCAGCCTTGTTCCTTCTACTAACGTTTATTGCGCATACATATTTTATCTAACCAGTGTGAGTTAAAACAGCGGTGGTCTCTATGCGTGGACTGACACTCAAGTCCTGACCTGTCTCTGCCCCTCTTGCACAGTTAGTTAGCTATCTTATATAGAACCCGTGCAGCTACAATGCTCTGGGCAGCATATTATCAAAAATCTAACGTTTTTTAGAAATACAATGTAGAAGGATTTACGACCAAACTTAGTCGTAAGATGCTTGATAATACGGGGCCCTGGATCATGTGATCAAATTCGTGTGTCTAAGTATGATAATTTGGTGTAAATGACCAGTAGTTATCTGATATTAACTTGCACTAGATGACCAGTGATTAACTGTCCGGATAAGTTTGCTAAGTACTTATTGCAAGCACATAAATATTTACTTACACGAAATGACCAGTGATTATATTACAAAAATGTTCATAAGTCATGGCTACATTCATATTTCAAATGTTGGAATGATCTCTACAGTAATTTAAATCATTTATCATTTTAGAATATTATGATCATTGTTGTCTGTATGTAATTTCTCAAACAAATTATTGTTTCTACCGACTATTCGTTACTATAGCGACAAATTATTACTTGTGTGGAACAATTTGTCATATCTTAGATAATATAGGTGTACAGATAAAAATATCTTAGATGTTTTCTAAGGGAGTATAATTTATAGAAGAGAGTGAATATAAACTTTCTCATTCCATGAATTTCATGAAGGCGGCATTTGTTCATTTCTATATGCTTAAATTACCATCCATGAGGTGTTTTTACAATATAATGCAAATTGTCAGTCAGTGCTCAGTTGTAATTAAATTTGGAATACATGTTCTTTGTGTGGAGGAGAGATAGGGTGAGTGTGCGGGTGGTTGTTTGGGGTGTGGAGATGTGTATGTGGGGATTTGGTGTGTGTTACGGGTTTAGATCTTAATAAAGTATCAATTTAGAGTGTAAATCTATAACTGATATAACATTTATGCGTCTTTATTGACATTACATTTTAATGACCATCACGGTGCAAAGAAAGTTTTGTAAAAAATGTTTTTTTATTTACCAGACACAGTCATTGTCGTAATTAAAATAATAAAACATTTCGTGGCTCTAATTAAGGACTTTTGTCAGTTATCATCCCCTGATAAAATCTGAAGCAATCTAATTGGTAAGTATAGATCCTTACAGTTGGAATCCTTGGATTTTATCATGGAAGCCCTATGTAAGGATAACAAAATATTTCATCTAATATCTTTCTTGCTCATTGATATATTATCAGAAGTTGTGAAATTTAAATAGTTCTTTACCCTAATATAATCCTTAGCTTGAATTTCAAACAAATTAAATGATTTACAAAAAAGTTATAAAAGATTAATTTTGGGAAATTGACATTGAAAAGTAAGGGTAAGGATAAAATCCGAGTAATCCAACTCATTTGACCTACCTATTTAAAGAGTATTCAAGGGGAAATCACTGACTAAAGTCCCTAATTCCATTTTTAGGCAATATTGAATATTTGGCATCGTTGTGTTTGTTTGTCAAGCTCTGCTTCACGACAGTAAGCGTTATATCCATATGGAACTATTCTGTAGACGTCTAGAACATCTTTAAAAGAAACACTAATGACACGAAACATGTCATAGATGATAAATCACATTTTTTTCAAGAAGTCTAATTAACGATAACGAACAATATTTGCAACACACATCCCAAAATAATGTTCCGCTCATCTGGTTATTTGATAATAAAATGTCTCATTTTGTCTTTAGTTGATTTTCTTAATTATACAATTATCAAAGACAGCTCATAAATCATCATATAAAGATGTGTGTGTGATACGCCGGGTTCCACTTGTGCTTTTTATGCGTTTCTAGTCGCTCTTTCGAGAACTACTTGAAGTTATGTTGCGGCGTTCAGTTGACCTACATATTTACGTTAGAGAAGTTTTGAATATTAGAATTAAGAAGGATAAAATACATTACAAGCTTAAATGACTACACTTGTTTCAACTGCTATAACAACTTTCCTTCTTAATACTAGGGCTGCAATGATTCGATTCGATACATCGAAAATCAATTGCTAGGGCGCCCATTCGATTTTGATATCATTTAAAGGGATTATTAGGCAAAAGTTCCAGCCGCAATTTTCCTGGTTTTGTATTTTATTATTTTAATTGTGGTTGCAACAGACACACTGATACATTGCTTTGCAAAATATTTTCTAATATTTTGGGCGTTTTCTATCTTGACCCACGTGGGTCAGGTTAACTAGATTGTGTGTTAAAATACGCATTAATTTTACTGATTTGTATGGTTTATTATGCACAACAAGACGTCACTGTAGCACGATGAAAAGGAATAGTTTTCTAGGGTGATAGCAATAAGTATAAAACTAGCTGATTTTCACAATTTTCTTCTTCAAACCGTCGCATTTGTGATGTCATAGTCACGTTGTATTGCCATCGTGACACTTGCATTATAATTTTTCTTAATACATTGTAACTTGAAAATATGAAGATTTGTCTGTCATTTTAATGTTATGTATTATGACTTACTCTCATATTAAGTAAATGATTTCCGCTTAAGAGAGTTCACGTAATGGATTTCATTATACATTGAATGTTTCAGTTCATTTAATACGTCCATTAAACTCGATCAAAGGTTCTTATTTCAACTAATCGTTTATGATTTTCTTGCTGATAATAGATCTAATAGCATTCCATTTATACGTATCATAACATATTCTAACATGAATATTAATCATTTTGTGGTATATTTTTTACAATAATTTTCTAGAAACAAAAGACGGATTCGGCTTAATCTTTTCTCTAACCCAACGCTCAAAGAATGTTCGGAACTGTTCTGAATTGCCGGGCTTCCAAAACATTTAGCAGGAGTACCTACTTGGATCAGAGAAAATGGTCACCAGGGGTAAATATCACATGATTGATCAATGCTGTACATACTGTACATACAGTCCCTTATAAAATGTTAAGCCGCCCGGCTAGCTCAGTCGGTAGCGAACAAGTCTATTGATCAAAAGATTGTAGACCTGTTCAATTTCAGGGCGGGTATAGACCTACTTTCGTGGAGTTTGGTATTGAAATAATTTCAACAGCCACTCTACCTCCTACCACTGATTCTAAATCATCATTAGTGTTTGGTGTAGTACTATTGTCAGTCACTAAAGGAAGTAAGCGCTAAGTAATAGTAACTGATTGAAAGCTAAATCCAAAGCCTTAGCATTTCCAGGAACGGAATGCTCCTAAATGATTTTCCCTGAAAAGTAACCCTCATGATAAGAATGACTAACCGCCGTTAGTACAACGTGTTGCTACGGCATTAAACCTAACCAAAAATAAAAGATGACAGTTTCACCACAATACATGTTACTTGATAATGACCAGTTGATGTAACTAATTATCAGAGAATGCCATTTAAACTGTTCATCATCTAGTTTAACTGTGGTAAAATAAATAGAGAAAATAAACATTTCAGCTAAGGGAGACAACCTAATTTTCGACAGTTGTGGTATATAGAGTTGTCTCCCTTTATAATCATTATAAACCATTTAAGTCAAAAACATTACATCGTGTTCTAAGTCAATTGAACATTTACAAAAAAGTTCTCATAATTTAGCTATGAAAATACATTTACTGGTTAAACTTAGAAAGTAATTTCTATACCATGAGTAAACAAACCTGCTTTAAACCATATCACATTATGATCATTAATTACAAATATTGATAAACATGACCTTTCATATTAGACATTAGGATAAAATGATGTTATTTAAAACATTTATGCAAGTCAAATATAACCAGAACCTCAAAAAAGTTATGTCAACTATATTACGTATTCGTTTTATTGCATGATATTGAGAAACCAAACTCATTGTTTCGAAAGTTCATTATATTTTTCATTATTCAATCAGTTGTCATCAAAACATGAACCGGAATTGATGCACCCACATGCTGATGACGTTCGTGTTCCCACCTGAATGCTCCTACGTGTATTTTTTTATATTCTATGTAAAATATCAGTTTTATCCTAGTTTGACCACAAAATTGTAATTACCACTTCATCCGTATAAGTATTTAATGTCAGGAGTCTCTATGATATCGTTTAACGTAATGTCATGGCAACTAATGGTTTTGTCAATTAAAATTTACCAACCAACTGCAATAATTGCAATGAATCTCTAGAAATCTGATATGTCGTCTGCAAATATCGATCAATTAAAAAACATGTAATTAAACCCATGCGAAATATCGTCATTATACGAGACAGCCATTATTTTAATGTTGTTTAAAAGAAGATACAAGCAAATGACTATATAATGATTATTATTCATTTTAATTACTCCGGTATAAAGAAAATCCATTTCTAAATAGTCTTGGTGACTTACACATAAATGAACTAATTATTACATATGGCATACATTGTTTTTAAAACGAAAGTAGGATGCCAAGGGAATTTCCCAACTGTTATCGATATATTATTTGTTATACCTTTTTACCTTAGACATTTCCATTTATTGATTTTGGTCCTTTTATCATTCTGCGACGGTTTGGATATATAAGTGACATAATTATCATGTTGCGCGATAATAAACGCTTGCAGCTACATAATCAGCAAACGCTTTAAAGGGATATATAGGCAAATGACTGTGTCAAAACTATAGAATCAAGTTTAGTCTTTAAACAGTATTAAGAATGTAAGAAATCACTAATAACATTTGTCACTTATAACATTCAACTGAACAAATTAAAACATGTGGCATACATTGTTCAAAACGAAGTAGGATATTAATGGAATCACCGAGCTAATTATAGATTTGCTATATGGTCGTACTTACTGAAATTAAACATTTTCATTGGTCGCTCCTTGTCTTTTCAACATTCTTAGGCGGTTAGGATATCTTTTTAAAAGAATTATACTAATGTTGCACAATGACAAGCTCTGGTATCTTCTCATCAGTAAATGCATATTTCAACACTAATATATTTTAGCTAACCTGACCCACGTGGGTCTAGATAGGAAACATCCCAAATATAAAGATAATTTATAGAAATATCTTGCCAAGTAATATATCAGTTTTTTTTGTTTCAATCACAATTATAAAAATATAATGCAGAACCAGGAAAATTGGAACTGAAAATTTTGCCCACTAATCCCTTTAAGACATAATCTTTTTTTTAGCTAACCTGACCAACGTAAGTGGGTCAAGTTAGAAAACAACCAAAATATATAAGGAATTGTAGAAATATTTTGAAAAGCAATCTATCAGTGTGTTTGCAACCACAATTATAATAGTAAAATGCAAAAAATCAGGAAAATTGCAGCTAAAAGTTTTGTCTAATTGTCCCTTCAAGAGTAAAAATCTATAACTTAAAGCCCCTATATCAAATGTAACACTGGTTTTTTTGACTGCAAAGAAAATTTATCTATTTCAATCACCTCTAATAAACAAGATTTTTTAAATAAATGCAATACAGTCATTTATGATGTATGTACCATATTAAAAGCATTTACGCATGTTAACAGCAAGTAATCTTTCTCACAACAACCTGCAAAGTAATCAGAACTATATACCTTGTACCCCAATATCAAAATAATAAAGTTCAAGTAAGAAAGATTTTGACATATTTTATCTTTAAATGTACATGCTTGTATCACATCAATATGCTGAATAAATGATCAACTGGTATAAACATTAAAAAGTTACTTATAATGATTTTCTGAACTACACGTTATAATGTTGTTTTCTGTATACCTGCGATTGCTTCACTCCGCCCTGGTGTAAATGGGTACCTGCGAGGGTGGTATAATTCCGTTGCGCCAATTTGTCGGCTGCACTAATAAGCGGAATATAAAGACTCCCCAGGGAGATTGATAGATAGATACCAGTAGCCCAATGACCAGGGGTAATAGCTGTAAAGTCGGTGAACGTGCGTAAGCATAAAACTTAGACTATAAAACGCAATTACTTCTTAATTCTTCTATATTATGTTAAATATGTTTGTTGCAAGAATCATTGTAACGTTCTTATCACTGATGTAATTTTGTTTTCGTTAATACATTCAACTTTTTTGTTACTATGGTCTGTTTGAGAAACTATTAAGTTGTGGCTACCATTGTACTGTTTACTATGGATATGGCTCATAGGACACTATGTACACTTCAATTTGATGTTATAAGAGACATAATTTATGGACGTGTTTTTGTCAAGTCAATGGAAAGAACAAAAATGCAAATGCAATGTTCCTTTATTATATTAACAAATTTATATAACAGCTAATGTGAAACTGCTTACATAAAATAACCCATACACCCATGATCTCTATAAGTATTTCTATCTTAAAATCACTGTTGACGACGTGTGTAAGATTAACAGAATATGTAAGAAACTTCACCATGAACCTCAGTCTGTAAAATATCAGATTGTAAGATAACTTTAGATGTTTCTTTTATTATAAACACAACAATGACAAACTTGTTTTGAGCCAATACAGGTCTATAGTCACAACATCTATTCAGGTAACAAAATTTTTTTTTTCGCCGAATTATTTTATAGTACAAATAATTGAATGGCGTAGAATAGGGCATATAATATCTGCTACTTTTCTTTCCCCGGAAATCCGATTTAATCCAGTGAGTTTTGATATCTTGCTGCAAATCCTCCGAACAAAAAAGCGGTAAACTAGGACATGTGCTAAATATCTTGTGTGGAAGCAATCTCCGTAAACAGATATCCTGTAGAGCATTGTCGTACAGGATCTCTACTGTCTCCGTGGAAGGTCACGTCGAGATGAATTTTGTGTCGACCAATCAATGCGTAGCTTTCATCTAGACGAAACACTATTAATAACATTTTGATTTCGTAATTTCTATTTTTAGACCAAGGTTTGCAAACTTATTCAACAGCGGTACAATTCACAGTCTGCGATTGGACGGCTCATTTCAAATTGCGTGACGTAAACGATGTAAACAAGTTACGTATCATAACAATTTCGTCATTAATATTATGATGAGAAAAGGTCACCTGAACGTGACCTTCGTTTGGAAAAGGCCAAATCTAAATTAGCGAGTAGGCGAGCGGAAAATTTTAGATCGGGTTTTAATCAGATTGGTGTGGAAGACTCTCATTTAAAAAAAGTATTTACAGACTTATATGGACAAAGAAATGAAAACATTGTTATTTTTCACCAGTTAATATTACCTTCATTTCAATGACTACCTTTCAATGCCTCTCGACGTACGTAATCTTAAAACATTATTACCTTTAGCAATCTAAACCAAACCAAAGCTAATGACATAAAAAGCCACAGGCAAAGAAATCATTAAATAAGAACATGATTTTTTACATTAAATTTTATAGCACATTTTGACTCCATCTTTTGTGACAAAACGTATGGCAATTTTGACTGTCATTCATTTTCAATAAGCGGGTGCATTTTGGAGGTATGAAAGACAGGAAAATCAGTGTTTTAGAATTCTTTATTTAGCATTTTAATCGAAGAATATAACCTGTAAACTACAACTTTATGAAATATTTTGATCATGACATCAGTAATTGTTGCCATATGCTTATTTGAAGTAGGACTATCAGGGGTACAAATTTTGGCATGAAATGTTCGTTACGCTATATATATGTATACTTTCAATGGTCACTTACCATAAATAGTTGGTATATAACACATTTAAGAATTTTCACTTATATAAACAAAGTGTTATTTTTTAGAAAATTGAGAAAGATTTTCGTACTGACTAACAACAGTCAATTGCCATATGCTAGGTCGAACTGAGTACAATGTGGTTCAAGGAAAATTGTAATCGATTAGAGAATAATAAATCATAATTTTTTGTCTGTTTATTCCACGTTTATAATTCCGTGCGCTTCAATTAAAATGTATGACTTGATTTTCAACGTTTTTATACTATATTAGTCATAATTATTATGGAATAAAATAATGTTTAATACGGTGGCATTGATACGGTGGCATAGAGGTGACATGGAGATATATTTAAACTTTACGTGGCCACGTAATAGCTTTACGTGGCCACGCAGTAGCTATTACGTGCGCACGTAATAGCGTTTACGTGGCCACGTAATAGCTTTACGTGGCCACGCAGTATCTTTTACGTGCGCACGCAATAACGTTTACGTGGCCACGTAATAGCTTTACGTGCGCACGTAATAATTGACCAATGAGAGTTGTCGAAATTGGCGGCCATTTTTCGACAACCTTCATTGGTCAATTATTACGTGCGCACGTAAAGCTATTACGTGGCCACGTAAACGCTATTACGTGCGCACGTAAAGCTATTACGTGGCCACGTAAACGCTAATACGTGCGCACGTAATAGCTACTGCGTGGCCACGTAAAGCTATTACGTGGCCACGTAAACGCTACTACGTGCGCACGTAATAACTACTGCGTGGCCACGTAAAGCTATTACGTGGCCACGTAAAGCTATTACGTGGCCACGTAAACGCTATTACGTGCGCACGTAAACGCTACTACGTGCGCACGTAATAGCTACTGCGTGGCCACGTAAAGCTATTACGTGGCCACGTAAAGTTTGAATATATCTCCATGTCACCTCTATGCCACCGTAGTTTTACCATAAATTTATTAAGATTTACAATTCTTTTCCCTGACAATTTTAGACAATTTGTAAAAACGCTCTTGGAAACTAAATCATTTTGTAAAATGCCCATTTTACAAAAAAAAGCCTGAAACATTTAGGTAATTTTAAATATGCTTGCATTTAGCACTTATACACTGTACAAGTTGCCTGTATTAACGAATTGGCTGTAACATTAACATTTTAAAGATAACGTGACTGTATATATGTACCCTGATTTAGTCATATTACAAAGCATCTTACGACAAAAACCATCTTCAAATAGTTCAAAGAAAATGCGATAATAAAAGTACAGTTCTTATGATACTTTTTTTCGAAAAATAAAAATCTTATTAAGCTTATCATTTAGGTTTATTTGTCATTCAATGGATTAGAAAAGAATGCACATAATGCAAGTATATTTAACTTATGAATATTTCCTTCATTTGAAAAAATGATTTTTATCGTCCTCAGCCTATATTAACTGATTCGTAATTACCTTTTACTAGCTTACATTCTTAGCAAGAGTTACCTCACAAATATAAGGAGTAACTAATGAACATTTAACTGTAACCGTATATAGATGTTTCTGTATATTATATGCCAACCCATATACATTAGGGTTAACTTGTGTCAAGAAATTAGCTTCCATATAACCTTGTACCATGCTTAGAAGTTTTAAAGATAATGTTCCGGGACAGTCTTTACTGAACTGTATTAATGTTGACATGACAGTGTCAGTACTAGACGTGATATATACAGCTTCTACATGATCCATATGTGTGTTCTCTTTTAGTACTTTGATTATAAATTGACTTCCAGAACAAGATGAAGTACCATATATTGCCCTTATCTCATATATATTGGTAACACTAGTTGTATCTCTCACAGTAAATGATACAAATGTATCAATAGATTGTTGAACTCCCATATCAGCTACAAGTAAGAAGTAAAATGTACAAGTAATCTTAAATATAGTTTTTTACATGGGGTTTCTCCATGTTTAGTGATGGACTGTGGCAAATCCTCATCAAAATTTGTCGCGGACGATTACATTCGGTCGTGCGCGCGCAAATAAAGGGATAGTTACTACTGTAATTAATATAGTCCGCATTACGCGTTAACAAGCAGACGATAAGAAGCACGTGTATATCTTATCTAGTTTATGTAAGGTAAAAGTCCCATGTAACGCTTCCATGAGTTGTTTACAGTCATATACTCTACCAAAACCCCATGTCTGACAGCGCTATCGGCGCTTTGATTGTCATTTGGCGTTAGTTTGATTAAAACTCAAGAAATGACCCCAGCAAATAGTTTTCTAAAATATGTCCCAACTTCATTTTTCTGAGGAATGACGTTATTTTAAAACGGTAAAAATATAATACTTGATGTTTCTCATTAATTTTAATCGCCGTAATAAGACGTTTCATCGTAGATGATGTAAAATACTATTTTTACACTACTTTGTGTGAATTTTGTTTTGTTTTGTGTCGACCCAAAGAACAAACGGCAATGTCGACCTATGTAAAACTATAGCCTATTTGTAACTTGATTTCATAATGCGTTATCCCAGAGTTACAGAACTGTGAGTTTATGGAATTGCAAAGGCATAAGACAATACTTTGAGTTCGCCTTTTATTGCTTTGCTTCATCCGAGTGTTTGAAATGAGCTGTTAGCTTGCCATATTAACCTACTGATTTAAATTCGACAGTAAATAATATGCGTCCGAGTCTTAATAATTTGATAACAAAAAACCTAATATTGCTAGATTATACGTACGTTTTCCAGCCAATTGCATTTCTATTGGATAGTGATCACTAACATCCAAAGCCTTAAAATAAAAACAATTCCATAATCATTGAACATGAAAAATGTGAATCAAATGCTAATGATAGCGTTTATTACTTAAAACAAGACATGTTGCAGCACCGCTAAACGTCACAACGCCGCTAAACGTCGCATCAAGGGGTTGCTATTGGCATGTATATGGCCGCTATGAGTCTAAAGGTAGGTGCTTCGAAGTCATTTCTCCTATGTAATACTGGTTTATCGTAAAGGTTCGATACTAAGCCTTTCTATTAAATAAGACGTTCAGCGTCACGGTTGCGACGTTTAGCGTCAGTTTATTTTTGTGCGACGTTTAGCGTCAGTGCTGTAATGTTTAGCTTCAGGGCAATTGTGACGTTTAGCGTTGGTTCCGACATGTACGACATGTGAGCATGATTGAATGTTGACATCGTTTTAATAATATTAAGACTACAAAAGCAGCAGATTGGGCAATGAAAAGTGTGTATTTTAGTGTATGCCATCGTATGTATATAAACAGCACAAGCGAAAAATAATTAATTGAACTAATCTGAGAAATGTCGTTGTTACAACGTTATATTTTACAATGCCAGTGATACGTTGAACTTCTTACCAAATCTTTACTCAGTCCCATGACCTCATCAAATCTGTAAGCCTGTAAACTGTTCCTTACTACCGTATCTTGCAAAGCTTGTCCAGCAACCACAAATCTAATGAGATATACAAATATTAGTTATCATATATGATGTGAACACTAAAGATGGTCATAAGAAAAGAGTACATCTGTATTTTGAATTCACGAATAATTATATTGTGGTTTTCATTAGAATTGACATTTACACGTTAAACTGTCATAAACTTGATATCATGAAGGTGGTCAACAGTATTGGAAAACCAGATGAAAATTCTACTTGAGACGTACTGGTTTGTGACAGAGCACACCACTAAGACTAAATTGTTATTGTTAAGACTGCTTGAAACATTTGGTTTACAAATTTCGCATTCAATTTACATATTATCCCGTATGTCAATGGGTATATCACTTGTATATTGTTTACTTGAACATATCGTTTATCGTGTTTGTTCAACTTGTTTGTTTACTTGAACATATCGTTAAGCGTGTTTGGTCGACTTGTTTGTTTACTTGAACATATCGTTTATCGTGTTTGTTCGACTTGTTTGTTTACTTGAACATATCGTTTAGCGTGTTTGTTCGACTTGTTTGTTTACTTGAACATATCGTTTAGCGTGTTTGTTCGACTTGTTTGTTTACTTGAACATATCGTTTAGCGTGTTTGTTCGACTTGTTTGTTTACTTGAACATATCGTTTAGCGTGTTTGTTCGACTTGTTTGTTTACTTGAACATATCATTTAGCGTGTTTGTTCTACTTGTTTGTTTACTTGAACATATCGTTTAGCGTAAGTGTAAGTAATGCCTCAGTCCCATAAAATCGTGGTTTGTTACGGACCCGTACGTGCAAACGGTCGTAGGCCGTGGGAAGCCTTGCGTATCAAGGTGACGGTACGCACATGGTACAAAACAACACACCCGTATGGAGCCGTAGCTGGAAGATATGCATGTTTAATCCATTACCGCTCACGATTTTGCTCACGATTTGACTCTGAAACT
Source organism: Mactra quadrangularis (assembly GCA_025267735.1). Taxonomy (NCBI): domain Eukaryota; kingdom Metazoa; phylum Mollusca; class Bivalvia; order Venerida; family Mactridae; genus Mactra; species Mactra quadrangularis. Next base: position 6,184,935 of record CM046298.1, read on the forward strand.
GATACGTGTATCCTGGGCTCATCTTACGGACCCTGGTAAAAACGTAACAGCCCGTACGGGTAGGCAAGAGTTCGTACGGGTCCTTGTGAACCTTGATCGCACGGCGCCCGTACGGTGCCCTCGTGTTTATGGGACTGTAGCTTTACATTGCAAAAGTCAAAGTAAACAGATATTTCAATGCTCCAACACGATATTTTACCTGTCATAACTACAAGCTGACGTGGCTACAGTGGTATCAACATTATCATTTAACAACCATTCAAACCTTGTATCAGTTCTTAGCGAGATATTCTTCCAATCAGAAAGTCTTAGATAATTACAATCTGCATTAAAATCACCAGCTATGATGATATTCTGAAATATAGACAAGTCTGAGACAGATAAGAACAAAATGATATAACTAACTATAATGATTGATCAATACTAACTTAACTTTTTACTGTACAGTACCCACCAAAAATTTAGAGACATTTTCACTTTTTAGGCCAACTGAATAGTGTTCATCTAAAATTTGATAACTGTTCGTTTTGAAATGCTTTTTAGTTTTGCTTAAATTTTTTGTTATCATTATAATTATAGCTGATACTACAAAAATAGCACAAAAGCTGGAAAAAAAATTACAATGAGCACGATTTTGGTGGCTTAAGGATGTCAGATGCTGAATTTTCTTATGTGTTACATTCATGAACTTTGTTTTCATTTTATCACAAACCATACTTGAATATATTAAAAGTAATTATTTTACAAAAATAATCATCAAAATTCAAGAATTGTTGTGGAATTCTTTTGTCTCCAAACTTTTGGTGGGTACTGTATACAAACACACCGAGATCAAGATCTAGTCCGTTAATACAATGTCTGCTAAAATATTTAACATGACAGGTTAGAAAAGTTGCAGCTGCACGATTCGTACATTTTTCAGTCTGAACAAGTGATGTTTCGAAATGAGTCCTTGGGAAAGCAAATATCGTCAGTAGTACTAAATACGCTAATTTCAAAGTACGACGTTCGCTGTTCAAATCATCTGAACTTTAGAGGATTACCCACATATTCACAACTATGATTGTTTCATTGATTGACTTGGATATTGAATTAATAAAAAATAGTAAAACTATTGGGAATTCAGCGTTAAGATTTGATTTACCGATGTATGCCAATGTCTGTGAAAACTTTCATAAACTCTTGTTAAGTTGTCCATCTCTTCAGCCGCCATCGATGGTTGTATATGTGTAGCTATCATAACAAAATCATTTACAACTGAAATGAATAGAGCGAATATTGTGATATACATTATGTGCTGTTGTATAACAGAGATATATCATTGAATTATCACTTTTTGAAACATCAAATGTTATAGGAATACTTTGGGATTATTAGATATTCGAGTAATATTGCAAATGATATTTCTGAACTTTCAGATACCAAGTTAAAAATTTCCGCGTACTATCAAAACAAGATGATAAATTATGTTTGGTAAATTTATTTAAATCTTAAAGTACAGATCATGTTCGAACTATCATATAGTTCATACAATAAGGGACTTTAGACGTTATTTCCCCTAGTATACTTTGGAAATAGGTAAGTCCAATTAGTTGGATTACTCGGATTTTACACTTACTTTTCAATGTCAATTTGCCAAAGTTAATCTTAAATAACTTTTTGTAAATCATTTAATTTGTAAGAAAATTCAAGCTTAGTATTTTAGGGTAAAGAACTATCTAAATTTCATCACTACTAATGTAAATATCTTCATTAACAGGAAAGCTAGTTGATGAAATATTTTGTTATCCTTACATAGGAATTCAATGATAAAATCCGAGGATTCCAACTGTAAGGACCTACGTACCAATTGGATTGCTTCAGATTTAATCAGGGAAAGATAACTGACTAAAGTCCCTAATTGTGTTATAAACATGCCAAACGCTAACTTACCAGTTGATGGGGAATGGAAGAGTACACCAAACGGTTCTCGTTCAAAATAATCATTTCTATCTGTATACTGATAAACATCCATCTTTTTTACCCTGGAGGTTCTTAAAAATGAAATAACATCATTGAAATATATGTCATAATGTGATATTTATTTATTTCAATGGAGGAAAATCGACATTATTGTCAAATTTTCATGGAATGGTATAACCTCCCCGGGTGGGATTCGAACCCGCACCCTTGGGCACGATATTCCTAAGCCTGGTGCGCTACCAACTGCTCTATCGACCCGGGTTTATAATGTGATATAAAGGAGTGTTGTTGTTACAGTGAAACATGTAGTGAGTTTTATGTAAAACTGCTAGAATTCATCATCTGCTATGAACTAGACAATATTATAGTTCTGTATGTAAGAATGAATGGTATGCAATTACATGTTGTAGAGACTATCCATTCAATCTGATAAGGTGCGTGAAGTTAGCTGCCAGTTGCCAGTTGCCAGTTGCCAATTCAATCGGCAACTGGCAACTGGCAGCCAACTTCACACCCAGCTGCCAATTCAATTTTTTTTGTTAGCAAGCACTATGTACAGGCACTGCGACGAACGTTCCGCGTGGGTGTTTTGAATCGGCAACTGGCAACTGGCAGCCAACTTCACACCCAGCTGCCGATTCAATTTTTTTTGTTAGCAAGCACTATGTACAGGCACTGCGACGAACGTTCCGCGCGGGTGTTTTGAATCGGCAACTGGCAACTGGCAGCCAACTTCACGCCTCAGCTGCCAATTCGATTTTTTTAGATTTTGGCGCAGATACGTCGCCCTATGTACTGGTAATGCGACGAACGTTCCGAGCGGGTGTTTTGAATCGGCAACTGACAACTGGCAGCCAACTTCACGCCTCAGCTGCCAATTCGATTTTTTTAGATTTTGGCGCAGATACGTCGCCCTATGCACTGGTACTGCGACGAACGTTCCGCGCGGGTGTTTTGAATCGGCAACTGGCAACTGGCAGCCAACTTCACGCCTCAGCTGCCAATTCGATTTTTTTAGACTTCGGCGCAGATACGTCGCCCTATGCACTGGTACTGCGACGAACGTTCCGCGCGGGTGTTTTGAATCGGCAACTGGCAACTGGCAGCCAACTTCACACCTCAGCTGCCAATTCGATTTTTTGAGATTTCGGCGCAAATACGTCGCCGTATGCACAGGTACTGCGACGAACGTTCCGCGCGGGTGTTTTGAATCGGCAACTGGCAACTGGCAGCCAACTTCACGCCTCAGCTGCCAATTCGATTTTTTTAGATTTTGGCGCAGATACGTCGCCATATGCACAGGTAATGCCACGAACGTTCCGCGCGGGTGTTTTGAATCGGCAACTGGCAACTGGCAGCCAACTTCACGCCTCAGCTGCCAATTCGATTTTTTTAGATTTCGGCGCAAATACGTCGCCCTATGCACAGGTACTGCGACGAACGTTCCGCGCGGGTGTTTTGAATCGGCAACAGGCAACTGGCAGCCAACTTCACGCCTCAGCTGCCAATTCGATTTTTTTAGATTTTGGCGCAGATACGTCGCCCTATGCACATGTACTACGATGAACGTCCTGCTAGGGTGTTTTGAATCGGCAACTGGCAACTGGCAGCCAACTTCACGCCTCAGCTGCCAATTCGATTTTTTTAGATTATGGCGCAGATACGTCGCCCTATGTACTGGTAATGCGACGAACGTTCCGAGCGGGTGTTTTGAATCGGCAACTGGCAACTGGCAGCCAACTTCACGCCTCAGCTGCCAATTCGATTTTTTTAGATTTTGGCGCAGATACGTCGCCCTATGCACTGGTACTGCGACGAACGTTCCGCGCGGGTGTTTTGAATCGGCAACTGGCAACTGGCAGCCAACTTCACGCCTCAGCTGCCAATTCGATTTTTTTAGATTTCGGCGCAGATACGTCGCCATATGCACAGGTAATGCCACGAACGTTCCGCGCGGGTGTTTTGAATCGGCAACTGGCAACTGGCAGCCAACTTCACGCCTCAGCTGCCAATTCGATTTTTTTAGATTTCGGCGCAGATACGTCGCCCTAAACACATGTACTACGATGAACGTCCTGCTCGGGTGTTTTGAATCGGCAACTGGCAATTGGCAGCCAACTTCACGCCTCAGCTGCCAATTCGATTTTTTTAGATTTCAGCGCAGATACGTCGCCCTATGCACAGGAACTGCGATGAACGTTCTACACGGGTGTTTTGAATCGGCAACTGGCAACTGGCAGCCAACTTCACACCCAGCTGCCAATTCAATTTTTTTGTTAGCAAGCACTATGTACAGGCACTGCGACGAACGTTCCGCGCGATTTTTGGATCGGCAACTGGCAACTGGCAGCCAACTTCACGCCTCAGCTGCCAATTCGATTTTTTTAGATTTCTGCGCAAATACGTCGCCCTATGCACATGTACTACGATGAACGTCCTGCTCGGGTGTTTTGAATCGGCAACTGGCAACTGGCAGCCAACTTCACGCCTCAGCTGCCAATTCGATTTTTTTAGGATTTCGGCGCAAATACGTCGCCCTATGCACATGTACTGCGACGAACGTTCCGCGCGGGTGTTTTGAATCGGCAACTGGCAAATGGCAGCCAACTTCACGCCTCAGCTGCCAATTCGATTTTTTTAGATTTTGGCGCAGATACGTCGCCCTATGCACTGGTTATGCGACGAACGTTCCGAGCGGGTGTTTTGAATCGGCAATTGGCAACTGGCAGCCAACTTCACGCCTCAGCTGCCTATTCGATTTTTTTAGATTTCGGCGCAAATACGTCGCCGTATGCACAGGTACTGCGACGAACGTTCCGCGCGGGTGTTTTGAATCGGCAACTGGCAACTGGCAGCCAACTTCACGCCTCAGCTGCCAATTCGATTTTTTTAGATTTTGGCGCAGATACGTCGCCCTATGCACATGTACTACGATGAACGTCCTGCTAGGGTGTTTTGAATCGGCAACTGGCAACTGGCAGCCAACTTCACGCCTCAGCTGCCAATTCGATTTTTTTAGATTTTGGCGCAGATACGTCGCCCTATGTACTGGTAATGCGACGAACGTTCCGAGCGGGTGTTTTGAATCGGCAACTGGCAACTGGCAGCCAACTTCACGCCTCAGCTGCCAATTCGATTTTTTTAGATTTTGGCGCAGATACGTCGCCCTATGCACTGGTACTGCGACGAACGTTCCGCGCGGGTGTTTTGAATCGGCAACTGGCAACTGGCAGCCAACTTCACGCCTCAGCTGCCAATTCGATTTTTTTAGATTTCGGCGCAGATACGTCGCCCTATGCACTGGTACTGCGACGAACGTTCCGCGCGGGTGTTTTGAATCGGCAACTGGCAACTGGCAGCCAACTTCACACCTCAGCTGCCAATTCGATTTTTTGAGATTTCGGCGCAAATACGTCGCCGTATGCACAGGTACTGCGACGAACGTTCCGCGCGGGTGTTTTGAATCGGCAACTGGCAACTGGCAGCCAAATTCACGCCTCAGCTGCCAATTCGATTTTTCTAGATTTCGGCGCAGATACGTCGCCATATGCACAGGTAATGCCACGAACGTTCCGCGCGGGTGTTTTGAATCGGCAACTGGCAGCCAACTTCACGCCTCAGCTGCCAATTCGATTTTTTTAGATTTCGGCGCAAATACGTCGCCCTATGCACAGGTACTGCGACGAACGTTCCGCGCGGGTGTTTTGAATCGGCAACTGGCAACTGGCAGCCAACTTCACGCCTCAGCTGCCAATTCGATTTTTTTAGATTTTGGCGCAGATACGTCGCACTATGCACATGTACTACGATGAACGTCCTGCTAGGGTGTTTTGAATCGGCAACTGGCAACTGGCAGCCAACTTCACGCCTCAGCTGCCAATTCGATCTTTTTAGATTTTGGCGCAGATACGTCGCCCTATGTACTGGTAATGCGACGAACGTTCCGAGCGGGTGTTTTGAATCGGCAACTGGCAACTGGCAGCCAACTTCACGCCTCAGCTGCCAATTCGATTTTTTTAGATTTTGGCGCAGATACGTCGCCCTATGCACTGGTACTGCGACGAACGTTCCGCGCGGGTGTTTTGAATCGGCAACTGGCAACTGGCAGCCAACTTCACGCCTCAGCTGCCAATTCGATTTTTTAAGATTTCGGCGCAGATACGTCGCCCTATGCACTGGTACTGCGACGAACGTTCCGCGCGGGTGTTTTGAATCGGCAACTGGCAACTGGCAGCCAACTTCACACCTCAGCTGCCAATTCGATTTTTTGAGATTTCGGCGCAAATACGTCGCCGTATGCACAGGTACTGCGACGAACGTTCCGCGCGGGTGTTTTGAATCGGCAACTGGCAACTGGCAGCCAACTTCACGCCTCAGCTGCCAATTCGATTTTTTTAGATTTCGGCGCAGATACGTCGCCATATGCACAGGTAATGCCACGAACGTTCCGCGCGGGTGTTTTGAATCGGCAACTGGCAACTGGCAGCCAACTTCACGCCTCAGCTGCCAATTCGATTTTTTTTAGATTTCGGCGCAAATACGTCGCCCTATGCACAGGTACTGCGACGAACGTTCCGCGCGGGTGTTTTAAATCGGCAACTGGCAACTGGCAGCCAACTTCACGCCTCAGCTGCCAATTCGATTTTTTTAGATTTTGGCGCAGATACGTCGCACTATGCACATGTACTACGATGAACGTCCTGCTAGGGTGTTTTGAATCGGCAACTGGCAACTGGCAGCCAACTTCACGCCTCAGCTGCCAATTCGATTTTTTTAGATTTTGGCGCAGATACGTCGCCCTATGTACTGGTAATGCGACGAACGTTCCGAGCGGGTGTTTTGAATCGGCAACTGGCATTTGGCAGCCAACTTCACGCCTCAGTTGCCAATTCGATTTTTTTAGATTTTGGCGCAGATACGTCGCCCTATGCACTGGTACTGCGACGAACGTTCCGCGCGGGTGTTTTGAATCGGCAACTGGCAACTGGCAGCCAACTTCACGCCTCAGCTGCCAATTCGATTTTTTTAGATTTCGGCGCAGATACGTCGCCATATGCACAGGTTATGCCACGAACGTTCCGCGCGGGTGTTTTGAATCGGCAACTGGCAACTGGCAGCCAACTTCACGCCTCAGCTGCCAATTCGATTTTTTTACATTTCGGCGCAGATACGTCGCTCTATGCACATGTACTTCAATGAACGTCCTGCTTGGGTGTTTTGAATCGGCAACTGGCAACTGGCAGCCAACTTAACGCCTCAGCTGCTAATTCGATTTTTTTAGATTTCGGCGCAAATACGTCGCCCTATGCACAGGTACTGCGACGAACGTTCCGCGCGGGTGTTTTGAATCGGCAACTGGCAACTGGCAGCCAACTTCACGCCTCAACTGCCAATTCGATTTTTTTAGATTTCGGCGCAGATACGTCGCCCTATGCACATGTACTGCCACGAACGTTCCGCGAGTGTGTTTTGAATCGGCAACTGGCAACTGGCAGCCAACTTCACGCCTCAGCTGCCAATTCGATTTTTTTTAGATTTCGGCGCAGATACATCGCCATATGCACAGGTACTGCGACGAACGTTCCGCGCGGGTGTTTTGAATCGGCAACTGGCAACTGGCAGCCAACTTCACGCCTCAGCTGCCAATTCGATTTTTTTAGATTTCGGCGCAAATACGTCGCCCTCTGCACAGGTAATGCCACGAACGTTCCGCGCGGGTGTTTGGAATCGGCAACTGGCAACTGGCAGCCAACTTCACACCCAGCTGCCGATTCAATTTTTTTTTGTTAGCAAGCACTATGTATAGGCACTGTGACGAACGTTCCGTGCGGGTGTTTTGAATCGGCAAATGGCAACTGGCAGCCAACTTCACACCCAGCTGCCGATTCGATATTTTTAGATATCAGCGCAGATACGTCGCATTATGCACAGGTAGTGCGATGAACGTTCCGCACTAGTGTTTTGAATCGGCAACTGGTAATTGGCAGCCAACTTCACACTCCAGCGGCCAATTTGATTTTTTAGATATCAGCGCGGATACGTCGCCCTATGTACAGGTAATGCTTTGACGATAAGCGGCGACGATAAGCTACGAGGTGTTGCTGTCTCTGAACGCGGCACTCAACTACCCTAACCACTTAGCTGCCGATTAATTTTTTTTAGATTTCAGCGCGGATACCATGCGCTTTGTACAGGTACTGTGAGGAACGCACTATACAGGTACTATGACTAACGTACTATATACAGGCACTGAGAGGAGTGTTTCATAAAGGTATTTTGAATCGGCACCTGGCAACTGGCAGCGTACTTCATACCCCACTCCGATTCGATTTGTTTAGAATTCTGATCGGATACCACGCACAGGCACTGTGTTGTGCATCCCGGACGGGTGTTTTGAATTGGCGAGTGGCAGCTAGCTTCAGATTCGATCTCTGCTATTCAGCGCATTTCAGCGCTGATCCTATGCGATATGTGCAGATCTTCTGCAGAACGATACGAAATATCGTCTCTGTAAGATATTTTGTTTGGCATCAGTCAAATGGCTGCCAATACGTTGTACTGTTGAAATACTGCGTCAATACTTTCTTATTGTATAGGAGCTCGGTATTCTGGACAATCCGTTGGACAATTGGAATATAGCTTCATATTCACTGGAATACAGTACTAATACCAGGTCCAATGTGCAGACGCTATTGTGAACGTTAAGAAGCATCGTTTCTTGATGAATGCTTGAATGATACAACGCCTAATGTGCAGGCACTCCGATAAAGGTTTTCATATAAATATTTAGGGATAGGCAATTACTCATACAGGATTTATTTCTGATACTTTACCCAGTATATAGGCATTCTCATGGTCTAATGGTCAGAGTCTGGAATACTTGGATCGAAAGATTTTCATCACTTTCGAATAATCTCTCAATACAGAGAAACAAGCTAAACTGCAAGTCTTACGTAAGTAGCCGAAGGAGCACACGTTCCTCATTGTACAAGGGCAGCACTGACACATAAATCAAAACAGGTTTTTAAATTAATATCATTTTAATCAACAAACAATTGATCTCTACCTGAGCAACTGGTTAAACACAAGGCAAAAAGTACAAGAAAGTTAGATAAACAATTATGTACGTACATCAGAGTCTAGGCACAGACCATAATGGGTAATTGGACGGACAAACTTTTTGTGGTCTATACCACTGTATCATGGACGCTAGATCCAGAAATATTGCACTTAACCAAATTGCATGTTCATTGTGACTAGGACCTTGACTGGTTTCAAAACCTATTTATGAGACATAAATAATGGCAGCCAGGCAAAGTACAGCATATAACAACATTACAATGTATTAGCAAATGAGGGGAATCAAATTAATGGACCTATACTTTGTAGCCAAGCAAAGTTCAAAACAATGCTACATATTAAAATAACACTATTGCCATTATGGCGAGCATCCATTGAGTTGACATATATATGGCAGCCAGGTAATCATGAATTGTAATCTGCTATGCCATATCATAATGCTATTCACAAATGACAAACATCAAATGAGTTGGCACATAATTTGCTGCCAGGTTGTCACTGTATTTAGTCAGCTTCTATTTCAAGCCATCATAAAACACCCAACCATGTTTGCCTGTTTTCATTGCTCCGGTGTAATGTCCTGTTCAGTATAAAGTCCCCCCGAGCAATCGATATTGTTTATTCAAAATGTTAACATTTCCTTTGTATGCCCTGATGTCCTTAGGAAACCCTAATTTTTCCAATAAATCATAAGTTCGCAGGCATACTATTGGCGGGTGTCGTCCAATCAATTCCCGATGGATTTGTCAGATACCAATTCAGTAAGGCTGTTCCCTAATAAAAGAGTACAAATATTCAGACTTAAATTTTACATATTTGCTGAACTGTGTTGCTGGTAATTCAGGCCATTAAATAATGAGCCAAAAAAACACACTTTCACGCCTATTATGATAGGTAGTGCTGGACCTTTTCATCGATGCAACATTTAGATTGGTAACAGTAAAATGTTATCTGATAAATAATCAAGTGCGGATCAAATTGTTTGTATCACAAACTTTCAAAAAAGTCTGGTTAATGCGAACTTCCACTAAATAATGCCAGATGACTGTCCGGCCCCAAAACCACGTTTTGATCTTCCATAAGCTGCATCTTTCCACACAAAAATATGGCTAAAATTACACTACTTTTACCATAGGTAAATTTAGTAAGGAGACATGACGTCATGTTTCATCAATAGTTTTAGTTCCTTAGCAAATAAAAATATAAATAACACACTTTTAAAGTACCAAGTTAAAGTAGTCTTTCAGATAATGATATCCGATCAGTAATATGTACAAATAGCTTCCTTTGGTCATTGAGGTCAATATACAAGGCGCACCAGGCAGCCACAATCGACGGACCTGTTACACCAAATGATAACTTGGAGCGCGTGATTAGCCTTCTGTGAATCAAACATTAGGCCTACACATTTAAGGCCTACTTTGCCAATGTAAATTACCTTCTATCCACAATTATTGGTTTCGGAATTTTCAAAATTGCCTATTAGATTTTTTGCATAGAATCAACCCATATTTGAAAAAAATAGCTTTAGATCTAGGGGTTCGAATTTCTAGATACTAGTATACAGGACATCCATTTCTTATGAACTGGATTCATTCATAAGGCTATCTTGAACACACCTTGGACTGAAAGCATCGGGCTTTTTCTGGACAGTCTCGCCAGCTTGTACACTCGCGAGGGTTAAATAATGGCCACACTATGGAGTGATCGAATTTGATTTTACCTGAGCAGTTATACTCATTATGTACAAAATGTTGTAAACATATTCTTACCTTACAGTAAACCACGCCAACATAACTTTTCTATCGAATTTCTTCCACAACCAGCAGCCATATTTGGTAGTCAAAATGTCAAACGATGTCAACGATCAAAATTACCGTTTACAAGTTGTTCTCGTCCGAATGCATCTTAGTAGCTAAAGAGAAATATCGGCGTTCATAAAAGTACCTGCACATAGAGCGACATATCCGCGCTGAATCTAAAAAAATCGAATGGGCAGCTGGGAGTAAAGTTGGCTGCCAGTTGCCAGTTGCCGATTCGAAACACCCGTGTAGGACGTTCATCGCAGTACCTGTGCGTAGGGCGACTTATCAGCGCTGAAATCTAAAAAAATCGAATTGGCAGCTGAAGTGTGAAGTTGGCTGCCAATTGCCAGTTGCCGATTCAAAACACCCGAGCAGGACGTTCATCGTAGTACATGTCCATAAGGCGAAGTATCTGCGCCGAAATCTAAACAAATCGAATTGGCAGCTGAGGCGTGAAGTTGGCTGCCAGTTGCCAGTTGCCGATTCAAAACACCCGCGCGGAACGTTCGTCGCAGTACCTGTGCATTGGGAGACGTATTTGCGCCGAAATCTCAAAAAATCGAATTGGCAGCTGAGGCGTGAAGTTGGCTGCCAGTTGCCAGTTGCCGATTCAAAACACCCGCTCGGAACGTTCGTCGCATTACCAGTGCTTAGGGCGACGTATCTGCGCCAAAATCTTAAAAAATCGAATTGGCAGCTGAGGCGTGAAGTTGGCTGCCAGTTGCCAATTGCCGATTCAAAACACCCTAGCAGGACGTTCATCGTAGTACATGTGCATAGGGCGACGTATCTGCGCCAAAATCTAAAAAAATCGAATTGGCAGCTGAGGCGTGAAGTTGGCTGCCAGTTGCCAGTTGCCGATTCAAAACACCCGCGCGGAACGTTCGTCGCAGTACCTGTGCATAGGGCGACGTATCGGCGCCGAAATCTAAAAAAATCGAATTGGCAGCTGAGGCGTGAAGTTGGCTGCCAGTTGCCAGTTGCCGATTCAAAACACCCGCGCGGAACGTTCGTCGCAGTACCTGTGCATAGGGCGACGTATTTGCGCCGAAATCTAAAAAAATCGAATTGGCAGCTGAGGCGTGAAGTTGGCTGCCAGTTGCCAGTTGCCGATTCAAAACACCCGCGCGGAACGTTCGTCGCAGTACCTGTGCATAGGGCGACGTATTTGCGCCGAAATCTAAAAAAATCGAATTGGCAGCTGAGGCGTGAAGTTGGCTGCCAGTTGCCAGTTGCCGATTCAAAACACCCGTGCGGAACGTTCGTGGCATTACCTGTGCATATGGCGACGTATCTGCGCCGAAATCTAAAAAAAAATCGAATTGGCAGCTGAGGCGTGAAGTTGGCTGCCAGTTGCCAGTTGCCGATTCAAAACACCCGCGCGGAACGTTCGTCGCAGTACCTGTGCATAAGGCGACGTATTTGCGCCGAAATCTAAAAAAATCGAATTGGCAGCTGAGGCGTGAAGTTGGCTGCCAGTTGCCAGTTGCCGATTCAAAACACCCTAGAAGGACGTTCATCGTAGCACATGTGCATAGGCGACGTATCTGCGCCAAAATCTAAAAAAATCGAATTGGCAGCTGAGGCGTGAAGTTGGCTGCCAGTTGCCAGTTGCCGATTCAAAACACCCGCGCGGAACGTTCGTGGCATTACCTGTGCATATGGCGACGTATCTGCGCCGAAATCTAAAAAAATCGAATTGGCAGCTGAGGCGTGAAGTTGGCTGCCAGTTGCCAGTTGCCGATTCAAAACACCCTAGCAGGACGTTCATCGTAGTACATGTCCATAAGGCGACGTATCTGCGCCAAAATCTAAAAAAATCGAATTGGCAGCTGAGGCGTGAAGTTGGCTGCCAGTTGCCAGTTGCCGATTCAAAACACCCGCGCGGAACGTTCGTGGCATTACCTGTGCATATGGCGACGTATCTGCGCCGAAATCTAAAAAAATCGAATTGGCAGCTGAGGCGTGAAGTTGGCTGCCAGTTGCCAGTTGCCGATTCAAAACACCCGCTCGGAACGTTCGTGGCATTACCTGTGCATAGGGCGACGTATTTGCGCCGAAATCTCAAAAAATCGAATTGGCAGCTGAGGCGTGAAGTTGGCTGCCAGTTGCCAGTTGCCGATTCAAAACACCCGCTCGGAACGTTCGTCGCATTACCAGTGCATAGGGCGACGTATCTGCGCCGAAATCTAAAAAAATCGAATTGGCAGCTGAGGCGTGAAGTTGGCTGCCAGTTGCCAGTTGCCGATTCAAAACACCCGCGCGGAACGTTCGTCGCAGTACCTGTGCATAGGGCGACGTATTTGCGCCGAAATCTCAAAAAATCGAATTGGCAGCTGAGGCGAGAAGTTGGCTGCCAGTTGCCAGTTGCCGATTCAAAACACCCGCGCGGAACGTTCGTCGCAGTACCTGTGCATAGGGCGACGTATCTGCGCCGAAATCTAAACAAATCGAATTGGCAGCTGAGGCGAGAAGTTGGCTGCCAGTTGCCAGTTGCCGATTCAAAACACCCGCGCGGAACGTTCGTCGCAGTACCTGTGCATAGGGCGACGTATTTGCGCCGAAATCTAAAAAAATCGAATTGGCAGCTGAGGCGTGAAGTTGGCTGCCAGTTGCCAGTTGCCGATTCAAAACACCCGCGCGGAACGTTCGTCGCAGTACCTGTGCATAGGGCGACGTATCTGCGCCGAAATCTAAAAAAATCGAATTGGCAGCTAAGGCGTGAAGTTGGCTGCCAGTTGCCAGTTGCCGATTCAAAACAACCGAGCAGGACGTTCATCGTAGTACATGTGCATAGGGCGACGTATCTGCGCCGAAATCTAAAAAAACGAATTGGCAGCTGAGGCGTGAAGTTGGCTGCCAGTTGCCAGTTGCCGATTCAAAACACACGAGCAGGACGTTCATCGTAGTACATGTGCATAGGGTGACGTATCTGCGCCGAAATCTAAAAAAATCGAATCGGCAGCTGGAGTGTGAAGTTGGCTGCCAGTTGCCAGTTGCCGATTCAATACACCCGCGCGGAACGTTCGTCGCAGTGCCTGTACATAGTGCTTGCTAACAAAAAAAATTGAATCGGCAGCTGGGTGTGAAGTTGGCTGCCAGTTGCCAGTTGCCGATTGAATTGGCAACTGGCAACTGGCAACTGGCAGCTAACTTCACGCACCTAATCTGATAAGTTGATACTGTTCCGTCAATAGTGAAAGTTGAAAGTGCGGTTTAAAGTCTGCTTCTATATACATATTCAGCCGACTTAACATTTTTTCGTTCAATAACTCCTGATCATTAAAATCTCGTTCAGGCCAAAGGCTGCTATATATATAATAAGGACCAAGTCCAATGAAGAAAGTTACGTGACGTCGAACAGGAAAAATAACAGGTCGGACACGATGTTACCGACCAAAACACATTTTCATTCCCGAACGTAACTCATAGATGTGTTCGCGGATAACTCAAAAAATGAGTAAAAACAGAGAAATTAATATTTAAAGTAACTAGCCTCTCTCACAGTCGTCTAAAACAAATAATTTGATCACTATCGCAAAATTTCCTTCAGGTTGACTTATCGTGTCTATTTACCGCATTGATTTTCCGCCAAAGAATTCTCAAGACGGCGCTTACATAAACAATGCATGTGGATGACTGTCATAACAATAACCAGTGAACAAGAAGGTCATGATGGCTCATCTGAGTACAACTGCTTCAAACAGACCTTTGTTACAGACCTGGTTAATGTGTGCGAGACTAGGACTGCGTACTGGTATGCGATGGAAATCGAAAATTGGCGTAATAAGTTTAATTGATACATAGTATCGAAGTTTTAGTAACATTGGCCTCGACCTTGGATCTACTGGGATGGGTATTGTACGTGACACATCGTCTTGTCATGGTGAACATTTGTAACGAATTATTTTGAAATCACTCCATTTTAGTGACAGTTTCCTTGACCTTGGACATACAGGCATGGGTGTTGAATGTGACCCAACGTCTTGATATGGTGAACATGTATACCCAGTTATTTTAAAATCCAATAAGAAATAAAAAAAATGTCATTCGATAAAAAATTTCCATCTCAGAAACCACGAAAAAATACCTACTAATTTAAACAGTTTCTTGTTTTTATTTCTGTGCCGATTTTCAAACACTTGGTCCAATTTATCTAAGAAATGTGTCACATCGTGTCACACTCGGTAAAATAAATCTATCTTAAACAGAAATTGACGAATGTTAACAACCTAACCAGTAATGCCTCAGTCCCATAAAATCGTGGCTTGTTGCGGACCCTTACGTGCAGACAGTCGTAGGCCGTGGGAAGTCTTGCGTTTTAAGGTGACGGTACGCACATGACACAAAGCAACATACCCGTACGAAGCCGTAGCTGGAAGATATGCAAGTTTAATCCATATTCGGCCACGATTTTGTTCACAATATCACTTTGAAAGTGAAACGTGTATCCTGGGCTCATCTCACAGACCCTGGTAAAAATGTAACAGTCCGTACGCAAGAGTTCGTACGGGTCCTTGCGGAGCTTGATCGCACGGCGCACTCACAGCTATTTTTATGTTTATGAAAATTTATTTGTGAACAGGAGATAAGAACAAACCAGTGTTTGATGTTTCTTGCAGTCATAAACATCTTGGTGTACATACCTGAATAGAAATCCATACTGTTCTTTACTGTTGGTTCTTCCAAGCCTTTCACTGACAACACTGTCGTAGACAACACCTGGTTCTTGTCTGTGATAATAAATTTTGCCATGGTTAGTTACATTTACAAAACAAAACAACACTCGAATGTATTCATTTAGCAAAATGTTAACCAAGATACACAAGTAATACATAAGCATAAAATGTAGTAATGATAATTGAGCATTCATAGCAGTACTATTGGAACTGGATCCGTGTAGCAATAGCTGCAAGTGTAACGAGAAAATTTCGGCCTTAGGCCATGCCAAATTGGAATTCTGTTAAGCGTCAACTCAAGTTTGACAAACCTAAGCATCTGTTCACAAAAACACACAAACCGAAATCAAAAACGCAAATATTTTACATATTAAATATTTCAATCACTTTCGATTCTCAAAAAACGTTCATGACTCTTGTCGTTCCAAAACATCACACCAATCTTTTTCATACAGAGATGGGAAAAATGTATGGTTACAACAGCTGCTAATGTTTTGGTGAGGGTTACGCTGTTGTTTTCGTTTGTCTTTGTGAGAAGACGAACATCCTGCATGAGTCGTACATAAGGTCGCAAGATCATGGCGCATGGACCTGTCTACCCTTTCATAGTTGAAAACATTCAGTAAAATTTAACACCACTTCTTAAATTTACTTTGGTCCTATATTAAAAATTCATTTTGCCTTGTTTCACTCATAGAGTAATTTTGGTTAAAAAAGTAACTTTATATACAAACTATTTAGTCATAATTATTTCATGTCTATTTTCATTTTTTAAATAAATTTTGGTCTTTATAAGTTTCCTAACAAGTTTGTAGTTAAAGTTACGTTTTAACCAAAATGATTCTTTAAGTAAAACAAGGCAAAATGAATATTTGATATAAAGCCAAAGTTAATTTATACGTGGTGTTGCCTAAAATCAAGTTGCCTATAGTCGTGTTTAATTTTACTAAATGTTTATACTTAGATATATAGAGGGGGAGACAGGGCAGCGCGACATGATCGTGCGACCTTATGCACGACTCATGCAGGTTGTTCGCCTTCTCACGAAGACAAACGGAAAACAACAGCATAAGCACAACCCCCAGCAAAACATCGACAGCTCTGGTAACCATGCCCTATTTCCCTACTCTGTATGAGAAAGGATTGGCGTGGTGTTTTGGAACGACCTGAGCCATAAAATGCTTCACCAAAAGATGGCAAACGCTTGGTAGTGTTTGACTGAACGTCAAAAGTACAATCCTTCATTGCGTAGTGTCATGTTTTGTACTACAGATAAAAAACTATTCAACGGTTTACGAACTTTTAAGATTACTATGTCTATTAAATTCAATTTGACTTTAATACAAAAAGCTTCAGGATAGCATGTTCAGTTTTAATTATTCTACAAGTCACACAATTTTTATGTCAATTAAGGACTTAAATAACTCATTAGATCAATATTTCAAAATTAATATTACTTCCCTTTTCCCTCTTATATTCTATGCAGAATATTTAAAAGACATTATATTTATGCCCTTAGGGCATTCATTTGAATTATATACAAAAGAGTATCTACTCGTATAAATATATATGCAAGGGAGACAATCTAGTCTAGGATACAAAACCACGGTTGCTTCCCGTGACAATTGAATGAGGTTACCATGTATATAATAAGGCCATGCCAAATTGGAATTTCGTTAAGGGTCAACTCAAGTTTGACAAACCTAGGTATTTCTTCACAAAAACGCATAAATTGTAAACGAAAACACATGTCCATTTCAGCTAGTATTCACACAAATAAGTACTTGGTAATACATGAATGTTTATGACGTTAATGTGAGATCAAAGTAATTCTATAAATAAGTATATACAACAGACACATGTACATTTTCATTTTTCAATTACACAGAATCAAGGAACTAACAGTATTTCCTGAGAGAAAATCAGTTATCGAATCCCGGAAAAAAAGAGAATTATTTAAGAAAAATTCACCAACAATTTTGTGGGTTTTTTAGATTGAGGACTCTAAAACCTATGCGCACGCGGACGCTTAACAAAATTCCGGTATGGCATGGCCTTATGTAGAGGTAATACATTTTTTTAAGAAAATAATTTTTTTGTTAAGAAAGCTTACACTCAATACGGACAGGGATTTTATATAAAGATATAAAGATAAGGGGATATTTTCTCCTGATAAGGAGAAAACGTTTTACATTAAACTTCGTCATTATTTTTATAGTCCGATCGGACTATGCCCTGACAAAGAGTTATAGCCCGACCATTTTTTATAGCCTCAAGATCGGACTACACGTTAATTTCGCAGATCATCCCTGCGTTCAGTTAACGCGAACGTTACAAAACGTTCCGTAACGATACATTCGGAACTCCTCGGCCATTCGCTGCGAATAATCTCGGACATATTTAGACGCTATTTTGAAACTACCGGTGTTAAAGTAAACAAATATATGATCGTTTAGGCATTGAGTGATGTTTCGTTTTTAGTCCGTAAATTCTGGAACATCACTCATTGCCTTAACGATCTCATATTTGTGTATTAGATTAGGTTATTCGCATAGAATGGCCGAGTAGTTCCGAATGTATCGTTATGTAACGTTCTGTAACGTTTTGTGTAATTGAACACGCTACATATCACCTACGCTAGTACAATCTATTATAAATATGATATATTACTTACGTGTTTATATATTTGTTTAATTCTGCTTTTAAGGTATTAAATGCAGTCTGTGTAGCGTCCCGTATTTCCAATACTTGTACTATATCATAACGACTTAGTATCTGTAAATACATTGTTTCGTTATATTGAGTAGTCACATTTTCTCAAATAATAGAACATCAAGAATCTAAAAATTCTCGGCAAACTCTGAAAAACCCTAGAAATGTTTGATGTCTAACACTGGCTTGAGCAACAACACATATACATGTACTTATTATTGAACTTTTGAAACATTGAAAATTATGATACAAATGACCTCGTTGAAGACTTTTTGTAATACTATAAAGAAACTATGAGAAGTTTCAGATTGTTTAATTAGTGTTAGTCGGTTAAAGTTTTCAAAAATCAGACAACCTTGTACCGCCTCAATATGTCGCAACGTCGCATTATGTCGCACTTGACGCAAAATGTCGCGATGTGGACGCATTATGTCGCACTTGACGCAAAATGTCGCGATGTCGACGCATTATGTCGCACTCGACGCATTATGTCGCAATCGTCTCCTGCAAAATGTCGCAGCGATGACGCAAAATGTCGCATTTTTTTTTACTAACGCATTATGTCGCAACCCCTAACGCAAAATATCGCAATTATAAATTTTGTGACACATTAGGGCCTGTTTTAGTTTAATTGGATTAATTAGTTGTCAAGATATGACGTGTAACAAAATTTATAATTGCGACATTTTGCGTTAGGCGTTGCGACATAATGCGTTAGTCGAAAAATTTGCAACATTTTGCGTCAGCGCTGCGACATTTTGCGGAAGACGATTGCGACATAATGCGTCCACATTGCGACATTTTGCGTCAGCACTGCGACATTTTGCGGGAGACGATTGCGACATAATGCGTCGATTGCGACATAATGCGTCCACATTGCGACATTTTGCATCAAGTGCGACATAATGTGGCGTTGCGACATATTGCGGCGGTACAAACCTAAACAGTATAAATCTATAATTGATTAATCATGTTACATTAAAGATCTACACTTCTTTATTGATCTCACATTAAAAGACTTTAGCATTACAAAAATGTGTTAAACAAAATTCTTTATGATTCAGTGGACACTAAATTGCCAACAGGAATAAAAAATTGTATACAATGACATAAAATGTGCCAAATAATTAATATGTTTGTGCGGTAAAACCGAAGAAAACGACAAGAATTATTTTTGTTTTCTTAAATTTACCTTTTTGAAATGTTTCCTATCATTATAACAATAGTTATTTCATTATAAAGTATAGATATTTGACTTAAAAAAACCAACATATTATATACCAAATTCAAGTTAAAATTGAACAAAGATATAGGCAAGCTGCAATTACGCTGGACCAATTTCCTCCGTAATTATCTAGAAAACTGCAACATCGATTACGCTAAAAACTTGGCACACGGTCTTTCTCCAATGTTAGACTATATAACTATGTCACAAAACGTATATGTCACACGTATGTGACATATTCGGCCGAATTAATTACATCGGCTGCATGTGACATAATACGTTTGTGCAAATTTTCGAGTAATGCCTGACCGTGTTTATCATTAATTTCAAACAATGAACCAATTCTAATTGCCATCATGTCTGTCCGTAGCAGCAACAACAACAGCAGCTTGTCCTCACTAACGTCAACGAAACATTATCATCATCATGACCACCACCGTCATCATCACGAGTGATTTTTCATGTAATGTTTTCGACTTGTAGATATGCAATGTACAGTAAAGGCAATTTTATGTTATAATATAAAACAATCAATACTTTATCTTTCATTTAAAGCAATATTAAACACAATGTCTAAGAAAAAAGTCTTACCTTGACGAGTATATCGACAACGTCCGAACGTGCAACCTTTGTTGCTCCAAAAACTTGGATGTTAAAAGAACCGAGTTTTAAAGGCGGTGCAGCTAATCCTGATAATTGGGTACCACCAGATTCACTCAGAATGAATCCACCAGCATATAATGAATGCAAACAGACAAAACAGAAGATCAACTTGAACGCCATTTCATTAGTGTTGGCTTTATTTTGATTATGGTGACTGTGAAACGTGTACCTATATATGGGATGACCAATTATAATTTAATGGACACATATTAACGTAAGTGGACACACAAATATGTTTGTTTATTTTTGTTTTACTTTCTATGGTTTAAAGGGATCAGTAGGCAAAAATTTTTAGTTCCAATTTTCCTGGTTCTGCATTATATATTTTTATAATTGTGATTGAAAACAGACCAACTGATATATTACTTGGCAAAATATTTCTATACTTTCGATTTATATATGGGGTGTTTCCTAACTAGACCCACGTGGGTCAGGTTAGCTAAAATATATTAGTGTTACAATATGCATTTACTAATGAGAAGATACTAGAGCATGACTTTTGTTATTGTGCAACATTAGTATAATTCTATTAAAGAGATATCCTAACCGCCTAAGAATGTTAAAAAGACAAGAAGCGACCGATGAAAATGTTTAATTTCAGCAAGTACGACATATAACAAATCTATAAATAGCTTGGTGATTCCCTCAGTATCGTACTTTCGTTTTCAACAATGTGTATGCCACATGTTTTAATTTGTTCAGTTAAATGTTATCAGTTAGTGATTTCTTATTTTCTTAATACTGTTATGAAGACTAAACGTGGTTCTATACTTTTGGCACAGTCATTTGCCTGTATATCCCTTTAATTGAATAACAGGTCCATGAACTAGTTTAATTAAGATAACAAGGGATTAATTCAGACTGCATCATGTCATAATTAAGGCATGTATTCAACAGAAGATATGTATACTTATTTATTTATGTGGTGTATATGTATGGCCAGACGAGTCACTAGTTTATAATATTTTTGATGTTGATCTGCATGATAATGTGATATATGATATCTACGAGGGGTAAAAGGACCCATATACACCGTCAAAAATCTTTATTACGATTTTATAATACTTAAAATCTAATTAAAATCCGTCAACAGCTCTAAAATTTACAAAAAAGGACAAAAAAACAAATGCGGTTTTTACTTCAATTTCCCCGCTGCGCACCCCATTGCTTATTGACCTTGATCTACGTTAAGATCATGATGTCATAGTGGCGACCATGTTTTTCGTACAAATATTTGATTTGTGAAAAGTGATTTCAATCACTCGTTATGAGATATAGAAGAAAAACAGACAGATATAATATGATATGATATGATATGATATGATATGATATGATATGATATAAGCTTTACGTGGCCACGCAGTAGCTATTACGTGCGCACGCAATAACGTTTACGTGGCCACGTAATAGCTTTACGTGGCCACGCAGTAGCTATTACGTGCGCACGCAATAACGTTTACGTGGGCACGTAATAGCTTTACGTGCGCACGTAATAATGTTTACGTGGCCACGTAATAGCTTTACGTGCGCACGTAATAATTGACCAATGAGAGTTGTCGAAAATGGCCGCCAATTTCGACAACTCTCATTGGTCAATTATAACGTGCGCACGTAAAGCTATTGCGTGGCCACGTAAAGCTAATACTTGGCCACGTAAACGTTATTGCGTGCGCACGTAAAGCTATTACGTGGCCACGTAAAGCTTTTACGTGGCCACGTAAACGTTATTGCGTGCGCACGTAATAGCTACTGCGTGGCCACGTAAAGCTATTACGTGGCCACGTTAACGTTATTGCGTGCGCACGTAATAGCTACTGTGTGGCCACGTAAAGCTATTACGTGGCCACGTAAACGTTATTGCGTGCGCACGTAATAGCTACTGCGAGGCCACGTAAAGCTATTACGTGGCCACGTAAAGCTTTTACGTGGCCACGTAAAAAATTAAATATATCTCCATGTCACCTCTATGCCACCGTAGATGGGTCTAGTCGTGAACATATTTATTTTATTCGATATTTTCGTGAAATAGCGTGTAAAGGATACATAATAGTTTGCCTTCTATCTATTACAGTCCTTAATTAACTGTTTGTATCTGTATATTTTTTTAGTTTTGTGGTGTGTATGTATATCATACAAACACCTGTTCTCGGACCTCATCTGATCTCGAACCTTTCATAAAAAAGTTGTTTACTTTGCTATATTATTGCGTATGACGCCATCAATTCGTGTGCACAATGTTAAGTAAACAATCGACGCAACTACAACTGTCAAACGAGAATAATGCGCAAGAAACAGGTTTTTAGAATGAATATTTTGTGATGGTGAATATTTACAGTAAATCCTTATTACCTGTTTCTGCTATGTCAGTACAATCCATTAAAAATTGTTTAAAAGAATGTTATTGCAAAACAAGCACATGTCAGGTAGCCATTCCTGTCTTCTGTTCATAAAGTCATGTGACAGCTAATTATAACCTCACAAATAGCCAAATTCGGTTGAAATTCGAAATTAGGTCATCTATTTTAGCCGCCATGACATTTTTCAGAAAATGGTCGTGTTTTTTCTGGAAGAATTTGGATATGTTGCAAATATAAAATATCAACAAACATATGATAGAAAAGTTGAATATAAGTTAAAAGGTGTGTTTTTAATGTATTTTTCTAAAAAAATTGTTGCATTAAAATGATTAATTAGAAATGGCTCATTGAGTCCTTAGAGGTTTGAGAACCGGTGTGTCCACCATACATGTATATGATTGTTAACATAATTTATGCTCTTCAGTATATAAGTATGATGTCCAAGGTATATTTACGTAGAAAATCGCCGAGAAGTTACGAATGTTCTAAAGAGTTTTATATTTACTTATATTTAATTGCGTTAGGTTCTGTACAATCAGACATTGCAGTACTCTAAAGACCGTTCTTACACAAGTTTACATCAATTTTACGCTTTTTTACGAAACTAAAATATCTCATTTCGTGTTTTAGTGATAGGCACCCTTTTGCGCATGCCCAGTCTATGTAAGTGTTTTTCACAAATCGCAAATCTAACGCTTCACCGACCTATCTGTAACTTGGTAAGATTTGTTGTATTTTATCTTGTAAAAAACCATAAATGCATTGGTACTCGTTGCTAATGAACTGCTCTTGGTGTTCATTTCATATTGTTAAACCATTTTGCGTAATAATTCCGTAAATTATATACGTCCTTGTGGGTAAAATATCTTAAATTCGTACGAAACACGAAGTTCGTAGCACCTGACCTTGACGATGCGGCTTAGTATTTTCAGCCGATTCGAGACCGCTTACTGTGCATTTCTGCAAAGACAGTGAACATAAGACATTCTGGCATCAATATTTACATTAATTACCCTATTGACATGACAAAAAATACTCCCGTGTAGGCTGTCTTAAAATGTCATATATTTTCGCGACCTGTAAAATTTAACAAAATTGGCATGATGCTACGTCTTGAATATTCACTGAAACATAAGCATGCCAGGGTATATGAAATGAATTTATTAAGAAAACTGAGTTACTACTTGATAATGTCATTGACCCTGACAATCTGTAGTCTTTCAGCAATTTCTGCCAGTCTATGACAATGAGATTAGCTGGTTGGCAGTTACTTATCAAAACACTTACTTCTCCTAAAGCCGTGGCTAGAAAAAGAAGCCGAGCAAGGAAAATATTTTTGGAAAGTCAGAATGTGACCCCATTTACACCACAGGTGCCTATCGCATTACAAAACACCAAATTATTATCAATTTTTACTTTACAGGGCTTTTTCAGGGGGTTTTGGGAAAAAGGCCCCTGCCCAAATTGGGAATTTTTAACGCGGTAAATAGTCAGATTTGGGAAAAAATATTGACAAATCAAACCAATTTGAATATTTCATAATTTAATTTTTCTGCAATAAATCTTTATACAGTATGCATAAACAATTGCTTTGGTGTCTCTGAAGGTGTTGCAGTGCCATTTAAGAGTTTGTTCTGACAATTCAGTAAAGTATTCATTGCAAATTCTCATGTATCCATTATTTTTATGATTCTTATTTTGATTGTACTTGATTACTTCCTTATTTCTTAAATTCCATGCTCTCTTTACAAGTAAAATAATATGAAAAAATGATAAGTTATTTTATTATCAAAAACATTTTTGTGCATCCCTGGTAAGTTGGTAACCAATGAAAGTTACAGTATTGAACTACACTTCACAATGGGTGCTGCCAATGTGTATAGGTGTTAAATCAAATAATTTTGTAACTGTTTGTTTTAAAACACAAGCAGATATGTCAGACAAAAATTCTTAAAGCTAAACCAGTTAAGATATTGTTGACAAAGAAGAAAATCACTGTTATTTAGGGTTTATTTTGAGAGCACACGTATGAAAACAGAATCAATTTTTTGTTTGTGTCGCTCCCTGAGGCAACTATTGTTTAATCAAGATGAAAAATATAAACAAATATTTATTTTATAACAAACGCGGATCAAAAATGTTTCAAACGAATTTGCGATCTTGCGGTGGTCGCGAAAATATATGACAATACATCGTAATGGTTCGTGTGATTTCGTTTCAAACAATAGAAACATAAGTGTGTGCGTTATAAACTTAATAAAGACTATTAAAAGGTAAATTGATGACAAAATTGTTAGTTTTAACTGTTATTTTACGTTGAATAACCCGCAGTGCGACGAATAAATTTCCAAACTCCTCACAGTGCTTACGTCACGCTTTGCTACTTGTTATTGATTTGATAAAGGGAGATAACCGCTGCGGGGAGTTTGATAAATTTTACTTATGATTTTCACGGACAGCGGATTTCACGGGTCACCGATCAAAAGTAAACAAACGATCCGCGAAAGTTGAAGTTTCGTGATTTCTTTTGTTAAGTCCAAAGGCATCTTATTCAAGGGGGAATTATTCAACGAGATTGGGAATTTTTTTCTTGAAATTGGGAAAAATGGTCGTTATTTGGCATTGGGAACGGGGCCGAATATCGGCCCCGTGAGATAGGCTGAAAAAGCCCTGCTTTAACATGCTCCAATTACCATAAAAACACCAAATACAAAAGTTCCAGCCAAAATTTTGTTTTGTAAAAAAAAAAAAGGTTTCCAACTTTATGAATTCCATATGAAATTTACTCAGAAGAGATGTGACAGGTCACCTTTCTAAGACTAAACACCCTTTTCCCAATGGTTATGCGCTTGAATCGAATACGGACATGTTAGATGAATAAAAAATGGACTTCCAGCATCAATATCTAACTTCTGTTGATCAAGCTGATCAATCAAACGTCCTCTGCTGCCTTTAAAATTGCTAACGCTACTTACCCAGAAGTCAAAATGAAACAAGATATTGTGCAGCTTAGTCTGTGTGTTAGACGATGAAATTGACTATATTTGGCAAAATAGGCATTTTTATTGAATGATTCTAATATTTCAATTGTTGATGAGGTGTAACAGTAATATAATGTTGAAATATATGTTATATTGAATAATGCACAAGATCTAATTGCCGAAAGGGTATTTGTGACGTAAAATTAAACGAGCTTAAACAGATGGGTGTTATTAGGGTGATGTTTCGTAATGGATCGGATCCAAAACTTTTATGTCACATTAGCTGGATATCAAATGTTAAGAAATAATAATACTGCTGTGAATTAATTAACCATCATTACATACTCACTTTCCATTGTTGTCATTGTATTCACATTGTTTGATGGCCTTGAATGATAGGTTATGATAATATTCCATGTGTTTTTACTGTTGGTGGGCTATTTGGCCCAAATTGGGTATGATATTCGGCTTTCTCACAATATTGATGAGAAAAAATATCTGTATTATTAAACTCCTGTAACTATTTTTATAATCTAATGTCCTAGACTTCTTTGCTTCTTCTCACAAAAATTCTTACGAAAAGTTATCATAAGTCAATTTCATAAATTTTGCAGTTCTAAATCAGAAGAATAATAAACATAACTACGATAGGATGTTCCAAGGGTTTGTAATATTCTACATAATTCAATAAAGAATATTTGGAATTGATTGGCAAAAAATTGACTATATCATTTATGTTTTTATTTAACATTTTGACTTACAATAATTTTTATCGTAAGATTTATTGTGAAAAGTGCTACTGACTTTGTCAGTTTTTGAACTTATCTAGTGTCATTGACGTAAAATACTGTAATAATTGATAAATTCATGGGTCTGTATAATTTATTCTTTCAGGTGGACCATAAATAACATATAAGATGAAGTTGAGGAAGCCAATTCCAGAATGTTATGCCCAAGAATGGGGGTTGACCAAGGGCTACAGAAAGTTCTTCAATTGGCACACAACTCGTGGAAGGATTAGGGTGAGTGAGAATTTAGATATTATATACTTGGTCTAAACTTTTGAAGTATTTTGGACTCGCATTTTGAGTTAAAAAATGAGACAATGAACTGAAGATCATGCTTCATGATAGAGACTTATTTCAACCGCAAGAAATTATTAAATGTACCAGCCTATTCCAACGATGTCGGTCAATTAGTCCTTCCTGATAAAATTAATGTTATCATTATGTTAGACTCGGTGTGCAATAACTGTTTTTTTATTATATCACATATATATAGAAACTAATAAATAAAAACTTGTAAAAGTTTTTTAGAATGATAACAAACTCTCCGATTTGAATGAATCATTGAATTTTGTGATTGTCTTAGGTCGTATCGGGAACTTTGGTGAAACTTTGTTTGATGTATGACACCAAAATGGTAACATTTGGACGAGCAAATTATCAATTAGTGTTGCTTATCTCAAAGCAACTGAATTACGATTTGTTTTTATTTTTTATTCTTCGCTTGTCATCGCATTTTTTTTCCAGAAAAATCTGTCGAATGCATGATCAACTTGTTGTGGCCTTAAATACAATAAAAATCTTCGTAAATCAAAAGCAAGAAACATTAGTAATACAGTCATTTTTTGGCAAATCAATTCCAAATAATATTGAAAAATGTAGATTATTGTACATACCTTTTAAATATCATAGTTTTTTTATTCTCCTTCTGACTTTTAATTGCTAAATTATGAATTTGACTTACAATAACTCTTGTAGTAAGATCTTTTTGGTGAAAAGATTCATTACAGACTATGGTATCCAAATCTGTTATGTTTTTTTATTTTCAGATGATTGTCTGCTTTGAAATCCCCATTGTTGCAACACTCTATATGTTGGTTCAAGCAAACAAACAAAGAAAAATCAACAATGTTGTTAAAGCAAAGAAGGCTGCCAATGCCGAGGCTCTCACAGAAGCAACAAACAGATGGCTAGCTAATGGAAGAACCTTTGTTGGTTATGATTAAATGACTTTACATCTTTAGATTTAACAATTGTAGACAATTTAATGTGTTTTGAATTAACAACATAGAACATGAAAGATTGACTATGACCTTTTTCAAAGGATGAATAATTTATTTTGGTATTATTTTGATGGTGTGAAATTATTTATACCTTTGAATACTGCAAACATGTATGTTATATACAGGTTTAACTGTTGAGTAACATTAAATATTTCGTATACCTGTTCATTTTTTTTCTTTTTCGTCTTCAGTTACCATAACTCCCCAGAAATGCTACATTTTAATTTAGTTTGAAAAAGACTTAATGATTACAAGTTTTATTCAAGTTATCTTTTTCAAACATGAAACTGGCTGATTACTCTCTCTGTTGAATTTAAAACAGTTTTAAGGGTGTATCAACTGTAGAAGTTGAAAAAAGTATCAAGTGGGTGGGGTAATTAAATTTTATTACAATATCCAAAAATTCATAATCATTTTGATAAATTTTGTAATGGATGCATCAAGTGTGTAGATATGGCTAAGGAAATATCATAAACGGTACAAATTAGACTTATAGAATGAAATTAAAACATAAATCCTCGCCTTGAAGTAACGTTCCTTACGTCAGTCTAAACACATTATCAAACTACTTTTTACAAAAATCCAAATGTTGATATACAATGTCCATGTAATCGTTTACAAAGTCTTAGGGTGAGTCACCCAAAATATGTTTCCAAAAAGTAAATTTTAAAATTCATCATTACACTATCATTGTATGTTTTTAATATCAGTTTAATTCACAGGAGCCCGATGAAATTTTTCTACATTTATATATGTATAGAATACAATAAGAAGGAAAAACTTTATCTGGCTTCTGTGAAACAAACTGAAAGTAAAAACGTGTGATGATAGTGTTATGATAAATTTTGTTATGATAAAAGATACACCCTTAAGCAAATCTGGCAAGACTTCTTTATCCTATTCATGGTTGAATATAAGCATTCTTGCATTTGTAGTAAGAATGCCTTCTTACCCCAGGGTTTGAACTTGAGGTGATCCAGGATTCCACACATCCAAAACCTTGGAAATCCTAGTGATTCTTTGTTAGGGATTTTGTAAGGACCTACTTAAGGCCATGCCATTGGCAATTGTTGGTAATTTTTTTAAAAATAATTGTTCTGGCATTGATACGACTATTTAATTCAGGGAAAATAGTGTTCGGCAACAACGTTATTCATCGTTGGCAATTTATCATATCTACGCCATGAATACAATAAATTTTACGTAAAAAAAACACTAGTCATTTTATATTAAATTCAGACCATTGTTTCATATTATGAGGATTTTATTCCATTGAAAAGATAAATAATTATGATGCATTGTTTTTTGCCCAAAAAATATTGGTGTTTTCATTTTTGGTTTTTGTGAATAGGTACCTAGGTTTGTCAAATTTGAGTTGACGCTTGACAGAATTCTAATTTGGAATGGCCTTATTTCACTGTTCAAACATGAAGTGACATTAGGTACCTAGGTTTGTCAAATTTGAGTTGACGCTTGACAGAATTCTAATTTGGAATGGCCTTATTTCACTGTTCAAACATGAATTGACATTACACACGACCTTCCACCTCCAAGAATTCATAATCTGTTCACTAATGAAATGATTGGCTACATTCGGAAAAACATAGTCACATGTCTTTGGAAACAAAGGTTCACTTTGTTTAATAAATTAGCCACTTGTCTTAGGGCATGTTTTAAAATTCTGAGCCAATGTGGATTTTCATTTATTTTTCTTTGAACCATAGTATTTGTGATGTCAAAGTCACATGGTTTTGCCACCGCGCTTTAGCATGTGTCCTCTCACTGGACTATTTCTGCTGAAAACATTCTAAAACATTTGCATGACACTTTCACACCATTCAATGATATTGCTCGTCAAATTATATCGAAGTAGGCTTGAATCATATGGAAATTGTAGTACAGGGATCATGGTAAATTCTATACAACTTGAACTGTCAGTGTTTCTGACATTTACCCTGCTGATTTACATACCCAACAGTTCTTCTGTTCTAACAATCAATAATATTGTTATCGCATAATCTATATTTTTAATCAAAGGGGTTAATGTATTTGCCACTGACTGTTCAATTATTTAACTGTCAGTGGTGCAGGGCTCAAATTTAAACTTGCATACTTACAAAATGCAAGTGGATTTGTGAATTGCGAGTAACTTTTATTTCAAGTTGCAAATTTTGCAAGCTGTATTTAACTTGTAATCACTGCGAAAAATATTACTGTCTTTACTAATGAGGCTCAAATCAGCATTGAAAAGGCCAGATAGATTGACGGTATAATATATTTAAAGATTCACTGTTTGATATTCTTTGCCTATCCCACAATAATGCACTTGTTCTCTTTTTAGTGAAGTAAAGTACTAAGTAGCTTTTATATTGCAAATACAAATTTAAATTTGGAGAAACAAATTGAATGATTTTTTCATTTTGCTAGTTGAAATAAAATCAACTTGCAAAAATGATTAAGTCCAAGTTTTTGTTAAATTTGAGCCCTGCAGTGGAACATACATTTACACTGTAGATTTAAATATGACAGTACTTCTGTACTGACCAATGATATCTGTATATAGGGATTATCAAACAAATACTGAGTGTTAAAATTAGTGGGATTAATGTGTGCTACACTGACAGTCGAATAAAATGAATACATAAGATCACAAGTGATGCTTTTAAACAAAGGGAAACAACTCTGTAAGACTATGTTACACAGTAATGCAATAGTTTTTTCCCTTACCTGTATTTAATATGCACTATATCATAACCAGTTTTTAGCTGTACTGTTAATCAAATTCATTTAAGCTTTATTTGGCTCATTGTTGTACCCAGAGTGTAGTAGTATTGTCAATACTAATTGATAACCTCAGGGTAGTACGAAAATTTATTTGGCTTAGGAATAGTATCGAGGTTGTAACATCATTTATTAGTATACACCTTTCTTGTACCTGAAAGGTACTGGAACATCAAGTACAGTGCCATCCAAAAGTTCTTGAACAAATAAAATTTTGAGAAATCTAATCATGCATTCTGCAAGTAATATTTTAGTTATTAAAGTTAATTCAAGTAAAATAATTTGATTCATATGTTATACTAATAAATGTTGATTTTGGAATTTGATCAGAAGGCAATTTGTTTCATATACACATTGGTTTATTCTAAAATATAATTTTGTCTGAGGACTTTCGGAAGGCACTGTATATCCAAGAATCTTGTTTCTGGTAAATGGTTTATTTTATCACCTTGATTAAGTGGAACAGACGCTTTTGTACCACTCTCATCTTTAAAACAAAAATAAATTGTGTTATGAAGGGCACAGTCTTTGAAATTAGTGGGTGTACGTTTGTCTGGGACATCCACTTTTTAGTTTGGGCAACCTAAAATTTCTTTTGGGCAAGCAAATTTCTGCAAATGAGATATAGTGCTTGCTCTTAAAATAATCTGTCTGTACAACCACTTTCATGATTCATATTTTGTGTAGCTTGGTCATGAAAAAATTTCTACGGCCATTCTCCCTCCTACCACTGAATTTAAATCAAGTAGGGCAGTCGTCAGTCACTGATGAAAGTAAGCGCCTAGTAGTTGGTTAATACCTAAATCCAGAGATTTAGCCTTTCCAAGAGGAGTGAGTAGGTGGACTGACCGCCGCGATATAACCTATAAAATGTGTTGCTACGGCGTTAAACCCAACAAAAAACCCAACAAACAACCACTTTCATGTCCTAACTTCGTAGACTGGAAGGGTGAGATGTTTGTTCTTTAAGTGTACCATGTCATACTGTCATATGACCATCAATAGTGGATACTGAAATAAGATCTAGCTGTTATTTTTTACACTGTCCTTCACTCTTCAAAAATGTATTCACTGACCAACTAATTAACTGGATGAAATGTTATACTGGGAATAAATTCCCCAAACACAAAAATTGAGAATCAAATTACAATTAATTAGTAAGATTCCTTTTTTATCATGAAATACTGACGAATCATCATGCTTAAGGGAAAATGTTCCACCAAATAGGTCACATTCAAAGAAAGCAAGGTTACAAACAATAAAATGTCAATGAACTTGCTTACATGAAATAACAAGATGTTAGTATGAATGGACAAAAGTTTACTGTATTTTTATGGAATTCTGTGTATTTGATGGTTGCTAAGACAGTTTTTCCAATTCGTGTAATTTCAGTGAGAAATTAGTTGGGGGGGGGGGGAGTAGGGGTTTAGGGTCAAAATTGGTATTTTCAGTTTAAACATTTTTCACCCATGCATAGATCTATACATGTATGTGTGAATATATTTGTTTAATGGCACTAATATACACGTAGTAATTAATGTCTTTAGTTGCCATGTTTTGTCATAGACAAGTTTTTAGTTTTAACATGGCGCTGTAAGATTGAAATGTATCTTTTGACAATTGAAGGATATGTTGTCTTAAAGTGATGGACTCCCTACTCATGTACAATCTCTATAAAACTAATATTACTTGCAGTCAAGTAATAAATAAAACATGGTTTACCATAGTCCAGATTACCTGCCCCTTTACCACTATAGTTATCAGGTTAGGCAAACGGTAATAATGGCAGCCTTCTAAGTTACAATGCAGGTACATGCATTATGTTTTCATAATCTTGCATGATCATTTGCTGATGGTAGTTACTTTAGTAGGAATTCGGTACTATGTAGGTCATTAGATATTCTGATTACATTATATTAGGCGAACGATTAGTGAAAACATGTCTCAAGTAAACACAATTTGGACATAGATTAGTCTCGTTAGAATTTCAGATGCTTTATTTAGCCTAAATGTAACTGAACAACTAAAAAAAGGTATCCTCTGTAATTCTTGTACAATGATCCTTTGATTTAAGCCTGTGTAGTTAGAAATTTTCATTTGAAAACATAATTATCCAATACCTAATTCATTACACTGGGCGCGGTCATTATGATGCTTTGCCTGACATACTTTTACCTGTCTAAGTACAACTGGGAACCTGACAAGGTTTACAATTGCAGACTTTGTTACATGTTCCGGATTGGTAGAGATGTTGATTACGGACTATTGCTCAGTTCTCGCTTTTGGTTGAAAATATTGTTTGGAGAGTAGAAAATGCTGTACTAATGCATAAATTTAAAAGAAACTGGACGTTTATAGTTTGGTTTAATTGATGATTTTGAATTAGTTAAATATATTCATTTGTGGTAAAAACCACACACATTGAAAATATTAGATTCAAAATGTGATGACAAATGGCAAGCCTTTTCGTTTAGGAATGAATATTTGACAAAGATAACATTTAGTTTTTTGCACTTTACGTTTTATTGGCATTAATGTTTAACAGTGATGCTGAATTCACAAAACGTTTATAGCAATGAAAAGGAAAATTCATTTGCTAAAGATTGATACCACATATGAAAATATTTAGCTAGGTTAGGTTCCCTGAACGCCGTAAAATAACCTAAAGGATTGTGTTAATACGGCCTTAAAACAAGTTTAGATAAATTGAAAGAAAATGGTACTTTTAATCAGAAGTAATGACATTTTAAGGAAGTGGAAATGATACTAGTGTCAAGCCATTTTCATAAAATATTTAAGGCTTCATTTAATGATAACGGAAATAATCCTAGACAGGCATCATTAAGTTGGAAGTGTTTGATACTAAACATAGAATGAAACATTTAAACCGTTTAGAAGCCATACTATGAGTCTTTATTATCTAGTAATACAAAATCTGACAGATGAAGCATTAACACCATCCCTTTTAAATGTATTTTTGATTATGTTACAATTGTATCAATTTAAGACAGAACTGTAGTCTGTCGAATACAGGACAAGTATCAGTAGTACCTAAGATTAGACCTGTCATTTATGGGCTCAAAGCGTATCAATGATATCTATACATCGAGAAATTAATATCGACGATACACCAATATAATATATTGGTACCTTCACTGCAGTACTAAACAGACAATTTATTTTGTCATAAACTCATGATAGATGTTTATTTGTCATGAATGTTATACCTTCTGTGAACTAGAGCTATTTCCTCATAGGGGGTACCATCAGACCTTTGGACCTATCAGTTCATATTATGACAGCGCACCTGTTTCGCTTTCAATAGAAGGTTCGTCTCACAAATTTGACCCTTAAGAGTGACTTTTATTTATTAACCTATGCATGTAAAGGCTTTATTGTTGATATTTCAAAATGCATATTGATTATTGATCGGAAAATAAATATCGACGATACAGCGATATCTTTGTAATCGATGACAGCTCTACCTAATATGTATAGTGTGAAATAGCATTATATTACTAAGTAAAAAATAGTTCACCCTCATTCATGGTCATGTAAACCTACTGTAATCCGAAAAAATTCCCTTGTCTGAACTGAGATTCGAACCAATGACCTCTTGAATGGTAAGTGGACACTCTACCAAGTTGCAATAATAGAAGTGCTTTATTTTACCTCTGCTACACACATCCCCTCAACATAATTAGACTTGAGTTCTTTGAGCTTGAATGCCTGTGGGACAATTTAAGGATGCATTCAGACAATTCCTAGTGGGTTATTTATGTTGGACGCCAAATGTAACCAGATATAAATCCATGGTCTAAAATAAGATTCGATCACATCGAGAACTTCTCGAGTAGTAAACTGTCACTACCACATCCCCATAAACGCTAGCTTGTAGGCAAAGAAATACTAACTCTGTATTATACCTCTGCATTCCTAGTGAGTTATTTACGTTGGACGCCAAATGTAACCGGATATAAATCCAAGGACTGAACTGAGATTCGAACCCACGACCTCTCGAGTCCTTACATGTAATTTGTCTAGGGATAATTGAAATAAAGTCACCTTTTCAGAGAATTTACATATAAAACTTTCCATTCTTTTAATAACTTTTCAGGATTAAGTGTCACAGTATGTAAAATCTTCTGCCGTTCCCTTTTGAGTATTCAACCACTATACAATCTGATGGTTTACCAGCATGTAGTTGAACAAAGCAATTTCTGTGTGAGGTTAAAGATTAGAAAATCAATAACGTTTACTGTGACTATAATTCAATGTCTCTAAAAATCAGTAGTCTGGAGGCTCGCGTAATAGTAAGGTTCAGTGCCGTAGCGTGTTATAAAATTTATTCTGAGGTACTTTTTATGGTGTTGTCTGGTGGCCTGAAAATTCTTTTATTCCATTGTGTCTCTCTGATGTGCGCTTTTAACCGATTCTTGGCATGATTTCTGCTAATATAAGCCATCATTTTGATTCCATTGTAGAGTATTTGCAGTCTTTCCAAAAGAACCGACAACTTCTCGGTATAATTAGGGAA
This sequence comes from Mactra quadrangularis, assembly GCA_025267735.1. Classification (NCBI taxonomy): domain Eukaryota; kingdom Metazoa; phylum Mollusca; class Bivalvia; order Venerida; family Mactridae; genus Mactra; species Mactra quadrangularis. The sequence continues at coordinate 6,219,785 of CM046298.1, forward strand.
ATCTTTATCAAATGCCAAATTTCTAAAGAAGGACATAACATATTATGTGATACACCCTTGGCTGGGCTAGAACCGGGGCTATCATACTTGAAATCCTTCATTTTATTACAGCGCCACGGCTGTTACTAATTTGTTTCAAAACTTTTCTATTTCATATCCAGGCTTGCTGCATCCCCATGTACTCAGTACAGTAACGTCACTGATGTTATTCTTGACAGTAACTTCAATGTACATATCTTCAGGGAAAGTTGGCTGAGTTCTGATTTAATAGCAGGCATGACAAATTGAAACTTACATTACTTTTAAGTTCAATAACCCTTCACAATAGAATTAAAGACTTGGGGTTAATACAGTTCTTATTATTTAATATGATCAAAGTTTCCTGAGGATTCAGGTATGTTAAAGTCGTCTTTATAGCAGACCTTTACTGTAATGATTGGATAGTTTAAAGAATTAGATACTCATTCACAGATTTCAACTTACATCAACTTTTTCTGAAACTATCAAAATTGTTTGGAAACTTTTAAGCAGAAAATTAGTGATTTGATAATGACAATTTTAGTGCAAATTGACATACAAGTACAAATGATTGTGTTTCAAGTAGTAAAAATCTGCCCCGTATGTCACGGTATTAAAACTTTTAGAGCATTTTTGTGACTTTTATTGTATATTTCTTGCAATGTATAGGTCAGTTTGTCATAAAAGATTTAGACTTAATTTTTTGACACAATTACAGACACTGAATGGTATTTTGAAAATATTGAAAAATCTTAACCAACTCTGTGAACTAGTACATTGTACCTTTAATTAAGTAAGCAATAACAGCAAGAATAAGCAGTAAGATAAAATAAATTGGAAAGAGATGTTTTGTAATATTTTGGTATAATGCATGTAGAATTAACTTTGAATGAGAACATCGCATTCTGATTTTGTCTTAAGGAGAAGATATATTATTTGGAATTAATAGTTCACTAGAACTTGTGACCATACAAATGAATTACATGAAATATATAATCACTTGCAATGTAATTGTACGTGATTATATATTTCATGTAATTCATTTGTTGGAAAATTGTAGCGTTTAGAGTGTGCAACAGCTACTTTTTATTTTAATTAGGTCTCTGTTTTGAACGACCTTTATTCAGTTTATTTCGTTTATACCCTCACTCACTTGTTCTGGATTTCTTCACTTAGTGACTTTTTAATCAATACCTTTGTTAATAACACTCACATAAAATCATAATTATTGAGAACGTAATAATATGATTTTGTCTAGAATATACCTGATATATTTTGCTTTAATAATTATTACTACAATAGTCCCTGGTTTATTTCAGTTATTTTAAAATAAGGAATTAATGGGTGACCGAGTGTACTGTATATCAAATTTTTGATGCAACATGCGTACAATAAGTAAGTAATACTATCTAACTATACATGTATCAGTTTCTTAGAACCAACGGTTAGTAAGATAGATCTTCCTGCTGTAGTTATCATTTTATTGCTGACAGTTCAGCAGTAAGATAAATCTTACACTTGCAATGTTAATTTTACTGCTGTATTTTACCTCCTAAGTCATATACAAAATGTAATAAAACCTTTGTAATCTTATAACTCCTTAATCAAAATCATCCTTGAGTTTAATCTATTTTTCTGATTATTTTCTTCAGCTTTTTTCATTTAGTTTTTCATTTTCGTTATTTGTGTACGTCATTGTATTTTATGTTTTATGTATTGTATATAGTTCATGTAGTCATGGCTATGTACATATGTTTGTATACGCTAATAAAATCTTTCTATATAATTGAGGAACATTAATTAAAAGCTTAGGTTCCTAGATCTGAGCCTGTTTAGGGATAGTTAATTAGTAGGTTGACTGACCTCCGTATAATGACTGAAATGTCAAGGGAGGACGCAAAGAGTCTTAAAATTAGAACTTAAAACTACATTTTTACAACTATGCGAAGTCATTTTACATAATTATCAGTCTTGTTGCGGAGGTCAATCACCTTTAAGAGAAATGAAATTTAATAAAATGATTTAACTCTCGGCTCTCGGCATCATCATCATCATCATCATCATCATCGTCGTCACCATCATTGTCATCATCATCATCGTCATCATCGACGTCACCATTATCATTATCATCATCATCACTATTATCATTATCACAATTATAATTATCACTTTTATTATCATTATATTATTATTTTAATTTATATAATTACACGATTTGTCCGTTACAGGTACTTTGAGTTCATCGAACTTAATGATAATATTTTTATAATAAATTAAATATTAATTAAGTGGAGATTACAATGAATTTGTCTTCTATAAAGGTTATTTACTGCTTCGAGATTAGATTATTTGTGAGTTTGTTTGATCGGGATTAAGCAAATAAAAATATGGAGTTCAAGTCGTGCGGAAATCCATAAGGAACTTTAGTCAATTATTTCCCCTTGTATACTCTTCAAATAGGTAGGTCCAATTAGTTGGATTACTCGGACTTTACCCTTACTTTTCAATGTCAATTTTGCTAAAATTAATCTTACGTAACTTTTTTATAAAACATTTAATTTGTTTGATATTCAAGCTAAGTATTTTTAGGATAAAACATATCTTGATTTTATCCCTTCTGTATTTATCTTCATTAACAAAAAATATAGAAGATGAAATATTTTGGTATCCTTACATAGGACTTCAAAATAAAATCCGAGGATTCCAACTGTAAGGACCAACTTACCCATTGGATTGCTTCAGATTTTATCAGGGAAAGATAACTGACTAAAGTCCCTAATTGACAGTGTTAGACGTATGATATACAAGTCTGTAAACAAGTTTACTATTACTTCAGATCTATTTAGCTTAAAATGATAGTACCATTATCACATCTTTGTCGTAAAAACACAAACATGAATGGAATCCTTCAACTTGTTATGAAAATATAGAAATGAATAAATCGGATTGTTAATTATGAACCTTTTGTTTGACATCATTGCTTTCTAGTTTACGTGGACTTCCTCTTAGTGTTTCCATTGAATAAGAATAAACTAATAATAGTACATGTATGTACAAAATAACTACATATAGTTTTCCATGGGCAACTTGCAAGGTTGCGATTTAAAAAAAAAACAATAAACATGTACATGTTTGTATAGTTTATCCATGTACAGTATTTTTTTACTCGAAACCCTGTCGGCCAGGTATGATATACACGTAATGACTATATTTATATATGTTATTATTGTGAACAGAACAGAACATAGAACACACGTTAATTCACAAAAAAACTGTGTTTAACATTAATTCTAATACGTATAAAGTTAGTAAGCAAAAATTTTGTAATTACTAATATGTTTCTTATTTATCTATATCATTTATTTCTTTTTTTTCAATCGGGAAAAAAAACTGAAGGAGCCTTGAATAGCGAAACGTTGGGAAACATTTAATAAACAATAAGAAACATATTAGCTATGTGTTGGTAGTGTTTTACATTCAATATTAATTTTCAATTGGTCATCTAACACAAACATTTTTGCTTACCATTATATAATGTGATTTTAGAGTATTGTAACTTTTACAAGCGTCATGTTGTTTTATTTTCTGTTGATGTCGCATTGATCACTTTAGTCCATAAGATATTAGTGCAGTTCCTTCAAGTTACAATTGTCTTACGTTGTTGTTGCTGTATAATGTTAATCATAGATAGTGTTTTAGATTTACGTTTTTCCATTTATTCCATTACAGCTTTTACTAGTACATTGTACAATACAACCTTTCTTCAGCAACACCCACTGGGAGGGACTAAAAACGTTGCTCTTCAGAGGTTGTTGCTCTGCCGAGGTTAAATTTCATTTTGACAATGACAGTGACAAATATTATTATTTGTTTAAAAGCCTTCGACCCGTACAAAATGACATAATACATGGTATATGCAATGTACATACAATTTATATTCCATCAAAATCACACTCAAGGGAAATATCAAAAGCTTTTTTGTGTATAGGATTTGTTCTGTAGCGTGCCGTTCTGCAAAGGTTGTACTGTACTCTCCATTAATTCTTCATTGACTTACTTTTTATATACTTAGATTTGACGACATTACACTTTTGACTTAATCCTAATCTTTTATTTCACATCACATAGCCTGGTAGAGGTCATGCTCTACTTTGAAGCCTATTTACCATAAAAGTGGTGTCCACTAACCTTTCCGTGGGCAGATGTTTCTACAACAAATGAATGATTACTGTTATCTTCTGCGTAAGGATTTCACATTTATAAGACTTCAGTGTCGTATTGAATTTTCTCTTGTAATGGTTTAGTTAAAGTCGTGTCATGATTATGTACTGTTGTCTTAGAAATCTATCTATGGTTGGGTTTTTACTAGGGATAAGACGATACGGTCATCACACGATATGATACGTTTTGATACGAAATGAGACGACATGATTATTTAAGATGCGATATGTGCGGTTATTGTAAAATTACGAACATTTACATTCTTTTATTTATGATCACGGGTTGTCCAAGGGTTGACTTGTGACTCCCTGTGGGTTGACTTGACAGTGACTTCTCCGATTACAAATGTTAGGGTCGTATCGCGATATATCGTGCTGGGCCATGATACATATCGTGACCAGACGTATCGATATTGTATCGATATATTGCCATATCGCCTCATCTCATTTTTTTACCACCAGAATTGTATTATTTGTACTAACATCTTATAAAAAGATGTAAACATACATATCAGGAACTGCAACTGAACAAAAACACGGTCCTGGCACATGTTAAAAAGCAAATGGGGGATATATTTTTAGATTTTAAAATTTTGTTATAAAGGGACACAGTAAACAAATAACGAAAACCAGAACATAAGGGATTGCCGCCTTGATATTGACAATGGAAAAATAGTTGCCTCAGGGGGTTTAAACTAGGTTCTATTATTATAATTATTATTATTATTATTATTATTATTATTATTATTATTATTATATACCAAATGTGTATAGCGCTCTCTTCATATTGAATATATGTTCAAAAGCGCTTCACAATCATTATGCATAATTAGGAAATAATTAAATGAAAATGAAATTGAAAATGGTTAAGAGATGATAAAATATAAAATTAAAAATAATTAAATGAAGACTTATATAAAACTAAGAATAAATGATCAATATTGTGCTAATAGTAGTCACGAAACATGTGGGGTTTCACTGTAAACGATAAATAAAAAATAAAAAAATAATTAAATGAAGACTTATAAAAAAAACTAAAAATAAGTGATCAATAAAGTGCTAATAGTAGTTACGAAACAAGTGGGGTTTCATTGTGAACGATAGTGAAACGAGTAATAATGGACTGTTGGTAGAAAGGCAACCAAATGGACAATGGAGAATCTGACTAGATGCCCTGAAAATCCATGTAGCAAGGTGCAAAGTTGGATCCTAATCCAAGGCTCCCGCCCTAGCATCCATCAGCGTCAGTGCTCAGTGCGTCAGTTATAGGGTGCACCAACCTCGGGCTTGCCCCAAACGTTTCAAGAACAAACATTAACAAACTTATTTGTCTTGGTAAGAAACGGCCAATCTAACAAAAGACTAGTCTTATTTAAACAAAACAAGCAGGAATGAAAATTATCATCATATTCTATTATCATCAATGTAAAAGCAAGTGGGTAATATCTACACTCCTATCTACCGAGTCACACGTTCTGAACAGTTTTGTTTCCATAAAAAATATTTTAAACTGCACCTCGATATCATTATAATTATATACCACATTTAAGCTACAGTCCCATAAACATAAAACATGTTTTTACCAGGGTCCGTGAAATGAGCCCAGGATACACGTATCAGTTTCAGAGTCAAATCATGAACAAAGTTGTGGCCGAGTATGGATTAAACATGCGTATCTTCCAGCTACGGCTCCGTACGAGTGTGTTGTTTTGTACCATGTACGTACCGTCACCTTGATACCCAAGGCTTCCCGCGGCCTACAGCTGTCTGCACGTACGGGTCCGTAACAAGCCACGATTTTATGGGACTGAGGCATTATATAGCATTCTTTTCATATTGAAAATAAGTTCATAAGCGACTCAAGTGTTCCCCGATAAATAGATGAGTAAAAACTTAAAGTACAAAAACAAGTTCATCATCATCATCATCATCGGTCTTTTGATTATCTTGCAGGTGTGGGGGCATTATCCACATCAGTGGGCCTCCTTCCAGGTAGCTGGCTTGTTGCACGCATGGCATTTCTCGCACCTGATCTCCAGGTGTCTCTCTCTTGAGGGTCGATCACAGAGAGGTTCCATTCTCTGAGATCCCTCTCTGTAAACTGTTTCCAAGTCATCTTGGACCTTCCAGGTCTGCGTGTACCTGTAAACTGTATGGAACTGGCTGTCTTGATTGCACCACTGGATCTCTACGTGGCCATACCATCGAAGTCTTCTTTCCCTCAAGATGTTATGTTTGCAAAATATTATATTTATACCCTAACTGGGTGTATTTATTATGTTAACATTCTAGAGTCTTTACTTAGTACTTGTACTTTAATCACGAATATAAGGTGAAAACAAGACATGCCAGTGTCGACACATGTAAACAATTTCAAGAAACAAAGAAACATATAATACTCGGGGTCAAGTTCGACGTCAGCTACTTTTAATACAAACCTTCATAAACACGAGCCTCAGTACTAAATGCATCAGACAACACTTAACTGTGTTTGACATTCGGACGTGATTCTTCATTCTGGCGATGAGCTTTGACATTTTTGGACATAAAAGATTTGCGAGAATAGCAGAGTTGTCATAAGTTCTTGTCAGTCAAAAGGCAAAGACATTCTAAATATTGTAAAGTCGTCATTCCGTACGTAAACAAGTTTAGTACAGAATTAGCATACAAATGACAAGGAAAGACATGGTAAAAAAAATCATTGAGATGTTCTTGAAAAATGATGTTCATAATTCTATTAACTTAAAGACGGTACGAACACCTGTTGTCCATAAATGTTGAATACTTATTTATGCTTTGTGTATATTCTCTATATAGCTCGTTTTGGATAATTCTAGACTAAATGAAACGATATTCCAGGGATTCTATAAAACAGGAATTTATAACGAAGTGTTTTTTTTAATTTTCTCGGTCGTCACTGTCTATAACTGACTGAAGCAGGCTGTACAAACTATTCCAGGGTTTAAAAATGCTTTTGTACGTGTCTTCCACGCAACTTGTGAATGTTTCTGAAGTTTTTGACAAAAAATTGTTGCAGTTATGACCGAAAATATGACTTTAGGTGATGTAAAATGGGGCTAAAATGGCAGATCGGCGGGGAAATGCATTAATTTAAGAAACAGTCTGTGAGCGTAATTTACCTCAAAATCATATAGAAACACATTTTTCCTTACATTTGTGTCAATTTGAAAGGTACTGGTGCAAAATTTCATGTGGATATCTTTATTTAAACTTGTTATACGTGTTTTCCGTTTTGGCCGAAATAATAGCGACGACAGTGAAATTTGATGAAAATCTATTACATTTACTTATCGTTACAAATCCCTGTTATATAAAATCCCTGGGTATTCTATGTAAACAATGTCTCATGTTAGCCTAAACGAGGTACATGTCTATTTCTTGTTGGGGTCATTTATAGACTTGTATGTTTGCAAGATGCGTTCGCCGTTTCCATCGTCTGACATACAAGTATTTAGCAAAACATGTTTTTAATCAGAGACTATTTAGATACTGTAAAGGTACCGACTATTGCCAAGGTTTTGTACCTGATGTATGTAGGTTGCTCAACAAGTAGGACTTATCCAGTTTAATTGACCTCTATTTGTCTTCTGGGTCATTTCCATCGAATATATAAAAAGTAGTGTTACGAGGACGCCGGTCCAGATTGCAATCCAATCTGTCTGTAGCCTAGTACCTGCCGAAGATCTGCATACAGTACTTCTAGCCGGTAAACCATGCAAGATATGGGCTTTATCACGTCGTTTAAAAGAACTATCCATTATAATTATGTAGTCAATTTATGCTCATTTTAGGTAGATTTTTCTCCGTCCATATGTAGAACAGTGTACTCTTTGTGGTGACCTAGTCACAAATATTGTGCAACATCAGTTATGGTTTTGTCTTTCTAACAACCACATTAGAGATAAGTTTATTACTTTTGTTTCAGCTGGACAATTTGATACACGTAAATTCACCTCTGTTCATACATTGTGCTCACATATCTTCTTACTAGCTCTAGGAAGGTCAGAGCCTAACCTTTTGCTCATTAAGAGTACGAGTATTAACTCTATGTGTGACATTTAGTGCTGCTTTTGGTTGTATTTGATATTGTTTGAACACTTTGTTAACAGTTCATTTAGACTATCTCACCCGCCTTTCACTTTAGCCCCCGAGTGAGAGGGCTTTGGTCGTGAACATATTTATTTTGTATTCGATCTATTCTTGTAATAGCTTGTAAAGAATAGATAATACTTTGCCTTCTGACTATTACATGATCTGCTTTGACTATCTGTTTGTATCTGTATAATACCTTTTTCGTGTATATGTAAATATGATTGTTAACAAAATGTATGCTCTTCAGTAATTGGAGGAAGTAAAAGTATAATTATAAACTATTATGTTTGCAAGGTGCGTTCGCCGTTTCCATGCAGGTGCCTCAATCATAAACGTGCTCCTTACACGAACATGTTTATGAAATGCATATTAAACGATGTCGTACACCTATAACATGTACATTGAATATGCGTTCTCAATTCGTATTTATAACAGATTCAATAAGTGCTTTATAATGTGCTTTGCAATGATTAATTTTGCAGCCTTCCAGGAAGGGTTAATCAGTAACGTGTTTAGAAGTGTATTTAGACAGTTTGAACGTATTAAAGGAACTAGTTCACAGATTTAGTTTATTTGTTCTCCAATTTCAAAATACCATTCAGTGTCTGTAATAGTGTCAAAAATAGTTCTTATTATTTTAAGACAAACTGGCCCATATGTTGCAAGAAATGTACAATTAAAATGTCCCAAAAATGCGCTAAACGTGTCTATACCGTGACATACGGGGTAGATATTTACTACGTGAAACACCATCATTTGTAGTTGTACGTCAGTTTGTACTAAAATTGTCATTATCAGAAAACCACTTTCCTGCTTCCAAAAATATTTCCATAAAATTTTGATAGTTTTAGAAAAAAAGTTTTTATTAAAGTTGAAATCTGTGAATGGGTATCTTTAATTCCATCGACTATTTGTGTTTAAAGGTCTGGAGTACTTTTGTTCATTGAACTTTGAAAACTGCACGTTTCCACTCAGTGTGCGACAAAATGTGATAAACGTACGTCATTTACTGATTAAAACCAACCCCTTTGACATTCATTATTGATTATGAAATTGTGCATTATGTACAGGTCTTGTAATTAGTCATGCATGATCTTGTACTTTAAAAAATAGACTTGCCTACTCTGTAGGTGAATAAACTAATGCATAGACCAATAATATTCTACATGTTTTAGCCTGATTTTTCCACGAAAATAAATCGGCTAATACATTAGCAAAACACGGGCGGTTGGGCGGGCGGGCGTGCGTCCGGTGTCGTTAACAATTGCGTTAAAGTTTTCAATTTCGCATATATTTCTGCCATTTATTATCAGACCTTTATGAAATTTCAATGATAACATACAGTTCGATGGACAGAATTAGACAGTAACCACAACTCTTATTATGGAGTATTTCCCTTTGTAATTTTTGCGTTAAAATTTTTAAATCCGGCTTTAATGTGGTTTCCACATTACATTTCTTGTTACGTTGTATAATTATGTTGTTGATACTATCGATTCATCTGGATGTTTCAATGCTGATTTGAGCTTCCTTAGTTTAGACAGTAATATTTTTGCGTCGATTTCAACTCGAGATTATTTGCGAGTAAGAATAAAAGTTACTCGCAGTTTTCAAATTCCACTCGCATTGCGAGTATGCGAGCTTAAATTCGAGTCCTGGTTTCAACATCATGTCGTTGTGGAACCGGTCATGTTTATGATTGCAATGTTGAAATTTAAAGAGCTGTTCTGACATTTTTGCCCTTATATATCGATATCAGAACAAGAAACATTATTATTTGACATAACACACAATTTCTACATGATAATTACATGTTTATTTCCAGTCAATGTTTAGAGACACTGTGATGGTGATAATATATAGTAATAATGGTACTTTGAAATTTTCCCTCAGGTATTGACGTGTTCATGTTTATTCGTGGAGAGTAGGCAGTGAAAAATATCACCAGCAGAAGTACACATGAGCCAGTAATAAGGGAGAATTCTCCCATTTATAATATGGGAAAATTCTTAAACGGTGTTTAAATACTTTATAAGTGACAAATTATTCATTTTTTCTTTCGAATAATGTTATGTATTAATAGATCTATCCAATACTATCTCTTAATGTTTGTTTGGATGAATTTGAAAAAAATGGGAATTTTCTTCCATATTTGTAAATGGGAGAAAATTTCCATTTTCTCCCATAAAAATCCCATGGGTGAGCCATTCTCCCATGGGAATTTGCCAAATCCAATGGGAATTTTGACTTAAAATTTAACATATTTCTAGGAATGATAATATATGGATGAAAGTTTACTGGTGTTATGCCCATATGTAGATCTACATATATCTAAAATTTGAAATAAATCGGATGAAAAATAAAAAAGTAAGTTTGCAAGATTTCCGGACTCGCAAACGTATTCTGGACTGAGTTTAACATTTAGTCTGAGCAGTAGTCCAGTGTTTGGACGTGCATTATAGGCATCGAGAGGTCCCTTGGTCGAACCCCACCATGAGCATTGATCATTTCCTTGCGCAAGAAATTTACTTACTATTGCTTCACTCCATATTTGTTTTAAATAGATTGCTGCAAGGGTGATGTAATTCGGTATCGCCAATGTGTCGGCTCCACATAAATGTAAGCGAAGTAAAAATATCTTGGGAATGTTTGGTAGTAAAGAACTCAGTAGCCCGATGACTAGGGGTGATAGCCGTGAAAACAACTAGCCTTAAACTTAGACTAGAAAATGTATTTATAATTAATGATTTTATAAATATTTAATTACAATAACCGACTTATTTTGCATATTATGCAAATACGTATTTTCCTTTTAAAAAGTCATTTATAGTGAAAAATGACAACGTAAATAATAAACTGCCAAATTTGTATTTGAATACAACCAATGTTACTTATCAAATAAATTTTTCACATACCTAAGGTTTTAACCACATTAAACAGTGTTGATACAAAAAATCTCAAGGATGTACCAAATGAAGTTCGCTTTAAGCAGAAAGTCGCTAAATGCAAAGGTTCGTTTATAGGGATGCGCGATAATACCGGTATACCGGTATATTGCGTTTATATTGCGTTATATATACGTTTCGAACACAATACGTACCGGTACGGTCCCGCAATATATCGCGATATTTTTATCTTAATTTGATAGACTAATGGTGCATACTAAAACCTGTTTTGCATTATTTGTGACAGAATTTGACCGGAAACTATTTCATTTTTGGTTTTCCTTTAATCTTTTTTAGCATAAAGGTCTGGTATGAAGTTTTGCTCCTATCCTTTGTTGACTGCATTTTCCCTCTATATCTTTATCGTCTACATTACTTTACTAAACTAAAGTTGAGTTTGAATGTTTGAAATAGCTTAAATAAAGCTTTCACAATGTATAATTGTGTTGAATCTTCATATTGTCAGTAAAATACAAGCATTTGTGCTGAAAAAAGATTATGTTCTAAACTCCCAATATATAGCAATACGTATTGCAACACGTTGTTGCGTATCGCAATATATCGCAATACGAAATTTCCGGCAATACCCATCCCTATTCGTTTATAAAGTTTTACTGTACGACTACAATTTCAATTTTCGAAATTCTAAGTTAAGTTCTTATAACACATTAGCTACGTTTCAGATCTTTGATAGTTTCGTGGCGTTTTTGTTTTCCTTTCCAACAAACCTAACTTAATTATATTCAATCTGTCACGTATTCCATTACCAAAATTTGATTTAAATACATAAATAATAATGGATGCTTTTAAAAATATACACTTGAGAATTTGTTTGTTAGTTTTGATGTGTCCTTCGAGAGTAAAATGGAAAAAAGTCAGGGAAATCTGTTAATGGCAATAGTAAAGAATAAACCATAAAATTAAGAAATCAGCATTGAAGGTAGAATTGAATGTATACAAAATTATGGATACCAACAAAACTATCTGATCTTATTTGAACATTTGATGTTATTTTATATCAAAATGAGGTGACATCGCAATCTTCATTTAAATCGAGAGTTGCCCACAAGACTGTAGATAGTGCATTGCGTTATAGAGCGAGTTACTACAGTCTTGCGGGCTACCATGGAAAGACTTTGCAATGGCAATTTGCTTTTAAATCTAATCCAAGCACAGTTCGGTGAAATTAATCACCAGTAATATGTTTTGTAATCATTAAACCATCGGTTTCATAAAAAATAATTCCGTGAACGACATTAAAAAAATTCTACTAAAACCGTGAACCATTGGATAATGTCAGAAGCTCGCGATTAAAAGTTTAAGTAAAATAATTCAGGAAATTACATGTAGTTGATGGATCATTACAGGAAAAGCTCAAGGTCTTGAAATCCAAGTAGAATTCACGATGTTATTATTTGACCAGTCTTGAAATTTCCATAACGCATATGGCTAAGCTCGTACGTCATTGTGAAATTTTGAAGGAGAACAAAGCTTCTGTCACTATTTATTTAGGAGAATCACATGAAAAGACTTGGGTCTGTTGCGCCGTTGGGTACCGCGCCAGGGATTCGTAATCTAGCTTTCCGAAGGGGGTATGGTATACCCAGTGCGTTTATACTCTTCCATGAAAATTTGACAGTAATGTCGATTTTCTTCCATTAATAAGGTATATGTAGAAGTTTCCGGCCTTGTGAAAGGGTTGGTGAGTTCTTGTTATAGACAAGGGTCCAGGAAAGCTAGGTTAGGTGCGCTGGATTTCGTTAAATAACCTAAATTGCGTTGACACGACATAAACCTAATATAAAAAAGGCTTAAAAAGAAAAATATCTTGTTAGCTAAAACAGTTAATTTATCATACAAATCCTTGTCCGTTTTTTTTATAAACTGTCAAAGCTTGAATAATTTCACGGTGACTGAATGCATTGTTTTTGTACTGGCGGCCTTATTGTTATTAAATATATCTTGACTAAAACATACCATTCGGCATAAGCAGATTTACTCGATCATAGTACACAGTTTTGAAAACTCATGAATGTATCATGACGATAATTTTAACAAACGCATTTACCGTGAAATTACTAATGTTTTGACAGTTTAGAAAAAAACGATAGATATATAACGATATAAATATTGAAGAAACAGAAATAAATTTGTCTTGATGATAAACAGCGACATTTTGCTGTTAAGTGCTACGTGTATAGCTGAATGGGTTAGCGAATATGTTCTGTTGTGCTCTACTCTACATTGCTTTTTTCTGTTCTTCTTCTATTTGAATTGCTTAACTATGTTCTTTTCCTCCCATTTCTGTTTGTATGCTCCTCTGTCCTTTCCTGTTCAGCTATGCTCAGCACTGCTTTGCCTTACCCTGTTTTGTTCAGCCATTCCAATGTTTCTATCGGTACAAAAATGTGTGTGACATTTTATGAACGTTCAAGTATCTGGGAATGATTGGTGTTATATATGTTAGGTTACTGTCGTCATTTACAGATCATTTATCGTGAAAGCCTTCACAGCTGGATAAGTGGAAGCGACAGAAACCAATAATATATAAATATAGGTACTCCTGTATTTGAACGATGACTGCTTCATGGCGTTTCTAAGAACTGACTTGTTTGTCGCATATTCCAGTGAAATGGAAAGAGGCAATATTGAAGAACTATTTTATGACATTCAGCAGTCAGCAAATCGAGCAGAAAGTTGTTAATACTCAGTTATAAACGAAACAGGGAACATTGAATAATTTTAGGTATTTGTCCTTTTTATTTTTATTTAATTTTGTTTGATTGTTTAAAATATTTTATTCTATTTTTTTAACGGTTTGTAATATTTACTACTTGTAGTTTTTAACTTAGCTTGCATGTGAATATAACAAAACGATGAGTTTGACTTTCAAAAATAAGGATGAATAAATATATTTGAAAATGTTTGATTATTATCGATATAAACAAGTTTGCATACATGGATTGGATAGTACATGTATATAGTGTGACAATTAAACTCTCTCGGTGGCTCAGTGGTCAGAGACGGAATTTAGAATTTTAAATTTCAAACAATTTGAGGTATGAATGTGCTTTTAAAGTAACGGTCGGTAATACTGCAAGTAAATTTCGAACCCGTGGGTACAACGGAGTAAACTAAATAAACAACATGTGATGAAGAGTTACATTTTATCTTTTGAGTCACAGATACTGAATATACAAAAATATTTTTATAAAAAATGATTTTTTCTAAATAACACTGGGTTCCAAAAGTTTTATTTTTTTATATTTTAAAGTGATAAATTATTGCTGACCTATTTCTTAATTTTTTTTGTATACTTATAATATGTGAAAGAACAAAATCGTCGGTTTATGATAACCTGTATATTAATTGTAAAACTAATAACCTTATGTAAAGCATATCTAAGTACCGTATATCCAAAAACATCATCATTTAACATGTGTGAAGAAAACTTTTTTTCCCTGTGTACATCTTAACTTGTCTGTTTCTCAAGAGCTTGTGCAATGTTCAACATTTTAATAAGCGTAACATTTGCATAATTGTAAATTTTTTTAGCAAATGTATTGGTACCATAGGCTCAGACAGTACCGTTTGCAAGTTTATCGCCGATATCCTGGTTAAAGCAAAACATATATTTATTGAATCCCCCATTATGCAGATAATAACACATTTACAAAGTAATTTTACAAAGTAATGCCAATATATAATACATTAAACAAAATAATTATATAATACTAGATTGGAGCCCGTGCAAGCACGGGCTTTAGGTAATGACAATAAAGGGAAATAACCGCTGCGGGGAGTTTGGTCTATTTTTAGTTTTATCTAGAACTATTTTTAGACACAAAAAAAGCACTATTTTTGTTGATTTTTTGCAGTTTTTGCAAATATCAAGAGGCTTTGTCAAAAAAGAATTGTCAACTTGATATGCCGGTATATAGGTGCTCCAGCGACAAACAAAAGATTTACTCAAAGCTGCGCAGTTTCTTCCACAAAACAGGAAACTCGCAAATTTAATAGTATAGATAGGATAAATTAAGTGTTATTTACATGCATTTACGAGTAAGAATAACACGTATGAAAATACTATGTATTCTATACCAAGCATAATGTATTAGTAAATTGCATAATCATACAATATATACTAAACCAAGCGTATTAATAATACAATATAGATGAAATCTATTCATGTACAGCATTATTAAATAACAGAATTACTCATTTTATGATTTATGTGTGACCATATTTCACCATGTATTAACAAAATTATATATTTTGTCTAGTTTACAATAAAACTCATATGCAACAAAATATTCATGTTGTGAAAGATTTTAAGATCATTGACAGTAGCAATTCTTAATATTTCCAAGCACTGTTCACTGCAATTCAGATGGATAAAAACGAAACTTTATTATCTGGACATTCTACAGCGTTCTGAGAGCTTGGTGATTGGCCCTCCAACTGTTAATCAATTTGCTTATCTCTTTGGCTGTACGACGGTGGTAGGTGTTTGAGAATTTATGAAGGTTTATATGTAAATATTTTCTTTTAAAGAACTAAAGAATTGGTATGTTTCCTTCATTCCTGTAGTCGTGTTGTTAATGATTTAACTCCAGGTGCTCTGCTCTATGTAAGATAATTATCTTAGTCATGCTATTAACTTTTTTTTCAATAATAATATTGTATATGTTTGTGTATGTTTGCACGCAACATAGTCGAGAGAAGGGTGTGTTAATTTTGTTCACCAAGACAATTTGTTATTGTTTGTTCTTGAATGTTTGGTGCAAGTCTAAGGTTGCTGCACCATGGAACCTTGTTTAAATCCGAGTGGCATTTATTTTGCCACTGTCCGTTCCATTAGGGTTTTTTTTATTAGTTTGTGGTGTACCTTTTATAAAAAAAATTAAAAAACTGGAATTAAACTTCCTAATAGCTTCTAAGCTGTTGCATGTGGTTTTTGCTGTTGCTTTTTATGATACGTTTTCTTTCACCTTTTTGAAAGTGTACTTCATTATTTTGGACTCAAGCGTTTCCTTTATAAGAGTATGAGTACAAAATTAAAAGAACAGAACTTGTCATTTTCACATAATTGATGTACACATAAATACGCATGATTGAATATTTGAAAAAATATATAAATATCGTTGAGGAAAAATGTATAATCTAACACTTCAACTCTTGTGACATACAACGACTGTGCTATAAATATTGGTTGACCGTTGAAAACATTAATTTGAATTCTTTCGGAACTCCTCGGTCGTTTACTACAAATAACCTTGGATATATTCAGACGCCATGTTGGAACTTCTTTTGCGTTACATGACCCATTCTATAAATAGAAGGTGAAGTTATCACCTCTATACTAAGACGCACAACCGTCTCAAAATTTGGCGTTGGTACGCAACAGAATATAGTGCGGCGCATGAAGACAAAATCGTTGGATTTTTTCGATTTTTGACACAATCGTTGTTGGAATGTAATATAAATGATCACTCATATCTTCAGGAATATAAATCTTTATATGCAAAGTACATTTGAACCTCTATAGGTATAAATGCATAGTTAAACCGTGTATTCTACTTTCGATTTCAAATTACTGTGTAGAGAATGACAGAAGTAAACACGTTATCATGAAGGTTTAACTACCGGTTAAAAAGTTTTATTTAATGAGGATAATTGGTCGGATAGTCAAATTTTATTGAGTAGACACAAAATTCATACTCTATTTGTTCAGTATACTTGAAGGGGGAAATTGTTAGAATGTAAACATTGCCACGTGTTTTCAGATAAACAAACAGTTTACCCATGGTGCGCGGCATATCCGTACAAAGGTCAGTCAGACCGTTTGTGTACAGAATGTTACATGACCAAGCAAAATGCCTTGTCCGGTGTTGAAGTAAACTAATCCACGAACGTTTAGGCGATGATTAACGTTTCACTTTAGTCCGTTCTTTTAAAATACTCGATTCAATGATATCGCTAAACAATATTTAGTCACACGATATAACATTACAAAATGTGTTTACGAAGACTTGTTTGTTTACGACAAGAACTATTTTGCATAAATTGTTGCTCGCTACGCCTGTGCTTCGTCTCGCGTACGTTAGAAAAAAACAAATTTGTTGGACCCAAACGAATCCTTCTGCGTATTAATTCAATGAATGGCAGAGGTGTTCCGAATGTGATATGAATGTCTAACTTAGGGCTAATTACTTCTTACTACTTTGCTTACTTTGCAAGTTCATGACTTACGTCTTTGAGGTTGCTGACATTCTATGTTTTCAGGGTATATAATTATTCTGAGAATAGATGCGATTGTCTGACAATTATTACGAGTAGAGATATTAAAACAAGTTGTAACGAATAATGATGAACAGTTGATACTTAGATATTAATATATGAATTTTATGTTATTGCACGGCAATGATGTCTTCAACTCTATATGAAGTAACAGCAATTACACCTTTTGAGCTTAATTAATAAGCCTCGGTGCCAAAAGGTAAAATGTAGGATTTTCAATTCAGAGGCGTTGGGTTGGAGTTCGGGCCTAATACATAACTTTATTAAAGGTGTTAAAAACGGTGTAAAATTATTGTAAAGCTAAATAGACTAAGGGCCTAAGTAGTCGTAAGATGTGTTTCATAGCACATCATCACCACTCGGTTTAGTTTGGTACAGACCGATGATGCGCATGTCTGTCTCGTCTGGATCGAAGTCTTCCTTTCCATGTCTGACGGTCCTGAGGGTTAGTGTCATCTATTTTAAGTTCCAGCCGATCACGGTTGACCCGGTCATCCCCGGTTAACTTTAGTATGCCTTGGCGACGGTGCGCTGTGAATGTTTATATTTCTGACTTTGGAGGTCAAGCTTGTGGTGAGTTCTACGTGACAAAGCTGCTTGTTTGGAGAACGTCAGCAATACCACTTACGTATTCAAAGCTTCTTACAAAGAAGCTTTTTTAAAGCTTATTATGTCAAAATTCCATTATAATGGTATATTAAAAACATCACATTGAGTTATCTGAATTAAATGAACAATAATGTTACAAACTATTACCACCTGATACATTCTATTATTTATTCCGCGCAACTGTCTAATAAAGCCAATTTTTGACCTATTTTTTCACCAATGCATTTAGCTAAATATGTACTCTGCTTTGGCATCGCTTAAGTTTCACTCGTTCACTTTAGAATGTAGTCTATTAACTGAGCTGAAGGGGAGCATATTAAATGTGTAACAGTCATGTTAACATATAACAATTTAACATAGACAATGACACTTACTTAGTGATACGAATTGCCATGAACTTTGTCTTTTGTGTGCAGGTTTACGACGTCTCTACATATTTACTTTCTACTGTAGAGACAGGTTAATAGAGTGTCGTATAGATGTAATAACACTGTCACGTGAGACAATGTAATGAAACTGTCAAGATTTCAAGCACTTGTCTGTAAAACTGTTAATTACTTCTATAGAGATTTTCTTGTTAAACGAAGATTATCCTAATCTTTTTGTAGAATTGTTTGTGACCGTTGACCATTTGGCGACATAGCATTCACTTTTATAATTTAGTACCATTTCTCGGTGGAAAAGACGAAACAAGTATTACTGTGACAAAGATTGGCTAGCAATTTGATAAAAAAGCTTTTGAGCATGACTTAATGCTTAATAAACTATTTATACTGTAACATAAATTACTGTCTTTGGGTCTAGTAACATAGGGTTTTGGATGCCATTACTTAAATGTTGACATACAATGTTTGATTATATGTCGAGCGTTGCTTGCAAGACTGTAGCGAGTGGATTGCGTTAAAGAGGATGTTACTACTGTCTTGTGGGCAGCCCTCGATGTGTAAAATATAAAATATCATTTTAAATTATCTAAGTTGTTACTAAACCTATCAAAACCAGGGTCGATAGCGCAGTTGGTAGCGCGCCGGGATTTGGAATCTCGTGCCCGAGGGGGTGCGGGTTCGAATCCCATCCGGGGAGGTTATACCCTTCCATGAAAATTTGACAATAATGTCGATTTTCCTCCATTGATTTGATAATATGGAGAAGTTTCCAGCCTTGTGGAAGGGTAGGTGAGTACTGGTTATAAACAATGGTCCAGGAAAGCTAGGTTAGGTGCGCTGGACGCCGAAAAATGACATAAATTGTGTTGACACGGGGTTAAATCTAGTAAAAAAAAAAAACCTATCAACAAACGGTTATTTTCAGTTCATCACTCATTATAAGCAAATGTGGGTCGCGACATCGAATATCCTAATAAAAAGAGAATGAGCTTAAAATTTACGCAGAGAAAACATTATTATTCCCTCTAGACTGAATGAATAGCAATGCCATCCCTGAAGAATTTCATTCCGGCTTAAGATTGCATGACAGCGTTTACCTATTCTTAGACTATATAAACATAGAAAATGACACGCACAAACGTACTTAAACAGACAGAAGGAATGCCATGATATTTTGTTTATGTGTGCAAATTTACGACGTCTCTAAATATACAGTTTCACTAGCAGAGATGGGATAATGATAAATCGTATAGATGCAATATACCACTGTAACGTTAATCAATATGATGAGATTGTCAAGAAATCAAGCACTTGACTATACAAAAGTTGATTACTTCAAAGGACATTTTCCTGATCAATGAAGATTAAAAGAATCTATTTGTAGAAATGTCAATAAGCCTTGACCGTTTGGTGGCATCACTTGATTAACCTACTCACCGTTCCTAAATAGGTACCACTAGTTACAAGGCATATACTTCCTTCAGTGACTTGCAACTGCCCTGTATGATATAGAATCAGTGGTATGAGCAAAAAGGGTCGTAGAAATTATTTCATCACCAAACTCTACGAAAGTATTCCCGCTCGGGAATCGAACCAACTACCTCTCGATCAGTAGACATGCGTGCTACCAATTAAGCCCAACTAAGCTAGCCCGTCCGTACACGGTTTAACTAAATATCACTCATTATCATATCACCAATCCTACTCGTTTCGTGATTGTTTCTCTTTAATTGATTCAACAAAACATAAATATTGCATCGTAAATATATTATGATAGTTTCCTGCAAAATCTTATAGAATTCTTTGTTCAGAACAAGTTAAATTATATGATGTGAAATTTACAAAGATTAAGGGAAAAGAAAGGCCGATAGTCTCTCGTAAGGTAATGTTATCAACAGTATTTAACTGACAATTTCTTACAATCTTGACAGTCTCATAACATTGCCTCAAGTGGCAGTGTTATAACATGTATACGACATATCATAAACATGCCTCTACAGTAGAAAGAAATTATTTAAGACGTCGTAAACTTTGACATAAAAGATAAAAAGTTCATGGCATTCCTCTTGTCTGAATGAGTTTGTCAGTGCTATTTTATACGATAAGATTAAGTGTGTAATATGCATGCGTATTCATAAAAGATAATAGAAGAAAGCAATTTTGGGGATGTCATTCATTTAGACAGGAAGTAAAATTTATATGTTTTATTCTCACTCAAAATGCTGTTTGTAGAATATTGCCAGAACTATTTTTATCCTTAAATTATAAAGTACATGTATAAGATTATAAAGTCATAGTAAAATGCTATTGGTAGCAAAGTGCCATAAATATTTTTATTAATAGATTATAATTTAAAGTATCATGTCATAGTATTTAATGATGTTGATAGCACATTGCCAGAGATATTTTTTTTATTAGATTATCAAGTATAAGGTATATTGAAATGCATGCTATTGGTAACACATTGTCAGAAATATTTTTATTATTAGATTATGAAGTATTAAGTCATAGTAAAATGCTGTTTGTTGCACGTTGCAAGATTTTCTTATTATTAGATTATAAAGTTTAAAGTCATTAAAATGCTGTTTATTGGACATTGCCAGAAATATCTTAATTTAAATATTATACATGTACTGGAATCGTCAATTTACCAGAAATGTTATTTTGATAAATTTAACCAAACGGTCAGTACTTCTTGACATTCCAACAGATATAATTTCTTTATCGTTATTTATCCTGATAATCCTCTTTGAAGTAATCAGCAGTTCTACAGACAAGTCCTTGAAATATTGACAATCATGACGCATTATCCTACTTGACAATGATGTATAACATCGATACGTTATATCATTAACCTGTCTCTACTAGCAAAACTATATATCAAGAGACGTCGTAAATAGCTCACTTAAACAACATATTATGTCATTCATTGTGTCTGTATAAGTATATTAGTGATTGTCATTGTCCATAAGCAGAGGACCAGTGGTAGGATGCGCGCTTAGAGATCGAGAGGTTCGAACCCCACTAGGGGCATTGCTAATTTCCAGAGCTATAAATTTATCTACAATTGTTCCACTCCGGATGGGTGTAAATGGGTATTGTGAGGGATAACCTGCCCGAATGAGATTTCAATGATTTGAATTAGTTATCGCACAAAATTGTAAAGTCGGCTGAAAATTTACATAGAAGCGGACTTTAAACCGCACTGTAACTTCTTAACTTCAACTTTATATATTATGTGTAAACGTATTCATATAATTTTAGGATGCAATGTATTCCTCTGGGATATATTCCATTGCCATTCAAACAGACTACAACTAAAAGTTATATGCGACATTTATTGATGATATGTCGTTCAGATGACATATATTTTACTTCTAGTCCTATTGAATGACAATAAGGTACATCTCGGAATTACTTTTTGCTTTTATCGCATAAGTATACATATACACTATACAATTTATCTTAGAAAATGCCACTTGCGTACTTATGCAGACAACAGTAATGCTATAAACTTTATATGTTTGTGTGAAAGTTTTCTACGTCTCCTAATAGTTATTATAGAAAGGGATGGCAAGATTTCTGATGAATAACATTTGGCTTTAAGTTTATGTTTGTTTAGAACTGTTGTTATTATGACTGATATATAATCATTGGCCTGGTAATATAGGATTAAAACAAATATTTGTTTAATAAATGAAGTGCTATCTTTAATAAAATCTCAGTTAATGAAGTTTTAAATGACATTTACAGTTGCACTTTTATCCACACACTATTGAAAACGCAGCACATTGGCATGTTTGAGGACATTTGTATTCCATTTTATTATTTAAAGGCCAGACAGGGTAGGGTCAATAAATCTCTTATTCTGACAGCTAAGCACAAGGCGAAAACGAAAAACAATGATGTCTGTAAGATAGATGAGTTCAACCCATATTATCATAGTTAAATCCCGATAACGCTCCAAACAAGCAAAGGCGATGAGATCAAATGCCCTTATGGCACTAAAGATGCTGGAGAAAAAATCAAACATCTTTTAATTCTAGTCTGATTGAAAGACATCCCAGAATTGCTTACTTCTATTATCTTTTATTAATACGTATGCACATTTCACATTAAATGTTATCGTATAAAATAGCACTTGTAGTGTGATTGAATGACTATATATCGCAATCACGTTCTTAATTTGTCTTGTAGAAATACGTGTACACATTATTTCTCAATATAGAAAATAGCACTGACACAACTTATTTAGACAAGAGGAATGCCATGAACTTTTATCTTTTGTGTGCAAGTTTACGACGTCTCTAAATAATTACTTTCTACTGTAGAGACAGGTTAATGATATGTCGTATAGATGTTATAACACTGTCACGTGAGACAATGTAATGAGATTGTCAAGATTTCAAGCACTTGTCTGTAAAACTTGTATTTAATCTAAGACAGATTATCAGGATAAATAAAGTTTAATCACGATCAATTACTTGTTGGATATTTATTTCCTCCTTTTATCTGACCAATTGAATTCTGTTACAAATTTCTCATATTGTCTCAGTAGCTTTATGACAATTCCAGAGGGTTCATGATTATATTTTAGTAAACTGTTGTATTTAAATTAATGATTCATTCAAAACATACGTTTTTATAATATTATAATATGGGTCTGAGTTTAATTAATAAGAAGTGTTAATGAGACTTAAGGAGAAATATTCTTTTATGAAGACAGCAACATGGAAGAAAATTGTTGTTCTTGAATTTAAAACAGCTATGTATCCACCAACATATTGCTGTCCTCAGAAAAACATAATATTTATGCAAAAGAAAAGGAATTGATAACCTACAAATGTCTATAAGTCTATTTTTTCGAAAAGATCGAATTACAATTCTCGTTTTTGTGCGTAAACAATCGCAGTCTAATACATTCTTTTTTAATTTATTTAGGTTGGCGTAGCCACGAGTGAAAATATTGTATCCTTTGCTCACTCGTAGAATAAAAATCGATCTTAGACCGAAATAAACAGATTTCCTCTATATCTTTTCTTGATTTACATCTGCTTATAGAAATAATGAATTTAGGCTTAAAATATTTAAAAAGATAGAAAGAAAATTCCGAACAAGCTTATCCTAGTTATGTATTCTACGACGTTCGTGGATATAAAAATGCGCACTCTTCGTGAAAGAAAATGTTGGAATATAATATTGAACACAAGTACAGCTCTTTTGTTAGAAACAGACAAAGCTGTAAATAATTTCGCTTTTAATTTTTTCGTGTGTATGCTTAATTAAAGATAGAGAAAATTAAGAAAACAGTATATACAGGATGTATGAAATTAGGGTAAAACGAGGAAGAGATATAAAGTAACGATCAAGTTACCTCATAATGGCAAGAAAAAGTCGAGAAAATTAATGGTTTTAATTAAAAGGTTTTCTTTGGTACATTATAACAGATGCGTATCATATGTCTAGATTATCAAAGTAAAAGATAATTACATCTTGGTGACATTTCTGTAGATGGCTCATAAATAAAAGTACAATCTTTATATATTTTATGTTATTAAATAAGTGATTTGATATAGGCCTTGTTATTTTTCCAAATACAGTCGTATTGAGTAGCCACAATAAACATGTTCAATATATTCAGTACAGTTGAACGGGGAAATTATCAGAATGGTAACATTACTACGTGTTTCAGGTAAAACGCATTTTACCCATGATGCTGATAGCGTCTCTGTACAAAGGTCAGTAAGACTGTTTGTGAAAACATTGATGTATCACATGTTAAATGAAAAGGAAGAATAAGGAATACAAAATGTATAAAAAATAACAAAACGTAAAGTGTACAGTTTATTTCAATGTGTAGGATACGCAGTGAACAGTCTCAAAATTAAAGAAGTACATGTATAAGACTCGTAGAAAAAGAATTTAATTGACATTTAGAATTTCATTGTTAACCATTTTTAGTCAAGCATAGAAGTTGTGTATTCATATTAATCGGCAAAATGATACTGATGTATGTTTCATCTGGCAAAGCAAAAACCTCTACTGAAAAAAAACTTGTATAAAGCCATTCAATAAACATTTTATTATATTGTATTATTTGTACACCGAATTGGGACTAAATCAAAACATTTAAAATATATTAAAGGGTAGTTAATGTATTTAAAGCGCTAAAGGAACTGCTGGGTATGTTTGTCACTAAGCAATATCACTACCGTTATTTAGTTCATAGCTTTTACATAGGATTTCCCTATGATAAGTAGCGGGTTGTAGCAAATCCTTATTTTAACACGTCGCGGACGATTACATTAGACATTCTCTTGAATCGTTTGCTGAATAATTCAGTGCATTAAATCCCATTTTCGACGGCGCTATCAGTGCTTTGATTTGTCATACTACATTTAAAGGACACTTTTACCGACAGGACTATAAAGCATATAATTCGTGGCATGAACTACAATAAACATATTTTGTAATTCATTCATTTCATTTTCACTCTTGATTTTATCTAATGGAATTGACATCCGCCAATTTGAATTTAACGTCTAATACAAATTTTAATTTAGCTCGAAAAATGTTTAATTTACTAGAGGCGTCACAGACAGAGACAAATTGCAATAATATCACCAAAAATACCATCTGTTGACTAAATTCTTTCCGTTCATTAGAGCTGAGAACTCGAAAATGTCCTTGGGAGTAATTTGGCTTAAAAGAATTATTTGAGTGGGGACAGAGAGAAAGGGTATTCAAAACTTGCATTTGAAACAAATGAACTAAACTTAAACTAAACTTTTTCATTTGATTAAACGCCTATTTCTATATTACATATTCAATGGCGTTGTACAAAAATGTAATAAAAAATAAATACATGTAAGTAAAAACCCTCCACCATAAAAACATAATGTATATACAATAACACAAAACAAAATAAAAATTTACCGAACATGATGTTATATAGTGTGTAAGTTTATTTTTTAATATTTTTATTGAGCTTTTATATTTCATATTTTTGGACTTACATCTTTCACAGATCATGATTCGACTTAATTTTACATTTTTATCACTAATTTCTAATGAACAACCCAATGGTTTTGTTAATTATTTTTGTATAATAATGTTACCCTTGATATTCGTAGAACGATCAAAGTTGATAGAACATGTGGTCATTTTTACAAACAAGCTTACGATAAAAATCATCGTAAGTTGAAAGCAGAAAATATACATAATACCTTTATCTTTTGTCCAATCAATGTATACTTTTCTTTAATTACATGTATGTAGAATAATGAATACTTTCTGAAATTCATATCATTTTATGATATTATATGTTTTGGCTTTGAACATGACATGTTTAAAATTGACATTAAAGCCCCTCTACTAAATAGAACGCTGATAATTGTCAAGTATCATGCTTTTGCTTTAAAACTCATGCAAACATTCAATGAATATATAAAACGCATCTAAGATACAAAAAACACATGTATTTGCTCCAGAATTTATACTAATATTATTTTGAAATTAGCGATAAAACCCAACGTAATGACTGTACGGAAAATCACGGAACTCAACGAACTAGATCGGAACATCCCGTCGTGGCTAAAAATAACCACAACTTCAAATCTTAACTCAACAAATTTTCTGCTTTGATAAATACACGTTTTGTATAGTAAATTTCGTGCGAAAGCCAATTAAAACTCACGAAATCATGTAAATAGTTTCATACATGAACATATATTGACGGGAAAAGATACGAACCCAGTAAGTCTTACGTTATACAGAAACGTTTGCTGATAGGCCACGTTCAGGTAGAATGAGTGTAATGTCGGTAAGCCAAGACAACTAGATAATTTATATTGACGCCAACAACATTCGCGTGACAGATTTTCATGGCAGTATCTACGTCATGTGTGGTGAAAGATAACCGTGTATGTCAAATAAGTCGATAAACAACGGAAATCTTCTTGTTTGGCGTAAAGAGTTCTTAAGATATGCCACCGCCATCAACGTTTATCTCTCTGCTCGTATCATCGCGGCCGTGGTGTTGAAATAATGAAGAGCTCAGTGAGGATTCGCGTTTTGGCTTATGTAACGTCCTCAGATTTATCAATGTTTCAAAACGAGTTTAGGCCACAACTTGTTGTTGGTTAAGGTAATCTTGTGGACACATCACATATACTAGCTTTTATGCTCTGTGAGTGTATCTATATTCTGGCAACGTTATGACTGTGTCTATCAGCATAGTAACGACATACCTCACGTTGCGCCAAGGACTTCTTACTGGGTGACAACATTAATGTTTCCTTATATTATTCATAATCAGGAAAATTATGTACCTAGTTGAAATGAGGCGTTTCTTTTTAGCATCAGTTTAGATGTTTGCGTACTCAAAATTTGCACGCACTGATTTCTCGAGTAAATCACAGGAAAAACGATATGACATATCCAACACTTTACAATTTTGTGTAAGTTTTATCAAACATCTTTTAAGCAACTTGATTGGCTGAGAGGATATCTCCGTAATCTAATTTGCATGTTATAAAAGTACCCTACTTTTATAAGAAACTGATATTTTGAATAACTTGACCCCTAAAAGGGAAACCGCTAGAGAGAGTTATTATAATCCAAAGGCAGTTATATTCTATTGTCTTTTTGATGGTTTTACTTGTTTTTAAATAGATGATAAAGATTTTGTCTTCGTTTAGTGCTTTAAACAATACATGTAACATTTTTCACATAATCAATGATTAGTTTGTTTTCTGTCATTTAGGATTGGCAGTTCTAAGGAGTTGCTAAGTTTATGAACATCTGTGCTTTGCCCCTTTTGTCATACATCGAACAACATTAGATGTTTTGATTAAATATGGAATTGCCAGCTGCTTTTATGTTAGCAATGTCTTGTAATTCAGCATTTAAGCATGTTTTTTTCTGGCTAGACTTATTGTGACTTATTTACTTAGAATTTATTTGTCTTGCATAATTTCTAATTAATTTGTTTATCAGAACAGCATCAAATAATATCCATCTGATGGTTTTGTTCGACACGAATTAATAGTATCATCACGAAAGCTATGGTGATTTGTCTTATGCCTTTAGAAGCCTATTGCGTGCGAACATTTAATTCCAATATTTTCAAGTTTTTTTTTGTGGTGTCTATCCATTATCAATTCCAGTCTAATGCAATTTGTTCAGCAACAGATTAACCGTTCCGCATTGAGTATATTATTATATAATTAATATTGCCTTATGAGGCAGATTCTATTTCTGAACATGGACAATTAACTGTAAAGAATTATAGAATTTTATAGTCTAAGTATCATACTTTCGCACTTTCACCGACTTAACAAATATTACCTCTGGTCATCGGGCTACTGATGTCTATCAATCAATCTCCCTGTGGAGTCTTTTACTTCCCTAAGTGCAGCCAACAAATTGGCGCAATGGAGTTATATTGACCTTGCAGTTACCAATTTACATCTGGGTGGAATGAAGCAATGGCAGGTAAATTTCTTGCTTAAGGAAATTAGCTGTGCCCCTAACGAGATTCGAACCCAGGACCTCTCGATCTCTAAGTGCGTCCTACTACTAGATTTCTGCTTCTACATAACTACGAGTATATCTGTATTTCTTTATTAATCATGAACAGTTAAACAGGCTGCTGGATTGAAATGCGCTGATTTTTATACGAAACGTACGTTAATAAATCAATGAGATCATCGTACGCTAATACATATATAAATATAAAATAACCCGACAAGAAAACCTTTAAAATCACTGTATGCAGATAGGTTTATTTGCAGCAGGCGTGAATTTATCCCTATAAAGTATGCATAAGAGACGTCATTATTGTCATTAAATGGATGTTTGTCAACTACAAATAGCGAAACATTGTGTACGCGAACGTTTATTTGTTTACAGTATTTTCTTGTTACTAAAATTCTTGTATGACAAAATTTTAAAATTAATAAAACATGATATCATCGTTTTATATTTTTACTAAATACAGTATACATTTTACAATAACATTTCGTGTTTTATTAGTTTACATAATGACAAGTTATTGTGTTAAGTTTCTTCATAAATATAATATAGTGAATATTTTTTTTAACTGAAACTTAATTCAAGTAACAGTATTCGTATAACCAAACTAAAAGTAATTATTGAACTTATAATTTAAAACCTTTTTACAAGATTTTATTTCATCGCAATACAAAGACATATATCCATGAAGTAACCAAACCTAGTTTTGATACTAATTGATGAAGACTAACACCGAAGTAATAATGATGGAAGTCGAGTTCTTCCAAATGAGTTTACTCTAATGATATTTAATACACTGCATTTGACAGTTTTAATGATGTAAAGTAACACCGTCGTAAATATATTATTTATATATATTGTAGGACCAGAAGTCCAGTGGTAGGACGCGTTCTTTGGAAACGAGACGTCCTGGGTTCGAATCTCACTAGGGGCACTGCTAATTTCCTTGAGCAAGAAATTTTCTTGCGATGCCTTCACTCCACCTAGATGTAAATGGGTCAAGCACTGAGTGCTGTGGCTGTAATCTGCGATATATGTTAACAGTTGGTGTGTGACTCGATGATCGGGGAATTTAATGTTAAGAGAAAACTAAACGGTGATACTAAAAGTAAATTTCAAATAACCCTGCTTTAACTTTAAACATATAATACTTGTTAATGAGTTTTACATCAATATCTAAAGACGCATATTTGCTATTCCAATGGCTCTCTTCAAAACACAATAAGACTAATTTTGACATATTTAAAGGAGTGGCACTTCATCATGGGTATTGTATTACGATTAACTCGGTACATTTTTACGAGGTTTTCCATAATGAGACAAAGTAATTTTTATCAAACATCAACATCTGAAGTATCAGCCAGCTAATATTGTGGCGCGAATGAATTATAATTATATTATATAACACATTTGTAAAGCGCTCTTTTCATATTGAAAAATGTATAAAAGCGCTTCACAACTATATGCAGGTTAATAGAGTGTCGTATAGATGTTATAACACAGTGTTACGTGGGGCAATGTAATGAAACTGTCAAAATTGCAAGGACTTGTCTGTAACACTGTTAATTACTTCAATGGAGATTTTCTGGATAAGCGAAGATTATCCAAATATTTTTTGTAGAACTGTTAGTAACCGTTAACCATTTGGCGACAAATCATTAACTTTTATAAAAATAGCATTTCTCGGTAGAAACGACGAAACAAGTATTACTGTGACAAAGATTGGCTAGCAATTTGATAAAAAAGCTTTTGAGCATGAATTAATGCTTAATAAACTATTTATACTGTAACATAAATTACTGTCTTTGGGTCTAGTAACATAGGGTTTCGGATGCTATTACTTTAATTTTGATATACAAACTTTGATTATATGTCGAGGGTTGCTTGTAAGACTGTGGTGAGTCGATTGCTTAAAGAGGGTGTTACTACAGCAAAGTGGGTCGCGACATCGAATATCCTCCTAAAAGGAGATTGAGCTTAAAACTGACGCGGAGAAAACATACAAATATTCCCTATAGACTGAATGAATGGCAATGACATTCCTGAAGAATTTCATTCCGGCTTTAGATTATATAAACGCGTTTACCTATTCTTAGACTATATAAACATAGACAATGACACGCACAAACGTACTTAAACAGACAGAAGGAATGCCATTATATTTTGTTAAAGAGTGCAAATTTACGACGTCTCTGAATATAGTTTCACTAGCAGAGATGGGATAATGATAAATCGTATAGATGCAATATACCACTGTAACGTTAGACAATATGATGAGATTGTCAAGAAATCAAGCACTTGACTGTACAAAATTTGTTTACTTCAAAGGGCATTTTCCTGATCAATGACGATTAAGAGAATCTATTTGTAGGAATGACAATAAGCTTTGACCATTTGGTGACATCCCTTGGTTAACCTACTCACCGCTCCTAGAAATTCTAAATCTGCGGATTTAGCTGTTAACCAGTAACTAGGCACATACTTCCACCAGTGACTGGCAACTGCCCTGCATGATTTAGAATCAGTGGTATGAGGGAGAATGGCCGTAGAAATTATTTCATGACCATACTCCACGATAGTAATCCCCCTCGCGGAAATAGAACCAACTACCCCTCGATCAGTAGACATGCGTGCTACCAACTAAGCTTGCCGGTCGGCCTACGGTTTAACTAAATATCACTCAATATCATATCACAAACTCTTCTCGTTTCGAGATTAATCGTTTCTCTTAAATGGATTCAACAAAACATAATACCGCATCGTAAATATATTATGATATTTACTGCAAAATCTTAAAGAACTCTTTGTTCAGAACAAGTTAGATAATATGATGTGATATTTCATAAAGATTACGGGAAAACAAAGGTCAATAATTTATCGTTAGGTTATGTTATCAACAGTCTTTAACAGACAATTTCTTACAATCTTGACAGTCAAACAACATTGCCTCACGTGGCAGTGTTACAACATGTATACGACATATCATAAACATGTCTCTACTGTAGAAAGTAATTATTTAGAGACGTCGTAAACTTGGACATAAAATATAAAAGTTCATGGCATTCCTTTTGTCTGCATAAGTTCGTAAGTGCTATTTTATACGATAAGATTTAATGTGTAACGTGCATGCGTATTCATAAAAGATAATAGAAGAAAGCAATTTTGGGATGTCATTCAATCAGGCTAGAAGTAAAATTTATATGTCTTATTCTCCATCAAAATGCTGTTTGTAGCACATTGCCAAAACTATTTCTATTATTAGATTATAAATTCATAGAAAAATGCTATTGGTAGCGCATTGGCAGAAATATTTTTATCGTTGAATTTTAAAGTATAAAGTCATAGTAAAATGCTATTGGTAGCAAAGTGCCATAGATATTTTTATTATTAGATTATAAAGTATAAAGTCATAGTAAAATACTGTTGATAGCACATTGCCAGAGATATTTTTTATTATTAGATTATCAAGTATAAGGTATAGTAAAATACATGCTTTTGGTAACACATTGCCAGAAATATTTTTATTATTAGATTATGAAGTATTAAGTCATAGTAAAATGCTGTTTGTTGCACGTTGCAAGATATTTTTATTATTACATTATAAAGTTTAAAGTCATTAAAATGCTGTTTATTGGACATTGCCAGAAATATCTTAATTTAAATATTATACATGTACTGGAATCGTCATTTTACCAGAAAGTGATTTTGATAAATTTAACCAAACGGTCAGTACTTCTTGACATTCCAACAGATAGAATTTCTTTATCGTTATTCATCCTGATAATCCTCTTTGAAGTAATCAGCAGTTCTACAGACAAGTCTTTGAAATATTGACAATCATGACGCATTATCCTACTTGACAATGATGTATAACATCGATACGTTATATCATTAAACTTTCTTTACTAGCAAACTATATATCAAGAGACGTCGTAATTAGCTCACTTAAACGAATAATTATGTCATTCCTTGTGTCTGTATAAGTATGTTAGTGGTTGTCATTGTCTATAAGCAGAGGACCAGTGGTAGGCTGCGCGCTTAGAAATCGAGAGGTTCAAACCCCACTAGGTGCATTGCTAATTTCCAGAGCTATAAATTTATCTAGTGTTCCACTCCACCCAGGTGTAAATGGGTATTGTGAAGGATAACCTGCCCGAATGAGATTTCAATGATTTGAATTAGTTATCGTACAAAATTGTAAAGTCGGCTGAATATTTACATAGAACCAGACTTTAAACCGCACTTTAACTTTTTAACTTTAACTTTATATATCATGTGTAAACGTAGTCGTATAATTTTAGGATGCAATGTATTCCTCTGGGATACATTCCATTGCCATTCAAACAGACTGCAAGTTAGAGTTAAATGTGACATTTATTGATGATTTGTCGTTAAGATGACATATATTTTACTTCTAGTCTGATTGAATGACAATAAAGTACATATCAGAATTGCTTTTTGCTTTTATCGTATAAGTATACATATACACATTACAACTTATCTTAGAAAATGCCACTTGCGTACTTATGCAGACAACAGCTATGCTATAAACTTGCTATGTTTGTGTGAAAGTTTTCTACGTCTCTTAATAGTTATTATAAAAAGGTTTGGCAAGATATCTGATGAATAACATTTGGCTTTTAGTTTATGTTTTTATGTTTTTATGACTTTATTTTTATGACTGATATATAATCATTGGCTTGGTAATATAGGATTTTGAAACTATTTGTTTAATAAATGAAGTGCTACTCTTAATTAAATGTCAGTTAATGAAGTTTTAAATGACATTTACTGTTGCACTTTTATCCACAAACTATTGAAAATTCAGCACATTGGCATGTTTGTAGACAATCGTATTGTAATTCATTATTTAAAGGCTAGACAGGGTAGGGTCAATAAATCTCTTATTCTGACAGTTAAGCACAAGGCGAAAACGAAAAAACAATGATGTCTGTAAGATAGATGAGTTCAACCCATATTATCATAGTTAAATCCCGATAACGCTGCAAACAAGCATAGGCGATGAGATCAAATGCCCTTATGGCACTAAAGATGCTGGAGAAAAAAACAAACATCTTTTAATTCTAGTCTGATTGAATGACATCTCAGAATTGCTTACTTCTATTATCTTTTATTAATACGTATGCACATTACACATTAAATGTTATCGTATAAAATAGCACTTATAGTCTGATTGAATGACTATAAAGTACATTCGCAATCACATTCTTAATTTGTCTTGTAGGAATACGTATACACATTATATCTTAATATAGAAAATAGCACTGACACAACTTATTCAGACAAGAGGAATGCCATGAACTTTTATCTTTTGTGTCTAAGTTTACGACGTCTCTAAATAATTATTTTCTACTGTAGAGACAGGTTATTGATATGTATGTCGTCTAGATGTGATAACACTGTCACGTGAGGCAATGTAATGAGATTGTCAAGATTTCAAGCACTTGTCTGTAACACTTGTAATTAATCTAAGACAGATTATCAGGATAAATAAAGTTAAATCACGATCAATTGCGTGTTGAATATATATTTCTTCCTTTTATCTGACCATTTGAATTCTGTTACAAATTTCTCATATTGTCTCAGTAGCTTTGTGACAGTTTCAGAGGACTAATGATTATATTTTAGTAAACTGTTGTATTTACAAATAATTAGCAATAATATTATTACTCTAAAACATACGTTTATGTTATATAATTTGTCCATGAATTTATGAATAACAAGTGTTACTGAGGCGTAAGAAGGAATATACTTTTATGAAGACAGCAACGTGAATTGTTGTACTAGAATTTATCTAATCATCCACCACATTTCTGTCTTCAGAAAAACATAATATTTATACAAAAGTGAATTATGATCTTATGAATGTCTATAAGTCCATTTTTCCAAAATAATCAAATTACAATTCTCGTTCTTTTTTGTGGGTAAACAATCGCAGTCTAATAAAATTTTCAAAGTTATTTTGGTCCGGCGTATGCAACGAGTGAAAATATTGTATTCTTATCTCACTCGTGAAATAAAAATCGATCTTACACCGAAATAAACAGATATCTTCTATATCTTTCCTTGATTTACATCTACTTATAGAAATAATGAATTTAGGATTAAAATATTTAAAAAGAGAGAAAGAAAATTCCGAACAAGCTTATCCTAGTTATGTATTCTACGATGTTCGTGGATATAACAATGCGTATTCTTCGTGAAAGAAAATGTTGGAATATAATATTGAACACAAGTACAGCTCTTTTGTTAGAAACAGACAAAGCTGTAAATAATTTCGCTTTTAATGTTTTTCGTGTGTGGGCTTAATTAAAGATAGAAAAAGTTAAGAAAACAGTATATACAGAATGTATGAAATTAGGGTAAAACGAGGAAGAGATATAAAGTAACGATCAAGTTACCTCATATTGACAAGAAAAAATCGAGAAAATTAATGGTTTTAATTAAAAGGTTTTCTTTGGTACATTATAACAGATGCGTATCGTATGTCTAGATTATCAAGGTAAAAGATAATTACTTCTTGGTGACATTTCTGTATTGGGTAGATCTAAACCTAAAAGTACAATCTTTATATATTTTATGTTATTAAAAAGTGGTTTGATATAGGCCTTGTTACTTTTCCAAATACATTCGTATTGGGTAGCCACAATAAACATGCTCAATGCATTCAGTACAGTTAAACGGGGAAATTTTTAGAATGTTAACATTACTACGTGTTTCAGGTAAAACGCATTTTGCCCCTGATGCATATAGCGTCTCTGTACAAAGGTCAGTAAGACTTATTGTTAAACATTGATGTATCACATTTTAAATGAAAAGGATGAATTAGGAATACGAAATATATAAAAAATAAGAAAACGTAAACTGAAATGTTTATTTCGATGTATAGGATACGCCGTGAACAGTCTCAAAATTAAAAAAGTACAAGACCAAGTCTCGTATAAGTCTCGTAGAAAAAGATTTTTTGACGTGTAGAATTTAATTGTTAATCATTTTTCAAACAAAGATATTTTGTATTCATATTAATCGGCAAAATGATACTGATGTATGTTTTATTTGGAAAAGCAAAAACCTCTGAAAAACTTGTCTAAAGCCATTCAATAAATATATCATTATATCTTATTATGTGTACACCGAATTGGTATAAAATCAAAACAGAAAAAAATGTATTAAAGGATAGTTATTTAAAGCGCTAAAGAAACTGCTGGGTTTGTTTGTCGCTAAGCAATATCACTATCGTTTTTTAGTTCATAGCTTTTACAGAGGATTTCCTTATGGTTAGTAGCGGGCTGTAGCAAATCCTTATTTTAACACGTCGCGGATGATTACATTAGACGTTCTCTTGAATCGTTTGCTGATAAATTCAGTGCATTAAACCCCCTGTTCGACGGCGCTATCAGTGCTTTGATTGTCATACTGCATTTGAAGGACACTTTTAACTAACAGAACTGTAAAACATGTAGTTCATGGCATGAACTGTAATAGACATATCTTGTAATTCATTCATTTCATTTTCGCTCTTGATTTTAGCTAATGGCATTGACATCCGCCAATTTGAATTTAACGTCCAATACAAATTTCAATTTAGCTCGAAAAATGTTTAATTTACTAGAGGCGTCACAGACAGAGACAAATTGCAGTAATATCACAAGAATACCATATGTTGACTAAATTCTTTCCGTTCATTAGAGCTGAGTTCTCGAAAATGTCCTTAAAAATAATTTGGCTTAAAAGAATGATTTGAGTGGCGACAGAAAGAAAGAGTATTTTAAACTTGTATTTGAAACAAATGAACAACCCAATGGTTTTGTTAATTATTGTTGTATAATAGTGTTACCCTTGATATTCGTAGAACGATTAAAATAGATAAAACCTGTGGTCATTTGTACATACAATCTTACGATAAAATAATCGTAAGTTGAAAGCAGAAAATATTCATAATACCTTTATCTTGTGTCCAATCAATGTCTAATTTTCCTTAATTATGTAGAATAATGACTATTTTCTGAATTTCATATCATTTCATGATATTATATTTTAGGCTTTGAACATGAAATGTTTAAAATTGACTTTAAACAATACAAGTAACATTTTTCACAGTATCAATGATTATTTGTTTTCTGTCATTTAGGATTGGCAGTTCTAAGGAGTTGCTAAGTTTATAAACATCTGTGCTTTGTCCCTTTTGTCATACATCGAACAACATTAGATGGTTTGATTAAATATGGAATTGCCAGCTGCTTTTATGTTAGCAATGTCTTGTAATTCAGCATTTAAGCATGTTTTATCTGGCTAGACTTATTGTGACTTATTACTTAGAATTTATATGTCTTGCATAATTTTAATTAATTTGTTTATCAGAACTGCGACAAATAATATCCATCTGATGGTTTTGTTCGACACGAATTAATATTATCATCACGAAAGCTATGGTGATTTGTTTTTAGGCCTTTAGAAGGTTATTGCGTGAGAACATTAAATCCAATATTTTAAAAAAAAATTCTGGTGTCTATCCATTATCAATTCCAGTTTAATGCCATTTGTTCAGCAACAGATTAACCGTTCCGCATTGAGTACATTATTATATAATTAATATTGCCTCATGAAGCAGATTCTATTTCTGAACATGGACAATTAACTCTATAGACTTATGGCATTTTATAGTCTAAGTTTCATGCTAATGCACGTTCACCGAATTTACAACTATTACCCCTGGTCATCGGGCTACTGGTACCTATCAATAAATTTCCCTGTGGAGTCTTTTACTTCCCTAAGTGCAGCCAAAAAATTGGCGCAATGGAATTATATCACCCTTGCAGGTACCCATTTACATCTGGGTGGAATGAAGCAATCGCAGGAAAATTTCTTGCTAAATGAAATTAGCTGTGTCCCTAATGGGATTCGAACCCAGGACCTTTCAATCTCTTAGTGCGTCCTACCAATAGACATCTGCTCCTACATAACTATATCTGTATTTCTTTATTAACCATCAGCAGTTAAACAGGCTGCTGGATTGAAATGCGCTAATTGTATTTCAGAGAGAACGGTGATAATAAGTTAATAAGATCATCAAACGCTGATACATATATAAATAAAATAATCCGACAAGAAAACCTTTTAAAATTCTGTATGCAGATAGGTTCATTTGCAGCAGGCGTGAATTTATCTATATAAAGTATGCATAATAGACACTATATCGTCGCTAAATGGCTGTTTGTTTTACAATCGCGAAACATTTTATTTTCCAATTAACTAAAGTTTGATATGAAATTCTTCTAGGTGACGTGTCAATCTGTGTAAGCATGAATATACATATGACCCCTAGATTCAAATTAGTAATACGTGTTGAAACAAAAGAAAAATATACGGTACTTGAAATTTTACATTGTCAGTGTTAACAATAAATATTTCAAAGATGATAAAGATTTAAAAATGTCGGAGCGATTACGATTAGTATTAATTCGCGATTTTGCGACAGGTGTTAATTCGCAAAAGTTTATAGCCGCGTGATAGTCTGTCAACTACAAATAGCGAAACATTGTATACGCGAACGTTTTTTGGTTTACAGTATTTTCTTGTTACTAAAAACTTGTATTACAAACAATCAATATTAATAATATATGATATCATCGTTTTATACTTTTACTAAATACAGTGTACATTTTACAATAACATTTAACGTGTTTTATTAGTTTATATAATGACAAGTTATTGTGTTAAGTTTCTTAAATAAATATAATATAGTGAATATTATTTTAAACTTAAGCTTAATTCAAGTAACAGTATTCGTATAACCAAACTGAAAGTTATTATTGAACTTATAAATTAAAACCTTTGTATACGATTTAATTTCATCGCAATACAAAGACATATATCATGAAGTAACCAAGCCTAGTTTTGATACTAATTGATGAAGACTTACACCAAAGTAATAATAATGGAAGTCAAGTTCTTCCAAATAAGTTTACTCTAATGATTCTTAATACATTGCATTTGACAGTTTTAATGATGTAAAGTCACACCGTCGTAAATATATTATTGATATAGATTGAAGAACAGAAGTCCAGTGGTAGGACGCCTTCTTAGGGAACGAGACGTCCTGCGTTCGAATCTCACTAGGGGCACTGCTAATTTCCTTGAGCAAGAAATTTTCATGCGATGCCTTTACTCCACCTAGATGTAAATGGGTCAATCACTGTATGCTGTGGCTGTATTCTGCTATGTATGTTAACAGTTGGTGTGTGTATCGATCATTCGATGATCGGTGAAGTTAATGTCAAGAGAAAACTAAACAGTGATACTAAAAGTAGATTTCAAAAACTCTGCTTTAACTTTAAAACTATATTACTTGTTTATGAGGTTTACATCAGTATCTAAAGACGCACATTTACCATTCCAATAGCTCTCTTCAAAACACAATAAGACTAATTTTGACATATTTAAAGGAGTGGCACTTCATCATGGGTATTGTATTACGATTAACTCGGTACATTTATACGAGGTTTTCCATAATGAGACAAATCAAAGTAATATTTATCAACATTTATTAACAATTATTAACATCTGTAGTATATGCCAGCTAATATTGTGGCGCGAATGAATTATTATTATATTATATACCACATTTGTAAAGCGATCTTTTCATATTGAAAATATGTGCAAAAGCGCTTCACAATTACATGCATAATTTATGAATAAATGATAAAAATGGTTAACAAATATTTTTAATTAATACGAATATAATATACAAAATACTGATAAATACTAAACAACAGTGATCGATTTAGTGATCATAGCGGTTTATAAACTAGTAGGGTTTTGACATAAAAAAAATATCTAGAGACTGGGCACACTTAAAGCCCCATTACTAAATAGAACGCTGATAATTGTCAAGTATCACGCTTTTGCTTAAAACTCATGCAAACATTACCTGAATATATAAAAAGCACCCAAGGCACAAAAAAACTCCAGCAGAATTTATACTTATACTATTTTAAAATTAGCGATAAAAACCAAAGTAATGACTCTACGGAAAATCACGGAACTCAACGAACGAGATCGGAACATCCCGTCGTGGCTAAAAATAACCACAACTTCAAATCGGAAGAAAACAAATTTTCTTCTTTGGTAAATACACTTTTGTATAGTGAATTTCGTGCGAAAGCCAATTAAAACTCACGAAATCATGTAAATAGTTAATACATAAAAATATACTGACGGGAAAAAGAAACGAACAAATTAACGTCATGTGTGGTGAAAGGGTAACCGTGTATGCCAAATAAGTCGATAAACAATGGGAAATCTTCTTGTTTGGCGTAAACGGTTCTAAAGTTATGCCACCGTCACCAACGTCTATCTCTCCGCTCGTATTATCGCGATCATGGTGTTGGGAGAATGTAGAGTTCAGTGAGGATTCGCGTTTCGGCTTATGTAACGCCCTCAGATTAATCAATGTTTCAAAACGAGTTAAAGTCACAACTCATTGTTTGCCAAGGTTATCTCGTGGACATACACATATACCAGCTTTTATGCTCGGTGAGTGTCTCTATAGTCTGACAACGTCCTGACTGTGTCTATCAGCATAGTAACGACAGATCTTACGTTGCGTATGTCACCAAGGACTTTTTACTGGGTGAAAACATTAATGTTTCCTTATATTTTTCTGAATCATGAAAATTATGTACCTAGTTGAAATGAGACGTTTCTTTTTAGCATCAGTTTAAATGTTTGCGTACTCAAAATTTGCACGCACTGATTTCTCGAGTAAACCACTAGAAAAACGATATGACATATCCAACACTTTACAATTTTGTGTAAGTTTTATCAAACACCTTTTAAGCAACTTGATTGGCTGAAAGAGTATCTCCGTAGTCTAATTTGCATGTTATAAAAGTACCCTACTTTTATAAGAAATTGATATTTTGAATAACTTGACCCCTAAAAGGGGACCCGCTACAGAGAGTTATTATAATCCAAAAGCAGTTATATTCTATTGTCTTTTTGATAGTTTTACTTGTTTTTAAATTGATGATAAAGATTTTGTCTTCGTTTTGTGGCTTTAAGTGAGTCTAGAAGTGTATCTCACAGGTTTGGTGCCACATGACTGAAATTACACCAATGTTTTTATATGTTAAAGAATTTTAATTCTTGAAAAAAGCATTGTTAACAATATGTAGTATATATGTATTAACAATATGTAGTATATATGTAATGCATATTATTACTAAAGTTGTTTTGAGCTTTTTTGATAGAACGAGAAAGAACGGAATTGTAAATGTTTGTACAAATATTTCACCACTGTAAGTTACACAAATTACTTAAGAATCTTACAGTATGAGTTTTGTCCTATTTAGGCTTATCAAAATGTTTAAAGGAAGAAAACACTATACAGTATCATTTCTTTTTTATTTCATTCAATGCATTTATTACTTTTATGTCAAATATCGTCCCATTACATGAACCATGTGTATGTAAACTTTGTTTAAAAATAATATACTTAACGAAACTTCTAAGTATTCCGATTTCAGTATTGTGTGAAGTCTTATTTTTCAACATTAAAGTCTGATTGATGATGGAGATATGTTTTGGACCATACTGACCTTTGCTTTTATGGTTTTAAAGAATATGGTAATTTCTCGTTCTTGGAGTGACATTCGAGAAATTTCTTGATTTTTCGTTGTGCTTGTCAACACACTAATGATTTTCACTAAAACTGACAACGTGCATTTTTTGCACGATAAGCCCGTGCACATTTCCGCTTTTCTGCGAATGCACGACTAAGCAAATTTTGCATCAATTAAGAAGCATGAAAACCATGCAAACAGACGGCAGTATAGCCCTGTACATATTTCCATTAACGATCGGACATAAATGTTGAAAAATGAAAAATTTTAACAACTTTGAAATCGGTGTACTTAGAAGTTTCGTTAAGTATATTAATAAAAAAATGTTAATTTTTTGACTGACAAGTTTGCATTGGTTTCAATCCCATCAAAAAATTAAATGGTATAGCTGAATTTCACATGTGCATTTAAACTTTGTTTAAAAAACAATTAAATAAATTATGTCAATCGTTAGATTGACAGGACTGCACTTGTTTCAATCCTCTTAAATACCGCATGATATTGCTGAATTGACAGCATACTTTTAGTATATTTACAAGCAGTTGGACTTGTAAGTAATATTAATAACTTGATGAGAGTTTGTTTCACACTCGAGCTAAAACAAGTCAGTAAACACAACGAAGCTGTTAATTGTTTATACTATGAACTGTTTAGTTGACCTAGATGGTAGACTTTATGACGTTGATGACGTCGTCGGACAAAATTGGGCTTACGCCGCAAGCGCTTACCTTGTATTGTAATTTATTTATTGCATTTTATTGTTATATAAATGCCCATTCTTGTGGTATATAATCAAAGTATCTGCAGTAAACTTTGTTGACGCTGCATCTGCAGTCCGATTATTTCTGGATCATCCCTCGTATATTCAATTCTTGGAAACCTGTACTTATATTACCATATGTTGTAAAATGTGCTTTTGATTTGATTACATATATTTGTTGTTTTTTTTCATTTAATTTCTTTCTCTCTTTATATCCCATGGCCAGTGCAATTATATTTATGAAAGATGCAGAGCTGCATGTATCAAATGCAGAGGTGGATAAATATTATGTATAATTAGCAACCCTCAAGTCATGTCATCCATATCTAATATAGTCTTGGATATAATTAGATAATGCAACCGAAGGGCAAGTTTATTTTGATCTCCAAAGTATTTGAAAATAATAACTACCATAAATGTATATTCTTTTTCATTTTGAATAAGATGCAACTTTTATGGACTAAGTGAGAATTTTATTTACTATGTGTATATGATAGCCACATTTGCAATCATATAAAACTAAAAGATGTGTTCTATCATGTTAATTCTTATGTTTTAGAATAGTAATGATGAAAGAAGTCATAACAGTCTTTACGACAAATTTAAATTAGCACTGGGCATTTGGTCCGGCCAAATGAAATTTGGTATCAGACCGAATGCAAGTAGAAATTGACCGCGATATATTTCAAAATGCAGTTGATTTAATAAATTTCTATGAACTATTCCAGTGTTTTCTCCAGGATCAAAAATTAGGGGGTCACAAATGACCCCCATGTTCAGAAATAGGGGGTCAAATAGGAATTTAAGGGGTCAACATTAAAATTACACACTTGTGCTTAGATGTTGGGAGATGTTCTTTAGCTAGCCAGTACACAGATCTGATGGCACACACAGCAGCTTGTCCTTTACTTGACAGAATAGTTTCTGTTTGTTTAGCCATGTTGCGTCGTATTGACTGAGCTTCCAAAGCAGCCTTGTGTTGAGATGAGGAGATATGTCTCAACAAGGTGGAATGGCGAAAATTTGTACAACCATGCGTAGATGGATGCCTTATTCTCAGATAAACAAATTGAGCAAGTCATTTTATCGTTATCAAAGTTCAACCAAGGGTTTTCCTTCAACCAATTCTGACGGAACGCTCTTTAAACGGGATTTTTTCTCGGACTTTTCGTCGTTAGATTTGTTCGATTTTGCTGCAGCCATAGGCGAAATTTCAGCGGATCTAACACCCGTAGACGACGTGGATGGTTTTTGATCATCGTCAGGTGATATAGGTCTATATTCTGTCTTAGATGTTTGCGTAAAAAACGCTGTTAATCGACGCTGTTTTGGTGCAGACATCGCGGAAAAAGACGACATGTAATCAGAATCATTTAGGCGCTTTACTACGTGATTACATAGAGTCTGACAAGCGCCTGTATGACGCGATTAAAATTGGGCAAGTATAATCCGCTGACGAATATGCAGATCTGACGGACGTGACTATAATTTGACGACGATTTTTGACTGCGTCACAAAATACGCACTGGCCGTGTTATAGCGCGTCAGAGCCGAAAAAAGTGCGTCAAAAACGCAAAAACGCGCTCTGGAGAAAACACTGCTCAGTATTCTTAAATCAAATGATAGAACAATATAAAATGATTTTATAACAAAACTTGTAGGACCATCGGACCACTCACATTCTAAAAGTCACTGGACTGATAACGAATTCGATAAACTCGGTCCTCGGTCCAGTAGTTGAATTTTAAGACTGCATAGTATACAATGTTTAGTGACTTCTTGATGTACGTATTAATGTAATTTGAGTAAATTGAAAGTTGATCAAGGCACATTTGACAGCATCGTCGGCAACCACAGTTTTTTCTTCCGTTACACTCCATAACGCAGCTAATATAATAATTATATCGTGGGATAACTGTCGATGATTTGACAGATGAAATTTTGGACTATACAAACACTTTGTATCAGTATTTAATTATCGGCAAGTATGCATTGTTTCTGAATCAGATCTATTACCATTATGTCTGTAATTCTAATGTTTATTTCTCCTATATTTTGATTCCCTTACATTGTATAAAATTCAGACAAAACAGTTATTCCCATTGGCAATGGTATCATAGAATTTCACTTTGTTTTATGATTGTGATGTTATGCGCAGGCGGCTTATCGCAAATATGTTAGCGAGACATTTTAGAAGCAAAGGTCATAATATTGTAAAAAGAAGCCAATAACTTTTTTGTACTCAAATTAACAACAGGCCTTTTACGAAAAATTGCCATGCGATAACATAAAGGCAACACAAAAGCAACATTGTATGTCTTGTTGCTTGACCATTTTACGATAATGTCACTTTGGGTCAATGCCATTTATGTAATTGTTATCTTGGTTTCTTCCTAATTAGTCTAATGTATTTTCCTAATCCACGGTTATATTTAGAGTAACAATACACCAAACGGACAGTGTTTCTTTGTCTTAACAATGAGACAAAAGTTCGAACAAAACAATAGAATGTGTCTTTTGTAAACATAAAAATAAATCAATCCATTCCAGAGGTTGGCAGTATTGAAAATATGTGTAATGATAAATATTCTATTTAATATAAAATTAGTGTGGAGGATAAACCACCACCCTTTTGTCGATCATGCTTGTAATGGTAGAACGCTCTACCGTTACACCAACAAGACACTCGTGAACCATATTAAAATTATATACTTTATTATCTTCCTGAGCACCCCCTGCCGTGGATTAGTTCATTGTATTGTTGACATAAACAGTGTTTTGGTTTTGTACGAACTATACTTGCATGTCATCAGGTTGGTTTGTTTGCCTTAATGACGTTCATCAACATTATGTCAGTCAGTTCAGACGACCGGTTCATTAAACTAGCTTTGTGTTTGTTTCTTTACTATTTTGATCTTATTCCATGTTAGCGCTGGCAGCTTCCCATATACCGAGTGAAAATGCTGTCAATATTTTCTTCATATTAATATTTCATCTTCTTAATGTTTCACAAATTCAATACAAATGAAAATATTAAGCAAGGTTTTCAATCAAAATCTCGCCTGTCAACAGGAAACAATTATTTCAATGGTCCAATTATGACATTATTTTCAAATTTTCAATGATCATTTTGCTCTGCAATTTCTGAGCTCCTGGATAATTCATAAATTGATGTTTGTGCATCCATTTAAAATAATTGAGAAACATTTAAGAGTTACATGTTTTGTCTTTATGTCCTGGTATATGTAATGTATCATAAGACGTCACATAATATAAACACTTACAATGCCATCAATAATAACCTTTACAGTTTTGAAAATGTGTGAATTGGTTTTAATTTTTTACCAATACTTGAACAATTAGAATATCTTTAGATACATGTATAAAAAGACAGTTG
The DNA here is from genome assembly GCA_025267735.1 of Mactra quadrangularis. Lineage (NCBI taxonomy): Eukaryota > Metazoa > Mollusca > Bivalvia > Venerida > Mactridae > Mactra > Mactra quadrangularis. Next base: position 6,264,711 of record CM046298.1, read on the forward strand.
TATAAAGCATCAGCATTTCTCTTATTTTAAATAGAAAAAAATGTTTATGAAAACAAGCCTTGTTGCGGGTGGAAATGTAATTTTGGATTGCTCTGTATTTGCATTCAATTTCAGAAGCAATTGCAATATTTAGGCTCTCAGCAATAACTAATTTATCTGTTGTTGTAGGCATCACTTTATAACTGAATTTACATCGTACGTGTATATTGAATTAGATAGTATTTTCGTTAACAATGAAAATAAGGGGTTCCCTTTTTGTGTTATCCAGGTTATTGATGTACTTAGACATAGATCTTTGCTTTTCATGAAAGATTATATGTATTATTTTAGTCATGTTTAATGTAATGTTTTTGTACATTGTACATTTGTTAACTGAATAAATATATTTATAAATCTATCTATTTATCTACAACAATTGTAAAATTTTAAAAGTTGAGTAATTTAAAATACTCATTTATTTACAAAGATTGGAGAATAATTAACACAGACGGTCACGATTTTGAACTGGTTATCACTGACAAGAATGTTCTGATTAAATTTTTCGTCGAAACATGGAATGATCATTATGTCAGACCAATTCGAAATTAATGTGTGTGTGGGTAACGCACCTAGCAATTACGAATATGACTAGTTCATCACGTTTTATTCTGTTGTCACGTAATCAATATTGATATTAAGATTATCACGTTATTGTGTGGGGACATTTAATTCTGATTACATGCTCATGTTCGTGTTTATCCATTAACGTTTCGTTTGTAATGGAATTCTTCCAATACGCACTTACTTGCATCATATTGTTCGCATGATTACATTGTTCATTTTGCTAAAGGCAGTAAATATTATTTACTATATGAGGAAAACATGCGATAAAGAATTACTTTACTTCACTGGTCTTAATATAATTTCTCATGTTTAAGAAAGAAGTTTTAACAAAACTACAACAATGATTAATCTATATTTTGCGCACAACTTTTTCCAAATATATTTCTCGAGTAAAGATATCAAGAGTTTTTACAAATAAATACACATTTCCATACAGTGCATTGCAAGTCAATTTAGCGTGATGGTCTCATATTTAGCTATTACTTTGTACCTTCTGTTGTAAAACCTCTCATTATTATGTCATGTACCAATTTAATAAAAACCTCTCTTTTTTTCAAAATATACATTACATGTTTAAGGAAAATGTATGCTTTGTAATTGTAAAACATGTGGTTTTTTTTAATTATGGAATAAATACTAGTTACCGTTTTATACAAGTTGAAGATCATTTCATGAGAATTTTTCATAAGACTAATTTACACGAGATATTTCATGTTGTTAGGGTTGGAGGTTCAAAGCAAACTACCTTGTATATTGAAAACACTTTGCAATTTATGATAATCGGACGTATCCTCATTATAGGACAAATTCGATAAAAACTTCTCATCACGAAATTTCTTCTTGGAGTAATAACGTTATATATGTGACTTTAAGCTTTTTATATTCTGGCTTAATTAAAAAAGGTGAAATTGAAAAGGGTAAAACGAGACATAGATATTAAGAAAAATGTCGAACTACTTGAAAATGGCATGACAAAGCGGAGTAAATAAATGATTCAGCGTTAGCTGTACCGATCTTTAGAACATATTTTATTGCAGACGTACCCTTATGTCTAGGGTATCAAAATGGCAGGTTATTTTTCGCGTAAACATTTTGTAGTCTGGGTTTCAAATGTCATACTGTTATGTAAATATGCTATATATTATATGTAAGTACATGAAATAAACAGCATTATATAGTCTGAAATTATATTTTTAATAGAGTATTTGCCGCTTAGTTTTGGTATTTATTTGACGCTTTGACTTTTTAAATATTTATGTTATTTCAAGACATCGGTGTCATGTTTAATAATAACGTATATTTGATAAACAAAAAATATGTAAATGTACATTATTACTAACTAATTTGATTTTTATCGTCTAGAATTCTTTATTACAATGTTTTTACCAGGAAACAAGTCTAGATTGTCAGATTCAATGTCCAATTATGTAAACAAACGAATAAGAACAAATGTCAATTCCAACGAAAAACGATATACCAATGATCGCTCATTTAAAATGCGTTCTTTGCTCTTAACAGACTGTTACCAGTTAACATGAGCAATATTGTGCTTTACAACGTAATAAAACGTTATTTCTACTTAAAGAAAATGATAACAAACAAAATCCCCTTTTCTGTAATTTCTGAAACGATTGACCACTACCAGAGCCTATTTTTAAGACAAACTGTGATTTTCTCACAAAACTAATAAATAAAGTATTGAGAAACCAACAACCTTTATAAGACAATCTGTCACTTACCAGCATGAAAATTAAGTAGTTGTTAGCATCTGGACAAATGTGCTTAGAACTAGAGTTTATATTGTGAGTCTGTGTCTTGAGAACTCTCCAATCTCCAGGGATATTGTGTGAGCCTACAGTAAAAGATATAGTTTACTATAATTAAATGTATAGTGCGTACAAAATAACAAAAACGTGTTTGGGTAATCATAAAAATGAAACATTCCATTTCAGAGGTAGGCAGTGTTGAAAATAGAATTTGTCTAATTAATTTTAACAAAATCAGCTTGGCGGATAAACCACCACCCTCGGCCAATCATGCTTGTAATGGTAGACCACTTTACCATTACACCAACAAGACACTCATAAAACATATTAAAATCATATATGTTATTGTCATCCTGAGCACCCCTTGTCGAGGACTAGTTCATTGTATTGTTTTATAAACAGTGTTTTGTACGAACTATAGAATGTGTTTGCTTACATTATTTATTCAAAGTATGCAATGCCAAATGCTTCACTGACTAGTATCAAGGTTTGTATGAGAAACTGTTATACGTTTGCTTTGCGAAATATCAGGAAGTCAGGAAGTATTTTACCAAAATAACAAGAAAGTTGTATTATAGACATGTCATCTGATCAGGAATCACGATTGCCATTTTATACTGAATCGTGATGTACATATAATATATTATTGAAATAAAAGGTCATAAGAATTATCATGTATCAATGCTGCTTAATATTTAGTAATTTTATCTACAATATCTTTAGTGTCGACCATTAACTTAAATAGAGCGAATCTATATATAAGTATTACTTTTATCAACAGAAATTGATCTATTGCGGGAAGCATTTTCGTCTTAACGAATGTAATACTATGTTCTTATATGAATTAGAAGGCACATATTTAACAAGATCCTGTCTTGGTGTTGGACCATACTTATTAATTAAAGAACCGAGTTTTGTATCCAATACGTTCAACTAAATGTACTGAATCCTTTTACAAAACATCTAACCACCAGACAGCGTATATGTGACTATACATTGTACTTGCAAATCAAATTAAGTAAACTCATGCACCAATTACTTTAGATAAACGTCATAACGCGTCACATCGCGTTCAATACCAATCAGAAAACTACAACGAAACTTATACAAAGATGGCAGACACCTATTAGATTTAAATGTTAATATGACCAACAGAACAGAACAGAGAAGAAAATATATTTTATTGACGATTTGCACATAGTTCATCATCAATATACAATGTATACAATACAAATAACATTTGTCATATAATAAAGGTTAAAAAAAATATATAAGTAAATCATGAATAAGATCAGTATAGGATCACCAGAAAAAGACTTTTGCCATCGTATGATGAACGATTTTTGACATTATGATTGCTTAGAACTGTAAAATAGTGGCCTCATACATGCATTTTAATTGATAAACTTTGATTTGTTTGTTTGTTTGTTTGTTTGTTTGTTTTGGTTTTACGGCGCACCAACACAAAAAAGGTCATGTCGCACCGAAAGCGATCAATGATACTATTAATTCAAACGATATTAATGATGTAAAGCTCTATATCTTATTATATACATTTATTTCCTTCAAAAAGTTAAGTATCGCATATGATGGTACAAACTCAAAAAGTTCTTTAAGTGAGATAATTTTAAAATGTTTGTCACGGGTGTATTTAAGACCCTGACAGTCAAGGAGAACGTGTTTTACATTGAAATGCTCGTTACATGATATACATTTAGGTGCTTCCTCTTCTTCGAGAAGGTATGAATGTGTTAATCGGGTATGACCAATTCTACATCGCGTAATCACTATTTGATCTCGGCGATTAGAAAATATTATTGACGAAGATGAATCAAGGGTTGGCTTTATGTCATGTAACTTATTAAATACAACTTTGATTTGTATGATTTTATTAATGATCATTAGAGATGGAAATGTTGGAATGTTGAGACAAGTATAACTTTCAAAATTAACCAAATTAGAGCGTACATACATGTTTATTTATATTTGGCACTGAAGCAAATCAATAACATCTTGATCTCACAGATGTTGGTGAGATGTTTATTAAATAGTAATTTAAATATTTTTTTTGTAATTATTTATTACTACAGAATAACATATGTATATTTACAATAGATTGTTACAATAAACATAATAAAGAGTTATTGTACTATATATATTTACAATAGATTATTATGTAATTTAAATATTGTTGTTGTTTGGACAAGTGTTAGCAAACGATGCAGCAATATTTAAGTACATTATATCAAAATTTGACAGTTGGTACAAATAATATGACTATGATTTGGCACGGACAAACAAAATCTTGGCACGAGTTCCGTGAGAACTGTAAAGCTGTATTGATTGGTCCAACTTAGTTGTTAAAATTAAGTTTATTGGCTTAATTAGGCTACACCGTACTTGTCAAAACAATACAACATTTTCCATAAAAATAGAACTCATAACTTGTGTTTAACAGTTTAACCGTTTATTTTACACTCAGCACATGATACATGTGAATAGAGGTACAATAGGAAAAAAACAGTACATAGATGATATATACATGATACCAGGCTATATAGATAAGCTACATGTGATCATATATATAATACTTAGGTAGGAACCTCCCTGTGTCATTCAAGATTGTTATTAATCTTTGAAGGACGTTAGGAGGCTTCTACCTTACAATATTATACAATTGTGAGACGTGTTGTGCTTGAAGGAGCGCTTAAGTGTGCTTAATACAATGTAGTTGTTGTTAGGAGTTTGATGTTAGAAATTAATAATGAATAATATTGATTAAATTTATATTAAATAGTTATGTATTTAAAACTTTGGAAAATTTTAACTTTGTAAAATTAAAAAACCTCTTTACGATTATGAACATTGGGTTGTCATAATTACTTATATATAACGTCTTATGTTATAGAACTTACGATAAAGATGTTCGTACTCTGCACAATCTGGTAGCCTCCCGGCTAGCTTAGTTGGTAGCACACAAGTCTACTGGTCGAGGGGTCGTGGGTTCGATTCCCAGACGGGGCAGTTGTCAGTCACTAACGAAAGAATGAGCTTAGTAGTTGGTAAACAGCTAAATTCAGAGATTTAGCCTTTCCAGGAGGGGTGAGTAGGTGGAAAAACCGCCGTTATATGACCTATACAATGTTTTGCTACGGTGTTAAACCAAACAAAAACAAAAAAGTCAACTTGTCTTAGATGGTGTTAAACCCAACAAAAACAAAAAAGTCAACTTGTCTTAGATGAATATATTATATTATGAATATAAGTACTATCCAGTTGTCTAGAGTCATCTCTCACTTTATAAGAAATGGAATTATTAATGTTATGGTTTAGATGGTATGCTTCCATTACAAGTATAAATGCATTTAAATTTATTTATTAATATGCTATCTTTATTTTTACACTGTTATTAAATAAGCAGTGTCAATTAGTTTTGTTCACGTCTTCATTTAACATGAAACTTGAGAACGGTTTAGCTGATATTATTTTTATCTGAAAATAATTGAAATTGTAAATTAAATCTTTAACAAAAACTCGTATTATTCTTTTATTATAATGAGTTGAACAGCAAACTATCTTTACTTCATACACTCGTAAAATTAATAAAGATACAAACTGTATATATTATAAGTTATTAAACCAAGATATTTTTCCACATCATTAAGGATATTGCGTTTAAAGTTACTCGCACAATTTGCGATTCTTAAAATGATGCTTAAGAAAAAGAAAAAGTAAAATTGATATGTGCAAAGAAAATAGACATTTTTTTAATTTTAAGCACATGTAATGAAAATAACTGTATTAATGAATGCAATTTTCCATTAAATTTGTAAATTTTATTTATTGTATTTCGAATTGAACGTAGATTGAAACCTAAAGAATTTGGTTGTCAAAGCTTAAACACCAGTTTTATCATGTTTAAGGTGAAATTTTGTGATAGGAAACAAACTTCCTCCAAATTACATTATTCAGCCATAAAACAATTTAGATCACGATGTCATATGGTTACCATTACCAATATAGTGAATATAGTGTACTCTTATATAAAAAAACTCGTTTATGTTGTCTATGATTTTGATGGCATTTTACACGAGGTAATTTTCAATGTTTGTTATTAAGCAACATGTTGTATAAATAATAGTGTGTTATACTAATTTTAATATTATTTTATCCTTAGATTAACAACGGATTGTTCTTAGATATTACCCTCCTGTTAAGAAAAAGATTTCCGTTAGGCTATTTTTATGATAATGTCACCTTGGGTCAATAACATTTATGAAATTGTTATCTTGGATTCTTTTTGTTCTGTCTCAAGCCCAGTGGATATTCCAAATCCTCCGTTGTTTCCAGTGAAACATTGCATCAGACAGACATTGTATGAAACACTACTTAATTCATAACAATACCACTCCTTGCATACATTTCAAGCCATTTACAGGATTCAGTCTGTTTACTTGTTCACCTTATCAGCATTCTAAACTTTATTTTCAAAGAGTTAGCTAAGCGTTTCGCAAGGTGGACGAATTCTAAAAACGTAAAAATATTTAAGTCAAACATTTAGTCAAACTAACAAACTTAACAGACCAACTAAAGGGGTGCAGTCCTTTTGGTAAACCAGATTCGAAATCCTGGCGGGTCACAAACTGCACTACGACCCTGGTTAATTAACGATATCACGGTTCTTAATATTCTTTGCGTACACACTTATGTGGATGGACATAACCGTTATAAAACAGTTATAAATATGTGATGTTCATAAATTATTTCTAAAATCCTTCATTCTAACATTTCTTGTGATGCCATGATTAGGTTTTTTATTTTTTAACTTTATTACGGGTAATTGGTTAATGGTCGCTAGCATTGAATGTTTAAATTAATCCTTCTCCTGACAAAAACCTATTTACGAAGAGATTAACGTTCACAAGAAATATCATTTACTGGTGTAAAATGATTCAATAATCGCCTTTCTATTACATGTTGTTATCTGATTATGTTCAAAGATAAGTTTTATAGAGCATATGTGAAGCATTAAATGAATATAAAGCAGATCTAAATTGGACCCCAAAAGGAAAAAAAATCAAAGACCCTGCATACATTTGTTAGAATCTGATTTTTAATTACGTTCTACTCCGGTTAAAAAAGTATGACTGCGGCGTAAAAAGTTTTATTACTACCAATGACGTTGCCGATGTATGCTATGACGGTCGAGTTATTGTTTTAAAATCATTTCATAAGATTTTTCCAAGGGACTTATTTACACGAGATATTTAATGTTGTTAGGGTTGGAGGTTCAAAGCAAATTACCTTGTATATATAAATAATTTGCAATTTATGATAATCGGACGTATCCTCATTATAGGACAACTTTGATTAAAAAAACTTCTTGTCACGAAATTTCTTCTTGAAATGATAACTAATATATGTGATCATAGGCTTTTTATATTCTGGCTTAATTAAAGAAGGGGAAATTGAAAAAGGTAAAACGAGACAAAGATATTACGGAAAAGGTCGTACTACTCAATAATAGCATGCAAAAGCGGAGTAAATAAATGATCCAGCTTCAGCCATAACGACCTTAAGAACATCTTTTATTGCAGACGTACCTTTATGTCTTGGGTATCAAATTGTCAGATTATTGAATCTCGGTGACATTTATTTGTCGATGTTTTAAACGTCATAGACGTACTGTTATGTAACTATTCTCTATATTATAAGTAAGAACATAAAAAACAGGATTATATTACATGGAATTATATTTTACGATTATATGTCGCATACTTCTAGTATTTATTTGACGCTTGGACTTCCGTTATTACTTGTTGAATGTCAAAACAATGGTGTCACATTTAACATTAAGGTAGACAAAATTATACAATATTTTTTTGTTTTTTACTGGGTTTAATACCGTGTCAACAACTTTCAGGTCATTTTACGGCGTCTAGCTTTCCTGGACCCTTGTCTATAATCAGTTCTTACCTACCCTTTCTCAAGGCCGGAAACTTCTTCATATTGTCTAATCAATGGAGGAAAATTGACATTGTGGAGCTTATTCTGGAAATTATTTTTACGGCCATTCTCTCTGCTACAAATGATTCTTAATTATGTAGGGCAGTTGTCAGTCACTGACGAAAGTATGCGCTTAGTAAATGGTTGACAGCTAAATCCAGATATTTAGCCTTTAAAAGAACAGTGAGTAGGTTGACTGACCGCTGTTATATGACCTATATAATGTGTTGCTACGGCGTTCAACCCAACAAAAACAAAAAAGTCAACTTGCCTTAGATGAATGAATTAGGAATAAAAGTACTAGCCAGTTGTCTGGATTCATCTTGCAATTTACAACTCTTGGAATTATTAATGTTATATTCTAGATGGTGTGCTCTCATTACAAGTATTGTTGAATATAAATTTATTAATTACTATACTTTCTTCTTTTTACTAGGTTATATAATAAGCAGTGTCAATTAGTTTTGTTCACGTCTTTATTTAACATTAAACCTGCGAACGGTTTAGCTGATATAGATAATACAATTCCATGATTTTTATCTGAAAATTATTGAAATTGTAAATTTTAAAAAAAAAATTAAGAAAAAACTAGTATTATACTCTTGTAATGAGTTGAACAGCAAACTATCTTTACTTCATACACTCATAAAATTAATAAAGATACAAACTGTATATATTATAGATATTTTTCCATATCATTAAGGATATTGCGTTTAAGGTAACTCGCGCAATTTGCGATTCTTAAAGTGATGCTTAAGAAAATGAAATAGTAAAAATTATATGTGCAACGAAAATAGACATTTTTTTTTTCTAAGCACATGTAATATGAAAAACTGTATTAATAGATGCAATTTGTCATTACATTTGTAAATTTCATTTATTGTAATAATAGTGAACGTAGATTGAAATCTAAAGAATTTATTTGTCATAGTATAAACACCAGTTTATCATGTTTAAGGTGAAATTTTGTGGTAGGAAACAAACTTCCTCCAAATTACATTCTTCAGCCATAAAACGATTTAGATCTTCTAGTTATCATTACAAATACGTGAATATAGTGTGCTCTTATAAAAAAACAACAACTCACGTTTATGTTGTCTATGATTTTGATGGTATTACACAGGGCGTTAATTTTCAATGATTGTTATTGAGCAACATTTTGTATAAAAGACAGTTGGTGTTACTACTCTTAACATTTTTTTATCATTATGTTAACAACCGATTGTTCTTAGATATTATCCTCCCCTAAATGAAGAAGCTGTTTGTTAGGCAATTTTATGGTATTGTCATATTGGGCCAATAACATTTATGTAATTGTTATCTTGGTTTCTTTTTGTACTGTCTCAAGTCTAATGTATTTTTCTAATCCTGAGTTATTTCTAGTGAAACATTGCATTAGACAGACATTGTATAAAGCACTACTTAATTTGTAACAATACCACTCCTTGAGGAGATTTCAAGCCATTTGCAGGATTTAGTCTGTTAACTTGTTCACCTTTTCAGCATTCTAGGCTTTATTTTCAAAGAGTAAGCTAAGCTTTCCGCAAGGTGGACAAATTATTGGACAAAAGTATTTTAAGTCAAACATTTAGTCAACATATTGCATGTTTTAAAGCAACATAAGTAATTGACCTAGCCAATATTTGGTACATATTTTGCATGCCACCAAGATTTTGAATCGGACCAATTAATTTGTTGCACTTTTTTTACAAAACCAGATTCGAAATACCGGCGGGCCCAACTCTGCGCTACGGACTTTTGTTAATAGACGATATCACGATTCTCAATATTCTCTTGGTACACACGTATGTGGAAAGGCATGATCTTTATAAAAAAAAGTTATTAATATGTGATGTTCAAAAACATAAATTAATTCTAAAATCATTCATTCTAACATTTCTTGTGATGCCATAATTAAGTTTTTTAATTTTTATAAAGTATCTTTTTACGAGTAATTACTTAATGGTCGCTAACTATATATTTAGATAATCTTTTTATCTGACAAATACTTTACCTACTTTACAATTAGATTAGCGTTTCCAAGAAATATCATTTACTGGTGTAAAGTGATTCATTAATCGCCTTTCCATTACATGTTGTTATCTGATTATGTTTAATATGTTCAAAGACTAAGTTTATAGGGTATACGTGAAGCATTAAATTTAGTAATAATGACTTGAAAATAAGCAGATCTAAATTAGCCCATAAAGGAATAATATTTTTACGAAGAGCCTGTATACATTTTTAGGACCTGACTTTTAATAACAAAGTACTCCGGTTTAAAAATCTGGCTGCGGCGTAATAAGTTTATTATTAAACAACTATGTGTTATTTGCCCTGTAAAATGCCAAATTCACTACATAATACTGAAAACCCTGTTTAATAAAATTGAAAACAGGGCCGATATCTGTTATAGGGCCAATAACAAATATTGGCCTTGGTTCAATGATAAATTTCTGCGCTCTCGCTGGTTAATACAATAAGGCCAATCCCAAAAACTCGTACGTAAGTAGTTATTATATAAAATTGTCAGTAAATAAGTGATTTGATATAGGCCCTGCTATTTTTCCTTCGACCTCGGGCCAATACAACTGCCTTTGGAAAAAAACAGTGCCTATATCAAATCACTTATTTAAAACATATATTACAATCAATTACATTGCCAGTGTACGCTATGAGAGTCGATATAAACATCGGCACCCTGTAACACAACCAGCACATGCAAATGAACTAGCCCGTCTGTGTCTACTGATTTGACTTTTCACAATTAAAACAATAAAATTGGATTATTCTCTTTATTTCTGTAATAGTATCTGTTCACACTTGAAAACTGCTTCATGAGTCAATATTCATTATATAAGTATGTACTTACTGTGGTACCGTTATTTAGTTGCTGGGTAAAATGCGTTTGACTCGAATTGATAATGGATTAACACTAGAATAAACTTTAAAATATTGGAATTAAATATTCTCACGCAATGATGTGCTCAATATATCAGACAACCCACCATAGCTTTCATGATATTAAGGCATTTGTTTTAATACATTCTCAACAAAAACAGATCGATATTTTTATGCGGTTTTGATAAACAAAACAATTATGAAGTATGCGAGACAAACACATTTTAAGGTTACAAGTCACAAGAAGTCGAGACAAAAACAATAAAATATTATGAATTATTAGATGTTGTTATCATAAAAGCAACTGGCAATTCCATATATATTGAAAACATCTCAAGTAGTTCAATGTATGACAAAATAAATTAAGCAAAGCATAGATGTTCATGAACGTAGCTAATCCATAGAACAAGCGTACCATACCATGAGTATGTAGTTCAGGGAATGGCACTAGATCAACAGTTTATGCATCATTTGCTATATGGTAGGTTTAACCGTAAAAAATAAATTGACGACGGGTGTTCTGATGTACTCACTATTATAGCAATAAAGAATAAACTCTTAGATTTAACACGATACTAAACTCCTCTATTACTGGTCGCGGAAGGTCATACTATTCCATGCAAATTTGGCAATAATAACCTTTTGTGAATAGTGGAAGAGCCAGGAAGCAACAATATAATACGGAAACGGACCAAGACAACTGGTTAGATAAGTCATGGTTACACTTCACAGATAAAAAGTCTAAAAATGTAAATATAACATTGACTAGGACTGTCTATTTTGATTGTCCTACGAAAATCGAAGTTAGCACTACTGCACTATAATGTGATAAAAACAATAGTTTATGCATTTGTTTCAAATACAAGTTTTAACCCTCTATGTGGCCGCTCGACTTAAAATTATTCTTTTCAGGCAAATTACTTCCAAGGATATTATCAAATATTCAGCCCTAATGGGCGGAAATAGTTTAGTGAACAAAAAGTAGTTTGGTGATTTTATAACTTTTTGACATGACGCCTCTAATAAATTAAACATTCTTCGAACTTTTTCTAGAATTAAAATTTGAACGTTAAATTCAAATTGGCGGATGTCAATGCCATTAGCCATAGAGCGAAGAAAGTAATAAATAGACTATAAAATATGTTATATTACTTCATGTCATGTCTGTTGATAATAAACGGTCAAATTTAGCATTTAATGTTTGGATATTGCAATGCAAATACAAAACGCCTAACTGTCGCATTTATAGAAAACACGCATAAATCTTTTTTTTTCTTTTTCAATATGTACACTTTTTTAATATACATAGAAATCTCGTCGTCTAGAAGCTTGATTCGATAGCAATCTCCGTAAACAGATATCCTATAGAGCGCTGTCGTTAGGGTTGCTCCCAGGGTCACGTCGAGATGACCTTTGTGTTGATCAATCAATACGTAGCTTTCATCTAGACGAATCACTATAAATAGCATCTTGATTTCGTAATTTCCAATTTTAGGCCGAGAATTGCGAGCTAATTTGGCGGTGGTGCTACTGACAGTGTGTGATTAGACGGCTCTTTTCAAATTGCGTGAAGTAGACGATGTAAACAAGTTATGAAACTTAATGATTGCGTCATGAATATTATAATGAGAAAATGCCACCTGAACGTGACACAAATAACGAAACAGCCGGATCTAAATAAGCGAGAAGGCGAACGGAGAAATTTAAATCGGATTTCAATCAGATTGGATATGATACTTATCCCTAATATGTTTTTAGAAAGAAAGTAAAACCCTGATAATTACAATATGTTCACCGACAGTAGATAACAGCCTTATAACAATGTCAAAGAAATATAACACAGTATGGTTTACCACCTAGTTCTACGATATGAATAATAAACATTGTTGTTCATCGTAAAATTTACAAAGAAACCAGAAAAAACAAGTTGAAAAGAACAGGTGCTTTTAGTAGCAAACTGTACAGTTTCGTATCATATCGTATTGTATTGGCACAATATACTTCAGTATTCCACTGTATATGCAACCGTTTTTAGAGTTGTCATATAGTTTATGTAATTTATTGAAATTGTACTTTTATTTATTAGACTTACAAAGCCATCTACAGAAATGTCACTAAGATGTAATTATCTTTTACGTTGATAATCTAGACATATGATACCCATCTGTTATAATGTACCAAAGAAAACCTTTTAATTAAAACCATTAATTTTCTCTACTTTGTCATGCCATTATGAGGTAACCTGACATTTTTCTTAAATCCCATTCTCGTTTTACCCCTATTTTATACATCCGTTATATCGTGTTTGTTTTGATCATTTTCTCTTTCTTTAATTAAGCCGACACAAGCAAAAACTTTTACAGTGGAGTTACTTTTTTTTCTGTTTCTTACAAAAAAACTTTAATTGCGTCCAATCTTTTATTCCAACATTTTCTTTACAAAGAATACACAGTGTTATATTCACAAACACAGTGGTATATATTAACAAAATAAGCTTGCTAAAGATTTTTCTCACTTCATAAAGACTAATTTCAATATTTCTATAATATGCATCGTGTCAATGAACGATGTTTTCATATTAATATTGTCAAATTTTTAATTACTTAAATTAGACTGTTCATCCATAAAAACGAGAACGAGTTCATTTTTTCAGGGGGAAAATGAATTAATAGACATTAGCTAGTCACATTTCTGGATATTTGCATAGATAACCAAAGCACTGAAGTACTGGAGTTTGGGAACTAGGTTATAAAGATTTCTTTTTCTGAAGAAAGCAATGTGTGGGTGGACAAAGAAATGTTATAGATTTGAGTACACACATGTATATACGTCAATTAATTCACCTAACATTATTTTTTCTTCGCATTGCTTACTTCAGAAAACAGAATTTCTTCTAACGTATCATCAACGTTTGTAATAGATTTAACTCACTTGGCGACTGTTGAGAATATTCATCATAACTTTTCTGGAATTATAGCTTTACCGATTTATATAAATTACTGCAGTATATTAAACAAAAATTAGAATTTACTGGAACTGTGTCTCGTTCCAGAGCTACGGAGACAACATTAGCTAGTTGTAACAGAATTCAAATGGCCAAATGAAAGCAAGAAATGAATATCCAACAATTAAATTGATCGTGATTAAGCTTAATTTATCCTGATAATCCCGCTTGAAGTAATTACAAGTGCTACAGACAAGTGCTTGAAATCTTGACAATCTCATTACATTGCCTCACGTGACAGTATTATAACATCTATACGACATATCGTTAACCTGTCTCTACAGTAGAAAGTAATTATTTAGAGACGTCGTAAACTCGGACACAAAAGATAAATGTTCATGGCATTCCTCTTTTCTGAATGAGTTTGTAAGTGTTTTATTCGATAAGATTAAATGTGTAATGTGCATACCTATACGCATAAGATTTAAAGCAGACAATTATTCTAGGATGACATTCAATCAAACTAGAATTAAAAGAGATTTGTCTCTTTCACCACCATATTCATTGCATTTCTTTTGTCGGTGTCATTTTCTATCAGAAGATAGAATGTGTATTGGTGTACTTCAAAGATAATAGCAGAATGTAATTCTTGGATGTACTTAATTGTCATTAAATCAGACCAGACGTTAATGTCTTTTTCCATTACTTATAAGATCATGAGGACATTGATGTATTCGTCAGGGGTTGCTTGTCTTCTCGTCTGTATCGTGAAATGATTATGATAAAAATGTTTTGATCTAACTTTCTTGGAGGAGCCCTTGTGCATCATCTAGTTAGATTTTATTGACCGTTTGCTGTATGGCCTTTTAATTTCAATTATGATACATTGCACCAAACATACCTTTTATGCGAAACAAAATATAAATGTAAATCTTTGCCAAATGTCTAATAGCTAACTTTAGATGTCAAATAATATTGATAAGTGTGATTTGATGAATTCGACCCTGTGAGAACTGAAGAAATTTTGTTTACAAATTGTGACCAAGAATGTTCAAAGGAGTTGAAAGATTTCGATTTCTGAGATAATGTTATAGTCACTGAAATATTAGATCTAAATGGAGTATTTCTAGTTGCTGACTACATGTATCTATTCTATTTGGTAGACGTTCCTGAATTCTGTTCGCTTACGTTATTTGTACCAAAATTTGATATAATCCCATTTTATTGACAAAAAACTACTCACATTTATGTTGTCTAAGGTTATGATGTTATTTTACAGACGGTTAATTCTTAATGTTTGTTAGTGAGGTATTTTGATATTAATATATCATGTTTTATATCTTGGTAATTTGTAATACTACTCTAAATATATTTTTCTCCTCAGGCTAACAAAAGCTTTTTTCTCAGAATATTCCCCTAAAATTATTTAGAAAACAAAGACTGTAAAGTTGAATGTTCGTTAGGCCATTTTATGGTAATGCCACATCAGGTCAATAACATGTATGTAATTGTTATTTTGGTTTCTTCTTATCCTGCCTCAAGTCTTACGAATTTTTCTATTCTACATTATTTTTCAAGAGAAACAATACACCAGACAACCAGGTTGTGAGACACTTAATAAAGTGTTGCAGTGCCACTCACTCCCTACAGAGATTGCAAACATTTACAAGAATTTAGTTTGTTTACTAGCTTATCTTACCAGCATTATAGTCTAGCTATGCTTTCACTAGGTGACCAAATTCTGCCTTAAAGTAAAAATAATTCAGTGAAAGTTTTGGTCAACAAATTGCATGCCAAAAAGCATAGACGGTTGCCCCTAGCAAAATTTTGGCCAACATATTGCATGCTTACCACCATTTGCAAATGACCAACAAACGATGTAGTAATCATATTACATAGTAGCAGTAGCAGGCATTTGCAAATGGTTGTAAGCATCCAATATGTTGGTCCAACAAACGATTTGGTCAGCATATTGCAAACATGCATTGGTAATTGGCCCTAACTAAGATTTGGTCAGTCAACATATATCATGCTAGCAAACATTTGTTATTGTCCCAATGGAAATTTGTCTAGTCAACCTACTGCATGCTTATATGCATTGGCAATTGGTCCAATAAAACTCTACAAGGTTTCCTACCATACGTAACATCCGAGGATCGAGAACTCTGTTGAAATATTCCTGGTTTAAACTTTTTAAACATGATTGATTCTTGTCTTCCTTCTGACTATTTGATATCAAAAACAAACTGACTGTATTGCCCCGATACTTGAACTAAGATCCTGATTTCATCTCCTTTTTGTGCAAATCGTGGTAAAGATGTTTAAATTTCGTCTAACTTTAGTCTCTGGACACCGACAATAACGATTTGTTACGATAACTATTCATTAATCAGACTTATTTGACAAATCCGTGTTGTTTATCGAACTGGTTTAATCGAGTTATTTAATACATGTAAATGAGTTTATGGAAAAACAAAACTTCAATAGACGAGCAAAAGTAAGGAAATTATTTGGAAAAACATGTTGCATTATCGGTTGTCGGTCTGATTGCAGGTTAAGGTGGTAGTTTGATTAATTGGCGGAATGTATAAACCTTTCTATATTTTAGTCATCAATTTTTTGCAATGGCCATTAAATTGTTAATTTGATCGTAAAACAGAAGGAGTTGCGGACCTTAGAACATGCTGAATGATTCAGTTGCCATTTTTGTTGAACTTTTCACTACTTTCTGTCAATTAATATAGTTCACAATCGAACTATCTTTTATCTTTCAGAACATATGAGAAGAACATTACGTTAGAGGATTAGATGAACGTGTAGACTGTTTGGCCAATAGAACAAATTTTCTTTATTTTGTAACCAACAATGCCATTGGAAGAGCCGGAAATGGGTTATCTAAATCAAGTAGTATGGTGGCTAGGTCAAAGAAATGACACATCTTTCGATTTTACTCAACCATATATCAGGAAATCAATGAAATATGTTTACCCTTTATTTGTATTTCTGTACTCAGTGGTAGGTCTTGTTGGAATGATCGGAAACATAGCAATGCTAGTGGTCATGGGAAAACGAGGAATGTATCATAATCCAACATTCTTTTTCCTAGGAAATATGGCATTCTCTGACCTTATAAAGTGTATATTTGCTTTGCCAATTTCATTAACAAACATGCTTGTGCAGAATTGGATATTCGGAAGCTTCATGTGTTTTTTTCTACCCATGATTCAGTTTTTCCCGATCCATGCTTCAATGCTCACATTTCTTATGATAGCCATTGACAGATACAGGATGATTGTGTATCCATTTAAATCTAGAATCCCTCATGGACTGTGTGCTATTGCATGCTGGGTAGGTGCTATTTGTGTTGTACTGCCACATGCTGTATATGTCCGCTACATAGACCTAGGAGCTCTGCTGGGGAGCAATTTCACCGGAACAGGGATATGCTTCGTAAATATGGAGAAGCAAATTCAAGAATATTTTCGGGCCACGTTCGTGGCTTTGTATGCGTTGCCGCTTACTGTCATAGCGTTCTTGTTTGTGAAAATATCGGCCGAGTTAAAATCAAAAGTGAATTCTACAGCAGATGTCGTGTTCCACAACAGAGCTGCGAGTGATTCTAGCAATGACGTCAGCACTTCTAGAGTCACGTGGGCGACTTCTTCGGATGGGCAACAATCCGCGTTAACTACGCCAAAGCATACTAAATATCACCATGTTGATCATAGTGCTTATTCGGATGATGGTGATATTGATTCTGAAAAGGAGAAACGTACTCAAAGATATCTTATAACCATGGTTACGCTATTTGCGATGTGCTGGTGCCCAGTAAATGTACTTATACTTGTCCATTATTTTGTCCATGAAAGTGATGGGATATCAGGACATTTTGACATCACATTTATGACATTTGCATGGTTTGGTTATCTCTCGACTTGTGTTAATCCTATACTGTTTGCCTCATGGTGTATGTCTGCTTCAACAAAAGATCGTCTCAAAGTCTACTTCCGGTTAAGTAATAGACACAGAAGTTCTTCACAGGTACTTGTATAGTAGTTATAATTAATTTTGTTCGTTTTTTCTCAACTGTCAAAACATGAATAATTTTACGGTGAATGCGTTTGTTAAAATTATTGTCGTAATACACCCATGAGTTTCCAAAAGTGTGTATTATGATTGAGTAAAGCTTCTTATGCCGTATGATATGTTTTAGTTAAGATATTTTTAAAACCAATGAGGCCGCCAGTATAAAAACAATGCATTTAGTCACCGTAAAATTATTCAAGCTTTGACAGTTGAGAAAAAACAAACCATACTTAGTTGATATGCGTCGATTTTGGTGTAAGATCGATCATTTCACCTCGTGAACATAACAACGTGTAAATGTTTTTTCTAAGCTCACGCGGTAAAAAAAATATTCCGGAGTTGACGAATATTCTGGTTTTTTTTCATTCATTTTACATGTATTGTATACAATTAATACGTTAAGGCATTTCTTCTTAAAGGAACTCATTCACAGATTTCAACTTGAATATCAAACTTTTCTGAAACAATCAAAGATGTATGGAAACATTTTTGGAAGCAGGAAATTGGTGTTCTGATAATGACAATTTTAGTGCAAATTGACATACAACTACAAATGATGGTGTTTCATGTAGTTAATATCTACCCCGTATGTCACAGTATAGACAATTTTAGTGCATTTCTGTGACTTTTATTGTATATTTCTTGCAATCTATATATCAGTTTGTCCAAAATAAAAAAAAAGAATTAATTTTTGACACAATTACAAACAATTAAAAATATTTTGAAAATATAAAAAAATCTTAACCAAATCTGTGAACTAGTGCCTTTAAGATGACATTATTTACCTTCTAAGGTGACGCCATTTTGACAATATAATTGTGAGATTATTTTTTCACTACAGTTAAAATATAAGTTTCATTTATATATTCTATCGAATAACACTCATTTCAACGTATAACTTTAAATAAGCAATGTTCCTGTTTTTAGTCGGAAAAAGGTTAACGAGCTATGACCTTATCGAAATGAAATATCAATCATGCTTAAGCTTCGACGTTTAATGTTTTTAGTCTTCTAAGTCAAACAAAAACATATGCATTGTTGTTTCATGCTTAAGTACTTTAGTATGTTTTGATTTTCACAATTAAGTCGTGTGAAATAGTCATTTTATGAATATTTTCAAAAACAACATTTAGTTATGTCGGTGGTAAATAAAAAAATTCGTTTATTTCTTCTAATCAATAACGTGTTTTGCAGCAGTTCAATCGAAACGCGACATCCCGACGTTGTTAAAAAGACAAAGTCAGACATTCTTCGCCGTGAATACTATCACATTGCAATTTCTCGTCATACTAATTGGCATGTCCTACATGTATTATTTGGCATTTAGTCTGATAAATATTCTGTATCATTTCTGTTAATTGTTAAACTAATTCTAATAACTAAACGAACAATGCCCGTACATCTTCAGTGAATCTTGCTCAAGCGATCTCGGGGTCTTAACAAACATAAGCACTAATTAATCACTCTGAAATCCCCTGACAAGTTGTGTAGTTTTGCACTTAGCGACTTTAGTCTAACGCGATCGTACACTTACAAACATTAAGTATAGTTGCTGACACAAGTAAGAAAATTCATTTGTCAGTATTTAATTATATACAAGAAGTACTAGTATCAAAAACAGCATAAGGCAAAATCTCATTTAGTCAATTTCATGAATAAGTCGCTATAGGTCCGCCGAGATAATTACATGATGTAAATATTGGAATATATTGTGCGTAAAGTTTGACCTCGACCTGACCTTTATGCGTGAATATTCATTACATTGAATACGAATGTAGTATTAATGCTCGATAACACCGTGGCCGTGAGGATTATGAGTTAAAATTTAACACACAAACATACTTCCGCTGCCGAAGTGTATAATAGGTACTGATTTTCGTCGAGATATGTATAAATAATTAAATTGATGCAAATGTTAAAGATCAGATCGGGGTCAATTTTACGCACTATACTATACTATAATACTAGTAGTATTCGACTTCCAAAAACATCTCCGCAGCAGTTACTTCCCTTTGATGAAATAGAATACAGCAGCAATTTGTAACTTGACCAGTGTGAGACGTTTGTGCCATTCTACGTTCTTCAAGCACATCGGGAATCGAAAAAGATTACAAAGGAGTAAAACTTTTTAATAAAACGATTAGATACATTTATTTTTATCATTATACCGCATATTAATGGATTCGAGCAAATCAATTATTCATTCTATTAAATTTACATGTACTTCGAACTGTGCACCTTTTCTTACGACTAAAGTTATCGTAAGTCAAGTTCATTTATTTCGCATTTCAAAGTCAGAAGGATAATAAACATAACTATGATATGATATTTAAAAGGTATACAAATAATGCAATGTTCTACATAATTCAATAATATTTGGAAATGATTGGCAAAAAAATGGCCGAAGTATTGTTTTTTGCTTTTGACCTACGATGATTTTATCGTAAGATTATTTGTGAAAAGCAACATATTTTTGCGCGTATTTATATATTACGACAAATCGTTTTATATTGCATGTTATAAATGAAAAGCATTACGCATATTAAATTATGATAAAATGTTGTTTTATTAGAAATCTAACATTTGCTGTTGTTTTATTTTCAGATAAGCCGAGTTGATGTTTGAGATAGAGCATGACATGGCATCCAGCTTTCCGTCTGAACAATGGGACAGTTACAGTGTTGATTATGTATAATCTATGGCCCATTTTTAACGTAATTACAGCTTGGTGTGAAGTTACATCAATGTTGCCTTTATGTGTTCGAAATTCACATCGTATTATCTGCAGTTAATTTTTATGCTGTATTCTAATATTAAATTGTGGATTTAAAATATCAGCCTTGATTGCACTTTTACATGTAGCATGTTTAATGTTATTCTACAGCTAGCTCAATTTCTGTTGGCTAAAGTTTTCTCACTTTGCCATAATCGACTATGCCAAGACATAATATAGAAACATTTTGTACCCTCTGGTCATTAGAATTTGAAACCATTGAAATTTTGAATACATAACATAACATATTCTTTATTTGGCATTAAATGTAATTTTTATAGCCAATAGAAACATAATACGTAATACATTATAAAATGATACCAGGCATGTATTGACATGATACATAAAAAAACAAAAACCAAGTCGGAGAATTTTAAATACGATTTGTGACAATAACTTATGACAGATATGATTGTAAATAATTGTATTGTGTTGTATTACTGTTAAATTATGGACATATTGCTCATGTTGAATATTTTATCATAAAATTCATTCATCTCTGTATTATAATGCTCACTACGTGTCAATGACATGTGTGTAATCGTCAAATGAGAATTTAGCATTTGGAACTCCTCGGCCATTCATTAGGAATAACCTCAGACATATTTAGACGTCTTTTAGAACTACTTTTGCGTCACATGCCCAATCTAAATACTTTAACCGGTGTTGAAGTTAACATAATTTATTAGCTTTTAGGTGGTGATAAATGTCTCGTTTTTGTCCATGAATTTAAATTGCACGATTCAATGATATCCTTTGAACTATATACATGTGTAGTCAAATAAATTGCATAAGAAATGTGTTAACAAAGATTTATGTGTTTACGACACACACTTTCGTACTTTGCTTGTGCTTCGCCTTGCGTATATAGTAAAAACCCAGTATTATTGATGGACCCCCACGAGATTGTTCATTTAATGAATAAACGAGGTGTTCCGAGCGGAGAATTGTGCTCATTATTGTTTATGATTATTGTTATTGATAAAAGACTATATCATTAGTTAATATATCGTATCAATATGGAAAATAACCTTACAAGTTGATATTTGCACGAGACCAAAGTTAAGTGTAATGTAGCTGTTACGCTGTATTTGGCATGGTGCTAGCACTCTCGTACCCACAATCTAGTAGCATTCTCGATACTTGATGACATCGGGGTACGAGAATGGGTTCTAGATACCATTGGTGAACGTTGAAGAGCAAACACATTCTATTCCTTATTGCATATCATAGATGATTTATATTTTTCATGTACTATGTAACTTGTTCATATCACAAAATTATGTAAATAAAATGTACAAAAAGTATAGTTTTGAAATAAAGCATACGTTTTTGTATTTTTAAAAGAAAATTGCTTTGACATTTGGTAATCTCTTTCTAGTACCCAGAGGCTATCAAGATTCTAGGTCTAGCGCGAGAATCTTGATAACCTCTGGGTACGAGAATGGGTAATCCCCTGTAGGGTGGGGAGTTTTACCTGAGGTTTGCTGAGCTTAATGTCAAAGTCCCAGCTATTCCTCATGGTACGGGCGCTGGTTTCAAACGACTGGTACATAATGTAAAATAATTGTTAATAATAAGGCATCCTCATAATCTCAAGGGTTAATATTAGTAGTGAAATCCAATGTTATATAACCTAGCCGTCAATACTGACATACTTTATTGCTGCTTCACTGTATTGGATGCCACGTACATACACTTCAACGTTCTATTCCAAGTAAACTTGCTCTGATGTTGACATTCATGAAGTCATAACTAATGTACACACAAACTTGTTTGTGACAGACCCTGGTTAAGGATATGCACGCCAAGATGGTCTGTCAGTCTCTTAGTATCAATACTTATATAACCTTATAAGCCACACCCCAACGAGATACTATATGGTAACCTCCCTAAGGTCAGTTGTGACAAAATAGCCTCCAGGAGAATACAACTAGCTGGGCATTGCTTCCGTCATCCAGAGCTCATCGCACAATCATTGGTACTGTGGGAGCCAAATCTCGGGCATCGTGAAGGACCTAATGCCACCTTTTGGAAACACTCTAACGTGACGCATGCAAGGGACGTAACAGAACTAGCTTCCCTGATGACCGATAGGAGGGACTGGTGTGGACATGTCGTTGGTAGTCTAAAGACGTCCTAGTTATAGTAGTAGTATATAATCTAATACCATACAATTGCAGAATTATTGTCTTTGGAAACTGAAATGAAAAGCATACAGTACACTCCAAAAAGTGCTTCGTAAAAATGATATGCATAATGTAAATGATAAAGCATATTCATGTAACATAGTTTGAATCACAGTGTGTGCTGATACAAAAAAATAATGCTAATTTTGAATTTCCTTAAACTTAATTGTTTTTTTTTTTCGGTGCAGCTGTCTCAGCCAACTTTTAACCTATATTTGTAACCAATTATATTTGCTTCACCAGACCTGTTTGTCCAATGAAATTCTCTTCCGGTATAGAGAAATAGATAAAAGATATGGTAACATTAGTTATTTGTGATAAACATGTGGTAGCACGGACAATAGTTGCTGACTATTTATTCTTTGTATTATAGATGACTCACTATGCCAATTGTACATACATTCGTTGTGGTACGCTCTTGGTGGTATAACTGAACAGGGAATATGACGACATTATGAATTTATACTTCAAACAAAAAGAATCCTGCATAGCGCCGAATATCTTTTCAAACATATTTCTTGTTCATAGGTAAATACGGCTCAGTTTATTTTATAAACAGGATTTTTTTACGGGAACTGCACTTAAAACCAATTACTACACACAGTGAACTCTGTTTCAATCCAATCTATCGTTTTTTGCCACGCCATATCGTGTCGAAGCCGCCCGGCTAGCTCAGTCGGTAGCGCACAAGTCTACTGATCGAGGGGTCGTGGGTTCGATTCCCGGGCGGGGCATACTTTCGTGGAGTTGGTCATGAAATAATTTCTACGGCCATTCTCCCACCTACCACTGATTCTAAATCATGAAGGGCAGTAGGCGGTCACTGGCGAAAGTATGCGCTCAGTAGTTGGTTAACAGCTAAATCCAGAGATTTAGCCTTTCCAGGAACAATGAGTAGGTGGGCTGACCACCGTGATATAACCCATAATGTGTTGCTACGGCGTTAAACCCAACAAACAAACAAACATATCGTGTCGAAGCAGTTACGTGACTCAAGTCACGCTTTGCAACTCTAAATACGCATTTCATTTAATCAAGGAAAATAACCGCTGTGAGAAGCTTGTAATGCATCGTGTTTGCCGTTTCGTTTATTGTGATGCAATCTGATTAAAACTCTATCTAAAATTCTCCACTCGCCTACTGGCTAAATCAGATCTTGCTGTTTCGTTATTAGGGTCACGTTCAAGTGACCGTTTCTAATTACAATATTCACGACGCAATCATTTTGTTTAGTAACTTGTTTACATCATCTACGTCACGCAATTGAAAAAAGCCGTCCAGTCACAGCCTGTGAATAAGACCACCGTCAAATTAGCTCGCAAACTTCGGTCTAAATATAGAAATTACAAAATCAAGATGTTATTAATACTGTTACAATGTACGTCTTAAGCTACGCATTGATTTGTCGACACAAAGGTCATTTCGACGTGACCCTCCGAGCAACCCTAAGAGGTCCTATACGACAGCGGTCAATAGGATATCTGTTTACAGAGATTGATTGAGGTGTTACGTAATGTCGTATTGTGCCATGTCAAGCACTGCCGTGCAACATCCCGCTATAGTCAGCATTTAAAACAAATTAACAGAAATTAGCGGTATCTCGTCTATCTCATTACGTGACCTACGGACAATACATCATGCTGTTCTAGACAAGGTAAATTGAATATTTTTGTGATAACATAGCGTAAAATAAAAGTAATAGCTGTAATTTTGTTTTGTAAAAAAATGTTTTGTTTCCATGACAACAAAAATTATCTTAGATTTTTTTATGAATAAACAAACAAAATGTGACAGTACATGCCAACAACAATTTAAACAACACGACATCACTTTTGCCTCACGTGATCAAATCAATGACTTTCAAAATTACTTTCAGGAACAAATTTCGTCTTTGGAAAATAAGGCTGGTGCTTTTTTTACCTTGAACCAATAAAAATATACTTGGTTCGTATGAACTGTTGTGACTAACTTAAAAGTAAATTAAATTTCAATTGCTTTAATAATTTCGTTGTGATAGCACAGGAGCTTGACATTTTATATCATACTACGAAAATTCTTATAATAAAAACATTTGTAGTATAATATAAAATGTCAAGCTCCTGTGGTGATAGTAACTGTCGCATCCATTCACCTCATTCGGAACACCTCGACTTTTCATGAATGAATTATCTCGGAAGGATTCGTGGGGGTCTTCACCGGATTTTTGTGATTTTACTACCTACGCGAGGCGAAGCACGTAAAGGTTACACAAAATAGTTCTTGTAGTATACACACAGATCTTGGTCTAAACATATCTATTTGTTTTAAATTGAACCAAATATTGTTCATCGGTGCCATTGAAATGTGTAATTTCAAGTTTACGGACTAAAAACAAAACTTCATTCATCGCCTTAACGATCGTGTGTTTTTCCAAAATGGCGTCTAAATATGTCCGAGGTTATTCGTAGCGAATGGCCGAGGAGTTCCGAATGCCATTCACCTCTCTTATTTTAATACATACTCGATATTGGTTTACTAATCCCAGTGCATGCTCATTACATTACGTCTGTACTCCCAGATAGATAAATATCCGTATTTATTAACGGGATCATAGAACAAATGTCTAGTATTTAAATCAGCGGTGTTAATGTGTGTACCACTGTGAGTTGAATGAACTTCCAATAGTAGCGTGAAAAATATGAAAACCAACCGACCAGAAAGATTGTACTGGCATTATGTCGTCGTTAATTTCAATACTCATTGTCGGCAAGTACCCTTGAGTGATGTAAAACATAATGTGTTTTTGTGTGTTAAAGCCCCATTATCAAAAGTAACACCGTTTTTATTGTCCGTTTTTTCTCAACTGTCAAAACATGAATAATTTCACGGTGAATGCGTTTGTTAAAATTATTGTCGTAATACACCTATGAGTTTCCGAAAGTGTGTATTATGATTGAGTAAAGCTTCTTATGCCGTATGATAAGTTTTAGTCAAGATATTTTTAATAAATATTAGGCCGCCAGTACAAAAACAATGCAATCAATCACCGGGAAATTATTCAAGCTTTGACAGTTGAGAAAAACCGGACAATAAACTGCAGAGAAAATAGACATTTATCTATTTCAAACACCTTTAATGAACAAGATTTTTTTAATAAATGCAAATATTGCTTCAATATGTTTAAGATATCTATTGCTTGTTAAAGTGAAAGTACATGTTGATTGAAACCGAAAGAAGAATTTGATTGTTAATACTTGAAACAATAGTTTTGGTCACAGTATGTTTAAGATGAAGTCTTATTAATATAGAAAAAAGTTACTCCGAATTACAAAATTAATCTCTAGAACTATTTTGGGTCAGGAAAATTGAACATTAGTTTACAAATGAATATAGTGTGCTCTGTTGAACCTCATTTTTCACAACCCGTGTTTTTCACAACTTGTGAAAAACGCGTACGTAATTTTCACAACTTGTGAAAAACACGTTAGTAATTTTCACAACTTGTGAAATTTGCGTACGCGTTTTTCACAAATGAGCAATGTGAAAATTACGTTAGACATATTTTTCGATTTTTAGTTCTACCGCAATTTTCACAACATGGGTCAATATCATATAGTATATATGATGATAAACAAAATCAATGTTTTAGTTTTTTCAAATATTTTATTTAGATGGTTAACGTCGCAACATGGACGCAAGATGTCGCAACCACCCTAAGGTCTTCAACAAGCCAGTATTGTGCCTTATTTAACCACCTTTACGTACAAGCAACCACTTAAGCTCATAGAGAATCCATCTTAAGGTACATATGAGCACAAATGTCCCATGGTACTGTTAAAATGTTCGTATTAACAAGATTCGCATCCAAAGCAACCGACTCGAGGTCCATAGCAGCTGCTCAAGCACACTTAGCAACAGTTTCAATGCCCATAGTAATTACTCTAATGTTTCTAGCAAACACTTAGGTCCTAGCATCCGATGTTACGTTCCCTATCAACAGCACGAGTATCTATGGTAACATTTTTGTCCATAGCAACTTCTATCGAGCCTTAGTCGTTTAAGAGCAAGTTTTCCATGTTGAACCTTGTTTTTTCACAAACGTGTTCTTCACAGGTTTTGAAAAGCGCGTTCTGTGAAAAATGAACCTCATTTTTCACAAAACGTGTTTTTCAATACCAGTGAAAAACGCGTACGCAATTTTCACAACCTGTAAAAATTACGCTCGTGTTTTTTTCAACGTTTGTTACAACCCGTTATGTAATAAAAACCCTAATTGTAATAATAATTTATTATTAACTGGTTGGTATGTTCAATCACATTTGTAATAACTCGTTTTGCAATAAAATATGACAATTTGTTTTTCGGTCGAAATCTTCAAGTTTAAATGGCGAAATGTAAGAAGTTTGTCTATTTAAACATTTAATGTTTGCTTGTTAAACATTATTTTCTTTCTTTACCAATAATTTAAAGTATCTAACTATATTTTATAATAACATTAATACAACTAGACACTTTATTACATTTCGGGTTTTTATTACAAAATGGGTTTATATGTTCAATTTCTTTTGTAATAACCCGTTTTGTAATAATTATTACGATTCGAGTTTTTTATTACAAAACGGGTTGTAACAAACGTTAAACCTCATTTTTCACAAAATTTGTCTTTTAACAGGTTTTGAAAACTTTTGTGAACTTCTGTCATGTTCGTGTTCATGAGATCTTTAAATGATTATATTTCTTTTCTAAGGCATAAACTGTTTCCAAGGTAGTTAAACGATATATAAGTATCAATTGTACAACAAAGGTATTTGTTATTATACTTGAAAATCTTTGTTTAAATGGACAAAAGCTCTAACCTATGACAAGGGGAAGGGTACTCCGCTTCTGTACCGCCCCTCTTACTCCATCCTTGGTGTACACATGAAAAGAGGGCAACCTAAAATTCCGAATCTAGAGAAACACAGATCACAAAATGAGAGACTATGTATTTGATCAAGGATCTATAGAATCAGAGACTCACTTTTTACTTCATCGTAGTGCTTATACTGAATTGAGAACTGAATTTTTAAGCCAATTTTCAAATGATGATGCTATTGACGAAAATCAATACTATACAACCAATACGCCGTACGTGTGCTCTTGATACTGCTTATCTGTATATTCGTGTATTTTTATCATATATTTAACTTTATATGGTATATACATGTACCTATCATGTGAATCAGTTGGTGACGTATAGACCAACTGGGTCGGGTGTTTATCTGTAAATACTCATGTTGTTTTCATGTTTGTAATACTGCCATAATATGTGTCACGAAAATAAATAATTTACTTACTTACTTACAGCTAAAAAAACACATGTGTGAAAAATGCGTTAGTACCAAAAAACTCAAATTTTTCAAACACTTTTTTCGTCACATTTGAAGTTGTGAAAAATGCGTTTCTATGCTCGTATGAAATCTGTATGCTAACGTGTTTTTCACACAAGTTGTGAAAAATGCGTACGCGTTTTTCACAAGTTGTGAAAAACACGGGTTGTGAAAAATGAGGTTCAACAGTGCTCTTATAAAAGCATCCTACTTTTTTTTTTAAAAATGGACACTTGTTTAAACTTAAATTAAGAAAGCAGAATGGTTTCAACTGTTTATTGAGTCTCTAATACATGTTATATTTTGATAACTTCAATGTTGTAAAACAGTTTTTAAGTCTACTGTTAATGTATTTATCGTAATATAGTGACTTTAATGACAACACTAACAAGCTGTGATTGACCTGCTTTTACTAGTATTAGGCGGTACCATGTGCGTTTTTCATCAAAACAAATTATATAGCACGTTATTGACTTTGATTAATATCAAAACTGTCGGAAAATGGAAATAAATAACAAATGAAAATACTATTTTCCCCTTGGCAATACCACGTGACACCACCATGACATCACGAATTGCTACGGTGTGAAGAACAATACAGTGATTAGTTTTGGTTCGAGTGGAATTTGGTAAACTTTCATTGGTCGTTCGAAGGTCATAGTAAAGGTCAATATCATAAATCTGCACTCAATAAAGCAGCGGTGTGAAATGACGGTAAATTATTCACTGAGTTGCGATGGGAGGGTATAATAAGTTACACTCACTCCTGTGAAGTTGAAACGCCCCGTTCATAATCAATCGAATGAATATATAGCGTGGATGTTCTTGTATGTACCTTGCACGTAAAAACTTTATAAAACTACGATATTGATAGTCTAACTTAATGTTGTCACACATTTTTAATTAGATTTTTCGTTTGTTGATCAGACAATTTGCATCAGGCTTTTTTAATATGCGCCGAGTTTGAACTCTTTCTCGCAATTTAAATTGTGTCAGCAAAATTTAAAACTGGTTTGGTTTGGATTTATTTTTCATATGTTGTTTCTCGTACCACAAACGATGAAAGAATATCTTCGGGGAGCAATTTTAAGTTATCTTATGTTGGATTGCTTGTTGTTTGCTGAGGTATTTGCGTTAGGTACTGAGGTTGATGTTGCGAGATGTCTTGTTTGGGGACCTGGTTTGAAACCTGACGTTGTTTTACCAGTGAGGTATTTCTATGTACAGGCAGTTTCAACAACGGGAGAAAAGTAAGTTTTGATTTTTCTTGAACCATAGACCCGACAGACTGAAAACTTGTTTGGAAAAAACAATCCGTGAACATCTGTAAAAAATGTTTAGCATGCCAATAGGTCGTTTTACTATCTCTGATTTTTACAAGAGTCTTCGAGTGCTTGCAAACTTTACTTTTGTATTAAAGGTACTAGTTTACAGATTTGGTTAAGATTTTTAGTCACAAAAATGCACTAAAATGTCTATACCGTGACATACGGGGTAGCTTTTTTCTACTTGAAACACTATCATTTGTTGTTGTATGTCAGTTTGCACTAAAATTGTCATTATCAACGTCCGCTTCCGGTTAAAAGGGCGGACATGATTTTTTGTCAGAGAGAAAAAAAAAATTGGTTATATTAATCTACAAGTCGTACCAAGATACAGATTATACGTAAAATATTTTGAACATTTATTCATCTCATTGTGAAGTACTTATTGACTTTGAATTGTCATATATTGCGCTGTAAAACGAATTTTGAGAAATCGATATGGGCGGCAAACGGAAAAAAGATAAAGACTCGCCACCAAGTAATCAGCCGAAGTCTAAGAGGGAGGCTATAATGAATTCATCACAGCTTCCATCCAGTCAATCAACTAAATTACAAGATAAACAGGCAAGTTCAAGAAAAACGTAAATTGTTGTATCCTATCATGAAACAAGCCAAGGAAAGTGGTAAACGTGCTGTGATGGTCCAAGACAAGTTATATATCAACAATGTACTATACACTGACTCTGATAAATAATATACAGGAGAAGAATGTGTTATAGCTATCGGTTCATGGAACATTGAAGGCTTAAAAAGTTGTAGAGATGAGGTTGAATTTCAAAATATAGTGACAAATTTTGACCTTATTTTTCTGTCAGAAACATGGCAAAAGATATCTCATGAATTTGATGACTTTATTCCAGGGTATAAATGTATTGATATTCCTAGACCTGAAAGTTTAAATTGTACTAAAAGAGGTCATGGAGGAATATGCCTTTTTATCAAAGATTCAGTTTTACCTGGTATTCATGTTGTTGATACAAATGTATGTGGTATTATATGGGTGAAATTATCTAAATCATTCTTTAATATTGAAAATGATTTATATGTATGCTTTTCTTATATTCCACCATGTAATTCTATATATTTTAATGCTTACGATGATAGTCATTTTGACCTGATAGAGCAGGGTATTCGTAAATACTCTGAACTTGGTAATTTAGCCATATTGGGAGATCTGAATGCAAGATGTGGTGTCCAAAACGATTATCTTGAGCAAACACACAATATTTGTAATTTCATTAATTCTGTTGATGATTTGGAGGTTAATGATGTTAGTGATTTACCTCAACGTTCATCTATGGACAAGATACATAATTCTTCTGGTATCAAATTATTAGACATTTGTCATTGTAGTGATCTTAGAATTTTAAATGGTAGATTTGGTAATGACGCTGGTGTAGGCGATTATACCTATATATCATCTACTGGTAGTAGTGTAATAGACTATGCTTTATTATCACAATGTTGTTTTCCATTGATACATGATTTTATTGTACATGATCTATGTTCTTTTTCTCCACATAGACCTATTCAGTTAACTTTATGTTTGAATTATAAAAAACATGTAAAAGAAAGTATTGTCAATGACTCTAAAATCAGATGGAATCATGCAAAATGTTCTTTATTTAATGACATCTTAAGTGATAATTCTAATCATTTGTCATTATTAGTTGACGATATTAAAGATGAAAAAATTGATTTCGATCAAGGTTTTAATACTTTTGCTGACACCCTGTACAATATTACACGCTCAGTTCACAATCCATCTAATTCAAATACACGCAACAATTTTAATTCCTCTACCCGTTGTAGTAAAAATAATGAATGGTTTAACAATGAATGTAGGCTAGCTCGTGCACAACTTAATAGAGCTAATAAATCATACAACAAACACAGGTTACATCATACCCGTGAAAATCTTATAAACTGTAGAAGAAAATATCGTTCAGTAAAACGAAGGGCAAAATTTGTATTAAAAAATAAACAAAAAGAATACCTACATAATATTTCAAAATCTAATCCTCGTAAATTCTGGCAAGAGGTGCGTAAAATGCGCGGCTCTAAGAAAAAGGAAGGTGATATCGAGAATATAGAATTTTTTAATCATTTCAAAGATTTGTTTTCATCCGTTGATAATTTTTCTAATTTGACTGTAGAAAATGAATTAAAGGGAGATAACTTGTCCAGTAGTCAAGTTGATCAGCTA
The DNA here is from genome assembly GCA_025267735.1 of Mactra quadrangularis. NCBI lineage: Eukaryota > Metazoa > Mollusca > Bivalvia > Venerida > Mactridae > Mactra > Mactra quadrangularis. The sequence continues at coordinate 6,296,858 of CM046298.1, forward strand.
GATCGACCATTCACGCATGATGAAGTTAAAAAAGCAATTTTATCTCTTAAACAGGGGAAATGTGCGGGAATTGATAATTTAATCCCTGAAATATTTATTTACGGAACGGATGTTTTAACACCCATTATATGTAATTTATTCAATTTTATGTTTGATAATTCGTTGTACCCTGAAGCATGGTTCAAAAGTTTTATCGTACCTATACCTAAAAAAGGTAACTTAAATGACGTAAATGATTACCGGGGTTTATCAATTACGAGCATTTTTGCTAAAATATTTTCGTCTTTGCTTGACACGAGATTAAGGTACTGGGCAGAGAATAATAATCTTTTATCTGATTTTCAATTTGGGTTTCGCGCCAAACGTAGTACCGTTGATTGTGTTTACATTCTTCACACATTACTAAATAAAGTTATTAAGTATGAAAAGAAAAAAATGTACTGTTGCTTCGTTGATTTCCAAAAAGCCTTTGATACGGTCTATCGGAACGGAATATGGTATAAGTTATTGGAAATTGGCTGTTCTTCTAAAATTGTAAATATGTTAAAGTCCATGTATTCTAGTGTCAAGTCATGTGTTAAAGCACATGGGTCATTAAGTGACTTTTTTGATAGTTACACGGGTGTTAAACAAGGAGAATCGTTATCTCCGTTGTTATTTTTATTCTTTATTAATGATATGTATGATACAATAAATAGTGATAATTTACAAACAAATGTTATAAATATTGACGAATTACAAATATTTTTGCTTTTATTCGCTGATGACACCGTTTTGTTTTCATACACAATCGAAGGGTTACAAACTCTCGTCGATAAACTTGATAACTATTGTCTTAAGTGGGGTATTACTATTAATGTCAACAAAACGGTAGTTATGACTTTTAAATCAGGAACTAGACATGAAAATATCAATATTTCTTTAAGGGGGAAATTGTTAAATAATGTAGATTGTTTTAATTACCTTGGGGTACCGTTGTCATTTAACGGCTCTTTTTACAAAACACAAAAGTTATTATCTCAGCAAGCTATGAAAGCACTTTTTTCATTACAATCTTTATTTGATGTATTACCGCTTAAAATTAGTGAGAAACTGAAACTTTTTGACTCAATGGTGGCTCCTATTTTAAATTATGCGTCTCCATTATGGGGGTTCCATAGTGCTCCGGACATCGAAAGAGTTCATCTTAAGTTTTTAAAAAGAATCCTTGGTGTAAAAACGCGAACACCAAATTGTATCGTCTATGGTGAGGTCGGTAGATTTCCATTTTTAGTACTTCGTAAAATAAATATTATTAAATATTGGGGTAAAATAGTAAATAATAAAGAATTGTTAATACATAAAATATACAAAAATCAAATAAATGAAAATGGAGATATTCCTAACAAAACTTCTTGGACTTATAAGTTAAAAACTTTGCTTTGCGAATTGGGATTTAACTATGTATGGGATAAACAGATAATCGATAATTATGAAATTAAAATAATATGCGAAAGAATTAAAGATCAATACTTACAAAATTGGCACTCTATCAAAAATAATTCAAACAAGTTATCGTGTTACAATGTTTTTAAAAAAGATTTTGCATTTGAAAAATATCTTGATTCTGTTATTAATGATAAACATAGAATAGCTTTGACACAAATAAGATGTACATCCCATAAATTGAATATTGAGAAATTTAGATATGATATTAGTAATGATCAAACTTTGTTATTATGTAAAAATTGCAATTTAAATCAAATTGAAAATGAATACCATTTAGTACTTGTATGCCCAAAATATCGGGAATTACGATTTAAACATTTACCAAAATATTTCCACAGTTGGCCAACAATAAATAAGTTTAATATTTTAATGCAGTCTAATAAAGAAAGTATTTATAAAAAGTTAGCTTATTTTATCCATGCAGCATTTAAAGAACGAAATTAGGTATTTAGTATTATTTTTGATTTCATTTAATTCCATTCATTTTCTTATTGCATGTTGTTGTTTTTTTCCTTCCTTTTTTGTGATTGTTTTATTTATTGTATTTATTTGTGTGTTTCATGTATTGTCATGTTCTTCTCTGATATTCATGTTCGCCTTGTTTAAGGCAATGATCTGTATAGATTATGCTAAATAAAGAAATATTGTATTGTATTGTATAATCACTACTTTTCTGATTAAAACATGTTTCCAAACAATGTTGATAGTTTCGGAAAAAGTTGATGTTTAAGTTGAAATCTGTGAATGAGTACCTTTAAAGTGTCGCTATGTGAAAAAAAACCAGATTCTTGTGATTGCTTTCGAGTTTGCGATCCGTAGATAGGGTAGCAGGTATCCAATTAACAGTACCAATGTAAAATCTTACGTATTTATAAATATAGTTTAGAAGTACAAAATTGTATTGAAAAATTGTACATTATCATGATTATGTTATATATCCGTTTTGATGAATTTTATTAGAAAATGGTGAAAAATACAAAAGCGACAAACAGGTGTGATAGTTACTTACAATTACAGAAATAATGATATGCACAACAAAAGTCGTTAATGAAAGTTGGTTGTTGTACAAAACGACACGCGAACAAATGGTCACAACACTCAACATACGTGTATAAAACAAAACAAAAATATTGATATTTCATGTTTTATTCATATTTTCTCTTGAAGCTATTTAGCGCTTGCTATTACAGTCTGACCCTACAAAATGTTTTTATATGGTTAGGTTAAACGCTGTAGCAACAAATAGCCCCCCGTCGAGTAAAAAAGTTGAATGTCTTATCAAACAATATTTTGGGGTTTTCTTTAAAGAGCATGCTTATAATTTCAAACCAACCCATTCAACTCTCTCACGCTCCATGCAGATTTAATTTTAAATATTCGATGTCAAAAGGTCATCGGCATTTAAATTGAAAAAATATATTACGGCCATTTTTAAAGACTTTTTATTTTCACAATTATTTCGTTTAAACGTTATAGTAATTCATTAAGTCAATATACGAGGATAAATTTGGTTAACCAAGTCAAAAGTCAAGTTAAAATACATGTATGTTTATTGGCTTTAACAAAGTTCATTGCCTTCACCAGTTCATACTGGTTTGCGACTTCTGTGCGGACTTTAACAGAATCTGCATTGATTGTAGTGTTTGAAATCGGCCTTAGAATGAATATTTTTTCGGAGTAGGCAAAAGATGTTGGTGTCATTCGAAAGTTTATTCGAAAGTGCAGAGCCTTTGCTTAGCCATGCTTACACGTATGAACATGTTAAATAAAATAATTTATAGAGAAGAAAACTGTCCACTTATTAAACTTGGGTGAAACATTACATCTTTTATTTTTGGTAAGATACCTTATGTTTTGTCTCGGAACCGTTGCCTTGCTTCAGAAAATACAATGAGAAGCAGTTCAATATTTTTCGAATGTACCAAGGTTTTCGCCGGGCATGCTTATATACTATGTGGCTCTGATATGTTTTTAACAATCTATAATTTGTGAATGATCTTGAATCTATATGGAGTGTTTTTTAGTTTGTTGCGTTCTAATTTTAAAAAGTATTTACTAAGCTAGTAGGTTAAGGTTCGTTGCTCAAGAAACATTAACGTAGGTTTTTGGTTTGTATCATGTTCTAACTGTTTCTTTGAGCCAATAACTCAATCTTACTGGCTCATAGGGCTGTCACGATATACCGGTATACCGGTATATTGCAATACGCAGCTGCGGTAATAAGTACCGCGGTATGATCTTAACGTACCGGTATATTTGGCGATATTTTTTATTTCTTGCATTTTGAATTACGACGATTTTTATCGTTAGAATTTTCGTAAAAAGTGCCACTGTGTTACATTTCAGTATAACACAGTCACTAGGAGATCCTGGGTTTGTTGTATTTATGACGTCATCATTAAATCCTTCTAATATACATCATGACGTAGTTGACACCGGACAAGGTCTATATATAGTTAGATATCGTCCGTTTGAAACACACCCAGATCTAGAGATTTCTGTGACGTATGGTGGACAACACGTGGCTCAATCACCGTATTATATAACAGGTTTATATAGAAAGCCTGGGCTGTCTTATACGTACATTACCGAATGTTGTTATGTTGAAATAATGAACTAATAAGACAGGCAAGGCTTTCCATAGGTTTAAATATTATTTATATTATACTAATTTATACCTTACATAAAATTGCTTCTTCATTACGTATATAAAACTTAGCGGGCGTTATTTCACCATATTTCGGTTGCGGGCCATTATAATGTGATAGTGGCCCGCTGATCTGATCAAAGTTTATGCTACAAGTTTTACCTATTACAATGTTAAACAACGTTTATTCTTTTGCTTTTGCATTTAACACCAAGTGTTAAAATGTGAAATTTCACCCCATAAACATGCAGTATACCTCTGCATTCGGCTTTTGTTCTCTACATGTATATGTTAGAATACTGACTGGTCGGTCACTATTTGACCAGGAGGCCCTCGGTGATGTGTACTATTTCTTATTTAGTGCTCTTTTCATATTGAAAATATGTTCAAAAGCGCTTCACAATCATGTGCATACTTTATTAATAAAACTCTACAACTCAAAGAATTTAAAATGTATTGACGCGGTTGATAATGCGTTTTACCGGCGGTTCGCGATTATTACAGGTCCGTTGTATAACGAACATAGTTACTTCCCAGAGATGTCAACAGGTAAATGGTTGACCACCATGGATTGTCCAAAGACATTTAAAAAGATAGAAGAAGATTTGGCCATGTTTAAAGATGTTGATTTAGAATATGTAGCTGAGAAAATACTTCAAAGAAATAATAATTCAAGTAAACATGGTTTATGTCGGTACAAGATTATAAATAATGAGGTAAAAGTAAAATATTTAATCCATGAATAGTAATTACAACTTGACTAAATACTTAAGTTCCTATATAGTGTACTTGTATATTTTGCTGTCTCTGTTCGTTTCTTGTGTGGCTATACGCATTTAAATGTTGTATACTTATAATAAATCCATACTGATATGCTTTATACAAGATATGCAATATTATAGTTAGCATTATTTTAATCATATGTGAACTTTTAGATATGTGTATATTGAGATATATCTTTTGAATGCAAGCTCAATTGTAATATGTAATAACTTTTTGCTTTGTTTTTATTACTCTTTCTATGTAATGCACACAATGTTTAAATTGAAAAATATAAAGCATTTATCTTCTTTAACATCAGACTTTGTTGACAATATTTCCAAGTGTTACGTAACAATGGAAAAACAGAACAGCCATTATAACTATAAAAATGGGAAATAATTAGTATACATCAATACTCTTCTTCATGTTGTAGTAATCTCATGTATCATTGTGTTTAAAATTATTAATGAATATAATTTGATTAAGTTGATTTCAGAGTATACAAATAATATATATTTTTTAATTTGTTACACATACTATGTAAATGTATTATTTTGAAGGACATGTTCCTTTTGTTTCATATGTATATATTGAAAAAAATAAAAATAAATGGGCAACAATTAGTTGCTGAAATTAAAAAAAAAAAAATTAATCCAATGTTAAGACATTAATGGCACAATACGAATATATTTTCATTGACACATAGGGGATCTAGCGGGGGGGGGGGGGTTCAAAGGGGTCCGGACCCCCCTAGAATTTTATCAAAATGTACCTTTTCATTAGTGTATTTATTGACAGCAAGTCATTTTGAAGTAGCATGAAACAATTTTCTCGGTGCTTAACATAGATTTGATGCTTAATATGGTAGTTTTTAATATTAATATGTTCAAAAGTTTGGACCCCCCCTCTAGAGAACCTTCCCCCCCCCCCTGGATCCGCCCCTGTGACAGAATATGTTCAAAAGTTTGGAACCCCCCCCCTCTAGAAAACCTTCGCCCCCCCCCCCCCTCTGGATCCGCCCCTGTGACAGCAGACATGGAACTCTCTTTAAACCATAAATTCATTAAAATATAGCATGTACTTAAGACGCAGTAAACATGACAGCCGAATTTACTTCCCCTAAAGTGTGCATTTCTTAAAAAGGGGTCCTTTAAGCATATGCTATTTCTTTAATTACATCGCGTTTATCATTTTACATGGATTTATTCAGCTTAACAAAATTATTCTGATACAAAACTATTACCGATAACTTTTGATTAAAGTGAGTGATTATCTCCCTTTGATGTGAAAATACTGTATTTTTTTGTCCTTACAAATTAATAGTTTACAAATAAAAAATATCTGACTTAAGGAAACCATTGATAATACTAAGTTCAATTATATGCGAGTTTTCTGAGCAATTTTTCTGTGGTCATAAATTTGGTTTTGTATTAGGAAATAACGGTGGCATAGAGGTGACATGGAGATATATTTAATTTTTTACGTGGCCACGTAAAAGCTTTACTCGGCCACGTAATAGCTTTACGTGGCCACGCAGTACATGTAGCTATTACGTGCGCACGCAATAACGTTTACGTGGCCACGTAATAGCTTTACGTGCGCACGCAATAACGTTTACGTGGCCACGCAAAAACGTTTACGTTGCCACGTAATAACGTTTACGTGGCCACGTAATAGCTTTACGTGGCCACGCAATAGCTTTACGTACGCACGTTATAATTGACCAATGAGAGTTGTCGAAATTGGCGGCCATTTTCGACAACTCTCATTGGTCAATTATTACGTGCGCACGTTAACATTATTACGTGCGCACGTAAAGCTATTACGTGGCCACGTAAACGTTATTGCGTGCGCACGTAATAGCTAGTGCGTGGCCACGTAAAAAATATATCTCCATGTCACCTCTATGCCACCGTAGGAAATTATCTATCTATTTAAAGGGAAATAACCTTGGCAGTGAGTTTGAACTCGGATTACGCTTTTTAAGTCATTATAATTTTATATATTTATAGATATATAGTAAAGAATATGGTGAACATACTGACTTTAAACAATTAATGGACGATATGTTACTGTCTATAACAAGAAAGGTAGGTTAGTCTGTACTTACCTTACGTACACCATGGTTTTCTGAAGTATAGGTGATACGGTCAAGCATTGAAGCTTGAAGCCGCTGTTTGACTTTTCATAGAAAAAACTCACGATGAAAACTCAGTAGACATCAATTCATTCACTTGATACTAGCAATCTTCGTTCAAATTGTTTATGTTCAAAATGGCCTAAAACAGGGCTAGCAGTTGTCGGGTGGTTGGACTCGAGAGGTTCCGGGTTTGAACCACACCGGGGTCTTTTCTAATTTCCTCGAGCAAATACTTTAGCTGCGATTGTTTCACTCCATCCACGAGTAAAATGGTACTTTGTAATGGTATAAATCCGTTACACTGTGTCAGCTGCACGAAAGCACAATACAAAAACTCAGAAAGATCATAGATAGATGTCATGAAAGGTCGAGGTGTTCCGAATGAGATAGATGCATGTACTGGAAGCCCGTTGGCAAGGTGTTAAGCCAGTAAACGAACATCAGCATAAAACTTAGATTATAAAATGTGATTACTTTTAAATCTAAACTATATTTATAATGAATCGCTTAAATCATTTCTGAAGTCACTATATAATACGTATTGCATTCACTTCATATCAAATGACAAATTGAGGGGACGGATAAGGTCCCAATTTTTCGTTCTAACTAAAGCTTATTTTTCGTTTCCGCTTCAGGTATGGTATATTCATGAAAGTCAAATATTTACAATTGTAGGTTTACTTGCCTGATATGGAACTATTTGTTCACCTAGGTGACTGGATGGGTCATTTAGAAAACAGGAACATTACAGATCCTGTACCTGTGTTTGGTTGGAGTGGTCACCATCAATTCTATGATATCACGATGCCAACATATTATTTGGTGAATTCTACATTAAATATGCTTGCTGGGTAAATTCATATATATTGTACAACAATCTCCGTAAACAGAGATCCTGTAGAGCGTTGTCGTACTGGATCTCTACTTAGTCAATGCAAGGTCACGTCGAGATGAACTTTGTGTCGACCAATCGATGCGTAGCTTTCATCTGGACGAAAACAATATTAATCACATTTTGATTTCGTAATTTCTATTTTTAGACCTATGTTTGCATTCTAATTTAACTGCGGTATTATTCACAGTCTGCGATTGGGCAGCTCATTTCAAATTTCGTGACGTAGATGATGTAAACAAGTTACGTATTATAACAATTTCGTCATGAATATTATGATGAGAAAAGGTCACCTGAACGTGACCTTCGATTGGAAAAGGCCAGATCTAAATTAGCGAGTATGCAAGCGGTAAAATTTTAGACCGGGTTTTAATCAGATTGATTGTACAACTACCTTTGTTTAAGGATTTTACCCGTCCTTACAAAATGCAGTATACAAAAATGTATTCAACTGTCTATGGCGCATACGTTTATCCTGCTAATTTAAATACTCATCATGGGGCTTTTGTATTCACGTTTCACAAAAATAAGTATCTGTTCTTATAAACAAGAATTATCGAATACATCTTGAATATCTAAATCAGCGGGATTAATGTATCTGTCACCTACTGTTTAATAAACTAAACAATACTGTAACAGAAATTCATTTAACGTCGGATACTTTACCGTTAAACACTACCGATGTATCGCTATTTCCAACCAACAATATGCATTATACGTACAAGTCCATTTGCATACATTTCGCCTTTAAAGAGATAAATTGTGCTCAAGTTTGTGATTCGAAGTTATCAGAATAACATATGCATGGTTCTATCGTAGTTATTTTCCCCTGAATTACTGTTGAATTGTGTTGAATTGAGGTTTTGAACTAATTAATTGTTTCATACTGCCTAGGTAAAGTTACAAATCACTTAGTTCTCTATGTACAATATCACGTCCTAAATATTAGGCCATGCCAAATTGGAATTCTGTTAAGCGTCAACTCAAGTTTGACAAACCTAAGTACCTATTCACAAAAACACACAAACCGAAAACAAAAACACAAATATTTTACATATTAAATATTTCAATCACTTTCCATTCTCAAAAAGCGTTCATGGCTCTGGACGTTCCAAAACATCACACCAATACTTTTCCATACAGAGTTGGGAACAATGTATGGTTACAAGAGCTGCTCATGTTTTGATTAGGGTTGTGCTAACGCTGTTGTTTTCGTTTGTCTTTGTGAGAAGACGAACATCCTGCATGAGTCGTACATAAGGTCGCAAGATCATGGCGCATGGACCTGTCTACCCTTTCATAGTAGAAAACATTTAGTAAAATTTAACACCACTTTTTAAATTGACTTTGTCTCTATATTAAAAATTCATATTGCCTTGTTTCACTCATAGAGTAATTTTGGTTAAAAAAGTAACTTTATATACAAACGATTTAGTCATAATTATTTCATGTCTATTTTTATTTTTTTAAATAAATTTTGGTCTTTATAAGTTTCCTAAAAAGTTTGTAGATAAAGTTACTTTTTAACCAAAATGATTCTTTGAGTAAAACAAGACAAAATGAATATTTGATATAAAGCCAAAGTTAATTTAAACGTGGTGTTGTCTAAAATCAAGTTGCCTATAGTGGTGTTTAATTTTACTAAATGTTTATACTTAAATAAATATAGGGAAAGACAGGGCAGCGCGACATGATCGTGCGACCTTATGCACGACTCATGCAGGTTGTTCGCCTTCTCACGAAGACAAACGAAAAACAACAGCATAAGCACAACACCCAGCAAAACATCGACAGCTCTGGTAACCATGCCTTATTTCCCTACTCTGTATGAGGAAGGATTGGCGTGGTGTTTTGGAACGACCTGAGCCATAAAATGCTTCACCAAAAGATGGCAAACGCTTGGTAGTGTGTTTGACTGAACGTCAAAAGTACAATCCTTCAATGCGTAGTGTCATGTTTTGTACTACAGTTAAAAACCTATTCAATGGTTTACAAACTTTTAAGATTACCATGTCTATTAAATTCAATTTGACTTTAATACAAGTAGCTTCAGGATGGTATGTTCAGTGTTAATAATTCTACAAGTCACACAATTTTTATGTCAATTAAGGACTTAAATAACTCATTAGATCAATATTTCAAAATTAATATAACTTCCCTTTTTCCTCTTATATTCTATGCAAAATATTTAAAAGACATTATATTTATGCCCTTAGGGCATTCAATTGAAATATATACAAAAGAATATTTACTCGTATAAATATATATGCAAGGGAGACAATCTAGTCTAGGATACAAAACCACGGTTGCTTCCCGTGACATTTGAATGAGGTTACCATGTATATATAATAAGGCCATGCCAAATTGGAATTTCGTTAAGGGTCAACTCAAGTTTTACAAACCTAGGTACTTCTAAACAAAAACACATAAATTGTAAACGAAAACACATGTCCATTTCAGCTAGTATTCACACAAATAAGTACTTGGTAGTACATGAATGTTTATGACGTTATTTTAATAAATGTGAGATTAAAGTAATTCTATAAATAAGTATATAGAACAGACACATGTACATTTTCATTTTTTAATTACACAGAAACAAGGAACTAGCAGTATTTTCTGAGAGAAAATCAGTTATCGAATCCCGAAAAAAGAGAATTATTTAAGAAAAATGCACCAACAATTTTGTTGGTTTTTTTAGATCGAGGACTCTAAAACCTATGCGCACGCGGACGCTTAACAAAATTCCGGTATGGCATGGCCTTAGACTGTTTAATTAGTATTTTTTATTTCGAAAATTCCAAGAAAAAAAAATAATCGTCAAAAATTGGTATTAATTTAGTAATAATACTGGGACTGTGATTGTGACATCATTGAATGTTGTCCAGAAAGCTTAGTCGATAGCGCCTATTATTGTGAATTCTGAGGTTAAGGGTTCGATGCTTGGTCGGAACGCACGCGTACGATCTTGCATCTTTGTTTAGTGGGTTTGTAATTTCCCTCCGGGGACATAACGTAGACTGAATGGCGTCTACTATACATCTGAAATATTGCCTGAAAGCAACGAACAGTTCCTTTCCAATTAATTTTACAGGGACAACTTTAATATATTCAGCGTAATAGGGAACAGTCTAACTCCATGGGAAAATAAAACAGAAATTGGATATTTTCGTGGAAGAGACAGCTGTAAGGATCGACTAGATCTAGTCATGTTATCAAAACAACACCCTGAATATATTGATGCCAGGTTTAACAGAATGCTTGCATTTCATCATGATATTGATAAATATGGAGAAATTGTGGAACATGTTCCATTCTTTGATTTCTTTAAGGTGGGTTTGTCCTACAACTGTCAGTGGTGCTTACATTAACCCTGCTGATTTAAATTTGTTATGTGTACAAAAGAACTGTTGTGAATATTTAAATCAATGGGGTTAATGTATCGCCAATAACAGTTGAATAAAATTTAACAATAGAAGTAGTTTGTCATTGTTTTAGAACTATTGCATACCATTATGTGCTTTTTAAGGTTAAAGTAAATTTATTTTGTTGGATTGTTTGTTAAAATTGGCAAACATTAAATGGCAGCATATGCATTTAAAGAGTATACTGTCATTCGCAGTTAGTGCATCTGTATTTGCTGGTAGATTTTTATATTTATTTAAGGATAAAGTTTCAATTTAATTTATTTTTTATTTTTGGAACATGTACGTACTGGCAATCAGTTGGTTATTAAATTAAGGCGGTGTTGTCATTAATCTGATCCACTATTAGAAATAAGTTTTATTATCCAGATTTTTCAACGAAAAAAATCGGCTTATAGTTCGGCGAAACTCGGGCAGGCGTCCGGTGTCGTAAATAATTGCGTTAAAGTTTTTTCTTTACCATATATTTCAGCCATTTATTGTTAGATCTTTATGAAACTTCATACAATGATAACATACCATGAGATGAACAGAATTAGTAAGTTTCGAGAAAAGAGTTTGAAATAATTATTTCGTAATAACGAAATAATTGTGAAAATAAAAAAGTATTTCAAAATGTCACTTTCGGGACTCCGAATATTTCAGTACAAGTATCAGATCTGTATTGATGGAGCCGTGGCAGCGTACCGTCTACCATATCTACTAGCAGGAGACAGTGTTGTTTTTGTACAAGATTCACCGTACTACGAGCATTTCCACCTTGATTTGCAACCATACGTTCATTATATACCATTTAAGAATGATCTCAGTGATCTGATGGAGAGAATACAATGGGCAAGAAATAATGATGAAAAGGTTTGTATTGCCATTTGCTTTTAGTCTGGATTACCTTACCTGTCCCTTACCTCTATCGTTAGCGGGTCAGGCAAAGCGCAATAATGGCGGCTACTTAAGTTTATCTTCAGGATACAAAAATTTCTTTTACTTTCTTAATTTTGCATGAACATTTTCTGACGATGGTAAATTTGGTAGAGATGAATAGGTCATTACTAGTCGACTTTTCTTTTTGCACATTAAGTTAGCGAACGATAAACCAAAAAGCATGTCTTCAAATTCGAAACAATTTGGACGTTGAATTCTCTTGTTAGAATGTCGGATACTTTATTTAGCGTAAATGTAACCGAAAAACTGAAAAGAAGGTATCCACTGTAGTTTTTGTTTTAAGTTCCTATGGTCTATAAGCAAAAGTGAGCATAAAGTGAGATATGTTTCAGTTGAAAACATAATTATTAGATACCTTGTACATGTATCAGATGCCGCCATTATTCTGCTTTGCCTGACGTACCTTTACTCGTCAAGGTACGACTGGAAACCAGACAAATTTGAGCCGTGATAAAAAGCGAGAAGTTTCATGGTCACTTGCCGACGTAGATAGAGGTTGTCGTTATTCGTGTTATATTATTGCGGCCAGTCAGTCAGTCGGTCATTCTGTCGATTGGCCGGTCAGTCAGTTGACAGATTTGATAAAATGACTAACGCTAAACAAAGCAGTATTATTATTTTGATGGTTTTAGTTAAAGTTAATATTTAAGTTGAAGTTTGTGAATGAGTACCTTTAAAGTAGCTAAATCATTAGTTGATAATTAAGAGTAAAAATTGTTAGACGCTTGATGATACGGGCCCAATGTAAATAAAAACTATGGTAATACAAACTCCTCACAGTGCTTACGTCACGCTTTGCTGCTTTAATCACTGCCAACACGTAAATCACGTGACGCTAGTGATACCATCTATTTATAGAATGCCCAACCGTCTCACAGTGCTTACGTCACGTTTTCTTATGTATACAAATCATTAATTAAAACTATTTTTTATCTTTATGTACTTTGAACATCATAATTTACTACAAGGAAACTCAATTTGTAGAAAATATTGAAATGTAACAGAAAATATGAAAAAAGTTTTTCGGCTCTCTGAGGGACGAATTTACTTGTGGTGGCAGTGGTTATTAGGGGTGTAACGGTTAACCGATATACCGGTTTATATTGCAATACGACTTCTGACGGTTTTTAACCGGTTCGTTTTTCTCTGAACCGGTTTTTCTAGTTATGTTCCATACTGATTGTTTATATCAGAGTCCGAAATTTAAGTGTTTGAATAAATGTTTAAATGTGTTCGGAAACTTGAAATATTTTTGGTAAATTTTATTAGAGAATAATGATCTTTGAAAGTCCATTCAAAACCTTTTTTCTAACTTATTCAAACATTTGCATAATACATGTACGTGTATATCATTTGAAAATACAAATATCTATGTACAATGTTGATCAAATTAAGACGATGCATGTGCATTAATTTATGCTATGCATGTATGCGCAAAGAATAATATATGTATCGCAATATATTGCAATATATTGCAATACGGGTTTCGTGTATTGCAATATATTGCAATACGGTTTTTACCGTATTGTTACACCCCTAGTGGTTATTGATTTAATAAAGGGAAATAACCACTGCGGGGAGTTTGATGTAATATTGTAGATTCTCATGGGTATATATTGTAAGTATAATATCTAATCGCTTACATCATATGATTATACAATGTAGTATTACGTGTTTCAGGCTAAACAAATTGGAAGAAATGGAAGAAAATATGTTCTAGAGAATCTTACACCATCTAACATATATTGTTACTATGTCTCATTGTTACTGGTATGTTTTAATGTATATATCATTTGTTCCTCACACCCGCTACTACCCCGGGGCAGTAGGAGAGATGGCAGGGAAACAGAGCCTTGTTTGTGACTTATAGATTCATTCGCCCTGCCTAGTGGTTTTAGAGGAGTTGTTTTCTTGGGTAAATTAATTGGGGAATTTAAAATTCAAAGTCCACGCTTTTCCCCGGGGCTGTGTTATGGGTAATACATTTCTGGAACATAATTCTACATTAAGGTCAGTTGTACTCTTGTTGGAAGTCAATGTGTTTTATTCATAGAAATTAAGCACTTTAGCAAAAGTAAAGCCGCCCGGCTAGTTCAGCACGCGCGCAAGTCTACTGATCGAGGGGTCATGGGTTCGATTCCCGGGCGAGACATACTTTCGTGGAGATTGGTCATGAAATTATTTCTACGGCCATTCTCCCTCCTACCGATTAATTTTTAATTATGTAGGATAGTTGTCAGTCACTGACGAAAGTATGCTCTTAGTAGTTGGTTAACAGCTAAATCCAGTGATTTAACCTTTCCAAAAACTGTGAGTAGGTTGACTGACCGCCGTTATATGACCTATACAATGTGTTGCTACGGCGTTAACACAACAAAAACAAACAAATTTCGCAAAAGTTGTTTTTTACTAACCCCATTGCTATGAAATGCCAGTATTTGCTGTTTCCTTTTGTTTTAGAGTTTTGCGAAATAATAACATGATAAGGAGAAAATTAAGGATGTATTTTAAAACAAGAGGGATCCGAGAACAACTGTTCGCTATCTCGATACATATACTTAACATACTTAATATACTAGAAGTGACAATTTAAAAAATCAAAGCACTGAAAGTACTGGGGTATTCATTGTGTTTAGATTTATTCAATTTGTGTTGGGGTTTATGCAGTAGAAACACCTTATAAAGGTTATATCACAGCGGTCAGTCCAACTACTCACTGTTCCCGGATATGCTTCATCTCTTGGTTAGCTGTTAAAAAAATATTAGGTGCACTATGACTACTGTTGTAAATAGTCAAAGCTATTAACTTTTACAATATGACTATCACATAGTTTAATTAGTCTGATATGTGTCAGAGTTTAACAATTTCGTCATGTTCCGACCGAGCGCATACAAACATATTTTATGGTTTACTTTATAATTAACCTGTCCATTTGGCAAGAAATTATATTCATTGATAACCAATCCAGATTATTCAATTCAATAACATGCTCTGTCCAATATTCCGACGGCTAATCGAACGAAGATTATATTTCTTTACTAGAAAATATTGACGCAAAGCATCAAAGGTCCCTAAACAATTAATAGCACGAAAGTACTGCTTACGCCTGTGATCTCTATAAGTGAGGCATTAAAATTCTTTAAAAAAATGTTTATTAACCGTAATTTAAACCAACCATGTTTGATAATTTAATATATAAATGTACACTATGTAAAAGGACCACTATCAGTGATGGTCTGATATTTCTTCTCTGTTTATGGTTTCAGTCACAATGTCTTCGTCTGTGGTTTATACTGTAACTTTCTATAAATAGGACGCGAAGGCCGTCGAATGTACATCTATCTAATAGTACTGCCACAGACCTCTCACGAGTACTGTAGGCAGTCTTATCTCAGTTACAAGTTAATCGCTTCAAGTATATTCTGTGACGTCATATTGAGCGTCTGGTCATTTTCTCGCGCAGAAATACATAAAGTACCAGTTTCAGTATGAACTATTTTATTGTAGCGGAATTATCCGGATGTGGATGCTGTTAGGTTTCGTTGATTAAATGTAGGTCAGTATAGGACTCCGATCGGAAAACCACTATTAATCTATTTGTAACAGAGTATTCATTGTTTACACAATGAATACAATAAGGACTAAACCTTTCCTTGTAAAACTGGTGATCCTATTTGAGGGATCAATTTTGATCCCATGGGCATGATTTGATTTTTAGGGGGCGTTTTGGGGATGCTACATGTCAAATATGGTAGATGATTTCAGCTTATGTGATCTCGTAAACATATTTGTTCACTGTCGTTTTAAACTGTAGCCAAAAGTTTGAACATCTAAAAACCTCTCTTTGATGTAAGGTTGTTTGGTTGGTCTGTTTAATTTTACTTTTTGTTAAAGACTTGGCTCTTTTCTATTGATTCAACCATTTCAGGAATATTCTAAAAGATTAAAATCTCCGCCACTGCCACCAGATGACACGTGGACACATCTATCACAGCATAAACAACTCCACGAATGTAACAAACACTATCCGAATAAGTATATTGATGAGCTGTAAAATTGCAACGTAAAGATACTTCGCTGCTTAATTACGAAGTACACGTATATTCTATAAGAATCTTTCACTTAGTGATACAAGCACAAAATTGGTACAGTTGTTATACACAGTGTGCTGTTTACAAAAAGTTCATACGATTTCCACCTTCAAATCCAAGATTGTTGCCGATTTATTCAAGATGGCCGCCGAAAATAAGTTTATTTTGTCATGTTCATTATAAATTAGCATTTTTAGTTAGATTCTGTATTTTATTCGTCAATAAAGTTTTTTAAATATTTTATAACTATTAAACAACTAGGAAACTCTGGTTACAGCTGTTGTGGTCTTTATTTCTTTTTCCAACCAACAGTAGGAGGGGGTTCTCCTAGTTCCCATTACGTCATTTTGCGTTTGTCCAATCGAATGAGAGTGTTTCATAGTACAGGGAATAGCAAAGTCGCCGAAAAAACGCGAGCGTATACTAATACGCACAAATGAACCCACGCGTTGGTTCTCGACCCTACATCATCGCCCAATGTATTAATCTAGTATGGCGTAAACTAATACAAATATCAATCTATCTAATGTAACATATGTTCTTAAACCAATCACAAATGAAAGTAAAACATGTGCTGATAGCAATATTTGTACAACGTTAGAAACCTTATGACAAATGGATAAACGAGAAGGTTTAGTTCGCTTGTTGACATGATAAAGTTTTACTTGATTGTTCTAATGTTTAACAACCTTTCCTAGATTTCTATAGCTTGGACTGGATATAGAAAAATAAATAGAAAATGTACGACAGATAACAAACGGGCATTGGTCGTTTTGATTTGAATAGTTAACAAGAATATGTTCTTGCTCTTAGTAACCGTCTAGTATTAATCGAGTTAATTGGATTCAGTGCGCCAAAATGGGCGATAATAGCGAGAAAAATTAATTTAGTGGAGTGAAGTGGTGTATGTATTTTGTGATGATACCGGGGTACAAAGAGCTGTATTATATACTGTGAAATAATCTAAGGATAAAATAGTCAGGTATGTACTATATGAAGTTTATTTATAAAATGTTATATGATCTGTCGTGTTATGCTGCCCATTATACAACGTCGGTGATGTAAAATCGATAGTATACCCAAAAATCAAATTTTTCAATCTGCAAAACTAGAATTATGATTATTACACATTTGTAAGTTTTTTAATCAAGCTCATTACAAAACATCGTATGTTAAAGTTAGTTAGACTGAGGTTCGAAGTTTGTTTCCACTATACGTGTCAGCTGATCTTACAATTTTGTGCGATAACTCATGATCATTGAAAATCGCATTCAAACAAAAATAAACTCATAGTTCCACTTACGCCTGGGTGCAATGGAACAAGAATGTAAGTTTTGGCTCAACGAAATTAGCACTGCCTTTTGTGGAGTAAAAACCCGTTCCCTTTTGTCCTTTTTTGACCCTTAAGCGCGCGTCCTACCACTGAACCAATGTTTCTATACGTTTGGCGTTCTTTGATGTACCGCATCATACAACGGAAAAATGAAGGTGATTCTGCCAAGAAATCGACAGACAAAACATTTTAAGACTGTTGCACTACATATTGCTATTTATTATTAAGGGCGTTGCATGAGTGAACGAAATTGTGGTCATTTAAGTCTGACAGGAATGCTGAAATTCAATTATCATGTCTTATTTTTTCATAGAATTTTGGAAATATAAGCGCTTCGTACTGAGGTAACTTGTATATATATAGTATCCGTTATTCATTGCATTGTAAACACTCTTTGCAGCGGTAACCCTTTCAAAGAGCGTAACCGCTTATTATTACCAATTGAACACCATGTATCACTGTGGTCATCCCCAAAATAAAGAATCCATTGTATGTAATAAGGTATTGCTAAGTTCTTTCTGCAACTATTGTCTTGATAACAGATGTAAAATCATCCTGAACAATGCATCCGGATTCATTTAAACATTTAAACAACAGGCTATCTGTTTACTTTCAGAACAGGTGATACATTGTATTAATCAATTGTCAATTCTGTTTTACAATCTTCTCATTGTCTTTATAGTGCGAGGTGTACAGTGCCTATCATTGGCGGCCGGTCCGCTTAAAAGAGTATATATACGTTAGAACCTTGCTGGTTCCAGATTTATATAACCTTTCTCCTTGTTAGGACAGCAAAGTATTCTGTTTCAATATAAATCGTGACATGTCATTGTTTTCATGCTTCTATTTTTCTCTAAACTTGTTTAGGAATATAAATATAACATGTCAGATGAAATACGATGTGTGTGTCGTGAAGTAGAGGGTTAGAAAGTTACCTACTGTAACATTGAATACATATATTGTATATACAGTGGAACCGTCTGGGTTGACCACCTTCCAGAGATTTTAAACTCTCAACAACTGTCTACTAAAATTCTCAATTTCATCGTTAAAAAGCTACATTGTCAAGTTCCGCTATTAAACCATCAAAATTGGAATGTTCTTATTTGTTTTCGATTTTCTTCGTAGAGTGATAAATGTTAGCTTTTTTTATTGATGCGTATGCTAGCAGTGATAAAGAAAATAGTCCAGGAACACTGGCCTCCGTACCTGACCTAATAAAAAATGTTGGCCGGCTTCGCGTTTTCGGATTTTCACGAGAAGTCCGTGGCCAGGTTGTTCTAACTCAGAAAACCCTCCCACTCAGTTAATATCCTTTACCTACATTACAGGGCACGGGCGCCCGGTGCTAAAATTGACACATGAAATTTACAAGCTTTCCAATGAGTTACAACGCACGGGCACCTCATGCAGAAATTGACACACGAAGTTGACAAGCTTTCCAATCAGTTTCAACGCACGGGCGCCTCGTGCAGAAATTGACACACGAAATTGACAAGCTTTCCAATCAGTTTCAACGCATGGGCGCCTCGAGCAGAAATTGACACATGAAATTGACAAGCTTTCCAATCAGTTTCAACGCACGGGCATCCCGTGCAGAAATTGACACATGAAATTGACAAGCTTTCCAATCAGTTTCAACGCACGGGCGCCTCGTGCAGAAATCGGATCGAGAATCTTGATAACCTTTTGGTACGAGAATGGATGCAGGCTGCTGAGGGGAAGTGTCACTGTATTCATCTATATATAATATTATAAACTATTTATTCCACACAAATATTGTCAGACTATACAAGTTACAAGATTAAAACAAATAGACTTATATGTAAGAATGTTTACATTGATTTCGTCAAGCTCCTCATTTAGACACTTTATTATTTGATTTACTTTAACACTGTAATACATTTTTCTACAATGTTTCAAGAGTTTAACTATAATAAACGTGTGCTCATTTCGTTTTATGATTTATACAACCTTATATGAACTGAATAGAACATGTATATTGCGGGTTTAGCGCAAAACGGTCTTAACTCACTCTTTTCTTATATTGAGTTACGACTGTTTTAGCTAAACCCGCGATATATAGATACATATATGAAAACTTTCACTATCGACACCATGTAAATTACATTGTCTCCAAATATGAAGTGGTTCAGAATATATTAAAACTCTGTAGACTTAAAACATGGTTAAAATAAGGGGAATTTTTTGAGGTTGAATAATAATATAAAGTATCGATATACTAAAACTTCGCATAAAAAAGTTGGATATACTTTGCTAGGAGTAATAAGCAGCGGTTAGTTATCAACAAAATACTTAATTGAAATTTTTTGATACTAAAAATCCATTGTAACAATGCAATTTCTCGGTGACTCCGTGAACTACAACTATTTACGCATTTATTATTCAATATACGTTGTACCAGGAAAATTTTCTTAAAACGATTAAGTCATTAAAATATAGCATGCATTCTAAACACTACAAACAAGTGACGAACCATTTAACGTTTAAAGTTTGACAAAGTGTTCATTTCTTAAAAAGGGTTTCCTTTTAAAGAGCACATTATTCGTATGTTCATTTTCGTAAATGTTGAGTCCGTATTATTCAAAATCATTTTAGATGTAATTTGGAGGAAGTTTTTTTCTATCACAAGACTTCGTCTTAAACATACATGTATTGTAATCAAAACTGTTATTTTAAATATAAGACAACTATATTCTACTTTCAGGTTTGATCTTCTTTCAATCTGAAATGCAATAAATAACATAAACATATTCAATTGAAAACTGCATTTGTTGTAAAAAATCAGTTTCATTGAAAGTATTTCGAATAAAGTTAACCAGATCAGTGTATATTTTCTTAGCAGTCCATTTAGAACCCGTGTGTCCTGATATAGGGGCTTTAACTCAAGTATGTACTGTCTAACTGTCTCGCTAGAAACAACCAGCTGTTAATTGCATGTATTTAATATTTTATTACATTGAGCGGCAAACTTTCACTGACTTAACAAGTTAACATAGGTAATGTCATAACCTCAGATATGAACCTGTAGATACTCTAATATAAACTTATTGACTTATATAACTACAACGATGTCCAATGAGGAAATCTGTGATAATCTGAATAAATAAGTTAGAGGAGATTAGCTTTGTTTTCAACAAAATTAGAATATTTTAATCTCATTGATTTATTAATAAGTTTTCAATCCATTCAGATTTTATTTTAGTGTGCTTCGGTTGTGGGAAAGTTGTTAAATACAACGAAAACACACCGGTGGGTGAAGAGGGGAGAGAAATGAAGGGGGGCTTCTAAACTAAACTCTTTGATTTCTAAAATCAAAGAATATTGATAAGGTCATAAATAGATTTCAGAATGAAAATTGTGAAGTATGGGTCTTCAATTCTGACTATGTAGCTTAATAAATGTCTTCAACATATCCGTGTCTATACTGTTAATGAACGCCTCTTGTATCATTTGAAAAAAAAAAAAAATTAAAATGCGGCTGATAAAGTTTTGGAAGCCAGAACTACTAATTATCATAACTGAGTTAAAAATGACTATGTGTATGGCGTTGCTCATGTCTAAACCACTATTTTGTCGATAAAAGGATATTCTCTACAGCTAAAGTCTAAAGGAGTACAAATATTTGAGCATACAATGTAAAGTCTAAACATGAAAATACCATAATGATATATGATACATTCTAGCATGCACAGTCGATGTGCTGCTATACGGAAGCACGTGGTCTGAGTTCGATTCCTGACCGATGAAGAAATTTCCTATTCCTTCCATGAATCAAAGTCGATTTTACTCGGTGGTGTATTCCGGCTTCGCTTCGAGGAAACCGTTTTTAGTTAGACGATCGTAATAAATGATCGAACGAAAAACAAATACAATGTATATGTATTGATAAAATACGGCTAAAGCAATAATGCACAATGTACATTCATGTTGTAAGGCCTTTCCATAAAACTGCACTTTGTATTTTAACTTTAACTTGTGTTACTTCAAACAGGCCAATTTTGAACTTATGCTACGCCACTGGATAAATATTAACAAATTTGGTCGTTAATTGCCCTAAAAAGGTCGCGCTGAGAACAACGTTCAATATTTGTTAATCTGGTATTTGAATTGACACTGGAACCATTAAATGGTCTCTCTGTTAACCGGAAGTAGATATTTATTGTCTGACATATATTATTTACGGAGAATAAATCTCTGATTCTGAAAATAGAGGAATTAATGATACTTAATGCTTTATGTGAGTCGTTTAGTGTCTGCAAATAACACGAGTATTGATGTTTTAAAACAATTAAATCAGGGGAATCTAGGTCAATTATTCACAATTTGTTGTCGAGCCACGGTGATATTGGTTTGCATTGATACGGCTTTTGGTAAACAATTACATAATAAATGGAACAACATTTAAATGGTTCGGAATTGTCATTTTAAATGAATTGTGGTTCCAGAATGGTCTTTTTCTAATAAATATTTGCTCAATATAAATATTATTTAATAAAATTATATGTTAACATGGAACTATGTTATATGGTGTTGATTTGGTGATTTAAAAGTCTAAGACTCTGTGAATTACTTGAAAGTACTTGTTTATTGATATTTATGTGTTAATTGAACTTGAGAATATTGGATTACAAACTAGACTCATTTCTGTGTCAAATCAAATGTATCTCAATACAATTCATTTTTTTAAATATTCTGGCGATAAATAGTTTGACAAAGTGATTTTTTTATATTTAAAAAAAATGGATTATTTTAATTGAACATCAGAGACACAGCCTTTAGCTATTCAGTAGAAAATGGCGTAATGTTAAAGTTATGTGTATTTGTGAAAAAGGTTTTTGGATAACAAAACTGAAAAAATAAGATTTAAAATGTGGTGCAAGTATGATTAATAAGAACAAAATTTTGTGAAATAAAACGAATACAAAATGTGACAATGGGTATAATATGCCTATGACTTTAGTGTGTATCTTTGCGTTAGTTGCCATAACAACCGTGATTATCTCTTGATTTTAATATGAGTACAAATAAGGAAGCTGGAAGAGTCTTGATTCGGCCCCAGATAGTGGCCCCTATTTTACCATTCCCAAGATATGGGGCTTATAACCCATTTCAAGGTAAATCCTGATGTTTATTATCATTATCGGTTTTGTTGATGCTGATTCTATATTTGATCCATATTTCATGTTTAATAAATGCGTGTGTCGCCTTTTAAATCTGATCTTAAAGACTCGGTGACCAGACAAAACGACAAAATATAAATATCAAGAAGTAGCAAGTTGAAAGTTGTCCTCAAGATTGTCTTCATAGATTTAATGGTCTCAGGGAGTCATACCCTTAAGCAAGGTTTTCTCAGTATATGGAAATTTATGCTCTTTTTGTTGGAGAGCAATCGAGAATTGATAAAAGAACGAGTTCAGGAAAGCTGATTATAATGTGACCACGTCAATTCAGACGAGATATGTCTTTGTAACAATTAGTTGAACAGATTGTTGCCTGAAAACATTGTGACCACTAGAACTTAACAGGATTTCTCCTGATTCTTCTGTAACTTATTCTTATGGAACCAAGAAAATCGTTTAGAATTGAGAGGGTATGACATCCCCGCATATATCACACTGTATTTAATGGTTTATTCCACACACTTTTTAACAAAGTTTAGGTTAATGTTTTAGGTTTTAATGATGGTTTTACCTAATATTGACGAACATTTTGACAGTAACATTGTAGATGATTCAGAACGTCAGTCTATTAACACAATATACAATGTCGTTCATAATAACCTTAAAATTAAAATTTAATTGCAAATGAAAACCTAGCTTTTTGTCAGAAGTAAGGTATTTTTGTATTGCACTGTATGTAAAAACGACGACGAATTTAATGAAGTTTTGGCGTCTGTCATTTCCATATAAAGATGGAGTTTGAGTATATTGTAGTTTGTTAAATATTTACATTACCAATAAAAATGTTAACAAGAGTTAAATGGTACCTAATTATACATTGATATGATTTAATAACTTTGTAATTGATGTTAAATATCGTACTCTTAAATTTCAATGAAAGTTGAGATTTTACTTTAATAAGGTAAACACGCTTAGACTTTTTGACTGGCAAAGAGGAAGAGCTTCTGTTCGCTAGAACTAAATTTAGCTTCCAATTTCATAAATATGCACCTAGATGGATTCATTTTCATAGTCCCATTATTTGTGTGTTTACATTTTCGTATGGGTTCGTTTCGGATGATGTTGATATAAAAATGATCAAATATTTTACTAGTTTGTAAATATTGAATGATTTTATTAATACTGAAACATTATCATTATGTTAAGTTAACATTAGTTCGACTCGGGTTTTTTATAAAGGTTTTCTATATTAATATCGAACCTTTATTTCACGGGGCATACTGGTATGGTTGACATGAAGTTTGAAACTGAGCTGCTGTAAAGATCTTATCGTAAGAATGGAAATAATAATACATGTATGCTACAGCATTAGCTCGACTCGGAGAAAAGTGGGGCTTTTTGATGCAACAATTGTATATCTTTTATTCCTTTATAACCACGAAACGGAATCTCTTAAAACTTTATTTATGTTTACGGGGTTACCCTTAGAGGTCAAATACCAAGTTGCATAACTCTAGATTGAACTTGAATTGCCTTTTAATACTAAGAATTGTATAATTGGTTAAGGTTTTTTGCCCACAATTTTGTCTTTGAAACCACTGACAGGATTTACTTAAAACTTCATAATTATATGTCTTAGAGGTTACCCTTAGAGGTTAATTATCATTTTAAGTTGCATTACTCTAGAACTTGACTAAGTTATGGTCCTTTTTTACTTTGAATTTCGTGGTTAAACGTTTTGCATCATAATATTATAACTACATGTATAACAAATGAAAGTTTCCACTTTAATGTTCGCCTACTTCAATGGAATTGCATATTGATTATTGACTTTGTTTACACGAGCACCTCAAATAGTCGAACACGCTGTCCGTTCACTGTTCTTGTTTTATTACCTCATTGCATTGCGCTATCATAATTTTCGTCTTTAAGGATACAGAGTGAAAACATGATGACAAAAAAGATACTCCGTACAAAATGAGATCTTACAGATTTAAAGACAAACCATGAATCAATGAAGATGTCGTGTTAAAATCACATCATAATGAAAATGTGCGTGTTCGTTACCATTGTACAAATTATGTAATACATTTCGATGTGTCAGTGCAAAACTAGTTTAAGTACAAACAACTAAAGAAGTCTGTAGACTTGTGTTTAGCTGATCCATCGAAGTAATGTGTTCAGTGCTCTCTATTACAAACTTAGGTTCATTGTTCGTTTGGGACAATAAATAAACGAGAAGTAGAGTAATGTTTCCTGGCAGCATATTTTATTTTTAAACCACAGGCGGTCGGCACGTTTCCGAGTCTATTACATTGTGTATTCAAAATGTTTTTACTTTTTACTGGGTTTAACACCGTGTCAACACGTTTTAGGTCATTTTACGGCGTCCAGCGAACCTAACCTAGCTTTCATGGACCCTTGTCTATAACCAGTACTCCTTCCACAAGGCCGGAAACTTCTCCATATTATCTAATCAATGGAGGAAAATTGACATTTTTGTCAAATTTTCATGGAAGGGTATAACCTCTCCGGGTAGGATTCCTCCTTCGGGACACGAGATTCCAAATCTCGGCGCGCTACCAACTGCGCTATAGACCCGGGTTGAGTTTTTACTTGGAACCGTACCGATCGCCTATCTTATAAACATTATAATGGCTAGGGTTATGAACCTCGAGTAAAAATACATTTTATTTATTTGACTTTCATTTCATAGCGAAAGCTTTGTGTATCTTTTAAATATAAATACAATGGGACTGGTCAAGGTAAATATTGAAAGAATACAACAAAATTAAATACCGAACAAATAATGGATGTTTCATTACTGTCATAAAATTAAGACTTTTTTTTTGTTGCTTTACATGTACATCAAGTAAATGTCTGTCTGTACATATCGGTAGATTTTATTCAATTTTCAGTGGCGCATACATTTACCCTGCTGATTTGAATACTTGATATTTGTTTGATAATCTCCGTGCTAAAATACCAACATCTATGTTTATCGATAGTGACTATGGGACTGTATTGTAGCTAGTATTTATGTACGAGTATTGTCGAATTAGTATTGAATATTTAAATCAGTGGGGTAAATGTATGCTACACTGACATTTGAATAAAATCTACCAATATTACAAACAGACATACATAATGTTCATGTGCATGTAGAGCTGTAATCAAAAGGTATTTAATTACATAACGGCTATAAAAATTCCATCAATTATTCCATGATAATTACAGATGTAAATAATTTATAATACAACATCTAAAACCAGAAGTATGTACTATTGTGTAAAAGAAAAATGGCCATAGAATTTTCATAAATATATAATAAGTTCAGTACTTTATTTTTCATCGACAGAAACCTAAGTACTCATACGTTATGAATATTATCATTGACGAATAATACCCTGGCTTAGCGAGGATACACATTTACCTGATTAATTTATCACACACATTCAATATGGCTGATTTTTTTAATGATTACTTCAAATTTCTGATGTTGCACACGTATTTAGTATTACTTTTGTTTTCAAAATAAAACTGATAAATTTTATTCTTCGATCTTAATTTTTGGCGATATCAACCTGGGGTCACTGAATGGTACTTAAACTAACCCCTTTAAATTCTGTTTTCTAGAATTTAAAGTCAAATGATATTTCTTTTAAATTTAAAAAAGAAAATAGTTTAACCTCACAAAATTACTAACTTTGTAACCAAAACAAATCGAACTACTTGCTTAATCGCTTTGATTTTTATGTACTTCGTGGCGTAGATCGCGTATATTGATATGCTCCCGTATAGAATGGTCCAACTATCCTACCATTAAATTTATAATCAAAATATTTAATTCCTATAGAATCTGCTCTGATTTCACTCATTGTAATTAATCTATGAATATTTGATGTTTTCGTTTGTCTAAGATCCTTGTATTGCATAAACACAATGTCATATGATAAAATGAATGCATGCTTCATTGTTGTTCTTTAGAATGCTGTATTCTCATATCAATTGATTTCATGAATAAGTTATTCATGTACTGAATGTTTTATAAAATGAAAACAAAACATTTTTCTCCATGGATCTATGTGATTGATAATCCCCTTGCAATATGTGCAAGAATAGAACTTTAAAATCAGTCCCTATATTGCATACATGGAGAGGCTGTTTTGTATTGAGACGTAATGTGGTACCGTTTGCGCGTACATTCGGTCGTTTGCAATTACTGCAATCTTCTGCTGACATACACTCCCCCTTATGTTTTATTGTGTTTTAAAAGGCGTGCTCAATATCTTGGTGGCTTCAAATATAGATAAGGGTCGAGGAAAGCTATGTTAGGTGCGCTGCTCGTCGTAAAAGAACCTAAAATTGTGTTTACACGGCTTTAAACCCAGTATAAATTATTTGTAATCGAAATGGCCCCTGCAATTTGACTATGCCCAATAGACCAACAAAGACACGCATCCCTACCAGATATTTTAAAATTGATACAATTTAGGTGAAACAGTTGATATTTTCGAATACCGCTTGAAGGAGCTTTAAAGCGGTGCGGAGTGGTATTTGTGTTTGTATAAGAAAAACACATGTACATGTCGGCATTAGTCCAATAATACATAGAGAATTATCTGATAACCATTCAATATAGAAATTCTATTCAATACATAATCTTATTAGATTAATTCAAAGTTGATTTTCTTATCTAAGACTTTGGCAACTTGTAAACGCTGACCTGATTTTTGTAATATTTTAGTACATGTCCTTTAGTACGTTAAATATGCGATATTGCTAAAGTGTATAATAAATATTCACATACATAGGAGCTGCTCTACTATTCAGTACTAAAAGGACTTTTGTCTTCACTAAATGTTTGAGTACTGGCACCAAAGTTCATTACTTATGATCATAAAATAATGCGCACGTCCCTATATATAGTCCACGGTGTAAACATACATTCTACCTTATATTAAATATAATATTATAAAAAGTAAAATTATAACTCGTACACGGTAATGTATACAGGGCCATTTTTTTAACATGTTTGATGACAAAGTACTATTATTAAAGCATATGTGTGCGTATTCCACAATACAACATCTCCAAATACCTTATGGATGGAAAAATACCTTATTAAAGCCCCATTATCAAAAGTAACACTGTTTTTGGGCAACAAAGAAAATATACATTATCTATTCATACACCTTTAGTTAACAAGATTTTTTTAATTAAATGCGAATATTGCT
Organism: Mactra quadrangularis; assembly: GCA_025267735.1. Lineage (NCBI taxonomy): Eukaryota > Metazoa > Mollusca > Bivalvia > Venerida > Mactridae > Mactra > Mactra quadrangularis. The sequence goes on from CM046298.1 coordinate 6,324,960, forward strand.
TCAATATATTTATGATTTTTACTGCATTTCAAAGAGAAAGTAAATCGAAAACGAAAGTAGAATTTGGTTGTCAATACTTGAAACAATATATTTGATCGCAGTATGTTTAAGATGAAGTCTTGTTATGGAAAAAACTGCTCCAAATTACATAGTAAGCTCTAAAACTATTTTGGATAAAGTATATTGAACATTAGCGTATACATGAATTAAGTGTGCTCTTATAAAAGTACCCCATTTTTAAAGAAATTGACACTTAGTCAAATTTAAAATTAGACAGCAAAGTTGTTTGAACAGTTTATTGTGTCTCTGATGCATATTATATTCCGAGAACCTCTTGTTTGTAAAACAGTTTCCAAGACTTGTATTAATGAATATATGTTCATATAGAGGCTTTAAACAAACATTTACCATAATACAATGTATCATCTCGTGTCTTTCAGAAATGGCTGTACAAACTTGGACACTATGGCAGCGAATGCCACCAAGGTATCAACTAACGACCAGATGTTATGATGACGACGATGACGATATGATAGTGACTGGAAACTCTGGTAGTGCTACTGATAGACCTTCTAATCAAACCAGTAATAATCCATCACGACCGCTTTCTAGTGGTCGTAGGTTTAATCCATTAAACCCGGCTAGCGCACGGTCGCAATCAGGATCGTTCCGAGAGAACTTTATGCTTTCAAACAATGACTCTAACACTATGCAACAAGAAGTTTCACAACCTTTGAAAAAGAAAACATCTAAAAGTTTTTCATTCCCTAAGAGAAACTCAGATTATGTGAACACTTTTCAATTACAACGCCGAGTAAATTCCGCAAGGCGGCGTTTGGCGGAAGCTCCTCCAACGCCAAACTATGCGCATGCGCAGTCGTCAGGTAATGATGCCTTGTCTCCACGTGCGCGCACAGCACCTGTGTTTCCGGTTACAAACCTTGAGATGCACAAAGAACGCTCAAGCAAACCTAATGAACAAAATCAAAGTAACATAGAACAAAAACTTACAAAATCTAATTTGAAATCAAAGTCGACAGGAGAGCCAAGTAAAATTGACATATTTCATTTTGATGACGCAAAATCGGTTTCTAGCTCATCTAGCCAAGAAAACAAAAAGCGTGACAAGGAAAACAAACCAAAGAAATACGTTGTTCAGGATACAAGTAGAGCAACAGTTTATATTGATAATGGAAAAGTTATGTACTTTGGAAAATCGCGACATGATCTGACACAGTTGCTGAAAACACAATCGCTAAGAGCTGACAGAAATACCTGCTTCCTGGCTGAAATCAGACGCGATTACTTAAAACATCCAAAGTATGATCGTGGGCGGAGCTCCGGTAGCAGACGAACTGAAACAGACCCTCGGCGTATAGCAAGTGAAAGAGTTGATTATAACCGCAGAGTTGAACATATTCTTAACTACTATGATGAAAATGGTGAGGTAATTCAAGACACGAACTCTCAATCACGTCCAACTTCTGGCTACCGGTCCAAGTCACCAAAAGGTGGTCGTGTAAAAGGTTTATCCTTAACCCTGACTGCGCCTTCTCGGCCGCCATCACGCACTGGTTCCCCTTGCGTGGAACCAACAGTCGATGGCCCTAATGACTTCATTCGACTGAATAAACAGTTGAAACTTCACGAGCGGCAGTTCTACCTACGGACTCCAGGAGCTCAACATGGATCAACCATCGCAGAACTAGAAAAATGTCGCTGTAGCATGTGCAGAATGGAGTTACAACTAGCCATTGTGACAGGAGTCGCCCATATTGGAAATTCCAAAGGGAATGAGGGAAACGCAGTTCGGGCTTCACAAATAAACAAAGAACAATTAGTGAATGAACATAGAAATAACACAAATGGAAAACCTGGAACAGCGCCTAAGAGTAAAAGTTTTTCAAATGCACGTGGTAATGCCCAGCAACGAGTTTCTTTCCATAATCCGGAAGTTGATTTAGTTGCTAAAGCCCAAGAACCTGGAAAATACACAATTAGTTGTACCTTACCGGATGTAGATCAAACTCTGAGTGAATCTGGTTTTGAAAGTGCTAGAACACATGATGTTGTATCCACTATCCCCGATGATGTTGATAATTAACCAGTCCGTGCCAAAGATTTCAAACTCTATCGGTTAGCTGGGCTGGTTAAGGCAGAAAAACCTGCAAATCTAAAAGGAAACTTATCGGTCGGAATGCTCATATCAATATTAAAGTTACATTTTTGTGTATAGATAACAAAGTATTTTGAAATTTTGATTTTTGACATTTGTTGGTCAGGTCTTTGCAAATGTTATCGGCAAGGACCGGTAGACAGACATCTATGGCTAGGGTTGTCACGATATACCGGTATATTGCAATACGCAGCTGCGGCAATACGTACCGCGGTACGAATTAAACGTATCGGTATTTGGCGATATTTTTATTCATTTGAAAATTCTTCCCTTTGCGATATAAAAGTAGCGAAAAGTCAGTTTTTCCATTTTTAGCGTATCGCAGTATATCGCGATACGCATCTGGCGTATCGTGACAGCCCTATCTATGGCACAGATTGAATTAATGTTATTTTATTTATATGTATATATGTAATTCAGCTTTTATTCAGAGTCTAGGTTCTTAAATGAATATCGGTGGTTTTGTTTACTTTTAACCAGCTGAATTTGAAAATGGACTCGTCTTATCTGGAACTTGGAGCAGTTGTTCCAAATCCTTTTGATGAAGAGCATTAGAGCAGTCATCAACAAACAGCTCTATACTGGTAGCAAGTATTTCGTCGTAACATCTTCAGCACGGATTTAAATACGAACATGAAATTTTATATGAATCGTCTAAACCTTTTTATATATTAAAATATGACATTTTTCATTTGTGCCAATATATTATATATGGACTAAAGTTTTGTCATTCCTTGACTGATAAGTGTTACTGACTCGAATTTAAATTTAATGAAACAAAAAACATAAAAGCTATGCAAGCTGCGGTTTTTTGCGGCTACTATACTTCAGATAAGGCAGAACACCGACATCTGGCCAACTTAACATAAATGTACATTGTTGATCGAAGTCCTTAACTAAGTTCTGATGCCAAAATATGGTATTGGCATAAACTAACTAGTATAGAGACGGAATTATTCTAACCTCTGACCGTCACAAGTTGAATCTACATATTGTCGAACAAAGTCCGGGGTTTAGTCAAAAGGTGTTATTTGCATTAATAACTCCAATACCAAAATACATTCTTTGTTGATTTTTTTTCAATTCCGTCTAGAGTTGATAGAATCTCACTATTTATATATTGTTTTGATATTGTTTTAACTTAGATATGTAGTTTAGCATAGATTTATATACAAAATGTATACAACAACGACACTTTCTAAAAGAAGGTGCGTGTTGTATGAAATATGTTTTTTTATAAACTAGAAATAAAATAGTTATTACAAAACATTTTATAGCGTGCATTATGTGTTATTTTTCCTAGCATTTCTGCATTGGTTCATATCCTATTACGAATACCTGGTCATTATTGTATTGGGTGTACCGCCAGCTGTATTGTACATGATGGCGACAAACGCTATGTTTTTACGCTGTTTATAATAGATTCAGTTCTGTTCTGATAAGCAAAGAACTGTGCATGGTAACTGATTATGTCGTTTGACTTGAAGTGATTGAAAAACTAGTTCCGTATTCTACTATTTTCTCAATGTACACCTCAATGTTTTTACCAAGGGGTGTAACTCTTCATGTCATATATAACAAGCATGTCGCAATTATTTCTCAGTTATTTTCCTTTAACTAGATATCATGTAATGAAAAATATAATGATCATTGCTGCATGTTTTCAGCCATGCGTGGCAGTTACTCGACCTCCTCAAGTTTACATAACAAACTTAAGCTCAATCTCAGTAAACAGGTATCCAATAGACCCTTGTCGTATAGGATTGGTATAAAGTTGAACCTAAATCTACGGAGGCCCTAAAGTGACATTTTGAAATACTTTTTCATATTTTTCACAATGACTTCGTTTAAACGCAATATCATTTCATTAATACAAATAATTATTTCGAAAGAAGGTAATAATTATTTAAAAAAAAGAAATAATATCATTTCGTTTAAACAAAATAGTTGTTTCCTTTGAACATAATACATAATTATATCGTTTAAATGAAATAATATTTCGTTAGAATGAAGTAATATTACGTCTAGACGAAATATTTGTGAAAATAAATAAGTATTTCAAATGTCATTTAAGGGTTCCGTATTAAACCGTGCAGAACCTCCGCAAAAGTTGATTTTGACATTTTTTGTACAATATTTTGCGAAGACAAATCATTTCCCAATCAAAAATGTTTGTCAACTCAGAATGATTGAACAGATGTGATCCACAATATTTAGCAAAATGTCAAATCAGATCAGATGTGTGGTTGTTTAGACTCTTCCATATGCCATGTGGCATCTCCTACCTTTATAGCACTGGCACCATATCTTAGGATCATAAAATAATGCGTACGTCCCTATATATACATTTAGTTCCCTGTGCATACATATATAATAGTGAATATTATAATGAAAGTATAGTTATAACTCGTACACGATAATGTATACGGGGCCGATTTTTAATTTCGTTTGTTGACAAATATTATATGTGTACGTATTTAACGAGTATAAGGACTCTGGAGCCAGTGCTTTATAGTAGTGATGTATTGACAGAGCTCGGATGGTTTATATCATTATGTGTAAGGAATAAGAAAACAATTATATAGCTGTGGAAAGATTATTTAATTTAACGTCAATGAAACATGATATAAAAACAAATGAGACAGCATACATCGTGACACCATTTTCTTTACTTTTTGTATATTTTTTAACCATTTCTTCTTTTAGATAGTTTTAATAGTAGTATACCATCGTCTTCCATCAGCTAATTTCTTGTTTTGATCTGTAAAAAATAATTGTATTATTATCTTCACGAAAAATCATTCATCACCATTGGACAATCAGTCCTGCGAAATGGAATTTTTACTGGGCCGAATGAAAGTTTACTGGACCAAAAAAAATCTTAGTGATATGTTAAAATATGCTGTCGATTTTGACGATTTATAATAATATATTCTAAATTAAAATTAAAAATATAACAGTAGTCAATGATTTTTAAATGACTTCTTCATTTGGCTTCAAACGTACCAAACACATATAACTGACAAATATTATGAAAATTTCATCTACAAAGCCCATACCTAAATATACAGTACCCACCAAAAGTTTGGAGACATTTTCACTTTGTAGGCCTACTCAATAGCTTTTATCTAAAATTTGATAACTGTTTATTTTGAAATGCTTTTTAGTTTTGCTTTACTTTTTGGGTATCATCATAATTAAAACTGAGACTACAAAAAAGCATAAAAGCTATGTTATGGAAAACAATTACAATAAACATGGTTTTGGAGGCGTTTGAATATCAGATGCTGAATCCTATAGATGTGTTTTCATTGTATTACAAATCATACTAAAATGCATTAAAAATAAGGATTCTACAAAAATAATCATCAAAATTCAAGAATTGTAGTATATTTCTTTTGTCTCCAAACTTTTGGTGGGTACTGTATAACCAGTACTAAAGTAATTAAGAAAATTAATAAACTGTTTGTAGGTTCCTCAAGAGCGTTAAAATTTGAGTTGTTCAGTACAACAATTAAACTCTCTTTGTTTTCTGACAAAAAATATATAATTTAAAGTAGTTAAAACACATACTTTTACGAGTCATCGCTCCATCCGTTGTTGCCCCAGCCATTGTTGTCCCAATCATTGTTATCCCAATCACCACCCCATCCGTAGCCACCATAACCACCGTAACCACGACCGTATCCACCAAAACCACCACGGAATCCACCGTAGCCACCGTAACCTCCCCAGCCTCGTCCATAACTTCTTACACTTCTATAACCGTTGTAACCACCTCCATATCCACCTCGGCGTTGGTAGAAACCACCATATGAAGGCCAGTATCCACCATAACCACCGCCACCATAACCACCGCCGCCATAACCACCGCCTCCAAAACCACCACCGAAGAATGGGAAATAGAATGTGGCACTCACCGCTGAGAGGATGGCAGCTAGAACAAGTAGAATTTTCATGGTGACTCTGTAAAGTAAAATATATGTTCAATTACTTGAGGTAAATATTTGAGTATCAAGGTACAAGTAGACTCAAAGACGACCGTTACGGCCCCAATCCACCAAAGAAGCTATACATGTATGTATTTATGGGTACATGTATGTTATTTGATTGCTCGGGACCGTGCCTACTGCTTGTGGGTGGATATCTGCATATCGGACACTCACCACTGTGTTCTGAACTTTACTCTTAGACTGTAAGTATTCTAGTGTTATTAGTCGTGTGCTTTCATACCGGCCATTATTTGTCATGGATGGTTGTATTGTCCAGAAAATGTCCAGGGAAGATGGTACGTTCATTTTCAATAAGCGGGTGCATTTTGGAGGTATGAAAGACAGGAATATCAGTATTCTAGAATTCTTTATTTAGCATTTTAATCGAAGAATATAGTCTGTTAACTACAACTTTCTGAAATATTTTGATCATGACATCAGCAATTGTGGTCATATGCTCATTTGAAGTTCGACTGTCACGGGTACAAATTTTGCCATGAAATGTTCGTTATGCTTACTTTCGATGGTCGCTTACCATAAATAGTTGGTATACTACACATTTAAGAATTTTCCCTAATACAAACAAAATGTCAATCTTCAGAAAATTAAGAAAGATAATCGTACGGACAAATAATATTCAATTGCCATATGCTAGATCAAACTCAGTACAATCTAGTTCAAAGAAAATTGTAATCGATATAATTATAATAAATCATAATTTTATGTCTGGATATTCCAAGTTTATAATTCCATTTTAATATGACACTGGAACCTTAAAAGGATAATGTGTGATTGAAGAATTACTCTTTTATGGGATTTTTCAGAAGATATTTTCAAAAATGCTACCAAAATGTCGCCGAAATGTTCGTTACCAAAAGTATGTAATTTGTTTTCTCAATCTTTCTATATATATGTTCACATAGCTTTTGCTCTGTCTAAGCCATCGACAATCTATATTTCTTAATTCCTGCCCTTGATTTCACAAGAAAAGAAAACTACAACATGAAATGTCCGTTACTAATCTTGACATGTTCGTTACTAATCATTTATTGGTGTATCACTGCAAATAGAGTACTGCCATGAATAGGATTTGTAATCTGCTAAGACGTGTAATTATTTCTCTTCTAGTTTTACTCTCCGATACGTTTTTCTGAAACTGACTTAAGACAGGATGAGACAACTTAATTGGTTCGGCTTACAAAAATATAAAACGAAATGAAGGTGTCGTATAATAAATATGATTTCAAAAGAAACCATGCCTAAGCTAACTTTAGATTTTGTTAAAAAGTGAATATAAGGAACGAATTATATACTTAAATTGAAGAAACAACTTAATTTTATTTTAGACTGATACGGTGAATCGTTAATGCTGCTGACATGTTCGTTACATTGTCGTAACGAACATGTCATACTTTTGCCATGGCTTATATTTTGAACATATACTATGCATCCAATAAAACATACTATATATTCAAAGTTCACTCCAATGTCAAGTGATTTAGCTAAACAAAATATGAGAAAAACAATTTAAGCAAATTTGTGGCTTAAGGAAAATAACCTTACTGCTTTAAAGCGAGATATCCTTTTAATTTCTATAAAGCGGCAGTTGACCTTCTCTGTAAGCTTTATCGGGAGTGATGTTCTCAAGTTAAATGAAATCATGTATAAAGAGATTTAAAATCTGAACGTTAACCACCAAAAACACGCATGTATAATTATATAGACATATTTTTGGGAGGGAACTTTAATTCACTTTTAAAAATATTTAAATGCTATACTAAAACAATAAAAAATGCCCTTCGTCGGGTAGCAATTACAAAAAAAGATTTATTCATTGCCCTAACACAAACGTTAAAAAGTAAATATTATTTTAAATTGTTAATAAGAATTATGTACTCACATTTTTGTATCACAGAATGCCTAGGTGCAATGTAGAAGTCGTTTAAGTTACTTAAGTTAACTTCAGTTAATTATGCTCATTCTCAATCTTGCTACGCTTTTTAAATTAAGTTTACTAATATTGTGGGTGTATTGTCAATTATTTCCAACAATGAATGAGCAGACTTTGTGTGTATACTTTCTTATACGCAAATATTCCAAGAGCGGATCGAAGCACATTCGTAGATGGGGATTTTAGTAAACTTATGTACGAGTATATTTATTGCTTTTCCGCGTGAAAAAGGGGTCAGGGCTCCTAATATATTAATTTGAATTCTATTTACAGTGATTTTTGTCTTTAAATGTTATTTCAAATTTCTTGGGAAATATGTTGCAAGTGGGCTTTTACAAAATCGTACGTCAAAATTCATCGTAAGCCTAGAGTGGTCTATATTAGAGTCTATAATATGTATACGTTCATACCGAAAATACATTTCAAATACGTTAAACTTCTTCAGAAGATTGTGTGAAAATTGGTTAAATTTTGAATAACGTTTTGGTATTTACAGCCATGCAATCGTTTAAACCAAATGTGAATAATGATAACCCATGATTAGCTTTTAACACATGGTTTATTTAACCAAAGTTCATATAATTGGCTACAGAACAGCATATGAACATTAATTCGGCGACGAATTCGTGAAAAATAACTTACGATGATTTTTATCGTAAGATTTTTGTGAAAAGCTCTTCATAACCCCTGGATATCATGCTCTCTCCGCCCATTCATTAGATAAGACAATGTACCTATAATAACATGCACTGCACAATGTGCCTGCCATGTAGTTCACGTTGTACTCGTGTCTAAATAATGCACGTTTGTACATAGCTAATGGTTGTATGAAAATGCATGTTGTACAAGTTCAAATCAATATGCTATACATTTTTACATATGACCTGTCAAAAAATGTGTAACCGTCAAATAATTAATTACATAACTGCATTGTCTAGCTATCATTCTAATATGTATATGTTTACTCCTGTCACTAAAAACTAATCATACTTAAAGGTACTCATTCACAGATTTCAAATTTAATATCAACTTTTTCTAAAACTATCAAAATTTTATGGAAACTTTTTTGGAAGCAGGAAAGTAGTGTTCTGATAATGACAATTCTAGTGTAAATTGACTTACAACTACAAATGATGGTGTTTCATGTAGTAAATATCTACCCCGTATGTCACGGTAGAGACACTTTTAGTGCATTCTGTGACTTTTGTTGTATATTTCTTGCAACATATAGGTCAGTTTGTCTTAAAGTAATAAGAATTAATTTTTTGACACAATTACAAACACTTTAAGTTATGGACCTACATCAATTTTAAAATAAAAAGATTTCCAAGTTAGTTTATTCACGATGAGCATGTTTTCTTAAGTCTAAACTAGCAGTCCCGTTAATGACGTCGCTGAAGTTAGCCAAAAATATTTTCTATCGCGACGTCTTTAATGTACTTAAAAATTTATATGAAACAAACTTTAACGTGGCTCAATTGTAAGGCATGCCCTGCGATAAGACAAAGATACAATTTGTTTTAAAACTCTAGGACCATTATTTTAAATCCCAAAAATAAGGAAGTACAGACACACACACGTATACACTTACCTCCACGGATGTTAGCCAGACAATACTCTAAGCCAGCCAGTTGAGACTGTTTAAATATGAAACAAAATCACCTAGTTTGTATGCAATACAAATTGCTCATTGTGATTATTACACTGACTGATGAGACAAGGTCTTCCCATGCAATATTGATGAATGAAACAGGGGTTAAATAAACACCTATTAGTCACATGTAACTGCCTCGATCTTTGATTGATTTATTGTTAAATGCATTTTTTACATTACTTAAAATATCTTAGTGCTAACATTTACATAATACTAATGAATGCATACCTTGTATAGTGCCTTTCAAAGCCCTTTGACGAAAGCCTGATTTTAGGTCAGATCGATTGATAGAAAAAAAGAAACAAAAGCGCGCAGTCATTTTAGAAAATACATTGTACCTAAAATCAGTATTTATTAGTTTATCAACATATGATTCGAACTTGAAATTTTGAACTTGTTTATTTTCTTAAACCTATTTCTACTTTGCCACATATTCAATGACGTTTTACAATAACAATACAATTCATACATTATTGAACATACATGATTAACTATAGAAATATCCTTGAAGTAAATAAGTTTTAGTCCTTTTTGTTTTTTGGTTTTTATTGGATTTAACGCCGTGTCAACACAATTAAGGTCATTTTATTGCGTCCAACGCACCTAACCTAGCTTTCCTGGACCCTTGTCTAAAACCAGTATTCACCTACCCTTCCACAAGGCTGGAAACTTCTCCATATTATGGAGGAAAATCGACATTATTGTCAAATTTTCATGGCAGGGTAGGTAAATCCTCTCCGGTTGGGATTCGAACCCGTACCCCCTTCGGGACACGAGTTTCCTATTCCTGGCGCGCTACCAACTGCGCTATCGACCCGGGTTTTAGTCCTTTTTGAAAATATTGATAGATTTGCTTTGTCTTAACCCAAGAGGAAGATCATTCCAAGCTTATTGCATGAATAAGTTTTAATTAAAGTAAAATTATTAACAGTATGCATAATCATTTTTGTTTCAAAATATCATTTGTGTAAGATCTTTTAAATGGCAGTATAGGTGCATACATAAATGTTTTTAAGACAATGTAAGGTCTTAAGTGCAATTATATTTTTCATATCTAATTAACTATCTGCATTTAATATACATATCAATTATCTAATGTAATTATACATGTATAGCCAATCATTTTCAAACACGTTGTTCTTATAATGAGCGTTCTTAAGATTAATGATGAAACGTTTATAAGTTTAGTTAATACATGAGCCATGAGGGCACCGTACGGGTGCCATGTGGTCAAGCTCCGCTATGACTCGTACGAACTCTCGCGTACCCGTACAGACTTTTACGTTTTATCAGGGTCCGTGAGATGAGCCGTGGTTGCATGTATCAGTTTCAAAGTCAAATCGTGAACAAAATCGTCTGCATGTACGGTCCGCAACAATCATGATTTTATGGGACTGAGGCATTACCATATCTGTGCTGTTTCGAATCACATCCATACTCACCTCGTTGTTTCTTTGAACAAGAAACTTTATCCTTAATGCTCAGCACTGTAGAGGACATACGCTTCCCTCGCACCTCAGTGAATAAACTACATTCACTCATATACTTGAGAAAGTGAACGAGTGCAACTTTGAGGGATGCAAAGGAGAGTGTGAGGGAACAGGAAGCGGAGAGTGATAAATTTATGTTGTTAGAGATTTCCGCGTTACGCTAGAATAGATTAAATGATGACATGCCCAAAATTGGAAAACACACAGACTGTGTTGAACTCTAGAAGAAGTAATGACCCTAGAACACAGTATTATTGGATGATGAATGATACAATATTTTAAATTGATTGACCAAAAATGACCGTATAATTACTGTTTCTTGCTTTTGATTTTTATCTTAAGATTTTTGTATAAAGCGCCACTGGTAGCTAGTCCACGACCCTTGTGTTCTTAGCCAGATGCCCTGTCGATTTGGCTGACTGTTAAGGACTTGTTCTGCATTCTTTCCTTGTACAATGTCGCAATGGTTTTTTACAATATAACTTTGTGTGTAGTAATATAATTTAATTGCGTAATAATTTATATTAATTAGATGTTTACATAATTAAACATAACTGTATAATAGGCCTGACAAATGATGTCTTAGAATAAATTTTCGTCAAATATCTAATTATAAATTCATCGAAGGTTAAAACGTCAATATTATTAGATAACTTATTCAAATATAAGGAATATTCAACAGTTAATTTACTTCGATTTTATTCAATATATCCCAGTTAACATTAACATGTAGTTCAATACTTAAACATTCATCTAGCATCAGTCATAATTCATTAAATGTCAGTATAGTTCCATGTTAAAGTTAAAGTTCAACACAAATGAGGTGACGTTAAGACGATTCGTGAACTATTTGCTTAATAATAATGATCTGCAATTTTAGTGCAGCAATATATTTTTAATTTATCTTAGCCTTAATCGCATTACATGAGGAATAAATGTAAGACCTGTTGCTCATTGATTACATTAGTGTTGTGCTATCAAATTGGCCCAATTTAAGATTAGATATACGTCATTAACGTGTATTTTATTGAGATTAAATTCCCATTATCAAAAGTAACACTGCCAATTGACTGCTAAGGAAAGAGCCATTAAAATATATTATACTAAAACCTTTAAAGAAAAAACAAATATTTATAAATATGCATCTTTAGCCGGATTTTTCAACTTTTCAACGAATAAAATCGGCTAAAAGTTTGGCGAAACACTGGCGGGCGGAAGGGCGGGTGGGCGCTCGGGCGTCCGGTGTCGTTAACAATTGCGTTTAAGTTTTTCTTTACCATATATTTTTGCAATTTATTGTCAGATCTTTATGAAACTTCATACAATGATAACATACTGAATCAGAAAGTAACCACAACTCTACCTTTATTGCCTTTATTTTGGATTATTTCCCTTTGTATTTTTTGCGTTAAAGTGTTTAAGTCCGGCTTTAATGTGGTTTCCACATTACGTTCCTTGTTTGCTTAATATGTTAATGTTATTTTTTTTCAAAGTAAAAGAAAATCGAAACCGAAAAACTGAAAGAAGAATTTGGTTGTCATTACCTAAAACAATAATTTCGATCACAGCATGTTTAACATGAAATTTTGTTATGGATAAACATTAGTTCAAATTACAAAAACGTTTTTGTATCATTTATATTAAATGCTAACATTAAAAATTAACATATACCGTGCTCTTACGAAAGGGATCCTTTTTTAAGAAATAGGAACTTTGTCAAACATAAACTTAGAAGTAAAATGGTTTGAAATGTTAATTGCGTCTCTAATGCATGCTGTACTAGTATTTAATGACTTCACGATTGTATGACTGGTTTCATAATTGCTGTAAATGAATATAAATTCATATTGTGGCTTTAACATAAAGCCCTGATTATCGAGAATGCATATATTTGAATAATTAAAATACCATGCACGTAATACTTTCAGGAAGTTAAAGTCAGGGGGAAAGTTTCCGTTTAGCAGATGTTGTGACAGGTTGTAATGGATTAGAGTATTATTTGCTTGAACTCATGTAAGTTCAAAGTTGTCTTGTGTCATAGCCAAAAAGACAGGGCCAAACTGCTTCGTTATGTGGTTATAAATTTGATTCAGAACATAAATTGATGGGGGGTTTTCCAAGCAGAAAAAACTTTGCACTTAATGTAACGGTGTGGAATAAAGTTGAAACGAACTGTGTGTACCTAGAACAAAAGGATTTAATATGTGTTGCATATTTTTCAGCAATAATCATGTAAAATAACTCTGTTATAGTAAACAGAGCTTACGCTGTTGTTTTCGTTTGTCTTTGTGAGAAGACGAACATCCTGCATGAGTCGTACATAAGGTCGCAAGATCATGGCGCAAGGACCTGTCTACCCTTTCATAGTAGAAAACATTTAGTAAAATTTAACACCACTTTTAAATTGACTTTGGCTCTATATTAAAAGCTCATTTTGTCTTGTTTCTCTCATAGAGTAATGTTGGTTAAAAAAGTAACTTTATATACAAACGATTTAGTCATAATTATTTCACGTCTATTTTCATTTTTAAATAAATTTTGGTCTTTATAAGTTTCCTAAAAAGTTTGTAGATAAAGTTACTTTTGAACCAAAATGATTCTTTGAGTAAAACAAGACAAAATGAATATTTGATATAAAGCCAAAGTTAATTTAAACATGGTGTTGCCTAAAATCAAGTTGCCTATAGTGGTGTTTAATTTTACTAAATGTTTATACTTAGATATATAGAGGGGAAAACAGGGCAGCGCGACATGATCGTGCGACCTTATGCACGACTCATGCAGGTTGTTCGCCTTTTCACGAAGACAAACGAAAAACAACAGCATAAGCACAACCCCCAGCAAAACATCGACAGCTCTGGTAACCATGCCCAATTTCCCTACTCTGTATGAGAAAGGATTGACGTGGTGTTTTGGAACGACCTGAGCCTTAAAATGTTTCACCATAAGATGGCTAACACTTGGTAGTGTGTTTGACTGAACGTCAAAAGTACAATCCTTCATTGCGTAGTGTCATGTTTTGTACTACAGATAAAAAACTATTAAACGGTTTACGAATTTTTAAGATTACCATGTCTATTAAATTCAATTTGACTTTAATACAAGTAGCTTCAGGATGGTATGTTCAGTGTTAATAATTCTACAAGTCACACAATTTTTATGTCAATTAAGGACTTAAATAACTCATTAGATAAATATTTCAAAATTAATATTACTTCACTTTTCCCTCTTATATTCTATGCAGAATTTTTTAAATACATTATATTTATGCCCTCAGGGCATTCAATTGAAATATATACAAAAGAGTATCTACTCGTATAAATGTATATGCAAGGGAGACAATTTAGTCTAGGATACAAAACCACGGTTGCTTCCCGTGACATTTGAATGAGGTTACCATGTATATAATAAGGTTATGCAAAATTGGAATTTCGTTAAGGGTCAACTCAAGTTTGACAAACCTAGGTACTTCTTCACAAAAACACATAAATTGTAAACGAAAAAACATGTCCATTTCAGCTAGTATTCACACAAATAAGTACTTGGTAGTACATGAATGTTTATGACGTTAGTTAACGTCATAAACATTCATGTGAGATTAAAGTAATTCAATAAATTATATACAACAGACACGTGTACAATTTCATTTTTCAGTTACACGGAAACAAGGAACTATCAGTATTTCCTGAGAGAAAATCCATTGAGATCTTAGAGATCCTGTACGACAACGCTCTACAGGATGTATGTTTACGGAGATTGGGAATAATCTGAAGACTCCACATCGGAAACGTGATTATAAAAATGTTTTTATCTGCTTGGCCTTATTAATTACAATAAAAATATATACGTAATACATCAGTATTCGATTTTAATGTCTCGGTGGTGAACTCTTGGTACGGAAATATTAAATGCAGTATGATATATGCTAATAATTACATGTCATATTTTTAATTATTCTGGGGTCACATGACTTAGCCCTTTAATTTCCATCATAGTATCATATACATTGACTCTAATTATTAATGATGAAAAAAGTAATTAATTGACATACATTATTCATGAATGAAGGGTTTTATTGTCGTGCTCATCATTAATCGATTATTACTAATATAATTGTATTATAATGTTCTCCTATTTAACTTTTGACCCCAGTCATAAATATACATTTCCTGTAAAATAACTCTGTTAGTATAATGTAAATGTAGTATATGTATTGTCTTACCTCATACCGTTCTTAACTTCCAGCTCTTATATATTTATGCTACATTTGTCTTTGTTAGTCCCATTTATAAATTTAATGAATTCTTATAGTTAGCATATAGTAAAATATTATAGGTTATTGAACATTTTATTCACTAATTGATTCTATTTCATATGTATAACTCATTTGAATTTATGCATGTTTGTTTTGTTCTTTGTAAATATGTAATTGTCTATATATGTTCATGGCCAGAAGCCTAATGAATAGGCTTAATGCTGAATAAACGTATTGTATTGTATTGTATTGTATTGTATTGTATTGCATTGCATTGTATTGTATTGTATTGTATTGTATTGTATTGTATTGTATTGTATTGTATTGTATTGTATTGTATTGTATTGTATTGTATTGTATTGTATTGTATTGTATTGTATTGTATTGTATTGTATTGTATTGTATTGTATTGTATTGTATTGTATTGTATTGTATTGTATTGTATTGTATTGTATTGTATTGTATTGTATTGTATTGTATTGTATTGTATTGTATTGTATTGTATTGTATTGTATTGTATTGTATTGTATTGTATTGTATTGTATTGTATTGTATTGTATTGTATTGTATTGTATTGTATTGTATTGTATTGTATTGTATTGTATTGTATTGTATTGTATTGTATTGTATTGTATTGTATTGTATTGTATTGTATTGTATTGTATTGTATTGTATTGTATTGTATTGTATTGTATTGTATTGTATTGTATTGTATTGTATTGTATTGTATTGTATTGTATTGTATTGTATTGTATTGTATTGTATTGTATTGTATTGTATTGTATTGTATTGTATTGTATTGTATTGTATTGTATTGTATTGTATTGTATTGTATTGTATCTTCAATGTTGCTCCTATTTCTAAGATAGTAACAAAATCGTACATGTAGTTTTATTTCTGTTGCAAACATGTAGATCTGGGAGCGGGCGTGCCGAGTGGTTACGGCGTTGGTCTGGTAATCTTTTGATAGCCAGCTCCGCGTTGGTTCAAACCATATCCATAACATTTCCCGTAGTTTCGTTGAATAAGAAACTTTATCCTACTAAGTAAGCATTCTATATCTAGACAGTGAAGGTCGTTTGTGTACAAAACGACTTAGTTAGCACTGTGGGATCCGGAAGCGGCTCGAAAGTGATTAATATAAGTTGTAAGAACATGTTTCACAATCGAGCTGAAATGAATTATCTGACAATAAAGTTCTAGTCTTGATTCATTCTAGTTCCAAAAGGTAGCAAGGGAACCACTACATACAATGTTCATGTACTTTTATTACGCATGTGAAAACATGGCGGTCATTCTCGTTCCCAGAGTCTAGCAGGATTCTCACTACTAGCTAGTATTGAGATTCCTAATAGACTCTGGGTACGAGAATGCATGGCGGTCGGCTTTATATCCTTTTTATGGAGTTTTATTTCTCTTAAGTGACCATTAGGTCTAAGTCCATTCAACTACCCTAATAATGTTTATCGGAGGGTACATAAATTTATATATACACTGATAATTACAATTTGCTATCAATTATATTAAAGATATGTAAATACCTAATCTAATGGGCATGGATGGATCAAGAGGAGGAATGGTCAATGTGAAATACCCCTCCTCAATTTGAGAAACAATTAAACTCAATCTATACATAGACGATGTGAACATCAGTGAGACCGTTTGTGTACAAAATGCGATTAAAACTTTGAAATTTGTTATTGTTAGAAGATTTTTATCGTGACTGTTTTGAAGAATTTTTAGCCCAGTCCAAAAACAAACTAATCATGATCTACACCTGAAGACATGTACAAATAAGTAAATAAATTTAATAAACATTTAGTGAAAAACAATAATAACTATGAATACATGTAAATATTGTTTATATTTTAGTTTCGTGGTGTTTGTGGGACATTTGGTGTTTGGAAAAAACTCGGAACTTGGTAAGTGAAACATATAGGACAACATTTTATTGCATACTATTAATAACTTAAGAGCGGGTGTGAGCGGTTAAGCCATTGGGCTAGTTAAGTAATTGGAAAGCCAGCTCCATGTCGGTTCACAACCAAAGCCTACCTCGCTGCTTCCCGTCGTCGGCAACCACAGTACTTTCTTCCGTTACACTCTAAACATAACGCGTAGCGGAGTAATGTATCGTGGGATAACCGACGATGGCTGCTTCCTTGAGCAAGAAACATTAACCTGCCAGCTCTATCGAGGATGACTTATATTAGTAGTGAGAATTTGTTTAATGATCACATTCAGTGCATGTGAACTAAAATATATTAACATACGAACCGAGACTGTCAACCACATGTATGTACAGTGCCCACAAAAAGTCTGAAGATATTTTTGTTTTGTAGGCCTACTAAATAGCTTGTATCGAACTTTGTATATCCATTTTTGTGTTTGTTTTTTTTAGTTTTGCTTTAATTTTTCATCATGGTTTCAATTAAATTGAAAAAGTTCTTTAAAATATGTTATTGAAATGAATTGCGTCGCATATATGCAGTCTACGAAATTAATGTGTGTCCAGTTGCCCGGGACAACCACTTTTTGTTCGGACACTTAGCAATGTCTTTTGGGCAATCAAAAGTCTGCAAGTGAGATATAGTGACAAATGATCTGTTCGGACAACTAATTTCATATCCTAATTTCGTAGAGTGGATAGTTGGATTAGTTGGATATTGCTCGGATTTTACTCTTACTTTCTATGTCAATTTGCCAAAATTAATCTTATATAACTTTTTTGTAAATCATTTATTTTGTTTGAAATTCAAGCGAAGTATCTTTACGGTAAAGGACTATCTAAATTTACCCCATTCTGTTAATATCTTCATTAACAAGAAAGATATTAGATGAAATATTTTGTTATCCTTACATAGGATTTCAAGATAAAATCCAAGGATTCCGACTGTAAGAACCTATTTACCAATTGGATTGCTTCAGATTTTATCAGAGAAAGATAACTGACTAAAGTCCCTATAATTAATTCTACTTTTTCAGGTGAGATCAAGTTCAATAAAAGACATGGACCGAAAATTGAGTTGTTAGAACATGATACTGTTGCCAGACGATATGAGGGTGGTTGTTGGTCTGTCTGCTTTAGTGACCGTCCTCTCAAGGTCAACCAAACGCTTCATTTTAACATCACAGAAGTAGAAATGGGCTGGCTGGCGAACCTTAATGTTGGTATATACTACGGGGATCCGTTTGACCTTCCTATAGGGGCTCTGGTCTTGTGTGATGCCAATGTTAGTGACTCCCTCAATAATACAGAAGTTTTCATATTTGAGCCTGAGAAATTTTATTCCGAGGACAATGTGTATGAATTCAGAATTGACCATGATGGGAACGCTCTTCTGTCCCCTAATGTGACGTCAGACGATATCGTCTTTACTGGTGTTGACGTCAAGAGGACATTTTATGCTATATTTAATGTATTTGGGGACGCTAAAGCTGTGAAATTGTTGGGTACTAGTTGAAAATAAAATGATTTAAATTTGTTTGAAAAGTGTTATCATTTTACATTAAAGGCAATGTTCAAAACAGACGAATGGGTTTGTTATAACAGTATGGTGGCATATTTCTGCCACCAGATAACTTCATAATTAACATGTTAATTTTGTTATGTAACTAGTTCACTATTTCATTAACATGTTAATCGTGTGGTTAACTAGTTATGTAACTAATTAATCACTTGACTAACAAGTTGATTTTAAAGCGGTTAACTAGTTACAGTAACTAGTTAACCAGATTAGATTAAGCTGGTGAAATAATACAAAAATGTCAGTTTTAGGCACCAACTTGCATTTATTACTTGTTATGGTCATTAATTAATTAAAAAAATAACTTGTTATGTAACTAGTTAACCACATAATTAGCATGTTTATTATGTAGTTATAATTATGGTGGCATAAATTTGCCACCATATGAAAGCACTGACATTTAAATACATAATATATATGTTGATTATCACAACAGTGGATCAAAGATTTTGAATCCCTTTTTTAAGTTTTTGCAAGCATTTGAATCCATATCCACCGTATCTCAAATTAACGTAGAATTACCATAATGCCAATTTACATCCATTGATCATTCTCGTACCTAGAGGTTATCAAGATTCTCGAGCTAGTATTGAGAATCCTGATACCCTCTGTGTATGAAAATGCGATTGATATATGTGTAAATTATGTTTGTGTTAGGCCCATTTACCTGTAGCAATTAACCTATAGATACATCATTCCCGTACCCATAGGTTATCCAGATAGATCTTCGATCTAACAAAAACCTGACTCAGGTCGAGCATCTTGATGACCACTGGGTAGGAGAATGCCTATAATATGTAAGCCCAATGTATGCATGTCAGTTTTCAGTTTGATTGGCCGGGTTACTAACATTATTTATTCTGAACCTAAATTTCATGCATTGTCAATGAACATATGGGGTTTTGATACGGGTCCAAAGGCAGCATTTTCAGCGTGGGGCTAATATTTTGGTAGGTGATCTTGTTCTGTTGGCAAATCAAAACGTTGATTTACTTTGGAAAGTTAAGTATATGTAGATTACTACCACCAAGGGCCCTCTTTTTTACATTATGTTATATAGGGTCCTTGCTACCACTGACGAATTTCAGCTGAACCCTTAGCCCCATTGCCCCCTGTTCTGAACTATGTGACACTAACTAACAAAATTTAGGCCTATATAAGATTCAAAATTTATGCAAAGTTAATTGAAATAATTTCAACCGAAATTCATTGACAGAAATTCAGAATTCACAGAGTTTCTACACATATGTTTCGTCAAAGGGAAATAAGCGTGCATTACAATTTGCACTGAGTTACTCCCCTTTAGTCGGAAGTCAATCCATGACAACATTGACCTGACCTTGACCTTGAATCATACAGGCAATATGGCTAACAAATCCTCCTCGATATTTGCCGACATCCAAATAGCAAAACCAATTGAGGTTTTTGCTTTGATTGCGGATTATAACAAGGATGAATTCAAGGAGAAAGTTAATCTTAGCGTTGGAGGTGAGTGTCGTTTTAAGAATGAATAGTTATTCTATTTTATAACCTTCGACGTCGTTTCGCACCCTGAACTTTTCGTAATCCGCGATCATGACACGGCTATCGTCACATTTATTGATATAAATGTAACGATCTTTGCTGATGTTGTTTTTTAATTTACAGTGATTTTTGTTAAATAAAATTCTATGTGTATGTTTATTCTTGCTTATTCGAACAGTTTCTGTAAAATTGATATGTTTTATTGAAGTTCGATTTTTGTTTTTCAAGTTCAACAGATCCATCATTCCATTTTATTTGTGTCAGCCTCAATAACCAGGAAATTATATGAGTTTTCGTGTGATGCATTTTTTCTTTATTTAATCAATTATTCATATATATGTAAAGATAACAAGAAATATCTTTAAAAAGATATATGGTGCTCTGCTGGGTTTGTTAGAAGCATAAATGTTGGTCATGCACAGCGTACATACTATAGGTCAAATGTACTTTGTCTGAAATTGCAATTCAGCCTCAACTGACAATTTTTGTCCAAATATATTGCCACTTCGCTGATTTGTCAATTTGGAAAATCTGTCCGATTCTAAAATTAATCTTAAATAACAATGCCATGGTTTTTTGATAAAAATCACTTATTTCCAGAATGACCAAACAATTTATGTTACTTTTCTGACGAACATAAAACAATTTGATAGAAATGCTCAATGGCGACCTACATATGACAAAATGAAAACCCATTCCGAGTGTGCGCTGAGTCATATTCACAGTTTAGTTATACCGCAAGGGGCGTACCATGACGAATAATAATAATAATAATAAAGACTTTATTTAATGAGGCTACACATTTGGATAAATCCAATCTTCCATGTGGACCTCTTATAAAACATCTACAAGTTATTTACAATATTTACATAGTGAAAAACATATAATAAATTAACAAATTAAAAGATAAGTAAAGTAGAACAAGCCTGAAATAAAAGAGTGTGATCAATTAGCATAGTGAGTCACTCATTATACACAGAGTAAATAGTCAGCAGCTACTGTACGTGCCAGTTTATCACAAATAGCCAATGGTATCATGTGTTTTATCCATTTCTTTATACTGTAAAGGATTTTCATTGGACAAACAGCTATGGTAGAGCAAATTGTATTGGTTGAAATATAAGTCAAAAGTTGGTTTAGACACCTGAGCCAAAAAACATACACTCATTCTTATTTTTATTGTCTGATGACTATTTTAGTATTATATCATAACAGTATGCATGTTCCTAACAATCATTGTATCATTTTACACATATACATAAAGTTTATTTGTTTTTCAAATAAATTGTCTACATGAATCACTCCTATTTGATTTGTACTTGCTTAAAGGTTTTTCTCCTCTTTGCTTTGACATCTACATCATTTTTGATTATGTCTCAGTGTTACTGCTGGACTTCTGGATGGTTAGTGCATTGTTAAGGACATGAGGGTATTTTAAATTATGAAAATGTGTTCTCTTTACTGTGGCCATTTTTAAACCTCTCATTCAACAAAGCTTAAAATAGAATTTTATTTTTCAGTATTGTAAATAAAATCAGGTACAAAAAATGATTAAAAACAAGTTTTCCAATACCTGCATGGACATTTTTAAACCTAATGAATGGTATAATCAACTATGCAGTGAAAACATCAGCGTGAAATGAACTATGTTTTTTGTTATTTGCGTAATGGCACCATATTCCAGTAATAAAATGTAAAATTCATAAAATTTGACACAAAACAGGTAAGTACAGACTAGGTCTAAAAATAAAACTTAAATCATGCCATCTGCAATATGACAAAGTAAACTTTAAAGTTATGTGATTTTTTGCTGATTAACTGCCAAAGTACTACAATAAATTTAGTGAAAGGCTTATTGCGTACATTTCTTATGCTATCAGAGGACTGATGTCAAGAACATGTGTATTGGTTAAATACAAAGCTTTGCAGTGTTTTTCTTTGCTTGAAAACATGTTTGCCAATATAATAGGTGTCTGAACAAATTTGATACAAAAATGATGAGTAAGGTCATGAAACTTGCAAAAAAACAGGTGTTTTTGAAGTGTCTGGTTTATTGAACCGTCCGTAGAATACGTATGCAGGGAGTAAATCTATACTGTTTTCAATGTATCACATACTCCATGTTTACCCTATTTGCCTGATGGTTAAAAAAAACAGGACACCTAAAAAACACCTGTTTTCACAAACATAATGTGATCTTACTCATCACTTTTGTATCTAAATTGTTCAGACACCTGCAGTAATAACATTGTCAAAAATAAATATTATAATTCTCAAGTTTAGAACATTTCCCAAAACACTTAAAATATAACCCATAAAATTGTTGTGGAAAAACAAGAAAATCTTTGTTATTCGAGAGATTATTTAAACTGCGCATGCGCCAAAAAACAGGGACATCTTTTTAGTATTTAATTTCCTGAAGCATTGTTTGTTTTGTCAAGGAAAAAACATTTACGAAATAAAAAGAATATTAAATTACTTATACACATTTAAAAATATTTCATATTTATTTGGGATAGAGTGTATTCTTGAAAATATAAATATGACATTTTATTACAGTGATTGAAGGGATTTGTTCTAGTTTTTAGTCGCATAAATGTAGGGATGTAGAAATGAAAGGTCTTTATAAATATCAGATCTGTCGTCACTCATACTGAATGCCAGAATTTTTCATTTTTTGTAAAACTGTTGATTACAGCACTGTATTGTCTGCACACTAGTGTACTGCTTGCCAAGCTGATCTTGAAGTTTAATACTTGTCATAAAAAACTATGGAAATGTTATCTTAAAAAAATAATTGCATTTTATAGACTTATAGTGTAAGTTTCATGCTTATGCATGTTCACCATCTTTACAGCTTTTGGCCATATCAGTTCACCAAATTATGATATGAAAGTAAACTGGCCATTTAAGGCTTAACATTAGCAGCTAGCACTATACCTTGTTTGTATAGTTTAATTACCAAAAAATTTTTTTTGATAAGTTCAAAGTAGTTTTTCTGGGCAACTTGACTCACACTTATTTTATAGGCATTCATCTGTCTAGTAGTATCTATCTATCAATTTCCTTAGGAGCCTCTTTCCCATCTATGACTGTGCGGATGATGTTTTGACACAATATAATTATATCACCCTCACTTGTGCCCTTTTGCACTGGAATAAAATGAATTATTCTTAGTCAAATTTCTTGCTAAAGGAAATTTGCAGCGCTAACCTTTGAACTCTTGATTCCAAATGCAAAAGCTAGTGAAAATTATGTTATTCTCTCTCTGAAGTTGATATAATTTTGCAAATTATTGTAAAACATAATAAACAGGACTGGCGTAGTGCTTATAGAATTAAAAATTAGCACAATAATTCAGGACTTGACAATAAAGGTTGCCCTATACCCGGTATCCCTTGACGGCCTTTAGCTGGTTTGGGCAACCTATTGCTGTTATTTAAGATATGGCTCGGACAAGTTAAAATATAGCTGGCTGTCCATTCAGGCAACCTATAAAAATTATTGTCAAGCTCTGTTATTGTGTCTGCTCACTCAGCTGACTAATTGTGTTTTATACATTTTTCATGTATTTACTATTTCAGCTTACAGAGACCAAGATGGTAAACCATGGGTGTTACCTGTAGTACGTACAGTGGAAGCCCAGATGGCCACAGATCCTACATTGAACCATGAATATCTTCCTGTCGCTGGTCTAGTGGATTTTAGAAAAGCTGCCATCAAATTGTTACTGGGTGAAGAAGACAGTAGGGTTAGTATTAGGCTATGCAGCAATTGGTAACCCTTATTTTCAGGCCTGTGCCTGATTTCAGGCTTTTATTGTATCTGTTGTCTTCTTTGTATATTAGTAAACATGGTTACCCAGGTCAGTAGTGCAGTTGGTAGCGCACCGGTATTTCCAATCTAGTGTCGGGAAAGGGGTACAGGTGTGAATCTCACCCGGGTAGGTTATACCCTTCCATGAAAATTTGACAATAATGTCAACATTCCTCCATTAATAAGATATATGGAGAAGTTTCCAGCCTTATGGATGGGTAGGTGAGTACTGGTTATAGACAAAGGTCTAGGAAAGCTGGGTAAGGTGTGCTGAATGCCGTAAAATAACCAAAAATGTGTTGACACAGCATTAAACCCTGTATAAATATATAAACATAGTATTTTCAGATTTAAAAGGGACATTTTCATGCTTGAGGAAATGTGATCAATGGCAGGCTTGATAAAGAAAACTGTCAATTCTCATCTTCTGCTCTCCGGAAAATGTCCAACCCCATTCAGACCTTTTTTCCTTATATAACAGGGGCCATTTACAGGCGCCTTCCCCTCTTGAAATTTCTTTAAAATCATGCAGTTTTCCCTAAATTTGGAGTTTTAACTTGGTTTTCTTGTTCCCCTTTTTATGAAATTGGAAAATATGCTAAGACTGTAGTAAGTATAAAATGTACATACTGGGAAGATCTAAATAATGACCTCAGACTGTCTTGCTAAGGGTATAAACCTGTAACTGATATATTATCTCACATAAATTTTGCATGTATAAATCTTTATTGGCCTCTCATTGGTCTCTCTTTAGTCTTAACTATACAGTACCCACCAAAAGTCTGGAGACATTTTCAAATTCTAGGCCTACTGAATAGCTTTTATCTAAAATTTGATAACAGTTTATTTGAAATTCTTGGTAGTTTAGCATTATTTTTTGATTATTATTATTAACATAGCTGAGACTGCAAAAAAACTAGCATAATAATTATGTTATGGAAAATAATTACAATAAAAATGGTTTTGGAGGCTTCAGGTTGTCAGATGCTGAATCTTATAAGTAATGTGTTGCATTCATGCTATTTGTTCTCATTTTATCAGAAACCATACTAGAATATATTAAAAATAATGATTCAGCAGAAAAAGTCATCAAAATTCAAGAATTGTAGTAAATTGCTTTTGTCTCCAAACTTTTGATGGGTACTGTAAGTAAATGTTTGTATTACAAATTGTCTTCCTGGTTTATAGACACAGTTGAACACAGTGAAGTAATAAAACAATAAAATATATAAAATATACTTTTGTAGCTATGTAAAATATAGAATACATGTTCATTATTTACTATAGTAAGATTTCTTTCACCTTACGAAGGTCACGGCGCTTGCCTTTGTAAATATGGGCTAAACCATTATAAAAGAGGTTGTTCAGAAGGTTTATTCTCTGAGGATTTATTCCCCTTGGTCAATGTTAAATTGTAATCAAATTTATAACTTCAATTATCGAAAGACGGTTTAGCACAGTGGATACAGCTTCGTCTAAAATTATGTTTTTGACACAGTGGTCGGTGGTTATAAAATATAAGTAAATATATTACATTTTTGACAATTTTTCGCGTGCTTACATGTTTCAGACAGGATGACCTTACTAACACTTTAAAAACATTTGGGTGGTTATATACACTCTTTGTGTGCACGAGATTCACGAGGGAGAAAAACTTGGATAATTTATATAATAACGACACCATATGATAAATAAGATGAAAAAAAACGTAGCAAGGTTTAAGTCTGAAAAATATTATGCTACTGGGATTTGAACCTTAAACCTTTAGGTCTGACGGCCGACGCGTTACCACTGGGCTAAGGATATCAGTTAGTGAGATGCATCAAAGTTATTGTAATTAACGCTTGCTAGTATTGTATTGCACACCTGTTCACCGCATTCGGATCTTCTTCACGAATATTCAATGCACTTTGACCTTCGTAAGGTGAAAGAAATCTTACTATACCCTCCATAATTAGGTATACAGTCTTATGTATTACATAACATGTATTGTCAAATTTTACTTAAACAGCTTACAATATTTCAATTGCTTTGACAAAATAAATATAGACAAAAAATAGAAGGTCTGTCTAGATCTGCTGGTTTACTGGACGGACTGTGTGGTAAACATTTTGATTTCATCCACACATTTTTTCAATTCATCAAAATATGTAAAATATCTCTGTTCCTGTAAGAGTTGGTTTGGTCTTGTAAAATTTGGATCTTCACAGGATGTACTATCCAGTAATAAACTGTTTAGTTTCGGTATGACTGATACACTTTAAATTATTTCACCTAATTACGGTAAAATTGCTAGTCATAAACTTAAGTTAGTTGTATCCTTGTATCAAATGATAAATTAATTATTTATCTCTCAACCTAGAGGTTAATGAGGTTGTCATAGTTATTGGATAGTTAGTTTATTACATGACTATTCACATCAGAACATCATATATGTTGATGTAGTCTACATTAAATTTTGTGACTAGGCGGCTCTAGTCCATATTTATGGGTTTAGTAGGAAAAATTTTCATTTTCAATTTTCCTGGTTTTGCATTACTATTATAATTGTGGATGCAACATACACACTGATACATTGCTTTTCAAATTATTTCTATGAATTCTTTTAGTATTTGGGGTGTTTTGAAACTTGACCCACATGGGTCAGGTTTGCTAAAATTAGATTATGTGTTAAAATAAGCATTTACAGATATGTAGCTACATGCGTTTATTATTGTGCAACATACAATAATTATTCAGCAAATATATTCAAACTGACCAGAATGATCAAAGGACAAAAATCTACCAATGGATAAGTCTTAGGTCAAGTACATGTATATAACAAATAACCCACCTATAAATAGCTTGGGAATTCCCTCAGTATCCTACTTTCATTTTTAAAACAGTGTATGCCATATGTAATTATTAGTTCAGTTATTTGTAATTAGTCACTAAGAATATTTGGAAATGGGTTTACTTTATACTAGAGTAATTAATATGAATAAAAAACATTTTATTTTCATTTGCCTACTAAACCCTTTTATTATCATGCCCTTACGAGTATTTTGAAGTGTAACAGTCTATATCTGAAGGCATGATATATTTTTGAACAAATAGACAAAAACTTGCTTTTTGTACACAAAATCATTTCCTATTGTTATATAATCCCAGGTTTATACATGTATATTCTATCAAATCTGCCATGTCCGACAGGGCTATTTGCACTTTGATAATTTATTGGCAGCTAACAGCTTTTAGTGTGGTTAAATTGTATATGTATATCATTATGTATTATTATTATTGTATATTACAGTTTGGTGGTGTACAGGCACCTGGTGGCACTGGAACATTGCGTTTAGCTGCTGCTTTTACTAAAAAGTTCTTCGGGAGTGATACTGTGTATGTTTCTAAGCCAACATGGGGTATGTTTATTTTACCGGTAGTATTCTACACGATATGATTAAAACCCGATTTAAAATTGTCTGCTCTGCTCGCTCACTCGCCTATTTTGGATCTGGCTGTTTCATAATAAGGGTCACATTCAGCTGATCTTTGCTGTTATAATACTTATGATGCAATCATTATGCTCATTGACTTGTTTCATTGTTTATGTGACACAATTTGCAAAGAACCGTCCAATCACAGCTTGTGAAAAACCCTACCATAAAATTTGCTCACAAAACTCAGCCTAAAATAGAAATTACTTACGAACTCACAATGGTATTAATAGTGTTTTGTCTCGATGAGATCTATGCATTGATTGGTTGACACAAAGGTCATCTCAACACGACCCCTTGGTTGACACAAAGGTCATCTCAACACGACCCCTTGGTTGACACAAAGGTCATCTCAACACAACCTCTTGGTTGACACGAAGGTCATCTCTACACAACCTCTTGGTTCACACAAAGGTCATCTCGACTTGACCCCTGCATGATGTCAGGAGATCCTTTATGACTGTGGTCTGTAGGATATCTGTTTACGAAGATTGTATTCTACACAGGTGGCCTGCCAGTTCCCTGACCATAAGACAAATAAGATATTTTGGATGGACATTAGACCTTTTTACAATGAACAAAATTGACAAAAAATCACAAAAATGTTAACAAGATTATTTCAAGCCTAAAAAGTTATAATTTAATAGCAAGGCCACAACAAATTGATCATATGTTCTATGGATTCACTCGCACCTTAATTTTGACGGTTTTTACACAAAAAATATTTTTATTTCCTCGCTCGCCCATAAAAATTTGGTCAAACCACTATATAAAGCAAGTGAATAAAGACTTTTTTAATTTTTTTTCTTTGCTCGCTCGCCCCATTTTTTTTCCAGAAAAATCCATAGAACATATGATCAACTTGTTGTGGCCCAACCATGTTTAAGCAGGGTCAGAAACATGAATGTGTTTCTGCAAGTATTTTTATGCAATAAAGACATTTATTTAAGAAAATAAGTACAATGTATATACAGTCACCTTCAAACATGGTGGGCAAATGGACAAGTCCTGTAAAATATAGAACGTCCATCTAGATCTTCAGGTTTACGGTACCCACTGTCCAGAAAAGAATTCGAACTCATTCACAAAGTTTTCAATTCATCGAAATATGTAAAATCACTGAAATGTCTTTGGTCCTGTAAGACTTGGCATGGTCCTGCAGAATTTTAATCACCACTGACTGTAAACAGTTATTAAAAACTGTTCTGCCTTATAGAGAATAGAGTGCAAAAATATGATTCTCTAATAGAAATGGAATTGTTTTGAAAAAAAAACACTGAAAAAACATGTTTTTATAATTACAGGTAATCATAAAGGTATATTTAGTGATGCAGGATTTTCAAATGTTGTTGAATACAGATATTGGAATGCAGAGAAAAAAGGTTTAGATTATGAAGGAATGTTGGAAGATCTTGGGGTAAACACACTTTAATTGTATCATATTTTTCTCTGAAAACATGTATAGTTTATGAGCTGTTGTCCAGTGGTAGGATGTTTGCTTAGGGATTTAGAGGTCCTGATTTGGAAGTCACGGGGGCCACAGATTAGGGCTTTAACGAATGTCCGAGCTCTCGAGAGTTTGTGAACCATGATTGAAATTCGGACACGAATATTCGCCTTACTAAAGTTCGGGTGGTTCGCGAATATCATATGCATTTCAAACAACAATTAATTGAATAAGTTAACTCGCAAAAACAACTTTAAACTTGCCTAAGAAATCATATCAATTGATCAAATTTTCGTGTCCAAATTATTTCTAAATCCGAACGCATGTTAGTCCATACTAACACCGGATGCCGCGAAAATATTTCCATAAAGGTTATCTTCAAAATAAAGTTAATTATAAATGCAGGTATGTTAAAATCAACTCGCATGCTCGCAATGGCGAGTGTTCCTATCGGTTGGGTGAGTAAAGATTGCTTAAAACTTGTCCGATCGGGCGAGTAGGATTTTCAAATCCAATAGGACTGTCATCTGTTTTAATAAGAATAAAAAGTATCAAAATACGATGTCCTATCAATGACCGCTTTTAGAAAGGTATGTACCATATTAGTTTTAAGTAGTATTTAATCGTGGACCATATTGAAAATTTGATTTAGCCAAATTTGTTATCCACGTTAAATAAAATCGTTATTATTATTACATCATAAATTGTAAGTAAACAATATCGGTGATGGCAAGAATAAGATTTCCTTTGTTTAAATTTACCGATAATTGTCAATGACACCCGTCTCTTTATCATTATATTTTTAAAGCTCGTTTAAACTTTTAAAATTTTATTCCTACCATCACCGATATCGTTTTTAAGGCGCTCATTGTTTGTTAAACTTATACATGTAGACATCAATTAAAGACCTAGGTCACGCTTGTTTTAAGAATACATTCTTACTTACAATTAGATTTAACTAGACTCCATAGTTATGCATTTTGACTTTACATTATGACATTGTACGCTATCAAACATCAATTAAGTGTGAAAAAATACCGACACATATTTTAAATTGTTTGCATCAATTTCCGTCATCAAAGGGTTAATATTGATTTGATTGTGAACAATATAGACTCCCCGGAGTGCATGACAATTTGTGACGTAGTAAGTCGAGATTACTCTTTGGTATTAAAATGATATACTCGTATACCTTACTTAAAATTGTGAATGATAGGACATCGTATTTTGATGTTATTTTTTTCTTATTAAAACAGATAATAATCCTATTGATTTGAAAATCCTAAAATTGAAAATCTTAAATACCCTCCAAACACAGGGAATTAGGTGTCATCTATGTCTCTGGCCAAACAGGTAGGAACAATTGTCATGGCGAGCGGGCGAGCTGTATTTTACACCCCTGGATTACAATCAAAATGTGGAACACAAAACAATTCATTTTTAATTTCTATCAAAATTAAAAATGTTCTGTGGGATAGTTTTGAGAGATTTTGATACTCATGTTAAGATCGGGGATGCATTAGGGAAATTAAGGTAAAGTGTACACTAGCAAGTTAAACATGCATTAAGTAGCTAAGGTTCGCGAATCGATCTGTGTATTGCTTCGCCGTATCGCGAACCGGTTCGTCTCGCGACAGGGTCCACAAACCCAAGCCCTACCACAGATTCAAGAGACTTAGTTCTATAAGTAGCTGCCTGTAAGATTTGAATGTTCTGTTAAGTACAGCAGAGGCACAGCGAATAAAAAACCCACAATATATTGTGGTATGTATGGCAATATGGTGCTAGCGTATTGCAATATATCGCGATACGCCTCTGGTGTATCAGGACAGTCCTATAGTTGAGGACATGGTGATTTTTACCACAGAAATAAAAACATACCTTAGGTGGGAACTAAAGAAGCCCATACCAACTTTAAACTAATTTGTATGGTATTACAAAAGAAGTACAGCATAGGACTTTCAGGACATTAGCATTTAAACAGTAATGATTCAGTAACTGTGCACCTTTCACAAAAAATCTTACGATAAATATTATCACGAGTCAATTTCATAAGTTTTGCCTTTCAAAGTTATAAAGATAATAAACACAACTATGATATGATATTCAAAAGATTTACAATATTTTACATAAATAAATGATATTAAGAATTGTTGATAAGCCAAAAAAATGACTGTATTATGAATATTTATACCCCCGCTTCGAAGAAGAGGGGGGTATACTGTTTTACCCTTGTCCGTCCGTGCGTCCGTCCGTTACAAAATTTCCGTCGCAGTTTTCTCAGCAACTATAACATGCAGCAGCCTAATACTTTGCATATTGCTTCATCCCATAGTCCCATGTGGTGTAAAGCGATTTCATGCTCCTTGCTCATCTACTTCCTGTTTGT
This sequence comes from Mactra quadrangularis, assembly GCA_025267735.1. Classification (NCBI taxonomy): domain Eukaryota; kingdom Metazoa; phylum Mollusca; class Bivalvia; order Venerida; family Mactridae; genus Mactra; species Mactra quadrangularis. Next base: position 6,356,657 of record CM046298.1, read on the forward strand.
CGCATATTTTTAGATTTTTGCAGGGGTATCACTAGTGAGCATTAGCTCACAGATTTACTTGTTCTTTCTTTTGACTCCTGATAAAAAAATTTGTAAAATATTTATAAAAAGCATGTTTGTTCAGCATACATGAGCAGATCCACTGACTGTCACAAATGGCTGAAAAAAATGTTGTAACGATCATTGTTCATTAATTTTCTTTCATTACAGTATTTCTTGCTTTTGACTTACGATAATTTTAATCGTAAGATTTTTGTGAAATACACCAATAATTACTTACATTTTCTCTTCTTGTAGAAAGCTCCACCACAGTCTGTTGTCATATTACATGCAGTAGCACATAACCCAACTGGTGTAGATCCAACACCTGAACAATGGAAGGGTATTGCTGATCTCTGTCGAGAAAAGAATATATTTGTTGTATTAGACTGTGCCTATCAAGGTTTCGCTACAGGGGATCTAGATGCTGACGCATGGGCTTGTAGATTCTTTAAGGATGAAGGCTTTGAATTCTTCATTTGTCAATCCTTCAGCAAAAACTTCGGTTTATACAGTAAGTACGGGTAGTTATTTTTTGTGTTTTATTGTCTTAAACATAGGATTCCCCATGTTTAGTTGAAGACAGTAACAAATTGTCATTTCAATGTGTGAACATATACATTTGGATGGGTATGTGCATTTAAAGGGATAATTAAAGTTGTCTGCCTTTTGTTGTTTTGGTTATTGGTGCACATGTATCTAAAACTATGTATAATCTGGTTAAGTATTTTAAAGATTTGTAAATGTAAGGAAAATTTCATTAGTATCACTTCTGTTTGTTGTATTATTCTTTGCTTATTATGTTCCATGAAAACCCTATGCCCCAAGATGTTATTAGCACAGGAGCCTGCTTGGTCCCAAATCAAAAACTATATATATATACATATTGTACTTAACTAAAAATAGGTAGTTTTTTAATCAAGTTCAATTATAGGCCAGTTTCTCCATTATAAATAAATTTATTTCACAGATTTATACATGTAGGCGTAGCTAATGCTAATCTCTTTCAAATGGCACCATGATCTTGACTAAATCTGATATGATCATGATATTTGAAATGGGCCTATGATTATATTTGATTATTCTAAACAAACTTCACCCGGTACTTATGCTACAGGGAATATAAAATATATTGGTGATCAGCTAATACAAAAAATGGACCACACCAACCCTCAAGACTGCCAATCATGGAGAGGAAGACTTCAATTCATACGAGACATACAGGCCTTACCCGTTTCAAAGGAATAGTTAATGGCCTGTTTAAACTGAACTGGATGACGATGATGATGATGATGATGATGTTGATGATGATGATGATGATGATGTTAGTATCTGCTACTTAAATCACTTGATCTAGTTCTGTTCCTAAAACACTTTCAAATCTGTCGATTAAAATAACACTAATCATTCCTGTATTTCAGACGAACGTGTAGGAAATCTATGTGTTGTAGCTAAAGATTGTGACTCTAAAATGAAGACTTTATCACAACTTGAATTGATCGTTAGAACTACCTGGTCTAATCCACCAAACCATGGTGCTAGAATTGTTGCCACTGTTCTAAATAGCCCACAATTAAATGAACAATGGTTAGTATCAAATATTTTAGTATTCTTAGTTTAAAAATAAAAAAAATAATAACTGCTCACTTAGAAGTCCTTGCTGCAGGGACAAGGATTAATAATCTTATCTTTTTGTTGTTGTTAGGTTTAAGAAGGTCATAGCAACACATTATATAGGTCATATAGCGGCCGTCAGTCAACCTACTCACTGTTCCTGGAAAGGCTTAACCTCTGGATTTAGCTGTTAACCAACTACTAGGTGCATACTTTGATCAGTAACTGACAACTGCCCTACATGATTAAGAATCATAGGTAGGAAGGAGAATGGCCATAGAAATCATTTCATGACCAAACTCCAGGAAAGAATGCCCCACCCTGGGAATTGAACCCACGACCCCCTGATCAGATCAGTAGACTTGTGCGCTACCGACTGAGCTAGCCGGGCAGGCTAGTTTGAAATATAAGATAAATGTTTGCTCATTAGTAAGTCTTTGCCACAGGGACTAGGATAAATAAACTTATCTGATCCTATCAATAACACGGTGGGATTACCACATGACTATGACATCACAAATGTTATGGTTTCAAGAAGAAAACTGTAAAAATCTGCCACAACTCAGAGTTTATAGAGCTCTAAGTGTTTTAATAAGGGACTTTAGTCAGTTATTTCCCCTTGTATACTCTTCAAATAGGTAGGTCCAATCAGTTGGATTACTCGGATTTTACCCTTACTTTTCTATGTCAATTTGTATAAATTAATCTTTAATATCTTTTTTGTAAATCATTTAATGTGTTTGAAATTCAAACTAAGTATTTTTAAGGTAAAGAACTATCTAAAATTTATCACTTCTGTAAATATCTTAATTAACAAGAAAGATATTAGATGAAATATTTTGCTACCCATACGTAGGAATTCAATGATAAAATCTGAGGATTCCAACTGTAAAGACCTACTTACCAATTGGATTGCTTCAGATTTTATCAGGGAAAGATAACTGACTAAAGTCCCAAATTCTTGTCAGATTTACATTATACCTTCTTGAGGCTAAGCAGGAAAGTGTTTACTTCTTGCTGCGCATCATATCTCAAACGCCAGTTTAATACTTTTTTAAGCACCCTGAAAGTCTTACCACCAATTTTGGTATTCAAAAAAGGACAACAACTTGTCACAGTTTCCAGGGTGTTGAAATACAAATACATATCTTTAGTGTTAATTTTGACTTTAGTGTTAATTTTGACTGGAGTGTGGCCCTTTTACACTTATAGTTTTTGGAAGTTACCTAGCAAATTTTAGCACTTACACCATTGAAAGCATCCACTTTAAATTTTACTCATTTCATTAATTTAATTCATATTTTATTGTATTCATTGGGATTGCACATCAATGGTGGATTTCGTGTACAGGAGCACCCAAATAGCATTCTGTCCATCAATTTTAAGTGTTAAAAAAGCTTTTTATCCCAATTATATGTAATACGGGATCAGTTGTCCCAACTTTGAGTTGAGATGTCCACTAGTTAAGTTGGACCCGTTTTACACTCGGCCACAGAGATTATATTTCTATAACGAATACTACAAACCTGTCAAATACTGAGAATACAGTGACTTCCCCTGATTACGTATGTCGAGGTCGTATCACGATATATGGTGTGGGGCCATGATATGTATTGTGCCCCGACAAATCATTATTGCATTGATATATCGCCATATTGTTTCATCCCTGATATTTTGTGTTTTTATTTTAATAGGAAGGACCATGTACACACAATGTCTAAGCGTATATTGTTAATGAGAGAACAATTACATGCTAAATTGAAAGCTATTGGTTGCCCTGGTAACTGGGATCACATTGTACAACAGAAGGGAATGTTTAGTTACACTGGATTAAATGGTTTGTATTTTTTACTCACTCTTTTTTTACTTGAATTTAGGCCATGCCAAATTGCAATTTTGTGAAGCGTCAACTCAAGTTTGACAAATCTAGGTTCCCTATTCACAAAAACACACAAACAGAAAAAGAAAATTATTTAAGAAAATTTCACTAACATTTTGTTTTTGGATCATGGACTCTAAAACCTACGCTCGCCACACTTAACAAAATTCTGGTATGACGTGAACTTAAGTAGAGTATTCAAGCATATCTATACTCACTGGTCATTCTAATTATTGTTACTGTAAAGAAAATGGATTGTTGTAAGAACTTGTTTCACAATGGAGCTAAAATAAATTAGTATAATTTATACTTACGTTTTATATATTTCAGCACAACAAAGTGATATCTTACTGAAGAAATATCACATATACATTATGAAATCAGGAAGAATCAACATGTGTGGTCTTACACCAGCAAATATAGATTATGTTGCCCAGGCTATCAATGCTGTAGTCTCAGATAATAAGGGTCAGCAATGTAAAATATAATAGTATAACCAATAGGCAGAAACAATGTGTGGACCTTAATAGATGAGATCTATCTACCCTCTCATGTTACTAATTATCGTGAAAAATAATTAAAAAAACGAAATTTGTATTGTGCTAGTATATGAAAACACTTTTCACCATATTTAAACATCCTAATTTTTGCTGTGCTTTTACCATAGATGCGTTTTCATTTTTTGGAAAGCCTGTTTTCTTTTTCAATAGCTTTTACTTTATGAACATGGTGCTTTTTTATCACATTGTTTTAGATTATGCCACAGTGAAAATATTAAAAAAACCAAAATGATGTAATGAGAGTGGTAAAATAACATCTTGTTATATCAGTGTATATTTTCCTGCTGTAAAAGTACAGCACTATATGTCATAACGGGCAATGTTCAAATAAGGTTGCTTTTATTTACCATCCTAGAAAATGACCTTTTCACTTGTACATCCTAGAAAATGACCATTTTACTTGTGCATCCTAGAATATGACCTTTTTGTGGCTAAACCACTTTCCACTCTTATAATTATGTATGTTTTGGGTACCTCATGATCAAATAAAATTTGATATTACACCAAATATTTATGTTATACGCTTGGGTGAAGTAATGTTGCCCATAATATTTGTTTTCTTGAGTTCAGGGTTGGTTTGAGTCGGACAAACAAAATATTTTCTTTATTTTTAATCCTTAAATATATCAGGTTTTGAAATTGATTGTATTTATTACCAATTAGATAGGAAATCTATGTATAGATCTTTATTGCTGTTATAAAGACAATGGATTGTTTATAATTTATTTTGTGTTAGATCTTTAATGTGTGTAAATCTATATCTGATGGATTGACAAAATTGATAATCATAATACATGTATATTGATTTGATGTATTTTAAATTGCCAAAATTGGAACTAAAAACAATATAGTGCATGCTGTGTTCAGGAACTTAACTTCATGGCTAAATTTCTGGCCAAGTTTCAACCCAGGTTGGTAGCGCAGTTAGTAGCGCGCCAGGATTCGCGCCAGATTTATAATTTTTGAAATTCATATGACTCAATCCATCTGTTATAGATTTATACCCCTTTATGTCAAATTGACATAATAAATACATCTATATACCTGTATTGTTTTGTCCCATGAACACTTAATATTGTAATCAGGTACTAACTATATGAATTTTTTCAAGTGGGTTTTCTTTAAATTAATTAGGTAAAAAAGGTAAGTCTGTTAACGAATCAAATGTTATATTCTGTAACAGGCTTGGTAAATTTCTATGGTTTTCACATTTTCTTGTCCATTAAATGGATATGTGTCTTTTGCTGGTCTTATTACTTATACGTACCAGTACTAACTTATTTTACTTGTTAAATTTAATAAGATGCCATATTTTATATACATTCTATTATATATCCTAGAACTTTGATTAATAGTGCTCTATTTTCTTAATTTGATTTTTATAACAAGATTTTTTTATGATAAAATGATGTTGACAAAATTATAGTTATTACATGTATTATCTTTGCTTGTTTTATCTTACACAACCCTTGCAATGTTTGTACACGCTGAAAAAATCGTGGATAATGATATTTTTCCGGAAAAATCATGGAACTTTTTAATTTAGGGATAATATCGTGGAAAAGTCATCAGAAATTAGAAAATATCATGCATGAAGTTCTTATGTGTCATGGAAGAAATTATTTTATATCTAATTTGATTTCAGCCCATAAAAAATGGATAAAACATGAATTCTAACATAAATAGCAACTTTTAATGTTGGGTACAAATCAAGTCTTGGTACAATTCATGCTTAGGTACAAAAATGCGAATTCTAGAAACAATAATTATCATCCGCTGCAGTATAAAGAGGGAAATATGAGATATCAAAAATATAATTGTGCTTGTTTTGGGTTATGTATGTGTTTCTGTTGTATCATGGAAAACTAAGAGAAATCATGAAATTTTGGTATTCAAAATTTGTTTGAACTCTGCCTTGATTCTCAAATACTCTTGTAGTCTATATAGTTATATATATATAACCAGTAACAACCTTAATATCCCATATACTGCTGTCATAAGTTAGCAAGTTGGGGAGTGGAGAAGCTTGGATTGAGTTTTAATCAGATTAGTACCAGACATGCCATTTAAAAATATCCAAGTCTGATCAAATAACTCACATGTATTGTTAAAACTGTCCCTCTATTTTCTTGTGTAGTATGTTATAACACAGTCCAGAATACGTTTGCGAATCCGGAAATCTTGCAAACTTACTTTTTTTTATTTTTAATCCGATTTATTTCAAATTTTCAATAAATGTAGATCTACATATGGGCATAACACCAGTAAACTTTCATCCTGATATCTTTACTAGAAATATGTTTAATTTAAAGTCAAAAGTCAAAATTCCCATGGGAATCGGCAAATGCTCTTCCATGGGATTTTCATGGGAGAAAAATGGGAATTTTCTCCCATTTACAAATAAAGGAGAAAATTCCCATTTTTTCAAATTCATCCAAACTAACATTTAGAGTTAGAATTGGATAGATCTATTAGTACATAACATTATTCCAAAGAAAAAATGTATAGTTTGTCATTTTTAAAGCATTTAAACACCATTTAAGAATTCTCCCATATTATAAATGGGAGAATTCTCCCATGGGAGAATTCTCCCATTTCTGAATATGGGATTTCTCCCATGGGAGAATTCTCCCATTTCTGTATATATATAACCTTGCATATTTTTATTTTGGTCAGGTAGCCATTTTCAGCTGTAAGATTTATCGTTGTTGTCTTTTATAAAGTTTTTTATAACAAATGTATGCAAACAGGACTAATAAGTGTGTATTTGAAACAGTAGTGTTTACACATCGAGTCAATTTTACATGACATATAACTGCATGGGTGAAAGTTTTCAGGATTTGTCTGAAATACGACTTTAGAAAAGATTCTTTTACTGCGGAAATCATAGAATGCGGAATTTTGAACATTTAATCATGTATCAACTGCTTTTGTTAGATTTTTTATTAAACTTACTTAATAGCTGACTTTTTGTGTACATGCACTGCAATAAATTTGCTTGGCATACTTGCATAATGGCTTTTATAGAAGTGTTATATTATTTGTTAGCGACCCTTTTTTTGTTAGATTTTTTATTCTTATGTTGCTTTATTGATAATATGTCATACTTTTGTACAAACCTACTGTTGAAAACTATGCATACATGTTGTATAGTGCTATTATCTTTGTGCTGTCAGAATTGCTGACCCTATGTATGATCATTTTGATGCAATTGCAATTATATCAGATTGATTCTCAACTCATGGTAAGTTTTGCCTGTCTAATAAGCGAGTCTATTTACAGGGTTCATACAAACTGGATAAATCCTGAAAAATTAGGATTTTTCTGGAAAAGTAATGGAAATGAGATTTTTCCAGAAAAATCATGGAAATTTGATTTTAGGGGGGAAATCATGGAAAAGTCATGGAAAATTAGAAAACATAATGCAAAAAGTTTAATGTGTCATGGATCATTGTCAGTCACTAACAGAAGTTGGCCCTTGTAACTGGTTAACTGCTAAATCCAGGGATTAAGCCATTCCAGTAACTGTGAGTGTTGCTACAGTGTTAACCCCAGCCAATTAGAGAACCATTCTAATTTTCAAAATGTCTTGTGAAATGATTGGATTGAAATTAGATTGATTTAGATGGTGTATGCTTCTTCTGAAAATTTGTTTTTGTCAATTGTATAATTGTTTAAATAAGTTAAGTGGTTTTTTTAATTAAGATTTTTAATTAGAAGAATGCTTTTTTAGCTTATACATGTATTTCTAAAGTTGACCAATGGTCCGAGGAGCATTTTTTATCATTTTATTAACTTTTCCAAGAGTATTTTAGAGCTTTGAGAAAAATGTGTGCCAAAAATTAAAGAACAATTATAATTTGACCTGTGTGTTACCAGAATCTTGCCTGTTTTATGCTTAAAAAATACTATGAATATTTAAAGTCCCATTATGAAAAGTAACAAATCTGCTCCATTAAAGTCCCCTTTATCCAAAGTAACACTGTTTTTGGATTGCAAAGAAAATAGACATTTATTTATTTCAAACACCTCTAATGATCAAGATTTTTAAATTAAATGCAAGTATTGCTTAAACATGTTTATGTTATTTATTGCTATTCAAAGTGATAGTAGATCGAAATCGAAAGTAGAATTTGGTTGTCAATACTTGAAACAATAGTTTTGATCACAGTATGTTTAAAATGAAGTCATATTATAGAAAACAACTTACTCCAAATTACTTAATTAAGCTCTAAAACTCATGTGGATCAGGTATATTGAACATTTGCCTATAAATGAATCGTAGTGTGCCCAACTTTTTAAGAAATGGACACTGGGTCAAACTTAAATTTAGCATGCAGAATGATTTTAAAATGTTTATTGTGTCTCTAATGCATGTTGTATAACTTCGTGGCAGTAAAAGAGTTTTCAAGTCTACTATCAATGAATTATAGAATATATCTTCATAGAATGGCATCATATAAAAAATTGCAGGTTCCAAATTGAAATTTAATTGGCGCCCTTACAATCAATTTTCTATGTATTAAATTATATCGTCGAAACCCTATAATTAGTAACTTGAAAATTGCATCAAAACAGTGTGTATATTAAATTGAAGTAGGGCTGAAAAATGAAATAAATTGTAATTTAATGTAGATTGTACACTATTGTATCAAATGTAAAAAGTAATTCTTATTGCACATTCTGCAACAACTATGCTTTGATATTATGTACATGTATTAATCTATTGTTTCTTTTTTGTTAAATTAAAGAAATGTAATATTTCCATTCTGGGAAGTAAATGTTCTATGCATTTTGAGTTATGTTGTGATTTTTAATTATGTAGGGCAGTTGTCAGTCACTGACGAAAGTGTGCGCTTAGTAGTTGGCCAACAGCTAAATCTCTGGATTTTTTTCTAAGAGGAGTGAGTAGGTTGACTGACCGCCGTTATGAGACCTGTACAACGTGTTGCTACAGCGTTAAACCCAAGAAAAAGAATGTTTAGCTCACCACAGCAAAATGTTAGTGTTGAAAAATCTTGTCAGGCACTCATAAGAAGTAGTTCTCGGGTAGGTGGTCCAGGGTCCCTAGTACGTTTATAATACTTGTTAGAACATTAGTCTGTGGTCAAGTGGTTGAAGTGATATGATATATTATTGCATTTGTTACAGATACATTTTGTGTATTCCGAAAAAGTGTTTTGACATTACTGGACATTCAGTCCAGTGATCTTGGAAGAGTCACTGGACCGAATCAGGTTTTACTGGACTGGAAGAAATCATAAAAATAAAATATTTTTACTTCTTTATTAACAATTTATATAGATAGATAACTAATTCGAATATTAATGGGAAGTCAAAACAACATGACTTATCATAAATAAGTCATTATTTGAACTTCTAATTGAAGACAAACATCAAAATTAGTTCAATATTAACTGGAAAATACAATGAAATAGCCGATAGTTGTCTTTATTTTAATTTTGAAAAAAATAGATTTTACTGGACATTAGGACCAGCTATGACAGACTTTACTGGACCGACTGGAATATTACCGGTCAGGTCCGTCGGACCGGCACTTTTTGAAATGTCTGCTGTTACTATGAATAGTAACTAATTTGCCCAAAAAGAGTGCTGATATAGCCTCAATGTCAGCTATATATAGAGGAAATTCGTCAAATTTGGTGCAAGATCGATTTTTATTTCACCGAGTGAGCTCAGAAAACATATTTTCACGAGTGGCATAGCCACGAGTGAAAATGTCATTTTCTGAGTTCACGAGTTGAAATAAAAAAGATCTTACATCAAAATTGACGAATATTCTGTTTCTTTCATACTCAGTTTTGTGTTTTATTTAATGTATTTTACACAAATTATAGCGCGACGTCATTTCTACTCCAACATGACGTCATTTATCTTCTAATATGACGTCATGAACGATGAAAAGATAAGGTTATATTTTCACTACGATGAAAATATAAACTTTATATTTTCATCGTTTATTTTCAATGAATAACGCGACGTTTTACCGTAAAGCATGAAAGAAATTCCAGTATTGAGCAAGTGCGCCTTTATATGATATCAACACACATCCTAGTGTGCCTAAAAAATCTGTTTCAATCAACTTCCAGTCATTTTGCATCAGCAGTCCAACAACAAATTTTCTGGCCATGAAATTTGTTAGGTAATTAGCAACAAGTGAAATATCCCACATAAAAGTGAGATATTTTTCCTTGAAATAAAAAAACACCTCAAATGACTTAAGGTCAACACGCAATATGGCATGTTACATCGGAAAATTCTGTGTTTTTGTTTTAGAAGAATCATCATTAACAGTCGACATAACATTATGCAATAAAAAGTTTATTAAACAGGGCAAATATCAGCACACTTACCCTGGCATCGGCTTTCAAGCCAAATTACTGCAAGTGGCGCATAGATATTCTCATGATCAATAAAATCATATTTAAGTCAATTGGGTTAATGTACGGGCCATTGACAGTTAAATATAATTGAACAATATTTGACAAAAGAACAGATGGGTATGTACTTCGAACTAGGTTAAAAGCTTTGCTTCAGAATTATACAGCTGTTCAGCAAACATGAGTAGATCTGATCATTGCCAGGTACGGCTGAAAAAATGATCAATATTCATGATTTTTCTTTCATTACAGTTTATACATAGTTAAGAAGAGATAACTGTGACGTACTTGTTATATATGACAGTAAGAGTTACATCCCTTCATATCATCAAATCAAAGGGCACGTTCCGCAAGGCGATCGCTAGCTGTCGCTTTTTGAAAGCGATTTTTTGTAGCATAAGAGATCTACGGAACGGTTTGCTTCAAGCTAGCTAAAACAAAATGGCGACTACCTCAAACAAATAGTTCAAAATTGTAACAAATGAAAAATATTTAAATCAATTATCCCCATGAATATTCTTTTTAACCATTTTGACGAAATGTATGCATTAAATGAAATATATATCAGTATTCTTGAAAAAAGAAACACGTTCCCACAGGGGCAGCCATTTTGAAATAAGCAGAAGTGTTCCGAATGATACGGCTAGCAAGAAAAAAAACTTGCTACGTTTTGCTAGCTAGCGATTCAATTTGCTCGATCGTAGCAAACCGTTCCGTAGGAAATCGCTACAAAGCGCTAGCTAGCGATCGCCTTGCGGAACGTGCCCAAGCGCCAAATTAAATAGTCTAGATATATTTGACTGAGCTTCACAAGCATAGATTTCACATTAAATCAAATGAAATAACTGTTTAAACACTTAATGTTTATTATTTTTTAAATAGGGAATAAATAAATTTTAAGTTTTTTTCTGAATTTATCTGTTTTTCTAAGCATTCTCATAATCAAGGACCCTGTTGGCCTATATACATGTTATACAGGGTCCTTGATGTAATATATTCATTAGAGATGTTACAATACGTATTGTGTAATATGGACTATGTGTTAGGAAATGCATAATTCTAATGAAAATATAATGAGATTATTCTCTCATTGGACTAAATGTTAAAACTATTATAGCATAACATATTATTTCGTGTTTAAACAATTTGAATCTTTATTCAAACATTCAAAATTCAGATTCTGATTAAAACAATCAATAAGTCACATAAGTACAAGAAATTATTCCGGATAAACAAACCAAATAAAAACATACAAAATTCGTATTGCAGTATTAATACAACACTAAATGACGTACTTCACGAACTCATTCTTAAATTTCTACTAACAACATGTTGAATATACATGTTTGCAGATTTTTTTGCCGAGGCCGCGTATTTGCGACTTCGGTACATTAAAATGTCAATGGTACAGACAAAATCGCGTATATGAGCCAAGGGACGCAACCGCGTTTATGGCTGACATCGACATTTCTGTAGTCGTTCATATTTTAGATTAAGAGCAACCAATCAATGAAGACCAACTGTTTGTAATCCCGTGAAATTTTGCCGCGCAATTTCGTGCTACCAAACGACAGTGAGAGCGAACGAAATCTTGGAAGTGATAAAGTTCATCCTTGGTTTGATTGAAGTTACGATTGTAAGTAGTTGTTACATGTTGAATTGTATTTTGATTTGAAATGAAAAATTAAGAATTTTGATGAAATTTATCAATCAAACTCATCGAGGGGCCCGGGGGGTCGGTGGGGGTGGAGTTCAGAAAAATCAACAACTCCTACTTTCCTTCTGGAAGAATTTAAAGCGCTATATTCATCAAAATTGTGAAAAGGTTTTGAAATTGCGTACTACTCATAGGTGGATCCAGGATTTCCAGTTACATGGGCGGAAAATGAACAAGCAGACTGGGTGTTCAGGGGCCGTATTCAAGGACCCACTATGGGTCCTGGACAAAGCCTTGTCTTTGTCAGATTTTTCTGAATGTCTTGAACAAAGGGGTTCAGAGTTGCTGTGATCCCTAAAGCTAATTTTTCCATGGAAATCTGACACATTTACAGGATTCCTATTACTAAAATATCCTTTCCAAGGGTATACGATAGATTAAAATGTTAAGATTTATATATCATATGAATTTTTGCAGCTGTTGGATCTAGTCCTATGTTTAAAACCCTCCGTAACTTATTTTTCATTTGGACATGCTTCTGTTACTTAAGGTCTTATCGACTAAAAAAGTTCCATACAGGTTGATGTAGCAAAATGCGCAGGGATTCCCTTGCACGACAAAAGCGAGCATAATTCATTTGATAGCCAACATAATGTAATATTTTTTGCATGTTTTACTGTTTAAAATCCGTACATCCAAACGACTATTACCAGCGGTCAAATGAGTGTATTCTTTCAACTTGCTCATTCTTTGTGCGTATATTTTTTTGTTGGAGCAAATGGACTCACATTTAATTTGAATATTTATGAATGGATATTCATTAATAATGTATCGTACGATACATGAGACAATGTCCTTTTCAAAAATATTAAGTACGTCGAAATCGAATGACAAGTAAGTAAATAGCATGCATTTGAACCTGTTACTTTCAAAACAGATAATGGTTAGGGACAAAGATTAATCCCTGATAATGTCGGACAATGTACCATGTGTATCGGTGGGCGGAGCATAGGTATTCTGGCGTAAGGTCAATTGTTCATAGAATAATGCTCAAGACCTTATTGCCAGAAGGGTATTGGTGAAGTAAAACAAGCTGAAACATATTGGTGTTTTTTCTTGGACTTTTTTGTCGACCGAAGTACGTATATTGCATACGTAATATCAGTCAATTTTATTTCATGCTTGCTTACCTGAAAATTTAAAAACGACAGATCATTGAAACTGTTGGATTTACTGGCTTTTTTTTCTATTTTGCTCATGTACTTTTAGCTTTGATTTCAAAGTGCATTTATTATTTATTTCTGATTTCAGCACATGTTTAAGAAGACGTAGCTTAAGATTCTCAGCAAACCTGTATGTCTACTGTTAATCGATGTTACTTTCATATTAGATGGAAAACAAAATGTAAAAAAGTTTTGGCAGATGGATAAAAAAGGAAAATCTACATTTATACGGAACTGCGTAAGTAGAAATATTTTGTTGTCTTGATTTTATATTATTGTGCATTCTGGTTGTAGCCCCAGCAGGGTTCCACACTGACTATTTTTACTAGGGATCCAAAGGAATCCCTAGTGTAATTTATTCAGGGATTCCTCCTGATCCGAAGGGTTTTCTACAATAAATGATAAGATATGGATACATGTTATTAGTCACTAATTGCTATAAAAATTCATGGAAACTTAAATTCTCGTGATCGAACAAGGCAATTTTTCAGGTATCCTGATTGAGTCTCAAGCTAAATTCACTGTGTTTTTTTGAAATCTGAGAAACTTGGGACACTGTGCCCCCAGCTGTGAAGCAGTAGTAGAGGGCAGGATTTTGCACTGAAGATTATTTTTCCTGACTTACATATTTATGTCTGCAAGCAAAGCAGATATTTCCACCCATGGACAAGCAATATTTTTAGCTGTAAATATATTGCAATATTGGATAACATTTTGTGGATGTCTTGACATTTCAATCATGTCAACAGTGAACTATTTAATTATTAACTATTAACTTGCTAATTTAGATCTGGCCTTTTTCAAATGAGCTGTTCAATCGAAGACTGTAAATAATAACCCGCTAATTAATTAGCTTGCAAACCTTGGTCTAGAAAGTACGAAATCAAAATGTTATTATTAGTGTTTTGACTAGATGAAAGCTATGGATTGATTAGTCGACATAAAGGTCATCTCGACAACCTTCCATTGAGATAGTTGGGAGATCCTGTACGACAATGCTCTACAGGATATCTGTTTACGGAAATTGATAGAATAATAATTGGTATAATATGATACACATTTTTAAGAAGATTAAGGGTTGGGGCCATTCACAATATAGATAAGAAACTATGGATTTAAAGAGTAGAATAAAACAACAAGCTATAATTTTGAAAAGTCACAAAAACTTACTGATTCTGATCTGTATATCTGAAGAGTGAATTCAGCTCCAATTGACATCCCTAGTAAAAAGTGCATGTAATAATTATGTTTTCAGCTGCTGGTCAGTGGAAACCAGATGTGCTGTTCCAAATGAGGTGCCAAACCTAAACAGGAATATGTATGATGGTGTCAGACTTTGAAAATGTGAATTTGACAGTTTGACTTTACACTTGAGTCAGTATACCCACAGCTTGAGAAATATGTGTTTATTTGATTCAGTATGAAAAATCAACCATCATCATTCATACAGTTTTAAGTAAGTAAAGTGATTTAATTGTCTCTTTTATGTAGTATGCACTCAAATGATTTTGAACTGAAGGTCCCAGGAATGATTCATGGCCAAGAAGATTATTCCCTTTAATATCAGTGTAAGTATTTATATGTTGATTCTCCTCTATAAAACAGCAAGTAAGATAACTTCTGAATTAAAAAATGCATATTTTCTATTTTATAGTGGGGCTCATTCCCCTGCCAGTGTATGGTGTAGTATTTCACTATAGCCTAGGTACAGTTTAATCGTTATTGCTGTTTGTAGCATGTCAGGATTTGAGGGTTTGAATCCTCTCCTGGTGAGATTATACCCTTTCATGAAAATGTGACTATAATGTCAATTTTGCTTCATTAATTAGGTATATGGAAACGTTTCTTGCCTTGTTAAAGGGAAAGTGAGTACTGGTTAAAGGCAATATTCAAGGAAAGCTGTTAGGTGTGCTGGCTGCGAGAAATTACCTAAATTTTGTTGTCAAGGTTTTAAACCCAGTATGTATGAAAAAAGTAATTATTAAAATATAAATTTTAATTTTGTATTTATTTTTTGAAATACAATGTAATCTTATTTTACAGCACATTTACCAGAGATTTGATGTTTTCATATGGTGAATTGTTGAAGAAATTGTAAATCTACATGAAAAATCCTTCCACGAATTTGTCAAGCTTGGTAAGTAGAACATGATTTTATACCCCTCCCCCCAACCTGGATTTGGTCCATTGATGTTTTGCAGAGTTATGCCCCTTTCAATGAAAAATTTTGTCTGATAATTTTCTCAGTACCTATTGTACCGATTTGATTCTAACTTCTTGAAAAAAACCTGTTTGGGATACATTATTATATAAATTATTAGATAAATCTAATTCAATGTTAACTTGTTAGTCTATGCTACAATGTATATCAGTTCAGTGATATCTTTTCATGACAACTTTAGATTATTGACAGGGCTATTGTGATTTTTTTCAACAAATGAATTTGCTGTGGCTATTTTATCTACCTCTTTTACGATAAATCTTTAACTTCTTACACTTCTTATGTTTGATATACACTGAACAAAAGTTCTAACCAATCACTTTTCTAATGTTGATTATTTTATAACGGGCCAATGGATCCTTTTTGCAGAGGTGATTTTTGTGTCATTTTCTACCGATTTGTGAGGAAAAAATAATTTGATACAGTCCGATGCACTCCATCGGCACAAAGGGTTGTTTTATGTTTTTCACTTATAAAGTTAACAAGGATTTATGCAAAGTGAAATTTAAAACTCGCCACTTTCTGCACGAACATTTCATGCCAAAATGTGTAAACCACACCCTTTGTGCCGGTCGAGTGCATCGGACTGTATCAAATTATTTTTTTCACAAAAATCAGTTGAAAATTACTCAAAAATCACATCTGCAAAATTTAATAAGGACCCATTGGCCCGTTATGAAGTAATCAAAATTTGAAAAGTGATCGGTTAGAACATTTGTTCAGTGTATTTAAGGCAAAGTTGTGCTATGGATTACATGTAACTACTACATGTATAGTTCTACAATGATAACCTGAGCTTGAACACCCTATTTAAATAATTGCACACTTCACTTACTATAAATTGTGAATTTCTGTATGTCTTTACAACAACCTATGTGACTATAAATGAATTTGATAAACATGGCATGATATTGTTCTTATTTTGGGCTCATTAATTAATGGGGAAAAACTTATGTGTGCAGTATTGTGGCACAGTCTCAAAGTATTTATTTTTATGAAAACAGTTTCAATTGTTCAGTGTGTGAATTTTCCGAAAGTTCCTGATAATGGGCTATTTTCAATTAAAGAAGAAAAAATCAGTAAACTATGGAAAGCCTTGACTGTCTTATATGTACATTAACGAACGTTGTTGTGTTGAAATTGCATTATATTGAGTAGTTTGTTCATTATATTGAGTGCTTTCTTTATTATGATCGGTGGTTTGATCATTATATTGAGAACATTCTTTATTATACTTGGTGGTTTGATCATTATTAAAAAGTGCATTCTTCCTTATACTCAGTGGTTTGATCATTATTATAAAGTGCATTCTTCATTATACTCGGTGGTTAGGTCAATATATAAGGTGGATTTTTCATTATTCCCGGGGTGGTTTCGTCATTATACTGAGTGCTTTCTTCATTATACTGGGTGGTTTGATCACTATATAAAGTGCATTATTCATTATATTCTGTGGTTTGATTATTTTTATTGAGTGCTTTCTTTCCTTAATATACTGAGTGCATTCTTCATTATATTCAGTGGTTTGGTCAATATATAAGGTGGATTTTTCATTATAGTGGGTGGTGATTTCATTATACTGAGTGCTTTCTTCAATATACTAGGTGATTTGGTCATTATATAAGGTGGATTTCTAGTTATAATGGGTGGTTTATTCATTATACTGAATGCTTTCTTTATTAATTTTTATATTCGGTGGTTTGATCACAATATACTAAGCAAAAGTTATAACGCAGACGGTAATTTTCTTTACATATTTTTTATTTTATATAATATATTGGTATTACTCATGCAACAATTAGATCTTATGTAAAAAGGCAGTTACCTGACTGACGCGAATTATATAATTATTAAACTGATACGCGTGTCGGGAACAAACAACACCAAGAGTGTCCGATTTACCCGCTCCTACTCAATTGTAGATTGAAAAGCCAGCTCTTTATGTTGCTCGCCAAACATCCAATCAAAAACTTCGCTACAAAAATGCTTGCAGTATTTTGATGATGTCAGAATAGAAGGCTTGGGTTAATGTTCTTCCGAATGTAATCGCTATCGTCTATAATATTCAACAATTTTTAGAATTGCGAGCAATTTAAGTTTGTGTCCGAAGAACCCTGCATGTCCGATGATACCCAGTTCTACTCTAGTGTGTCAAAATTTCTTGTGCAGTCACGCTTGGTTGAAGAGCAATCGGTAAAACCCATTTTACCGAGTTTCATGAATCTTAAGCAGCACGTTAGTGTGTACACAAACAACTGAGAACTCTAAAGACTGCATGACATTATAGCACTCGTCATATTGTATACAAGTCAGTAAATATGCCAATATTGAGCATTGACAACCAAGGATAAGCCGTTTGACAGATACCTAATTAAAAATTACCATCAGCATGTTCAGTAACTACTGTTATTTAACGTTCGGATACTGGGAAATTCAACCCGAAGACAACTCAACCGGTGGATAACTCAACTCAGTTTACACAAATCAGTCTGTTAGTTGGGAGTTGAGTTTTCTTTGGTTAAGTTGTCTTTGGGTTAATTTGTTCCAACCCTGATCTTACAGAATGTTATGGATCATTTGGGGTTATTTAGTAGGCTACAGGTCTTGGAGCAAAATTATTCGAGCAGTTCATTGTGTAGTAATATTGACCATTATGCCAAGCTTGGTTTTGTAGTGATAAATGGGAACCACAACGCCCAACGCTGTAGGTGAAGGGTGAAGATTTCAATAACATCCCTGTTAAATACTCCATTGGGTGCCCATGTATTTTTCTCTTACAAGATAACGCCAGACAACATTCCGCCTGGGCAACAATGCAATTTCACAGGACTTATTACATTAAGATTTTTAGATTTGTCACATTTTTAGTAGACAAAAATCCAATAGAACGTCTTTGGGACATGTTTGACAGACGCGTATGTCAACGTCTTGAACAGTATATGACAATGCAGGAACTAAACATTGCTTTACATGAGGAATGGACAAGCATCCCACTGTTTTTACGACGTCCTATTGGGTCTTAAAGACTCAGTATTTTAACAGACGTGAATTCAAATTAGACACACACTCGTCATCAAATCTTGTAAACTTTTTTTCTCTTACTGGGCTTTTGATTCTGTGAATAATAATAATAATAATATTTATTTGGCATAGTGTACACATCGTAAAAACATACAAACAAAAATATCACAGACATCATGAGGTAGTAACTATGTAATGCACACCAACACCAAGGATAACACAAAAAAGGGCAAGCCCTTATTTCCATTGTGGTCCCTATGTGTTGGTGGCGTGACAAAGAGAGGCAATATTAAAATGGTGAAGACTATTGCATAGAATGTTTTCTTTCCAAAACAATATTCACATATTGTTTTACTATTGAATATTCATGACAAATGATTGTTTTATTATCATGTCAAATTTCACATTATTTTCATTAAAACTTTCGAATATATTTACGTTTGTGTACCTATTTGCGTTATAACTTTTGCATAGTATATTAAGTACATTCTTCATTATACAATGTGGTTTGATCATTATATTGGGTGCTTTCTTCATTTTACTTGGTGGTTTGATCATTATATTAAGTGTATTCTTCATTATATTTGGTCACAGGTTTTTTCATTATACTGAGTACATTCTTCATTATACATTGTACTCAGTAGTTTGATCAATGTATGCGGATTATTACTCAACAACAGCTGAATCTAAGTTCACCAAATTTATTGTGTAGATAGCCCTTGAGTGAAGGATGTGCCCATAAGGCTCTGAGGCCCCTGGATCAAAGGTCAAGGTCACTGGGACTTTTCTCACTCAAACAACTTTTTGAGTCTGTACCATCATGCGATACTTAACTTTTGAAGGAAATAAATGTTTATAATAAGATTTAAAGCATTACATCGTTGGTTTTGTTTAAATTGATAGTATCATTGATTGCGTCCGGTGCGATATGACCTTTTTGTGTTGGTGCGCCATAAAACCAAAATAAACAAACAAACACTGGGACTTTATATGGGAAATATTGCTTGTTGGATGATTTAATCTCAACAACCGCTGAACCAAGGTTCACCAAATTTTATGTGTGAATCAATAGCTCTTTAAAAGAGGGTTCAACGCAAAACTATTCTAACTACATATTTTTTGGAAAATGGGGTTTTGGTATTTTCTGATGTATTTGTTCATCACACATACTGTCCAAATGTATTATGTAATAATTTTGATAAATAAGCTTAAAATTTAAAAATAATATAAATATTCTAACTCACATTGTTTAAATTTGTATTGCAAAACTATTCCAAGTAGACTTAGAATAGTTTTGCATTCATGGTTGGGCTAGTGCTGCTCAATTCTTTTAGTGCAAAACTATTCCAATTCAAGTAAGAATAGTTTTGCATTAAAACCTAATGCCATTTTCAAATGAGAAATATGATAAAACTCAATATTATTTCATTTATGACACATTTAGATGTTTTCTATGTAAAATAGCCTGTACTTAACTCTTAACCGCTCAATCATAGCCAGAAAAAAAATCGGGGTCATTGAGTGCAGAAAAATGGTGCGAAATGCTTATAAATGTAAACATGTTTTCAGTATCTGAAAAGACCTGGCACTAAAGACCTCAATTTTGGAAAATATTACCGTTTGAAACGCAAATTTGGGGTTGAAAAAGAGCAAAAAATTGCATATTTGCCGTTTTTGCTCCGCCCCAGCGTTGCCATGGTAAGGGGGATCGGGGCTCAAGTTGGTTTTTCTGAAAGACATTCACCCAGGTATAACTTGGCCAAGTTGCATATCTGTATGATAGTTAGTAATGAAATTAGAGCACCTTGAAATAGCCCTTGCACGTAATGGTAAAAAAATGACTACTTTTCACACATGTCGCAACCAGTAAAGGGTTAAGCCCTTTTTTATCAAAAAGAAATTAATAAAGTACAAAAAATGTTATGAATTTTCCCACCCAAAACTTTCAAGAAATTGTGAAGGTTATCATCAATATTTTTGTATTTTGATAACCTATTCAGAACATGCTCTATTTTAAATGTGGCAGAAATTTAGAGAACTGTTAGTGTTTGTATTTGACTTTGATTTACCTTCACAGTAGATTTTCCGTCTAAAGATATTTTATATTATAAAAGACTTATTTCTTTCATAAGTGGTTGGGGTAAGTCCAATAACAAAAAAGTCATGTTTAAATAATTTTAAGTACTAGTATGTACAAATATTGATTATTTTGTTATCAATTACTTCACAGTACTGTACTGAATTTTGTTTATGATTGTTTTAGTTACAAATCACGGGTTTAACGATAGACAGTCATAACTCAATTGACCTTACACCAGAATTTGATTGACAGCTCCGATTAACCAACCAGTGTCCGGCATTTGATACCCTGATGCTTATCTAAGATAAGCGACTTATCGGCCGCCATTTTGTCCGACATCTGGTCTTGATGGACATCGAATTTCTTGTGTGTTTATGTGTTAGCATGGACCCTATGTACAGTTATATAGGGTTCTCAGTGAAAGTTACAAAATAAACTCAATAAAACATACTAGAATGGTCAAAATATGTACACACAGGGTCTGTAAATACTGTGATAAAAGTATAAACTACATAATATTTGACGACAATAAATACAAGTATGTAATAATTCAGGTTGAAAATCACATTTCTCATGAATGTTTTCCCCCAAAATGTACCACAAAGATCTATGGACCCACCCCTAAACTTTTTATTTATATTTTATCAACTATACACCATTTTAAGGATTACATGTTTATAAAGTTTTCGAGTATACCCATCAGTTTTCTGATTTATAAAGGATTTCTACTAACGTTTAATGTCAGATGCGTTCTTAGATAATTTTTGCGCATATAACGTTTTTGTTGGAGCAAATTAACCTACCTTTATTTTTAATATATATCAATGGAAATTATAAAAAAGGGAATAATTTGAAAGTTATCACAATGCCTTTTTCAGACAAATTAATCTTTAGGAAATATGTTATCTCATAAATGATGTGCATGTATTTGAACACATCTCCGTCTAGATAGCCCCTAATATCCACCCCTTAACTTTTTTATTTCACGACATATTTTAATTAACTCTACATCATTTGATAGCTAACATAATGTTATATTTTTTGCATGTTTAACTGTTAAAAATCCGTACATCCAAACAACTATTACTTGCGTTCAAATTTAAGTGTATTCTTTCAACTTGCTCATTCATTGTGCATATATTTTTTGTTGGAGCAAATGGACTCACATTTAATTAGAATATTTATGAATGGATATTCATAAATATTAAATCATTTGATAGATGAGACAATGCCCTTTTCAAAAATATTAAGTTTATCGAAATTGGATTACAAGAAAGTAAATAGCATGCATTTGAACCTTTTTACTTTCAAAACGTAGATAATGGTTAGGGACATAGATCATGTAGATTAATCCCTGATAATGTCGGACAATGTACCACGTGTATTGGTGGGCGGAGCATAGGTATTCTGGGGAAGGTCAATTTCAGAAAACTTTTCAAGAGAGAAAAACTGTTTAGTTTTTTGTATGATTAATCAATATTGATGCTTTCATGTAACTTCATATAAAGATAGATAAGCTGTTTAACTAATTATATTAAAATTTCTATTATTTAATACTCAAGTTACGACTCTTTTGCATTTTTTTTGTGCCAAATTCAAGACATTTTTGTGGAATATGGATGTAACACAGTTTATTTCCTTGAAACTGCAATTTATTTATAAGCATTTTGGGCTATCAGATGGTGAAAATTACAGCACATTAAAAAAATTGCAGACAAACTTAAAAAACTTGAATGTGCCAAATGGAAATCTTATAAATTACTTCTTGTCAATATGGACTTTACAAAAGTTGGTATTCAAATCATTCTAGACTTTGTACATTTTAGTAATATTTTTTGAAAACTGTAATCGGTAGAATATAATGGTATTGCAAAATTGTGAAATTAGACTTTTTGACATAACCCTTTACTGGTTGCAACATGGTTGAAAAGTGGCCATTTTTCACGCTTTGGCTATAACAAGATCCTCTAATTTCATTCCTAATTGACTGACAGATATGGAACTTGACCAAGTTATTTCCTGGGTGACTGTCTTTTAAAAATGGCAGTTCAGCCCAGATCTCTGTTGCCATGGCAATGCTGGGTCAGAGAAAAAAGTATAAATATGCAATTTTTGCTCGTTTTAACCCAAAATTAGCATTTCATTCAGTAATTTTTCGGAAGAGGTCTAAAGAGTCATTACTTTCAGAGACTGAAAACATGTTTTCTAATCAGCAGATTGTGCCATTTTTCTGCTCTCAATGACCCTGATTTTTTTCTCTGGTGATGAGGGGCGCTGCGCCTCCTTCAAACCCATGTGACGAAGGGGGAGGCATCCCTCCTGAGACATCTTTTGATTTGAGAAGTGAGCGAAAAAAATGCCATCTTTTGGGACTACTTTCTAAAGTGAAATCACTAAATCCAGTTAAAACACCTATGTCAAGGCCTCAGGTGGCCAACTTGAAGGGGGTCCAGACACATGAAAATGTTGGATTGACCATTTAAGGGTTAAAAATTCAAGGAGTAACTAAAGTTCCCTACTCAGTTCCAGGTAGACATAAACATCACACTTTTTTTAGGTTATTATTCAATATCATCTCAGCATTGACTAATTTGATTCTCTTTATCACAAATTTTTTGTCATTCTATTTGGAGGACCAATAACAAGTTCCATAACAATTTATTTATTTTAACATCAGCATGGAAATTTACTGAATTATGTCCCTTAAGTTCTTCAAAATTTCTCTGTAAGGGTTTTTGGTTGATAAATTTTATTTGAATGGATTCATTAATGTCTACAAGAAAAAAGTTAGTGGTCATTTTCCAAGTTCCTGATAAAATAGAAATTAACTTTAACTTTTTGAACTATACCCAATTGAACATACAAAAGACATTGTTGATAGTGAGATTTCCATCCAAAATAACTCTTTAGCCCCTGAAAGTATTCACTCGAATCAAGTACATGTATATAACACATAGTGCAACATACAATGAGACTGATGTGGAACTAAAGTGTTTGGTTTTCTAAGGACATTTTAATACTATGAAAGTTGAAGGATTGTCTCTTTTAAGTTTACTATGTTACTGATTAATCAGTAACCACTGAAGTTATATATTTCAGGTTCAATTATTTTCTTAAATATTCCTAAATTAAGAAATTCAAATGATTAGTTTTATGATAAAAGATGGAAGAAATAATTCATTTCATTTAAAAACACATTTAAAAACTTTTTGCTTATCAGTGTTTATTTTGTTAGTTTTTGATGTTACAGTCATTAAAGGCTATCTTGTGTTCTGTTTTCGTATCCTAATCATGCTTATATTAAATAAAAACAATGTACTAAAACACACTTTTACATTAACTTGTCATACTTTTATGTGACAGTTTTGTGTAATCACTCTTTTACACAGTCATTGTTCTGTTTTGCAATCAAATTAAAGGTGAAAAATTAAATGTAGACAAATAAATTTGTCTTACTGCTTCTTAACTTTAGGTCAAGGTCATTAGTCATTAAGTAAATGTAAAACATTTGTCCTCAATAATTTTCATACTGGGCTCATAATGGCTTTTTCAAATACACTTAACAAAAGTTCTAACATATCACTTTTCAAAATTTGATTATTTTATAACAGGCCTATGGATCCTTATTAAATGTTGCAGAGGTGATTTTTGTGTCATTTTCTACTGATTTGTGGAAAGAAAATAATTTGATACAGTCCGATGCACTCAAGCGGGATATTGGGTGTGATTTACACATTTTGGCACCAAATGTTTGTGCAGAGCGTGGTGAGTATTATATTTAATTTTGAATAAATGTTTATTAACTTTATAAGTGAAAAAACATAAAACATTGTGTGAATGTCAATGCAGGATAGTGGCATAGCCAATAGAATGTTGAATGCTGGAGCCTCTATCACACATGTGTGTGGCTGTTCATGGAAATACCATTTAAAAATATCAATAAAGTATTGTTTAAATAGAACAATGCTATATTTGTTTTAATTCTCAAAGTGTTCATTCCTATTTCAAGTTGCATTACACTTCAATCAGACCTCTTCGACGATCGGGACTTTAGACAAAGTATCAAGGGACCGATAACGTGTCTTACTGACACCGAAGACCTATAATAAAGGTTACAAATCGCCAACAGGATTGACATTGCAGTATGCATTGTTTTATGTTTTTTCACATATAAAGTTAACAAACATTTATGCAAATTGGAACTTAATACTAAATAAGTTCCATTGGCCTGTTATAAAATAATCAAATTTTGAAAAGTGATTGGTTAGAACTTTTGTTAAGTGTATTTTATGTTTATTGTGGGAAATGAACCTATTTCAACGAATTTTTAAAACAATATTTAGTACAAAATTAGAAATATGTTTGATTATTATTATCAAATTGATCAGAACGGATCTTTAGTGAATCAGGCCCTGATATATTGGTAGCTTCCTCATTTGTGAATTATGTTAATTGCCCTATTAGTTGATTCCATTATATCATAAGTTGCTGGTTACTTTGAACACAATACTTATTGCATAAAGCTAGAGTAGATAATGTGACTAAAATTATTTTGAACAAACTATGAAAAAACAGATTAGTTATATTGTTAGATGCCTTAGATGTACAAAAATAAGATATATACTAGGACATTTCTCTGTAAAATGTCTAGGGCTAGTGCATTTCGATTCAAGCTTGTGAAAATTGCTACCTGATAGTCCAACAGGGCTAGTGCTGTTAAGCAACTAAAGCGAAGACTGCATGATGATATCTTTCTGCAAAATTCATTGACACAAATGAACTTAAAGACATGTAAAATACAGTTTATTTTGTTTGCTTTTTCTCTCAGATAAGTGAACTGGTGCCATATTTTTTATATTAAACTGAGAAGCAAGACATGTAAATGTTAAATACTGTTACACTACACTTAAATTATTGAAGTAGATGTATATTTTGCATCGTTGTGTAAGACATTGACCAGTATTTAGCTATATAAATTTTGGCATCCAACCAATTATAATCAGAAAGTCAGTCGGTTTAGCCTTACCAATTTCTCTGATTATTCAATTGTAGATTTTCCAGCCGATTGACATCACTACAGGGAACTACATATAGGGACTTATGCATTATTTTATGATAATAAGATATGGACTCTGGTGTCAGTGGTCACAAGCTATATTTAGTTCAATGTTAAAGTATATATAGATGCGTCATATTAAATTAAGAGTGAAAGTGCACGTGACTATGTTAGAATCTTTATTAAAACAAAATTTTTTAAGCACTCTATATATTACTGTTGGGGATGCAGCCTATTCACATACTGATTCATCATTACTAAATTATTTTAAAATAAGTATGATATGGACTGTAGTGCTTTAAAGCTTTATCCATTTACAATGACTGTAAGATGCCTGTGGTTTAATCTATTAAACATAATCTAAATAATCTATTTTCAGTTTGTATGATTGAAATAGTATTTTTTTACTGAAAGTCAAAACATTGCTAAGAATATTGACTATTTAAGCTAAACAAATTATGTCAATTACAGCATATTTAAGTAGGCATATCAACAAAACTTATAATACTCTAGGAATGTTTCATCATTTTGAGTAAATGGATTGAAAATGAGGGATTACATGATAAGTCTAAATATACAGCCACGATGCACATAATTTAATTGTAACATGATCAATATTTATATCAAAGACCTTGTATACTACTTGTTATTTGTTCACATAATTACTTTAATATGGGCATAGCACATCATTACAGATAAAAGAAAAAAATTAATAAGAATACAATGTATTCTTATTATTTTGTTTTCTTTTATTATAATATTCCAAGAACATTATGTGCATTTCAGTTAAACATGTCATGTTTAACTGAAATGCACATAATATTCTTGGAATCATACTGTTATACATTGGAGTCCAAGTTTCTTTGCAGTTAGCATAAAACAATTGTGTATAGATTATCTTCCATCTGTACAATTTAAATTGTAATGAAGGGTTATAAGATTATGTTCAAGAGAAAACTGTGTTTTTGTTTGTGTGTCCAAATAAGCTACAGCTTGAATATATATTCTCAGTTAGCATTGAAACATTGTTGATGATGATGATAACAAACAAGCAAATTAGTACTATTTCTTGATTAAATGTTCCATTAACATTGCAACATTGATGATAATGATGATGATGATGATGATGATAAGCCAGCAAATTCTATTTCTTGATTATTTAATCAACAAACATGACTTAACATAGTTTTGCACTTAATGGTTCTTAAAATTTATTTCAAAATTTTATTGCAAAAATATTCTTACTTGACTTAGAATAGTTTTGCGCAAAAATATATTGAAGACTTGGTAAAATTGGAGTGCAAAATTATTCTAAGTCATTTTACTGTTCATAAAACCTTGAAAAATAAAAATTTTGCCAAAGTCATGTTACTCATGAAGAAACATACACAAAAAAATACATAATGTACCAAAATAACTATCAGTAGACTGATTTTTAAAAAATGAAAATGTTTTTTTTCATTCCTGTAAAATTCTTAAAAAGTGAGTAAGAATAGTTTTGCGTTGAACCCAAAATTTGGTCTTCAAACAATGTTATTTTATCCATTCCAAAACTATATTTTTCTAAGATTTTTTGCATTTTGTTGGTTTTTTAAATGTGAAAGTTGCACTCGCCAGTTTCTTGAGAACATTAGCATACATAAAAGCAATTAAATCACACTTTTGGTGAAATATAAGGACAGTTTTACATAATATAATCCTCAATTCACATCATATAAAGACATCTTGACTTAGCATAGGGTACCATCGACACAATATAATGACCAAACCACAGAATATAATGAAGAATGCACCTTATATAATGATCAAACCACCGTGTTAAATGAAGAAAGCACTCAGTATGATGACAAAACAACCCAGTATAATGAAAACTCCACCTTATATAATGATCAAACCACCAAGTATAATGAATAATGCACTCAATTTAATGATCAAACCACCAAGTATAATGAAGAATGCACTCAGTATAATGATAAAACTCGGAGTATAAAAAGAATGCACTTTATATTATGATGAAACCACCAAGTATAATGTGGGAAGCTCTCAATATAATGATCTAACCACTGAGTAAAATAAAGATTGCACCTTATAAAATGATCAAACCACCGTGTATAATGAAGAATGCACTCAGTATAATAACAAAACCACCGAGTATAATGAAAAATGCTCTCAGCATAATGATCAAACCACTGTGTATAATGTAGGGCTGCAACGATTCGATTCGATACATCGAAACTCGATTGCGAGGGTGCCGATTCGATTTCGATTCGGGACCTGCGAGTTTCGATTCGATACTGACTTTTAAACATGTCTACATAAGTTATAACGATAAAAGCAAAGGCGCACCTAAAAGACAAAGTACGTTGACAGTGAAACTGGGTTTAACTTAGTTGCATTTCTCTAAAGCTTCCAATACGATTTAAGTAGCATAGAAACTCTGTTCCAAATATTTATTCATGCCCTCAATGCTACGCAAATTGGGTCGGTGTGATTGAATTTTACCAAACTCCTCACAGTGCTTACGTCACGCTTTGCTACTTAATTGTTATTGATTGATAAAGGGAAATAACCGCTGCGGGGAGTTTGGAATTTTACCTGTCAAATTTTGATGCTAGTTAATTCAAATTTAAATATATTTCCCAACAAAGCGTAGGTTAATGTTTAATGTACAGTAGCATATCAAGAACAGCATCTTTCTACAATTTATGCTCCATGCTGTCTATACGTTTTTAGTCGAAATTACAATTATAATACATTTTCGCGAACTTTACATTCGTACCCAATCCATTTCGTACTTGAAAAAAGCAAATATTAATTTAGCAGATTTTCGAGTTTTGTGTTATAAAATTTCAGTAACACTTTTAGTTAATTCGTATTATTTAGTTTTAAGCTCAAATAAATGTATAAATGCATATTTGAAGTAAATTATATTAATAAATGAATCGAATCGAAAAAAATCGAATCGAAAAAAAATATATCGAATCGCATCGAATCGACTTTCCGGTGAATCGTTGCAGCACTAGTATAATGAAGAAAGCACTTTATATAATGATCAAACCACCGAATATAATGAAGAATGTACTCAGTTTATTGATCAAATCACCAAACATAATGAAGAATGTACTCGGTAATACGATAAAACCAACCAGTATATTGAAGAAAGCACCCAATATAATGATTAAACCACCGAGTATAATGAAGAATGCACTTAATATAATGATCAAATCACCGAATATAATGATGAATGTGCACAGTATAATGATCAAATCACCAAATATAATGAAGAATGCACTTCATATAATGATTAAACCACCGAGTATAATAAAGAATGTACTTATAATGATCAAACAATGAGTATAATGAAAACACTCAATGTTATTATTTAACCACGGAGTTAGAATGATGAATGCACTGTGTATAATGATCAAACCACTTCATATATATTGAAGAATGCACTCAATATAATGATATAACCACCGAGTTTAATGATCAAACCACTTTATATATTGAAGAATGCACTCAATATAATGATATAACCACCGAGTTTAATGATCAAACCACTTTATATATTGAAGAATGCACTCAATATAATGATATAACCACCGAGTTTAATGATAAAACCACTTTATATATTGAAGAATGCACTCAATATAATGATATAACCACCGAGTTTAATGATCAAACCACTTTATATATTGAAGAATGCACTCAATATAATGATATAACCACCGAGTTTAATGATCAAACCACTTTATATATTGAAGAATGCACTCAATATAATGATATAACCACCGAGTTTAATGATCAAACCACTTTATATATTGAAGAATGCACTCAATATAATGATATAACCACCGAGTTTAATGATCAAACCACTTTATATATTGAAAGAAGCACTTAATATAATGTATAATGAAGAGAGCAATCAATTTAATGAACAAACTACTTAATATAATGTTATTTTAACATAAAAACGTTTGTGAATATGCGTTTAAGACAGTTAAGGCTTTCCATAGTAAACACTGAGTTTAATATATTCTTGCATAAAGGTCAAGCTCGGGTTAATATTGTCAGACTATTCTTTCTCTCCTCATAATTCAAGAGGCATATTTGCATTTAAGTTTGCCGTTAAGTTTCAATTACATGTATATAAATTTATGTATTTATATTTTTCAGTTCAAAATGCCCCAAGTGGTGGTGAAAGTTGTTAACAACTAAAAATAAAATGCTTGATGTATAGGATAGAGATGAGTTATCATGAAGAATGGACACACAAGATTTGGTAAGTACTGGTGTTTTCCAGGAGTTTTAATTAATAAAAAATAATCCCAGAAGTCTAGTATTGGTTTTGAAACTAGTAGACACAATTTATTTCAAGCCACTCATCAGGTGTCTTCCTAGTCTCCTGGTACGGTGCAGTTATAACAAAATTGTTTTTAAAGAATTTCTATTGAACTTTGACATTACTGAGATGGCTTACCAAAGATTAGTAACCCAATGTTCTAACCACTTGATCACACCTATACCATTTAGATTGACATGAATAAGGACTGAAGACAGTGACAGTGAATAATTAGTAAAACTAGTAGTTATGCTTATGGTTGTGGATAGATATGTAGGAAGCTAGTTAGATGCAGCTGTGAAAGCAGGTCTGCTATGGGCACCTGCCAATGCATAGCTACTATGGACACTGTGTGGCTACTAAGGTCGGGGCGCTGCTGTGTATCAGATGTATTCTTGAAGCTCCAAGTTTTGGGAACATGATATTTCAGTATGCCATGGAGGTACATGCCTTTATGCACGGTGTCCCTCTAGCAGTTATACCATGGGCAGGTGATGGTAGTTGTGGGGTTGCTGTGTGGTAATGTATGAAGCTAGTGAAAGTAGTGATATGAAAGTAATGTTAACCACATGACAATTTACTGACCAAACTTTCATCACAGGTCTACTTTAACTTGGGACAATTCCAGACTGAATATTTTGACACATTATGTTCAGGAATGTTTGGATTGCTAATCTCCAGGTATCCATCATAGCATTTCTTAAAGAGCCATTATTGTTGTCATAATTGCATATTACTAGAAGACATGGATGGATACTTGAAAGGGGTTGATACATCTTTTATCTGATAATTGTTTCATTTTGAGCTT
The DNA here is from genome assembly GCA_025267735.1 of Mactra quadrangularis. Lineage (NCBI taxonomy): Eukaryota > Metazoa > Mollusca > Bivalvia > Venerida > Mactridae > Mactra > Mactra quadrangularis. The sequence continues at coordinate 6,387,558 of CM046298.1, forward strand.
AACTGATTTCATACAATAAATATGATACTGAATTAGTTTTGATTGTTCTGATCAAATACAAATGTAGATCAGAATTCTGAACTAATTCAGTATCGAATTTATTGTATATTTATTTTAAGTATTTTCTTTTTTTCTTTTCATGGTAATGGACATGAAGAAAATCTGACTTTGTCAAGATCACAGTATATGATACAGTCTTATGTTGTCCGAAACAAGGTAAGAATTTCTTTTGATTTTCATTTATTACACTAACCCGGGTCAATTGCGCAGTTGATAGCGAGCCGGGATTTGGATATCGTGCCCGAGGGGGTGCGGGTTCGAATCCCACCCGGGGAGGTTATACTCTTCCATGCAAAGTTGACAATAATGTCGATTTTCCTCCATTGATTAGATTATATGGAGAAGTTTCCGGCCTTGTGGAAGGGTAGGTGAGTACTGGTTATAGACAATGGTCCAGGAAAGCTAGGTTAGGTGCGCTGGACGCAGTGAAATGACCTTAATTGTGTTGATACGGCGTAAAATCCAATAAATAAATACATTTATTACACGCAGTGTCTATGGTTTTAATCCCCAGCTGTGGCAGATTGTACAACTTTGAAGTCATTGAAAATTTGATAACTACTATTGAATTTCCTCCTTGGAGGGAGAAGTTGTTGACTTTTTGTGGAAGAGTTGTCTTGTAAAGTTCTGGTAAAGAAAAGTGCCCAGGAAAGCGGGATAGGTTAATCTTTCTGTACAGTGCTTGACAATTAAGTTTGTCTGATTGCCCTATATCAACCTGTATTTGGATTTGGGCAATTTGTTACTGCTAGTAAACATTGAGTTTGGGCTAGTGAAATATACATCTGAATGTCTAATTGGGCAGTTCAATTATCACTTGCTAGTACATGGACATGTAAGTTAGAATTAAGAAAAAAGTTGACTATTAGTTTGCTGTAGTCTGCAAACTAGCCACATTTCAAACTATAGATTGCAAATGGTTTTCTGTTAATACTTTGTAACTTGACAGACTGTCATTTACGTTACACACATCTTACATTCTCTGATTGATTTTGATAGAGTGTATTAACATGATGTTTGAGTACATAGTCCCACATCAGGTGCCTTTCAGACAAACTTTCACTGGCGCAATGTAGTGTATTTTATTCTTATTATAAAATCAATTAATTATAGAAAATAACAGCTCCCTTTCCTTAATCTTCAAACAAAATTCATGCCTGTGACTTATGTTTACAATTACTCCCTTCAATGTCCAATTGAATTCATACGCGGACTATTTTCATGCTAATTCCCGCGGTTTAAAATATTTTCACAGTTTTGTTGCACGACTTCGAGTCAACATCGTTTTTTATTTCATATTCTATAATTGATGCTGAAAAAGTAAATATAAAGTTGTATTTGACTGAGTCGTGCCTTAATCCTAATAAAACATGTTTAACTTTATTTCTAGTCTGTTTTTGGTATAATTAAAATATATGTTCTTAAAACAATACCTGAATAGGATAAAATTTGTATCTAGTGCTTTTCAGTAATAATGTAATACATACTTTGTACCACCTGCATGTGGATGGTAAATCCCACTTATTTGAGTTCTGAAACAGGTCTTTTTAGATATTTTTCGTTATTAATTATATTTTAATGTTTGTTACAATTATTTCATGCTTTAAATGTTTTTATTCACAGTTGGAAAATAAAGAACAGCTTATTTGAAAGTATCAAGAATGACATCAACTGAGCAAGAGTAAAGATACAGATTACTGTGGATGTGTGTACAGTGTATTATTAAAATGTGGCTAAATCCAGTGAATTCAAAAATAAACTTTGTATGAACTTTTTGCATACAGATTGTTTTAAAATAACATTTGCTTTTTTAAATAATAATCTTTTTAAATTAAATCATGCCTTTAAAATAAAGTGCCTCAAAGATAAAAATGTGCCACAAAAGACAAACATTTATTATTCAATAGTGAATCATTATGGAAATTCAGAAGATCTTCAGACTTGGTGAGTCATATTTTTATTTTTCTTGTTTTTGTCTCGATCATTGACTTAAACTTTCACAAGTACTAGCCATTCTTTTTGTGGTATTAATTGGACAAAATTTATTAAATTATCAACTAGCTAGTTTATGATTAAAATCTTAGTAATTCTCCTGAGCATGATAATATATTCACAAATCTAGGGCTTTGGGCTTATGATTTAAGACAATGACTAAAGTCTGACATCATTAAACTGATACAAATCGTTTAGGATAACTTGAGACATTGTTTGTTTAAAGCTCAATTCAGTTTTGTCTTAAGTTATTTTAAAATTTCTGGGGCTTTACTTTGTTTAAATATTTTGGGAGATTTTATCAGAAAATATGCAATTTCAAAAAAAAGATCAGAAGGAGTAGGGATCTTTAATTTGACCCTGTTATATAAAGAAAAAAGCCCAGTGATGTGACTCAATGTATGAGACTAATGATGTCAGACTCTTGTTCTATTCCATAAATGCATTTGTATGTTTCAGCAAATCAACTTATGTCCATTTAAGTACAATGAAACCTGAGCTATGGTCGTGACAAATTGGTCAAGTTCTGAATCTGATTCTCTTCTGCAAGTTTAAGATGGTTGGCTTACCAAAATTAACTCATGTCAATTTATGTCCTTTTAGCTACAATGAAACTTGAGCTATGGTTGTGACAAATTGGTTCTGAATCTGATTACCAAAATGTAAAAAGTTTGAATGCCTTTGTTTCTCTGTAAACTTTCTGCTCAAGGTGGAAAGGTGTTCAGATGACAAGTACTGGTATAGAAGAAAAAAAACAGAAAAAATATCCAGGAATACAGGTTTGGTGAGCTCATTGCCATTGCTTTCCATGAAAATAAGAAACTGAATACCTCTGTTCCTCTGTAAATGCAGTTTTCTGCTTAAGGTGGAAAGGTATTCAAATTACATGTACTGGTTAAGATAATACTAAAAACATTAATAATCCAGGAAAAAACTGATTTGATAGCTTGTAATCATGCAGAAGTAGAATGCAGATTTTGAAATGTGTTCTTGGGTTTGAATTTCTACTACTGTCTATGAGGTTAAAGGCCTACCATAAAAATAAAAAATTGAATGCCTCTTTTCCTCTGTAAGTGCAGTTTTCTGCCTAAGGTTGAAAGGTATTCAAATACATGTACTGGCTAAGTTAATTGTCCAGGAAAACAAGTAACTGGTAGCTGCACATGACCTCTTAAAAAGTCGGCATATTTGGGTGGAGTATTAGGACTGGACATCTGAATCTTGAAAAACTATGTTACTAATGTGCTAACAAAGTTTATTTTATGTTAATTCTAATCTGTTATTTATAACTTGACCTTTAAAAACGGTCTACTTACTGTTAAGAGTGTTGTTTTCTTCTCTTCTTCATTGTTCCTTATGTTCCAATGAACTTATTTGCTTAAGCTGTCACAGTGTTTTCCTATTGGTGAACAGATAGCCTTTTTGGCTGAAAACTTTTGGGTTCCCTCTTAACTGGGGGAATGGTTTATCTCTGGCTTCAAACTGGCCATCCTTAAAATGTGTTTGATTTCCATTTCCCTTAGTCAGAAAAAATTGAGATGGATATATATTATAAAATACAATGAAGTTATCTTATACTAATAATATAATAAATGTTGTGTGCTTAAATGCTTATGTTTGAGTCATCAAATATTCATCTTATTGCTTTTCTTTAAAAAAATTCTACTTAACTAGATGTCAAGGTAATGCATGCTTAAAAATCCGTATTCAGGAAATTGGAAACTAACACTTAAGGATGGCCCCAAATGCTAAGTTTTGTTGTTACGATGGTTTGTCGTACAGGTGTAAATTTTTAAGTACAGTGAAATTTTGGAAAATAAAATCTGAAAATAAATAAAAAATTTGGTTCAAAGGGTATTCATTTTTCCGAGGTTCCACTGTACTCATCTATTCATAGCTGTTGACAAACATGCTGTATTATGAGTGTAAAAATTATTGTATCACTATTGTTCAATGCAGACATAAACCATTGCTTGCGCAGAGAAGCAACCCATGGATTTTCTAGGAAGGAGCTATCTTTTACTCAGTAGCCTACACAGTGCCTAATACTAATAGTACTTATAGCTTCATTACCTTAAATCTTGGCCGACTACAAATCTGGAAAAAAAAATTTTCATTTGCCAACTTAACTTGGACCTACAATTTTAAAACTACTACAATCCAGGATATGTATTACCAATAGCCTTGTGACCTGTTCTGATGCATTTTCATGTATTTGTAATACAACTGTATTTTAGCTGTATTTATTTATCCTTCTATTTTGTATTGTATTTTGTAATAATATTATAAGATAATTTATTTTTTCATAATACTCTATCCTGACTTAACTTCAGATTTGATTAAATTTCGACTTTTAGTTTGAATCAGAAAGAGTCAATATCATTAATGACTAGTTATTTTTTTCATGATATTTCTTTATTTTTTTTTTGTACTTTAATCATGGATCAGAGCCGATGTATAAGCCAAGATTACAAAGAAAAATTCCAGAAAGGCCGTTTTGGTGAACTGTGAAAAGTGCTTATGAAAAATTAAATATCAAATTTCTACAAAAAAGATAATCAAGTTTAATCAAAGGTGTAGGTCATGAAGCTTGATGTACTTTAATAAAGTGAATACAATCCCGTCCCTGTCCTGTGTTTGAAAAATATTTCCCACAAGTAATCTTCGTCTATTTATATATAAATGTGTTATATATTTGTTTTTACAGTAAAGTTCTTCTATTACTATTAGCTAGGTTATATAATAGTATTAGTGCTATCAAAAACAATGATCTTAATAGCAAAATAGTTTTTAATTTAGAGACCTTTTCTCCTTAAATTAAGCATGTAGGACTTAAGCTAAAAATTTTCAATAATTATGTAATACCAGTATGGTCTTGGTATAGGGACATTTTACTTCTCAATTTAAGCATTCAAGACTTACAAATTTTATAATTTTGCAATGACCAAGGTTTTATAGCGGAACTTTACTGTATATTATTGTTGTCATTCCATGCTTTTGATTATAATATATTTATTGTTTGTTGTGAATGTTTAATCTGTTATTTATCTACATGTATAATATTGTGATTTTTGTATCACTATTAAAAATTAACATGTTTTTTTCTCAAGATTGAAACACTAATACATGACAATCTTTAGTAATGACACTATTTTCCAGTTTTCACTGAATTTAAATACATGTAATTTGTATTTAATTTTTTTGTATTGGGTCAATTTTCACAAACTATGGTTAAGTATTGAATTTTGGATATCTATTTTAAATAAAAAGAAATTATTAAGTTCAGTTTAAAAATGGCAATTAGCGTCATCATTGTCATAGTCACAGCATCAACTTCATCATCAAGAAAACATAATCATCATGAAGTTATTTTGATTGAATTATTTTAACAGTTAAGAACTGATTTATAATTTTAGGAGTTAATTATGTAATAATTTCAAAAGCCGAATGGTGTCTCATAAAGATAAAATATAAAAAATAAAATAGCATTATTGAGTTAGATATCTCGTTTTAATGAGATAATTATCTTGTAATTACGATTTAACTATCTCTTAATTACGAGTTAGTTATCTCGTAATAATGTGATACTTTTTATTTTTATGTGACACCATTCGGCTTCCGTAAATAATAGCAAGTTTAATAGGTTATTGAGTTAAATTTTTAATTATTATGACTTTGCTATTTGATAAATGCAACTTATTTACATGTATTTCATTTTAATGACCTAATTTAAATTATTTTATTTTTCAATTTTAATCTTTTATTTATGAGTTTTTCAACTTTTATAAGTTTGATGTAATTATTTTATTTTCTCAACTCAACTTTATAATTTTATTTTATAATGTACGATTTTATTATTTATTATTGCAACTTAATTGTATTATCATTTTGCCATTCTTTAACTTTTAAACTTAATCATCACTAATTGTTTTTAATTATTTATTGTACGATTATATTGAACTGTCCGATTGCATGAATTAACACGTCACATCACACGGTATATTTAATGTCCGGATAAACATCGGAAGTTCACGTAAAGGAGATACCACTGATGTATTATTTTCTATTATCAATTTTATCGTTGTTTGTGTGGCCGAGTGGTAAGACGGTCAGTCTACAAATCTTTTAGTAGTGGGTTCGAATCCCAGTAGAAACTTATTTTTTATATTTTTTTCTCGTTGACGAATTGCGTAAAAACAATGCCCCAGATCATCATGAAAATGTATTGTCTTTGTTAATTTCTGCCACCAAGTGATGGCAGTAGCGCAACCGACACTGTCAGTGACACTGAATGATCTTTTTTTGTGTAGTGTCTTATTTCTGTTTCCAAATAATACTTATATTAAAATGAAAAAAAAATCAGAAAATAAAAAATGCAAATAATACAAAGAATAAACAATAGAATAAAAAATGGTATCTTTAGAGTTCGAACTCGTACCCCTTCCAAAATTAGATGTTCTGTAGCATTTCAATTTAACCCCACGACTATTCAGTCAGATTATATATCGACACTAAATTAACCTACTCATTGTATTTTCTACTGCAAAATTCTATAAATAGAACGCGGAAAATAATATATACAGTGTGCGCAAACCGTGACATTATGCTATCGGACAGTTCAATATAATCGTACAATAAATTATGTCTTTATTACAAGTTTAATTTTAATATAAAAAATCTATGTGACACATTTTGTGAAATATATTTATAGAGTAAAATCAAATTTTGGTTTAGTTCTTAATATAAAGCATGCAGTCAGTGAACCTGGTCAATATATATGAATTTACTTGTTCATGTTTCTTTTATAAGAGAGTATACTTAACATTTGAATGTTGTAAAATATTACTTGATAATATTTATGGGTAATATATTTGTTTTTAAGACATCCAGAAAAGAATATAACATTTATTTTTTCTATAAAATTAAATACAATTTACATTTAAATATTTCTAACCATTTTTAATTAAAGTTGCCAACAAATAGACCAAGTGATTGACTGAAATACAAATGAACATCAATTCTTACACTACGTTGTGTAAAGACTGAACCATGTGTGTAATCATTATCTAATGCATGATTACACAAAACAAACTGGTTTGAATTTCATGTTTATTTTGAATGGCTCTAATGGGCTCTAAAATTTATTTTGAATGGGACTAGTTGGCACTTTAATTTATAATGAGATGTTGGGCTTTTTATCTTATTTAGAAAGGAGCTTATGGGTACTTAAATTATTTTGAATGGGGCTTGTTGGCACTTAACTTTATTTTGAATGGGGCTGTTTGGATCGGGGCTTGTTGGTACTGAATTATTGGTGGGTACTCTAATTATTTTAAATTTTGCTTGTGGGCTGTTGAATTCATTTTTAATAGGGCTTACCAGCTCTTTGATTTATTTTGAAAGGAGCTGGTGTGGTTAAGTTTATTTTGAAAAGTACTACTGGATACTTGAATTCATTTAATATTTTGAAAACTGATATGGCAGTTGCATGACTTAAAATAAATTGAAGAAAAAAGAACTTATTTTCTATTGTTCTGTTTTTTTCTCAACTGTCAGAGCTTGAATTATTGCACCATGACTGAAGTATTGTTTTTGTACTGGCAGCCTAATTGTTATAATAATATCTTGACTCAAACATATTATACGGCATAACAGCTTTATTTGATCATAATACACACTTTCAGAAACTCATGGATGTATTACAACCATGATTTTAACTAACACATTCACTGTGAAATTATTCATGTTTTGACTGTTGAGAAAAAACAACAATAATCACAATCATTCTTTTCAGGAACTTTTATTGATAGGGTCTTTTAAAGTTAAAATTCTCATCAATTACATTTTTTTAAAGAAACTCGAATAAGAATGTAACTATTAATTTTCTATGATTTTAAGTTTGTTTGTGTATGTAGCCTTAAATTTTGTTGTATGTTTTGTATAGACTTATAGTTTTGTGTATTATGAAAATTATTGCATAGTGCGTAAATATTGACCCCGACCTGACCATTCACATTTGCATCTAATAATTATCTACACATATCCGGATGAAAGTCAGTAATACGCCTATTCTACACTTCTGCCGCGATCGTAACATTATAGAAGTATGTTTGTGTGTTAAGTTTTAACTCATAATCCTCACTGTAACTGTGTTATCAAGCATTAATACTACATTAGTAATCAATGCAATGAATATTCTTGCGTAAAGGTCAGGTTGGGGTCAATATTTATGCACTATACTTTACATGAATGTCATTTGTGTATAAGCCAAGTTTTGTATTCTTGTATGTAATTGTATTACTTCAAGAAATTAACCAACAATATTCCTGATAGGAGAAATAGTTAAGTTTGCAAAATTTCATCGAAAATACTTTAATACCATTCATCTTGCTTTGTCACATTCATGATTTACAATATTCAATAAATATTCCAGCACAATACTTAATTATCAGATATAAATTCGATTGCAACTTTAAATACTTATCATTTATATCACCATATGGCATCAGCATGATGCATTGAAATTTATTTTGTAGTTGAATTTATTAGTTAAATAAAATTAATATTTATTTTACATTTAGAAATTTGATATTGAAAATAAATTTAATGGTTGAATTAATAAGAATTCTTTACATTTTTTTGTGTACTTAGGAATTAGAAAAAAATTGTCAAAACTTGATTAAAATCTTTTAAAGAATGATGTACTAAGGAATTAAGGAAATATTTGGTTAATTCATAGAAGTAATACATTATATAGTGCTTAAAGTGTTTTAAAGATTATGTTGAACTTGCTAGCTTTCTGTCTGTAAACTGATGTGATTTTGTTAAGAAACTGCTTTAGTGTTTAATGCATACAAATTGTGTTAGTGTTTAATGTATACAAATATAAAATTATTTGGACAAGCATTAAATATGTCAAGTTGAATTAAATTTTGATTTATTTGAAATTCGATCTTAATTAATTTGAAATTAATTTTGATTGATTTTAATTTGAAATTTGGATTTGTTTCTACTTATGCAGAATTAAAGGCACGATAGTTTTTCCTAATTCTCTTCTAATTCTTTCTTCACATATCTTGCTGCAAAGTTGATAGAAATACTTTTTATTACTTTATTTAAAATTATTTATAACTAATTGTTTTTGAAATTCAGTGCTGGTTTGAATACTTACTAGGAATAAGAACTGGCATTGTTGGCCAGACTTTTCATGTGTCTCGTTGAATCGTTAGAACCTTAAGTTACCAGTTTGTTGTTTTATTTGATTTTTATATGCCCAAAGCGAAACTTCGGACGTATTATGGTATGACCTCCGTCCATCGGTTAGCCACATCATGTCTGCTTAATATCTTGAAAAGTTTCTGAGTGACAGTCATGGTACTTGGTAGAAGATTGGCCATACTCGCTTGATGACCCCTATACATTTTGAGGTCACTAGGTCAAAAGTCATTATCACAGGAGCATTTAATGCAAAAGCCATGTCAAAGATCAAGGTCACTGGGACTTTAAATATGAAAACTTTTCTGGACGATAACAAAGACTGTAGATAAGTTGGCCAAATTTTATGTATGGATAGCCCTTTGGTAGAGGGTGAGCCCTAATGATTTTGAGACCCCAGGGTCTAAGGTCAAGGTCACTGGGACATAAGGTATGAAAACTTTGCCAGGGCAATATCTCAAGAACCTTTTCACGTAGTTTCGCCAAATTTTTGTGTAGATAGCCTTTGTGTAAAGTGTCCTTCTGGTTTGGGAGCTCAGGGTCAAGGGTCAAGGTCACTGGGATTCATATTAGAATTTTTTTTCCTTAGACAACAGATTCACTTAGGTTCATCAAATCTTATGTTTGGATAGCCTTTGTGTTAAGGGTAAGCCCTTTGTATTCTGAGGATCCGGGGTTAAAGGTCATTGTGGCTTAGTCTTTATATGGAAAAACATTGGCTAGATGATAACTCAACTACTGATTTACTTAGGTTTACCAAACTTTAAATGTGTATAGCCCATGTGTCAATTATGTGCTATACTGAATCAATGGGACACAAAATATGAAACTTTTTATGGACAGTAACTCAACAAGAGTTTCATCCAGGTTCACTAAATTTTATATGTGGATAGCTCTTGGGTCAGGTATGTGCCCTGTTGGTTCCGAGATCCTGGTGTCAAAGGTCAAGGTCCTCGGAAGTTTATGTTGGAAACTTTGTGCCTGTGATAAATTGCCAATGACTGTACCTAGTTTCATGAAATCTTTGCTTTGGATAGCCCTCCAGTCAAGGATGTGACCCATTTATTAGGAGTTCCAAGGGTCATAGGTCAAGTTCACCGATACTTCGGGCATATAATGCCCCCCCCCCCCCGGAGCTCTTGTTATTTTAGTTAATATTTACTTAAATAGTTTAGGGTATTGTTCGTTTTTTCTCAACTGTCAAAGCTTGAATAATTTCGCGGTGACTGAATGAACTGTTTTTGTACTGGCGGTCTAGTTGTTATTAAAAATATGTTGACTAAAACATATCATACGGCATAAGCAGCATTTCTCAATCATAATGCAGATTTTCGGAAACTCATGGATGTATTACGACTGAAATTTTAACAAACGCATTCACCGTGTAATTATTCATGCTTTGACAGTTGAGAAAAAACGTCTTGTAAAGTCAACTTCACGCCGACTTGTGCTTGTTCAAATATGGATCTGTTCAATAAATACTTAGTATCTTACTTCTTTGGGTGGATGGTCAGTTTTATCAAATCCTTACGAAGTTGTGAAATAATACTTAATTTGTTTTTTATTTTTCCTTAGAATTATCATTAAAATTTGGCATGTAAAATTGATTTTATAATGTAAAAACTTGGTAAGGAAAATAAAAAGTTAAATTATTTGAAAACTGTATATCAATTGCATATTAACTGTAAGCACAGGGAATTGTCAAGTTACCTCCCTTTGATTTTTCAAACATACCTTTTATATACATATATACGAGGGGTGTCCCAGTAAATCGTGTACTTTGTCCATAACTTTCTTTCCTTACGTCACATGATAATCATAATTTACAAGACTGTTTGTTAGTCAAATTTTTATACAAATTAGGCATTTGACCAATAAGAAATTGCATTAAAAGCGTCATTTTCATGTTTAACTAATACAAGATATGTGCATGCAGCGCAACCACTTTTACACTTGTATATTCGTTCATACTGAGTTCAAGTGAACAGCAAAATTTAACCTTAAACTTTTTAATTGCATTTATTTTTACATAGACATTCGCAGAAATTATCAATATATTATCACACCAAATCTCAGATCATAAAATTTGTACACAAGAGTGCAATACGCATTTGTACTGAAACACAAAAATGTGACATCAACGAGATAACGTGACGTCAGGACAAGATTGAGTCTATGTAATTGCAACTCAGTTTCATAATCAGTCTGACACAACATTGATGGGTATAAATTTGATTTCAAACACATAGAGTAAAATGATAGACAGATGAAAGGAATCGTTAAGTATACCTTGTGCATATTACGTATGGTAGAGAAGTTATTCATAGTGTAATATAGCCACTGAATTTATCGTACCAAAAAACTGCTGAAAGTGTCATTCAAAACTAAGTTGGATACTTAACCTGTGGACCATTATATCATTGACCATACTAATATTTTGAGACTGATGTAACAATTTTGTAACAAAAGTAAGACAAAAACAAATTTGTAAAGTAAATATGAAGTAAATACATTGTCTGTATATGTCACTGTTCACAACAAGGCGAACTCGGAGAGTGAATAAAAATGATTTCATAGACCTGACGTCTTAATATGACATTGACTTGCGCCGCGTTTTCATACCTAATTTCTTATAAATTGAAGCAAAACATTTATTTCTTAATTAACCGTCTAAACATTTAGCATACTTACTCACAACATATGCATTTAATGGCAGTTAAAAGTTGAAACTAATGTTGCGCGTATTTTTTTCGCTACAAACAGAGTCTACGATTTTCTGGGACACCCCTCGTACAAGGGGTACAACTTCCTTTACGAGTCCATTTCATCTAGATTTATTATTTTGTGACTCACAAAAAATACTGATACCCTGGTAGAACTTTAACTGTACGATTAAATTGATTAAACATAAGTCTTCATGCTACGAATATTTATTTTTTCATAGCGCAGACCATTAATATGATTTAATTATCAAAACATAAAAAATAGCACAAAAATCTTAACTCGGACAAGTTTATAAATGGTATGCGCTATGAAACATTTAATATTCATGGCTTGAAGAGTTATGTTTAATCGATTTAATCGTTCCGTAAAAGTGCCGCCAGGGTATCAGTATTTTTTGTGAGTGACGAAATAATAAATCTAGATGAAGTGGTCAAGTATATGCTGTTGTACCCCTTATATATAAGTATATTTAACATATGTTTGAAAAATCAAAGGGAGATAACTTGACGATTCCCTGTGTATGTAAGGGTCTTGTGAAAGACTTGTAGTTTAACAAAATTGAAATAAAATTCAAGTATTTTTTTAAGTAAAAAAAGTCAAAAAGAGTTAGTTTGTTTTGAGTAACATTCATTTGAAACTTTGAAAATTTTACTTTTGATAAAATAAAATAAATTTTTAATTAAATCTTTTGATATATTTTAAATGAAATGATTTTTAAAATTATCTTAATTCAATATGTTTTTTCAAAATATTTAAGTTTATGTTACAGTAAAGTTCCGCTATTAAGACCACTTTTGTTATTTCAAAATCATGCGATTTTTGACAATTATTAAGACCCAAATGCTTACTTCGTGAACAAAAAGGTCCCTTTAATAAGACCGGTTTGCTATTAAGACCACCGATTTTGCTGGTCTTAATAGCGGAACTTTACTGTACTCAAAACAAAATATCCTCTTTGTTTTATAGCAATTCATGCTTTGAATTACAGACTGTTCTTTAGTGATATATTTCTTTGGCACGATATGGCCTTTTTGTATTGGTGCGCCGTAAAATTCAAACAAACAAACTGACAAAATTAATAAGTGATATATTTAAGCAAATATCAATAAGGAATGGTCTTAGATTCAAATCTAGAATTTCTATTCATTAGTTGGAATGATACGTTTTAGGTTAAATGTGTATAACATGCATTAATTGAAATCATAGTTTGTATCTCGGACATCTTTTTAGTGATAATAGTATCACTGAAGGGTTGTCCAAGATTCGAAGTCTGATTTTCTGTCTGCATTAATTTGGGATGACACATTTTAAATATGATGAGGTCATTTTAAATGTGTCATCCCAATTTAATGCTTTCAGAGAATGAGACTTTGAATCCTGGACAACTGTTAAGTGATATTTGTTAAGCAGGTGTCAAAGATACTGATTTCTATTAATGGCATTAGTTGATGCCATTAGTAGAAATCAGTATCTTTGACACCTGCTTAACAAATATCACTTAACAGTTGTCCAAGATTCAAAGTCTCATTCTCTGAAAGCATTAAATTGGGATACATGTTAGATTCAGATGTTAAGTTGTATCTGTTTTATGTAAAAATAAAATAAAATAAAAATCATGTTTCCTTTTCGTTCTTTTTTTTTTTAATAATGAACTAGCAAAGAGCAATTTATTTCAGCTCTGTATAAAATCGCTCTAGCAAAGAGCAATTTATTTCAGCTCTGTATAAAATTGCTCTAGCAAAGAGCAATTTATTTCAGCTCTGTATAAAATTGCTCTAGCAAAGAGCAATTTATTTCAGCTCTGTATAAAATTGCTCTAGCAAAGAGCAATTTATTTCAGCTCTGTATAAAATTGCACTAGCAAAGATCAATTTATTTCAGCTCTGTATAAAATTGCACTAGCAAAGATCAATTTATTTCAGCTCTGTATAAAATTGCACTAGCAAAGAGCAATTTATTTCAGCTCTGTATAAAATTGCACTAGCAAAGAGCAATTTATTTCAGCTCTATTAAAAATTGCTCTAGCAAAGAGCAATTTATTTCAGCTCTAATAAAAATCGCTCTAGCAAAGAGCAATTTATTTCAGCTCTATTAAAAATTGCTCTAGCAAAGAGCAATTTATTTCAGCTCTAATAAAAATCGCTCTAGCAAAGAGCAATTTATTTCAGCTCTAACAAAAAATAAGTTTTTTTTATATAGAGCTGAAATAAAGAAAGTAAAAAGTAGAAACAAGAAAGTTGGCAATATAATTTTTATTCATAAATTATATCACAAAATACATAGACAATGTTTTGTTATACTTTTACAACATACGTTGCTGATTTAAATTTTAAGTATAAAATACATTAACTCTGCTGATTTGAATATTCGTTACAGTACTTAAGTACTAACAGTCAGTACAATTAGATTAAAATCAGCCGAGGTAATGTATTTAATACTTAAAATTAAAATCAGCAACTTATTTTGTAAAAATATAACTGTTGAATAAACGGCATACATTTTTAAAGTTATGAAAAAACAAACAATACATAACGTCATCTAATTTTAAGTGCAAACATGACATATAGTTCAAACAAAATAACACAACATGTCTGTGTAAACATAAAAATAATCCAATCCATTTCAAAGGTTGGGCAGTATAAGAAATTTCAATTTAACAAAATAAGTGTGATGGATAAACCACCACCCCTTAGTAAAGGTAGAACACTTCGCAACTACACCAAAAAGACATACACAAAAGATTAAAAGATATTAATATATATATTGAGCAGCCCATGTTGTGGATTAGTTTATTGTTTTATTTACATAAACCGTTTTCTTTTTTATACAAACTTTACAAAAAATATTTTTAAAATCAAAAACAAATGTCACTAACAGAAAAATCAAAAACAAATGTCACTAACAGAAAAATCAAAAACAAATGTCACTAACAGAAATTGGGAATATATTGATGGGTCTACTCATTTATAACAACTTAACTTGTAAATCCACTAGTTAACTAGTTATAATGGCTTAGATAGATCAATATTGTCCCAATTTTTAAGTCATGCATATTTATGAATACGTACTTGGAATAATGGACTTGCCTACCCTGTAGATGGATAGAGTTATGTACAAAAATGAACATCATTTTGCTAACTTAAACAAACCTTAATCAACAATGATTATAAATAATGCATGATTACATATGTTGAAAATTGTATAAGATGATTTGTCTTGAGCTTTACAAAGCTTCTAAGTATCCCAATTTCCATATAGTAGGAAATTTTATTTATCAACATTTATGTCCGATCGATAATGGAAATGTGTACAGGACCACACTGTTGTCTGCTTGTATGGTTTTCATATATATACACATTGCCATTATCGATGGAATAGAAATTTCCTACAACATGGAAATCGGGGGTACTTAGAAGTTTTGTTAAGTAAGAATTTCACTAAGCTATTAACCTTTTAACTAATTAAATTTTTAAAATGTTATAGTGTATAATTAATCAATTAATTAATAATTTCATTTGTTGTAAATATTAAAATGTACAATTTCAACACATACAATTTACAACATATGTATGCACTAGTCTTAACAGTGATATTCTTTATTAATGTTATTCTGATATATTAAAAAATCACCAACATTCTTATTTGATCAATATAATTTAAATTTTAGCTCAAATGAATGTATTACTGCATATTTTGAATAAAGATATACAATTAAATGAATCATATTGAAAGAAAAAAATCGAATGGCATCAAATTAATTTTTATGTAAATTATTGCAGCCCTACAATTGAATGGGCAAGTCCATCATTCAAAGAACATAGATACTACTAACCAATTACACAATATGTATTTTGCACAGACCAATCAATATAAACCACTCTCCAAAAGTTCCACTTCATTTTCATTATCTGAACTGGGAATAATGTTCAATTTTATTCAACCGACAGTGGTGCATACCTTAACCCCGCTGCTATACATACACTGAGATCCAAAAGCCTCCTTACACAAGTATTTTGTTCATATTTTCATTCTATTTTTTTCATTGCAAAAATATTGTTGACAAATTTTGTTTTATACTTAAATAGCATTAGTTGTGAAACTATTAGCGACATTTTAGGTATATCAAAGTATTTCTGGATAGCATCAAATTTAAAATGTGTGAAGAAATTCTTGGACCCCAGAGTAAATATGGCTGTATTTTTCATCGATTTTGAGATTAATATTAAAGTCATGGAGGTTAATATACGAATCAACTGAAATTGAATCAAATTCAACAATATCACCATGGTGAAACCAAACATTTTATTCACTCATTATATATTTATTTACCCTATGAAAACAAATGGAAAAAGACGACTTTCTCAACTGCCTCATTTGAATAATATCATGTTACATTCTTTTTTAAAAAGTCAAAAGTAATGTGTACTCAACATGCAAAGATTAAATGGCTAATTTATTTGTCTATTCAATCCTTACTTAGGAACATGACATCAGAATTGTTAGATGAAGAACATTGAAGTCACCATGAAAAAATTCATGCTTCCGACAGTTGTTAAAATACTAACATTTTATGACTAGCAGAAGTTATTTTTTGTCAGTCTTTAAACAGTAGATGCTGTATGACAACAATGTTACACCATACCATAAAACACCTATATACCTTATCATAAATCCATTGTCCAATTAAACTATGTAATGTATAGCATTAAATTCACCCTAACCAGATTTCCTGGATATTTTCTCTACCAGTACTTGCTTAATATTCTGCATTCGGAACACCCTCGACCTTTCATGAATGAATAATCTCGGAAGGATTCGTGGGGGGTCTTCACTGGATTTTGGTGATTTTACTACGTATGCGAGGCGAAGCACGTAACGGTTACGCAAAATAGTTCTTGTAGTCTACACACAGATCTTTGTCTAAACATATTTATTTGTTTTAAATTGAACCAAATATTGTTCATCGGTATCATTGAACTGTGTAATTTTAAATTTACGGGTTAAAAACGGAACTTAAGTCATCGTCTAAACGATAGTGTATTTGTTTACACAGTTTCAAAATGGCGCCTAAATATGTCCGAGGTTATTTGTAGTGAATGGCTGAGGATGTTCCGAATGTAATATTCTGATAGGAATCTTCAACGTCTACAACAACCAGGGAAAAATGATTATAAATTTTCCATTGAGAAGCATAACCAGCAGGTGCTGGGATTCCAACCCAGGACCATTGGTTTCAACATCTCGCACACAACCATTGTCCTACAACCACAACTCAAGAAACAAGTCTACTAATTCCTAAAGCAAAAATATAATACAATGTACATTTTCAAATGAAACATACAATTTAAGGTAGAGTACCCATTATGACAATTTACAATCGATAATATAAATGGAAACCATTGTTATGATAACAGAACATCACTTTCCATAAATTAAATTTATAAAAAACATGTTGCAAATTAATTAGTGAAAACTTTAATGACAGCAAATAATTACCTCCCTTTGTGAATATAGTATAATTTTAATTATGCCAAACAAAATAATAATTAATCAATTAAAACCCTGACAAAACATTAAAAAGCTATGTATTACTTTCTGAGAAATGCTCTGAGATCATTAACAGAGTTTAGTTAAAGGGAATTTTACTGAAGGTGGAACCTTACTCTAGAAACAGTTGAAAAAATCTCATGTTCACTGATTATGATAAAAGTTGGCAGACTAAATTATCAGAACAAAATAATTGTATGCTACAACATTTCAGAAACATTTCGTCATAATTATGATATTGGCCTCCGACACTAAATACATTGGATATGTGAGCTTTATATACCGTACATGCATGTCTGAATAGAGCTCAAACCATATGACGTCCATGATGTTGTGAAAATAAGGACAACTTTGCCAAGGTTATTGAAAAACAAACTAACAAAAAAGCATGAAGGAATCTGCCTGCCAACTTTCAGCATAATCAGTGAACATGAGAGTTTTTCAACTATATTCCAAGTTGGGTACTGATTCACATTAAATTGTGAAGATGTTATGGAACTTTTGTACTGCAAAACACACGTGAGTGCATTATCTAACATTTATACATATTTGTAATTTAAAGTGTATAAAGCTAGGATAATAAGATGAAGTAATTTGAGAAACAATTTTCTATTGACTGTGCAATTAAAATAATTCAGTGCCATCCTTTATACTTGTAAAAAAACTAGGTTTTCTTTAATACTGGGGTCATTCCATTTCAAATCAACCAATTTTTGGAAATTTTTGTACAAATACATGTAAAAAGTTTCAAGCAGATCTGAGAGGGTGACCTGGGAATTATTTGTTGATTTGAGCGGAAATGACAAACTTTTGAATGATAATTTAGATGTATTTATGGATTAGGAATGGGAGTAATGAAACATAAAATTGCAATACATGTCGCACATGTATTTTAAGATAAGTTTATAATTTCTGCAGTCTTGGTATAAGTACATAAATAAAACAAATATTTAAAAAAAATGTAAAGGTATTATTTGATGGCACTGTTCAAAAAAGACACTAGTATAAGTCCAACAGAATTAACCTGAGCTCGAACTACCTAATTATAATAATTACACACTTCACTTACATTAAATCGTGAGTTTCCGTATGTGTACGGTTATACACATGTTTATAACAACCGATCTGAGTATAAATCAATTTATTAAAAGTGGCATGTTATTGTACTTTTAATTTTGAACACATAAGTTTTTGGGGAAACAAGTAAGTCGGCAATATTTTGGCTCAGTTTCAAAGTATTTATTCATATGAAAACAACATTTATTGTTCAGTACGTGTATTTTGCCATAAGGTTCCGATAAAGCACGAAGACAAAAATAGACTGTAAATATTGAATTAAATATATTCTTGCATAAAGGTCAAGCTCAGGTTAATTCTGTTGGACTATACCTGCAGTGTACAAATGCAGTGACGTAGGAAGCATTTTCAGATTGGGGGGGGGGGGGCTAATTTGTTCAGAATAATTTTAAGAAAAAGAAAATGTTAACTTATGTTACAGTACTTATGTTAAAGTTTAGTTTTACACTGCATTTTGAGCATCTTGTTCCATAAAAAGTGTTTGCAATATTGAATTGGAAGAAAAAGCGTACATGTATCAATCAATTTAGTGTGACAGACTAAATTAAGACCCTCAATCACTATAACTGCTGAAAATAATTGGGGGGGGGGGCTAAGTCCCCCCTAGCCCCCCCATTCCTACGCGCCTGCAAATGTAATACAAATAGCAATTGGTAAGAATTTTAAAATATTTATTTTTCAACTATACTTGTATATAGTTTTATTATTATTATTATTCTAAACAAATATATGTGTATTAAATATTACCCTAACTTCAATGTTTTGACCAAAGCAAAAAATGTAAAATGTGAAAAAAGTTCACGTGTTGGCAAAGGCTTTGGCAGAAACATCAAAATAATGTTTGATATACTCTAATAGAGCTTTATATACTTTTTACATTAAAAAATATATTCATATTACCATTATTTTGGCCAATCAATTCCAAATATGATTAAATTAAGTTAATACATTTTGAATATCATAGTTATGTTTCTTATCTTTCTGACTTGGAATTGCAAAACTGAAAAATTTATGAAATTGACTTACAATAATTTTTTTTGTAAGAATTTTTGTAAAAAAAGGTTCACTGTTTTGTATTTAACACTTCCAGAACATTTAAACAAATCAGGGCATTGCTGCATTCAATCCACTATTTCACAAAAATATTTCTTTTTGAATTAACAGTATAATTACACACTGCCCATTCAAAAGTTTGAAGGCATGGAAAATTTAATCATCCTTATACATACATGTAATATATATAAAGCTTTAAGCTACTTTTGTAATCAAACTAAATTTTTGTAGAACCATATTAACACATAACCAAAAAAGCAAAGCTAATAGGCATATCAAAATAAACAGTCATATATTTTTTTTATAAAAACAATTCATATACTTCACTAAACTTCTAAGTACTCCGATTTCAGTATGGTAGGAAGTCTTATTTTCAACATTAATGTCCGATCGCTGATGAAAAAGAGTTTTGGACCAAACTGACCTTTGCATTTATGGCTTGCATGCTACTTTATCGATGCGAAACCATGTTTGTCGCGCTAGAGTTGATATGATAAGATTTTCTAATTGTTTTGATTGAATAGAAAATAAGCAATTGGAAGACTTATTCTGCAGGTCTGGCGAAAGACCTATGGGAACTTCTTGTTCTTGAAGCTACATTCGAGCCATTTCTTGATTTTTCGTTGTGCATATTAACACACTTATGATTTTCACTAAAACTGACAACGTGCAATTTTGCACGATAAGCACATGCGCATTTCCGCTTTTCTGCACATGCACGACAAAACCAATTTTGCATCAATTTAGAAGCATGAAAACCATGCAGGCAGACGACAGTATAGTCCTGTATACATTTCCATTAACGATCAGACATAAATGTTGAAAAATGAAAATTTCTGACAACATTGAAATCGGAGTACTTAGAAGTTTCGTTAAGTATTATGAGTTTAATAATTAAACTATCAGAGGCATATACATTTACCCTGCATATTTAAATACATCAGTACTACAGTACTTACAATCAATAAAATAGATTTCCATATTCATGTACAGGAATTATTGTACAAATATTCAGTATTTAAATCAGCTGGGTTAATGAACAAACCACTGACAGTTGAATTAAATTAAACTGTATATAGTCAGACAATATTGACCTGAGATTCAATATCCGTAAACAGAGATCTTGTACTGGATCTCTACTTAGTCAATGCAAGGTCACGTCGAGATGAACTTTGTGTCGACCAATCAATGTGTAGCTTTCATCTAGATGAAAACACTATTAATCACATTCTGATTTCGTAATTTCTATTTTTAGACCAAGGTTTGCATGCAAATTCAACAGCGGTATTATTCACAGTCTGAGATTGGGTGGCTCATTTCAAACTGCGTGACGTAGACGATGTAAACAAGTTACGTATCATAACAATTTCGTCATGAATATTATGATGAGAAAAGGTCACCCAAACGTGACCTTCGTTTGGAAAAGGCCAGATCTAAATAAGCGAGTATGCAAGCGGTAAAATTTTAGATCGGGTTTTAGTCAGATTGCCTGAGATTGAACTTCCTAATAATTACATGCTTCACATACATTAAATTGTGAGTTTCCATATGTATGTAAACAATTACACACATATGCCTATGGGACTATAAATCAATTTTGTAAACATGGCATAATATTGTACTTATAATTTTGGACTCATTCGTTTATAGGGGAAACACGTAAGTCTGCAATATTGCGGCACTAACAGTTTCAAAAATATTTATTCAAATGAAAACAAAATTAATTATTTCCTGCGAGCTATTATACAAAAGCTTCTGATTAAGCACTACTGTATAGCGGGTATTATCTATAAACACCACGAATTCAAACCTCCGCAGTATTAAGTCGCCGCCATATTGTTTACTAAGGGACATTACTCTTAAAAAATTTTGTATTCATTAAAATGTGCATGTATTATCTCCCTTAAAATAAAACATTATGTAGTGAATTTGGTGAGATTTATTATATAAATAAACAAACTTCAGTATTTTGAATAACACAAAGGAATTGATTCAAGTTATGTATGTAGCAAACGAAAATACAGACAGACAACACAGTCATTCTAACAATTAGACGACAGGTTCCATCAAAACTCGGTTACGAAACTCGACGACGCTGCCGCCATTTTGTTTACTTTATAAACCCTTATGTCGGTCATTTCCGAAACTTCACGAGTTTAGCTCAAACACTTATTTGATTGTCGTAAAAAACAAAGTCATCTTAAGTATTGCAATTAATTTAAGTGCTTGCTAGCAAACCGAAGACAAACTTCTCATCACATAATTTAACTAATTGAGTAAAAAGAGCGGAGTTAGTGTTTATTTAGCTTATTATTTATTGATATTCAAAAGAAAACTATTGTCAAATTTCATCACGTGACAACGCTTTATAATTGATTTTGTCTGTTTAAAGACTTAACTAGGTGCATTGATTATACATTGTTTGTGACAAGCTGTTAATTTTAAAATTTGTTGGACTTTGACCAATGGATTCAGATAAATTGGTGATTTTTAAGCAGTATGTGGCCGCAAACTTTAAAACCGATAATTTTTTAACAAAGACAAAGGCGTTATCAACGACTATTAACAAACATGCGAAAATTTTGATTGTTCATTACAACAAATTGTTATTATTATAAGACTCTCGCGAGTTGGGCTTACTTATGCAATTTGTCGAACGATCAATCAACTTTAGCGGCACCCAGGTAATATTTGTAACAAAAACATTCACATTTAATGGCGATTGCTATCACATGATTAAAATTGTCCCGTCAATACATCGTCATAGAAATAGATGATCTGCTCTGTAAGCGTTGGTTTTCACACGTCCACTCGTATTATGCAACTTTGGTGACACTTAAATAATTCAAAAATTTGAAAAGTCGCGGTCGGTAGTGACCGCTTATACAGGTAAATTGACCTTTTTATTGGAAAAGACAGAGTTGTGTACCTTTGACCATCTTTCACCGGGAGGTTTAAAATTGGCGCTCTGAGTAATTTCCGCCAATATTTAGCATCGCCAATACAAAACTCTCTTGTTTACGCGAAATTTTTGCCCCGCAGAAATAACCCGCTATACAGTATTTACTAACGAAGACAAAACTAGACAGTAAATACTAAGTTTAATATATTCTTGCATTAAGGTCAAGCTCAAGTAAATATTGTCGGACTACATATACTGCACAAAGTGTGCAAATCGGATAACTCTTGGTTGGCACTGTAAACAATGCAAGTTACTTTGACACATAGCATGAAATAAATATTATACAATGAACATAAAATGGCATACATATTATTACATAATACATGTACAGTAAAGTTCCACTTTGAAGATCATCCTGACTGTTGCAAAATTGCGTCCAGCGCACCTAACCTAGCTTTCCTGGACCATTGTCTATAACCTGTACTCACCTACCCTTCCACAAGGCCAGAAAATTCTCCATATTATCTAATCAATGAAGGAAAATCGACATGATTGTCAAATTTTCATGGAAGGGTATAACCTCCCCGGGTAGGATTCGAACACACACCCCCTCAGGCACGAGATTCCAAATCCCTGCGTGCTACCAACTGCGCTATCGACCCGGATTGAGATTTAAGAAGTAAAGTATCCCTATATAATTATTCAGACCATTCCGCTATTAAGACCAACAATTTTTATTGTTCAAGAGTGAAACTTCACTGTACTGTCTTGTTACATTTTCAATCATAAACAAAATAGCATAATAACTATACAGTAAAGTTCTGCTATAATAGACCATCCTGGTAGTTGCTAAATCTTACAAATTTTGACAATTATTAAATTGAGAAGAAAAAAATCCATAATAAAGACCATTCTGCTACATTTGTAATAAATTATCATTTATTTGTATTGTCCTAATTATGGAACTTCACTGTTTAACAATAATAATAAACACAGGCAAAGCCCAATCTTCCCTGTGAGCCTCTTGACAACAGTATTTACATAGTATATATAGTGCGTACACATTGAACCCGACCTTACCTTTCTCATTTGCATCTAATTATCATTTGCACGTATCCCGGCGAAAATCAATACCACGCCTACTATATGCTTCGGCTTGCTACGTATTTAAGATATAACAAGACATGGATAGAGTATACACAGCCTGCATGTATAACAACTCACGATTCAAATGCAATCAAACGGGAAACTCGTGTTCTTACATTTTTGAATACAATTGATAATGACATGGATGGGGGATGGCGGTTGTGGGGCTAAAACCCACAACATTTGAATTGGTAGCTAGCCTCATAGTATAATCATCTGGTCCAGTCCATGTGTAATAAACACTCATTGTACCCTTTAAATGTACTTTAAAATTAATCCCTGAGTAATTATTACATTCGAGCCTTGGGGATATAATCCGAGCACTAATACTACATTCGTATTCAATGTAATGAATATTCTTGCATAAAGGTCAGGTCGGGGTCAACTTGTATGCACTATATAACAATAATAATACACAAGCAAAGCCCAATCTTCCCTGTGAGCCTCTTGACAACAGTATTTACATAGTATATACCACAAGCAAAGTTAAAAAAACAACAACATGATAAATGATATTACATATTAACAACAATATACAATAAGAGAGTTACAGATTAATGTTAAGTCACCCATAATAATAAAACAATAAACATACAATAAATATGTACAGTTAAGTTACTCTATAAAGACTAGACTTCAATGTTTCAATTCAATACATTGAAAATTGATTTAAAGGGCATCAATTCAATTTAATTTGGAACCCTCAATTTTCAATTCAGTGCCAGGTTAGCCTTTAAACTTATCTTCAAAAGTTAAAAGAATTTAAGACTTGTAGATATAATGACTGACTAGAAATAAATAAAGGAGTATAAAAAATCATTTGCTTTATTGATGATAGTCCGAAGATAATGTTAATAATTTCATTTACTACCTTATTCATCAATATAGCCGATAGCTAATAAACATATATAATATAAATTAGTTTTGAGCTCAAATGAATATATAACTGCACGTTTTGAATAAATTAGACTAAATTCAATGTATCAAATGGAAAGAAAAAAATTGAATTGCATTGAATCCACTTTCCAGTGAATCGTTACAGCCCAAATAAAGACTTGCATGGTTAATGCCAAATAATGTACTTTTTGACTAATTTAAAAGTCCTACATGTTTAGTCAGAGAAGTTTAGTTTTAAGTTAAGACATCAAAGCCTAATAGCAGAACTTAACTGTAAAAACAATAAACATTTGACATATATAATATCACAGGTTAGCACAAAACGGTCAAATAGATGAAGATCATTCAGGGAATCAAACACGGGGCTGGGGTAGGAGATGGAATTGTATTCGCTTCTTTAAGTACATTGAGCTTCATGCATGAAACATGCCACCGGTCAGGCAGTTGAACGGTGATTTAATTTAAATTCATTTTCATAATTCAAATTTGTTTCAATTTGAAATTTAAATTGTTTATCAACACATTATTTAGTAATGAAAGGTGAGGCCACGACAAATTGATCATAATTATGTTCTATGGATTCTCTTGCACCTTAATTTTGACAGTTTTTACAAAAAAAATATTTTTATTTCCTCGCTCGCTCATAAAAATTTGGTCAAATCGCTATATAAAGCAAGTGAATAAAGACTTTTCTTCGCTCACTCGCCCCTTTTTTTCAGAAAAATCTGTAGAACATGTGATCAACTTGTTGTGACCTGACAGACATAATTGTAGTCAGCATTGACTATAGTACAGGTTTATAGTCATGAAGCTATAAGTACTAACTAAGGCACAGTGTACAAGCCAACAGGTAACCTCTTGCTTGATAAACCAGTGGGTTGCTACTCCGCACAAGCAATGGTTCATTTCTGCATTAAACAATTGTGACAACAATTTTTAACTTATTTATTTATTTATTGGAGTTAACGCCGTATCAACACAATTTAGGTCATTTCAAGGCGTCCAGCGCACCTAACGTAGCTTTCCTGGACCATTGTCTATAACCAGTACTCACCTACCCTTCCACAAGGCCGGAAACTTCTCCATATTATCTAATCAATGGAGGAAAATCGACACGATTGTCAAATTTTCATGGAAGGGTATAACCTCCCCGGATGGGATTCGAACCCCCACCCCCTCGAGCACGAGTATCCAAATCCCGGCGCGCTACCAATTGCGCTATCGACCCGGGTTCACAATTTTTAACATCATAATACAACAACTAAGAATTGATAAGTAAATACAGAGGAACCCTTTAAAAACCCACTTGGAACCAAACTGAGTTTTTAGAGATTTAGGTTTTCCAGGGTTCCAATGTGCATTAATCATCACATACATGTAGGCCTACATGCAAACAGTAAGAACATTTTTTTATTAATTAAAAATCCTTGATTTAGTTTAATATCTGTCACAACTAAAGTTAACATTTCATTCCAATTTCAGTCTTCGTTTACAGCAGAAAGGAACCAACCCCTATGCAAAGAGGCATTGTCCATCAGCTTTCAGCCAGTGCTATCTGTTTGTTTATGCACTGAGTAAAGCTGTTCCATAAAATAGTGTTTTAGCAGTTTTCAGACCTCTATCTTTTTTTCTATTTTTTTAACGTCGCATTCAACACATATATAATCATATACACGACGGCCAGCTCTTCCTACTATAAGTTTCCTGGACACCTTTTCTATCACCAGTACTAACTTTTTTTAATAAGTAGCAAAATAATTTTTAATTTCAGACAGGAAGTTCAATCTAGCAAATTATAGGTAAACATTTAAGCACAAAGCATTTACTGTACACAAATGGGATTATTCCAATAAATTCACGTCAAGGCAATTCTATGAGTGAATTGAGAAACTGCTAACAGTTTTTTAATGGAAGGTCAATGCTAAGTGAATAAGACACATGGAACCAAAGACTAAGTCGGCAGTGGAGAAAAACAACAAAACTCAACTATAACTGTTGACCGTTTTTTAAGGTCATATTATAAACAACATTAGTATGAACGGGGATCGACATTAATTTATAAAGACAACTAGTTTGACAATCAGTTAAAACCATCTGATCTGTAACAGAAACAAGTTGCAAAAAACCCAATTTAGATCGTAAGTGGCAATAGGATAACCTTTAATGTCAAGCCCTGTATGAACATTTAATAAATTTTGTTAGTAACAGAATTCATCAAGATTCAGAAGTGCTGTCCTATCAATCTACTCTAATGAAAGTACATCACCACTTCTCATAAGGTTATGTGCAGCTACCAGTTACCTGTTTTCCTGGACAATTATATTAGCCAGTACATGTATTTGAATACCTTTCCACCTTAAGCAGACAACTGCACTTACAGAGGTACAGAGGGATTCAATTTTATTATTTTCATGGTACTTTTGGGAAGGGTAACCCTTTAATTTGAGTTCTGAATATGATATTTTATCACTATTTTGTGCAAAGAAATTTTAAGATAACTTAAGACAAAACTGAACTGAGCTTCAAACAAACAATGTCTCAAGTTAACCTAAGCGATTTGTATCAGTTTAATGATGTCAGACTTTAGTCATTGTCTTAAATCACAAGCCCAAAGCCCTAGATTTGTGAATATATTATCATGCTCTGGAGAATTACTGAGATTTTAATCATAAACTAGCTAGTTGATAATTTAATAAATTTTGTCCAAAACTACAAAAAGAATGGCTAGTGCTTGTGAAAGTTTAAGTCAATGACCGAGACAAAAACAAGAAAAATAAAAATATGACTCACCAAGTCTGAAGATTTTCTGAATTTCCGTAATAATTCACTATTGAATAATAAATGTTTGTCTTTTGTGGCACATTTTTATCTTTGAGGCACTTTATTTTAAAGGCATGATTTAATTAAAAAAGATTATTATTTAAAAAAGCACATTTTACTATAAACATTTTGTATGAAACAAAAGTTCATACAAGTTGTTCATACAAGTTCAAGCAATATCTATCTAAGAAATCACTGAATTTAGCCACATTTTAATATTACACACATCCATGCTAATCTGTATCGTTACTCTTGCGTAGTTGACTGAATCAATGATGTCATTCTTGAAGCTTTCAAATCAGCTGATCTTTGTTTTCCATCTGTGAACATAAAAAATAAACGAATGAAGTAAGAGAAACAAATAATTTAAATATAGTTATAAACAAAAATAATCTAATAAGCCTTTAATGTCAAGCCCTCCACAGACATATACCAACCAGACATATCCCCTTTCCTGGTTGCTTCCTTTCACAAGGATTTGCAGACATTCCAACAAGTGTTTTGACATTTCTGAACATTTGGTCCAGTGATCATGGAAGAATCACTGGACCTAATCAGGTTTTACTGGGCCAGAAGAAATCATCAAAATGTCAATATGTCGTAACAGTATCATTACTGTTTTCTGGTTGCTAATCAGTCATTATTATAACTTTTAACTGATCAAAATTAGTTCATTACATACCAATAGATAAGATAGAAGGGCCGATATGTTTCCTCATTTTAATTTTACAAAAAAAATATATATTTAAGTGATCATTCAAACTGGCTATGACAGACTTTTTCCTGGACCAACTGAAATTTCATTGGTTATGTTTGTCAGACTGGCACTTTTTGGAATGTCAGGATTTGATAACTAATTAACTTCTCCCTCTGTAAACGTAATACAATAGTAGAAATCAAATTTTCATAAAAGGGTATGGTCCATTTTTCTTTAACTGTCTAAGTTTGAATAATTTTACAGTGATTGAATACAGTGATTGAATACAGTGATTGAATACAGTGATTGAATACACACTATCAGTATTACTATCACAATATTATAAGTGAAAGACAAAGAACACTAAGTCATTGTGGAATTATATTAATGTTTCGACAGTTGAAAAAAAGGAACTATATAATCTACTGAAGCTGAGGAACAAATCACGGACATCCTGATTCATAACAACACACTCTACCCACAGGAGCTTGACATTTTATATCATACAACGAAAATTCCCCTCTTATATAATAAAAACATTATATATAAGAGTGGAATTTTCGTAGAATGATATAAAATGTCAATGTCCTGTGCTCTACCATACAAATTAAAAGAAACCTGGTTATGATAACTGTCCACAAAAGAAATTTCTAATAATAAAAGGGCCAAAAATCTGTCAAAATTTAGGTTGCAGTCCCTGGATATGTAATTAGACATGTTATCAACAGATCTAAAGTTTTGGGTTTCATAATAAGTCACAACCCCTCCCTAACTGGCTAAAACAAAATCAATACTTACAACTATCTGCATTATTGAATATCTTGACCATTTATTCCCATACAGGTAAGGGATAATGTCACTAACATCATGTTTGGAACACGAGGCACCAACATTTTCGAAGGTATTAGTTGTTACATGTTCAATTCTGTTTCGAATGACTTTGGTAACCATGCAGCCCACTATATTGATAAAGTCCCATTAACTGTCACCCTGGTTGTTATGTAACAATAAACAAAATTAGCCTGCAAATAGAAATGATATAAAAAAATCTTCATGAAAGCAGTCATCGCCTTAACTAACTGGCTGATGCCTTAAACAAGGGAAAATTGCTTCAGGCTAAAAACAATTACTGATTTTATCTACTAAGGCTAGTTGATAATTTGGCCCATAACAATATAACATAATAAATTTGTAAAAATAAACAAGTTTATAATACCTATGCCCTATTAAATGCTTAATGAATAATGTTCTATTTTCCCAAACAGTTTAACTTAGTTCATGTTAATTACTTGCAGAAATCAGCACTGGTGCCAGTCTTCACAATAAACTTTCATTAGCACTGGACATTTGGTCCATGGTGCATTGGCTATATTGAAGATTGAATAATGATTGGAGCCTTAATATTTAGTATTTATTTATTGGAGTTAACGCCATATCAACACAATTAAGGTCATTTCACGGCGTCCAGCGCACCTAACCTAGCTTTCCTGGACCATTGTCTATAACCAGTACTCACCTACCCTTCCACAAGGCATATTATCTAACCAATGGAGGAAAATCGACATTGTTGTCAAATTTTCATGGAAGGGTATCACCTCCTCGGGTGGGATTCGAACCCGCACCCCCTCGGGCACGAGTATCCAAATCCCAGCGCGCTACCAACTGCGCTATCGAACGGGGCCTTAATATTTAGAATTTTCAATCAGCAATTCAACATTTTATCTACAAAGAAAGATAACTACCATACATTAATGAACATCATATTAAAGTTGTCTCTCTTAGACCATACACTAGATTTGTTGCAAAACTCAAATTGATGGGTTTTTTAGCACAGAAACTTCATTTGCACCGAATTTACCAGGTTGAAATAAAAACCTATTTACACACAATAGGATTAAATTTGTGTTGACAGCCTTTCAGGAATATAATACATGATATAACTTTGTTCTGCAGAGATGCATTCAGTAGGCTACAGTCAAAATATTTTTGGCTGAAAAGATCTACATACATTAGAGTATGGACTATCATCAAAAGTATAGAAAACTAAAAGCTGGATGAATGTACTAGGTATGAAAACACTAAAAGCTATGTACTTACCATTTACTCTGTGACTTCACACAAGTAAACTGTGGATCATCAAGTATTCATTCATTAGCTGATCATTTTTTATCTATTTGGTGCATATACAATGAATAAAAATTCAAGTAGACCTGAAACAATTAAGAATATTAGTTATAAAAAACTGTGCAAGGTATAGAGGATATTTGTCAACTTTGGTGTAAGATCGATTTTTATTTCACTGAGTGAGCTCAGAAAACATATTTTCACGAGTGGCATAGCCACGAGTGAAAGTGTCACTTTCTGAGTTCACGAGTTGAAATCATCTTACACCAAAGTTGACAAATATTGTGATTCTTCTCATGCTTATTTTTGCGTTTCATTTGATGTATTTTACACAAATTATAACGTGACGTCATTTCTACACCAATATGACGTCATTTATCCTCTAAAATGACGTCATGAACCATGAAAATATAAGGTTATATTTTCACTCCGATGAAAATATAAAATTTATATTGTCATCGTTTATTTTCATGGAATAAAGTGACGTTTCACCGTAAAGCATGAAAGATTTTTTTTAATATCATTAAAGTATTATAAATGCCTATACTTGACAAAGTTTAAACATTTTTCTCAGCCACTTGAATATTTGCTGGCAGCCTCAGACATTTACTCTTTTATAGTTGAACTTTCAGAGAAGCCTATATCATTGACCAAACTGGGAATCTAATCCTTTCACCTACTTTAAATTCAAGCGTGCCAATTACTGCACAACAACACTCATCATCATTATCATCATAATTATGACCATCATTATAATCTTATTTATTTATTGGAGTTGACGCCGTATCAACACAATTTAGGTCATTTCACGGCGTCCAGCGCACCTAACCTATCTTTCCTGGACCATTGTCTATAACCAGTACTCACCTACCCTTCCACAAGGCCGGAAACTTCTCCATATTATCTAATCAATGGAGAAAAATCGACATTATTGTCAAATTTTCATGGAAGGGTATAACCTCCCCGGGTGGGATTCGAACCCGCACCCCCTCGGGCACGAGTATCCAAATCCGGGCGCGCTACCAACTGCGCTATCGACCTGGGTTCATCATTATAATCACGAATATCATCATTATCATAATCAACATCAAAATCCTTTTATTACAATCACCATAATCACCATCATTATTACTATAATCATCATTTTTATCATCATCAACTCTTTAGTTACTACAGTAGCAACTGAACCAGGACAACAAGTAGAACTACAGGTTCTAGATCTCTTTCGGAAACTTTTAACCTATAACTCAACGTACACAGGCGCGTATCTGCCATTACGCACTTTACGCCAAGCGTAACCTCGATTCCAGATATCTAAGATCTATAAGTGCAAAAAAACAATAAGAAATTGGATGCCCGACCCGGGTTACTTGTTATTTGCTCATATGAAATTGCAGACTTCATAAAAATAGGATAGAAGGAGAGTATTTCTGTTGTGTAATTAGCATACAACCGGTGGCCGAAGTATCACCAAAATGAATCTTAGCCAATTCGGTGGAAAAAAATTCAGAGGGGGGGTGCATGCTCCCAGACCCCCTAGCTTTTGTGCGTAATCTCAAAAAAGGCATAGATACGCGACTGAACGTACACACTCACCAGTGACCAATGACTGAAAACTTTCATACTGATTCCATGTGGACAGAGAATGGTCATAGTTTAACAAAGGTTTGAAGGTCCTGCCAGAGAATCAAAGCCAGGACCCTCAGTTTGAGTCAAACACTATCTAGGACAATTAACATGATAAAATAAATAAACAAGAGCAGTCCACGCTCGACTATTCAGGGTATTCGTGAAAACTACAGCAACAACCAATCAAAACTCATGCTGGAGTTATGCAACTAAGTATTTGACCTTACCTTTGACCACCGTTAACATGTGTGAAGTTTCAAGTAAATTCCTTCAGTAGGTTCAAAAATAAAATGTTGCACCAAAAATTTTAACCAAAAAAATCTAAGTATCAGAGGGCCATAATCTAGTCAAAATTCTTACTAAACTTATGCAACTTGGTATTCGATGCCAATTAGTACCCCCGTAAATTCCTTCAGTAGTTGCAAAGATAAAATTTTGCACCTAAAAACTTCACCAAGAAAATTTCTTAGTATAAATTAAAGGGCCATAATTCAGTCCAAATTAATCCAAGAGTTATGTAACTTTGTATTTGAACTCCAATGGTAACCCTTTGGTATGTGTGAGGTTTCAAGTGAATTACTCTAGTAGTTGCAAAGATAAAATGTTGCACCTAAAAACTTAACCAAGAAGTGTTACGCAGACGCGCCAACTCGCAGCTGAGTAGGATAGCCCCACGATTCTCCAAAAAGTCGAGCTAAAAACCTTAATTGTAACACTCACCGAACTGTAAAATCATTCCTCTACAGCCAGGACTCCTTTCTTATTTTTTGTTCCACCATTTCATGGACTACTTTCTCTTTTTAATTACAGGTTAAATAGTTCCACCGCTGTTCAAGACAATTCTCTTCATTATGAAAGAACTCTTTAAGAGTTGAAATGTTTCTATCATCTAATTTATATGTAGACAATGTTTCTGTAAATAGAAAAGCATTATATTAAATTAATCTCATTTAAATCAAATTGAAGTAATTACCAATCTGATTAAAACCCGATCTAAAATTTTACCGCTCGCAAACTCGCTAATTTAGATATGGCCTTTTTCAAACGAAGGTCACGTTCAGGTGACCTTTTCTCATCATAATATTCATGAAGAAATTGTTATCATGATACGTAACTTGTTTACATCGTCTACGTCACGCAATTTGAAATGAGTC
Source organism: Mactra quadrangularis (assembly GCA_025267735.1). NCBI lineage: Eukaryota > Metazoa > Mollusca > Bivalvia > Venerida > Mactridae > Mactra > Mactra quadrangularis. The sequence goes on from CM046298.1 coordinate 6,420,595, forward strand.
ACCCAATCGCAGACTGTGAATAATACCGCTGTTAAATTTGCATGCAAACATTGGTCTAAAAATAGAAATTACGAAATCAAAAATGTGATTAATAGTGTTTTCGTCTAGATGAAAGCTACGCATTGATTGGTCGACACAAAGTTCATCTCGACGTGACCTTGCATTGATTAAGTAGAGATCCAGTACGACAACGCGAGTAGAACAGGATCTCTGTTTACGGAGATTGAGTAATTACCTCCAGATTCAAAATGCTCCACAGTGCTTGGTAGGAGGCTTATGATTATCTAACATAGGTGAGAGTAACTAAGAAACAAAAAAGTTTAATTATTCTATTTCTCATATTTATTAATAATTAAATAAAGACTTCTTTTATAGAGACAACAAGATATCACCAATATCATAATTATCAACATCATCATCATCATTTTTTATCACAATCATCATCAACACCATCACCATTATCATCATCATCACCACAGATGTTTTGATAGTGCATAGGAGTGAAAGAACCAACAGAGTGAAAACAAGTAAATCTGTGAGCTAATGCTCACTAGTGATACCCCCGCCAAAATCTAAAAATATGCGACAAACAGGAAGTAGATGAGCAAGGAGCATGAAATCGCTTTACACCACCTGGGACTATGGGATGAAGCAATATGCAAAGTATTAGGTTGCTGCATGTTATAGTTGCTGAGAAAACTGCGACGGAAATTTTGTAACGGACGGACGGATGGACGCACGCACGGACAAGGGTAAAACAGTATACCCCCCTCTTCTTTGAAGCGGGGGTATAATAATTAAGAAACAAAACTTGACTTACCATATTACATCATCCTATCTGTAGTTAAGGCATCAATTTTTTAGAACTGGCATATACAAGCTCCGGTCTCTCATGTTGATGCTAGATGCCTTTTTCGTAAGGTTACATTTATTGCCATCTTCAATTTCAATCATTTCCTACTCAATATAATCTTTCAGTATGATGTACAATGATGTCAGTAGAGAGAATGTACTGTCTGAAATGTTCAAAATATATAATAATAATAAAGACTTTATTTATAGAGGCAACACAGTTAGGCAAAGCCCAATCTTCCCTGTGAGTCTCTTACAGTTCGGCAAAGCCCAATCTTCCCTGTGAGTCTCTTAACAACAGTATTTACATAATATAAATATAAAATAAGCAAGGTTAAAAAACAACAACATAGGACAAATGATAATACATATAAAATTTACAACAATATACAACAACAGCTCTGCTCAGCGGGGCATTGTATGCCTGAAGTAAAGATGACCTTGTCCTATGACCCTGGGAACTCAAAATAAATAGGTCACATCCGTAACTGGAGGGATTACTTCGTTGGCAAGTTATCACCGACATAAAGTTTCCAACATGAACATCCAATGACCTCGACCTTTGACACCAGGGTCTCAGAACCGATAGGGCAAATCCCTGATCAAAGAGCTATCCACACATACAATTTGGTGACCCTGGGTGTAGCTGTGTTGAGTTATTGATCAAAAATATTTCCTTTTTGATTCCCAGTGACCTTAACCTTTGACCCCTGGGCCACAGATTCAATAGAACACATACTTGACACAAGGACTATACACATTTAAAGTTTGGTAAACCTAAATAAATCAGTTGTTGAGTTATGTCTAGACAATGTTTTTCCTTATAAAGTCTAAGCCACAATGACCTTTGACCCCGGTTATTATTATTGATTTTTTATAATCCACCGTACTTATTTGTGCACCAAAAAAGAATACCAAATCTATTCAAGTACAAATAAGCTTAATTTGTCAATTATCACACAGTTTGAGAAAATGTCAGGGAATTTCTAAGATATATATCAATTTCACTCAGAACTTGTACAAAATGGTTTTGAAAGTCGATTGTAGTTGACATCTTTTAATTTTTAATTTGACCGACCATACTCATTTTTTCAAAAAATATCTTTTAAGACCAAAAATATAAAGAGTGGCCTAAGTGGCAGCTTACAGGCTTAAAATTTCTCCAGTCAGTTGGGCAAGTAATTTGAATTTCAATTTAATGCCATACAAAAGTCAATTGTTTGATTTCTCAGTACAAGCATTACCAAACCAGTGGACAGAGCACTCAGACCAAAGGAGCCAAATAATGAAAATTTCACTTACAGTAGCGAATCATTTCTCTTGATATTTTTTCTGGCTTCATGTCCAAGATTTTAGGGTCCTCTGACATCTTGGAGCAGACGACACACACTCATGATAATGGTACACAATAGTTCATTCAGTTCCACTAATATGCAATGAAATGTCTCCTGGTTTTCATACTCTTAGAAAAGTTCATAATTGACTGATTTTAAGGAATCCAAGCAAACACTGACTGTTCATCTAATAGGTTTAAGTCCCATTTTCACCTGAAAAGCATTTAGGACACTAATGAATCCACTGGGCTAGTCATAGAGCAAGTATTTAACAATTATTGAACAGACAATTTATGGGTCTTAGAAAGATAAAAGAAAAGTCCAATGGGCAGAAGATTTTACAAAATTAGGCAAAATACGAAGCCTTGGTTCCGCATTAAATACAGGTTGGCCATGAGGCAGAGAAGCATTGGAATCAATCAAAATATCAGAAAAAGTAGTGATAATGGTGGTTCTAAATTGAATGTAAGTCTCTAACTTTTAAACTAGGAACTTTAGTCAGCTATTTCCCCGTGTATACTCTTACAAAAGGTAGGTCCAATTAGTTGGATTACTCAGATTTTACCCTTACTTTTCAATGACAGTTTGCCATAATTAATCTTAAATAACTTTTTTGTAAATCATTATATTTGTTTGAAATTCAAGCTAAGTATTTTTTGGGTAAAGAACTATCTTGATTTCATCACTTCTGTAAATATTTTCATAAACAAGAAAAATTTTAGATGAAATATTTTGTTATCCTTACACAAGAATTCTATGATAAAATCCAAGGATTCCAACTGTAAGGACCTACTTACCAATTGGATTACTTCAGATTTTATCAGGGAAAGATAACTGACTAAAGTCCCTAATTCCTGCTACACACAGAACTGCTGTTTACAGTGCAATTTGAGCTTGATTTAAATACCAGTAATCATCAAACCTGCCTGGTTGCTTGCGCAAGAATCAACAGTGCTTTGAAAGTTTGAAAGACATGATTCAAGCATAAGCCCCATGAACTGTGTATTTGGCTAACTTCAATTGTACTCTAACTTTTAATTTACAGAGTCGTTTAGCAGACATCCATGGTACCCAGGGGCGGTTCCAGGATTTTTCCTAGGGGCCAAACTTTTTCTATTTATGTTAAGCACCGAGAAAAATCGCTTCATGCTACTTAAAAATGACTTACTGTCAATCAATGAATACACAAATGGCAAGGTACATTTTGGGAATTCTAGGGGGGTCCAGATCCCCCTGACCCCCCCCCCAATAGATCCGCCTATGGTACCAGAGTGATTTTACAACAATGATGCAACTAAACAGACACAAAATTGACAAAATAAATATCAAATATCAGTAAGACATTCAATTATCAAAATATGATTTGTTATAAAAATAAAAATATACACCGGCCAAGTCCAAATTACCGAAGGGCGGCAAATTTTTGCTTCACAACTGATGACGTTGGTAGAATTATAACAAAGAAATACATAAAAACCTGGCAGATGATTCACAAAGGAACAAACAAAATGTTTGGAACAGGTGGACCAAGCCTATGCCAGTGACATCGATTATACCTATGACTAGACCAAAAGGGTGGGGTACCTGAAGTGAAGACGGCCCACATACAATCATTTTACACATTGAACGCTGGGTCTAAAGCGATTTAAAACAAAAATGAAACTAAATGGCCACAAATGCCAGTAAATAAATACAAAATATCAATTCATAAAACGAAAATTTCAATATTTTTTCTTACCTGTAACGCTGTCATTGCTCATAAATGGCGCCTACTGTATAATTTCCGGTCGATGGTGAAAAATCTCGTGATTTAGTACCACGTGACTGTAGGTGTAAAAATTTATTATTAGTGCAGACATCAAACTGTTTGAGTAAATTTTGAGCGATCACTCGGCGAGTTCTTGATAAACTTATACGATATTTATCAAATAATTTTTAATTTAATTTCAGTCAGTTTATAAAATCAAAATGCAGACCTACGAAAAACCCTAAATGAAACATATTTATTTGAAATAAAATACATGAATGTATGTTATAATTTATATGGGATATTCCCATAAATATACGGGGTACTGGAATATTCTATTTTCAATTAGGGACGGCCTAATATTAAATGTATTTTCCGACATCCAATGGGACTGTACACACTGGCGTAGCTTCCTATAGGCACACAAGGCACGTGCCAACACTTTTTTTTTAATTTGGAAAAAAATAAAAAGGCTTAAAATGCAATAAAGATTGAAGGCTCAGGGGGGTTAGGGGGCAAGGGGTACATCACTAACTATGAGGCAAGTTTAAAATCAAATTCTAATTGAGCAGTATTGGTTGTACCATGTGGTTCATGGTCATGTGATAATATTGGTTGTATGATGGTCTATTCTTAAGGGTTCTCTAATAATTGAGTGTTGACAGCAACGTTGTATTGTTATTAACATAACGTGAATGTGAAAAAAAGTGAATGTAGTACTGTAGTTGTGTAACTACACGACTTACATAGTGTTGTGATTTCTTTTTACATAATTATTATAACAGGTACAAATGCTAACATATGACATGAAATATTCCAGAATAAGGCTTCTGAGATGTTACAGAAATTAAAAAAATATGAGGGAGCATGCCCACGGACACCCCCTAGGTTATCTGTGCCTACACATTTATTTCGGGCAAGCTACGCCCCTGGTACAGAATATCTTAAAAATAAATCTCAGGCCAGTGACATGGTTCCTAACTAGACAACAATCTTACGTGTCACGTCATACGCATTGCGCGTCCGTCACGTATTCAGGCATTGAATTACGATCACACACTTAGATCACACGCAAGTTTGTCCATAAAAAATCATATTGCAAATGTATTGCTAACAATAGATTTGCAATGCAAAAATCGAATATTTCCGCGACGAATATTTAACAAGAAAACGAAAACGTGGAGTAAGCAAACATGCATCCGCGTGCATTATCTTCTCAACGGTCACACTTACATTAAATTTACGTTATGTGCGATTTTTATCCAAGTGTACTAAAGCGTGCAAGTGCAAGTGCAATTCTTTTACATTTATGTATTTGTATTTTTTTTATTATTTCCAAAGATAGAGATTATGGTTGACGAGTTTATTGTTGGCTATCAAGGCGTGGCCGAGTACTAGTTACAAAATGTACGAAGTTGGACTGGTAAGCATAGGATAGCCAGATCAGCGTTGATTCTACCACGTCGTTTCCTTAAGCAAGAATCATAATCTTCCTAGATCTAGCTCTGTAAGAACAAAAAAGCAGACTCGGGTGTTTTCTGAAAGACAATAGCACAGGGAATAACTTGGCCAAGTCGCATGACTGTCAGTCAATTAGTAATGAAATAACAGCATATTGAAAACAGCCCTGACATGTTAGGGACGATGGCAACTTTTCATCCAATCGTAACTAGTATTCAAGGGTCCATCAAAATATTCCATAAATTAATAAAAGTTCTTTTTTTTTTCGATGAAATTTTGAGAGAAATTATGCATAAGTGTGGAACATCGTAATTTAGGTATTTTTAATTTCATGTGTTAATACATGTATAACTCAGATACACAGTGTCCTCCATAGGTTTTTGGACAATCCTGTTTTAAGGATGAACACATTCTATTTTACCCATGTATTAATGAACAAAGATTCGACTAAACTAATTCCAAAACCACCAGTCAGTTTATTAACAAATAATTTTTAATAAATACCCCCAACAGATCTTTGCCAGGAAGTTTGAATAGAATCGGTACAATTGGTGCCGAGAAAATGAGCTGACATGATTTTTTATCAAAGGGGCATAACTCTGTAAAAAATCAAAAGAACGAAATGGAATATGCACATGCCTGCTTGATACCCTGTCAGGTATGAGTTGAGTTTGAATCCTAATTGTAAAATAGGTAATGAGAAATTGAGCAGACAAGTAAAAGCTACAAACCAACCAACTGAGGAGTTGACTCCCCTCCCCCCCCCCCCGAGTTTCAGGAGGGGGATGTTACATGAATCAAGGCTCGAATTTAGGCTCGCATGATCGCAAAATGCGAGTGGAATTTGAAAATTGCGTTTTAATTTAATTTTAACTCGCACTTTTCTGCAAGTTGAAATCGCCGCAAAAATATTACAGTCTAAACTAATGAGGTTGAAATGCCCAGGTAGTTCACTCAAGAACGTCATCAACTTCACGAAAATTTTAGAACTTTTGTACCTTTTATTAAAGATTCACAGTAAAAAACATGTTCGAAATTTTTTGTCTACCCCACAATTATGTTCTTGTTTTATCTTTACTTAAATATAGTACCGTTTATTGTTTAATGTTGCATTATACTATTTATAGTTATACATGTACTACTATATGTTTGAGAAAAAGATGCAAGTGCTTTTTCATTTTGCCAGTTGTATTAAAATCAACTCGGTAATATTTGCAAGTCAAAGCTTTTGTAAAATTCGAGCCCCAACATGAATATACATTAATTATATTAAAAATAATTGTAATATGTATATTTAAAAAATAAATAAATTTTATAAGAACTTTTGGAAGGTGCTGCATTTAAATATACACTACTCAAAAGTTCTAAACCGCCACCCAATAAAATCGAATAACTTGATCATCGTTTCATTTTCAAATATGAAATTTTGCATGGTTGTCAATTACAAGTTACAGAATCGTATTTTACCGACATCGGTTTTAGTGATGTGCGGTGAATCGGAACGGAAGTGTCTATTCCAATAAATGAACTCAAAATTCCCGTGCAATAAGCTGCATAGGTTTTTGTCTTCTTTTCATCCAGTATTCATGTTAAGACATAAGAAAAATACAAAACATCGCGAAAATGTGACTTGAAAAACACGCTATTGCAGCTGGAATGATCAAACCTGGTACCTCTGTAAGGCAGGTATGTCAATAATAATCAATCGTACGATCGCATTGTTATCATAAATACGTAGTCAATTTGAGTTTTTTTAATGTCCTTGTGTGTTTGAATGAAATTGCGAGGAAATACCATAGACATTAGGGGCGGATCCAGGGTTTTTTCTTTATCTAAGGGGGGGGGGAGGGTCCATAATTTCGAACCACGACCACATTATACATGTACACTGTTTGCAGAATAACGCTACATGTTTGAAGAAAATTACAAAACCATTTTATCTGTGTTTAACACGGCGAGGGAAGCGAGCCCGAGAAAAAAATGCTTCAAGCTTCTTAAAAAATGGCTTGAGGTTAACAGAAATACACTCATGGCCGGGTAAATTTTGGAAATTTCTGGGGGTGGCGGGTCTGGACCCTCCTGACCCCTTCCCTCTAGATTCGCATAAGAACACCATTATCCCATCCAAGAACTTTTTGATGAATACCGACAGACAGGAATTTTCGACCTAAAACCTTAGAAAATGTGAGGGACTAGTAAAAATGGGAGACTAGACGCCAGTCACACCAGGCAATCTGCAAGAGCTTTCACGTCTGGTTGCCCGTGTATTGGACAGTGTTCTGCAGCATACAGTAACTATTTTACTGTGTCAGGTCCATGAGACGTCGCTCTCAGGCTGTAAGACTGTCGTTGCAGTTACTGGTGGTCACATTCCGCATTCATTTAAAATTGTGAATTCCCAATTTTGGGGCTTATTACGTTTATGTTAATTTTTGGGAGTTATATTAATATGATATTAATCAATTGTTGAAATAAATGTTAGAATATTATTGACTTTTATGTTAGAATAGAAAACAAATAATTCCCTAACTATTTAACTACAAAACAAAGCCATGTATCTAGTGGCGGTTTAGAACTTTTGAGTAGCATGTATGTATGGTACATTGTGTGTATGTATTTACATTGTGTTAGTTCAATTGTATTGTTCTTCAGTCTGGATAAGGAAGTTCCCAAGTTTTCCACCCATGAAATTGAAATTAGTCATATGTCAATCTTAATTTTTAGTGTAAATATTAAACCATCTCATTAGATTCCATCTCTAATTGTAGATCTAATTGCTTCAAATAGAAAGTGTTTCTATAGTATACTGAATAATCCTTTCTAGAAAGGATAGCAAACGAAGTTTTGACAATGGGGCCATTTTTGTGAGCGAGAAGAAAACTATGACCATTGAAAAGGCGTTACAGACGTTTTCTCTATAAATACAATAAGTAAAAATTGCATCAAGCACTTGTGAATGAAACTCTCAACTTCTGACGGAAGTCACATAACTTAGTATTTTTCATAACTTAACTAACATTTTAATGAAGCGGCACTCGGCACTTGTATTATCTGTACCCCCTTCTGGACACTAGATTTGCAATATAGCCCATTACCAACTGCGCTAGGGACTTGGTTCCACATAGACATTTCTGCTAACAACAGTCCTATAGGATCTCTGGTAATTGTTCAGGGGTCACATTGAGCAGACATTTGTTGTCGATAAATCAATGGGTAGCTTTCATCTAAATGAAACACAACTAATGGCATCTTGATTCATAATTCCTATTTTTAGATGAATATTATAAAAGCAAAGCTAGCTGAATCAGACCCATGATTAGGGATGGATACCGTCAGGGACGAAACGATACCGGTACCTATGAAACGATACGGTACTTTTAATGATACCGATACTGATACCAATATGCAGCCGTAGTACAAATTACAATTTTTAAATACAAATAACAAAAAAAATACATGTATTGTCAGTTTTTTCTCAACTGTCAAAGCTTGAATAATATCACAGTGACTGAATGCATTGTTTTTGTACTGGTGGCCTATGTTTGCAGAATAACGCTACATGTTTGAAGAATATTACAAAACCATTTTATCTGTGTTTAACACGGCGAGGGAAGCGTGCCCGAGAAAAAAATGCTTCAAGCTACTTAATACAGCTTGAGGTTAAGAGAAATACACTCATGGTCGGGTATATTTTGGAAATTTCTGGGGGTGGCGGGTCGTGACCCTCCTGACCCCTCCCTCTAGATTCGCATAAGAACATCATTATCCCATCCAAGAACTTATTGATAAATACCGACAGACAGGAATTTTCGACCTAAAACCTTAGAAAATGTGAGGGCCTAGTAAAAATGGGAGATTAGACGCCAGTCACACCAGGCAATCTGCAAGAGCTTTCATGTCTGGTTGCCCGTGTATTGGACAGTGTTCTGCAGCATACAGTAACTATTTTACTGTGTCAGGTCCATGAGGCGTCGCTCTCAGGCCGTCAGACTGTCGTTGCAGTTGCTGGTGGTCACATTCCGCATTTATTTAAAATTGTGAATTCCCAATTTTGGGCTTATTACGTTTATGTTAATTTTTGAGAGTTATAATAATATGATATTAATAAATTGTTGAAATAAATATTAGAATATTATTGACTTTTATGTTAGAATAGAAAACAAATAATTCCCTAATTATTTAACTGCAAAACAAAGCCAAGTATCTAGTGGCGGTTTAGAACTTTTGAGTAGTGTATGTATGGTACATTGTGTGTATGTATTTACATTGTGTTCAATTGTATTGTTCTTCAGTCTGGATAAGGAAGTTCCCAAGTTTTCCACCCATGAAATTGAAATTAGTCATATGTCAATCTTAATTTTTAGTGTAAATATTAAACCATCTCATTAGATTCCATCTCTAATTGTAGATCTAATTGCTTCAAATAGAAAGTGTTTCTATAGTATACTGAATAATCCTTTCTAGAAAGGATAGCAAACGAAGTTTTGACAATGGGGCCATTTTTGTGAGCGAGAAGAAAACTATGACCATTGAAAAGGCGTTACAGACGTTTTCTCTATAAATACAATAAGTAAAAATTGCATCAAGCACTTGTGAATGAAACTCTTAATTTCTGACGTAAGTCACATAACTTAGTTTTTTTTGTAACTTTTGTTAAATATTTGCTAACATTTTAATGAAGCGGCACTTGGCACTTGTATTATCTGTACCCCCTTCTGGACACTAGATTTGCAATATGGCCCATTACCAACTGCGCTAGGGACTTGGTTCCACATGTATAGACATTTCTGCTTACAACAGTCCTATAGGATCTCTGGTAATTGTTCAGGGGTCACATTGAGCAGACATTTGTTGTCGATAAATCAATGGGTAGCTTTCATCTAAATGAAACACAACTAATGGCATCTTGATTCATAATTTCTATTTTTAGATGAATAGTATAAAAACAAAGCTAGCTGAATCAGACCTATGAAGGGCCATGATATGAAGTATCCAGATTTAAAATAAGGGAGTGTGCTAGCAGTAGGGATGGGTACCGTTAGGGAAGAAATGATACCAGTACCAATGAAACGATACAGTATTTTTAATGATACCGATACCAATATCCAGCCGAAATACAAATTACATTGTTTAAACACAAATAAAAAAACAATATATGTATATCGATGTAAGATTATGAACATATCAGCTTTCGACAGATTGATGGGTACTCTTTCTTTTATTGTGTCACAAGACAGTGAAAACACACGATCACCAGGTACACGTGTATTCAAGACAGAGAAATAGTTCAATGCAAGCTTTGCAATGCATACTTTTTTGTGCTGTTCAATAAGCTAAATGTTTAGTAGAAAAAATATTGATAAATATATAACCAAGAGTTAGAACAAAAATCGCTCTACATGTGACATTCGTAATGAATATTTTCATACCAAAACAATGTCAATAAAATATTGTGACAGTCCAGTAGACAATATTGAGTCTTTGGTGATCTTTACAAACTAAATTTCGGAGTTTAATCCTATGCATTTTTAAACAAATAAACATAGATGTTCCTCAGAAACAAACCCACAATGTTCATGTGACAGTTTACTCATGCTATGACAAAATGACATCAATATAACTTATACTTGCAGAATTTACAATCAAAAGACAATATTACAAACATTATTGTGCATATTAATGTAAGCATGCCCATGTGACACATGTGTTACAATTTCGAGAGACCTTTAAGACGATTCCGTTGGCAACTAGTGCTCATTCCGCAAGGCGAGTGCTTTGTATCACTACCTTGCGATTTCCTATAGAACAGTCTGCTATGATCAAGTGAATTGAATCGCAAGCTAGCGATATGTTGCAAGTTTTTTTATTGCTAGCTATATGATTCTGAAAACTTCTGCATTTTTTCAAACTGGAAACTACTATCTTGGATTTGCAAGCTAGAAGCATTACATGCCGTAGACCTCTTACGCTACAAAATATCGCTTTTAAAAAAGCGCTAGCTAGCGATCGCTATGTGGAAAGTGCGCCAAGACCAAAAAACAAATGTATTATAAATAGCACCCTAATTTCCTGCAACATTGTGTCATTACTTGAATTTCAATTTGTATCAGTTATCAATATAGATCTACACCGGGCATACTGGATGGTAATAAATGGTATGATATACTTAACCAAAGTTAAGATCGAGATAAATCCCTTTGAAGTACGATAAATACGCAGTAGTCTTGAGATTAAAGCACAGGAAATTTTGTATGTGGTTATTTTAAATCTGCTCTATCTTTCCAAAATTCAGATTTGAGTACCGGTACTATAACGAAACAGTATTTACCAGAAATTTTCGAAACGATACCGGTACTGGTACTTGGTACCAGTATACATCCCTAGCTAGCAGCTAATTTTAGATTGGGATTTACTCATATTGACTACATGTAACCTGTGTGCCTACAATTTTCCAGTGCAAAAGTATCAATTTCTGCTCTAACAGCCAAGGTAAACATCTTAGCTTTAAGTCTTGACCATCTAACAGTATGAGAATATAATAATTATCAGTCATCATGCGTATCCACTTGACAACATGGACAGACATACTATTGTTGAAATTTTATTCAAATGTCAGGGGTGCATACATTAACCTGCTGTCGTACATAAATAGGGGTATCTATTTTTATTCATTGTGACCACAGAAGTACTGTAGTGAGTATTCAAATCAGCAGGGTTAAGTATATGCCACAGACAGTTGAATACAATTTAACAATACTTAAATAAAGACTAACTTTCTTTAAGCATTATCTCCCTTTAATACAAATTATATACAAATATACACAATCTAACATGATTCTTAAAACAGAATAAAGAAAATCTCATTACAGGCACTAAGTTCAATAACATACAACAATAATATAACGAGAAATGTTTTCAAAAAAGACAAACAGCGTAGAATTAGAAGAAATCTCGCTAAATAGCTTGCCTGGGACAAGCATGATTTATCAAAGTGAATGAATGAAAAATCTGCATGAGAACTTAACATTTATTTTTTATAGTGAGCATGTGCAAGATTGTATTTAACTTTAAATGTGATTTAGTAAGCAATTCAGAAGAGTGTTTACTAGGGACCACATTGCACATGTGGTTTTATGGCGAGTTTTATGTATTATTGTACATTTAATATTGTTACCAAAAGAAATATATTATTTCGTTCTTCAAAATACAAATTTGAGTAAAATCACAATTTATAAAATTCACAAACATAGAACTTGCATCTAGCAGTATGATCACATAAAGTATGTACAAGTTTTGTACTAACCTTCATTTAGTTTGGACTCTTTGGTTTGTCTGGAATTGCAATTTAGTCACAACAGACAATTTTTGTCCCAATATATTGTCACTTCGCTATCACGTCAAATAGGAAAATATGACCCATTCCAGAAAGTGAGAAAACTCCAAACTATATTCCTAACTATAATTCTTATAGTAAACGTGTAAACCCCAGAATTCCAGGTCGGTAGTAAAATTCTTGTATTACTGAGTACATGTATGTGAAAAATAAGCATACATTACTTCATTTATAACGCACAGAGAAAATAATGCCGCTTTCCATTAAATTTAACTTTGACGATTGCATAGAAACTCTAATTTCAGAATAATGGCCTGGTTTTTTTTTGTTTCAACCAATTCCCAGTACATGTCACGTTTGTCCAATAAAAAGAGAGTTTTTATAAATAGACAAGAGTATTCCCAAAGTCGACTTAGACAGCTACCCCAAAATATATGTTTGTATTAAAAGTAGAATTCCCTAATGCCAATTTACAGTCATTAATGTACTTGGGTATAGCTAGTTCACATTGTAATGAAACAAAAAGCTTTGAAATGAGTCATGAAATTATTAGTAGTAATGGCAAAGACATAGTGGACATTCTTCAACTTGGGTGTAAGGTCCTGTTAGGCGCCTGCATGTATTTAGTACGGATGAATGTGTTTACTCGTGAGTGTGGTCTTTTTCCATAAAAAAGATGGGTGTAAGACATAGTTCAGGTCCAGTAGCAAGCAGAGTTTGATGTTAGCAAACACATTCACCTTGTGCCTCAATTCACTGAGAAAGAGACTGATAGATACTTTATGCACTTTGAAAAAGTTGCACAAAGTTTAAAGTGGCCGAAAGATGTACAAAGTGTGTAGAGAAAGCAAGAGATACATTTACTCGTTGTTGTTAATTGAGAGAAGCTCTGATTACGAAGCTGTGAAAACTGCCATCCTTAAAGCCTATGAGCTGGTGCCAGAGGCATACAGACAGAAGTTCCACAATCCTTCAAAATGTTCGGAACAAACCCATGTAGAATTTGCCAGAGATAAACAAACAATTGTTCGATAGAGGAATGGCATCTAGATTAGTTGATGAAGATTTTAACAATTTCAAAGAACTCATACTGGTTGAGGAGTTAAAAAATAGTGTTGGTGCCGATATACGCACGCATCTCGATGAACAGAAAGTGGAGACATTACAAACAGCCACGACATTGGCTGATGATTATGCTTTGACACACAAACCAAAACTTTGTGACGAACAGTAGAGGATATCAGGATTACAGACCCTTTTCGAAAAGTGGCCGAGAAAATTACCAGCAAAAGTCGGATAATGGTTTAAAGCCAAAATGAAACTGCACAGGAAGACGAACTATGTGTCTATCCTGCTGTTACCAGGGCAAAACAAAAAAGACTTGATGAAAAGAAAGAACAAGGTAGCACCACCTTGTCAAATACTTCAATAAATGATGGATTGTCACTAGAAAATACAATAATACAGTCACTATTTGAAAGTGATGGAAATCAACAATCAGATAATAAATCCGCGACAACAGACATAAAGCCTGTTAAATCTGTTGAAAGTCATCCCGAGACAGAAAATAAAAATCCACATAGTGGTGAAAGACAATCAAGTATGAAATTTGATAGAAAATGCCTAATAACTGAACAAAATGAAGATTTTGATTTAGCAGATGCAAGGGACAAAGTTGTCTCAAAAGATGAGATGGAAAAAGTACTCGTTTGCTTTTTCAAGAAAGATGGTGTTCTGATGAGAAAATGGAGACCTCCAGATGTGAGTAGCTGATAGTGAGTGGAACATACTTTATCAGATTGTTGTTCCTGTAAAATATTGCAATGATATTATGAATCTTGCTCATGATACACCAATGGCAGGACATCGAGGAGTACGTAAGACATATGATTGGCATCTAAACATTTTTACTGGCCGAAAATGAAGCAAGATATTGCCGAACATCGTACTGTGTCATGTTTGCCAAGCGGTTGGAAAACCAAATCAAAAGATTCCACAAGCTCCTCTTCAGCTAAACCCGGCTTTTGATGAGCCATTCAGTAGAGTAATTGTAGACTGTGTAGGACCCCTTCCCAGAACTAGGAATGGGAATCAGTTTATACTTACTGTAATGTGTTCTTCAACACAATTTCCGGAAGCTATTCCGCTACATAACAAGAAAGCCAAAACCATTGTTAAGGCATTAACAAAATTTTTCACATTTGTAGGTCTACCAATGGCTATACAATCAGATCAAGGAACAAATTTAAAGTCCAATCTGTTTCAACAGGTGATCAATGAGCTTGGTATACACCAACATAAATCAAGCACATATCACCCTGAATCACAAGGTGCACTGGAAAGATTCCATCAAACCTTAAAGAATATGCTAGGCACATATTGTCTTCAGTATGAAAAAGACTGGGACGAAGGCGTTCATCTTGTGTTGTTTGCTGCTCGCGAAGGTGTTCAAGAGTCATTGGGATTTAGTGCATTTGAATTAGTTTTTGGACATGCTGTACGCGGTCCACTTAAGTTGGTGAAAGAAAAGTGGTTGGACGAATCAAGTACTCTTAATTTGCTTGATTATGTTTCTGACTTTAAGCAGAAGTTACATGATGCCTGTGAAAAAGCAAGAGCCAATTTGAAACAAAGTCAAGCCAACATGAAGAAGCATTATGACAAGGATGCAAAGAAAAGAATTTTTCATGTCAGTGACTAAGTGTTGGTTCTACTTCCGATATCAGGTCATGCACTTCAAGCAAGATATCATAGACCATAATTATGTCATAGAATCTAAATTGAATGACTTGAATTACGTAGTTCCAACACCCGATCGCAAACGAGAGCAACAACTTTGTCACATTAACATGCTTAGCGAGTATAGACCAGTTCATTGTTATTGTTATGATGTCTATAAATAGTAACAAGGAGCTGATAAAGACTACAGGTAACCGTTCCGCTGGTTGGCAAGAAATGATAGCGAGTAAATACAATGAAAACACAGTAATTTTAAAATTGCATTTACTAAGTCATTTTTCATCAAACAATTTAGTATTTTATATCACTAGATAGGTCTTGAAATTCATATTTTGAATATTTAAAAATTATTTGTCAAAAAAGAATTGTTTTTTATTGGCGAGTTTTTAAACCTAGCGCTTCAAACCTGCAAGAAGATAGTTCAAAAGACAGGTTTAAATCATCTCATAAATTTTTTTAGAATCAAAATTATGGCAATTTTCTTTTATTTTAAAAATATAAATTTCAAAAGCTTTCTATCAACATTAATATCATAAAAATCGGCCAATAAATAAAAAAATTATCATGATTTAAAAATTCTTCTGCTATCAATTGTATGTAAACATTGGTTTCTTTCTGCCAACCAGTAGATCAACCAAAATATAGGTCGCAGGTGCTTGTGACGTCACCCGTGAACTGGTCTATACAGACAACGATAGTTCAAAAACGGTCATGTCAAATGTATCCGTTAACAAAACACAATCTAACGATGAGGAAGAAGTAACAGAGGATATTGAGAAACCGCTAAGTTAAAAAATTCTGATATATTGTCGAATATTGATGAAAAACTTGATCATTTGACACAAGAGCAAAAGCAAGATGTCAAAGACCTCATTCTGGATTTCAACCATACATTTACTGATGTACCTACTCAAACAAACATTGCACAACATGATGTTGAGTGCAAGCAGACAGTCTAACAAGTTTTCTTAGAAAGAAAACTTGTTTTTTTCAAGGGGGGAGGTGTTATGCCCTGTATGTATTTAGTACGGATGAATGTATATACTTATGGGTGTGGTCTTTTTCCATTAACCATTATAATTGTTATCACTTTCCAAACCCTTGTTATTAGAACAGTTTATGACTGTCTGCTCATATCAACAATTAAGCTCATGAAAACAAAGTCCAGAGCAAGATAAAATGAGAACTAACATTATTTATCGTAGGAGGTCCTAATTTCGTCACTGACCTAATTTCGTCACCCCACCTTAAATACTAAAAGCATTGAGCAATACTAAAATTTAAGTAATCTTTTTTATAAACTCACTAAAATAAGCTTATATTCCCGTTTTTAGCTCGAAATCTTAACATAGGGCGGAGCGACGTTGTAGGCGGAGCCAAACCTGCACTGATTGTGATTTTACACTACCGGTAAACATGTCAATATTTAAAATGGTGGAATTTCGATTTTTTTGTCATAAAATTGTTGAAGAAACAACACAGATTGGAGGTAAAAGATCTAAATATTGTATATAAATAAAAAAAACGGAGATTTGCTTCACAAAAATGAAGAAAAAACATATTTTTATTTTGCAGTGTTGATTTTTGGTCCTGCTTAAAAACTCGTCTGCATTTATACCCAGCCTCAAAACATTGTGTTTACTAATGTTATTTGACAGAATAAACCCTAGAAAAGTTTTATGATTCAATTACATATTTTAAAAATTAAAAGTCAGTTTAAAATTACAAATTTAACATTGTATTCATTCATTTCCTTAAGGTGACGAAATATGGCCACCCCAGGATATGTCCTTTGTTTTTGTTTAGGAATTAAAGAGTTCTATATCCCATAGCGTCAGTACACTATTTTGGGCCACTGAAAGAACAAGCAAAATTTTGTGAATAAGTTTGGACACTGAATAATATTCAAATAGTGAATTACAAAAATGTAAATCGTGATAATTGTAACAGAAACTATAGAGAATCGTGGAGTCATTGTTGATATTAATTTTCATATATTATATGAAACCTGAAAACCAGAAATTACGAGGTCGTGTACTCGAGGGTGGCAGTTTTATGTACCAGAACTTATAATACCAGTTTCAGTACCAGAGTTTTGATACCAGTCTTAATTCAACAGTTTTGTACCAGAACTTTTGTTCACAGTTTTGTGCAATAGTTTTATTACCATAGTTGAAAGAATTAGAGAATCACAATTTTAGAGTGAATTAACGTTTTATATTGTACAGTTTATAAACATTAAACTAAGAGTTTACAATTCACATAAAATGTCGGAGTTTACATTTGTATTTTATTCAACAATATGTTATGAACTTTATTTTGATCATATTCTGTATTTTACTTTATATATATATATACCAGTATTAAATATTTAGTTTAGTTTAAACAACTTGTCACTTGTGTTATTTTATTCAATTTGTTCTGTTGTTTAATTTGTACTGAAAGTCTTATAATCATTAAGTTCCAAGTGAACAAAGTCATATTCGTAACAGGTCCATTTTAATTTCACTGAGTGAGCCAAAAAAACCTTATTTTCCCCAAATGGCATAGCTGCAAGTGACAAGAAATGTAATGTGAAAGCCACATAAAAGCTGGATTTAAAAACTTGAACACAAAAAATACAAAGGGAAATAATCCATAATAATAGCAGGTAGAGTTGTGGTTACTTTCTAATTCTGTTCATCACATGGTGTGTTATCATTGTATGAAGTTTCGTAAAGATCTGACAATAAATGGCAGAAAATGGTAAAGAAAAACTTTACCGCAGTTGTTAACATTACCCAATGCCCACCCACCCAAGTTTCGCTAAACTATAAGCCAAATTTTTTCGTTGAAAAATCGGGTTAAAAATGTCATTTTCCAAGTTTACAAGTTCAAATACAATTCTGTTCTTCCATGCTTAGTTTTGTGTTAAGTTAGAAGTGGGCCATATAAATTATAATGTGACGTCTTTTCTTCTCCAAGATGACATCATTTATCTTCACAAAAATGAAAATATAAAATTTATATTTTCATTGTATATATTCATTGAATAACACTATGTTTCACCGTAAAAAATGAAAGAAATAGAGGATATTTGTTAATATCTGTTTAAGCTTGATTTTTATTCGCTGAGTGAGCTAAAGATGCAATATTTTCACAAGTGGTGTAGCCACGAGGGAAAATATATTATCCTTAGCTCACGAGGGAAATGAATATATCTTACACCAATATAAACAAATTTTCTGTTCATTTTACGTTTCAAACTGGTGTTATTTATAGTTTCAGTCTGCTATTCCTTCAGAATGGCGCATCCAAGCAGCGAAAATAACTAATTTATTTTCATTTTTTAAAACAGTGGAAGATCAATTTTTTCACCGATAAATCCTGGTTTATCACAAAATCTTAATTATTGTCTTTGAGGTAGTTCAGCAATTCTTTGTTTTCTACAATTCTCCATGACTTTAGCCATATTCCATATCTCTATTGTAGGACAAGATTTCAACTCTGATAAACTTAATAATCTGAAATATAGGAATAACCAGTATTGAGAAATATTATCACTTTTGATATTTAATCACACATCAAAGTGAATTGGCCCGACAGGTGTCTTGTGGTATCTAACTTTATGTATTGTGGAGTTTGACCATAAAACACTTTATAATGCCAAGACCTACATCTGATACTACTACTAGCAGTACATTTGTCATTCACTGGCAGGGTCGTAACTTGGTTTAAAGCTTGGGTCCAAAAACCTAGACCTGTCCAGGAAGTACAAGACCAACTGAACTCAGTGATATGACTGAAAAATGTTCAAATAACGTATAAAGCACCCATTATATTAAAAAAAATAAAAAAAATATTTTACTAATAGAGTTTTACAAGATCAAATTCATCAACATTTCACTTAAAACAACTGTGTGAAGTATACATGTATATCAAGTCATGATTTCAAATAAAGTTTAAAAGGTAAAAAATAACAAAAAAACAGTATCAAGCATACCTGGTGAGGTTTAATAAAGAATTAAAATCATCAACAGTCATACTCTTAGGATCTTCTTTTCTCATTGATACAAAATTATCTTGCATTCTCTGTCATAAAAAATTCATATATTGACTATTCTTATCATTATTTTTATATTTATACCATAAATGTACTTAAAAAGTACACATAGATGTTACAAATTGCGGTACATAATATGACAGTCTGTAAAAACCCGATTAAAAATTAAAATTATCTGCTTACGCACTCGCATATTTTAGTTCTGGTTACTTCATATCACAGAACACATCTATTTTTGATTTTATGATGAAATCATTTTGTTCAGATAATGTCACGCTATTTGAAGAGCAGTACAATCACATTTCTTCGAATAACACCACAAATTAGCTCGCAAACCTTGGTTCAAAAAATAATATTTGCAAATTAAATGAGCTATTAATAGAGTTTCATCTACATGAAAACTACCCATCAAATTGACAGATCAACACAATGGTCATCTTGAAATGCCCCCTCAGCCATGACAATAGGTCCTACATGACAGCAGTCAAAAGGATATCTGTTTACAGAGATTGTATGTATGAGTGATAGTAAGAAATTACAGGAAAACTATCTAAAGCCACTATATAAAGACATACATTAACAGTAGACTTGAAAACTGTTTTACAGCCATGTAGTTATAAAACAAGTAAATCTGTGAGCTAATGCTCACTAGTGATACCCCCGCCAAAATCTAAAAATATGCGACAAACAGGAAGTAGATGAGCGAGGAGCATGAAATCGCTTTACACCACATGGGACTATAGGATGAAGCAATATGCAAAGTTTCAGGCTGCTGCATGGTATAGTTGCTGAGAAAACTGTGACGGAAATTTTGTAACGGACGGACGGACGGACGGACGCACACACGCACGCACGCACGGACAAGGGTAAAACAGTATACCCCCCTCTTCTTCGAAGCGGGGGTATAAATATAACATGTATAAGAGACACAACAAGTAAATATGTGAGCTAATGCTCACTAGTGATACCCCCGCAAAAATCTAAAAATATGCAACAAACAGGAAGTAGATGAGCAAGGAGCATGAAATCGCTTACACCACATGGGACTATGGGATGAAGCAATATGCAAAGTATTAGGCTGCTGCATGTTATAGTTGCTGAGAAAACTGCGACGGAAATTTTGTAACGGACGGACGGACGCACGCACAAACGCACACACAAGGGTAAAACAGTATACCCGCCTCTACTTCGAAGCGGGGGTATAATAAACAGTTTAAATCATTCTGCTGTCCAAATTTCAGTTTGACCAAGTGTCCATTTCTTAAAAAAGTGAGGTACTTTTACAACAGCACACTACATTCATTTTATGCTAATGTTCAATATACCTTATCCAAAATAGTTTTATAGCTAATTTATGTTATTTGGAGCAGTTTTTTCTCTATAACAAGACTTCATCTTAAACATACTGTGATCAAAACTATTGTTTCAAGTATTGACAACCAAATTCTCCTTTTGGTTTTTGTCACACTTTTACCTTTAAATGCAATAAATTACATTTTTAAACATATTTAAGCAATATTTGCATTTATTTAAAAAAACTTGTTCATCAGAGGTGTTTGAAATAGATAAATGTCCATTTTATTTGCAGTCCAAAAACAGTGTTACTTTAGATAATAGGGCTTTAAAGGGATATTTATCAAAGAGATAGAGAAATATAACATATACAAATATTACCTTCTGTACATCATCAGATAAACTATAACCCATATGTCTAGCTAGTCCTATATATGTTCTACATTTCACCAAGAAATCATCAGTTAATTTAGGATCTAATTGTTGAAAATATTCTCTTATATCAGATGGATCTATTTTGGTTTGTAAAGGCAGGAAGAAATCACTCTGAAAGTAAACACATCAAATCAAACAATGTATTTTAAAATGAATTAAACTATCAGTCAATTAGATCTGGGTAACTTAAAATCTATTAGCATATCAATCGATCAAATGCATTCCACTCTAAATCACTCTTAACATAAACCAAGAATATATTTTCTATATTTCAATATATCAGGCCATTAGCCAATGAATTTATGAGTGAATGAATTTAAATTAAATGCCGATTTAGCTGTTAACGGGTTACTAGGCACATACTTCAATCAGTGACTGACAATTGCCCTGCATGATTAAGAATCAGTATTAGGAAGGAAAATGGCCTAAGAAATTATTTCATGACCAAATTCCACAAAAGTATGCCCCGCCTAGAAATTAGGGAATCAAACCCACAACCCCTCAATCTGTAGACATACATATTACCAACTGAACTAGCTGAGCAGCTTTATAAAATCATTCCCAATATTGACTATCCATATTCTTACTAGATAAAACTGTGGTTTACATTATTCACAAATGAGAAGATTGTATTTTCTTTGAGTAAAGATTACATTAAATATCTTGACATAATAAAGTCTCGCCATCATATTTCTTCATCCTAATCAAATTAAATAATATTTTTTATACAAATTTAAAAAGCTTGCTTCTGAATTAAGTTCTTATGTACAACTTGGATCCATCACTTTCTAGTCCCCTTCCTGGTGCCCCAGAACTGAGTAGGATTAAGTTTATCGCTCAAGGAAACAACAAGGCAAGTTTTGGATTTGATTGGAACCGACATGGACCTGGGTATCCAATGTTTGTCTATCCATCATCATAACCACTCGACCACAATCATGTAAAACTAAAATTATGCCCTTATCTTACTAGTTAAACTGTTGCAACCATGGCACAAAAACATACTTTATAATAATGCCGTTCATAATTAAACGACCCTCAGATAATTATACAGAAATACAGAAAATACATGTAATTACTTACAGGTAACATAGAACGACCCTCAGACAATATTAGAGCTGACACATTACATAAGAAATCTTGATGGTGAAAATCAAAGTCATATTCTACTTTCTGCCAACTAATAACATTACCAAGAGCTTGAATATTCCTTACACCTAATGAAATATAATACATATGTTTATAAGACCCTCAATATTATAAATGTATATAAGTAGAAACAAGAAATGTAATGTGGAAACCACATTAATGCCGGATTTAAAAACTTTAATCCAAAAATTACAAAGGGAAATAATCCATAATAAAGCCAGGTAGAGTTGTGGTTACTTTCTAATTCTGTTCATCACATGGTATGTCATCATTGTATGAAGTTTCATAACAATCTGACAATAAATGATAGAAATATATGGTAAAGAAAAACTTTAACGCAATTGTTAACGACACCGGATGCCCCGGTATTGCCAAACTATAAGCCGAATTTTTTCGTTGAAAAATCCGGCTAATAAAGAAGTTATCTGCAAAAATTAACAGTCGTCCATGATAATCATATTTAGGTTTATACCTGATAAAGGCCAAGATTCTGTTGTGAAAACAAACAATTTTTGAAAGTAATGAAATAAGTCAACTTTTTCAGAGCAACAACTCTGCAGATCAACACTTTCATCAAACTTAGCAAAACATTGCTCTACAGAGGTCAAACTGTATAAAATAATGTAAATTATGCTGTGTATATACATGTATAATATTTGTGCAGTGAAGTTGAGTAAATGGTTCGGAGTAACATGTATATTATTATATTTTTGTTTATTCATATCCTGGAAATATTTCTAATTATTATAATATGAATTATCATTTGCCAAGTGAAATACATTAAACTATACAGTGAAACCTGTATTGATGGTCACCTCTATATAGCGTGACCCTGTCCATTACGGTCAGTTCAGGGCCCTCCCGACCAGTTTTGTTCCTTTTTGACCCTTAATATAGCGTGACCCTGTTCAACGCGGTCACTAGTTTCGGACCGATTAGCGTCGTATAGCGGTCAGTATAACGGTCAATTGACCGGAACAAGCAATTTTTACGGATGTGTAAAAATAACGATCACCGTCAACAGCTGACAGAATGTAAACATTTAATCACGCTAAAGGCGTGAAAAACATATTACTGCAATAGATTATGGCAATTATTGTTATTTAATTTTTTAAAGAGAGGTTTGTGTGTTCTAACAAACAAAATTGAGTGAAAATTATGTATGAAATATATATGATAATTTTAATGTTTATGCACGATTTTATTAAGATTATTTCTAAACGTCGGAAATATTTTCGTATAATCGAAATTATTTGCCTAGCAAATAGTTATGATTTCTCGTGGACATGGCCAGCTATATCTGTATATGAATATGCTTTTCAAGTGGAAAATGACAAGCTATCAAATATTTCCATTGCAATCTGTGAAACTGCAGATATGCGGCTTGACAATATATCAAGCCTGAAGAAATGGCTTACTCTTTTAGCTAAATACTAAAATAGCTTGATTTCTAATTTCATTTCCAATACAATTCATTGTCCAATGAATATTATGTCTTTACATTATTTTATATGTGAAATAAATTTAATATAATGTTTATATACCACTATAGTATAGTGATTGTGATGAAACAGCATAAATAAAAGACATTTCCTGTATATATTAATTTGTTTGTTCGTTTTGAGAGACCCTGTATATAGTGGTCATCTGTCTATAGTGGTCCATTTCAGACAGTCCCTTAGCTGACCGCTATAGACAGGATTGACTGTAGTATAAATTAAAGCCCGCCCACACTGTCTACTGATTGATGGGTTGTGGGCTCGATTCTTGGGCTGGGTATACTTAGGTGGATACACATAGGGAAAAGTAAAAAAAATCCAAAATCCTGATTTTCATGATTTCGGCAGCTTTTTACATACTAGGAAAAGAACCCTTTCTCAGTACCAAAATATCCTGAACTTTAGGATAAATCCTGAAGACTTTTATGCCTGTATACAATGTGTTGCTACAGCATTAAACGCTCCCACCCCCCCCCTCCCAAAAAAAAAGTACAACTCAAAGCTAAAACAAATAAACTCGCTACTCTAGAAGGTATAGTAGTTTACCCCATAGAATCAACTATAAACCATTGTTTAACTAAACAGGTGAGAAAAATCAAGATAAAATATTTCAATACAAACCATTAACATCAAGCTGACCAGGTTGTAAAGCAACTTCATCTATGATAAAATTAGTCTCATTTCCAAGTTGTAATAGACCAGAACACAATCTGTTCGCTGTATAATCTTTCTTTGGTGAAAATCTTAGTTTATTCATATTATCTAATGTCATATGTAAAATATGAGACTGAAAGAATAAACAAAGTAACATCAACTATATGGAACAAACAGAAGTACAACTTCTAAACAGCTTTAGATAAAAAGCACTCTTAGGCACTTGATCAACCTTAGATCACTCAGATTTAATATATTCCATTATTAGATTTCTTTTTTTAAATATCAAGCCTTGTGGCACTACATGTCCACCGTCCACATACTTAACTCAGTATCTCAAAATCAACTATAACATAAGGCTGAACTTAAAAAATTCTTTGTTTGGAGTTACCCGACCCACATTTTTTTAGGTGGGTAGGTAGGTAGGTATTTTTTTTTTTTTTTTTTTTTTTTTTTTTTACAATCACTATATGGAAAATGATAATACTTGGGTTAACCTACCATAATAATGATAAAACAAAAATACTTGGTACATTCCAGAAATTAACCTGTACATAAAAGAAATCAAAGTGCCGATAGCACTGTCCAGACATGGATTAAACAAGGCAAAATTTATCCAAATACATTTCTTGTTGAAACTGTTAGAACAGAATTAGTTAACAAGATTATCTTATGTATTGTGAGTAAACTACATGACTGCTTGATACTGTCAGATATTGTTATCAAAGGGACTGTTTATTCAGGAGTTGATATTATTTCAACCTAACAAGATACCGCTGTGTTAACTGCCCATGACGGTCGAATGTCTACGTCCGCGACATTTTATATGCGTTTCAAGATATGTCGCTTACTTAGACCTGAATTGCTAACGCAATCCATGTAAAAAAACATTCTAATATAAAATAAACATTTTATTTTTCATACCAGACATAAACTTCATGTGAGAAAGTTTCAAACTATTCAAGTCTTATATATTATAAATTCAATAAAAGGAATTTTAAATAATCCAAGGGCTTATAAACAACCATGTAAAGCGTTTCCTTGTCAACAGGAATTTTGGTAGGTGGCTGTTTCTTCTGTGTGCATTGCGTAAGAATGGCAAATGCATTTTCGGCCTACTGCATGACTGTTAATTTTCATTTTCACTACAAGTAACTGCTAAGTCAATCGTGACATATTTCAAATTTTGTCAAAATCTGTCAGAGCAGAAATTTTTTCATAAGAATTTGGTGTTAACATGATGACTGTCTGGACGACACCGATAGTTTTAACATCTTTTAAAACGTGTCAAAAGAACTTTTTGGTATCAATTCATCAAGCACTTCTTCAGTAGAGATGTCCAATACATCAAACCACCATCACTCCAGTGTTTGCGCGAATGAAAAAAAGTTGTCGCCACTTTGGAGCCACTGAAGCCAACAAATTTTTTATTGGTTTAAACCAGTTTAATAATGCATCAACACAAATTATTTCTATATTGCGATAGCAAGTACACTTTCATTGTAGTCTAGCTCTCCTGGACTCTTGTTTAAATCCTAATGATTGCACCATTTTTTAATCAGAATATTTTTAATGTTTTACACAAAATTCACAGAACATAGTGATTTAATTGTATCAAACTGTAACCTAAAATACTCTTTTTGTCATTTCACTAGAAAAGGTCTTCTTTCTGGTGAGCCTTGTTGCTTGCAGGTATATATTCATACATAGACTTTAAGATGCATTAAAGGGCCATTGTTTGGAAAATACGTTATCAATGTCCTCATTTTTTACCTTTCTTTGTTAAAATATTTTCTATCATAAAAAAATATCAGTTCTGCTATTATATATTTTCTTCAATATTCCTTTACATGTAGCAATGCATGCTTATCATTGATTTTTTGAGTATATAACACGACTATAGGTGATAATGTGACAAATACTTTTATAATTTTCACAAATTCAGTTTGTTGGAACCAACCGGTGTTAATTGATATTCTTAAAATCGAAAATTAGGGGAATTAGTGTTTTACTTTTTCTAAATTAGGAAGAACTAATAATCAAAAAAATAATATAATTAAATTACAAACGTAGATTAAACCATGATTCACTCGAATTGGCGATAGTGTGTGTCGCGAAAATACGTGACATAATGACGTTATGATTGAAGGGAAAATACGTTATCAAATTCATTTTTACGAAATAAAATTACATAGTTTAAATATTAACTAAATTTGTTTTCAAAAGTAATGACAAAAAAATTACGATAATTTTCTTGTAGAATTTAAAGATTTGTTTATTATTTTATCAGAAATTATTGTTATTGTCATCCTTAATTGTCTTAAAAAACTGCCAATTACGTATGTTCACAACACGCTCACAATTTGATACAATTATCATCTCAAAACAGTTTTAACCACTTAAATCAATGCAATATCACAGTTTGTCACTAGTTTGTTCATTTTAACCCTTTTGTTTACGTAATAATGTTTGTGCGGACATGTTACACAATTAATTTTTTAGCGGACGCCGATTGGTTGATAAAGCATATCACAAAGCGTAAGCTCCGCATTTTAATTTAATATAAGTAATTGTCAATTATTGTTAAACGCATGGCTGAACATTTATCATCAGGGGCCATCGATGTCATAAACAGCGAGACACTAATTATCGGCCTATGAAGCATGTATACTAATAGCACCTCCCGCTGAGCGGATTTGTCGGTAACATCAAAAGGCGAACGTAACACAACCCCTTAAATCAATGCAATATCAGTTTGTCACTAGTTTGTTCATTTCAACCCTTTGTTTACGTAAGCAATGTTATTGTGCGGACGTGTTACACTATTGATTTTTTAGCGGACGCCGATTTGTTGATAAAGTATATCACACAGCGTAAGCTCCGCATTTTATTTTAATATTAGTAACTGTCAATTTTTGTTTAACGCATGGCTGAGCATTTAACATCAGGGGCCATCGATGTCATAAACAGCGAGACACTAATTATCGGCGTATGAAGCATGTATACTAACAGCACCTCCCGCTGAGCGGATTTGTCGGTAACATCAAAAGGCGAACGTAACACACACTCCGCCTGCCGTTATCAGTTAAATCAATATCTTATCACTTGCGAATTTGAACTTGGCCACTTACGACATCAAATTACAACAAGAAAGAAAAGGAAAAAACGAAAATGACAAAATGTTTTGATCAAAAAAAAAATCGGACACTATAAATGTGCCAAAAAAAAAAGTTGAGTCGCGGCAATTTCGTGAGTCGGTCGGGTAACTCCAAACATAGAATTTTTTAAGATCAGCCTAATGACAAACACTCCTCATAGTTTTATAACTTATTATTAATATAGATGTAACATATTTACAAAAACACGTCCGCTCTCTCTCGGAACTAGAAAACAACTTCCCGAACTAACTCACGCTGCTGGCCACCAGACCGTATCAATGATCACGTGGTGATCAGTCACGCTCTCATTGGTCAAATAACCACTACAGAACTCTCTATTGTTCTGGCAGCATGCCATTGTGTTACAGCCTATAAGAGATCACTTTCATGCCTTTAGTGTTCAAAACACACACATCATTTAAATGAGGAAATAAAAAATCCGTGAACATAATGCCTTTGTGAAGTGATTAATGCAGTCTAAAAAATAACGATATGAAATTGGTTGCTGGAACTGGTCATTTACTATCTAGTACTGTATCTTTTTAGTAGAAATTTGGTTGCCAAAAAGAATTTTTTGGTTGCCCAAACTAGAAATTGGTAGTCAGGGGCAACTGGACACACACTCATTTTGTAGACAATAAATGTCTCCAACTAGTAGAAAATGGAGGCATGGAAACTGCTAATGGCTCTTAATTTGAGAATACAGTATAACCTCTGCAGAGAGGCCCTCTACAGAACAAATCCTCTGCACAACAACAGCTTTGATATTTCCTTTAGGAGTAATTTTAACTGAATTTAACCTCTGCAGAGCAACAACTTCTGAACAGTAACACACTTTAGTCCTTCCCAGTGGGTGTTGCTCTAGACAGGTTGTACTGTACAAGCAGTTATACACAAAGGATAGGTAGTCTAGTACAGGCACATTACAGAAATAATGGACAGGTGACATATGACTTCACTGTTTTAAGTATAATTCAGAACACAAACTTAACTTACCTGTGTAACAATATTAGATATAAGATGGTGTAATAAATCAGCATAGATTGTAGAATGTGTAACAATTACTGAACTAACTTACCTGTGGTACAACATCACTTCTACCATACCTGAAATATAGATATATCATAGATGTTTTAGACTAGTTTATAGTACAACATTATACACTCTCCTCCTCCGACTAATTTCTGCTATCTAAAGGATACACATGTATACATAACAAGAGCTCCGCTGGGCGGGGCATTATACGCCCGTGTGCAGTCCATGCTGTGTTCTATCTCATATAAAGTCCCTGTGACCTTGACCAATGACCCCAGGATCTCAGAATAGGTCCCATTCTTAACAGGAGGGCTATCCAAAGCAAAGATTTTGAGAACCTAGGTACAGCCATGGTTGATTTATCACCGACACAAAGTTTTCCCATACAAACTTCCAGTGACTTTGAACCTGGGGCCTCAGAACCAAAAGTTCTCGCCCTTGACCCAAAGAGTATTGATACATAAAATTTGGTGATCTTAGGTAAAGTTGGTTGTTGGACAAGGTTTTTCCTCATGATTTTTCTTTTGACTTTAACCTTTAACACAGGGACCTAAAACCAAAGGGGCATATGCTAGACATTAAGGCTACCCTTAAATAAGATTTGGAAAACCTACAATGTAGGTACAATTATTATTGAGTTACTGTCCGGAAAATGTTTCAATATGAATTAAGTCCCTGTGACCTTGACTTTTGTCCCTGGGGTTTCCAAATCAAAAGAGAACATCAAATACCAAAGAGCTATCAACACATTACATCTTGACAAATGGGCTGATCCACATAAAATTTGGTTAACCTAGGTACAATCATTGTTTAGTTATTGTCCGAACAAGGATTGTCCATATGATGCCCCTGTGACCTAGATCTTTGACCCAGTTTTGACCCAAAACCAATTGGGAACATCCTTAACACATGGGCTACCCTCACATAAAATTTGGTGAACTAAATTCATTTTACTTATTAAATATAGCATTATTTCCATGGTCTGCCATTTTGACTTTGTTAACATATTGATTGAACATTTGAAGTCTCTGCTTGGTAATTTGATATCTTCTGGATGATGGTTTAAACTTGACCCAGGGGCCCCAAAATCAATAGGGAACATCCTTGACACATGGGCTACTCTCACATGAAATTTGGTTAGTTAAGTGCAGTCATTGTTGATTTACTACACATACAATGTTTTTCAATATGATGCCCCTGTGACCTTGACCTTTGACCCAGGGGCCCTAAAAACAATAGGACATAACCATGACACATGGGCTACTCTCCTAAAAAAATTTAGTGAACCTAGGTACATTGGTTGTTCAGTTATTGTCTGGACAAGGTTTTTCCATATGATGCCTCTGTGACCTTGACCTTTGGGTCTGGGGCCCCAAAACCTATTGGGAACATCCTTAACACAAGGGCTACATTCACATAAAATTTTATGAACCTAGGTACAGTCCTTGTTGAGTTATTGTCCAAACAAGGTTTTTCAATATGATGCCTCTGTGACCTTGACCTTTGACCCAGGAGCCCCAAAACCAAAAGGGCATATCCTTGACACAAGGGCTACCCTCACATAGACTTTAATGAACCTAGGTAAATTGGTGGTTCAGTTATTGCCTGGACAAAAGTTTCATTGTTTGCCATTTTGACTTTATAAACATATTGATAGAACATATGAAGTCACTGCTTGGTAATTTGATATCTTCTGGTTGAAGGTTTATACTTGACCCTGTTTCCCCAAAACTGATAAGGCACATCCTTGACACATGGTCTACTGTCACATGAAATTAGGTGAACTTAGGTACAGTCATTGTTGAGTAATTACCCAGACAATGTTTTTCAATGTGATGCCCCTGTGACCTTGACCTTTGACAAAGGCGCCCCAAAACCAATAGGGCATAACCTTGACACATGGGCTACTTTCATATAAAATTTAGTGAACCTAGGTACATTGGTTGTTCAGTTATTGTCTGGACAAGGTTTTTCCATATGATGCCTCCGTGACCTTGACCTTTGGGTCTGGGGCCCAAAAACCTATTGGGAACATCCTTGACAAAAGGGCTACCTTCAAATAAAATTTTGTGAATCTAGGTACGGTAGTTGATGAGTTATTGCCCAAACAAGGATTTTCAATATGATGCCCCTGTGACCTTGACCTTTGACCCAGGAGCCCCAAAACCAATAGGGCATAACCTTTACCCAAGGGCTACCCTCATATAAAATTTGGAGAACCAAGGTACATTGGTGGTTCAGTTATTGTCTGGACAAGTGTTTCATTGTTTGCCGTTTTGACTTTATAAACATATTGATAGAACATTTGAAGTCACAGCTTGGTAATTTGATATCTTCTGGTTTACGATTTAAACTTAACCCTGTTTTCCCAAAACTGATAAGGTACATCCTTGACACATGGGCTACTCTCACATGAAATTTGGTGAACTTTGGTACAATCATTGTTGAGTAATTATCCAGACAATGTTTTTCAATATGATGCCCCTGTGACCTTGACCTTTGACCAAGGTGCCCCAAAACCAATAGGGCATAACCTTGACACATGGGCTACTTTCACGCCAAATTTAGTGAACCTAGGTACATTGGTTGTTCAGTTATTGTCTGGACAAGGTTTTTCCATATGATCCCTCTGTGACCTTGACCTTTGGGTCTGGGGTCCAAAAACCTATTGGGAACATCCTTGACACAAGGGCTACCTTCACATAAAATTTTGTGAACCTAGGTACAGTAGTTGATGAGTTATTGTCCAAACAAGGATTTTCAATATGATGCCTCTGTGACCTTGACCTTTGACCCAGGAACCCCAAAACGAATAGGGCATAACCTTTACCCAAGGGCTACCCTCACATAAAATTTGGAGAACCTAGGTACATTGGTGGTTCAGTTATTGTCTGGACAAGTGTTTCATTGTTTGCCGTTTTGACTTTATAAACATATTGATAGAACATTTGAAGTCACAGCTTGGTAATTTGATATCTTCTGGTTTAAGATTTAAACTTAACCCTGTTTTCCCAAAACTGATAAGGTACATCCTTGACACATGGGCTACTCTCACATGAAATTTGGTGAACCTAGGTACAGTCATTAGTGAGTTATTACTCGGACAATGTTTTTCAATTTGATGCCACTGTGACCTTGACCTTTGACCTAGGGGCCCCAAAATCAATAGTGCATATCCTTGACACATGGGCTACTCTCACATGAAATTTGGTGAACCTAGGTACATTGGTGTTTCATTTATTGTCCAAACAAAGTTTTTCCATATAATGCCCCTGTGACCTTGACCTTTGAACCTTGGGCCCCATAAACCTATAGGGCGCATCTTTGACACATGGGCTACTCTTACATAAAATTTGGTGAACCTAGGTACAGGCGTTGTTGAGTTATGGTCCGGACAAGGTTTTTCAATTTGATGTCCCTGTGACCTTGACCTTTGACCCAGGGGCACCAAAACCGATTGGGAATATCCTTGACACATGGGCTTCTCTCACATAAAATTTGGTGATCCTAGGTAGATTGGTTGTTAAGTTATTGTCAGGACAAGTTTTTTTCCCATATGATGCCACTGTGACCTTGACCTTTGACGCAGGGGCCCCAAAACCGATAGGGAACATCTTTGACACATGGGCTACTCTTACATTAAATTTGGTGAACTTAGGTACATTGGTGGTTCAGATATTGTCCGGACAAGTTTTACCTATTTTAAGTCCCAGTGACCTTGACCTTTAACCCTGGGGTCTCAAAATCAATAGGGAACCTCCTCCACCCAAGGGCTATCAACACATAAAATTTGAGGAACCTAGGTTCATCCTTTCTTGAGTTATCATCCGGACAAGCAATTGTCCACGGACGGACAGACGGACAGACGGACAGACGGACAGACGGACAACAGCATAACATAATACGACCGTTTTTTCAAAACGGGCGTATAAAAAAGAAACAAAGCGTCATCTTGGCAAATTACAAAATCAACATAAATTAGCCTATCAACATACTAATACTATGATTCACACTATGTTACATGAATAAAGCATAACCTGGCTAACTCAGTCAGTTACTGTTATTGGCTCAATTTGTAGGTGAAGCATACTTTTGGTCATGAAATAATTTCTACATCCATTCTACCACCTACA
This sequence comes from Mactra quadrangularis, assembly GCA_025267735.1. NCBI lineage: Eukaryota > Metazoa > Mollusca > Bivalvia > Venerida > Mactridae > Mactra > Mactra quadrangularis. Next base: position 6,453,459 of record CM046298.1, read on the forward strand.
ACAGACTTTTAATCATGCAGAGCAGTTATCAGTCACTGACATAAGTATCCGTCAACTTACAGCTAAATCCAAGAGTTAGCCTATCCAGGACCAGCAAGTAGGTTGACAGACCGCCGTGATATGACCTATAATAGATAAAAATCTTGTCTTTTATTAATTATTGATAAGTCCACAACAGCAATAATCAATTCCTTACTAGGTATAGATCGTTTTTTCTCAACTCTCAAAACATGAATGATTTCACAGTGACTTTTTTTTTAGTCCAACAAATGTGATATTGTGATTGTTAACATTTATTCACCATGAAATTACTCAAACTTTGACAGTTGAAAAAAAATAGATAAGATAACTAACTTACACATTAGCTAACAAATAACACAGGAAATATTTAGCAGCCAGTTTATCACCAAACAAAGCATGTTCTAACACAGATAGGATCTCTTCTCTTAGTGCTGTCACTATACCTTGTGTGTTTGATAATACTGAAATATACAAGAATTAGTATTAAATAGACATGGAACAATAGAATGTGCAGCTGATAATGGTTGGAAAAATTTTCATTATTGTGCCAAGTAAGACTAGTAGTACCCAACATTTAAAGTTGCAATTAATGTTTGAATTTATATTTTTCATTCATTGTTTTTTTTTTAAATAAAAAAGGCATTAAATAGAATTTTTCAAACACTTTACATGTAAACTTATTGCATAAGTTTCCTAATTTTCCATGACTTTTCCATGACATTTTTCATTAAATCAAAATTCCATAACTTTTCCAGACAAAAATCATTTTCCATATTTTTTCAGTTCGTACTAAAACCCTGAGTGAACCAGTGTATATCTTACCTTTTTTTAATCATCAGACAAGCTAGGAACCAGTGGATAAACGTGTTGTAAATGATTACATAATACAGCATGAAGACGGAGAACCAGTGTATATCTTACCATCAGACAAGCTGGGAACCGGTGGATTTACATGTTGTAAATGATTACATAATACAGCATGAACACAGGGAACCAGTGTATATCTTACCTTGTTTTAAATCATCAGGCAAGCTTGGAACAAGTGGATTTACATGTTGTAAATGATTACATAATACAGCATGAAGACGGGGAACCAGTGATGGAGGGGGTTCATGAACATTTAATTCTTCTGTATTTTCTTCCATCACAGACATCATATTATCACCAGAACTAGAAATAGTAAATACAGCATAAACATCAAACATATCATGAAAGTTTGAAGACTTGTGGTTTGGGCTCAAAGCTGTAGCAACACATTGTATAGGTCATATAACAGCTGTCAGTCAACCTACTTGCCATTTCTGGAATGGCTTAATCTCTGGAATAAGCTATTAACAAGTTACTAGGTGCATTCTTCTATCAGTGACTGAAAACTAAACTGCCCTACTTAATCTAGAATAAGAGGTAGGATGGAGAATGGCCGTAGAATTTATTTCAAGACCATGCTTCACAACAGTATACCCTGTCTGGAAATTGACCCTGTGACCCTTGATCAGCAGACTTGTGCTAAGCAGAACTTGATAGTTTATGACAAAAGGTTTGGGCATGTAAGGTTTTTGACCTGTACAAATTAGAATAATTACTGCACTTTTTTTTGTAACAGTTTCATTCTGTTGTCTATCCTTTTCAATGATGGTATGAGACAGCTTCACAATGGTAAATGATATCTTAAGTTCCACAGTGAAAGTATAAATTTGTACACAAGCTAATAGTATTAGTAATACCACTTACCTCTCCCCCTGAAATCTAGCTAAACTAGGATCCACAGATAATACACCAATAAATTCTACAATATCATTAACTTTGAACTTATCTATCTCATCATATACCTAGATATAAAATAGAAACAAACAATACTTGCATCATATATAATAAACAATCAAAAAGTAAAATAAAATACTTCATAACAAGGATCAGAGGGGTGTTTTACAAAACATTTCAAAAATATTGCATGTTTTGACGTACAAATTGGGCATGATTTATATTATGACTGTCTTACTAACACCTTTGGACACTAGTCATGAAATTGTACATTTTTTATCTGTGATTTCAACGCATGCTCAATTAATCATTTCAAACAGTTCCAGATACTCCTCGATAAAAAGTTAACTGTCAAAAACATCAAAAAGATGTTGTCTACAGTACATCATAAAAAGTGAATTGGACAGAACAACTTAGTAAAAGTTTTCAATTTCTAGTGGTAGGTTAAGGATACAGACAAACAGTCCAGGGGCCGTATTCCCATCTTTACTTAAGTATAAAATTCTCCTCAAATCAATGGATTTTCCTCAGAATAGACCAACATTTTCTTAAGTTTTAGGAAATATTATAAGTGGTATTTCAAAAATATTGAGGATGAGGAAATACTTAAATAAAAACTTAAGGAAGGATGGGAATACGGCCCCAGGAAAGCTGACATTAAAGGTACATGTAAATTTACCATCATATACAGTGCCATCCAAAATAATATTTTCTCTCAATAAATTTCAAGTTAATGAGTGGACAAGGATTTTATGCTCCAGGTCACTGTGACCTTGACCTTTGACCCCCCAAAACCAACAGGGAATATTCATTGGTTATGGCCATCCATGACACCAAGAGAGGTTTACCTGGGTAAAATAAGTTTAAAATTAATGATCACGCTTTGCTAACGCCAGATAGACATATGAGCGCCATAGCATAGCTCTGTGTAGGCAAAATTACCACTAAACCCAACAATTTAGAAAATAATTTCCTACCAATTTTTACAGGTTATTTGCTAGGGGCTAGTTATTTAAGACTAGTTGTTTGCTAGGGGCTAGTCAGTTAAGACTAGTTGTTTGCTAGGGGCTAGTCAGTTAAGACTATGACTATTAATGTAATGATATGAACTTACTTTTACAATACAAGCTGGTCCAGTCTCACCAGGCAGAGGAAAGTTTAGATCTGGTATAGAACTCTGACCAGATTCTGTAACAAAATAAGGAAAAAGATATGCAGTTTATACATACATGTATATATACATAAAATTATATAAATTTGATATTGTGCAATTTAAAACGAGTTTTATCATTGCCATTCGTAGCACTTTACCAAAGAAGTGGTTATTTTTTAGGAAATTTTGGGGCCGAAATTCCTCTCCATAATGAAGTACTTTCTCTTTTCTGTAGCAAAATTTCTGAATCCTTAGAAAGTTGTTTGTTATTGATTGATGATTTCTGCCATAGATAAATGATGCTTCAAGTGTTGAAGTTTTCAAACAAAGAAAGCAATCCTCAGAATATTATTCCTGGTAAAGGTAATCTAAAGTATTGAAAATAAAGGAAATAGTGGGTTTAACACAATTTAGGCTATTTCATGGCAGCTAGCACACCTTAACTAGCTTTCCTGGACCTTTGCCTATAACCAGTCATCACATACCACAAGACTTCTTAATATACCAAATCAATCGAAAAACATTATGTAACGTTAACGGTCATGACTGTATTTTAGCGTCTCCATGTAAGGTTACCTCCCTTGTTAGCAAGGCAACATTTGTAAACGGGTAACGGTAGACGCTCATTCAAAGACAAAGTAGGCGCTTGCAAATGTGCTTCCCGTGCAAGAGTTCCAAAGAGCATCAAATGTATGTATGTACCAATCAGATTTCAGTTCCGGTATGCGTGGGCATCAGGTGGGTATAAAAGGCGAAACTCGACAATGAAAATTGGAGTCTGGCAGGAGACTCCGAAGGGTTCGCATCACTCTTCTAGTAATCATCAGGGCTTTGTTGTACGATTAGAGTTACGAAATCTATGGATCCGCGTTCTCATAGAAAGCCAAAGGCATCATGAGAGGGTCATAGATAGTTAACTATAGTACCGGGTCGTGGTGTTACAAGGAAGAGGTTGGAACGTCGTGGTTGGATGAGTTCGGGTTGAAACTGCAGGTTAGTCATAGAACCTGGTGTGTTGTGAGAGTTATTGGTTTTAACTCTGGTGGTTTCAACGCCTCTTGTGCTGAGGCTCAAACGTGTTTGTAGTGATTAAGTGTGTGTTGCCTTGGGTTATTGGTCGTTCAGTTGACGGATTGGTAGAGTTTGTTTCTGGTAGGAACTCCTGGTGGTTCCAACACCTCGTGCGTTGAAACCCCAGCCTTGTATGATAGTGTGTGTGAGTTTCTTTTGTTACCGCTCGGATCATGTGTATATTGTTTGTTAGTTGATTTCATTTGACGTATTAGTTGAGTTGCTGGTTGGAACTGCTAGTGATTTCAGCACCTTGTGTGTTGAAACCCAGGCCTTGTATGATAGTTTGTGAGTGTTTCTTTTGTTACCGCTCTGATCACATGTATATATTGCTTGCTTGTTGATTATCGTCTATATATTTAATTTAAGTTGTTGTTTCTAATCATTGGTCAAAGTAGACCCCGAGGAAAATAATTATATAGTGTATCAAGCATTGTATTAGTGTTGAATAGTTTTTAACAACCTCTCGGTGCACGTTACAATTATTTTTAAATTTCATGGAAAGGTATAAGCTCCCCAGGTGGGATACAAACTCTTAACCCTTCAGGAACTAGATTTGAAATCCCACCACGCTACCAACTGAACTACAGACCCGGGTACATCATGTTCATTCATATCAAAAAATAATTATTACCTTTTTTATCAGTTTGTTGTCTTTTCTGTTCTGACCTTTCTGTATCCATAGCAACATCATTATTAGTCTCATTGACCTTGACCTCTGACTCTTGACCTTCCATTGGCTCATCATTAGACTCCTCCTCGAGATTACGTTTACATCGTACAGGTGGAGTAGAGGTTGATGGGTAACTTCTAGTTTTTACCTTACTCATGTCAGAATATCCTTACTTATTGGTCAAGGAAAAACTTTCAATAGATAAGTTTAGATCACATATTACAAAAATTTCTAAATTTTTAAACATTTTCCAAACACCAAATATTCATGGGTGGAAGTTGGAAAGTATTGAAAATACTGAAAATTTTCTTTCAAAATACAGAAACAGACAGATTTCACATAAATTACAGAGAGTAATTTATTCTGAAAGTACTGAAATCACCCATGAATATTAGTAGAAAATGACAACAACTTGGAGCAGTACGGTACTGAAAAGGGAAAATGTTAGTAGGTTTTCCAAGGTGTTTGTAAAAAGTATAAAACTGGAGCTGAGAATGTGATACACAGCAAATAATAAACACTTTTTTGCTTAGCCACACTTCAGTATCATAGGAATCTGACAAGAAATAAAATATTCACAGCTCTTTAAATCTCTTAGTCGAGGCAGATTGTTAATGTTTTACTTCTTGAAACTGTAGCATTTGTGACGACAAAGTCACATGATATTGCATCTTTCTTTTTTCCCTGCCTTTTAGCCCCTCCCTATTCAAAAATATTTACTTTGAAACATCAACCCTTTGATGCATCCTGTCCATTATTTCTGCCTCCCTGCCTTTTCAAGAGTTCTAGAATATTCACTAGTTTGTTTCTTTCAAAATGTTAGACCTAAGTAAGTTACATTACAAAGGATATTTTCTTGACCCAATCAGATTCTCCAGGCACTGGTACACAATATAATGTCATTCTATCCATTGTAACATTGTTCTTTGATTCTACATCTATAGTTTGATTACACTGCAATACATAAATATACATACTATAATTCTAATTAGATTTCAATCATCAAATTTCCAGGGTTTTGCTTTTACTTATAGGGTATAAAGCTATTGCACTCAGATTATCATTTGTTACAAATGTTTTGATTGTACATGTATACAGGGCTTTTTTCAGTACTTGAGAAAAAGGCCTGGGACATTTCTTCATGTAGAACATTTGGGGAAAATTTATCATAATTTCATAGATACGGGAAAAATCCAAGGTAAACTCTTAATTTTGGGAAACCTGTATGAAATTTCAGGAGGGAAAGGCACCTGTAAACAGCTCATGTTATATAAGGAAAAAAATGTCAGGTAAACAATATTTTTGGTCTTACATTATAATGATCTGAGAATTTTTGTAAAATACATAAATACAATAAATAAATCCATGTATTTCTGTAAGCAAAAAAATGATATTAACAAGTCATTGCCCACAATGCCTCATGAATATTATAAAAACGAATGTTAGCCGAACACGACCTTCATTGTGAAGTTGCCAAATAGAAAACAGTGAGTGGAGGATTTTAGATTGGGTTTTTTTTTAATCATATAGTGATTTCACTTACCCCACATTCAGCTATATCTTTATACATTCCAGGTTTCATTGATGTTTCACCAGTATTTTTATCTTTTACTTCATATTTTCCTAGAAAGAACTCAGGATCATACATATCTTGTATCATACATCGAAATCTAACCAGTGAGTTAGCTTTAAGATGATGAAGATTGGTATCGTTGAGGCTGGAGATCTGTAATGTATACAATTAGAAATAAGTATACAATTGCAATCTATGGACAGTGCACTGGAATTTCTGTGCCCATGATAGTAAAAAAGTAATACTGCATGAACAATTGATCAGAATGAAATACCAAGTACATAATATATATGTGTCAGCGGGTTGAATAATTTCAGTGTCATTGAAATGAGCATGTCTGCAGTTGCAGAAACTGTCACATTATGCTACTTTCCAATTCACTGTACTGCTTATCATCATGTTGATTACTTAATTAAATATTTTAGTTTTATATATTGGCAGTAGGGCTGCAACGATTCGATTCTTCGAAACTCGATTGCAAGGGTACCGATTCGATTTCGATTCGGGACCCGCGAGTTTCGATTCGATACTGGCTTTTAAAAGTGTCTACATAAGTTATTATGTTAGTTTATTCAAATTTAAATAGTTTTGCATGCACAGTGTATTTTTAACTAATATGTACAATAGTATACCAAGAACTGTATCTTTCTACAACTTATGATCCATGCTGTCTTTACTTTTTAAGTCGATATAACATTAGTAATACATTTTCGCGACCTTTACATTCGTACCCAATCCATTTCGTACTATGATAAAGCAAATATAAAAAATTATCAGATATTCGAGTTTCGTGTTATCCAATTTTAGTAACACTTTTATTTAAATAATATTATTTAGTTTGAAGCTCATATATGTGTATAAATGAATATTTGTAGTAAATTGTATTTATAAAAGAATCGAATTGAAAAAAATCGAATCGAAAAAAAAAGTATCGAATCGCATCGAATCGACTTTCCGGTGAATCGTTGCAGCACTAATTGGCAGCATAATATATTTAAGCGATCAATATCTGGCAATCCCAAAAACTGACTGCCAGAAAAGCCAATATTAACAAACTGTTCCTACACTTACCCAAGTGACAGCATTTTCTCTCTTCAGCTTTTCTGAGAAATAATTTCTTACATGTAAACTATTGAAATCTTTATGTTTAGCTGAAAGGTAAAACTGAAGTGAATTGGGAGAATTAAAAAAACATGTATACTCAGCGTTTTTTTCCCTTCTTAAAATGGGTCCGGAAAACGGACCCATTCCCAATGATGACCGGACCCTTCCCAATCACGCCAACGGACCTTCCCAATTGTGTCACAGACCCTTCCCAATCGTTTCTTTTATTGGCATTTTGCAAATCAAGAGAAAAAAACAACATAAGTTGTCAAAACTAAAAAAATCGGCAAAAAACGGGTTTGGAATTAATAAAATTTTCCTTTTGTTTATTTGTCCAAGTAACTGACAGTTATTTAATGACCGTGTGTCAATTATCACTTAAATGGGCAAGAGTCGGCAACTTTCAATAATCAATATCTTTTATCATCAATTAAAAATAAACTAGAATCTTTATTCATGCCGTTCTTTACGACATCGCTAATCCGTTAATGATGGTGAATAGCATCATCTTGAAAAATTATCATCAGTGAGAGTTTCTGTAATCACTCTTTCACATGTTCATTGTTCCGCTTCATTAGTTTTACAATCAAACTAATGATGTAAAATTTAATTTTTACAAACAAACTCCTTTGTCTTACCATGTGAAATTGTGCTTAAGTTTTATTTCCGGTCAAGGTCATTACATTGACTAATTTCTCACGGACCTGTGATTTTTACAATTTTTTATGAAACTAGCTGCCATTAAGCATAGAAATTGAAATGTTCATGTCATGATGATTTCTCAATAATTTCTCAATAATTCAGCAATGGTTGAAATAATCCAGCAGTAGTTTAATTGTTACTCAGAGTAAACTGTAAAACATTCGTCCCCAATAATTTCGTACCAAACAGTTTCGGACATTTAATGATTTTTAATGATTTTTTATTGTGGAAAAATGAGACATTTTAAAACCAAGCTAAATTGCATTTCAGGAAGATTTTGAGTAAAAACTATAAGAAAGGTAATTTGATTAAATTGATCATAACAGATCTAAAAACGACTCAGACACTGAAATACTGGTAGCCTCCTTATTTCTGAATAATGTTGTGGTCTATCAGATAGTTACATTACATAAGAAGTTGCTGGTAACTTTGAACACATTTCCATCAAGCTTGAGTAGATAATGTGACTGAAGATAATTTCTAATGACATTTCCCAAATGTTATGATGTTATGATAAACAGCTTGTCACATAACCTGACTCGCTTATACCCTCTTTCTTTTTAGGCCTATTGACAATGGCACTATATTGTTGTTTGGAGTGTCCAAATTCTAGGCGTCATTATATGGATGGCCAAATTCTAAAGTTCCTTTATTTGTGTAATTTACCCCTGCATGTCTCAAAAACTACAAAATCTAGTTTAATGTAACTGTTAAAAGGCAGAATGATGCAGATATTTTACAATTTCTGTATTTAAACACTTGTTTATTAATATTCCCAATTTTTTCTAAGTTGTGCATGACTTTCCCAATTTTTCCCATTTCACGACTAACAAAATTCCCAATCTGAGGGGTACAGGACCCATTCCCAATCAGGTGAAAAAAAACGCTGATACTCCTTGACTGGGAATCAAACATAGTTCTCCCAGGTGGTAGACGAGGCACACAACCCGTCGCTAAAGGGTTATGTCAACAGCAAGTCAGATGGAAGTGACTACAATATATAATAGTTGCCTATAATCACCATAAAACTAAACATAAAAACATATTCACGCCATTTATCAACAGAAAATAAGATCTATTCTTCAAGTTCAACAAGTACATATATCTAACTTTTTTGTTATCCCCGTCAAAGTGTAATTTAATATCGATGTCATTGTATTTTCAGTTATCTCTGTCAATGTTTAGTTTGTTTCATTGTGGCGACTATTTCTACAAGTGTTCATAATTTCGTACAAGACACATTTCGGATAAGTTTTTCAGAGCACTGCCTATGACTGTACTTATGAAATTACAATAATGACATATACATAAAATAATAGTTACCAAACAGGGAATCGATGATTCCAAGTGGATTATTAATCCAGTCTTCTATGCTTGGCATTTTGTCAGCAAACTAATCCTTTATTGTCAACACAAATAACGTGGTGGACAAACCGCGGGAAATACGCAAGTGTAAAATCCAGCTTGTCCGGTCTCTTCCGTAGAGACTCTTGAAGGGAAACTGCTAAAGTAATCCGAATTATTTCAAAGATTTCACGAGTTACTCCCCTTAGCGGAAGCGGTGCGACTAAAACACGAAATGGAGATTTTGAGGCGAAATGGACGAAATGGAGATTTTATGGCGAAATGGAGTTTTAATTGTTTAATAACTCTTTTATTCCAATGATTATATTTATTTTGTTGACTGAAAATGAACATATGTATAATATACTACACAAATATCGATAAACATTTAAAAATTATTTTACTTAGAATGATTTATTGCCGAATTCCTACAAATTATCGTACCAAAGTCCATTTCGTACACGAATTGGAGACGAAATGGAGTCTTGATTATTTAATAACTAGTTTTCTCCAATGACAATGTTGACTATGTTTACTGAGAATGAACATTGATATAATAAACTACACAAATATCGATTAACATTTTAAAAATGTTCCAATAAGTTAGATTTATGACCGAATTTCTACAAGTTATCCAACCAAAAGTCCATTTCGTACTCGAAATCGAGACGAAATGGAGTCTTAATCGTCTAATAACTATTATTTTCCAATGATAATATTGATTTTGTTTACAGAGAATGATCATTGATGTAATTAAGTACACAAATATCTATTAACACTTAAATAATGTTTTATCAATTAGGAGTTATGACCGAATTCTTAAAATTATCAAACCAAAAGTCCATTTCGTACACGAAATGGAGACGAAATGGGGTCTTAATCGTTTAATAACTTTTTTTTCCAATTATGATGTTGATTTTGTTTACTGATAATGAACATTAATATGATAACTGCACAAATATCGATTAACATTTCAAAAATGTTTTATTAATTTGGAGTTATGACCGAATTCCTACAAATCATTAAACCAAAAGTCCATTTCGTACACGGAATGGAGACGAAATGGAGTTTTAATTGTTAAGTAACTATCTTTCTCCAATGATAATATTGATTTTGTTTACTGAGAATGAACATTAATATAATAAACTACACAAATATCTATTAACATTAAAAAAAATATTTTATTAAGTTGGAGTTATGACCGAAGTCCATTTTGTAATAGAGTGGAGACGAAATGGAGCAGATATCGGCGAAATGGAGTTCTAATTGTTTAATTACTGTGTTATATTGCAATTAAAATACATATTAACTTGATTGATAATGAAAAGAAGTACAATTTAAAGATATAAAAATGTATTATTGAGGTACATAATAAAATACATTATATATATAAGTCAGGAAGCGAAGTCTCTGGCTTAATGGACAACTAAATCAATATTTCATTATTTGAAACTCCATTTTCGTTGCCGCAAACAAATGGAGAATCTTGGACAAAATGAAGCTGTCATTGGCGAAATGGAGTTCTAATTGTTTAATTACTGTGTTATATTGCAATTAAAATACATATTAACTTGATTGATAATGAAAAGAAGTACAATTTAAAGATATAAAAAATGTATTATTGAGGTACATAATAAAATACATTATATATATAAATCAGGGAGCGAAGTCTCTGGCTTAATGGACAACTAAATCAATATTTTATTATTTGAAACTCCATTTTCGTTGCCGCAAACAAATGGAGAATCTTGGACAAAATGAAGCTGTCATTGGCGAAATGGAGTTATATTTGTTTAAAGCAACTGCACTACTAATTTTGTTTATTTATAATGAAAAATGATATTTTAAATCACACAATAGATATAAAGATCTAATAGAAATGTTTTCAAGAATTTGATGTATTACCGAAGTCTTACAAAAAAAAATCCAGGGAATGAGCAATACTCATCATCCAAGTACATTGTAAGTGGGAGATCTTAACGATGTCAAATTATTAAACAAATCGTAGAACGTGAGAAATAATAGGTAATGTTGTGTACAAACAATTTTTAATACATATCAAATCGTTTAGTAAAATATACAAAAAACACTTAAGATATAGGTACAATCTCTCCATTGCGTGTTTTAGTTATGGGGAATTTTGTCGAAATGTGGCAGGTATAAGATATAGATTGAATCGATTTATTTCAAACATAATCAAGTTTACAAATACCAGTAACAGTTGATAATATTCCAGTTATATATTTTGAACGAAAAAAAAACAACGTTGGCCGCCAATCATTCATCAAAACTACTTAAAACTGAACTTAATCTGCATTTGCGAATATATGAATAACATAGTTTGTAAGAATGAATTCAAACAAAATGTCCATTTCGTTGGCAAAATGGACGGTTGAATGGATTAATAAACATTGGAAAAATACATAATTTCAAATGAGTGATTATAAAAAGCCACAAATAAAAATACCTTAGTCATGAAGAATAAAATATATACTTATTTATTGACATTAATTATTATTAATAAATATCCATTTCGCAGACAAAATGAACCACGATCATTTTAATCATTATTAGCGCTAATTGATTCGCTTGTTATCACGTGACGTAGATATTATGTTTCATTCCCTGAACTAAACGTAACTCCGCCCACTTGTGTAAGCGCACTGAAGTGTTGCATCAGTTTTTATACGGAAACGCCTAACTCTGTATTGTAAGACAATATTATAATTAATGAATACATTGGATGGAATCTCCATTGCGTCTACCCCAAATTTTGTCATAATTAATTATTTCAAATTGCATTTGTTTTACATAGCAAACATCTAGATTGTTATTATTATTATATTTTTTATAAATCTGTATAACTGCATAACTCTTGGTTAATATGAACCACGACATGAATATATCTTTATTTGAATATCCATTCCGTTAGAGATGGAATTAGATAAAGTAAATAAAAACTATCTTTATACTTACTGACATAGCGCGTTCAGTTACCATTTGTTGCCAAAAACATTAATATTATATTTTATTTAATGATTTGATGATAAATGGCAACCAGGTCACACCAACGTGGGGGGATCCTTCCGTGCCCCCATCTATTGATACGACAATAAGTGAAACAAAATAATGCATGTACATTATACAAAATGTTTATTATAATACAAGTATACAATCATCACTGTCTAAATTGTGAAACGGGGCCGATCTCTGTCGTCACAGTGTAGTCACAACAAGATGGCGGACAAACAATCTCCATTTCGACAACAAATTGAACACGGAATGGAGAATTTTGGACGGAAAGGACTAAACATTGGCGATATGGAGTTTTAATTAATGAATAATTGTTTTACAGCAATTATAAAACAAATTCACTTTAACGAGAATGAACAGCGATAAATTAACCAATGCAAAAAGAGAATAGAGCAGAGATATTATTACAGGGCTTGAGCAATATTCACCACTCAAATTATTGGAATATCTTTACCATGTCAAGTATACAAACAATTTTAAGCACTGTTCGGGGTAAGAATTTCATTTGAATTGACTCATTATGAGAAGTAACTTAGTAAAGTACCCAAATATTAGTGGAGTAGGATGATCGAACGATACCTCCATTTCGTGGTCAAAATGGTCGGCGACGAAATGGAGATTTAGAAAATATTTTGTTGCTCATAAACAATAAATTCGACGCATCTTAACTGGTAACAAAATAAATCAGATATAAAGATTTTAAGTGAATATATGTTATAAATGTACATTGTGTATATTTGATCTTTTTATATAGAAAAAATCTAGAAAGATGTTATATTTGTATGAAAAATGATCCATGACCAATCATTAAATAACTCATCTTAATCTACATTCGCGATAAATACCAATGAACATCATGATTAGTTAGATTAGATTAAAACCTATTTTCAAGCAGTATGTCCATTTCGTAGGCAAATTAAATGCCGGAATGGAGTTCAAATATTTGAAATATATACAAATTCAACTGACTGATCATGAAACACAACATAACAATAAACGTAAGATATAATAATCAAAATATGTATTTTGACTAATTAACATAAATTATCAATAATAAACCATTTATTCATTATTATCGTGGGTTCAATTTTTATCACATGACGTAGATTTTGTTTTCATTACCTTGAAAACAATCGTAGCTCCTCCCACTGATTTGGGAAACGCCTAACTTTGTATTGTAAGAGCGAATATGATAAATTAATTATTACTAATTATTTAGTAAATTAATTACTTTATTAATAACGAGTATCATAAATCTTAGTACGTTCAATGTTTTATTGATAAGTTTGTAATAATCTTTAAAAATCATTAAATCTTTTAAAATGATGGAGTTTTTATGCATAATTTTCATCGAAATATCCCTTTTCTAACCGTCGATAAACGGCAGAAGTAGCTACATAATATGAAATCTCCATTTCGCCGACAACAAATTTCGTATTTATTAACCATTTGAAATTGTATTTGTACAAATTAATATATTATTCATTGTGTATCATAAAATTGCATGAAATATTATTGAGACGTGTTCATAATTAATAAATCGATTATAATGTGAAGTTCAAGAATTAATAAGATTATCTCTATAATTCATATTTTCTATCGGCTCTTTCTGACTAATTTTACAAAAAGAATGGTCAACAACTTGGCCTAAACCAGTTTTTACAAGACAGCGATATCTTCGCTGTCGAGTATAGTAAGCGGGTTTCAGAAATGAGACGTGTTAATCGTCGTCCGTTTTTCCTTTCATCAATAAATCATACGCACCTAATAAATAGTTCCATTCAACTTCTATAACTCGATACTCTATTCAGTTTATCTGTTCTCAAAACAATCATTATGCTTCCATTTCATGATTATCTAACGATTGTTATGAAAATTGAACAATGTAGGACAAAAAATGATCGACCTATTATCAGTGCAAATGGAGCGCGGATGGATTCGTGTATTGGCGGTCTCAAGTCAAGTAGGCGTTCCGCGGTGAAACGATAGACTATTATTCCCTCTCCCATTAGAGTTCTTGCAATTAACGTGCCCCGATTTTTTTTGTAAAATTTTGAACTTTTTAGTGAAAAAACGACTAAGTGTCGAAACCAGACAAACTTTTATAATCAAAAGGTCACCGACCAATCAGATCGCTCGATTTCAAAGAAGGTCAAGGTCGATAGTAGGACTAACGTTAACTATGGAACGCCATAGTATACCTACTTAGAGCATTATTCTAACTCGATCAAGATAGATCTATATCATTTTTTTGAATTTAGTGATTATTTTACTTTATACTTATAAACTATTGTACTATTTAATAATTTCTAAACTTTATAGATAATACTTTTAATAGATTAGGTGAATATCAGGGTTTATACTTGGAAATTTATCATAGATTCAATTGCAGAATAGATCTATATTTTTAGATCAAACGATTTTTTGAGTTTAAACTTTGAACAAACATTTATAATTTGTAATTGCTCAAGAAATACGTTTAGTTAATTACATATTTAACAATTCATATGTTTATACTTAGATCTATCTAACACATTAAACATAAGGGCCCGATTGCATAATTCTAATCTAAAGATAACCTCAAGTTTAAACCAGAGTTTAAACCCTGTCCATTGCATGAATGTAGTTTAATTAGTCTCAGACTAAGCAAAACCTGGTTGGATTGCATAAATACAGTTTAGGCAAAACCTGAGTTTATATTTAGTCTAATACACCATTAAAATTAAACCTGCGATGGGGGTAGTTTAAGGCTGAGTTTTAGAAAATATATAAGTTTTGTGAGTTGAAAAAAATCACTGCCCACATATTGCAACGGATAAATTTCAATAGAGTGTGCAACTCGCAAAAATTTAACCTTTGTGTGTAAAAAGTTCTTAAAACTAATATTTATCACTTTTATGCAAGATTCCTTCTCCGGTACTAAGCAATAAGAATAAAGTTTTTGTGCATAGAAACAAAGAAATGGCATCAAAACAAGATTCGAACCAACACCGATGATACAAGTCTACCGTCATAGCTGATTAGCTACAGTCACACATCGGTAAACTTGCAATACTATCGATGTAATACCGATGAAGTATATACATTTGTATGATTAATTTTGCGTTCAAACAAGAGATTTTGATGATTTTTACGAAAAAATGGGGGAAAGTGCGGTTAAAATTTTGTTTTCATAAACATGCTCAGCCAACTAAACAATCATGGACGAGTGGTTACGACGTTGGACTGGAAATTATTGGACCGCCAGTCCGGCATTTATTCGAATCCCAACGAAAACCTCGTTATTTCTTTGAGCTGAATATTTTTACTGCTAGCTCAGAACTGGGGAAACAGAAAGCAAACTCGAATATGATTAATCTTTGTTGTTCGAGGGTCGATCGACAAACGTGCAACTTGCTATAAAGCTAATTGCAACTCAACATATTTGAAAACCTTATAATGTTGTTTAATTACTCAGCTTCAACACAGGTACAACTTTTAAGGGTAATACAACTAAGCTAATGCATTTGATCTGATATTTCATCAATTCAAAACTGGCAAAAACTTGACATGCGTTACATATGCGTATGCGCGTGTGATGCCATGTTTTGCAGTTTCAATATCTTACTAAATGTTAACATCTTAAAAGTAGTTTCATTCAGCCTTCAACTGAGGAACCTGAAAATGTATCTGTATATGAGCTCTCTGAATGTGCAAGTAAGCTGAGCATAACATCATACAATTCATTTATTAATTAACAGATGTATCAATTATGTGTGGTTTTTATACAGAAAATATCATTAAAGTACAGATTATAAAGTCATTTTATCTTCAAGTTGGTATTCTACCCTTTGTTTTTTTTCGCTTGCCCTTTCAAGACAATCATAGAAAGAAAATCATTTGCACATAGATAATAATATTTTTATTTCAATGACGTTTACATAAATTTTTTTTTCATGTATTTGAAAATAACACTGTTAATCGACCGATTCAAATTTTATACAAAATGTTGAAGCACGAAATTCTCATGATTAAGTGGTATTTTTTCGGTGCATCGAAAGAAAACTTCAATTATAGTTTATCCTACCTGAGGACTAAGTACTACAAGATTACAAAGCTCAAGTTTTGTTATCCCCCGGATAGCTAGTCTTAGACTAGCTAAAACAAAATTAAACTTGAATTATGCAATTGAGAGATAAACTCAAGGCTAGTAAGCCTCGGACTAGGGCTTAAACTAGACTAAATAAAACTTGAATTATGCAATCGGCCCAGAATGTATAGACCTACGAACTAAATAACCTACCTTTTATGAAATATAAAATTATGAGTTCCCATCGGGATGATCCTCCCTAGGTAATTGAGCTGAGAAAACACTTAGTGGGAGAGCACCCTGGCTCACCACTAGCTGACAGGATTCCTACATGGGATGCGGGTTGCGATAGGTCACATAGGTCAAAACGCATGAATCACGCATAAATTTTGGTTGTGCGTGCTTGTCTGTCGAGGATTTGACCATTTTCTACGATTTACGCGATGAAAAATCACCGATACATTGCGCAAGATTTACGTATCAATCACGCGAAAATCACTGACAAAGCACATATAAACCACGCATAAGCCCCAAAAGGGGCACAGAATTGAATGTGCGCAACGAAAGCTTCCCGGTTAACCACGCATATTCTGCGCATTATCACTGATAAACTGCGAATGATTTGCGGGTGATTCGCACATGAACTACGCACAATGTGCGTCTGAGTCGCGTCCTTTCAACGCCGTTCCACGTATATAAACGGATGTGGGCTTCACGACATTTTCACGCACGATCGCTGATGTTCCACGCATGATTCGCGTATAATCCGCGTAAGAACTACGCAAACTACGCACAGAGTACGTAAAACAACGCAAAACTGCGTACAGTCTTACGGGAAGATAAATTTTGAACAGTTCAAAATCTGGAATCGTGCATAACGCTGAAACGGCGCAGTTCCACTCACAACTACCAATGCTTCACGTCAGAAACGCAGATGAAACGCTAATATCACGGATGACTCACGAAAGACTCGAGTGTTGTGCGTGTTTTTGCGTGAATTATGCGTTTTGGCCTATGTGACCGGCCCTTTAGACCATTCATTGTTGGAAGAAAGGTATAAATGGATCCAATTCTTTGAATACTGCGTACTAGAAATACTCTGTCAAATGATTGTTGTTTTTGTAAAATTCAACAAATCATGTTGTTTTCTACCTCATATTGTTGTGTTATATTAAATCGTTTCAATCTAATTAATGCAGTATTATTTAACACTCGTTGATGGTTTCATTTATGTAAATGACCACTGTTTGTCAAAAGACTGTTAAGCTATAAAACTAGGAAAACAAACAAAAAATCCTTAAGTATATCAATACAACTGTTGAATCACTCACATGTATAGTGTTATGGCAACATATGCTTACAGTTCGACAAGCAGTCTTCATAAAAGTCTTTCTGCACAAATGTCCATGTACAATTATACTAGGCCTTTTTAACTTTTTAGCTCATGGTCCTACAACCTGATTTATACCTTAATTATAACGACCACTTGTCTTTACATCCAAGGCCAATGAATTCCAATGAAGTTTCACAGCAAACAACGCTGTCTTGCTCAGTGCTTTTCAGCACTTTGATTATGTAATTTTGCCTAAAATCACTAAATATGCATGATAATTTCCCGCGACTTCGAATTAAAGGGAAATAACTCGTACAAACTAATAATAATTTGAGATTAATAAGTTGTCTCCCTTTTTTCCCAAAATGTAGATAATTAAAAATCTGAATCTGTATAATTATATGCGAAATCTCTTGCAAGAATCATTCTCGTTCCCAGTATCTAGTCGGATTCTCAATACTAGACTCTCGGAACAAGAATGGCAAAAATGTACAACTTTCTATATAAAATTATAGGTGTTTATTTAGGCTCGCCCATATGCCACGTTGGGCTTCGGGCGTGCGTTGACTATTTTCTGCCCACAAATTAAAAAAAATTGGGTCATTATAACGAGTGGTACAAGTACTACTCAGGTGAGTGAGTGGCCCTGAAAAGGACCGAACGCGTTCTACTCATATTATGCCCACTGACTTAAATGGTTAAACTGTACATAGTGCCCACTGATTTAAAGTTATCCTATTTAGAAAAAAACAATTTATTTACATAAATAGGTAAATGAGTGGCCCTGGAAAGAGCCGCGCACGCACTATTCATATTCTGTCTTAAAAATAATTTAATTCAATTTAAGAATTTAAATTTACAACGAAATAAGATTTCTTTATTTACATCTCCATTTCGTCAGCGAAGTAATTGTAATAATCATCTAAGAATGTTCCGATGTAACTAGTAATAAATTGTTTTTATTCGGAATCAACATCGCACGTTCTGGGTTAATTACAAACGATGTGTGAAAGTCTGTAATATAATACAAACTTATTCATCATACAAAAGAACAATCGTCAATATGCATGCAATTATAATTGTAAGAGTAAAATTTCTTGTAGTGAACCGTTATTTGTTACACTTATTTACTAATGTATAAATATTTCTATTGTAAATATATAATTACTCTAAGGACAATTGTTTATTAAAATGTTTGCTAAATTAAAGTTTTTGTCATCAATAACTTACTGCCATTGATATAAAGATTATATAACATCCTTTTGATTATTCGTTTTTTTATCTGGGTGTGGATTGGTGCGATTATTATCGGATTATATCTAACTGATTAAATATTTTTTTCATTGGCTTAATTAATAATAGTAACTCCTCCCATTTTAAAAGCGCTTTGATTCAATGCGTTGCCGAACTCTGTATCGTAATTAATTGGCCCATAACGGGTACGAAATTATTATTATTATCATATACCGCATTTGTATAGCACTCTTTTCTTTGGTATGAAATGGACTTTCGTTTGAAAATTCGGTAATATATCGTACAAACTTAAATGTTTATTAGATATTAATTGCTATGCGTAAAATTAATAATATGGAGTTTCATTAAAACTCAACTTAATTTGTAATTTAATTGCTATAACACAATTATTAAACATTTAAAACTCCATTTCGCCAATGACTGCCCCATTTCGTCCAAAATTCTCCATTCCGTGCTCAATGTTTTCAGGAAATGGAGATTCGCTTGATAGGACATAGGTAAGATATTCCGCTCACTAATTATTTATATCATTTTTGGGTATTTTATCGGGGTATGACTAAAACACGCAATGGAGAATTTGTGTAAGTTTATTGTATCATATCTATCTTTGTCCGTGCCTAATAATTGTAATAACTGTTAAACAGTTATGAAATAATTAAGACTCCATTTCGTGGTCCATTTTGCTCATAATTGGTTTGTTGAGTTTGACTTTAGTAAAACATCTTTCTAATTCAATTTTTTTTTTTCGCAATTCGTGTAGTTTATTGTACCATATTGCTGTACAATGAAATCAGATCTGTATTTTACTTGCAGAAACAAAAATTTTAAACAATTAAGACTCCATTTCGTCTCCATTTCGTGTACGAAATGGACTTTGGTTTTAGTAATTTGTAGGAATTCGTCAATAAATCAATCTAAGCTAAACATTTTTTTTTAATCTCAATCGATATTTGTGTAGTTTATTATACTAATGTTCTTTCTCAGTAAACAAAATCAACAATATCATTGGAGAAAAAAGTTACTAAACAATTAAGACTCCATTTCGTCTCCATTTCGTGTACGAAATGGACTTTGGTTAGATAATTTTTAGGAATTCGGTCATAACTTCAACTTAATGAAACATTATTTAAATGTTAATCGATATTTGTGCAGTTTATTATATAAATGTTTATTCTCTGTTAAACAAAGTTAACAATATCATTGGAAAAAAATAGTTATTAAACAATTAAGACTCCATTTCGTCTCCATTTCGTTTACGAAATGGACTTTGGTTTGATAATTTGTAGGAATTCGGTCAAAATCCGAATTAGTATAACATTCTAAAACTCTTAATCGATATTTGTGTAGTTTATTGTACTAATGTTAATTCTCAGTAAACAAAATCAACAATATCATTGGAGTAAAATGATTATTAAACAACTAAGACTCCATTTCGTCTCCATTTCGAGTACGAAATGGACTTAGGTTTGAAAATTTGTAGGAATTTGGTCATATTTCCAACTTAATGAAACATTTTTAAAATGTTAATCGATATTTGTGTAGTTTATTATATCAATGTTCATTCTCAGTAAACATAGTCAACATTGTCATTGGAGAAAACTAGTTATAAAATAATCAAGACTCCATTTCGTCTCCAATTCGTGTACGAAATGGACTTTGGTACGATAATTTGTAGGAATTCGGCAATAAATCATTCTAAGTAAAATAATTTTTAAATGTTTATCGATATTTGTGTAGTATATTATACATATGTTCATTTTCAGTCAACAAAATAAATATTAACATTGGAATAAAAGAGTTATTAAACAATTAAAACTCCATTTCGCCATAAAATCTCCATTTCGTCCATTTCGCCTCAAAATCTCCATTCCGTGTTTTAGTCATACCCTAGCGGAAGTTTACTTTCTGTCAGAAATAAATGCACAAAACCTACAAATATGGGTTTATTTGGAAAAGACAACTCAAAATCACCAAAAGAAATGGTAATTTATATTTTGTATCATTTATTTAAACCAGTAATTCCATTGATCCGCGTTCAGTTCTGTTGGGATGAAAAAGAATGGGTGGGGTAATGATAAACAAAACAAATCAGAGAATGAATCACTGCTCTGACCCTACTGTCTGTGCGATCATTATTTTCTTGTTTTCATTTAATTTATGACAGTTATATTGCTTTACAGTCGATTTCATAGACTTGAATTCTTAGATCTATGCATTACTTTATCAGTCTGTAAATGGTCTCTAGGTCTCAATGTTTTTATTGCACAATTCTAAACAGTTTATGGTTCCTAGCCTCAAAGTCCAGAATTAATTATGTATTCCTAGACAACTTTACCTGCCCAGACCACAGTTACAGAAGTTTTATTTGATGACTTCAGCTTTAAAACATTTATACCTATGTCAATTTTCGCAATTATTTCTAGGACAGATATTTATTTATCTCTGTGACTTCTAACTTCCTGCAGCTGATATTTTCCTTTATTAAATACATAACTAGTGCCTCCAGAAGTAAATTACACTGTGGCGTCATGCGTTAATGTATTTTTGTATATTTTAGGTGAATGAGTGGAATCATAAATTAAGAAAAGAAGGTTATGTGTTAGAAAGACAAATAAAAGGTACATATTATTTATATAAAAATTATCTATAAAAGCATTCCTAAAAATCATTTAACCTTGTTTGCTTAGAAGTCAAAAAAGAAGTTATAAAGTAGTAATATTATGTTAATTACATGTACTGTGTTTAATAAAAACTCTGATGAAGTGGATGGCAAGCATATCAAGAGCATTATGTTTTATTATAACCCTCGTGAAGCTAGGGGAAAGCAGCCAAATATATCAAAATCATTGTGTATGAAAGCATCCCATGGTTCGCTTTAAGTTGGCTATTAATTTATGATAATTTTTTGCAGCTATACAAAGGGAAGAAGAGAAAACTAAGAGACAGTTAAAAGATTCAGCTAAGAAAGGAGAAAAAGGGGCATGTTCTATACTTGCAAAGGAGATCATACATTCAAGAAAGGCTGTGAATAGATTGTACGCTTCTAAAGCACAACTGAACTCTGTATCCATGCAGATGAAAAATCAACTTGGTAAGTGTGCCTTGAAGTACTTATTGAATTTAGTTTAGAACTTATAAATAAGATACTAATAACTTTAGAACTTAAAAATAAGAAAAACACTATTCTTCACAACATTTCTCAACCAGTGTGTTAATCTGTAACTTGGGGCAGATCTCTGTCTGTAACTGACAACTGCCCTACATGATTTCGAATCAGTGGTAGGAGAGAATGGCCGTAGAAATTATTTCATGATCAAGCTCAATAAAAGTAAGTTCCGTCTGGAAATCAATCATACAAACAATCATTATGATCAGTACACTGAAATAATGTTGTGTGCACTGCTGAGATGGTTTTGTAACCTGAAAAATATTTTATTGTTAAATTAACAATGTTTATATAATATATTTTTCAGCCACTTTACGTATTGCTGGAGCATTAGAGAAGAGTACAGATGTAATGAAATCAATGCAAGCTCTCGTCAAGGTACCAGATATACAGAAAACAATGATGGAAATGTCAAAAGAAATGATGAAAGTAAGTAGTTAACAAATTTTTAGTTTTGTTTAGTGATAGGCTTATGATCATTGTAGTCACCATTTATCAATCAAATCCAATAGTTTATTTGTCATCTGCTGCCAGTGTCCCACAGACTGAGGTAGACAGCAGCCTGCTAGTAGTAAAAATAAAAATTTCATATTTCCATTGTGAAAATAACTTTATCTTAGAAAATAAATCATGTCATCTTGGAGAAGAAATAATGTCATGTTGCATTTTTTTAAAATACCTCTTACAAAAACATACCAAAACATGAAAGTAACAAAGTATTCATCATTTTTAGAATAAAATCTTTTTATTTTGTTAGCGCAGATAACAACATTTTTACTCATGGCTATGTCACTCATGAAAATATGTTTTCTGAGCTTACTTGTTGAAATATAACTCAATCTTACTCCGAAGTTGTGAAGTATTCTATGTATAACTATGTATTGTAGGCTGGTATAATAGAAGAAATGTTAGAAGATACAATGGAAGATTTAGATGATTCTGAAGAAATGGAGGAAGCTGCCCAGGAAGAAATTGATAAAGTTTTGTTTGATCTTACTGCTGGTATGTATGATGTCTTTTGAAGTTGAATGGCCAATTTAGGGGGAACACTTCTTACTTGTAGAAACAGTGGCCCAGTGGTAGGACCCATGCTTAGAGATTAAGAGGTCGTAGATCGGAACCCCATTGAGGGCACTGCTCATTTCCTTAAGCAAGAAATTTAACCAGTTGTTACACTCCACCCAAGTGTAAATGGGTACTGATAGTGTCACCTGCTTGTATGTGATTTCAATGACATGGGGTTATCATACAAAATTGTAAAGATGACTAATCATGTAACTGGAAGCAGACTTTAGACCACACTTAAACTTTAAAATTTTACTTTATTTATTAGATACACTTGTTGTTTGGTAAATTTTTGCTCTTTTAACAACTGTGAATATAATCGTAAAGACTACTTGGCTTTTTCAGATGTGATATTTTTTAGGTTTCTCAGTGAAATAAGAAATAATTTACACCATTAATGACCAATACAAACATTTATATCTTGTACATATATTTTATTACAGGTGAGTTAGGTAAAGCACCTACAGCAGTCACTGATACATTACCTGCCCAACAAGAACCACAAGGTGCTACTGCTGCTGCTAGTGATGATGAAGCTGAAGATCTTATGGCTAAATTAGAAGCTTTACGGAGCTAGTTTAATATAACTTCACACTTTGTTATCTGTTATCATTTATCTTAATATTTATTTGACTTAGTAGGCAGTTTTATTAGGATGGGTAGGGTATTGGGTGGGTAATAGGGTTTGGGATGGGGTATTGGGTATGGGAAAAGGGGAAAGAGTTGGGGTATTGGGTAGGGGTTAGGTTGGGAAAGGGGTTTGGGATGGGGTATTGGGTATGGGGTATGGGGTGGGAAAAGGGGGTAGAAATGGGGTATTGGGTAGGGGTTAGGTTGGGAAAGGGGGTTGGGATGGGGTATTGAGTGGAAGAGTGAGGTTTAGGCAGTTTCATGGAATGGCAATAGGTTTGGGGATTGTTAATGTTTAGAAGGTGTGAAGTCACACTGTTTTATTAGATGGGGGGATTTGAGTCTGAGGTGGTGAAGTGTCGGGTTTATAAAGTTTTATAGGATAGGTACAATTAGTACCACATTGAGTATGCATTGTGAGCAAGGTCCCAAAATGACACTTGTCTAAGCCCTATGAAGACCTGGTCACTTCATGTTCAAGTCTGAATTTGTGCTTACAGTTGGCATAGGGAGGTTGTGTGAAACTGTACATATATCAAAACATCTTTAGTTTAGAAACAGATTAGGGTACTTGTATATACAGTGCATATGAACATATTTACAGTGTGGTGACTGCTTTGTAAGAAATCATGACATTTTACCATATATATACATGTTACATGTGAAAGTTTACGTGTTATGAAGATATTACATTTGATATTGCATTGTAGCCTAATATATAACAGTATTGTATGTATTTTCATTGACTGAACATGAACTTTTCTTACATTATGAAATGTGAGAGTTCAAATATCACCATTTGTTTTGTACAGAGCACATTAGTTGTTCCTGTAAGCTTTATTAGGCTTCAGAAAAATAATTGTTAGATTCTCAATTGGATTATGGAAAAGTAGTGGGACAGTTAGACACTTTTATTTCTTCATTTTGAATGTTATAAAAACTTATTTTTCTATGATATGTTTATATCATCAGCCATTTAAATTAAAATAGAAGTTGTTTGAATGTATTTAATTTTATGGAGTCATAATGAAAATTAATTGGAGTGGAGGCTTTTTTTAGTAAATTGATTAGGAACTAGAATCTTCCCATTAATTTTCTGTAGCCTAATTATATATATTTTTTATTCCATTCCTTTCACTGCTAAGTGCTGAGATGTTTTGTAGTATGCCATAAATAATTAATTTGTATTTTGTGATATTTAAATAAAATAAATAAATAAAGCTATTATATTGAACACAATTGTCAATGGAATATATATACTAACTAAATTTTGACACTGTTTTGTCTGTCCATATTTCGACATAACTGTACATGCTCTGAATTTAAAAAAAATAAAAATGTATGATGTCAGTATAATTTTTCATTCAAAGTCAACTGACTGTATAGGAGTGTGGGAGTAACTACTGGATTCACCATTTATGCAATTTCCAGCCAGTAGGGATCAATATATTTTGGTTAGATAATGGCAACTTAGGCCACTAGATACTAATACATGGTATATTCATTTTGGTTTGGTGTATTTATTCAGTGACTTCAAATAAATTGCTAGAGTAGAGTTTAATATATTTCAGTCTTTTAGTCTAATTTAAATCATCTCTTAGAAATTATTATCGCTAGATCCAGTGATCACCAAGCTTCTGTCCCCTTCTCTCTGACTTTCACTAAACTAAGCTGAACCTTGACGTAATTTTATTGAAAGTGACAAAAGGTTATTTTTTAGCCACTACTTCATGTATACAAGGACTCATAATGTACATGAACAAATTTTTAACATCTGTATATGTTCCTATGATTCAAACACCTAACTGAATAACTGATAATTAAGTAATTTTTAAAGACCATTTTATCAGAAAACAAAAGTCTATAATTTAAGTATTTTTTAAAGACCATTTTATCAGAAAACAAAAATCTATATATTATAGAATTTAAAAAAGGACTAGCTACAGATTTCTTGGTAACAATTATTAACTATGATTTAAATGAAATTGTAAAATATTCAAGATTTTTCTTCATAAAATCTGTTGGAAGTAACTATACTCAGATGTGCTAGACATAGTTATGGTGATGTATTGGATTAATTTGATATTACATGTATTGAAAAATCAATATTTGTTTGATGAATTCATTTTTATATGCCCGAAAGAATTTCGGGCATATTATGTTACACCCCCTGGCGTCCATCCGTCCGTCCGTCTGTTAGCAATTTGGTTTCCGGAGCATAACTTAAGTTCCATTTGGCCCACAATATTCAAACTTCATACGATGATTGTCCATATCAGATAGAAGACCCCTATTGATTTTGGGGTCACAAGGTCAAAGGTCAAGGTCACTATTACCTTAAAACTGAAAACAGTTTCCAGAGCACTTAAACTAAAAAAAACAACACTTTCAGGCATATAATGCTCCGCCTAGCGGTGCTCTTGTTCAATGTTGTTAGATCTAATTCATTATTCTGTGAACAAACCTTCTATGTATATTTTTTGTCAGTTCATCTTCATCATCATAATAACAAGTATATTGAGGGTTACCTGGAAGACTGTTGTAACTCGCTCTTTTACGCAATGCACTTATTACAGTCTTGCAGTAAACCCTTGATATGTACCATTGCAGCATATTATCAAAAATCTTACGACAATTTAACAATACAATATAGAAGAATTTATGACTAAAATCAGTCGTAAGACACTTGAAAAGACGCGCCCCATATTTTCTTGCATTTACGATGATTAACATACGAGTTGAAATCTTAGCTTGTTATCAAAATCTTGTGTCTAAAAGTCTCATATAAAAATAGTAAAAATATATAACAAGTTTACAAATTTATTCGCTTTTTCTTAACATTTTGATACAAATTGTACTATGGTAGTCATTTCATGATCTTTATAGATCATTTTTGTGTTGTTAATACTTAAGGCATTATATTTTGATTGTGATATAATATAAGACTAACTGTCATGTTCATTCTGTTTCCATCAGAAGTAAGAAAGTAATAGCTTTTTTCTGCCATCATATTTTGTTTAAAAAAAGTTTCTATTGATTTATTATACCCCCGCTTCGAAGAAGAGGGGGGTAAACTGTTTTACCCTTGTCCGTGCGTGCGTCCGTCCGTTACAAAATTTCCGTCGCAGTTTTCTCAGCAACTATATCATGCAGCAGCCTAATACTTTGCATATTGCTTCATCCCATAGTCCCATGTGGTGTAAAGCGATTTCATGCTCCTTGCTCATCTACTTCCTGTTTGTCGCATATTTTTAGATTTTTGCGGGGGTATCACTAGTTATTTATATTCCTTGAAGAAGGCTAATGCTGAAATGTCGGAATAAAAGAAGTTAAATTGTACTTGTGTTTTTGTTGGTAAATTCTAATATATCATATTTTGTTGTAATAAAATATTTTTATAGATAAACCACCAACACACCACATCATGGTAGTCTTATATGACATCATGATCACATTAACAGTATTGCTACAACCCATAGAGTATTTACATAGGTAAAAGTTCAAAATTTCCAAAATCCTAAAATCTCTGATTTTCATGAGCTTTTTTGCATAGGAAAAGAACCTTTTCTAAGTACTCAATAATCCTGAAGACCTTACCTATGTATTTAAAATTCACATATTAGTTAAATTGTAAGTCCAAATAAGGCAAAGTTCTAAATGATGTGCGAAAAAAGCAAGTCTTATTCATGTATCAACCATTATGTGTGTTTACCATCTTGTTCACTTGGCTTTTTGTTTGGAATTCATTTTTCTACTATCATTGCTTAGTTTCACTGATTTTGTTATGTTTTTTTTTTATATTTCAACTATTCATTTATTTGTTTTGTAAATGTTGATCATTTTTATAAATAAATTTATTTCAATCTGCAAGCTTTCTTTTTTCTTTATTGGATGAGGAAGTAAAAAAATGTGTTATGAGTTAGTCGAGGGCCGTAACTATGAGTCCCCAAGAGAAACCAGGTTGTCAAACTCATCTTAGCTATTTAGGTAACAAACTTTCAGACTGGGTTTATTCAAGATCAGATGAAATATGTTTGAAATAGAGAGTCAATGAACATAACAGATTCCTGCCCATGTGATGTTTTTGGTAGCAGGGTAACAACACATTGTGTAGGTCATATCACAAAGGTCATTCAACCTACTCACTGTTCCTGAAAAGGCAAAATCTCTGGAATAGACTATATCCGGAATTCAAATACATTGTATTTGGGTTTTCCCCTCTGGTCACATGTACAAAGAACAATAGGATTTAATCCATAATTTGTGTTATTTAGCAATGTGTAACAAACTTTGTTTGTACCGCCTGTGCACGGACGGAAAAAAACATAAATTTGAATTCCGGATTAGGTCTATTAGCTGTTAACCAGTTACTAGGCACATACTTCCGACAGTGACTGACAACATGATCATAGAATCTGTCCTGTCCAGGTGATACAACTCTATATGAGGGATATATAGCAATAAATAATCAGATAATTGATGGAACTGGCAAATGAAATTCACAAAATCCAATTAAATTTATTAATTTCAAGTTCTTTAAAAGCTCACTAATAAGAAGGGTGTAAAACACATAGTTGAACAGTAAAGGGTTAAAAGACATAATATAAATTAAAAATAAAATGTATAGAAACACAGTGAGCAAATTAAATTTTATTTACAAAATGCCTTGTAAATATTGCTTACACATTTTATCCATACATGTTTAATCTACAATATCATAAAACCTCGCCAATAATAAATGTCATTGAAAACAAACATGAACAAACGTATACCAAAGGTGCATTGAAATAAATAGGTGAGGAAAATTAACAAGTTAAAGCAAAATGAACAATGATTGGTAACAAAAATCCAGTTATTCGTTTTTAAAAACAGTAGTTCATCATTCATGGCAAATGGATCAAATATACACATGTACTATAAATTCAAATCATTAACAAATCAAGAAAATACCGTACTATTTCTGTTTAGCAACCCCTCTTTACAGCTCACTATTTGAAGAATTTGCTCTCCCTGGGGTGCTTATAAGAGTACAAGAGCAAGTAGTTAATACACAAAATTGTCAAAGTATACAACCAAATATCCCGAGTAACTTCAGGTAAATAAGGCCACAAGAAGTTGATCATGTGTTCTCAGATTTTTCTGAAAAAATAATGGGGTGAGCGAGGGAAGAAAAAAAATTTAAAGTCTTTATTCACTTGCTTTATATAGCGGTTTGACCAAATTTTTATGGGCGAGCGAGGAAATAAAAATATTTTTTTGTAAAAAAAACTGTCAAAATTAAGGTGCAAGTGAATCCATAGAACATATGATCAATTTGTTGTGGCCTAAAGACTTGAATGCAAGTACATTGTATATATTAAAGAAGTTCATTTAAATAGTACAAGCTTGCCATTAAACATTGTCAATATGACATAATACATGTATGACATACTAATACCTGCATATAGTGGAAAAATGTAGTTGAGGTATGAACACAGTTGGTTCTTAAAAATGATGACCAGAATTTAAAAATCTGTATTTTTCATATATATATATATCCTTTAGATTTATAAATTATGGCATAATATATTATATAGATGCATTTAGTATGAATCAAAATTCACCTCATCAGTCAAAATGTTTTAAGCAATTAAAATAAATTTTGTTTTAAGTTCAGAATCATTACCATGCTGAATGCTTAACAGCAAAATCTTTGTATAGCTCTATATATAGTGAAAAGGGTTAGATGTCAGTCTGCAGGCAGGCTGTACTCTATACTCGTGGCTGTTAAACTTTAATCTATAAACTTAGATCTTATTTATATTGACAATGGAATTAAAAAGTCTAAGATAAGACAAATTTATTAATGACATTCAGCAGGTTGAAAGTTAAAAATGAGACACGGAAACCAAACATTATTCTTTTCAAAATGAGAAAAACCAAAATTACTTGAGCACAAACAGGAATGCATCATTTAACATTACCATCAAAAAAGTCACAAAAGCAAAATAAAAGAAAAAAATATGTTCCCAAAAGGCCAGAAAAGCACGATAATAAAGACCAAAGCAAAACACTTAACAATAAACAAATAATGGGATCCAAAGATTTAGCTGCAAATAAATAGGAAAGCCAGAGCATAATGATACATTGTGAGACATGGTAATGTACTACAGTACTAATGAGTATTATATTATGGATCTATGAAATATCAGACATACAACCTTCAACATCCCATACCAACATGAACAACTTTTACCCCATACAATTAATTTCACATTCAACAACAATTTATATTACCAATACCGGTAAACCAAAATTAAAAATTTCAATCTTCTGAAATCTTAAATTTTAAGTAGAACTCCCATAATACAGCAATCTAAGAATTCAGGTTTCGTTATTATTTTTATCAAGAACATCACAATCCAGTTTCACAGGCAATCTTTTTTAATTTTTTATCAACAAGTAGAATTTTACAGTATTTATAAATCAAAAAGTATATCTAAGTGTCAGAATTGCATTATAAATTTGAAGGGGAGTACATTTTTTAAAAATTTAATTTCATTTAACGATTGTGATTTTATTTTTAACTTGTAATACTTTAATGAACCTAAATGTGAGGTTTACAAATCTCTTTAATTAAAATCTATAAATAATATTAATTGAGTTTGTAAAGAAAGTGGTTACATGATAAAAAAGAATGTACAATCATAATCAATTTTTAATGACATTGTCGAAAAACCACTCCAAAATTTGTCGCCATTACCCAACACCACCTGATTTTCAACAGCATTAAATAATGGGAACTATACCTTATGATTTTTATCTAAAAACTTTAAAACAGAAAGTTAATTTCCAGATCTCTTTATTTGCTTGAATAGCTGTTTAATATTAAAACTACCCCACAATCCCCAAAATAGAACAATAAAAATGTTTGATAACTTTTAAATGTTATGACCAATCAAAAATGTCATGATATCAATGATTCACAATAAATTCACAGAATAAAGCAAAAAAACCTAAGCATGCCTCGATAAGATGACGGAATGTCATTTAATTTAATAGTAAGTGATACAAAAATCTGTAACAAGACATGAAAAATACACCAGGGTAAAAAATTATACATATCAAGATTTTTCAAACTTAATTTTAACAATTAGAAAGCGCATTAACTAGTGCATGGGTGAAAGTTCAACATTTTCAAAATCCTGAAATTTCCAAATTTCATGTTTTTAAGGCCACATTACCATATAGAAAGAACCCTTTCTCTGTTCCAAAAATCCTGAACTTAAGGATCAGTCCTGAAAACTTTCACCCATGTAGTGCATTTTACAATAAAAATAACCTACAAATAATGGTTATAATGAGATGTACACGTAGCATATTGTCAAAATGAAATTAACAGCAAAATTGTTCCAAGCAGTATATTTAATATATGTACTGCAGTCTAATCAAAACAAAAAAAAATTTTAATGCATAAAAATACAACATACATGCGTTATGCCTTTATTAGTAGTTAGCAAATAGGTGGATTAACTATAATAAAAATTCATGTGTATGCAATGCAAATATAAGAATATATATATAAAAATTTAGGGCTTACAGGAAAACTGCCTTAACTTTTTTCTAAATAAAAGTTTAACGTACAAAGATGGGTCTCCTAATCGTCAAGCTATAAAATACTTCCCATAACTTCAACACGTTCTACAATTTAAGTATGTTGTTAAGTCAAAATGAGCATTGTAAACAGGAAGACTGAACAGTTAGATTACAAGTATTATGCACATTCTAATACTGAACATTACCAATAAAATATCCAACAAAACTATACTACAATGGCAAGTCATATATTATGTTCCAAAATTTCATTTAACGTAAGATAATACAAAAAATGTCTCATTTTAGTCATCACCTATTGAAGAAAAGATATTCATCTTCGAAAAGGCAATATTGTATCTGTACTAGACTGTCATTACCTTTCCAAGATGGCTCCAACAATGCAATTTTCAACATGGCCAAATAATATCTTGAGCCCAGAATGAGGCTTGAGTCCAGAATGAGGCTTGACATGGTTATCAACTTGGAAAGCACCAGAAAGAATATACTGTTGTCTATATAACATATAACATACATGAAAGGTGAAATAAATAGTTGCTAAATAACCTCAACAAGTTAAAAGAAAACAGTAACAAAGTTATCAAGGAGAAAATGTTGCAAATTTGTCATAAGTTGTATCAATAAAATATTATTTTATTTAGATCACTATACAAAGTTCACTTAATTATTAGAACCTACAGTTACCAGTCAGCAACAGTAACTGTCACTAATCTATGCTCAAACTCCGCCTTTTGAATATTACATGCAAAACTGACCGACTTAAAAACCTATGCAAAAATATAAAGGTGCAGTGCATGATAAATATTTTAAATAAAATAATTTATACTGAAAAAATACTTCTAATATATACATACAAAATCATAAATAAACTGAGGTAATATTGTTGAATGAAAAACTTAAATTTATTAAAAGCATGCAGTGACAAAATATAATTTAAATTTTGCTAAATGCAGTATTTTTCAATTACAACATATTACAACAAGTTTCAGCCAGTATTTTCCAGTCATGTTCCAGTGGTAAATATTTTGTATCAATTTATTTTATAAATACATGTATCAAAATTATGGTGGCATATTTCTGTCATCAGATAACTACATAACTAACAAGTTAATTAAGAGGTTAACTAGTTGTGGTAACTAGTTAACCTCTTAAGTTAAGTGGTTAACTAGTTATGGTAACTAGTTAACCACTAAGCTTAATAAACTTAAGAGGTTAACTAGTTACCATAACTAGTTAACCACTAAACTAACTAGTTAATTAATAGGTCAACTAGATACGGTAACTAGTTAACCACTTCACTTATTTAACTTTATAGGTTAACTAGTTACTGTAACTAGTAAACCTCTTAATTAACTAGTTAATTATGTGGTTATCTGATGGCAGAAATATGCCGCCATACAAAATAACAAGTAAATCTGTGAGCTAATGCTCACTAGTGATACCCCCGCAAAAATCTAAAAATATGCGACAAACAGGAAGTAGATGAGCAAGGAGCATGAAATCGCTTTACACCACATGGGACTATGGGATGAAGCAATATGCAAAGTATTAGGCTGCTACATGTTATAGTTGCTGAGAAAACTGCGACGGAAATTTTGTAACGGACAGACGGACGCACAGACAAGGGTAAAACAGTATACCCCCCTCTTCTTCGAAGCGGGGGTATAATTATATTTTACAGATAAATACATGCTGTCTTATATACTCTATCCGATATATTGGTGGTCTTCAACATTAAGGTGGAATCAACAGAAATAATTCACATAAAGTAAGCAAGAACCATGCTTGAAGAATTAGACCGAATTCGAAACTCAAATTTATGGGTTTTTTCCAACCATACACAGGCAGTAGAAACAAAGCTTTTAATACATTATTGCTGAAAAGCACGAAACACAGACAAAATCCTATTGTTAGCTGTACAATTATTTTTATTGTAACAGTGAAAGTTTGTTTGTACCGCAATGAAAACCCCAAATATTTAAATTCTTGATAATATAGACTATAGTTGATGCTGGCATACTTTTCATAAACATGTGATATAGAGGTTACAATAGTTTAAGAAAATATTGTACATAGCCAGGCATCATTATTTAAGAAATGTTACCATAATCAGATGACATCAAGGGCTGAACATAAACCTATTGTACCTCAATTTGATAACAAAGTGAGTTACAATAGGGTTTTGTTCAGTCCTCGATATTATACATGAAAGTGTACAAGAAAAATCCATGGATAAAAGTTTCAAATTTTCAAAATCCTGATATTGCTGAAATTTATAGTTTGAACAGCTCTTACATAGGAAAAGAACCCTTTCTCAGGTTCCAAAAATTCTAAACTTCAGGACAAGTCCTAAAATTTCATCCATATAACTATAAATGGATTTAACAAAAGACACAGAAAATTAAACATTTCAAACACATTCATAACTTAGGATTTTTTAAAACAGATCAGTACAGGCAATCATTTTCAACATGACTTAGTTTGCTGAATGATTACGGCAAGAAACATATCTTACTACAAAACATAAATAATTTATAAACCTTAAATTTTTTATCATAAGATGCGATTAAAATTCAACTTTACAAAATGGAAGACTTTATATTCTCTCTACCCTGTGTAGATATCTTAATTAAAAAAGTAGATTATATTTCAGACACATAATACACAAGAATATGCCTGAGCTAAGCTAAATATGCCAATCAATTATGCAGATTTGATACCCTGCAATATGCCTCATTTAGAAAATAAAAGGGGAATAACTAAAAATCAGCTCATGATGGAGTTAAAGTTCTCATGCTCTGCAATATTGACATTGCCTATGTATATAAAGTTTCAAGTCAATTCTGCATATACAGGTGACAAAGTTATGCTTCAGACTATTGAGGCACTCATGCCAGTCTTCCATGTGTGATCTAAAATATGTTCTGTTTTCAAAAGGCATTTAATAATATTAACCAGGACCATCCAATAATTACATCAATGGAACTGCTTTATATTACAAACTCAACTGAATTCATTAGAGACAAAAGCAAATGTAATCATACAAAACATTTCTAAAACAATTGAAACAGGTAAAAAACATGTTGAATCAAAATTAACAAAAGACAGGTTTATATACAATCCACACCAAACATGACTGCTTAAACTTGCAACAATGACACTGCAACACATGTTCAGACCAATTTATCACAAACATGTTTAAACCAATCCAAATAAAAAATGATAAATCATAATTCACACCAAATCATATTTAAATATTTTTTTAATTAAAAAACATGTTTCTATCCAATCAACAACAAACATGCTGAAACATATGTTTAAACACAATTCACATCAAATATGTTTAAACATATTTCATCACAAATATGTTTAAGCACATTTCATCGCAAATATGTTTAAACACATTTCGTCATAAATATGTTTAGCCATGTTTCATCACAAATATGTTTGAACATGTTTCATCACAAATATGTTTGACCGCATTCCACCCCAAATATGTTTGAACATATTCCATAAAAATATGTTTAAGCACATTTCATCACAAAATGTGTTTAAACACATTTCATCACAAATATGTTTAACGATGTTTCATCACAAATATGTTTAAACACATTTTATAACAAACTCATTTTACAAAAACCTGTTAAACTGAATTCACAACAAACATGTATGACTTTATATACAAATACATCAAAAAGTGGCCAACAATTAACATTCCATGCATAACAAAAAACAGTGAAATACTGAGAAAGACCGAGGGTGTATTCATGTTATGCAAGCAACAAAGTGAAATTTTTAACTCAATATAACAGGGTTACTAACCACTACATTCAACAAATTCCTTCGTAAGATATGACTGGTACATATAACAGTTAACAATAATAACACGCAGTTCATTCTTAATTTGAACACTCAAACATATTATTAGTATCTGACATGGATGAAAAAATTATTTTGTTATAAAACCCCGAAATTCATGAACTTATGTTTAATATAAGAAAAACTATTTTGTCAAACAACATGTCATCAGATACAGCTTTATCAGGGCTCAAATTTAGCAAAAAATTGGTCTAGCAAACTTTTGTGAGTTTTTTTAATTTCAACTCACAAAATGAAAAGCATCACTCGCATTTTTCCACCACTCATATATGCAATATAAAAGCAACATAGTACTATATTTAACTATAGATAGAACAACGGTGTTATTGTGGGATAGGCAATTGATATCAAAAATGTTTTACTATGAATCTTTAATTAATACTATCGATCTATCAGGCCGTTTCATTACTGATTTGAGCATTTATTAGTTTAGATAGTAAAATTTTTGCTGCAACTTCAACTCGCGAAAATTTGCAACTTAAAATAAAAGTCACTCACAATTTTTAAAATCCACTCAGATTTTGCGAGTATGCAAGCTTAAATTCAAGCCCTGGCTTTGACCACTTTCATCAAACCCAGAAATCTCTGTTCTTAGATACAACACCTCCACAAATCAGAGATTGGGGACAGAGAATATAGTGTGGCATATGAAGACAAAATTGTTGCATATTTTTTTGTTTTTAAACAATCATTATTAAATTGTGTAATAATGATGGCTTTTAACTACAGGAATATCAATCCATAAATGCAAACTACATTTAAACCTCAATGTGTATCTATCTATAATTTATTAGAATGTAAACTTTGCCACATGTTTTCAGGTAAATAAACATTTTTACCCATGATGCAAAGTGTCTCCTTACAAAGGTCAGTAAGACAGTTTACATACAAAAATGTTCAGAATGATATATTTGACACCAAATTTCATATCACATCAAGCTTAGCTTGTATCAACATAGATACGTTTATAAGAAATAAATTCATTTCATATGATAATACATTACAATAAAATTGACACATTTGAATTCTATATAAGTATAAAAATTTAAAACACACAATTTCAGATCAGATCTGTAGCAATCAAATGAAACAGTTCTAATTTCATTCTTCAATTATAAGCACAGCAACACATTACATGTACATGTACAAATAAAAATATATAGATAATTTTGTAACTTTTTTTCAGGTCATTTTCATTACACTGTATTACTAACTGGACTGCCTAACACAGCCTTTTGAAACCAGCTGAACGCATAAACCACTTTCATACAACTTGTTAGTTAAAATTTGCTTCATTTGTACATACAAGGCTGTCGAACATAGCCATTAAAATCCAGTTAGAAGGATAAACCATGACTTGTTATTAGAGTCATTCATTGAATGAACAAAATCCTTCGTCAAATGACCATAATATCAGTTCTTAAAAACTTTAAAACCTCTTGATTAGTATATAATTGTTAACTTGGTTACACCTCTGAGATAAAAGCTAAATTTTGCTGGTATAAGCAAATACCCCCATTACTACATTTACGTACACACACATTGTTTAACACTTAAATACTTTAGCCAGCAAGTGATTACAACCAAGTATAAGTTTATTATATTTGTTTGAAAATAAATTTACCAAGTGTTGCTAGGACCTTAAAGCAAACCAGCAAACAATCAATCTTGAAGAAAACAAATTCCAAACTTAAGCATTTTACAGTCTTATTGGTTCCCCACAAGAAATGGTACCAGAAACAAAACAGGTACCAATTAATGCTGGGAACCAAATATGCAAATATTGTCATGGATTCAAGGTAATAAAGCTATGATAAATAGACCTAATCCAGAATTCGAATTTATGGGTTTTTCCATCCGTGCTCAGGCGGTACAAACAAAGTTTGTTACACATTATTGCTAAATAGCACGAGCTATAGATTAAATCCTTTTGTTTTTTGTACACGTGTTTTCATTGTAGTGGTAAAAGTTTGTTTGTACCGGAGGGGAAAAACCAAATATTTGAATTCCGGATATAGTCTATTTACCATAAATTAACCATACTACTTGTGTACAAATTAAAAGGTGATATGTCAGGAGACACAACCAATACAAAATTACCAAAGTCAGGTATACAGAAAATGTCAATAGTAAACATCAGTTTAAAGTATATCAAAGGAATTCCTAACTAAATAAACTGAAATCAATCAATAACATACTGATATGACAATCACTTGATAAAATCAATTAACTAAAGTACAAGAAATTCTAAATCAGTCATGTTTTTTGCGATATTAAAATAAAACAAACCATGCTATACATTATTCGGTTATAAAAATATAGGCAACCATCAATGTTTCCTAATTAGTGAAGACTCATAAGTACTTCTTTGGCTAATGAATGAAGGCTCCAATAACAAACCAATTCAGAAATGCTAACTAGATAGATACGCCTTTTTGACCATTTAACAAGAACATTTAAAGCCAAAGTTTGGCCAGTTCATGTACAATGTTTTTATGAGAGAAACAAAATGTCAAATGCGTTTATATCTTCATTACATGTACCCAGTTTGGTCATAGTAGAGAAAGACATTTGTATTAAAAAATAAACTTAAGTCACATCACCCAGTGTTAAAAATGCAATAAAGTATCTCCATTGCACTAACATACTTTCAGACCCCTTCTATAAATGTTCACATTTACACCATGACACTACAAGTCAACATTGTTACATATCAACTGTAGAAGGGAGAAGTGAGATCTTTAAATGAACTAAACAAAGGTTAGAGCATATATTACAGTTTTGTGACACGATAAATGCACTTAATGACAAATAAATCAATACAAAATTGTTTTATGCCAACAGCAGAAAAACATCATTGGCCGTACATAGCATAAAATAACAAAAATCAAGCACACATTACCCAGCATATGTCATTTACATCACACAATATAAAAAATGATGACATCATTCAGCAAAATTGATGACATCATACACAAAAAAATGATGACATCTATAAAAACAGATGACATCTTACACAAAAGCTAATGACATCATACATTCAAGCTGATGTCAGTATACAACAAAACTGATGACATCATACACAAGATTTGATGACATCATACACAAGATTTGACGACATCGTACACAAGATTTGATGACATCATTGCCATACACATTTTCTCTACATAAAGCAAACACACAGGAATCTCCAATCATGTATTGTTTAATTATAATGTATCACAGAATAATTTCAACCTAGACTAACGTTGATTCAACCTTGGCCTCTGTCTTGAGCGAGTTCTTGGCAATGTAGCATAAGGATCAGATTTCACCTGAAAGTAGAATGGGCAAACAATTAGACATTCAGGGATATGGTATTCCAATTATTTTCCCCTTGCTTACAGACAAGTGAGTTCAACAAACCCACTTGTCCGGGATCAAATTGCACTTGTTCAGAAGTTCAATACTTAACAAGAAATGTAATGTGGAAACCACATTAAAGCCGGATTTAAAAACTTTAATGCAAAGATTACAAAGGGAAATAATCCATAATAAAGGCAGGTAGAGTTGTGGTTACTTTCTAATTCTGTTCATCACATGGTGTGTCATTGTATGAAGTTTCATAAAGATCTGACAATATATGGCAGACATATATGGGAAAGAAAAACTTTAATGCAATTGTTAACAACACAGCCCGCTGGCCTGTGTTTGCCAAACTATTAGACCAAATTTTTACATAGAAAAATCTGACTAAAAAGAAATAAAGTGAACTATGATATCAAATGTATATTTAAAGTAAAAATAAATACTTGAAATTGAATGAAATAGTTCAATGTCGAATATGAATAAAACACACTATTAAGGTTAGAGCATCTACAGCTAAAAAGTATCACTTGTTTACGAACAAGTGGACTGGAAATATTTACTTGTCCACAGACATTAATGTATGAGTCAGACAGATCGGGCATAGGAACTCAACACCCATGTATGAAGATTAAGTAACTTGCATTTATTGATCAAAGTAATTGAGCATTAAAAGTAAAATGAACAAAAACATGTTCTCATAAACAGGCAACAAATAAACAAGTCCCTGAATATTATTCAATCAATATATAAACAAAGTATATGTTCAAAGGGAATGAACCCTCAAATAAGTCATCCCATTTTTTTAGAGATTTTAAACTAATCATCTTTAATGCAAAAACAATTTTCTTCAATTATAAAAAAAAATAATTTAACACTACAAGAAATGTTAGAAGGGAATTCGCAGACAGCTGGCACATTTCTGATCCAACAGAGACACTATAACCACTTCAGTGGACCTGAATCATGCCAGCTACCAGGGATAGTGAGAATGTTACAGAAGTGAAACAATCAAGTTTTATAATTACACACCTGGCACTTTTTCATATAAGTTTCTTATAAAAAAGTATAAGAAAATGTTAAATCTAGATTAAATATTAAGATAATATATGGCCACTAAAGGGAGGTAATTTTAAAGTGCTAGATTTAAATACATCAAGTGTTATTTCCTGGTTGATAATATACATATATAAATATATATGTCGTCAATCAAGGTTATTACTTTATAACATGGTCAATAAATGTATCACTAGAGCAACAAATTAATACAAACACGACTAGACCTATCACTGAATGTGTTGAATACCCTTCCCAATGGTCTTTGTCAAGAAATTTCTAATGGTTACAGAATATAGAGCTGGATAAAACTGGACTTAATGATTTGTTTTTTATAACTACAGATAAAAGTTTATGCTGATGCCTGATGGTAGTTTTGATGCTATTCTCAAATATTTTCATTTGTGTCCCTGCTGGCTTCACTGTCACTGACAAGGCTTAAATCTCAAGATTAAAACATTTAACCAGTACAAACCACACACCTTCACCAATAGCTGAAAACTGTTCTCTATGAACAGTTGTTACTCATACTAGGAGGTAAAATGGTTGTAGAAAGTAATTCATGACCAAATTACACTAAGTGGTATTGATAGGTCAAAGCAAAACTAGTCTACAACCTTCTTAATTAACATGTAGTTAGACTAGTTTTGCATTGGCCTATTGTTATGTACTTCAAAGTCAAACGGATAATAAGCATAACCATGATATGATATTCAAAAGGTATACAAAATTCTACATAATTCTGTAATATTTAGAATTGATACGCAAAAATTGAGCATATTATTAAGGTTTCTTGCTTTTGACTTACAAAGATTTTTTTCGTAAGAATTTTTGTGAAAAGCACCACTGGCTTGGAAATCAAACCCACAACCCTGACTGATTGAGAATCAGACGTGCTACACTGAGCTAACAAGGCAGGTATAGATACAGTGGAAAAGTCTCTAAGAGGATTAGGAAAGCCATACCAAGACTATAAAGGGAGACAACCTAAATCCCTTAACAAATACACAGCAACATACTTAGTTAATAGTTCACTACAAAATGAATGAAATTACTTAGTAGAGAAATATAAAGCCATTCAGCAAGCCATGTTTTATCATAGTTTTAGCAAAGAACTTCAAATTTCTGCTCAGACCAATTATAGGACAATAGACTTATATACAATGAATTTTCTTAAAACCAAGCTATCTGTCAACCAAATAAACAGTGGTGCTTTTCACAAAAATTCTTATGAAAAAAATCTTCGTAAGTCAAAAGCAAGAAACCTTAATAATACGCTCATTTTTTGCTTATCAATTCTAAATATTATAGAATTATGTAGAATCGTGTATACCTTTTGAATATCATATCATAGTTATGCTTATTATCCGTCAGACTTTGAAGTGCTAATTATATGAAACTGACTTACACAGATTTTTTTCGTAAGAATTTTTGTGAAAAGCACCACAGTTCAGTTTTCTAAGAATTCAATTTGACAACATTATCCTTTGAGCAAATTGATCTCAGACAGATCAAAACATAATACCCTTCAGTAACTACACTACTTTTGACTTATTTAATGTACACAAATAGACTATATCATGAATTCAAATATTTTGGTTTTCCCCTGCGGTACAAACTTTCATTGTTACAATGATAACACGTGTAAAAAGAACAATAGGATTTAATCCCTAGTTTCGTGCTGTTTAGCAATAATGTGTAGAAAACTTTGTTTGTACCGCCTGTGCACGGATGGAAAAACCCATAAATTTGAATTGCGGATTAGGTCTATTTTATTTATTTTATTGGAGTTAACGCCGTATCAACACAATTTAGGTCATTTTACGGCGTCCAGCGCACCTAACCTAGCTTTCCTGGACCATTGTCTATAACCAGTACTCACCTACCCTTCCACAAGGCCGGAAACTTTTCCATATTATCTAACCAATGGAGGAAAATCGACATTATTGTCAAATTTTCATGGAAGGGTATAACCTCCCCGGGTGGGATTCGAACCCGCACCCCCTCGGGCACGAGTATCCAAATCCCGGCGCGCTACGATTAGGTCTATTTCCAGTACATATATATTTTAAATTATATTTTATTTTATTTTTTTTTTATTTTTTTTTAGAGTAAATTTTCATGTATAAGCTAAAGCATATCAAGATAATCTATGCACTTATATAAGAAACAGAATGACAAAGCTATACACTTCAATATCATTATAATTTACGACAAAAACATCCGCAGTGAAAATGGTTTCAAGAAAAGAAAAAGGGATTGTGAAAGATTAGGGGTTTCGGAGAATAAGTGTTTTTAGAATGTCAAAATCGCCAAATTCTAATAAAGCATTATAAGAAGAAATCAAAAGAAAGGATACTAAACAAAATATTTACCATCTCAATGCACTTTTCTACCGAGAAGATAAAATAATATATACAAACAAAAATTCAGAAATATTACTCATAATAACATAAAAATCTAAAATACTAAGCTATCATCTACAAATAAATATGCAATATTCTAACCATACAACAAACAATGTTGATGTAGTTTACCTTAAAGTACTTTTTTCATAATTTTTCAAGGCAACCCTTAATTCAAGGACTTTTCAAGTCAGAATTCATTTTCAAGGACTTTCAACGCTCTGTACCAACCCCAAATTAAGTGGCCAATAATTTCAACCTTTTATTTGATTGTTATAACAAGTCCGACAGAATTAACCTGAGCTTGACCTTTATGCAAGAATATATTAAACTCAGTATTTATAGTCTATTTTAGTCTTTGTATGTAAATCTGGCTGTATCGGAAGCTTTCAGCAAAATAAACCTATCTGAACAACTAATCATGTTATCATATGAATAAATACTTTAAAACAGTGTCACAACATCGCAGACTTGCGTGTTCCCCATAAATGAATGAGTCCAAAATATAAAGTACACTAACATTCCATGTTTGCAAAATTTGATTTATATTAATCTAGTTTGTTATAAACACGTGTAGAACCGTATACACACGTACTCACGATTTAATGTAAGTGAAGCATGTTATTATAATGAGGTAGTTCAAGCTTAGGTTAATACTGTTGGACTATATATTTATGCGAAATTATTTAGTTTAATATGTATCCCTAGATCTGATATAGCTTTATAGTTAATACACTTGAAGTTATTATCAATAATATCCATTAATAAACATATGGTTGTTAATTATTAAAATTTTAGAAACTATTTGATTATAAGTGTAATTGAATGTAATTTTTTTATTTGAATTTACACATATTATCAACACTTTTTTACAGGTGCTGACTTTTACAATCCACTTTCATTGAATATTTTCTTCTCCAGTATAAATTATGTAAACAAATACTACTGCTAAACTACTATTAAAATTATCACTCCCTTTACTTTCTAAAAGGAGCAAAAAAAACTTACACATAGAAAGTCAACTTTTTTGTTGTATATTCATGGTCCAAGTATTCACCCATTGGCCTGCCATCTTAAGGGACTATCCCCTATCCTCAAATTTAAAGTCCAACACTTCAACTTTACCAAGACATTTACAGTTTTACACACACATATTGCGGGCTAAGCACAAAACAGTAGTAACTCACTTTTTTTATAACTTGAGTTACAACCATTTTGCGCTAAAGCCTAAACCCACGATATATACAATATAGGTACATGTACCAAGTAAGTTTTATAATGTTATTAAGTTTGTTATAATGTATTCATTAGGACAGTTTACATGATAATCATGCTTTGATGTTACACCATATTAATTTTAAACATTAATTTATATAGGTAAATATTATAATACAAGTCTATGAGTTTTTTTACCAGAATTTATATGTTTCACTTCTGAACTGAATATATAATAAGTATACCACATTAGTTTAATATTGACTTTTATTGTATAAACTCAAGCAAACTAACAAAAAATTTCAATAAAGTTCTTGCATTAAAGGACCACTCAGAGTTCCCACAACAGTTTTTACCATTTAAATATTTGTTTTATGCAACTTTTGTCCTACGATACCACTGCTTTTCAGCAAAACAGACCGATTTATTTGTGTTTAATGACCAGTATTGATTTTTGTTCCATCTAATACAAACATTTCAGCTGATAATCAGTATAACAACTTGTCATTTGTCACTGGTCCGTGAAAGGTGTGAAAAACATCATAACAATGGACTCATACTTGTTGAATATGTCGTACGCTACATCAATCATCCTATCAAATTGCTCCGCCCACAAATTGTAGAAAACATGGAGATAGGAAATCAAGCATATCAATGCAAGTAGTTTTAATTGACAACAACTGCTTCATTTATAGCATGTGAAAAAAAAACCCACCCAGCTGAGTCTTTAAACA
This sequence comes from Mactra quadrangularis, assembly GCA_025267735.1. Classification (NCBI taxonomy): domain Eukaryota; kingdom Metazoa; phylum Mollusca; class Bivalvia; order Venerida; family Mactridae; genus Mactra; species Mactra quadrangularis. The sequence goes on from CM046298.1 coordinate 6,497,638, forward strand.
GTCAAAATCAATTTATAAAGTGTTATCACAAGACATAATACTTCAAATTTATAAATGATTTTGACACAAAAATACTAGAAAATGACCGGAGTTCAGGCTTTTAATCTCTCCATTAACAAAAAAAAGTCAGTTTCACAGTCCCTATGAAAACAAAACTTTCACCAAATTGAAGTAAATTAATGAATATGTAAGGGAACTCCAGATTCCCTCTCACCCATGAGCTCTTAGGCCTAGGGCTAATAGAACTGATTTGGGCAGATTAAAATAGCCTATTTCATATATGAATGACTGTAAATGTTTTTGGCAGAAACTATAAACTTGAATTGTAATAAAGAACTATTGACAATCAAGTACTAAATTAAAGTCTTACATCTTTAGCTGTATAAGTATGACCATGTCCAGATTTGTTAGATCCACCTATATAAATAATTTCTTCAGTATAAGTTGTCATTTCCTCATCATCTTGATGATGTTTCTCTAATAATGATTGTTCGTGTTCTACTTCCTCTACACGAGTTAAACCTGAGTGATGAGAAATAATATATACATGTTAACAATGAAGGGAAGTCTTACAAAAACATCCTAGGATAAAGTTAAAGTGTTGTTTAAAGTCCGCTTCCATATACATGTTCAGCCAACTTAACAATCTTGTATGATAACTCTTGATCACTGAAAACAACCTCAGGCAAGCGATGCCTCACAGTACCCATTTACACCTGGGTGGAGTAGAATAATTGTAGACTAATTTCTTGCTCAAGGAAATAAGCTGTGCCTCTAGTGGGTCCCTGTGTGCATGTCCTTCCACTGGACTACTGATCCTAGGATAAAATAACCATGGTCAAATGTCCATAGCACATAGTCTCATGGTTAATAAGTTCCATGGACAAATATCTAAATAGATAGAAAATTCCATGGACAAAAAAGTTCACTGAATCCACAATCATATTTTTTACAGTTATCAAGACCCAAATGCTTTAAGAGGAAAAATGGTCCTATAATTCAGACCATCAATTTTGATATTACTAAAAGCATATCTGAACAGTATTGAACTTACAATAGTTGTTACTGACTAAAAGAATCAGAAGAATTAAGATAATACAAACTTCAGCATGTCATTTATCAGTATTTTTTTTACAATGTTTGGATGCATTGTCTTTATCAGGTAAAATAACAATGAGAATTTTGTGATAAGATATACAGTAATATGAGCCCAGTAAATCATAAATGCTGGTACTGGTTTATACAGTACCCACCAAAAGTTTGGAAACAAAAAAAATTTACTACAATATCTTGGATTTTGATGATTATTTTTACAGAATCATTATTTTCAATATATCTAGGCATGATTAGTGATGAAATGAAAACAAGTTTCATGAATCCAACCCATTTATGAGATTCAGCATCTGACATTCTAAAGCCTCAAAAATCATGTTTATTGTAATAATTTTCAAAAACATAAACTTTTATGCTATTTTTATAGTCTCAATTATAATCATAATGATAACCAAAAACTAAACCAAAAGTACAAAGCATTTCAAAATAAACAGTTAATAAAATTTTGCTAAAAAAGCTATTCAATAGGCCTACAAAGTCAAAATGTCTCCAAACTTTTGGTGGGTACTGTATTCAATAAATAGTCCTCCAGGATACATAGAAATGAAGCAAAACCAATCACAATTATCTTATCTTAATTAAACTGTCCAGACTACCTATACAGACATATGTTCATGCAGGTGATGGTATTCACAATACAAACAATCATGCAGAAACAATTGCAGGAGTTAGACAAGCAGTAAACAAATGTTTTCAGGTGGATTAAATTATCAATTCTTTTAGTAAGCATTAGCATAAAACATATTGCTGGTATTTATAACAAAAATGTGAAAATGCTTTCTGTAACAATTTCCAATGCTTAAATCTGCCAATTTGCTGAAAATCACATCCCTGCACATAATTATAAGTCTGTGATTAATTTAGTTTTGAAATGTGGTTGTTTGAAAAAGTGCCGATAATTGTATCATATTTGCTTTATACTCTTTGTAATATACACTGGGTTCCAAAAGTTTCTATACACATTTTTTTCATATTTTCTCTGAAAACTTTACGTTTGTGGAGAATTTAATGAGTATTCAATAAAAAATTTCATTAAAACCCACATTTTGACCAAAAAGGAGACACCGTAGAAGAACATGTATTGAATGATTGTTAATGATAAAATGTATGTTAGTTGGTTGTGAAACCAACAACATGTGATGTAAGTCTATGTATATTCTAAAACATCAAAATTTAACATGTGTAAAGGAACTTTTGGAACCCAGTGTATTAGTTCTTTTAGTAAAATGTTTGGTTGCCTGAATGTAAAAATAGTTGTCCAGAAAAGCCGATAACAGAATTAAAGCTAAAGAGTATAAAAAAGCAACCATACTTCAAATTGTTACAACTTCCAGTCATGAAAAATACTCTTAGCTATACTCCCTTTTATGTCCAAATATCACTCAGTTAATGGACTCACATTCTATGGTCTGCAAATAATGCATATTGAAAATAGGGAGCAGTTCAAAATTGCTCAATAAACTTACATCATTTCATCAAATATATGGCTAATGTAACATGTGCATACTTTATCCGCATAGTGAGACATTTGCTGGTATAATCGCAATCCATTGAAATATTTTAAGATATTTCAAGAATTAACAAAGAATACAATACATTGAAAGCAGTATATAATTATATAATAAAAGTATAAAACATTCTGCCAGTGTTATAAAAAATGGCAGCCAAAAATTCATGCACCTGACTTAGGTCGTGCTCTTCTGGGCCTGGATTCACTAGCATCGCTCTTACTTCTAGATAGAGGGCGCCTCATTAGTTTCTCGTGATCTTGTTTCTCTCGGCTATCCAACTCACGGTTGTCGGCCCTTAGTCTGTTTTCTGTGTAAAAAACATAAATATTCTGATTCTGAGAATTAATAATATCATGACTGTAAATAAATAAATAATTTTCTATGGGATTTTGAAAGTTAATAAAAAATACTAAATAAAAATAAATAAACTTAATATGCAAGTACTAATATGAACAAAATACTAAACATTGAATCATGACATCAAAAATGCTTTATCATTCTATGATGCTGCAAATTATATATAATACACTATAGAAAACTACTCAATTTTAGTTATGTAAGAGCACATGGTGTGAGGATGTCTCGCTTATTCATTGCCACATTATGCATTCTTAGGCCCTCCCATATAACTCAGTCAGAAGCAGGCAAGTCTACTAATTGAGGATTCAATTTCAAGGAAGGGTGTACTTTCGAGGAGTTTGGCCATGAAATACTTAGATACTGACTAAATTTCAAAAAGGTACAAAGGTCTCTCCTTGGAATCTAATCCATGGCACTTTGATTTGCAATAAAACACAATGACTAAGCAAACTGGTCAGGTTATTAAGATATCTCTTCTTTAAAGTAAAAAATAATTACAAAAAAATATATCTCAACAAACTAAAATAGACTCAACTGAAAACAATCAATTTTAAGTACAAAAGCCAAGCTTGAAATATGTAGTACAATTTATTTTCTATAAGTTCAAAACACTTTTTACAAAAAGTCACTTTAAAGTTTTTTGTAACACTTGATCCAGAACAAAATTATAGTACAACAATTTTGATGAATTCACAAAATGTTATGATACAAGTAGAAAAAGCCAAGTGAAAGTAAGCATACATATTGTTGATAAAGCATTGATATTTTCTCTACCTCTATACCCAAAGAGATTACCAGTCTCATATCAGTAATACAGCAAAATTCAATTTAAAAATGTCTTGCTGAAACAATGTGCACTGTTAATATGCCGAGACCCAAACCTTCTAAGCAACTTTCATAATAAGCAGTGCTCGACATACTTTTTTCAAATGATGTTGGACAACCAGCTATGTATTTTACTGGCCTAACAAAATGTCCAATAGAACTAAAAAGTTGCCCAAACCAAAATATAGGTCACAAGTGGCAATAGAAATACCTTTAAAGACGAGCCCTGATTATAAGCTTGATATATTTGGTGAAAGCAGTCGTACCATAATCTACTTGAAGCATTAGACTTATTTCTCAAAAAAGAAAAGAATGAGTTACCTCACTTTAAATATTTGACAAAAAGGGTTACATTCCTTTAATTTTTTTACAGAAAAACAAGAGTTACCTCCCTTTGAAATAACGACCATGTGATTTATGTTAAATAAGTGCATTAAATAGGCAGACAGCAAAAATAATTATCTCTTAGACAACTAATAACTAGATTGATAAATGATTACATTTTGCTATGAACAAAATATACCTTTTAATTGATCTATAAATGATAAAAAAATACAATAAACAAATGAAGGTACATGTACATTGTACTTAAATAATGTGCTTTTATAAAATGATATCTTGAATTCAACTAATTCAACAAAAAGTAAATATTGGTTAACTTGCCACTATTTTCAACCTTCACAGTATAAAAACTACACTCTTCAGTCAGTCAATTAAATCAAGATGAGTTATAGTACCAACATATTTCATATTTTGTACCCTCTTCTACCATAATTAAACAAATGGCATGAAAAAATCTTATCTTCCAAAATAAATAAAGCAATAAATAGCAATATATGGGTGATTCACAACCTATAGACAATATACATTATGGATTTATCATGAATGATTACAAGACAAATAACAAAAAAATATGTAGGTATAAAAAAAATAAACAAATCTAAATAAAAAGATGTATGAGAAATTTTACTTTCAGAATAAAAAATCCTGATTTTTATGAACTTTTACACAGGACATGACCAGAAAACTTATAAAAAATCAGTCAAAGCAGGTAAAAATTTAGCAGAATATTCATAACAAAAAAAACATGACTCTCAAAGGACAATCCAAAAAAAGGTTATCACAGTTTCATGTCTAGGGAGTTTGCATTGAAAATATATTTCGAGGGCCAAACAAAACACTTACTGTGAAATAAAGGGAGTTACAATAGTGTTACGTTCAGCCCTCAATTTGTACCAAACAGAGTTATTGAAAAACAAGTGAATATCTTCCATTTCAAAGAAGATGGTAAGCATCAAACACATACCAGTCATTTTTATGCTAGAGAACAGTTTTTAGATTTATAAAAGAATCATAGAACATGCTAGGTTGAAAACAAGATGTTATGAGAAACAATAGCATGCAATCAACAACAATGAACAATAATGTATGCAGGCTGTATAGAACATGGATAACTCACATGTGAAAATGAACTACATGGTGACCCTCAAAACTTACAAAAATGAGTTTATACAGATTTAATTCATTTTCCCCAATACTTTTCTGTCTAAAAATCTACAGCCAACTTGCCTTACAAAGAATGCATTATACATTTTTGAGGTAAGTTGGGTTGTAAGCAACTTTTGTCACAAAAGTTTGCTGAGTTTTTGCTGATTAAATCACTTAATTCACAACCCAACATCTTAAGATTTCCATGGAACAAATTTTAAAATCACTTTATCTTAGTCACATTCATGTACCAGTCAATGTTGTAACCCACTAACTCCATTCTGATTCAGAATTTCTGAGACTAATGAAATTTGATTTGAGCTAATGAAATTTACTTAACTTTTCATATAAATGGACTAATTCATAATATGGCAAATTACCATCAAATGCAAGCTCGAGGACAAAGTCTTGTTAAAATGAATGGCAAAAAACTAAATTTGTTCACTACTCACACTTAAAAACTGCTCAAGTAATAATACAGGTCATGATGTATCTTTTCATTAAATAAAATATTTTTTACCACAATTTTAAGTCTCCTGATAACCATTATTTGCTTAAGACATACTGGAGCCATAAGTTACTAGCAATATTTATAGAGCTGAGAACTAACAACCAAACTATGCATTTTTAAGACCATGAAATCATTGCCTTTATGCTAAAATCATACAAAGTCTTTCTACAACAGAGCTGAGGTAGAGCTCTATCAACCGGCATTAATGTTGGCCTTACGACCAGTACTATTGATAAAGGCACCCAAGATCTCCCTAAAGTTGATTTCTAACTTGATAATCAGTAGCGCTTTTCACAAAAAATCTTACGATAAAAATGATCGTAAGTCAAAAGCAACAAACATTAATAATGCTTTTTTTTCTGGCCAATCAATTCCAAATATTATTGAATAATGTAGAATATAGTATTCTTTTGAATATCATATCATACATGTAGTTATTTTTATTATCCTCCTGACATTGAATGGCAAAATTATGAAAAAATGAAATTGACTTACAATAACTTTATCATAAGAATTTTTGTGATAAGGTGTACCGTTACTGATCTACATTTACAATATACATTGTGTAAGAAAGCACTAAGCTCTAAACTGAACATATACGAGGAGAAAGGTCAGTCCGACAATATGCCAAAATGCTGCAATAAACTCAACAAATATTAAACAAATTATGACAATAAAATATTAATATAGAGTTAAAGTCGAAGCCATCTTTAGTTTATCTATATGGCTACAACTACAAGCATGTACCATGGCATTTGACACTGAGGAGAGCTGCACTCATTATTTCTTTACCACATCCATTGGTTTACTCTTTAATATATATGCTTAAAACAAAAGAAATTATTTTAACCATCTATATTTGAATAAATACATAACATTTAAATAGAGATGTATCATTTTACAAGGGTTATGCCTAGGTCACATTTAACACGGCGCCCGGCCGGCGTTCCCGATTTTTAGGAATCGGCCGGCATGGTGAGATCGGAATCATATCGGCCGGCAAAATTAAATCCTTCATACTAGAAAGGTACCCGTCAGATGCCCGTACGGGATCCGGAAGATGGCCGCACGGCAATCGTCCGATTTCATGATTTTCTAACCCTGATTTTCTAACAGATGCCTGTCCGATATCCGCACGATGTTCTTACGACGCCCGTGCGATACTCGCCCGGGTATCGCCCGATTCTTCCGAGTCGCACGATGTCCGGATGGGCATCGAGGTAGCGCCGGTAGACTACATAACGAACATCGGCCGATGTCCGCCCGGCGTGTGTCGCTTTTGATGGCAAGAGTAGCTTTGCACGCTATAGATTCATCACCGTCCTTGTCGCTTGTGGAAGAAGGCTAACACTTGTGCAATTTTCTACGATAAAACAGCATCGCTCCAGGGACGGCTGCAGGCGCGCAAATTACCCAATGCCGACACGGCGAGGTAGTGACGAAAAAATCTATACGGGACCCTTTCGAGGTCTCGTAATTGGAATGAGTACACCCTAAATGCTTAAAGCAGGTTCTATTGGAGGGCAAGTCAGGTGCCAGCAGCTGCGATGATTCCTGCTCTAATAGTGTATATTAAAGTTTCTGCAATTAAAAAGCTCGTGGTTGGATCTCGGGTGCAGGCGTGCGGTACGCCTACAGCGGCGCTCGCTGCCCGTCCTGCCTCCACGCTGGTACACCGTGCCCTGGTGCTCTTGACCGAGTCTCTCGTCCGGTCGGAATGTTTACATTGAAGAAATTTGAGTGCTCAAAGCAGGCCTAAACTACGCCTGGATAATGTTGCATGGTATACATGTAATGGAATAGGATATTTTGTTGGTTTCAGGAGCGCGAGGTAATGATCTGTAGAGACTGACGGGGGCATACGTATTGTGGCGCTAGAGGTGAAATTCTTGGACCGTCGCAAGACGCACTACAACGAAAGCATTTGCCAAGCATCTTTTCATTAATCAAAAACAAAAGTCAGAGGTTTGAAGGGGATCAGATACTGTTGTAGTTCTGATCCTAAACGATGCCAACTCTCAATAAGCGATAGTTGCTTCAACTATGACCTCGCCGTTAGACCCCGGGAAACCAAAATCTTTGGGTTCCGAGAGGAGTATGGTTGCAAAGCTGAAACTGAAAGGAATTGACGGAAGGGCGCTTGTGCCTTAATTTGACTCAACACGGGAAACCTCACCCGGTCCGGACACCATTTGTGATAATTCAAGAAGTAAAGCGTTTTTCTTTGACTTATTTTTTTAGTCAGCTAATGTTATGTTGTAGAACATAGGATGATCCTCGAAAAATTAGGCTCCTCTACTTGGGGATCAGATAATTTTGATTTTATTTAACTTCTTTCACATTGGCGACTGGAACAGCGCTCTCTTCTTCTTGAGCAGTCAAATCTTGCTCTTGTTGGGTGGTGCTCTGGTTTTTTTTCCCTTATAGACTTTTTTACAATTTACCTCTGCACGGCGCCCGGCCGGCGTCCGGTAAATATATGGATACACATAGCAACCTATATTTATTCGCACCCGGACGATGTATCCGATGCTCGGCCGATGCCCGGTCGGATATCGGCCGAACGTCAGCCGATTCGTTTCAGATGACTTTCCGATGCCCGACGTCGGGAGTGATTTTAACTGCGAGTTAAAATGAACCCGGCGCCCGGCCGACGTCTAAAAATGTCAAAATTTTCTCCGGAGCCCGGCAGATGTCCGGCCGGTGCCCGGCCGATATTGTCTTCAAACACGTCGGAAACTAATCGGAAACACATCGGGGCTTAATTGTGACTGGGGTATTACTAAGTCTTAGTCACCCAGTGCAAGTTAATTATCATCTGGGCGACTTAAATAAACATTTGATGAGCCCAGTTGGTGAAGAGCATCCAATGACAGAGCTATTTATTCCATGACCACAACTTCAATGTTTAAACAGAGCAGTTCAGCTCAGCTTATTTTGTTTCATTTATAAACCATTGTTACAAGGTAAGGCTTCTTACTTCAACACTGGGCCCCTGAAGTACCCTAGTGAAAAGACCAATTCACATCAGGACAAAAACATTCTCGGTAACCCACGTTATTATTCGTCAATGATAATACAAGTACCGTGGGTTTACCAAAATGGGATAAAATGGCAAATCAGTATTCTGTTAATAATATAGAAAGCACTCCTACCATGTAAAATGGTGCATTAGCATTACCTATGTGCATGAAGACCTGCGAATGATGGGGAAAATGGCAAATAAGCATCCCCTGTAATAATATAAATAGCACTCCCACAGTGTAAAATGGCATATTACATACGTGCATGAAGCCAGTAAATAAACTAAAGACAGCAACAACTTAGACATCAAGAATCCAAGGTAGAGGTATATAACTCAGGTGTGGAAGTAATAACTAGAACCAGACAAAAATGTGAGATTATAAAACTTTGTACCAACTCCCTTCTTTTGTTGTGGTTTTGTTCTAGCAACTGGTTTACTTATTTGAGCAGTTGGTCGTACTTGAGTGACACTAGTGGTATTATCACTCAAGTTTTTGTTCTCAATGTAAGTTTGCCCCTGAGGTATACTCTCAGAATTAGAATTGATGCTAGATTGATCAGGGATCTCTCTTCTAACAATGTCTGCAAGAAATACACAAGTTCCCAACAAAATTAATTCATTTACATGATGCTTTACACCACTATTTGACAATTTATCAGTTGTATCTTACCATTCAGTCAACCAACTCACTACCCTAAGACAGGCCTAACTCTCTAGTCTCTTGATCTAAGACTTTAACCAGAACTAAACATTTAACTATGTAACTTCAAACTGAATGTAAGAGTTTTAAATTTCAATAAAACTCATGTTATAATGACAAAAATGAAACAAAATGAGAAATATACATTAACAAGAGCACCGCTAGGCGGAGCATTATATGCCCGAAAGTGTTTTTTTTTTTTAGTTAAGATGAAGCATTTGTAAGACATGAGAATATTTCATATGAATATCACATTATGAATAATTGTGGAAAACAAAGTTGAGAAAAAAGATTGAGCCGAAACTTTTTTCACTTTTAAGGTAAAAGTGACTTTGATCTTGTGACCCTAAAATCAATAGGGGTCTTCTACTCCATATGGACAATCATCCTTTGAAGTTTGAATATTGTGGACCAAATGGAACTTAAGTAATGCTCCGGAAACTGTTTTCAGTTTTAACGTAATAGTGACCTTGACCTTTGACCTTGTGACCCCAAAGTCAACAGGGGTCTTCAAACCAATATGGACATTTATCCTATGAAGTTTGAATATTGTGGACCAAATGGAATTTAAGTTATGCTCCAGAAATTGATTTCAGTTTTAAAGTAATGGTGACCTTGACCTTTGACCTTGTGACCCCAAAATCAATAGGGGTCTTCTACCCGATATGAACAATCATCGTATGAAGTTTGAATATTGTGGACCAAATGGAATTTAAGTTATGCTCCGGAAATATGCACCGGAAATTCTTTCGGGCATATAAAAATGAAATAGCATATTCAAATAGTGCAATTTATTAGTTTTAGGTTAAATTTATCACATAACGTTCAAACTGCCAAAATTATATGAGAATTCTGTCTCTGCAGAAACAGATTTTAGAAGACAATCAAGAAACAAGTATACTCTTATACATGTATTCCCTCAAGCTTAACATAAATTGGGATTGCATATTGTTTTATAATACAAATACAAAATAACAAAATGGCACACAGATTTAATGTTATATGAAAACAAATGAAATAATGTTTACAAACATACAAAATATGAACATAATTTTGAAACCATGAGAAATATTTTGTTTTTAATTTCCATTCTATTTTATCAACTATTTCTTAGGTTATAAACTGCAGCAGACTCATTAAATTGACATTTTTTCATAATAATAACTATTGGTGACATCTCAACAAACAAGTCACTTATAAAATTAAAGAGCAACAGGAGCAACGGAATTGAAGCCTCTACTTGTGTTTAATAGTATTTATGTATCAAATGACCCTTCACTGGTTAAGTGATCAAGTAGGTGACAAGATGTCACTAAAGTATAAGACTCAAAGGGCTCAAAGAGGTGTTGGTGCTATGGACCATTTATGAAGTAAAATATTGATGGGACAGCACAAAAAAAAGGGCTAGAGGCCTAAATCACTAGTAAACTGTCTCAAATCACAGTACACATTCTGTAAGGATGTCCACTCATAGAACAGACTAGAAAAGAGGTATAGCCAAAGACAAATCCACTAGACCATAAACTACATGTATACAGAAATTTTGAGAAACGGCGGATAACAGCACAATTTGCTGTAACAGCTGGACTTATGTGTTGTAGGACAAACAATGAAGAAGACTAATAAACTATTTGATTTGATTTGTCAGAACCACCCAACTCCTGTATAAGGTAATATACAAAGTATAGACAACTTATACATACCAAATTCTTCATCACTATCATCTATATAAGGTACACTATCAACTTCATCACGTCCTCCGGTACCACGTGAACCATCTCTAACACGTAGATCATTCGTACTATAACTTTTCTTTATTTGATCAGCTGACTAGAAATATATAACATAATATCTTTAAATTTTCCATACATTCACCCCACTGATTTAAATACCCACTATGGTACTTCTGTACACCTGATCATTAAAAATAGAAATCCATATTAATCATACGTACTATAGCTCTGCTTTAATATACATGGCTCAACATTGATTCTAAAGTAGGTTACTCAGTTGGACAACCAGCAATAAATGTATATTTCACTTGCCCAAAACAAATGTTTACTAGCAGTAACAAGTTGCCCAAACCTTTATAAAGGTCATTGAGGGCAATCGGACAACCTTAAATGTCGAGCCCTGATCATGTTATTGTAAAATTTCATTCAACTGCCAAACATTAACCCCACTAATTAAAATACATTAAAATACTCACTACAAGTCTACAGTTCATCTGTACTCACAATTTTATTTATTAACCAGTGAGATTAATGCATGCACCGCGACAGTTGATTAAAATTAACAATACCATAAACAAAAGTACAGTTTTGTCGAGTTGTTAAGTATTGAACCTGAACTTAAACAATACCAAAAATTTGAAAATTGTAGCACATATGTTTACATATGTTTACAACTGTTGCTTATAGGAAATGCAAAAATAACAAAGAACAATAATTCATAATTAAGCCAGGAAGAGTAATGCTTATTTCATAATACTGTACATCACATGGTATTAAGTTTCAGCAAGATCTGACTACACAAAAAGCAAAGACATAAGGTAAATAAATATCTTTAACACAAAAAAACATCTAAAATCAACAACGCACATTTTTATGGCAGAGTATAACTCTCCTGGGTGAAGCTCAAACCAGCAACCCTTTAGGACAATACATTTAAATTCCTGAGCATAGCCTAATTCACCACAAACTTGAGACCATTTCTTCAAAGTGGTTATAAAAATAAAACCATAAAACAATATCATACCTTTATAGCTGTATTAACTACAACATTGGTAGCATAAGTTAACCCTCTATGTCCTAGTGTTAATAATGTACTATATCCTTTAGTTCTAGCTTGAGCAATGGCTTCATCTATCTCCTGTAATATAAATATATATCATACAATCATAATATTATATAAAACATTTTACAGCATTATTTTACCATATTGCGGCTGCAGGCCTTTATAATGTGATAGTGAACCTCTGACGTCATATCAAGACATAATCATTAGCGTTTGTTTAGTGGGGTTCATTATCGTACCCAGAGGCTATCAAGATTCTCAATACTAGTTAGATCGAGAATCTTGATAACCTCAGGGTTTGAGAATGGTGGCATGGTTTGGCACCGCGTAAACAAAGTTTATGCTATTAGTTTTTACCTGTTAAACTTAAATGTTTAACAGTGTTTATTCTTTTTCTTTTGCAAAAAATCAAGTGTTAAAAATGTGCAGTATAATATAAGAAATAGTACACTCCACTGAAGGCCTCCTGGTCTAATAGTTACCGACCAGTCAGCCCTTTAACATATATAATTTGTCCAACTTGTACATTTATGTCTGAGAACAAGTCAATGAGTCTGTCCCACAACAAGTAATATCATTTTAGCTGTAAATATACTACCAAAGCAATACTTAATACAGTAGATATTTCAGTGTTTCAACCTTATTCAACAGTGAGCTATTTATTATCTATTATTCATCTTTAGTCATAGTATATTTTTATATCACAGATCACAATCTTTCTTTTTGAGTTTTAAACTAAACTTTTGGACAAGTGCATTACGATTCCAGTCGAGCTGATTTTTAAATTTTAAATTTCACTAGTCTGTGGACATATTATATCAAGATAGGGTATATTAGACCTGGAACAACAGATTATATTGTGGTAGCATACATAACAACTGATTACAAAGCGATTGACAGTCTAAGAAATTATTGCATGTCTGGTTGCCTAGGACAACCACTTTTTATTCAGGCAACCAACAATTTCTTACGTGCAATTAAAATTCTGAAAATTAGATACAGTGTTTTCTTTTAAAATAATCAGTTTGCACAACCACTTTCATATCCTAATTTCATAGACTGGAATAATAAGAAAGTCAGAGTATTGTAACAATTGTTTACCTTTTCTCTCTTAGCAAGATTTGGATGTACAAATTTTTTATATATAAAACTTGATCCCCTTGTTACAGGTGATAATAACCAGAATACAAATATAATCTTTATTTCATAATAAAATGGTATCCTGAAAATATAGAACAATACATAACATTATATTTCACACAAATACATTGTAACACAGGGCTCGAATTTAAGCTTGCATACTCGCAAAATGTGAGAGGATTTTGAAAATTGCAAGTAACTTTCATTTTAACTCACTAATTTTTGTAAGTTGAACTCACAGCATTATATTAGATAATAAATCTATCAGGTGATGATAGCAAGAAACAATGGACAAATCTATTACATGTTCTTTATGTGGACTGGCTCAAGAAAAATCAATAGCAAAAAGTCCAAACCAGACTCCTCATCAAAGCCATATTCTAACAGTTTGGAGAGAAAAAAATATGAGTGGTTTTTTTTCTTTATAATCATATGCAAGTTGATATAAAATCAACTTCAAAAAAGTTGCTAAATAATGCATGTTTTATTTCAGTACAATGTCATGCTTTGTTCAGTTCAAAAATTAAAAAACACATTTACTCTATTGTTCTTCCCAGACATTACAAAATCAACTATAACAGTCAGCATTGTATGTGAGCATATATCAACACATTAAGAAGAGATAGCATCATTTGAATATATCAAATTTATGCCTTCATGAATTATTTTGTAAAGTACTTTAAATTATACTCATGATTTAATCTATTTATCTGCATGCCTGCAATTTTGATCATATACGAATAAATTATATAATGTCAATAATAAACGTACATAAAAGTTGTTAATTTAAAATGTATAAATTTATACCTGATGATACAAAATAGGACAAAAAATATATTCATGTAGTGAAAAGAATCATTTAAAAAGCCAAAAACTTGAGACTAAAATATTTTAATACACCTTGAAAAAAACTGGAGTCAGTTACTTAAAAAATTATAATTTTGTTCAAGGACTTTTGGAGTACACTTGTACAGCACCCACCAAATATTTGGACACAAAAGAAATTTACAACAATTCTTGAACTTTGATGATTTTTTTTTTTGAAGAATCATTATTTTTAATACATTAAAGTATGGTTTAATAAAATGAAAGCAAACTTCATGAATGCAACACATCTATAAGATTCAGCATCTGACATCCTAGAGCATCAAAATCTTGTATATTGTAATTATCTTCCATAACATAGCTTTTATGCTATTTATGTATCCTCAGTTATATTTATAATGATAACCGAAAGATAAAGCAAAACTAAAAGGCATCTCAAAATAAACAGATATCTAATTTAAGATAAAAGCTTTTCAGTTGGCATATAAAGTGAAAATGTCCCCAAACTTTTGGTGGGTACTGTATATGATGCTATGGTTGACATAATTATATAAGTTAAGTTTAAAATGACTCCATATTGAACTGATAATGGTCCTGATAATAAAGTTACAGAAAATAAGTTTTTTATAACAAATTGTACATCAGACTTACATACATGTTCACATAAAAGCAAAAAATATTTTATGACATCTGTAGTCACAGAGTTGGTTTACGAATACATTAACTTACAAATTGAAACTTGATGAATAAATATAGTGTATGCATTTAAGTTTGTCTAAAGTAAGTTGCAAATTATCCTTATACTTTTTTGTAATTAATACTGCATTATAATATCAGCATATAATTAAATTTAGTTGAATTTTATGTGATTTCAGGTCATTGCCTGAGCACTAGCCTGATTTATTATGTATTAAACTATTGGGCAAAATTATAAACTAGCCTGACTATATGAAATAAGCAATTTTCACTAACCTGCTAATCAATTTTTACTACTTTTTGGATTAGGAGAAGATTGCATGTTTGATTCTAAACAGATTTCCTGTGAATATCTTGACACTAGCCTGATTTATTGTGTAATAAACTATAGGGTAAAAGTATTAACTAGCCTGACTATATGAATTATGAAATAAGCAATTTTCACTAGCCCAAATAATTTTCACTAGTCAAGGGCTAAAGCAAAGCCTTAATGTTTGATTCTAAATATTGACAACTGACTTCCTGATTTCCAGTGTTCAATAACACATAACATGTATCTCTTATGCATTTATTTTATACATAACATAACTTCAAGACCCTTCCACTAAGGAAGTATGGCAAAAACTTCTACCTCCTTCAACTATCAAGTGGTCAGAACTTATATTTTTGTCACGTTTTCTGATTCTAAGTGATTTTTTCTTAACCCTGACTTAGTAAGTTCGACTAGATCTTCCTAGAATGAGAGGGTATAAGTCTACGCATATATCATTATATGTCATTGTACAATAAAATGCATGTGCATAATATAACCAGATTCCATTTCAT
Organism: Mactra quadrangularis; assembly: GCA_025267735.1. Taxonomy (NCBI): domain Eukaryota; kingdom Metazoa; phylum Mollusca; class Bivalvia; order Venerida; family Mactridae; genus Mactra; species Mactra quadrangularis. The sequence continues at coordinate 6,513,453 of CM046298.1, forward strand.
AAAATTGATAAAATCATAATTTAGGTCTGACAAACCAACAAGAGCAGTCCAAGGACAGCGCGCTCGACTTTTCGAGTGTTTTGTTCATGGCAAGGCATATCTTTAAACAAAAATGATTTCAAGACAGGACTTAGTTTTTTAAAGGAAATAAATCAGTCAAACAATGATTACCAATTCATATTTTTAAAATATAAAAAGGGCATAACTGCTAAAACATTCATCCATAGTAACGTCCCTTCAAAGCTAAGTAGACATAGTATTAAAGAATAAGCATACCTACTTGCATTTAAAATTCTTTATAAGGAACTATTAACATGTTTCATCATTTAAGTAAAGGGAAATAACTCCAAAAAATAATCAAGATTTATGTCCCTGTGTAGATGTAGTACTGATGAATAAGCATACTAACTGTCATTTAAATATCTTGGTTAGTATTGAAAAGTTTAAAGTACTTTAACCCTAATTTAAAAGTTGAAAAGGGGCACAACTCCAAAAATAATTCATCCACAGTTACCTCCCTTTAAAGTTGTGTTGATATAGTAACGATAATTAATTATACAAACTTAAAGTCAAATATCTTGATTTGTTTTAAAAATATTCCATATAGGAACAATTTTAACCTTTTAATTTGCCATTTTTAAGTATAAAAGGGCAATTACTCCAAATATAATTCATCCACAGTTACGTCCCTTCATAGTCGTGTAGATATTGTACCAACAAATAAGTATACAAACTTTACGTCAAATATCTTGATCAGTATTGAAGTTATTCTACATAGGAAAAACTTTAACCTCATATTTTGCAATTTCTTAAGTATAAAAGGGCAATTACTCCAAAAATAATTCAGCCACAGTTATGTCCCTTCATAATTGTGTAGATATTGCACCAACAAGTAAGTATACAAACTTTAAGTCAAATATCTTGATCAGTATTGAAAATATTCTACATAGGAAAAACTTTAACCTCATATTTTGCAATTTTATAAGTATAAAAGGGCAATAACTCAAAAAATAATTAATCCAGAGTTATCCCCTTTCACAGTATGGTTTATATAGTCCCACTAAATAAGTATACCAACTTTCAATAAAATAACTTGGATAGTGTTAAAGATATAAGAGTATAAAACAAGAGCTGTCAGAGGAGACAGCATGCTCGACTTAGTAAGTGTTTGTCACAGGAGATGTGGTTGATGATAAGGAACATACATATTTAAAATTTGAAAATATAACCTTAACAAATTCAAAGAAAAAAAAAAGAAAACTATAAGTTCAAGGGGGATAACTCTGAAAAAATGTATAAGGAGTTATGAATCTTGTCACATGAGATGTGGTTGATAATAAGGAACATATATCTAAAGTTTGAAGTCAATACCTGAAGAAATAAAACAGTTGCAGTAAAAACAAACATTTTTTAAAGAAAACTCTAATTTCAAGGTGAGATAATTCTGAAAAAAATATATTTGGAGTTATGAACCTTGTCACATGAGATGTGGTTGATAATAAGGAACATATATTTAAAGTCAATACCTAAAGAAATAAAACAGTTGCAGTAAAAACAAATATTTATTAAAGAAAACTATAAGTTCAAGGGGGATAACTTTGAAAATAATGTATACGGAGTTATGAACCTTGTCACATGAGATGTGGTTGATAATAAGGAACATATATTTAAAGTTTGAAATCAATACCTAAAGAAATAAAACAGTTGCAGTAAAAACAAACATTTTTTAAAGAAAACTCTAAGTTCAAGGGGAGATAATTTTGAAAAAAATGCATTCGGAGTTATGGACCATGTCACATGAGATGTGGTTGATAGAAAGGAACATACATTTAAAGTTTGAAGTTAATATCATAAGAAATAACAAAGATACAGAAGAAAGTATTTTACTGCACAAAAACATTAATCTGTGCACGAAAACTTCAATCAGTTCAAGGGGAGATAATTCTTGAAAAAATGTGTTTGGAGTTATGGACCTTGTCACATGAGATGTGGTTGATAGTAAGGAACATATATTTAAAGTTTGAAGTTAATATCTTAAGAAATAACAAAGATATAGAAGAAAGTATTTTACTGCACAAAAACTTTAATCAGAAGTGTGGACGCGGACGCGGACGCGGACGCCGGGGCGAGTAGGAGAGCTCTACATTACTTCGTAAAGTCGAGCTAAAAACTTTAACCTGAAAACCAACGCCAACGCCGACGCCCAAGTGATAGCAATAGCTCTCATTTTCTTCGAAAAGTCGAGCTAAAAAGGGATATGATATTATCATAATCAATTTTTGTATTTATTCACAAATGTGCAGTTTTACAAATTTTCTCACAAACATTTGGTTTTACAAATTTTCTTTAAGCTGTTCTCATTTAGATGCATTACTAATAAATAATTTTAAATTTTGAAATTTATGCGAGTTCATTAGTCAGTTAAAGACATATACACTTTAACTATGGACTGCTTCAAATTTAAGTAAGCCAAGTTCAGGGGGAGGAGGGTAAAACTGTACATCATTTCCATACACAATTACTACATTGACATTCAATTTATTTCATTCACCAAGCAAAACTAGACCTATCAATGAATGTGATTACATACCTCCCCCCAAAATGGGTGTTTGTCAAGAATTCCGGAGCCGTGAAAATAAGTGGACAAAAAGCTGGCAAAATTTCAATGGACCGTAACAAAAATGGGATATGGACATGTCTGCCTGACATCTGGTATAAGTGTGAAGTTTGAATCAAATCGGTAAAATAGGTGCTGAAAAATTGAGCAGACAAGATAAAGCTACAGACCTACTGACAAGCTGACTCCTATATACCCCCGCCCCAATTTATTTATTTTGGAGGGGGGGGGGGTTATGAAGTCAAATTGTCAAACCCTACCAAGAATATCAATAACCAAAACAGGCAAAACTTCAAACGAAAACCCCCAGAACTGTTATCTAAATTTCATTGCAGTCAAGACAAGACATTAATACTTTCATTTCATGATTTATGACCCAAACCTAATTGCTATGTATGTGATATGCAGCATGTCTCTCACTATGTGAATAAATGTCGATATTTTGGTGATATTGATTGTATATTACACAATGTTAGAAAGCCTCTAGACAGTCTCAACATTCTAGATTTCTAATGATATCAGTTACCAAGGTTATATGTCTATTTCATGCATAATATTAATGTAGAGTAATCTGACCATAAATACATAAGTTTAAGTCATAAAGTAAAAGCTCAAAATTGTCAAAACCCTGAATAACAAAATATCAGCAGCTTTAAAGGGATTAATTGGCAAAATTTTTAGTTCCTATTTTCCTGGTTCTGCATTATATTTTTATAATTGTGATTGAAACAGACGAACTGATATATTACTTGGCAAAATATTTCTATATTTTCTTTTTATATTTGGGGTGTTTCCTAACTAGACCCACGTGGGTCAGGTTAGCTATAAATAGATAAGTGTTAAAATACTGATGAGAAGATACTAGAGCTTGTTATTGTGCAACATTAGTATAATTCTATTAAAAAGATATCCTAACCACCTAAGAATGTTGAAAAGACAAGAAGCGACTAATGAAAGTGTTTAATTTCAGCAAGTACGACATATAACAAATCTATAAATAGCTTGGCAATTCCCTCAGTATCCTACTTTCGTTTTCAACAATGTGTATGCCACATCCTTTAGTTTGTTCAATTGAATGTTATAAGTGACAAATGTTATTAGTGATTTCTTACGTTCTTAATACTGTTTCAAAAACTAAACTTGGTTCTATACTTTTGGCAGTCATTTGCCTGTATATCCCTTTAACATTATAGAAATAACCTTTTCACATCACAAAATCCTGAACTTAAGGACAAGACCTGAAAACTTTCACCCATTTTTATGTTAAAGTGAATTTTAAACGATATATCTGATGATGCATGACTTGACAAAAATAGTGATTCCTAAAATGAAAATAATCAATTACTTCAAGACATCCCTTAAAATTATTTTCTTCAGTACAGAGTTTCTTCTGATATCAACCATGATCAACTAAGAGTATTAAATCACAGAAACAAGTTTTTAATGAAATTTCTATATTTAGTTCTTTCAAGGATGTGACCCAACAGGGCTCGGCATTAGTTTAAAAGTTGATTGCCAGGACAGACAACTTGCTCAAACCAGATGTTTACTGGCTGTAACAAGTTGCCTAAACCAAAATATGGGTTGTCAAGGGCAATTCGAAGACATTTAATGTTGAGGCCTGGACCAATAAGATTTAAAAAAGAACTTATCGGCAGTTACATGACAAAAAGTGTTAATCAGTCTAGACCAATACAATAAAAAAGAAGAAGTTATTGGCAGTTACATAGCATCTGACTTCCTGATTTCCAGTGCTCAATAATCTAATGATCTGTTAGTTAATGATTTTTAGTTTTACACATTTCAACATGAACTACAAGGCTTACCATGATAGAAAGACATCAGCAAATGTTTCTGCTGCACAAAATAAAGCAAATACTATCCAATACATCATCCATTTTACCTGTAAATATACAAAACATATAGTTATATACCCTAGACAAGATGCCTTATCATTTCAAAGTATAAAGGTGATCATGGAAATAGACACAAAATTGGGGTCAAGATGGCCCTACATCTATCTCCTTAACCCCACAAGTTAAATCTTAATATATTTTACAGAACAACAAAGCTCCTGATCTAGATTTTCTATAAGTTGACCTAGTGACCTAGATTTTGATTTTTTTTCTTTTAGCTGACCTAGTGACCTATTTTTTAACTTTTCTATTATTTGACTTAGAGACCTATTGTTTGAACTTTTCCATTAGTTGACATAGTGACCTAGATAATTAACTTTTCTAATAGTTGACCTAGTGGCCTATATTTTTATCTTTTCTATTAGTTGACCTAGTGACCTAAATTTTTAACTTTTTTACCAATCATGAATTTTTCTGTATATTCATTGATTTGAAACTACTGACTAGGTTTGATGAAAATTGGAGTACAATTAATGTGGCTTCTAGAAAGTTTACAATATCAAAGTTGATAATGCACAACAATGGATGCCAGACAACCAAAATTATCTCATCTTGTCCTTAGGTGAGCTGAAATACCAATGTAAAATGTTCACACTCATTGGTTTAAGGTAGAATTTCCATAATAGCACTGTCAAACTTCAAGCAATGCTGGGTCATGTCGACAAATTCATGAGCAGTTTTCATTGGCATCATTATATATTGATAAAGATCGGATATACTTTTTCATTGGGTAAATACTTCCTTTTATCCACCCAGCTAGCTCAGTTGGTAGCACATAAGTCTACTGATCGAGGGGTCGTGGGTTCGATTCCCGGGCGGGGCATACTTTCGTGGAGCTTGGTCATGAAATTATTTCTACGACCATTCTCCCTCCTACCAATGATTTTAAATTATGTAGGGCAGTTGTCAGTCACTGACGAAAGTATGCACTTAGTAGTTGGTTAACAGCTAAATCCAGAGATTTAGCCTTTCCAGGAGGAATGAGTAGGTTGACTGACCGCCATTATATGACCAATAAATGTGTTGCTACGGCGTTAAACCCAACAAAACAAACAAACAAACAAATACTTCCTTTTTCAAAATTCATCTCAATGTGACCCCCTGTGCAATGTCAAGAGATTCTATAACACAGTCAGGTCTATAGGATATTTGTTTACTGAGATTGACTACAGACATGTACTACACTGTTCAGGGACATCCCATACCAGCAGAAAGAGCAGACAACATTAATAGACTTCAATTAAGACAATTTATTATACCAGCATGACCTTCAAGATATCAGTCTGACATTTTCCATCAAATTAATGCATAGCTTTAAAGTAGTTTACTCTAATGGTAGAAAATTGGTTTTTAGCTTTGTGTAGAATGAATTTAACCAACCAGATAATATGAACATTACTGGCTTGTTCATTTGGAAAATCATGAAATTTCTTAGAAAACTAAACTTAAGTTTTAAGTTCTGAGTTAAGAAACTTCCAGGAAAGTGAAATGATGGCCATTCTTAACAGGACATAAAAGAAACAATCTGTCAGTACCTTACAAGATTGATGGCTTTTAAAAACATAGGAATGAAGGGAATGGATAAATTTATTCACATTCATGTCCCCAAAAATAGTGTTTTGGTTTTCACTGGTAGCAACACTTTGTATATGTCATATTATGGGGGTCAATCAACCAATTCAAAATACTGAGCAAGGTTTAGTCTCTGGATTTAGCTGTTAAATGGTTACTAGGCCTACACTTCCATCAGTGACTGACAACTGCTCTACATGATTTAGAATCAGTGGAAGAAGGGAGAATAGCCATAGAAATTATTTCTTGACCAAGCTCAACAAAATTATTAACCCCTCAAAATTAAAATACAAACCACCAGAAACACTGTTTGTCTTTCATTTGTGTACAAGTTCTAAAACGCAACATTGCTGCTTCATGTATACTGTTGAAAAGATCAGTATTTTAGCAAGAGAATTTTTTTAGCATAAGTCTAAGAAGAGAAGGGGATATTAATTCGTGAAATTCAAGTATCTTGATACTCAAATGATATTTTTATTTGTTTGTATGTTTTTGTTGGGTTAAATGCTGTAGCAACATATTGTATAGGTTATATAACGGCGATCAGTCCATCTACTCACACTGTTCCTGGAAAGGCTAAATCTCTGGACTTAGCTGTTAATCAACTACTAGGTGCATACTTTCGTCAGTGACTGACTACTGCCCTGCATGATTTAGAAGCAGTGGTAGGAGGGAGAATGGCCGCAGAAATTATTTCATGACCAAACTCCACGAAAGTATGCCCCTCCCGGGAATCAAACCTACAACCCTTCGATCATTAGACTTGTGTGCTACCGACTGAGCTAGCCAGACGGGCTGATATTTTTGTGGTTCATAGCCCACTGTCCCCTTGGAAAAATAATACTTGTTGAGATTCCCAGCAGGATGAAAACTCTGTTCTCAACTGAGAAATACCCATAATCATAAGTTCCACAATCAATTTTATGGTATATGTATAGATAAAACTGTCTAGTAATAGCATACTTACATATTCTTTTACATTTTTCGTCTTGACAGCTTTATATGATGCATAGGCTGGATACAATGTACCAAACACCAGTCTGGAAAATAAATACATAATTGGTAACACAGTCTGTATAGTGATAAGTGCTATAGACAAAACATGTCGCTTTACAACACGTCCCACATATATGCTCTCCTCTGGGGCAAAACAGTCCATGTATATCATTATGAACCCAATTGTCGTCAAAAACTTGACTCGTTTTGGAAGTCTCCAAACTGATCGAATCGCCCATACAATGCAGCGCCATAAATGTCTAGCAAACGTCATAATTGTCATCACTTAATCATTCTTATCAACACACAAAATGTCTTTCATCATTTTCACAAATTTTCAAAAATCACTCATTGCCATACATGTAAACAATTCCAACCCGGCCTTGACCTTCAAAGTTCAATCCACACCAAATGGAAAGTAGAATTTAAATTCCTGTTCACATGGTAACGAATGATCAATTTCAATACAAGTTCTTATATGATACACAAAACCATGCCATGCCATGATCAATTAAACTATAGACATTATTCCTGTAATATCCATTCAATAGTTGTGGAATTTTCTAGTTTCCTGATGTTCTCTGTTTCTACAGAACTCTTACATGTCGGCAAACAGTTCACGGAAAAACAATATTTTCACATTCCACAATTCCTATCCAATTTTCCATTTTTTGCACCAAAATACATTACATCTACAGAACATATTTCTCTTATTCATGAATAGCATACTTGCACAACAAAAACAACATATAAACAACACTACAATTGTTTCTTCATACAAACAACAATGTTCTCAAAGCTCTAAAGTTGAAACAGTATTGTTTTTACAAACATGTATCAATAAATACATCATCAAGCAACTATGACCTCAATTGTTTCCAAACTAATTCAATAAACTCATGATTAATGTTCTAATTGGAAGTCATCCAGCACTCGGTTCCCCAATTAACATGTGCACAGTATCATAAATAAAACATGTGCCGGGCTCCAGCCGACTGATAGATTTCAAGAATTTTAGATAGAAAAACACACACAGAATCACAAAGACTCCCAATCATTCACTAATGAAGTCACCGACATAGAACATACATCTTCTAACAATGAGATCTATATGTTAATCGGTGAAACACTAAATCTATTATTTTCCAAGTAATAGTTTGAATGTAGAGACATCTGTAAAACACTGGTGATAAACTGGATACGTCCCAACACAATGCTTACACAATATTGATAAATCTAGTAAACTATTTATCCCTGGTTCCCCACACTCTTCTATCTAGTATAAGAAAACCACTATATAGACTATATAGATAATATAATTCATAATTTTGTACAGGTAGATTCTAGACTGAGAGCATAAAAGTGGCTCCAATGAGTCAATATAATATAATGTAGACTAGCTATAGGTATATCAAATGATTCCATAATGCTTTTTATAGTGTAGGTAAAAATTTGCAGTCATTTGACTCATTGCCTTAATTTTCATAAGCACGTGTCAGATTTAATATTTTTTATAATGAAGGGCTAACATTTAATATGCTTTGTAGAAATGGGTAATCATATCAACTAGCCTAGATATAATACTGACACTTCCTCATATCAATTTTTACTAGTCCCTGGCTTTGGGCTATTTGGTAGAAACAATATCTCTAATTTTTATTTTTCATGAGCAGTAATAGTTTTATAATATCTGCATCCTACAGAGGAACTCTAAACTCTTAGGCCTCCCTATCTTTTTAAGTTCTCATACAAGGTTATTTATAGACTATATCTGGAAATCAAATATTTGGGTTTTTCCATGTAGGTACAAACAAACTTTCACTGTTACAATGAAAACACATGTACAAAGAACAATATAATTTAATCAATATTTCGTGATTTTCACCAATAATGTGTAACAAACTTGTTTTTATACCTACATCACACGGACGGAAAACCCCACAAATTTGAGTTCCGAATTAAGTCTATTAAAGATATATCAGTCAATGAGTAGTAATAATAATAGCCCCCACTAAGAAGTTATCTACAGTCAAAAAGTCATACAGTTAAAGAGGCCAAACAAGCTTTAAGGGTCATGCAAGAGCAGCACCATTTTTTAAATAAAACAGAAAGGGACTGGGCCTTGCCATTTTTTGTCCTCCAAGGCATTTTGTTTATGTCTGTAAATATACAGTCACTTTAAAAATGGCATCAAACATGCACCCTGCCATTTTTTTCAGTTCCCCACCAGCCCTATCCAGAGTTCTTAAAATAACAATAATTTACTATAGTCTATTTGAGTAACATATAATTTCTATTAATATTATATGAAGTTAATTTACAAGCAACAAACAACAGATCTTCATAACAAAAACTTGACAGACATTACATCATACAGTTCTTATATTGTCTTCAACAGAAAACAGATAATCACAAACATTGTATCATATAAACAGAATTAATCTAGAATAGTCCAGTCAGTTGTCTGAGATTGCTCATTTATTCTAACAATATATGAATCATTGAAAATGTAACAACTGAATTCCTTAAACCAAAACTGTCATCAGAATTCCTTACATCAAAACTGTCAACATATTTCCCTACATCAAAACTGTCAACATATTTCCCTACATCAAAACTGTCAACATATTTCCCTACATCAAAACTGTCAACATATTTCCCTACATCAAAACTGTCAACATATTTCCTTACATCAAAGCTGTCAACTGAATTCCTTTTATCAAAATTCTCAATATAGTTAATTACATCAAAACTGTCAATGAAATCCATAAAACCATCAATGGAATTCTTAATCAAACCTAACAACATAATTCCTTACATCAAAACTGTCAACAGAGTTCCAAGTACCAAAACTGTCAATAGAGTTCCGAGTACCAAAACTGTCAATAGAGTTCCGAGTACCAAAATGGTCAACCAAGTTCCCTACATCAAAACTGTCAACAGTGTCCCTACATCAAAACTTTCATCAAAATTCCTTATATCAAGTTATAAGTATTTTTTTTTAAGTACATGTCATTATGTGATTTGTGAGAACAAAAAAAGTTTCTTCATAGGAAATGAGTCATTTAATTAAACAAACAAGAAATAAACAAGAAGCCAATAAATTACAGACTCACAGTTGTCTGTTAATCTTTTTTATGAAGAACAGCACACCAGCTAATAGATCAAGTAGATGCCTCCACTTTTTCATTAAAATTTGTGGTTTTGTCAACAACTTTTGTTCAAAAGAAAAATGCTCATTAACACCTCAGATTAACTTGATTCTTCTAACAATTATAGGCCAATCACAGACACCCATATAACAAGCGATTATGCTCTTTCACCTAAAAAAGTTTCAAAGTAGTTCAAAACATCTTGAGCTCCCACAAACTCTCATTGGGTTTGCATCTATATTAAAATGGGTTTTGGGACCAAAAGGCAAATATTGGAACTTTCTACCCTTAATAAAAAACACAAAAATAGCATGTTTCCACAAGAGTTACTTGTTCAAAACAAATCCCATATTCTCGTACTTGATTTATTTTAGCTTGATTGTGGAACAAGTTCTTTAAACTTAGACTGATCCCTTTCGAGTCAGCTTCCTGGTCCCCCATATTCTTGATAAAGTAAAGAATTCACATACAGCAAAGTATACTCATAATGTGTCTCATACCTACAGCATGACTAGAAAACTACCTCAGTGTACATACAGGTAGCAATCAGTACAAGTGTACATATACCTTAGAGTACATACCCTAGTATACATACCATTGAGTATGCTTGTAAACATACGTACCTAGGGTACATGTACATACTCAGTCTTCATCTTTAAGTTTCTTGAGCATTATCAGGACTTGACATTAACTCTATAGTAGGTGGCCTGGTTGGACAACCAGCTATAAAATGTGCCTGCCCAAACCAATGTTTACTAGCACTTACAATGGGGTTCCCACAAAGATAAGAAATCAAATTCCCTGACTATTCCCTGACCAAAATCATTTTTCCCTGACCGTGGGAACTCTGTATAAGTGCATGAACCAAATTATTGATTTCAGAGGCCATAAGTATACCTTTCATGTTGAGCCCTGCACCAGCCCCTTTTGTAATATGTTATATAGTATAGGGCAAAATTATCAACTAGCCTGACAGCAGAAAACGAGTTTCACTAGCCATATATATTTTCAAAACTTCAAGGTTATGGGGCTAGTGTGTTAAGTCAGTGACTGCATAGTTAGAGTACATTATTACTATGTGTATACATTCAATACATGCATCAAACATTCTATGTACAATTAACACAGTTAATGCAGAAAATCAAGATAATACCAAGATCAAGATAAGGCAAAACTGATGATAAAATCATACATACATACAGTACCCACCAAAAGTTGGGAGACAATTTTTCTTTACTATAACTCTTGAATTTTGATCATAATTTTTGCTAAATCATTATTTTAATATATTTAAGCATGGTTTGTGATAGAATGAAAAGAAGTTTCAAGAATGCAACACATTTATAAGGTTCAGCATCTGACATACTAGAGCCTCTAAAACTACATTTATTGTAATTATTTTCAATATCATAGCGTTTATGCTATTTTTATAGTCTTAGTTATAATTATAAAGATAATTTAAAAATAATGCATAACTACAAAGCATATCAAAACAAGTAAATCTGTGAGCTAATGCTCACTAGTGATACCCCCGCCAAAATATAAAAATATGCGACAAACAGGAAGTAGATGAGCAAGGAGCACGAAATCGCTTTACACCACATGGGACTATAGGATGAAGCAATATGCAAAGTTTTAGGCTGCTGCATGTTATAGTTGCTGAGAAAACTGCGACGGAAATTTTGTAACGGACGGACGCACGCACGGACAAGGGTTAAACAGTATACCCCCCTCTTCTTCGAAGCGGGGGTATAACTAGTCTGACAGCAGACAACGAGTTTCACTAGCCATATTCTATTTTCACTATGTTCAAGGTTATGGGGCTAGTGTGTTAAGCATTGACTGCATACTTAGAGTACTTTATCATTATGTGTATACATTCAATACATGCATCAAACATTCTATGTACAATTAACACAGTTAATGCAGAAAATCAAGATGATAGCAAAGATCAAGATAAGGCAAAACTAATGATAAAATCATACATACATACAGTACCCACCAAAAGTTTGGAGACAAAAAAAATTCTCATAACTCATGAATTTTGATGATATTTTTCGCTTAATCATAATTTTTAATATATCTAAGTATGGTTTGTGATAGAATGAAAAGAAGTTTCATATGAATGCAACACATTTATAAGGTTCAACATCTGACATACTAAAGCCTCCAAAATCACATTTATTGTAATTATTTTCCATAACATAGCTTTTATGCTATTTTTATAGTCTTAGTTATAATTATAAAGATAACCAAAAAATAATGCAAAACTACAAAGCATATCAGAATAAACAGTAAACTAAAATTTAGATAAAATCTATTTAGTAGGCCTACAACCTTAAAATGTTTCCGAACTTTTGGTGGGTAGTGTATATAATGATAAAATCCTATATTCAAAGTAGAACACTAAAAAGAACAGATGTTTTATATTGTATATAAAATGTATACTAAAGATTACTTCAGAGTGTCTATTTATATAGCTGATATCAATAATTTAACCTTTAATGGAATAAAAACATACTGAGTCATCAATACAAGTCCCAGAGTTTATATTTAGATGTTTTGCAATTTTATAAATATTCATTATTCGTTCTACAGGGCAAAGGCAAAATTTTAGCCACATCTGGGAAAAATCATTGCCAACCTAATTGAATGGTATAAAGGTTATTTTACAGTATTTAAAAAGTCAACGAGAGCTATCACAAGAAGTGATGATTTTTAGCTGTAACATATAGTAATGTACTTCTGGACAAGGGCATTTTTTATCCAGGACAGGTTGATTTTTAGATTCCACCTGTCCATTGACAAGCAGGAAAAACTTGTTTCACACCCCCGAGTTGTCAGGGGCAATCGAACAACCTTTAATGTCAAGCCCTGAGAAAATGTAACCTGTCAGAGGAAAAATGAAAGATACGTTCATTTCTGTTCTGTTCTGTACTGTATGATGACCACTCAGTACTGCACTTCCTGTACTTATCTTACATCAAACATATGTTGTGTACTAAACTATACTATACTAAACAACAACTACAATAAATGGTGTATGGTATGAAGACATCTGTTAACTGATGTACTGATAAGTCATAAGATATCATTTATATATCATACTAGTATTTATAACAACCATACCAATAATACCAAACATTGTGATAGTAGTTCATAGAATATCATATAAAATCTGATAGAACTCGGAACTTTATTCCATCTACTGCAATCATACCAATAATACCAAACATTTGTGATGGAAAATCATGCATTCTTTATGGAACTCAGATTACTGTCTTGTTAATAAATTAATACATGAATAAATGTTGCATCTGGTGTTAAAACCACCATATTGCTACTATTATGAATTTATGAGAATACAACTGCCTAAGTGACATGCAGGAGCAGTAGCCAAGTGGTAGGATGCACACTTAGGGATCAAGAGGTCCTAGGTTAGAATCCTTCCAAAGATACTGCTTATTTCTGTGTTCAAGAAATTAACCTGTGATTGCTTCACTCCCTCCCAGGTGAAAAGCATACTTTATGGACACCTGTGAGGGCCGTATAATTCCTTACCACCAATATGTCGGCTGCACTAAGTGGAGTAAAAGACTTCACAAAGTAATTGATGGAAGATACTGGTAGCCTGTTGACGAGAGAGATTAGTAGTAAGATACCAAAAGCTCAATGAACAACAGTAATAGGATAACATACAGGGCTTGAATTTAACAAAAAATGGACTTGCAAGTTTTTGTGAGTTGATTTTATTTCAACTCGTGAATAAAAAAGGTGACTTGCATTTTTTCCTCAAAATCTCAACAGAATACAAACTTATAATTCAATATGCAACTTAAAAACAACATAGTACTATATTTAACTATGCATGGAACAAGGACGTTATTGTGGGATAGACAAAGAGTATCGAACATGTCTTTTAGGTGAATCTTTAACTGATACTATCGATCTATCTGGCCGTTTCTAAGCTGATTTGGGCGTCATTAGTTCAGACAGTAATATTTTTGCATCGATTTCAACTCGCAAAAATTTGCAAGTTATAATTAAAGTTACTTGCAATTTTCAAAATCAGCTTGCAATTTGTGAGTATGTGAGCTAAAATTCGAGCCCTGAATGTATGATTACATCTAGCAATCATAATTATTGATATAAAAGACCTTAATAAAATCACATTGCAATGTAATGATTGCATACATATGTGAAACAGTGAAAATTTCAAAGTCTTCAAAATTATGACTTTGTCATTGTTACATTATAGGAAAGCACCTTTCCTTGGATTCCTATAAATACTGAACTTTTAGGACCAGTACTGAAAACCTTCACTCATGTCAAAGTTAACAGGTGCATTATACACTAAATCGTATACAGAAGATCTGTCCACTTCAATGTTTAAAATCAATCCTTCTTTTAAATAGGGAGTACAAACTGAAAGAAATCAATTACAATGGTAAAATAACAGCTTACATTTTTAAACCATTATTTCAAGCTGTCCAAACTGCAACATTTAGAGTTCAAGTTTAACACAGTTACAGGTCACAGAAAAACTCTTCTACATACTTTTTTCATTTACCTGTAGGACCACCAGCATTTTTGGCCCTGGCCCATTGAGACTACAATATATATCTCACATTAATATTTAATTATCATTATAACATTAATGTACTTTACAATAGTTGAATTTCTTGAGTCAAGCCAAGTCAGACCTTTTTTCCTTATATAACAGGGGCCGTTTACAGGCGCCTTCTCCTCCTGAGATTCCTTTAAAATCATGCAGTTTTCCCAAAATTTGGAGTTCACCTTAAATTTTGTGTTCCCCTATCTACGAAATATCAATAAACTTTCCCCATTTGTTTTACATACAGATCCCCTATTACTGAAAAAAGCCCTGCAGGTACTAACTTGAGAGAAAAAGAAATCTGACGTAAGTTCAAATCAGCACACTGGTTGGGAAATGGCCATTTTCCACCTCAGTGTGAAAGAGATATGCCGAGATATTCTTATTTCTTCACTAAATAAACTGAAACATGCAACTTGGCCAAATTGTTCCCAAGAAAATTGATTTTCAAAAAAGGGCCATTTGAGTTTAATCATGGCAATGCTGGGGCAGTAAAAATAGTACAATGCTAATTGTTAAATTCTCACCCAGTTCTAAGTGCATGTACCATTAAATTTTTTAAGCAAGAATGATGTAAAATTAGTGACAGATATAACTAAAACATTAAAGTGAAAAAGGCTTAATGAGCTTTCTCTTAATGTTACTGTAATGTGATGTCATTCTAGGAAAACTTATTTATTTATTTATTGGATTTAAGGCTGTATCAACACATTTAGGTCATTTCACAGCGTCCAGAGCACCTAACCTAGCTTTCCTGGACCATTTGTCTATAACCAGTACTCACCTACCCTTCCACAAGGCCGGAAACTTCTCCATATTATCTAATCAATGGAGGAAAATTGACATTATTGTCTAATTTTCATGGAAGGGTATAACCTCCCCGGGTGGGATTCGAACCCGTACCCCCCTCGGGACACGAGATTCCGAATCTCGGTGCGCTACCAAATGCGCTATCGACCTGAGTTTTCTAGGAAAACATAAAATCTTCTATTTCATTGTAGCGAAAATATAACACCAAAAAGACATTATCTAAAAACATAAATAATGTCATCTAAGATGTGAATTGGTAAAAAATATCTCTAACATATAAAAGCATGAGAGATAGAAATTTTCTCAATTTTGGAATAAATCTTTGATTTATTTCAATTTGTAAGCTTGGAAAATGACATGTTCATGTGTGACTATTCCACTTTTGAAAATCTGTAGACAGTAGATGAATATCTTCTATATATTCTATGACATTAACAGTCTTTTCAGCAAAGGACAAACAGTCCAGCAAAATGAATTTTTTTTACTAGACAGAATGAAAGTTTACTGGACCAAAACAATCTTATTGATATGTTACAATATGTTGTCCATTTAAAGATTTAGAATATTATGTTCTAAATTTAATCAGCAATATAACAACCGATAATTATTTTTTTATTAAATTTGGATAATTGTGATTGTAAAATGTTTGTGAACCATGGAACAACTAACTTTCTCGATGTCACTGGATCCATGTCGATTTCAGTGGACGGCTAAATTCGTAGACAGCATTAAGCCATTAACAAACCTGTTGACTATGGGAAGAGATAAACTGGACCAACAGCAACTTCGGTGGACTCGGTCCACTGGCTAAATTTGTACACTGCATTAACAAACCTGTTGAGGATAGGAAGAGACAAAACAGTAAAGAGTCAGTCACCAGGTTACAAGGTTCAGTTAACAATAAGATATATCTACCTGGCAAATACTTAGAAAGAATACATACATAACCTCTCAATGACACTTCTATTGGTAAAGAAACAAAAACACAATTAATGACCATCCATTTGTTCACATTATACAAAAAAGTTAGGTTACATTATTCCTTTCAGGTCACCAACAATGCTTGTTTGTTTTGTCCAATTTTAATGCAGGTAAATCCTAATGCATCCTAATTACACATTGCAGTCAAGTTAAGTCAACTTGAACAAGGCTCAATTATGATTCTTAAAGTAGGTTGCCGGGATGGACTACTAGCTATACATTTCACTTGTCTGAACCAAATATTTACTAGCAGAAAAAGATGCTGGGGGAAAAGAATGACCTTAAATATCAAGCCCTGCTTAACGTTAACCAGGGCCCACGAAATCTGAAATTTGTTTACTTGTCCGTTCTTGGCAATTGGCAAAGTTACTTGTCCGTATGAACATTATAAAATAAAATAATTGAAAAATCCACTTGTCCGTATTTGCCTTGGGACAACAAAATCATCAACTGAATTCCTTACATCTAAACTGTCAACAGAATTCTTCACAACAAAACTGTCAACAGAGTTCCTAACACCAAAACTGTCAACATAATTCCTCACATCTAAACTGTCAACAGAATTCCTTATATCAAATTTGCAAGCAAAATTTTTAAAAGTACATGTCATTATGTGATTTGTGAGAACAAAAGAGGTTTCTTCATAAGAAATGAGTCATTTCAATAAACAAACATGAAAGAAACAAGAGGCTAATAAATTACAGACCTACAGTTGTCTGTTAAACCTTTTTATGAAGAACAGCACGCCAGCTATGAGCTAATAGATCAAGTAGACACCTCCACTTTTTCATTAAAATGTTAAGGTTTCATCCACAATTTTGTTTAAAAAAACTGCTCATGAACACATCAGATTGGCCGATTCTTCTCACTAGTATTTGTCAATCATAAACAATTACCCCTAAATAACAAGCATTACACAGGTATTCTTTTACTATATAATGTGTTTCAAAAAAGTTAAAACAGCTTGACATCTCTCATTGGGTTTGTATCTACCATATATCTAAATGGGTTTTTGGATTGAAAGACAATTATTCAAACTTACTACTCTTATTAGAAAACCTTCAATAAAATTAGAACTCAGTGAGTCAGATGTCTAGCCTGACAAGTTATGCTTCTTAAAGACTGCAATTCTTCACAATGAGATCTATCCATCTGTAGAGTTTCAAGTCAATAGCTAGAATATTATTTGACTTAGCTCTGGACAGGCAAACAGGGGACACAGCAGCCGTTGAAAGTAATATCTATAGGTGGCCTTTTAAGGTGACAAAATAACAAGTTCTCACCAGGCTCTACAACAAGACCCATATTATTGATAAAATGAAGAATTTACGTACAGCAATTTTTAGTTATTCATTATGTCTCATACCTACAGTATGACTAGAAAACTACCTCAGTGTACATACAGGTAGCAATCAGTACGACTACAAGTGTACATACCATAGAGTACATACCCTAGTATACATACCATTGAGTACGCTTGTAAACATACATACCTAGGGTACATGTACATACTCAGTCTTCATCTTTAAGTTTCTTGAGCATTATCAGGACTTGACATTAACTCTATAGTAGGAGGCCTTGTTGGACAACCAGCTATAAAATGTGCCTGCCCAAACCAATGTTTACTAGCACTTACAATGGGGTTCCCACAAAGATAAGAAATCAAAATTCCCTTGACTTTTCCTAGACCAAAATCATTTTTTCCTGACCGTGGGAACCCTGTACAAGTGCATGAACCAAAATATTGATTGTCAGAGGTTATAGGAAGACCTTTAATGTTGAGCCCTGCACCAGCCCCATTTATAATATGTTACATAGTATAGGGCAAAATTATCAACTAGCCTGACATCAGATAATGAGTTTCACTAGCCATATTTTATTTTCACTACTTCAAGGTTATGGGGCTAGTGTGTTAAGTCAGCGACTGCATAGTTAGAGTACATAATCATTATGTGTATACATTCAATACATGCATCAAAAATTCTATGTTACCATTCACACAGTAAAGACAGCAAATCAAGATAATAGCAAAGATCAAGATAAGGCAAAACTAATGATAAAATCATACATACATACAGTACCCACCAAAAGTTTGGAGACAAATTTTTGGTACTATAACTCTTGAATTTTGATCATAATTTTTGCTAAATCATTATTCGGCGTAGCTGTCTAAGCTGGATTTTGACCTACATTTCTGTATAATGACGTATGTCTGGGGATTTCGGAAATCCGCCGTTCTATTGGATGATTTTATAAGCACTGAAAATGACGTACGGGGGAAACAGAGAAAATACCCTCTTCGATTGGATGGCCCTGACACGCGCGAAAAAATAAAGGCCACACTATTGTAATGCAGTGTTTTACGAAATTTTGCTTCGTTCGTAGATTATTTTTTTTGGGTAGACTTCTATTGCTTTCCAAAGTGTTTTTTTATATTGTAACAATAAAAAGTTACGTGTCAAACACAATATTTTATGGGTAAAATGAATTACGTCTCCAGATGTGAACCGGTTTCTAGTAAAAAGTCTGACATATTACCCAATAATTATTAAGTAAGCCTCACTACGTCCAGTTTCCGGGGTTTACACTTTGAGAGTCACAGCTCCACATCTATACTATTAAATTTGTGAGTTTCCTGTTTTGTGGAAGAAACTGCGCAGCTTTAAATAAATCTTTTGTTTGTCGCTGGAGCACACATATACCGGCATATCAAGTTGACAATTCTTTTTTGACAAAGCCTCTTGATATTTGCAAAAACTGACAAAAATCAACAAAAAAATGGGGGGGGGGGGGTTGTGTCTAAAAATAGATAAAACTAAAAATAGACACGTCAAACCAAACTCCCCGCAGCGGTTATCTCCCTTTATCAAATCAATAATAAAGTAGGTTTTTTCCCAAATACCTATCTTCGCCAAGTTTCGTAATTGCTATTTTTAGAAATTTTCACCACGTGACGTGGGATTTTCCAGAAGTCATAGGGTAACGCCAATCTCTCATACAGAGTTGTCGATCCTTGCAGTGATCTATAGAGATCACTGTAAGGATCGACAACTCTGTATGAGAGATTAGGGTAACGCATTTTCCGAAAATGGCGAAACCAGACGCTCTACAGCGTGATCGTAGTTAGTTATCGTAAAAATAATGGTTTATCGACATAAAAACAATGAAAAGCCGTAGTGGATCATAACTTTTGCGTTGATTCTGTTTGTACAGGTGTAAAATACATTTTTTTCATCTTTTTTTGCGATGTAAATTGGGTATGACTGAAACACGAAATGGAGATTTTGAGGCGAAATGGACGAAATGGAGAATTTGGGGCAAAATGGGGTTTTGATTGTTTAATCTATTTTGTGTACTGAAAATGAACAAAGGTAAAATAAACTACACAAATATCGATAAACTGGAAAGAATGTTTAACTTTTATTGATTTATTGCCGAATTCCCACAAATAATCGTACCAAAGTCAGCATAAAAAGACAAAATCGTTGCACATTTTCTGTTTTTAATATCATCATATTCTAATTATAAAAAAAACAATACAATCAACAGCATAATTTGAAAGCTAAGGCACATAATATGCCAACATTACTAACTCTAGTGTCCAACTGTTAGTGCAAAAAACGACAACAGCAGAAAACATAGCTGGTACAAGTTTAATCCCCAAATAGTCCCCTCAAGCTTGCCAAAAAGCAATGGAGAGGTTTTTATATGATAATGCAGAGTTTAACATACATTTTCCATCTCAAATACCAATTTTAGATGATATATTTGTATAAAGTAGTATTATTTGTAATTGACCATTTTGACGTTATTTTTCTCTATAAAATCTCTTGCAGTTTCAGTACAGTAATCTAATACAAATTCTTATAAAAAATTTTAGAAACGGTAAAATTTCTTAAATTTTTCATTATATGGGCAGTTAATACTGCAGAAAATTTTAAAACTAGTTGCATGTGTCTAACTAACTTCTAACTTGAGATATTTGCTTTTAAAGATAGGGTAAATTTTTTAACATTCTTAAAAACTCGGATTTTTGCTTGGGGGTACATGTATGCAAATCTCTGTATTTTTATATGTATTTGTCCAAAGTGTAACCTGGTTGCTCTGATTTGTCATTACATGACTGTATAACAAGAAAATGGATTAAAACTTGGAAATAAAACAGCAGAATTTGAAAAAAAAAGTTCTTTCACTTTTTGTCCCAGCACAATTTACGGTCTTTCTAAAAATGAAGGGTCACGTTATAAAAATGCACATAACTTAAGTTACAGACGGTAAATTTCTTTAAAATTTCAGCATTCAATGTCTTTAATAGTACAGATCAAGAAACAATATCAGTATAAGAATTGTGGAAGGTCACCATTACAGTTCCAGAACCTTAAGAATAAATTCATAATTTTTGTTTTGTAGCATTAATGAATAGGTTTTCACAATGCAATTCTCAAAAATCTTCTTGTCTGAAACTACAAGGCCTAGAGCTTTCATATTTGGTATATAACATCATCTAGAGGTCCTCCATCACAGTTGTTCAAATTATGCCCCTGGGTCAAAATTGACCCACCCCATGAATCACAATATTACATTGAATTATATAAGGAAAAGTTCAAACAACATCTTCTCTTGAACCGCTTATGATAATTTGCCCAAACTCAACAGGAATGGTCCGTGGGTGGTTCCCTACCAAAATTGTTCAAATAGGTCTGATTGGTTAGATAAGTAGGTCACTGGGTCAAAAAATAGGTTTTAACATTAGTGGTCCTCTGTAAATGGCTCTTCTGTGACCTTTGACCTTTTCCTCCGGTGAGCACACTTGTTTTTAAATCGACGCCGTTTGTCTTTTTTAAAGACATTTCTTGTTACAAGTATGCCTGTTTCCACAGCTACGGCGGAAGGATCGTTTAGTGTAATGCGGCGGATCAAAACTTATCTTAGAAAACTATGACAACAGATTGTCAGGCCTAGGATTATTAAATGTAATCAAGGAGAAAACGTTGGACCCTGAGCATGTGCTTGATGTATACTGCTGTATTCTCTTGTACAGCACACACGAAAACGATCTAAAAATAAGAGTGAGTAAATACTAAATACAAATTTTGTATTTAGTATTTACTCACTAGTAGTTTTATAGTTCGATTTCGTGTGTGTCGTCAACGCCAATCTGTTGTTTCGAATGTGTTACATTAACTTACATATTATCATACTCATAGAAAATAAAAATAAATAAAAAATAAACATGTTTACAAGTTTTTGTTCGAGTAACATCCTTCTGCTGTAAAGTGGCATCCTTCTGTTGTAGATAAAGATGTCTCTGAAATTGCTCTCGGAAATAGACCTGTTACTAGTCATTTCATAGTAAAAATCGAACCCAAATATCATTTATCAGAAGCAAATTGCATCTTTTGGCCTCATACATGTAAAATCGAGTTTTTCATGTTATTATATACCAAGTGAAAGCTTGGTATATTGTCTGTCTGAGTATGTGTATTAATTTGCGATTTATGAGAAATATACATCTTTATCTAAAGCACAAGCCGGATGCCAATTTACAGCAGAAGGATGTTTGTCGAACAAAAACTTGTAAACATGAATATGTCTAATGTATCAGCTTCAACACGATGCATAATACTTAATGCTTTGTCTATAATATGGTTTCAATATAAGCCTCGGAAAGGAGTTGTAGAACGCACATTTTCATTAAAAATCGCACTGTCGTACCGAGAAATTTTGTACATCAAACATAATAATATAGTTTGGCAAACTTAGGTGTTTTTTTCGGCGTAGCTGTCTAAGCTGGATTTTGACCTACATTTCTGTATAATGACGTATGTCTGGGAATTTCGGAAATCCGCCGTTCTATTGGATGATTTTATAAGCACTGAAAATGACGTACGGGGGAAACAGAGAAAATCCCCTCTTCGATTGGATGGCCCTGACACGCGCGAATAAATAAAGGCCACACTATTGTAATGCAGTGTTTTACGAAATTTTGCTTCGTTCGTAGATTATTTTTTTTGGGTAGACTTCTATTGCTTTCCAAAGTGTTTTTTTATATTGTAACAATAAAAAGTTACGTGTCAAACACAATATTTTATGGGTAAAATGAATTACGTCTCCAGATGTGAACCGGTTTCTAGTAAAAAGTCTGACATATTACCCAATAATTATTAAGTTAGCCTCACTACGTCCAGTTTCCGGGGTTTACACTTTGAGAGTCACAGCTCCACATATATTTATTAATCCGCAGAGTTATTGGTACGTAACTTTTAAGAATAAATTCATAATTTTTGTTCGGTCACATTTATATCAAAATCGAAGCGGGTTAACGGTATTCTGTCAATTCATGTCAAATTCATTACGCATTATCGTCTACATGTTGACCTACTTCCGTTTACAGAAAAACAAGCGTCTGACGATCCCGATTATTGGATAAAATCGGCGCGGAGTGTAATACGTAAAACACGGTATTTTTGGAAAATTTCGGACCAGTGCTCGGTCACCTTGTTTTACTTAGAATATACATAAATATGTGAGATTTTTATTTACAATTGATAGATTATTGTATAAATATTATAAATTTAAATAAATCATAATACTTCTTGAATTATTATAATAATTATAAGTGAAAAAGACAAGGCTGTCCAAATTCGATTTTCTAGCCTCTAGGATTTTCTAGCGGAAAACAGCAGGTGCGCTCGTATCTATCGTCTTCATAAACAGATAAGCGTCTAGATGATCATGATTTGGGGTTTTCCGCGAGCGTTTGACAGGTATGACTAAAATTAGAAACAATACGCGAGGTCCCCTTTTTAATTAATCGAAATTTGCTAGGGGTGACCGAGCATTGGTAGTGACCGAGCATAGGTAGCTGACTCTAAACAACATTGAACGGGCAACGGAGATCAAAACAATGGTAAGGATTATAATTAACGGTCGATTTCACCAAGGTCAGATATGCTCACAAGCTGCAGGTTATCAGTGTACGGCAATTGCATTGGCTGTTATATTGTTTACGGTAGGCAATCATGTGCCAAGTCTGCGAAACTGGTCTGCAAATGTTGTTGATGAAGTGATGATGCGTGGTCACAACTTGTATGTGCAAATACTAACGGAGGTCACGGAATCAAAAAATAGGTTTTCACAATGCAATTATCAAAAATCTTCTTGTCTGAAACTACAAGGCCTAGAGCTTTCATATTTGGTATATAACATCATCTAGAGGTCCTCCATCACAGTTGTTCAAATTATGCCCCAGGGTCAAAATTGACCCCACCCCATGAATCACAATATTACATTGAATTATATAAGGAAAAGTTCAAACAACATCTTCTCTTGAACCGCTTATGATAATTTGCCCAAACTCAACAGGAATGGTCCGTGGGTGGTTTCCTACCAAAATTGTTCA
The DNA here is from genome assembly GCA_025267735.1 of Mactra quadrangularis. Classification (NCBI taxonomy): domain Eukaryota; kingdom Metazoa; phylum Mollusca; class Bivalvia; order Venerida; family Mactridae; genus Mactra; species Mactra quadrangularis. Next base: position 6,537,514 of record CM046298.1, read on the forward strand.
AATAGGTCTGATTGGTTGGATAAGTAAGTCACTGGGTCAAAAAAATAGGTTTTAACATTAGTGGTCCTCTGTAAATGGCTCTTCTGTGACCTTTGACTTTTTCCTCAGGTGAGCACCCAGGGCCCTTTGGGCCCTCTTGTTTTTAAATCGACGCCGTTTGTCTTTTTTAAAGACATTTCTTGTTTTTAATATATTTAAGTATGCTTTGTGATAGAATGAAAAGAAGTTTCATGAATGCAACACATTTATAAGATTCAGCATCTAACATACTAGAGCCTCCAAAATCACATTTATTGTAATTATTTTCAATATCATAGCTTTTATGCTATTTTTGTAGTCTTAGTTATAAAGATAACAAAAAAATAATGCAACACTACAAAGCATATCAAAATAAACAGTAAACTAAAATTTAGATAAAAGCTATTTAGTAGGCCTACAACCTTAAAATGTTTCCAAACTTTTGGTGGGTACTGTATATAATGATAAAATCCTATATTCAAAGTAGAACACTAAAAAGAACAGATGTTTTATATTGTATATAAAATGTATATTAAAGATTACTTCAGAGTGTCTATTTATATAGCTGATATCAATAATTTAACCTTTAATGGAATAAAAACATACTGAGTCATCAATACAAGTCCCAGAGTTTATATTTAGATGTTTTGCAATTTCATAAATATTCATTATTCGTTCTACAGGGTAAAGGCAAAATTTTAGCCACATCTGGGAAAAATCATTGCCAACCTAATTGAATGGTATAAAGGTTATTTTACAGTATTTAAAAAGTCAACAAGAGCTATCACAAGAAGTGATTATTTTTAGCTGTAACATACAGTAATGTACTTCTGCACAAGGGCATTTTTGATCCAGGACAGGTTGATTCCACCTGTCAGTTGACAAGCAAGAAAAACTTGTTTCACACCCCTGAGTTGTCAGGGGCAATCGAACAACCTTTAATGTCAAGCCCTGAGAAAATGTAACCTGTCAGAGGAAAAATGAAAGATGCATTCTGTTCTGCTCTGTACTGTAAGGTGACTACTGCAATCAAGCCAATAGGCTGTACTTATCTTACATCAAACATATGTTGTGTACTAAACTATACTATAGTCCGATTTTATCCTGTGAGCCGTGACTGCACTTTTGTATTTATAGATTTTTGGAATATTCCTACAAAAAGGTAACACAGCTTATTAACCAACCAACTGATTACTGCCTTTATGATAATTATTCAAGTTTGATTTAAGTGACTCAATAGTCGTGGCGGTAAGACACTTGGATTGATAGTCATTGATTTTGCTACCCCGGGTTCGAATCCTGCTTATTATCCTTTATTCTTTTTTTATTATTTTTTTTTTTTTTTTTTTTGCAATCATGGAAACGTACAACTCGAAATCTCTGTGCAGCACGAAGCCAAATGGATATAAAATAGAATATGCATTTTTGCCTGAGTTTGTACTTAGTTATTACTTTGATGTCATACACTTAACTGTCTCGACCGTGTCTTATAGAAATGATTCTATGCCGCTTCAACCACTGCATTTGAAGCCGAATGTATAATATAAATGTATTATTATTCGGTACAATGTAAATTGCTGGATATAAAAAATAAAGAACCAAGGAAATAAAACAAATAGAAATTAAACAAAATTAAATTGTAGCACAACAATCATTATATGATAGGGACAACTATACATGAATTTAGTAATAAATTAAAAAATGTGGAGGCGGTGAGGTTCGAACCACTGCAGTAAAATTGGCCATATGTTTCTGACTCGTTACCGACTGCGCTATTTTGAACAATGATTTTGAATTATTATACTCATGCATCTATACTAATGATATTATACATTTTAGTTTGTATTGATTTTTAGTGTAGTATTTACTGGTTATACCTATCGTCATGGTTATGATTAGACTCATCCAACCTGTCACGGCTCACCGAATAAAATCAGACTATATACTAAACTACAACTACAATAAATGGTGTATGGTATGAAGACATCTGTTAACTGATGTACTGATAAGTCATAAGATATCATTTATATATCATACAATTATTTATAACAACCATACCAATAATACCAAACATTGTGATAGCAGTTCATAGAATATCATATAAAATCTGATAGAACATGGAACAAGTATTTACTGCAATCATACCAATAATACCAAACATTTGTGATGGTAGTTCATAGAATATCATATAAAATCTGATAGAACTCCTAACTCAAGTATTTACTGCAATCATATCAATGATACCAAACATTGTGATGGAAAATCATGCATTCTTATGGAACTCAGATTACTGTCTTGTTAATATAAAATGATACATGAATAAATGTTGCATCTGGTGTTAAATCCACCCTATTGCTACTATTATGATTATACAAAACTAGCAAAGTGACTAATTTTATGAGCAGTAGCCCAGTGGTAGAACACCCTCTTTTAGGAATCAAGGGGTCCTAGGTTTGAATCCTTCCAGATACACTGCTAATTTCTGTGTGCAAGAAAATAGCCTGCAATCCCTTCACTCCCACCCAGGTGAAAAGCATACTAAATGGCCACCTGTGAGGGTGGTATAATTCCTTAGAGTCAATATGTCAGTGACACTAAGTGGAGTAAAAGACTTCACAAAGTAATTGATAGATAGATACTGGTAGCCTGTTGCATGGGAGAGATTAATAGTTAGATACCAGTAGCCTCGATGACCAACAGTAATACGATTATCATAATATGTATGACATAAAAGACGTAGATCTAGCAATCATAATTATTAATATAAAAGACCTTATTAAAATCACATTGAAATGCAATGATTGCATACATGAGTGAAACAGTGATAGTTCAAAATCTTCAAAACTATGATTTTATCATTGTTACATACAAAAAGAACCTTTTTCTTGGATTTCTATAAATACTGAACTTTTAGGACCAGTACTGAAAACTTCCACTCATGTCAAAGTTAACAGGTGCATTATACACTAAATCGTATACAGAAGATCTGTCCACTTCAATGTTTAAAATTAATCCTTCTTTTAAATACAAAGTACAAACTGAAAGAAATCAATTACAATGGTAAAATAACAGCTTATATTTTTAAACCATTATTTCAAGCTGTCCAAACTGCAACATTTTAAGTTCAAGTTTAACACAGTTACAGGTCACAGAAAAACTATTCTACATTCTTTTTTCATTTACCTGTAGTTAAGGACCACCAGCAGTTTTGGCCCTGACCCATTGAGACTACAATATATATGTCATTATAATTGTCATTATAACATGAATGTACTTCACAAGTAGTTGAATTTCTTGAGTCAAGCCAATCAGACCTTTTATCCTTAGGCTGAACTTAAAAAATTCTTTGTTTGGAGTTACCCGACCCACATTTTTTTAGGTGGGTAGGTAGGTAGGTATTTTTTTTTTTTTTTTTTTTTTTTTTTTTTACAATCACTATATGGAAAATGATAATACTTGGGTTAACCTACCATAATAATGATAAAACAAAAATACTTGGTACATTCCAGAAATTAACCTGTACATAAAAGAAATCAAAGTGCCGATAGCACTGTCCAGACATGGATTAAACAAGGCAAAATTTATCCAAATACATTTCTTGTTGAAACTGTTAGAACAGAATTAGTTAACAAGATTATCTTATGTATTGTGAGTAAACTACATGACTGCTTGATACTGTCAGATATTGTTATCAAAGGGACTGTTTATTCAGGAGTTGATATTATTTCAACCTAACAAGATACCGCTGTGTTAACTGCCCATGACGGTCGAATGTCTACGTCCGCGACATTTTATATGCGTTTCAAGATATGTCGCTTACTTAGACCTGAATTGCTAACGCAATCCATGTAAAAAAACATTCTAATATAAAATAAACATTTTATTTTTCATACCAGACATAAACTTCATGTGAGAAAGTTTCAAACTATTCAAGTCTTATATATTATAAATTCAATAAAAGGAATTTTAAATAATCCAAGGGCTTATAAACAACCATGTAAAGCGTTTCCTTGTCAACAGGAATTTTGGTAGGTGGCTGTTTCTTCTGTGTGCATTGCGTAAGAATGGCAAATGCATTTTCGGCCTACTGCATGACTGTTAATTTTCATTTTCACTACAAGTAACTGCTAAGTCAATCGTGACATATTTCAAATTTTGTCAAAATCTGTCAGAGCAGAAATTTTTTCATAAGAATTTGGTGTTAACATGATGACTGTCTGGACGACACCGATAGTTTTAACATCTTTTAAAACGTGTCAAAAGAACTTTTTGGTATCAATTCATCAAGCACTTCTTCAGTAGAGATGTCCAATACATCAAACCACCATCACTCCAGTGTTTGCGCGAATGAAAAAAAGTTGTCGCCACTTTGGAGCCACTGAAGCCAACAAATTTTTTATTGGTTTAAACCAGTTTAATAATGCATCAACACAAATTATTTCTATATTGCGATAGCAAGTACACTTTCATTGTAGTCTAGCTCTCCTGGACTCTTGTTTAAATCCTAATGATTGCACCATTTTTTAATCAGAATATTTTTAATGTTTTACACAAAATTCACAGAACATAGTGATTTAATTGTATCAAACTGTAACCTAAAATACTCTTTTTGTCATTTCACTAGAAAAGGTCTTCTTTCTGGTGAGCCTTGTTGCTTGCAGGTATATATTCATACATAGACTTTAAGATGCATTAAAGGGCCATTGTTTGGAAAATACGTTATCAATGTCCTCATTTTTTACCTTTCTTTGTTAAAATATTTTCTATCATAAAAAAATATCAGTTCTGCTATTATATATTTTCTTCAATATTCCTTTACATGTAGCAATGCATGCTTATCATTGATTTTTTGAGTATATAACACGACTATAGGTGATAATGTGACAAATACTTTTATAATTTTCACAAATTCAGTTTGTTGGAACCAACCGGTGTTAATTGATATTCTTAAAATCGAAAATTAGGGGAATTAGTGTTTTACTTTTTCTAAATTAGGAAGAACTAATAATCAAAAAAATAATATAATTAAATTACAAACGTAGATTAAACCATGATTCACTCGAATTGGCGATAGTGTGTGTCGCGAAAATACGTGACATAATGACGTTATGATTGAAGGGAAAATACGTTATCAAATTCATTTTTACGAAATAAAATTACATAGTTTAAATATTAACTAAATTTGTTTTCAAAAGTAATGACAAAAAAATTACGATAATTTTCTTGTAGAATTTAAAGATTTGTTTATTATTTTATCAGAAATTATTGTTATTGTCATCCTTAATTGTCTTAAAAAACTGCCAATTACGTATGTTCACAACACGCTCACAATTTGATACAATTATCATCTCAAAACAGTTTTAACCACTTAAATCAATGCAATATCACAGTTTGTCACTAGTTTGTTCATTTTAACCCTTTTGTTTACGTAATAATGTTTGTGCGGACATGTTACACAATTAATTTTTTAGCGGACGCCGATTGGTTGATAAAGCATATCACAAAGCGTAAGCTCCGCATTTTAATTTAATATAAGTAATTGTCAATTATTGTTAAACGCATGGCTGAACATTTATCATCAGGGGCCATCGATGTCATAAACAGCGAGACACTAATTATCGGCCTATGAAGCATGTATACTAATAGCACCTCCCGCTGAGCGGATTTGTCGGTAACATCAAAAGGCGAACGTAACACAACCCCTTAAATCAATGCAATATCAGTTTGTCACTAGTTTGTTCATTTCAACCCTTTGTTTACGTAAGCAATGTTATTGTGCGGACGTGTTACACTATTGATTTTTTAGCGGACGCCGATTTGTTGATAAAGTATATCACACAGCGTAAGCTCCGCATTTTATTTTAATATTAGTAACTGTCAATTTTTGTTTAACGCATGGCTGAGCATTTAACATCAGGGGCCATCGATGTCATAAACAGCGAGACACTAATTATCGGCGTATGAAGCATGTATACTAACAGCACCTCCCGCTGAGCGGATTTGTCGGTAACATCAAAAGGCGAACGTAACACACACTCCGCCTGCCGTTATCAGTTAAATCAATATCTTATCACTTGCGAATTTGAACTTGGCCACTTACGACATCAAATTACAACAAGAAAGAAAAGGAAAAAACGAAAATGACAAAATGTTTTGATCAAAAAAAAAATCGGACACTATAAATGTGCCAAAAAAAAAAGTTGAGTCGCGGCAATTTCGTGAGTCGGTCGGGTAACTCCAAACATAGAATTTTTTAAGATCAGCCTTATATAACATGGGCCATTTACAGGGCCCTTCCCCTCCTGAGGTTTCTTTAAAATCATGCAGTTTTCCAAAAATTTGGAGTTCACCTTAAATTTTTTGTTCCCCTATCTATGAAATAGCGATAAAATTTCCCCATTTGTTTTACATAAAGAAAGGCCCCAGCTCCTTCCCCAATTACTGAAAAAAGCCCTGCAGGTACTAACTTGAGGGAAAAAGAAATCTGATTTAAGTTCAAATCAGCACACTGGTTGGGAAATGGCCATTTTCCACCTCAATGTGTTAAAAGATATTCTAATTTCATCACTAAATAAACTGAAACATGCAACATGGCCAAGTTGTTCCCAAGAAAATTGATTTTCAAAAAAAGCCATTTGAGTTTAATTATGGAAATGCTGGGGCGGTAAAAATAGTACAATGCTAATTGTTAAATTCTCACCCAGTTCTAAGTGCATGTACCATTAAATTTTTTAAGCAAGAATGATGTAAAATTAGTGACAGATATAACTAAAACATTTAAGTGAAAAAGGCATAATGAGCTTTCTCTTAGTGTTACTGTAATGTGCTGTCATTCTAAGAAAACATAAAACCTTATATTTCATTGTAGTGAAAATATAACACCAAAAAAAACATAAAATCTTCTAATTCATTGTAGTGAAAATATAAGACCAAAAAGACATTATCAAAAAACATAAATAATGTCATCTTAGATGTGAATTGGTAAAAAATATCTCTAACAGTTAAAAGCATGAGAGATAGAAATTTTCTCAATTTTGGAATAAATCTTTTATTTCAATTTGTAAGCTCAGAAAATGACATATTCAGGTGTTGCTATGCCATAATGCCACTTTTAAAACATATCATGTTGATGAATATCCTCGATATATTCTATGACATTAACAGTCTTCACAACAAACTTTTATCAGCAAAGGACAATCTGTCCAGCAAAATGGAATTTTTACAGAACCAAATGAAAGTTTACCAAACCAAAAAATGTTATATTAATGTTAAAAAACATTGTCCATTTAACGATTTTCTAAATTTAATTAGCAATATAAAAACAGATAATTATTTTTTTATTAAATTCCAATAATTGTGGTTGTGAAATGTTGGTGGACCATTGGACAACTCACTTCTTTAAAGTCACTAGACCAACAGCAATGTCGGTGGACTCGGTCCACTGGCTAAATTTGTACATTGCATTAACAAATCTGTTAACTATAGGAAGAGATAAAACAGTAAAGAGTCAGTCACCAGGTTACAAGGTTCAGTTTACATTAAGATATATATACCTGGCAAATACTTAAAAAGGAATACATACATAACCTCTCAATGACACTTCTATTGGTAAAGAAACAAAAACACAATTAATGACCATCCATTTGTTCACATTATACAAAAAAGTTAGGTTACATTATTCCTTTCAGGTCACCAACAATGCTTGTTTGTTTTGTCTAATTTTAATGCATGTAAAACCTAATGCATCCACATTGCAGTCACGTTAGGTAAACACTTTAACAAGGCTTGAAATTAATTCTTAAAGAAGGTTGCCCGGACTAGCTATATATTTCACTTGTCTGAACCAAATATTTACTAGCAGAAAAAGATGCCAGGGGCAAAAGAATGACCTTAAATATCGAGCCCTGCTTAACCAGGGCCCGCGAAATCTGGAATTTGTTTACTTGTCCATTCTTGGCAGTTGGTAAAGTTACTTGTCCGTATGAACTTTATAGAATAAAATAATTGAAAAATCCACCGGTCCATATTTGCCTTGGGACAACAAGGACAATACAGACGTTTGATTTTGCTGGCCCTGGCTTAACCCCCACCCCTTAAGTCTGAAACTAAATAAAACTGATTCAGGCTAGAGAAAATTACTAGTTGGGCTAGATGATAATTTTAATACATAACATAATAAATCAGGCTTATGCCACTTATGGCTAGAGAAAATGTGAAAACACACATTTTAATAACCAATGTGTAAATTCAAGTAAACAACTAACTGACCACTAAATCTAAGTAAAGAGGAAAACAACATAATTATTTTAAGAATGGCCAAGCATGGCAAACGATTTGTAAAAACAAGATATGAATTACAGGTAATAAAAGAAAGGAACAATTTACAACAATTTAGGAACCCAGCCAAAATCTACATTAAGGTTTCATTGTTGTATATTGTAACCTTGACCATATCTCAATATTTTTATAGCTTTCTGAAACAATCTCTAATACAAAAGTAAGAAAAACTCAAACATGTAAGAATACATAGGACGGTTGCAATAACAAAATCAGAGAAATCAGCAAATCTTGAACTTTGTTAGAATTTGATTTTAATCAGAGGACATGTTGATAACAAATAGAATCAGAACTGATTAACTGGTTTGTTTGTTTTTGTTAGGTTTAACGCTGTAGCATCACATTGTATAGGTCATATAACAGCTGTCAGTCAACCTACTCACTGTTCCTGGTAAGGCTAAATCTAGAGGACATAGCTGTTAACCAACAACTAGTACTAAGCACATACTTTCCTCAGTGACTGACAACTGCCCCACATAATTTAGAATCAATAGTAGGAGGAAAAATGGCCGTAGAAATAATTTCATAACCAAGCTCTACGAAAGTTTGCCCCACCCAGGAATAATATAAAAGTAATGGGCAGAATTGTCACCTAGCCTGACAAAATATATACAAAATAAGTACTTTTTACAAGCCCAAACAAATCCCACAGCATTAGTTCAGACTTCAGGCTAGTTGGTAAAGGCAATGACTGTAACATAATGTGATGAACATAACAATAATTAAAGTAGCAGTATTCTCTGTTTACTGACCAAGAAAATAACATGCAATATTTTCCATAGCCATAAAAGATTATTACAAAAACAGACTCATGACAATTATAAATGTTTAATAATCTGAGTTGAATTTAGGTGTTGACAGTCCAAATCATTGATAAGAAGAGTCATTAATTTATAAAACAGTGTGTACATGAATGAACTGGATGAAAGAAAATAAACCAACCAATAACAAATGATAAAAAACCTAATATATTCGGTCTTCAGTTCAATTTTCAGATAAATTCTAGCAATAATCATCTAGACTCCATAAGTGAAGCCTCTCTCACAAGAAATATTGATTTACATAACAGCAGCATAAGGTTTAAGTGAACCAGCAAGCAAGAAGCAAAACAATATCTTTATCATAGTGCAAACTACCGCATGTTGATAGCGCTGTAAACAATGGCTTATTAAATATAAATGTATGTATTTAATAGCAGTCACTCAAGTTCCTCAAGTTATGCGACAAAAGCACTTCATATAACATATATTACATATAATTTTGTTGACCATGAACAGTTTATATTGATTTTGTAACTTCTGTGTTGACTGAACAAACTCTGTGTTGATTGTGGAGTTTGAAATTGGCCTATGTATTCTATTTTATACATATGCAAAAGATTTTGGTGTCATTCGAAAGAGCAAGGCATTGGCTACGCATGCTTGTATACATGTGCGTAAGGTAAATAGTCCATAATGGAGAAACTAGGTCTAAGATCTTTGCAACAGCCTCAGGGCTCATCATTAATTTCTTTAATTAGCAGCTAAATATTTCACTTGCCTGAACTAAATGTTTACTAGCAGTAACTAGGGATTAAATGATTATCGATTATAATCGATAATCAATCGTTTCATTCGAAGTGGGAGACAATCGATTATGAAGTTTAATAATTGATTATAATCGGCCACATGGAATTTGCCATTATTGGACAATATATAGCGCTTTTTCTATACTGTATGGGTACTGAAAATGTCTGATAATTAATTTTTTTTTAAACATAAACAACAACTAAACCACTAATTATAGGTTTATAGTGCATGAATTATTTAATATTCTATTATATGAAACAAAATCTCTGAAACCATTGCAATGTATTGTCATATATTTTTCGAAATTCTGAATGAAAACCCTGAGTAAATGTTTCAATTATATGATCGATGATTGATTGAAAAGGGTTGTCCGATTATTTCGATGATCGATTATGATTTTTTTTCCTATTTTGAAATCCTAGCAGTAACAAGTTGTCTGATCTCAAATAAAGGTTGTCAGGAGCAATCTGACTTTTAATTCCAAACCTATGGACAAAACTTGTGTCTCACAGCGATTCAAATAACCGAATTTAATACCCATAAAATTATTATGAATAAAATTTGAGTATGAAATAAAATTTATCAAAGTTCAAACAATATATCAAAATTTGGACCTGTGCTTGTAGCCCAAATAGACTGCCACCTATATTTATAACTTGCTCAAACTTTATCCATAAGGGCCTCGAATGGTACAGGGCAAAACCCTTACCAGAGGACCAGGTGACCGGCAGCCCCGGAAATTCCTTAGTTTTGGTTATTTCTAAGGGATTCAGGCACATTTTCAGAGCCTCAACTGTCTTTTTCTAGAGTATAAAATATAAAGCATCTAGATAAATATTTCATGTAATTTTCTAAAAGCCGCTGAATCATGTTAGCTCTAAAAACTTTACAATAATGAAAGGAATTGTTTTATGATGTGTGCTATGTTGCACGCGTAGCGTGCGAATTTTTTTTGACATGTATATATATTTCTTATAAATATCATACTTCATGATAGAAAAAAAAACTTTGCTTGGGCATTTTTAGGGGGGGGGGGGGCGTACGCCGGGTCCGCCCCCGCCTGGATCCGCCTATGGATTGTGAAGTGATGCCGTAGTCGGCACTCTTTGTTTCGGAAGACAAATGATAATTGCAGATAATTAATGTAAAGGAAAGTAAATGTAAACACCAGACTCGAGTAATAAGAAATAATTAATAAAAAATATACCCATATGCTAGCATTGATACTGTTATTCTACAAAAACCAAAGTGGAATAGTATTCGTTTTAATAAATTCGGACACAAAAATCGAAACATATGACATTAACGTACCTAGAATATTTGTTTAACTGCATTTTATCGGTACGTAAAAAATACACGAAATTGTAGTGTTTATTAGTAACTAAGCCTGGCATATCATTAACACTAACAACCAATGAAAATACAGGATTTCATGTTATATCAGGGGCTACCACCCCCTAACCCCTTTTTTATGTTTTAAATGAGAAAAAATGCAGCCATTTGCTTCTGTTGTTTATTTTAACATAACAACGGAAGTGCGCCTGCTCTGACCGGTTAGGCATGCGCCTGCTCTGACCGGTTAGGCATGCGCAGAAGTGGTAAACAAACTCGTACCGGTAAACTGCAATCTATCCATTTAACTTTATAAAAACAAATATCAAAACTTGTACCCGCTCCAAAAATAACCAGATCCAGGGCTTGTTTTCAGTATGTGGGGAAGGGGCCTGGAGCCTTACTTTGTATAGAACAATGAGGGGAATTTTCATGCAATTTCCGTGATAGGGGAATGAAAAATCAAAGGTTAACTCCAAATATGAGGAAAACTGCATGATTGCAAAGAAATTTCAGGAGGGGAAGGCACCTGTTAACAGCCCGTTCTATAAGGGAAAAAAGCCCTGAGATCACTTTTTTCACATTTAGTTCGAAGGGGGCAAATGTCTGCCTTCCAAAAAACTTAGGGGGGCAAATGTCCGCCCTGTCAAAACACACAAGGGGGCAAATGTCCGCCCTTTAAATTTAGTTCGAAGGGGGCAAATGTCTGCCTTCCAAAAAACTTAGGGGGGCAAATGTCCGCCCTGTCAAAACACACAAGGGGGCAAATGTCCGCCCTTCAAAAAACTGAGGGGGGGGGCAAATAACCGCCCAGACAAAAAAAGGGGGGACAAATGTCCAGGGGACAAATGTCTGGATACCTTACGGAACATCCTTACCTATAGCTGTACATGTAACATGATGTACCAAACTTCCCACTAGCACAGTAACAGTTCTAAAGACTTTCATAGTAAAGGAACACATCTAGTTTAGTGGACCCCGGAAGTAAATACAAATATGCGTGCGCAGCGTGCTGTTTCTATGAGCAGAGGCGCGAAGGTAAATGCCGCCCCACACCCCCGCTGATATTAAAAATGGATAACAAAAAAGCATTTTAAAATAGTTATTGAAAATAATTCATTTCAGAAATGAATGAAAAAACTGCATCGGTAAAAACAAAATGGCGTCCAAAATTTGTAAACAACGCAACGTCCGAGCATGCGCAAAAGCGGAGTCCGCTAAACTAGATTCTATCCAATAGAACCGGTAAACCGCGTACCGGTAAAGTGCATTCTAGCCAAGTTGGCAACACACAAAGTTCACCGAGTACATCTTGAAGAGGTATAAGCACACCAGTACACTATCCACAAAAAACACATGGATAAAAAATGATAAATAAAAAATACATTCAATAATAACGATGAATACATAACACCGTACAGGTGGGGTAATTAAACAAAATATAAACACAAATTATTCAGGCCTAACTACGATTATAAAACCGGAACGTTTCTACACGGATTTTGCTTCAAGAAAACATTTAATGAAGTAATTCAATACTTACATAACAACTCTTGATAATATCGCCGACACCATCGTTCAAATTGGACAAATATTTCCAATAAATCACTTTCTACGTCGCAAATTATTTGTTACATTTAAATCTCGCAGTCAGCCATTTTCGTCAATTACGGGTCATGTGACTCATCTAAAACGGGAACCAGCAAATTGTAAAACAAGTTTATGTTACGACGCCTAACTGTAAGAATACGCGGCGCACAAGTAGATTAAAAACATGACATCAGCGAGTGTATCTAAATGTACTCAGTATAGTTTTACTGGATTACATTGTAAATAAATTGAATAGGGAACTTATTTTTAAAACTTAAAAAATGTCTTAGAGTTCATTATATGCTATTTTTGTACAAATGTATGATAATAGGGACAGATTTTCAAGTTATTACCGTGAAAAATTGAGAATTTACTATGCTTTCCTTTCAAACTTTGCATGGAACAATGTAACTTCACTAGCTTTACAGTCCGTAGACCAACACTAAATTTTATTATAACATTATTCTAAAAATAGATTTGACTTCTCATTAAGGTTGGTAAAGGGGTTGAGTTATAAACGCATTTTCACGACTCTATATACAGTATTCTAAAATTTAGATTTTTTAATGAAACTAACTGTCTTATATGGTAAAAGCACATGAAACGTACTTGCTATTAGTAACAAATAGAACATACTTGCTTTTGGTAATAGTTATTCCTAGTAACACATTTGCTATTTGTAACACATAGACTACAATTGATATTGGTAACACACAAAATATATTTGCTATTGGTTGCACATGGAAAATACTTGCTATATTGGTACTGCATGAAACGAACTTGCTATTGGTTGCACTGACATGAAACATACTTGCTATTGGTTGCACTGACATGAAACATACTTGCTATTGGTCAGGTGTCACTGACATGAAACATACTTGCTATTGGTCAGGTGTCACTGACATGAAACGTACTTGCTATTGGTCAGGTGTCACTGACATGAAACATACTTGCTATTGGTGTCACTGACATGAAACATACTTGCTATTGGTTGCACTGACATGAAACATACTTGCTATTGGTCAGGTGTCACTGACATGAAACATACTTGCTATTGGTCAGGTGTCACTGACATGAAACGTACTTGCTATTGGTCAGGTGTCACTGACATGAAACATACTTGCTATTGGTCAGGTGTCACTGACATGAAACATACTTGCTATTGGTCAGGTGTCACTGACATGAAACGTACTTGCTATTGATGTCACTGACATGAAACATACTTGCTATTGGTCAGGTGTCACTGACATGAAACATACTTGCTATTGGTGTCACTGACATGAAACATACTTGCTATTGGTTGCACTGACATGAAACATACTTGCTATTGGTCAGGTGTCACTGACATGAAACATACTTGCTATTGGTCAGGTGTCACTGACATGAAACGTACTTGCTATTGGTCAGGTGTCACTGACATGAAACATACTTGCTATTGGTCAGGTGTCACTGACATGAAACATACTTGCTATTGGTCAGGTGTCACTGACATGAAACGTACTTGCTATTGATGTCACTGACATGAAACATACTTGCTATTGGTCAGGTGTCACTGACATGAAACATACTTGCTATTGGTCAGGTGTCACTGACATGAAACATGCTTGCTATTGGTCAGGTGTCACTGACATGAAACGTACTTGCTATTGATGTCACTGACATGAAACATACTTGCTATTGGTCAGGTGTCACTGACATGAAACATACTTGCTATTAGTCAGGTGTCACTGACATGAAACGTACTTGCTATTGGTCAGGTGTCACTGACATGAACATACTTGCTATTGGCAATACTTGGAATGTACTGCCAGTGATATAATATCAAATCATGAAAATATTTGTATTTATATATATGAAAATACTTGCTATTTGTAACACATGAAACTTACTTGCTTTTGTTAACACGTGACACATACTTGCTTTTGACAACACTTGGAACATACTTACTAATGGTATAGCTAACTCATGGAACATGAAACACATTTGCTATTGGTAACACAGCAAATATACTTGCTTTTGTTCACACATGGGACATTTTTATTCGAGTAACACATGGAAATACTTGCTATTGGCAACACTAGGAATATACTGCTAGTGATAAAATATTAACTCATTCTTAAAACATGGAACATACTTGCTTTTGATAACACATGAAATATACTTGCTTTTGGTTACACGTGAAACATACTTGCTTTTGGTTACACATGAAACATACTTGCTTTTGGTTACACATGAAACATACTTGCTTTTGATAGCACATGAAACATACTTGCTATTGGTTACACATGAAATATACTTACTATTGGTTACACATGAAATATACTTACTATTGGCAATACTTAGAACATACTTGTGAGTAATATAGTGTGAACAGATGGAAATACTTGCTAATATTTAGCACATGAAATATCTATATTAGTGATAGGCCTACATGTATACTAATAGACAAAAGAAACTGGACATCTGTATAAACCTAAACTTTTATAGTTTTTTAAGAAGAGGAAACTCCGTATAAATTTGGTATCAAATTGAAGGGAACAGTCTAAACTTTACATTTATAACAGTCTTATTTGAAAATACGTTCAATGTATAAATGAAATATTTTGTTATCCTTACATAGGACTTCAATGATAAAATCCGAGAGTTCCAACTGTAAGGACTTACTTACCAATTCGATTATATATATATATGCCACCATATTCATGTCCTTACAGTTTTGGTAAAATCTTTGTTATAAACAAGACCGCCGATAGTGTTGTTTTGATATGGCACGTCTTCCAGCTATGTATATGTTTTGCTGTGATCCACAAATCAAAGGTTTTGAAAATTCACTATTTTAGAGTCTGAGGGCGTAACAAGGTGGTCGCAATTTTATCATCCCGGACCACTGAGACTGCAATTGGCATTGTAAGTAGAAATCCGCAGGCCGCAGTGATCCGAGATTGTGGTATCACGTCGCACTGTTTTCAGAACATGTTTAATAGATAATCAAGGATATCCGCCACCCCATACGATACTATCAGTAATCGCCCGTTCTTACCCACGGCAAGTATTAATAACTCGGAAGTCCTCGGCGATTTTCTATGCAAATGTACGAATGTAACTGACGGCAGAAAAGCGCATTTGTGCTTAATTAATTAAATAAATATATTTGTAGTGGTATATTGTTCGTTTTTTCCCAACTGTCAAAACATGAATAATTTCACGGTGACTTCGTGCTCTTTGTCTAACACTCGTGATATTGAGATAGTGTGTAATCATTCACCGTGAAATTATTCGAACTTTGACAATTGAGAAAAAACGAACAATAACTTCGTAAGAGGTGGCCGTGGGGTTCCGAATAAAGTATTTGGTATGATGCCAGTATCCGTAAATGTGTGTCTTCTGCTTTAACTTCACAGCAAGGAGTCCAATGACCTTTCTCAGGCATTAAATGGATCGAGCGTAGTTAAAACTAACGTAAATTACAGTTAAAACTACTCGTTCACTGATTTTAACTTACATATAAACTATCAAAAAGGTATAAAAACATTTTGGAATCAGTAAAACAGCGATCTGATAATATCAATTTTAGTGCAAATTGACATGCATCTGCAATACATCTAGATGGTGATTTTATGCATAAAACCTACTCCGTTATAAACGTGATACGTGGATTTAACACTTTTGTGACTTTTGTTTAGTACTTTTCAAAATCCACTGGTCAGTTCGTCGTAAAATATCAAACGCGCTTTTCTTTAAACAATTAAAGGCACTGACGATAAATTTAAAAATATAAAACAAATCAGTGAGCGAGCAGCTTACATGAACAAATACAGTGGAAAACATAAACAGTTTGAAGATTGCTTGCCGGGAAGTCCAGTTTCACAAAACTGTTCAAAATGAGATTGGCTTCAGTGACACGTGGCATTTTCAAGACTTGTCAATTTCAACATAAACCTTTTCAAGCTTCAGTGACCCTGTGCACTTCAAATGGAACATTTCATGCCGAAAAGTTGAAGTTGAGAGGTTGAGATGCTTTGTGAAAATTGAAAATAATTCCACGGGTTCAAATTTTCAGAACTGGTCATTTGTTTGTTTGGGTTTTACGGCGCACCAACACAGAAAGGTCATATCGCGCCGAATCAGAACTGGTCAGTAAGTTCAAGTTGTTAGAAGTTATGAATACCTAATTTCTAATGTATATATTCAATTTATTTCCACTTTTCAGTGATAAATACATAGTTACAACAGAAAATATGAACTACAGTATATATAAACAATGACATATGAAAATACATAGATAATAGAACAAATAAAATGTATACAATGATATGTACAATGATATTTACATAGAAACTGATTCTAAAGATTTTTGATTGTTATGAATATAATTATATTATTATTACATGTATTCAGTTTTACAGTTGTAAGTCTTGATACAGTCATGTATGAATTTACACGCCCGACATAAAAAGTCGTTATACTCATTATTTCCTGCAGGTTTGAGTGCTATGATGAATTTTGGATTCAATAAAGAGTTTGTATAGAAATTGTTTTTTTATTATTGACAAGAAAATTAATTATAATTAATACCACATGATGTACGTATATCGTTGAGAAAAATATTTTTGAGTGTCTGTGTTCCAAAACATTCAGTAACAATATGCTGGTTTATAGCACGTATATGTACATGGCACAGTTTGCAGGTATATACTTCTTGAAGTTGTCTAAATACAAGAACATTTATACTGCTTATAGTATGAATAATGTCCGTGCGTGATTTTGCACTGGCCCAAATGATAGAAGGCGATACGTTCTCATGTACTTCAATAAACATTCTAAATTCATTGTCAGATTCTATTCTTCCACGCCTCACTGTGTTGTGATAGGAGATTAATGTTTTACGTATAATTCGTTTCCATGATTTTTTCTTTGGAAATGTAGATGTTTGTAAATATTCTGTCATATAGTGATGAAGATTGTATCCATTTAATAATGACATTATATTCGGTATGAAACCTGTTCGACTTTTCCCGCATTTCACAACATATAAATTTAGTCTATAATCAAATATTTGACGACAGAGTTTTTGCTTATTTACATCAAATTCTATTGGCTGCCAACCAATTAGACCTAAAGCAATGTCTGTTCTAGTTGATGTTGGTAGATGTTGTATTCGTTTAGCAGCCAGGCGTTTAAATCTTTCTAGACGTAGTATCGTTTGTGTTGATGTATTGCACCATAGTTCAGCACCGTATAATGCAGTTGGTAGACTGACTTTTCTTACAAGTGAAGCCATATTCAGTCGATTGATATAACCGTCATATTTTTCTATCGATAGAACACCATATAAAGATGAAGTAGCATTCTGTATGCGATGTACTTTGTTTTCTGTGTTGTCAAGGTTGTATCTTAAAATAACTCCAAGATGTTTTGCTGATATTTCGTTATAAGGTATATGTTGTCCGAATTTCAACGTGATATCTCGCCGTAATTTTCCATCAAACACAATTGTTTAAACCAATGTAGCTAACAAACTTCACGAAGAAACTTCATGCATACAGCGGCGTCGAGTGTACCGATATCCGATAGAACTTATTTATTGAAAGCTTACTGTAAAAGTTATCATCACAAAGGGTTCAACAAATGTCCAATTTTGCTGCGTCCACGATGTTTTCTGTGCTTGTGCAATTTCCATAGAGCATACTTTCTGTCGAGCAGTATAACAACGGTTGTCATTGCTATCGTATTTAAAATTAGCCGTATTCGATATAAAACATCCCGTTGTCTTTAAGATGAACTTTTCACATTATCACACAACTTCAAATCCAAACCACATCCTTAGGCTAGAAAATGATTGCCAGTAAAATGTTGATTGGTAAAACAGAAAGTAGTAAATATCAATTAAAAAAACAAACCCAAACCCCATTTGATTTGGCATTTAGTTACTGCATTTGGAAATGCCGAAATGGAACATGGTCCCGGGATTACAATGACTTCTTGTCGATGTTTTATTATATCATTATTTCCATGGTTGGTATTCGAAACGTCTAAAACCATTTGGAATGTATGAGCAATAGAATTATTGCACAATAACCTAACTAATATATCTGAAAATAAAGATTCATGCGAATACAGATGAGCTGTATTGCACAAATTCTTGATGTGTGCTGCAAGAGGTGTTTCCGTTCTTTTGGGATTTTCAACATTTGTGTTGTGTTTTCCGTAAATATATATTCTTTATCTATTCTTCGGTTTTCAAAATGTTTAAATATTGCGTTTAATCGTTTTTTAGTTACTACAGTAGCACCCTACGGAAATTTGTATCTCCGTAAATTGCCACTCGTTTCGAAGTTGTCGAGGCAGAAGTGAGTCAACATCTCCGTTGACACGTTCGGAAAGCACTTGAAGGAGATAAAGTGTCTGTTTGCAGCTATACGAATCATACATACAAAACGTCTGACTACAGGAAACCTCTTTAACAAATCTAGGATAGAAGGCATCGCCAAGGTCTTTCCAGCTTTCAGAAGTTGAGCATATCCAAGGGTTTGCAGTGTGTTCAGACTTTTTCTGAATCATTTTAGGACTATCTGGACCGTTGTCAGAAGACTTATTGAAAGGTTCAGGTAAATTAAACTTAGATGCACTATCAGTTGAAGTCTCATTATCGTTGTTATTATAATAACTATTTGGTATCCAGGGTGCATTGCGTTGTTTGAATGCTTTGTATAGTAATTTAGCTAAATTTCCATGGACTAAGTCTTTTGTAGATGAAGCGGAAGCCATTGCTATGCTAACTAAAACCATAGCAACCACTGTTGATGTAGTACACTGAAAACAAAATAAAAATGTATTTTAGTAAACACATGGGAAATTACATTATGGTAGAAAACTCCTATTTTATGCCCATGCCAATGGGAATTTTGACGAATATCAAACAGACAGCAAACAATAACCGAATTATAACATTTACACCCTCTGAAATGCGTTTGCGAATCCGGAACTCTCGAAACTTACATTTTTTCTGTTCATTTCTTCCAAATTTTAAAAAAAATGTAGATATGCATATGGGCATATCACCAGAAATTTTTTCCACATATCGTTAAGAAATAAGTTTATTTTTATATCCAAGTTAAAATTCCAGGAAAATTCTACCCCAGGTCAGGGATTTTATATAACAGGGATTTGTAACGATAAGTAAATGCAATAGGTTTTTAATCAAATTCCACTGTCGTCGCTATTATTTCGGCCCGGAAAACAAGTATAACAAGTTTAAATAAAAATATGCACATTAAATTTTGTACCAGTGCCATTCAAATTGACATAAATGTTAGAAAAAATGTTTCTTGATGATTTTGAGGTAAATTACGCTCACAGACTGTTTCACAAAATAATGCATTTTCCCGCCGATTTGCCATTTTTAGCCCCATTTTACATAACCTAAAGTCATATTTTCGGTCATAATTGCAACATTTTTTGTCAAACATTCACAAGTTGCATGGAAGACATGTACAAAATCATTAATCAAGTTTTTGTATTCATTGTGTGCAACTACTTAAATAAACTTCAATAACTGAATAAACCTTTCTAAAACTGTCAAAATTGTAAAAAATAAACAGATTGAAAGTCGGGCAGTAGTGCTTTGATAAAGACAATTATTATTGCAAATTGACATGCAGCTGTGAAAGATTGCGATATTGCATACATACAACTGCACCTTCATCAACGGAATACGTATTTTAGTGCGTTTCATAGGACTTTTATTTCATATTTCTTACAATACGTCAGTTTTGTCTCAAAATAGCAAGAATGCATTTTTCTAAATACAATTGCAGACACGGACATGTAATAATGAAATATCCAGAATATTGTCTGCGAGAAGCCTTAAAAATAATCGCTAAAAGTACACGTACTTCAATGAACCATTCCACTACGTGTCAAATTTGCTAGTTTTTTTAGAAAATGTGTGGTCATTTAACTGATTTTATAGATAAATAAGTATTATACCTACGATCATTCTATGAAACATGAGAAATGAACCAAATAAATCGCTATCTAATAATATAAGCACCTGAAGTCTAAACACTCATTTGTTCTTTTATACACATTAAGTAGGAGCAGTGGTCCAGTGGTGGGACGCGTGCTTAGGGATCGAGAGGTCCTGGGTTCGAATCCCACCAGGGGCGCTGCTAATTTTCTTGAGCAAGAAATTTACCTGCGATTGCTTCACTCCACCTAGGTGTAAATGGGTACCTGCGAGGGTGGTATAATTCCGCTGCGCCAATTTGTCGACTGCACTAATAAACGGAGTAAAAAGACTCCCGAGGGAGATTGATAGATAGATACCAGTAGCCCAGTGACCAGGGGTAATTGCTGTAAAGTCGGTGAACGTGCGTAAGCATGAAACTTAGACTATCAAATATAATTACATTACATAATAATTATAATATTCTATTTATGGGATGTCATAAGATCGCTGATTTCTCACAGCGATTTCTTGTGGTTGCAATTCTCTTGGCTTGAAATCTTTATACTTTTACAGTAACAATATCAATGTTTTGTATTGAAACAGTAAAAATAAAAAAAACACAACTTCAGCAATTATTGGTCGTTCGTTTTTATGCCGTTTTGTCATCGACTGTAATCTCCGACAAAAATAAACTTTTATACATGTATGAATAAAACAAGCATGGAATTTCAGACATGATATTTGTTTGGTCAAAATGTTTTATACTTATGTCTTTTTTAGAAGAACCGTGATGATTATGATGCATTTACTTTTACATAAAGTGTATTTTTCCTCTATGTAAATAATGAACAAATTCTTCAGCATTTCTGGAATATCTCTACGTGCCAAACTCCCCATCCGTAAGTTTTATAATTAGTTGGATACAAATCTGGACATATTATATTTCTTTCATGCTTTGCAGTGAAACGTCGTGTTATTCGAGGTAAATATACGATGAAAATATACATTATATATTTTCATTATAGTGCAAAAATAATCTCATATTTTCATCGTCAGTGACGTCATCTTAGAAGATAAATGATGACATCTTTGAGAAGAAATGACATCATGTTATAACTTGTGTAAAATACATCTACTAAAACACAAAACTAAGCATAAAAGAAACAGAATATTTAATTTTGGTGTAAGATCTTTTTTATTTCCACTCGTGAGCTTAGAAAATGACATTTTACTGAGTGGCATAACCACTTGTGAAAACATGTTTTCTGAGCTAACTCTGTGAAAATTAACCTTTCGATTTTGGAAATTGCTTAAATGACTCCCGTTTTTTCGTGGGCAACTGTGGTGAGTTCATTTTAAAGACAGAAGTTAGTGCGCTCTTATAAAAGGATCTCGCCTTTTAAAAAATGGACACTCGTCAAACTTAAACTAAGAAATGGTTTTTAGTGTTAATTGTATCTATAATTTAAGCCTTATCTAGTACTTTCATGGCTGTAGGTCAGCTTTAACGTCTGCTGTAAATGAGCACGTCTTCATATAGAAGCTTAAAGTTATTATTCCAAAGCAGCGAGAGATTTGACAACAAAAAACAACGTGGGGTTTTCTACTCATTCTAATGGCGCTTTTCTTTTATCATGCACAAAAACAAACAAACAAACATGACTTCACAAGCCTGGTAAAGCTACATCCCATAAACATAAAAATAGCCGTGAGGGCACCGTACGGGCGCCGTGCGATCAAAATCCGCAAGGACCCGTACAAACTCTTGTGTGCCCGCACGGACTGTTACGTTTTTGCCAGAGTCCGTCAGATGAGTTTAGGATACACGTATCGGTTTCAAAGTCAAATCGTGAACAAATTCGTGACCGAGTATGAATTAAACTTGTATATATTCCAGCTACGGCTTCGTACGGGTAAGTTGTTTTGTGCCATGTGCGTACCGCCACCTTAATACGCAAGGCTTCCAACGATATACGGCTGTCTGCACGTACGGGTCCGCAACAAGCCACGGGTTTATGGGACTGAGGCATTAGTCATTCAATTAAATAAATATGTTACAAATATAACCGCTGCTTTAAAACAAAATGGTAAGCCGCATAAACTTGAGGTTTTGAAAACAACGCGACTACAACATTGGTTTTATACATTTTAACATCTTAAGGAATCTTAAGGATTTTGACAAACCAATAAACAAAGCTAATTAAAGCGATAAGTCTTAAAATAAAATATATAGTACAATAAATTGTGTTTATCTGTTGATAAAATTTCAAAATTTCTAAATGGAATAATGGCTTATTAAATCGTATGAAATATATTAGAAATTCAAAGAAAATATGAAATACGAGTATATTAGCAATTCACGATAAAACATTATTTCTCCCAGACCTAGCGGTTTGGAATAACAATTTTACAGTTAGTTTGCAATTATATTCAAACTTAACTAGACTAGTTAGATATTCAATTTTAATAATTACAAATTCACTATTTCCATAAAAATAATTATTTATCCGTAGTAACAAAACCGATACATTTATACATATATACATAAATATATTATAAGAAAACGCTTATTTTAAAATTTTGCATAAATACAAACTATTTCATTAAAGTCAGAAATTTAATAAGTTAGAAATGTAACTGCTTATTTATTATTAAATGAATAATTAATATTCAAAGAATAAACATCTCTTGAATACATAATTACCTGCATTTTTCACAATAAGAATCCGTTCCAGGAAGGCAAAGATGTAACAAAATGAAGAGGGCAGACATGGAGATACAGACTCGTATATATATCAATCACGAAATGATAAAAACACCTTTTGCATATGATCTACAGTGTTACAGCTGGCAGACTTCTATAAATACATTGCAAAACACCTATACCGCACGTCACTGTCTAGGATGTAGATACATAGAGGACATTTGTCAACTTTGGCGTAAGATCGATTTTAATTTCACCGGATGAGCTCAAAAAACTTAAAGAGTAAAGCCTTGTGATAGAAAAAAGACTTTCATAATGTTTTAAAATAAAGTTCCGTACCGTGCGTAGAACATGTACAGTCAACTTTAAAAAAAGAAGTTAATATGGTGTGTTTTTATAAAAGGAACCCCCGTTTTAAGAAAAGGACACTTCGTCAAACATTACATTAGAAATGAAAATTGTGAGGCTTGATTATTGTGTCTCCAATGCATGTTATATTTTTATTGCTTCATGGCAAACTCCCACAGCGGTTATTTCCCTTTATTAAACCAATATGCACTGCCACCACGAGTAAATTCGTCCCTCAGAGAACCGAATATTTTTTCATCTTTCTTATACATTTTAATATTTTCTATATATTGAGTCTTCTTGTAGTAAATTATGATTTTTAATCTACATAAAGATAAAGAATAATAGTGTGTATCAATTTTTGTTTGTTTGTTTAGGTATTACGGCGCATCAACACAGAAAAGTTGTATCGCACCGTATGTTTTGTTGAAATAACGAAATTACCGCGGTGTTTTCATGGCGGTTGCCATTTTTTGTCGCATGGTCGTACTAGCGTTACGTAATTTACATGTCGGCAGTGGTTAAGCAGCGTTTCGTAAGCACTGTGAGAAGCCTGACTTCATGGCTGTAAGACAGAGTTCATGTCAATCTCCGTAAACAGAGATCCTGTAGAGCGTTGTCGTACTGGATCTCTACTTAGTCAATGCAAGGTCACGTCGAGATGAACTTTGTGTCGACCAATCGATGCGTAGCTTTCATCAAGACGAAAACAATATAAATCTTATTTTGATTTCGTAATTTCTATTTTTAGAAGTTTGCACGCTAATTTAACTGCGGTATTATTCACAGTCTGCGATTGGGTGGCTCATTTCAAATTGCGTGACGTAGATGGTGTAAACAAGTTATGTATCATAACAATTTCGTTATGAATATTATGATGAGAAAAGGTCACCTGAACGTGACCTTCGTTTGGAAAAGGCCAGATCTAAATTAGCGAGTATGCGAGCGGTAAAATTTTAAATCGGGTTTTAATCAGATTGACTGTAAATGAACATATCTTCACTTAATGTTTTGAAAAAATATTGGTTTTAAAATATTTAAATTTTAAAGCGTTTGCTCGGAGCCCCTAGAATGGCATTTCTTTACTTTTTTTATTTTCACATTTTTTAGTTCAAATATAATATTATTTCGTTTTTACGGCATGGTCATTGTGCCCCCTGTACCAGCCATGGTCATTTTGTCCTCTTTAACCAGCCATGGTCATTTTGTTCTCTTTTACCAACCATGGTCATTTTGTCCTCTTTTACCAGCCATGGTCATTTTGTTCTCTATTACCAGCCATGGTCATTTTGTCCTCTTTAACCAGCCATGGCCATTTTGTCCTCTTTTACCAGCCATGGTCATTTTGTTCTCTTTTACCAGCCATGGTCATTTTGTCCTCTTTTACCAGCCATGGTCATTTTGTACTCTTTTACCAGCCATGGTCATTTTGTCCCCTTTACAAGCCATGGTCATTTTGTTCTCTTTTACCAGCAATGGTCATTATTTCCTCTTTTACCAGCCATGATCATTTTGTTCTCTTTTACCAGCCATGGTCATTTTGTCCCCTTTACCAGCCATGGTCATTTTGTCCTCTTTTACCAGCCATGGTCATTTTGTCCTCTTTTACCAGCCATGGTCATTTTGTTCTCTTTTACCAGCCATGGTCATTTTGTCCTCTTTTACCAACCATGGTCATTTTGTCCTCTTTTACCAACCATGGTCATTTTGTCCTCTTTTTCCAGCCATGGTCATTTTGTTCTCTTTTACCAGCCATGGTCATTTTGTTCTCTTTTTCCAGCCATGGTCATTTTGTCCTCTTTTACCAGCCATGGTCATTTTGTCCTCTTTTACCAGCCA
Organism: Mactra quadrangularis; assembly: GCA_025267735.1. Lineage (NCBI taxonomy): Eukaryota > Metazoa > Mollusca > Bivalvia > Venerida > Mactridae > Mactra > Mactra quadrangularis. The sequence goes on from CM046298.1 coordinate 6,563,201, forward strand.
TGGTCATTTTGTTCTCTTTTACCAGCCATGGTCATTTTGTCCACTTTCACTAGCCATTACCATTTATTAGGACAATTCACCAAACCATTATTTCTGGAGAGCAATAGAACTGGACTCCTTTCCGCTTGTATAAGAAAGGCAGGATATCAACGGCCTTGTGCAACCGACGAGAAAAGAATTCGTAAACACAAAACAATATAACACTCATCAAAATAAATGTGAATGCAGCAAATTGAATGTACTTCAAAATGTCACTTTAGGGGCTCCGTTTCCTTGCAATATTCAGCTTTTTTATTGTGGTTAGTTTATTATGTCTGGAAATGATTGTTATCTTGACGACAGATGTCAGAAGTCTTACATCAATTTTCAAGAGATTTAAAGAGGCATTTCTTGATTACTAATAAAACATAGATATCCCTTTATCGTTGAAAGCTACTCATTCACTGGTGTTGTCTTTGTCATGAATGTTGTAAAGGGCCAAAGGTATACGTTAGGCCGTGTTTTTTTTCTTTACAAATAAAGATGTACATGTATGTATGTATCGAGGGCTTGACGGAAAACTGTCGTAACTCATATTTTCAAAATTTTTCAGGAGAAGCAAAAAACTGTTTAACACTTTTCTTTCAAGTTATACTGTAACTTTTTTTTGGTATATGGGTAAGAAAAAACATGTCTAATGTAATAACACTGTGCTAAAAAACAAAATAATAATTATTGTGATTTTATAAGCATTTTTTTACTTACAACAGTTTTCCATTGAAATTTGGAAATATTTTAAAAATGAGTAAAATGGAAAACTGTCGTAACTCTTACTTACAACAGTTTTCCACTCAAAGTAGGAATTTTTTGGGGCATGTATGAAATGGAAAACTGTAGTAATTCATCAGACAATTTCAAATTTTTAAGTAATTATTTTGATATATGAAAATATTACTAAAAAAAAGGTAAACATGTTACAAATGAGAACATTGACATCTTCAGTTAAGCTAACATGTAACCCTGGTTTTGGCAAATAAGGCTGCTGCAGAATTTTTAGTCAAGTGTTTAGAAGATATATTATGGTGAAGTTGTTGGCCTTGTGGAGAGGTATGCTAGTACTGGTTATTGACCAGAGTCCAGGAAAGCTAGCTTAGATTAGCTGGCCACAGTAAAATGACTATAATTTGTGTTAAAACAGTGGTAAACCCACCCCGAAAAGCAAGCACATAGTTCTTATGTTTTTAATGCTCTTGTCTTAAAGTACATTTTTACTTTAACAATTAACAACTAAAAATAGGATGAACTTAAATCATTTATTTAAATCACACAAACATAATCACAGAGGAATGTGAACAGCAATAACAATGACTGAAAATGCAAAACAAATAAACTTAACATCATAAAGCCTATCAGAAATAATTTAATATGTACAATTGTATTCATGATATTAAAACTAGAAAATCATACTAGTTAATTTGAATATTATAAACTGTATCAGAAATAATTTAACATGTACAATTGTCTTCTAGTAGGTTTGACATCTCCTTCACTGATCTGGTTGGGTGGGTAAGAGAAAGAAGAATGGATGGTGTACTGATGGAATGATCTGTTTTTTACAAAGACTGATCAAGTCAGTGTACTTTTGCATAGAGATAGGGAGAAGATCATTGTTTAGTTGGGTGAGAGGGGTATTGACTGGATTAGGTGGTGGGGATCTGAGTCTTTTAACAAGATCAATTTGTAGTTCTTCACCATTGTGGTGAAGTTTGTATGTCATAATGTTAGGTTTACTTTGACAAAAATTTAGATACTTTATTTTGTTCCAGTACAATTTTTCCCCTTTGGTATTTATATCAAAATTTTTAAGATTTTGTGATAAAAGTTTAAAGTTAAAAAAGTCTTTTAAGGACATCTCCTTTACATGATATGGGTTTACTCTCCTTGCTGTTCTCATAACAGTTGCCCATTGTGAGGTTGTGTAAATGGGAATATTTTTTGAAGAACATTCAATTGTAGCATGAACACTGTCATTCTCATTTTGCGTATGACCTTTTTCCAGGTACTTGTGAGTGATAGATTTTAGACCAAACTTCTGTAAGCAATACCATAACATTGTTATGTAAAAACGATTTTTATTTTGACTACAGCAATTATCACTATAAAAGATAAATTCTTGTTTTCCTTCTATGGATTTTGCCTCAATAAATTGATATAAACATGAGCTCACCTCACAAGCCCCACTACTAGAAATACACTCGTTCCAAACATAGCAAAATGCATCCTGTGTCCCTAGATCATAAACAGACAGATTAAAAGTATTTAATTTACGTTTGTAATAAACTAAGCTTTCAAAACTTTTAGGAGTAAGTAAAATTTCTTGCAAATCAAAGCATGCACAAACAACTGATTTATCACTTTTTGCTATGTTTTTGTCAATGTGTTTTTGCTCTCTAGCCAATACTTTATTAGAAATATGCTCCTGGTAAGTGGATTCAATTATTTCCCTTTGCTCTAAAATTGAGTTTTTGTATGATACACATAGATCACATTGATCTTTAATTGGACTTATGAATGAAATGTTATACTCATTAACAAAGATTCTTCTGTAAACATGTATTGAAACTGGACACCTTGAATTTTCAGTGCATTTTTCTACATACAAATAGTACATTTTATTGATACTTAAATCTGGAGCAAGGTATTCACGTTTTGAATCCTTGCGACAATAATGACTTTCTAGTACTGGAAACGATTCAATATGTTTCCTTACAAAACTTTCTTGTTCGTTAGAAGTTTTGTGTGGTCTATTGAAGTGCTTTCCTCTTGAATCACTTTCAACAACCCCAATTGCTGACATCTTTTTAAATGTTGTAGTGATATACCTTTCTGAAACAGAGAGAGTGTCCAAAAAAAATGTTTTGCATACTTTAACTTTGCAAGAGTTATCATGAGCAGGTAGTGTATAATCAACAGACTGTTGGCGCTTATTGCTTGAACCCTGCTTTTTGGGTTTACAAATGGCAAATTTAGCAATGAAATTTCTCTGTTTTGTGATGTCAGAGAGCTGCCAAAATGAATGGAAAATTCCTTCCCTTTTATTTTGACAAAAATTCTGGTGGCATTTGTACCTACATTTTACTCCACAACCCGGCTTAATGATACGTGAGCTTCTGAAATGTCCCTTTTCAGTAGTGTATTGTTTACCTTCATTACGTTTACGTTTCAAAACATTACGTTTCCAGGTATCAGGATTACATTTACGCTTTCTTGGATTACGGTCATCTATTCCTTTATTGTTCAGGATATTAGTAGCCTTTTTTGTGCCTTGAAGTACTAATGTTGTAACCTGACCTGTTGGTAGTGGTTCTAAGTTATGACCTTTACTTTTTTTAACCAAATTTATGAGGGGTACATTATCATCATCATCATCATCATTATCATCAACAACATCATTATTAACATTAACATGATTAACATTATCATCATCACCATCAACAACCACATCATTATCATAAACAACATCATAATTAACATTATCATCATCATCACCATCAACAACCACATCACTATCATCAACAACATCATCATTAACATTTACATTATTAACATCATCATCATAACCTTCAACAACCACATCATTATCATCAACAACATCATAATTAACATTATCATCATCATCACCATCAACAACCACATCATTATCATTAACTACATCATTATCAATAACATCATCATTATCATCAATATGAGTAACATCAATATGATTATTATCATCATTATACATTACATTCCTAATTACATACTCCCTATTATCATCACATTTATCATCTTCAATACAATGATCAATATTTACGACATAAATTTCCCTATCCTTAATATAAGATTCATCATTTTGTAAGTTTTGAACAGGATCATTACTAACTATGACATCTACAAAAGTATTTTCATTAAAATTTTGAAGAAATTCTGCACTTGTGTCCATTTCAGTTAATGCATTTTCAATGACAGAATCACATAAAGTTATTGAATCGGATGAACATTCTTCATCATCAAAATCTGATGAAAGGTCCATCGCATATTTAAGCCCTTCCTCAGCTAAGAACAGACGACATGTAATTTCGCCTTCACTTAATTCACTAAATCCTGAAAACTCTGATTCTGTGTCTGAATTATCACTTGGTAGACTTTGAATATGGTCAGCCATGATGGATGAATTGTCACTTACTGTAAAATATATTAAAATATACAATATACAATAATGAATTATTGGGATTTAATCAGTCCTCAATTTAGCCAATGGACCATGATCAAATGAGTTGACGAACTTGTTATTTGTCTAGTGTATTTAATAATGTTAATAGTCAGAGGTCCATCAATATTAAAAGGACTTAATTTAGTTTTAAAAGAAATTAACATTAAACAATTTTGGATAATCACATGCTGCTTCATTACATACTTAAAGTAATACAAATTTGGCAGTGACATGTCCAATTATGTTCATTCGGTTAATTGAAATTTATAATTTCAATGGTTTAAATGTCATTGAAAATGTTTCAATGAAGAGTGATACATTTTTTTATCTGGTATGAAAATAATTAAAACATGTAAGTCCTATATTAGGCAATAAACGTTAATGTTGAGTGGTTTATCTCTCTGTGTTTCATTCATGACCCAGCAAGAGGTAATACAAAATTTAAAGTCAAATTAAGGTATGCATTCTGAATAAAAACAATTTTTATTGTCATTGAAGCATTCTATAAATGACGATACATGATTGTACATTTCCAAACTTTTTAACCTTGTTAGCTGTTTCAAGTACATAAATTAATGTATAATAAAGCCGCTTGGCTAGCTCAGTTGGTAGTATGCAAGTCTACTGATTGAGGGGTCGTGGGTTCAACTCCTGGGCAGGGCATATTTTTATGGAGGTTGGTCATTGTTATATGCCTGTTATATGACCTATACAATGTGTTGCTATGGTGTAAAACCAAACAAACAATAAAACAAATTAAGTATGATAATGCATACTTGTTAGGTACTAACTTAGAAGACTCAGTATGCTATTTTTATATAAAAGGGAGGTAATAGCTATAATGCATGATCTATCCAGTGTATCAATTTTGAGAGAGGGGACATAACTGACATAAATTGAATAGATAATTATATCTTATAATTAACAACATGTTACCTTATAATCAGGGATCAAATGTTAATGTTGATGAATACTCGTAATGTTGTTAATACTTTCTGTTGGAAGTTCTTATTGCTCTGAATGACATAGTATACAATAACTTTAGGTGTAGTGACTGTTCAAACTCCTAAAATGGAATGAAATTGATTTATTATTAAAGCAAACAGTTCTTAACACTAACAAGTTATGAGTTTATACAGGGAAATAAAACAATTACATACTGAAGCAGCTTACTTTCTTTTGGCTTTCTAAAATTTTGCATCAAGCTATCTAACAAACTAAGAGAGCTTTTCATAAATATATTAGACTGTTTTTTAAACATAGATGTTTACATTTTCATAGCTTCAAAATTGTACAAAATCAACTTTCTGTCTTGCTCTGTATTGAAAGATAGATCCTAGTACTAGCTTCATCTGTTAAGTCTCCATTGTCATGATTTATTGAATGTATTCTTTTAATTTGATTTAAAGAAAACAATATCTCATTTACCTTTACATTTACATTTACAACAAAGTTGAGATGAATTCATGTCATTTGAGGAAGTTCTTGTAAAAATTCTGTCATTAAGTTGATTTTATCTAGAATAAATAAGAATGATTTGAATATTGATGTTTTTAAACCTAAAATGGAATTGTATGAATAAGAAGTTTTCTCACATATTATAAATGTAATTATAAGGGTATTCAGAACCTTCATTGCTCATCTGAAACCAAAAATAACTCAGACACATAAAGAAAGTGTTCATTTTGGCCCTGGAGTTATAATCTGTGATTAAGTACATGTTTAACTGGTTGTCCTTAGTGTGGGTTCTCTAGATGATACTACACACACACAAAAATAACTTTCATTGAGTCAATAAACAACACATTTTGGAAATTTTCCTTATTAAGATATGAAAGACTATCAAGTAATTTCTTGTAATCTTAGGACATGCATAAAGAAACTTTGTATGGGATACAATCATATAACGCACTATTAAAATGCTCAGTGCCAAAAAATTGTTGCTCTAGGCCTTAAGGTAGATCCGCAATTTTCATGGATTTGAAATTATGATTTAGCTAAGTAAAAAAAATAAATGCAGCTATTTTGCTAATAATAAACAATGTTTTAATGAATAAAATGGAAATAGTCTTAGATATTAACTATCTTACCTGTTTGAATGTAGTCATAATGTGAAAAAACAACAACATAAAACAGAAGAAAGACAGCAGATGTTTTCTTCTTAGCCTGTTATGTAAACACTGTTCTGTTGTTTAAACTGGTTCAAACTGGATTTTTAAGTTGAATGTAAATGTATGACATCACAGTTATGACATCATAACTACTGCAGTGATCATGATGATGTGCAGTGATTTGAGTTGAGACAGTCTTCCATTTAAGCCTTAGTGTGGAAAAATAATTCTAGAGTGGAAAACTGTATGTAACTCAAGTTGAGACAGTTTTCCATTAAAGCCTTAGCGCAGAAAAAAAATTCTAGAGTGGAAAACTGTATGTAACTCAAGTTGAGACAGTTTTCCATGATACACTTTACTTGAAAAAAGATACTACACTTTTGCACTAAGTGTATTTATATACTTTATAGATGGATTTTTTTTATGAAATTTTGTAGGAACATGTATTTGGCCTTTCTAAAGCCAAATTTATCAAAAAGTCATTTTTGAAAAAATTGTTAGTTACGACAGTTTTCCGTCAAGCCCTCGGTATGTATATGGTAATATTGGGTTTATGTTATTGCACGAAATTGTAAAGTCAGCTTCCATGTTCATGGAAACAGACTTTCAACCACGCTTAAACTTTAAAGTTAATAGTTTGGTAATGATTTTTTATATTCTAAAAGCATCTCTCAGTATCTGTCATTGTGTTAAGACATAATCTCCGTAAACAGATATCCTGTAGTGCGTTGTCGTACAGGATCTCTACTTTCTCCGTGGAACGTCACGTCGAGATGAACTTTGTTTCGACCAATCAATGCGTAGCTTTCGTCTAGACGAAAACACTATTAATCACATTTTGATTTCGTAATTTCTATTTTTAGACCATTTTTTCCATGCTAATTTAACAGCGATATTATTCACAGTCTGCGATTTGGTGGCTCATTTTAAATTGCGTGACGTAGACGATGTAAACAAGTTACGTATCATAACAATTTCGTCATGAATATTATGATGAGAAAAGGTCGCCTGAACGCCTAATCTTCCGCTTCCGGTTAAAAGGGCGGACATGAATTTTTGTCAGAGAGAAATAAAATTGGTTATATTAATCTACAAGTCGTACCAAGATACAGATTATACGTAAAATAGTTAGAACATTTATTCATCTCATTGTGAAGTACTTATTGACTTTGAATTATCATATATTACGCTGTAAAACGAATTTTGAGAAATCAATATGGGCGGCAAACGGAAAAAAGATAAAGACTCGCCACCAAGTAATCAGCCGAAGTCTAAGAGGGAGGCTGTAATGAATTCATCGCAAACCTCATCCAGTCAACCAACCATATTACAAGATAAACAGGCAAGTGATTTATCAATGAACAATTCAATTTCACAAGAACTGACTTACCCCACCCAGCAATGTGTACAGAATCCAGCATCGCCAGTTCTTTCTCAAGCATTGTCGGTATTAACTGAACAACCTGAATTTATCACTGACTTAACATCCAAACTTGAATTTATAATGGCTAAAGTATCCAAAATTGAATCAATTGAAACAAAACTTGCCAAACTCAACATTATTGAGAATCAGCAACAAAATATATTATCCAGGTTGGATAAACTAGAAACTTCTGTTTATGATCATAAAATATCCATTGACGACACAATGAAAAAACTTTGTGAAATTGAACGAAGTCAGTCCTTTATAACAAATGAATATGACAAAGTGAAGGTCGACCTTCAACACACTAAGGATGAATTACACAAAGTACAGGGTGAAGTCAAAAAATTGTCTTCCATGAATTCTGACCTAAAACGTGATAATACTAAATTAAATGACAATCTTCTTGATCTACAGTGCAGGTCAATGCGTGACAATTTAGTTTTTCTGGGTATACCTGAAGGTTGTTCTGGATTCAGCCATGATATACATACTACTTCAAGTACAACACCCGGGTCAGTTATTCGCCCTACATACACAGATGTCACTAGAGGATCCGAGGACTGTACTAGTTTAATCATGGACTTTTGTAAATCTGTTCTTAAAATACAAGACGTTGATAATAATGTGTCTATTGATAGGGCTCATCGTACTGGATCTCGTTCGACTGGCAAACCTAGACCTATCATTGTTAAATTTATGAATACTAATTCTAAACTAGCTGTCAAGAATGCACTTAGATCAGTCAACTTAAAATCAACGTCTTATGCGGTATTTGATCAATATCCCCCAGCTGTTCAAGAAAAACGTAAAATGTTGTATCCTATCATGAAACAAGCCAAGGAAAGTGGTAAACGTGCTGTGATGGTCCAAGACAAGTTATATATCAACAATGTATTATACACTGACTCTGATAAATAATATACAGGAGAAGAATGTGTTATAACTATTGGTTCATGGAACATTGAAGGCTTAAAAAGCTGTAAAGATGATGTTGAATTTCAAAATATAGTGACAAATTTTGACCTTATTTTTCTGTCAGAAACATGGCAAAAGATATCTCATGAATTTGATGACTTTATTTCAGGGTATAAATGTATTGATATTCCTAGACCTGAAAGTTTAAATTGTACTAAAAGAGTCATGGAGGAATATGCCTATTTGTCAAAGATTCAGTTTTGCCTGGTATTCATGTTGTTGATACAAATGTATGTGGTATTATATGGGTGAAATTATCTAAATCATTCTTTAATATTGAAAATGATTTATATGTATGCTTTTCTTATATTCCACCATGTAATTCTATTTATTTTAATGCTTATGATGATAGTCATTTTGACCTGATAGAGCAGGGTATTCGGAAATACTCTGAACAATTTTAATTCCTCTACCCGTTGGAGTAAAAATAATGAATGGTTTAACAATGAATGTAGGCAAGCTCGTGCACAACTTAATAGAGCAAATAAATCATACAACAAACACAGGTCACAACATACCCGTGAAAATCTGATTAATTGTAGAAAAAAATATCGCTCTGTAAAACGAAAGGCTAAATTTGTATTAAAAAATAAACAAAAAGAATACCTATATAATATTTCAAAAAATAATCCTCGTAAATTCTGGCAAGAGGTATGTAAAATGCGCGGTTCTAAGAAAAAGGAAGGTGACATCGAAAATACCGAATTTTTTAATCATTTCAAAGAATTATTTTCCTCCGTTGATAATTTTTCTAATGTAACCGTAGAAAATGAACTAAAGGGAGATAACTTGTCCATTAATCAAGTTGAACAGTTAGACCGATCATTCACGCATGATGATGTAAAAAAGGCAATTTGATCTCTTAAACAGGGAAAATGTGCGGGAATTGATAATTTAATCCCTGAAATATTTATTTACGGAACGGATGTTTTAACTCCAATTATATGTGATTTATTTAATTTTATGTTTGATAATGCGTTGTACCCAGATTCATGGTTCAAAAGTTTTATTGTACCTATACCTAAAAAAGGTAACTTAAATGACGTAAATGATTACCGCGGTTTATCAATTACGAGCATTTTTGCTAAAATATTTTCGTCTTTGCTTGACACAAGATTAAGGTACTGGGCAGAGAATAATAATCTTTTATCTGAGTTTCAATTTGGGTTTCGCGCCAAACGTAGTACCGTTGATTGTGTTTACATTCTTCACACACTTATTAATAAAGTTATTAAACATGAAAAGAAAAAAAATGTACTGTTGTTTCGTTGACTTCCAAAAAGCTTTTGATACGGTCTATCGTAACGGAATTTGGTATAAGTTATTAGAAATTGGTTGTTCTTCAAAAATTGTAAATATGTTAAAGTCCATGTATTCTAGTGTCAAGTCATGTGTTAAAGCACATGGGTCATTAAGTGACTTTTTTGATAGTTACACCGGTGTTAAACAAGGAGAATCGTTATCTCCGTTGTTATTTTTATTCTTTATAAATGATATGTATGATACAATTAATAATGATAATTTACAAACAAATATTATAAGTATTGACGAATTGCAAATTTTTTTGCTTTTATTCGCTGATGACACCGTTTTATTTTCATATACAATTGACGGATTGCAAACTCTCGTCGATAAACTTGATAATTATTGTCTGAAGTGGGGGATTACTATTAATATCAACAAAACGGTAGTTGTGACTTTTAAATCCGGTACGAGGCATGAAAATATCAATATTTCTTTAAAGGGGAAATTGTTAAATAATGTAGACTGTTTTAATTACCTTGGGGTACCGTTGTCGTTTAACGGTTCATTTTACAAAACACAGAAATTATTATCTCAGCAAGCTATGAAAGCAATTTTTTCTTTACAATCTTTATTTGATATTTTACCACTTAAAATTAGTGAGAAACTGAAACTTTTTGATTCAATGGTCGCTCCTATTTTAAATTACGCGTCTCCATTGTGGGGGTTTCATAAATCTCCCGACATCGAAAGGGTTCATCTAAAGTTTTTAAAACGAATCCTTGGTGTAAAACCGCAGACACCAAATTGTACCGTCTATGGTGAAACCGGTAGATTTCCATTTTTAATCCTTCGTAAAATAAATATTATTAAATATTGGGGAAAAATAGTAAATAATAAGGATTCGTTAATACATAAAATATACAAAAATCAAATAAATGAAAACGGAGATATTCCTAATAAAACTTCTTGGGCTTTTAAATTAAAATCATTGCTTTGCGAATTAGGATCTAACTATGTATGGGATAAACAGACAATTGATAATTATGAGATTAAACTAATTTGTGAAAGAATTAAAGATCAATACGTGCAAAATTGGCACTCTATCAAAAATAATTCGAATAAGTTATCAACCTACAATGCTTTTAAGGGGGTGGGTCCATGGGCGAATTTTTGATGACAACAACCATAAAACGGTAAAATATCAACTAACTAATTCAGGCCAATAAGCTATCATAATTAAAATATCAGTCTCAACAGACGACAAAAATAATATTCACCAGATTAACTTCCCTTTGTTAGAGCCTGTGACTAAACAAAAATATTTTACGACATTGATTGTAAACAAAGGGAGGTGACTTTAGATTTACGGCAAAGTCCTGCAGATGCTGTCAAGAATAACATATTTTGTATAACTACTCAGTCTGCTGAACGTAGATTTGCCAAGTAGTATCGTACCAACAGAGATGACATACAATGAAACACTGAGTATAGTTGATGACGTCAAAATTCGTCAAGAATCTAGATCTAACTTTGATATCATTAGCATTCTGCAGACGACCTTGCCCTTGGTCAGTGTTTGACACTGTGAGATGAAACACACGTAAGAAAAATGTAAGTTATCCTTCTTAATTGTATTAATATTGATGCGTGAAAATGGTGTATATAATATACTGGTTAAAATCTATTGTTTCCAAGATTTTAGAGAAATGGTGCAATAATTATAGAACAGTTTTCGGATACAGATGATTCCGGATACGGATTTATAATTTTCCAATTTCGTACGTGAATAAATACTATTTGTGACTTATAATTTAATATCTTGACACGTTGTGTATAGTATGATGCTGATGGTTATTTTCCATGTGAAGGCGTCTATAAGTCTAGACAAACTGTCTCCAGTTAGAAAAATTTAACTTGATTATGAACTATTTCGTTGATGTTTAGAATCTTTACTTGGAGACTTTATTATTTATATTTTCAGGTGTATATGTTATTTGAGCATCCTGTTTGACTAAATGTAGATACATTTAATCTAGAATATTACTCAATGCACAACAATACACAGGTTTGTTCACATTTCATACCCCACCACTCTCTAAAGCTGATCAGTGGCAGATCAAGTTTTTTTGCTGGAGGGGGGGGGGGACATACAATTTTCACATAAACTTTAACTTTTTTATTTATTCTTTGTGTTATCCTTTTTATGTATTATAAGTTTGTATAGTGCACCAAATTAGTTCTTCCATTTGATTAACCTCAGCTAGCCTATTTTTCATCTACTTTGAATCATGTACATGTATATAACCAGAGGAACAGACTAAGATCTATATTATAAATTTTCTTAGATGACAATCCTTTCATTTTTCTAGAATATTATTATAATCTGGATCTTTCAGCATTCATACTCACATGTTTAGTTAGATGTATAATGAGGTATATGATCAGAGACATGACTGATATCATAAAACATAAAAACATGGGTTTATTATCAAAAATGATAAAAGTTTGATGAAACATTTGACTTCTTTTAAATTTTATAAGAAGTTAAGTTATTTTAAGGTATTTTATTTTCTTTTATTTGTTTAATTTGTCAATATTTGCAAAAATACTTGTCAATATCTTTCTTTCTTACAGATGACTGAGGTATTGAGTTGTGCCACACTGATGATACTCTGACAGCATGATAGGTGATCATAAAACAGACTATAAATAAAAAAATACCCACATTTGATTGTCTAAGCCACAAGTGATTGTTGAAATGTTTTAAAACAATGTTAATAAATAAACTGACTGTAAGAACTCACTTTGTTTGTTCATGATATGTTATAGATCTACTTGGTTTTGGTCAGCATTGTGATGATAAAATCATTGTAAAAATACAATCCATGCATTAAATATATTAAATTAGCTTCCAGTTGTTGTATTATTGACAATTCTAAAAGCCATGTCATTATAAATGGCTTTCACTATAGTAGTCATGCAGTAGTCAGTAATTCAAAGATGCAAATCCTAATTTTTTGTTATGTGTAGTGGCAATTTAGCAATATTATGGTATGTCCATGCTATGGTAAAGGAGGTACTACTTGGTAAGGCAAACCATGGACATGTATCATATCCTAGATTGGCAAGAACCTTGGTAAATGGTCATGAATACAACACATTCCATTTGTTGGGCTCAATACACTATAAATAGTGGCTCACTTAAAAAGTGATGAAGTTAGTACTTGTGATAACTTGTGCAACAAAAATATAATTATACAGGACTTACTTCCACAATATGATGTGTTCATTCATGAAAATCATAAGGATTTACACTGTATAAGAAATGCATATAACATAAAACAAAATTAAAACATGTGAATATCTCTTTTCACAACAATTCAGAACATTTGGTTGCCATGGTGACTTTTTTAAACTGGTATGTTTTTGTAATACAAATGTGAAGTAAAGAATTGTTCATCACATCTTTAAGAAGGGTCTATTGCATTATCATTATTTCATGACAATAATATATAATAAATGATAACAATATATTAATTCTGAATGGGAATTGAAGAAGTGAGTGGGGTATTCCTCACTTTAAATGATAATGCATTTTAATTTTTTAAAATAAAATTTTCCATTTTTTGATAATTCAGCTCTAAAAAAATATTTACCCCACCTGAAGTGATAAACTATTAAAAACATGCATTTGAGTTATATACTTAGTCAGTTGCTATATTTTAGACATGATGAAAATAATAGTAAAATTTACTCAATTTTTGCTTCTTATAGTAGGTATTATTAACATCTTGTTGCTATTGTATTAAAATTTAAAAATTCGGTGACCTTTTGCTTTTTTCACTTCTATCTGATAAAAATTCATTTAATCTTACATTTAAACACAATTAAAAATGGTACTAAGTCACTAATTTCTTTTGATGTAAAAATAGACTTTTTGACAATTTTTATAAGTGGGTGGGGTACTTTTTATTTTTAACACACATTTTGCGGAATTCGCTGAATAAAATGGTAAAAAATGCATGTTAAAGTGAGATTCATCGAATTTGTAACATTTATCACTAACATATTCATCATTTAATGACAAATGGACTGTTTCCTATGCATCTGTCTGATATATGCTATTTTTGATGCATTTTTTGGTGGAGATTTACATGCTTTTTGGGGGTCATTTTGAAATGACCATAACCCTTTAAAATGTTTGGTGATCCTAATTAATTTGATCAAATTACTTCAGATGTGCCCAAACAAATTCATGAAGATTCAAAAATGTATTATAAACCTCTGTCTTGAGAAAATCTCTTAACCCTGAATATTTGCTTCAAAAGCTTGTTTTTTGGTGGGTGGGGTAATTTGACTGACGATTTTCGAGCAAAATGACCAACCGAGTTACTTAAAGACTACTTTAGGGACAAACGCACGAAAGATGATACATACAATCAAACGTAATCACCCATAAAATTTACTACTATATCATTTTACACTATTATAACGCATTTGTGGAATTTTAAAATATTTTACCTGATTTTTACCGACATGATGTATCAAAAAGAGTCTCGTAATTTTTTTCAAAGGTCGGTGACCTATGTTTTTTCCCCCATAAAATCAAACAATATTAATGTCTGATTTGTGTTGCAAAATTTAAGCAAAAGTTAAGCTCTGTATATATATCAAAAAATATGTTGAACATTTATCATAATCCCGTGAAAAATAACCAATTTTGGGCATAGAGGATGGAGACCAGTTAAGAGCCTGCAAGAAAAATATAGAAATTTTGATAATTAATTTTCTTGTACTACAATTCTTACAGGTCATTTACTTATAATTAAGCGAAAAAATAATATTCCGGTGATTAAGATTTTTTTTCTGTAGGTATTTGCTTAAATTGTCAAAATTCTTGCTCAATTCAGCAGTTATAGAGGTGGTGACCTTCAAATGACCTTGACCCCAAAACGAGTTCGGTGACCCCCAAATTTTATTACATTTTTTAAAAGTTCAAACATTAAACAACATTTGTGCAAAGTTTCAACAGAAGTTAAGTCCTTTTAAAAAATGCGATCCCATGGACCCACCCCCTTAAAACTGATTTTGTATTTGAAAAATACCTTGACTCAATTATTATTGATAAACATAGAAAGTCATTGACACAATTAAGATGTACTTCCCATAAATTAAATATTGAGAAATTTAGATATGATAATAATAATGATCAAACTTTGTTATTATGTAAAAATTGCAATTTAAATCAAATTGAAAATGAATACCATTTAGTACTTGTATGCCCAAAATATCGAGAATTAAGAGTAAAACATTTACCAAAATATTTCCATAGTTGGCCAACAAAAAATAAGTTCAATATTTTAATGCAGACATATAAGGAAGGTACTTTCAAAAAATTAGCTAATTTTATCCATGTAGCTTTTAAAGAACGAAATTAGAAATTTACTTTTAAGTATTTTTTATTTGATTCCATTCATTTTCCTATTGTATGATTTTCCTTCATTTTTTTTCTTGTTTTATTTATTGTATTTATTTGTGTTTCATGTATTGTCATGTTCTTCTCTCATGTTCGTGTTCGCCTTGCATATCCAACTATTTGTCCTTTCGTAACTAACTGATTTGACTTCTCGATAAAATCGATAATTAATCAGAGCCTCCGTTGTTGCACTCGGTATTGTTCGGAAATTTCCGATGACACCCTGCTGTGATCATTATAGATTGATACAACTGATCAACCCCATCAATATATCACGTGATAGACTCTGCATGACGTCTATTACCAACATTTGATATCAGTTATATTTTCATATAAACTTTTAAATAACAAACCATGCAGTGCGCGGTAAGAATAAAAATATATCCCATGGAGTTTGATTTACGTTTCCTTTTATGAAAAGAATTAAAATTTATAAACTATGTATCGTACATATAATTTTCATTACACCTTGTGTGTATTTACATTTGCAACAGCATAAGTGTACATATTAATACTTATAATAAACATAAATAATTATTTTAATGACAATTAAAAAAAGGAATCAATAGGCATATAAATTGTATTAAAATACTGAAAGTATTTAATATAATTTCATTTAAAGACAAACATCTGGAGCATCAATCAATATCTATAGATGCTTTAACCTTTAAAAGTATTAACACCGGCTATTTAGCGCCAAAAACAGGCAGACAGCATTTCACAGATTTATTGTTTAAAAAATAAAAATCTATATCATCCTCGCTACCCTGTACAGGTTTTACGACCTGCATGGTATAATAATGATTGTAGTATCCTGTCATAAAACAAGGACCCTGTTTATATAGGGGCCTTGTATATAATGACACCCGCTTGGATGTAGATAAACGCACCAACAGGGGTCCAATAAGGAGTGTAATAAAGTTAATCAATGCATAACAAGGTCGTATCTGAAAAAATAAAGAAATATAGAAAATGCATTATAACTAGTCCAAACAGTATATTGATAAAAAAAATACTGTGACGAAAAGACAAATGTTATAAGTTGAAACAGCATTAAACTGTACGGGTATAGGCAAATAAATCGAGAAAATAAATGTACAGTCATCAGTTTTTCTGTTGTTGTTTTTTCTCAGCTATGCGTAAATAATTTATTTTTCATAAGTTTTATGAACTAAAATTCATTTGATTTTTATTTCTTATTTTATTAATTCTCTAGTCGTGGAAACCTTGTAAATGTGAAGTTCTTCAATTAATCATTTAAACAGCATCGTTTTATAAAATTATATGATGTATTTTCCTTTTCTTAAATAATTAGTTTATAAGAAACAAATAACGAATTATACAATGCCATACGATTTTTAACTTTTGTAACAAGTAAACTTGAAATTGAAAAAAATACATTTTAATCTTGTCACATAGACTTATTTTTATAGAGTAAAAAATCTTGTATCTGTAAAGCCCAATTATCAACAGTAAGAGTATTTTACTGCAAAGAAAATAGACATTTATCTACTTCAAACACTTCTTAAGAACAAGCTTTGTAGACATATAAATGAATATAGCGTGGTCTTATAAATTTAAGTACCCCACTTTTTTAAAACATGGACACTATGTCAACTCAAATTTAGAAAGCAGATTGGTTTGAACAGTTTTTTTGTTTCTTAAATGCATATTATATTTTAATAATTTAATGTCTGTAAAGCAGTTAGTTTTCAAGTTGACTGTTGATAAATATATCTTCATATTATGGCTTTGATTATTATGCTCGATAACAAATAATATATTTGACCGTTGATAAGATCGGTAGCGATAAAGCGTCATATTCTATCGGTCGTTCGGCTATCTTCGCCAGTTTCCGTAGAGCGAAACGGAATCTCCCGAAAGAAGGAAAAAAACAATACTTACCAAACTAATTCGCTATTTCCCCCTACTAAATATTCTTCAAAAATTATAAAACCTATACCATTTATTAAAGAAAAGATCGTAGTAATTGAATCCGATTGGGATAGAAAAGATTTTTAAACAATAAAACAGAAATTGGACAAAACGTTGCCAATGTTGCCAAAATCATTTTTGTATTGTAATGCATAGGAAATAGGGTTAACATTTTTAACTCAAAAATCCCCCAACTATTTATTTTTCAATTTTTATAAGATATATACCATAAGAAAGAGGATGAAATGAATTATATGAAACTGAATGGGATGGAATAATAAATTCTATAAAATCCGAGTTATATTAGATTAAGTACCAATGTCCTTCTTATTTCTATATAGCGCGCACTAGCCTATTAGGCTTATCGATAAAGGACAAATAGTTGGATATGCTTGTTTAAAGTACAACTCAACAGGGGGTCTAAAAGTATGTGTTTCTTTTACTTATTTGAAAGAATAATATGTAATTAGATCATGGACCTTTAAAGTTGACATATCCAAAAGCGGTCTGGTACCTAATTTCTTTGTTAAAACCCCGATTTTCGAGGGCTCGACATGACTGATCTCCCCTTAATTCGGCGTCCGTTGCTAACGAAGCAAGGGAGATAACTCTTGCCAGAATCAGTTATGAGTAAACATGGCGGCATTGTTTGTTTTTTTAACGTCCTGTCTCAGTGCGATTTTTTTTTAATTGGGATATATAATTGGTTTATTACCGGGTTGAGTTGACTCCGGATTTTAGGTGTGTTTGGCCTGCTAAATAAAAACATGCATGACCGCTGATAAACGCTGGAGACTGTATTGGGTTTAGTCAGATACAACGATGAACAATTTGTCAAACTTGCGATCTTGTCCAGCTTCCAGAACTAGATGTTTGATAGTTAAGAAGTAAAATTTAGGATATGACAGTAGTTTTATTACACAGTAAGTATCGATTTCATGTAGTATTATCGTAAATAAGTATTTTTTTATTCACAAAACCATTTTGGATTCGTCCTAAATACTTTCGTCCATGTTACCATTATTGGACAAACCTAAATAAACCTTCTTTAGTGCAGTCTGTGTATTTTTTTATTTGCAGTAATAATAAGTAAAATTTAGTATTTAATGAAATCTGACCATAATATTGATGTTTCACATGATTGATACCTCGATTTGTCCGTGTGAAGCACGTTCAAATTGATGGGGTGGAGGGGTACTGTCTGTTGTGGGGCTTTTATAAAAACATTTAATTTTGATTATTAATTAATTTATTTGAAGTCAACGCCATCTGATCTAAACATGTTTACTTGTAATCGCTGCACCAAATATTTTAATGCTCCAGATGTAGATAGCTTTATCTCTCATAAAATAACATTCAGGGGTGGGACTTTTATTAAGCAAATTTGCACACATTTATGGTCGTCATTATTTGTGCAATCTTTTTGTGACAACTTATTATTCCATTCAGGTGTAATGATTATACGTCATCAAGTTTTATTATTGTTTGAATAATGTGTTTATTTTGTTCATTGTAGGAGTAGGGTGATGTCAATAAAATACTTAATCCACGAAGATATAGCTCCTCTTGTGTACTAGTTGGATTTATACAATCATGCAGATGCTCAAAATATAAATACATGTTTTTAGCAGCAGCATATTTTATTCATGTAAGTATCAAATATTTGTCTGGTTAATGCAACACTGCCCTAATACTAGTTGACAAAATTTTCATCAGGCTTGAAAAATATGGCACATCTGTTTAAACTTTGATCTTAAAGGAAAAAATCAATCAGGTTGTGTTGTCACTTAAACAATCAACTCTGGTTATACCCTTATATTTTCATGTAAACCATGGAATTAAGTTTTAAATGTATGAATTATTTTTGAAAAATAAATTAGAGAAGTGTTGTAATAATAATAATCTAACAGGTCCTTCAACATTTAGACTGTTACAGTACAGTGGTTATGCAAAAAATTATTTTAGTCTGAACATGATACATCATGTTTACTTTCAATCAAGAAATGTCTATGTAATAAATGTGAAGCAGAATATATATGTGCTTTTTCTAGATATGATGAGGAACTTGGATGTCTCTTCATTAAGAAAAGGGTAACTAACTATTCATGGACCCCTTTATCATCAGTTGTCCAGACAAAAAGATTTTTTGAATTTAAATGAGAAAAAACACAACTTAAGGGTGTATCGGGATTTGAAATTGAAAAAAATCTATGAAGTGGGTGTGGTGACTAAACTATTAAAATATCCATTAATTCCAAAATAATTTTGATATATTTTGTAAGTGATGCATTAAATGTATAGATGTGATAGCGAAAACAACAAAAATCAACAAATAAGATATTTAGAAATAAATGAAAACATTTAACCTCACCTTAGAATAGCCTTCCGAACGTCAATCCAAACATATATTTAAAGTTCTTTTTTCATAAATCCAAATGTTGATATAGGTTGTCCATATAACATTTTACAATGTCCTAGGGTAAATTACACAAAAAGTATTTCCTAAATGTAAATTTGATAATTCATCTCAACAAAAACATTACACGTGTTAAATTACAGTTTACACACAAGTTCCCAGTGCAGTTTTCTACTCATATTGTATGTTCTATATGTGTAATAAAAAGGAAAAAATTATCGGGTTCCTGTGTGAAATTGAAAATAAAATCATGTGTGAAGAGTGTTGTGATCAATTATCAAATTTACATTTTGGAAACACTTTTTGTGTGATTCACGCTAGGACATTGTAAAATGTTATATGGACATTCTATTACATCTTTTGGAATTATATATATGTCTATATAAATCACTCGTATATATCAAGAAAAAAGAAAGATTATTCAATATTGAGAAATTATAATTTTATTAAAATATAACAACATTTAACAAACAATTTCAAACAATAATATACAAACAAATCATAATGAACATTGATTATTACACATTCAGAATAATTACACTATACAATATCAATTTACCGATCTCTCCAAACGATTTACTATATAAAATCATTTACCGAAGTCTCCATAATCCATCGTCGTCATACACATGCTACTGTTTGATTTGTAGAAATCTTCGTTAAACGTTGATCTTCATGCAAAACGATTAAGTATCGTAATAAAATAGGACATAGTTGAAGTATCTTGGGACGATGCGACTGTATATCGTTTAAATCCATTGAATGTGCCCGGAAATGTGCACTCCTTCAGCTCCAACTTCAATGGCCTTGACAAGGCGTCAACAGTCAATGTCGAGCTTGTGGACTGAGTTTAAGAAGCATTTCATGGACAGAAAAATGAGGACTTCGGATATTTTAGAACCAGGTGTGGTCGTTATTTATCTATGGTGTAGCTGGTTGGTGTTATATCAATCACTAACTAGTTATATCTTAGGTTATTGCGAACTCCCTGTAAGCAACAATCTTCACAGCCAAGTATAACTATAATCATTGATTAAGACTTTACATCTGGGCCAATAAGATTTTACACAGATTATGTGCAGATGTGAGTAATTTTAAATCATTTATCATAACTTTCCTACCATTTTCATGCCATGTCAATGATATGTAAATATGAATTTCTCAATAACCTTTGTTGACCACAAGTTGTGCTACCATTCATTGATTATGATTTCCATGGATGGCGATGTTGCGAGAAACTAGCTCATACATAAGGGTTCATGTGCATCTATATTGGCGGATTGGCAGAAAATGTGTTCAAGAATAACTTTTACTTGACGTAACACGCCTGACGCTTCAGACGAGTGATTTCATCTATGGGCGAGTGAAATCTGAGTCAGTATAGCTAGTCCTTTTTCATGTCAGAATCAGGTTTATATCTGAAAAATAAATACTCTGTGAGTTGAATGCTGTGTAGCGTCAAGTTGTTTGACTTACATCTGAGAGTTTGTGTAATCACTCTTTTACCTATTCACTGTTCTGCTTCATTAGTTTTGCAATCAGGCTAAAGGTTAAAAATTGAATGTTTACTAGCAACTCCTGTCTTGCACCACAGGAGCTTGTCATTTTGTATCTTAGTTTGAAAAAATTTCCACCGTCTGGTTGAATGTTACTGTTAGAAGGCAGACTGATGCAGATATTTTACAATGTCAGAATTTATTTTTTTGTTCTCTGATATAATCACCTTATCATATGTTGTGCGCGACAAAAATCCTAATTAAAGGGTACAGGGCCCATTTCTATTGGGGTGAGAGAGCACATTGAATTATTTATATTGTGTAATGCCTCAGACTAGTGAATTTTGATTCAGACTTGTGAAAATTGCTACCTGGTGGCCTGACCCCTCTAGTTCTGCAAAGCAACTAAAGCTAAGACTGTATAATATCATTCTGAACAATTTTGCAAACAATAAAATACAGTTTATTCTGGTTTTTTTTCACTCAGATGAATTTTGGTATATGTATATTTTGCATGGTTATGTAAGACAATGAACAGAATTTAGCGATACAAATTTGGCATCCAACAGATTATAATCGCTAAGTTAGTCGGTTGAGCCCAACTGAATTCTCCGATTAGTTTATTGTGGATTTTCCAGCCAATTGAGATCACCAGTTGTTGTCTTATAATTTTTTCGAGCACCAGCCAGATTTATTACTTATATAGTTAAAGACAAACTTAATTACTAGCCTATTCAATTAGTAATTTTTTTTATTACCCAAATCAGTTTTTACTTGACCTGGCTTTCAGGCTGGTGGGTTAAGGCAAAACCTATATAATTGAGATTTTAAGTTGTGTGGGTAGCTGTATTAATAAAGTTTGAAACTACTGTAATTATTTATTCTTTTACTGTGAATTGATGTAAGTTAAAGAATATTTTGTATGTTGAGCTGATATTACTGCGTCTTCTTGCATTTCTTTCATGATTGAATAAATCTAGTTGAACACAATTGGTGTTTTTCTGTACCAACAATAATGTTGTAAGTTACCAGAGTTGTTTGAGATCAATCTTAGTTGGTGTTAGGGAACCTAGCCTATAAATATGAGTATGACACAGTATTACAGAATTCTGAGGATCCTACTAACTTGGGAGTAAAGTATTGCTAGGAATTTTATCAGGATCCCTATGAATTGTCTTTATTGTATGAATTTTGATCCTCATGAACAGTTTATCATATTTAATGACTGCAACACTCAGAACTCTGTATCTTTTACTGGAATGAATCCAAGCTTTAGGAGGAATTTCTAAATAAATGGCCTTTATGTAAATTAGCTATCAGCAAAATGAAATTTATTGTCGATGAAAGTGTGTTTCTTTTTATTAATTCCTTAAGTAAAACATGAATGATTATATTGTTACCTGATTTCTTATTATATATAAATGTAATGTGGTGTTTTACTGTTTTCACAAATAATAAAAACAATCCTTGTTAGCGAACTGTTTATCGGTCAATAGTTCTGATTGTTTTCTGGGCATACTCTGACATTACACTATGCTACTTGAACTGATCAATACTAAACTGAAATTACTGCTGATGGATTTTTGTGATAGTTTGGTGGTTTAATTGAGAAAGATTAATAGATAAAATGTCTGGAAAAGATATTTTCTTGTTAATTTTCTTGTTATTTTTCTTGAGCAAGTACTGAATGTTTCTGGACCCCCTTTCAAAATCGACATCACCGCATCTCTTTTGGTGTTTTCTAAGGAAATTTATCTCAAAAAAGGCTTTTTCATCCTCCCCCAATTTCACCATAAAAAGTAAGTGATGAGTGCAGAAAAATGGCACAAAATGCTGATAAAAACTTGCTTTTTAGACTTCAGTTTTGGAAAATATTACTGAATGAAATGCTGTGTTGGGTTGAAAGAGAGCAAAATTGCCTTTTTGCCCCTTTTGCTCTGCCCCAGTATTGTCATGGTAACTGGGATTGGGGCTCAATTTGCTTTTTATTTGAAAGATAGTCACCCAGGGTATATCTTGGCCAAGTTGCAAATCTGTCATTGAATTAGTTATGAAAGAAGAGCATCTTAAAATAGCCCTAGCGTGTTGAGGTGATAAGGCTTTTTTTTCATGCTTGTGGCAACCAGTCAAGGGTTAATGTGTGGCCTTGACCCATGTAAAATAGACAGTCAACATGTTGGAAAAAGTAAAAAAATGTTACTACAGTACAATGCCATGTTAATTCTACAATATTTATTATTGTTGATGTTAGTCACCAATTTCTTATTTTTCAATGTTTTTTTGAGTGGGTGGGGTATTTTAACTTAGACAACATGTTGTTTTTCAAAATATAAGAAAAAGTAACAAGTTTAAACTTTCAAATGTAATGTACCTTTACATTTACAATAAGGAATTTGTATTTAATATAATTGATGGTCCATTTTAAGTAATATATATTGTGGTAGCTGAAATATTTATATTATGACATTTTGGTTTTATAGAGCTTTTTGTATACATTTTAGATGAACATAGCGGAAAAAAGAGCTCGGTGACCTATCAATTTCTTTTCATAAAAAACTTACTCTGTCTATTTCCTTTCATAAAATCTATTGTAACAATTCTTCATTAGTATACAACATGTAAAAAAATGTGATTGTATGAAATAGTATGTAATTTAAATGAGGGTATTTTATGAAAGCCTATTTTATACAGTCATGCATAAAAAACCGTTATTTTAAGAATTAATAGCATCGAAGACTGCTATAAAAGTGCCTAAAATGAATTGTACATGTATTTGTTTTGTGAATTAAGCATTAAAAATTCACAGTAGTAGTTTTTAATAGTAAAATTAGAGATTTTTAATCCCTACCCCAAAAATCTTATAGGTAAAAATGTCCATTTTCCATTTCTGGGGTGGTATCTTTCATGACCATTTTCTGTAAAATAAAGCACGGTGACCCCCACTTTTTTTTCTTAATTATTAACTACTATTTAAATTTCTTTCAGAAAATATAAAATTTAGAACCCTCATTATATTTCTAAATTTCACACGAAACGCTAGTACATCCTTAAATTGCGTTCTTTAAAAAATTATAATAAAGAGACTTTACAAGCTAACTTATTATCAGCTGATATTTTACACATGAAACTTAAAGCATCTGGTTTAGGTAATGATATACTGTTATGGTTAAAATCCTATCTTTCTGATAGACACCAGTTAGTAGATGTGGCCGGTATACATTCTTCTACTGCTCCTATAACATGTGGTGTCCCTCAGGGATCCATACTAGGTCCTCTTTTATTTTTAATATATGTAAATGACATGTCTGCTGTCATCAATAGTAAACTCCTTTTATATGCAGATGATGCTGGCATTCTTGTATCTGGTAAGAACAAGAATGATATTGAAAATAGACTTTCTCTTGATATCAGTCTTATAAGTGAATGGTTAATTGACAACAAGCTGTCTTTGCACCTCGGTAAAACTGAGTCTATACTTTTTGGATCTAAGTTTAAACTTAAATCTGATCCCAACATCCATGTAACATGTAATGGAATAAATATTCAACCCACATCTTCTGTTAAATATTTGGGTGCTATACTTGACCAAAACTTATCATTTGAGACCATGGCTCGTAGTGTTCTTCAAAAAGCTAACGCTAGACTCAAGTTCCTATACAGAAAAAAAGATTATCTCACTCAGCACACCAAAAAGCTATTGATTATGTCTCTCATTCAATGTCATTTTAATTACTCTTGTTCAATATGGTACCATGGATTGACCCAAGCTTTAAAAAATAAGTTTCAAACTACTCAGAATAAATTAATAAGATTTGTACTTGATATGAATTTTAGAGCTCATGTAGGTGCTGAACATTTTAGACTTTTAAACTGGTTACCAGTAAAACATAGGGTAAATCAGATAATTCTGAGTCATGTTTTAAAGATAAAACTAGGGAAATCTCCAGCTTATATGTCAAATAATTTTATTTCTCAAGACACTATCCACCTTTATAATACAAGACTTAGTAACAAAGGTGCCTTTTCTTTACCAACAGTCAAAAGTTTTGGACTAAAAAAAAAAATCTTTCTGCTACCTCGGCTGTTCATTATGGAACTCCTTGCCATCCAACATCACTAAAATAAAAAACCTTCCAAAATTTAAACAAACTGTGAAACAGCATTTTTTAGATAAATTGTCTTAGATCTATATATGATTTATTGATTCTAAACTGTGATACTTAAAAATTCTGTGATTAATTGTGTGATTATCTAATTAACTGTGATACCTGATCATTTCATGTGATAAACATCGTGACTATTAACTAAACTGTGATACTTTTAACATTTCTATGATTAATTTTATGTATACTGAATAAAAACTGTCTGATACATATTTAACATTTAACATCTACATGTATATTCAATTATCTGAAAGAGTAAGTGCTATGTTCTTTTTTGTTTGTATTGGTCTCAATTATATTTGCTGTATCATTGCCTCTCTATGTCACGCCACCAACACGTAGGGACCACAATGGAAATAAGGGCTTGCCCTTTTTTGTGCTATCCCTGGTGTTGGTGTGCCTGTCATAGCTTATTACTTGTCACATGATATGTAGTATGTTTATTGTAATTATGCTATGTGTACACTATTCCAAATAAATATTAACTACTACGTGGCCGAGCCGAGTTAACGAAGTGCATTATGGGAATGCACGGACTGTACGTGCAAAGGGAGGTAACTCCAAAATCAAGGACAGGTAACACACTTAGCAACGCTAAAAGAACGATTTTTAACGGCCCCTTGTGCCGTTGCTAAACGTTTCCTGACCAAAATACATGCGTCATATATCTTAGAATTGTCATTTTTATTGTATCAGCAAAAAACCTAGGCATGTTTGACAGCGTGTTGAGTTCTACTTTAAGGCAATAATCTGTATATAGATTATGCTGAATAAAGAACTATTGTATTGTATTGTATTGTATTGTTCAGGTGACCTTTTCTCATCATAATATTCATGACGAAATTGTTATGATACGTTACTTGTTTACATCGTCTACGTCACGAAATTTGAAATGAGCCGCCCAATCGCAGCCTGTGAATATTACCGCGGTTAAATTAGCAAGCAAAACTTGGTCTAAAAATAGAAATTACGAAATCAAAATGTGATTAATAGTGTTTTCGTCTAGATGAAAGCTACGCATTGATTGGTCGACACAAAGTTCATCTCGACGTGACCTCAAAGGGAAAAAGTACAGATCCAGTACGACCGTGGTCTACTGGATATGTGTTTACGCAGATTGGCACACAATCACCATATTTTACATTTGTATGTCAAAATGCACAACAAATCTATTTATCAGAGCATTCTTTACTGCTTTCAAAATGCTTCTTTACAATTTTGGGGTATTAGAGTAGTTTGATGTGATAAGCTGAAATTTGTCTACTAGTTGCTTTAATATGATTTTATCTCATTCTATTATGATTAATTTATTTGTGTCTGCGGTTTTAACACTTCCAATGCTTAATTAATTTCTCTAACAGCACCGTCTGAGATGGTTAACCAGAAGCTTCAATTTACGTGTTATATAATACAAAGGTGCGTATAGATTAGTGGTGCTTTTTACAAAAAATCGTACGACAAAAATCATCGTAAGCCAAAAGCAAGAAAGATTAATGCCGTCAATTTTTGGCAAATCAATTCCAAATATTATTGACTTATGTACAGTATTGTTTACCTTTTGAATATCATATCATACTTATATTTATTATCCTTATGACTATGAACTGCAAAATTTATGAAATTGACTTACAATAGCTTTTTTTCGTAATAAGTTTTGTGAATAGCGCCATAGATCATTGCTTTGTCCGTTCTATGCGGCCAGATAAACAAACCTTTTGGTTACGGAGACATAAAAGGAGACTGCTACTGTTTCTTGTTAGTGCTGGAAGCACTGTTAGTTGCATTTTATCACATCGTATTCAGATCAAAAGATTCCTCCATCTTATCTACCGGCGTCAGCATTTTGTATAGAACCAATCAGAACGTGGTCTTCCAAGAAAATAGGACGTTGATCGGAGGGTTATTGACTTTGCAAGAATTGTTTTCCACAGACGGGTGTAATTTATGCTTTTCTGGAAATTAAAGCACACCAATAATCTAAAACATGTTATTAATGTTTTTTCTTTTGTCTCAAAATGGTATTGTCGTAAAATTAATTCGTGGTTTTAATGAGCCTCATGCTATAATCTTTGTATGGTTTCTGCTATTGTCGCACAATAGGTTTTGACTTACGGCTAATGTCACACGATGTTTTTGTCGTAAAATGTCTTGCGCAAATGAAATATTAGCATACATGTATATTAATACTAAAATATTTATCTACCGAAAGTCATTGCCTTTAACTAACTAAATGAACTTTTATATGAAATAAATCAGCAAAAGTCTTCGCTTTAATGCCAAAATCTCCAAACACAAAAATGGCAAAAAAGATAAATGTTGTGTGACAAAAAGTATTATTTTCTCAAATTACAAGAGTTTTGATTAAGCTCATCATTAGGCCACAACAAATTGATCTTTTGTTCGTCGGATTTCCCGCACCTAAAAATCCGAAAATGGAAAAAAAATATTTTTATTTTTTTTTGCTCCCGCACTTCAAAATTTTTACCGCATCAAGAATTTTTTTGAAGTCAATTTTTTTGGCACTCAACCAAGAAGTTTTACGGAGTAAATCAATAATTTTTGGTCTAAATATCAAAGCTTATCACCATGACATTGCTATATTTGTAACAAAACAGTATTCACATTTACATACGTCACTATGATGATCGTGTCGATCCTTTGTTCCTTTGTTTTTCTAAATCCTAAATTATATTTAGTACATTTGTACACGTTTTAACACATGTATACTAAATTTATACGTAATAAATGCAATGCTTAACTTCCATAAACTTTAACTCTTGATACACACAGAAGTTGAACAGTGACGTAGACAGAGCGGCTCCATCAACCCTGCAAATATGATCTGGATGTGTGACGTCATATGTTCACCTTCTGTGTAAAAATAATTTACAATAGAGGTCGACTCATGTCTTATGAATTGAGGTAGGACAGGATAGAAAAAAACATGTTCTAATTATGTTCATGCTGGGGAGATATTCGAACAGACTGATTTAAAATGAAGTTGTATTTTGTATTATTTACCAAAAGGCTATACTTTCGACACCAAAACGTATAGTCCATTTAATTTTATAGGGGTGCTGATTCTATTTTTCCTTCAGGATTACTTAGGTATACTTAGCAGTTGTATGTTGTTTAGTCTGTAGCATAATTTGGTTAATTAATAATCTTCTTATTCTTCCTAATTAATAAGACTGTATTTATGCACTTAAAAGTTAACAGGTTTTGTTCATTATCATTTTATAGGGGTGCTGATTCTAAAATTCTCATTCAGGAATATATGAATATAATTATATATAATTTTTATGTTTTTGAGCCCATCCTTTATTTACTGGAATGATATTAAGACTTTATCTATACACCAAAAGTCAATAGGTTTTGTCCATCATTTTATAGGGGTGCAGGGCCTAAAATTTTCATTCAGGAGGATTTAAATTTGCTGAGTAGCTGTTTGTTGTTGATTCCATCTCTTATTTATTTGGTTAATATAGGGATTTATTTTACATAAAAAGTCACCAGGTTTGGTCCTTTATAATTTTAGCAGTGCTGGTTCTAAATTTTTACAATGATCTAGGAAGTTTTGAAGTTCAATATTGAATGAAATCAGGATATTTTACAGTATGATACTATAGTACAGTTCATCTAAATGCAAATGGAACAAACTACAGGCATTTATTTTGTTTGTATCATATTAAAAGCATTAATTTTATGAATATTAACAACAAGTAATCTTTCTTACAACAAACTACAAGATAATCAGAGCTAAACTGACATTTCCTTGTAATTCAAGGTCAAGATAATAACCCCCCCCCCAAAAAAAAACTAAATATGAAACTATAATGAAGGGAAAAATATTAAATACATGCAGTGCTTTTAAAATTGTATCATGTAAGAAAAATAGAATAAATCCATAGTAGTACAGAATCAATCCATGTTTTATATTTAAATAAGCATGTCTATATCCACAACTATGATTTAAGAGATTATTGTGGCTTATATGCACTTTGCAATAATACAGAATGCTATTTATTAAAGTTTTTTTCTGCAAGAAGTCCATATTTTAAGTGCATTTTGACTTTAAGTAAATGAATATTCATAAAAATAGAATTTATTTTTATTTTTCGCTTTTCGCTCGCTTCTCAAAATGCAAAATGTGGGAAAAAATATTTTTTTTTTTTTTCGCTCGCTCGCTCCAATTTTTTTCGGACAAAATCCATAGAACATATGATCAATTTGTTGTGGTCTTATGGTGTATTTCTTTCCGACTTTGTCAAAAATAAGCGAGATAATAACAATTGAAACTTTGAAAGCATAGCATCTTTAAAGTGTATAAAAGGCTCATTCAAAATGTTCAGTAATTCATGGGAAAATAACGTCCAGTATCATTCTGCAGCAATTGTATAGCACAAATGGAGAAAAAACTTTGTAAGAAATATTTTTCAGTTCCAATTCTTCTTAAACGAATGTTGAAACTGTATCAACTATTGTCAATTATATGACTATATCAAACTCTCAAATGGATACATTTTATACTCTTTTAGTGACTTTATAAATACATATGCACACTTCAACTAAATTATTTACTGTTTAAGTATTTTGGCAATTATTATAGGCAAACTATAGGTAAAACATATAGCGAGTGCCATGTTTGAGTACTGTAGGGCGTAGGCCACTAACATCGCCAGCAAACAAAGTACTTTCTTCCGTTACACGCCATACATACCCAGTGTAGCAATACCACGTGACCGTGACGTCAAAAATGCTGGGCAATTTGACTGGCGAAATCTAGTTTTCATGAATATACATGAGGCAGGACAGACCTATCATCTTCCAATACAATCCCATGTTACAATTAAATACTCTTCAAAAACAATGACGTCATACTGGGATTTTCTAACTTAAAATAGAAAACAACGCACATGTTTACTTTCTCAAAATGGTTGCGCCTCGGTTTTTTATATTATATATTTGATTTGATTTAAAACAAATGATGGAGCGTGGCATCTGTCTTTCGGAAATAATAAATAAAAGATCTTATCGGAAAGTTAACAGTGAGGAGTTTTCAAGTGTTTTAAAGACGATTGTGTTAGAACAATCAACGATTGACATTGTCATGGAGGTCGCAATTTTGACTGTTAAACCAAACCTTAGATGTAAAACCAATCTGATTAAAACCCGATCTAAAATTTTTCGCTCGCCTACTCGCTATTTTAGATCTGGCCTTTTTCAAACGAAGGTCACGTTCAGGGGACCTTTCCTCATCATAATATTCATGACGAAATTGTTATGATGCGTAACTTGTTTACATCGTCTGCGTCACGCAATTTGAAATGAGCCGCCCAATCGCAGACTCTACGTCACGCAATTTAAAATGAGCCGCCCAATCGCAGACTGTGAATAATACCGCCGTTAAATTAGCATTCAAACCTTGGTCTAAAAATAGAAATTACGAAATCAAAATGTGATTAATAGTGTTTCCTCTAGATGAAAGCTACGCATTGATTGGTCGACACAAAGTTCATCTCGACATGACCTTCTACGGATACAGTAGAGATCCTGTACGACAGTGCTCTACAGGATATCTGTTTACGGAGATTGATGTAAAACGTAATTTTATTGGTTAGTTTTCCGCAGTGGTTTCCATGCGGAACAAATGACACTGCCTCATTAATGATTACATGATTACGAGATTTTCCTAACCAAATGGCACACCGTGCATGGTGCAGCATTGCGAAGTAATGTATTGTGGGATAACCGACGATGGCCACAGCAGTTCGTTCATGTTCAACATTGCGTATATAAACATTGCCAGTTTGACTAAAATCAGTATTTGGGGGTGAAATATTCTGACAAATCTAATACATGTAGTTTAGTTTGTATCAACATACGATAATGACATATCTTTATATAAAATTCATTATGTTCATATGTACTACTTATAATAAATGTTGTTTGTCAAAATTGTGTGTTTAAATCACAGATGCCGGACACAAAGTTTTCTTATTATAGTATACAATTATAGAGAAAAGGTCTCTAACGCCTGTTCAACGGTCGTAGTTTTCAAATCGTCACCAAGCTCATAAAAACATCCCGACCGTCAAATCTTTTTCACTTTCAGTTCTAGAAAGGATTTTTCTGTATAAAATACATTTTATTTTCAGTGACGTATGTGTTTCCCCTTTTTCACCTATTGAGTGAGCAAGTCCATTGTTTAGAGTACATTAACATGCATGACCTTTAGTACGACTTGTACATCGTTTAAATGGACAGCTTAGATCACAATTTCTAAACTATGGCATTACAATTAATATGGTGGCTGATTTACGCCATGTCGTATTTTCGTTTCTTTGCCGCGAAGAAACAAAAAAACAAAGACACGTCAAATCCATAGTTTGTCGTATCTTCGTCTTTTCGTTTCTTCGTGGCGAAGAAACGAACACACGACTAAAATAAATACAACAAACTATGGATTTGTCGTGTTTTTGTTTTTTTCGTTTCTTCGAGGCGAAGAAACGATATACGACATGGCGTAAATCAGCCACCATACAATTAATTTAATTTAAAAGTACATCGCCGAACATAACAGACTGCTTTTCATTTTATAATAAATGGAAACGGCTGCCTTTTTTTCAGCTATAAATTTGAAAGATTAATATTTCAAAAACATTATTTAAATAAATGCTAATGAAATAGTCTACGTCTAAAATCTCTCTGTTACAAAACGTTACATAAAACTAGTCAGTTCATCTTTACCAGCAATTTAATTACAATACTTGTTTGACGATTCTGTTGTTCATGAAAATAATCAGAGATGCGAATTTTTTTCTAATAATTTTGTCCAATAACCGAGAAATATTGTGGCATTTTAATCAGTCGTTCAAATGCAATTAATCTGTTTTATGGCTTTTAAAGCAAAATATAGATATATACTGTTGTCATTTAAAAAGCGCAATGTCATACTGTCATGCCTGTTTTGATTCGTGTTTTCAGAGGACATCGAATTAATATTTCAGTCGGGGGCGCATACAATGGCCCCGCTGATTTAAATACATACTTCAGTGTTTCTACACTCACGATCGATAGAATAGATATTCGTGTTTATATATATTGACCTCATCGAACAAATATCAAGAAGTTAAAACAGCGGGGTGATTGAATCCGCCTCTCATAGTTAAATAATGATTGACGATACGTGTGTACGTGTTTGTTGTATGACGAGATGAGATCAAACCTCTGAAAATGACTCAACAGCCCCAAATAAGATTACCATTATTTATAAAAAATTTATATTACATATGTACATTGTATATATATATTTTTTATGTCAAGGAAAGCTTTCCCCCTGGTGATATTTCTACGAAACAAATTTCAGAGACGCAATTGAGAGATATGATTGGAAGAAAAGCAGAATTGGAGCACACTGATCTGCTTAAGATTTTAATGAAAATATACTTACAATAACAACAATACGATTATCTGTTACCATCAACAAATACTTTCAATTTTCGGTATAGGTGTATTATGTGTCAGTGTACCATAAACTGCTATGTCAATAGTAGTCGTAATATCGTCGTCCTTTCGTTTCTTCGCCACGAAGAAACGAAAAGACGAAGATACGACAGATGTAAGGCGAAAACACGACACATTTTATCTGTCGTATTGTTGTATTTATTTTGTCGTGTAATCGTTTCTTCGTGGCGAAGAAACGAAGAAAGGAAAAGACGAAGATACGACAAACTATGGATTTGTCGTGTCTTCGTTTTTTCGTGTTTTCGTTTCTT
This sequence comes from Mactra quadrangularis, assembly GCA_025267735.1. NCBI lineage: Eukaryota > Metazoa > Mollusca > Bivalvia > Venerida > Mactridae > Mactra > Mactra quadrangularis. Next base: position 6,596,453 of record CM046298.1, read on the forward strand.
CGCCACAAAGAAACGAAGATACGACATGGCATAAATCAGCCACTATACTCATAGAGATAATAAAAGGAGTTTCACCAGGCTACAAGTAATCACGTCGGTAGTTGATTTACAGTGATTTAGCAAGCATTGTATTTATTTATTTTTTGGAGTTTACGCCGTATCAACACAATTTAGGTCATTTCACGGCGTCCAGCGCACCTAACCTAGCTTTCCTGGACCATTGTCTATAACCAGTACTCACCTACCCTTCCGCAAGGTCTAATCAATGGAGGAAAATCGACATTATTGTCAAATTTTCATGGAAGGGTATAACCTCCCCGGGTGGGATTCGAACCTGCACCCCCTCGGGCACGAGTATCCAAATCCCGGCGCGCTATCAACTGCGCTGTCGACCCGGGTTAGCAAGCATTGAATCCAAAATTAAAAGTACAATAGCATGCCCCGTAGGCTCAACATTGTCTGTTGACGTAATTACTAAATGTTTATGAATAGATAGTCCACAATGAGCTTATATTGTTTAATAATTGATAGTATCATTTCATCTGTCTCATGTTTAGTCAAGCTTGTTTATATAAATCGTTTGAAATAATTTTCGTTACTTATTCTTCAATATCTCTCGAAAGATCAGTTTTGAGCAAATCAGGAAGAGGTTACCAGCACCTCCTTATTCTGAAGAGATAAATTTTACATTAATTAGGAAGAGACTTTCGCCTCCAACAACATGTCTACCAGACAATCTAGAAGAAAACTGGGGAGGTAAAAACTGTGCACTTATTCCGGAGGAAAATTGGGAAAACGAGCTCGACATGCACTCATTTCATTTGAGGGGTGGATTGGTTAAGAGAAAATGGGACGGTGGTGTATTGTCTGCGTGGGAAAATGTCATAGACATTAATTTTACAAGTAAGTTTGTTAGTTTAAACTTTTTTATTCCGCTATTAGTTTAAGAATTGGAGATGAATCTGTTGTTATTCCAATGATAGAAAGCTAAAACTAAGTACACGTATAATGGACGGTCTGTGTTGGCATCAAAAGATAAAGTTGAATTAATGGAGACAACATCCCGGTGCGAGTTGGTGCGAGTTGGGTCAATGTACACGTTAATGTCTTCAGAATAACATCGACATTAATAATAATGATAATGATAATAGTAATAATAATTGTAACAACAATGATAATATTAATAATAATGATATAATGTTGATGACGTTATTATATGATTATAAATGTGCATACGTATGTCGAAATTTATACAATTCCTAGCGGTGTAATATACTATAATATATACTTTTATTTCCTCCAATTACTGAAGAGCATAAATTATGTTAACAATCATACATACATATACACGACAAATCTAAGATAATATACAGATGCAAACAGATAATTAAAGCAGATCATGTAATAGCTATTAGGTAAAGAATTATCTATCCTTTACAAGATATTACAAGAATAGATCGAACACAAAATAAATATGTTCACGACCAAAACCCTCTCACTCGGGGGCGAAAGCGAAAGGCGGATGAGATGGGCTAAATGAACTGTTAATAAAGTGTTAAAACAATATCAAAATTTATACAACCAAAAAAAGCGCTAAATGTCACATAAAGAGTTAATTATCTTAATGAGCACAAGGTTAGGCTCTGACCTTCCTAGCGCTAGTAAGAAGATATGTGAGCACAATGTATGAACAGTAGTGAATTTACATGTATCAAAATGTCAAGCTGAAACAATAGTAATAAACTTATCTCTAATGTGTTTGTTAGAAAGACAAAACCATAACTGATGTTGGACAATGTTTGTGACTACGTCACCACAAAGAGTACATTGTTCTACATATGGACGAGATTTTTTTTACCTAGAATGCACATGAATTAACCACATATAATGGATAGTTCATTAAATCGACGTGATTATGCCCATATCTTGCATGGTTTACCGGCTACAAGTACTGTTTGCAGATCAACAGCAGGTACTAGGCTACAGACAGATTGCAATCTGGACCGGCGTGCTGGTAACACTTCTTTTTTATATAGAAGGGTTTTCCAGGAATTTTTCGAAGGAAATGACCAAGAAGACTAATAGAGGTAAAAAAAACTGAATAAGTCATACTTGTTGAGCAACCTACATACATCGGGTACAAAACCTTGGTAATAGTCGGTTCCTTTACAGTATCTAAATAGTCTTTGATTAAACACATGTTTCGCTTAATACTTGTATGACAGACGACACAGCTGACCAAAAAAAATGTAATTTCCGATAGTTTATGATAGTTTCCACCGGATCCACATCTAACATTGAAAGAGAAAAGTCTGTACTAGTGTTTTGCTTGAGGCCTTGTATGTGCTTTAAACAAAAACGATGTGAACGTTCAAGTTTTACAACATCCGTACTAGACAATGAATTCCACAGTTCGCAGCCATACAAGGATTTAGGAATAACTACAGAGTTGTACAAGGTTTTACAAGTTAAGGGGTTAATGTCAGTTGGATGAAAACCACTGTTACATAAAGCCAGGAATGTACCACGCAGCTTGTTGCAGGCATTGTCAATCATTTGTTTATCAGTCAAAAATATATCACAAGTCATACCCAAATGTTTGTATGATTTACTCTCTGAGATAGTATGTTCACCAAGATAAAACACACGTTGAGACAGATGACGAGGTGGTTCATTAATAGGGGTGTAACGGTTAATCGATATACCGGTTAATATTCCAATACGACTTCTGACGGTTTTTAACCGGTTCGTTTTTCTCTGAACCGGTTTTTCTAGTTATGTTCCATACTGATTGTTTTAATCAGAGTCTGAAATTTAGATGTTTGAATAAATGTTAAAATGTGTTCGCTAACTAGAAATATTTTTTCGTAATGTGAGAGAATAATTCTATTTGAAAGTCCATTCAAAACCTTTTTTCTAACTTATTCAAACATTTGCGCAATACGTGTAGATCATTTGAAAATACAAATATCTATGTATAATGTTGATAAAATTAAGACGATGCACTTGCATTAATTTATGCTATGCATGTTTCGTGTATTGTAATTTATTGCAATACGGTTTTTACCGTATTGTTACACCCCTATTCATTAAACACCATAACAGAACATTTATTAGGATTATATTCAAGGCGCCATTTCATTGAATAGTTATCACATATGTCTAACATTTTGTTTAATCCGTTAATAGAATAAGAAACAAGAATCGTATCATCAGCCACAGTAGGTGATCCAAGTGAAGTGAAAACGTAGATGAACCTAAGTTCCGGTAATGTAAGAAAACTAATCAAATCCCACTTCTGACATCATTGAAGTGAAAACGTAGATATGAACCTAAGTTCCGGTTACGTAAGAACTGGTTATGTATACTATAACTAAGACAAATTAAATCTATGTGACGTGTAAGTTCGAATCTCGGGATAGTCTGCTTAAGAAGAAATCTAGTAGTTGTGTTTAGTGATCAAAATCACTGCATCTATCTTATGATGCGTTCGTCAGGATGACACCACTGTATTTAAGTTATACAGAACTATGAACTTATGAAATAAGTAAAAGAATATAATAAAAATATTAAGAACAAAGATCTAGTAAAACTAAGACTCAAGTTTAATATGTAACTAAAAAGATGTGACAAAGTTTAAGTATTTAGAATAATAAACAAGTTTCCAAAGTTATCAAATAATGTCAAAATAATATCAAATAACATCATCAAATACAGCCTAAATAAAATGATCTTAATGACAATAAAGCTAAATATGAGGCAAAATAACTTAAACTAAGTCTAATAACATGGTATGACAAAAATGAACTAAAACTAACAAAATAATACAAAAATACTAATATATACATAATATATACAAAATAAGATGGTACTCAATATTTAATTAAAGCTACATAGTTCTTAAACTAAATATTAAATATCAAATGAGTCTGAGAGATCTTAGAAAAATATTATGACAGCCAAATGTAAACAAAAGATCTAAAAATAGAATTCAAGATGGCTGCCAATTAACAGAAAATGATCAAAAGTTCTTAATTAGACTAATTAAACCTAATTAAAACAATAATCTAAATAAAATTAAACTATACCTTTAACTTACTTAAACAATTGCTTAAAGTACAAAAATGTTCCAAAAATACTTAAGTATAAATATCAAAAATAATTAATTAATTACTAATTAATGCTAGAGAGAGATTTTTAGTTCCTTCCAATTCAAGTGCTAATCTCAGACTGAAGATTTTTTTAAGTTTCTCCTATATTTATAAGCTTAGACAGGACAGGTGCTGACACCTACTAATTATTCAGGGAAAGTAACTCTGCAATAAACCCCTAAACAAAGAAAGTCTTCTTTGTTCTATATAAAAGGGAGATAACTCTAACAAAATGCCCTAATTACTAGAGGCTGTTCCATCAATGGGAATAATGATATTTCTAACACTTATTATATGAACAATGATACAAAATACAAGTTATAATACAAGTATAAACCTAAAGTATGAATATTCTGACATAGATATGAAGTTAATAAGTCAATAAAACAATTATGAAGTGATTTATAACAGTTATTGTAACTTTTAACAACAGTATACCCCAAAATAAAGGGTTAGGTCTAAAACTCTGACCACTTAACAATAAGATTAAGTAAGAAGTAAATAGTAGCTTATTTGAGTCTGTATGACTCAAGAAGGCAAGTTAAAGTATTCAAAACTCTAAATTACTATTATGAAATACAAATACAATATAATACAGTATGTTTTAAACTACAAGTATATGAAATGGGCCTTTAATAGCTCACATAGAAGATTTGCTATGGAAACCTTAGATATTTACAAAGGGAAGTAATTCTGCCTAATTGATAAAAATAGATCTAACTTAAAAGTTAACTTGTGCCCTTAATTATACAATATTTTAATTATTATTTCTCAAATTATGACTACTATTATGTAATATTGCCTAGTCTAAATCCAACTTTACAACAACACACTGGCTTTAAAAAAATGAAAAAATTAAATGTTTAAAAAAAAACATTTAATTTTTTCAAGACAAATGCTTGAAAAGTTAAAACATTGATTTAGATAATTCTAAAACTTAAAACTACATGTATTTTGAAAAATAGTCTCAAAAATTTCTTAGTTAAAACTTTGTAGAAAATTAGTCTTAAAATGACTTTAAAATGAATTAAAACAACAATTGGACATTATCAAAAGTAGTTCATGATAGTTATTGTTAACTTAAACAATAAAGTTTGCAAAAGTTCACAAAAATGTATGACCTTGCAAGATAAAAGATCTAAAAAACAAAAATTACAAAAGTGTACAAATTTATGTCTTCTTCTTGGTCTGTGTCATCATATGGAATTGAAAAGTTTATATAGTTCAAACATAGTTTTTAGCAGCAGAGCGTCTATGTTTCATGTGCGCGGAAATAATGTTTCAGCCTAAAACTGTAAACATATATTACTCAGTATGCTGCGCGATCTTACAAATAAACATCTCTTGCGTTTATTTCACTTGTATATTCTTTCGCGTTAAAACACTTTAAGTTGCACTTCACTTTATCGCGTTTAAGCACTATCTTGATTTTTCACAATATAAAACTCACTTTTTATATCTTTAAGGTTGTTGAAAATAATATCAGTTATTGAAATGTTATATCGCGGTAATTGAAAATTACATCACCTTGTATTTATGATATTCAATTTTGAGAATTAAAGTTTATCAAATAAAATTTGAAATAACAACTATTTAGTTAGACTGTCACTTTAAAGTACAAATACAATACAATAAAAATACATCAAGTTATAAATAACGTGGTAAATCTCAACATCCATAGATATGGAACTTACTTAAAGGTTACCTTAACATGTAAATAGATAATTAACTCAAAAATCATATCAGTATGCAAACATATTTAAATCTAGCAAAATACATAAGTCACATTACATTCATAGGAAACTTAACTACTATAAAAATATACATTGTGGGATCAAGTCTAACATTTTTACATAGAAGTGAAATAATAACAATAAAATATGAAACTTTTGAATTTGCAGTTTGAGTAAAAAATAGATGTCTGTCAATGCAAACATGTAATAGAAATTAGATTCTATAGAATTCAAAACACTTAATGCTATAAATCTTAAACTTATAGATTTCATGATAACACCCGCGCTATAAATCTTAAACTTATAGACTTCATAAAAACACCCTTGCTATAAATCTTAAACTTATAGACTTCATATAAACACCCATGCTATAAATCTTAAACTTATAGACTTCATAAAAACACCAATGCTATAAATCTTAAACTTATAGACTTCATAAAACACCAATGCTATAAATCTTAAACTTATAGACTTCATAAAACACCAATGCTATAAATCTTAAACTTATAGACTTCATAAAACACCAATGCTATAAGTCTTAAACTTATAGACTTCATAAAAACACCAATGCTATAAATCTTAAACTTATAGACTTCATAAAAACACCAATGCTATAAATCTTAAACTTATAGACTTCATAAAAACACCAATGCTATAAATCTTAAACTTATAGACTTCATAAAAACACCAATGCTATAAATCTTAAACTTATAGACTTCATATAACACCCATGCTATAAATCTTAAACTTATAGACTTCATAAAAACACCCATGCTATAAATCTTAAACTTATAGACTTCATATACACAAAATTTACATAGACATGTAATCTATGAAAATAACAACAAAGCATATAGACATGTAATCTATATTCCAACCATAGACATGTAATCTATATACCAACCATAGACATGTAATCTATGAAAATAACAACAAAGCATATAGACATGTAATCTAAGAAAATAACAACAGAGCATATAGACATGTAATCTATATAGCCAACCATAGACATGTAATCTATGAAAATAACAACAAAGCATATAGACATGTAATCTATATAGCCAACCATAGACATGTAATCTATGAAAATAACAACAGAGCATATAGACATGTAATCTATATAGCCAACCATAGACATGTAATCTATGAAAATAACAACAAAGCATATAGACATGTAATCTATATACCAACCATAGACATGTAATCTATGAAAATAACAACAAAGCATATAGACATGTAATCTATATACCGACCATAGACATGTAATCTATGAAAATAACAATAAAGCATATAGACATGTAATCTATATACCAACCATAGACATGTAATCTATGAAAATAACAATAAAGCATATAGACATGTAATCTATATACCAACCATAGACATGTAATCTATGAAAATAACAACAAAGCATATAGACATGTAATCTATATACCAACCATAGACATGTAATCTATGAAAATAACAATAAAGCATATAGACATGTAATCTATATAGCCAACCATAGACATGTAATCTATGAAACCCGGGTAGATAAGAAATCTACCCAGTATGATAGATAAGAAATCTATCAACGAAAGGTTAACAGTATAGATAAGGAATCTATACCGAACGATAGATAAGAAATCTATCTAAGAAAGATTTAAACTAGTATAGATAAGAAATCTATACATAGCATACTATAAAACGAAAATAATCAAATTGAGTATTAGGACTTAGATTTTACAAAAATAAAAGTTCAATAAAAAATCTTACTGCTAATGCTTCTAACACTGTCTTACAGTTAAATTACTCAGTTACATTAAAAATTATTGCTCATACAAAATGTAAAAGATCATCTTTCCAAAAATGCTTAACCTAAGTAATTGCTCAGCAAAAAATCAGCATACATACAAATACAAAACTTAAGAAAATATACAATTTTAACATGTCATAACTACATTAAAAATACACAACATGAAGCGTTGCAAAACAAATAATTCAGTTATCAAATAAAAATAATAAAAAAGGTTTAGTGTGACAGTGTAACTTTACTTAAGTTGTTTAAAAAATTAATACCCCAAAACAAAAATGTTTCAGATTTTTAGTAAATAAAAGCTCGGAACAAGGTGATGAACTTAGCAATAGATTAAGTACGCGTTAAGTTGCGCGACATTTACAATGTTCTCGGATATATTTACCGACATCTTCTTTCATTTGGTACCAATGGAATTTTTCTCTGATTCTTCTCCAGGTCTTGTTAACACCATCATGTTCATCTGTTGATGTAGTGTGGTGATCTCTAATTATCTGTGGTATTAGAATCTTAGGCACTAATAAATGTAGGGTGAATTCTTCGTGTTTATGTGGCTGCAGTTTCTTATACAGAACACCATTTTTCTTTACAATGTTATTTGAGTTTAACCAGTAAGTTCTTACAGTCAGAGACATTCTTGACAATTCTTCATTCCCGGGTTTGATGTTCAGGTCTATCCATCTGTGTAGATAACTCAGGTCTGGATCTTTTCTTTGAAGGTTCTCTATATCTTTATTGGTATAACTCGATAGACATGTTGTACCAGGCGATAGACTGACTCTCTTAGATTGGTCATGTTTAACATTCACAGGTTTCTTCAGTTCTTCATAATCTGTTACCACATTTCTAACTTCTTTTTGTCTTCTGGATGAGCTAGACTTACATGCTTCATGTAGGATCAGTTTATCAACAGTTTCCGATAGAGAAGTTGGATTCCCGATAGCTACTAGGTAAGCCATTTCTTGATCTGGTAGACCTTGTAGCAGGTATTGTATAGTCATGTCGGAGAATGTGAATGTGTCTTCAATGTCATTGTAAGCTTTAGACATTAATGACTGGATTCTTGAAGCATATTCTTGAATGGATTCATCTTTGTTCTTCTTAACATTCTCTAATTTTTCTCTGTATGTTATAGGTGGAGTTTTATTACCAAATCTTTCTTTCAGCGACATAACAAGATTAGCTGTGTTGTCTCTTACTTTGGAATTTAAGTCAGTAACATAGCTTGCTGCACTATCTTTCATACATAACAACAAGTTTTCTCTCTGATTTTCTTCACTCCAGTTAAATTTCTTTGACAGGATTTGAAACTTTAACCAAAAAGTTTCCCATTCGTCTGGTTGACCATGGAAATACGGTATTTTGTGTTGTAGTTCAGTAGCTTCCATATGTTTCAGAAGTTCTTGAATTCTGTCCAGGAGTATTCGAATGCTTCCATTAAGTTGTTGACTTTCTTCGTGATCATTTCTTGTTTGCTGTTCTGTATTGTAGTCGGTCGACAATGAATCACCAGGGGACTCTTGTGATATAGTAGGCCCATATAAAAACGTTACAGGCCGTGATGGTCTTGACGGATTCTGTTGTACTTCAATTGTTCTTGAATCAAATTGAGGCATGTCTTCTTCAGTCGAAATTGAGTGTTGGTTTGGATAGTAGACATCTTCTTCTGCCATTGCTACGCTGGTTTTCTGTCTTCAAGCCTAGTTGATGTAAGTTGTAGTCTGCGACGTTGATGACGTATCTTGTAGATTTTGACGTTAATGACGTGACTTGTTAGCTCTGACGTTGTTGTAACTTGTAGATTTTGAAGTTCTTGACGAAACTTGTAGACCTTGAAGTTGTTTGACAAATCGTGAGATTTATTCTCTAGTTGCGAACCAAAAGGTACGCTAGTTTGACATTTGAGAGATTCTTCGTATAAGGGTGGTGCCTTTAATACGGTCGGTTATTGGGATGCAAATATAGTACCAGTTAAGTGTAGCGGACTTATAGGACACTTTTAATCGAACTAAGGTGGGTTTTGGTACTTTCGGACGTTTCTAGTCGGACTGCTTAGTGGGCCTTTAAGACTCAGATGCTTTAGTATGCCTTTTAAAACTCGGATGCTTTTGCAATTTAAGACTCGGATGCTTTAAAAAGTTTTAAGACTCGGTTGCAATAGTTTATGTGCCAATGGACAGTAGAACTAATGAAAAGTGGCCCTCATAATGTACAGTATGTACTTACAAGAGAAAAAGGCCTGGCTGGAGGATAGTAAAGATTAAGAGAAAGTAACTTTCAGACCAGTAACGATAGAGACCAACGCTATTGCGCCTAACTGCCAATTACTGTATAGCTAGGAAGATTCCCTTTCGTTACTTTCAATTAACTATCGTCAAACAATCTGCAGTAGTACAACGTCCGTTGCCAATAACTGTATAACAGAGTTGGGGCCCCCGCGCAGTTTGAATCAGTTAATAACAATGTGGAGTTCAAACAATGAATTCAAGAAAATAGCTCCCGAATTCAGGGTTTGTAAGAAACAGAAATAAGAGAAAGATTGGCCAAGAATAGACTAAATGTGGCACAGGTATTGATTACTGCACTTCATAAATCTGAAACTGGGGTCTGTTGGCAGATCTCAGCGAATTTACTTTTTGGATATTCTTAACTGTGTTGGTTTGCCTATGAGGACAGGACTGATTGACTAGGTGGCCCTTATAGTGTACAATATGTACTTACAAGAGAAAAAGGCCAGGTCAGAGGATAGTAAAGTTAAAGAGAAAGTAACCCCCAGACCAGCAACGATAGAGACCAACGCTATTGCGCCTAACTGCCAATTACTGTATAGCTAGGAAGGTACCCTTTCGTCGCTTTTAATTAACTCTCATCAAACAATTTGCAGTAGTACAACGTCTGTTGCCAATAACTGTATAACAGAGTTGGGGCCCCCGCGCAGTTTGAATCAGTTAATAGCAGTGTGGACTCTAAACTATGAATTCAAGCAATACTCAAGTGTATTAAGTGAATGCACAGTTTAATAGAAACAGAAATAAAGAAAAGAAGGTCAAGAAATACTTGTGGCAATTTACAGTTAAGAATATTTGAAGTTCTCTCAAAATAGATAAAATACTTGAAAAATTCAGCAAAATTTTAAGATATGTACTCAAAAACTTAAATTTCAATAAAAAAATTAGCTATTTGCCTCTTCCTAAGTTAAGAAAAATGAACAATTTTCAATGACTATCCCACTTCTGACACCATTGAAGTGAAAACGTAGATGAACCTAAGTTCCGGTAATGTAAGAAAACTAATCAAATCCCACTTCTGACATCATTGAAGTGAAAACGTAGATATGAACCTAAGTTCCGGTTACGTAAGAACTGGTTATGTATACTATAACTAAGACAAATTAAATCTATGTGACGTGTAAGTTCGAATCTCGGGATAGTCTGCTTAAGAAGAAATCTAGTAGTTGTGTTTAGTGATCAAAATCACTGCATCTATCTTATGATGCGTTCGTCAGGATGACACCACTGTATTTAAGTTATACAGAACTATGAACTTATGAAATAAGTAAAAGAATATAATAAAAATATTAAGAACAAAGATCTAGTAAAACTAAGACTCAAGTTTAATATGTAACTAAAAAGATGTGACAAAGTTTAAGTATTTAGAATAATAAACAAGTTTCCAAAGTTATCAAATAATGTCAAAATAATATCAAATAACATCATCAAATACAGCCTAAATAAAATGATCTTAATGACAATAAAGCTAAATATGAGGCAAAATAACTTAAACTAAGTCTAATAACATGGTATGACAAAAATGAACTAAAACTAACAAAATAATACAAAAATACTAATATATACATAATATATACAAAATAAGATGGTACTCAATATTTAATTAAAGCTACATAGTTCTTAAACTAAATATTAAATATCAAATGAGTCTGAGAGATCTTAGAAAAATATTATGACAGCCAAATGTAAACAAAAGATCTAAAAATAGAATTCAAGATGGCTGCCAATTAACAGAAAATGATCAAAAGTTCTTAATTAGACTAATTAAACCTAATTAAAACAATAATCTAAATAAAATTAAACTATACCTTTAACTTACTTAAACAATTGCTTAAAGTACAAAAATGTTCCAAAAATACTTAAGTATAAATATCAAAAATAATTAATTAATTACTAATTAATGCTAGAGAGAGATTTTTAGTTCCTTCCAATTCAAGTGCTAATCTCAGACTGAAGATTTTTTTAAGTTTCTCCTATATTTATAAGCTTAGACAGGACAGGTGCTGACACCTACTAATTATTCAGGGAAAGTAACTCTGCAATAAACCCCTAAACAAAGAAAGTCTTCTTTGTTCTATATAAAAGGGAGATAACTCTAACAAAATGCCCTAATTACTAGAGGCTGTTCCATCAATGGGAATAATGATATTTCTAACACTTATTATATGAACAATGATACAAAATACAAGTTATAATACAAGTATAAACCTAAAGTATGAATATTCTGACATAGATATGAAGTTAATAAGTCAATAAAACAATTATGAAGTGATTTATAACAGTTATTGTAACTTTTAACAACAGTATACCCCAAAATAAAGGGTTAGGTCTAAAACTCTGACCACTTAACAATAAGATTAAGTAAGAAGTAAATAGTAGCTTATTTGAGTCTGTATGACTCAAGAAGGCAAGTTAAAGTATTCAAAACTCTAAATTACTATTATGAAATACAAATACAATATAATACAGTATGTTTTAAACTACAAGTATATGAAATGGGCCTTTAATAGCTCACATAGAAGATTTGCTATGGAAACCTTAGATATTTACAAAGGGAAGTAATTCTGCCTAATTGATAAAAATAGATCTAACTTAAAAGTTAACTTGTGCCCTTAATTATACAATATTTTAATTATTATTTCTCAAATTATGACTACTATTATGTAATATTGCCTAGTCTAAATCCAACTTTACAACACAAGTAACATATCATACATACAAAACCCACATTGGCTGGCCACTAATTCTTTGATGAAGTCATTAATAAATAGAATATATAGAAGTGACGAAGTAATTCCACCATGTCTAATTCCCTGACTGATGAGCATTTTCAATAAATAGATTTTAGAAAAAAGTGATTAGAAAGTTGTAGCTACTTTCATGTGTATCATCGGTCTGCTATTCACAGAAACATACATTTATGACCTGACTGATATGTTAAAGCTTACTTATTTCAGGGCCTGTCTTAGTTTAGTTGCATTAATTAGTTGTCAAGATATGATGTGTAACAAAATTTATAATTGCGACATTTTTGTTAGGGGTTGCGACATATTGCGTTAGTCGAAAAATTTGCGACAGTTTGCGTCAGCGCTGCGGCATTTTGCGGGAGAAGATTGCGACATATTGCGTCGATTGCGACATAATGCGTCGACATTGCGACATTTTGCGTCAAGTGCGACATAATGTGGCGTTGCGACATATTGCGGCGGTACAATCACATAGAACACAAGTGCTGTTGTTAACACTTGGTACATACTTGCATGAAATGTATCGTAAACACATGGAAATTGCTATAATTGGCACATTGAACATAATTGCTTGTGATATACTTATGCCTTGTTGCTTGTTACGGACCCGTACGTGCAGACAATCGTAGGCCGTGGGAAGCCTTGTGTATCAAGGTGACGGTACGCACATGGTACAAAACAACACACCCGCACTGAGCCGTAGCTGGAAGATATACATGTTTAATCCATACTCGGCCACGATTTTGTTCACGATTTGACTCTGAAACTGATACATGTAACCTGGGCTCATCTCACGGACCCTGGTAAAAACGTAACAGTCCGTACGGGTACGCAAGACTTTGTACGGGTCATTGCGGAGCTTGATAGCACGGTGCCCATACGGTGCCCTCACGGCTATTTTTATGTTTATGAGACTGTAGCTTTAGTCAACTCTTAAAACGTACTTGCTGTCAGGGGCGGATACAGAATAGGGCTGCCTGGGGGGCTGGTAGACCTAACTTGAGGTGGGTACGGGAGGGGTATCCCCTCCCGTTGGTGGGGGTACGGGGTTTCCCCCGGAAATTTTGAAAAATGAAGGTCTAAAATCGAGCATTCTGGTGCATTTTTATTGCACAGATTAAACTTTTAACTGGTCAATCACGCATTTGTAGGGCCTTAAAATTGGTCATTTTTCTGGATTTAATATTATTTAGACTAATAACAGGATTTTATTTAAATCCAATTCTATATCTTAACTATGTATATCAAAAATGTTATAATTTATTTACTTCAACATTCGATAAAATAGAACAATGATTAAACTTGTACCAAAAATAATTGATACAATCTTAAGTTTGTTTTAAAGTAGGATGAAAATAAGTAATACGTAAAATTTATTAAGATGGAAAATGAATCTATTTTAAGATAAACCAGAAAAAAACTTAATTCTAAAGCAGTCCAAACACATCTCTCAGATCAGTCAATCAACAACACCGTTCTAATGGTCCTGTTAGTCAAGCCAGTGACATAGATCTATATCTCTGGTCAAGCGTGAACAACTTGTTAATCGATAATTACACTCTCAACAAAGCCCTCAGGCAAGAGATTAACAACCGGATGTTAGCAATTAACTGCTTTGATAACGAACACACTACGGACCTTAAATGCATTAGAGTATATCAGCTCAGCTGGAAAACGTATCTCTGGGCTGAGATGGGGGGGCTGCAGCCCTTTAGCCCGGGCCTAAATCCGCGGCTGGCTGTAGTGATATAAATGAATTAGTTGGAACATATTTGCTAATTACAAGTAGGCTGGTTGAAAATATTTATTCTATTTATAAGATTACCGTTTTACAATATATTTTTATACTCGCGCAACGCCATGAGATCTTTCTCCCAAATGAGGATACTAGTCAAGGGAAATAACTATCACAATAAATATTTTGGTCTCTAAGATAGATCTAAAAGAGTTACTTCCATTTGATTCTGAATATTCGCTGTCACGTTTCTCTTTTAAATGTTATTATGTACGGAATTCCAATACAATTTGAATCTAAGTGTGAATTTATTTAATATTTAATACCCGTTATTTTCTTTTGAAGTGGTAGAAATTGACATACATGTTTGTTATACATGGTATGGTACTTAAAATCATCGATTCATTTCTTTGTTCTCACCGGCTTATCGATTTTAAAATATTCACTGATCCAGGAACTCTGCATTAAACATTGACTGTGTATAATAGGAAACACAACATTTCATTTATTGAATTCCCCATTAGTTGAAGCTGAATAATATCTAGCTATTTGTTAAATGGAATATATATAAGTGGTTTTTAATTTATTCGGTATGTCAAACAACGCTTTTGATATTATAGCCATGCATATTCATTAGGTTAACTTAGTATGTATATTGAATAATAATATGATGGCAATGTTTGATTTGTTTACTGTGAAACACAGGCGGTCGGCACGGTCCCGAATCAAAAGGGCTTTTTATGCATGTATATATACACAGTATATGTATATAGTGTTTTTGGTTAGGGACCGTGTCGACCGCCTGTGCTGTAAAATATTACGTTACTTATAAGTTTTGCTTCGTGAAACTTCTTTATTTGCGTATGTCGTTAGGGGTACGCCTGTCATATATGATCAGCAAACGACAACATATGCATGAATCAACTGGCATTTTTCGACAAATATTAAATATATTTAATATGGTCGACAGTTTTGCCATAAAAATGCGCCGGTGCCGGATAAAAACCTACGGACGCCGTTTTGAAAATCATGTCCTACTAATCACTGTTATGCTAGTGACTAGAATAGAGAACATAAATAATCAGAAGTGTCGATTACTCTACAATAGCTATTTGTAAAATACCATTGAAGTGAACACTCTTTATTCTTATCCAATAAGGATTTTTTATATTTGTGAGTTTTTTATATAAAGAAAAAAGAACATTGTCAAATACTACGTTTTCTACTCTGATTCTAAAATCAATACCTCGTTGTCATTTTGAATAGATCGAACGCACTCACATAACCTATCATGGGTGTTTAAATTAATTACAAATACACTCTGTGGAAAGAAATTTTCCAATTAAAACCTATATATAAACTATAGATAAAAGCCATTATATTAGAGACAATAATTGTAGGAATTGTAGGTTATATTCCCATGATTTAAGTGTTTTAATCAACGATACAATCCGTCACCTTTGGTTGCACCTTTTATAACGCTACTTTATTCCACAGGCGTATGTATACTATATTCCGAAACGCTTTAAAAAATAAATAACATTATATAGTGCGTACAAAATAACAAAACGTGTTTGGGTATACATTAAAAATAAAACAATCCATTTCAGAGGTAGGTAGTATTGAAAATAAAAGTTGTACAAATTATTTTAACAAAATTTGAGTGGCGGATAAACCACCATCCTTGGTCAATCATGCTTGTAATGGTACCATTACACCAACAAGACACTCATAAATCATATTAAAATCATATATGTTATTGTCATCCTTAGCATCCCCAGTCGTGGATATAGTTCGAACAAAAAAACAAAACACTGTTTATAATAACAGTACAATGAACTTATCCACGACGAGGGACGCTCAGGATGATAATAGCATAAACATGGGATATGTTTTACGATTGTCTTAGTTGTTGGTGTAATGGAAAACATTTTTACCATTACAAGCATGATTTACCAAGAAATGGTGGTATCCATCATGCTGATTTTGTTAAAATTAATTACACACATTTTATTTTCAATACTGCCTACCCCTGAAATGGATTGTCTCATTTTTAATGTTTACCCAAACACGTTTTGTTTTTTTGTACGCGCTATAAGTTCATTGTATTGTTTATATGAACAGTGTTTTTTGTACATACTACAGTTAAAGTTACTCTGCCTCCGTTTTAAAAATTGTAATATATATTTACTAGATTTCTTGATTTTTGATAAATATTTTTGTAGAATTATTATTTATGATATATTTAAGTATGGTGTGTGATAAAATGAAAACTACTTTCATGAATGGAACATATTTTAAGATTCAGCATTTGACATCCTAAAGCCTCCAAAACCTTGCTTATTGTAATCGTTTTCCATAATGTAGTATAACCAAAAAATAAAGCAAAACTAAAAAGCATTTATCAAATTTTATTAAAAGCTATTTATTCAGTACGGTGAAAATGTCTCAAAACTTTTGCTGAACAATTGACGAACACTATTTTCCTCCGATTTTAAATTCGTGGAATTGCTTTGAGATTTTTTCTAAACATAAAACTAGTTTCTTCCAATGAACTTGATTAATCATGCTAAAACGTCACAAAGGTTGGTTTTGACATTTTCTCTCTCTCTCTCTTTAACTCTCTTCTTCTCCCTCTCTCTCTCTCTCTTTCTCTCTCCTTTTAATCCGCCCCCTCTCTCCCCTACTCTCTATATATGCATTTAGATAAGCTGAATTAATGTATGTGTCAATGACAGTGGAATAAAATCTAACAAAGGTAGTATATTGTATAATTTGACTCTAGCAGAGTAATTCCATATGCTACAATAACCTGTGCTTTATATATGTAAGAATGCGTTAATTTATTCCACAATAAGACGATATATTTATATTGGTAAATACGTAACCTTTAATTACTGTAACCCCGGTGTTAAACCGAAAATAAATCCAACCTGTTGATTGTACATGTATATACCTAGTTTATATTTAAGTTAGACTTATCGTGAAGACAGCTGCCTCGTATAGATTGGCATTGATCAGGGAATTTTATAGTAAACTTTTTCTTTACAAACTAAAATGTAGTTTTTGATAAATTTTTGAATAAATCATCGCTGATTAGGCTATGAAATTAAACTATATCTTCAAAACGTATTGAATTTTACTTGTGTGTGAATAGATTGTATTAATACTACGGCCACTTTTAGACAGTTCGTAAAGTGAGGATTGCTAAGCGATTTGCTCTAGACTTAGGAATTATTTGTCGCTATTCAACATGCTGTTTTGTGGATCTACGTTAAAATAGAAGAATAAATAAAACGATTGAAAACTTGTATGTAGATGAGTTAGCGGTAAATATTCAATACAGAGAAAGCAATGAGGCTATATTGAACTCACTGTACGACATTTTAGTATTGGCGATATTAAAAGTAATTGTTCACTTATGACATGTAGTGATTTCCTCTTTGTCACCAAGGTGAGTGTTATATTTCATGTATTTTGTTTTTACTTCTTTGTGTCACGGTACTTACCTGTTCACATTATGGGGAGAGGATATGTAAGCGACAGGATAGCTGAGTCAGGAGAGCACTCCCCTTGTATGCGAGGGGTATCGAGTTCGAGACCCGGTCAGGTTGCATAAATTTCTCACCCTGTGGCATTTGGCGTCCAATGTGGTACCGTGATTTAATTAAATGGTCTAATGAATCGCGGGACGAATTTACAGTTTGTGGGTAATGTTCACAGTCAGGGGAGAATGATATGTAAGCGGTTAGTAGCTTAGTCAGGAAATTACTTGTAAGCGAGGGATCCTTAGTTGGAGACCTGGACAGGTCATTCTTTTAATAGCTGGTGATAATATCACACTGTTTGTGTACAGAATGCAGGACAGGTTGCACATTTTTCTGACCCTGTGACATTTACATCACATGTATATAGAATCCTTTTTACAGAATGTACCACGTGGTTCAGGCAAATAGGTGATACATGTAAAATACATGTAGTCTACATAAGGATTTGAGAAGTAGTCTGACATTCTTCAAAATTTGGAGAAAATACAAATTATACAGGTTCAAGTTGGAGAATGAAATAAACTTGAAAAATATTTTTTACATTTTGTTTTTGGTTTAGCATTGCCATGGTAACCGGTATTGAGTACACATGGTAGGAAGATTGTAAACCTAGCTATAACCTCTGGTCAATCTTAGAGCATGAAACATGTCATATTTCTGCCTAAACAAGATATTAAAGGATTTAGAGAAGTGTCAATTTTATACACAATATATCTATATGATAAACTGTTTTTCTTGCAGATAGGCACTTTAAAATAAAAACATATTATATTGAATAACATGTTTCATGCCTCATACCCACAAGTTCAAACCAGTCTGTGTTTTCTCATATATAATGTTGGGAAAAACATAAAATATATAAACATGTATATAATATACATGTAATATGACTGGACATTCTATATATCCTAGACGTACCGTATACATGTATATAATAATCATACTAGCCATATCTAATCTTTAATCCTTTATTCAAATAACGTCTTAAATCACCACTTTAAAATTGTGATATCATTGTACATAAATATAAGAATAATTTACCATGGAATAGGTTATTATAATCTGTCTGTATAGATTTCATAATTTATCAACAAAGATTGGTCTACAGTAGTTATCTATGGCGAATCGTTTAACTATTTATTAAGTGACTACATTAAAAAAAGTTTGATACTGATATCTCCCAAATTAAGTATAATTTGATAAGATACTCTCTAAAGTTAAAGAAATATCTTTATAAATATCCAGTTAATCATTGCTGGAACAGATTATATATTCTTTCGTAAAACGAGAGTCGTTTAAATTATAAAGAGATAGCAACATAGACGGATCTAACGGGGGGCGGTCAGGGGGGTCCGAACCCCCATAGAATTTCCAAAATGTACCTGTCCAATAGTGTTTTTCTTTACTGTCAGTCATTTTTAAGTACATGTAGCATGAAGCAAATTTTCTCGGCATAATGGTTATGTAGTTTTTATTATAAATATGTTGCATTATTCAGCAAAATGTGAATAATGTGGTTGTGGTTCGAAAGTTTGGACCCCCTAGGAAAAGTTCGGACCCCCCCCCCCCCGAGAAAAATCCTGGATCCGCCCCTAAGCAGTCTTGTTGTAGATGATAGCTACAATATAGAAATATCACTCTACGAAATACCCGCTCTTGCTAGTTTAGAAAGATATCTCCAGGTAGTTGAGATATTTCCTGGTAAGAAATAATGAGTATAGTATTTCATCGATCGTGAGAACAAAAATACTAGGGCTGATATTCGCGATTCCGACCAGAAAATAGTTTACGAATACTCGTCACGTCCGAAATCGTCGGATCGCGATTTATTTTTGGTAATAATGAAAGAACATTTTCAGCTTATTTACCACTGAAAACGAGCCGCACTACTAATGAAAATTTCAATTTAATTCCAAATTCCAGTTAATACACATTAATACAAAAATGTTATCAATAAAACTTTCCATAAAACGCCGGATAATAGATTCTAGAAATGTTTGGACTACATTGGTTTTCCATTTAGTAAAAACTTCTGTATTTCTTCACTTATTTTTGTTATTACATGAACTCCCGTATGCTTCTTCTCCATTAACTCGTGAATCGTGGGTCGATTCGTGAATCGCTACACATGAATCGTAGTTCGGATCGGATCGCCACTTGCTCAACGATCCACAGCCCAAAAAAATACTGAAGTGAACATTTTAATCAGCGGAGTTAATGTATGCATAACTGACAGTTAAATAGAAATTAATTTAGTCAAGTAATAAATAGCAACACTCGTCATAGTTATAATTTAAGATTCTTGTTTAAGATTGAACTAAATCATTAATATGATAGCGTATAGAAAACGGTGCTATCGAAGGGGTAAAACTTATATAGAATTTTCAATTGAAATTTTGAATATATATCTATAATGACAATGTAACTAACGTCATAACAAAAAAGGATGTAATTCTTATTGAATAAATTTGTAATTCAATATCTTAAGTAGTAAAATAATTCATCGAAGTAAAGAAGAACAAAAAATGCATTGAAATACATTAAGTTATATCCACATGTCAACATAGTAATTGAAATTACATTATATCACACGTGTCTAGCTACTTTAATAACCCTGAAAATGTAAAATTAAGTCACCTTAAAGATTTTGTCATTAATATTTATTATTTGAACAACGTGATTATAATAAATAATTTAGAATTTTAAAACCAGATATTGATTTTTACCGTCTTTAAACCATATAAAGTCCCCTAAAGTCTTAAGACAAAATTCTATTTTACGATAGACCGACTCACATCTACCCATGAAAAAAAGAAACAAAAATATCGTCTGAAAAAATTTCAACTGCAACATTTTAATTAGTTTATGAACAAGTGTCACCCACTTGTCCGCCCTCTCCATTTTTTCTCTCTCTCACACTCCCCCCTCTCTCTCAAACCCTTGCTCACCCTCTCCCTATCCCATTTTCTCTCTCCCTCTCTTTCTCCCATTTTCTCTCTCCCTCTCTTTCTCCCATTTTCTCTCTCCAGCTCCTTCTCCCATTTTCTCTCTCTCTCACTTTCTCCCATTTTCTCTCTCTCTCTCTCTTTCTCCCATTTTCTCTCTCTCTCTTTCTCCCATTTTCTCTCTCTCTCTTTCTCCCATTTTCTCTCTCTCTCTTTCTCCCATTTTCTCTCTCTCTCTTTCTCCCATTTTCTCTCTCTCTCTTTCTCCCATTTTCTCTCTCTCTCTCTCTCTCTCTTTCTCCCATTTTCTCTCTCTCTCTTTCTCCCATTTTCTCTCTCTCTCTCTCTCTTTCTCCCATTTTCTCTCTCTCTCTTTCTCCCATTTTCTCTCTCTCTCTCTCTCTCTCTTTCTCCCATTTTCTCTCTCTCTCTTTCTCCCATTTTCTCTCTCTCTCTCTCTCTTTCTCCCATTTTCTCTCTCTCTCTCTTTCTCCCATTTTCTCTCTCTCTCTCTTTCTCCCATTTTCTCTCTCCCTCTCTTTCTCCAATTTTCTCTCTCATTCCCTTTTTCTCTCTCTCCATCTCTTTCTCCCCCCCTCTATATCCCTTTTTCCTTCACCCTTTCTCTCTCTCTCCCTCTCTCTCCGTTCTTGCATTTCGGTCCCTTTCGGTCTTTTTGTGCATTTTCGGTCAATGTGCATATACGGTCAAGGTCGGTATATCTGCATTTCGGTCTTTGTGCATTTTCGGCCCATCTCGGTCTTTTTGCATTTCGGTCTTTGTGCATTTTCGGCCCATCTCGGTCTTTTTGCATTTCGGTCTTTGTGCATTTTCGGCCCATCTCGGTCTTTTTGCATTTCGGTCCCTTTCGGTCTTTCTTTTTTTATTTTCGGCCCATCTCGGTCTTTTTAATTTCGGTCCATTTCGGTCTTTTTGCATTTTCGGTCTTTTTTCCGGTCAGGTACTTTTTATCGCCTTTTTTGCATTTGGCGATCAGGAGACGTAGTGGGATTCGAACCTACAATGTTCGGATTACAAGTCAAGTATCACATCCACTTGGCTATTCATCCCGCTGTTTTGAGTAACATTTTATTTCATATATAAATTTACTATAGCCAATTTTCGCACCTTTCTTTCATAACAAACAATGGTCACTATACATGAATATAAAGGTTATTTTATGCGTAAAAGTTTTAAACCTATGGTTATACATTGTATTACTTATTTCATTTTAGGCCAATCTATAATTCAAAATTATTCATTTTATTTTTTTATAAACTATTAAATAATTATTTTCCCGGCATCCATCTTGCGTACTTCCAGTAAGTATAAAACCCGAATCCGGAACGTCTGACACGTGCATCGATAATTTCTAAATGATTCCTTACTATTAAGTTAATCTAGTTTATCTTGCAACGACAAAATATATCGCAGGTCATTTTGGATTCTGTCAGCACACATACGATTCTATTCTCGTTTATAAAGCTGAAATTCAAAGTGCTAAAACTTATATAGAATTTTCAATTGAAATTTTAAATATTTATCCATAATGGCAATTATCTAACGTTATTACATAAAAAGGCTGTAATGCTTATTGAATAAATTTGTAATTCAATATCTTAAGTAGAAAAATAATTCATCGAAATAAAGAAGAATAAAACATGCATTGAAACTTATGAAGCTATATCCACGACATGTCAGCATAGTAATTGAAATTAGATAATATCACAAGAGTCTATTTACTTTAATAACCCTGAAAATGTAAAATTAAGTCACCTTAAAGATTTTGTCATTAATATTTATTATTTGAACAACGTGATATGTTTAATAATTTAGAATTTTAAAACCAGATATTGATTATTTTCGTTTTTTTTTCTAAAGACAGTCCCCATCTAAAAGTCCTCAGGAAAAAAATTATTCATACGTTAAACCGATTTATCGTGTTTTAACTAAACACAGTCCCCTACAAAATTCTTTGGACAAACTTCTATTTTTACGATAAACTGATTCACATCTATACCCGTGAAAAAAGAAACCAAAAAATCGCCTGAGAAAATTTCAACTGCAACATTTCAATTAGTTAATGAACAAGTAATTTGAACACAGTTACAGTGGTAAGCTTTTGTTATAGTCAAATTCCACGTGATTCGCATTATCAGGTGTTCTCAAAATTTGATTTGTCAAAGTACTTTTGGTGGGTACTGTATACATTAACTATAGAAATCATAAATACGCATTATTACTTGTAAAATAGTTAACACATGAATATA
This sequence comes from Mactra quadrangularis, assembly GCA_025267735.1. NCBI lineage: Eukaryota > Metazoa > Mollusca > Bivalvia > Venerida > Mactridae > Mactra > Mactra quadrangularis. Next base: position 6,619,665 of record CM046298.1, read on the forward strand.
ATATCTATGAAATATTTCGTTCAATTTTCTTCCCCATTTATAATACTTTTTATATTGAAATATATTTGCATATCTAACGGTTCTACTCACGTGCTAATTATGGTTTGTCTTATACAACGTACATATCTATTAGTGCTGCGGCGAGTATCCCAGTACTCGGGTAATCGCGATCTCGACCAGAAAATCGAGTACGAATATTCGTCATGTCCGAAATCGTCGGATCACGATCTATTGTTGGAAAAAATGAAAGAACATTTTTATCTTAATTTCCACTGAAAACGAATCGCACCCGGTGCGACTAATGGAAATGGTAATTTATGTTGCGACCGAAATATCTTGTGTCAAAATTTCGATTGAAATCACATTGTTATCACTGAAAATGCCCGTAAAACGTCTGGTAATAGAAATGTTTGCAGTACATGGTTTTCCTTATAGTAAAAGCTTATGTAATTCTTCACTTTTCTTATTACATGAATTATATATGCATCTCCATTAACAAGTGATTCGTGGTTCGATTCGTGAATCGCTACACATGAATCGTGGTTTGGATCGGATCGCCACTTGCTCAACGATCCACAGCCCTAATATTTATACCTTTACATTGAAATTATGAAATTTGGGAAATTGTATGTCAATACAAAATGTAATTAATTTCATATATGTGAATGGCCTACTGAATTTTAATAAACTTATCTACCTAGATATAATTTTGTGACTACAAAATGTATAATGTGAAATTTTAAAATTGATAAAACTCAGAAGTATATAATTATGTCCCGCCATAGAATTCGAACATACGACTCGTGGATTCGTAGTTAGCGAGCAACCTGCACAGCAAACCGAGAGGGCTTTTAAAATAATATTGTTCGAACAATATAAACTATTTCTTTGTGTGAATTATTTACTAACTTATTGTTCCATATTATATATTTACAAAAATAATAACGTAACATTGTCATGTATGTTGACTTATTTGAGAATTAAAACTTAATACCTAGAAAATCCAATTTAAACAAAGTTCAATGTATTCCTGTTCAATACAACAATATTTAATGTAGAACATAGATCTATTATTTCTTGATTTGTCTGAGTAAATACAGACATTGATCATTTTATATTGTACAATATTTGTAAGTGCTAAAATACACAAATACTTGTAAAATGAAATGTTTTAATACATATACACAACAAAAAATTTTTAAATCTATAAATTGGTCAAGTTGACGTTGTGCTGATGATATAAGATATACGGTTGCAAAACAATATTTTTTTCGAGAATTATCATTAACTTTTTAGTTTGAATATAAATAGATAAATAGACATTCTGTACAACAACTGTCATTTTATCTGAAAAGCTCGCAGTACAGGTCGCGTACAGTTGACCTTTTTTATTATAATATTCATGACGCTATCATTGTACTCACAGACTTGTATAGAATTTGACAAAGTATCGTCCCTATCAATAGTGTACACACCGTCAAATTAGCTCGCAATACATGATCTAAAAATATAATTTACGAAATTCGGGTGCTGTCATTTTAGGATATAGAACTACGCTTACATTCAAACACAGGGCTTTAACCGGTTAGCACCGACCCAATCTACTAAGAGGCAGTATATATAAGACACGTCACATCTCACAATCTATCAAATAGTGCCAATTATATATAAATAAAAAACTGACACCCGACTTTATGCATGTGAATTATCGAACAAATATCGTAAGTATCCAAATCAGCGGGGTTAATGTATGTGTCACTGACAGTTGAATAACATTTAATAATACAGAATATGTATAGTGTCTTCGATATTTCGGGACCATGCCGTCCGCCAATGTGCAGACGAACAGGTAGTATTCATATTTACAATATGTCAAGTCATGAACAGACATATCCAAAATAAACTATAAAATAGAGTCACGTGAGTAACCAAAAATACCCACCAACGGTTAGAAATAGTACAAGTAATGTGTTTGAAACCTGATCTTAGGCTCATTTTGTTTTTCAATAATTTTACAATCTTGTGAATAAAATTTTGCAACACTTATAATTAAGGGTTTAAAACATTGAATGTAATGATTTTGTGGAACAAAATGGGCTTGGAAATTGTGAAAGTGAGAGTGAGTGTGAGAGGAAATTGTGTGTGTGAGAGATAGTGAGTGGTAGTGTGAGTACGAGTGTGAATGAGAGAATGAACTTGTGAGTCATTATATATATGTATATATTTGAAAAACAGTGTGGTTTTTATTTTTGTTTATATTCTTTTGTGAAAGTGTATGCTGTAAACCATTTTGTTGTTTTTTATTGAAAATAAATGATAAAAAATACCCATTCAATATAGTAATATACAAGTACATGTATAATATTTTGTTCAAGCAAATATAAGCTAGTAAGCATTACCTACAATAAACTTCTTAAACCCCAACAAAAATCTGATTAAATCGTCGTTCTTAATCCTTGAATTTTAATCCATAGTATTTAATCACCGTATTTAATTCTGTTTATATTTGTTGAATATATCTATGATATTGATTTATATCAAAATAATACAAATTGCACATTGTATTGCAATGATACAAACAGGTGTAAATCATCAGTGCTTGCAATCATGAATTGTATTGTATATATATCTAATAGAACATGACAGCACTACAGGTTGTCGTACAAAAAGCTCGTACGAAACCCCAATTAAAACAATATAACTAAATACCATATAGACAAGTAAAAAATTGCTGCTAAATGCAGCAAAGGGATTGTCACGGCAAACAAAAAAGAATGATTAAGTATAATCTAAAGGTAACTCAAAAGAGCATTATATTGAATTGTCATGTTAAGGTTTTTCAGTAATTAAAAGGTAACTTGTCATAAAACGTTTTTCTGTTCAAATGTATCAATCTCGTTCCAAAAGCCTAGTAAGATTCTCGATACTAGTTAGATTGAGAATCTTGACAAAGTTGGAGTACGCGAATGGTCTGGATCTAGACACCATCTTTATGCCGACAGGATGTTTGGTTTTAGTTGGATTTATTTCCAGTAATTCATATTTGCATGACGCTTAAAAAGATCGGCAGAAGGGAAAACATAGTTCTTCAGAACACAAGCTATTTACATGACTTATCGCTTCTGTTTAGTCAAGTGCTCCTCACATTGCGGATCTGTTCTTACCAATCCGTGTAACCAATCAACTAACTAATGCATAACTGTCCAGCATCTTTGAATTTCGACATTTTGATTTTACAGGCGTGAACATTTGTTGCATTTATTGCATTTATTTTTTAATCACGAGACAGTCATGCAATCTAAATGTGTGTGTCTTTGCCTTGAAATAGAAATATCAGTTTGCGCATAGTATTTAAGCAGAGGTAGAGAGTCAGCGAGTGAATCTTTCAAACCAGTGTATTAGAGAGTAGTCATACCTTTACTTGTTACGGAAGAATTTTGTTGCCGGATACACGAAAGGATTTAACATGTATTTTAATTCCGAAAAGATGCACTTAAATACAAAAGGCAAGCTATTTCGAATAGAAATCATTTTTCTTAATAATGAATTCACTCGGACTCGAGAAAACATACTCCATTCGAACAAATTAAAAACGGGCGAGCTTTTCACCTAGGAGTAAATGTCCGTCATTTTAACTCTCTTAAAATTACCTGGTCCGTCTGGTCAATAGTCCGTCAATATAGTACCAAACTTTTCATAATTAAAAAAAGTCTGCAAAAATAATCTTACATCTGCTCGATCTATAACCAGAAGCAAGTTCAATTACACAAAACGCTACAGTACGTTACATAACGATGCATTCGGAACTCCTCGGTCATACATTTGTTTACTTTAACGCCGGACATTTCAAAATAGCGTCCAAATATGTCCGAGATTATTCGCAGCAAATGGACGAGGACTTCCGAATGTATCGTTGCGGAACGTTCTATAACGTTCGCAGTTACTGAACTCAACCCTGGTCCGTAACTCTTATGCTCTTAAAATTAACTGGTCCGCTGCACTTAATCATAGTTAGAAAAGATCGCCAATAGAGCTCAGTAAGAGTAAGAATTAAGAGTCAATGTTACACGATTACGCTTCTTTATTTATACAGTCGGCTAATAAGAAAAAAAGGTATATTATTAAAATATATGAATCATATCAAATTAGTTTTCAAATGATAAATGCTCTAACAGTTGAAATATATAATATTTACAGCAATATGTGATGAAGTAATCGACGATTCTTTTAATAGTTAAAGTCTGCAAAGTTATTTCTTAAAATATAATTTCGATATTGGTGTCTTATCTTTTCAAATAAAATATTGGCAAATATCAATAATATATGTACTATACACACATTATGATACGCATATTTGTTAAACTGTATCCGTATACTAAACTGGTCTCCTGGTCCGGTTGGTTCGCGATTTATACCTACCCCTTTTCGTGTGATTCGAAAGGATTTGCGGAAATGTGTTGATATAAAACGCTGATTTTTCGTGTGTTGCATTGTTGCAAGAAAAATTGTTTATATGGATTCCCCCAAAAATAATTTTTCTATTTAACTTTTAACGGAAATGGGCTGTACCATGACTGCATTAAAAACAATAAATTTGTCGGCAGTGGAAATCGAAAGGATTTTTATCATTTTTTATCACGTGACTTTTGCCCATTGCTATCAAAATCTACCCACCACAATATCACGGCGTTGAGACGCCGTGAAATAAACAAGCTGTTTTTATGTCTATGTTCAAAAAAAAGTGAAAAGTTTTGTTCATGATTTTAAATTAAAACATTCTGAATTGTTATATCTTTGTGAATATTTCCTTAGCACAAAATTTAGTTCCAATCAAGTGAAACCGAGCTAAAATCACACAGAAACTAAAAAATCTACAAGAGTTGATTTTGACATTTTAGATATCTTATATAAGCGTCGTTCATTTTGACTTTTCATTACGAACGTAACATGCCATCTGAATAAAACAATTCGCTTTCGCTTTTCGTCGTTATACATTCTCGTACCCAGAGTCTAGTGGATTCTCGATACAGTTAGATCGAGAATCTTGATAACCTCGGGGTACGAGAATGTCGTTAGAGAGTTCATTATGCTTATTTTTATAAAATGCCAAACAATCGAATCCCAATCAGACACGTTTGCTAATTCAGCATCGATGGTAAAATGAGTTCCACTATCTTTGGCAAATATAGAGTTTTATACTAAAGCTGGTTAACTTTTTTGATGCAGGCATCTGTGACGAGCATTGGATACATTTAACATTAACTCTTATATTATATCTTTTCAGGTCACGTGTTTATAGAGTTTTAAATCATGCCACACCATATAGGACCAGAATTACGACTAGCAAGGCCAAAGACTCATCATGGTATAAGTGCAGCCAAGGCAAGTGACGTCAGTCGACCACGAACTACATCCAGTCGAGGAGCTCGAAACATAAACGCAACACAACAATCTGAAACACCCTCAGAAAATGAAAATCATATAGAACTGTTAGAATATGAGTGGCCTGATTTGCCACCTATCATGCATTTAAAAGATGCCGTGTGTCGGAGACGCGTTAGTCAGGGTATAAAATATCTACTTCCGGTTGACAAGGGAAAGAACTCTATCGATAATAAATTTAGAACTGATCTTCGCGCCATGTTTCAAGAACCCTACACGACTGAAGGCTCCAATTACGACGATAACCGTGTGACAACCAGTGCCAAGATACATTTTCAAACTAATGTGGTGGATACTCGATGGACAAATCGTTTGCTATTACGTGTACCTGTAAATTTGAATTGTGAATCGGAGAATATTCGAAAACTTTATGCTCATTCGGCACCGGCTGGAGGGCGAACGAGACCTGGGCCGCAAGGAGAACAAATGAAAACACGTTCCAGTTTGTTTTTACCAATCAAAGCTCGCGCTCACCCGGAAGCTCAGAAACTTCGTAAAGAAGTTGAAAAAATCATCAAAAGTGTTCAAGAAGATAATGAGGAGTATAATGATGACCAAGACGACGTCTCATCTCAGACACATGCTGATAAAAGTGAGAAATATGAAAAACGTAAAAGTTTAATGAGTTTTCGTGCTAGTGTATGTGACACGCCATTTGGTGACGTCATATTAGATTCTAACCAATCAAAACGCACGGCAGATCAATTTGAGACTTACGAACAACTAAAGAAAACTAAACCACCAAAACCTAAAATTCCTGATCAGCTAATATCGGAATATTTATCCCTGGAAAGAAATCAAGAAATATGGGATTGGTTACACTATGGTGAAACTATAACAGACTTTGAGTACTTCCTGGCAGTGTGTGGATAAATAATTGTACATGTATAGTTGTTTCACTTCTCTTCCATTTAGAATATCAGAACAAGCTAATATTTATTAATTTTATGGTGCATATTATGTTTTCAATAAGTAGTGTAATTAAGTTATTTCTGGTTTTCCCGCCATTTTAAGAACCAAAATGATGTTGTCATTGGTGACGTCACATGACAAAATTAATTGATTCAAACAAAACTGCATGCCAATTAGCTTAGCTTTCCAACAAGCGATTGACAGGCTCTCTAACTTATTTTGACAAAGTTGTTAAAGTTACTGATGCTATCATAATCGTTGGATTACCCTAAACATGTATAAAATGAACCAAGGTTTAAAAGTTAAACTTTCTTCTCGACTAACTAGTATCTTTCTCGAACCAAGAGGCTATCAGGATTCTCGAGAATGAACTAGTAATAGTATACATTAAAATAATTGAAAAAAGTTAAAACAATATCATTATAACCCCTCTCATCCCTCTACACCATTCCAAAACCAATATCTTACATACATGTATGATAATGTGACAAATTGTGCAAGTTGGTATTTTCGTGCTCATTTTGATTCCGCAGAAAAGCCATTTTTGAAAACCAAAAAGTTAAAGCGTCACCTTTAAGATTATAAATTTGGTTCCAGGCAGTTTAAAAACTACGAATAATGCAATTAATGCAACATTGCACCATATTTTGACATGGTGGTATTGCCAGTTACTGTATCAAAGAGATGTAGACATATACATATGAACTGAAAACATGTAAGTTAATTGACAAACACATTTCAATTAAAGTGATCAGACGTCTTGTTAGTAGCGCTAGAGTTTACTAAACTGTATGTCCATTATCTACAGAAAGAATCCAAACTTCCAACAGTATTATATTTTTATATATCTATATCTTAGATGTTTTATATTTTAATAATAAAATAAATTATAAATTGTTAAATAAAATGTAAAATATATATATATCAATATTGCGTTCAAACTTCTTCTACCCCAAACATGGAAAACGGAATGGGAATTAAAAACAATCAGATTGGTCAAACACAAAGGTGACAGATACGGCCCCAAACCAAAGTCATTATATACAGTAATATATAGTGTCCTCAAAAAGTTCTTGCCCTTAATCCTGCTTTTTTCCCTTGCAATAAAGAATAAAGAGTCATATGTACATATTCATAAATCAGTATTATTTTTTTATTATTTATTAACATATGATTCAAATTATGTATGAAAAAAACTTAAATTAGGATAATATATTTGTGGTATGCGCGTGGTCAGTTTTTCTCAAAAATTTCATGTATCCAAAACCCTTTGAAGAGCACTTCAGAGTCTTCCGTTCTTTACAGTGCCGGCTGTCATTGGTCAAACTATTTATCATTATGGAGCATTTTTCTTGGTGACCAAGTATACAAAAATACACGTAGCTAGATTTATTAAAAGATAAAAATTAAAGCCTTTATAAACCAAGGTTGTTTTTTCGCTCCTAACATAATCCCTGGTCCGATTTGTTACAGTATACGGGAGACTACTCCTCATTGCACATCTAGCTTCTTGCTACAATTACCTCCCCTAGATTCAATATACGTCTAATTTTAAACTATTTTTTCTTCGAAAAGTTACGCAGAATAAGTGTTCTGACTGCGATTATTGTTCATTTGACAATAGTTGATGAACATATGCATTTCATTTTTAAGTCTACACTACCCACAAACTCATAAAATGAATGATTTCATAATGGTCTATTAAACAAAATGTATTAACATGATGTTTCAGTTAACAAAGTTTTAAGTTCATATTCTTGCAAGAAAATTGATAACATAGAATGGATTTAAACAGGATAAAGAGAATACAGCATTTGATTGTTTAATTATCCCTGTATCATAATATCAGTCAGGAAAACCATCTGTAACTTTATTTACTTTACTTGCACAGAAAATCTGCATGTGAACCATGTATCAACTACAAACATGTACTGAATTGGTATACAAGAAGGGTGCATGTTATTGACAAAGTCAAGTTCAAAATTGATACTCAGTTCAAAATAGAACATAACGAACAGTAACCTTCCTTCATTTGGTAATGTAGTTCAGCAAAATAAAAATGCCAAAATACATGTAGTGGAATTAGTAGACAGCAACGATTTTGGATATACTGACCTCATATTGGTGAAAAGCAACAGAAAAAATCCCAAATAATCCTTAGTGAACAGTGAGATTTTTAGGTTTGAAGTCGAGAAAATTTAATAGAATTGTGAATTACTGGAATAACTTTTTAATTCTCAAAGTATAAAATACTCAAAATTTACGCAGTGATTGGTACTGATCTAGAACTTTGAATTTCAGCTTTATAAACGAGAAGAGAATCGTATGTGTGCTGACAGAATCCAAAATAACCTCCAATATATTTTGTCGTTGCAAGACAGATACATTTTATGAAATAGATAAACTTGATAATAAGGAATCAAATAGATACTATCGAAACATGTGGCAAGAAACTAAGACGTGTAGTCGGACGTTTCCGTGGTCGGGTTTTATACCTGCAGGAAGTAAGCAAGATGGATGCCGGGAAAATAATTATTTAATATTTTATAAAAAAATAAAATGAACAATTTTGAATTATATATAGGCCTAAAATGAAAAAGTAATACAATGTATAACCATAGGTTTAAAACTTTCACACATAAATTAACCTTTATATTCATGTATAGTGACCATTATATGTTATGAATGAAAGGTGCGAAAATTGGCTATAGTAAATTTATATATGAAATAAAATGTTACTCAAAACAGCGGGATGAATAGCCAAGTGGATGTGATACTTGACTTGTAATCCGAACATTGTAGGTTCGAATCCCACTCCGTCTCCTGATCGCCAAATGCAAAAAGGCGATAAAAAGCTTCCTGACCGCAAAAAGACCGAAAATGCAAAATGACCGAAAATGACCGAAATGCAAAAATACAAAAAGACCAAAAAGGGGTGAAAGTGCCAAAAGACCGAAAGGACCGAAAATGCAAAAAGACCGAGATGGACCGAAAGGCAAAATGACCGAAACGGGCCGAAAATGCAAAAAGACCGAGATAGACTGACAGGCACAAAAATAAAGACCGAAAGGACCCGAAATGCAGAGAGGGAGAGAGAAAGAGTGAGAGAGAGGGGAGAAAGGGAGAGAGAGAGAGGGAGATAGAGAGGGGGAGAGAGAGGGGGAAGAGAGAGGGGAGGGGAAAGAGGGGGGGAAGAGAGAGAGGGGGAAGAAAGGGAGAGAGAGAGGGAGGAGATATAAAGGGGGAGAGAGAGGGAGGAAGGAAAGGGAGAGGGAAGTATAGAGAGGGGGAAGAAAGGGGGGGGAGAGAGAGGCAGGAGAGAAAAGGGAGAGGGAAGGAGAGAGAGGGGGAAGAAAGGGAGAGAGAGAAGAAAGGGAGAGAGGCGGGGAAAGGGAAAGAGAAAGAGAGAAAGAGGGGAGGAAATGAAGAGAGAGAGGCGGAACGAGAGAGAGAGGAAAGAGGGGGGAGGGAAAGAGAGAAGGAGAGATGAAAAGGCCAGAGAGAGGATGAGAAACAGAGTGGGGGAGCGAAAGAGTGAAAAAGAAAGAGGGAGAGGGGAAAGAGGAAAGAGGTTGAAGACAGTGTATTTTATAAATAAATAACCTAACAAAATGAGATTATTATGGATTTTTTCAACTATTCACCAAAAAACTGTATTTTTCATTGTATTAATTTAAATGTATTCTATACCAAAAATTTCAAATACATGTACTTACAAAATTGATCACTTTGAGTGTTTTCTAAATAAAAATTCCTGTTTAACGTCACAAATAATGTATTTGGGCAGAAAAAAAAACGGTCCGACTTCATTTATGGTAAGTCGTTAGCCTTAAAAAAAACAAGCTATAAATTATAAATTATCTAAACGTTTTATATAGTTCATCCTTAGCAGTTATAATTTGCAAAAACTAATACCATCAAAATAGTGGATAAAGGGAGATAACTCAAAGGAGTTATTGCAATAAAAGTTTTATTTTGAGTTAGTCCCCTTGAACTGCATACAGTAATATACTTCATTTGGAATTCAAATTTGATGAGTTTGACTTGCGGTACAAGCGAAATTGAAGCGTTTAAATAGTGACTATGTGTATAAAGATATTTATACTGGGTTTAACGCCATGTCAACACAATTTTTAGGTTATTTAACGGCTTCCAGCGCACTTCACCTAGCTTTCTTGGACCCTTTTCTATAATCATTTCCCATATACCCTTCCATAAGGCCGAAGACTTTTCCATATACCTTATTAATTGAGGAAAATTGACATTTTGTCAAATTTTCATAGAAAGGCATTACCTCCATAGCTGGGATTCGAACCCGAACCACAATCGGGACACTAGATTCGAAATCCACTGCGCTACCGACCTGGGTTATGTGTATAAAGAACAATACGATTTTTAATCAGTGTTGTTTTTTTTCAGCTCAATAATGTGTCCCAAAGTTGTTTGTACCTTGTCCGTACGGGTGGAAAATCCCTGAATATTTTGAGTTCCGGTTAACTTCCTTGCGAAATTTCGCTGATGTTTCGATTACTCATTGACTAGTATATTGAATATCACAAATGCCGTCTCTAAGTAACCATTAAAATGTCAAAGAACGAAGATGAGTTTTAAGCACAAATTACGTGTTAATCTTTAACAACCCTGTTAAAAAACTGAAAAACCTGAATATTAGCAGAAACACTATAGATATCGTGTAAGGGGAGAAAGGGAGAGAGAGAGAGGGAGAAAAGGAGAGAAAGAGAGAGAGAGAGTGGGGGAAGAGTGAGAGAGAGGAACAGAAGGGGGGAGAGAACGAATGGGGAGGGCGGATGAAGACCGATGACTTAAATTTACCAATATCAATGGAGGAAATTAGATCTAGTGTGATGTCTTTACATGATAACAAAGCGCCTGGTCCTGATGGCTTATGCATTGAGATGTACAAATGCACTATTGATATTATATTACCCTACTTACATTTATTATTTAATACAGTGTATGATCGTGGAACATTTCCATCAGAATGGAGTGAAAGTATCATCGTACCTGTTCATAAAAAATCAACTAGGTCCGATCCCAATAATTTTAGGGCTTTATCCCTTATCAATTCAATAAGTAAAATATTCACACATATACTTACAAGACGATTGACAGCGTGGTGTGAATCCAATGATCTTATAGATGAGTCTCAGGCTGGGTTTCGAGCACAATACTCAACTACGGACAATATATTTACCTTGCAAGGTGTCTTACAGAAATACTTCAGTAAACGCAAAGGACGATGTTATGTTTTTTATATTGATTTTTTGAAAGCCTTTGATGGTTGTATACATAGTAAACTATGGTCATGTCTGACCCGAAATGGTATTAGGGGTAAATTTCTAAACATTTATGTATCTATGTACAGTCAGTTAAAATCTTGTGTCAAGGTAAATGGTAGTTTAACTCAATTCTTTTCAATGTAACATCGGTACTCGATAAGGTTGTGTTAGCTCTCCCATAATATTTTCATTGTTCATCAACGACTTAGTGACTCATTTAAAACAACATTGTGGATCTGGGATATTCATCAGTAATGATATTGACGAATTATATGCTTTAATGTTCGCTGATGACGTATCAGGTGTGGCTGACACTGTATCGAAACTCCAGAGACAAATCAATTGTATAGATGAATTCTGTTCAGAAACTGGCATGAACTTAAACCTAAATAAATCAAAAATAATGGTGTTTAGAAATGGTGGTGTCATTAGGTCGTGTGAACAATGGAAATTTCGTGGTCAATATATAGAAGTTGTTCCACTGTATAGATATCTCGGAGCTTATTTTACATCAACACTATCTTGGAGCAAAACGAAAGAGACATTAGCTAAACAAGCATCAAAAGCTGTTTGTAATATACTTAAATATCAGAGACAATTTGGTTACTTTTATGCTAAAGAAGCTTTAAAATTATTTGACACTATTGTTGTTCCTATACTATGTTATAGCTCAGAGATATGGGGATATCAATATTCAGAACACATTGAAAAAGTACAGTATAAATTTTGTAAACGTATCTGTTGTCTAGGCCGAAGTGTACCAAACTTTACCGCTCTCAGTGAATGTGGACGCTTACCTCTGATTATTGTTTACATGACTAGATGTATAAAATACTGGGCAAAACTAACAAATATGCCTTATAATAGGTACCCTAAACAGACATATATCATGCTACGCTCGCTAGACAATGTTGGGAGAATAACCTGGGCAACCCATGTAAAGAACGTATTGTTTAAGTTTGGGTTTGGATACGCCTGGCTTGCCAATGAAGTAGGTGATGTTGTTAGGTTTACGACAATGTTTAAGTCAAGGCTTAAAGACTGTTCATGGCAAAATTTAAGGGAGAGAATTGAAAATTCTCATAAAACTATCTATTATAGAGAATTCAAAACTATGTTAAATGTTGAGCGGTATCTTTCTATAGACTTACCATACATATACAAAAAAGCATTATCTAACTTTAGATGCTCTGGACATTGTCTAAACATTGAAAAAGGAAGACATCAAAATATTGATGCAACATATAGATTTTGCACGTACTGTCTCAGAAATAATGTCTATGTGGTTGAAGACATTTGCACATGGTACTTGTGTGCCCTTTATACAAAGATTTGAGAGTAGAATTATTTCCATCGTCTTGGTTGTCTAAACATATATGCCCACAAACATTCTATTACATAATGTCTGACAGTAACGAAAACAACATTTACCGTCTTGCTAAATTTCTCTATAGAGCTTTCTTACTGAGACAGACTCAGTAAATATTTTTATCATGTACATGTATTAAATATAAAATGTTGATAACGTTTATTATTAATATACATTCATAATTACATTACAACACTATTAATGACAAAGATTGTACATTATTCTGTATATAATTGTAAATACTTTATAGAATTGCATTGTATGCACTATCACTCTACATGTATGTTTAATGTTTTAATTTGTATTAATTATATTAAATATAATCACCCATGTAATGTATTGACAATGATTTGTATTTTGGGCCGGTGGCCTTGTAAAACAAAATAAACTATTGTGTTGTGTTGTGTTGTGTTGTGTTGTGTTGTGTTGTGTTGTGTTGTGTTGTGTTGTGTTGTGCCGTGCCGTGCCGTGCCGTGCCGTGCCGTGCCGTGCCGTGCCGTGCCGTGCCGTGCCGTGCCGTGCCGTGCCGTGCCGTGCCGTGCCGTGCCGTGCCGTGCCGTGCCGTGCCGTGCTGTGCTGTGTTGTGTTGTGTTGTATTGTATTGCTCGCGCTCACCCGGAAGCTCAGAAACTTCGTAAAGAAGTTGAAAAAATCATCAAAAGTGTTCAAGAGGATAATGAGGAGTATAATGATGACCAAGACGACGTCTCATCTCAGACACATGCTGATAAAAGTGAGAAATATGAAAAACGTAAAAGTTTAATGAGTTTTCGTGCTAGTGTATGTGACACGCCATTTGGTGACGTCATATTAGATTCTAACCAATCAAAACGCACTGCTGATCAATTTGAAACGTATGAACAACTAAAGAAAACTAAACCACCAAAACCTAAAATTCCTGATCAGCTAATATCGGAGTATTTATCCCTCGAAAGAAATCAGGAAATATGGGATTGGTTACACTATGGTGTAACTATAACAGAGTTTGAATACTTCCTGGCAGTGTGTGGATGAATAATTGTACACTGTCCTCTAAAAGCTCTCAAGTACAATTAATTGAATTGCTACAATTTCCATACCTACTTTTGAAGAATTATTATATCATTGTTAATGAATAAAAAATCCATTAATAATGCAATGGAAACAGATGTTTTACTGGTACATTTCATTTTTTGGAGTTGCAGCAAAAGTTACTATTTATTTCCCAAAACTAAAGTTAATGTATCTCAATGAACCAGTAGCAGGTTTGAGTTCCATTTTAGTTTCATACCCAAAAGAAAAATGCGTCAATTTCAAAAAAGCAAAATTAAATATCAGTTAACAAAAAAACTGCATTTACAACATTTTGAAACCCCATTTAGTACGATGTAAATTGTGAATGTGTGGAGGAATTTTTTAAGGGCAGTGTATAGTTGCATCACTTTTCTTCCATTTAGAATGTCGAAACATGGTAATATTTATTAATTTTATGGTGCATATTATATTTTCAATAAGTAGTATAATTAAGTCATTTCTGGTTTTACCGCCATTTTAAGAACTAAAAATGATGTCATTGGTGACGTCACATGACAAAATTAAATGCTTCAAACAAACATTTGTGCCAATTAGCTTCCCAACAAGTGGTCAAAAGTCTCTGTTACTTCTTTATTTACAAAGTTATTAAAGTTACTGATGCTATCATAATTATTGGAGCATCCTATACATGTTTAAGGCAGTCCGCTACCCAGTCTGCGCATGCGCCAATTTTTGTCGTGATTTACACGGATAAACTACGTTACGTCGTCACCGTTAAACGTATTTTCAATTTTGTATGCTAACTGCTAAATAGTCGACATTTTTAAATTAAGAATATCCTATGTTTCCAACGTCATTTTTGTCACAAAAACATACGAAAAAATCGAATAATGTACCTTAAACGCAATCTCTCATACAGAGTTGTCGATCCTTACAGTGATCTCTATCTCTGTTAACGTCTCGAAAGTAGTCCAAAACACGTGATCGTTTAAAACGATCATGTGACAATTTTTGAATTTTTTCCATACGCAACAGACAAACTAACTAACAGATCACCTTTCTTGTCTTGTAGATGTTCAAAGGCTTGTCGTTGACAGTCCCTTAGCACTAAATTTTTGTCATAATTTTTAGCAATATCATCTATTGTTGACATTTTTAGCGGATGAGTAAAAAAGCCAAATTACTCAGAACAGGAAGACGTTTCACAAGAAAATAGTTCTAGTAAATATAACTCTTTAAAAATTGAATTTCGCCTAAAATAAAATTCTCTTTCACGTAAAACTTTAAGATAATATATATAAAAGTCGAATTACGCTTTCGATACAAAATCTAAATTATATTACTATTTTACAAGAATCTTGCAAAACCCGAGACGTTTACAGAGATATAGATCACTGTAAGGATCGACAACTCTGTATGAGAGATTGCCTTAAACGCTCACATCTGTGTGAAATTTAAATAATCTTAGTCGAGAAAAAAAAAATCAATTTTTGACGATCGACGTGTAGCATACACTTTCAACACTCTTATCAAGAGTTGTCGTTCGTAGGTCTACGTGCACTTGCTTCAACGTTAGTACACATGGTCATGTTTGGAGATTGAGCGATCATGTTTTCATCAAATAAATTCGATTATGGGCCACGCTTGCAGGTATGTTAAATCCTTAAACATTCTATGTATTTTTAATATACGTGTGTCATTTTGGTTGATAATATTTGTATGACTGTATTTTAAACTTCACTTATGACGCGGAAGTAGAATGACGCAATATGTAAACAATAACCAAGGTCATGGTGATTTATATTTGATTCACAAAATTATTAACACGTTTAATTTGAAAACATTGGTGACGTTGATATTTTGATAAATTTATATGCTGACATGTGTTATTCGGTGTGGATGGTTTCAATTCGGAGGCAACTTGTCTAGACAACACGTCGCCAAAATAGTAGATCTACAAAATGCGTTGAACAAATTCATTGATGTTTAGTTTTATTTTATTTTTAAAGTCTATTCAAGGAGACATTATTATTTAAATTTTCAGATTGTTTTTCATGGAGTTTGATCATCCTGTTTGACTTGATGTAGATATAAGAAAATAAGTTTGCTGTTTACACTCAATTCACAACAATAAAAGGTTTGTTTACATTTCATATCCCACCCACCATCTATGTGCTAAAGCTGTTCAGGGGCAGCTCAATATTTTTTTAAAGGGGGTGAAACCTACGATTTGCTCACCAACGATGTAATTTTAAGTTTTATTGCTTGAACTTAGTTATTTTAACGGGGGAGAGGGGGGTGCACCATGGACCTTTCCTTTTTTTGGTTAACTACAGCTAGCCAATTTATAACTTGGAATGTAAACAGAGAAACTGTGACTAGTATATTGTTGAGTAGACATCATGGCACAATAAAAATATGGTTTCTTATCAACAATGAGAGAAATATGATAAAACATTTGTCTCCTTTTATGTATTATATTAATAAGTTAAATTACATTTAAGTAAATATATATAATCATTCTTTTATTTGTTATATTTGTCAATAATTACTGCTGATATGCCAATTGCAATTTGGTAGTTTATTCTGAAGTTTCTGTATACATGATTTATTACATCCTGCACCTTTATGTTTCTTACTTTCAGGTAGCTGACATATTGAAGTGTGCCATAATGATGATACTCAGATGGTTAGGGAACAGACTTTAAATCAATAGGACTACCAATAAAATATTTGTTTCACAAAGCCACAAGTGATTGATGAAATGTTATAAAAAATTGAAATAAAATGAATTTTAGAACTACTTTTTGTTTGTTCATTTTATCTTATATATGCTTGGTTTTGTTTGGATTGATGTTGACAAGACAATAGCAAATAATACAACCCATGCACTGATTAAAAAATCAGTTATCAGTAGTTTTATTGTTGACAATTCTAACAGCCATGTCAATATAAATGGCTCTCTCTACTAAGCATGCATAAGTCAGTAATTCACAGTTGTAAATGCCTGTCTGCTGTTCTGTGTAGTAACTAGTTTCAGTAACAAACCATCTTCATGACATGGTTAAGGAAGTACTACTTGGAAATGAAAACTATGACTATGTATGGTTCCTAGTAAGAACCTCAGTGAATGATCATTTAATACAACACATACCATATATGAGGTTGAAGTTACTATGATTAGCATTGCAACACACTTAAACAGGATTGAATATATATACAATTGTAGTTATTATGGTGAATTAAAAAAAATGTTTTTTAATAAATATGTAGAGTAAAGATTTATTCATCACCTTTTTATGAAGGTCTATAATCAAACAGATTCATAATTCCATGGTGAGTACAAATCATAGATTTTGAATGGGTTTTAAGGAGTGGGTGGGGTAACCCCTATTGGGCTAAAATGTATCAAAAACGTATCATGTTTTGACAAAATGACAATTTTGTAATCAGTATTTACTTTACTTCAGTCTTAAACTATGAAAAACATGCAGATAGTATTGAAAAGTTCAAATAAATTTGACTACAAATAAACTTTGGAACGTTATAATCTGCTCAGTTTAGCGTTTTGATTGTGTTTATAAGATGTCGCATTTCTTAAAAAGTTCGGAGACATACTGTGTTTTGTTTTTTCATTTTAATCTGATAATGAGACATTGTATCACTAATTATTTTTTTTTTTTTTAAAAAATCATAACCAGGTCACAAAATACTAGTTTGTAAAATACCAACATTTTGAGAAAAAAATTAAAAGTGGGTGGGGTATTTATTATATATGATTTTTGAAAGTAGATTTTGCGAAACTCGATTGATAAAATATTGTCAAACAGCATGATTAGGGGGGATAAATTATATTCACATTGTTTATCACCATAATAATCATCATTTAACGACAAATAGGTTATTTCCTGTGCATCTGACCGATACATGGTATTTTTTACGAATTTTGGCGGGAAATTTTCACGTTTTTTTTAGGGTCATCTTTAAATGGCTGTAACTTTTTAAAAAGTTCGGTGACATATTGTTTTTTTCCCTTTTTTCCGAAAATAAATCGTTATTTGACATTTCTAACACAAAAAATAAAACATTCCATTACAGGGTCGTTCTCATTTTAAATGCAAACTTTCACTTATTTGAACATTTTTTTAAAAGTGGGTGGGGTATTTGTCAATTTTTAACGAAAAGTTTTACGAAACTCAATTTATTAGATACTGTAAAACTGCATGATATAGGAAAATATATCCAATTTATATTGTTTACCACAAAAATAATCACCATTTGATGACATATAGACTATTTCCTATGCATCTGCATGATATATGGTATTTTTGAGGTATTTTGGCGGGAAATTTAGACGTTTTTGGGGGTCATCTTTAAATGGCTGTAACTTTTTAAAAAGTTCGGTGACCTATCTTTTTTTTTCGATAAATTTACTTCAAATGTACAAATAAACAAATTAATGGAAGTTTAAAAATAATTCCATTAGAAACCTCTTTCCTGACGAACTCCCTTAAGGTGAACCGAGGTTTGAAAGTTAAACTTTTCTCTAAGAGTAACAATGATATATGAGTATAATGATGACCAAGATGACGTCTCATCTCAGACACATGCTGATAAAAGTGAGAAATATGAAAAACGTAAAAGCTTAATGAGTTTTCGTGCTAGTGTATGTGACACGCCATTTGGTGACGTCATATTAGATTCTAACCAATCAAAACGCACGGCAGATCAATTTGAGACTTACGAACAACTAAAGAAAACTAAACCACCTAATATCGGAATATTTATCACTGGAAAGAAATCAAGAAATATGGGATTGGTTACACTATGGTGAAACTATAACAGACTTTGAGTACTTCCTGGCAGTGTGTGGATAAATAATTGTACATGTATAGTTGTTTCACTTCTCTTCCATTTAGAATATCAGAACATGCTAATATATGTTGATTTTATGGTGCATTTTATGTTTCCAATTAGTAGTGTAATTTAACTATTTCTGGTTTTCCCGCCATTTTAAGAACTAAAAATGATGTCATTGGTGACGTCACATGACAAAATTTGTTGATTCAAACAAAACTGCATGCCAATTAGCTTAGCTTTCCAACAAGCGATTAACAGGCTCTCTAACTTATATTTTGACAAAGTTGTTAAGGTTACTTATGCTATCATAATCGTTGGAGCACCCTGTACATTTATAAAATGAACCAAGACTTGGGAGTTAAACTTTCTTCTCGACTAACTAAATGTAGTATCATTCTCGTGCCAAGAGGCTATCAGGATTCTCGAGAATCTTGATTACCCCTGGGTACGAGAATGGACTAGTATTAGTATACATTGAGATAATTGAAAACAAGTTAAAGCAATGT
This sequence comes from Mactra quadrangularis, assembly GCA_025267735.1. Classification (NCBI taxonomy): domain Eukaryota; kingdom Metazoa; phylum Mollusca; class Bivalvia; order Venerida; family Mactridae; genus Mactra; species Mactra quadrangularis. The sequence goes on from CM046298.1 coordinate 6,639,068, forward strand.
CATTGTAACCAATGTTCTACACCATTCCAAAACCGATATCTTACATACATGTATGATAATGTGACAAATAGAACAGGCTGGTATTTTCATGCTCATTTTGATTCCGTGTATATGAACTGAAAACATCTTAGTCAACAAGCACATGTCACTGAAAGTGATCAGACGATTTGTTAGTAGCGCTAGAGTTTACTAAACTGTATGTCCATTATCTACAGAAAAAATCCAAACTTCAAACAGCATTATATTTTTATATATCTATATCTTAGATGTTTTATATTTTAATAACAAAATAAATTATAAATTGTTAAATAAAATGTAAAATAAATATATCAATATTGCGTTCAAACTTTTTCTACCCCTAACAATGAAAACGGAATGGGAATTAAAAACAATAATATTTGTCAAACACCAAGGTGACCGATACGGACCCAAACCAAAGACATTATATACAGTGTCCTCCAAAATTTCTTGCTCTAAATCCTGCTTTTTTCCCTTGCAATAAAGAATAAAGAGTCATATGTACATATTCTGAAATCAGTATTAATTATTTTTTGTTAACACATGATTCAAACTATATAATATGAAAAAAAAACTTAAATTATGATAAAATATTTGCGGCATGCGGGTGGTCAGTTTTTCTAAAATATTTCATGTATTCAAAACCCTTTGAAGAGCACTTCAGAGTCTTCCGTTCGTTACAGTGCCGGCTGTCATTGGTCAAACTATTTATCATTATGGAGCATTTTTCTTGGCGACCAAGTATAAATAAATACACGTAGCTAGATTTATTAAAAGGTAAAAAATAAACCCGTTGTAAACCGTAGTTGTTTTTTCGCTCCTAACTAATCCCGGGTCCGATTTGTTACAGTATAAGGGAAACTACTCCTCATTGCTCATTTAACTTATTGCTACAATTACCTCCCCTAGATTCAATGTACGTCTAATTTTGAATTTTATCTTACCTCGTACAGAAAACTCGTTTTTCATTGGCCGAGAGCGGTCACGTGCTGACCATGTATTATGCCATATTAGGTCAGTAGATTCTAATATCCAGTCAGTAACAAAATTTATAAATGATAGCGCTGACGAAACCTTATTTTTCTACTCCAAAATTAATAGATGGGGGTACTCGGTAAGATAAATTCGTTACACAGTCAGTTACTGACCGGATACGGTGTGATACCGCGTCAGTAAATTAATATTGGGTGAGAGCGTAGCTAATAATATTTTCCTCGAAAATATACGCAGAATAAGTGTTCTGAATGCGATTATTGTACATTTGACAATAGTTGATGACCATATGCACTTCATTTTTAAATCTTCACTACCCACAAAATCATAAAATAATTAATTTCATAACGGTCTGTTAACCAAAATATTTGTCTTTTTACAAAATTCATATTCTTGAAAGAAATTTGATAACATAGAATGTATATTAACAGGATACAGGGAATAAAATATTTGATTGTTTAATTATCCCTGTATCATAATATCAGTCATGAAAACCATCTGTAACTGTATTTACTTTACATGCACAGAAAATCTGCATGTTAACCATGTATCTACTACAAACATGTACTGAATTGTTGAATACAAGCAGGGTGCATGTTATTGAGAAAATCAAGTTTAAAATTGATACTCAGTTCAAAATAGAACATAACGAACAGTAACCTTCCTTCATTTGGTAATGTAGTTCAGCAAAATAAAAAATGCCAAATAGTGGAATTAGTAGACAGCAACCATTTTGGGTATACTGACCTCATATTGGTGAAAATCAACATAAAAAGTCACAAATACCTCTTAGTGAAACAGCGAGATTTTAGGGATGAAGTCGAGAAAATTTAATAAAAATGTGAATTACTGGAATAACTTTTTAACTCAATAGATATAAAATACTCAAAATTTACGCAGTGATTGGTACTGATCTAGCACTTCGAATTTCAGTTATATTAACGAGAAGATAATCTTATGTGTGCTGACAGAATCCAAAATAACCTCCAATATATTTTGTCGTTGCAAGACAGATACATTTTATGAAATAGATAAACTTGATTATAAGGAATCATATAGATACTATCGAAACATGTGGCAAGAAACTAAGACGTGTAGTCGGACGTTTCCGTGGTCGGGTTTTATACCTGCGGGAAGTAAGCAAGATGGATGCCGGGAAAATAATTATTCAATATTTTATAAAAAAAATAAAATGAACAATTTTGAATTATAGATAGGCCTAAAATGAAAAAGTAATACAATGTATAACCATAGGTTTAAAACTTTCACACATAAATTAACCTTAATATTATGTATAGTGACCATTGTATGTTATGAAAGAAAGGTGCGAAAATTGGCTATAGTAAATTTATATATGAAATAAAATGTTACTCAAAACAGCGGGATGAATAGCCAAGTGGATGTGATACTTGACTTGTAATCCGAACATTGTAGGTTCGAATCCCACTCCGTCTCCTGATCGCCAAATGCAAAAAGGCGATAAAAAGCTTCCTGACCGCAAAAAAGACCGAAAATGCAAAATGACCGAAAATGACCGAAATGCAAAAATACAAAAAGACCGAAAAGGGGTGAAAATGCCAAAAGACCGAAAGGACCGAAAATGCAAAAAGACCGAGATGACCGAAAGGCAAAAATGACCGAAACGGCCCGAAAATGCAAAAAGACCGAGATAGACTGACAGGCACAATGACCGAGATTGCAAAAGACCGAGATGGACCAAAAATGCAAAAATGACCGAGACGGACCGAAAAGCACAATGACCGAAATTGCAAAGGCACAATGACCGAAACGGACCGAAAATGCAAAAAGACCGAGATGGACCTAAAATGCATAAAGACCGAAAGGACCCGAAATGCAGAGAGGGAGAGAGAAAGAGTGAGAGAGAGGGGAAAGAGAGAGAGGGGAGAAAGGGAGAGAGAGAGAGGGGAGAAAAGGGAGAAAGAGGGGAAAGAGAGAGAGGGGAGAAAAGGGAGAGAGAGGGAGGAGAGAAAAGGGAGAGGGAAGGAGAGAGAGGGGGAAGAAAGGGAGAGAGAGAGGGAGGAGATATAGAGGGGGGGAAGAGAGAGAGAGTAGAAAGGGAGAGAGAGGGAGGAGAGAAAAGGAAGAGGGAAGGAGAGAGAGGGGGAAGAAAGGGAGAGAGAGAGGGAGGAGATATAGAGGGGGGAAAGGGAGAGAGAGGAGAGAAAAGGGAGAGGGAAGGAGATTGAGAGGGGGAAGAAAGGGAGAGAGAGAGGAAAGGGAGAGAGGCGGGGGAAAGGGAGAGAGAAAGAGGGGAGGAAAGGAAGAGAGAGAGGCGGAACGGGAGAGAGAGGAAAGAGGGGGATGGAAAGAGAGAAGAGGTTGAAGACATATATAAGTGACCTAACAAAATGAGAATATTATGGATTTTTTCATTGTATTAATTTAAAAGTATTCTGTACCAAAATAATAAATTATCTAAACGTTTTATATAGTTAGTTCATCCTTAGCAGTTATAATTTGCAAAAACTAATACCATCAAAATAGTGGATAAAGGAAGATAACTCAAAGGAGTTATTGCAATAAAAGTTTTATTTTGAGTTAGTCCCCTTGAACTGCATACAGTAATATACTTCATTTGGAATTCAAAGAGTTTGACTTGCGGTACTTGGACCCTTTTCTATAATCATTTCTCATATACCCTTCCATAAGGCCGAAGACTTTTGCCATATACCTTATTAATTGAGGAAAATTGACATTTTGTCAAATTCTCATAGAAAGGCATTACCTCCATAGCTGGGATTCGAACCCGAACCACAATCGGGACACTTCATTCGAAATCAAGGCGCGCTACCAAATGCGCTACCGACCTGGATTATATGTGTATAAAAACAATAAGATTTTTAATCAGTGTTTTAGCAATAATGTGTCCCAAAGTTGTTTGTACCTTGTCCGTACGGGTGGAAAATCCAATATTTTGAGTTCCAGTTAACTTCCTTGCGAAATTTCGCTGATGTTTCGATTACTCATTGTACTAGCATATTGAATATAACATATGCCGTCTCTAAGTAACCATTAAAATGTCAAAGAACGAAGATGAGTTTTAAGCACAAATTACGTGTTAATCTTTAACAACCCTGTTAAAAAACTGAAAAACCTGAACATTAGCAGAATCACTATAGATATCGTAATAAATTTGTTTTATTTTCTATTATTGAGATCATTCGGAACTACTTGGCCATTCACTACGTATAATATTAATGCAATGAATGGTCGAAGCGTTCTGAGTACAATTACAATATGCCGAAGCGAATACAAGTACCCACCAAAAGTTTGGAGACATTTTCACTTTATAGGCCTATTAAATAGCTTTTATCTAAAATTTGATAACTGTTTACACTGTATTTTGAAATGCTTTTTAGTTTTTGGTTATCATTAAAATCATAACTGAGACTACAAAAACATCATAAAAGCTATGTTGTAGAACTTAATCACAATAAACATGGTTTTGGAGACTTTAGGATGTCAGATGCTGAATATTATAAATATGCTGCATTAATGAAATTCGTCCTCAATTTATCACAAACCATACTTAAATATATATCAAAAATAATAATATCAAAATTCAAGAATTGTAGTCAATTTCTTTTGTCTCCAAACTTTTGGTGGGTACTGTATATCATCGAGGGTAAAAAAGATATTCCAATTATTCGTGAAATCGACATTAACACGTCTTTGGGACAAAATAATTTATGCAGAAAACAAATGGAACATAAAGAGAAATTATCATGAATAGAACAAATATACAAAACATTAATTATACATGGCAGATATAGAGACATAGATACATAATTGATCTTATCTTTTTCTCTGGCGGATCATACTAAAAGACATACATAATACAAAAACGTAATAAATAGCAAACAAATAGCACTACTTCATACTAAATTATTTTAGCTTGATTGTGAAACAAGTTCTAACAACTTAGATTAATCACTTTCGAATCCGCGTCCTGGTCACCCAATACTGAGCTAATAGGATAAAGGTTCTTGCTCAAGCAACAACGGATTGGATTTTGAATGGAATTCGAACCAACAGCTGGCTCTCGAATGATTACCACTCCAACATCGTAACCGCTCGACCACGCCCGTCCTATATAGCACTAAAATTAGAACTTCAAACAGACAACATTTTTTTTTGACACTAACTATATTGTATATGACATTGGCAGCGAATGATAGACTGATTTTTTTTACCTAAATATGGATCATAGTTTAAATGCTTCTCTAAAAGAAATGATATTTTTTACTGTTGTACATTGTTGAGACGTTTATTGATATGTTCGTTGGGAAATAGAGATTGCTTATTTCATATGACAAAATGATATTATTACGCTACCCTCGCAGCTCAGTAAATATACTACAGTAAAACTCGGATATAACATACTCGCTGGGCGATAGAAAAAAGGTATGTTATAACCGAGGTATGTTATATCCATATAGCATACTAAGTATGTTGTATACGAACTATATAACATACTCTTTTATAGCATACTAGAATACGGTTTTTACACTATCATTTTGTAGTAAATATTCTGTTTTTTTTGTTACATCTATATATTTATGTAAATTATTTAATTTAATATCAATATGTGAAATTATCAATAAAACGAATAAAGATATTACCAACACCGTCATTGAAAAAAACGAACGAGGAATTGCAAGGCAGAATAAACCTTATATTTCCTGATTTTGAATTATATTTTTTATAAATGTGAATGCAACAGACACACTGTTATATTACTTGGCAAAATATTCTTTATTTTCTCGTAATATTTGGGGTGTTTCCTAACTAGACCCACGTTGGTCAGGTTAGCTAAAAATAGATTAGTGTTAAAATATGCATTTACTGATGAGAAGATACTAAAGCTTGTTATTGTGCAACATAAGTATAATTCTATTTAAAAGATATCCTAACCGCCTAAGAATGTTGAAAAGACAAGAAGTGACCTATGAAAATGTTTAATTTCAGCAAGTACCACATATCTATAAATAGCTTGGTGATTCCCTCAGTATCCTACTTTCGTTTTCAACAATGTGTATGCCACATGTTTTAATTCGTTCAGTTGAATGTTATAAATGACAAATGTTATTAGTAAGTGATTTCTTACGTTCTTAATACTGTTTTAAAGACTAAACTTAGTTCTATACTTTTGGCACATTCATTCGCCTATATATCCCTTTAATCGATGCAAAGGAGAATATAATATTATATGCAAGGGCGACGACTGATACCGTATTAGGGCGTTCAAGCACCATTTTATTACTCTAACATTTGATTATATATACTCAAGTATGGGCTCACTCGAGTCGAGATTTTTATAAAGAAATATCATAATAATGATAATAAATTCATAGTGTTTAATTTGTAAGAGACAAAATATGATAGAATATATTTATTGATGATTCGTCTGCCATATAAATAAGTATTAATAACATTTAAGTCGTAAATTTTATTCTCGTACGATCATTGATAATTTGGTAATTCGTCTTAAATAGGCTAAAGGACACTAATTTCTGGACTATCTTAGACGTCATATTTAAAATTTATTACAGTGTTTAACGTTTAATATCATTATATTACAAACAAATACACTGAACCCATCAAACAATAAGGAAATTTTTATTTATACATTTAATGATAGAGGGCGCCACCGTCACCTCGTTCATCTTCATTGTTGCTTGTTTTATATGATTTGTATTCATAATTTGTATTCTTTGGGTTCATTTTATTATCCTTTGGGACAATTATAAGAGACGTTGGGATTGTTTTACAGACTACTTCACGTTCAGGAGCTCATGGGTCATAATTGCAAAATATTTTTTTTCAAAAACTTCAGAAACATTCACAAGTTGCGTGGAAGACATGTACAAAAACATAAATCAAGTTTTTAAAGTCTGAAATAGTTTGTATACAGCCTGCTTCAGCCAGTAATAGACAGTGAAGACCGTGAACTTTCAAAAAAGCACTTCGTTACAAATCCCCGTTATATAGAATCCCTGTATAGGATTAGAAAGTTGTCATGATGATGTTGCCAGTTACTTTATCAAAGAGATGTAGACATTTATATGCACTATATACTGTCTATACAAATAACCTGAAAACATGTAGGTTAGTCAACAAGCATAGTTCGTTTAAAGTGATCATGCAGACGGCTTGTTAGTAGCGCTAGAATTTCATCAAACAGTAGGCCCATTATCTACAGATTGAATCCAAACTTCCAAACAGTATTATATTTTTATATATCTATATCTTAGATGTTTTATATTTTAATAACAAAATAATTATAAATTGTTAAATAAAATGTAAAATATATATATCAATATTGCGTTCAAACTTTTTCTACCCTAAACATGGAAAACGAAATGGAAATTAAAAACAAAACTATTTGTCAAACACAAAGGCGACAGATACGGCCCCAATCAAAGACATTATATACAGTGTCATCCAAAAGTTATTGCTCTAAATCCTGCTTTTTCCCCATGCAATAAAGAATAAAGAGTCATATTAACATATTCTGAAATCAGTATTATTTTTTTTTTATTTTTCATTAACATATGATTCAAACTATGTAATATAAAATATACTTAAATTATGTTAATATATTTGCGGTAAACGCTTGGTCAGTTTTTCTAAAAAAAAAATCATGTATTCAAGACCCTTTGAAGAGCACTTCAGAGTCTTCCGTTCGTTACAGTGCCGGCTGTCATTGGTCAAACTATTTATCATTATGGAGCATTTTTCTTGGTGGCCAAGTATACATAAATACACGTAGCTAGATTAATTAAAAGGTAAAAATCGAACTCTTTATGGACCTTAGTTGTTTTTTTTCGCTCCTAACAGCATCTATGGCCCGATTTGTTACAGTATAAGGGAGACTACTCTTCATTGCTCATTTAACTTCTTGCTACAATTACCTCCCCTAGATTCAATATACGTCTAATTTAAAACTATATTTTCGAAAAGTTACGCAGAATAAGTGTTCTGAATGCGTATATCTGAATATTGTACATTTGACATTATTATCCAAGTAAAGTATCCAGTTGGATACAAAAAAAAATCTACACTAATTTTTCTCCATTCAATGACGTTTCGGCATTTTGCCTTTTTCTAAAAATTACAGACGGTGTACATTTGACAATACATTGTAGTTGGTGCTCATATGCACTTCATCATTAAATCTACACAACCCACAAAATCACAAAATTATCAGTTTCATCATGGCCTATTAAACAAATTTTTAATGTTTTTACAAAATTTAAAGTTTATATTCTTGCAAGAAATTTGGCAGCATAGAATGTCTATGAACAGGATACAGGGAATACAACATTTGATTGTTTTATTAACCCTGAGTCTTAATATCAGTCAACCATGATGACCAGTTGTAACTGGAACTTGTTTTACTTACTTTACTTGCACAGAAAATCTGCATGTGAACCATGTATCTAATACAAACATGTACTGAATTGTTGAATACAAGTAGGGTACATGTTATTGAGAAAGTCAAGTTCAAAATTGATACTTAGTTCAAAATAGAACAAAACGAACAGTAACCATCCTTCATTTGGTAATGTAGTTCAGCAAGATAAAAAATGCCAAATAGTGGAATTAGTAGACAGCAACCATTTTGGGTATACTGACCTCATATTCAGTGGTGAAAATCAACATAAAAAGTCACAAATACCTCTTAGTGAAACAGCGAGATTTTAAGGATTGAAGTCGAGAAAATTTAATAGAAATGTAAATTACTGGAATAATTTTTTAATTCACTAACTATAAAATACTCACAATTTACGCAGTAATTGGTACTGATCTAGCACTTCGAATTTCAGTTATATTATACCGAGAATTATAACGAGAAGATAATCTTATGTGTGCTGACAGAATCCAAAATAACCTGCGATATATTTTGTCGTTGCAAGATAAAATATATTAACTTAATAGTAAGGAATCATTTAGAAATTATTGATACACGTGTCAAGAAACTATGACGTGTAGGCGGACGTTCCGGATTCGGGTTTTATACCTACTGGAAGTACGCAAGATGGATGCCGGGAAAATAATTATTTAATATTTTAATAAAAAATAAAATGAATAATTTTGAATTATAGATAGGCCTAAAATGAAATAAGTAATACAATGTATAACCATAGGTTTAAAACTTTCACACATAAATTAACCTTTATATTCATGTATAGTGACCATTGTATGTTATGAAAGAAAGGTGCGAAAATTGGCTATAGTAAATTTATATATGAAATAAAATGTTACTCAAAACAGCGGGATGAATAGCCAAGTGGATGTGATACTTGACTTGTAATCCGAACATTGTAGGTTCGAATCCCACTCCGTCTCCTGATCGCCAAATGCAAAAAGGCGATAAAAAGCTTCCTGACCGCAAAAAAGACCGAAAATGCAAAATGACCGAAAATGACCGAAATGCAAAAATACAAAAAGACCGAAAAGGGGTGAAAGTGCCAAAAGACCGAAAGGACCGAAAATGCAAAAAGACCGAGATGGACCGAAAGGCAAAATGACCGAAACGGGCCGAAAATGCAAAAAGACCGAGATAGACTGACAGGCACAATGACCGAGATTGCAAAAGACCGAGATAGACCGAAACGGACCGAAAAGCACAATGACCGAAATTGCAAAGGCACAATGACCGAAACGGACCGAAAATGCAAAAAGACCGAGATGGACCGAAAATGCATAAAGACCGAAAGGACCCGAAATGCAGAGAGGGAGAGAGAAAGAGTGAGAAAGAGTGAGAGAGAGGGGAGAAAGGGAGAGAGAGAAAGGGAGAGAGAGAGAGGGAGATAGAGAGGGGGAAGAGAGAGGGGGGGGAGAGAGAGGGGGGAAGAGAGAGAGGGGGAAGAGAGAGGGGAGGGGAGAGAGAGGGAGGGAAAGAGAGAGAGGGGGAAGAAAGGGAGAGAGAGAGGGAGGAGATATAGAGGGGAGAGAGAGAGGGAGGAGAGAAAAGGGAGAGGGAAGGATAGAGAGGGGGAAGAAAGGGGGGGAGAGAGAGGGAGGAGAGAAAAGGGAGAGGGAAGGATAGAGAGGGGGGAGAGAGAGGGAGGAGAGAAAAGGGAGAGGGAAGGAGAGAGAGGGGGAAGAAAGGGAGAGAGAGAGGAAAGGGAGAGAGGCGGGGAAAAGGGAAAGAGAAAGAGAGAAAGAGGGGAGGAAAGGAAGAGAGAGAGGCGGAACGGGAGAGAGAGGAAAGAGGCGGGAGGGAAAGAGAGAAGGAGAGATGAAAAGGCCAGAGAGAGAGGATGATAAACAGAGGGGGGGGGAGAGAAAGAGTGAAAAAGAAAGAGGGAAAGAGGAAATATATAAATAAATAACCTAACAAAATGGATTTTTTTCAACTATTCACCAAAAAACTGTATTTTTCATTGTATTAATTTAAAAGTATTCTGTACCAAAAATTTCAAATACTTACAAAATTGATCATTTTGAGTGTTTTCTAAATAAAAAATCCTGTTTAACGTCAGAAATAATGTATTTGGGCAGAAAAAAAAACGGCCCAACTTCATTTATGGTAAGTCGTTAGCCTTAAAAAAACAAGCTATAAATTATAAATTATCTAAACGTTTTATATAGTTAGTTCATCCTTAGCAGTTATAATTTGCAAAAACTAATACCATCAAAATAGCGGATAAAGGGAAATAACTCAAAGGAGTTATTGCAATAAAAGTTTTATTTTGAGTTAGTCCCCTTGAACTGCATACAGTAATATACTTCATTTGGAATTCAAATTTGAAGAGTTTGACTTGCGGTACAAGCGAACTTGAAGCGTTTAAATGGTGAGTATGTGTATAAAGACTGTTTATTTATACTGGGTTTAACGCCATGTCAACACAATTTTTAGGTTATTTAACGGCTTCCAGCGCACTTCACCTAGCTTTCTTGGACCCTTTTCTATAATCATTTCTCATATACCCTTCCATAAGGCCGAAGACTTTTCCATATACCTTATTAATTGAGGAAAATTGACATTTTGTCAAATTTTCATAGAAAGGCATTACCTCCATAGCTGGGATTCGAACCCGAACCACAATCGGGACACTAGATTCGAAATCAAGGCGCGCTACCAAATGCGCTACCGACCTGGATTATATGTGTATAAAAACAATAAGATTTTTAATCAGTGTTTTTAGCAATAATGTGTCCCAAAGTTGTTTGTACCTTGTCCGTACGGGTGGAAAATCCAATATTTTGAGTTCCAGTTAACTTCTTTGCGAAATTTCGCTGATGTTTCGATTACTCATTGTACTAGTATATTAAATATTACATATGCCGTCTCTAAATAACCATTAAAATGTCAAAGAACGAAGATGAGTTTTAAGCACAAATTACGTGTTAATCTTTAACAACCCTGTTAAAAAACTGAAAAACCTGAATATTAGCAGAAACACTATAGATATCGTAATAAATTTGTTTTATTTTCTATTATTGAGATCATTCGGAACTACTTGGCCATTCACTACGTATAATATTTATGCAATGAATGATCGAAGCGTTCCGAGTACAATTACAATATGCCGAAGCGAATCCAAGTACCCACCAAAAGTTTGGAGACATATTCACTTTGTAGGCCTACTAAATAGCTTTTATCTAAAATTTGATAACTGTTTATTTTGAAATGATTTTTAGTTTTGCTTTATTTTATGGTTATCATTAAATTATAATTGAGACTACAAAAACATCATAAAAGCTATGTTGTGGAACTTAATTACAATAAACATGGTTTTTGGAGGCTTTAGGATGTCAGATGCTGAATATTATAAATGTGCTGCATTAATGAAATTTGTCCTCAATTTATCAAAGCGTTCCGAGTACAATTATAATATGCCGAAGCGAATACAAGTACCCACCAAAAGTTTGGAGACATTTTCACTTTGTAGGCCTACTTAATAGCTTTTATCTAAAATTTGATAACTGTTTACACTATATTTTGAAATGCTTTTTAGTTTTTGGTTATGATTAAAATCATAACTGAGACTACAAAAACAGCATAAAAGCTATGTTGTAGAACTTAATTACAATAAACATGGTTTTGAAGACTTTAGGATGTCAGATACTGAATATTATAAATGTGCTGCATTAATGAAATTTGTCCTTAATTTATCACAAACCATACTTAAATATATATCAAAAATAATAATATCAAAATTCAAGAATTGTACATAGTCAATTTCTTTTGTCTCCAAACTTTTGTTGGGTACTGTATATCATCGAGGGTAAAAAAGATATTCCAATTATTTCCTGCTATACAATTATAGTTTATTCGTGAAATCGACATTAACACGTCTTTGGGACAAAATATATACATGTACATACATGTATAACTAATTGAACATAAAGAGAAATAATCATGAATAGAATAAATGTACAAATACATTAATTATACACGGCAGATCTAGATACATAGATACATAATTGATCTTATCTTTGTCTCTGGTGGATCATACTGGAAGACATACATAACACAAAAAAAACATAAATAGCAAACAAAAAGCACTACTTCATACTAATTTATTTTAGCTTGATTGTGAAACAAGTTCTAAAAACTTAGATTAATCATTTTCGAATCCGCGTCCTGGTCACCCATTGCTGAGCTAGTAGGATAAAGTTTCTTGCTCAAGGAAAAATGGGGTTGGGTTTTGAATGGGTTTCGAACTACAGCTGGCTCTCCAATGATTACAAGTCCAACGTCGTAACCGCTCGACCACCCCCGCCCTCTATAGCACTAAAACTAGGACTTCAAACAGACAACGTTTTTTCGACACTAATTACATTGTATATGACATTGGCAGCTAATGAAAGACTGCTTTAATTTTTTTGCCTAATTATGGATTAAATGCGTTTAAATGCTTCTCTAAAAGAAATGATATTTTTTATCAAACTTTTGTACATTGTAGAGACGTTTATTTAATTGTTCTTTGGGAAATAGAGATTGCTTATTTCATATGACAAAATGATATTATTACGCTACCCTCGCAGCTCAGTAAATATACTACATTGAAAAAAGTGAACGAGGGATTGCAAGTCAGAATCAACCTCATATTTCCTGATTTTGAATTATATTTTTATAACTATGAATGCAACAAACACGCTGTTATATTACTTGGCAAAATATTTCTTTATTTTCTCGTAATATTTGAGGTGTTTCCTAACTAGACCCACATGGGTAAGGTTAGATAATGATAGATTAGTGTTAAAATATGCATTTACTGATGAGAAGATACTAAAGCTTGTTATTGTGCAACATAAGTATAATTCTATTAAAAAGATATCCTAACCGCCTAAGAATGTTGAAAAGACAAGAAGCGACCAATGAAAATGTTAAATTTCAATAAGTACGACATATAACAAATCTATAAATAGCTTGGTGATTCCCTCAGTATCCTACTTTCGTTTTCAACAATGTGTATGCCACATGTTTTAATTCGTTCCGTTGAATGTTATAAGTGACAAATGTTTTTTGTAAGTGATTTCTTACGTTCTTAATACTGTTTTAAAGACTAAACTTAGTTCTATACTTTTGGCACAGTCATTTGCCTATATATCCCTTTAATCGATGCAAAGGAGAATATAATATTATATGCAAGGGCGACGACTGATACCGTATTAGGGCGTTCAAGCACCATTTTATTACTCCCACATTTGATTATATACGTTCAAGTATGGGCTCACTCGAGTTGAGATTTTTATAAAGAAATATAATAATAATGATAATAAATTCATAGTGTTTAATTTATAAGAGACAAAATATGATAGAATATATTTATTGATGATTCGTCTGCCATATAAATAAGTATTAATAACATTTAAGTCGTAAATTTTATTCTCGTACGATCATTGATAATTTGGTAATTCGTCTTAAATAGGCTAAAGGACACTAATTTCTGGACTATCTTAGACGTCATATTTAAAATTTATTACAGTGTTTAACGTTTAATATCATTATATTACAAACAAATACACTGAACCCATCAAACAATAAGGAAATTTTTATTTATACATTTAATGATAGAGGGCGCCACTGTCACCTCGTTCATCTTCATTGTTGCTTGTTTTATATGATTTGTATTCATAATTTGTATTCTTTGGGTTCATTTTATTATCCTTTGGGACAATTATAAGAGACGTTGGGATTGTTTTACAGACTACTTCACGTTCAGGAGCTCTTGAGTTTATATATCTATGATTTACATACACTTTATTAAAAATTAATATAGCGATGATATTTAAATTCATTCCCAGGGTTCAATATTTATGTATGTATTAGGGGGATTGTCAATTTCAATAAAATATAATAAATATATATTAAATAAGTATTAAATATGAGTGCAATATATTATCTATAAGACCTTGATATATGAGAGAGTTGTAATTGATATAAGGGGGCTATGATATAATACCCATTATAGACAACTTGTTATGAGAGGTTATTTAATACATTCTACATTGAAACATATATCTATGGCTCAGAACAAAACTGGTCAATATCCTTCTTTATTTACATGTAGTTAGACTTGTGTTTCACTAACCCATCGATATGGGTTCTATATAGGATAGTTTTGATACTTATTATTTCATTTATGCTATAATAAATATAAGTACACAATGAAGAAATCAAATATGTCTGAACGTGTTGTACCATTTTGAGAGATGTACTAGTATTTACGAATGACAACAATTCCAGGATTATCCGGACGAAATTTGCCATCCTTTAGTTGGTGTATACTAGAAGCGTCTAATGATCAATTCAGAAATAAAAACATTAAACATTTTCCAAGCTTTACGCTTTATATAATTCTGTTTGAATAACGTTGGAACTACAAAGACATTTAGTTCATTAACCCATTAAAAGAAAAGACGCGTTTCACAAATATTAATATCCCCTTTTCAAAAATGATTTCCCAAGAACTTATCCTACCCAAAGAAAATTGTCCCAAAAATATGATATCATTTTCACGAGCCTCCGTATCTATCAGTTATATCCAGTCAGAAAATGGGGTCACTGGGTACAGACAAAAAGGCAATATGATGATAGAACAGTGAACTCTTATGATCTGAAAAAGGTACATGTATTAGGTAATATAAATGTCAGAAGTGGAAATTAAGACTAAAAAGGTGTAAAAATGACTTTTCAGGCATTTTATATCTTCCCTCGTTGCCATGGAAACCAAGATTTAGACTGAAATAGTTATATCTAATAGCAAATAACCCAGGGAACATCCTGACCCTGACCAAGTTGCATTTCTGTCACACAAACAGAACCAAAATAAGAACTTTCTAAAAATGACAAATTCCATCAATGTGACAAAAAGGTCAATCTTTGGCCAAGTCAAAACTAGCAATAGTTTAATCAATTAACGCTATAAATTGGTTTATTTATAAAATGAAATTAAAATTTATATATTGTCTGACATTGTTATCAGTGAAGTCCACTTGTTGCTGGCGACACTTTGTTTTATATGAGCTGTCCTCAATGCCAATAATACTGACACTTGAGTCTTGTAGAAGATGGACAATGTATACAAAGTTTAAAATGTCAAATTGATATGGAAACACTTCAATAACAATAATATACACTGCCCTTCAAAAGTTTCTTCACAATACAATTATCACTCGGAACAACCTCGGCGATCATCTACGAATATATCGGCGTAGAAGATCGCCGAGGTAGTTCCGAATGTACAATTAATTGAATTGCTACAATTTCCATATTCAATTTCGAGGAAATATTTTGTCTTTGTTAAACTTATTCATAATTCATGTAATGGATACAGAATTTCGATGTTTTTTTTTAGTTGCAGCAAGAGTTACTTATCAGCCTCCAAACTATGGTCAGTATATCTCAATTAACCAATATCAAGTTTGAGATTTTTTTGTAATTTCACATCTTAATAAAAATTGAGCTAACTTCAATTCGCAAAATTAAAAATCATTTAACATTAACCTGCATGCTTTTACTACTTTTTAAAAAATCCATATAGTATAATGTAAATGTGAGAAGGAACTTTTGGAGGGCAGTGTACTAGAAACTGATAGAGTATACTATCCATCCAATTTATAACATTAATTTAATAAATGATAGAAAATTAACAATACTCATAAACTATTAAAATACGCCGTACAATTAACAAAGGTTTGCTATCAAGGGTTCTTTGATGGTTTCTACGTTCTAGTGTATTCTTTGACAGAGTGGGAGAATTAAAATCTAGACACTAGACGGCAATGTCGGACCCCCTTGAAAAAACTGAATAAAATGAACTCAGTTCTAAATTCCAACGATTTGAAATTCTTGCTCTATGACGTGTACATAGAGAACGGTATGGACGGCACGTATCATTGACTAAAATCCGTTCTAAGCCCGAAATAATGACAATTATTCAGTCTGGACTAGAGATTGTATGTTTGTGTAACGATTATCAAGGAGGTTTTGTACAATAATTAAACAATTAAATACAATGTTCAGTTATTTAAAACAACTTTTTAAAGAATAGATTAATTATCAATGATGACTCGTCCTCACTTGTTCTATCTTTGTAATGACCTGAATTTTATATTAAAAAGACATACGTCTGAATACATTATCTCCCTTGCAGAGAAACAAACATTTTACTATTTCATTTCAACAGAAAGTTCTCTTGGCATAAGAAACTTCAAGGCGAACTCTAATTATTGTCTTAGACAAATTTTCATTTTTGAATTTGCTCTGGGCAATATTGATGTTCGAAATAAAAATGGCAAAAAGGAGAACGCAAGAAACGGACCCTTCCTTTCGTAAATACAATATATGTTCTGTTCTGTTTTGTTGAATTCACTGTATGAAAGAGTGAAATGTGACCACATTACAACAACATTTAGTTTTGACGTTATTTTGTTATACATTGTAAAAATGCTGGTGAACAATTTGCTCTATTGACATCTTAATATACCATGGCCTATAGTCCCGTGACTTACAACCATAACTAATGAGATAAACAAACATTTGTTTTCGTCGATTTCTCCTACCAGACAAATTATTGAATGAAATAAAATAATCAAATACTCATTACCCTAACCAAATTACAATTACTTTGTTTTCCCCTAAAAATCCTAAAGCTAATCCTGTAAGTTTAATCATTAGCGCGCAAAAATTAAATCAGGCGATTAGCTATGTCATGTACAAAATAATTTGTGCAGACGATTCGGAGAAAACGCTGATTACAACTCACTGGCTATTGTGGGCATTTTCTGACAACGCAACATAGTAGTTATTTTATGGCCTATTTGAATATTTTCTATTTTTGAATGCAGTAAGAATTTGACGAAGCATAAGACTAGTGTTTGTTTACGCAATGAAAATAACCTGACTTTATACCCTGTAATTGGTGTATACTCAGAAACAATTATTTTGGAGTCACGTTCCTCTAAATATTTCATTTGCGAAGAGTTCAACTTCATACAAAACTTTTACTTTCCATGGAAATTTCATTTAATGTAAAATGGTCTTAAATGACTAGAAACACTCATTATTTCATTTCATTTTTCAAGATAATTTAATTATTCTACGTTTGTTTGATTTTATATCATTTACATTAACTTAAATATAAATATTGTAAATTATTTGTTGGCATGTAATCATTTGAAGCCAAAATAAATGAGATAATAAGGGACTTTAGTCAGTTATTTCCCCTTGTATACTCTTCAAAATAGGAAGGTCTAATTAGTTGGATTACTCGGATTTGATCCTTACTTTTCAATGTTAATTTGCCAAATTTAATCTTAAATAAGTTTTTTGTGTATCATTTAATTTGTTTGAAATTCAAGGTAATCATTTTTAAGTTAAGGAACTATTTAAATTTTATCACTTCTGTTAATATCTTCAATGACAAGAAAGATATTAGATGAAATATTTTGTTACCCTTACATAGAAATTCAATGATAAAATCCGAGGAATCCAACTGTAAGGACCTACTTACCAATTGGATTGCTTCAGATTTTATCAGGGAAAGATAACTGACTAAAGTCCCTAATTGGATTTATCCAAGATGTAGCCTAGTTAAAAAGTTCTCATTATTATCTAAAATATTATTATCATAAAATTAATATACTATTTTTATGAAAGACCAGATAATTTCTTTGTAGTGAAACGTTTACGTATAATTTATCATTTTTATCACCTTATTATGCGAGCAATAGTTCTGTGTTATTGTTTATAGTTTATTTGTTTTATTTTTTCTTCAGGGTCAAGAAAGCCTTAACAACAACCCTTTAAAGGTATTATAAAAACGATTCCCACGAATCGCATATATGGAGAGAATAAAAGGGTAAAAAAGGGATTTAAGGGGCCATTCATATTTTCGGTAGTCGGCTGATCAAATGAGAAATTACGGTGGGAAATGCTAACAAAGTTCAAAATATAAACATTGTTTAATTATTTTATAAATTTAAAAGTAAATTTTACTAAAAGCTTTCATGAAATCTGTATCGTTTTTAAACAAGTTTTTCCTTAAACAATTGTAAAGAAAATATTGGGTAATATTTTACATTGAATTAGCGCTAAACTGTAACAATATTTCGACAGTCATGAAGTGGTATTCGTTTAACTTTAACACCTTTTAGACGATGAGCAAATATACTTATTGCTGGTTTGTTTGCTTGACCACACAATGTCAAGGAAAATTGTTACCACACCAAGTTTTGCCGTTTTGATATTAACTAGAAAATTGTATTGAAAATAATGTTATAAGGCAAATAATATGAAACCTTATTTTGTATAATTCTGTTGGATATAGAGTGATAAAATCAAATATTTGACCACTATCCACATTGTTAGAGTCCACTGATTGACCAATTCACTTACCATAGATGACCATTATTGAAGCCTTTTCAAATCTATTGTCCGATACTTATATGACAGACCAACAAACCCTACGACTCCATGTCGCCATTTCCTTAATAATGGAAATTAATTTGTGCTGACCAATACACGATATACTCCGAGTATACAGATATATGTTTACCACAATATAAAAAATACCTAATGTCCGGTGAACTGCTTTGTCCGAGAAAAATGATTGGACGAGAAAATAATTGAGAAAAATATAGGACCAAGTAACATAACCTTCTGGTCAACATGTATACGATTGACCCAGCTCTCCGCCCAGGTCAACACAATATGAGGACATAAATATACGATGTGAGGTCTTGAAACACCATAGAATTATGCAAAAATCGAACACCTTGCATCGCATTTTCCCGTCTGATTTCGTGTTATCCAATTTTCGCACTTAGGTCGACAAAGCCAAACAACGATGACCCCGACGGGACACTGTAGATTATTAATTATAATTCTAAAAGCAGCCCGGCTAGCTCAATCGATAGAACACAAGTAAACTGAACGAGGGACCATTAGTTCGATTTCTGGGTGTTGCATATTTTCGTGGAGCTTGGTCATAAAACATAAAACTATTTCTACGGACACTCTCTCCTACCACTGATTCTAAATCATGTGGGGGCAATCGTCAGTCACAAACGGAAGTATGCGCCTAGAATATAAGGCTAATACATGGTTAACAGCTAAATCTAGAGATCCGATTAGCCATTCAATGAACAGCGTACAGTACATGTACACGAGCAAAAATAAAAATAAATCAAGAATTTTACATAAATATACATACTACAAAAATTACATAAATAAAAATAATTTATGATAATTTATAAAAAATGATTATTTATAAAGAGAATTAAACAAAACTATTACATGTACTATAATTGTTTTATAGAATCTTATCAAATATTCATATTTATCAATTAAGTACAAATCATATGCTTGTAAGATCTACAGTTATCATACTCAAAAATTTTCGAATATTTTCCCTAATGACCTTTTCAGTGTTAATTTAAATTGCGCCATCTTTCCCAGATTTGTTTGATTTTGCAAATACTCGACATGTTATGTGGTACAGTGTGCATAAACGTTCACTTTCCATAATGGAGTTTGTGTCATTTTTAATCTACTTGGAGTTAACTTGAAATGAAAACCTTGTTTTCTCACAGTATTTGCAGACAAACATTGAATTAAAACACGCCTTCCAAACTTAATATTAAATCATTTTGTCGCCCTGATTTGTCGACAGCGCATGTATGAATGAAGATATGTAGAGACGAGGTAAGGAGAGAATAGCATACGATCAAAAATATATACTTAAATCATGTAAAAAAATGCATGTTGAAAAAAATGCATGTTTTAAATTAATTTTTCTAAAATGCCCTTCAAAAGCCCTTAGACAATATTTTTTTAGGATAAAATCTATTTATATTTACCCACGAAAACGGCAACAAAGATTCATTTGAACAAATTCGAAACTCAGTATTAATTAGTGTATATCAACTTATACCTGGGTTAAATAAAGAGTATGTTCTGTTCTGTTCTGTTCTGTTCTGTTATTAAAGTTCATACTATTTTAATTCAATAAGCGTTAATTAGATCTACAGTAAAATAATTTATAGTATCTGTGATCAGTTTTCTCGAATTTCCATTTTATAAATATTATATATTATATTATACATGTATATAGTGTCTTGGATTCGGGACAATTCTGTCTCATTTGTTTAATACATCGTTCTACTACTGCTGTATTCCTGGTATTCGACGGGTTATTATTTCTGAGTAACTCTCATTGAATGAATTATGATGTGAACTGTCCAAAATTTGACTCAGTTTACATGCAAAATGTACTACATAAGGAATAGAGAGTAATATCCTTGGATCTTGACACAATGCATAAATAATTTGATTAAACCAAAATAAAACATTCATACACCCGACTGAAACACTGGACAAATCTGCCGGAAATCACTGTAGTGAAATCACAGTCTATAGAGAAGGAGAAGATACCATTAAACTACGAACTGTGGACTCACATTTCAACACCGTAAGTATTGCGAATTCAATGTTAAATGCTAAATGCACGCATGTACCAGGGGCGGGTCCAGGATTTTTACGCGGGAAGTCCAAACTTTTTCTAGGGGGGGGGGTCCAAACTTTCGAACCAATACCACCTTAGACACATTTTGCAGAAAAATGCAACATATTAATAATAAAAACTACATAACCATTAAATTCATGTTAAGCGCAAAGAAAAATTGCTTCAAGCTACTTAAAAATGACTTACAGTCAAGAAATACACTAATGAACAGGTACATTTTGGAAATTCCAGGGCGGGGTCCGGACCCCCCTGACCCCGCCGCTAGATCCGCCTATGTGTATATTAAAACAACAGGGTAATTAACATTTTCTCGGCGGTGCACATAATTCATTACATGTATTAGTGTAAGACGGACTTCTACAATAAACAATAATAGTCGATATCGCTCATCTGAAAATTCAGACATAGCCGGTCTATATACTATTCAACACTTGAAGTAAAAATCTCATCTCAGTGAATGATTAAGATAATTCATATAAAGCAGGGGTCCGGAATTCCACTTTTCCACGGACAAGTGATATCTAAAACTCAACTTGTCCAGGATCAAAATGCACTTACCCAGAAGTTCAATACTCAAAAAGAAATATAGTAAATTGTGATATAGAATGATTGTTATAAAACTCGAAACTTGTTTATTTTCCTTGACGTAGGTTGGAGATATTAACATGTCCACAAGCATGAATTTACGAGTCGGACAAGTCTGGCATGGGAATTCCACACCCCAGTAAAGTATAATTATGTCTTCTTCAATACAACTTCTTGTGGAGTAATGTAATGCTTGATGGTTAACACAACATTTGAGTCATAGTGCAGAGATCATTTGACCTACTCACGGTCCTTAAACCCAGTGCAAGGCACATAACCCTCGCAAGTGGCCACCCGATTCCATACAGAAGTAAGGCGATGAATAGCCGTAGAAAATATTTCAAGACCAAGCTCCACGAGTGTATGAAAGGCTCTCCCGGGAATCGAATCCACGATCCTGGATTTGTTGTCAGTTATAAAACACGTGATCATCGCTACCACGTGGGTATATCAGCAAACGACCAATTTTCAAACGTCATCTAAATCACGGTACTTATTCTAACGAATCAGAAAATTGCTTTAGAGTTTTGCAAAGCGTTTGATAGAATTTATGATATGTCATCCCAAGATCAACTCTGCAGTTAAACAATAAAGAACCGGGGGCTGGTGGGGTCGCTCTCAAGTGTGTCGATGCTTTGCACAATGCCTTAAACAATACGGATTTGTGAAATATAATACAATACAATACAATACAATACAATACAATACAATACAATACAATACAATACAATACAATACAATACAATACAATACAATACAATACAATACAATACAATACAATACAATACAATACAATACAATACAATACAATACAATACAATACAATACAATACAATACAATACAATACAATACAATACAATACAATACAATACAATACAATACAATACAATACAATACAATACAATACAATACAATACAATACAATACAATACAATACAATACAATACAATACAATACAATACAATACAATACAATACAATACAATACAATACAATACAATACAATACAATACAATACAATACAATACAATACAATACAATACAATATAATATAATATAATTCTTAGTTGTCAATAAAATATTATAATAGAGAACGCATACGACATTTTGCTCATCGATTCATTATTTGTTCTTTCACTTTGCGGATAAAAAACTCCACCCTATAAACATTTCGAGTAATAGATTTATTATGACAAATTGCGTGTTTAATCAGTGCATGTTCATTTCATTTTTAAAAAAAAATGTTTATTATATAATTAAAATTATTCTAATATGCGTATACTTGTTCATTAAAAATAAAAAACCACAAAGACTGCCTTGCAATAATGTACAGTCACATACGAAATAACACTCGTATTACTAACGATGTAATGAAGGACAGAATGAATACAAACCGCAAGGTACTATAGATCAAGAAACTACAACAATTGTTATTCTTATGTTTTGAGCCATTCTCGTACCCAGAGTCTAGTAGGATTCTCGGTGACTAGTTAGATCGAGAATCTTGATAACCTCGGGGTACGAAAATGTTTATGAGGATGTTAAACCATGAAAAAATTGTAAAAATGTCAGTTTTATGATGGAATGACTTTTGTCACAAATTGATGTTGCTTTTTATACAAATTAAAGGGAAAACACGTTCACATTTTGCACTGATATTGTGTAATGATAATGTTGATTTTAGTGACCATGATAAACTGGATGTAAATAAAAGACTTGATTTCTTGTGAATATCAGACATTTTAGAATGAAACACATGGCAAAAGGACAAACATTATAACGACTGTTTTTTTTATAAACGGAGGTTAGTCTAAGATCTGATTCAACATACAATCAACTGTAACCTCTTCATTTATAATCTCTAACGATGACAATACATTTTTACCCCTCTACAATAATATCATATATTTGTTTATTGGAAACTGGCTAAGTTTTGCCTTAAGTCATTTGCATAAGGATATTGTATGACAAAGACCAAATGCATATACGTATATACAATGTATACATTGCTTACAGAGAATCTACTAAAACAGAGTTGATAGGATAATCAAGAAATACAAGAAAGTAATTGAATATTCAATGTGATAAAATTTCACGCCTTTTTTCCAGATATTCTTGCATATATTAAAAAAAACTCCAGAACTAAATCTTGTCGAATTCATGAATGATGCTTTTAGATTTTGGCATTCTCGTGCCCAGAGTCTAGTAGGATTCTTAATACTAGCATTGAGAATCCTACTAGACTCTGGGAACGGGAATGGTTTTTGGCGACAAAATAGTATTAAATCTGTAGATACATGACCATTTTGCACATGATCAATATTTTCTCGTTTGTCAATGTAGGCTGGGCAGCATAATAAAAGTATAACCAGTCTCAATAATTTAGTTAATAAAATTAAAATATAGATCTATCTGTTATAAGGGAGAAACATTTTTACAAGAATTTAAAACATTCTTTCAGAGAAAAGAAAACTTAATAAATATTAGTGATGTTATTCCGCATTCACACAATAATTAAAAATGGCACAAAACAGTATGATATATATACTTATATGAATAAAACGACTGGATGAGATTTAATCTAAATAATTTTGAACTGCTGTTAATTAATATTATAGTACTAAAGTATATAAATTTTTGTTTGCTAAACGATAATTTGACGAAATTTGTATTCATATATTAATAAGAATCATTTCAAAAGGTCTAAATCGAGACATAAATAAACTAATACAGTAAAGTTCTACTGAAAAGATCACAACGGTTCATGCAAAATCGTGCGATTTTTACCTTTAAGTCCGAAAATGCATAATTTTAGAAAAAAAAAAACGCCCCTATTCTAAGACCGGTCTGCTATTCTAAGGCCATTGATTGTCACGGTCCTGATGGTTGAATTTAATTGTACACACCGTTTACTCTGACTTTAATACAAAAACGTTATTTATTTATAATAATTTTATTTCATTCTGGATATGGCTAATTTTGAGTTAACAAATGTTTTATTATTTTGCCACGAACATGGGTGTTTTTTTTAAATCATAGAGACAAACTTTAACAAAACAATATTTACGGTATGGTCATTTTAATGAAATACTAATAAAGAATTCAAGTAATTTATGTAACATAATTCCATCAGTTAAAGAAATAAACCCTTTAATAGTCAATAACTAAAAGACTGTTAAGACAACATAATTAACAGTGACACGAGGTTTGATAGTTTACCAACTCTTCAGTGCAGAAGTTACTTAAACTCCGCCCACATTTGTAAGATGTTGATTACGTCCATCCAGTAAGATACGGCTTC
The DNA here is from genome assembly GCA_025267735.1 of Mactra quadrangularis. NCBI lineage: Eukaryota > Metazoa > Mollusca > Bivalvia > Venerida > Mactridae > Mactra > Mactra quadrangularis. Next base: position 6,663,974 of record CM046298.1, read on the forward strand.
CTTAAGGACTTGGTGATAAATAGATTTTTAAACAAACGAACGCAAGATACGACCCTCTGATTGGTTGGCCAAACGGGACGCGACAACTTGTTTAAATATTTGAATAAAAATTCTGTGATATGATTACAACTAAATTTGTGGACATATTAACGTGAAATTCAATCTGTTGGCAGCAATTACGAGTAAACATTGTTCATAAACACTTGTATGATTTTTATATGGATTATTTATATTAAATACACCAAGACAAGTTTGAAATTTTATTGTGAACTCTAAGACTACGTGATACTTGTAATTAGGACTCCGGTGCTCATCTAAGAAACGTATCTTTAATTAAATCGTGTGCTCTATGCTATAAGTGTTTTAGGTTTTCGTTGAAGTGTCGAAACTATTATGGTGCGTTGAAAATTTTGTGCTAATTTTCAGATAATAAAAAATCAACAGCATCCACAATGATTCATTTAATGCCAAGTTATTCATCTGTTGGCAGGGGTGACATTACTTCAGCTTATTATAATACTGTTCAAGGAACCTATCCAAGAGAATCAACAGCAGCGGTTAGTTCACCAGGCTATGTGTCACAAGCAGCGCCCCATTCTTCTTTTCTCATCGATGATATACTCGGCAAGAAGCAAAGAGAACGCGAAGCCGAAAACAGCCGCGCTGAATGGGAGGCTAGCGATGGGAGGCGGCACGAACGTCATAGAGAACGCGAGACAAGCGATGAAAGACGACGCGAACGTAATAGAGAGCGTGAGGCTAGCGATGAGAGGCGGCACGAACGTTATAGAGATCGTGAATTAGACAATGGAAAAGATCGTAAAGTGAATAATGAACACGAACGTGAAAATCGATGTGAAAACAGAGATTTAGAATTACGTGAAAGAGAGCATGAACTATTGGGTGAGAGAAGTAGATATATTGACATTGAACGTGAAAGACTGTCAGAACGCGACAGAGACTCCCATACGGATAGACATTCACATATGATTGGAGAAAACCCATCTAAAACTTTATCCTCGCCACCATCAGCCACAGGGACATCATTACTATCATCAGATGTTTTAAGACCGACGCCAGTCAATCCTGCAGCAATACAAACAAGTGCTTTGACGACATCGTCCATATATAAACCTTTACCAACATTGTATGACCCATCTCTCCTGCAACAAGCTGCCTACATGAATCCTCATTTGTCCGCCTGTCAGTCAACCCTAATGAGACAGATGTGTGGAACCATGGGAGGTTTAGGTTCAATACCTAGTTACACACGTCATGATATTCCTGCCATATTTGATCCACAATACAATGCCTTCTCTAAAGGTAAATAACTTTTAGTTTTCTTGCCTTTCTGATCGGTAATGTCCTACATGACTTTTGGTTTTACAATCGTTCCTGTTATTAATGCAATCATGTTCTATTCCGTTATGTTCTATTCTTGTTCATAGAATCTTATTGTATGGACAAAATAATTCAGTATTTGGCGAATTATTTTATGGAAAACTACATATAAGCTCATATTTTTTTGTATTACCTGTTTTGTTTATTTTGATATTATGCAAAAACCAAAAGCTAATTTTCTTGAACTTCTCAACCAAATGACCAGAGGAAGATGAATATATAAGAATTTTAATATTGTACCAAAATGTTCCACGTGACTTCAATAAACTAAAATTAAATATATTTAATATATAGAATGTTATGCAAATGGAACAATATTCAAGTATTTAATTGGAAAACAAACAATAAACTCGTTAGAATACTCATAATACAGTTATAATAACGCAATTTAAAAAGATATTTATTTTATGTAAATTTTTATCATATTCAGTTACTTTGACTTAATATAGTTATTAATTTATTTTGCTAGACATGTTACGTGAAACTAATTTAATGAACTGTATTTAAGTGTATTGCATGCATGCATCTTTATTAGGAAAAATAAACGGCATTTCACATACTATTAATCATTTACATACTCGTTACAAATACCGCAATTTAATGGGCAAAAAATATCTGAAAAAATAGTTATTTAACATCACAAAATTTGATCATGTTTATCAATATTATAATAAACAAAAATATGAATAAACGGAACAGTTACTGAATGTTTTAAGTTTTTTTATGACAAATAATGATAGGAGCCTCTAATTTATGAGCATTTGTTGATTTATTCATATTGACACAACGGATTTAGCACAAGTTAGCATTTCATCTTATTTTGGCTGCCTACATGAATATTTACTGGTTCTTAATGTATGTAATGATCACTTGTCTAATTAGAGCACAATATTATAATGCTTTATTTCTAAGTATGCATTTTTAACAAAATCAAGGCGGTCATTTCCCTGGACTGAATAACTAGCGTGTTATTTGTCTACAAATATAAGAATGTATACTCAAAACAAAAGGTTCACGTCGGCATTTTGATAGTTTTAACTATTGTTTCCCAGACTTGCACCAAACAGCAAAATGTTTTACTTTCCGACAATAGTTTGTTTTCTTTCACAGAACAGAACAGATTCTTTATTACAGGGCTTGAGCAATACTCATCACCCAAATAAATACAATGTGTGTGATGCGAAAAACTGAATTCGTACAAATAAATAAATAAATCTTATTTCCATTCATACAACAGTTTTAATTTCATTATTGCATAAAGAAACCATTGTGGTCATTTGTATGTTTTTATAACCCATGTATTACAATTCAAAACTCAAACTTATTGTTTTATATTGTGACTAAGTTACTTCTACGAAATTTTCTAAATTATCATATACTCTCATAGTGCACCACTAATGTGTTAATTATCATCTAATTATCTTTTATAATGCAGAGATAATTTCCGTCTCTCTCAAAATGGCGGAAATGATCGATGTATAGATTTTGCCTATTTAAGTTGAGTAGAGTGTGAGAAATTTATTAATAATTATAGTTCCGCCTTTCAATGGTATGAGTACATGAATATAGTTTATAATAAAGATGTTGTATGGTCATATTTCAAGGTTAAAACATGTATAATATTATCTAGTTATAAAGATCGTAAATGATTGTCATCTCCATGATACATGTACTATACAAGGATATAGGGCTAAACGAACCACTATTTTTGGGAAAAACTGATAATGTAACACCATTTGACAAGAAATGTAATGTGGAAACCACATTAAAGCCGGATTTTCATCGAGATCTGACCATAAATGACATAGATATCCAACATCTTAAAAACTTTTACACAAAAATTACAAAGGGAAAAAGTCCATATTAAAGCCAGGTAGAGTTGTGGTTACTTTCTAATTATGTTCATCACATGGTATGTTATCATTGTATGAAGTTTCATAAAGGTCCGACAATAAATGGCAGATATATATGGTAAAGAAAAACTTTAACGCAATTGTTAACGACACCGGACGCCCGCCTACCCGCCCAAACGCCCGACAACCCGCCCAAACGCCCGACAACCCGCCCGGGTTTTGCCAAACTATAAGCCGAATTTTTTTCGTTAAAAAATCCGGCTAAAAATAGAGGGAGTTACAATAGTGTTCCGTTCAGCTCTCGATAGTCTTATGTATTGACTTGTACATGTGAGACTTAACAATTATCAGTATGCATAATACATGTATATGATATCCTACAAAAATTCTAGAAAATGGATTGCGAGAATTTTTGCTATGATAAGATCTTATTCGTGAGATATTATTTGGATCATATATGAAATATACTCACTTTGATCTGTAATAATTTTGCTGTAACAAGAACAGATTTAATAACAATTTAGAAAATGCCATTTACAATATTAGAAGGATGGTAAAACTCGGCATAGCATCGTTACTAACTTCAAAGTTACATCCTTTTTGAATGTTATGTTAGATTTTGGAATTATTTTGTAACACAGCTAAATAAATAAATACTATCTTTAAAAATAATACGAATTATACGTTCGGGCTTTAATTTAAATGAAATTTTGGTTATTTATCATAAACTGTGTAAATATATTATAATATATTATCAAAAGTAATATAGTTTCAAAATGATATTAAAAAAATCTTGTTAAAAATAATGTTCATTTAATAATATTGCTATTCCATATAATAAGTCAACAAAAATATCATTAAAATTCAGAATAAATGTAATTTCAATAATATTTTATGATTGAACAAAATTTTGCGTCAAGAACGGAACAGAACCAAACGAATTCACTGATTTATTTGCTTTTATTTACAGAAGAATTGTACTATAAAAATCATGTAATAAGAAATATTTCACAGTTTATAATTATTTACCATATACATGTAGTATTAATTAGCTTGAACAACAATTGCATATACAAATCTACTCTTTTTTGCAAGAAGAAATAAAAAAAAGCCTTTATTATGGTCAGTTATATAGCATTCTTATAAAATAAAGCATACAAAAAACTAAATGGAGGTATCATTATCGAAAATCAAACCAAAAAAATCACTATAACCGGTTCTACGTACACTTTGTTTATTTTCTTTATTGTAAACGATAATTATTATTTATTAATATACAATGCAATATCATCTTCAATTATCAAAACACATATATTCTGTATGGTGAAAAGCATGGACAATCATTCAAAATCTTTAGTCGTCAATTAGAAATCATGGTGGCAATGGCCAATTGGGCGAGTGTAAATTTGGCACTCTGTTATAGTCAATTTGTCATACATAGATAAGTGTAGTGATCCGTGCACAAAATGTGAAAACAATAAAATATCGACATGGATACATCAATTTTACCTTAAAAATATTATCTTACTTGCTTAAATTGTGGTCATATCCTTAAATTTTCACGGACACTAGCCCGGTTGATTAAATTTTCATGGACACTAGCCCGGTTGATAAAAAATTTTCATGGACACAAAAACCCAGTTGATTATGATTTATACTTCATATAAATGGGCTAAATTATTAACAAGCCAAACTGAATGAAATTCGCAATTTTTCTCCGAATTAAATTTCTTTAGACCTTGGCTTCGGGTTGAGGCGATAACATAATTAACAAAATGTACAATAAAGTTCTTCCATAAGGACCAGCAAAATCAATGGACTAAATAGCGAAACGGTCTTAATATAACGACACTTTCCTTCTAGAATTAAGCAATTGGGACTTAAAAACCATCACAAATAGTTTAATTTTGCAATAACTGAAGTGGTCTTTTTAGCGGATTTTTACTATATTAGGTTATTCTGGAATTTCAATTCAATGTCTGTTAGACCGAATAAATGCATATATTCATATTAAAATTAATGAATGCACTGATTCAGAAAGTAAATGCACTGAATTATGTGCAGTGCAGACAGAGATTTGTGTAAAACTTTAAAGTGCTATTTATCTAACAATAAGTAGTATGTTATGATACAGCAAATTTCTTATAAAATCACGAGTATTAGCTGCATTAATTTATTACGTCAGTAATCGAATGGTCCAAATAAACAGAATAATCTGCCTTGTGAATTACTCAATAACAGACAAAGTCGCCGACAAGTATATTTGGGAAACTTTAAGTATTTGTTTACAAGTTTGCCCCTTTTAATTTGCCGCCATTGTCATTCGGAATCTAGCTCTCGAGAATCGTTTAATAGGATCATAAAATTTTGAGCGGATAATCAAGAAAAGCTTCATATCATAAATAAATCAAAGAGTACAGGAATAAATGGTGGGCAAACAAGACTTATACAGCCATATCTGTATTAAAAGCTTCTGAGTTGGAATAGGATATGTTAAGTACTTAATTGATACTCAAATTTATCTTTAATGCCCGTCTTTTAACTGCAATTACCTGATAAGATGATCTCTAATACGTCTTATATGAATGAACGAGACCAGAGGACCGGACTGACGGTCATTTAGCCTTATCTAATGGTCAAAACGAGGCGAATATGATCTGCTAAGTATGTAGCTATTGCCACTTGTTCGAAAGTGGAAAATTCCTGTGATTTTTCGCCATTAATTTATTATGGAAGTAATTGAAAGCTATTAAAAGTAATATGTCAAACCTAGACGCTGTAAATCAATATATTATAGTATAGAAACACGTGCTCTGTCGCTCGATCATACTCATATAGATTAAAAGTTCAAGTGAAACAGTCGGTTCTGTTTAACCACATATATAATTTATTCCCCACACGAATCTCACTTTTAACACCAATAAATATTGCTCATGTTTGACTGATAAAGTGTGTATTGTAACTAAACCGGATAATGAATAAAAAATAAAGCAAGCATTTGTCAAGTTACTCCGTATTTATCAAACGGGGCAGGCACGTACTGTTCACAACCAAAAACACATGATCGTGCCGACCGCATTTTGGTTCTAATTATTAAAAGAAAAATTGGCTAACCAACGTCTATTATCAATACAGAAATTTTTGTTTGTAAAGCTTGTCTGTTGTGAATATTTAGTTTGTGATGAAATCAAGCGCAATAATAGTTGCTACTTCTACAAATAATAGTGCTTTACTTATGTTTCATTAGCACATTTCACAGGGAATTCCCCAAATTTATAGCATTGTACTTTAAGCAACAAAACATCGGCATGCAAGTAACAATCCTAATACATGTATGAATTGTGTTGGAACTTTTAAAATGACTCCGTTTAAACCCTTATTTCAACCTTTTAAGGAATGAAGAGTCACATCCTGGGGTCTGAACGCAATGCTTCCTTATTGAGCGGACGGATCCTGATTAAATTTTGAAATAACACGTACACATGTTTTGTTTGAGTAGATATGGCGCTTTTAACATTTTCCGGTGCGTAAATATAACATAATTTTTACACGTCTGTGAATAATCTATTTTAATACGTCCACATTGCCGGATACCGGTGTTTTATCCACACCGTTATAATGATTTGAAATACCAAGCTGGGGTAGCAACGTGATGGGTATATATATCAATCAACGGATGCAAGGTTTTGTGAAAAAAGAAGAATTTAAATCTCAAATTGGCCGAACAATTTGTTCAAGTCAAATAACATTGTAAACGTTAGAAACAAACGGATTAAGTGTTTAACTAAGTAGCACTACACTTTTCTCAGAGTACCATACTCGGCGTCTCAAAGTCGCAATAAGGGATTAAAATATATTAGGTATCATTGCAGTAATCCTATTTCAACAATTTCATATCAACAAACACGGTTGGCGAATACGACTCTCAAGTATTGCGCAATATAAACAGAAATTTATACGATAGTTATAAACGTTTAACGCTTGTAGTTTTAAGAGCACCCGGTACTGATAAATGTTGTATGCAAACCCTTCACATAACATCAAATTATCATTACTATCAAGTAAAACAAACATACGTAATTTGACTGCAATTCATATAAGTGGTATTATAAACGATTTCCCAGTTACTACATGCAGGGTACGTTCTAAAATGTTCCATTTACTTACCTATGTAGTTGTCTATAAATGACTAAACAATTATTGAAATCTGTCAAACACAATAAAATATCTATGAGTACTGTCTTGTATATTGTTAGCAAATATTGTAAAAAGTGCAGTAATAAAAGCAACGTAGGATTTTCTCTTTGTATGCTATATATGGGGTAATCCTCATATAATGTTCGGGGTATAGTTTCTTTCAGTCAAAATTCGTCTAGTTCTAACGTGCAGTGAGTGCGGACTCGCATTATTAGACCAATTCTTTAGTTTCGTAAAGTTGCAATCTGAAAACTGTAGCCTGTAGTGTCAATGTGGAAGATTTTTAGGAATATTTCGTAATGAATAGATACTGAATTAAGTATAAACACTATTTATTTTTATTTCAACTATCTAATACATTGAGCTAATAAATCATTATAACAAAATGAGTATTCAGACAATAACTTATGATTTTATACCGTAAAATTCCACCATTTTTTAGAATCACCAAAACCAATGGTCTTAATAGCGGTATAGTCTTAATATATAAAGTACCGTTTCTTTGAAAAAAAGGCAATTGGGACTAAAAAAATGTCAAAGATTGTATGATTTGGGGTATTTCACACACAAGATGTTTAATTACTGAATATTCCCACGTCTTGTTCAATGCTTTAAGTATTATGATAATACGCAAGTAATGCGAGCACATATATTTTAGAAAATTGATTTTACTTGTAGACATTGAACGGTTTGACTAGCACACATATTTACGTCAACTCATAGCACCATTTAATAAATATACTCTTCCTAAAAGTCACGTAATGCATGTAGTACCACGTGACAGTACCACGTGACACCAGCATAGAATTTCAGGGATAGGCGAAATTATAGGCGTGGGCAGACATGCAAGTAGAAAAAGCAACAACTAACAACAAGCTCTTCATGACTATGTTGCTTACACAATATACAATTAAAGATGCTTGTTCACAGATTTCAATTTGAATAACAATCTTTCTGGAACTCTCAAAATTGTATATAAATAATTTGGATGCACTAAACAGTATTCTGATTATGACAAATTTGTGCAAATTGATATACAACTGTATTTACTTATTGGCTGAACTTCCGTCCGTCTGTAAAAACGAGGTTCTGCGCAAAGTACTTGTATTGGAAGAACAAAACAACGCCTAAAATGGCCGTGAATGCTAATTCAAGAGTAAGAGATTGCGACTTTATGAATAAAGACTCTCCTAACTAGTTACGGAGTAGAAACTTTTGGTGCGCTTTCTGTGACTTTTATTTCATGTTCCTCACCAACTATAGGTCAGTTTGCCTTAGAATATCAATTTTCTTATTAATTTTCTTAGCACAATAACAGACATTGACAGGCACAATGTTATTGTATATTATACAAAAAAGACCGAACCTATAGGCGAGTCGCTTTAAATTTAAGAACAAAATTGACAATACTCAATTAATATTTCAAACTCATAACAATGGAATAAATGAAGTGCGCCCAAAATTTACGACGCCAAATAATCTGTTACAGCAGATAAAAAAATCTAAATACATACAGAACTTCCTCTGTCGCATTTAGGCGGAAGCATTGATTCCCATCTCGATTGTAGAGGAATTCTGTCGTTAAACAGCCGTCAACCTCAAGGGCATATATAACCTCAGTATTATAACTATTCGCCACAATTTCCGACCTAAGACGCCGTACTATACATCACCACGAGGCAGAGCTTCCAAGTTCCTCGCGTTTAGTGTTTGACCTCCAGTAATTTCGCGTGCACACTTGTAGCCACTTAGAGTATTATAATAACGGAAAACAATATTTTACTCCACTGGTCTTTAAAACAGGATGGGTTGTAAAGAGTCAAGAACGTACGGTGTAGAAAACAAAGAAATGTATCAAGGCTTAATTATACTATAAATTGTTAATGAAGGCCTTCACAAAATGCACAAAACTTAAGAATTCCTAAGTGTCACTTTAAAACTAACTATCAAGCCGGAAAATTAAGGAAGAGGCAATAATGAAACACTCTTATGAAATATTATATTGTCGTCGAAAAATCGTTTGTATTAGCAATCATATGGTTTTTATTGAATAAGAAAGATATATAATGACAAACCATAAAGACACAATAGCTTTGTTTTTATAATAAAACAATAGAGACCCTACTTGAGATTTCCTATTTTACTTATAGTGTTTTTCTCTTATGTACAGTGCCGTCCAAAATTTTTTTAGAAAATGAAATTTTGAGGGAAAACTGATTTTGCGTGTTTCAAGTAATTCAACTACAATTCTAACATAGGCACGTGCTTTTTCACTCGATATATTTAACGTGAAGTCATATATATTTTATTTCTTAATTATGCAAGGCAGTTGTCAGTTACTGACGGAAGTATGCGCTTAGTAGTTGGTTAACAGCTAAATCCAGAGATTTAGCCTCTCCAGGAGCAGTGAGTTGGTTGACTGACCGCCGTTATATAACCTATACAATGTGTTGCTGCGGCGTTAAACCCAACAAAAATAAATAAAATAAATAAAAATCTATATTTTAATAATGAACATATACACGGCTGTTATTATTTACCGTTCGGAACACTTCGACCTTTCATGAATGAATAATCTCGGAAGGATTCGTGGGCGTCTACCCTGGCGGCTTGGGTTTTTACTACCTATGCGAGTCGAAGCACGAAACGGTTATGCAAAATAGTTCTTGTAGTATACACACAGATCTTTGTCAAAACATATTTCTATATTATATATTTAACTAAATATTGTTCAGCGATATCATTAAAATGTGTAATTTCAAATTTATGAAGTATATAGTTTCGTGCTAATGCACTTGTGACTTAATTATACACGCATCAAAGCTCATGCCTATACATTTATTTTAATATACGGAAACATATAGACAACTGTAAGTAATTTCTTAATTAGAGCCTATTCATGAATGAAACATACTTTGAACCATCCGTTGATAAACTAAATAAAGCTGATTTAGTTATTTTTTGCTGGTGGTATTTATTTCATATTTCGTGAGATAATGTGAATCTCTCAATCCTAAAAACTCTAGCCTGTTCACTTACCTTAAACGTTCCAAAACGTTCCGTAACGATACATTCGAAACTCCTCGGACATTCGCTGCGAATAATCACGGACATATTTAGACACTATTTTGAAACTGCCGGTGTTGAAGTAAACAAAGAAACGATCGTCTAGGCGATGAGTGATGTTTCGTTTTCAGTCCATAAATTTTAAAACATCACTCATTGCCTTAACGATCGTATAATTTTTATTAGATTAGATTATTCGCAGCGAATGGCCGAGGAGTTCCGAATGTATCGTTACGGAACGTTTTGGAACGTTTATGATAATTGAACAGGCTACTGGACTTTGTCCAAGAACATTTAAACGGCACTGTATAAATAGTACTGTGAAGTGTTTATGAACTATTATAATATTTTTAGGTTAATATATACATGCATGTACATTCCATTATATAACTAATTGTACATTTATTTACATAATTTATAAAATGTTCTATATTTTAGTAAAATAATCTTCCTCAATTATAAAGAATTAAAAAATAATTTAATTGACAATACTACAATTGGTTATTAATATCAAAGTCGTGATGTCTTTCATGAATAAAATGTCATCATTAATTTCCTGACAGCAGCTCTATAGCTGCGTTCACACCATTTATATAAGTACAAATCTAAAAAACACGACTGACAATCGAATATTAATCATCATATCAAATTATAAAACCATTAACTAATTGCACGCTGTATTGTTAGTGGACCATCCTTGATTTGAGTCATTTAATTAAAAAAACTAATGGAAAAATTATCAAACAATATAGCAATGTGACATTGTATTAATATTAGATTATGAATTAGTAATTTCAAATAACAATTGTGGGTAAATTGAAACAAAGAACTGAAACTAAGGATTTATATATCATGAAATTAAATTATGACGTAAGAAAATAGCTAAAATAACTTTATTTCATGATAATGAAACTAGAATTGTAATAATCATTACTTGTTATTGTTGCCTAAAGAAGGGTATACTTTGTTGTCTTTGGCTTTTTAAAAAAAAAATTTATATCATTTATTTTATATCATTTATTTTATATCATTTATTTTATATCATTTATTTTATATCATTTATTATTATAATTATATTTCGTAAATAATGAATAATTCTGTGCTGTGTATAGGGGATTGAATATAGAGTATGATATGTGTTTTTCTGTTGAATAAGTTGAAAACATTCTTCCAAAATATTTGACTATGAAATCTGTTCACGTTTGGACTCATTTACTCATGTTTTAATAAAAACATATTCAGCAGTTTTCATTGACAAATAGGTATAGCATACATGTATGCATTGTCATATTTTTTTATTTATATAGATATGTAGTTTTCTTTTTAATAAAAGAAAATATTAGTAATTGACTTCAAGATTTTAAAAAAGTATAGAAAAAAAATGGTATAAAATAAGAATAGAAAATTTTGGTACAACAAATTCTAGTTTAACAAAAAGTTTTCGTACACCACAAATATTTTGCAACATGAACGATAGTACAACACAAATATAAGGCAACAAAAACTTATAGAACATCAACAATACTGTGTAACAATAAAAATATAGGACAACATAAATATAGCCCAATAAAAATTTATAGAACATATACATAGCCCAATAAAAAACCATAGAACAACATAAATAAAGCCCAATAAAAAAAATAGGACAACATAAATATAGCCCAATAAAAATATAGGACAACATAAATATAGCCCAATAAAAATATAGGACAACATAAATATAGCCCAATAAAAATTTATAGAATAACGTAACTATAGTTAACCAAAAGAAGAACAACACACGTGTAGTGAATTTACACACATAATAATAAAATAATAAATAATAAAATCAGAATTATAGTTCAACAAAAATATAATACAAAAAGAAAGATCATAAAACTAATATGTCCACGAAACTTTACCTTTTACCGACAAAACATGTTTATATTATGACTTTTGTCACTTTACACAAAACAACTATATACTCAATGTCTCATATTTGACAAATATGTTTATTTAAGATGTAACAAATAATTAATTGAATGAATTTATTTTCTATTTCAGTTTACCACAATCGTCCATTTTTCTGGCATCCATTTTTACAACGACCTATGCAGAAAAGGAAAGGAGGTCAGGTCAGGTTCTCAAACGATCAAACCATCGATCTGGAGAAAAAATTTGAATCTCAAAAATATTTGTCACCACCAGAAAGAAAACGTTTAGCCAAAACCTTACATCTTACAGAGAGACAAGTTAAAACCTGGTTTCAGAATAGACGAGCAAAATGGCGTAGATTAAAACAGGTGAGTTTTCTTACTATATATTGTACATTATTATAAAACAATGAATGTAATAAGAATTATATTTTTGCTGCAATTATAGCATAACTTACTAGTCACGAAATCACTAAATTTAGGAGATTGTCGATTTATAAAAATAATTTATTAAATATACATTCTATTTTATTATATTCTATTCCGTTCAATTCTGTTCTATTCTATTATATCTTACTTTTTATTTTGTTCTATTTTATCTATTTGGTTTTATTCTATTTTAGCCTATTCTATCTCATTTTTTATTCTGTTCTATTCTATTCTTTCTTATTGTCTATTCTATTCTATTCTATTCTATTCTTTCTTGTTTTCTATTCTATTCTATTCTATTCTATTCTATTCTATTCTATTCTATTCTATTCTATTTATTTTCTATCGCGTTCCATTCTACACGTAAATAAATACATATTTTCACAAAAAGGTATCTAACTTGTTCACTTTAAAATGACGTCAGATATTATTATCTCTTTTTCTGGCAGACCTCTCAATTTATTCTAAATCTGGTCACATTAATTCGGTTCTTTAAATTTATACAATAGCGCTATTAACCATTCTTGAAACTGCAACAAAATTTTGACAATGACAAAATAAATTCTACTGATATGTTTTGATATTTACAAAACATCAACTAGTTGTTTCTTTTCTATTTAAGGAATCGCCGTCACCAGACAAACAAGGCGAGGACCAATCAGAATCGTCGAGACAAATGGATGAATGTGACATGGATCATGATACGTCATCAGATGAAAATGACTGTGATATCATAACTGATGACGTCATTGATGTAGGTCAAGAAAATGAATGAAGAAGAAAGTGAGATTGAAAGAGTTTATTCTGAGGATTTGCCGCTAGTGGTACGCCAAAGACAAAATGAATGAAATAATTTAAACAAAGGCTCCATGAAGCTAATTGTTGAAAGAGATTTAATGGTCTAAGTTTGAAATGATTACATGCGTAATGTTTGCGACTTTTAATTGATGAAAGTTGACTAATTCAGGAAATGAGTGGTGCGTTTTGTCTTCTGTTGAATCTATGGGTCTTCCATAAATATTAATATTGCTCACTGCTTAGATGAACAATACTATTAGTGGGTTAAATGTCTATTTAAAACTGTCTATTTTATATGTACTATATTTTATTTGTGCTGCTGTTTTAATTTGAAATGATTTTTGTCTCTATTTAAAAAAAGAATGCATTGTACAAAATAATAAAATGATGAAATTTATATAATTTATATTATTTATTTTAATATTCCATAATTCCATTATACACACATACAAGTATTTTAAGTCCTATTCTACATCTTAATTGTGACATGTACGTGGCCGAGTGGTTACGACGTTGGACTGCTAATCATTGGATAGTCAGCTAAGCTAATATCACTGTAAAACCTGGAGGGAGATTAATCTAAGTTGTAAGAATTTGTTTCACAATCGAACTGAAAGCAAATTAGAATTAACTATAGACGTTATAATAAAACACACACAAGAAAAGGTTTCATATTTTATAACCAAACCTTGTGAACAATTACCAATGAAGAGTGTTTAATAACAATCATATTGATACCACAGTCAGGAAGTGGGTTTTTATTGCCTTGTATTAGTTAGTGATAAATGGTAATAGAACTTCACAATGGCTTTTCATACATGTAAGCAGAAACAAGAAATATCTTTAAAAAAGATATTCGGCGCTCTGCTGGGTTCATTTTCAACGGTTAGAAGTATAAATGTTGGTCATTCACGGCTTATACGTATTAAGTATAGGTCAAATGTAATTTGTCCGAAATTGCAATTCAGCCTTAACTGACAATTTTTGTCCGAATATATTGCCACTTCGCTGATTTGTCAATTTGGAAATCTGTCCGATTCTAAAATTAAAAATATATCTAATAATTATATCTTTAATAACAATGCCATGGATTTTCGATTAAAAATCGCTTTTTTCCAGAATTACCAAACGATTTATGTTACTTTTCTGGCGAACATAAAACAATTTGATAGAAATGCTCAAAGGCGGCCTAAATAATTATGACAAAATAAAAACCCATTCCGAGCATGCGCTGAGTCATATTCGCAGTTTAGTTATACCGCAAGGGGCGTACCACGACGAATGTGTGATCAATTAGCATAGTGAGTCACTCATAATACACAGAGTAAATAGTTAGCAGCTACTGTACGTGCCACGCACCTGTTCATCACAAATAGCCAATGGTGCCATGTGTTTTATCCATTTCTTTACACCGTAAAGGATTTTCATTGGACAAACAGCTATGGTAGAGCAAATTGTATTGGTTAAAATATAGGTCAAAAGTTGGCTTAGACAGCTGCGCCGAAAAAAGACTCCGGTAAGAGATTGATAGAGATATTACAGTAGACCGATGACCAGGGGTAATAGCGGTAAAATAGATGAACGTGCATTGGCATGAAACTTAAACAACAAAATGCAATTAACTTTCTCCTGTATATATTGTAACATACTGACAATGCTACTTGCTAGATACAATATGTCTTCCATCAGTAACATAGTAACATTTGGGTATGCTTAATTCTATAATCTTTAATGTTTGAGACATAGTCGAAAAATTGCCATTTCACCATAACACGATAAGGCTACATTGAGATGCTCTTTTTAATTATGAAAAGACTAATTAAAATACATGCAGCTAGGTCATGTTGTTAATTGGACGATGGCTTTAGCCAATTTGGAGTATTTTCTTACGCCTGATAAACCCCTTATTTTTTCTGGCATTTTTCCTCTGGAACTCAATGAGATCTTCTTTTTTGGGAGTGGAAGCAAGCAAAGGGGGTATTTTGAGGTAAAATGCACTAAATCTTGTTAAAACACTAATTTCAAGTCCCATGTCGGCCATTTTGAATGTTACAGAGCACGTAAAACAAAAGTGAACCCGTTCAAGGCCAAAACGCGTCAAGAAATGTGAACACAATATAGAACAAAAGTGACAATGAAAGCAAACAGACTTTCATCTGAAAGTAAGTCGTAATTTCTTAGCAAGTATTCATTGTCAAGTTATACCGGAACAAGAAGAAAACATATCAAATGTTCAGAACGAGGCTGTAAGAATAAAGTACGGTACATCCGGAACTATCGAAAGGTCGTTATTCTGGACTTCAAAAATATTATGATAAACAATTGTATATTTAACTTCCAGGATTGTTATCATATTTTAGCTATTCTTATTAAGGAAGAAGGACGATAATACATTATTTCAACAAAACTGTATATGAACAAATCAAAATATGATAACTAAGTAGTACTTGTAATTGAAAGTATTGGATTGATTGGACAAGATAAGAGGTTAAAGTGAGTTTTTGGAAAGTTAAGAAAACCCTTATTGTTTTGTTACCCCTTTGTTGTTATAACACTCGGAATTAGTCAATTTAGCATACATATAACTAAAAAAAAATTTTGAATATATTACTGACTGAAGTTAATACTTATAAATGCATACTTTTTTCTTAAAAAGAAATTTACAAGCAATTATAACTTTGACAATATTTTTATCCACATTGGTAGCCTATCGACTAAGGCCAGCGAAGAGCATCTATTGGATGCAAGGCAAGAAATTCAGGGAACTGTTGAAATCAAGAGACTGAAGTTGTTGTAATATTAATACCGTTAAGATGAACAAGCAATAAATTGGTACAGAGCAAGGCAGAACAGTGCAGATCAGAGAAGATTAGAGCAGAACAGAACCGAACATAATTTATTTACTTTCACAAGTTAACAAATAACAATATGTAAGAAAATAAAGGAAACACATATATAGTAGGACGAAAAAGAAACGCCGGGTACATAATATATGCAACACATGTCCGGCCGTGTTTCGCAAAACAAGAAGGGTCAATCGTTAAAAGGGGGTATTTTTTCACATAATCAGCATCGGAAATCGATTGAAACTTCAACAGCTGTTCCATACAGATGACATTTCATACAAAAATAAATATAATAATCCAATAATACAATTTATCCCTTAAAACAATCATTATAGGTTACCCGGCGTTTCTTTTTCGTCCTAGTATACATGCGCACAGTCCATGAATTTGATACAGTAGTGAACACACTCTTTCTGAAATATGTAATGTTTATTGTGATCAAGGTTAACAAGATTATGTTCTATGTACTTATCTTTAATAAATTATCTATTCTGTTCTGTTTCTTTATTGAACATTCAAGATTACAGTGTGAAGCAATTGCATTAATGGTACATTTCACATACTAGAAATACAGTAAAAAGATAGATGTCTTAATGCAACAACGAGTTAGTGATTCCTTATTGACTTAATAAGATAATAAAGAACTGACATAAATCATCTGTAAATGTTATACTAATAATAATTATGATAAGATGTTTGCATGATATAAGCAAATGAAACATAAAAATAAATACACTAATATCATTTTACTGTATATAATAAGATTGCGATAATCCGTTAAGTAGATTAACAATTTAAATCAAAGTACTTTAAGGTATACTCAGATAAACTGTTGATACATATTATCTCGTTCAGATTGACCAGTAACCTGGACAATTTCTCCCACATAAACTTAGGGTGGACCATAGGTCCGACACTTAGGCCACGTTCGGAACACCTGGACCATTTATTGAATGAATAATCCCGGAAGGATTCTTGGAGGGGGTTTCCACCAATACTACTGTTATTTTTTTCATACGCGAGGCGAAGCACAGGCGAAGCACGAAACAGTCGTGCAAAATAGTTATTTTCGTAAACACATGAGGCTTTGTAAATACGTTTCTTTTAATATATATGCGACTATATATTGTTCAGCGTATATCATTTAATCGAGCCGATTTCAAATTTAAGGACTAAAAACGAGATATTTATTACCGCTTAAACGATCGTGGATTTGTTTACTTAAACACCGGTTGAAGAATTTTGTTTGGGATGAGACGCAAAGGTAGTTTCTAAATGGCGTCTAAATATGTATAAGGTTATTCCCAGTGAATGGCTGAGGAGTTCCGAATGACTAAGGTTTCTAACGCTATGACGTTCAGAATGTAGTCACTCAGAGCAGAAGCATGTGCCACAATACTCTTTAAACTGGAATTTCGTTTTTGTTTCGTTAAAATCTACTTAGCTTAATATGCTAATGTCCATTGATTAATGGTCATTTCCTTAATGTTCTATGTGTTCTATATTCAAAGTTTAAGTCCCCCCACTTGGAGTTTGACTTAATGGAAGATAGATATGTAGTTTTGCATTATTCAAATAAAGAATACAATGCCCTCCAAAGTTCCTACACACATTCACAGTTTAAAATGTACTTTATGGATTGCAAAAATTGTAAAAGTAGTATTTTGTTAAATGTTTTTTTTTAATTTGCTATTTAAATCAGTAAACTTTTTCTTTTGGATACGAAATTACATAAATATCTCAAACTTGATACTAGTTCATTGAGATAAATTGTCCATAGTGTTGGAGGCTTATGAATTACTTTTGCTGCATCTCAAAAAGGGAATGTACCAATTGAAATTTGGTTTTCATGCTTGAATAATAAATAAAATAAACAATGATTGAATAATTCTTCAAGCTTGGAATTTGCACCAATTCAATAAATTGTACTGTGGAGGAATGTTTGGGGGCGGTATACATGATAAGAGTATCTGAATCTTCATCCAACCATTAAGCATCAATAAAGAATATGTTTTATTCTATTTATTTATTTATTGGAGTTAACGCCGTATTAACACAATTTAGGTCATTTCACGGCGTCCAGCGCACCTAACCTAGCTTTCCTGGACCATTGTCTATAACCAGTACTCACCTACCCTTCCACAAGGCCGGAAACTTCTCCATATTATCTAATCAATGGAGGAAAATCGACATTATTGTCAAATTTTTCATGGAAGGGTATAACCTCCCCGGGTGGGATTCGAACCCGCACCCCCTCGGGCACGAGTATCCAAATCCCGGCGCGCTACCAACTGCGCTATCGACCCGGGTTAAAAGAATATGTAGTATTATGTTCGATCGCCAGCTGGACTATCGTTACTGTAATGTTAAAATAAAGCGTTTTTATATTTGGCTGAAGACAGTCATATTAACCTGGGGCCGCCCGGTATTCTCGTACCAAGAGGTAATCACGATTCTCTAGCTAGTATCGATAATCATGATAAACTCTAGATACGAGAATGGCGACCGCAGACCGAAGGCTAATATGACTGTCTGAAGCCAACTAACAAGACCATTATGAAACCTTTTGGTCATTAACATTATGTAAAAAATACCTATACAAGATACTGTATTGGTATTATCACCATTATGTATAAAAACGTTGTCGCACGATCCGGAGTTCGGGTTTTATACTTACAGGAAGTGCGCATGATGGAAGCCGGAAAATAATTTTCAATATTTTTTGAAAGAAATATATTTATGTACTAGAAATAGGTCTAAAACGTAATATTTGATGAAAAATAAGGATAGGTTTAAAAATGTCACGCCTTTATACATGTTGAATGACCATTGTATGTTATGAAAGAAAGGTGCGAAAATTGGCTATAGTAAATTTATATATGATATAAAATGTTACTCAAAACAGCGGGATGAATAGCCAAGTGGATGTGATACTTGACTTGTAATCCGAACATTGTAGGTTCGAATCCCACTCCGTCTCCTGATCGCCAAATGCAGAAAATGGCGATAACAAGCACCTGACCGAAAAGCAAAATAGGACCGAAATTGCAAAATAGCCCGAAATGCAAAAAAAATTAAAAAGGACCCAAATGCAAAAAGAACCGAAAAAGACCGAAATGCAAAAGAACCGAAAAAGAACGAAATGCAAAAAGGACCAAAATAAGACCGAAATGCAAACAAAGACCGTAAAGCACGAAAAAACGAAAAAGACCGAAATGCAAAAAGGACCGAATTAAGACCGAAATGCAAACAAAGACTGTAAAGCACGAAAAACCGAAAAAGACCGAAATGCAAAAAGACCAAAATACAAAAAGACCGAAATGCAAAAAACCAGAATAAGACCCAGTCCCAGACAGACCCAGGCCCGGCCCTTACAGACAGACCGAGACCCAGACAGACCAAGACTCAGTCAGACCCAAACCCAGACAGACCCAGACAGACCTAGACCCAGACAGACCCAGACCCAGACAGACCCTGACAGACCCAGACAGACCCAGACCAAGACCCAGACAGACCAAGACCCAGACCAAGACCCAGACAGACCAAGACCCAGACAGACCAAGACACAGACCAAGACCAAGACCCAGACAGACCAAAACCCAGACAGACCAAGACCCAGACCAAGACCCAGACAGACCAAGACCAATACCCAGACAGACCAAGACACAGACCAAGACCAAGACCAAGACCCAGACAGACAGACCAAGCCACAGACAGACCTAGCCCCAGACAGACCAAGACCAAGACAGATCCAGACAGACCTAGACCTAGACAGACCCACCCAGACCCTCACCCTTACAGACAAAGACCCGGAACCAGACCAAGACCCGGACCCTGACAGACCAAGACCCGGTCCATGACATACAGACCCAGACAGACCTAGCCCGGACCCTTACAGACCAAGACCCCGACCCTGACAGACAGACCCAGACAGTGACCCAGATAGATTTAGAAACTGTGTTTTTAGAAAACATTTGCGCCTCAAACGACAGACAGCAGAATCTTTATTTACAACTCAGAAAAATAAATAATTTAATGGTATTCAGTGAAAGATGTCATTCAATATTGTATTGAATCCAATATTTGTTATGATAGATATGCCTGTCATGAATGTGTGATCTTTGCCATGAATGTTGTAAATGGCCAGAGGCATATGTCAATGCCGTTTTTGCCATCAAAGATGTATAAATTTATGTTATAAAAACTGTAAAAAGAACTGAATAAATTCGTCAAATTTTCCAGCTAGGTATACGGCCAATCTATTAATTTGCGTCATTTAGTGTTAACATAAAGCAATAGACAAACTTACACTGATTTTGTGATACTTTTTATTATGTTTATTATGACAATGTGTATTAAGGCTGTCATTGATATAAAATTTTGTATCGAAATATCGAATGGCAAGTATCGGTGATATATCGAGTCAGACAAGAAGTGTAATAAAAGCCGCTTGAACTCCAGTATATATATACATTTTGTATACTATATCATGTCCTCATGATGTTATGCATTATGTTAAAACTTGTTTCAGACATAAAATAAACATTTTAAATAAACGCAGGGATGTTAAATTTCAAACGTCATCTTCATTATTTTATTGTTTTGGCTTTATAAAATGCTAGATTGTATCGGTATTCGATATTCCAAATTGCGAATCGATATTGGATCGTCTGTCAAGATTCGGTGATACATCGATGTCGCGATTTCCGATGGCGGCCCTCATGTGTAAGTTGGTTGGCTTTAGAAAGAAGAAGAAGACTTATAAAGTTGGTACATGTATTGTATTTCTGTGTTTACTTATTGACTGTTAGACTGCATTGTTTAACTCTAAGAACAAACAAATCCCAGTTTGTTATCACAGAGATGTGAATAAATACAGACATGTCAGGTATAGGAAATAAATAAATAATATATTTACAATGTAAACAATCATAATTTTATATACTACGAAGTGACATATCTATATATAATTGTGACATTGGCCAGTAACCTTGGCAGTTTCTTCTTTATTTATCAAAGGTGGATATTCTACGTGACAAAATGCTTCCAAAAGTTAAACAATTGCAATAACAAAACTCGAAAAATTATTTGTATTCAATCGTTTAAGCCGTCGTTCAGCAAATGGCTGACTTGAATTCAAATCTAACAATCTTGGTTCAATTCTTGGCCTCGACAGGTCATATTCATGTATGTCAATTAACATTTGTCCCGTAAATTGAGGAAATGGTCGGCTCCTTGTGGAAGAATAAGAGAGAACTGATAAAAAGCTCTCATTGAAAACCGGTAACGTATGTCCCTTTATTTAAAAAGCGAAACAAAAAATGTTGATATTGGGAATATATTTTAAACAAGAAATGTAATGTGGAATGTTACTGTCTAATTCTGTTCATGGCATGGTATGTTATCATTGTATTCATAAAGATCGGACAATAAATGGCTGAATATATGGTAAAGAATAACTTCAACGTAATTGTTAACGACACCGGACGCCCGCTCAACCGCTATAGCCCGAATACCCGCCTTCCCGGGTTTCGCCAAACAATAAGCCGAATTTTTTCGTTGAAAAAAATCCGGCTAATAAAATTATAGTTTATATGTATGTTATTGAATGTTCGTTATAAAATCCAACACATACATGTAATACTATGGTACCACAGACATTTTATAAATTAGTATTTTCTATATGTGTTAATATAATTATCACAAAGGAAAATACAAGTTTTCGGTAGCCGCTTCACTTGGGTGCTGTAAAACAATCTCAGCTAAATTTACCACATTTGTATAGCGCTCTTTTCAAATAGAAAATATGTTCAACAGCGCCTTACAATTATATGCATAATTCATAAATAAATGATAAAAAATGGTTATGGGATATTTCTAAAGAATACAAAATAATAGAATAAATACTGATAAATACTAAGCCACTGGTGGGCATCAAACCCAAGGCCCCTCGTTCAATTAGGGCGAGTCTTATTGCTCCTTTTTAAAAGAACTACCAATTTCGCAAAGAAAACCTGTGGTGCTTTTCACAAAAATTCTTACGAAAAAGATATACGTAAGTCAGTTTCATATAAATAGCACTTCAAAGTCAGACGGATAAGAAGCATAACTATGATATGATATTAAAAAGGTATACACAATTCTACACAATTTGTAAATATCTAAAATCCATAAGCCACAAAATGAGTGTATTATTAATAATTCTTGCTTTTGACTTACGAAGATTTATTTCGTAAGAATTTTTGTGAAAAGCACCGCTGGTCGACTCGTAAATTTTAGACTCTCAAAATTGAAGAAAAAAGATAATTTTAATACAAAGACAAAATTTATTTGGAAAACGCCTATAGAAACATTTCAGTATGACTCACCTATAGAAGATGTAATTTATGTATAATGAGACAATAATATATTCTTAGTCCTACATAGTTGTCTGTATATGACAATTTTGGTTTAATTATTTTTTATAAAAATCTTGGCCTTCTTAATAAAAGAAACATTTGATTATAGATCTAAAATGCTGTAACAAAAAACCATCGTAATGTTTTCTTTAATACACAATAATAGTTTACGAATTAATTGATTTCAAAGATTGGGACATACAATGCGAGTATAAGCCATGTCATACAGTTAAAAAGACGTACTTAGGAACTTTATCTGCTCATTTTAAAGGCAGATGTTGCTATATCGGTATAACAGTGATTAATTGTTGGAATTTAGAAGAATTTTAATCCTTTCCGTTTATTATTATCTTACAATTTCTCTCCGATATACTTTGGCCATTCCATTTCATTTATAACCATTTGGGTAATAAATTCGGTGACGTTCTAGACAGATCTATTTTCTATGAAGTTATATCTAGATTTAGTCACTAGCTCCTATCTATATACCCACTTTAAATATAATCAACAAATAACTAGAAAATAATGTACAACCCATAGGCGGATCAAATTGGGGCGGACCCGGTGTACGCCCCCCCAAAATTGCTCAAGCAAAGGTTTTTTGTCATAAAAAGACAATTTATAGGAAAATATATATTATGTCCAATATAATTCCTAAGGGAATTAACAAGTATTATTTATAAAAGATATAGAAAACTCTGTTGTCATCAATATTTCGGCCGAAGCCTTTATAAAGAAATTATTTTCATGAAATCAAATTACATTTTGAACATAGACGCCATATTGCTTATTTGATAAAATAATTTCTTGATAAAGGCTTCGGCCGAAATATTAATGACAACAGGGTAAATAAACATTAATGTTATTTTTTTTCGGACGCTACGCGTGCAATAAATTACAAGACTGGGAGTACACTAATACAATGACATAACGTCAAATAATTCCTTCTCATTATAACAAGATCCAAAGGCTGTTATTAATTAATCTGATATATCCAGATCCTTTTTATTGTATATCCCGGACAGCATAGTTGGTGTTCTGGAAATGAGCTTAAATCGCTTAGAAATGAACAAATCTCAGGAGCTTCCGGGGCCACCGCCCCCTAGACGCCTGGTCAGGGCCTTGTCCAGGCCCCATCAGGAGGCCATATAGCCCCTGGACTTCCAGTCGGATTGTTCATTTTTTGCACTCCCCCCACTATAACAAGAATGTTCCGCCCTCCCCCGTAACTAGAAATCCTGGATTCGCCAATGCAACCGCTTTACTCTCACTTTTATTGTTCTCATTTGACATTTGGCTTAATGTGGCGCCTACAAGCGCTCCCAACTGAGGCATTTGACAGGCTCTAATAAACGGTGTATAAAAATCTACCCATTCCACGGAACACTTTATAAGGGTCGTAGAAAATAGGGGGGTTTAAATTGAAGATAAATGTGACAGTTTAAGAGTATGTCATTGGTATGAACAATAAGGTTCATATCAAGTATAAACTCTGTTAACGTCGGTAATTACTTTCTTTAAGCTTATTTGATATTGCGATCGTCCGCCAATGGATTTTTGGTTAAGAAATAATGCTTGTTAAATGGATACCAGTTGAGTAGATACTCCAATATTATTTAGTTACAATTTTTTCTTCAACTTCAAACTCAAGTGTTATCCTGATATAAAAGTAAATTGTGTGCCCCTTTTTTGTTTATGAACCCACGACATGTTTTATTATGTTTGAGTCATTCCTTGTTGACAACAACGTTTTTCGCTCTGATTGAATTTTCTTCTTTTTTCGTTTACATTGAAACAAATGATTTTTGTAACATTTATAGTAATTTCTACATTAATTAGTATGTTCTTAGTTTTTTGGTTTCATTTGAGATTTTATGATAAAACACCTGACATATTGGTGAAAGATTACTGTATTGTATTAGAACTTTTAGGACTTCTTCATGGTGCCAATCTGACGGCGTCCCACTACGATACATTCCTTATGAAATGAGTCATAGAAAATATTGTAAATGAGTTTGTACCCTCGATTAAGAACTGAATGTAAATCGTTAAGACATTGTGTTAAGACATGTTCTTGTAAATAAATATTTATTGGCACATTTTATTCAACTTTCACTGGAGCATACGTTAACCCCGCTGATTTTAATACTTAAAAATCATTATCGACAGTGAGTTCCGAAATACTGATGTGAGTATTTAAATATGTAGGGTCAATACATGCACTACTGACATTTGAATATAATTCATCAGTAGCAATTGTCTACAATTTTCAAATATCGGTTGCTTTCATTTAATACATATACATACACTATTGCAGCCTTACAGATGAATTCCATTCCAAATGCAGCCACATGGAACATATTAAAGAGTTTGTGCAAATTGACTCGAGAGAGATTAAAACATTAATTGTTTCGGTAGTTACAAATCCGCTAACTGACGTAATATTTTCAAATGAGATTTAAAAGTCGTTTTTGTCTTAGGTCAATTTGTACAAGCTCTATTTTTTCCTAGTATCGCAGGTCAAATTTGACGAGCTATATATCATTATTTTGTTTAATCTAATAACGATTAAAAGCAGTGAGACACAATAGTTTTTGTTGCTGTATTTTGCAATGTCATTTTATAGAACTGAGTCACGTATATTTGCATTTGTATTTTTTAACAAATAATAGTTCACACGTGGGCTGTCTCAGTCCAGAAAAGCCATAATAATGTGTTTAATTTACTAGTATTAAATAGATAGATATCAATATAGTTTAAAAATCAATATCAATATTAGTAATTATGGATTATATTGCACTTTTATCTTTGCCATGCGCCTGCATTTCCTTAATCCTGCAATTTTGTGGAATTTATACTTCATAGTATCCGCTCATGTCGAGACATTTGTTTGTTGACTGCTATGTGGTATATATATATGTCAATAACGTTTGAATTTCTCTGGCACCTTATGTGTATAAAATCAGTTCTAGAACGGATATTCTGACATTTCAAATTTTAATAGCTGACAAGTATACAAACACATAAGCTGTTCATTAACACCTAGCATAGCTAACAATTATCTTATTATGGCTGGGTATAACTCCGTAGCAAAACATTGTATAGGTTATATCACGACAGTTCCTGGAATAGCTAAATCTCTGGATTTTAACTAATTACAAGGCGCATACTTCCGTGTATAATAGTGACGAGTTCACATGTATTTTGTTACAAACAAGTGAAATACATGACGCATAGTCCGTCACGCAACATCAATCTGACACCCCCTTTTATGCAGCCTCACATGCACCTACGCACCCCATGTCAACCCCACACACACTCTTTCAAATATTCACCAACCACTCATATACACTCTCTCTTAAAGTGTGGATTCGGGTTCGAAACTTTGACCAGAATTTTCTTATTCCAACAATGTAGGTCACTCACATTAAGAAACTATCCTTTAATTTGATGAATGACTTGCATGGTGACCAAAATGGTGATTATATTGTAGATACATGTAAGAGGGTCCCAAAGGAAGATGTGCGTGTACTGCAATGTGTGTAGCTACAACCACGATACTGTCTCAATCTCCAGAAAGCAAAGACACTATAGTATTATATAAATGGGGCTTGTATACTGTCTTCACTGGATCGGTACCGAGCTAGTCGCTTGGAAAGTGGAAAAGGCAAATCAATGACAAACCATTATGAACAATTTTTCAACATTCACATTCTTCAATTTGCTGACGTTGTATCTGGAACTCATTGAAACTGTCTAACTAATATACCTTTTATGTTTGTGATTTTCTTATAGAATTAACATTTATGTATTGTTCAAGAATAGCTTGTACCAAATGGTTTACAACCAATTAATACATACCATTTTCGGTAACTATACTTATGAATGTCTAAAGTTAAATGTATGCAAATGATGTTAATAGTGTTTTGTTCTCGGGCCAATCTTTATAAGCTATGTATATGCCTGAGAAACAAACATATTAAAGGGATCAACTATTTAAGAACACTAGGGAATCCATTTTAGGTTGATGAATATTTAACAATAACTAATGACACTAAAGTTGCCATTTTAGTTGTCAAATTAACCTTTTCCGCACGTACAAAGCGCCTACCCGTCGCCTTCATTATCGGAGAGTTTCGGGGGGAGTTTTAACGGTTGAGGATAAAATATCTTACATACGTGCGTTGGACCGGAGAAAGTGAATTTATCGTAGTCTGTATCTTGAATTAATATAATTGATGTCTCAATACAACTCATATATTATCCTAGTACGGGTAGCGACACATTACGAAGAAAGAATGTAAATAATACTCCAACAGATAACAAAAGGGTCAGCAATGGTTCTAGAAGTATACGAATTGTTTCATACTTTTCTGTTACGATCCAACCGTACAGTTCTGGTATCCAGACTTCATACAGATTTTCCACTTTGTAATATATTATTGTTTTATCGGTTTTACGACAGTTACCGGGTTTAAGCATCGACCAATTTTACGACAAGCGCCGTCTAGCATACATTTGCCCACGGATTGCTTCACAGGTTAAATGATTAATGGTTGCAATTTATATAGTAACATTGTTTTTAATATCAACTTAGATTTTCATATAAAGTAAACTGCGCTTAGTGTAATATCTTTTAATGATTGATAAAATAAAGACAAATAATATTTGGTGACCCTTTAGTAATGAAAATTGCGCTAAAACAAAGTTTTTATGATTGAAATACGTGATATAGTGGTAGTTATATAACGATGTTGAACGGTTAAATGGCTATGCATTGCTCTGAGAAACTGCTAAATCATTGTTAGAATACAGGTTAGAATACAGGTCATAGGCGGATCTAGCGGGGTGCGGTCAGGGGGGTCCGGACACCCCCTAGAATTTCCAAAATATACATATCCATTAGAGTATTTCTTGACTGTAAGTCATTTTAAGTAGCATGAATCAATGTTTCTCGGTGCTCAATATAGATTCAATGGTTATGTAGTTTTTATTATTAATATGCTGCATTATTACGCAAACAGAGTATAATGTGGCTGTGGTTCCAAAGTTTGGACCCCCCCCTAGAAAAAAATCCTGGATCCGCCCCTGCAGGTACCCATTTTCATCTGGGTAGAGGGACTTTGGAGCAATGCTATATAGTTCGAGTCTTGCTGAGTCAGACAGAGCACTTGTTCAGCTTTTAACTGTGAAACGTTTCTACTTAACAAATCATAGCATTCAATATACATTCTTGATGAAACTACAAATTACAAACTGGTTTTGGTTATTGTTGTACATATTTCCCCTCTCTCCACACCACATCTCCATGCTTCTGTAAACAATTTACCTCTTTAAGATGAACGTATTAGAATTATGTCGCCTCATTATCAAAAGTAACACTTTTTTGACAAAGAAATTAGACATCTATCTATTTCAAACACCTCTTATAAACAGTATTTTTTTTTAATTAAATGCAAATATTGCTTTAATATGCTTATCTAATTATTGCATTTCAAAGTGAAAGTAGATCGGAACCGAAAGTAAAATTTGGTTGTCAATACTTGATACAATAGTTTTGAACACACTATGTTTAAGACGAGAAGTTGTTATAGAAAGAAAAAACTGCTTATAATTACCCAATTAAACTCTAAAACTATTGTGGATCAGGTATGTTGAATATTAGCGTATAAATAAATATATAGCGTGCTCTTATAAAAGTACCACACTTTTTTAAGAAATGGACACTTTGTCAAACCTAAATTTAGAAAGCAGAATGGTTTGAGCAGCTTATTGTGCCTCTAATGCAAGTTATATTCTGATAACTTCTTGTTTGTAAAACAGTTTCCAAGTCTACTGTTGATGAATATATCTATATAGTGTCTTTAATTTAACACTCATATTTACTATTCATCGTGTTTAATCATATGGGTAAATAACGGTTCTGTTCTGTTCTGTTCAGTTCTGTTCGACACATGCCTGTATTGTTAAACAAAGTAGTCGTTTTTATAAGATATTAATTAACTTAACTTTATTACAACCAATATATGCCGCTGACAATTATTTGAGTTAAAGCATACAATCTACATTAAAATGTTTTAGGCAATGGTTGGAAATTTTGATATCTTACATATCAATCGTTCAATTCATTTAAAACATTCAAACAGATTTATTATAAAATAACCAGTTCATAAATGACTCAACACAATTTATTTACTTGTCATTTAGTTTAAAGTATAGTGATCTGAGGCGGCTTATATACGCGATCCAATACAAAATAATGATGAATTTTCCCACATTTTAAAATAGCTCTCATTTTCTTCACTATGAATATAGGATAAATATTGGCGACTTTATTATCTCGAAAATCCACAAAAATCCACTTTATTATCCTGAAATCTCTCTCCGAGTATCAATAAAACTTTCCTCAACCCTTCATACCCATCCAAAAACTCAGACGTATTGACACATATATATAATTGTCAATTATCAACGGTTGGAACACTATGTACATAAAAATTTAATACAAAAAGGACATGAAATGGCCTTATCAAATTCATATCAATGTGATTTATGTTCAATAATGGCTGTTTAATGACCATCAAGGTTTGTTTTATGGCGCAATCACGGTGTATAAGTCGAGGGTACCGACAGAAGATAGGTTGGAGAAGTCTTTTAGGCGTCAACTAACATTCACCTCATTAGACGCCTTGAGATAAACTCACTCATTTTGTATTTTAATTTGAACCTCTATCGCTTTAAACAAACACTACAAATGAAATTATGAGACTGGCAGTAATAAAATGGTAATGATTGCAAAGAGGCATACGCCACGCCTGCTTGAAGACCTTGTTACACGTCTATCTCGTATTGGATACTCGAGTTGAGGACAAATATTAAACTAATTTATCAGTGACGTATTTCAGATTCTTAATTATCAATAATTTACTGATGCACTCCAATCACTAGATCTAAAAAAACTTTTAATAAATATGTAATATGTAATTTAATTGTACTATGATGTATGGTGGCATATTTCTGCCACCAGATAACCACATAACTAACACGTTATTTAAGTGGTTTACTAGTTACGTAAATAGTTAACCACTTAACATTAAATTGGTAAAATAATACACAATGGCAGTTGTAACTAACTTGCATTTTTTCATGTTAGGATCTTTTATTTATTGAAAAAAAACTAGTTACGTAACTAGTTAACCACTTAATTAATGTGTTAGTTACTCGTATGTGGTTATCTGGTGGCAGACATATGCCACCATAATGATGTTTTTATTGTACGACCATTTTTCAGTGTTTTATCAGATATATTCGTCATACTCACGGCCCCTGTATAGGCCTAGATCTCTGGACCCAAGTTTATAACCTAACAGTAATACTTAGCCCCCTCGTCAGTGACTCAATACTGTCATATCCAATGCGTTAATTTATTAATAATATTTTATTTTTTATTTGTTTTATTGTTCTCATTTTTTATCATTCGCAAGTGATGAATTCTTGAGCATTCAAAGCAACACCAAGTCTCTATTCACAACCATTGAGAATATTTTCATATTACTTCGGAAGCAAATAATTTAGACTGGAGAACCTATATGCAGTGTACAATGTTTTTTTTCTGCAAAATGGAATTCATCAAATAGAATCGTTTGTTCATATTGAAATACTTACGTATAATGTGTACATGTACAGTTATCGCCTTACTCCACAAGCCCACAGCCAGGGACAAGTGAAGATTGATTCGGGACAGTAAATTTTTCATATTTCATAAAGTCAGGCTAGTTGATTATTATGGCATTTACTCTATTACATAATAAATCTCAGTCACATAAAATCGTGGCTTGTTGCGGACCCGTACGTGCAGACAGCCGTAGATCGTGGGAAGCCTTGCGTATTAAGGTGACGGTACGCACATGGCACAAAACAACACACCCGTACAGAGCTGTAGCTGGAAGATATGCAAGTTTAATTCATACTCGGTCACGATTTTGTTCACGAATTGACTTTGAAACCAATACGTGTATCCTGGGCTCATCTCACGGACCCAGGTAAAGACGTAACAGTCCGTACATGTACGCAAGAGTTAGTACGGGTCCTTGCGGAGCTTGATCGCACGGCGCCCGTACGGTGCCCTCACGGATATTTTTATGTTTATGGGACTGTAGCTTAAAAAGCTATTATAATTATGAATATTTATTCATTAACAGTAGATTTGAAAGCTGTTTTACAACCATGAAGTTATCAAGATATAACATGTATTAGGGACACAATATACTGTTCAAAACATTCTGCTTTCTAAATTTTAGTTTGATCAAACGTTCATTTCTTAAAAAGGCGGGGTACTTTTATAAGACCACTCTATATTACTTATACGCTAATGTTCAATATACCTGATCCACAATAATTTTAGAGCTCAATTATGTAATACGGAGTGTTTTTCTATGACATGGCTTATTCTTAAACACGCTGTGATTAAAACTAGTGTTTTAAATTTTGACAACCGAATTCTACTTTCGGTTTCGGGCTACGTTCACTTCGAAATCCAATAAATAACATACACATATTTAAGCAATATTTGCATTTTTAAAAATCTTGTTCATTAGAGGTGTTTGAAATAGATAAATGTCTATTTTCTTTGCAGTCCAAAACAGAGTAACTTTTGATAAAGGGGCTTTAACAATTGCCAACACGTAAATCACGTGACGCTAGAAATACCATGTGACACCCATGTGTTGCGTGTCAAAAGTAATTTCGTTATTTTTACAAATATTTAATCTGAACTAATTTTTTATATTTTTATGTACTTTGAACATCATAATTTACTACAAAAGAACACTCAACTTATTGAAAATATTGAAATTTAAAAGAAAAGATGAAAAAAGCATTCGGCTCTCTGTGGAACGAATTTACTTGTGGTAGCAGTGGTTATTGATTTGATAAAGGGAAATAACCGCTGTGGGGAGTTTGACTGTATATATGAAGTAAATGCAGACCATTTGCACTAAGATAATAATCAAACAAGATAATCTACTTGTATGTGTAACTTTGTATTATAACTTTACAGGTTTCTAACCATCAAGATTAACTTAAACATAATATTAATATAGAAAGATTACATTTTATGCTTGAAGCATTAGTTAAAATAGTAGAAAGGAATGATTCAGTTCATCTTTTTATCTTGTCAACATTATTACACCAATTAAAATCAGCGTTCCACCCGTTCATCGCTCACGCACTCCCTTCCGCCCCTCTTCCCAAATTTCCCAGTCTCACAATGTCTCAATACGTTTGGGGCATATTGAGAATACAGAATAAAAGCTATGACTTTACAAGCGTATGTTTTCTTTAAAAAAAAACCCAACAACAACAAGAAAACATGTAGACCACAGAGTTAATTATCGATACATGTACTCACTTTTAGCATTATCATTTATTTAATTTCAATATTATTTTACATTTAATGTATGTGTTTAAATTCTCAGTGTATATTCAACCCATTTCGAATTTAATGTTTATTGTATGGCAAAAATTATATCGCAATACGTTTTACCGTATTGTTTCAGCCCTATATACCAGGGTGTGGATCCTGAGTTCTATATACTTCTATATACATCTAACCTGAATGTTTGGTAATGTGCCTACGTGCTGTGTCAATTATAATATGTAAAAACATAACATATAGAACTATTCAGTCGGTCAGGTTCTTTAAGAAACGTACGTTATATTTTATTGACTCTTTACATTTTATACAAAGTGTGACTTTTATTTTTCAAACTCGAAATATTTGAATTGCCAATCAACGTTTGTGTGTTATTTAGTTATAACAAAGGCGGGTGAATGTTGACGGTTTAAACGTCTTCTTTAATCATATTTCATATCAGGGAAAGTTAAGCTAGTATACTCAGCCCACAAATCGTTTTTGCTATTGCTATAAAGTAAATATATTTTGTCAAATTTGTTTGAGAAAAAGTGACATGAACAAATAGACTGTCACTGATTGATATTCAAACAACCTCACTATCTTCTATTGCTAGACAAGCTAATAAAACGAAGTGGAGATGGCGTAATTAATTATAATAATTAAGATTTGACCTCAGGATTTACTTGGTCATTCTTATATTGTGAGATTTTAAAATGATTTTAACTTTTTATAAAGCCGGGATTTTTTGTTATCTCTATCAATCTATATTCAAGAGTTATCGTTCTTTTCTCACTAACACGTACATTTGTACTCGGTCAACTTGTTCAGCCACACTTTAATGCAATGATTGGCGCTTTAGAGGTCGACCAAAAACAATATGGAGACAAACAGTTGACCACGAATTGAAATACCTATGTTACAGTTGGACCCAGACAACATCTCGCCCAAGACATAACCGATAAGTTTAAGTAAGTAAGCAAGCAAGTAAGTAAGTTCATTTCCGAAACTAAGGGACCAGGAAGCGGACTCAAAAGTGATAAATCTAAACTGTAATGACTTGTTTCTCGATAGAGCTAAACAAATAAGTACAAACACAAAGCAGCCTCAATAACAACGTACGCCCTCTTGAAAATGGAGCGCCCAGAAAAAAACTTGTTCATACATTCACTATTTGCACGACACGGATTTACGTTGTAAATACATGAGTTTGTAATGAAATTTACTGTAATATTAAGGAAATTTGTTTTCTATTCAAGACCCCTCTAGTTCCACTAAACAAGATGAAACTCGTTACTCGATAAACATCATGGTCTGGAATCGAACCCATGGCATTTCGTGTAGTAAGCAGAAAACTCCACAACGGCGGTGTATAAATTAGCTTGAATTTTAATAATTTATAGTAATATACAGCTAGCTAGTTTTCCATCCTAAATAGTCACACTTAACAATTCCGTCGTAGCTAAGACGTTCATTGTTCCAGTAACCCCATAAATATTCATAGTCCGAGCTGGTATTGAACCCATAACATTCCGAGTGGTAAGCAGATACTTTTCAACCGTTACGGTGGTATTTTAGTTAGCTTGAAGACAAGGGAGTACGAGTGCCGTATTATGTCTACTACATATCATAACCTACTTCATCAATTGTGCCCAGCCCTGTGTTCAGTAACTACTGTTAGCTAACGTTACGGATACGGAAGAACTCAACACGTAGACAACTCAACCCGTGCAATACTCAACACAAAGTTGGACTACTCAATCCGTTAGTAGGAGATTGAGTTGTCTCGGGTTGAGTTGTCTATGGGTTGAGTTGTTCCGACACTTCCGTTACGAAACGTTTTGGAACGTTCAAGGTACTGAACACGCTGCAGATTGTGTTGTCCGGCTTCATATTAAAAAGTGTCATGTCTCCATTACTTGTACTAGAGTAATCCCCTTACAGTTAATCCGTGTCAAATGATACAAACTACGTAGATAATCATTTTATAACAATTTACAATGTCCAGTTAATGTCGGATTAGTGAACAACCCAAATGTTATGGTGATTAAGGTATAAGGCTACTCAGGAGAAAGTTTACTCAGATGATATTTATCATTATTCTACATGACGTTAAAAGTATTCCTTTCAACAACTAGAGGAAGACTTACCAAAGAGGGACATCAAAACACGATTACGAAATTTATGTATAATTTATATTTGACTATCGTTTCAAATATTTTGATCGTTTTTAGAAGTATTTCATTCTAGCCGGTGTCGTATTTGTTTAGATTATCCACATAGCTAACGGTTGTATGAACGTCCCTTGACATCTATTGTGCTTCTAAAACCCACTTGTGTCTATGGGCTGCATCTAAACCATGATGGCGTCAACCATTAACTACTGAATAGACCAGACAATATATCTATAATGACATGGAAACATTAAATACATTTTTGTATGATTAGTCAGTGGAAACATATGTTTATAAATATCTTATTAAATAATTAAACTTTCACATAATCAGAATTGCGGACATACTTATTAATTTAGGGACATGTCAGAACAAACCATGAATGTTGTAAATGGCCATAGGTAATGCCGTATTTTCACTATTTTGACAAATAAAGATGTACATACATATATATTCCTAACCATTATAATGTTTGAGCCAAAATGAAAAGCCTTTGTCGCCAGAAAAAAGCCAGATCATCTGACACAACATGTGCCGGCTGACCATGGCTCTTTGCTGTTGGCTGCTAATAGTCATTTTTTTCCTGAAATCCCTAAATATGACAATGGATAGGCATAAATATTGAAGACGAACCAGTCCATTGCAGAAACTCAGCATTGAAAGGGTTAAGAAACGTATATACATACTAGATAGTCAAGAATCTGGCAGTCAATGCAAATTGTAAAGTTTACGTAGATTTTTAAATTTAGAACTAAATTAACGATGGTTCAATTATCCAAGGCTATGTTCCGCCAAAACAAGTATTTCTGATGTCAAATAGAAAAAAAACCATTTATACATGTATTCTTAATATTCACGTACAAGTTGAATAAACATGCGTTTTGATTAACTGTTACTGAGTTGAGCTATAAGGGCTGCGTATTTCAAGCGAGCTTGCGACACAATACAAGTGCGATAGGGTTTTTACGATGTATCGGTATTAGGCTGCAGTCGTTGGTGTTATGTCTATCATTTAAGATTTCTTACAAATAAAGTGAACATTTATCAATATATATCTACTCTATTTATCTACTTACTTACCTAACCATTTGATCGACCGTTTATCATATCCCCTGGATATATAAGTAGAATATATGTAGACATTTAATTGATTATTATAATATTATATCAGAGACACAGGCTAGAGAGTAGAATGTTCACAAGATAGGTCGCTTATGACGTTATAATTAAATACTATAATGAGATATGGATTCTTCGTCCGTTCCATATGGATGCATTATAAAAATAAAAAACGTAAATTTAAAGTAATGGCATTGTATGGTCTAAATTTCATGCTAATGCACTTTCACAGATTTTGCAGCTATTACCCCTGGTCATCGGGCAACTGATATCTATCTCTCTGGAGAGTCTTACTCCGCATATAGTTCAGCCGACAAATTAGCGCAACGGAATTATACTTGCCTCGCAGGTACCGATTAACACCTGGGTGGAGTAAAAGCAATCTAGGTAAATTTCTTACTCAAGGAAATTACCATTGCCCTTAATGGGGTTCGAACCCGGGACCTCACGATCCCTAAGCACACGTCCTACCACTGGACTACTGCTCATATATCTAAGTGCAAACCTCGACGCGCGAGTCTTCATACCTAAAAGAGCGAATTTTGTTTTGTATTGTGGCAATTTTAACTTATGTAGAATGACTAAATTTCACATCAAAATTTACCCTATTTGATAAAATAGATATCAGTTTAACGATTGATTCAAAAATTGATAATTGGTATTTTACATATTCATTTAATGTCCTAACAGGGCAACTGGGATATGAAAAGCTCACATAATCCTCGTAAATAGAAAAGAATTGAGCTGGTAGAATTTACTCATTATCTTACTAGATCTCGAACGGCGTCTTTGTGCATTATAAGACTTTACATTTCCACGTAAGTGATAGGTTCTCTGGGTGATTACTAACTGAACAGGAGATAATTTTTGGGTATTTATTCATACTTTGTGTCAGGTATTGTAAAAGGGCTTACTTAAACCAGATTTAACATGACGAATTAAACATCCATTAAAAATTGATAGGTTGTCCTCGTAAATCCAGGTTCTTAACTTCGCCAACATTGAATAGGTGAACAAATTTAATTTTGACAAAAGGAAAATGCCAACTTAGAGACGTATATACAACTTTATAAAATCCCTAAATTCAT
Source organism: Mactra quadrangularis (assembly GCA_025267735.1). Lineage (NCBI taxonomy): Eukaryota > Metazoa > Mollusca > Bivalvia > Venerida > Mactridae > Mactra > Mactra quadrangularis. Next base: position 6,700,668 of record CM046298.1, read on the forward strand.
TCATTTCAGTATGAGATTTTTAGTCTTTTGTCTCTAATCTAATGGTAACATGTAATTTATAATATTGTCCACAAAAGAAATAACTGATAAATTACATAATTTCAAGAAACATGGTATTAACGTCAATGGAGGCTTATATAAAACTTTCATTTAGATGATTGAATATAGATATTCTATTTACGTGTAAATCTATTTAATGCTTATTCTAAATGACATTTTATAATTCATTTCTCAAATAAGGACGAACTAGGGCTACTTAACCATTGATAGATCGGTTATTCTAAATATATACAGTAAACTTATTGACTTGGAAATGGCATCAGTTTTCATGTGTAATGATATTAATAAACTATTTGATTAAATGAAACTCGCCAAACAAGGAATGCCATAGAATATTTCAATAAATCCCATGAACGGTCGCTATCCACTTTTAGACATTGCAAGGCTTAACATAATATTTCAATTGAAACTATTCTAGACCTGGCGCCATTGTTGGTGATCTAAATAGATTATTGATATTGGTCATTTAAACATAATCGAAGACAAAAACGGACTGACTGGTCAATCCCCTCCAAAATGGCAACCATTGGACGTAAATAAACGTTATTACATGATTCAATGCATTTTCTTAAGGGAGGTTGCCTTAAAATTGATTTCAATTTGCGCGCCTCCTCTATCAAAATGCAACCTTTGGGGTTTTAAAGTTGGGGCGCTGCGTCCCTCATCGCCTGAATAAATATCGGAATTATTAGATGCAGGAAAATAACGAAAAAATGTCACATGATGACGTATTTTCAGCCTCTGAAAGTTCTAATACATGTACTAAATACAATGTACTTCATTTTTGGAAGATGAACTGAAAGAAATTCCAACATATTGCTTAAAAGGAGCACCAATTGTTTTTTTGTCCCCTTTGCTCTGGCCCAGCTTTGCCGTGGTGACATTATATTGGTTTCAAATGGTATTGTCTGTAAGACTTTCACTTTATCAGAGTTGGGTCTCTGTCACTATATGAGTAATAAAATAAGAGCATCCCGAATTAGCCCTATCATTTTAAGGTGAAAAAGGGCCAATTTTCAGCTTTGTCCCCACCAGTAAAGGGTTAAAGTTAATCCTTCGATAGACTCGGGTATCCTGAATAGTTCGTCTGAAGACACTTATCTAAATTTTTATCTCGTATTCAAAGTAAATTGGAATTTTAGTTATATTTGTCATAGATGCATGCCGTAAAAATAACTTGTCATCGTTACCATAGCAACCTTGTCTTGGATTATACTTTGCTTGCATAAAGTATTAATTATCTCACTTGTCGCGTTCATGGTCTTAACTCCTGGCGTCAACCGTAATATCAGTAAGTCGTTATTTTTACTTGAAAAGTAATTAAATAGCGAGAGTAGAGCCAAACATTGTCGAAAATTGACCACTTTAAGATGTGACAGTGTTATATGAATGTATTTGTAAATAATAGTAACAAACTAATGTTGATACAGTGAAGGCAACACCTTGTAAACAGATAAAGAATTGAGGTAACACTCGTTCTACATTGTTTTAAACGTTACCAGTAACTATATGACTGTTTAACTAAAACAGGAAAATGACGATCTAATACAAGCTACTTGGTAAGATAGTCCTTGGTGATCAAAGGTACTACCCTGGTCATATCATAACATTATTTCTTTTGTTTCCTGTCACTATTACATTGAAGTCCATACAATCATTCATCTATTACGTGTATAACGTAATACACGTCCGGAAATTCAAGTCTGACTTTAAATATTACTAATCTAAATGGTCTTAGTAAGATATGTGGTTTGGGCTTCATCAACTAATCACTTCAAACGTTGATATTTGTGCAAGGTAACAGAGTTCAAACCAAAGCGTGTCTCTGTAACTCTTACATTGAAACAACGCGGCGGTAAAGATGTCCAACTATCCCAAAGTGGCCGAATTGGCTAATACACCTATGTCACGTAAGGTCATTCTTTGTGGGCCATGAAAAAATACCGAAGTGGCCGAAATGGCCAAAACACCTTTGTCACATAAGGCCATTCTTTGTGTGCCATGAAAAAAACCTGAATTGGCCGAATTGGCCAAAACAGCTGTGTCACATAAGGTCATTCTTTGTGGGCCATACGCAATATTATGTAAAAGACGTGACAGCTAACTAGTGACCTCGGTGATTTTAGTGCAAAGGCGTAATTTTTGTCGGGGCATAGCAGTTTAACTCTAAACTCATCTGTATAAAGCTTATGTATCTTAATCATTTTAGCTTAGGTCGGACCCAAGCTACAGCTTTCATATGATTTTTTTTGGGGGGGGCTAGTCCTGGGATGTACTCGAGGCTTAAGACTTAGGAGTCGCAGTCTTGGGATGTAGGACGTACGTGTGCTAGGATACAAATCGTCCTGAGCAAACATATTTTTCGAAATCATTTATAAGTAGTACAGCATCCTTAAGCCAATATTTAAATCGTGAAACCGAATCCGAGAGAGTCTTGTCGTATAGGAAACTTTAAAACGATATTTAAACTAGCTGTGCCAATTAACTAATTCAAGGGAAACTACTCTTACAATCATAAGTCATTCTAAAACCCGAATTCCCGTACTTCTTCCTCTGACCGAGCCAGCATTTCCTCCTATTTGGGACCATTCATATTATTAAAAAAGTATTTATATTAACGTGTTCTATTGGGATCATTTGATGTTTATACAAATATAAGACCATTGAAGCATTCTATCGAGTAATTAAGAAAATAAACTTTATAGGTAATTAGCAATTATTTATACATGTATTTATGTATTGAGATAATGTCAATAAACTTTCATATATTTTTATGGATTGATTTTGCTTATGTATTTGATATTAGAAATGGTCATATATTTATTTTTAACATTGAATAGTATTTTTATACGCATGCCTTCACTGGAAATGTAAATGTTAAAATGAATGTATTGCAATGAATTGTTTAATTGTAAAGTCATGGGCATATTGTCTAAATTTTGAAATAAATATCTATCTATCTTTAAAATTGACTAAAACATTTATTAGCAATACAGTTATTTTATTTTTTATAATCATCAGTTGATATATATTTAACCTGGAATCTTCATTCCTTTTACACCTTTTCATTCATTTTGCAATAAAGCAATTACATCCACAGTAGCTGCTTAATTTATTTAAGGGCAGGAGTTCAAACTCGAATGCATTATCTTAAAATTTCAAGAAAGCAGTTTATCGCGACTACTGTATCGCTACTCGTACCGTATCACATCTCGTCTGAAGATTCGTAGCCCTATACACAAATTGTTGAGATAAAACAAAAAAACCTAACCACAGCTTTACGATCTTACAGACGACAAAAAGAATGCTAATACATTTGTAGTGAGAACAAGTTTGCCTTGGACGTCAATAATTTCCATTTACGGGACACACTTGAACCCGATATTGAGTGAAAGTTTGCCAAGTTTTAACAAAACATATTAAACATCATTATGAACGGGTATATAGATTTGTGAACCAGTAATTATCGTAACACATAGCTTGTATTTTCCTGTTTGTTAACATATTGCCCTAAATGGTTTACATTTTTCACGTCAAGACAAAATTGAATGTATACAAACGGCGAATGGGAAATTTACAATTGTCTAGGATTTTACAATTACAGTGATACTGCGATTTTGTTCCGATTTTAAAACGTTATTTGTTCACAAAGACGAACTCTCTGGACATAAACTTGTTGAAGTTGTCATGTTTGTTTTAAGTTAGGTTAGTCATTTTGTATTTTATTCTCAAGGTAAAATATTCTTCCTTCGTTCTTGTGATCACTAGAAGTGTGTATCCTATTAGTAAAAATACACTGTTAATATTCTTTTCTTTTTAGCGTCGTATTCAACACATATTTAGGTCATATATACGACGGCCAGCTCTTCTGTACTAACCCTACCATGAGGCCGACAACTCATGTATAGGGTATGACCTACCGCGACCGGGCTCAAACCCACGATCTCCGGATTCGAAGTCAGACATGCTAAACACTACGCCACGGCCGCGGTACCTGTTAATGTTCAATGCAATCCATTTATAACTTTTCACTTATGTAAATGTGTGCTTTGTTTTTGAATTCTTACTAATTATTGATAACTTAAAAAAATCTAAAATACATGTACATTAAGTAGGAACAGTAGTCCAGTGGTAGGACGCGCGCTAAGGGATCGAGAGGTCCTGGTTTATAATCTAACTAGTGACACTGCTAATTTCATTGAGCAAGAAATTTACCAGCGATTGCTTCAATCCACCTAGGTGCAAATTGGTACCTGTTAGGGTCATGCACTGTATGCTGTGGCTGCAATCTGTGCCGTATGTTAACAGTTGGTGTGTGACTTGATGATAGGGGAAGTTAATGTCAAGAGTCGACTGAATAGTGATACTAGAAATAGACTTCAAAAACCTTGCTTTAATTTTACATGACGAACACTTACAATTATATGAAGTATCATTACTCTCCTTTCAAATGTTACAATTTAGAAGAAGATTTTATTTAAATCAATCAATAGGTCAATAGACCCGAGTGAACATATATATACATCTCATAAAATATACAATCACGAGACAATGACAATATTATGTTTAGTTCTTGGAAAGATGTGAAAGGAACTTTACATGCAGTATAAGCTTCCCGAAGAAATTGAATCGTGTCTATACTCATGATATTCTACACTTACGCCTTTTAGGGGCTTGTTGTCATGTAATGTAATGATATTCCAAATGAACTATGGGAAACTGATGTATAGATAATGCAAATAAGAATAAAAATATATGGTCAAACGACTAAATACGCTTTCTATGTATTGAAAATCAGTCAATCAAAACCCATGTTTCGTTATTAAGACCGACTCGTTAATAAGACCAATTCATGTTGGTCCCCATGCTGATCTTAATAACGACACTTTACTGTATTTAAAACTAATAATTTCGATATCATCTTCAAGTAATCAAATTTTTACGGCTGATATGCCATATTTCTATTTCACCTTTGCCAAGAAACATCTGATATCACCATAATTAAGACAACTAAAACCGACCTAACTTTACTCTGAGTGAGACAAAATATAACTAATTCTACAAGGTTTGACATATTTCTTACATATCTACGTTGTTATTATGACCATGCATCTACAATTAGTGAATTAAATAAATTAGATTTTTATGTAAGAGTTCATGACTTTGTTTACTTGTATTCTAGCAAGTCGGTAGAAGAAAACGATAGCAAATGATAAACCAACTCCGCCCACATGTAATGTTTGTTAAGTTTTAATGGCGGTTTGTCATAAAAAAGTATTTAATGGTATAGTTAGGTTAGTTAAGGCAAAGTTTTATTTCAGCTCGAGATAAAATACTAGTTACGAGTCATTCTTTAATTAAAATACACCACATTACGAGGATTGTACACATTGCAATCGAAGTAGAATGAAGATGACATAATACAATCCCTTCACCCGCCTTTTTGTTAACATAATATTCATGAGAAGAGAAGAGAAGAGAAGAGAAGAGAAGAGAAGAGAAGAGAAGAGAAGAGAAGAGAACAGAACAGAACAGAACAGAACAGAACAGAACAGAACAGAACAGAACAGAACAGAACAGAACAGAACAGAACAGAACAGAACAGAACAGAACAGAACAGAACAGAACAGAACAGAGCAGAGCAGAGCAGAGCAGAGCAGATAATTTATCTAAGATAAGTACATAGTATAGTCCGATTTTATTTTGTGAGCCGTGACAGGTTGGAAGAGTCCAATCATAAGATTGACAATAGGTATAACCAGTAAGTACTGCATTGAAAATAAGTTCGAACTATTGTATCTCAAGTATATATGCACAGTATTGTACATCAATAAACATCTTCCTAAATAGCGCAGTCCGTAAACGATACGGTCACAAATGTCCCATAAGATAATGGAAAAAACAAGTTGTGTCACCCTATTGTAGAAATATTTCAAAATTCTAAAAATACAAAAGTGCAGTCACGGCTTACAGGATAAAATCGGACTATACATAATCTTGTCTATAGTCCATTTTGTCAATATAATAATTTCACGGTGATTGAATACAGACTATCACAATATCACGAGTGTTTGACAGAGAGCATGAAGTCACCGAGCAATTAACAATAAACATCACAAATTTTAATACAATTACTTAAAGTATATTTCTATACATATATACATATAATTATATACACAAACATAATTATAGTATTACATTATTATCATAACAATACTCATACATGTTTTTTATCTTTGACGCTATTTGTGAGTTGTATACATTTTGTATGTGTTTTTGAGATTTTATGTACGATTTCGTTATTTAATAAATGACATTTTCACTCACAATACTTGTGGCTTATTTCTTGTTTAATTCATCATGTGTAGCATACTATTATAAATGAACTCATACACAAAGGTAATTGTGATATTTGTCTGATAACAATGTATTGTTATTTGGAAAGGGATCACAATGGAAAAAAGGCTTGCCTTTTTGTGCTATCCCTGGTGTTGATGTGCTTGTCATAGCAAAATTGTCATATACTGTGATAATATGTTCTGTGTATGTTGTAATTTTGCTATATGTTCAGGGCTGTGCAAAATAAATATTAATATTATTTAATTATCATTATTAAACAACTATGTGTTATTTGTCCTGTAAAGTGCCAAATTCATTGCACAATACTGCAAAACCTGTTAAATAAAACTGAAAACAGGGCCGAAATCTGTTATAGAACCAAAACACTTATTTGCCCAGGTCCAATAGCACATTTCTGTGCTCTGATTAATTGATAAATAAGAGCAATATCAAAAACTGTGCTCCTTTTCACAAAAATTCTAACGAAAAAAGTTATCGTAAGTCAAATTCATATAACTAGCAGTTCAAAGTCAGATCGATTATAGGCATAACTATAATATGATATTCAAAAGGTATACAATTTTTTATATAATTCCATAATATTTGGATTGATAAGTAAAAAAATAACCGTATTATTAATGTTTTTTGCTTTTGACTTACGAAGATTTTTTTCGTAAGAATTTTTGTGAAAAGCGCCACTGGTCTGTAAATACATGTAGTTATTTAATAAAATTTTCATTAAATGAGTCATTTGATATAAGCCCTGTTATGTGTCCCAGTGACAGTCATATACGACTGTCCTTGGAAAAACATCATGGCCTGTATCAAATCTACGGTGGCATTGAGGTGACATGGAAATATATTTTATTTTTTACGTGGCCACGTAAAAGCTTTACGTGGCCACGCAGTAGCTATTACGTGGCCACGTAATAGCTACAGCGTGGCCACGTAAAGCTATTACGTGGCCACGTAAAGCTATTACGTGGCCACGTAAACGCTATTACGTGCGCACGTAATAGCTACTGCGTGGCCACGTAAAGCTATTACGTGGCCACGTAAAGTTTAAATATATCTCCATGTCACCTCTATGCCACCGTACAAATCACTTATTTGATAACATATATTATTATTAAGGAAGTGTCAAACTCATATGATACAATTGAAGAAGACTCTATTTTAGTTACTCCTTTCTAAAATAAGACATCTTAAGTGGTTTTCTTGCTGAGTGGATGTCACGGCGTTTTGTTGGCATATATTGAGCAAAGAAAACAACAACATAAGTGAATCTTTGGATTCATGAACTCTATCAACAATACTTGATAATACATGTTATGTTGTCATGTCGTATGTAGGCGTATTATGTACATGTTTGATTCTATGTATGATGGGTATTACTCAAGTCTTGTAATAAAATATATATTCTAAATGAATTGTTAATTTATTTATTGGAGTTAACGCCGTATCAACACAATTTAGGTCATTTCACGGCGTCCAGCGCACCTAACCTAGCTTTCCTGGACCATTGTCTATAACCAGTACTCACCTACCCTTCCACAAGGCCGGAAACTTCTCCATATTATCTAATCAACGGAGGAAAATCGACATTATTGTAAAATTTTCATGGAAGGGTATAACCCCCCGGGTGGGATTCGAACCCGCACCCCCTCGGGCACGAGTATCCAAATCCCGGCGCGCTACCAACTGCGCTATCGACCCGGGTTCGAATTGTTAATTAAACCAGTATATAGTCATTGTAACTACATGTATATGCATTGGAAAAAAGTAATAAATAATTACAAAAAACTATGCATTGGAAAAAACTAATAAACAGTAAACAGTAAAGTTCCGCTATTAAGACCAGCAAAGTCGATGGTCTTAATAGCGAAACGGTCTTATTATAGAGACAATATTCTTCACAAAGTAGACATTTGGGTCTCAATAATTGTCAAAATAAATTGAAGTAATTACAAAAAATATCTTTTTTTACAAAGTCACTATTCTTTGCTGATTTTTGACATTTTATCCCAAATGCAAATTAATGCATTTGTATTCTGCCGTACAGTGGCATTTTCTCTGTCACTTTACACCACAAAACTAGATGAATTTCTCAAGCAGGCCGAAGTAAAGATATTTGCTTGCATCTAGTGGTTGAAATCCCTACGTTTATAAAAACAGCACTTACAGATAATTTGAAATTGTGTAAACTTAAAGAAGATGAATTGAATTTGTTTTATAAGTGAAAATATCCCCATGCACATAATTGCTCGATTAACTGATAGTTATTTTTATCATAATGATTTATAATCAACAAATGTATGATATCTTTAAGTACATTGGTGTAAAACATTTGTTGAGATATTTCATAGAGATATGTTTGTTTTAAAATGTAATGTTTGATGCCTTATAGGGATGGGTATCGGCGGAAATTTCGTATTGCGATATATTGCGATACCAAACAGCGTATTGCAGTACGTATTGCGATATATTGGGAGTTTAGAACATAAGCTTTTTTTCAGCACCCGTGCTTGTATTTTACTGACAATATGAAAATTCAACACAATTATACATTGTAAAAGTTTTCTTTAAGCTATTGCAAACATTTAAAACTCAACTTTTGTCCAGTAAAATCAGTATTATTACAAATCTACTTGAAATCGAAAGTTCCTTTCATATATTCTAATAGCTGGCATTAGTTTAAGAGACTATAAGTGCCACTATTTTCATTTATTGTCATATTATAAAGTAAAGCTCTAATACATGTGTATATAGATGGACATCACTGATAAGTCTTAAAGGTGGACGCGTTTGACAGACGATATAGATATAGAGGGAAAAGACGGTCAACAAAGGATACGAGCATACAAAATAAGAAAAAGTTAAAATTGAAATAATATATTAATGATGCCAACTAAATTTTACGAAAACATATATTCTTTTTGTATCTAACTCAATGCCAATTCATAAAAATATTCATCAGTTCCAACCCCCCTACTTAATGTTAAAGTCGTCACAGGTAGATAACTATGTCAATACTTTATACTAGACCTTTATGCTAAAAATAAATTTAAAGGAAAACCAAAATTGAAATAGATTCCGGTCAAATGCGTCCATAAATAATGCAAAACAGGTTCCAGTATTCACTATTAGTCTGTTACATTAAGATAAAAATATCGCGATATATTGCGGGACCGTACCGGTACGTATTGTGTTTGAAACGTATTGCAATATACCGGTATACCGGTATTATCGCGCATCCCTAATACCTTACACGCTGCATGCCAATATTTTCAGTCAAATCCCGGTGGATGTTCATCCAAATAACGGTCCCAGAATAGGCATTCTCGTTCCCCGAGGTTATGAAGATTTTCAATCGAGAATCCTACTAGACTCTGGGGACGAGAATGGGAATAGGTCGAGAACTAAAGACTCAAGTGTTAACCTAGTATGCACATACGTTTTTTTGTTTGTTTGTTTTTTTGTTGTTTTTTTAACGTCGTATTCAACACATATAAAGGTCATATATACGACGGCCAGCTCTTCCTAATGTAAAAGGTATGACCTGCCGCGACCGGGTTTCGGACCCGATATCTCCGGATTCGAAGTCAGACATGCTAACCACTATGCGACGGCCGCGGCTATGCACATACGTACCTTCACTAGTAAATTACAACTGTTCTATTGGGTGCAACGACCATAGAAAATATTTCATGACTAAACCCAAAATTTTTAATAGTGTAGGTCCCGCCCTGGAATCGTCGAACCCATTATCCCTGGTAAGAAGTCAGAAATGCTTCAGATTGAGCTAACAAGATGGGTAGGAAATGTTACTAAACATATAATTATACTGTTTTATATTACTCTAAGTGTTACGGCTGTGCCAAATGGAGTATAAATTATGGCGATCGGTAACATCCTGAATCAAGTAAAACAATACTTGTACAAGAAAATATTGATGTAAAACATGAAAGAATGCAAGGAAGTGTAAACTTATCAGTTATACTTTAACATGAAAAGAATGTATGCAGACATGCAACAACACTGCAACGAAGGGGGATTCTGTAACTTTAACGACTGATATTATCAAAGTCTATTCATAAAATGTTGGGAGAATAATTATGTTGTTTTTTTCCAAGAAAACAGTCTACACGATAAACTTTCGTCAGCACGGGGCATTCGGTCCAGCAAAATTGAATTTGTTACTAGACCGAATGAAACTTTACTGGACCAAAACATTGTTGTCAAAATATGTCTTCCATTTTATTGATTTAGCAATCTAACATGTTCTAAAATTAATTAGACAACAGTGGTACCCTCTCAGCCAATCCAATTGCTTAAAAAGTGGTTCGTGAGTTGAAAAATCTCAAACCAAACTGTTTCTCATGCTCTATCCTATACATTACAGAGCACGGGCGTCCTGTGTTGAAATTGACTCACAAAATTAACAAGCTATCCAATCAGTTACAACGCACGGGCGCCTCGTGCAGAAATTGACACATGAAATTGACAAGCTTTCCAATCTATTACAGCGCACGTGCTCCTCGTATAGAAATCAACACATGTAGATGACAAGTTTTCCAATCAGTTACATGATAAATTATCATAAAACGTCAATAAAATCGTGTGATATTAATTAGATAATACATAACTAAATGCAATAAACACTTAAACGATAATAACTGAAAAATCAAGGTTTGCAAATAATATTAACTAATAATCGATCATGCATTCTCGTACCCAGGGGCTATCAAGATACTCAATCTACCTAGATCAAGAATCTTGATAACCTCTGGGTACGAGAGAGCCGACCATGACACTGCTCATAGGCGGATCCACGGGGGGGGGGTAATTCTAGTTAGAGGGGGCGTAAAATGAAAAAGCAGAATGGGGTAAAATATAAAGCATCTAGACAATCATATCATATAATTTTCTAAAAGCCGCTGAATCATGTTAAAATCATACAACAATGAGAAGGTAATTTTAGGGGGGGAGGGCGTACGCCGGGTCCGCCCCCTGGATCCGCCTTTGCTGCTTTGTAATACAACAATGATTGTGCGTATGTACAATGTAAATTGAAAATGACATATTTAGCTATAACAAAAAATACGTTAAACTATTCAAAATATTTTTTTTTCGCACCAAATTTTTTTATGGAAACGGTCATGATTATAAACGCATTGTTTTACATAAACGAGCTTTAACTTGTACGTTACAAGACGAAAAACAAAAGAAGCATTATTATAAAATGAAGCTTTAGAAAGACCACAATTGATACATGGCTCATATATTGAATATTCCACACGAACTGATAGGCTTTTTCTCAAATCACTCCAACCACCACATAATAGAATACAATGGTAGCTGCTAAACGAACAACATCAGTCGTAACTATAATTTAATCATTGTAAATAATTTATTATTAAAGCCCGATCAAAGTAAATCAATTAGTCCAGACTCCAGACCCCAGACCATGATTTAACCATTTGTTATACCGGGGAGATAACTCTTATAATCTATTCAACAAAATCAATTGAGTTATCTCTCTTCTCTATTTGATATATTGGCAATAAGTGACACTTCTGGTCAGTGTCCAGTCGATTATGTCTGCTGATATAGAAAAGAGACATAAATATTCAATTGAAAGCTTTAAACTTTGGATACAGCAATGTACGTTGTCCTTCAAAAGTTTTTTCACCGAACAATTATTTGAAATGCTACGATTTCCAAGTTCAGTTGTGAAGAATTACCATATCATTGTTTATTTCATTCATTATTTTTGCAATGAATTTTTTTTGAGTAGCAGCAAATTTATCAATCAGCATCCAAAACTATGGTCAATGTATCTCAATAAACTAATATCAAGTTTGATATATTTTAGTATTTTTATATCCATAACAAAAATGTACTGATAGCAAAAAAGCAAAATTAAAATTATTTCATCATAAACTGATTTTATTTAGTTTTAAATATAAATTGTACATTTTAAATGTGTGAAGAAACTTATGGATGGCAGTGTATTTTGGCATAATGATTAAGATGATCTTAAACAATCTTTTAAATATATAAAACTATATTACTGGGTGCCAACTGTAATGTGAAATTTGGCAATCAACGAGATACTTTTAGGGGGTATAATGAATTGATATTTTGTGCTTCGATAGTTTAGAGTCTAGATTGTTTCGATTCATGATTTTAAAGCCATCTTGTAGATTATCACTACATTCTGATTCATTCTTAAAATGTTAAAAAATGTACGCATCAAATTTGGTAAGGGGAGGTAAGCCATGACAACTCAGAAATCGGAACCGCATATTGTTAAACATTTCCGTTATGCAGACAAACTACTCGGAACGCTTCGGTCATTATTCTCATTACACTTCGTGAAAAGATGTAATATCCTTGACGTATTTTACTTTCGTATGACATTAAACAAAGGTTTGGAGGTTTCTTATTTTAGTTTCTAATTAGTCAATACATTAATTTTATGTCGCACAATATTTTGAAGCCCTACTTTTATCACGATCATCGCTAGATTGTAAGATACATGGGGAAGTTTGTGAGTGGTGAATCATTGGAAATCCATTTTCTTATCTAAACAAATCTGTCAAATTGTCTCAGATCACAATATTGAATGGTGAGTTATTGAAATATAAGATTGAATTAAACATTTGATATTATTTTAGTAAGTAAACAGTATTGAGGTGACCCATGTTGATGTATGTCAAAGGTTAACACTATTCACATATTGTATCTGAAAAAGTTAAATACCTTATCTAAATTCCAAGTAAAATTATCTGCTTGCATACTTGTTTATTTTATATCTGACAACTTCATATCACCGGTTACATTCAGCTTATAATACTCATGAGGAAATCATTTTGTTCAGTAACTTGTTAACATTGTTTACGTTTGAAAAGAGCTGTCCATTCACAGCCAGTGAATAGCATCGCCGTCAACTTTGCTTGAAACCTCCGTCAAAAAATTAAATATACGTAATCAAGATGCTATTCATTGGTCTAGATAAAAGCTTCCCTTTGATAAGTCGACACAAAGGTCATCACGACATGACCCCCTGAGCGATGGCGAGAGATCCTGTACGATCCTATACGATATCTAGGCTATACTATAGTATAGTTCAAGGCAGTGGCTAGTGTTATGGTACCAAAACACTAGCCAAGGAATCAGGAGTTATAGGAGTGCACTTACTCTAGACATCCCTATCAGACCCAGGCCAAAAGCGCCCATGGTAGTGTTCCAGGATTTGGAATTTGTGTCTCGAAGGGGGTACAGGTTTGAATCCCATCCGGGAGGTTATACCCTTCCATGAAAGACTATGATGTCAATTTTGCTACATTGATTAGACAATATGGAGAAGTTTCCGGCCTTGTGGAATGGTAGGTGAGTACTGGTTATACTGTTATAGACAAGGGTCCAGAAAAGCTAGGTTAGGTGCACCGGACGCCGTAAATGACCTTAAATGTGTTGAAACAGCATTAAATCCAATTGAAAAAACAACAAAAAAACCCCATCCCTATCAGGCGAGGCTAGAGTAACAGTTTTATTTCTTGGATATGTTTTTCCAATTTTGGAGATAATTTGACTATGATTATAATTTAAATATAGTTTATATATAAATCTAAAGGTCTTATTTTGCTTAGTTTGCCTAAAACTGTGATGGACAAAACTTTAACGCCAAGGTAGACAATAAGTCCAATACAAGATCTGTACATCATGGTTGAATGATAGCAATATTTAGGTCAAAGCTTTTATTATTATTTAGGATTAATTTCTTATTGTATCTCGATTGAATAACATGAATTCTATTACTATTGGATTAGATTTTTATTGAAAGCAGTTTATCTTTTAATCTAAAATTGGGGTATGGATTTGTATTGATAGATTATTACAAAGATAATCATCATATGGCATTCTGTCATTGTATTCTTTCATGTTTAAATTAATGAAATTTTACATAATGTTTAATGATGAGCTTTATTCAAATTGTCAAATTGGTATTTATAAACATTATTTTACATTGTGTAACAGAACTTGGTAGCTCAGCACTTCTCGAGTGCACCCACTCTGAATATTTAATAAAAATGACATGTTGATTGGGTAGCAGGGCTGGACATTAAAGGTCAGCCTATTGCCCCTGACAATCCATGTTTGGGTTTGGGCAACCCGTCACTGCTATAAAGATATGATTTGGGCAAGTTAAAAATATAGCTAATCTGCTTGCTGACCATTCGGGGAGCCTAATTAAAAATTAATGTCAAGCCCAAGGTAGAAAATAAATAATTAGTTAAGTGACTAGATAACTAATAGAGATATGTTACTATATATTTAGTACCATGTGTAATAACTTGTTGTTTATATTGTTACAGGTGATGGAGGAAGAAATCTCAACTAGTTATAGAGACAACAATAAAGGTCAACCTAAAGTTGATATAGCACAGTTTGTACTACAAGTTGAAAAGTTTAATTGTATGACAGAACCTTTTGCTTTTATTTTATACTTATGGGATGATTTAAGAAGGTATGTTGGTATAAAGTACAATCTTAGCTCACCTGAGCACAAATTTCTCAAGATCAGCTATCTTATAGATGTCAGTCGGAGTGTGTATTTGTCCAAATTAGTAGTCAATTATTTCTTAAAAAGTCTTCTTGTCCAAAACCATAAAGCCAATTGTTACAAAATTTGCCATATAGCATCATCTAAATGTCCTTTACAAAAGTGGCCTGCTTCAGGGATTGCAAGTTTTAACAAAAGTTACCAAAATAGAGAAGTGGATCCTAGGCATGGTGATGTGTCAAGCTCTTTGATTATTTTATGCACAAATCATGTGCAGTCAGACGGTTCAGTCTCAACAGACAGTGAATAGTGTTTACCTGGACACTAGGGCTGCAACGATTCGATTCGATACATCAAAACTCGACTGCGACGATTCGATTTTGATTCAGGACCTACGAATTTCGATTCAATTCTGACCTTTAAACGTATCTACATAAGTTATAATCATAAAGCAAAAGGGCACCTAAAAGACACTAACTCCCCGCAACGGTTATTTTCCTTTATTAAATCAAGTAGCAAGGCGTTATCTGCAGTATATTAAGAGCTGCTTATTCTGATACAATTTATGTTTCATGTTGTATATATAGATATGTTTTAGTTGATATTACATTAATGATACATTTTCGTGACCTTTATATTTGTACCCAGTCCATTTCGTACTTAAAGAAGCAATCTTAATTTAGCAGATTTTCGGGTTTCATGTGAATTTAATATGAGTAACACTTTTGTTTTATCAATAATAAATAGTTTTACTCTCAAATAAATGTATAAATGCATATTTGGAGTAAATTATTCTAATAGATGAAAATTTCCATAGCGAAAATGCAGAATGCTGGCCCCATTGGGAAACAACTTGTACCTGAACACTTACTCTTTGTGATTAGTTAATTCACAGAATATAATTAAATATTTCAGATGGCATTATCCAGTGTTAACAGTGGTTTTATGGATTGCCTTTAATCTTGCTTGTCTAGTTTTAACACAAGGTAAGAATATTATTGTAACATTTCTGTAGAAAATTATACACTGAAATGAGTGAAGTATTCATTTTTTTTTTAAATATTTAAGTACATTATTTCTTCACTTTACTCATGTTTTGGTTATGACTTTGAATGAGACTAAAGATGATGGTAAATTATATGTCTCACATTGTTTATTTTGGACAATTTTATAGCCGTTTATGGGCTATATTCCCAATCTAAAATCATATATTTTTTCCCCCAAATTTCAATCCAAAATTCCCAATTTGACTTAACCATTATTTTTTGAAAAGCAGTAGTTGTCAGTATGTTTCAGCTTAAAATTATATGTCCCAGCTATCTTTCTTTTTTACTAACACTTTAACTAACTAAATGAAGAATGAAACTAAAAACCTTGTTAAGTCTGCTATTTATATGTCTTTTTCTTATCCCAATTTAAACCAAAATGCTGATAAAATTCCCAATCCTAGGGGAACAGGTCACATTTTCAAATTTTTTGAAAAAACATTGTCTTATTTTTTTTATTAAATTTCTGGTAAAATTAACTTGGAATTACAACATATTTACAGGTGAGAATTTCATCAAAATGAAAAAAACTTTGAACTGACAGTAAAAAAAAACCCACACATAAACCCCCAAAAACACAAAAACACAGACCTACCACTCGGCCAAAAAGCATAGATGGAGATTTTTAGATTATCAAACTTCTGTTAAAAATGTAAACGTAAATAAATAAAGTGTTCCTATATTTTTCAGCTGCTGTATTTACTCTAGCTGCATTTCTTGTGATTGTTATAGCCTTGATATGTTTGGTACAATTACATACAAGATTACTGGACAAGTTTTTACCTAGTACAAATATAGACAATGATGTTAATGATGAATGTGTTGATGAACATTCAGCTTTACAAACTGTTAGAGAGTTCAAATTCAGGTATGAAAAAATCACTCCTTGATCTTAATGCATTACCTTTGACAAAACATTCGGAACAACCTTTGGGATCATCTACTAAGATATACCTCGAAAATCAGACGTAGTAGGAATACAACCAGGTTATATGGTCTGGCGACTGTCATTTTAATGTCAACATTTAATAATAACATAGTTACATGCTAAATATCACATCATCTCATCTGTACAATGGCTCGTATTTCTGTGTGGTTCAGACTATATTATCACAGAAACCAAATTTCTAGATCTACTTTTTCACCTTATGATATCCGAGGTTTATCTGCGTAGAAGATTGCCAACGTAGTTCTGAATGATGACTAAATTTGAAATAACCTCTTAGAGTTGTCTACCCTAACATTAGTGATTATTCTAGAACTCCAAAAAGGGCAGGGTGGGACCAAAAAAGGGCAGGGTGCAGCGCGCGGCGCAACTTTTAAAATTCTGAAGTATATCTGTAGTCAATAACATTTAGTGAACTCATGTTTTTAGTATATTATTTATATATTCATTGTAGCTGCATGCTCAACAAGTTCTTACATGCTTTTCTATAATCATGTACTCGTGTACAAATTTACTTAGCATAGTTGTAAAACATACTTTTGTGTCAATCTTTAGCTATTTAAAAGTCCAAAAAGGGTGGCAAGATTTGAAACAAATCATTTTCACTATACAAGCTCCGTCTTTACCATGATCTCTAACTTTAAGTGGCCACCTCTAGAAACTACTGTAGAAGAACAAGAACCAGACTTATAATATTCTATAAAATTGTCTATAAATCTTATTGGTATACACCCTGGCCCTGCCTTATTCATACCCAACACATAAAAACAAGACAAGACAATGTTCAGCCGCCATCTCCATTCATTTTAACATATAAGCATGTCCAAATATTCTTCCTTTCCAAGCACAACAACAGTGGAACAAGTTGTCCGCTGCTGTACACCAAGTGTCAGTTGATTCGTGTATATAAATCTAGTTTATCACTGTTAATAAGTGATTACTGAATCTATTGGGTTTTTTTTTGTTTTTACCCAAATTTTAATTGCAAGCACCAGCACATAATCCTCAAAGTAATGAGGGATTGCAGTATTCTCTTAGAAGAAGAAGGAACTATTGCTGAAATCAATAAATTTGTTTTTTATTTTGTGTTCATTTTTTTCTGCAAAATATTGGGGTGCAAAACGATTTGCTAATATACGATTTTTCTACAAAATCGTTCAATCAGATAAAGAAAGCATCAAATGTAATTAAACTTTAAATCTGTCAGCACCTGCACATAATCCTCTAACAAATTAGGGAGTGCATTATTCTCAAAGAAATAGAGGAAGCCATTGCTAAAATAATTCAATTTGCACGTCACCTTTTTGTTTTTCTGCAAAATATTGGGGTGCAAAACGATTTGCTAATAAACGATTTTCAACAAAAGTGTTTATTCAGCTAAAGAAAGCATCAAATGTAAATATTTATGTAAATAATTATAGTGAAAACTGTTCTTGAGCTACTTTGTACCAGAAAAAACAAATATGTCTTGTTTGACAAACTTGTGAAAAACGATCAGTACAAAACATCGTCAGTATCAAATCGTTCTGCACCCCCAAAAATGTAACGGATAGCAAATTCTCGTTTCTGTATTTTTACAAATCCTGCGGAGGACAATTGTTTTGTATATCATAATATGCCCAAGTAAATTGCAATTTACATCACATTCATCCACTGAAAATAACAAAAAACCCTGCTGATTGCACAGCATGGTTTGGTCATCAGTGTCAATTTAATCCTTGACGCGTATAGGTACCTGACTGTATATATGTATATTGACGTTGTCAAGCGTGTTACAGGCATACCCTAACAACCACCTTATTGATTTTTGACACTGCCCTTTCACAGTAGGCGTGGCATTTAATTACTGATTGATAAAGATTATACAATTGACGTGTGAATTTACCGATGATTGACAACTATGAAAATATTTTTGAAGGAAATTAAAGGGCAACAGGGCGCTTTGACACTCGCAGGGCGGGACTTTTAGGGCAGCAGGGCGGGGCTAAAAAAGGGCAGGGCGCGGCGCCCTGCTATTCTGCTTTAGAAAAATCACTACTAACATTGAATAAGAAATATTAAACTTTTCTTGAATTGAAGGTGAATGAAAACAAATAATGTGATGTAATAATCTTAGTTAAGGCCACAATTTGGCATTTTTCTTGACAGTCAGTGGTCTAACACACCATCCCTGGATAGGTCTTGATTTCTGGAGCCAAGATTTTAACCTAATACTAATCATATAACCTTAGCAGTGGATGACAACTGCCCCTCAGATGTAGGCAGAAAAATGGATGTAGAAAAATTTCGGACTAATCCTAATGAAAGTCCAATCTGAGATTCAAACCCACTCTACTCTTAAGTTCTAATTTCTAGTTTCTTAAAAAGCTAAAATGATATGTGCATGTTATTGGATATATTATCGAGCAATTGTGTTAAATTTTGATGTATGTTTTATATTTCAGTTTAATGCAGATGCATGACTTTGTTGGTAAATGTAATGAATATCTACGTCATTTTTATTCATTATTAAAATGGGATCAAACCCTTCTATCTTTAAAGTAAGTATTACTTAGAATTATTATAGTTGGAAACTAAAACTAATGTATCATAATTATAGAACTATTGATGTTGCATCGATATATATCATAAAACTGTACCATATGTGTATCAGAATCACAAACGCTATACTAAAATCACAATACCAACTTATCAAAGGGAAACAAATCTTACAAACTCAATTTGTAATCTTACAAACTCAATTTGTAGATCTTACAAACTCAATTTGTAGATCTTACAAACTCAATTTGTAATCTTACAAACTCAATTTGTAATCTTACAAACTCAATTTGTGCCTAAACACAAAATTCTAACAAGGCATCATTATCTCCCCATAATGACCGTACATAGTTACATGTTTATATACTTATACTTCAAGTTAATATTTGCTGGCACAGTGCAATGTATGAACAGTTTCTGGTCTATTGCTATAATGCAAAAGTTAAAAAAAATTATGCCTCTCATTTGAATTTACTTTTGCCAAAGTATTTTGTATCTTAATTACTGTATCACAACTTGTATGGTATTGCAACTCGCTTGAATATACACTTTCTTTACTAAACTGGGGGGGGGGGGGTGTATTCATTGTGGTCCAAAAATTGCCATCAGGCCCTCTTCTTATGTGTTAATCTTTATTTTTGGAGTGAATTTGAAGAAACTAATGTGATCAATGAAGAAAACTTGCTTTAATTCCATTGTTTATACCTGTAGTTATTTTTTTATTTCAGATTTCATATTGAGGTGTGTTTTTTCTTACTATGTTTGGTTGTGTTTCCTTCTAGATGGACGTGTTTTTTGTTAACTAATTGGTTCTTCTTGGCTACAGACAATGTCTATATTGGTATGTGCATTTAATTTCTCATTCTTTATTTTATCTAAAAAAATATATTTAAACATAATAGATTGGATTGTACTATAACTACTTTGCCTGAAACCTTACCATGAAGTCTTCCTACATAAAGCATGTACTCAAAGCAAACTGCATTGAACCTGTTCACTAATACCACTCAGAGAAGGGATAAATAATAGTCTTTGTTCACTCAAAGATTTGTGTTTAGTAACTTTTAGTAAGCTAAAGTAGCTTTTCCAGGAACGATAAGTAAGTAAGTTGACTGACCACCGTAATAGGACCTATACATTGTGTTGCTGCTATAATAAAGCAAACAAAAAACCTCAAAATTGTATTACTTTAGTTCTACTCTAGTTCTTTGTACCAAAATAATTCAGTATTGTACTTAAGAGTCCTCCATATTCACAACTTGTTTTGAATGATTTAAACCTATCACCTAGTTTATCAATTTACAAGTATTAAGTCATGTACATTTTTCATATAGATATTTATCATTATAATGACTATGTATTTCAGGTGGAAAGTATCGTTGTATTTTGTTTATTGAATATTTAAAAGGTAAAAGATCTCTACAATCTGTATTTGATATAAGTACTGATGTAACCAAACTCAACAATGTCAATGTAAGTATATTACAGGCAGGGATTTTGGAATTTCATAAATTTCAGGTTTTTTTCGATACGAAGGGCCCTGAGAGACTCATGTACAGATAAAGAGGGAATGTGTGCCCTAATGTACAACTTTAAACTTCAAAGGTTCTTCTCAAAAGATTTTTTTCAGACATAATCACAATGGCTGTTTTGCTGAGTGTGTAAAAGACTACATGAAAATAATGTAGGTCTAGATGTGGTTAGTCTGTCCAACATCCTTGCGTATATTATCAACAATTTCTATCAGAAAGATGTCACAACTCATAAAACATACATTTTTCAAATTTGATATCTCCTTATGGTATTTTTATAAAAAGTGTTTAAATCATGCTATTGGGTTCAAAATTGATCTGGTCCCTTTTGTAAAATTAACCCTACATTTTTAAAAACCATGATAAATGATTACAAAACGTAGTACATTTCATTTATTTTAACATGTTTATCATTTTGCAACTTTCTGTTGTTACAATAATTAATATTACATGACATGTTGTTATATTGTAGGAGAAATCTAATGGTTGTACAGATTCTAACATTGAAGAGACAGTGCCTCTCACAGATTCTGATAAACTAAGTGATGTAAGTATAGAGGTTTTACTTTATGTTTTACAATGACATGTGGTGTAACTTAATGAAACATTAACACAGACTAAATAGAATGGTAGCTCATCTGTACTTATAATACATTTTATGATAAAACTTTTATCAAAGTTTTTTGTATTCTATTTGGATACTAAAACTTTAATTATTATAATTAGTTAGTTTGAGCTCAGGTTAAAATTGTTGAGTTATAGAGAAGTACAATTGTTACATATGACAGGGTGACAATATTATTATGGTTTAAAACTCATCAGCTCTCATCGCATTGTAACTATGAGTTTTATATTGTAGCCTACAGGTATGTTATGTGTTATTGTTTGATGATGATTAATATATTTTATAATATAGAATGTAGCTGATGATGATGACGATGATGATGATGTTGTTGATCAAACAGTTACTGGTGAAAAAACTGGTATGGTTGCTAGATTGATGGAACTTAAACATAGAAGAAAAATTATCTCAAATGGTAAATATAAAGATATTTTTTCATATCATTGATTTAGTAACAACTTTATATAATGAAGTATGTCTATAATAAATTAGAACTTTTTCAAAGCTGCATGTAATATTTACTTTATTTCATGGTACATTAGTACTGATTTAGGTTTATAGTTGTAAGTTAATTATTGAAAAACAAGCATATATTATAATAATAAATACTTTATTTAATGAGGCTTCACATTTGGATAAATCCAATCTTCCATGTAGACCTCTTATAAAACATCTACAAGTTATTTACAATATTTACATTTTAAACTTAAGCTCACATTGCACTAAGCCATTAATTTGTTTATTGTTTTTAGCCAGATTTTTCAGCAAGCAGGCACAAAAAATTCAGCTTATAGTTTGGCAAAACACCTGGGAGTGGTCGGGCAGGCGTCCGGTGTCGTTAGCAATTGGGTTAAAGTTTTTCTTTACGATATATTTCTGTCATTTATTGTCAGATCTTTATAAAACTTCATACAATGAAAACCTACCATGTGATTAACAGAATTTGAAAGTAACTACAACTCTACCTGCCTTTATTACGGATTATTTCCCTTCGTAATTTTTGCATTAAAGTTTTTGAATTCCGCTTTAATGTGGTTTCCACATTACATTTCTGGTATGTTATTTTATTGTAGAAGCTTTAATTGGGAGACTTCTATTATCATGTTTTAATGTGACTTGTGTTTGTTTCAGAGTGTTGTTTTGAGTGTAAAGCATCATTTGCTTCAATTCTAAAAAGAAGGGTAAGTGTATATAGTGTTTCAAGATTTGTAGCAAATATTAACATGTTCTCTTGAAGTCTAATCACTGGTCAGTGATCATTGGGTATAACAATTATTGTATGCTCTCAAACTGACTGATACAAGCTTATCTGGACAGATGATCAAGCATATTGAACTAGATTATCACTTGTCATTGGTTATGAACGAGGTCATTTTGTACTAAAGTACTCCAAATAAAAAGGTGTAATGTGTTTAGACAAGTATCTGACCATATCATATGCCATCTCAGACCTGTAGTTGATTAGTGGTATAAAAGACCGCAGCCAAGCTGTGGGATGGAGAGTTCTTACACAGCACCACTGTGTTGGTTCACAATACGCGAGGTATTTGCATACAAGTAAACATAGTCCAAACAAGATTTACTTGAGTTATGTTTCATTTCTTGTAATTCAGAATACGAAGTTATGTTTCAATTTAAAATGTAGTACGAAAAAAGCTGTTTTCTTGCTAACTGTTTTAAAAATTGAATAACTTATGATATTTATGATTTAATATTTTACAGTATACATGCTGTCATTGTGGGAACAATTTCTGTTCTAAATGTTGTAGTCAGAAAGTACCTAAATCAATGTTTGGTGCCACTGGTAAGATCATACTTATATATAATGTACATGTATATCTTCAATTTCTTAATAGTTTTATTGTTAAGCCTAAGCATTGATGAAATATTCATTTTTCGTGTTTGAGTGTTTGCTGTTTGATAGTTTTATTGTTTCATTTTTTAGGGGTTGAGTTTATTGCCATAGCAACTTATTTTAGATCATATCAGTTTTTAGTCATCTTACTCAACGATTCCTGGAAAAGCTAAATCTTTTGATTTAGTTTTTAACCAGTTACTAGGTGCATACATATGATAGTTGCCTTTCATGATTTAGAATCAGTTGTAGGAGGGAGAATGGCTGTAGAGATAATTTCATGACCAAGCTTCACCAAAGTATGCCCTGGCTGAGAATTTAACACTTAACTCCTCGATCAGTAGACTCATGCGGTACCCTCTGAGCTAGAAGGGCAGATTAATAAACTAAAACCTAAATAAATGTATATTTTTGGTGTACACCCTTTACAATGAATAAAATATTGATTATTGAAGGCAAGTATATGGAAGCAGACTGATCTTTAAACTTTCTATTTTAACTTTAACATGAAAGAATGTATTGTTTTATTTATTACAGCACCATCAGCTCAGACAGAGACTGTGTTAGTATGTGTTGTATGCCATAAACTATTACAAGAACAGAACAACAAAGATAAGACCTCGTAATGAAAGTACAGATGATTCTATGGATCTATGTTTCCTGGTGAAATAGTGTTTAACAATCAAAATGTCTTGGCTTAATTAATATAATGGTGTATGTGACCTTAGTGGACAATGAAGGAATGTTGTCATAGACTTATTAACTAAGACTTTCTTTGCAGATCAAGGAAAATGTGACCTCAGTAGACAACGTAGAATGTTAACAAACTTGTCGACAGAGACTTTCTTCTCAAACCAAGGATTATTGTATGGATTCTGATGGCAGTTGTTTTACTCATATTGTTGTGCTGTACATGCAAATCTTGCTAATAACACAGTTACAGCACTGGAGACATAAAACACAAAATTGTTTGGCATTTAAAGTAAAATGCCCAGTTTCAATCAACAACATGCTGGTTTAGCACAAAACAGTCCTAACTCACTCTTTTCTGCAATTGAGTTACTACATTTTTGGACTAAACCTGCCAATTCAGTCTCTATTGTTTTTTGGCCTGATGTCATACTAGTAGGCCTCAGTCGTGGATAGTACATAAATCGCTTGACTGTTTTAACTGAATCATGTTTTCTTTAAATCTGACTTGACTTCTTGCAGTCATAATGTATGTCATTTATCATTAATCTTATACAGTATTTGTTGTCGGCCATACATGTAGTTAACTTTAACTGTAAGAAATGTCAATTTTACTAATTTTGGTCTGACCAACTTGAAACATCTATAAACAAACAAGTACAAGTTCCTATGGGAAATTCCATTTATACTGTAATGTTAAACTTGAACACATCAAATGTATTGGGTAAGCCAAACTTAGACATGGCATTTTATGGAACAAAACAGAATAGATCGGAATGTATATTTTCATGTCGTAACAAATTCATACAGTACCCACCATAAGTTTGAAGAGTCTGAAGACTAAAGAACTTTACTAAAATTCTTGAATTTTGATGGTTATTTTTGTAGACTCACTATTTTTCATATTCTTAACTATGGTTTGTGATAAAATAAAAACAAATTTAATTAATGCAACATATTTATAAGATTCAGCATCTGATATCCTAAAGCCTCCAAAACTATGTTTATTGTATCTATTTTTCATAACATAGCTTTTATGCTATTTTTGTAGTCTCAGTTATAATAATAATGATAACCAAAAAATAATACAAGACTACATAGCATTTCAAAACAAACAGTTACCAAAATTAAGATAAAAGCTATTCAGTAGGCCTACAATCTGAAAATGTCTCCAAACTTTTGGTGGTTACTGTATGATGTATCTAGTTACACATAAATCTATTGTACGATTATATTGAACTGTCCGATTTCATAATTACACGGTTATCGCACACTGTATATATTATTTTCCGCGTTCTATAAATGGAAATTTGCAGTAAAAATTAAGAAATGTAGGTTCATTTAGTGTCGATATCTCATCTGGCTGAATGGTCGTACGGTTGAAGCGCAATGGTACCAAACATTGATTTTCGAAAGAAGTGCCAGTCTGAAGCTAAATATGCCATTTCTATTTTTATTTTTTGTTGTTCTTCGTTTTGTTTTTTTTTTGTTTTACTTCTATTTTATTCAGTAATTTTGGACATAGAAATAAAACACTTTAAAACAAACATTGTAAAACTCACTCAATTTTACTGAATGTGTCGGTTGTGCTACTGTCATCATCACTTAAAGAGATAGAGATGCCTCTAAATTTATAACAAAGGCTTCTACAAGTTTTATGATGCGCGGGGGACAATGAGTTTTACACAATCTGCCCATGATTTAAACAAGAAAAAAAGAGATAAAAAAAGTTTCTGTCGGGATTCGAACCCGCAATAAAAAGATTTGTAGTCTGGCCGTCTCCCCACTCGGCCACACAAACTACGATACGTGTTGCAAATAAGATATAATACATATAATGTTATGCGCTAACACTATGCTCTACGTGAACTACCGAAATTAACCGAGTATAAAATATACCGTGTAATGTGACGTTTTAATTTATGCAATCGGACAGTTCAATATAATCGTACAATAGTATATAGAGTATTATAGAGCAGACATAACTGATGTTGGGCATGTCCCATATTTTTTTCAAGTCAATATTTGTTATAAGAAAAAGTAGACTAAGTCAATATGTAGCATTAATTTATGTATTAAGATTTAACCTTATTTTTGCCACAAACTAAATTGGTGCAATATAAATTGTCAAGTTTTTTTGTGTTACGTTGTGTGTCAAGTATGTTAATTGTATTGTTTTGTGGACTTCATGTATCATTAATCATTCCTTAACATTGTTCAAACCAGAAAGAGGCATTGACGACATTCAGTGACCAAGATAACATTATAAAACTTCTGTGGCTTAGCTTGAGTTTTTTTAAAGTTATACTCTGTTATTATTTTATAATAGTAGAGATAGGGTTTTCTATATAAGAATTAGGATAATTACAACACTTCAGTTAGGTTTTTCAGAACTTGTCCAAAGATATTTGAGATCTGCAAAGGGTTTTTTTTTATAGTAAAACCTGTCGAAATGATAAAATTTAAAATTTTAGAATTTTGAAAATTAAGAACATTCATCTATAGTTTTGTTCAAATTTAAAATGGCAGTTTTCAACAACCATTATGTTTATTTAGTATTGTATATGTTGTTCATGGTACCAATACTGTCTTATGATATATTTGTAATGGTTTCATAGTTTTATATAAATTCTCCACTAGTCATTTGTTAATACATAATGTATTCATATATTCATACATTATATACTTCATTACTCAACCATTGTATAGTCCAACAATATTAACCTGCAGCATGTTCAATTACCCCGAACGTTCCGTAACGCTAGAGTCGGGACAACTCAACCCAAAGACAACTCAACCCGAGAAAACTCAATACCTCTTTTACGGTTTAAGTTGTCCCAACTTTGGGTTGAATTATCCATAGTTTGAGTTGTCTACAGGTTAAGTTGCCCTGCACCTGTAACGTTTGCTAACAGTCGTTACTGAACACGCTGCTGAGCTTGAACTACCTTATTATAATTATAGGCTTCACTTACATTAAATCGTGAGTTTCCATGTGTGTATACCATTATACACATATTTTTGTTACAACCTTTGTGAGTATAAATCAATTTTGTAAACATGGCATGTTATTGCACTTTTAATTTTGGACTTGTTTATTGGGAAACATATTAGACTGCAATATTATGGCACATTTTCAAAGTATTTATTCTTATGAAAACAAACTTAATTGTTTAGAATGTGTATTTTGCAGAAAGTTTCTGATAAAAGCCCTTTGTACAAACGAAAACAAAATTAGACTTAAAAAACTGAGTTTAATTTATTCTTGCAAAAAGGTCAAGCTCATGTTATTATTGTCGTCAGACTATGAAGATTTTGTATTCATTATTTGTAAGTCATATTGTAGATATGTCAACCAGTTCACTAATTTGTTATCAAGGATTTATCACTTTTACTTCTCTGCTTGCCAGATTTTTTTATAATTTTGCACAATGTTTTTTAAGCTTTTATTTATAATGTTGAACATTTTTTATAGAAGTATACATTTTATAGTGAGACATGATTTAGGGACTTTAGAAGATAAATATCTTTAAAGTGTACAAATCTATATCTAAAGATTCATTATTTGACGATTCATTATTCAACACAATTATAATTCATATTCAGATGAGAATCTTTTTCAAAAGACAATAATAGAGCCAAACACAATTCAATACACTTTGTGTACTAACAGACATTTTAAACGTTCAGCATATTTAATGTCATTGTATTACTTAGCTTAATTTCTTTTGACCAATGTTTTATCATTTTGCTATGATCATCTGACAGTGTGTATATATTGAATCCAAAATACTGATCTATATTTACAAAATTTCTTTATACAGTAGTCAATAGAAAATTGAGACCTATATATGTTTAAACAGTTTGAAACATATGTTACGTAATCCATCAGTTATAGAATTATATCCTTTTAATAAATAGATACAATGTAGCTGTGACCAATAGTCACCATTTAATGACTGAAAATTATTTTTCATTTTATATTACTGGATTTTATTATATATTTAAACATAGAATATGTTTTGATTTATGTATGTTGTTTTTATATTGACTTTTACAAAACCTATAGAAACCTGATGATAAACCAATGTATATATTTACCAATGAAAAATATAAACCCCATATATCCAAGCATGCTGCCCATGGACTAGTTTCATTTTTGTAAATTGTATGATGATATAGGAGACAAAAATAAATGGAACACATAGTTATACATCTAGAATATATAAAAATAAATAAACTCTATAATCAGAGCCCACCAAAAGTCCCTAGACAAATTTTGTTTTAGGATAAACTGATTAACATTTAACAGTAAAGCAAAGAATCATCTGAGCAAATTGTGATATCATATTTTATAAGTTTATAGTTCTATTTTATTAACCTGTCACAAATTGAATAATTACATGGTCACTGAATGTGTTATTATTCAACTCTTTTTTAACCATTGAGCCAAGGATCCATATTAATTACTGATGATCTAACTATATATGCGACAATTTTTTTAATATCGGCGAAAAAATAGTTTGAAAGGAGTTGAAAATAACAGATTGAGTGACTGTGTAATTATTTAAGTTGTGACAGGTTAATAAAACAGAACTAAATCAGCATACATTTCAAACCAATTTACACAAATTAGATTTGATTATAATAAAATGGCTTGCAGTAGAAATTATCAGTTTTTCTCAAAATTTCTTTGTCCAAGAACTTTTGGAGAGCATTGAAAATTATAATTAAAACTTTATACACAGGTGATACAAAACTTTATTTAGTGACACAAAGATTATTATTTTGTTTTAGAAACATTTTATACTATACAAACTTAAGTTAAAATTTATTTGTAAAATTTTATTTTTCCTTGAATTTAATTCTTTTATGTTTTATTTAGTTTAGATTTTATGTTTATCTCTATATTGTAGGTGTTTTCCTTTTTTTTTCTTTCTAGTCACTTTGTCTGTTGGATACAAAGTATTCTATCTTGCTTTTTGTTTGAACGGTGATTTGTAGATAGTTTTTTTATTGTTTTCTTTTTTAACTATTTTTTGGTGTTTAGTTTTTGGTGTCTAACTTTTGGTGTCTAGCTTGGTTGTTTTATTTGTTTGTGTTCAATTTGCTGTTTGCCATATTGTCCTGCATTTGTTAAACACTTGCACCTTGTAATTGATGTTTAACATTTTAAGGCCTAAATTAAAATTAAGTTTGTTTGCCCTTACTGACCGACCAAAAAAAATGCCACCGACCAAAAAAAAAATGCCACCGAATTAAAAAAAAATTATTCAAAAATTATATGAAGTGTTTTTTAATCAGTCACGACCGTTTATTGTATTACTTTCTGTTAGTTTCTTAACACTTAAAATTCTGCTTTAGGTTCCATGTGTAAGTCATTGAATAGTTTTCCAAACAATCGAACCCAACCCAAAAATAAGGGTCGGCAAACAAAGTACTTTTTAGTTTAGGCCCAATATTTGATTTGTGTTTTATCTTTATTTTAAGTCTTTCTCTGAGTGCACTATATCCAGGGTCCAGTTGTGTGAGGAAAACTACTTAGTTCTTAAAAAAGGGTCTTTTTGCAATAGTAAAGTATTATTAGTTTGCTTCCAATTTGCAGAAACAAGATGTGGCCTCTGTAAAATTTTAGTAATCCAAATGTACTCAGGTTGCAAAATATTTGCCTGCTAGCTTTACATTGTTGCAAACCCTTGCATAGAAAATGGCTAGGTACCATTACTCTTTTCAACTGGCTCCAACATGCATACCCTTCTTATTTAGACACATGTGTATACACTATGTGACATAATTTGTGATGAAATCCTTACAAAAATAACATCCAGTTAATACATTTTATGTATTAGCAATATCTAACATAGTAATGTATAAATTTACTAGTAGTATGTAGGTTTTATAATTTATAATATATATACAGTACTTGTGACATGCTAGTAGTCACATGAAAGGAGTGTTACATAGACATTGCATTCTCTCAGATTTAGGGCTCAACATTGAAGATCGTACTATTGCCCATAAGGATCAATATTTGTGGTCGCACAATTCGTTACTATTACTGAACATTTTTTTAATGCAAATAAAATATATAGCTAACTGTTCAACCAGTCAACCTACTTTAAAGCTTTTATGCAAAATGCACTAAAGTCTATACTTAGTCACACATTAAAGCTTTGTTTGCAATAATATATCATAAGTACATGTTAGCTAAATACTTCAGAATTATTTTATACTTAATTATTATAACTAAATTCTATTACCGGTATTCCTAATACTTTCTTTATGTATTAATGTCCTAGTCTTAACTTTGGATCAAATATTTCCCATAGTTTTCTTTTACAGTATTTTATGAAATAACTACGGTAGTTTAGTATGCAATATTGTTTGGTTTTTTATTATTTTCAGTTTTATTATTTCTGGTTATATTTTATTAACTTATATATAATACCTGTGTGTGTATTTATGTATTGTGTTATTAATGGTTTTGTTATTTGTATTTAAAACTAACTCAGTTTATAAAATGTATAGACGTTGTGCAATAAATCTTACATAAAAAACATGTGTTTGTACTCTTATTCTGTTTATAGTTTTCCCTTATTTACTGAAAGTTTATGTTACTTTTTCAACCTTGTTGTGAAATAATTACTCTTTCTTGAGTCTGATATGTGTTACCCAACAACTGTACTTAACAATCATTATGGAGTGTTTTCTTCAAGATTGCTACTAAGCTGAATCGTGGCAAAACACAAACTACTGACCAACCAGGGATCTTAGACAATTATATAAAATACAAATACAAGTCCATTTATATAGTGCAAAACTATACAGCTGTATTTTGGAATCGGCATCACATCATCAATTAAATAATTATAAGTCTAGTAGAAATTACAGAGGAGAATTTTTCAAGTCTAGTCCTGAATTACAGGTTTTTTGATACCAGAAAAAAGCCTTTATCCTATGTCAATGATGATGAAATCATGATAGTCAGGAATTACAATTTTTTGAAAATTTAAAACTTACTGTAAAGTGATTAGTAAAATGTTGGTAGTGTAGATAAATACATGTATTAGTTTGTATTCTTAGGTGTATGTCATCATTCTGTAATAATTTGTCACTGGTTTTGTTTGAAACTACAATGATTATAAAATTATTGCAAATATACTTTGTGATAGCTATGGATATATTACAATTAGGAACTTTAGTCAGTTATTTCCCCTTGTGTACTCTTCAAAAAGGTAGGTCCAATTAGTTGAATTACTCGGATATTACCCTTACTTTTCAATGTCAATTTGCCAAAATTAATCTTCAATAACTTTTTTGTAAATGGTTTAATTTGTTTGAAATTCAGGCTAAGTATTTTTAGGGTAAAAAACTATCTAAATTTCCCAACTTCTGTAATTATCTTCATTAACAAGAAAGATATTAGATGAAATATTTTGCTACCCTTACATAGGGCTTCAATGATAAAATCTGAGGATTCCAACTGTAAGGACCTACTTACCAATTGGATTGCTTAAGATTTTATCAGGGGAAGATAACTGACTAAAGTCCCTTATTACAATGCACTTATATAGCACAAAAATTAAGTAGACATATTCTATTGCACTTAACAAGAGTCCCAATTATTTCAAATTAGTTAATGAGTCTAAAAGATACACAATGTAATAAATAATTACTTTTCAAGAATTTCTTCTTTGCAATAGTAATAAAATCTATAAAATCTTATAAAGATTACATGCAACTTAAAATTAGTGGGTGATTGATATTGTTTAGTTTTGCCTATTAACTATATGACTCTATAAAGCAGATCAAAGGATAGGTTGTATTGGGTCAATCATTATTTCAAATTTAAATAAATTGAGTTAATCTGTTAATAAAGAATTTATGAATTACTTTGATCATTGTAATTTACTATATAATTATATTTGTTTACATGATTAATATAAAATTTAAATCCTACTATTAATGTACTTAGTAGGGGTGTATCGGTTAACCGATATACCGGTTGATATTGCAATACGAATTCTGACGGTTTTTAACGAGATCGTTTTTTCCTGAACCGGTTTTTGTAGTTATGTGCCTTACTGATTGTTTTTCTCAGAATATGCGACCCCCCTCTTCCTCAGGGTACCCCTCTCCCCCTTGACCGTCAGAAGACCAACCCCTAAGGACCACCCATATTGTCCCACCCGGGGAACCACCCAGGGGTGTCGAAATAGCGCAGATGGGTAAGTGAATGGAAATGAACAAAAACATTGATCATTTCAAAACCAAACACTGATGGTTCAAACCCAGTCAGTTCCTTATATTTTATTTATTATTATTAGTACATAATACTACACTTAACAAAGCTTATAATTATACATATTTCAATTGCGTATAACTTTTTATGAACAAATATTTTTTAACGAAATTTTTTACAATTGCTATTGACTTTATAACAATTATTGCTGCGTAGTCACTTCTTCGAAAGTAATATAACCGATGCGTTGAACCGTGAATCGATGAAATTCATTAGATGCACAAGGAAATCGTGACTGGCGCTAATAAAAATTTGCACATGGTCGCTGTGGACAGTATTAAGACACATCCAAAAAACACAAAATAAGCCGGCTAACGATAGAACAGCTAGAAATAGCTTTTGGGTTGTTAAAATGGATTGCGCGCCAGCCCACACAGCAAGAGCGACTACAGAATTACTACATGACAACCACATTACGCTGATATGCACGTACAATGCTGAAATCTCTAGTTAAACATAAAAGAACACGTATGGAATAAATTGAACCGCCGTGTACGCCGTGCATTCTCGTACCCCGAGGTTATTAAGATTCTCGATCTAAAAGCTAGTATCGAGAATCCTACTAGACTCTGGGCACGAGAATGACGCCGTGGTGTTGCAGTCCAATCCCTAGCTGAGCTATGCGGAAGGATTGTACGCGGGTAGGCAGGTATACGTCAGAATCACGTCCATCAGTTTGTGAGATCCATGAGAACGCAATGCAAAGCTGTTCTCTACAGCCATGGAGGTCACACTTGTTATTAGAGAGAGAATCGTAGATACATTTACCCGAAGCCACTATCATTTTACAACATTCACTTAGTCACAGAGATCGTAATCCTCATTTTGTTACTTTGACTTTTTTACACACTGTGGTGTTTTTGTAATTATTTGTTAAATCTTTTGTTCTATGTAATGAAATAAACATTATAATGTTGCTCCATGTTTAGACTATATTTGTTGAAAATTTGACTTAAATCGGGCAAACAAGAACTTAGATATGAGCCCACATATACATGTATACTTATAAGTTATGTTAAGTGTATACTAAAAAGTTTTATTATAGAAACGTGTACTTAAATATCAACATAATTGAAAAACAGTTTCATTGTTTTTTAATTGACTTGAATTAATTTGTTGAATTTTATTATAGAATCGACTTTACTTTACTTCAATCCATAAAATATAACTCAGTAAGAATTAATTTACCGAATTATTAAGCAAAGCTTTATGGCATGGAACACATGTCCCATTAAAGAGTTCCGTGTAGAATGCTCCTAATTGCGCTTTGTTTTTTGTGTTACAAATTAAGTAACTGCATTGCTGTCAGGGTCCGATTGCTTTGGGTGTCAGACTTGAAAGTTTGGGGACATACTGCGCTATGTCCCTCGATGGGTCTAGGACAACGCTGAGGCCAGGGACCCAAGGCACCTGAGGCACCTGAGGCACCAAAAAAATACCTAGATGATAGCTATTTGAGACTACCTAAATCTCTATAAACATACGAGTACTTTATAAAAGTGTTTGACTTCACCCTTGTAGACATTCGGTCTGTTGGATAGGGTGTAACAATACGATAAAAACCGTATTGCTATATTGCAATATGCGCAATCCGTTTAGCAATGAATTGTTATACTTATTGCATTTTGCATAGACATGCGAAGCAGGAATTAATGCACATGCATGGTCTTAATTGGATCAACAATACACACATAGATGTATTTGTGTAATATGGACTATATATTAGAAAATGCATATTTGAAACGGACTTTCGAGGAGGTCTGTTTTCTCATTTGACTAAATGTTTAATCTATCACAGCATTTTAAGATTATTTCTAGTTTTCAACATATTTAAACATTTATTCAAACATTTAAATTTCAGATTCTGAAAAAGCAATCAATTTGGCACAGAACTACAACAATATGCATTTGCTGGACCGCATGTCCAGTGCTCATGAAAATTTGCCCTGAGACTAAGTTTTACAGTATTATTATTATAACAAACTGGTCATCGTCTTATTTAATTGAATTTAAGAGTATTAACAATCCCACAAGATAAATTGAGCATAAGTCGTGAATAAAGATTTATTTACTATTAAATAAACTGAGTCCCTTTTCTCAGTGATATAACATTAGTTCAATGGATTGGTTTCAACTAATTCTATAAAGTATTTTATTTTAAATTTAATCGATTAAAATAAACTACAATCTTATACACTGCCCTCCAAAAGTTTCTTCGCAGTGTAATTGATTAAATTGTTACAATTTCTATGTTCAATTTCGAAGAGTTTTTATACATGTATTATTGTTTATTTCATTAACAATTCATGCAATGGAAATGGAATTTCTGTTAGTAAATTATATTTTTTGATTTGCAGCTAAAATTGTCTATCAGCCTCCGAAACTATAGCCAATGTACCCTAATGAACCAATATCAAGTTTGAGGTACATTGTATTTTTGTTATTTCATTTCCATAAGACAAATGTACTGATTAGAAAAATCAAAATTGAAAATCATTTAACAATAAACGGCTTTTATCACTTTTTGAAATTCTATTTGGTACAATACAAATTGTGAATGTGTGAAGGAACTTTTGACGGGCAGTGTATAATCCTTAAAAAGTTG
This sequence comes from Mactra quadrangularis, assembly GCA_025267735.1. Classification (NCBI taxonomy): domain Eukaryota; kingdom Metazoa; phylum Mollusca; class Bivalvia; order Venerida; family Mactridae; genus Mactra; species Mactra quadrangularis. Next base: position 6,735,772 of record CM046298.1, read on the forward strand.
GTTCATTTGTGACAAGGTTGTATTGTGTCCTATCAGTTGTACAATTATTGTTTAGTTTTATTTAAGTCTTAATTCCCTTTAACCATTTGAACTTAAAATCTGCTAAATTTATAGTAAAGCTGTTATTGACATCGTAAGTCGAAACTAAGTGTTTCAAAACATATTGTGTACAGTTTATGTGACAAAATATTGAGTGACTGTTTCATGTCCTTGTATTAGATACAATCAGGAAAGCAAGAGTTTTGTCACCCGTCGGAATGCATTGGCCCATCAATGTAAACAAAAAAAAAACAATTTAATTTACACCAGTAACGCATAATGCGAGCATTCTAATATCTATACTATTAAATTTGCGAGTTTCCTGTTTTGTGGAAGAAACTGCGCAGCTTTGAATAAATCTTTTGTTTGTCGCTGGAGCACATATATACCGGCATATCAAGTTGACAAGTCTTTTTTGACAAAGCCTCTTGATATTTGCAAAAACTGCCAAAAATCAACAAAAAAAATGTTTTTTTTGTGTGTCTAAAATAGATAAAACTAAAAATAGACACGTCAAACCAAACTCCCCGCAGCGGTTATCTCCCTTTATCAAATCAATAATTAAGTAGCAAAGCGTGACTTAAGCACTGTGAGGAGTTTGCTAAAGCCCGTGCTTGCACGGGCTCCCATCTAGTTTCATTTTAAAATTACTGAGGAAGGCTTTTGAGCCGAAAATTTTAATGAAGAGTTTTATACTACAGATACGAAAATTATAATAAACTTAAACTTTTTCATTTGATTAAACGCCTATTTCTATATTACATATTCAATGGCGTTGTACAAAAAGATAGAATATAAATAAGTAAAAACCCTCCACCATAAATATATACAATAAAAAAAAACAAAATAAAATTCATCACACATGATGTCATATAGTGTGATTGTGTATTTGGTTTTCATATATCAAGTTAATAGGACCTACATTAATCTTAGTTCATGATTCGACTTTATTTTTACATTTGTTTTTATTAATTTGTTATTTAAAGTTGTTGTCCTAATCAGTATAACAAGGTGCTATTTTTGACCGGACATGTCCTGAACAGTGTAACATAACACCACTGTTAACCAGACATTTCCCAAAGCTGTTGAAACATCACCTTTAAAGGGCCCTTAATACATCCCCAAAGGTGTCGAAACATCACCTTTAAATAGTATATATTAATATATTCTGTTGCAGCTTACCAAAGACATTCTCGTACCCAGAGACTATCAAAATCGAGAATCTTGATAACCACTAGCTGGGTACGAGAATGACCAAAGTAAGCATTTTGTACTGTTGATGGTGGAATTTTGTTTTTCAAAGATTTAAATAAACAGCAAATTTTAAAATAATGTAAACATATTTTTCACAGCCGCTGTTGCATAGACGAAAATGACAGAAACACAATCAAATGTATAGATATATAAGTATAGATATTTTATCCATATCTAAGTGCACTTGATAACCAAACAAATACTAAAATATATTAGACGTTTTACATCTGTTTTGTGTTGGTATCAACCTAAAAGTTTCACTAAACAAATATTTTTTTTTTGCAATTTAATTAACTCATGGAATATATTAGATGCGGTTGTAGACAACGACTAGAGGCCCTGGAACTGGATTATAAAATAATAAATGTCAGTAGAATTGTCCCAACCATTTAGAAATATAACCATTCAGTTGTACAAATACAGAATACATTTAACTTCTGGTATAGCATATTAAAACTGGTTCGTAAAAAGCTAACTTGTGTTTATGTTTAGTTGTAAATAACTGAGAAACTAGTCCCTCTTTAACAAATAAATCAATCAAAGTATTCATTAACTACTGTTTGTTTGTTATGTTGGATTATAAGTTTAAAATAAAATCTTCAAGACGACGGTCAATAGCCTTACTATATTGAAACATCTAATTCTATAATGTATGATGCATTGAAACAAACAAATTGGTAGTACTGGGTTTAACGCCGGGTAAACATAATTTAGGTTATTCTACGACGGTCAGTTCACCTAACCTAGCTTTCCTGGACACTAGTATATAACCAGTACTCCAAAACCCACAAGACCGGCAATTTCTCTATATATCTTATTAACGCAGGAAACTTGACATTATTAAAAAAATCATGGGATAGTGCAACCGCTCCGGAGAGGCTTCGAATCTGTACCCCTTCGGGAAATTACAACTATATAATTTTAAACATCAGGAAATACATTCATCCATTAAAGTATTCAAGCATCAAAGACAAGTATTCATTCACTTGCAAGACAAATTGGCTTTGAAAAAAATCTTTAAACTACATTGTAAATCTTATAGTATGACCTATTTTTGTATTTAGTTCTATTTAAGTTTTGTTAAGTGCAATTTTAACTGTACAAGTCGGTCATACTATCATACTATAAGTTGTTGTAAACAATTTGCCTAATTTAACCACAAATCCTAAAAAAGACAAATGACCTGTAGATGACATGTCTGACTTTCAACTATAGACGCAAAAATGACCAAAGTGTACTGAAGTTCAATCCATTAAAAGCTCAGTTGACATTTGCTTCAGTCTACAAACCCAAAAGTATGACTTGAAAAACAAAATATCTGAGTATGATGAACGTTTACTGTTATTTGAATATAAATATAAAAATATAAATCTATTGATATTGAGGCTCGTTCAAGAAGAAACAACTTTATCTATATCCACAATCACTGGAATCAAACCAGGTTGTCAACCTTACTACCCGTTGACGCAGCTTGTTCTGATAGTACATGAAATAATGAATTTGACAAAGACCAAATAAACAACGTTATTTTGGTGGCATAACGGAAGAAATCAACGGGAACTGTGAGAAACGTTTTCTAGATTTCTTTAAAAAATCTAAAAATTGAAACGTTCCCATCAATACCAAGGACTCGGGTAAATACAGACGAGATTTAATCAAGCCGATAATTGTTTGCTTCCTTGACTATTGTGACGTGGACTTAGTTATTTCTAACGCATACAAGCTAAAAGGCACCTACAGCATCAATCTAGACTTCCCTTCAGAGATCACCACTTATTGTCAGAAATGTAACCTTGAAAGAAACAACTAGATCTAGATTATTTCCTATTGATACCCACATGTATACGAACATCAATTAATGCAAAAATGCTTAAATTAAGTATTAAAACAGGGGCGCGCAGGCAGAGTGATGTCAGCCGGAATGCGCGAGAATATAGCGAGATCTTGTAGTCATATCTGGTTTTTTAAATGGACAATATCCTCGACCCTTCAGCTGAACTGCATATAAAAAATCAACCCAACGACATTATTTACATGTACCAGCGCAATTTTCCACAAAATTTCTTACGAAAAAAGTTATCGCAAGTCAATTTCATAAATGTTGCAGTTCAAAAGCGAAAGGGTAATAAACTTAAGTATGATATGATATTCAAAAGGTATACAATATTCAAGATTCATGTAATTCAATAATATTTGGAATTTATTGGTAAAAAATGATCGTAACTATTATTAATGTTTAACGCTTTTGACTTACGAAGATTTTCATAGTAAGTTTTTTTTGTAAAAAGCACCACAGCAAGACAACGCCAGATCCCACGTAGCTAGACTTGCCATGCAATACTTGCACCAACACATTATAAAATTCATGCATTGGCCCGAACGTTCTCTGGATTTGTCACCAATAATACATTTATGGGACGAGCTCAGTGCGTCAACGGTCAATTGTACAAAAAAGTTTCCAAAGAGCCTGGGTAGAGTAATGATAAAACAGCACCAATCGTATAATACTCTATTCAATCAACTAAGTGCGCCGCAGATGTCAAGCCCTTATTGAAAAAGAGGCGGAAATACAAAATATTGTGTACGATTTTTTGAGAATGACCCTTTGTTTGTAAAACATATCATATTTGCATCAAGTTGTATGATATTTTGTAATAATTTCATTTTGTCACTCAATGAAGTGGTTTTTATTTGTATTTAAAATTCTGAACATAACTTGTGTTTCTCATAAGAAAATCAATTCAAAACCTAAGGCCATGCCAAATTGGAATTCTGTTAAACGTCAACTCAAGTTTGACAAACCTAAGCACCTATTCACAAAAACACACAAACCGAAAACAAAAACACAAGTATTTTACATATTAAATATTTCAATCACTTTCGATTCTCAAAAAACGTTAATGACTCTGGTCGTTCCAAAACATCACACCAATACTTTTTCATACAGAGTTGGGAAAAATGTATGGTTACAAGAGCTGCTCATGTTTTGATGAGGGTTGTGCTTACGCTGTTGTTTTCGTTTGTCTTTGTGAGAATACGAACATCCTGCATGAGTCGTACATAAAGTCTCAAGATCATGGCGCATGGACCTGTCTACCCTTTCGTAGTAGAAAACATTTAGTAAAATTTAACACCACTTTTTAAATTTACTTTGGCCTTATATTAAAAATCCATTTTGCCTTGTTTCACTCATAGAGTAATTTTGGTTAAAAAAGTAACTTTATATACAAACGATTTAGTCATGTCTATTTTCATTTAAAAAAAATAAATTTGGTCTTTATAAGTTTCCTAAAAGTTTGTAGATAAAGTTACTTTTTAACCTTTGAGTAAAAAAATTAGTGTTGCCTAAAATCATGTTGCCTATAGCGGTGTTTAATTTTACTAAATGTTTATACTCAGCTATATAGAGGGGAAGACAGGGCAGCGCGACATGATCGTGCGACCTTATGCACGACTCATGCAGGTTGTTCGTCTTCTCACGAAGACAAACGAAAGCAACAGCGAAAGCACAACCCCCAGCAAAACATCGACAGCTCTGGTAACCATGCCCTATTTCCCTACTCTGTATGAGAAAGGATTGGCGTGGTGTTTTGGAACGACCTGAGCCATAAAATGTTTCACCAAAAGATGGCAAACGCTTGGTAGCACAGGGAATTGTCGAGTTACCTCCCTTTGATTTTTCAAACATACCTTTAATATACTTTTATACAAGGGGTACAACTGCGTTTACTAGACCGATTCATCTAGATTTCTTATTTTGTGGCTCACAAAAAATACTGATACCCTAGTAGCACTTTTACCGCACGATTAAATTGATTAAACATAACTCTTCGAGCTATGAATATTAAATGTTTCATAGGGCAGACCATTAATACGATTAAAGTTTCAAAAACATAAAAAACAACACAAAAATCTCAACTCGGACAAGTTAGTGCACAGTTGAACAGAATGAAAATTGACCAAATTTCAATGTTACGTCGTTTCAAGCATGATTTACTCCGTGTTATATTGTGTTTCTCGCTTCACTAGTTATAAAAATACAAAACATCGTGCCAATTATAACCTGACATGAAACAAAACGAATATATGTACACTTTTTATCTGATTTAACCTCAAAAAATTATTCTCACAACCATTTTCACTAATACGTCACTCACATAATAATCTAATTAGTTAAACAATTTCTGATTCATCGAACCGTACGGGGGTTTTCCTACTTTCAAACGAGACAACCAAAATGCTATGAAAAAGTCGAAATCTTCCAAATTTGTATCAGTCAATTAGTCGGAAGTCTTGGCGATTTTCGTTTACAAAATTAACCAATCAAAAAGTTTCTTACAAGTTTCTTGAATAAATTAAGGATACCGGCTACAAAATTGATTATCAAATAGAGTTTGTTAATTTCGCTTTTTATGGCTCGCAAGTGTTTCTCTCTAGGTTGAGAGTTATATTTATTACATTTTTATTCAATAATATTGTTTTTCTGTTATATTTTCTTTGATTGGGGTAAATATGTCATTTTGAAATATGAAAATAAAGCGATTTTCCTCGAGAAATGTCGATTTCATCTGTGCACTAACTTGTCCGAGTTGAGATTTTTGTGTTGTTTTTTATGTTTTTGAAACTTTAATCGTATTAATGGTCTGCCCTATGAAACATTTAATATTCATAGCTCGAAGAGTTATGTTTAATCAATTTAATCGTGCGGTTAAAGTGCTACTAGGGTATCAGTATTTTTTGTGAGCCACAAAATAAGAAATCTAGATGAATCGGTCTAGTAAACGCAGTTGTACCCCTTGTATATAAGTATATTAAAGGTATGTTTGAAAAATCAAAGGGAGGTAACTCGACAATTCCCTGTGCTTGGTAGTGTTTGACTGAACGTCAAAAGTACAAACCTTCAATGCGTAGTGTCATGTTTTGTACTACAGATAAAAAACTATTCAACGGTTTACAAACTTTTAAGATTACCATGTCTATTAAATTCAATTTGACTTTAATACAAGTAGCTTTAGGATAGTATGTTCAGTGTTAATAATTCTACAAGTCACACAATTTTTATGTCAATTAAGGACTTAAATAACTCATTAGATCAATATTTCAAAATTAATATTACTTCCCTGCAGATTATTTATAAGACATTATATTTATGCCCTTAGGGCATTCAATTGAAATATATAGAAAAGAGTATCTACTCGTATAAATATATATGCAAGGGAGACAATCTAGTCTAGAATACAAAACCACGGTTGCTTCCCGTGACATTTGAATGAGGTTACCATGTATATAATAAGGCCATGCCAAATTGAAATTTCGTTAAGGGTCAACTCAAGTTTGACAAATCTAGGTAATTCTTCACAAAAAACGCATAAATTGTAAACGAAAACACATGTCCATTGCAGCTAGTATTCACACAAATAAGTACTTGGTAGTACATGAATGTTTATGATATACAACAGACACATGTACATTTTCATTTTTCAATTACACAGAAACAAGGAACTAGCAGTATTTCCTGAAAGAAAATCAGTTATCGAATCCCGAAAAAAATCAGAATTATTTAAGAAAAAATAACTAACAATTTTGTGTGTGTTTTTTTTAGATTGAGGACTCTAAAACCTATGCGCACGGGGACGCTTAACAAAATTCCGGTATGGCATGGCCTAGTAAGCGAGAGTCAGAACTTGATTTGTGTAGATCATTATAAACATAACTTGATTTGCAAGCCCAACTTCAGCCCTATATATATGACCGGCCGTGACTCGTTTTACATTTGGACATTATTCTGTTACGGCGTAGGTCTTATCGGCTCCCATATTTGTCAAATTACGCAAAAATGTCGTATTGTATCAACCCCAATCATATGCAGTTAACAATAACATAGTTAAATCAAATTTTTATCCTATAGTCTAATGAAAACCTACGTACATTTTGTCAAAACTCGATTTGAACTATTCAATCAGTCGCTGACTATTTAACATGCGCCCATATTGGTTACAAGTAAAACTGCCCCGTGTTCAGTAACTACACGTTACGGGTACGGGAGAACTCAACCCGAAGACAACTCAACCCGTGCAATACTCAACTCGAAGTCGGGACAACTCAATCCACGTAGGATATTAAGGTGTCTCGGGTTGAGTTGACTATGGGTTGAGTTGTTCCGTGTTCAGTTGCCTTGAACGTTCCAAAACGTTACGGAACGTTTTGGAACGTTCAAGGTAACTGAACACGCTGCTGCTGGTGTAACGAGTTACGTCGGGTCTTATATATAGGACTAGCTTAACTTCTGAACTCAAACAAGGGCTTGATATACATAAGTCTTAAAATCAATCACAAATCTGAAAATAACTAAAAACTTACCGTGTAACGAATCTCTATTACTTCTTAAATTTCACTCTACAAACCATAGACTTCCGATCGAAGCAGGACGATACGACGGTACACCTCTAATTGACAGAAAGTCCACTCTGTTTGACTCGAATTTACTCGGCACTTAATAACACTGTATATTCCGAGGTCATTAAGGTCATTCCTGAACCTTCAAGGAACTTGCTTCTTAGATAATATAGATAGATCCGCCACGCGACTTTAATCCATTGAAACGATTTTTAATTTTGATATCGAATATTATTTTAAGAAAATTGCACTTTTCCATTACATCATAACGAAAACCTTTAGTAATTAATCCCACAGCCTCTCATTTTCACTTATTTATATTCAAATCCATAATTGATTATAATTTCCAGTTATTAATGTACTCTATGACCGATTTAAATCGTAACTATTCTTTAAAACAACCTTTTATAAAACGGTTGAGCGCATAAAATTCAATCGAGACCGTATACACAAATACGTGATTCACGTGCACGGCGCATATTGCCTCGTTTTGGATTTCGCTCGTGACATAAGTTCCTTGGGCGTACAAGAGTGCTTTTCGGTCATTTTTTCAAGCTTACACCCCTTTTACAAAATCAAAGATTTTATTATATGTAATCGGCTAAGACTATTTTGTTTTTTGTTCCCTAATTAATTGCTTATTATACCTTATACCATTTACCCTTACAGTCTTACTTACCTTTGTACGGAGATGTTAAGCATCATGGATAAAATGTTTTTTTACCCCAAAGCAAGTGGCAATGTTTACATTCAAATGAATATCCGTTCAACTGTACAGAACACATTGAATGTTTTTTGTGTGACTATAAGTGCATGTTTTGAATTGGCGCCTCGATTTAATAATAGAATAGTCTATCTGTCAAAAAATTAGGAATGGATGAATATATTCAGAAATATTCTTTTATTATCTATATAAAAAGTCAGTAATATATATATTCTCTAAGCCACACGCACTGAACAATGGTTTTGCTTTCATCACAATAAATACGTTAAAACTTTTACACAATAGTGTAGACTCATGTGTTTCCCCCATAAACGGATGAATTCAAAATTAAAAGTACAATAATATGCAATGTTTTGAAAATTGATTTATACCCACAATAATAATAATATCCAATACAGTAATAAAACTTTTAAAGCAATCCTTTTACCTCTATACTAACGTCACCCGTAGCTTGTCAAGGAGTCTTATTCTTCAGCCTTCATGTGTCATACTGACGGCCCAGGTAGGGCATCATGTGATAGGCTGGATTACCTGCCCATTACCACTATCGTTATTGGGTCAGACAAAGCGCAATAATGGCGACGACTCACTAGGGCATCTTATGGTTACATGTTTCTCCCATTTTCTCTTTATCTTGCATGAACATTTAAAGATGGTAAATTTGATAGGAGTTCGGTTCTATATAGGTCATTCGAAGTCTCTTTATGTGTGCACTTAATTTTTGCGAACGGTCGCCGCCATTATTCTGCTTTGCCTGACGTACTTTTACCCATCTAAGTTCGAATGGGAACCCGACAAATCAGGTGAATGTGAATGATTTATGCTATAAAATCTCATTTTATTGTAGTAAGATGTCTCGTAGCGGCCATTGTGTTTTTTTGCTCTCACACACACTAATGGAAAAAACGACCAGACGAAACTTAGCAACAAGTGATTCTAACTATGTGACATGACTATGCTTTCATCAGTTTGTCCTAGAACGTTTGTAGAGTACTGTATATGTGATATACATGTATAGTATCATATAAAAAGAAACAAAATCCAGATATTTTTATAGTATTTTATGTAATATTTTTGTTATCAACAGTTTTATTCAAAAAGCTATAATGACCAATGATAGGACTTTCAACTAATGTACTGATAGATTTTATTGACTTTCTTCCTGATGTAAACTGACCAACTATTACCACAGGTTAAAGCATGAAAGTGTGAAAGTTTTCAGCACTGTGCCTGAAATTTAAGTCTTGGGGCAAGGACCCTATATAAGTACATGGGGTCCTTGTTTGGGGTCATAAAAATATTCTTACACTCGTAAGTGATAATAATATTAAAATTGAATACTACAACGATAAAAGGCTCTATGTATATTTGCCTAAGAGAGCGGAACACAGCCTTGTTCAGAATTTTGAATTAAAAGAGAATTTTGACAAGGAATTGAGTTGAATTTTTTCTTAACATAGAATTAGTTACACTCTTGAAAAACTGAACTTAATTTCATGCTGAAACTCCGCAAAGATTGATTTTGACATTTTCACAAAATAAATGCATTAAGCGACCTCCACGTTTATCACCCATTGTAAACCCATTGTCACATGATTGCATGGATTCTATAGTCATTGAAGTTTCTGTCACATAAATAAAACATCAAAGAAGTAAGCCCAGATCAGAAATGGTTGTTGATGCATACTCAATAATAGGACATGTTCCACAATCGTTGACACACATAAATAGTGCTAGGTTTTTAACTTAATACAAAATATATTAACATTGCATTGTTAGACTGTCACAGAGAAATTTCATTGTGACACAGTATACCTGTGTGTTAAACAACGTACCCGTCATGTTTAATTTGGATTTCTAAACCCCAGGACAAAATAAACGTCCCGTATACAGAGCCCCTAATACGACAATTCGAAATAAACTTTATTTTCAAAATCATTTCGTTTAAACGTAATATTATTTCATTTTTACGAAATATTAATTCGTTTTTACGAAACTATATTACGTTTATACGAAACAATAGGGAAAAGTAAAAAAGAATCAAAGAATTTCAAAATGGTACTTTAGGGGTTCCGTAGTCCCGCATAGGGTTGAAGTTCGTGTGAATACTATTCTAGTGAGAAATCAACACGATAGCGTTTGGAACAAGTCATTGTTCATACAATGAAAATTTGACAAGTAATTACTTGAAAAATACCCATTTATTTCAATTTTCGTACCACTAGACTTCAAAACAGTCTAGAAACGAACACTTTACTTCAGAACAGTCTAAAAATAACAGCTCCTGTCCAGACGTATTGTAAATAAACTAGATTGATATATCTGGGTTTTGAAAATGTCTGTGAACAGAAGTCATATCAATTGTTTGTTCAAGGTCAAAATATAAGCCTCCTTTAAAATTTACTTTGGCTAAATCTTGTCTAGGGCTGCCACGGTTTGCTTATCTCACAATTCAGTTCGAACCGTGGTACAGGAGCTAAGATACGTTTTTAATAATTAATAATTAAATACAATGTAGAGCTAACTGACTTTTTAAAAAGAATAGTAATTAAGTGTTTCAGTTTTTTTATTCTTCGTCTGCATTTTAGATTGATATACTCGTAGTTCAAGTTTGTCACAGACGACAATTCGAACCGTCACCGACAATGTCTGCACCGTAAACTAAACCATGATTTCTGATCCGCGGTGTACCGTCATGGAATGCAGACAATCTGATTAAAACCCAATCTAAAATTTTCCGCTCGCCTACTTGCTAATTTAGATCTGGCCTTTTTCAAACGAGGGTCACGTTCAAGTGACCTTTTCTCATCATAATATTAATGACGAAATTGTTATAATACGTAACTTGTTTACATCGTCTACGTCACGCAATTTGAAATGAGCCGCCCAATCGCAGACTGTAAATAATACCGCTGTTAAATTAGCATGCAAACCGTGGTCTAAAAATAGAAATTACGAAATCAAAATGTGATTAATAGTGTTTTCGTCTAGACGAAAGCTATGCATTGATTGGTCGACACAAAGTTCATCTCGACGTGACCTTCAACGGAGATAGTAGAGATCCTGTACGACAACGCTCTACAGGATATCTGTTTACGGAGATTGGAATGCAGATTAATTGTTGGCCAGTCATACAAGAGCCAAGGAAGAAAGTCAATAAAATATATAAGAAATAAAAGCAATATGATGTAAGATATTACAACATGAAATGTTCGCAGTGAAAACTTTGTAAAATAAATAATGAATAAAAAAAAACTTTTAACAAAATAATATCGCAGCTAGACATAAAGTAATTTGTTGAAAATAACTTTATACCATGAAAATAACTCTACAGCACCAAAGTTTCTTAAATCGTAGTTTTCATTATAGATTCCTGTTATCTTTGGTGAATTTATTACACCGCTGTGAACTTTATTGATACACTAGAATTTAATTGTTTTTTGTAACTCTAAACATATTGGTATGTAATATTATCACGTATTCTGTTTTGGCATATCTGATATACAACCAAGAAATATTTCAAACTATATAGGTGAAAGTTTGTAAGACTTGGGCTGTAATAAGGAACTTTAGTCAGTTATTTCCCTCTTGTATACTCATCAAATAGGTAGGTCCAATTAGTTGGATAACTCGGATTTTACCCTTACTTTTCAATGACAATTTGCAAAAAATAATCTTGCATAACTTCTTTTATAAATCAAGTAATTTGTTTGAAATTCAAGCTAAGTATTATAAGGGTAAAGAACTACCTCAATTTTATCATTTCTGTTAATATCTTCATTTACAAGAAAGATATTAGATGAAATATATTGTTATCCTTACATAGGACTTCAATGATAAAATCCGAGGATTCCAACTGTAAGGACCGAACTACCAATTGGATTGCTTCAGATTTTACCAGGGGAAGATAACTGACAAAAGTCCCTAATTCAGGATTTTTGAGATTATAAAAAGGGTTCTTTACTTTTAAAATATATGTTTGAATAAAAAATCGGGAAATCCAGGATTTGAAATAGTGTGCACTTGAACCCATGACTCTATAGGTCGTATTAGAATGTAATAAATCAAGAAAACCTACAGTTAATTTCCACCAATTAGGACCAACAAAATCGGTTGTCTATATAGCGTAATGTTCTTAATATAGGGACCTTTTTTCACAAATTAAGTAATTGGGACTTTAAAATTGTAAAAAATCTTACGATTTTACAGATAGCAAGTTGGTCTTTATAGCAAAACTTTAAATCATAATTTTATTGTTTTTGATATACACCAGTTTGTTATTACCAGTTGTTATTATGTATCAAACTATGTATTCCACGCATGTCAGTGATACCAGGGGGATTTATCAGATTTTTGTTCAGAAGAAAATGTATTGGAACAAAGAACTTCTGAAAAAAACCCATTATAATTTGAACCCTAATTATGGTAAAGTAAAGGTTCCAAAATTTAGAATAGGATATTATAATGTACACAAATATCATCTTTAATAGCTAGATCTTTATAGTCTGACTATATACAGTACCCTTCACAAATCTTGGACAACTAAAATCAAATTTTGAGACAAGCTGACTATGTCTATCACAAGTATTTTTACTATATGCAATGCTAATTCATGTAACAAAGTTTGAGTAATCATCCGGTCAACTAAATAATGAAGATTTTGGAAATTACTCAGATGATTCGCTTTGATTTTAATGGACAAATGTGATCAGGGATTTCCTAACCTTAAAGACATGTCAATTTCAACATTTTACATATATACACCAAGAGTCATATACAGTAAAACCCCTCTAAATAGGTCTGGCTTGGTACCGAGAAATAACGCCGGTTTAAAGAATTTCAGGAATTCGGATCTCCAACAAATCCTTCGGTCATTTTCCAATTGTCTAATGTTTTATTATTTTCCATTTTTTATTTATATTGCTGCAATTTTAGAGAGTCATAAAAATAGTTCTTCACATTTAGTCAAGTATTGATACGCATTAGCTTGATTTTTGTTTTACAATTTTTTCCATATTTTTAATCAATATACAAACTTTCAAATAAGACGGTTTGTGAGTACTGTCTTGGTTTTTTTGCACCTTTAAACATAAGAATATTCAGGTTAACGAATAAGTATCAGTTATTGCAAATAGTGCAGAGTGATGGTTCAAAAATTTAATTTATAGAGGAGGGGTTGTCCTAACACTATCACATACGTGTAGCACCAGATTTTCTACAACTGTATTTTAACAAGTTCATAGCAGTCTGGCCCCCGGGTATATGTATACACCCCCATTCAGATACACGCTTGTGGTGCAAGAATTTAATAGTTCTCCCATCTTATACATGTAGAAGACAAACTCTGCCAAAGATGCTATTATATTCTCGTATTACATATGTTTTTGTAATTACAATATCAAAACCTTCAACAGAAATTCGTGAAACTAATGAATCGTTTATCGTCTTTCACGGCAACTCTAATCTTTTTTATCTATTACGCGTTGAAATTTGGAGCGCAGTTCTGGGAATTTGGAAGCGATGGGCTTCAAAATCCATTAAATCAATACACATAACCATAAAACTTATTTTAACATTCATACACAATTCTATTACTTTTCATTTTTTGTAATTATCAGTATATTATGAAACGATTTAGTAAGTTTGAGTTGCTTCCCTTTGATTTGAAAGTTTTCTTACGAAGTACTACTTGTATGATCGTGTTTTTATTCAAACATGCAATCATTTTGAGGCAAACTGTTTGTTTAGCACAAAAGTTTCATTTAAATGATATTCAATTTGTATTCGACAAAACAATGTTCATTGTCAATTTGTACATTATGCTTGGATTAAAGCACAAGCTGTCGTCACGCTCCAAATCAACCAAAGACAAGTTATGTATACCAATACGAATATAAAGGGTCTTTGGTCGATCGAGACCGTGCCCGACCGCCTCTGGACCAAAGTGAACACATCCAAGGGTCATTTCTGACCTTATACATAATTATTTTATTGTAATCTAATTTGATTGAAATAAACTCTTGAAACTCTTGAAAAAGGAGAGAAAATTGTCTGAAATCAATTTAAAGGACCACTTGACTAGGACATTATTACATGTAGGTGAAGGCATTACTTCACCTTATTATTCATATTTAGATTTTAGATATTTACTCTATTGCTAGATATGAAACCTGCTAGTAATACCCGAAAGGGGAGTTCAGCAATATATACAAATACATGAAGAAAACAAACTTGTGGTATTCAGGGTACGAAAGGTCTGTGGACGAATGTTAATAACATTGCTCAGTTATTACGTTACAAAAATATGTATAATACACTTTTTTAACCTATATAATTGTGACGAGGTCTGTGGACGAATGGTAATTTCATTTTACAGTTCTTACTTTACGAAAATATAAATAATAGACGTTTTTAACCTATATAATTGTGACTTAATGATACAAAGTTATGTCCAGTAAGTCTGTTTTAATTTTTATTTGATTACATAACAGGTCAAGTGTATTACAGCATGGCAGACGACAGGGCATATAGTTATATCATCTAAAATATGGATTAACTAAGTAGATGAATATCGACTTATTTTTTTTTTGTATACTATTTTAAGATATATGATAAATATACAAAAAATAAGTAAATGTATTTTCGATATTTCGGCCGAAGCCTTTATCAAGATTTGTTTTCATGGACTTATTCACATTTTACATACCGCCGCCATTTTGGTTATTAAGAGAAATATTCCATGTATTGTTAGGCGATCAAAGAAAACTTCAAACATTGTATTACTAATTGAAACCAATCGTAATATTAATCTGAACAAAACTTTTATTAACACTGACAAACCCTAACCACAGGCATTGTTCAAGGCATCACTGACAGAGGCGTGTTACAAATAACAAACTTTATTCTTAAGGATAAAAGTGGTCCAGTAGGCTTAAAAGGACATTTTGTTTTTAAATTGGAAGTAGACATACAATTATTATTGTAAGTCAAAATGCATACGTTGGCTAACATATTATGGCAAAATAATTGCATTTTATATGTGTACAAAAATCTTACATTATTATTGCATTGTTTAACAACAACAACAACAACAACAACAACAACACGTCACGTGTCTATTTAAATATTATGACATAGTTAATGACGTCAAATAATAACATACAGTTTTTTTTAAATAAATAAGAACAATTTTATTGCATTGATTAAAACAATGATAAATAATGTTTGTATCAAATAATGTACGGAATACCTAAAGTGACATTGTGTAATACTTTTACGATATATTTATTCGTTTTAACAAGGACCCTATAAAGGGCTCTTGGTTTTAACGAAATAATGATTCAATTTTACGAAATAATAATCGTTTTTACGAAATACCAATTCGATTTTACGAAGTAATATTCATTTTTACGAAATAATAATTCATATTTACGTTATATTAATCGGTTTCGCAAAAACGAACTAGTATTTTGTATATTTTTCGTAAAAAAGAATGTATTGGTGATGTCACTTTAGAGATTCCGTAGAAATGCATAAATAATGTAAATGTATATACAACATTATAAATGTGATGTATATACATTCACCAGCAGATGTCATGGAGATTCAGTTATTGAATTATAAACACAGTCTTACATTAGCCGAACTTGGTTTGGGACACCCTAATAAAGGACCGTAGGAAACATAATCAGATGGGAGGGAAAGCTTTTGATGGCAACAGAACAAATAAAGAAATCAAATATTTTCTAGATCTGGTTTAGTCTGAATTGCTTTACGTTCAAAATATTGGGAGGCTAAGCCCCTCCCCTCTAGATCCCTGTTCCTACGGGCCTGTACTAATAGGTTAGATGTCCGATTTCATAGCATCCAAATTTGGATTGTTTTGTTCAATTGTGGTAAAAACATAACTGAGAAAATAAAACTGTTTTTATAACAAAACAAAAAATAAAAATTTGTATCACAAGAATTAAGTTTGAAATAATAATGAAAATAAATATCATATAATAGACGATAAGTTCGAACAATATTTCATAACAATAACAAGAAGCAGTATAAAAATGGTCACATGGTACATGAAGTCTCGTGATGTCACACGAGACTTAGTTTCTATACAATTGTCAACAGTAACCATATGCAACAAAAATAAATTTATGCTACGTATATATACATATAACATGTATGTTACAATCCTGTACTCGATATTTAATTGTTTTAAAGCACTATTTCTCTCTCTGGACATTAATGGCACATTTGTTTAGTTTCCGACCAGAACAAAAACTGTCACATATAACTAAGCTCAATGAAATGGTCAAGTTTCAGTCAACGTTTCACAAGACTGTAGCGTTGATTTTATCCCGCCAAAAATTTAATATTTAGTTAAACTACATGACAAGATACATATAAAAGTCTTATAATAAACATTGGAAGATACATACTATCATAATATCAAATTGTATTTAGATATTGTTCAAGAATGTTATATAGATATAGGTAAAGAATTGAAGAATATATGCGTACATGCTTGTTTTAAATTAATTTTTATATGCACACCATGCATGTAGTGTAAGTGTAAATATGTATGTACGCATTTGATTGTGCATGTATAAGTAATAATAAAATCATAGTCTCATTTTGAAATAAATTCCATATTTGTACTTTTTACTTTCACATTACCATTGTCTTACGGTAGAAATCGCCTTATACAACACTTTGTATTTGGGCACAGAAAAATTATCACTTTACTGATATCTAATAATACAGGATATTTCTAATCCTTCTCACCATGTCAGGGTCTTGAATTATATAACTATTATTTTGTATGAACAAATAAAAAACAACATCATTTTCACAACAAATGGGAGACAGAAAGTGTTCATAAAAATTTTGCAACAGAAAGCTGTTTTATAAATCTAACCCACGCAAAATAGTTAACATGATTTATATTTATTTCTCATGGCTTTCAAATATATTAATGACTGTAAATTGGCATTTAATGGCATTCTACCTTACATTGAGCAACCAAGACATTATGACGTCATCATTTTCTACAAAACAATTAAACATCGAGGAAAGTATATAATAGTTCTATAATATATATTTATATATATACATCTAAACTTAATGATATATTTCACATAAATCTACAAGAAATATCCTTTAGTATATATTGATACATGTAAATCAGACGTAAGTGAACAATAATTGACTCTCAACGATACGGATTGTTTTCACGAGTTATAAATTCTGGTAACACCGTTTGACCGTATAAGGACCAGGATAACCATTATCAGAGCTGCATGACGCTTTCAGCACCAAGTAGCCCTTTATAACATGGCGGACTATATCGAAGTGATCTGACTTGAAACATCTGCCCAATAATAAATGCTCATGTGCCATGTGTATTTCAATATATAACAAAGCAGAACTGGTTAGAACGTTGATTAGATGTTAGCTCTCCAAACTTAGACCAGGTTGCGCACCAATGCTTTAATAGGAAACATAGTATTTTTTACAGTATACAATTTTGTACAACAAACATCGTAAAAAAGAAATTTTGTCTAAGAAATTGCTATTTTAAGTGAGAATCATTTCTAAATAAGATTAACTGCATCAATAGTTACAACGCATACTTTTTTCATTAATGGCTGAAGGATATTTGACCTTTGTGGTGTTCGTAAAAGTTACATAAGCAGGGCATTTTCATAATATTATTTTCATATATTATATTTTGTGTGTGCATATGAAAAGTAAGGTACAGATATTAAAACAAGTGTGGTATATATTCCGACATTACGTGTTGACTCTGGTAAGACTATTGTCAGAGCAAAACCCTGATGGTTTGTATATATATACATGTGATACATTTAGAAAGAAATAAGAATAAATCAATAAATCTATGACTTGACAAAATAGAGATTGTAAAATAAGATCCTATTACCTTGTTGATAGATAGAAAAATATAAAAGACCGCCGGCAAGGTAACGGACGTGTATTTAAAGCATAGTTACAGACCAAGTAAAGAAAACATTAAATGCCCTGGCTAAAAATTTTCTTGTACGAATGCCATTTTGAGCGGAATAACCAATTATGCATACTGCAAATAAGTATACTATTATATTCAAGACTTATTCAGATAGAATAGTTAAAATTATATGTTGATAAATTAATCAATGCTGATTTTGGAATTTGCTCAGGTGACTTTTTATTCAATTTGTTTCCATTGGTAATGAAACGCGAATCTGATTTTCCCGAAAACAGGGTTTACACCAAGGACCTCCGAAGAGTACTGTGCATATTGTATAGCTAATATATATTAAAGGATAACTTCTTGTAGAAATATGATTATCAATTAATCTCATTTAATATAATATATCAGCAGCACTTGCAGTTTGTAAAAAAGATTTGTTTTTAAATAAATATATACATAACCTGGTTCGTCACGACATATATATCAAACAAATAACAATGAATTGTACAGGGAGACAGTTAGTTAGGTTCTTAGAACACATAGTTGTTTGTAGATCTATCGACACTAGGAATTCTCAGAAATATGTATATCTCTATACAGTATAATGTCATAGAACTGACAAAGAGCTGACAATAGATTGCTTTACCAGGAGATGTCTTGTTTCATACCACATCTACCTACAGTGAAAATCTAACTTTAATCATATTAGAACTACCTCACACTTTTTTATTAGAACCGGAAGTCATGTTATAATTTAAGATATAAATTACTAATCTCAATATTGTTTTACATCCATTTCATGGTTTTCTTTGAACAGTTTGAGCTTTAAGCATCCTGTGCCTGGCGCTGGTTTCCGCCATTTTGTTATGTACACACCATGTTGTACATTTTTGGTAGGTTTTGTGCATCGTATCACGTGTACTTAGCTTATACAGTAGATCTATGCAGTCTACAATTTACAGCGCACGTACATGCTCTATAGCTACGTATACCCAGTTTGACCGAATATCTAAGCACGGCACAAATATGTTGTTCTCAGATCTTAGATTCCCCTAGTTTAGAGTTGCCGTTACCAATATGTACATGAGTATGCCCATGGCTATTGTAACGGACAACGGAATCACGTGGTGGTCTTAAACTGTCTCGATCACGGTCACGATACACGTGATCCGGACCATATTGCTCTACATAGCTTTCACTCCTTAGTCTGTGATTAATACCAATACACCTAAAGCACAATATTTCCTTAAAAGGAGTTCTAAATTCACGGTTAAATCGTGCATAAATCACAGGATTCATAAAAGAGTTAAAATACCCTAACCACATTAGTAAAGAACCAATCCAAGGCGGAATACTGTCCGGTGATAGAAATGGTCTTGCTAAGGCAAGAATAAAAAATGGTAACCAACAAAGGGTAAAACCACCCATTATAATACCGAGAGTTTTTGTAGCTTTACGTTCTTTCGAATGTCCCGAACTCCCTCCAGATCCTGTCCGCGTTCGAGATATCAATGATTTCAACGTAAAACGTCTTTTAGTAATCGCTGGTCGATTCGACGGAATCATTTCTGAAGAAACGTCATCCCCGTGATCTGTAGAGTCTGTAAATCCATTTTTAGATAAGTTTCCATTGGGAATATTTAAATGATCACTGGCACCACTACTTCGGGTAGACTTAACAGATAGATTTATATGTTCATTACCTTTATCAATACTTCCAAGTTTTGAATGGTTTTCTTTCTTCATTATTCGTGACGACACTCTCCATATTCGGTAATAAATGACAATCATTATAATTAAAGGAACATAGAAGGCCCCTAACGTTGCATAGATTTGATATCCCTTTTCTTGACTGATCAAACATGAATTAGGCAATTGTTGAGGTTTCCATCCAAACAATGGCGGTACAGAGATGATAACAGATAGCGACCATACTGCGGCGATCATTATGGCCATACGCTTTGGTGTCCGTTTTATGGCATACTGGAATGGACGAGTGATTACAAAATACCTATCCACGCTTATCATGCACAGATTTAAGATAGATGCCGTACACATAATGACATCTAGCGAGGTCCATAGATCACAAACAGTATCATTAAATGGCCAATATCCACCAAGCACTTCCACCATGGCAGAGAATGGCATTACTAAAACAGCTACTAACAGATCTGATAACGCTAAAGATACAATCAACAAATTGGAAGGTGATTGAAGTCTTTTAACTATACCAACGGCTATACAAACTAATGAATTACCTATTATAGTTCCTACGATCATAATTCCTAAAATAATTGAAACCACTATTTGTTGCCATAGTGTATAATATGGACCTGTTATCACGTCATCTTGGGTTCCATTGTTAATTGTAGCGTTTGTTCCATTGTTTAGAATTAAAGTATTATCTGTACTTGATATTGTAAAATATTCACTTCCATTGCCAGCCGTGCTACTGTTATAAAACGTTTCACCACTCACACCGACCAGTGACAAGTTAGATTCCTCTCCCATACTTCAACACAATATACCAACCTTTACTTCTTCAAAGTTTAGTTGTCTTACACCTTCGTCGTTTTCATCTATCAATCTAGTTTAAACCAATCAAATTATTTTTCCAATATTAATCACGATTATTGCACTTATTATGATTCTACTTTAAGTCACACAGAAGGTACAATGATTTTTATTATATTCCATATTACTCAATGTCTTTTCACACACGTACTGTCCGTTGTTTATTTTCCCTACATTTTTGTTGTATATTTCTATATTTGTTCATATGATGCGACCAATCTGTAATATTGATAAATATAAATGCTATGTTAAGACTATGAACGTTGTTTGTTCGTACCGACTTAAACTTTCTAACATTCGCTTCACGATGAGCTTATTCAATACAACTATTTGATTAGGGATAATCCCATATTTCAACCGAGAGGGATTTTCAATAAGTTCTCCTCATATACAGTTTTTATAAATATACATATATATTACATACACTATATAATGTTGGAAGCTATTTCATGGGCTATAAGTCATTTGTCACGCTTGATATAATCTTCACGTAGAATTGAAGCTGATCTATTGGATTTATTCATCAACACTTACGTATGCTTCAATGAAAATCCAAAGTCAATATAAACTATAAGATGTGGAATGCTTATTTCATCGTTCTTTGGAACCCTTTTGATAATATCATCCTAAACGTATTGAATTTAAAATCCATGTGCGAATAGAATTCATGAATAAATTTATGATTGAAATTTCTCTAGACATGCTATTAATCTAAACATATCAAATCTTCGTTTATTTTGACTCTATCACTTACCGACACTGTTGTTTGGTGAACATTTGATGATTTTATATTATGTATAAAGTAAACTGTTGGAATGAAGCACAATTTTGTTGGAAATCTTCTCTTTATCCAGTATCTATGTTAATCCATTATTATACATATGTAACATTATATTTTTTATATACTCAATAACACTCGTTGTTATTTGATATTGTAATTGTCTCTTAACAGAGCTCGTATAGAAGAAAAAAAGTCCTTGTTTCAACCTCGAACGCTTTCATTCATAGTAATGCAATTTAATCCGCACTGAATTTGTAACACAATTAAATTTAGCACATAGTAAAATGTTAGTATATTGTCGACACAATTGAAATGTATTTAAAAAAGATATGTGTTCTTCCTACGGAAATAATCCTCCTTTGCCTCACACAAAGCGTTTTCAATCAGTTTGTCAATTTTTTAACATCTTAATATTTCACTGTAGGACGCTCCTTGAAAAAAACTAACTGCATAAGTAACGTATGAGTCCAGAGATCTGGGCGGTTAAATCCAATGTCGCCTGCCAAGAGATCTCATTTGGTCTGATATTGCTTACGTCCCAATATTGTTAAGTATTTATGCATTAGTACACTAATCCCTCCAATGTTTAACCGTACTAAAATAAGCTCTCAAATCTGGTCATTTAAATAACTATACTTAGTTCAGACTTACCGAAACTTTTTCTCATTGTAAACTAATAAGCACCGAAACGAAAAACACGTTAAGTGTTTTTACGACCAGTATGCGATTATTGTTTTATGCTTCCAAATGCAATTACTGACCTTAAATGGTAAAACGATTTTCGTTCAATAATTCATGTAGTTAAAATAATTAAATAAATTCCACAACTTGTGTCTGCACAATTATGATTC
Organism: Mactra quadrangularis; assembly: GCA_025267735.1. Classification (NCBI taxonomy): domain Eukaryota; kingdom Metazoa; phylum Mollusca; class Bivalvia; order Venerida; family Mactridae; genus Mactra; species Mactra quadrangularis. Next base: position 6,758,358 of record CM046298.1, read on the forward strand.
GATGTTCTATATAAATGTAACATTTTCTTCAAACACTTTGAATTCTACAGTAATTTTACTGTGTATTACATATTAGTCCATGTTTTCCACACGTATTTCCACAATAGAACGAAACTATGATATATAATCTTTAAACATTCAACAATCCATTCCCCATATGCTGCGTCTTTTTCACGTAAAACTTATAGACAATGTTTAGCTCAACAATCATTTTCAAAACTCTAGTCGAATAACTGATGATAGTAGTTGATGATGTTGCAAGACAAACTCTTTCATGTGAATCCGAAAAACCGTTTATGTCACTTATTCTTAGTACAGTCTACTAAACGATGTATTTTTAGAATGTACTATTTGCTGTGCCAAACTTACACAATTTGTATCTAGGTTTAGCTAGTAGGTAGATCATCAGAGATGACTAAGGTCTTGAAAACTTGATTACATTTCCAGATACTAGTAAACTTGGATTCTTCTGTTTCGTTGAAAAGTCTTGATTCACGCCCAATATATAACTTGTTGTTACAAAGTCTGAAATAGATTAAAGTATAATAAATCTTACAAGTTTTATTCTTTATCTTTTCTTGCTTTTGTTTCATGCTTAACTAATATCTACAGTATTTCTATAAAAGAATATAATTTGTTTTTACACAAATACTTATAACACACAAATGAGTCTGAGTTTTCCCTCAATGTGAGTTTTAACTCAATGTGAATATTCACTCAGAGTGAGTTTTCACTCAATGTGAGTTTTCACTCAATGAATTTTATCACTCAATGCGAGTTTTCACTCAATGCGAGTTTTCACTCAATGCAAGTATACATTCAATGCGAGTTTTCACCCAATGTGAGTTTTTATTCAAATAATTTAAGTTCCACTCAATTCTTATTCACAAAAATGAATATTTGGATAGGGGTTTCATTGAACAATTGAGTTGTTTTCTAAATGGATATTTACAAACAAATACGTCGCAAATAGTTAATCAATTTGTCGCAAGACTGTTGATAATACATGGAAAGAATACGTGGAAGTTACAAATCTCCAAAACTTGTATTAGTTTGTGATAACCAACGTGTTCTTCATTTCAAAACTTTAATATACACATACAAATAAAATTACAACATTTTACAGTAATATTTTGAACACCTGGGCCCGGTTTCACGAAAGCTCTCATAACTTAAATAAATTTAAGATTGTCTTAAATATTTTGGCCGTAACTATGAGTATCTTATAAAATATTTTAAGTGGATTTCACGAAGCCTTTCTTACATAAGTATAAATTTAGGGTTGATATAAGCGACCAAAACTTAAACCAACTAAATTACCTAAGAGTACTAAATGTCCAATGCGTTCTATTGATCGACTCTATAGCGTAAACGGTTAGACTATTGACCTAGAAACATCGTTTTTGTCTGGCATAGGTTCGAACCCTGAATGTTTATTTTCTTTCACTTTTGGTCCATTTTTTTAAATTTTGTAAATCATTTGTGTTTTCCTATTATGCACAATTATCTTGCCTTTACTTTATTGCCGTACTTGTGGAGTATAGTATTTTTCGAATTACAATATTGTGCATCAGTGAAGATTGAATGATAGGGCTGGGATCGTTGAGCAAGTGGCGATCCGATCCAAACCACGATTCATGTGTAGCGATTCACAAATCGAACCACGAATCACTTGTTAATGGAGAAGCATACATAATTCATGTAATAACAAAAATAAGTGAAGAATTACAGAAGCTCTTGCTATAAGAAAACCATGTACAGTGTACTCCAAACATTTCAATTACCAGGCGTTTTACGGGAATTTGCAGTGATAACGATTTGTTTAAATCAAAGTGCATCAATCGAAATTTTGACTCAAACCCTGCGTAAATTAAAGTTTTCATTAGTAGTACGACTAGATTTCAGCGGTAATTTAGCTGAAAATTTTTTTTTTTCCAAAAATAGATCGCGATCCGACGATTTCTGACATGACGAATATTCGTACTCGATTTTCTGGTCGAGATCGCGAATACCCGAGTACTCGGATACTCGCCGCAGCCCTATTGAATAATAAGTGATAAGTAGGTACTTACTGGAGGATATCAGGGTATAGTTATAAGATTCATACGAAATTTCATATCTTTTGGGCCATTATCTAAGTTTAGAGACGAGCTAACTTGGATAACAAAAACTGCAAAATGCATCGCATTATGATGCCCGTCTTGGCTAACTAAAAATAAGATGGTATGTCAAGTTTATTACTAGTGGCAGATAAAAGAACCCTTTGTTAAATATTTGGTTTAAACTTTTTGAATGTGAGTAAATGTTCCAGATAGTTACAAAAAACATTTCTTGAATTGTAGTGCACGGATCAGTCAGTTATTGTCCGTTTGGTCGAGTGACAACAATTACTGCATTAAACAGATCGAATATTGCTTAAAATGGCTTTTGACGATTGATGTCAGTATGCATGACATGTTATCACTGTCTTATACAATAGGTTTTGCATCCAATGCTTGCCGGGACAGTGTGTTTAAAATGTATGGCATGTCTTGCACGAATATGGTGGTTAGAAACGTTTACATTTTCTATGTTTTAAATGGTTCGACTTTCATTACTAGCATTTGAAAATATTGAACTGTTCATAATACAATTTTTGTTAAAATCTACATGCTATGATTCTTAAATAAAGACACAACGAATGAATTTAGCATACTTAATAAGTCATGCCTCGTTAACAAAAAATACGATGCGATTTGGTGACGAATGTGTATTAAAATTAGAATTAATAAAATTGATAAAACTAATTAATCAATTTTCTGTTGGAATGATTGTCATCTCTAAAATCTTAGCAGAAAGACAATCGATCTAGATATTAAAGAATTTATTCGGTTTAATCTGCTAGTAATACTACAGAAACTCAACTCCGCCAACACTTGAGTCTTGAAGTAGCGCAGAAACTGTCATACTCCGTCTTATACGTGAGAAGACGAATAAATTCAACTATGAAAAAAATTGTAGCAGGTGAAAATCTGTAACTCTGATATATACTATCTTCCGACATATTTCCTAATTCACACTAAGTGTCCCATCGTCGGAATTCTGGTCGTTTAGGGACTCTAGAGCCAGTCAAGCATACATCTAAACGCACGCTAACCATTTGTTTATATTTAAGTAATGTTTACATTCGGTTTAATCTACCCATTCACTCGATTAATTTTTCTCTCATAACTTAGACTATTTAAGAACGGATTAAATTGAAAAATGTTTGTGAAACGCACTTAAAAATGCTAAAAATAGCAAATTTAAGGTTAATCTAGAAATTTAAGATAGGAATGCGTTCGTGAAACCGGGCCCAGGGTAAAATATTTACACCATGATCCATGTATGATAGACACAGTAATAGCTGAAATACGTAACAATATTGCTTACATAGCAAGGTACAGTATAATCTCGACAGAGCGGCCCTCTATAGAACAAATCCTCTGCTCAACAACAGTGTATGATATTTCCCTTAGGCATAATTTTAATTCAATTTAACCTCTGCAAAGCAACAACCTCTAAACAGCAACTAACTTTAGTCTCTCCATGTGAGTGTTGTTCAAGAGAGGTTGTACTGTACCAATGTATAACCTGACAACAACAACAACAACATCAACATTAACAGCATCAACATACTTGAAAGAATGATTGGTTAATGTTTTAATAGTGGGCGATTTGTTGGATAGTTGTTGTTGTTTAAACTGATGGCAGATGAACTGGATATGTTTAAAACATGTATAATTATATAATGGAAATTATATGTTGAAAACTGAACATATTAGAGAAAATCATATACTAGAACGCATTATTATTAATATCATGAGTAAAAGAGCTAAGTTAGTGTAAAAGTTAGCTATATTAAACTTGCTGTAACTTTTTTAAGTTAACTTTTAAAGTATCAATGAAATACGAAATACATAACCAGACATGCATAATTATATATTTCGGAAAATTTGTAAATTTAGCAATTTGTAAAATGCTTAAACTTTTCAGGCATTTTACAAAACGTCTTAATTTACAATTTGCCTGTAACATTGAAAAAACGACTAAAGGTCAAATGTTACATTAATTAATTAAGTTCTGGAAACTTACATATACATATATTATCAGTATACTTGTAGTCTTAAATCTAAAATGTTATTGTCCCACAAAGAATCTATAACTCTCTAACACTACCCTGCGAAAACCAGCATAATGATTCTTATACATATGCAAAGGCCCTACCACCTCCAAAACACCTACATATTGTCAATAATCAAACAATTTATTACAAAGTCTATGAAATTACTCCATTAGCAATGTTGCCTTGCTTACCGAAAGTAAAAATCACAATCAGGTTCGCCTCATGGAACCTTAGCCATGTTGTAAAATATTCGACTAAAATGTGTCTTCATTAATATTTGAGTGAATTATATCATCACTATAAATAAGTCTATTAGGTTTAATGTCAATACGATGGTGGTGAGAATTTGAGGTCAGTGATACATATGTGGTCTCGCGCTAATTAAATTATGGAAGTCACTATAAAATACATCGTAAAAATGTTACTACTATTGTTTTATTTGGTGTTAATTAGACACTAGTAATCTATATTATTAATAATTAAATAAACTTATTCCATTGTTTTACTATAAACTAACAAATATATTTATATACGTTTTACAAGTATTGTATCCACAAATATGTGAAACTTGCGTATACGTCAATTATTTTTTATATATACAGTGCCCTCCAAAAGTTCTTGGACAAATGGAATTTTGAGGAAAAAAACAACTGATTATACATGCAAGTACCACGAGTAATTTTACTTTTATTAAATCTTTTAAAGAGTATATAAAACGAAACTTGAACCATATGCTAATAAACTAACAGATGCCTGTTTCATACTTTTTGCAAACACCATGGGAAACTTACAAACATTTTCCAATTAAAAAAGGACGATGACTTGTCACTGTAGCACGCTGAAAAGCAATAGCTTTTCTTGGTGTTAGCAAAAAGAATAAAACTAGCGTTGGAGATGTGATGTACAGCATATTGTATGAAATGTACTTTTCTGCTTGGCCTCGAGTAGGTATCTGGAATCTGACAAGAATTATATGATTGACAGATCTTATAACTTTGAGTCGAGGCTGATTTTTCATTTTTCTCCTTCAAACCGTAGCATTTGTGATGTCATAGTCACGTGGTATTTCCACCGTGGATATTGCAATTGGCTCAGATAATTCTTTGTGTCTTTTTTCAAAGGTAAATGCAAATTGGTGTATAGTAAACCAGGATTTTGTCTGATGACTTTTGAATTGCATCGGATTTACATTAACATCCAGGTAATGAATATATAATTAACACAGGTGCCAAAGTCTACAGTATCTATAATTATATTAACAATGTTATTATTACTATAATAAGCCTGTCACGTGATACAAAGTTAACAACAATGTACTTACATAACTATGTTACATAAAACGTCGTCATAAAAATAATAAAGCAGTTAGAACTAATGATAGTTTTTTGGTATGATATAACGATGTACCAATCACAGGCGACCAGCATGGTTACCCGACAAAACACTATGATTTACCATTTTGTCTCGTAACAGTGCCGACTGGTGTGTACCAGAACAAAAAATGTAGAAACTGACAACATAGCATTCAAATACTGATGCAAAAAATAATCTTCATGATTAATTGTAGACACCGATAGCAGACTTTACCTTAGTGTAATGCTACCTATGCGTTCGTATACGAAACGGTTCGATTCAATAAAAGTAAATTGCACGAAACTTTTCTTGCTAGCAGAAAGCGTTGACAATTCAAAATCTTAAACTCGCATACATTTACGTTGCAACTTTGAATAGCACAACCTATGAAAGTTTGAAAGTGATTCAAAGCAGGGTTCTCAGAACACGGGACTCAGAATGAGACATACTTTAAACAGATATAAGCAAGAAATATTGAAGGCTACTGAAATAGCAAAACGAGACGACGAACGTTTTTAAAGCATATGAATAGTGAGGACATAGACTTCAAACCCCTGGTTAGATCCCTGTCATGCTATGCCAACCATGGTCAAATCCCCGATAAATATCCCTTCCCTGTAGGGACGTTCCAGTCAGGAACTCTCTCAACTCCGATACTGCCGATAGTTTTCGTCCAGATGAAAGCTGCACACTTTCGTGGAGTTTGATCATGAAATTATTTCTACGACCATTCTCCCTCCTACCAATGATTATTAATTATGTAGGACAGTTGTCAGTCACTGACGAAAGTATGTGCTTAGTAGTTGGTTAACAGCTAAATCCAGAAATTTGGCCTTTCCAGGTGGAGTGAGTAGGTTAACTGACCGCCGTTAAATGACCTATAAAATGTGTTGCTACGGCGTTAAACCCAACAAAACAAACAAAACAAACAAAGCTGCACATTGATTGGTCAACTCAAAGGTCATCTCGACGTGACCCTCTGAGCGACCATAAGAGATCCTATACGACACCGGTCTATAGGATATCTCTTTACGAAGATTGGGAAGATGCCAGTTCTAAAGACTAGTGCAACGTTCAAACATTTAATGAATTAAGTATAAAGAACATAATCTGTTCATCTAAATGACACGTTATAATTGTCAATGATATAAATAATATAATATTAATTAAATGTCATATTGACAAGTCAATCTTCAAGATGTGTGATTTGATAGCGCAACGTGCACATATGGTCAATGTAAACAAACGTGCATGACAAATCATTGAAAGCTTCCATTGTATTCTTACAGAATATATCATCATTGAGAGTCGTATAAATTATACATTGACATTTTTAATATATCGCAATAACATATGGCTACGCAAATATTATAAGTTAAAGCCCCATTATCAAAAGTAACTGTTTTTTGGACTACAAAGAAAATAGACATTTATCTATTTCAAACACCTCTAATGAACAGGATTTTTTATGAAGTGCAAATATTGCTCAAATGTGTTTATGTAATTTACTGCATTTCAAAGTGAAAGTAGATCGAAACTGAAAGTAGAATTTGGTTGTCAGTACTTAAAACAATAGTTTCGATCACAGTATGTTTAAGACAAAGTCTTGTTGTAGAGAAAAAACTGCTCCAAATTACATAATATAGCTCTTAAACTATTTTGGATCAAGTATATTGAACATTAGCGTATAAATTAATGTAAAATGTGCTCTCATAAAAGTAGCCCACTTTTTAAGAAATGGACACTTTGTCAAATACAAATTTAGAAAGCAGAATGATTTGAACAGTTAATTAGGGACTTTAGTCAGTTATCTTTCCCTGATAAAATCTGAAGCAATCCAATTGGTAAGTATGTCCTTACAGTTGGAATCCTCGGATTTTATCATTGAATTCCTATGTAAGGGTAACAAAATATTTCATCTAATATCTTTCTTGTTAATAAAGATATTAACAGAAGTGGTGGAATTTAGATAGTTCTTTAGCTTAAAAATAATAAGCTTGGATTTCAAACAAATTAAATGATATACAAAAAAGTTATTTAAGATTAAATTTGGCAAATTAACATTGGAAAGTAAGGGTAAAATCCGAGTAATCCAACTAATTAGACCTACCTATTTTGAAGAGTTTACAAGGGGAAATAACTGACTAAAGTCCCTTATTGGGTCTCTAATGCATGTTATACATTATTATAACTGAAAACTTCATGTTTGTAAAACAGTTTTCAAGTCTACTGTTGATGAATATATCTTCATATAGTGGCTTTAATATGTTTTTCGTATATCAAGTATATTATTGTACAAGAGGCTTTATATTCTAAATTGATTGACTCTAAAACAATATTTAATGTAATATTTATGCTCAATGAAGTATTGTATAAGAACAAATACAATAAACATGTATATTTTATAGTTAAATATTATTAACTCTATAACGATTTAAAATATTTATAGAACATACATTTATATGAAAGTATATTCCATTGAGCGAAGGATTAATAACTATTCTTTTCATAACTTCGCAAAAAGTCAAGAATTCTATCATATTAAAACATGTATACGAGGGCTTATAGTTACTTAATCTAATCGATCTTTTAGAGATTTAATCCTTTTATCGTAGAACGAGAGCTCAGTGAACTGAAAATATAAACCTTTTTCTGTAGATCTATCAATCAAATCTGATAAAGATTTTCTTTCATTTAAATCAAAATGATATTTTCATTTAAGTTTTGTGTTTCTAAATGGGTGGTGGCATAACAGAAATGATTTTCGCTTCAAACACAATCGAGATTAACTTAATAAATACTTTCCTAAATACCACAAAATAGTTTGACTTAGCTTGCAAGACTATGAGCCACCGATAACCCACTCTACTATACATAATTTTATTAACATATCATAATAATTATTTAATGAAATCCCTATAGATAAATGCTGATCATTTTGAAAAGTCTAAACTATTCAGTGCCTCAGTTATATACTCGTTATTCTGGTTTATTACCTTTTCCAAAAATAGTTTTTAAACAAAAATATTTGTTTTTATAACAATGGAAGAGAGAGTTTCGACCTATGACCCACAGCTTACACATGTAATGTCTAGTGTCTACATATTAACCACAGTCCAGTATCACCCACGTGGAAACCATGCTCGGTTTCGAACAAAATATGTTATTTTCCTGATAATGACCTTCTGCCTACCCATGAATCAAGTAAGACAATTGTCATGCAGCAACTGGTGAGGATATTATTAGTTACACAGTCAGTTACTGACCGGATACGGTGTGATACCGGGTCAGTAAATTAATATTGGGTGAGAGCGTAGCTCGAGCCCAATATTTATTCACTGACCCGGTATCACACCGTATCCGGTCAGTAACTGACTGTGTAACGAATTTATCTTACCGAGTACCCCCATCTGAGTAGAAAAATAAGGTTTCGTCAGCGCTATCATTTATAAATTTTGTTACTGACTGGATATTAGAATCTACTGACCTAATATGGGATAATACATGGTCAGCACGTGACCGCTCTCGGCCAATGAAAAACGAGTATTCTGTACGAGGTAAGATAATTGCTTAGAGCTAGGTTACAAGCCCACGTCCCAAGATGTAGGCATCTGCAGGGACCATGATAGAACTACTGACCATCGCAATATGACTGAAAAAGTTTTGAAATATGGCGTAAAACACCGGACCTAACAATCCATTTATTGTAATCTTTGAAGTCCATTATGCTATCGTACGTGGCTTTAACATTGGAAACATAATGGTGCTACGTATTTAAAAGAGAATGCGGTGAGTGGCATGGAAAGATATTTGGTTCTTTTGGCCACAATGTTTTTTAAGATTTTTGCATTTGTAAAAATAACACTATCTCAGTAATGATGTTTGAAAGTTTAAGCATGGTATCTCAAATAGTTGATTCCTTTATGCCAAATATTGTTCGCACTGATTTTACAGACGAAGTATAACATAAGTACATTCAGTACAAATTGTAACGTAACTATAGGTAACAGATTGAACTGAATGTACCAGGGTGTACTTATATATATACAGTGCCAACCAAAATTAATGTTCTTGGGCAAATAAAGGTTTGAGAAAAAATGACCATGCACACCTAAAGTAATTTCATAATAAGCAAAGCGGGTTTATGTAACGAAGTATCATATCTCGCTCATGAAGCGTAGTTTTAATCATAGTACAAATGTAAGCTAATCGCTAATGAATGCTGCAACGTGTTCAGTAAAGACTGGTAGCGAACGTTACGGATACGGGACAACTCAACCTGTAGACAACTCAACCCATGGATAACTCAACCCAAAATTAGGACAACTCAACCGTTACGGTACGGAACGTTTCGGAACGTTCAGGATAATTGAACACGCTGCTGATTTCATGATTTGCTAACGCTATTAGCTTCATTTTCATGGGCAAAATTGACAGTCGCTTTAACCTAAAAACAGATTTATATCAAAGGGCTTTTGTAAGGCACTGCATACAGTACTTAAGTTGTGTTGTTAACAAACCTAGTTTCATTTACATAAGACATAGTAAAATATCCACAATGTAATTAAGTAAGAGAATTCTCAGTAAAACCTAAACAATGAATACAAATAAGGCTAGATAAAATCTCATTACAATGTTACATATAGCGAGTTCAGCGCAATACGGTCGTAACTCACTCTTTTCTTATATTGAGTAACGACCGTTTTGCGCTCAACCCGCGATATAGTACTGAGTAAAACGTATCAAGGGCTTAAATACTTAAACCAAAGTAACTAAGGAAAAGAGTTAATATCAATGTAATATGGTCAAGTTCCATGTAAACAAGATTTGTGGTAATAAATGTAAATACTGTATGATGAGTGACCATAAATACTGACCAGTAGTTCAAATAATATGACAAACAAACAGGAATACATTGTCTGATTTATAACCTTTAGTTTCTATTGGTCAGTAAACCATTAGTTTAATGTTGGTACATGTAGCACATCTGTAGCGCTGGTAAACGTTACAACTGACGCAAAACGTAGAATTTGGTGGGAATGTTTTAGGTTGCAACATTTAGCGCCAGTCGATTTTTTGTGCGACATTTAGCGTCAGCGTTGCTATGTTTACCGTCAAGACAATAGCAACATATAGTGTTGGTTGCGACATTGAGCGTTAGTGTTGAGACGTTTACCGTCAATTGTGATGTAAATCGGCTCTTTAACGTCTCACTACGAATTCAGGTGTCTTTGGTTTATTATGGTGGCATATTTTTGCCATCAGATAACCACATAACTAACTACTTAATTAACAGGTTAACTAGTTACGGTAACCAGTTAATCACTTAGATATCGTGTTAGTAATGTGGTTATCTGTTGGCAGAAATATGCCACCATAGTTTATTCCTTAGTGTGATTAACATAAATTCGTGAAGTATGGACATGAAATATTTTCTACGGCTATTTTCCCGTCTACCTCAGTGCATGTATCAAGCAGGACAGCTGTCAGCCATTTGCGACGGTATGTGCTTAGTGCCAAATTAAAAGCTTGTGTATGGAGACTAAGTACCGTCAAGAGAACGTTGTTAGCGAACTGATTGCCGCCCTATGATTGAAACAACATTGAAATGCAGTGTTAAGCACCTAGTCATTATTTATATTGGTTTTTGTGAAACTTTTGGTTTTCAAATTGTCTCTGTCTTTATGGTCCGTGAAACACCGACCGGGCCTGTCCGAGTAGTTACGATGTTGAACTGGTAATCATAAAATAGCCAGCTTCGCTTTGATTAAAATCACATAAAAACCAACCCGTTGTTTATTTTAGCAAGAAACTCTGTACTAAAGAAGAATAAATTTAAGTGGGTTTTATGGAAGATTCGCCCATAGAGAAATCAAGCGAGGACAATTTCACAAATTTGTTTCAAATAAATTAGAGCCAGTTTTGTGTTTTGTTTGGTTTTATATGTTAAACATTGAAGAGTTAGAAATGATCAGTTAGTATAAAAACGCTGGCTAGACAAATAATCGATGTGACGTCACAATTTGTTGAATATTTTATTACATGACTAGTAAACTCTACAAACTTGTCAGGCAATGCAACAATTCATTTACATGCTTAGAAGTTTAATATCTAACTTGTTTCTTTATTGTCTAGCAAGCTACAATAGAAGTCTATCAGAGATATTTATCAGAATGTCCGACACTTCCATCACAACTGCCTATGCATCATTTATACAACATATTTCAACACGTACAAATGTTGTAGACACATTGATATAATACTTTTTTAAAGAGCTATATGTAAAGACTCCTCCAAAAGTACTTGGAGACGAAATCTTGTTTTTTAAGATCAACCGTGTTATATAAAACCCATGAAATAAGTAAACCAAGAGTCATATGAGCTTCCCAAAATCAGCATTAACTATTTTATAGAGTTTCTGCACACCATTCACACTATATACAAATGTAGAATAACTAAGCTTTAGTAAAATGCCTTGTGATATACATGGCCTAGTGGTTACGACGTTGGACTGGTAATCATTGGATAACCAGCCTCACTTTGGTTCGACACCTCATCCAAACCCTACTCCGTTGTTTCCTTGAGCGAAAACTTAATTCTTTTAGCTTATTACTTTGTGACCAGGAAGCAGACTCGAAAGTGCTTAATCTAAGTAAAATTTCTTCCGTCTACTAAAGTTTTGAGAGCATTTAAAAAAGAGTAATATTTTCACTCAGGACAGCATACACACGTGAGAATACCTAACTCAATATCGCTGTATGTTTTAACTGCACGCCCTAGTCTTGACACATTATATTAACTGGTACCTCGGAATGCCATAAGTTCATACCACTAAAGTAATGGCGGAAAAATGCACAAAATATGGAATTTCCCCATATCATAGAACCCTCGACATTGTGAAGATTACTAGAGTTAAGTGGAATCAATTATAGTAACAAGTACTCAGGTATGTTCTGATAATCAGGACGAGTTAAACTAGTTCTCATAATGATCATTATACTCATTGTACCCATAAAATAACAACAATAAAATGTTTACAACCACTATAACAGCTTGCATTTATTCTGACAAATATGTTTGTACTTGTAACGGAATAGATGATAGTAGAAATTACTAGAGCATGTATTGGGTTTAATTCCAAGCTTCCTGGAACTGCTTGAACAAGACATTCTTGGAGAAAAGTTGATAATTTCAACCAAAGCGAAAAAGGCATCAAATTGCAATTTAATAAAAGGATAATTTGACCAAAAGTCTACTAGCATAACCATTTACTAACAGCTGAATATGAGTACCCGGGTCTGTAGCACAGATGGTCGGGCGCCTCAATTTCGAATCTATAGTTCCCGAAGGGGGTATAAGATTCAAAACCCACCCGGGGCGGTTATACCCTCCCATTTAAATTTGACAACTTTCCTCCATTAAAAGAAATGTTCAAGAAGTTGCCACCTTGTGGAAGGGTTGGTGAGTACTAGTTAAAGACAAGGGTCCAGGAAACAAAGGTAGGTGCGCTGGTCTTCGTAAAATAACCTAAATTGTGTCGACTCGACGTTTAACCTGGTATAAATAGATGAAGATGTTCGTGCCCGGTGGTACATTGTATATTTATACATGAGTACTAATTAGATAGCACTTAGAAATCATGCAAAGGTATATAATGTCTTTAAGCAAATGTTGAGAAAAAAGTAAATTAAACTTAGTGTTGTATGTTTTTGTAAGGCCAAGTATGTTAATAATTGGATTGATGTTACATGGTTTGTTTGTAACTTAGTTCTATACATAATAAAAACATTCTCGTACCCAAAGATTATCAAGATCGAGAATATTTTAAACCTCTGGGTACGAGAATGAATAAAAATGTACTGTTCGGAGCTATACTCCATATTTTAACATATTGTTTCAATCATATCAGCCAAGATCTGTCTGGTCCTACTCACGTTCCCTAGACAAGCTTATATCTCTGGAAATAAGCTTTTAACCTTGAGTTAAGCCGGTAATACCACGCCGGTAGCTAAACACTACCCTACTTGATGCAAAGGTGGGTTGGAGAATGGCCATAGATATTATTCCAAGACTTAACTCCGTAAAAGGTACGTAGTCTCCGCCCGCAAGTTGTACCCACGATCTCTAGCTTTGTAGCCAGACGAGCTACCGAATGAACTAACAAGTATAATGATATGTTTATTGAAACAAGGATATATCTGATTCAAGATTGGAACGATTCAAGGTCATGCCGCCATGTAATTAGCCAATAAAAATCACCTCCTATAGTTTATTATAATTATTTATTAATAGCTGAACACTGAACAGTAATATGATCACCTATATTTATCTAAATACATAACTATGTACTTTAGTCAATAAGTAACCTACTTACTCGTAGCATACTTGAAGTAAATAAATGAAGGGGGAGTAATTAGTATAGTCATTATTGTAATAATAAATTAACAATTCTCATTTCTCACGTTTTATTGATTTCAGGGTTTTTGCAATTGTTTTGGAAAGCTGGAAACTGTAAAAAACGATTTCCTAATTATGCTGCTATTAGCAATTAAGTGCCATGGTTTTACGAACAGGTACATAGTCTGTGTCGTTTCAGCTACTTTTATACTGGGTTTAACGCTGTGTCAAAACAACTGTTAGACCATATTACAGCGTCCAGCGCACCTAATCTAGCTTTCCCGATACATAATTTGAAGCAAGCACAAGTGTGCAACAGGGTCATTCGTTGCATTTTATCAACGGATTATAAACTTGCAAGTCTACTAAACAAACTCTGCGTTGACTGCAGTGTTTTGAATCAGCCAATAAAATTAAAAAAAGTCAAAGTGTGGTTTAAAGTCTGCTTCCATATACATGTTCAGCCGACTTTATTGAATTTATTATTCGTCGAATGCAAAAAATGTTGTCATTCGAAAGAGCAAAACTTTTAGTGCACTTGAAATAGAAATAAGAATAATTGAGAAACTGGTAACTAATTGAAAATGAGTAAAACTACCATGTTCGGATTAACTTAAATGTATTATACATATATTGTTTTTGACTCGAAACAGTGCAGGTAATCTATAACTGAAAGCACGTTTTAAACTGTTCATTTGCGCATTATAACCAGCTGGTCTTCTACCGTTTAGATTAGGGTCGCCAAAAATGTGGCGACCTTTTCAATTCGAACGAATTTCAACGAGAAATATTTCCGATCAAATTCGGTTAACATATCGACGGTTGCCTGCAAGAGTGTCGTAAGTGCATTGCTAAAAGAGCGAGTTACTACAGTCTTGCGGGCAACCCTCAGTATATATATATATAGCAAAAATAATTCTGCCAATGTAATAGTTTATCTAATATGTTGATATATTTGCATACATTATAACATAATTTATAAATAGGTGATATCAACTTGAGATATTTTAGAATTATTATTTTATTTTACTATTATTATTACAGTTTCCTATATAATGTATTGTATCGTTCATTTTATATAACAAGTTATAACACCATTCTGACCTTCGAATAAATGATGTAACATTAATAATATATTGGTCAGTTAAATTAAAAACAAAATATCTACGACCATTTCATGTTGATGGCCAGAACATTGTGATAAATAATTTGTAAATGTATATCGTTATTGTTTATATATCCAGTAAACTTTTCAACCCATGAGGACAACATATTTACATATTGAAATATACATCTACATATACTTAACAACTTTTCTTACTTCACAATTAATTTCGTGTGATAGTTCTAGGGTGCTCTGATGTATTAAAAACATTTTTTTAAATATTTACAGCCTGTAAAGGTGCCTGTTAGGTGACAAACATTGTAAATATTTTTGAATGCATTACACGGAAGCCTTATTTCTAGTCGTTTCAACCATTTATGCTAAATTATTTATTCGAACGAGAAATAGACAACGTCTGAATCGTGTCTACTTTGTATCATGCTTAATCTAAGAGCACAAAAATCGACTTCAAATGACCAATAAAGTACCGATCTTCTAGAATATTCACCATCGTCAGAAAATATTCATGCACAATAAAAAGAATAAAAGAAAATTTTGTAACCTTAAGATGCCCTAGTGGGCGCCTCTATTATTGCACTTTGTCGGACTCATTTACGAAAGTGGTAAGGTGCAAGTAATCCAGACAATCAGAGGGCAGCAAAAATACAAGGTCGGATGAGTCGAACACCGGTTATCTCGAACTATTTTCTTAAATCTTCAAGTTCGAGCTCTCGAATGTTTACTGTAGTTTGTTATAATCAACTGTGTGTATTAAATCTCAGAGGTACATTTTTTACAAAGATTTGTTACGCAATAGTCATAAGATTGTGACACTAGTAAAGCTTCAAGGCATTGCAAGGCAAAAGTTCAACTTCATATTTCCTGATTTTGAATTTTATTTTTATAACTGTGAAAACAACAAACACACTGTTATATTACTTGACAAAATATTTCTTTATTTTCACGTAATATTTGGAGTGTTTCCTTACTAGATCAACGTGGGTCAGGTTGGCTAAAAATAGATTAGTGTTAAAATATGCATTTACTAATGAGAAGATACTAGAGCTTGTTATTGGGCAACATTAGTATAATTCTATTAAAAAGATATCCTAACCGTCTAAGAATGTTGAAAAGACAAGAAGCAACCAATGAAAATGTTTATTTTCAGCAAATATGACATATAACAAATCTAATAATAGCTTGGTGATTCCCTCAGTATCCTACTTTCGTTTTCAACAATGTGTATGACACATGTTTTAATTCGTTCAGTTGAATGTTATAAGTGACAAATGTTATTAGTAAATGATTTCTTACGTTCTTAAAACTCGTTTAAAGACTAAACTTGATTCTATACTTTTGGCACAGACATTTGCCTGTATATCCCTTTAATAGTGATATTTATGGGACTGAATCTATCAGTTAAATATTTATAGCCTTTAAAATGTCGTTTATTCCTGTACTACTTTGAAAGCTACAACCTATTTTAAAATGTAATACGTAGAGACTGACAGCAATCTTAACATTCCAGTAATTTCTCATGTAGTCTGGAACATACGTTTTTAATGAACATATGTTTTAGCAGTCACAATCGATGCATGTTGAGTTTTTGATTTCAAACAAAACTAAAGCATTGTGACGAAGATTGAAGATAATAAGTATCAGCAAGTTGTGTATATAATACACCCCAGCTGGCATATCAACTAAAATTGCTGATAGTCTGGCACAAACGTTGCATTCCATTTTCGTTTAGGATATTCATTTTTGTCTGCAAAGATTGATAATAGTTGTGACAGAAATTGGTGCAGGTTATGCACATATCACTTCTGTTAACTGTATTACATATATAGTGCCCTCCAGAAGATTTTAGACTCCTGAAATCTGAGGAAACCGAGCCATGCATATGACAAGTAATGTCATTGTTATTAAAGCTCATTTGTGAAACAAAATGTTTGAATCTTGTTTGAAACATATATTGATAAACTAAAACTGTTGATTTTGTAAAGTGCTCAGCAACTCTAAATTCCTTTGTTCATGAGCAAATGAGAACCGCTTTATCCTTGAAGCGGTATTTTTCTTTTTTCTAAGGAGTTTTCGAGGGTACTGTTTTGTAAATTCTATTTTTCAAAGATTTACGGAAATATGACAAATCATGTAAAATGTAGAATAAACGTTGTAATAAGGCTTCAGAGTACGGAAACTAGGGTCACGGTATTGATTCCCACGTGGGGTCTACTTCCTTTGTAAAGTTTGGTCATTAAATACTGTTCTATGACCATACTGTTTGTTTGTTTGTTTTTGTTGAGTTTGACGCCGTAGCAAAACATTGTTATATGGGCGGTCAGTCAACCTACTCACTCCTCCTGGAAAGGCTAAATCTCTGGATGTAGCTGTTAACCAACTACCAAGCGCATACTTTCGTCAGTGCCTGTCAACTGCCCAACATAATAAAGAATCATTGGTAAGAGGGAGAATGGCCAAAGAAATTATTACATGACCAAGCTCCACGAAAATATGCCCCACCCGGGAATCGAACCCACGACCCCTCGATCAGTAGACTTGCGTGCTACCAACTGAGTTAGTCGGGCGGCTACTACCGCCTGTATATACCTTGTAGGCCACCACCGAGGGTAAGTGTACAGTTAATTGAAGGTATTGACTTAATGAACTATTTGTAAGACAATATTCTAATTAAACAATAAAAAGTTTTCAAATGAATAAAAATACGTTAAATACAAGTCAATAAGTTTATTTGGTCTTCTCTTTAGATTTGAACCATGTAGATATCATATCGCCATTAAAATAAACTGTCGGGATAATTATAGCGTTTTTATTTAAAGAATAATAGCAAGGTTAAAATGTTAATGAGAAATTGTAGAAATAGTTTGAACTTTGAAAGGGTTAATAAGTTTTATGGTATATTATACCTAATGTTATTTATAAAGTAGTCATTTAATAATAATGTACTATGAGATTAAATATAAGGGATTAAAACCTTAGGTTTATATAAGATTAACGTGTATTTTAACCTTTAGTGGATAAATAGAAATAAATAAATTATAACTAAATTATAAAACATACTAAACAATCTTTAACTTAAATCAATTAATTTTAAATCAGAAATGCAGAACATGTATTATCAGAACGCAATTTTAGCATTGATTGAAGCCACTGTCTTCCCTTATCCGAGTGTTTAGATAATGCATAAATTAAAAAAAAGTTTAACACATTTTTTAATAATTATTATATATTTGATGCAATTATCAGCTGTATATTGTTTTGTATGTACTTTTGATGTTTTATGTAAGCTTTTGTCATTTAATAATAATTAGTACATTTACGAGAATTAAGTGACATTTTCTCTCACAATACTCGTGGCTTATTCCTTGTTTAACTATTATTTTATGTGTAACTCAAATGACCGCACATACTTAGATTATTGTAATACTTGTTTTGTTCAAAGTTATCATGATTTAAAAGAGAAGAGTCAAATATTTAAATATATTACGACTAAACGTAAAGAAATAATCGGTATTAAAATATGTGGAGTTAGAAAAATTGTTCCGAGTATAATATCATTGTATGATGACCTACTTTGTCGAACCTATTTAATGTATACATAATGCATGGTAACTCCACAGAACACGTGTATGCCACGTCTATTGTAACACATAATGACATAAATTAATCAGCAAACACGTGTCACGTTACTATATAGCTTTTGTCGAGAGAGATGTATAGGTTTTAAGCCTAGCAGTCAGTCTTAGCCAATTTCTTGACTATCTTCATTTAGTTCTGTAACAATGCAATCTAACAATACAATCTTATGTATTTACAAACAATAAAACTGTGTTCTTGTACTTCTTAAATTACTCAATTCCGTCCGAATCGATAAAACGCTCGTTTCGCTAAAAGAGGAAACCGGAAGTCATAAAACACGTGACTAGTCTAATCTCAATGTCAGATTATTAAGAATAGGTAAAATTTCAGTTATTGTTTCCGACAGTCTTGCCAATAAACTAGATTTATGAAATGAAGTAACGGTTTGGTGAGTTACATACAGTGCCATCCAAAAGTTCTTGGACAAATGGAATCAATCCTCGTACTCAGAAGTTATCATGATTCTCGATCAAGAATCTTGATAACCTCTGGGTACGAGAATGGTGAAATCATGCATACCACACGCAGTTTTACTACAATTACAGCTCATGCCTTGAATTAGAGCTGTCATTGATTGGGCCAAAGCGTATCGACGATATCGATATATCGAGAAATGAATATCGACGATACACCGATATATATCGATGCATTCATAGCAATACTATGCAGACTATTTATGTTGTCATAAACTCATAATAGATGTATATTTGTCATGAATGTTTTACCCTGATATCTTGCATTAAACTGGTAAGTAGTTGGTAAAAAGGACTTGTACTGATAATAAATAAATAAAAAAATATATCACAAATTGATTGTTTATTATCTGTTCATATTATGACAGCGCACCTGTTTCAGCTCACTATAGAAGGTTCGTCTTGAAAATTTTGACACTTATACATTTATCTACATAGGCTTTAATATCGATATTTCAAAATTCATATCGATTATTGATCGAAAATAAAATATCGATGATACACCGATATCGATAGAATCGATGACAGCTCTACCTCGAATCATATGTTGATTAACTAATTTATGCTGACTTTGGAACTGGCACCAACGATCCTAAGTTTTTTTTTCATGAGTAAACGGGAATCGGTTGATCCTACAGACAAGATTTAACAAGGACATTTGGCGGACACTGTATATATATACATAGAGAGTATATACCCACTGTAGATGGAATACATTGTTGGGTGAAGCATAATTTATCATCTAACAAAATACATTTGTCTTAATAGAAACAATGAAAATACCAGCTGAGAGACGGGATACTTAGTATACCAAAACACAGCTGAGATCGTATCGTCATCTAATGCATACATAATTAAGTAGAAACTTTAACAAAATAGATATTTCGGTGAATTCCCAGTTAGAATGCAGCTACAAAGTTATGCATATAGGAGATAACATTGGATTTGTGGGATAATGTTATACACATGTAATGAATAATATTTCAGTGAATTATGCTGTACATATTCAAAATACTTGGGTCTAAACAAACAACAGTCAATATGTAACCGAAAAACAATGATTACTGTAACCTTGTTATGAAACATTTTGTCCTTGGCATGAAACAAAGGCTATTGGCATTGATCAGAGACATTGCTCGTATATTTACATCTATGCGTAAAAACTAGTGTCTTTATGAGAAACCGTGTCGGTGGCATTTGACATGTGCGGTGAGACTTATGAATATAGTTGTACATGCACTGGGTCCAAAAGTTTCTTAACCCCTTTGTACATTTTAATGTTTTGAAATAAACTTTGAAATACAGTTTAACATGACCATTAATTATGTTCTTTACTAATCAATAATATAAAAATACTAAATAAATTGTGTCTGCAGTAATTTTTTAATCAAACAGAGAAAATATGAAAAATGCACGTGTAAAGAAACTTTTGAACCCCAGTCACAGTAGTTTAAGCACAACTTTCTGGCTTGTTTTAAATGAAACAAATAACAGATTTAAAGTACGTTTCATGAATTTAAAGTTTAGTAGAAATATCTGGAAAATTTAAACCATAAATTATACAACTGAGGTAAACGTTTCATAAAACCCTGCCAAAAGAATTTACAAATATTGAAAATATTTGAACGCCACAGCTAATCTCGAACAGTTTAGAAATAACAATATATTTTTATCATGGCAATCAGCATGTAAAACATTTCTAAATGGTCTACCATGACATTGTGTATGTTAATAATATTTCATTGATTAAAATCTGTAATAGCAAAAAAACCAAGATTACTTATAAAACACGGAACAAATGACTTAACTGTTAGATATATTGTACACCTGGTTTTCATGCACGTGAACGTTTACATGTATACATTGTACTTTTACATTTATTCTCATAATTGAGTCTATACACGAAACGATGCATGCAGTTGTCTATTATGAACTACGCCGCTACGGTTCGCCTTCCTCATGGTTCTGGTGCTTTGGTTCGGTTTACGTCATGGTTCAATAAAACATTAAGGAACTGACTAAATTTCATAATAAATGAGCCCCTAAAGTAAAGAACCCTTAAAGTAAGGAAACCCTATGATGAAATTTTCAAATACCTTTTTTTATTTGTACAATTATTTCCTTTGAACGTAATTTGATTTCGTTTGAACGAAACAATTTCAAAAGTTTTTCAAAAGTATTTCAAAATGTCACTTTAGGGGCTCCGTATTTAATCCAAGGACTTCTATATTATTTATTATTTAGCATAGTGACATCTATGTTCACGTAGAAATGATGACTTATAACAAAAGGTATGAAAACAACAAAACACCAACAATTGATAGAAGTTTCAGTACTGAAGACGTGATCAGCGAGAATGCAAAGTAATTTTAGAATGTCCTCTAGACTCTAGAAGCACTCGACAACTAATCTACATTACATCAGTTTCTGAAAAGATTTAACTTCAGTTTTTACATGATTGAAACATTTTTTATGCTAGGAAAATTTCAGAACTTGTAAGTTTTTTTCCAAACCACAAAAAAAACCCTGTACTCCACATTCCTTGGCACATTCTAGAATACAGCTTCTTATTTTATTCGGCGCAGTTGTTTAAGTCAACGTTTGACTTATATTTACAACCAATACAATTTAATCTACCATTCCAGTTTGTCCAATGAAATTCTCTTCCGGTATTGAGAAATAAATAAAATATGTAATACCATTGGTTGTCCCGAAGAAAAGCTTAGTATACGGTCACAAATTTTCAATATGAGGTTCTGACAAAAGTTAAGTTAACGGTCCAAAATTTTTAATATGCGGGTGCAAATAAAAGTTTAGAATACGGTCCCAAATGAGATTTTATAGTAGTTTGCAGTCATATTCGTAAGCTAACATTTATACTTCGAACAAAATGAACCCTGCACAGCACCGAATATCTGTTTTAAACATTATTTCTTGTTTTAGTTATGCAGTGATAAGCGGCATTATGATGAATGTTATGTACACGTTGTACACGAACCTGTGTGTTGTTAGTTTATGCAATAATATTGACTAACTTGTTGTTGTTACTAAAAACTTTTAATCAATATTATAAACATCATTAAATCTTTGATGTTGTGTCCCAGTATAGCTGCCTTCTATACTGTAAGTCTTTCTATTCTAGATCAATAGAAACTATATCAATTAATTATGTACATCTGAATCTTAATCTTTTGCTTATTATTATCTTTGTTAAATATCTAATGGAGTTTCTATACCAAACCATTCATTGGGCATGGATAAAATACAAAAATACCGTACCAAAGTACGGATAAATTATATATGAACATTCGTATGGATGAAAAACTATATATATTATGTACTTCAATTTTATGCAACACTAAGTAAATCGTTCGATGTTTCTATATAACTATGGTTAGGATGTATCGTACATGTATATGTGCACAGAGTTGATGTCCAGATTGGACAACGTACACTTATTTCAACCTGTGTACTTGGTACAAATTGACCAGAGACATTATAATACAATTACACGGTTCAGTAACTACTCTTCGATTATCCTATTTAATGTATGCACTATATATTTAATTCATATTTATATTTACGTCCCAGGTTATTTTTTACAAGCGATACATGTATAAGAAAACTTATTAAGAATATGTTATATCTAAGTATAATTATGGGGTAGCTAACAACTGCCCTACTTTAATCAGAGGTATATATAGCGACATGTATGATTTGTGCTTAGAGTCCAGATATCTACGACTGTCCAAAAAATTGGAGTAGAAAGACTAACGTACCGTCATGGAGTTTGGTCATAAACTATTTTGTGCGGCTATCATTCCACCTAACTCTGCATGAAGAGGAACAATTGTCAGTCACTGTAAGGAACTTGTGCGTAGTACTAGCTTTAAAGCTTATGTCAAAAGAGATTTAGTTCTGTAAAGGGAACGTAAACTGGACGACTAAGCTACTGTCGTGCAGTTTAGTCATGATGCATTGTCTACGAAATTTCTCCCGCCCAACTCTGATTGAGGTAAAACAACAGTTATATTCAACCACTAGTAGGAGTATGTATGTTCTTTATGCTAGATTAATAGCTTAGGTCAAGAGATATAGGGACTCTTAGAGTCCAGCAGGAGCCCGTATTATCAAAGCTCTTACGATCTCTTTCTGTCATAAACCGCACTTTATTGTATTGCTAAATTATCGTAAGATTTTTGATAATACAATGTATGCTAGCCATGATAAGAGCGACTGACGACCGCAATGGTGTCGAAAAGTGTTGAAATGATGCCGCGTGAAGCACTATACACTACATTACATTGGGTATATGACTATATGTTGATTTAGTTGTAAGACAGTTTCTACTGTTAATAATGATGTAATTGTGGAAGAAAAATCTAACATTGATAGATGATTGTTAAGTTTTTATACAGACATATAAATACATAAATCAAATAGTAAACTCATCTTATCTTTGTTATAGACAGGACAGGTGGGAAACTGACGAAAGTACAACATTACATACAAGACGAGATTATGATTTTAGAAGCATTTTTCTGATGTACCAGACTAGCAGTATGTCAGACAATGCACATCACGTGATACAAGGACAAGTCAGGAGCTTAGGTACATGAGATATACGTACATGCAGTCTTCGAGTTTAGCCAGTAGCCCGTGGACCGAGTCAACTGTAATCACCAATGGTCCAATAACTTTTAGAATTTTAGAATGTGAGTGATCCGTTTTTCAACCAACTTTGTACAGCCACAATTTTCTATATTCAATAAAGATATTTGATTGTTTGGAAATTGAAAGAGCATGAGTAGCAGTTTGTATATTAATACATTTAAGTAAGTACATCTAATAATATATATTGTCATCGATATTCATTGTCAAACATGTTTTACAATTATAACTATATAAATGATTTTGGAATTAACAGTTAAAACCATGCATCAGAGTAGGAAACGGTACATTTTCCCAAAACCTGCCTGCTTTGTCAAATAAATATAAGCTAAGTTGCAAATAATTCAGGAAATAAGAAATTTCTAAAAACAGAAATTGCAATTGTTCACAGAACTTTATTTACTTGATCATAAAACTGTTTACACTTTGTGTCTGCAACAAACTTACAGGAAATATTCAATTTATAACATTAGGAACTTGGATTAGCAAAGCAATTTGTAAAACGTAAAACAAATTCGTGTGTGGAACTCCCAAACTAAATGTAGAGAAGTTACAAGGAATCTATTACATTAGACAGTGATTTATTGCTAGCTGATATGGAACTCGGTCAACACTTGGAAGTTTACATCACAGACAAGTCTGATCCTTAAAACTATCACTTAAATTTACCCTGGAGATAGAGGTAGTCTATCAGTTATAGTCAACCAATGATAAAGTAGCTGATGTTCATAATGCAATTATAAAATGTATGTTTTAATTAAGCAGAACAAATATGTTGCACCAAATACCCGTATCATATTGTGGGAGCAGAGGTCCAGTAAAATGACGCTCGCATAATGACGAGTGGACCCCGGATGAACCCCACTAGAAGCATCGCTAATTTCCTTTAACAAAACATATACATGCGATTGCTTTACACCACCCAGGTGTAAATGTGTACCTGTAAGGATGATAATCATAATAACACTGATAAATCCGTTGCGCCATTGTGTAAACATTAGCAGGATAAAAGACTCCTGGGGGAACTGAATAGATACAATAACCTCATTGGATATGGCCATGGGTAACAGCTGTAAAGTCGTCGAAAGTGCATCAAATTAGCATACCTAAATTCTGAAATTCTACATCTAACTATTACTTCACCATACATGATATAGGTTCATATGTAGGGAAAGTACCTGGGTGCTTTTTTTAGAGTTATTGGAACATTCCAAAACGAGCCCAGATTGGTAAAAGTCTTTGAATGTAAGCTTTAATCGATTGAACCATGAAAAACTGACATTTCGCTACTTTCATTTGGTGAAAGTAAGATTTTTTCTATAAAAATAAAAACATCGCTAAATATCGGTACGTTAAATGCGTACCGCGGTACGCATTGCGGCAGTTGCATATTGCAATATATCGGTATACCAGTATATCATAATAGCCCTAGGTATTACTCTCTATTTTTCAGATTGACCTTCGTCAGGTCAATGTTGTCTGACCATATAGTGAAGGTACCAAATAGTTTATCATTGTATTACAACAACTACATCTTCACTATATCTGCTGAGATGATATAATCAACACTTAATGGTAATTACGATTGCTAGATTCCTGAATAATTTACCTAATAAAAAGATGAAAGGCTGATTGATCTGTAGATATATCATAAATGTACACTGCACTAACATTTCTTATATCACATACGTGTATATTGATTACATTGTATAATATATACAATATCTTTCCAAAAGGTTCTTTAACAAAATCCTATGAGCAGTTTCCTAAGGATATCGCTACTCTATACAATGTGTTGCTACGGCGTTAAACTAAGCAAAATATATAAATATCGCTACTTATATCTGTATCCGCTCTGGCACACTTCTTACACCAAAATGTTACAAGTTTGTGACATCAAATCGACAGTATCAGGCTGTGAAGCACTAGCTAGTGATATATTTAGGAAACTGGCCAGGAAATACTGCTAGTTCCTTGTTTCTATGTAATTGGAAAATGGAAATGTACACGTGTCTGTTGTATTTACTTATTTGTAGAATTACTTTAATCTCACATTAAATTAACGTCATAATCATGCATTACATGTACTACCAAGTACATAGTTGTGTGAATACTAGCTAGAATGGACATGTGTTTTCGTTTTCAATTTGTGTGTTTTTGTGAATAGGTACCTAGGTTGGTCATACTTGAGTTGACCCTTAACAAAATTTCAATTTCGCATGGCCTTATTATACACATAGTAACCTCAACCAAATGCCACGTGGGGCAACCGTGGTTTTTTGTATCCTAGACTAGATTGTCTCCCTTTCATATATTTATACTCTTTTGTATATATTTCAATTGAATGCCCTAAGGGCATAAATATAACACCTTTTAAATATACTACATATAATATAAGAGGGAAAAGGGAAATATTTTCAAAGTGTACATTAATTTTGAAATATTGATCTAATGAGTTATTTAAGTCCTTAATTGACATAAAAATTGTGTGACTTGTTGAATTATTAACACTGAACATACCATCTTAGAGTTACTTGTATTAAAGTCAAATTGAATTTGATAGACATGGTAATCTAAAAAGTTCGTAAACCGTTCAATAGTTTTTTACCTGTAATACAAAACATGACACTACGCGATGAAGAGTTGCACTTTTGACGTTCAGTCATACACACTACCAAGCGTTTGCCATCTTTTGGTGAAGCATTTTATGGCTCAGGTCGTTCCAAAACACCACGCCAATCCTTTCTCATCGAGAATGGAAATAAGGCATGGTTACCAGAGCTGTTGATGTTTTGCTGGGGGTTGTGGTACGCTGTTGCTTTCGTTTGTCTTCGTGAGAAGGCGAACAACCTGCATGAGTCGTGCATAAGGTCGCACGATCATGTCGCGCTAGCCTGTCTTCCCCTCTATATCTAAGTATAAACATTTGGTAAAATTAAACACCAAAATAGGCAACTTAATTATTGGCAACACCACGTTTGAATTAACTTTGGCTTTATATCAAATATTCATTTTGTCTTGTTTCACTCAAAGAATCATTTTGATTGAAAAGTAACTTTAATATACAGCCAAAGTAAATTTAAAAAGTGGTGTCAAATTTTTCTAAATGTTTTCTACTATGAGAAGGGTTGACAGGACCGTGCGCCATGATCGTGCGACCTTATGTACGACTTCTGCAGGTTGTTCGTCTTCTCACAAAGACAAACGAAAACAACGGCGTAATCACGACCCCCAGCAAAACATAAACAGCCCTTGTAACCACACATTATTTCCCTTCTATGTATGAAAAGGGATTGGTGAAGTGTTTTGTAACGACGATAGCCATAAACGCTTTTTGAGAATCAAAAGTCATTTAAATTTTTAATATGTAAAATACTTGTGTTTTTGTTTTCGGTTTGTTTGTTTCTGTGAATAGGTACCTAGGTTTGTCAAACTTGAGTTGACGCATAACATAATTCCAATTTGGCATGGCCTAAAGTTATTGTGATACTTGTTTAGTTGAAATGTAAATGTTATGTCGATTTGGAATGGAACAGTCAAGTCACTTTATGGTTAATATTTCTTTCATGACATGACATTGTACAACTCAAATATTTAAAGGGTACATGTCTATAGCTAATTGATTCAGTCACATGCATTTGAAAAGAGAAGAGTCAAATAAATTGTGTAACATATGTACAGTCCATTTTTCTCAACTGTCAAAGCTTGAATAATTTCATGGTAACTGAATACATTATTTTTATACTGGCGGTCTCATTGTCATTGAAATACCTTGACTAAAACCTATTAAACGACAAAAACAGCTCTACTCGATCATAATACACACTTTTGGAAAATCTTGAATGTATTCCGACGATAATTTTAACATACGAATTCACCGTGAAATTATTCAAGTTTTGACAGTTGAGAAAAAAAACGAACTACATGTGTATAATTTTATGTTCTGTATGAATTGTTTGCATACCAGTTTTCTACATTGAACATGTTGGTATCGTAGAACTAAGTTATAGCTAATTTATGTATTCGTTGCGAGGTTATTCCTAGTTTGTTGTAAGGTCAACTTGGGTCAGATATTGTTTGATAATCTAGAATTAGACTTGTGGCACATTTCCATGTATTCTATGATATATTGAGATGTTTGTATAACACCATTTAATCATTTAGACCAAGAAAACATTGTTGTAGAAATTTGTGGTATTTTTAATGCATACCAGTACCAGCAACTTTAGAACATTATTAAATCTTTGTAAATAGATTAATAAATTATTTTAAGTCAGAACTATAGTTTATTTTCATCGTCAGAGGTACATACATTAAGCCCGCTGTTTTAAATACTCCAGTATTTATGAACTCACTATTTATAATAGTATAAAAATCAGCGTTGTTAATGCATGCGCCATCGACAGTACCAACATATATAATTATACTGTATTATAGTTAAATACTTGCACAAATTATATAAAATGTCATTCACTAAAATGGTGTTCTATTCTACGAGACGCTTATACTTAATATGTTGTTTAATTTCTGTAAGCTTTGAATACTTTTGTTAAGAAAATGTATGTTCTGTTCCGTAATGTTCATCATTTCTACAAAGCTTGTCAAATACTTTGTCTTCATTTAAGAGTGTTAGGTAAAGCAATTTATTTATTGTCTTAACTTAAGTTAAACATATGATATGATATAATATTGTTACATAAAGTATGGTACTTTACGACGAATTCCAACATGTTTTAAATCATATGTTGCGCCAGTTAGTCGGTCTACTCACAGTATCGGGATAGACATAAATCTCTGGACCAAAAACGTTTAACCAACCTAGAACTAAACACAAAAGAACTCACCAAGAGCTAACAACTGCCCTACTTCAAAACAGAAGTAGGCAATACAATGAGCAGAGAAAACTCACCGATTGTATCTTGGTCTCGCCATGATATCGAACACCTGATCCCTAGATATAAAGTCAAAGTGGCGTACTTAATACAGAGGTAGCCAAATCATAGTTAGAACTATACATACATGAAAGGCAAGCTGTACTGAGTAGTGTTGTTTATGTTTTCATATCGAACACAATATTATGTACATTAATGGGCTATATATTTGCCAACAGCTGTTTAGAATATTAGTCGGTATTTCAATCTTGTAATACTATCGTTAGAAGAATGTACAATGTTATTGAGTTTTCACTTTATAATCCACTTGAAAACAGGAGATTCTGTATATTTTAAAGAGTATATATATCAATATCTTATGATATATCATCGGGGGGGGGGGAAATAATTAGTTGTATAATGATAAAGAACCATTTCAAACTAAATTTGAGACAAAAACAATTTGATATACGTCTTGTAGACCGACTTTTACTAGAAGTAAATTAAAATATGTGGCACAGTTTATGTCTTTCTACATGTATGCCAGGCTAAATTTCTGCTGGACACTGTTTCATTATTTTGCCATAATCAAATGTGTTTTGAATAACATATACATATTTTTACTCTATAATCTAAGGTCATTTAACTGTGGGACCACAACAAATTAAAATCCCACTTGTTTCTAAACTACTACGGCCACTAAATTGATCATGAATCCTTATTCTATTATTATTTTTACATTTTAACATCTTTTAACCCACAACATTTATTCATAATTAAGCATATGATTGGTGAGCGCTTCTGAACATATATTTAACATGAAAAGAGCGCTAAACAAATAAGGTGTATAATAATGCCAACTAATAATAATTATAAAAAAGAATTAAAAATTTTGAAGTTTTTGTAACATAATGCATCAGTTATTGATTTAAATATTTATATGTTATGCATAATATAAACATATAATTATTAATATTGTATATTCCAAAATTTTAATGGTACATTAAAATTGAAGGCTTAACTATTCTACGTTGAGATATATCGACTTTCTATCATATAATTTCATCCACTGTTTTTTTTATTATAACTGTGTTTATCAATTAATTCTACGTTGAAACAAGGACCCTGTAAAAAGTCTATGGTCAAAATAACTTTTTCCAAAACTTTTCGCTAGGCATATTGGCACTATTTACCCTGTCTGTAATATTTAGAACACCTAAGATATAAACTTACAGATCAACTATCATAGATAAGAAATACATTTACATAATTATATGATTATTGTTGACAGAACAATTTATGTAACTTTATCTGATGGCAGGAAAGAAAAAAAGAACACCATATCTACCCCAGTGACATACATTCACGTACCAACTATTACTTTAGTAGTGTAAATGTTAAGTGCTACTTAACTAAATTACAACATGTAATCATAATGTGATAGCAACCCTTGTTTCCATTAACTTTTCTTGTTATAGACCAATCTACGATACTTGTTACACAAGCCAACCCACATGATATTAATATAAATAGATATTTGATAAATCATAAAATAAGTATATACTTACAATTCTTATGTGAAATAGTCACAGTTTTTTTTGTTAAAATTGTAAATCCTTTTTCTAATAGTATAGTTACTCAATCAATGAATATATCACTCCACTAAATGCATTAATAATTTACCCAGTGATTATCGTGATTAGCGTTTGTTGGGTTAAACCCGTAATTCATAGTGAAAAAAGCTTAAAGCACTGTAATGATACGAGATACAGTTGTTTTCACGCTAGTTCCGTAGATAAGTGTTGTCAGAACGCTAGATATGATACACACAGCTGGTTGGAGAACGTGTTCAATATACCGCTAAAGCATTCACTCGAAAAAAAGCTTTACTTAGAAAATTACTTAGAAAATTGTGAAGGCAAGGATATATGTTACACTTAATCACTATAACAGCAACACTTAATGTGCAAACAACATAATTACTGTTTGCTATATTGACTGGTCTAGTTAGTAAAGCAATCTAAGTACAGATCATTGACACTAACATCTGTCGATATTAATGAATGCGACAATTTAATTAACTGCATCCAATCTAGAGGTCACCATATACTCGGTATTATTGTAACAATATGATACATTTATTTAAGAAATAAAACTGATCACATAACAGCATGCCTGACATACCGATCATAGCCAAAGCTAAAAGGAACATTTATACATCTAAATACTGCAAGGTGAATGTAATGTTGGCACTAATCTGGACGAGAACATATATCTTTTAGATTTATACCTCGCGTTCTAAATGTGATAATTATATATACAGCTACAAACATATTATACCAATTTGCGTCTCATCTCAACATTTTTTCCAGTCATTTCCCGTCGGTTAGTCATCTTACAGAGATCTCTGAACCCAAATTGTTTGACCTAGTAGGCTAGTACAACGCACATACATTTACTAGGATCTGAAAACTGCCTCATTTGATACTGAAGTAAGTAGAAAATATTTTATGACTCAACTTTACGCAGATAGAAACAATTTCCCGGCCGGGGATTTGAACCCACGATCCCTGGGTTCGTTGTCAGGCACTTTATGAACCGAGCTAACATACCCGGTGCACGGAAAATTATTATTTGTAAACAACTGATAAAGTGTTCAATTATCAAAACTACAACACGACATCATTGGCTATAAATGTCCTACACAGTAAACTTCAATGCTATAAGTTGGTCACATTATACGACTTTTGTACATTTGATACCCCATGTCTTACAGTGTTCAAGGACAATGGGTTAAAGTAATTGAATATTATCATAAAAACTATTTGTTGTTACATGCCAAAATAAATGTCCTATCATAGCTAAGCACTTCTATGCATCAATTGAACTGATATTAATATATGTATAACTATATCATATCTTATTAAATACGTGGTTTTATATAGGCCCTGTTTTTTTTCCAAGGGCAGTCGTATTGGCCTGAGGCTGAAGGCCAATGGTCAATATGACTGTCCCGAGGAAAAATAACAGAGCCTATATCTAATCAATTATTTAACGACAACTTCATCAAATAACTACTTACGGACTAGTTTTTGATATTGGCACTGTTTTATCAACCAATCAGAGCGCAGAAATGGAAAGTGTTATTGGACCTACAACAAATTTCGGCTCTGTTTTCAGTTTTATTTAATTATCTAAACAGGTTTCGCAGTATTGTGCATTGAATTTGGCACTTTACAAGGCAAATAACACGTAGTTATTTAATAAAACTCGTCATAACTCACATGATTGTTTTGATGAAATAAAGTATATCAAATAGACTGTATATGTAAAATAGTTAAAATAATCTTTATTGTTCCATGAAATAAGTGCTACTATAACTTAATAGATACTATTTTGTATCGGAATCAACTTTAAACGACCGTTCAGCACTTAAACATGTCAAAAGTAATAGATCATTGAACTCATTATAATTAGTCCACAAAACAGTTCAACGAGGACTATGGTGGTCGATTTGTGCCATGCCGTGTTTCATCCCTTGTCAGGCCTCTCACAATAAGACAAAACGAATACTTTCGTACATGACAATTTGACCTCTTTTGTCTTTTTGTGTGGCGTGGCGAAAGGAAGAGAGATAAAAACACACAAACATGAAAACACATGAAAACATTGTCGTATCTTCATGTTTTCGCCCTTTCTACTCGCCAAATTTAAAACTCAATACTCATAAAGAAGTGTTATGGTTCGCTATAAAAATATCGTGCAGCGACTTCTCGCCTTACTAAGTGAAACTTGATAGATAACTTATTCGTCGTAGTGTCGTGCTTCGTCTGCTGGAGTATAGGCGAGAAAACAACGGTGGCAACACTTAACCACCATAGAGGGCAACTTAAGACAATACTTAACTAAAGACTATGTTACTTTATTCATACAAGTATAGTGCAATGAGTCAATATAGCCTAGTTGTTTTCAATGCTAACACAACAATATACCATAACAGTTCGTATCTGATTGGGAGCAAATAAAACACAATTATGTTTATGAATTTGTTTTAGTATTTAAGGTACAGGTCGTACGATTAAAAGAGTATTTTTGTACTTTTAAAATCAAATTGCCTCGAAATTAGGTAACTCAAAAGTCTATCTACATGGTTAAAATAAATAAACTAAACACCACACCATTCTAAATCAGTGGCATGGCATTTGCTTACAAAAATGTAAAAAACACAATTTAATAAAATTGACTATGTAGCTTGTTTTAATATCTCAGCTCAATTAAAATTCGATGCTACGAATATGCTATACCTAACTGGACAATGATTAAATTTATCGATCTATATATGTGATGGAAATCGCGAGTTAATCGCAAAACGGTTGTAACTTCCTCTTTTCTTATATTGAGTTACGACCGTTTTGCGCTAAACCCTCAAAATGTAGTTCGATTTTCATAATTACTGGCACTTTCATAGACTCATACATGAGATGTAAATATATTTTAGCTGAAGTAAATATATAAAGTTGAATGTTTAACCTTTCACGTGAATTTATCGAAAGGCGAGTCTAATTTTCAAAAACAGTGGGAAATGAATATATATTTGAAACTATTATACATGTATTATAATCTATTTAAAAACAAAAGAGTAACATCTACAATTGAATCTACTGAGACACACGTACTGAACATTTACATTTAATTTTGTTTTAAGAATCAATTTTTTAACTGTATTACGTGTTTCCCCATAAACGGATGAGTTCAAAATTAAAAGTACAATAACATGCCATAATAAAAAAATTGATTTATACTTAATTTAAAGACACTTACATGTATAAACAGCAACTTACATCAAATAATATCATCATCTAGAAACAACTTCCTGGTTCAAAACAATACGTTTAAATATCCTTAACCAAATTTCACTGATCCTGTGCTTATGGTTAGTGGGTAAGCATATAACTTAGACTATAAAATGACAAAACATTTTTGTGTATTGTGTTTTACACCATATTGTAACATTGGTTCAGATATATTGCGATGGACAGTTGCCCTACTTACGTTCCATAGATAGACCAGTGGTGCTTTTCATAAAAATTCGTACGAAAAAATCTTCGTAAGTCAAAATCAAGAAACAGTAATAATACGCCCATTTTTTGGCTTATCAATTCTAAATATTATACAAATTGTGTAGAACTGTGTATACCTTTTGTATATCATACCATAGTTATAAATGCTTATGAAACTGACTTGCGAATATTTTTTTCGTAAGAATTTTTGTGAAAAGCAATACAGGACCTATGAATCTAAAATTTAAATATAATACTAAGAACATACTAATGCCAGTGACTGACAACTGCCATATTTGATACAGGGGTAGGAGGAATAATGGTCGTAGAAAATAATCGATTACCAAACTTCACATACGTATATAGGTTCTACTTCATATTTAACTTATTAAGTTTCAGTTTCAGTTAATTGTGAAATATCGACATTCATACATGTGTCTTTTTCCCGTTCTTCCCATTTTTCTATGTTTCCCTTATTGTATTTTTGTTTGTTATTTTTTGTTTATTAACATTGTATACTATTGTATCAGGAGATATGTAATGTTTGTGCTAAAATAAAATATTGAACTTGAAATTGAACCATGGATTCGAAGCTACGACTATGTTTACATGTAAGGCACTACCTTAAAAATGCAATAACAAAATGTACTATTTCGTGGCTATTTTATTCCACAGAAAGACTTAGGTTTAGTCATCAGTATTTATTCATACTGGGTTTAACGCCGTGTCAACACAAAGTTTAGTTTATTTTACGACGTCCAGCTCACCTAACCTAGCTTTCCTGGACTCCTGTACTCACCAGTACTCACCTACCCTTCCACAAGCCCGGAAATATACCTTATTAATAGGGGAAAATTGACATTATTGTCAAATTTTCATTGAACGGTATAACTAACCCGGGTGGGATTCAAACCCGTACCCCCCTACGCAGTTATCATGAATACACATTATTTATAAGAATAAAATTCAAATTCGGATAAATCTAACTTACATTCCGAGGGTAATCCATCCCATAAATTCCATTTGTTTTAAAATATAGTATAGTTAAACAGTATATTTCATATTTAAAGTAAAATAAACAGCTCTCATATTCTTAAAATTAAATGTCTAAATAATGTCCAGCTAAGGTCATACACCTATGTATATAAATATATATATTATTAATTAAAAAATGATCAATTATGTATATAAATATAACGAGAGAGAGATACACATTTAAAATTATAATTAGTTATACAAATTATCCTATTTTATCAATATGGTTCGATTGTTTTCTACGTGCTAACCTAAATGTTTAAAAACCTGTTAAACGTGACGATGCAACAGGATCGAATTTCATTTTAATGAATAATACAGAAGCACTGAATGTCTGATCAGACCATTTAATTATCTTTGTGCATGTCTTTGTGCTAAAATTTACCTTGTTAGTCCAAGGATAGTGTTGAACTTATTGTCATATAAACAAGTAATTATCCATTGTTTTTGCATGTACCCTTCAATCCTTACATTACAATATTGCATGGTATTGTTTATATAGATAACTATCCTCTAAACAAATCAGATCTATTCAATATGGTTGAATTGTTTGGTGATCATTCAATGAATTAAAACAACGAAAAAAAAGTGCGCTGTTAACCTTCGACATTTTAATGTACCAGGATTGAAAAACAGACATTTGATTTGAATGCAATTGAACTACATTGCAGCACGCAATATATATTAAGTTATCAACTTATCAATAGAGCTACCGTGGTGTACCATGTGAATACCAACGTTCAGAATGTACGGTTCAGCTCTAGGTTCAAACATCGGAAAAAAACGGTTCGAACCATCGTCTAGTTCAAAATTAAAACCCGTATATGCATGGATATGATTAAATTTACAATCGACTGTAAATACTTCAGATGGCACTGAACCTTTTGGTAAAGAAGGATGAAATAGTCAGTTGCTTATTAAATTTAGCGAGCAGTCATACAAATTGAACGGTAGAACCCATACCGTGTCTTTGATTACGGACCATGCCGGCCGCCGTAGTTGGAAAGTCTTACTACATAGGGGCGGAAATATGGTATAACTTAGCCCTGGGCTATAAAAATAGGTTAGGTGAAATAAGTCGGCACCGACCTAAAAAATGTAGGTCAGTTGAAATGGTCCGTGAAGTGACATGGTACATAATGAAATCAACATTAACAATACAGATAAGTGAAACATGTTATAATTATAACAATAATTAACAACACGTTCTTACACTGAATTAATTAACACCATAATTAGTGATTCTATATCTATCTATCTATCTATCTATCTATCTATCTATCTATCTATCTATCTATCTATCTATCTATCTATCTATCTATCTATCTATCTATCTATCTATCTATCTATCTATCTATCTATCCATCCATCCATCCATCCATCCATCCATCCATCCATCCATCCATCCATCCATCCATCCATCCATCCATCCATCCATCCATCCATCCATCCATCCATCCATCCATCCATCCATCCATCCATCCATCCATCCATCCATCCATCCATCCATCCATCCATCCATCCATCCATCCATCCATCCATCCATCCATCCATCCATCCATCCATCCATCCATCCATCCATCCATCCATCCATCCATCCATCCATCCATCCATCCATCCATCCATCCATCCATCCATCCATCCATCCATCCATCCATCCATCCATCCATCCATCCATCCATCCATCCATCCATCCATCCATCCATCCATCCATCCATCCATCCATCCATCCATCCATCCATCCATCCATCCATCCATCCATCCATCCATCCATCCATCCATCCATCCATCCATCCATCCATCCATCCATCCATCCATCCATCCATCCATCCATCCATCCATCCATCCATCCATCCATCCATCCATCCATCCATCCATCCATCCATCCATCCATCCATCCATCCATCCATCCATCCATCCATCCATCCATCCATCCATCCATCCATCCATCCATCCATCCATCCATCCATCCATCCATCCATCCATCCATCCATCCATCCATCCATCCATCCATCCATCCATCCATCCATCCATCCATCCATCCATCCATCCATCCATCCATCCATCCATCCATCCATCCATCCATCCATCCATCCATCCATCCATCCATCCATCCATCCATCCATCCATCCATCCATCCATCCATCCATCCATCCATCCATCCATCCATCCATCCATCCATCCATCCATCCATCCATCCATCCATCCATCCATCCATCCATCCATCCATCCATCCATCCATCCATCCATCCATCCATCCATCCATCCATCCATCCATCCATCCATCCATCCATCCATCCATCCATCCATCCATCCATCCATCCATCCATCCATCCATCCATCCATCCATCCATCCATCCATCCATCCATCCATCCATCCATCCATCCATCCATCCATCCATCCATCCATCCATCCATCCATCCATCCATCCATCCATCCATCCATCCATCCATCCATCCATCCATCCATCCATCCATCCATCCATCCATCCATCCATCCATCCATCCATCCATCCATCCATCCATCCATCCATCCATCCATCCATCCATCCATCCATCCATCCATCCATCCATCCATCCATCCATCCATCCATCCATCCATCCATCCATCCATCCATCCATCCATCCATCCATCCATCCATCCATCCATCCATCCATCCATCCATCCATCCATCCATCCATCCATCCATCCATCCATCCATCCATCCATCCATCCATCCATCCATCTATCTATCTATCTATCTATCTATCTATCTATCTATCTATCTATCTATCTATCTATCTATCTATCTATCTATCTATCTATCTATCTATCTATCTATCTATCTATATATATATATATATATATATATATATCATTATTATATCGACCAAGTATTACTGTGCATTATTAAGGTCAATACCAGTTACTGACGTAATTCTAATTAATTACTATAAATATACAGCGTCTATAATGAATACGAGCATGATTAATTCAATTATTCATAGCGCCATAATGTTCGGAGTCAAATGAGTATTATAATAAGTTATTAAATCGTGCTTTATTGTTTTTACACTGTTTTGATGCTGGTGATAGAACTCTAACACGGAATGAAATCTTTTGATCTGTCTTTTGTACCCGCCTGTTTGGCTTGTTTAGTCAGTAGCGTATATTAACCTTGATTTTATTCACCATATGTACTTCAGATATACACTGCTCTCCAAAAGATTCTTCACACATTCACAATTTACACTGTACTAAATGGAGTTTCAGAAAGTTGTAAAAGCAGTTCATAGTTAAACAAGTTTAATTTTGCTTTTTTTAAATCAGTACATTTTTATGGATATAGAATTATAAACAAATATCTCAAACTTGATACTGGTTCATTGTGATACATGGAACATAGTTTCGGAGGCTGATAGAAAACTTTTGCTGCAACTTAAAAAAATGAAATGTTCCAATAGAAATTTAGTTTCCATTGCATGAAAATGAATTAAAAAAAACAATGATATAATTTGTCTTAAAACTTGAACTTGTTGCAATGCAATTAGTTGTATTGGGAAGAAACGTTTGGGGGACAGTGTATGTTTACTCACCTGGTAAGCCCAGTCTGTTAGCGCATCTGACAATGAATCCATGGGTTGAAAGATCGATTCTAAGATGGGACGGACATGCATATCGCGGTGTTAATTCTTGCCCATATCTCTGTGTCAATTATGTTTGTTTTTAGTCACTGGCGATGATATGTGCATGGTAAATGGTTTGAAACTTATATCAAGAGATTATGAAAACATCTAACATAAATGTTTATTGTAAAAATAAATAGAATATAAATTAATTAACTTGCTTGTTACATTGTTTGGAGCTTTTGGTGAGTTATTTACATACAGGCATGGCGTATATGTGCTAGACGACTATCCCACGGCATACATACATATGACTTCTGATTGGTCATATTTCCCAGCACAAAACTTTTTCTTTTAAATACTCTAAAGGATATATCTATACGGGTTAAATAAAATGGGAGAAAATGAGAGTCAGAAAATAACATAAGACGTGTCAAGTGTCAGACATTGGACAATCAGCGAAAACTTCCATACTTAAACTTGATGTCGTAGATGGACAAGTCTAAAGTTCATTTATACGGTCTCAGAATGCTTATTCCGGATCAATATTCACGATTTGGCAGATTTAATGAAGCATCTAGTATGAACTTGGCAGAAACGGTGCGTGCTAATGACCATAACGTGATATTGACTAGTCGGTGCTAATTGCTGATTGGTACATGGCACTCGTTTGATTTCTTCTAAACTTTAACAGCTAACTGGAAGAGACGGGATAAATTGATCAGCCAGACGTGAAATGAAATGATGTTTAGTTATGTTTAAGTATAGTTGAACAATCGATATGGGTAATACCACCGAGAGAGAGCAATATCCCAAATGACCTTGGTAATTACATAAAACGTTAAAACAGGTGAACACACACGAGGAGTAATTAACAGATCTGAAAACTTTACAGTGCCCGTCAAAAGTTATTAGACGAATGTTTAAAACACGTATCATGCATTCTGCAAGTCATTTTACTGTAATTAAATTTTGTTTGTTTGTTTGGTTTTACGCCGTAGCAACACATTGTATAAGTCATATAACGGCGGTCAGTCAACCTACTCACTCCTCCTGGAAAGGCTTAATCTCTGGATTTAACTGTTAACCAACTACTAAGCGCATACTTTCGTCAGCGACTGACAACTGCCCTACATAATTAAAAATCATTTGTAGGCGGGAGAATGGTCGTAGAAATAAGTTCATGACCAAGCTCCACGAAAGTATGTCCCGCCCGGTACTCGAACCCACGACCCCTTGATTAGTAAACATGTGCGCTATCAACTGAGCTAGCCGGGCGGCTTTGTAATTAAAGCTTTTGTATTAATTAAAGTTTGAATGATATGTTGATGAATTAAATAATGGTGACTTGCTGGTGACATTTAGGTAAATGACGCTATCTTTCTTTATTTTAACGGTAAGTGTGACTTAGTTTATCTTTAAAACAGGAATTTGCTCGAAGACTTTTGAATGGAACTGTATTTGTGTAATTATGTATGAAATGAACCAAAAAACAACAACAAGAAAGTAACAATAAGAAACAATATGGGGTGTACATCTGAACAAACGTTCTAACAAACAAGTTTTGAATGACTTTGGGTACATTTCACTGTGGAAGATAAATTGTCACAATTCTAGTAAACCTGAGAGCAATTATTTACAAGTTAAGTATTTTCAGACAAAATCTCAACTCTAGTAAAGTTCTGCTAAGAAGACAATATCGCGTTCTTACAGCAAATGATCTTAAAGCATGTAGCGAGTCGGTCTGGACAGCGAAAACGCCAATTTTATTTTTTTTGGGGGGGGGGGGAGGGTATGGTACAAAATGTTTCCAGTTTATTGTAAAACGTATATTTAGTTAGTAAAATTGACCGAAATTCGAAGGAATGTTGGGTATTTCAAACCCTACATGCATTTAGTTCCTAAACCAAGATTGTCTAGGAATTCATATAGCTTCAACGGTATTGCTGTTGAGTTACTCAACAAAACTCAATATGAAAGATGAAATAAGATATGTTAAGATAGTCAAATAACGAACAAAATTCTTTCTTCAAATACTGAAAACGTTTATGTTTAACATAGACAGAACGAAGAATGATTGAGGTTTATGATTTTGTTGAACTCATAAATAGTCTATTTATTGCGTGATCTTTATGTTTTTTGTTTCGCTTCTATGTCATAAGTGATTACTCTAAGGTTGTTGAACCTAACAAACTTCTAAGAGAGATGGTTACCATGAGTGATTTATTTTCACTGAAATACAGTTAAGTTCTAATATAATGAAAACCTTGGTTATTGTATAACCATGCCATTTTTGACGACTTTTAAGTCCCAAGTTAATCATATGTTTAAGGCTACAACAAGTTGATCATGTGTTCTATGGATTCGCTCGTACATTAATTTTAATGGTTATTACAAAACAAATTCTATTTCCTCGCTAAAAATTTGGTCAAACCGCTATATAAAGACACTGAATTAAGATTTATATTTTTTTTTCTTCGCTCACTGGCCCCATTTTCCAGAAAAATCCGTAGAACACATGATAGACATGTAGTGGTCTAATGCTTAATTTTAGAAGAAAAATTGTAACTATATTATTCTGCAAATACAACCGTAGATTTTGATTTTCTTTACAATAGAACTTAGCTGTATTTACTGTCTAAACAGTATATTGTATGTAAGATGACATGTGGCGATTTATAAATCACAATTGCTTAATAATTAATTTAATTATTATAGAAGAAAAATGGCTCTGTAGTAAGACCATTCCTCGAAAAAGACCATCGGGTTTGGTGGTCTTAACAGTGGAAAATAACTGAATAATTATATTTTGAACGGAGTTATCAGCCTTATGGCTCAGTCCATAAAATCATGGCTTGTTGCGGACCCGTACGTGCAGACAGCCGTAGGCCGTGGGAAGCCTTGCGTATTAAGGTGACGGTACACACATGGTACAAAACAACACACCCGTACGGAGCCGTAGCTGGAAGAAATGCAAGTTTAATCCATACTTGGCCACGATTTTGTTCACGATTTGAATGTGAAACTGATAGGTGTATCCAGGGCTTATCTCAAAGTCCCTTGTAAAAACGTAACAGTGCGTACGGGTACGCAAGAGTTCGTACGGGTCCTTGCGGAACTTGATCGCACGGCGCCCGTACGGTGACCTCACGGCTATTTTTATGTTTATGGGACTGTAGCTTTACTACAAACTGCGTGTTGTGAGTTGTAAGTGACTGGATTTTAATCTCGACGAGGATTTTCAGATAGAGATTATTCAGTAAACAATCTATAAGTATTTTTTCTATATAAATATGTGCTAATTACCTACCATCAAGGTGATAATGAATGCATCAAAAGAAAGCACTTGATTTCACGTAAAACTAAAAGAGAAAACGATAAAAGCATTTACCAGACATTATGGATTTGCAATTATATGCAAAATGTATGGTTGAATTCAGGAGGTCTGTTTTGTACTTAATTCCCAAACCATAACTTACATGGAATATTGGTCTGAAAAGATCTAATACACAAGTAATAAATTGATACTGAATGAGGAAAACACAGGTAGAGTGGGTTTATTAGTTTGTTAGAAACATTGAAATCAAAGCAACTGTTGTTCCGAACACTTGAATATCAGTACAGTTATTATGCTTAACTGTTCGAGGAAAACAAGTAAAATATGAGTTCAAACACATTAAAAATGTACTGTAATATAAAGGGACATGCGCTTCATTTTATCATATTGTTTTTACTCATATCACGGCGGTTAGCTGTCCTTCAAACGTTCCAAGGACAAGCATAGTTTTTTAGACGCAAGGTTTTTATCCAGTAACATTAAATAATACCTCTGCAGAGGTTTACAATTGTTCTGCATGATACTATAAAGGAGGGTGAGAGAATGGCCGCAGAATACATTTAAAATATATAGATATGTATGTATATTTTTGGCCCCAAATTACAAATACTTAGATGAAAGAATGAGACAATTAGCTGCAGCTGAATTATGTCGCAAATTGCGAATATTTGCAAAGTCCGGTGTACCGGACTTAAGGTTAAGAGTTCACCGGATCCTGATCCGGTGAAAACAGAATCCGGTAGAATAGGATCCGACGGATCCCTCTGGGTATAAAAACTCTGTAACCCGTGTAAACGGGGTGAGACGAATTTTAGCTTTAATACATTTCGGATACAATTTTGTTGTTATTTAGATTTAATTTTATAATTTTATGTTAATACAAAAAATACTTAAAATAAAGAAATGTAAAGTGTCAACTTGTGTTAGTTAAATATTAATGTTGATGTAGAAAAACCAGCGATATATTTATGAAGTCTAATCAGTAACAATTAACCTCTAAATTTAACCAGTACCAACTTGGAAATCTAACCAGTACAATCTTCGAAGTCTAACCAGTACTAACTCAGAAGTCAAGCTAGAAACAACTTAAAGAGACTACACCACAAATTACACCACATTTTCAGATACTCGTTTACACCTGGATGAAGTAAAGCAATTGCCTTTAAATTTCTAAAACAAACAAGCAGAACCGCTATCGGGATTTGAATACGGGGCCTTTAGATCCCTTAGCAAGCGTGCTACCAGTGGGGCCAGCTACTACTACTGAATCTAATAAATTTTTAGATAATCATCAAATTTCGAACAAAGTTGATATATATTGCTTTGATACAAACTTAACATTGTCACCAAGTGTATCTAATTGATAGCAGAGAAATAAGATCCCTTGAGGAATTGAACTTGAATGAATATATACTATGTCTCAACCGTTTATGTTAAACGTGATGTCATATCGTGCTGTATTGGAAGCTAAGTTCTTGTTTTAGAAACAAACCTCAAAGGAACCAACCAATTAATCATTATAACAAATGCGAGCGAAATTTCCAAGAAAATATGAAAATAATTGATAGGTAAATAAATTCAATGAATATTCAAGAATAATTCATGTTGAAGTTATTTGTCATCGTATGATTAATGCGAAGGAATATTTCTAAAGTAAGATAGATTTCCATACTATGATATAAATCATAAAAGCTTAAACATTGGGATTGCATCTGACGTATTATTTCTAACATAGTATAATATCAATATAAAAATAATGATAGACTTATCATGTAGAACGTATACAGAATATAAACCATGACAAGCTATACAGCCCGCCAAAAGTATGTGACACATAAGCCTAGTTCCCATCAGCCGTACGATTTTTTCGTCGTACGAATTTTCCTGCGAACGAAATCGCAGACGAATCGCAGCCGCCGCAGATACATCAAACTTTCCGTGCAATCGTCGTGAGGCGGTCGTGCGACGCTCTCATGAGCCGTAGGTTGTTCTTCGCACGTGTTTACGCACGACTGCCGTGCGATAATCGCGAGGCTGTCGTACAAACACTAACGACTGTCGTAAGACTGTCGTGAGATTTCGAAAAGTTTCGTACGTCATCCGTACGTCAATCGCACGACAAACGCAAACTTGTACGAGAGTCGTACGATATTCATGCGGACGTCTTTTTCTTTAACTGACGTGCGACTGTCTCAAAAATGACGCACGGTTGTCTTACGGCAGTCGCACGACTGTCTTGCGGGCTCCAAAAATCCAAAAATCGTAACGAGATCGCAAGAAAAATAAA
This sequence comes from Mactra quadrangularis, assembly GCA_025267735.1. Taxonomy (NCBI): domain Eukaryota; kingdom Metazoa; phylum Mollusca; class Bivalvia; order Venerida; family Mactridae; genus Mactra; species Mactra quadrangularis. Next base: position 6,802,354 of record CM046298.1, read on the forward strand.
CATGTTGAAAATTTGACTTGCGACGTTTACGACGATGCGATTACCCGAAAAAACGCACGACTGTCTTGTGGCGTTCGTACGAAGTTCTGCGATTTTTCAGAAAATGTTGTCGTACGGCTGCCGCAAGCGTGGTGTGAAATAGGCTATAATAAAAAACATTACAAGCTATACTACCCTACAAAAGTATCTGACACAGAATATAAACCATGACAAGCTATACAGCCCTCCAAAAGTATCTGACACAGAATATAAACCATGACCAGCTATACAGCCCTCCAAAAGTATGTGACACAGAATATAAACCATGACAAGCTATACTGCCCTCCAAAAGTATGTGACACAGAATATTAACCATGACAAGCTATACTGCCCTCCAAAAGTATGTGACACAGAATTTAAACCATGACAAGCTATACTGCCTTCCAAAAGTATGTGACACAGAATTTAAACCATGACAAGCTATACTGCCCTCCAAAAGTATGTGACACAGAATTTAAACCATGACAAGCTATACTGCCCTCCAAAAGTCTGTGACACAGAATATAAACCATGACAAGCTATACTGCTCTCCAAAAGTATGTGACACAGAATATAAACCATGACAAGCTATACAGCTCTCCAAAAGTAAGAGTCACAGAATATAAACCATGACAAGCTATACAGCCCTCCAAAAGTATGTGACACAGAATAAAAATCATGACAAGCTCTACTTCCCTCCAAAAGTATGAGACACAGACTATAAACCATGACAAGCTATACTGCCCTCCAAAAATATGGGACACAGAATATAAATCATGACAAGCTCTACTTCCCTCCAAAAGTATGAGACACAGAATATAAACCATGACAAGCTATACTGCCCTCCAAAAATATGGGACACAGAATATAAATCATGACAAGCTCTACTTCCCTCCAAAAGTATGAGACACAGAATATAAACCATGACAAGCTAATCTGCCCTCTAAAAGTATGAGACACAGAATATAAACCATAACAAGCTATACAGCCCTCCAAAAGTATGTGACACAGAATATAAATCATGACAAGCTACTCTGCCCTCCAAAAGTATGTGACACAGAATAAAAACCATGACAAAATATACTGCCCTCCAAAAGTATGTGACACAGAATATAAACCATGACAAGCTATACAGCCCTCCAAAAGTATGAGACACAGAATATAAACCATGACAAGCTATACTGCCCTCCAAAAGTATGGGACACAGAATATAAATCATGACAAGCTCTACTTCCCTCCAAAAGTATGAGACACAGAATATAAACCATGACAAGCTAATCTGCCCTCTAAAAGTATGAGACACAGAATATAAACCATGACAAGCTATACTACCCTCCAAAAATATGGGACACAGAATATAAATCATGACAAGCTATACTGCCCTCCAAAAGTATGTGACACAGAATATAAACCATGACAAGCTATACTGCCCTCCAAAAGTATGAGACACAGAATATAAACCATGACAAGCTATACTGCCCTCTAAAAGTATGTGACACAGAATATAAACCATGACAAGCTATACTGCCCTCTAAAAGTATGTGACACAGAATATAAACCATAACAAGCTATACAGCCCTCCAAAAGTATGTGACACAGAATATAAACCATGACAAGCTATACTGCCCTCCAAAAGTATGAGACACAGAATATAAACCATGACAAGCTATACTGCCCTCCAAAAGTATGGGACACAGAATATAAATCATGACAAGCTCTACTTCCCTCCAAAAGTATGAGACACAGAATATAAACCATGACAAGCTAATCTGCCCTCTAAAAGTATGAGACACAGAATATAAACCATGACAAGCTATACTGCCCTCCAAAAGTATGTGACACAGAATATAAATCATGACAAGCTCTACTTCCCTCTAAAAGTATGAGACACAGAATATAAACCATGACAAGCTATACTGCCCTCCAAAAGTATGTGACACAGAATATAAATCATGACAAGCTCTACTTCCCTCTAAAAGTATGAGACACAGAATATAAACCATGACAAGCTAATCTGCCCTCTAAAAGTATGAGACACAGAATAAAAACCATGACAATATACACTGCCCTCCAAAAGTATTTGGACAAAATCCTGAAGCCGCCCGGCTAGCGCACAATTCTACTGCCGAGAGGTCATGGGCATACTTTCGTAGAGTTTGGTAATAAAGTAATTCCTACAGCCGTTCTCTCGCCAACCATTTATTCTTAATCATGTAGGGCAGCTGTCAGTCACTATCGGAAGTATGCGCCAAGTAACTGGGTAACAGCTAAATCCAGGATCGGTGAGTAGGTTGCCTGACTCCCGTTATATAACCTATATAATGTTTTGCTGCGGCTTAAACCCGACAAAAACAAAACAAATCGTTTGTTATCTACGAAGAAAAAACCAAAGGGTCATCTGAGCAAATTTTAATTTCATCATTTATTAGTTTATAAGCATATGATTTAAACTATCGTTATTGTCGAGTCAAAACCTCATAACTTCAATTAAAAAAGGTAAAGTTTCGAGGTGTTGACTAGGCAACATGAATAAACTATGATTAAAATAAAATGGCTTTCAGTGTGCAGGATCAGTTCTTCTCAAAATTCCATTTGTCCAAGAACTTTTCTAGAGTACTGTAGATATTTAGTTTGAAAAGTAAGTTCACTAGAGATATTAATATGATTTGTATTCCAAAATGTATTGAACTAAATGTAATTTACTAAATTCTTCCTCATGAACATTTGTACATAGATACTGAAATATTGAATTAATTAAAGATATCTTAGCATTTTTGTCAGAACGAGCATGTACAAAGTGCGTTCTAAATAATGTGTTATATAGGGCTTAAATGGTGATGATATAATTGTTTTGCAGTAAGTTAAGGGACAATCACAAAACAGGAGTTCTTAATACGTTGTACTTATTAAGTCTGTCAGGGTAAGAAGGATTCCGAAGCGCAAACTTTGCAGAATCCAGTCATTGTTTGATGCTAGATGTCTTTGAGTACTGTAAATATGGAGGACGTCTAATAATAACCATAATACATTCAAAATATGTACTATAATGTTACATGTACATGTATAATGTCTATATTAATTACGTTGTTTTTGTAGTGATAATTATGTACATGTATATGTATGCAAATATGTTTTTGCTCTTCAAGGTTAGGAGGAAAAAAGTAATCTATCGATTCATCTGTAGAAACATCATAGCAACACAAAACCGCAATTGCAACATAACGTTCATGTTCACAATTTCTTGCATTTCAATCACATAAGAAGTAGAAAAAAATCATTAATGACAACCATCTAAGCAAGAACGGTCTGTATATGTAATATAAAAAAAAATAAAATATATAGAGTATCTTAGCTACAGGGAAATGCCAACAGCATAAATTTTGTGTCTTAGCATCGCTTGATGTTACTATAAATTCTTGTCTATAACAAAGTGAACTGACTAGAATACTTTTTCCAGGTACATTGGTGTTAATGTACTAACAATAGAAACATTATGTCAGGTTAATAATAGAATCCTACATTCATAACTGACAAGTCCAAGACAAGAAAGAATGTTTCATTATTACTTTTATTTACATAACAGAATCTTTCCTCATCTTTACTTTAGACAATTGTTTTAGCCTTGTTTTTTATTTATCTAACGTTAATTTTCTTGGCAATAACAGTATATTGTTAAGAACTTACCAACAACAAACGTGTACATGTATTTACTTCCTAACTTCTATATACTTGTGATATAGTTAGTATGACCAATGTGTGTATGCCGTAGTATTTCCACCGTCGGTTATCCCACGATACATTACTCCGCTATGCTGCATTATGTACCGTGGGCCATTTGGTAAGGAAAATCTCGTAATCATGAATAATCCATGAGGCAGTTTCATTGGTTCCGCAAGGAAACCACTGCGGAAAACTAGCCAATGAAATTACGTTATATATCTAAGGTTTGGTTTACCATTCAAAATGAGAAAATAAACACGTGCGTTAGTTTCTTTTTTAAGTAACAAAATCCCAGTATGACGTCAGTGTTATTGAAGAGTATTTAATTGTAACATGCGATTTCATTGGAAAAAGATTAGTCTCCCTTGTCTCTTGCATATTCTTGAAAACGAGATGTTGACAGTCAAATTGCCTACGATACGTATGGAGTGTAACGGAAGAAAGTACTGTGGTTGCCGACGATGTTTTATTTTGTAAAAGATATCACATAAAAGATGTAATATTATGTAGACTACTTAGCTTACTATGCTTTCAAAATACTTTTGGACAATGTAACTTCAAAAATTGATAATGCAATCCGCAAGTAGTTTTACAATAATTAAAATCTGGCGGTTTAGTCCAGATATGTACTTTCAGATATGATTCATCCACAAAAGGAAAAGAACGCTATAAGAATTTTCTTTCGGTTTCATCCTTTTCAATAATTATATTCAATATATATATTTGTACAACCTATATCTTTTTGGCATCTTGTTTTAATATTCTTAGAATAAATATGTTTAAACTAAACTGATATATTTAAAGTTATAATTGTACGTAATTATGTATTCATAAATTGTTTTATTATATCTATGGCATTAAAAATATTTGCCCATTATCAAACAATACATTTTGTATTAGTGTTAAAACTTAGTCTATACCAGTTCAGCCCTGTCTGTATTATTCCTTATTTTTGGACAATACATAAAAACGGTATTCATGTAACATAATTTGAATGACTTATCTATTTTGCAATAACTAACAAAAACGCTACTTATTTCCTAACCTCAAGCATTGGCTATTATTATTAGTATCATAATTAATGTGCATTGTAAGTTTTTTGCTGTTTTATGATCTTCTTTATTCTCAGGTATTTTGTAATTTAATAATTTATGCAGTAAAAATTAATATAATTGAAAACATTCTTCCATCTGCTTAACAATTCTAACCAGTATTTTATCATTATTATATCAAAAATTACATCAAATTACAAAGTTAGTGAAAGTGACAGTATATTATAATATTTTTTATTATACAACCATTTGTACATGATGACTAGTACCCACTTGATCATTCATAAACTTACTTATAATGTTTTAAAAGTTTATTTAAAACTTACAGAGCCGATTATAAGTTGTATTTAAAACCCTATTGAATTTGATTACAATAAAAGTTTAAATTTTGTTACTTAAAATAGTAAATCCAGTTACAAATTTAGTTTGCTTTTGTGAACCGATATTGAGTATTATATTAGTATGGATTGAAGGTTATTCGCCTTGAACGGACATTGAATTTCGTAATCGGTATTAATCCTATCATTCTGAATTCATACTAAATGCGAAATAAACTTCTAAAGAAAATTATTTAGATTTAATACGCCCGGTTAATATTGAGTGGTAGAATATCAACACTCTAAAACACAAATTTCAAAACGAGGCTCCCTTCATTAGGTTTTGGAAAAATGAAAAAAATCAACTGAACTTGACTACTCAGGGAATTTTCAGTATGTGGGGAAGGGGCCTTATTTTATATAGAATGATGGGGGAAAATTTATCCCAACTTTATTGATAGGGAAATGAAAAGTTAACCTCCAAATTTGGGGAAAAGTGCATGATTTCAAAGAAGTTTTAGAAGGGGAAGGCGCCTGTAAACGGCCCCTGTTATATAAAGAAAAAAGCCCTGCTACTTTATCTATTTTCACCATAAATTCTTGTTCGTGTAACATAGTTATATAATTATGCTGGTTTTGAATTTTTGTGTTTACCCTTTTACTGTTAAATGTGAATTGCTTAACCTAAAACAATATTTTGATTAAAAACTTGTGGAGTGCACTGTAAAATATTTAAAAAAAATTAAAACGTATACAAGAAAAAAAATGTTAAGGAATGACTGAAACTACATGTATCACATTCAAATGTTGTTTTTGTTGACTGGTAAATACATCAACAGAAATTCCCATATTTTAATCAATGTAAAATCTAAATGAGTTATGCACTCAAATAAACAAGAACACCAAGGGGTATTAAATAGGAGTTCTTTAAAAAACCGGTGTTTACGTATAGACTGGAATGTGCACGCGAGTAACTCACAAGATAAAATATTTCATAATCTAGATTTAGGAATGAAAGGGTGACAGGGAATAATGAGTTTATGTTGAACTGAATACTGGATAAACGTGAGATTAAATCTATGGAATATTTCCCCATGAAAATTATTATTTGTCAAGCTGTTTTTGTACATATACATATATCTGCAATGGTAGTTAAATTGCGGTTTAAAGTCTGCTTTCATATACATGTTCAGCCGAATTTTCAACCTTGTACAATAACCCCTGATCATTGAAATCATCGATTCCTCACAGTACCCAATTTCAACTAGGTGGAGTGGAACAACTGTGGGTTAATTTGATGCTCAAGGATATTAACAGTGACCCTAGTGGGGATCGAACTTTAGACTCAGGACCTCTCGAGTATGCTTCTTACCACTGGACTGATGCTCCTACAGTAGTATCATATTTTAGACAAGAACATTATCATATTTGTTTATTATTTATAATATCTGTATATCTTCCTTTATAGACAAACTTAGAAGTTGACACAAAACAAAGTTTTGCAAACGCAGGAAGCATCTGAATAACACAATTCATAATTATATTAAAAGACAAGTCACAGTCACATTGCGGGTAACAAACATACAAACTGTTTTGTTATGTATGGTGCTAAACGCCGTATTTTAACATTTTTCTGTAATATTTAGCATTCACTCGCCTTACTGGCGTTCCCTGAACAAGCCTTTATCTCGGAAAACAAGCTTAAAATCTAGTACTAAGCTCGTAGCCCGCCAGTGCATGCCAGACAGTGGCTCTACCGTGGTTTAACGCCGTAGCAACACATTATATAATATATAGGTCATATTACAACAGCCAGTCAACCTTATCTCTACTCCTGGAAATGCAAAATCTCTGGATTTAGCTGTTAACCAGTTACTATGCGCATACTTCCATCAGTGACTGACAAATGTCCTAGATGATTTAGAATGGGAATTAAGAGGGAGAAAGGCCGTAAAAATTATTTCATCACCAAGCGCCACAAAAATATGCCTCGTAGGGAATCGAAACTACGATCACTCGATAAGTAGACTTGTGCACTACTGACTGAGCTAGCTGGGGGGGGGGGGCTTATCATGCTTTTTTTCACATAGTATTGGTTGATACAAAGCTATTGAAAAGAGAATATGTGCAAAATGAATCTTGATTCACTGTTGAAAAAGTTTTCAAGCATGCAGCGCAACTCCAATTCACTGAGCTAGCCGGGAGGGAGCTTATCATGATTTTTTCACATAGTATAGGTTGATACAAAGCTATTGAAAAAAGAATATGTGCAAAATTAATCTTGATTCACTATTTAAGAAGTTTTCAAGCATGCAGTGCAACTCCAATTAAACAGCAAATATCGTGGCGACTTAAGTGGTACCAACTAGGTTGATTGGCATGATAATTAAACAATCTTTTAGTTATAGAAAGAACTAATGTTTTTAATTCAAAGATAAATTAACCGTTAGGAGGATTTTGTCTTCAACGCCAGATGAAACTCTAGAATAAAGAACAAGTTTAATTAAACATAATATTCATAATACTGGAGAATATAGATTTCTTAATAAGTTCAAAGCAATGTTTATTTTCGGAACTTTATTTGCTGCTAGGAGTTTAGTTTGCAACATGTTCTAAGTGAGTCAGAGAGCTACCTGCCAAATTATGCATAATTTGATTACAAATTAATTAAAAACGTAACTCTTTCATTTAACCATTCTACTTGTTTATAGCATATTACAAGTGCATATAATTAAGGTTCTATTTCTTTGGCTTTTTTTATGAAACTTGTTACAAAATGTACTTGTAATACTAAGCTTTAAGCACCTGCAACCTTCATTGTGAAGATATAAGTAAAGAAAACAAAGTACCTATAAGAGATGTTATTATAATACCACAATATAATTAGCTTTTATAATTAGCATATCAGACGAGATGTAGGTCTGTAAATTGATAATAAAAAGGTATAAATTGTTGTAGTTGGAAACGAGAAATCTGTAAACGTCGCCAAAATTGGTAAAATTCGCTCAAATCAGATCTTTCTTTTACAGTTGCTATCATGTAATTAATAGTTTTACTTTAATTTCTCACCTTAAATTTACAAGGTTTGAGAAGCATGTTATTAACGACTTACCAACAATTTTCATTTAAAAGTAACACCAAATCATGGAAACTTTGTATAAATTAGCATTTTGCTTCGTGCTTGATGTTGAAATTTTGCCATTTTTTACATTTTCTACGTGATATATATCTAAATGAACCAGTATTTGATTTTTAAAATGAAGAGATGATTATTTTTTGTACACATGCTATCACATCTTGAAATTGATGCTTCATTCATGTAAATAAAATATTGTGATATCTCCTTCGGTCTCGGAGCCAAGATTGTATCAAAATAGTTGTTGAATGAACAACAAACAAACATCTATTTTTTAGCTCATGGAATTGTTTTAACGCCGCAACTGTCCAGTAATATTGCTTGGTGATATCATAAAGTCGGGATACGTGTTACGGAAACGGTTAGAATTTCAAGAATCACTTTCATACGAATATGGTAGAACTTTATTGTTTGAACATATTATTTACTAGTCGATATTTATTGCTTTAAGCGTAGGCGGCCAGCACGGTATAGATCCTTTAAAGACATAATATCGTGTCTGAGGTGAATTGGAACAATGCCTGTCATTAGCTAAACATATGTATACTGTACTAAAAACCCGCTATTAAGACCCTTTTGGTTAGTGCAAAATCATGCAATTTTTGATGATTTTAGTCAAACTTTAAAAAATTGGGATTGATGAAAATATACAGAAAAATCCTTTTATTATCTATATAAAAACAAGTGAGTAATAACTACAATTTCATTAACTGAGCCACACGTACTCAAAAAATTGTTTAAAAGAATAGATACTTTGAAACTGCTACACAATAGCGTGGACTCTTGTGTTTCCCCATAAACGGATGAATCCAAATTTAGAAGTACAATAACATGCCATGTATTGAAAATTGATTTATACTGTGTCATCGTCCTAGATGATGGGCGTATCATATACTGAATCAGCGAGAAACATTAAAATGTAACAATTTAAACAAAATGTAAATAAAACTAATGACTTTTACATTTTATCACAAAGTGATCGTAATTCAATGATCCATTGGATTGGCCTGTTTGGGATTTACCTAATATAAAAAAATGCTATAATGTAATGTTAGCAGATATATATCAACATGAAATATTACAATAATATCTAACAAATTACATCTGACACATTGTGATTTTAATCTCTAGAAATATCTAGTGTTTTAGACGAGAAATACTCACAACAATCCAGCGTGAGTGACAGACAATATATAAGAAATCTTTTATCAACAACTGTACTTTTTCCTTCATTCTGGGGAACCAACTGAAAGTCTATAGAAAAAGGCATTCTCTACTTCAAATAAATCAGAATAAATCATATCATATATTAGAGCAAGGCGCCAAATTCAATAAACATAACCTAAGTTATTGGATTCGGATAGTTTTTTTTCGGATACTTTTTTGCTTTCATATTTATACCACGCTTTGCAGCGCGTAGAAGTAATCAACGACAGGAATTTGTTTATCTGTGACTGAGAGGTATACGCTAATGGTAACATCAAACGATGCCTAGTTTTGTAGTGTTTTTCTTAGAGACAAATATCAATGGAAAAGAAAACATCTGTGAAATGAACCATCCATCACATTTGTCTGACATGATATCAATGTTTACTAATTTAGAAAATGCGATAAATAAAATAGAATTAGAATGTGGAAAAACTGCTTAAAGAACATTTTTGTTTGTAAAAATAGAGATAATTAATATTTTAACTGGTCGTAAAACTTATTCTGCAATCAGAAAACATCTGAAAAAGCCATGTATTTACATTTTAACTACATGCCTGTGAAAGATATGAAAATATATAGCCTCAACTGTCTTAAACAGTTCTGTAATTCCTTTTTAAAATAGTTTTCAACGTTCACATCAGGTGTAAAAGTTTGAAATATTTTCATTTTTTGATAGATTGCTCTATCCTTGTATTTTTACTTTCGTCTATCAAAACAGGGAATCTTGTAAAAACATCGGTACCACCTATAGATTACTGAGGTAAGGTTATTATCATCAAATTAACTATATCATATATATGTTTAAAATGTTATATATTGGGTCATACACCATCTATACTATTAAATTTGCGAGTTTCCTGTTTTGTGGAAGAAACTGTGCAGCTTTGAATAAATCTTTTGTTTGTCGCTGGAGCACCTATATACCGGCATATCAAGTTGACAATTCTTTTTTGACAAAGCCTCTTAATATTTGCAAAAACTGCCAAAAATCAACAAAAAATAGTGGGTTTTTTTTGTGTCTAAAAATAGTTCTAGATAAAACTAAAAATAGACACGCAGCGGTTATCTCCCTTTATCAAATCAATAATCAAATTAAGAAGCAAAGCGTGACTTAAGCACTGTGAGGAGCTTGCTAAAGCCCGTGCTTGCACGGGCTCCCATCTAGTAATGTATTATATATATATTCTAGTCTAATTTGCTCACGTCTGAGTACAAACCCGCTGGTTCGATTCCCGAGGTACCTTAATACCCTTTTTTAGACATTGCCATGTCTATTTCTGCGGCCATTTTTCCGCAACCTCGCGCCAAATATTACCTTTATCGAGTTCGGTCAAACAATATTTCCTGTGGTCATTCTCCAGCCAACATCTGTATCAAATACAGCAGTGGTCAGCTTGATTCGTATTTACTTGCTTATCGTAAAACCATGATTTTGTTCAAGCACTTTTGGAGTGCATTGTATACATATATAATACATAATGCATTATGGTTAGTCTGGCTTGTGACATGATGTGCGTGTACATCTATGAAGAATTCATAAGCACATAATGACATCACACAGTTATCTTAAAGCTTTTATAAATATAATGTATTGAATGTAATCTTTCAAAGACAAGCAGTCCGGAATCCATTCTGAATATCTTACAGACTTAAGGTGAACATGGTTCACGTGAAAATCGAATCCTGTTAACTGATTGTGAATCAGAATGTCTGGAATGTGATCATTTGTTGAAATATGTCTGATGAATTGAAGAAAACAAACAATTCTATTTTGTTTTTCCCATTCTAAACGTTTGAAATATCCATTTGTATGTTTTAGTCACTTGAATATGTTTTGTTCAAATATTATGCATGATTTTGTCAATTAAAAAATAAATGACATTTTCATACACAATACTTGTGGCTTATTCCTTGTTTAATTTACTATCATGTGTAACACAAATCAACTCACACACTAAGATTATTGTGATACTTGTTTAGTTGTAGTGTTATGTCGATTTGGAATGGATCAGTCAAATAACTTTACAGTTAATATTTTATTTCATGACATGACATTGCACAACTCTAATATTTAAAGGGAAACATCATAAGGTGATTGATTCAGTCACATAAATTTGAAAATTAAAAACCTTAATTGGTCTCAAATACCAATGATCAAAGCGTATAGAAAATTTGTAAACATATGTCTTGCTGATTTTATACACATAGTTAACCGAGGCATATGCATGTTTAACAAAGCATTGGTGAACAGAAATTTATCTATGCATACATTATTAATTATTAACATGCTAAACATTTCATTAAATCGCCCATCATTTAATTTTTTGTAGGAATGTGTAAGGAATGGCACCTTACGTAAAAGGTTATAATGGATGTGACAGGCTATTTCCTATCATGAATGTCCAAACATTCTATAACGCCACAGCCTGGCTGTATTGACTATTGACATATTTTTATACGGTAAGTTAGGAGAAGAGAAAAAAATCGTACAAAATGACACATTTTAAATCGGTTTTGAAAAGTAAATGACTTGTAGTTTCAATAGAAAAAAGTAAAATATTAAAGATTAATTTGCATATCGATATAAAATGTTGGAAATCTTTAGACTTGATGAATTCAATAAATCATCATTAAAGACTTCTTTTACTCTTATGACCTCCCTGTCTGTCTTCAAAATGTCAAATCAATATTTAAGAATTAAATTCAGAACGAAATGAATAATTCATGATGTTAACCTGGATTATGTATTTTTCAATCCACGTCAATTTGATGTAATTATGCAAGGTTCAGGCATATCAAGTAAAAGTTCATGATCGGTGAAAATTTCTCTGATATGAAACTAGCAACACTGCTTTTTGTACGTACTTTAAGAAGAATGTTTATAAATATAACGTCAAATTATAACTGCATAATAATGTTCACTATCTGCATTTTATATATTTATTCTCGCATGAAGTATAGGTTTAATTACCAAAAAAACGGATTCATGATAGATTTCAAATTTTGATTAAATACATTTGAGGCAAGGATCAATTGCATATTATCAATCATTATTTTGAAGCAATTATACTTAATGACTTCGATTTGAGATCATTATTATCGCATTGGATGTAATTATCGACCTAAAAAGATCAACATTCAGATTCCAGGCAAAGAAATGTGTAAGATGAACTATAGTTCTAAATCACTCTCTCATGATCAATATTTTATACAAAGTCAGGGATATGGAAAACTGTTAATGACATTGTCAATGACAAATTTACTATAGTTACTCATTTACCTACATTAGTTCCACCCTATAATTATAGTATGAACTATCATGATAAAATGTATTGGTATTACTATAATCCCAGGGCCGACATTTTACTATGTTTTCATTTTAAAACAAACTAGTTTAGAGGCAAAATAGACAGACTAAAATGACTAGTAATCAATGAAACTAATATGACATCACACATACCTACACATAAACAACGTATTCGTGCAATTGGTGAACCAACATAATTGTGGGCGGCCTTTTTTGGGGGGAGCACTCACATTTAGTTTATTTACCCATTTCAAGTTTTCTCATTAAAGGGAAGTAACCGCTGCAAAGAGTATGGGGAAATAATAAGATCTAGCATAGTTCGTACAAAATAACATTACATGTTTTTGTAAACATTAAAATAAACTAATCTATTCCAAAGGTAGAGCAATATTGAAAATAAATACTGTATGATATTTTATAGTCATTCTGAGCATCCCCTGTAGTGGATCAGTTCATTGTACTGTTTACATAAACAGGGTTTTTGTTTTTGTACGAACTATTAGAAGTACGTGAAATGTCATAGTCAAGAAAATCTGGTCAGCTTGACTGTTTTCATTGATATGATTAGATAATAATGGAAGTGAATTAACATAGTCTGAAATAATATAAATAATCTAAGAGAATTTTTATCCTATATTACAAAAGATATAAAACATACTTACATTCAAAGTGTCTATCGTCTTCAATGTAATGTTGTTACAGCAAACATACACTGGTATCTTCATCTGAAACAAAATCAACAAATCAATCATTTGTTTGTATTTCTTAACTATTATATTACATTATTTGATTTGTATCAGGTAACAAAGTTATATAGATTGGAATGTTTACCCCCATACACGATAATCTAAACTATAAATTCTATTTTATAATCTAACTGTAATGCCGAAACATGTTCATCGACTATACAGTTATTACCCATGTTCATAGGGCTTCTAGTATCTAACTATCAATCTCTCTTAATAAACTTATACTTCGCTTATGTGCAGCTAACCAACACCACCGTGACGAGAAGCAATCGTAAGTAAATTATTTGCTGAAGAAAAATATTCAATTTTTTACTAAAAAGGATTTATCAAAATACTTTTGGAGAGAACTGTATACGTAAACGTTAAGAAAGTAAAATATTTGATTTTATGGAAAACTTTTACAAATGTCAAAATAATATTTGTCTTCCGGACAGATTCTACAGTAAAAGTTATGTCTGAACGAAACTGTTGTTTATGGCTAATGCATGTCATCAAAATATCTTGAAATTTTACACTTGGAATAAAAAATCAGTATGTCCCATAGAAATGCCGTCATAAATTTAAATTGCTTGTCCATAAATATTACAGTGCAGCACATTATATAATAAGAGACCAGTGGCGTATAAAAGTTGAAGAAAGAAATGTAGACATGTTTTCCAGATATCGATAATAAAAAGGTTTAAATGTGTTTCCTCTCGAAATAGTGGACAATAAAATATTAGTTCATCTCAATAACAAAAACAGTAATGACAGAGTATAAACATATAACAATAAAAGGATAGAAAGAAACCATCACTGCATTAAAGATAGAACAAGATCTCTTGTGCAATGGTAAAAAAGTGAAGAAGATATAAAAATGGAATGAAACAAAAACGATTATTGATAGCATCATTAATAGACAATAATTCTGCGCTATCATATCTTGAATGTTGTGTGTGGAAGACAAAACGAGGAAATAAAACCACGGTCTATGTTAACAACACCATTAAACTAATTGTTATTGGCAAAAACATTCCCCAACTTTACCAATAAATACTCAAGACCGATGTAGTTTTGTTTTGGGTACTTTAAATTACATCAGAATTAAAAGATAACTATAGACACCAGATGGCTGCATATCTTAACTGTTTTGTCTCAAATATCTGTTTTGTATTATTGTTTTGTATGATTTTCTTGATAGGTTTGGCTGTAATTTAAACCAACAAGGATCTGGCTATCTAATGACATCCAGTCCAACAAACTAATCACTCGATCAAGCTTCTGTTTTCAAACATTAAAGTTGATGGTAAATAACTCAACAAAATCGGTGACGATTTGATAATTTTCAACTACAATGTTCATACTAGCTTTATATAAGTCTCCATCTATTTTATTTCCAAGCGAATATTCACAAGTGTTACTTTAACAGTGATACTTTAGTAAGCAAGCTGAGAAGATGAATAACAGCATCTGAAAATACCATCGATTCATTTTAGTAGAAAACATTGACAAAAATTGTTGGGTAACAAATCACATTGTATAAACGAAGTAAAACTATGCTAACGAGATATAAGAATGAAGAAATCTAACATTAATTCAAGTCCCAGTGCAGTGAAACAAACACAGTAGCATTTTCTTTATAACAGTGCAATATATTTCAATACATAACTAAAAACATTTTCTCACCAGCCAAACGATAAAACTTCTTTACGCAATAATCATCTAAATTAAATTTGATCTGATTGAATTGAAAGAGAGTTTCACACAAAAGCTAAAAAGAATTATATTGATTTCTGAATGAAAGTCATGTAGCCAGAGTTATTCTTACATAATCTCTCGATGTCTGATATGAATTCTAATGAGATTATTACAATATGCGTGTACTGTTTTCAAGTATAATTGCATGTTTCCAACTGCATGCTTTACAACAGACACTGATCAATAACATTAATCTTATTAAACATTGCAACACCAAAAAGGATGGAATTAAAGAAAGACCAAGCAACATAATTATAGATCTTTACCTTATATGTTGGAGCCAAATATATTATGATATTACTCAATACATTTGTGGTTTACTAATATAAAATTACATTACTTTTTGTGATGCATAAATGTGGCCTTAGAACGTCCTTGGACACACTTCCATTTTAGGATAAACTGATTCACATTTATTCATGAAAAACACAACGCATTTATCTGAACGAATTCCCAACTCAGCAAAATTGTCTGTTCATGAACGTTTAGAGGGCATAGCAAATATGTTTTATTTTTTATTGATGGTTTCCATTTAAGCTATTTATTTACAATTGTCTTGAACCATTTTAAACTATTTGTTTTACTAAGTAAGCAATTGGATTCCAGAAACCCTTTTAAGAAATAAATTAGGCTCAATTACGGAATCATTTTAGCTATAAGGCCTTGTACTTTCCCATACCGTTTCCTGGAAAGTAGAATTGGCTCAATAAGTAAGCTTATTTTATAGAAATATATTTCCATTCGTAAAAGTTGTTCAACTTGCATGAACATTTAATCACAAATGTTAATTCTTTAAGTAATAGACATGGTGTTCAATGAACAAGTTCTTTTAATTCACCCATCTATGTAAATACAAATTATGTATAAAGAATGTTAAACTGATTTTTAAATAAAAAGTGACAAGTTAATGTGTGTGTTCTGCAAGAAAAACAACATAACTAGTGATTCTTATTTTCGCTTTGTATATTGATTTTGTTGCCAAATCTAGAAAAGCCAGATTTTATTTTAGTGTATAACACCACATATTGTGAAGTGCTAATAGCTTGAGATTTCATTTTAATTGGCATCGTAAATTTCAAGTGTTTGCAAATATGAGTTTAGATAAAAATATGCAGAACTTAATGATGAAGCATAAAACCCTGCACTATCTGATAAATTTGTTACTATTTTTGTGTTCGTATTACGTAAAAGAAAGTACACATGTTATTCCACGTCTTGCACTTTTAGAACGTCTTTAACTTTCCAGGTTTGATACTTGCATGCTTGCTGACTATCGTAGTCTACTAATAATTCTGCAGTACCCAGAGTTTAACAACTGTTATAGTCCCGCTATCGATACAAAACTTATTTTGATACAAAGTTAAAGCCCTGAATTGAATTATATTTTAGATACGGGTGTTATATGCTCCACAGGTTAATTACATATCATATTTTCTACTTACAATTTAATGAGGAATGATATAGGTTAATATTCAGTATGCGGGTATATCGGTCACCTTTACTCTAAAAGTTTGTCGACCTGAAATATCACTTAACTATTCAACAGATGTTTAAAATTCAAGCCCCGTTTAGATATAAATAATCTGTTAGAAATGTCTGATAAAAATCATTTTATGGAGGAGTAAAACGGCATTACATTGCTTGTGACCGATATCTTCACTCTCAATTTATTTGCCAACATAATGCTTATGTAGTTATATTTATTTATCATTTGAAGTTACAGTGAGTTTTACACATATTTTGTATTTATTTTATGTACACTTTTATCATTTAATGAATAAATGGCAATTTTATACCCAATACTTGTGGCTTATTTTTTATTAAATTCATTATCATTTGTAACACAAATGACGCATATACTAAGGTTATTGTGATACTTGTTTAGTTGTAGTGTTATGTCGATTTGGAATGGAAGAGTCAAATCACTTTACAGTTAATATTTTATTTCATGACATGACATTGCACAACTTTAATGTATAAAGGGTTATTGAGGTTATTGCAAGGTGTGAAAATTTAGAAAGGGAAAGAGTCAGATAATATTCAATGGAAGGCTACCATTTTATTAATTACTTATATTTCAGTTAATTAAGTATATACTTAAAAATAATACCAATGGCATCGAAATTTGCACCAAACATACCACTACATTACACATTTTTCAAGGACCAATTACACAGACGTTAATAGACTAATTATCAACAAATTATTTAACAAATGATGCGTATGTTAGTTTGCTCGCCTTCAATGTCTGTATGATATTGAATATGTATAATTGATTGCATGCCTACTAACTTTTGTCCTATTTTATGTTGTTTAAGTCGTATATGGGCAATACACGCGTACATGTTTTAAGTCTTATCCTAATTAATACTATGTTCTGTTCTCGTAAATACAAATTCTGTAGCTACAAGTAACATTAAATATGACATTGCGTTAATTAAATACCAAGGATGAAAAATCTAAACACATATTTCATGATAAGAGATAAATTGAGTTCATTAAAACTGTAATAAATGAAAGCTTTAGGGAAATGTTTATTACACAAGATTTAGAAATTATAGTTGTCAAGAGAATAATTTAGAATACATCAATCAAGTCTTAGTTTTATTGCTTCGGGATAAGAAATACAACAATTGCATGATTTGCAATATGGTGTCTTAATTAAATGCAATGAAAACGTCTCAGACGTATATTTTTGCATTGAGAAGATAGAATTTAACTTGTTACGTGCTGAGTAAGTTAATGATTTAATTTTACCAAATTCATTTAATTGTATATTTTTTGCTGAGATATTTGTGTTTTATGACCTAAAGTAACATAATGTCAATGATTGCTAATATTTTTGTTATTGCGTTGTGCATGTATCGTTGATTGTACTTTTAGTCACAAACAAGTCACGAGGTCACTATAAATAAACTGGGCTTGTCGACTCACTAATGTAACTGAAGTTCATATTTTGTCTCAGTCACATGAATACAGTAACCGACAATAAAACAGTTTAATTATACAAATTCAAAGTTGACACTGAGGTGGTAGTTATCCAAAACAGATTTATCGTGCAATTGAAATGAATGCAAAAATACCAGCAGGCACCATGTAAGATTATAGGAGTATCAACTAAACGATTATGTACCGAAGCTTAAAACCACTTCATAGCTTCGCTATGACGCAGTTCTAAGGTAGCACTCAAATTCCCCGCAGCGGTTATTTCCCTTTATCAAATCAATTGAAGTAGCAAAGCTGACGAAAGCACTGTGAGGAGTTTGGGTAGCACTATCTTTGTAAAAGCAAACTAATCTAATAAAAAGCAAAATGGAGGTCAAAAACAGACCTGACAGGATGCAAAGTTCTATTCAAAACTTCATGTATACTTGTTAGTCTGATTAGCCATCAACGGACTGATAAAATCTACCAATCCACATTACGTATAGCCATCTTCGGCATCATGAAACTGTGACACATCAAGCAAAATTGAAACGTCTGATTCACAATAAACTATATTAAATATCCACACAGATTAAGTATTTGAAAACAATGGGCATTATTTGAAATAATTTGGTATTGGGATGACCCCAATGTTACATTGTAGTAACAACAGTTAATATTAAATTACAAATTCACTTTAAAGTGAACAAATATCAACATACTTAGATACAACTTTTTAGACATATTTTTGTAAAGATATCATTTTGTTTGTCTGATCACAATTGATTTAGTACAAACAAATTTAATTTTACAAAGACAAATCGATCATAAATTTTACTCAGAATTCGTTAACGAGATTACCGATTCGTTAATAGGCCTTTGAACCTCTATGTCAAAACTGAGCTTTAATCGGCTGCAACGAAAAGTTTATGTTTTATATTCAAACTACGAATCTGAAAACTACAACCCGAGTAAAGAGATCAGAGACCTTGCACACGTGATTGATTTGTTTGACAGTTTAATGAAATACAATCAGTGATGTAAAGGAATACTGGTGATTATCTCATGAGAGAAATGGTTCACACAGTGATTGAAACGACCTTTAAATAACAAAATGTTTTAGATGATTATACAATATATAACGTTGAGTGGATATAAAGCAAGCACACCACCATAACATTCGTCAATGAAAATGGTAATCATATTCATAAAAGAATTTCACAGAAAGAATATTCTCTGTTTTCTTACATTTATTACAAGAATATTTCTGCAAAATTGCATGGAATAAACGCTTCGATCAATGCAAACCTAACTCCAATAGAATATCAACAATTTCATGGTTTCATGATGTGCCTTAAAATTTATATCTGAGTTATATATACACTTTATTGCATTGCTATTGTATATTGTACTTAACAAACCAGGACCTGCTGCATTTGATAAACAATTTGATCTGGAATAAATAAGAGATGTTTTAAAACAACTGATTTATATAATTACTGCAAGTGTTAACAATGGCTTGAAGCATGAAATTCTAATAATCAAAAGAAAACTGCAGTCTAAATAAATAGAATGCAGTTTAAAATGTTTTGTTTAAACAAATGATTGTGTGCAACGTTCAATTTTATTGTTTTACTTTTGATACATTAAGCAAACATTTTCCGCTGGCAAGAAAATAATCAAAATATCATTATTTTGTAGATTTCTGAACACCTGAAATTCACTGAAATGATAAACTGAATAATATTTATAAGCCGCGGGAAAAAGGATTCTAGTCAAGGAAGTCGAAATGACTGGATATGGGGGCGTTGGTTGATCACACCACAACGATCGAGAAGTACGCAGAAAAGCCATGTAGACGTAATACACAAGTTTCTGCAACGCTATATGTGATGTGTTGTGACACTGTGCCATGCAATGCAGTGGTTGACTGCGTTGTGCTATGCTGAGTTGTGTTAATGTTATGCAATGCTATGCTTTCCTGTTTCGTGCAATGATGGGATGTGATGTGTTATGCAATGCTGTGCTTTCCTGTTTCGTGCTATGATGAGTTGTGATGTGTTATGCAATGCTGGGCTTTCCTGTTTCGGGCTATGATGAGTTGTGATGTGTTATGCAATGCTGTGCTTTCCTGTTTCGGGCTATAATGAGTTGTGATGTGCTATGCAATGCTGTGCTTTCCTGTTTCGGGCTATAATGAGTTGTGATGTGCTATGCAATGCTGTGCTTTCCTGTTTCGGGCTATGATGGGTTGTGATGTGTTATGCAATGCTGTGCTTTCCTGTTTCGTGCTATGATGGGTTGTGATGTGCTATGCAATGCTGTGCTTTCCTGTTTCGTGCTATGATGAGTTGTGATGTGTTATGCAATGCTGTGCTTTCCTGTTTCGGGCTATGATGAGTTGTGATGTGTTATGCAATGCTGTGCTTTCCTGTTTCGTGCTATGCTGAGTTGTGTTATGCAATGCTGTGCTTTCCTGTTTCGTGCTATGATGAGTTGTGATGTGCTATGCAATGCTGTACTAGGCTATGTTGTGTTGTACTGCACTACGTTGTTTTGCGCTATGCTGGATTGTGTAGTATTTTACTATGCAATGATGTGCTTTGCTACTAAGTACTGTGCTCAGTTGTGTTGTGCTGTACTATACAATTATATGCTGTGCCTGTAAGCGATGATCTAACAGTACACCGTCACCACGTTATACATTAGTTTGACCTATTTCTGTCTTCTATGTCTTATCATCGAAGAATGAGACACATTATTTTATAATTAGATAACAAACATGCATTCAATAGATTTGATGTCCCATTGCTAGAGGTATGTAACCAATATAATCAAATAACATGTTTGTATAAATGTGATTAAACTTTATACTGTTTTAGAGAAATTAATGAATTCCTCTTTTATTTGATTTGAAATGTGCTGAAATCAGTATAAAAGATATTGATGGATTTCGATAACAGCTCACACTTTAGACACATGGCTAGAATAATATGATGTTTTGTTTGCTTTCATTCATAACTGAAGTATCGACCTTCACATCGGTTGTTGCACCTTTCAAACAATTGATATTCATACACATGCTCCAAGGGATCAAACACTAATCTTAATGAACACTTCATACACCTTAATTGTCTTGATGTATGATATTTCCTTTCAAACGGGATCGTACTTTAAGTAAAGACTGAAGTTCTATTTATCAACATCCGAAAATAACAGCGATGAAACAAATACAGTACCCACCAACAGTTTAGTGACAATAAAAATTTTACAACAATTCTTGAAGTTTGATGATTATTTTTGTAGAATCGCTATATTTAATTGATTTAAGTATGGTTTGTGGTAAGGTGAAAACAAATTTCATGAATGCAACACATTTATAAGATTCAGCATTTGATATCCTAAAGCTACAAAAACTATGTTTATTGTAATTATTTTCCATAACATGGATTTATGCTAATTTAGTTGTCTCAGTTAAAATTTTAATGATAATCAAAAATAAAGCAAACCTAAGTAGCATTTCAAAATAAACAATGATCCAATTTTAGATGTTTGTTTGTTTGTTGGGTTTAACCGTCGCAACACATCATATAAGGCCATATAACGGCGGTCAGTTAACCGACTCACTCCTCCTGGAAAGGCTTAATCTCTGGATTTAGTTGTTAACTAACTACTAAGCGCATACTTCCGTCAGTAACTGACAACTGCCCTACATAATTAAAATCATTAGTAGGAGGGAGAATGGCTGTAGAAGAAATGATTTCATGACCAAGCTTAACTTAAGTATGCCCCGCCCGGGAATCGAACCCACGACCCCTCGATCAGTAGACTTGCGTGCTACCAACTGAACTAGCCGGGATATTAAAAAGCTATTCAGTAGGTCTATGAAGTGAACATTTCTGCAAACTTTTGGTGGGTACTGTACATAGTGTACTGTTTTCACAGAATATATAAACATTACCTCCAGGAATCTATAATAATAATACTGACAAACACTATTTTAAGAAAGTAGTATTATTTATACATGTATACGTATGTTCAGTGAACATTTCAACACTTATTGTTACAAAAGTGTCAGTAAATAGATTAGAACACGATAAGTATAACTTATCAGTTCTAAAAACAACTACTAAAAAACAAAGAAACAATTGAACAAACAGTTGGAGCAAAAAACCTAATACAATGGAATATATGCTATGTGAGATTGGTGTAATTGTGTTTTTGTTTCTTTACTTCACGGTGCAAAATGGTAGGTGCAATTAAGACAAAACTTTATTGCGCCTTGCGTGGCACTGATTAAATTTTGTAACGTCGTACTATGTGGAAGACTGTGCCACTGTACTTAATATGATAACTTTCAGAAAAAGCGGGCTTCCCGGGTTTGAGTTAAAATATCAAACATATGAAATTGTAAATTTAGTAAGCTTTCTAAAATGAAAATTGCCAATGTTTATATTTTAAAGAAATGGAAGTTGGAACTGCAAAGCATGGATGACATAACTGGCTTATAAGTAAAAGCAAAGATAACAAGTCCACGCTCTTAAAACGACATAAGCTTTGAAGCAGATACAAAGTACAACAAACATAAGCTTTTATCTCAGTTTATCGAATCCCAATTGGGAGGTTATACCTTTCCATAAAAAATTGAAAATAATGTCAATTTTCCTCCATCAATAAGATATATGGAGAAGTTTCCTGCCTTGTGGAAGGGTAGGTGAGCACTGGTTATAGACCAGGGTCCAGAAAAGCTAGGTTAGGTGCGCTGGACGCCGTAAAATGACCAAAAATTGTGTTGACACGGCGTTATTTTTATCTAAGTTTAAAGCACAAATTCTCATCATTGGTTGATAACTGTTCTACTTGATACAGAAATGGTAGGAGAATGGCCGTGGAAAATATTTTCAAACTCAATGAAGATATGTAGGTCCTTGACCCTGGAATCGTATTCAAACATGCTATACCGACTCAATCTCCGTAAACAGATATCCTGTAGAGTGTTGTTGTACAGGATCTCTAATATCTCAATGGAGGGTCATGTCGAAATGACCTTTATGTCGACCAATCAATGCGTAGCTTTCATACAGACGAAACACTATAGATAACATTTTGATTTCGTAATTGCTATTTTTATACCAAGGTTTGCGAGCTAATTTAGTCTGCGATTGGACGGCTCATTTCAAATTGCGTGACGTAGACGATGTAAACAAGTTACTAATCATAACAATGTCGTCATGAATTTTATGATGAGAAAAAGTTACCTGAATACGACCCTCGTTTGAAAACGGCTATATCAAAATTAGCGAGTATGCGAGCGGAAAATTTTAGATCGGGTTTTAATCCGATTGATACTGAATTAGCTAACGTGGTGGTTCACTAGATTATGGAAAACAAACATACAAACAAACATTTCATCACTGATTATAATTATACTACTATGTTTTAATGATACTGAACAGCTTCTAACAGTTGTGTTGAGGATTGCTCCAGTATGGACGTCTTGTACCTTCGGGCGCCCATACTACAAACACCAGATAGAAAATATTGTTTTCAAATTTATAGCATGTTGTTAATATACGAATGTTTAGATTTTATGATTTAATAATGATATGAAAGACAGTAAAACATGAAATTCAAGGAGAAGTAATTATAAACTATTTAACACTTAAAATTAGGCTACTTTCCAATGTACAATTGAGAAACATACACTCACATAAACTCAATAAAAGTGATAACGGTTGTGCAACATATACCACGCCTATCAGATTTCCTTATCATATATTTACGTGTTTTGATTCTAGAAAGTTGAAAGAATAATTACATTTGTAATAGAAACTCGTCTATCGAAGGTTCTAAGGATCATTGAACAGAATAACTTGCTAACATAACACACCCCATGTATTTCGGAACCATGGAATGTGCAGTATCATTGGATTTATCTTAATTTCAACTATATCTTCAGATTTCTTCATATCATATCTTAATTTGTTGCAATGAAAGGATATATTTGTCTATTTGCGGGTTGTGTGGCGCCTATACTGTAGAAATGTTGTATCATAAGTCTCTTATTGAGTTCAATCTTGTAAGAGTTATAACATCAAGATCGTCTGGGCAGTGCTTATATATCATTGTTGTTGAAAGATTGAAACAGCTCACACACACATTTACAGTTCCATCAGAAAACTCTGTTCAAGGATAAACAGATTCCCATGTATCCAATGTTTTTGTTTTTGTTTCGTTCTTAATTGGTTTTAACGTCGTATTCAACACGTACTTATGTTATATATACATCAGCCAGCTCTTCCTACTATAGGTTTTCTGGGCACTTTTCTATCACCAGTACTAACTTACCCTACCACGAGTCCGACAACTTATGTATAGGGTGTGACCTACCGCGACCGGACTCGAACCCGCGATCTCCGGATTCGAAATCAGACATGCTAAACACTTCGCCACGGTCGTGGCATTATACCCATTGAAAAAGAACCAAATAGTCATTTTGAGGAAATTTTGAAATCAGAATGAAGTAGTTTATCAACATAAGAATCAAACTGTGTTATGTGAATACGCTTTAATTATAAAAGAATTACTGGCGCTATGCATAAACATTTGTTATCAAAAGTTCATATATCAAAGAGCTTTTGGTTGGTACTGTATAATAAAATATCAAACACATGGAAAATAATAATATTCGGCTAATCGAGATTTAACAGTAGATGTTGTTGCTCAAAATGTGAATAGAATTGTTAAAAATATATTATTTTTAAATTCTCATTATCAAAAGTAACATTGTCCATGGACTGTAAAGAAAATGATTTTTTTTAAAAACTATTTGAACTACGAACTCCATTGGAAAAAAATTAATGTATGTAATTTTATATCGTTTTAAAATGTTTATGTTATTTACTGCATTCCAAAGTGAAAGTAGATCGAAACCGAAAGTAGACTTTGGTTGTCAATGCTGAAAATAATAGTTTTGATCTCAGTATGTTTTAGAATAATTGTGATAGAAAAAAACTTCAAAAAAGCCTCCTCAAAATGACATTATTTAGCCCAAACACGTATCTGAATCATATACACATGTATATTCAACGTTAACTTCAAAATGAATTAAGTGTACCCTTATAAAAGGACCTAACTTTCTAAAGAATAAATATACATTACTTAAACATGGAAAGCAAAAGGGCTTGAAAGGTTTATTTCGTCTTAACTTTACGGTTGTAAGACAGTGTTCATGTCTACTGAAAAAAAATATATCTCCATACACTGACTTTAACGTTTTTCTATTCTAAGGGAGAAAACCTGTGACTAAATAATATATAACGCTAACTCAGTTTAATTCGCATAATTGATGAGAACGAAACGGTAAATTAAATAAAATGCATTAAAGATTTTATGGTCTACAAACAACTGTATCATGCTATAAACTTAAATGTAGATCCACACTCAGAGGGTATATTTGAGAAATATCGTCGATTTTACTGTTTCCTATGAATTATTGTAAATGTACAAATGTAGACAGACGTTTACAAACGAACATGTCAATATTCATTATACAGTCATACATAACATATAAAACGTATGGTCTCAATGGTCTGATATATAGAAGAAATTCACAGCTTTCTACATGGTGAGGCAGATAGATGTTTTACGCTTGAATTCTGGGTCTTGTAAAGTCTTGTAAAAATGAAGGGAGTGTTTTAATGTAAGAAGCAGCACGCACGTATTTCATATGACAAAACACTACTTTAAACTGAAACGTAGTTTGCTTTTATGTAACTGTTATATTTTCAATTTATGTTAAATGTTTGTAATTACTATAATTCTATACAGCCTGAATTTTATAAATGGTTTTCCCAAATTGTTCTTTTTGAAATATTGAAAATTAAAAAAAATGGTTTTAAACATTTTTGATTGTTTATCCATAAGCGACAGGTACGGTCCCCAGTCAATAAATATTTTTGGGACTCGGGACCGTTTCGGCTGCCTATGGTCCTATCACGGATATAGTATTATTGATGCCAGTGATAGACACAGTATATGTATTTCACCACATCGTATTTAAATCTAAAATTGTTCTTACAAATACAAATTGTATACTAGATAAAAACCACAAAAGCTGTTAAAATGTTTTTACCTATTTTATGAACAATTTAACACAGTGTAATAGCTTGATGTATTACTAAAATAGAATATATATAGTCATTACTGTGAAGGTTGTCATGGTCTCATACATAGGACAATTAGTTCAAGCAAATTATATCAAGTTGATATACAAGTATGTGTTGAACATTTTATACTAAAACTAGTCTATAGTTCAACATACTCTAAAGCATACGAACCTATAACTAATCAAGTATGTCACAAAGATTTCAAACTTTATTAATCTTTCTTGATCTACCATTAAAATAACAACAACATATTATAGAACTTCAATGAAACCTTCTATAAGTGTCTCCTATATGTGATTTAATAGTTACAGTTGATAATGGAACACTAGTTAAACATTGGCTAACAGAAACTTAGCTATATATTGAATTCCATGAAAAACGGTACATGTTTAAAACGGTTCGGTAATAAAGTCTGAGTACACGATGTGTGTTAAATTGTCTTGGTCGATTAAACCGATTCTTATCAATGTGAGATAAAACTATTTTATCAACTTTTTGTATTTTTAAAATTCTATGAAATCCGCAATCATCCAAACTCTGGAATTCTTTAAGTTCAAACAATTTTCTCTGTCCTATGTCGAAAGTGTAGGTTCTTTTTAAAGCAGACATAGAAATCCGAACCCAGCATTACCAGACAATCGCATATCAAGAACCGCACATTTTTTAAACAATGGTCGGTTTCAACGGTGTTCCGATTTCTAACGCTTTTACTGTGCCGTAAGAAAAAATGTCGTATATGAGACTTAGTGCAATCTGACTAAAACCAGATCTAAAATTTTACCGCTCGCATACTCGCTAATTTAGATCTGGCCTTTTCCAAACGAAGGTCACGTTCAGGTGACCCTTTCTCATCATAATATTTATGACGAAATTGTTATGATACGTAACTTGTTTACATCGTCTACGTCACGCAATTTGAAATGAGCTACCCAATCGCAGACTGTGAATAATACCGCTGTTAAATCTGCAGACAAACCTAGGTCTAAAAATAGAAATTACGGAAACAAAATGTGATTAATAGTGTTTTCGTCTAGATGAAAGCTACGCATTGATTGGTCGACACAAAGTTCATCTCGACGTGACCTTGCATTGACTAAGTAGAGATCCAGTACGACAACGCGAGTAGAACAGGATCTCTGTTTACGGAGATTGGACTTAGTGCTGCGTGGTATCATTTCTGTGGGTGTTTCCACGGAGTGTTATAATACAACAATTTATTGTTGATACGTTACCAAGATTGTCTTTATCCGATGGAATCCAAATGAACTATTTTTACATTTCACATTTCAATGATAACTAGCAAGTTAAGACTCTAGTGGGTTAGAATCATCGCCTAGAATCATTAATTATTCCATGTATTCCATGTAGAAAACATGTTAGGCCATAATATGAACTCCAAGGGGAATGCTTGCAAAATAATTTAAAAACAGAGAACATTCGCATTGAAAATTGTACGAGAGCATGACGGGTAAATCTTTTAATTATGCATTAAGTTTATCTCTAGAGTACCGACAGTACTTTGATTCCATATAAAATGTATACGGAAAGTATTTTCTCTTGATATCGAGTAATCTGATCATTAATGAAGTAAAACTATAAGCAGCTTATAAGCCATAGAAATCAAGATATTCAGGTATAATGTTTTATCGTATATCTCATTTAGTGCTACTCATTTCACATTATATTCTCGTTCTCATTTTCTGATGATTTAACCTTTTCGTTTTCAAAACCTAGTTAATGAATAGTTTATGACTTTCATCTCTTACAAATATATCTTCCATAATGTTAGACTCTTTCAATAGACCTAATACGGAACTCATTTTTTTTGGCGGGGGGGGGGGGGGTCCATCGTTCGCAGGCGGTGCAAACAAAGCGTGTAAAACAAAATTGATGAAAAGTACGAAATACGGATTGAATCATATTTTTCTGTGTGCAAATATTGTTATAACGACGGTGCAAGTTTGTTTGTACCACAGTGGAAACTCCAAATATCAAATTCTGAATAAAGTCTATTCTTTGTCACAGAATCTGCAAACAGTTCTGTAAGCATATAAATAGCAATGAAAGCATATCGTCTGCTATTACTGATGCAATAATCTTAACAAAAATTTTAGCGACGTTCTGCGATATTGTGCATTTTATCAAAACTATGGTATTAAATAAAACAACAACATAAAAAATAAAGTATTTAATCAATGAGCATTTTACTCTTAAAAGACTTGTACTTTATTAATACTCCTTGTATTTTAATATTATAATATCACCGTGATGAAATAATATTACCATAACCTGACATGCCTGAGGTAGGTCGGGATACATTACAATAATATATATTATATAGACCTCCAATAAAGCAATTTTCATTACATTTAAATTTTGTTGCGACAAATTAAGCGCAAACGATTTATAAAGAAAGCGGAAATGAAATTAAATGGCAAGTGTTTAAATTCTCATTTCCATGTTTTATTGGTAAGCGTGTGTCGTGAAGAAATTGATATTTGGTAAGGTTGAACGTCCTTTATAGATAATCTCAGTTTAAACTATCAAAATGTCAATATATTTGACGGAGTAATCTTGACAGACTTAATTCAGATTCAATTCTTGTCTGATATTCGTGATTTATGCAGTCATCGTCTTAAATTGTCTCGAGCATTAACCCTATTAATTATGCTTTACAGTACAAGGCAGAATAACTTAAACACAAGCTAAATGTATTCTATTTTATAGAACAGAGCAAAATTATCAACTAGTCCGTCTATATGAAATAAGTTTGTTCCAATTAGGAACACGATTACCTTTTACTAGACGTAACTAGATGACACAGCCGAGCTTCATGGATACTAACAAATGTTTCATTTCAGTGTTTTATACCTTCAACATTTTTTTATAAATACTAGTTTTTACAGAAGATGCCTTTGAATTCGCCATTATAATTTTGTTTAAAAATATGTACATCGTTATGAAAGCAACATGCCGAAACGCAGTACAATACATTTGGATTTAAAAGTTTCTTGACACAAGTAATTGCTTTATAATTTCTCTATTTTTTATTGAAAATTATTGCAGACACATTTTCTTAAGTATTTTTACTTTATAATTATAAAACATAAAAAACATACTTGATGGTTCATGTTAAACTGTGTATTAGTTGTGAAACTACATGTAAAGTATATTGAAGTATACTTCAAAAAATCAAAATTAATATTTGTAAAGAAACTTTCGCACCCCAGTGTATTATCTTACAATACATTTAATATTAAAGTATGTGTTGTTGATAGACATCTAACTCAATTATATTTTTTGTTATAACATACAATAAATAAATTAATAAAACAAGTAATTTCCTAAACCCACTAGCCCGATACCCGCAACTAGCCCGATACCCGCAACTATCGAAAATTGATTCAGCCTAGATAAAATACATTGGCATAAATTCATGCACTTCTCTTCTCCTTAGCTTTGAATTGTATGAGGAATTCGACATACTTTTAGAACATTAGGTTACTTATTATTAATAATAATAACATATCAATTTTATCTGACATTTTAAGATAATTATATAAAATACCTAGATATAGGATTGAATGTACTTACATGATGTTATATACCACAACAAATATTCTATAAATATATATAATCCAGTCAAAATGAATGTTAAAGTGAAAACAGCAGGATACTAACTATTTTATATCCAAGTTTCTTCATTCATAAAACACTACTGACAAATCTTTACAGTATTTGTTGTTAAATTTTCAGCTGGTCCTTTTTTACAAAATATAACACTGAAAAAAACCCCAGTACAATTTGATAATATCACGTATCCGACGTACCTGACTCATACGGTATTACTTGTTGCTCCGTAGACTGTTTAATATTGCGTAGTGTAATGATTTTCATTTGATCGCCACAACAAGTATCCTGTTTTTGTTGGAAGTTAGAAATGTATTGTAGCGAAAGGGAATAACAAATTTGCCCATTCATCACACTAACACGATCAAGGGATATTTTGAATCAATGTTAAACTTGCAGTATCAGATTATAGAAAACAGAGAGCCTGGTGTATATATTGTTATAAAATATTGTGAAGAATTGATACATAGTTTGAATGAAACAATTATGCCCCAGTTACTTGTAACCTGCACACCCAACCCGGGGACACTGCAGGCTCAATGCCAAAGTCACCGCTATTCTCAGGGATGGGTTGCGCTTTAAATGACTTGTTCATACTAATTTAGTTTTTTTATATTTTAGGTCGATAGTGAAACAAGTTCTTACAACTGAGATTAAGTCCGCTTCCTGGTCCCCCAGTACTGAGCTAATAGAATAAAGTTTCTTGCTTAAGGAAATATCGGGGAGGGTTTTGGATGGGATTCGAATGACTTTTGACAACACAGAGGAATATTAAATATATATGATCATTCTTGTATATCAAGTATTGATCATTTGTTTCAAATTGATCATGTTTTCAAGACGAACACTTAATACAAGCAAGGGAAAATGCTATCAATTTAATATTTAAAACACAAAACGATGTAAAATTATCTCTTTGATAGTTTCCTGATATTTTCAAGAAACATACGAGAAAATGTGTGTCTCCATTAAGTGCACTAAAGGTAGGCACGGTTCTAAAACAATAACACAATTATATATGCATATATGTGTAAATGGTGTTTCGTTTGGAAACCTTGTCAGTCATCCAGATAGATTGATAGATAATTTGTTTATTACAGTGACATTCGTACAATAAGACATATATACAATTACATTCAAATATACTAATGGACAAAAGTCTTGTCCGGTCTACAAAAACCATAATATCTTTTTTGTTTGTTATTGCACACTCATACATTCCGGCTAGATTCCTTTGCAAACTTGTAGCATCGATGCGTATAAGGAGCACCGAACTCATTCGGGTTAATGGGGGTCACACACACATTGAAAAAAAATGTTTCATTTAAAACTGACTCAACGCAATCATTTGTAACTTGCAAATCCTCAATGTCAATTTTCAACACATTACTGTTCCGACAGAATTGGCTCAAATTTCACAATTCTTTTTTATTCAATGCATAATAACATCCTCTTTCTAACGATACCAAATGAGTGTGCAATAACAAACAAAAAAGATATTATGGTTTTTGTAGACCGAACAAAACTTTTGTCCATTAGTATATCATAATTATTTTACCTCGTACAGAATACTCGTTTTTCATTGGCCGAGAGCGGTCACGTGCTGACCATGTATTATCCCATATTAGGTCAGTAGATTCTAATATCCAGTCAGTAACAAAATTTATAAATGATAGCGCTGACGAAACCTTACTCGATAAGATAAACTCGGTACTCGGTAAGATAAATTCATTACACAGTCAGTTACTGACCGGATACGGTGTGATACCGGGTCAGTGAATAAATATTGGGCTCGAGCTACGCTCTCACCCAATATTAATTTACTGACCCGGTATCACACCGTATCCGGTCAGTAACTGACTGTGTAACTAATAATACTTGTACAACCGACCCAATGGGTCTATATGCTACCTTACATTTACAAATAATCATATAAAGTGATCAACAATTATTAAGTGTAAACACAGAGAAGAATGGCCAGTGTTACCAAAGAAGAAAACACTAACTTTTACACTTCCCTTCAAATCACCATGCATATAATGCATCCAAATAAACATCACAAAAAGCTTACTATGCAAGTTCATATGTGTTACGCATAATAGACAAATGCCGTTTTAGTGAGTAAATCAAATATAGTAGTCATTACGTTGGATTGTCTATTACATTTTTGTATGACGCTTTTTCAGGTCTTCGAACAAAGAAAAACTTAATGTATTACCAGTTAGCACTAATTTAACCAATTGACATTTTCTATATCCTACCAAATTCCTTTTTATTAATATTTGTAGTACCTTTTTATCGTCAGTTTTCGTCCAAATAGAAACTATTAAATATGTCCTTTATATGACATTTCCTGAACGGTCTAATTACCTCACTTAAACACAGGTTATTTATGTGTTTTTCTATAAATAGATATCTAAATGCAGAAAATATTATTTTTTATCAATAATCTAAAAAAATTAAGAAATAAACAACAAATAAATTTGTGTTGGTACAATGAAATAACTTACATTGGATCACAGCTCGCCAAAAACGACAATGCATGATGCATTCAACGTCTAATTATAGATTAGATATTGTCATTTCAAACAACACACGTAACTTCTGTAGATTGAACATTTTCGCTTCACAAATACAAATCACAAACCAGTACCATTGGTTCAAATCCTTTAACCTTAGTCTCTTGTTAATATCATGTGATCATTTCCGCACGAATGTCCCATGCACTGTAACTTACTGAAAAACCTGTCAATTTCAAGCGTCAGTTTCTGCACGAGGCGCCCGTGCGTTGTAACTGATTGGAAAGCTTGTCAATTTCACGCGTCAGTTTCTGCACGAGGCGCTCGTGCGTTGTAACTGATTGGAAAGCTTGTCAATTTCACGTGTCAATTTCTGCACGAGGCGCCCGTGCGTTGTAACTGATTGAAAAGCTGGTCAATTCTATGTGTCAATTTTAACACGGGACGCTCGTGCCCTGCAATGTGAATGTATAGAATAGAGCACGAGAATCAGTTTGGTTTTAGATTTACCAACGCGCTAAACACCTTTTACGCCATTGGATTGCCTGAGTGTGTACCACTGTTGTCGAATTAATTTTAGAATATATTATATTGTTAAATTATTGATATGGATTGCATATTTTGACAATAATGTATTGGTCCAGTTAACTATTAGTTGGTCCAGTAACAAATTCCATTTTGCAGGACCAAATGTCTAGTGCTTTGTCGTGAAAACTGTTCGGGATACTAGATTCGAAATCCAGGCGCGCTACCAACTGCGCTACCGACCCGGGGTCTATTTTGTTTAGTTAAGCACCTACAATTGGGTTAAACTATATGACTTGCTCATTTCATATAAATGAAAGGCTTCAAAACGTCTCAATTCTACATGCATCCAAATTATTGACAAAATGTTGCTGAATATAGGACTTGGATATTTCTCCAAATTGTGTTGCTGTTCTGTAAATGCTCTAATCTATTACATTAAATGTTATCTTCACAATTAATTTTACTTGATGCTCGTTTTGCATTTTAGGTTACGCTATATTATCTTCAATTGTGTCAGACATTTCATGTGAGGAATTTATCTAACTGTAGGAAACTTTAAATTACAATCAGTTAGGACTTTATTCAGATTATTTTTAAACAAGTTTCCTGCTGTTAATGTGATAGAAATGCTACATAGTTTTTTCTGTTTAGTCTTAATTTAGATTGAGCCTACTTGTTCTGATTTTGGGCTCAGCCTGAACGTGGCGCACTTAATAAAATATTTTTTTCGCCTTGCTAGGAGCGGTTATTTGTTATTACTATACTGATATACGTTGATTGCATTTAAAAACACCAGTGTTATACTGAATTAAATTTTGTTTATGAAAAATCCACAAAAGCGTTGGCTGAACAAACTATTTTTCGTGATTTCAAAATAAACGCCATAATCAAGAAATAGAACATTTTCAAACCGCAATTACATCGATTCACTAAACTTACGTATTAACGTTTGCGGACTATCACCCCGTTGCACAGTTTTAGTATGTTTCGTTGCATTATTATCATGAATTGAGTACAATTCAGGGGTTAACGTTCTCTACATCCTGTGATGTTTAACAACATGTGAAGTATTTGTAAGCTATTTGGATGAATAATAAATTTCAAAGTAATAAATAATTCAGATATTGCTACATATTGACTGTACATGTAGTCATACGTATAATTTTTGCTAGTACATGCTTTTATGTTGTATAATGTTGTCCATATGAGCAAAGTCATATAACATCAGAAGATATACTCAAAAAATGCGCATCTATGTACTTTTAAAAATAGACTTGCCTTTTTTATACTAATCTTTTTCAGCTTGATTGTGAAACAAGTTCTTACAACGATTTATAATTTTCGAGTCCGCTTCCTGTTCCCCAAGTACTGAGCTAGTAGGATTAAGTTTCTTGCTCAAGGAAACAACGGTTTAAGTTTTGGATGGGATTCGATCCACCGCGGAGCTGGCTATCCAATGTTTAACCCTCCAACGTCGTAACCGCTCGGCCACGCCTCAAATTTTAAGTAACGCTACTGTGTATATAAAAGTAAACTGATAGAAATAAATAAAAAATGCAATTAAATTCTTTTCAGGTATCGATTTGATTGCTGAGTTAATGTCGCAAATACGCTTTGTAATATATATTCACCATTGAAAACTAATACACAGTCAAGCGAATAGTTTGAATATTTAACACAAGGAAATGAGATAAATAATTACGCAAAAACGTAAATTGTATATGTATTTTTTGTTGGTTTTAACGCCGTAGCAACACATTGTATAGGTTATATGACGTCGGTCAGTCCGCTTACTCACTGTTTCTGTATGGAAAGGCTAAATCTCAAGATTTAGCTGTTAACCAACTACTAGGCGCATACTTCCCTCAGTGACTGACTACTGCCCTACATGATCTAGAATTAGTAGTAGGCGTGAGAATGGTGGTAGAAAATATTCCATGACAAAGCTCCACGAAAGTATGCCCCATCCGGGAATCGAACCTACGACCCCTCGATCTGCAGACTAGTGCACTACCGACTGAGCTAGCTGGGCGGGCTCTCTGCATTATTTAAGCACAAAGGAGGGGGAAGACATCGACCATACACTAATCTTTCTTAGACTTTCTCTTCATGCTTTTATTGTTTAATAATTTCAATTGAGAACTCAACTTACCAATTGAAGTTCACTGGAAACAAACTTACGACAATATAGAGGAATGATTTTACGACGATTGCATGATGAACGATCGTAATGAAACAAAATATGAACGTTAAACTATGTTAAAAATACTTATACATTTGTTTGGATGGAATTTTCGTGTTGTAGAGTGTCGGTAATGTGATCACTATCTTAACAATTCCTAGAATGTGACATAGTTTGTTGAGAATATAAAATAATCGTAAAATGTGCCATAAAAACACGCTATTCAATTTACTATAATCTATGTAAAAATCTAGTTCCTAGTACTTAGAGCGCTTTGATTCTTGAAGTATACAACAGTCAGAGTGACATTATAATACTAGTACATCAATCATGGTTTATCTGTGTAATTGTTGCTTGATCTATGATAGTATAAAACATTTACTGGTTGATATCTTAAAAACAGTATATATACAACAATTACAGTGGTTAAAGTTAAAAATAGTTATCATTGAAATATGTCATTGAACGTTTTAAAACTATAGATCGTGATAAGTCATCGAACAATAGTTGTAATTAAACACGCTAGTAACAAGTAATGAAATATATTGGCCACATCATCCCACAATTGAATATTGTTCAATCACATCTAGGTCACTATTTGTTTGAACCAAAACTTTTGTTTGTTTCTTTTGTTGGGTTTAACGCTGTAACAACACATTGTATAGGTCACATAACGGCGGTCAGTCAACCTACTCACTTCTCCTGGAAAGGCTAAATCTCTGGATTTAGCTGTTAACCAACTACTAAGCGCATACTTTCTTCAGTGACTGACAACTGCACTACATAATTAAGAATCATTGGTAGGAGAGAGAATAGCCGTAGAAATAATTTCATGACCAAGCTCCACGAAAGTATGCCCCTCCCGGTTATCAAACCCACGACCCCTCGATCAGTAGACTTGTGTGATACAAACTGAGCTAGCCGGACGGCTTACCAAAGCGTTTAACCTAGTACAAAGCACATAACTTAGTATGTCGCTGACAACAGTTACTGTCCTATTTGGTACAGAGAGAGACGCCTGAAAGACCGTAAAAAATATTGCATGACCAACCGCCACAAGGATAATAATACAATTATGACATAGCAGAAGAGTAAAGATGAAAATATACTAAACAAAAGATCTATCACATCACTTTCAAATGTTTATAATATGTTTAATTGGTGATATGTTTAAAGGAAACTTCCAATGATGACAAATGTTAAAAAATTTGGCTATTCTGTAGTCTTTATGCTTAATTACAATTCAATAAACTCATCACTCGATGTGTTATAACTTTTGATTTTAATAACCAGGGAGCATAATTATCAAACATCTTACGATAATTTAGTTATACATTATAGAAGGATTTAAAATTGGTCGTAAGACCTTTGTAATACGGGTCCCAGGACTATACGCTCTGTATGCAAAACAAAACATAAACCAGAACTCAAAGTTAACAAGAGCAACCTTTAAAATCACAGATACGATCTGTTCCAGCTATCTTATAATGCACCGTAACTGATACGATATGAAGGGTGCCACCCAATGAGTACAAGTAAAATATAAGTATTGTTTTAAACATCGTTGAAATAATCAAATCTGCCCCTTTCTTGCTAGAACTTAACAATCATGTATACACAGCATGGCATAAGATTTTAATTATGATCAATACATACATATTATCTTACTTATACAAGACTTCATTTTATGTTACCTGAAGGTTTTATGAAAATAACTTAAGATTAAATTATCAGTATTAAAAGAAGCAAACTATTTCAATGTGTTTAAAAATGTGCATGTAATTATTTCTAAGTCTTGGGGAACAAGAGCAGTTCACAGACAACGCGCTCGTCTAACTAGGATACTTGTAAACAAAATTAATCATGATCATTTAAAAGAAGTAAAATTAAAAGTTGATACTTTTATCGACTGAAGATATAATATTCTAATACACAAATTCTTATTAAAGATTTTTAGAAGGGCAACTATTCAGTCGAAATTAGCGCTAGAGTTATGCAACTTAGTATTTGACCTTCACAGGTAACCCTACAGACATGCAATAGTTCCATCAGTTGTTTCGAAGATAAAGTGTGGCACTAAAAACTTAAGCACGAAAGTTCAAAGTATAAAAGGGACCGTGATAAGTTATTCAAATTGCATGCAAGAATTGTGCAACTTTGTATGTGACTCTAGTGGTATCTCCGTAATCAAAAATGTACACTGTTTCAAGTGAATCCCTTCAATGGTTGCAAAAATATTAGAGATATAAAAATGTTACATCTAAAAACATAACCCAAAATTGTAACTCCGACTCCGACGCACATGTGAGTAGGATAGCCCAACTATTCTCTGAATAGCCGAGCTAAAAATCAAATAACTTTTTTATTTCAAAACGCCTGTAAAAGTCAAATAATGTTCTTGTACTGTTACGGGGACAAAAAGAAATGACTATCTGCGTACAGTTGTATAATAATCTGGACCTTTTGCAAAATTCAATAGGAAATAAACAAAAACTCGTTTTTTATATATTAAACTATACCAACTGTTAATATGAACATTTTGACAGTATATATCACAGAAATATATCAACATATATCATTCTGATTCAATAATCAGGTAAATTTATTCAACACGTCAAAACTATATTAAAAATATATTATTGTAATGCCAATCACTAATCATTGTTGCTTTCATTTGCCGTGGTAACATTTTCAGCAAGTTGAATGCTCCTACGTTGTTATCAGACTATTGTCATTCAATCTGCCATATATATGATAACTGAATCAATCGAACAGTTCCAACGAGCACATTGTGAGTGAATGAACTTATAAAAGACTTCCATGTGAACATGCCTTAGCAGAACCATTGTCGGCATCCACAGTACTTTCTTCCGTTACACTCCATACGTCCAGTGGGGAATTTGACAGGCGAAATCTCGTTTTCATGAATATGCATCATGCAGGGGAGACCAAACTTATTCCTATGAAATCTCATGTTACAATTAAATACTCTTCAATAACAATGACGTCATACTGGTATTTTCTTCACCTGCTTTAGAAAAATCACTCATGGAGGACGCCATTACACAACACAACGAAACCTGTTTAATAAAAGTGATAATAGGACCAAAATCTGTTATAGGACCAATCATTGACCACTTACTGGCCACGGTCAAATACGACAGTCGTCGGAAAAATGAAAAAAAAATCATCAAATTACTTAGTTAATAACGAATAAAATAGTATCATATACATATTACTGAACGACTATCACAACTGGTGATATAGCAACTATCATTTTTACAGCAATTTAGAATAGTATTATTTATAAAATATGTTTCTTCTAATTACAACCGAGTTTGAAAAATCTGTAATCAATTGCAAAACTATTTTACCTATACAAGTAAGCCTATAACATATTATACGTAATGTGCCTGTAGTGATATTAACAGAGAAAATACATGTACTTAAACATATCGATAACGCTTACTGTTGCCAAATAATGTACACTTGATGGTATATATTCTAGAATCTAACCTGGGTGTTATTATAGCCATGTTTTATTATTTACTTTTGATTATTATCATTGTAAGATACAATTTCAAAATAAAGTTAACAAATTGAATTATATCTCCTAATTTACCATGTCTGTCAGGAATCAGAAATCATGTACAACATGGCGCCAAGTATATACAAGTATATTATAACATAGACCAACTACAATATTGCTTGATTGAAGGTATGTCAGTGTTTTTTTACGTTGCATTCATTTTAGACAACGTACAAATTCTGAACAATGTCGAAACAAGAAATGAAATGTGAAAACCACATTAAAGCCGGATTGAAATACATTAACACAAAAAAATACAAATGGAAATAATCCATAATAAAGCCATGTAGATTTGTGGTAACTTTCTAATTCTGTTCATCACATGGTATGTTATCATTGTATAAAGTTTCATAAAGATCTGACAATAAATGACAGAAATATATGGTAAAGAAAATTTTTAACGCAATCGTTAACGACACTGGAGGCCCGGCCGCCCGCCTGCCCGCCAAACTATAAGCCGGATTATTTCGTTGAAAAATCCAGCTAGAAATACGAGTATTCACAACAGTTGTTGCCGCCTACCATTCTATGTATACACGTAGATATCACAGTTAGACCGTTTGTGTGCAAAATGGCCGCCTACGGTTTGTGTAAAAATCAATTGAGTTACTTCCGTAATACATAAGAATACTGCAATCTCCTAATGATAACGTGATACATGATAACAGTTACACATGTTTGTGTATTCAGAGTTATGCTGTTTATGATACTTTAAAGTATTGATATCTTAATCAGATATACCAACGATCAGTTTTCCAGCCATTTTCCCATTCCATAAGGAATCAACAACTTATATTTATACGGAGTAAAAATTACGCCTTTATTATTTTAATAGAATGATATTACCATGCACAAGTGTCAGACACAATTTTTCTTCCTATTGTGTAATATAAAAAGAAAAGGTCTCTAACGTCTGTTCAACGATCGCAGTTTCCAAATCGTCCCCACGCTCACAAAAATGGCCTGATCGTCAAATCGGTTTCACTATCTGCTGTAAAAAGGAATATTCTACATAAAATACTTTTTATTTGAAGAAAATAAATCTACTATAAACGAAATGGTCCCACATACCACCAAAGTAGCCCTAAAATTCGTCCGATGTCAAACAACACGTCCACCATAAAGATAGGGTAAAATGAGAAAATTGTCTGGCACCTAAGGATATTATGTGCAGTGACGGGGAATCAAATCCTGATCTGAACAAAACATAATTGATGACATTATTACAACTTAATCATGCATCTTCTTTTTTGCAAAACTGCAATCTTTGTTTTTCGTCGTTATAAATAGCAGTAACAATGATAGGCGTAATTAATTAACATAATTTATAATGGTATCGTAGGTTCATCCAACTAATTATGATAAAGATGTAAATAATGATCAACTCAGTAGGTTTGATATTTATAATGTACATAAAGATGATATTTAATTACAAGGATATCATTAAATGTTGGCAATGGGATTACAGTGACATGGGTTGAGACTATTCTACCATCAATCTATTTTACAGTGTCATTATATTGATTAAAATGTGCTGGAGTTGGCAAAGGGTATACAGACAAAATATGAACTGTGCGTAGTTAGCATAGCAGTTATAATTTTACGTTCTACAATAATAATTGTCTATTTCTATACAAAAACTAGGCGAATTAGTTTTCCCTGAACCACTCAAGGAGGTTTTGGCGATGCTCACCCAATGAGCAACATTTTCACCTGTTGCCGTTAGAATGTTACTGCCACCGGACGGAAGCTTGCCGATGTTGCCATTAATTTTGTTTTGACATGCGCTGCCTTGTGGCCGTTTGTAATTTGTGACTGAGGCTTACAAATAGCACAAGTCAACTAATGTATTCGTATACAGGTATAACAGGAATATGATAGTGTTGTAATAATGTCATAATAATAATAGACATGTCTTTCAATTCATATAATACATAGTCTGTTCATCAACACAAGAATACCATTATGATTGTTTTATAATTTTATATTTTGAAGGATGCCAACATCATTATCAACAACAATCTTTACTGGTGAGAACGAAAATTTGTTATCTACAGGGAAATGCAGAATAAACATCTCTTAGGCTCAACATCATCAACTAATCTAGTTCAATTCTCTGTCAAGTATCTAAATGTTACATCTTATAAATTAAATCTAAATCTTACACCAACGTTTTTTAAAATGGTATTATTATCTTTCAGGCACCTCTAGGTGTAGCAAATCTAATTTTAATTAGATGATTAGGCACGTGCACAATTCAAAGAATTAGCTTTAAGAAGGACTAAAACATTCTAGACGTCTAGGGTATGATTCAATCAAATAAGACACAAGTTATCATACAAACTACGCTACGGCATCGCCGATAGCGGTACGAATACACATCATTCAAGTCAATATGCCTCACGTGGCTAACATCGTAAACTTTTTAATTCTTTTAAATCTATTTTTTCTTCCTCAAATTGATACATTTCTAACATATAAGCATGTATTATTTACAGATTGATGTTTCTATCAGTGAGATAAATAAATATAATCTAATATATAGTGATGTGTTGTTTATAGTTTCTGTTATGATGATAGTATGTAACCTGGTATCTACTCACATCATTAAACTATAGATTGCACTAGTAATAAATATTAACAATATTTAGCGTAGTAATAATCATTGAAGGACAATTATGTAAATCGTTCAAAGACGGACTTGAACCATTTTCTCTTTAATAACCAAGTTCTGCTGCATTGATATACATTCCGAAGGAGTTTACACAAAAATGGTTGATGCAATTACAAAATCTCAAGCCTCCATGTCGCCGGATGACAAAACTATGATTGCCTGTTATTTGTGATTGAAGCTTAAAACAATGGCCCAGGTTAATTGATGCATTAGTATCGAAATATATCGGTAACATTGATAGTGTTTAGTAATGTTATAATAATAATAGACATGTCTGTCAATTCATATATAATATAGATTTATCTGTTCACTAACATAATAATACCATCTTTATTGTTATAGTATTTTATATTTTGAAGGATGCCAACATCATTATAATCAACAATCTTTACTGGTGAGAACGAATAATTGATATCTACAGGGAAATGCACAATAAACATCTCACAGGCTCAACATCATCAACTAAACTATTTCAACTCTCTGTCAAGTATCTAAATGTTACATCTTATAAATTAAATCTATATCTTACACCAACGTTTTTTAAAATAGTACTATTATTTTTCAGGCACCTCTAGGTGTAGCAAATCTAATTTTAATTAGATGATTAGGCACGTGCACAATACAAAGAATTAGCTTGAAGAAGGACTAAAACATTATAGACGTCTAGGGTAGGATTCAATCAAATAAGACACACGTTTTCATACAAACTACGCTACGGTATAGCCGATAGCGGTATGAATACACATAATTCAAGTCAATATGCCCCACGTGGCCAACATCGTAAACTTTTTTATTCTTTCAAATATATTTATTCTTCCTCAAATTGATACATTTCTAACATATAAGCATGTATTATTTACAGATTGATGTATCTAGCATTGAGATAAATAGATATAATCTAATATATAGTGATGTGTTGTTTATAGTCTCTGTTATGATGATTGTATG
Organism: Mactra quadrangularis; assembly: GCA_025267735.1. NCBI lineage: Eukaryota > Metazoa > Mollusca > Bivalvia > Venerida > Mactridae > Mactra > Mactra quadrangularis. The sequence continues at coordinate 6,844,762 of CM046298.1, forward strand.
AAACCTGGTAGCTTCTCTCATCATTAAACTATACATTTCACTAGTAATCAATATCAACAGTTTGATAATACTATGTACTATAGTCGTACTAATATAGAAAACTTCAATGTATATGTTACATATAATGTCAGATTTAAAAATTACCTTGGCAGCGTATTATCAAAATTAATATCTTACGATTATATTACAAAACAAGTAAGAAGGATATTTACGACTAAATATGTCGTAAGACTAGTGATAATACGGACCCCTGAGTTCGGTGAGATATTACCTTACTGTGGGTGTGTAGTTCAATAAAATGATATTTAAGTATAATAAAGATAAGATTTTTATTAACATTGAGTGACATATGAATGATTTTGTGTTGTAACAAAACACTTTTATTCTGCGATTATATCTAGCTAAAGTACATATACATGTAGGCCGATACTTAAATCAATTTTAAAACAATATTGGTCCATATAAATAGATTTCAAACATAATGAGAATTACAACGAACCCATCCATATGAAAAATTAGACTGTCAAAATTAGAGATTTACCTGTTCTCAACAATTCTTACAAAAAAAGACAAGAACGTGTAATTTGTAAAGTTCGCTGTTTCTCAACAGTCAAAACATGAATAATTTCACAGTGACTTCGTGTTCTTTGGCTAACACTCGTGATATTGTGATAGTGTGTATTCAATCACCGTGAACTTATACAAACTTTGACAGTTGAGAAAAGATGGACAATACAAATGTGATTGCCAAGAAAAAAGAGATAAAATACAAAATTGTTTTATCAATGAATTGAAATTCCCTGCTTCTTTTAAGATTAAAAGTCAATATTTTACCTTCGCACCTATGTTTTATCGCTCCAAGTTGAAGTAGCAACTTAAATGTAGAACATTCACAAAGCATATTTGGACCTGACTTAGTGAGTATATCTAGTATTAAGTCATCTGTACCACATATAATATACACGTACTGCGTGGTTTTTGGTGATCCAAATTATTCCAGCATAAGTCATAAAATATTAGAGATACTTTTAAAAAATATAATGACATTTTATAGTCTGAGTTTCATGCTTACGCACGTTCACCGACTTAACAGCTATTACCCCTGGTCATCGGGCTACTGGTATCTATCTATCAATCTCCCTGGGGAGTCTTTTTTCTCCGCTTATTAAAGCAGCCGAAAAATTGGCGCAACGGAACTATACCACCCTCGTAGGGTACCCATTTACACCTTAATGGAGTGAAGCAATCGCAGGTAAATTTCTTGCTCAAGGAAATAAGCAGTGCCCCTGGCGGGACTCGAACACAGGATTTCCTGACCCCTAAGTGCGCGTCCTACCACAGGACTACTGCTCCTACTTTTACAATTAAAACCAAAACCAAATATCAGACTTTGACATTGATTTTGTAATTGATATATACCGTAAATTATCACTATACTTGCAAATATTTTTAGAGAATTAACATAAACATACAACAAAAAGACAAGGGATCGTAGACAATATTTTGACAAACTTCATTTAAATCAATCGAATTAAAACAAATTAAAGAACGAAATTTGCCAGACATTCATTCGACATATAGACAACACCGCGGCTATAAATTAATAATTTCTCCTCACTTTTCTAAATAATGTGATTTCTTAAACTAGATTAAAATTTGTAATCTAATTTTTATACCACCTGATTTTAGCCTCTTGTTTTCGAATACGTAATAAGATTTTCTAAATTTGATTTATGTTTAGGGTGCTGGCCCAAATGTTGTTAACAGATATTTGTGTGGCATATTTATTACTTGTTTTGCCAAGGATATCAGTTTAGATGAATATAGTATCTAGATAAATATTGATAGCAAGTTTTTCATCACGGTTTAACTGAGAAATTTAACACTTAAACCTGTTTGCTAAATATTTTCTTAATACTTTTTTACTCTTGGAAAGGCTAAATCACTGGATTCAACCGATAACCAGTTACTAGGTAGTGTCAGTGACTGACAAATTTCCTGCATAATTTAGAATAAGTGGTAGAAGGGAGAATGGGCGTATTAATCATCTAATGACCATACCCCACGAAAGTATACTACGGCTTACTGACTGAGCTAGTCGTAAAGGTTCTGTATATATACTTTATAAAGAGTTATTTACATGAAAATTGGTACATTAACCATGATTATTAATGATTATAAGAAGTATTGCAGTTTTTACGAGTACATTGTACGTATTTGGACAAAGGAAACAAAAAGTACGTAAGATACTTGGTATTAAAAACTATTATTATAAGATAATGCAATGATTTCGTTTTATTATTTTGCTCTAATAAGTCAAAGATTGTGAAACCCGCCACTTCAAGGACTAACAAATATGTACCATAAAGTTAGTACTCATATACATGTAATTGATTGAATTCCAATTGAAACTAAACACTTGATAATATGGTCACGAGTATCTAAATAGCTAACCACAAATATTGTATAAAGGGTTTAGAGAAGAAGAACGTATAAGCTTTTCATCATGCTCATATTTGAGCCTACATATGTATACCAGAAAGTCAGTTTAACACGGAGCCCCTAAAAGGACATTTCGAAATACTTTTTTTATTTTCACAACTATTTCGTTTAAACGTAATATTATTTCGTTTAATCGAAATAATTATTTCGTTTTTTCGAAATAATTATTTCGTTTTTTCGAAATATTATTTCGATTTAACGAAATAATATTTCGTTTTTTCGAAATAATTATTTCGATTTAACGAAATAATTATTTCGATTTAACGAAATAATATTACGTTTAAACGAAATAGTTGTGAAAATAAAAAAAGTATTTCAAAATGTCCTTTTAGGGGCTCCGTAGTTTAAAGTTGTGCAAGGTATGTTTTTATCGCATACAGCATACAGTAACTGTAATGTGAATATTCTATTATTCGTAAAGCTGTTGGTCAAGGGATATGTTCATCGTCGGCAAACACAGTACTTTCTTCCGTTACACTCCATACGTACCGTGGGCAATTTGACTGGCGAAATCTCGTTTTCATGAGGCATGAGGCAGGGAGACCAATTATCTTCAAATGAAATCGCATGCTACAATCAAATACTCTTCAATAACAATGACGTTTTACAGAGATTTTCTTCACCCGCTTTAGAAAAATCACACGTGGAGGCCGTCATTTTGAATGCCTTAAATATAAAAGTTTATTTCATTGTCTATTTTTCCGTATTGGTTTCCTAGCGGAACCAATGAAACAGCCTCATAATTTATTAATGATTAGAGATTTTCCTAACAAAATTACCCACGGTACATAACGCAAAAAGCGGAGTAAAGTATTGTGGCATAACCGACGATCGGATATGTTGAGCTTTTATTCCAGGAAAATATAAAACAGGCGTTTTGGGGGACTACTAGCAAAGTTACATGTTACAAGCGAAAGCTAATCTTAGCTTTAAAATTTAACAGGAAGTATATATATAAAGATGTTGACAAACGACGAAGTCATACGTGTAAACGACCAGGCGATGATGCATATGCTTGTGTCAATGACCAACTCTGGCTTAGGAAGACAGAAAAAAACACTGATATTGCCAGACAGTTATATGACATACAGACAATATTACAACTATAAATGAATACTTTTTCACTTATAAGAATAATATGATTTCTCTAAATAGATTTTAAAAATAGTAATCTAATTCTGACACCACCAGTTTTTAGTCTCTTGCTTTGACGAATATATAATTAGATTTACTTAATCTGATCTATGTTTAGGGTGCTGGCTTACATGTTGATGGCTGATATGTCTGTGACATATTTATTGAATTCGGAATGAAATAGTGTCAGACTTAAAATGTAAATATAAACTGATATATGACATTAATAATATTGCATCGGCTGTTTAAAAACTCGACTTTTTCAACATTAGAAATGCTCGGACATCATCGAGTTTATTAATTTATTTGAGCAACAGAAATCAATACGCTAAAAGCAAAAAGACAATTGGTATGCAATTAAAAAAACATAACTTGTCCTAAATTTTTATTTGTTTGGTGCTAAGAGTCCTAAACAAATCCAGTACTTCAATACTTTTGTAACCAAGCTACAGTTAAAACTTATGTATCAGGTATGATTGGACAGTATTATGTGCTACTTCGAGGTTTGTATTTTTGTTGTCAGCCATCAAGTTTTCTTATTCAACATTCTTTAAACTAAACAGGTGCTTCAGTAAATGTTATAAATGATAGTTGCTATATATTTCACGAGGTTTACACTTTGGTTGAAATCCGTCACTGGTTAGTGCGTCAGTTTATGTCGATTTATATATATAAATTTTTGTTGGGCAACGTTTAGTTGCTTTTTCGCCTGAAATTATGTCCATTGAATCACATACATATAGTTTGACATTATTCATCAATACTTATATAGATTTATACCCCTTAAAAGTGCAGGTCAACTTTTCTAAAGAAAATGATAGCAACACACTCATACCCTTAAAAGTGCAGGTTCACTGTACACTTATGTGTCTGTCGTCGAAGCTATACGGTAATTACAAATATATCTCTTAACCCTATTGACCAAGATACTATATATGAAAGCTAGATGAGACGTTACCTAATTACAAGACTGTATATTATAGGGTTTCGATCAAATGAGTTTACTATAATCTCAGGGATGATTTATCGAACAGTTTTCAACGTCTGACGATAGTTGATTTATATCAAATAAATTGGAAATATTTCCGCCTTGAATTACACTATTTCATAAGCCGATATAACACAGTCAGTAATATATACAGAACCTTCCAAAAGTTGTTGGGCAAATCAAATAGAGTTTTAAGGAAAAAACTGTGCATGCATTCTGCAAGTACTTAAACTTTAATTAAATACATAATTTAATCAAATATAAGTCCTATAAAATCGTGGCCTGGTGCGGATCCGTACGGTCAGGCAGTCGTAGGCCGTGGGAAGCTTTGCGTATGCACGGTGGGTCTACGGTTTTGTGCTCACATAAATGTTGGAGCCGTGAGGTCAATCGTCAGAGCGACAGTACGGGCACCGTACGGGTTATTTACGGATGTAATATGGTGGTATACCCTTACATAGTTAAAATTATACGTTGATGGACTAAATAATGCTGATTTTGGAACTTCCTGGGATGTCATTTTAATAGTTACAATTTTAAGGGAGTGTGGACCGGTTTATCAAAATAATACAAAATGATTCTGTCCAACATTTTTTATGAGCACTGTGTAAACCATGGTATAAACGTACGACAAGTAAGGATAGTGATAGTTTTTAATATCTTAAATGTTGCTAATGGTTATTTCATATAGAGGTGTTACTCAAATATACACCAAATTGTCTATTAAAAGTCAATTTAAGACAACATTTGATGGTATCGTCCCAATAAATATGTAATTTTTGAAGCTTCACACCCAAAACATGACCAATTTAAATTCACTTTTGAGTCATGTTACAAGTAATGATAAAATAATTATTAAATAAATTCATGCTTTTTTATAAAATTATATTCATGATATATATCACACCAGGTAACCCGCTAAATCGGGCGCACGAGGCTAATTCGGGCGATTTCCGATACGATACATTTTTTAATCACAATCAGTGTAAGATTTTCGTTAATTATTCTTCACATATTTACTTTTTCCAAAAATGAAAAATTAAGAAAGAAAACGCTAGTTAAAGACAGAGAAACCATCCAAAACCAGTTTTTTGAAGTTTAAGGTCATTTTTTACCTACATTTTTTAGGTTTTGGATGGTTTCTCTGTCTTTAACTAGCGTTTTCTTTCTTAATTTTTCATTTTTGGAAAATACAAAGCAATGTGCTGAATCGCCAAGCCCAGCCCGACAGATCGGTGCCACTTTTATAACATAAAAATAAATATATAAAGAATAATTAACGAAAATCTTACACTGACTGAGATTCAAAAATGTATCGTATTGGATATCGCCCGAATTAGCCTCGCACGCCCGATTTAGCGGGTTACCTGGTGTGATATATGAAATATAGGAAAGTGAAAATTGAACTCACGTTTGGTTTCAATCTGTACATGACAATCTTTCATAGTATACTTAGTCATGCGAATTAAGTGCAGATCAGAGAAATAAGTGCTGACCAGAAAATTTATTGCTGAGTAGAGAATAAATTTATTGCTGACCAGAGAATTCGGTGCTAACCTTTGAATTTAGTCTTGACTAGAAAATACATTTAGAGAATTCCGTGCTGACCTGAGAATTTTAAGTGGACTAGAGAATTCAGTTCTCATCAGATAATTTAGTGCTGACCATATAATTTAGAGCTGACTAGAGAATAAAGTGCAGACCATAGACATTTTTGCTTACTAGAGAATTTAGTGCTGACCTGAGAATGTAGTTCTGATCTACAGCTGAGGGCTAAATGTGGCGACGTCACAAGCAATTTATGAAAAAAAGTTATGATGTAAAAACAAAATAATAAAAAGTCAATTTGACCGAAATTTAACTTTTCCGTATTTGTTGCGATTATAAGTGAAAACATAATAATAATATAATTTATTAAAAAAGTGTATAGTTCCGCACAGTTATAGGGTATTGTGATAACACTCATTTTATTATTATACATGTACATTGACTAAATAATTCTAATAATTCTAGTTAATGAAACTATGAATTTTCAGTAATAAATACATAATTATAAAATTGATATATAATTTGAATAGCTTTAGGGATAATAATTTTATACAACGTTTTAATGTACATTGTAATTAAATAACAGTATAATGTTAAATATGAATCAAACAACAGTATAATGTTAAATATGAATCAAATAACAGTATAATGTTAAATATGAAATAAATATAAATCCAATAAAATATATTTTAGATTGATCGTGAAATATTTCTTTAATATTTTTGAAATTACATATCAGACCGCTTGAAAGAACCTTCAAATTATATTGGGTTTAACGTAGTGACTACACAATTTTTAGATCATTTTACAGCATCCAGCGCACCTGACCTAGCTTTCATGGACCCTTGTCTATAACCAGTACTCACCTACACTTCCACAAGGCCGGTAACTTCTCCATACACTTTATTAATGGAATCAAGTTTGTATGGAAGTGTATAACCTCCCCAGGTCGGATTCGGGATCCCAATATTAAACCATTGTTGGTAGACATTACTCTAAGATACATGCAATTTTAACTTAACTCATATGTCACATGTCCACTATTAGTAAACTGGACTTGTCGACTTAACAATAAATTTTCAATTAACTTTTATATTTATTTAACGTATAAAGTTTTACGGGCACTAAAACTAAGTCAATTGTTTAATTCTAAGAATGCTGCAAGTTGTTGCTATCCAAAAACAGGTACAGGTAATATATCGCGAAATTAAAATTGATATGAAAATTTAGCGGACATTTTACTAGTTGTTTAAATATCGTTAAATATTCAGAATGCATGTGACTTTTTCCTTCTTGAGGCAACGATACAGAAACATTCAGACAAACATGGTGGTCTCGTGTGAATTCTAATCAAATACATGTATATATTATGTGTAAGCGTGCACTATAAAAATGCTAATTATGCATCACAAAAGCTTTACTAGACGAGTTTCTTTTTTATATAAATTACATTATAACAAAGAAAGTACACTTTATAATAAATGAAACAATCCAGTTCTTGGTAACCTTACTGATCAAAGTAAACAATGCTATCCACAAACAAGGGTTTATGGGTTTGTTCTAGACTTGAATGCGGAGGTAATCTCTCACATGTAGTATCCGTACTTCAGTACTTTACACATCATACATGTACAATGTATCGCAGGCTTAGCGCAAAACAGTCGTAACTCATTCTTTTTTAAACCGAGTTACGATCGTTTTGCGCTAAGTCTGCGATATAGAGTTTCAAAAGATTTTTGAGTGATTAAACTTCTAATAGATTTTCAATTATTTTAGTAAATGTTTGTTATAAAAGAAGATCGTGTGCCAGATCAGGAACATAAATATTGCACACTGCACATTAAATATAATAAAATGAAAGATGCCTGCAGCAATTGATAATTATTATAAATATCTCTCATGTGTTTAGCCAAAATATTGTACGGAAATAAGGTATATTAAAATGTTTCATGATAATAAAATAGTTAAATACGTTCTAAATTTCTTATAGAAAAGTGTACACGTATTCAAGCACTAAACTTTCATGCTTTTATTCTAGGTTATACAAGTTATTCTCATTTGTGGCGACCAGCGCACCTAACATAGCTTTCCTGGACAATTGTCTATAAACTTAAACTTAAACTTAAACTTAAACTTTTTCATTTGATTAAACGCCTATTTCTACATAACATATTCAATGGCGTTGTACAAAAATATAGATTATAAAAAATTAATAAGTAAAAACCCTCCACCATAAATACATAATGTATATACAATAACACAAAACAAAATAAAATTTATCACACATGATGTAATATAGTGTGCAAGTGTACATGTTTTATTATACCTACATCATTCAAAGTTCATGATCCTACTTAATTTTACATTTTTATCACTAATTTTACATTTGTTTTTATTTCATATTAAAAGTTGGTGTCCTGAACAGTATTACACGATGCTACTGTTAACCAGACATGTCCTGAACAGTGTAACATAACGCCACTGTTAACCAGACATTTCCCTAAAGGTGTCGAAACATCACCTTTAAAGGGCCCTTAATACATCCCCAAAGGTGTCGAAACATCACCTTTAAAGGGACAATTTATTTAGGTTGTCATTGCAGTCTTGTGAAACAAGGTAGAAAATGACAGAGCGAGGCAATCCTCATTCTCACGTCATAATGCACTCACTCAATCACTTAGTATGTTTACCGTAATTGTAAGGTGAGGCATTTACTAACCATGTCAATTTTAGAATAGATCATAAAAATTAGAGAAATAGTGAGTTTTCAATCGTTTTTTGAAAACATCCAAAGTAGGTGATAATTTGATATCATCTGGTAGCTTATTCCATAGCATGGGGCCAACAGTACTAAAGCTTCTGTCACTGAATGTTTTTTTCTTATTTGTTGGAACCAAAAAATTCAGGTCTTTGGATTTTGCAGATCTAAGACCAGATCTGCTTTGTAAAGGCTTTCTCAGAATTTCAGTCAGATATGCAGGTGCAGTTTCAGTAAAACAGTTGTACATGAAAGTACATATTTTAAAGTTGATTCTTGCTTTGACTGGTAACCAGTGCAGTGAATACAAAGCATCTTTTGAACTGTCAGATTTTTTTAGCCTTAATACCAGTTTTGCACACATGTTTTGAATTCGCTGAAATTTGCTAAGATCACATTTTGAAATTCCATACAAGATCAGATTGCAGTAATCGATGTGGGACATGACCAAAGATAGGACTAGTGTTTCCGTTGCATCTTTATCCAGATATTTTCTTATACTTTTGATACGTAAATAATTGTACATGGCAGTTCTACTTTTTGTTTTGATGTGATCTTTAAAGCTTAAGTTTTCATCAAGAAAGGCCCCTAAATAGCGAATGGTCTTCACAGATTTTATAGTTTCACCAGCAATATTAATTGACTGGGTTAAACATTTTTTCAACTGTGCTCTGCTTCCAAACATGATAAACTCAGTCTTTGAGTTGTTCATTTTCAATTTATTTTCATTCATCCATGAATTTATTGTTAGGGCACAATCTTCAAGATCAGAAATGGCATTTGCTTCTTCATTCTGATTGTTAGGACAGAATCTTTTATTAGCAGTGTGGTCGTCAGCAAAACCATGCACTGATATATCAGATGGAATGACATCGAATAAGGTTCCTGCATAAGTAAGATATAACCACGGACCCAAACAACTACCTTGTGGAACACTGCAATCTAATGTACGTACAGATGATGAACTAGTATTGACGTTGACTCGACATGCACGTGGGCGAAGATATGAGTCAATCCAGCGAAGTGTACTATTCTGTAGTCCATATTGATTATTAAGTACTTCTAATAAAATGTCATGATCAACAGTGTCAAATGCAGCACTCAGATCAATAGCTATTAACGCAGTAACTTCTAATTTCTCCATACCACACAGTAGGTCATTAACTAATCTAAGGAGGGCTGACTCACATGAGTGAAAACGTCTATATGCAGACTGATTTTTTGGAAGAAGATTATTTTTTTCAACATGAGTATTTAATCTATTCAATTACCTTAGATAAGAAGGACAGATTGCTAACCGGTCTATAGTTAGCATAATCAAGATCTAGACCAACCTTCTTAAGGAGAGGCTTAACAATTGCCTCTTTCCACTTGGAAGGGAATACCCCATGTTTCAATGAGATATTTATTAAATGAGTAATTAGAGGTAATAATTCTTTTAGATAACATTTGAGCAATTTTGTTGGCAAAACGTCTAACTCCGATGATTTGGTATTTAAGTCACATATAAGACTTCTGACCTCTTCTATTGTAAAATCCTTAAAATGGTCAAGACTAGGTACATCCTTTTGTTGGGGTGAGTAAGTTGGAAACTGAAGCAAGGATTCTCTAATTTTTGAAATTTTATTCAAGAAATAATCAGCAAAATTTTCTGCTATGGAGTGATCAGAATCGCCTTTAGGCATTGGATTCTCAGATCTTACTCCTGTCATTTCAGCAACAAATTTATATAATTGTTTTGTATCACCTTTAGCATCAAGAACTCTTTGACTTAGTGATTTGACTTTTTCTTCATTTAATTTACAATGATAACGGTTGCGCATAACCTTGAAAGCTTCTAATTGTTCAGGCTTTCCATATTTTCTCCATAATCTTTCTTGTTTTCTCATTGAACTTTTAAGTAAGACTAGATTATCTGTAAACCATGGTTTTGGAGCTCTATGAATTTTTGTTTTCTCTACTATTGGAGCATGTTTGTCAAGAGTGGTCTGAAGTTTTGAATCCAATATATTTACGTAAGAATCAACATCTTCACTATCAATAGTAATGTCTTTTAAATCAAAAGCAAAATTTTCATGATTGATTCTTTTAAGATTGCGGAATTTTACTGATTTGCTCACAATATTTTCTTTTTCTACATTTATTAGTACCTTAACTACACAATGATCTGATAAAAAGGGACCCTGTTCACATTTTTTACCCGTATACCATTTACTGCTTCAGTAAGTACAAGATCTAACATATTACCACCAATATGTGTTTTAAAATTAACATGCTGTTCTAAACCAAAGGAATGAAGACAATTTACAAATTCAGAAACAGCCGTGGATCTATTTTCAAGATGTAGATTAAAGTCTCCCATAATTAACAGGTTAGAGTAGTTAGGAAGTAAATCTTCAATAAATTGATTGAAGTCTTCTACAAACTGAGATACAGTGGTTAATCCTGGGGGTCTTTAAAGTCCAATACAATGAAGTGCAATATTTTTGAAAATTAATTTCCATATACCATATTCAAAGCTTCTTGTATTCCCACTCTTAATTTTATTAATATTAATTGCAATGCAACTAGCTATAGCTATCCCCCCTCCAACTTTATTTTGTCTGTTGGCTACTGTTAATCTGTACCCATTTTGATTTAAATCAGAGGTTTCGATTAAATGTTTTTTATCATCTGAATACCAAGTTTCTGTTAATACAGCAAAGTCTATTCTTTCTTCCCTCAGATATTGACCTATCAAACAATCTTTATTTACAGCAGATCTACAATTTAAAGTCAAGCAATTAACATTTTCACTAATCTAACTCACTAACCAGTACTCACTTACCCTTCCACAAGGCCTGCAACTTCTCCATATACTTTAATAATGGAGGAAAACTGACATTTTTGTAAAATTTTCTTGGAAGAGTATAACCGCCCCGGTTGGGATTCGAACCTGTACCCACTTTGGGAAACTTGATTTAAAATCCGAACCTATCATTTAAATATAACGTTTTTACGGATGACGATTAGTTCTACCTATAGTTAATAAAAGTATATAACTCGATACATTTCTCGATAAATAATTCAAACCTAGAACATCTTCGCTGCATACATACCCTTTAGTCCAAAATTAAAATTAATCCAATATTTTTCCAGACAAAAGTTTGTATTTTACCATTCTGACGAGAACAGTTAAACGTTTTCGATTTGCACTAAGAATTGAAATGGATTGACTTTTTACACGTCTTCCTTTTAAAGGCAATCTTTGACAACGAAGCAAACCTTTGAGTACATTAAAAAGAAGAGTAAACTTCTATAAAAAAGCTCAAGTAAACGTTTACCTCCTTAGAAACGTTGATTATGTGTGATTTATTGCATCCTGGCATGCAAGCCTGGTGACATATGGAAGAATATATAGGGTAGGACCGATATGTCGCCTATACGACGAGTTAATGACTTTCTTCTTTTATCTTACATTTACATGTGATGGCAAGGTGAAGCCGTTGGATCAAGTATCACCTTTTAACGTGAATGAGTTAATTACATAATACTGCAGAAACTGAACAAAATCTCTAGACTCATTGATTAAACATTAATCATAAAAAATTCTAAAGTAAAGTTTTTATGGCACGTAAACAACAGGTTATTTATAAATATAAGATACAGAATCCTGACAGCGCCATTAGTATATTGTCGCTGTCGGGGATGCGCAATGGCGAAATGACATTGCGACGATACACTACAGGGAACAAAATAGCGCTAAAATGTCGCATTAGATTCGCAAAATTTGTTGTTTTGTACTATCGTCAGTTACATTGTATTGTCGTCTATGGTACCACATTGTTGTTGTTATGTCACTTCGCTTTTTCGTTATGTCACTTCGAATTGTTGCTATGTCACTTTGCATTGTCTTCATGCCACATCGCTTTGTCGATATGTCACTTCGCTTTGTCGTAATGTCATTTCACATTGCCGCTAGGTCACTTCGCATTGTCGCAATGTCACGTCGCAATGTCACTTCATGACACTTCATGTCACTTCGCACTGTCGCTATGTCACTTCGCATTGTCGAAATGCCACTTTGCAGTGTCGTTATATCACATTTTGTGCGTCGCTCTGTAAACGCGGTACTGATATTTTAAATGGCGCGATTAGGATACCGTAACAATGTGATACACATTATTCGATAATCATATTTTATCAGAATTTTATTAATTGTGTACAATGTATTATCAAAACTTTCAGGTCTCAACTATTTATGACTCTTATTCATTGAAGTACAATTTATTAATTACCTATTAAACTGAACAACATTTATTGAGGTCACAATATATTTTATGTAAATACAAAACCGTTCCTATTCCATTGTCACTTTGTTACATACATTATATAATGCTTATCAATAAAGTTTTTATAATCTGGTGTTTTTGGCATTTGTTAACTGTTTCAATCGCTGATTGCAAAACCTTTGTACTACAAGCACAATTGACAAAGTAGTAGTTTCAATTTACAATTGTATAGTATGTCTGCCAATCACCTAAAATGTGATTTTAATAGTTCCCGTCTTATCACAGTTACAATAGATATTATTGAAAACGAATGCCATTCATTAAACGTGTCAATATAAAGTGGATCAACTAATTTATTCCTAATGGATCTATTAAATTTGCACACAATGATACGGTTCCATAGTGCACCTGTCATGTGATCTGTGAAAGGCGACATATGTTTGAATCTAGAAACTTCTATTTAAACCTTAATTCTAAAGTAAATTTCAACACATGGGGTGTGCATCAACCGCACCATATTTAGTATTATTAACCAAAATCAACAATTCATTCTGTTCGACCATACTTAAAGGGGGGATATTAAGCGAACTCAAGTGTTTATAATTTGTCACCAGGTTTTACTCGTAGCCTATGAAACTCCGATTATTGCATTATTTTATTACGGACAGACATTGCCTTTCAAGTTCGTAAAAAATGTATATTTTACCGAGTTTTAGCTTCTTTTGATTCTCTCAAATGCATTAGGGAGTGTCCAGTATTGCACCTTTGATATTCAAATTTTAAATGTGCCCAAATCAGGAGGGGCGCAGCTTCCAAACCCATCCCACATGTGCTCCTCATTTTCCACACACCCGGATCCGTTCATGAGGCATTAGTTACAACTTTATAAATAAATCTTTCAAGTTTCATCATTTTCAGTAGCAATCGGTTGTGACGCACGCTGAGCAAGGCTTATATAGTTATTTATGAAAATAAATATTTCACACGTTTCTCCGACCATCGTTAAAGAAAAGCCCCATTCATGTTGGGATAGCCTTTTACAATTTGTGTTGTTAAAACCAAATCGTCTCCACATGCATTATTTATAATTTATTCAGTGGTGAGGTTTGCTAACTAAATATTGAATGAATGTGTCATATAGCAAACAGCTGCTGAGTGTGTAGGGGTAAAAAAGATGCAGCACTTTAAATCCTTTGAAAGAAAGAAGTTAATATATTTATACATACAAAAACATGTACATTGTTTATGTACTGTAAATATCTCGTTTAATAGCATACATTTGTAACAGCAAGTTGAACATGGTGTACTTTCAACAAACATTAGGTGATTGAAATAAAATAATTATTATAAACATGTATCGTTAAATTTAAAAATTGCTAGATAGTCTACATAATATTTTTGGGAATTAATTCCATAAATCAACTCGTTTTACTCGCCCAGTTTTAGGAGTCGTGGGTTTGAATCTCGAACGGGATCAACTTAACTTCTTGAAGTAGGTTATAAAATATTCTCTTTGGTCATTATCCGCCTTCCCTATATCAGAACAGAACATAACCGAACAGAACATAACCGAACAGAACATAACCGAACAGAACATAACAGAACAGAACAGAACAGTACAAAACAGAACAGAACAGAACAGAACAGAACAAAACGGAACAGAAAAAATAATTATATCTTATTTACGATTTGTTTATTAGTACATAATAAATCAACAGTTGAAGCAATTCAAATATCAAGTATATCAAGCATGGCAGCCCTCGGAGCAGTCACTGAAGAGAATATTTGCTTAGCATTAGGTTCAAAGTTGCAAACATTTTGATAATGTATTTCTGTAGTTCAGGTCGTTTGTATCTAAACGATTAAACCCACGACTCCTAAAACTGGGCGAGTATAATTGCGACATTTTGTGTCAGCGCTGCGACATTTTGCGGGAGACGATTGCGACATAATGCGTCGATTGCGACATAATGCGTCGACATTGCGACATTTTGCGTCAAGTTCGACATAATGTGGCGTTAAACTTAAACTTAAACTTATTCATTTGATTAAACGCCTATTTCTATATTACATATTCAATGGCGTTGTACAATAATGTAATAAAAAATAAATACATGTAAGTAAAAACCCTCCACCATAAAAACATAATGAATATACAAAACGAAATAAAATATTACCGAACATGATGTTATATAGTGTGTAAGTTTATTTTTTATTTTATTGAGCTTTTATATTTCATATTTTTGGACTTACATCCTTCACAGATCATGATTCGACTTAATTTTACATTTTTATCACTAATTTCTTATTTATTTCTATTTATTTTGGCGTTGCGACATATTGCTGCGGTACATCTGCTTTCCACCCGTCCAAATTAACATAATTTATAATGATAAGAATATTCAGAGCTAATTATTTAAAGTGACAGTGAACAAATACATCAAATAAAAAGCTAATGATATTCTGGTTATTTAGATTTGACTTAAGTTAACGCTGATGTCGTACCAGACCTGGAATCAAAACAAAACACTAAACGTACAAATAGGTTTTAATTAACTTATGACTAGTACAGAATAATATAATTCGTTTACATTAAATTTGCATTTTTATAAAAAATAATGAATTTAAAATCATTAAAATTCCACATAAATTTACTTGACAAGTTCATCAAATAATTTTTGTTTACTGTACCGACAGTTTATAAACAAATAAAAGAAAACATATCAAATTTTAGATAATGTGAATTAAACATATTCTTTCTCGCTCACAAAATTATCAAATTACAGACATATTAATAAAATACATATTTTTACTTATTTTAATTAAACGTTTTGAACGTTTGTCAAGTTTTCAACATCGAATATCCCGATAATTACAGAAATGTGATATTATGAAATTTCCATGATAAAAGGTCTTACATCTGTGTTGAGTGATAAGGTTTCTAACAAGAATAAGTGAGAATAAACAAACCACGAAACTCGATAAATGTTTACCCCACACCAAGATTGTGTTTTTGTCGGCTTTATCAACAAATGGTATTTTGTAGAAACTAATCCTACCATTACATCAATGCAATTTTGAAAATAAGCCATTTCGTTGTTACTAATCATTAATACAGACAACTAAATATTCAGTCTTTCTACCCTTCAACTGTTCTTGAAAAAAATGAAATATTTAGAAATAATGATCATGCATACATAAAACAATTTACTATTAATAAAGCAAATGTACGGAGCCCCTAAAGTGACATTTTGAAATACTTTTTTTATTATCACAAATATTTAGTTTAAACGTAATATTATTTCGTTTATTCGAAATATTATTTCGATTTAACGAAATAATATTACGTTTTTTCGAAATAATTATAACGTTTTTTCGAAATATTATTTCGTTTAATCGAAATAATATTACGTTTAAACGAAATAATTATTTCAAAAAAACGAAATAATATTTCGAAAAAACGAAATATTATTTCGAAAAAACGAAATAATTATTTCGAAAAATCGAAATAATTATTTCGATTTTACGAAATAATATTACGTTTAAACGAAATAGTTGTGAAAATAAAAAAAGTATTTCAAAATGTCGCTTTAGGGGCTCCGTACAAATGCGTGTAATATCTTTTGAATAATATGTTTATAAACTTATAAATGTTGATTTTGCGATGTGTTCCAATGACTCTTTGTTTTCTAAATTTCATAGAAGGATCTGAATAGGAATACATAAAAAACAGGATTTCGAAGAATACTGTTGAAGGGCGCTGTATAGTTACTAAGTTCATTCAGTGCATATCAATGTCACACCCTTATTAATTGCGTCAATCATTTCATTTCCTATTGTGCACCATCCGTGAACCGTGACTTAACGAGGAAACATAATATATATATATATATATTTGTCAATTATCTTACAGTTCACACATGTTAATATGTAAAATGATGTTATAAACAAGTAATAATAGTATCTGAGTTACAATAGTTCAATCATTGATAAAAGTGTGTCCCTGATTCTATCGGATAAACTTCAACTCAGTTTCCAATATTATTTAGATTTATTAAATAAATGATGGGCATGTCGCAACATCACTCCGAGGAGTATCTGTAACAACGCAGTAATTAACGATTCAACCCCCCACCCATGCATGACGTATGTATGTATACGTGAGAAATTTCTACAAAATGTGTGTTAAACCAGTGCAAACTTGTTTTCATTAGTATTTGTTTTAATTTTCAAATAAAGGTATTCAAATATACTTATGCAGCATTCTCAATGTCATGTAGCACTGTACAGAGCAGTCAACCAAGATGGCGGACCGAACGCTGATGAAAATGTAATCAGATTTTATTTTCTCGATTTCTCTAACTTAATCTACATTTATTGCTTTATAATCAGTTGTATTCAAGCAGACATAGACTCTGGTGCATAATGCACAACCTCTATTCCCTGGATATCCACCAAGGGCTCAGAAATGAATCACAAAGTTCGGCGTTCGGTCTGCCATCTTGGTTGACTGCACAGTACAGCGCTACATGACAGTGATTCGTAAAAAATGTTTGTAATATGGTGATTGCTATGTTGCTCTCTTCGACGATTTGGGAACATTAAACTAGTACGATATATAATAGCTTTCACTCCTTGTCAACATTTCAATGCAATAAACATTTTCCTTCCTGATTATACTAATTCAATGATCAAATTTCAGACAAGGCTCGTTAAAATGCAAATATAAAGCGTCTCTTCAACCGCTAATACGCACTTTAAGTTTTTCACACTGTGCCGTTTCGTACGCAGCTTTCGTTACTATTAAGCATGTACAGTTTATGAGCATTTTTTTTCAAAACTAATCCAAACATTGGTCGTAGCAATTTTTGCAGGGTAAGCTGGCATGAGTATCTTTAATTTGTATTTGTTTCATATTTTCTCTTATTGTAATTGAAAATATTTGCATACATATTTTGTTGAGTAACTTTCTTGTTTTAAAATACATAAAACCATACTTAATGGTTTATGTTCAACTGTATATTAGTTGTGAAACTAATAACTTCATGTAACGTATATCAAAGTATACTTCATAACATAAAATATCAAGGGCACGTTCTACAAGGCGATCGCTAGCTAGCGCTATGCAGCGATTTCCTATGGAACGGTTTGCTACAATCGAGCAAATTGAATCGCCAGCAAGCGATACGTAGCAAGTTTTTTCTTGCTAGCCGTATCATTCGGAAAACTTCTGCCTATTTCAAATGGCTGCCCCCTGTGGGAACGTGTTTATTTTTTCAAGAATACTGATATATATTTTTTAATGCATATATTTCTTCAAAATGGTAAAATAAAATTACCATGGTGATAATCGATTTAAATATTTTTCATTTGTTACAATTCTGAAATTTTTGTTTGAGAAAGTGGTAATCTTGGATTTGCTAGCTTGAAGCAAACCGTTCAACAGACCTCTTATGCTACAAAAAAAAATCGCTTTCAAAAAGCGCTAGCTAGCGATAGCCTTGAGGAACGTGCCCCTAAAAATTAATGTGTGAAGAAAATTTTGGACCCCAGAGTATAATTTTCACCTACTGCATTGGTCTTCATACTGTCGGTGATGAAATAGATGTAAGATGGACAAGTCATCGTATACACTTGAACTTAGTGATTATCTCACAATAAAGTAAAATGTTTAAATGTTGTTTTACAATCAACTATTATGTCTATTCAATAACTATCGGTTATTTAACCCATTGATAACCATTTTAACAATTGAATGAAAATACTTGACATAGCCTTGAACATGAATGTCTACACAGACAATGAAATAGTATATGGGAAAATAAGATGGTAACACCATCAGGTCAGGTACACTGTAGGCATAGGCGTATTTATAGGTGGGCAGACCAGGCGTTCGCCTCCCTGAAATTGTCCAAATAAAGTTTTTTCTATCATAAAATATAATGTTTAAAGGAAAATATATAAATATAAAATGTCAACTTTTTTCGCGTGCAAGAAGTTACAAGACTGGGAGTACACTAATACAATGACATAACGTACAATAATTCAAGTCCTTCTAATCATTTGTAAGATTTTAACATGCCGCAGCCACCCTGGACCTCGGTCAGGATTTTGTCCAGGACCGATAGAGGGCCCTTAAATACGGCTCCTGGACTCTGCTTTTACATTTCTGCACCCCGTCACTTGAACTTTCCGCCCCTCGTAACTGCAAATCCTGGATCCGCCTATGGTAGGGTTGATAACATGACGGTCTTTCTCTAGCTACCAAAATACCTTGTACAATACAACCTCTCTTGAGCAACACCCACTGGGAGTGAATAAAGCATGTTACTGTATAGAGGTTGTTGCTCTGTAGAGGTTGATATCAACGAAAATCATGCCTCAGGAAAATATCAAAAAATGTTGTTGAACAGAGCATTTGTTCTGTAGAGGGCTGTTGTACAGAAGCTATGTACTGTCTGTATATTCGGTGGTAGACAATAACATTGATTGTCAAATGTTCAACTTTCTTATAGTTAGTTTAAACTTATCTTATTGCCCGTAATACATATTTACAATTACAAAAATACAACAAATATAATAATAACACATAACTATATGTATATACGGCAATTGGGTTGAGCCACAAGTTCTGTAACTTAGTTACAGCTCTCCCCTCTCCCCTTTCTGTCTCTCTTTCTCCCTCTAGAAGTGTTAATATTTTATTTATATATATAAACATGTAATTTTTCTTTTCTTATATTTCTATTTATAAACTGTACATATAATTACTCATGTATCATGATCTGAGGAATAAAGGTTTGTTCTGTTCTGTACTGATAGTGCCCGATTTTTATATCTTCACCTTTGTGGTAACATTGTTTTTTACATTTTATGCATAATTGTACCATTTTATAATTACATAATGACATTTTCACTCACACTAATTGTGGTTTATTGCTGGTTTAAATTATCCTGTGTAGCATAAATGATCTCATATACTATTATCAATGTGACACTTGTTTGGTTGCAAGGTACGCTGATCAAAAGGGAAACATTCAAGGGCGTGTAATTATTTTGTTATTGGTATTCTAATATGTCAGATGGTTACAAATTAATGCATCTATTTATAAGTCTTATTTAAGGCTCACATTGAATGTATCGAATATTTTTCGTTAGAAATATCTTATATAATGAACATCACCAACCTTCTGTATGGGTCAGTGGAAAAATAGTATAATGTTACATAAATAAAATCTACTAATAAAATACTTTATATTTAAATGCAAATTAAGACAAACTATTCCTAACTTTAGCACTTTCTATTAAGCCTCCAACAATGAGCCAACGACTGGGGGATGAAGTTTAATGAAAAGAAATGTTATCTTCTTAGCTCCAAGAATAAGTCATCATACTTTTACAGAATTAACAGCATCATTCTTAAACAAGTCCAAGAAAACCCATATCTAGGCATAACATTCTCCGATGATATGAAATGGCAAATACACATCACCAACATTGCTAAGAAAGCCAACTCCACCCTTGGCTTCCTCCGTCGAAACTTGAGATACTGTCTACAAAGCTGCAGGAAGAATGCATACCTTGCTCTTATCAGATCCAAGCTGGAATATGGTAGTCTCATATGGGATCCCTACATCCAGAAAGACATTGACCGCCTAGAAAGAATTCAACGATCCGCAGCCAGATTCATCATGCGGGATTATCAATCCAGACACGATGGATGCATCACCGAGATGCTACACCAACTGGAACTGGTACCACTCCAGGAGCGGAGACGTCAACAGAGGCTGACTTTCCTCCACAAGGTGGTGAACGGGCACGTACCGGCCATTAATCATGAACACTACCTTAAGCCACTAAGGCCTAAACGTACAGTAAGGGCTAAACAATTTGAACATTTTATACATGATAACATTATAGAAAATTCTGTAAACAACAACAGCCAGTGTTATCAACCACTATTTGCAAAAACTGTAAATTTTAAAAATTCATTCTTTGTAAAAACTGTACCTGAGTGGAACAAATTAAGTGACAATATTGTGAAATCTAAGTCAATAGAACAGTTTAAAACCTATATTTCGTGTACTAGTGTTTAATCGCGCACCTCCCCCGTCGAGTTAAAGCCAGATCTGGTCACTATCGACGTAAACCTTCAGATTCAGATTCAGATTCTTGACCTTTCTAGATCATAAAATTGATATTCAATTAATTATTGCATTAAATAATGACAAATACATCAATTTTAAAACCAAATATGAACTATTGTTATAATAAAAAAAGTACTCGTTCACCATTTCAACCAATTTAACTGATTAACCATTTAACTATTATCTATTACTTTTAATAATTTTGGTTAACCTACATGTACGTATTCCTGTACGTATTGCAGTTTAAATTGTAATTTTGTACATTGTAACTGTTTTTGTTATATTATGTTATATGTCGGATTGTATGATATGGATATCTTAAAAAAGGGGTGTTGATATGTTTTGCTCTGAACTATTCATTGATGCAACATTACATCAAAATCTGTTACACATAACATGATGAATTCTAAGATTATTTTACTAGATAAAGTTCAATACTGATAAGGCAAATATGACAAATATATATTATTAGGTAGAATTTCAGAATGTTGCATAAAAAACCTAAAACATACACTGCCTTCCAGAAGTTCACATTACAATTAATTGAATAGACTATATCCGGAATTCAAATATTTGGGTTTTCCCCTCGGTAAAAACAAACTTTCACTGTTACAATGAAAACACGTGTAAAAAGAACAATAGGATTTGATCGTGCTGTTTAGCAATAATGTGTAGAAAACTTTGTTTGTACCGCCTGTGCACGGACGGAAAACCCCATAAATTTGAATTCCGGATTAGGTCTAATCCAAGTGCCAAATTGTAGAATTATTATATCATTGTTTATCTAGTTAATTATTCATGCCATGGAAACAAATTTTCTCTGAGTACATTTCATTTTTTGAGTTGTAGCAAAAGTTATCTATCAGCCAACAAAACTATGGTCAATGTATCACAAATTCACCATGTATCAATATCAAGTTTGAGATATTTTTATTATTTCATATTCAAAAGAAAAATTTACACATTTCAAAAGCACAATTAAAATTCATTTGACAAAAATCTACTTTTACAACTTTTTAAAACTCCATTGATTATCATGTAAACTGTAAATGCGTGAAGAAACTTTTGGAGGGCAGTGTATATTATAACTCCATATTTTGTTTTATATTCGCACGTTCATAAGAATTTCCCACATTTTTTTAGAAAAGTAATGTAACAAAAATATAACAAAGTTTACATAAAAGTAATAATTACCACAATGTCAGATCTAATGCCATGGAATGTACATAAATTGATTAAATACAATAAAGACTAAAACAATGAAGTTGTAAAATATATTTTGTCTCTGCTAGTGTTCCAATATTTAATCCACGAATAATCAGCAAGAAGCAATTACGAACATTAAACTGAACTATTCCGTCAAGCAAGCCACTTTTATGAACTCATAAATATATATATTTCCTCAATAACAAGCCAAGTCTATTAGATCTAATTAGATTGAAATCCTTCGCATCAATATTAATTATTACAGTTTAAAAAATGAGCACACAAAACAAAGATATATCAAAATTGATGGACTCGATATAGCGACCTTTGTGTTCTCAAATTAAGTTAATAAATGTTGAGGCAAGGTTTTTGAAGTCTACTTTTAGAACAAATGTATCACTATTCAGTCGACTCTTGACATTAACTTTCCCGATCATTGAGTCACATACCAACTGTTAACAAACAGTGCAGCCACAGCATACAGTGCATGACCCTAAAATGTCCCCATTTACACTGGGTGGAGTGAAGCAATCGCAGGTAAATTTCTTGCTCACGGAAATAAGCAGTGCTCCTAGTGGGATTCTCTCCCACTATTGGACTGCTACACCTACTAAATTATATATTTTGGTCTTTATAGCAGAAGTTTACCCTTCCATGAAAATTTGACAATAATGTTGATTTTCCTCCATTGATTAGATAATATGGAGAAGTCTCAGGACTTGTGGAAGGGTAGGTGTGTAGGCCTACTGGTTATAGACAATGGTCCAGGAAAGCTAGGTTAGGTGCGCTGGACGCCGTAAAATGACCTAAATTGTGTTGACACGGCGTTAACTCCAATAAATAAATAGCAGAGGTTTGCTGTTTACCGAAACAAGCAAAGAACAATGATGTTAATTCACAGACTGCACTGTGCATTTGCCTTTATTAAAAATATATATCATTAGTCACCTTTCATAATAATTGTCAGCGTCAGCAAATGTAGATCATAGGCTCTCTTAGCGAATAAAAAGTATAGGTCAAACGTACCACACGATTATGACTTTGGTAAAATATTTTGTTCTTATACGCTGTCTTCAAATAGTACTAGAACAAAAAGAAAAGTTGCTCATGTTTACCCCAAATAGGTTATCTACAATTGAAGCATATTTATGTAACGCTATTAAAATCATACGGTTATAAACTAATTATGTAGTTTTTTGGTTTTTAAACTTGCTTAAACGGTTCTTTGTTTCTTTTTCATGGGAATCGGTTTAGACCTCTCCTAAATTAGGATTTTATCCGAGGCCTTTCGGGGGCACTTTGAAGCATTAATATAAATACATAAATAATAAAAAAAAACAAATACAAAATACTCTTAAACGGTATCAGTAATTTTCATATGATATAAACGTAATAAGATATTTTACTGAACATCAAATCGAAATGTGATAAAATGTATCCCAGCTGTTAACAAGTCCTTGATAACAAAAACAATACCTTAATATATCGAGAGTAAACGAAAAAACGGTCTAACTATATAGAAATAAAGAAGGATGTAGACCAATTTAGCAGATACCTTCAGATATATAACCATTAACATACTTACATGGCTCATGACACAAGATATGTGTTACATACGTAATTTTAGAACAATAAAAGAAATTTTAGAACAATAAAGATAATATAACTGTTGAATAAGACATTAAATTGTACTTACTGCAACATGGCGAACAAAATAATACGTAGCATCGTAGCGTAAATAAAAAAAAACTTTGCCCAAAATAAGTCCTTAAACAAACTCCCGTTTTAGGACAAACCAATTACATTTACCAGTGGAAATAATAAACATAGAAATATTTGAGCAAATTACAAATTCGGTATTAATTAATTCATCAACAATTAAACTATGTAACATGGGTAAGCTTAAATTAAAACAGAATAACAAGCGCTCTGCATGTTAATTTTCTCAAAATTTCATACATCCAAGACATTCTAAAAATGCATTGCAGGTACGTTTTGAAGTTGAATACTGATGTATTTTTAATTTTTTACTCTGTTAATACATACAGAACTTATAAAACGTCACTATACATATTGCATAATGACATTTCATACATAACTCGGTGTTCTTGTTGTTTGTGGTGTTACTTTAATGCAAATGTAACCATGTATGCCTATCTGAGAGCATTGTGTAGGATATTGCAGCACAAGTACCTGTGTGGTGGAGCAAATAATATTGGTAAATTATACTAAGATCAAACTACGACATTCTTAGATAGTAATAAAATGTTTAAATGACAGATGACAATACTTGTTCCAGAACGTAAACACAATACTAATATGTTATAAAATTGCTATCTAACTTGTCATTTTTGTAACATTTTACAACATTTTACAGGTACAAAAACAATTACCTTATATATTGCGACCTTTATTATTATAATTATCATACCTGCATACAATATATAATAAAGCAATTATCTTTCAATGACGATAAAACGTAATAAGTGATGAAATCATTATATTTTATGTAGGGGTGTATTTAACACAGTCTAATGTATAGAACATACATATCAAAAGTTTCTCATAACATAATGATCAAGTACTATAAGGGTTGTATTCATGGTTATTTCCCCGCTTTTGAATTAAGAATGAATTCTGACGAGGAATTGCTTTTAGATTTCATTACATAACACTGTAGTTTCACACATGCAAAAACCGAACTTAACTCCAAACTCAAAAATGTTGATTTTGACATTGATATTGAAAAATATCAATATTGAAAACATGTCTCTCGATTAAAACAATTTGCATGCATTGAATCTTTGTCAATATATGTATAAAACATAGGTACAAAGTATTCGTCATTATTGAAGTTTACATAAATGACGCACCAAACAGGTGATTTCCCATTAGACACATTTGTTGATACAGAATCGTGAAAAGATGTGTCCAACAACATCTTGCCTTTATAGTTATAAAGGATAAATAAACTGTGGCAGTGAATGTTATAATTATATTACAGCCACCTGTGAGATAAACAAGTTCTATAACTCTTTGATACTTCGATGGAACTCCCATAGAGTTTATGAACAAACAAGTGTCATGGGATATCATTATCATGAAGAAACTATGAAAATCTAAAAGTACACCGATCTTGATAGCGAAGACTTTATAGTATGCTGGCATATATCTTGATTGGCAGGATTCACAGAGAACTGAATGATCTAAACATAGATTGTATTGTTATCTTTAGTGATCTTTTAACTTAGATATACAATGAAATATCTCTACTGCCATGACTGTAAGTTATTATTAAACTGACTGTTATAGAGCGAGAGATGTTGAAAGGACGCTGTAACGACGCTAAACGTCGCAAACTGTACAACGCTAAACGTCGCAGTTGCCCTGACGTTAAACGTCACAACGCTGGCGCTAAACGTCATACAAAAATCGATTGAGGCTAAACGTCGCAACATTGACGCTAAACGTCGCACTTAGTAGGAAAATATAGTATCGAACCTAAACAACACAAAATTATTAAGTAAGACAAATTTGACTTTTAAGTAACAAACTCATAGCAACCATCAATATATCCTTAGCAACCATCCTTAGGTCCCTAGTAGCCAGTCTTACATCCTAAGCTACAGACAAAAGTCATTGACAAATGTACAGGAGCTTCAGTGTAGAATCCGAGGCTGTAAATTTCTACATGCTAGATTGATAAATGTTTAAAAAATATCATACATATTGGAGGATGGTTATTGTAATCTTGAGTAAAAAAACACTCTCTATGTGAAATTTATAGTTTTAAGTTGATCTTGGTTTCATGCTTACAAAAGTCAAATTTTAGCAGGTAAAATGTGCATCACTAAAATGCTAATAACTGGTTGGATTATGTTTGGAAACTTTTTTAATACATAGCTTTAACGCATCAAACGTTTATGGGCGTATGTATACAGAGTACATTCGTATTTCAAACCCTTTGTAGATCTAGTTTTAATACTTTTATTTTAAATGATTTTATCTACAAATAATCAAAATAAAACAAAGTTTCAAATTGGTCTGTACTGACATAGAATATAATGGTCTTATTTAAATCTATTACTGATTCTATAAGTTGTATATAACACTATTTACTCACAGCGCTGTTTGAAAAAAATATAACATGTTTATGAACAATATACGTAATGTTCAGTGAAATATACAAAAGTACATGAATGCACGAAGTATTGATACAGTGCCCTCCAAAAGTTCTTGGACAAAATCTTGGGTTTTAGGATAAACTGATTCATCTTTATTCATAAATATAAGGAAGAAAGAGTCATCTGAGCAAATTCTAAAGTCAGCATTGATTAGTTTATTAACATATGATTAAAACAATGTAAGGTCTAACGATAGTCAATTCATTTGTATTATGCACGATCAGTTTTTCTCAAAATTTCAACTGTCCAAAAACTTTTGGTGGGCACTGTATAAGAGTATTCATATACACATGTATACAGTACCCACCATAAGTTTGAAGGCACAGGAAATTTGATAAAAATCTTAATTTTCGAAGATTATTTTTTGTAGAACCATTAAATTTTGACATATTTAATATGGTTGATGATAAAATGAATACGCATTTCGTGAATGTTTCACATTTCTAAGATTCAGCATTTGATATCGCATAGCCACCTAAAACATGATCAACGAAAATCTTTTCTATAGCATAGATTTTAAGCTACTTCCGTAGTCTCAACTACAAATAGTACCATAGCAAAAGTTCACAGCAAAACTAAAAAGCATTTAAAAAAAAATGGTAATCAAATTTGTCATAAAGCCTGTGCAGTAGGCTTACAAAGTGAAAATGTCTCCAAACCTTTGGAGAGCACTGTACATGTATGTTGGTGTTGTGCGTCACGAATTTTTATAAATTAGAATTTATATTTAGCAACATTTAAAATTATTTTTGTATTTTCTAAGTAAAGTATACAATTATAACTATCATTCGTATCACCTCGGCTTTAGTTGTTAATTCAATGGCCAAACCCAGTCGACTTCAGATAACATAATTATAATGTCGCACGTGTTCTAGAATAAATTGTGAATGCAAACATAATCAGTTTTTATCGTAATAAGGAAGTTTACTAATAAATAAAATCCAAAACATGTTGATATTTTCGTAAACAATATGCTTAATAAAATACGAGTATTATAATCCATCTATTGTACTGCAGGGTTAGACTTGATTCAAATTACACTGTTTACTCGTAAATCAAATTAAATAGAGAAAAAACACGGTTGCTTCCATAAATAACATTACAGCTGGCATGGCAATAGCCTTGTTTGTCAAATCTAGTAGCAGTTCGTCGGAAAATAATGACGAATTTGTACCAGTTGTAATCATGTGTATTAACAACTTCCATTGACATGAAAAACGTCTTACAAGTTTCACATTGGAAGAGCATTCTTTCCGTAGGCATAGCCATATTTGTTGACGACGTCACACTCCACGGTTCGCTGCTTATGTGCAGGGGAGATCAGAGTGCGCTGAGAGTACCTGCTCTGCGTCGCTTTACTGTACTTCGGAGGGAAATGCGCAAGAAGAGTAAAAAGATTGGCCCAACCTAGTCCGCCACAGGAATCATCCAAGCTGATCGCATCTTAGATATCTCACACTCCCATAAAACGATCAATTTTTTAACTCCCACATAAAATAAACATCTTCAATTCATCATGTAAAAACCATACTAAATACGTACATAAAATACATAAATTAAAACTTACTGACTTGTTGTATTATCCTGATATTTCGTAAAACTAAACTTTAAACGCGCACAGCATCCTTATATCGTCACTTTTATAAGATTCGAATTTTTGTACTAAATTATGTATAATATTTTTAAATCTATTTTGAGTATCATTCTATTCAGATCACTGAGTCATACAAAGTATTGAACCATAAAATATGTGTTTCTCATTGAGCAACAGAATAAGTTACATCTCTAGCGAGGTAGAGTAAAATTGTGTGTGAAAGTACTAACATGTGAATATAGCATGTAGCGCAGAGTCTATTTTAAAAAAAAAACAAGTATTTAAAATACATTATTGTTTTCTTTATTATATACCTTCTACAGTAAAACTCGGATATAACATACTCGGTTATAACATACACTCGGTTACAACATACCATTTTTTCTGGCCCGTTTTTTATCCTTATATATTAAATACTTAGTATGCTATATGGATATAACATTCCTCGGTTATAACATACCATATTTATATGGCCCAGTGAGTATGTTATATCCAAGTTTTACTGTATATCGATATAAGCTAAGTATCGGTTATATGTTTCTTAATTATACCAGAGACTTAGCCAAGTTCTGCATGAATGTAGGTGTGCAACGGTTAACCGATGTATCGGTTAATATCGCTTAATACAAATTCTGACGGTTTTAACCGGTTTAGTTTTCTTTGAAATGTTTTTAATCGTTTGAAACACTCATTGTTGTTTTTTCAGATTTTGGAAATTCAAGATTTGAATAAATGTTAAAATGTGTTGATAAACTTGGAATGATCTTATTTCTAAATTTATAGATTTTGATATCGTTAAAATGTTATTTTAAAATGTGCATTTTTCTAAACATGTAGTCCATTTCCGCTAACCATTCAACCATGTACATATGAACAGTTTATAAGACATTCAATTTCCTCAAATGATTCGTTGTTTTTTTCCATAGGTGTGTGGGATCCTAAAATAGGATTTGCCCAAGGAACTTTTGGAGACACTGAATTTTTACGACCCAGAGAGAAAGTCCAAGTCAAGAACAACAATTTCGCTGCACTGTGATTATGATATTAGAAGTTGTTTCAATCTCGTACAATGAGACAACAGTGTAACACTATGGCAGCGACAATACAATATGACCACTGACATAACTTCATTATCACCTCGCTGACAGAATAACTTGGAATCAAAATTAGTTTGTTTTGATTAGATTGCAGAATAAATAATTGACTTTAAAATTTAAATTAAATTCTCGCAGTGTCTCTAATGTAATGCTGACAACACGATCAGAAAAATAGATTTACAACTCGAGGTTAACTTATTGAACACTTTTACCGAACAAACAAAAACATCCTATAAAAACTAGTGAACAAAGCTCACGGCGGCTTTATTCAAAGTACATTGCAATATTTTGGAGCAGTAAAGCAGTAATATGTTAATGACTTTTTAGTGCAAATTGACATGCAACTCTAAAAGATGGGGATTTTATGTGTAACCTACCCATTAGTAATGGTACAGATTATTTCAAATCATTTTTTATGAATTTTATTTTAAATTTTACAACCTATAGGCCAGATTGCCTAAATATATCAAGAATTCATTTTCTTAATACATTTACAGACACTAAAAAGAAATAACCAAATCCGTAAGCGAATAACTACATCGCCTAAATTTGTAGAAGAAGCTATTATACGTAACAGAAAACAGTTCGCAGATTTGATTTTTGAAGGCCTTGGACTCTTTGATATCTAGAAAGTAATGTAATGTTAAGAAATGTTTTAGCTTGATTGAGAAACAATTTCTTAAAACTTAGATTAAACAATTTCGAGTCCGCTTGCTGGTCCCCCAGTTCTGAGCTAGTAGGATAAAGTTTCTTAATCAAGAAAACAACGGGGTATATTTTGGATGGGATTCAAACTAACGCAGAGCTGGGTATCCAATGATGACCAGTCCAACGTCGTAGCCGCTCGGCCACGCCCGCTCCTCATCTATATATAGCTATCTAGAAAGTACTAATTCGGGGAGTTTGTGTGATTCAAACAATTGGAATGTTCTCCTTCAGACATCACGTGTTGCATGTAGCTGTAAAAGTGTGACGTGAATGTTCAAGTAAATCAGAACATTCAGCTCATTAATTATGCATAATGTGCCAACCACCCCGTCGACATGAATGAACAGCGATCGCTTTTTTATTAACCAAATATCTGTGAAGTTGTCTTGAAATTGGAAATTGGACAGTGGGCATTCAATACCAAAATGAATATCAATCTGTCAACATCCGCTGAGGGTTAATTGGATCTCAGCACCTGTTTTTGTAAAAATAGAAAATTAGCGGAAGTATTTCATCCACATATCATGGGAAACTATGAGCATTGTGAGCCAGAGAGATAAGAAATGTACATTGTATAAGATCTTTCAGCTAGTCATCGAACACGAAATCTGATTCAATTAAATCCAAAATTACAGTTCATCTAGAAAGGCATGCATGTTATTGTATTTTATATATGGACTGTTCCTGTCCAGGGATTATTTATCCATGTATCTACATAGTTAAAATGTTTAAATCAAACACCATACCGCCTTGCATCGGTATTATGGAACATTCTACAAAGGCCTAACTACGATGTCTACAAAATATAAACCCAAAATCCAGGGCTCGAGTTCAAGTTCGCATACTGGCAAAATGCGAGAGGATTTTAAAAATTGCGAGTAGCTTTTATTTTAACTCGCAGATTTTCGCGAGTTGAAATCGCCGCAAATTTGCAAATATATTTATATATTAATGTTTAAACTAATGAGTCTCGAATCAGCATTGAAAACCATGTTCGATATTCTTGTCTATCCCACAATAACACCATAGTTCAGATTAGTCCTATCTATAGTATAGTACTAAGTTGCTTTCATATTGCATACACTAATATATGTAGTTACTCTGTATGCTATTAAAATTGGAGAAAATATGCGAGTGATTTCTTTTTTTTCATTTTACGAGTTGAAAAAAAATCAACTCGCAAAAATATGCAAGTCCATTCTTTCGAGTCCCAAATGACCTAAACAGTGGTTATGAGCATGCTTCAATGACCATGATACCAAAATGTTTGTATTATATATTTGTCCGCAGAGAAATTAAAAATAGATTTTGAATACTGATCTGAAATACAAATATTATAAAACCTCGTTATTCTTAACTTGAGTTAAATAGTAATTGTATAATACAACTGACCATGTAACACAAATATTATAACAATGGTCAGTTAGTACTTGTATTATTTCTTGGCTAGCCATAAAGTCTACGAATGGTTGAATTAAAGACCACACTGTATATAATGTACAATATAAAACCAATGATGCACAGTTAGTATGGCCATAAACAAACTAGCAATAATCATAAAAGGGCCAATTTCAAAATTACTTATTTATATCAACATATGATTTTAAAAATAAGACATACATTTTGTAACTAGAATTTAAGCATAGGAAAAGTATTTGAGGTATGTACGATATAATCCGTTTTAAACCAAATTTAATTTTCCCAAGACTTTTTTGGGGGGGGGGGGCAGTAGGATACTAACAGAACTATCGAACTACAGAATTTATCCTATTTACAGAATGAGCTATTTATTGCTCTTCTTGGCCTTATATTAAACATTTATATTGATCGCTCTTAGTCTTTTTAACATTCTGAGACAGTGATCGAATGTACATACAATAACAATCAATAAGGGACTTTAGTCAGTTATTTCCCCTTGTGTACTCTTCAAAAAGGTAGGTCCAATTAATTGGATTTCTCGGATTTTACCCTTACTTTTCAATGTCAATTTGCCAACATTAATCTTAAATAATTTTTTGTAAATCATTTAATTTGTTTGAAATTCAAGCTAAGTATTTTTAGAGTAAAAATTGTATCTAAATTCCATCGTTTCTGTTAATATCTTAATAAATAAGAAAGATATTAGATGAAATATTTGAAATATTTTGTTATCCTTACATAGGAATTCAATGATAAAATCCGAGGTTTCCAACTGTAAAGACCTACTTACCAATTGGATTGCGTCAGATTTTATTAGGGAAAGATAACTGACTAAAGTCCTAAATTGTATCATATCGCTAGTTAACAATTACTTTCACATTCAGCTAACTTGACCCACGTGGGTCTGGTTAGATAACACACTAAATGTAAGAAGAAATACTTTGACAAATCGATATTAGAATAGGTTTTTCATCATTTCATATTATAATAGTAAAACCCAAAGTCGAAGTGAAAATGTTGTCTATACATTCCTTTAAGGTAAACAAACAAGATCATCATTGTTAATGTAATACATTAGTAGTTACGAAATAGAGTTATATATTATGTATATAAAATAAAACTGACAGTTTTATAATAAATTAATGTGAGTCAAGATATTTAATAGCCCGAGATAGAAATCAATGAAGTGTAGATAAAAGCGAAGCCATTGCCCTCATCAGTTAACGAGTATATTATAAATTGATTCAATGACTTTGTTACATTTTGTATGAAAATACTGCTCACAAAGTGTATCTAACGATGATAATGAAAATAGTCTGTTTTATGACCGTAAAATTGTTATGACTAACGGTAGAGTATCAAGCTAAATTTGTCAAACGGAAAACAGTAATATTATGCAATTAATGCATGTCGCTTTACATGTACGCCGTATTTCAATATTGCTTTAGTCACACAGCGGGGACCAGATATGCAACACATCTTCTCTGAGCTCTGAACCGAATATCTATACCCAGTACTGAGCACGTATTATCAACAAGGAACTGTCCTGCATCATACTGAGATAGGCGGGAGAATGGCCGAACAAAATAGTTCACGACCAAACTCCACAAACATGTGCATGTCCCGACCGAGCTGCAAAATCAAGATCCCTGGGTTTGTGGTCAGACGATCTAAAGACTTGGCTTAACATGTAGGTTTTGTGTAAATAGGAAAAAACTAATTATTTAATTTAAAGGTACTCATTCGCAGATTTAAACTTAGATATCAATTTTTTCTAAAACGATTAAAATTGTATGGAAATAGTTTTGGAAGCAGGAAAGTAGTGTTCTGATAATGACAATTTTAGTGCAAGTTGACATGTCACTACAAATGATGGTATTTCATGTAGAAAAATCTACCCCGTATGTCACGGTATAGACAATTTTAGTACAT
This sequence comes from Mactra quadrangularis, assembly GCA_025267735.1. Lineage (NCBI taxonomy): Eukaryota > Metazoa > Mollusca > Bivalvia > Venerida > Mactridae > Mactra > Mactra quadrangularis. The sequence continues at coordinate 6,878,250 of CM046298.1, forward strand.
TTTTGTGATTTTTATTGTATATTTCTCATAACCTATAGGTCAGTTTGGCTTATAGTATTAAGAATTATTGTTTTGACACAATTACAGACACTGAATGATATTCTGAAATTACAGATAAAATTAACCAAATCTGTGAACAAGTACCTTTAAGCATACAACGAGAAGGTTCATAATAATAAGTTATTCGACTTCTAAATTAGAAAAAAAGTTGACATTGAAGACAAATGTAGCCAAATTTATCCGGTAGAACTATTCAAGCAATCAGCAAATTAAAATAAAACAAAAACCAAGGTGAAACATTGAAGATAGAAAAAAAAATTTAATAAATGACTCTATCGCTTTTTGTATCAATATTTAAACAACTGAAGGTTATAACGCCGTAAGATTGAAATTTAATTAGTAATTATGTGAAACAAAGTAAAGTTAAATTAGAGATCAGTGTGAAGTAACATTAAAATGTTAACACCAGACGTATCATCTGTACAATGTTCACTCCGAGGTGATAGATAAAACCACATAGTCACGGCATGACACAGAGGTTCAAGTTGATTTTTAATCTATTATACGTTCTTTTGATGAAAAAGAATAATGTTAATGCACCCAGAATTTGTACCCAGCATCCCCATTCTCTGGACCTGTGCGGGGGATAGCGGGATAAAAGAACAGTGTTATCCTTCCAGTTTCCACGAACTATCAGGCAACTACTTGGGTGTTGGCGTTTTAATAGCGTGGAATATAGCCATGTTAATAGCCAACTACTCCATGCGTTTTGAAGTACGGTACGGATTTTAGCCAAGTTATTCTCGAAGTTGAAAAAGAAACGTGGGATCTAATTTACATGAATATAGAACTCGAGTCACGATTTAAAATAGGCATTTGCTGTAATGTTTCATGTACAAAATATCAGTTTTCATCGTGTAATACAACCTACAATATATCAGTTTTCATCGTGTAATACAACCTACAATATATCAGTTTTCATTGTGTAATACAACCTACAATATATCAGTTTTCATTGTGTAATACAACCTACAATATATCAGTTTTCATTGTGTAATACAACCTACAATATATCAGTTTTCATTGTGTAATACAACCTACAATATATCAGTTTTCATTGTGTAATACAACCTACAATATATCAGTTTTCATCGTGTAATACAACCTACAATATATCAGTTTTCATTGTGTAATACAACCTACAATATATCAGTTTTCATTGTGTAATACAACCTACAATATATCAGTTTTCATTGTGTAATACAACCTACAATATATCAGTTTTCATCGTGTAATACAACCTACAATATATCAGTTTTCATTGTGTAATACAACCTACAATATATCAGTTTTCATTGTGTAATACAACCTACAAAATATCAGTTTTCATTGTGTAATACAACCTACAATATATCAGTTTTCATCGTGTAATACAACCTACAAAATATCAGTTTTCATTGTGTAATACAACCTACAAAATATCAGTTTTCATCGTGTAATACAACCTACAATATATCAGTTTTCATCGTGTAATACAACCTACAAAATATCAGTTTTCATCGTGTATTACAACCTACAAAATATCAGTTTTCATCGTGTATTACAACCTACAAAATATCAGTTTTCATCGTGTAATACAACCTACAAAATATCAGTTTTCATCGTGTAATACAACCTACAATATATCAGTTTTCATCGTGTTATAAAACCTACAAAATATCAGTTTTCATCGTGTTATAAAACCTACAAAATATCAGTTTTCATCGTGTAATACAACCTACAAAATATCAGTTTTCATCGTGTAATACAACATACAAAATATCATTTAATTCGACTTTTAATGACATATCCATGTATCAGATATCTACAACTATCTTTCCTAGAAATTAAAACTGTATAAACGAACACTGAAAGTCTATCATGGAACTATTGCCTAGCAGCAATAGAAAGTCAAGTTTGGAATATATCTTTTGTGGACCTAACATACGAACGTATCAAATCGTAGAAATTAAAAGTATGCATCGTTCGTGTATTGTATCGCATCTCAGTCATCGCATTGCTCAACGACATTGAATTAAGACATTATTCACATCGATATTTAAATTTTACGTGAGCAGCACTGTACAATAAATTGTGAAAATTACCATGAGACAAAAACTACTTAAATATCATCAGCATATATTATCTCTGTCAAACGTAATGTAATTATCGAAGCGTGTAACGTATTAATCAATCTTAGGTCAAATTGAACAAAATTTATTAAACGTGTAATTAAATTTATAGAAAAACAAATCAATCAAAATAAATGTAAACTTAAACATTTTATGATGTGAACATTGTCCTGTCAGTATGATGGTTGTTTTATAAACGTAGTGAGATATGTTGTTATAATCAACAACATCATACGTCAACAATGACAATGTAAGATACGACACTAGATTTATAATGGTATAATTAATGTTCATAAACTATCTTATATTATTATCTTTGTTAAATATGACATTATATTTCATACTTAGAAATTTATCAATGATTTTATACGATTTATAATCAACTTTGTGAAGATTGACCATTTAATAGTTTCTAGACCCATTCTTCTGCCAATATCAAAGTATCGAGCATTCAATAAATGACGGTGAAGACATCACCTTAATACTAAGGCGCCCAACTCATCGCAATTCGGAGATTTGGCACGCAACAGAATATAGTATTGAGTAGGCCATTTGACAACAATTGACAATTGGCGAGAAAAATAGCCGTTGAATATATCTTATGGCCAATCTGTACTTTCCCTCAGTATAAATAAAGCTCTTTTTTATGAGAATGAAGGATATTAGTCAGTTATCCTTCCTTTGTAAAGTCCGAAGCGATCGAATTGGCAAGTAGATTTAATCAGTTGAAATCCTCGAACTTTATCATTGAAGTCCTATGAAAGGAAATTAAAATATTTCATCTAATATCTTTCATGTTAACAATACTTTGCTTGATTTTTAAACAAATTAAATGATTTACAAAAAGGTATTTAACATTGATTGTGTCAAATTGACATTGAATAAAGGGTAAAATCCGAGTAATCCAACAGATTGGACCAAGCTATATGAAGAGTATGCAAAAAATAACTGACTTAAGTTCCTTATTATTTTAAAAGTAGTCATATCGTTCTTTAAAGATAAATTAAAATAATTATCATAAAACTAAATTGTGCGTATCATTACATTTCTACTGCAGGATGTTATTTTTGTTACGTTTGCACCCGGAGGTCAAATCGCATTATAATATAATTATTATCAAAGATACTACACTTGATTTTTTGAATATTAATGAGCAAATCCAGATTTTTCGTATAATTATCTTAGTGATTGCATCATACATGCTGGGGGTTTAACCTAACAGTTATCAACCTCTCAACACCTATAAACATATATAGATTAAAAGTGCACCACGCATAGATGAACTACGCTCAAAGCAGTATCAAAATAATGATAAGTTTTGGTTAACTTAAATATCACGTGTCACGTGACGACTTGAATCTCTTCAATTAACATTTTAGTGACAGAAAACATAATCCACACAAAGTGAAAGTAGCCAACTACGGTACATGTAAAGGTGAAAGACTGTTTCTATATTTTTTTGCAAAAGACTGTGATACGAAAGTAATCCAGTAGCAGGACGCGTGCCTAGGGATCTAGAGGTTCTAGATCGAACCTTACAGGAGGAACTGCTAATTTCCTTGAGCAAGAAATTTACATTCAGTTGTTCTACTTTACAAATGTGTTAATTGTAACTGTGAGGTATCACCTGCTAAAGGTGATTTCAATGATCAGGGGTTATTGTATAAAACTGTTAAGTCCGCGTAATATGTATATGGAAGCAGACTTCAAACCGTACCTTTACTTTAACTTTACATTGATTCTGCATTACAAAGCAAGGCTTTTTATTATTTCTAGTTTGTGATAAATTATAATGCTATAAACCATCTTCATAAAAACGTTCGATACATTAACCTGAAGATCAGTGCACACATTTGGTACATTAGAGTACATAAGTAAATGAACCAATATAACATAGTAACCCTGATAACCCATTGACTCGTACATGTATGTTAATGGTTGATTAAAGTTAATGTCAGATTGTAACAGATAAATACTAACTTTTAGTTTACAAACCATACCATTATTAATACATTACTAGTAATAATATCCGCCGAGAATTGTCTCAACCTTTTTTAAATAAACTAGATGGGAACCCCTGCAAGCACGGGCTTTAGGTAATGACAGTTACAAAGATGAAAAAAATATTCGGCTCTCTGAGGGACAAATTTACTTGCGGTGGCAGTGGTTATTGATTTAATAAAGGGAAATAACCGCTACGGGGAGTTTGGTCTATTTTTAGTTTTATCTAGAACTATTTTAGACACAAAAAAACCCCACTTTTTTGTTGATTTTTGGCAGTTTTTACAAATATCAAGAGGCTTTGTCAAAAAAGAATTGTCAACTTGATATGTCGGTATATAGGTGCTCCAGCGACAAACAAAAGATTTATTCATAGCTGCGCAGTTTCCTCCACAAAACAGGAAACTCGCAAATTTAATAGTATAGTAGTTTGAGGACCCAGTGTTGTTTCTTACCAAGACCAGCGTATGATGAATGACTTTTCCTTGAATGTTATAGGCACACGTGGCGACCACGAGTAAACGGTTAATTTTTGACCCTGGCCATATTCAGATAAGTTAAATCGCCATGTTATAGTGTATATACAGTGCTCATCAAAAGTTTGGAGACAAAAGAAATTTACTGCAATTCTTGAATTTTGAAGAAAATTTTGTAGAATCATTAATTTTGATATATTTAAGTATGGTATGCGATAAAATGAAAACAAATTTCAAGAATGCAGCATATATATAAGATTGGGAATCTGACATCATAAAGCCTGTGAAATCATGTACATGTATATAGTAATTATTTTCCATAACATAGTTTTTATGCCATTTTTGAAGTCTCAGTTTTAAGTATAATGGTTAACAAAAAATAAAGCAAAACTGAAAAGCATTTCAAAATAAACAGTTATCTAATTATAATAGATAAAATAAATAATAAAAGCTATTCAGTAGACCTACAAAGTGAAAATGACTCAGAGAACTTTAGGTGGGTTCTCTATAGGCATCAATATAATATAGAAACAGGACGTTATTTAAGTCACATGCCTTGACCGAAACATACTACTTATTTGCTTACTGATATTTCATTTGTATTTGAGTACACAATGGACTAGTGCTACATGTAAATGCTCTTACATGCTACACATGGCAGATTTGTATGTATCATCAGACTGACCAGTGTCCGGCAATGTCTACCCTTCACGTTTGAATAATAGTTTTAATGGTTTGATTAATGGTCTATATATAACTCGGACAGGTGACTGTGTCAAGATGAAAAATACGTTCCCGTATTCTAATCGTACAATACTAGTATAAAGAAGAAACTCAATGCCTCTATGTCTTTTTGCCATAGTTTCTGCAACACATCTTTTCACTAATTTGGCTTTTACAAACATGTTTTGTAATGTTTTGTAAATCATGTAATGTATATAATGTATTATAATGATGTGCTTACGCACAAATAAAATAAATAAAGTATCTATCCATCTATCATGTCGGACGGGGAATAACAAGTTTTATGTTTTGTTTATGCAAAAGTAACTTCAGTAACTAATATCTAGATGTAGTATGAGTATATGAAATAAATGCATGTGAATTTTTTCAATCAGGTTATTTCATGTTTTGCAACGGGTGGTTGAAATGAAAATGCATAAATATGTTAAATAATAACCGAATATGTCAAAATAAACTATTGCAGTGCATCAGCTTGGAAGTAAATCCTGTTCTGAGATGAGTCGAACTAAATGTTATGTCAAGAACACAATTCAAAGCAATTCATTGTATTAATTCATTTTTCATTCAAAATTGGTGGTAAACTGTATTCCACAACATTTCGAAAAAAAGATTCAAACATAGTACTTTAACTTTGTTGCACGATTTTGCTAATTATAATTATGTTATAAGCGGTCATTCTCATGCACGTGTTATACATTAACCTGCGGTTACTTGTGGTCATTTAAAGTCTGTCAGTAACCGTCGTGTCTCATACGTCACCTTTGTAATAGTACATTGTCATCCGTAGGATGATAATTGTCCAAATTATTTGACCTAGTTCACATCAGTTTGGTTAATCGGTGATCCTACATGCTGGGACAGTAAATGTTACATTTTAACATTATTTAGTAAAATTGTTAAAAAATATACACACAATGTATATATATTCAGAATTACTGGAATCTGACCAGCATGTATTTCAAATGATGTTAAGCAACACTTAGTTTTTATAGAAAGGAATTAAACTGAACATAGTTACAGTGTACGAATTTAGGATATGAAAGTTTTTGTCCGAACAGGTCATTTTAGCAGTTAGCACTAAATATTGTTCGTAGAATTTGGTTACCCAAAAGAAATTTTTGTTGCCGAACTAGAAATTGATTGTCCCGGGCAACCGGACACCCACTAATTTCATAGACTGTAGTTAGATAAATTATTACAAAAATATAAAACCATGGATGCATATTATTTAATCAATCGTATTAAGGAACAAAATACTTACATACAGCACCCACCAAAAGTTTACGACAATTCTTTAAATTTTGATGATTATTTTTGTAGAATCTATATTATTAATACATTTTTTAAGTATGGTTTGTGATAAAATTAAAACAAATTTCAGCCTTGTAGCCTTAGTTGTGATAATGTCCCAAAAATAATGTGAAACTACAAAGCATTTCAAAATAACAGTAACCAAATTTTAGATAAATACTATTCAGTAGGCCTACAATCTGAAAATGTCTCCAAACTTTTGGTGGGTACTGTAACTTGAAATAAGAGATAGTAGCCTTACCAGCATAAACTGATGTCAACCATTTACCGTAGCACTTTTCCATTAAATCTTATAAATCCATAATTGATTCTAAGATATAAATTCCATGTAATCGTAAGTTCGTAACACTATTTTAACTCATTTAACAGAATAGCACAGATAACTAAACATGCAATATTTTCTTTCTAAATCAATGAAATACTATATGGTTTGTTAAAAATATTTTATATATTCAAATTTGTAATCTTTCTAAATCACTGAATCACACTGTATGCTTTATTTTAAACATATCGTATTATGTTATTTTAATACAAGAAATGACTTTAAACAGTTAAACCGGTACATGTTTCACAATAAAATGACCACCGGTCACATACATGTACAATGTACATACATCTTTAAAGAATGACTTTACATTAAGGTCAGCTACATGTATACACATATCACTTGCTACAGTAAATTCATAAGACAATACATGTATGCATATACATGTTATATAGATAAATAAGCCTTCCCGGTTGACTAACTGAATGTGATAAGCCCAAGTTTAAAATAACTCAGGTCATCGGCGAAAATTGGCCATGTTTGTACCCTCATTCAAAAGAGGTAATTCAATGCACTATTTTAATGACTAGCTGACTGATAGAAATACAACTTACTGTTAGGCCAAATTATTCCCGAGGTGAGTGTCTTGCAGAAAAAAGCCCGTTAAACACCGACCCCAATTACCACGGCTATCGTAGATTGAACAAAAGGGCCAACTATGCATTTTTTAGTCTTTCTCGACCCTTATTGTGCAACTTAACTATAAAAATATCCGGCAAAAGTCTTATTATGTAATAATATGAAGATAAAATACTCTACATGCTCAAGATATCATAATTCCATGTAGCTTTAACTCGGTACTATTTATAAAACTTAATTCCTCAAACATACACGTTATTACTTTAAACAAATTAACTTTTATATGTTATTTTATAAAACCTTTAACTTCGACCAATGTTCAATATCGAACTATACAAAGTATGAAAGATTAGTAAAGACGATATTTGATCTCTAGTGCACTAGTAACTTATGAGGACGGTAAAACTGTCATGGTCATAATAAATATTCAATATTGAATTTACGGATTTTGGTCAAACATTTAAACATACTTTTCATAGAGAAAATCCGCTAACCTAGTGGCCGAAATAATTTACACAAGTTATTTATATAATTCACAATGTAAAAGATTTTAGTTTCGTGTCAATGGATTTTGTTCTGTACATTTAACTTTTGAAACAAGAGAGCCACATGGCCGTAGATTGCTCGTCCGGACAGAGGTATATAGGAAACATTCTCATTTCTAATATGGTCGGTGTTATAAAACAGTCGATATACATAATGTTTTTGCAATTAATTTGATTGCTTAACAAATGTGTTTCGTCATGGGGTTTATTTTGTATCATCATAAACAAAGAGTCATCAGAACAAAATCCAATCAACATAAGTTCATTTATCAACAAATGAGTAAAATACTTATTATGAAATCGCTATTTTTAGTAAAATAGTAAAAAACATGTGCATGTATTTTCAGTTTTGAGTTTTTCGTAAAATTTAATTTGTCCAATAACTTTTAGAGTGCAATGTACTAGTATATGCCGCATTATAAATTTATATATATTCCTTCTAAGGGGTAAAACCAATTGCATTTGTAAATAAATCAAATACGTAGTTATATATATAGTTATATGTATGTATATTCAGCAACATCCTAGGGTAAATACACAAGTATATTATACATTATGAAATATATGTATTATGTACATATACTAATGGACAAAAGTCTTGTCCGGTATGGTTTTCCATAATATTTTTTAAACACGTGAAGTTACGATCTTGAAATTTGGCCTACTTTATATCGCCTGTTTTTCAAACCGGTTTCTAAATTTTGACAGTCGTCCTCGCTCTAACAAAGGAGTTACATTTCCGGCCACGTTTTTCACGTGCTCTCTCGTGTATACAGTGTTGCGCCTAGTTTGATGAAATTATTTACCTTATTCTCTTGTGTAACGATATCCCAATCGGAAGACATCAAAATATTTTAATAAAATATTGATTTTTATTCTAAAATGAAGCTTTCAAATGAGCAGCGTGCGCGCGCTATAGGCCAACTTGAGGCTGGTGCAACTGCTGCACATGTAGTCCGTCAATTCGGGGTTAATGAGAAAACCATTCGTCGGTTACGTACAAAATTCGCAACGCAAGGTTCCGTGGCAGACCTTCCACGTTCCGGACGGCCGCGCGAAACGACGTTACGTCAGGATAGGCGTATTCAGCTTACGTAATCGTTTTGCCGCCCCAAATGACACGGCATGAAACACAGCTGGTCGTAATCGACCTCGCATTAGTGCCAGAACGGTACGGCGACGTCTCAAGGCAGCCGGGTTACGTTGCCGACGGCCATATCGTGGAGCAATATTAACTCCCAATCACAGGCGTCTACGGGTAGCATGGGCGTTACGTCATAAATGGCAAAACATTCTGTTTACGGATGAGTGTAAATTTAACATTGATTCAAGCGACCGACGTCAACGTGTCTATCGACGCCCTGGTGAGAGGTTTACGGACGTCTGTGTCATTGAAAATGACCGCTGGGGTGGGCCGAGCGTCATGGTTTGGGCAGGGTTTACACATCATTATACAACCCAACTTGTATTCCTCGAATATGGTCTAGGACGCGGTCGTGGCTTAAATGCACAACGTTACGTAGACCAAGTGTTGTAACCGATTGTGTTGCCCTTCCTTACTGCACATCCAAGCACAGTCCTGCAGCAAGACAACGCCCGGCCTCATGTTGCAAGGTTCACTCAAAACTTCATGTTGGCCAACAATGTCTAAACATTGCCATGGCCGGCATTATCGCCTGACATGAACCCAATCGAACACGTTTGGGACTACATGAATCGGAAGATAAGGGCTCGGAACGTGTACAACGTCCATCAATTACGTGACGCTATTGTTCAAGAATGGCACCAAATTCCGGCTAGATTCCTTCGCAAACTTGTAGCATCGATGCGTAAAAGGATCACTGAACTCTTTCGGGTTAATGGGGGTCACACACACTATTGAAAAAAAAAATTCGTTTAAAACTGACTCAGCGCAATCATTTGTAACTTGCAAATCCTCAATGTCAATTTTCAACTCATTACTGTACCGACAATGCATAATAACATTCTCTTTCTAACGATACCAAATGTATGAGTGTGCAATAACAAACAAAAAAGATATCATGGTTTTTGTAGACCGGACAAGACTTTTGTCCATTAGTATATAACACATATTAATTGAACGACTTACTAATAACAATCTTACTACCTTAGTGGAAATAAAAACAAATTTAAAGACACGAAGAATGATGATTAGACATATAGCATAACTTTTTCATCTAAACTGAAATTTAAATATGATCAGCAAAAACAGTTCAATTCATTTGCATATCAGTGCTTACATATTCATATATGATGGCAATATATATATACAAAAGTGGGCGTGACAGAGCATATTTAGGGTAGTCATTAGATAACTTGTTCCTATTTGGTTTCAAACCCACATCTAATACCTAAATCCTTGTTTTTGTAAGAAGGAAACTTTTTCGTGCTAGCCCAGTATTGTGCCACCAGGAAGTTGCCTCAAAGGAATTGTACTACCAATACAAAATGAATATTAATGTAATTTAACACATAAAAGGATGCGAAAGCAACAGCGTAAAAATGAATTACTTGTTTAAAATTGAAAGACGTTTATGTAAACCTTAACTAAAGTGAAACAACACTGGTATTAAAATACTGTATCGTAGAATAAAATGACGTATAGCTTGTAAAAAATTACCTCAGACAAAAACAATTTGCATATCATTAGTATTCATTACGTCAGTTGAAAGTAGCGTAGTTAGTACTAGTCACTGCACGTGTAATGTATAAATCTGTCTTAATTTCCTAACCAACACATGGAACCTCACCTATGCAATGAACATTATTAGTTAGGTATCAATACTTAGAGTCTTCAACAAGGACTATGATGGTAACAATGATGTCACAATGAAGGTGGTGATGTTATATTTTTATATCGAGAGTTGCCTGCAAGACTGTAGTAAGTGCATTGCATTAAAGAGCAAGTTACTACACTATTGCAAGCAACCTTCGATATATACAAGAAAGTTGTCAGCAGGTGGACGCTCTGATCAGATGGTCTTTAGCACAGGTTCCAATGTACATGTACCGTCGACAAATAATTAGATATATAATATTGTAAAGCTTACCTTCATTGTGCATTATATGATAACCATTATAATTATGTAAATATCCATTGTTTTTATACGTTAATCATATGAATCACTAATATATTAAATATAAAATCCAATGATACTAGAGCATAGAAACAAAATGTATACAAGTAATAGAAATGTTTAATACAGTCACTATAACCGATCAATCATTTCTATATACGTATTTTATACTTTCACTTTTAAACTCTCGACTTCTTTATACTTGCTGATGTATTCACGCATACCAGTATTATGTTTAAATTGTTTATTATTTGTGTAGGATTATGTCCATATACGATTATATTTTATTTGTTAATTCCGCTGTCCAATAAATTTGAGAATAATCACACAATTAGAATTATCCAATGCAAGTATAGAAAATGAATTTAGCGTTATGTCATGCAACAACGACTATACCAAAATATGTACAAGCGAAATAGCTATGTGAATTCACCATAACTAAATTTGTTATAAATATAACTATACAAAGCTGTGAAAACTATTTTGGGGTAAAATTGTTGTAAATACACCAAATTTAATTCACAAGCTATCTAGGAAGTTCGCCCTGTATGTAATTGCGATGTCATAAAAATGTATTAATAACTTAATTTTTGACATTAAAATGTTTTTTGAAGCTACGAGTTGACAAGGGCCGCACATGACTTAAGGAACACAATGGTTGTACAAAGTATAATTTAGTTATTCATTTAAATTTAAAAAAATAAGCCACGACGAGAGGATCAAAGCGAAGAGCTTATTCCGTTTTATCCAGTCACAAGGGCAGCGTATTATTAATGAACTTACGATAATATAACAAATGAATACAACAAAGAAGTATTTACGACTAAATTGATCGTGAGACTGTTGATAATGCGGGCCCCTAGGGTCACTAGCAAAGTTGGTCAAGAGGATAGTTTACCGAACGTCCGCTAGAATCCTTCTGACTAAAACATCGAAGGCCGATAGTTGGGATCGAACCTAAGACCAATCATAATCAAGCAGTTAGAATGGATTGAATGACCTCATACCATTCGACTAGATGATTACTGAAGAATAAGACGTCATTATTCTATCAGTCAAAATGTAAACAACCACTGAGTCACAGGTGGTATTTAACAACGTTTTTCTGTTTTTTGCTTTTTTCGGTTTCACGCCGTAGCAACACATCGTATAGGTCATACAACGGCGGTCAGTCAACCTATTCACTCCTCCTGGAAAGGCTTAATCTCTGGATTTAGCAGTTAACCAACTAATAAGCGTACACATTCGTCAGTGACTGACAACTGCCCTACATAATTAAAAATCATTGGTAGGAGGGAGAATGGCCGTAGAAATAATTTCATGAGCAAGCTCCACGAAAGTATGCCCCGCCCGGGAATCGAACCCGCGACCCCTCGATCAGTAGACTTGCATGCTACCAACTGAGCTTGCCGGGCGGCTTTAACAACTGCAAATAGTCCTGGTGGTGTCCTCACAATTACTCTTACTGATGACCAAATTTAGAAGACCATGTGATCGTAGAAAGGCAATATGGACGCATATCATCCAATGAGCTACGCTTATCTGCACGTACAAACCCGGAACAAAACCCGATAACATTGAATTAAGTATTATTTCTATGTATTCCCAACATATGAAAGAAAATTTGCATATGTAAATTTCATGATGAAATATGATACACAACTCACAACCCTTGTGTTACATGCATTGAATATTTAACTATACACTCCCAAATTCTATCCTGTTTACCAAGGTTGATTTATACTACAAATAGAATACAAAAACTCAAAGACAATATAAATTATATTTATAATTCTACTCCAGCAATCAAGCGTACCATATACATACCAATTATTCTTTAAATTAATTAACAAACACTAATTGATATTCTAGAGCCCCAGAGCTCTGCATTTTCTATGTTCTATTTTACTATAAATTGTAAATCTTCAACTATCTTGGAGACAATAAAGATATATATATGTCTCTGGCTAGGGCATGTTTGCAAATAGAAATGGAGTCGAGTTTAAGCAGATCAAACTCTCGCGATGACGAACGAAGAAAGCCTTTTTGCTTACAACGAACGTAATAGTGCTTTGAGACGCATTTCGCATATCTTTTTCAGTCATATTCCAGCAGTCAGCCATATTACACATGGTCCCTGCATCAGCTTAGATCTCTGGGCCTAAGCTTGGATTCAAAACACCTCGACCTTTCATGAATAATAATCTCGGAAGGATTCGTGGGTACATCTGGAAATTAATAAACTGGCTAGACCCTGTCGTGTATGAAAGTAGAATGTGTTAGGAAATGTAAAATTGGTCAAACTGTTCTAAGTTCTTAAATATATCGACAGCTTATAACCTCAACCTAAGAAAAACCATACATTTAATATCAGTATTAAAATATTTTAACATGTGTATCATAATGCTTTTAATAACGTAGTCGAGCTGAATAGTGATTTAATTTGTTTTGTTGAAAATAAAATTCGACATTTATCGAAACAGGGTGATCAAATTTGATTATTTTATGATACAAATCTAAACTAATGAAATGAATTCAAAAGATCTTAAAACCTATATTTGACCGACCTATAGTAATTTCAAGACAAAAATAGTAAAATTTAGATAATTATCTGACATTATTGTACGATGGTAAGCAATTTTATTATCAATATAATAATTGTAGGAGAAAGTGGCTAGTCACTATTCTATATTAGTGCCCTAGTTTTCATTCTGTATCGGTACAAATGGTCTTGCGATCTACTTAAATGACCGGACCACTGTTAGTTTGGCCGCTATTCGACGTTTCAGTATCCAGATCTGAATCAGAAAAGGACGCTTGTCCGCAAGATTTTAATACTGACCTCCTATGCCTTGTGTCTGTGTACCTAAAGTGTATCTTTCTTTAGTTATTGTTATAGTAATTTATTTTAGCTTGATTATGAAACAAGTTCTTACAACTTATATTAAGCACTTTCGAGTCCGCTTCTTGGTCCCCCAGTACTGAGCTAGAAGGATAAAGTTTCTTGCTTAAGTAAACAACGGGAAGGTTTTGGATGGGATTCGAACCAATTCAATGATTACCAGTCCAACGTCGTAACCGCTCGATCACCACCACTTTAAATCTATTTTCTGTGAACGTACGTTGAAGAGAAAACATGTCAGTTGAGAAGGAATACCATTTTTATATCAACTGACACTGCTATGGTTTGTGCCAGAATAGTTTGATCCTAAGAAATGCTGGGAATATAAAAATACAAGACACATCTTTCTGCCAGAGATTTTGCAATGCTTTTCCCAAAATATTCCCGTTGACGCTTGCGTCTCTGTATGTAGCACTTCTTTGGTCATACAGTTCTGGGATTAACCTAATCATTTTTTCTCTCAGGATTTTTAGGTAGTTAGCTTGCCATTCATCTTGCTAAATGCCATCCGTTTGTATTCCGCGACCGGATAAAATGGTTCACTAAGCTAACTTTCTGGTCACTGTTCAATGATGCAGATACACGGATCCTGATAAGGACGACAGGAATAGCCCTAACGTTTTTCAACTTGTTTGATTTTCACCCGGATACGTATAATGCGAATCCGGATACATATGCGGAAACGTGTACTAGCGGCCTTATTCTTGAAAGAGAAGGTACTCTTGTAATAATACGTGACTCAACAAAAAACATACTGTTCCTCAAACTTGATACTTTTAATCATTCATACGATGAGTCACTATTTAATACAATATCAGTGTAAGAAAATAAATAAGCGATATGTCACAAGTGATATCATGAATATATAAATTAAATTTCCTTAAGCCTATAACAGATTGCTAATTAAATTACACCAAGATGCAACATAGAAAACGCACTGATATATGTGCATATTTGAACGTATACTCTCTTCGCAGTTCAATCATCGGTGCAGTAGTAAACCGTTTAATCATTTTAGGGAATTATACAAATGCAATTACTCAAAATTACATGTCAGTTAGACTTCTCTTAAAGTGAATGTAAATCAATATTGTACTAAATGCTACGATGATTTCTGCATAATTTGTTTTCAAAATTCCATTTAATCATATTTTGGATTTAGAGTATTTTAAAATCCACTTGTATCATGATATTTTGTAACATGATTTCCAGAATGTAAACAAAGTCTCGTCTTGAATCAAACTCTTGCTGTTGTCTTTAAAATAAGCCCGATTTAAAAGTGCGTAAACTTATTACATTTCTATGTCTGAATGACAATGTTCTACTGTATATTTTAAATGCTTACTTTAGATCTAAGGCAAAAACATTTTGCAAATCTAACGATCAATTTTCGGGGTACCATCTGGGAGTTTCCGGGCAAAGAAATGTAGTAATTATTTTAAGCGCTATATGCCATTCAATTACTAGTCAAGAAAGAGAAATCGCATCTTATTAGTTGTTGTTGTAGATTACGTGAACTGGACAACATGAGTATTTATGGAACTATGTCATACTTGTTACATATATCACTAAATATCATCCAGTCCAGTCACACTTCCGGTTAGGGTGCAAATTGTAATCCAAAATGGATGCCAAATAATGCATGACATTAGGATGATGCATTTTGACGTCTAAGTACAAAAATCAAAATAAACCAATTTCAAAAAAGGATAGAAACTATAACATGGATTTGAACATATTATATATTAGTATTTACATATAGTTTTCAAATGACAAATTGAAGGTATGTTGAACCAAGGACCACTTGACTCGTAAACAGACGTGTTACCGACTCACCCGACATATACAACATTTTATTACACACATTAAAAGACCAGTATTACAACTTATTACAAATGAAAATATAATTAATTGTATGATATTCGGATTTATAAATTGTATTCCTTATTTAATGTTAACGCTGATCTGTTTGGACAAAAGTAACTTTTTTGTGTTGCTGAACAATCGGACCATCGTGGAACGCGGTTCAAAGAAACAAAAATAGTTACGTATGTCCAAATGGAACAACCTTAACATGAAAGGAGAAATAAAATTTATATACAATGTATCCCAGAAAAAACAACTCACTAAAATCATTATATCGAATCCACTTATTATATCAAAATTATAATCAATAGATATATTTCCTTACATAACATATGAAAATCTTGATAGCCACAGTAATTCATCATCCCCTATCAATAACATTTCAAACCATTTTAAAGGGACAGTGCAACACTACTCTACATCCGTCTGTGTTACACGCAGTTAAACTAGTGCTGCGCTAATCCATTGAATTGATACTCTAGCTTGAATTGAACATTCTTTAATTGACTTCCGTACACAGGGTTTCGTATTGATTCAATCAGAAAATGACCAATAAACGATTTAATAACTATGTCAAATAACAGCATGTTGTCGACAAGTTGAAAGAATCAATTCATTTTAATGATCAGCCATTATTATGAATGAGATATTAATTGATTGATTGATTACCCTTATATTTAGATACAGGCATCACTATTACGGTATCAAGTTATTTATATTCAGAAAGATGATGTTTCCAATAAGTTATCTCTAGATATTTTGTTCTACAAGTATAGCTTACGTATAGTACTTTGCCCTGAACTCCACATATTTTAGGTTTACATCGGCGGTCAACAGTCGTACTCACGTTCGCTAAGCGGATCTATACATCTGGACCCGAGGTTTAAGCCTGCCACTAAGCACGTTCAACTTTGTTTGTTTGTTTGGGTTTTACGGCGCACCAACACAAAAAGGTCAGATCGCGCCGACGTTCAACTCAAAAAAGTAAACAAACGAATTGCTAAAGAAAGCACTTTATGACCAATCCCAACGAGGATATAGTGGTTCCTGCCACTTCTTGATTCGTGGTTAGACGGGCTACCGACTGAATCGGTCGGGTTTGTTTTACAAAATTAATATGGAGTTACATTGTGTAATGCGTACGTCTTTGAAAGTCCTCGATCTATATCATAAATTCTTGTCAACGACCAATTTAGCAACCCGATGATTTGCCCAAAAATAAGGCAGGCAACTTTTTAAAAAAAAAAGTTTATGACGCTATCTTTAAATGTCATATTACAAGGCAAGATAGGTATATTTATTTCTGTATAAATTACTCAAAGTTAATATAAAACTACTATACATGTAATGAGATTAACATGGATAATAAAATTATGCCAATCTGTATGATCAATTTTTTAAAGTGACTCTACCCACTAGATTAACTACCCATCCATGTTGGTATTAAGTTTGAACAAACATGAAGCAATATAACAATGCTATAAACTAGAACTCGATTTAGTTTTAAAATATTGCTCCGCATAAAGAACAACGATAATCTCAACAACGAGAAAACAACGACAACAACGCGAGATTTTTTTCTTTATTACGTCTGTAAATTGTCAGTTGTCAACGAACAACACAGACATTATGAAAACACTGTGACCCGATCAAAACACAAACTGTTCAATTCTGACAGATTTCTTTCATTACTTTTCCGTGTATGACAAGTCTGTAATGTCGCGCCATATTAGATTTTCTATAAAGTTGACTACCGTCAGATGTCAGAATATCAATAGCATCAATTCAATACCCTTTTTATATTATAAAAATTAAGCATATACATAAACGGAAACCTCAAAATGTCAGAAACAATGTTTTGTTCTGTATAGATGTTATCAGTGTTAATACAGACAGAATAAATGCTATGTGACACCAAGAGCCCGAATATAATGAACCTACATTAACACTAAAACAATTCTTTATTGCTAAAATCATTTCGTCTGATACAGAAGCACACTTTAATATTTGAACAAAACTTGCAGGAAACGTTAATATGGCACCATATTGCTTCGAGTAGAAAGTGTTTCAATTCAATTTTGAAAAGTGAATGACAAAAACGATTTATTTGTATATTGTAAGTTCGAGAAAATGAGTTCGTGTGATGTAGTTTAACAAACTCCATAATATAAAACGGATATAATAATGTGAACAATACCAAAGTAAATGACTTTTGTGTAAATTAATATATCGTATAAACACCTGATCTCGAACCTTTCATAAAAAAGTTGTTTACTTTGCTACGTAATTGCGTATGACGTCATCAACTTGTGTGCACAAATGTTTGGTAAACAACAGACGCAACTACAGCTGTCAAACGAGAACAATGCGCAAGAAACAGGTAATTAGAATGAATATTTTGTAATGGTGAATATTTTTAAGTAAATCCCTATTACCTTTTTCCGTCCTGTCAGTACAATCCATCAAATAGTGTATAAAAGTATGTTATAACAAAAAAAGCACATGGCAGGTAGCCCTTGCTCATAAAGTCACGCGACAGTCATGTGACAGCTTATTATGACCTCACAAAGAGCCAAATACGGTAGAGGTTCAAAATTAGGTCATTTATTTAGCCGCCATGACAGTTTTCAGAGAATGGTGGTGTTTTTTCTGGAAGGATTTGGATTCGTTTTGAAAATAAAATTTATCAACAAATATATGATAAAAAAGTGGAATAAAGAATAAAAGGTGTGTTTTTAATGTGTTTTTCTAAAAATGTTGTTGTATTGGTTAAAAACGGCTCATTGAGTCCTTAGAGGTTCGAGAACCGGTTTGTCCACGCTACATTGAGTTGTACTTAGTAAAAATCAACAGACATATCTTCCCCCATCTTTGTGTTAACTTAATGTAATATACAGTTAATCTCATTTTTGCATAACAAATTATAACTTGATGGTATTGTGATTTGTAAATAATTATGTTTTTATATTAATGGCTTATTTCTTGTTTTATGTATTTTATGGGTAATACAAAAAAACTCATACATAAGCTTATTAAAACACTTGTTTGATTGAAAGGCTTGACTATTTAGAATATTTAGTCAAATAAACATACTTAGGTACATTACAGTGGCTTTTGTTCAAGACAATGCCGGTTGCCATATTGAACTATGAAAACCTGATTTCTTTGTTTTATTTCCCATTAGTTTCTTCACCTCTTGTTAAGCTTATTGTCTGTAATACTGAGAGAACATTGTGACAACATCTCAGATACGATACTTGCACATATTTCATTGTAGCAAAGAAAACTATAATTTATCCTCCACAGTGAGTTGAACCATTAATCAACTAGTATCAATTTCCGACCAAATTGTCCACATCAACATGACAGACTACGTTTTCTCCTGAAAATTAGTTTTAAAGTGGCACGTTGAGGAAACTTGTGATTACTAAGACAATACATGCCAACAACAGGCTGTAGATCATAGGAGATTATCTCAGATTTCACCAATGTGATCATTAGTTGCACAGTAATTGTAACAATTGTCATCACAAACAAGCTTGTTACCTCGAAATTGAAGCAAAACTTACCAGCCTTCTCTTCAACTTGTATACCAGTTTTGTTTTATTTCAGATTTAACAAGCTAACTTCTTTAAACCCACACACAAACTTGATCATTCATGCATACTTAGAACAAAAGAGAAATGTATACGCTGTGAGTCGCGAATTCGATTTTCCATGAAACGTCAATTCCGATTCCACAATTCAGACAACAAAAGCGTCATACTTTCTCTCGCTTAGCCAGAAAAGGACTTTAATGTTTTGAAAAGCTGACCTAATCATTAATTATGATATAAATAACAAGTGTAGTCAATAAGTAGAGCTATCATTATATCTCCATGTCTCCATATGGTCTTACAAAGCGCCAAAAGCGCTGTCCGGACATGGATTTAACAGGACAAAATTTGGTGGTGTCATTAGAAAGAGGACTTGCGGGGGTCCAAAATGTACAGACAAACTGTATAACGAAGGATCATGACGCTGATACCACCCGCAAAAAAATGCGAATCAACCGATCATGATTTTTTACACCACAGATATATGATCTGTTTTTAGACAGTGGGAATTGCAGGTGTGTCTATATTTAGCACATTGGGGATCCAGTTGAATGTACGAAAAGAACGGAAATTGGTCATAAGTTACATAACTTGTTATCTATATTTTACCAGCTGAATGACGGTTCTTAATCAAAAATGTTAAAACAGAATTAACAATGATATTTTCATGTATTGTGTTGACATAAAAACTGCTTGATACTTTATTTATTGTCAACTTAGGGATTATTTATTCATGCGTTGGGTTAACCTAACTGCATACATTTGTACTGACTCTGACTGTGCATGTCCGTCAAATGTCTACGCCTGCGACGCTTTGTGATGCGTTTCAAAATATGTCGCTTACTCACACCTGATTGCTAACGCAATCCATGCCAATAACACATCGTATAATCATCTCATTTGATAGGCGGTAGGGGGCAAATCAGAAGTACAACGAGTAGATAAATTACTCGGTGTATGTTTCTAGCAATAGCTGACATAAAACACACCACAGATGTAGCAATTATATCATCTATTATAAGATAACTGACAGTGAATAAACACCCTGAGTGCAAGTTGCTGTTTTACCGCGTAATAAAAGTTGGCAAATGCTTGAAACAAAATTTTAATACAATTTAGTTAAAGCAGTTAAAGCCAACTTTAATTGCAACAATACATCATTAAATAATTTTTTTATAAACGAAAATTTTTCACCAGTGCATTATTGATGTGTATATTGTTCCGAAATTTTCAATTTCTTGCCAGAAAAGGTATATCAAAAATCATTTATAACAAATAAACAATTCAAGGAAAATTAAAAGCTAGGTAGTGACCTCCAAAAATGAAGGTGAATCATCGTAGGTTTCATAACCTATACTCGAGTTCTAAGTAAGTGATGGCATGCTTCCTGGAGCGTGATGCAACAGTTGCAAGAATACTTTTAAATAATAATAAAAGTTAGATTGAAAATGTATGAACACATATTTAGAAATAATAAACGTAATTGATATTGATGATGTTATAAGTGTCAGTAAAAACAATATTAATAAACAGTTTTACTTAAATGAACTAAATTAATGCACAAAAAACTTAAGTTTTGATAGACAGTAAAACCATATGTAAACATTAGGCATGCCAGTACTAAAAGGACACAAATGAGTTGAGCTCAGAAAAAAATGAAGAAGCCTGATTTTGTCACATAACAAAACACGTAAAAGTACTTGAAACTGTTTCTAACCAAATACATTTAATATACATTCTTTACCCACCTTTGTGTTAACGCAATTCATTATATAATTTAACTCATTTTTGCATAATTATATATCATAAGATGGTATTATGATTTGAAAGCATTTTTTTGGAGATTATATAGCGTATTTCTTATTATTATATCATCATGGTGAATACAGCTGAACTCATATTTTTAGTTAATGCAAGAGTTGTAACGTTCATGTATAAAAATTTCGAAGAAAACATACTTTTTTCTTTGTATTTTTTACATTAAATTTCTCCACCTCTTGTTAAGCTTATTGTCTGTAATACTTAAACATTGACACCATCTTAGATACGATACCCGCACATATATCTGATAACTAGTATACTACTATTGTTTATTTAAGATTAACAAACTTCTATAAACCCACATACATGCTTTCTTATTCATGCTTACTTAGAACAAAAGAGTAAAGTATACGTTGTTGTGCTACGAATTTGATTTTCCATGAAACGTCAATTCCGTATCCAGCATTCAGACGACTAAAACATCACTCTCTCTCGCTTGGCCAGAAAATGACTTTAATGTTTTGAAAAGCTAACCTAATCATTAATTATGATATAAATGACAAATGTACTCAATAACATCATATATGTTCATTTTTTCCATACGGTCTTATATATAACTGTATAGAAGTTCTTAGACTTCTTGATAAACAGGAAAAGATGTTATTGGTAGGAGGACATCGACCTCTGTCTAATGTACATTATATATGTCAATGTGTAAGTGTGTGTGTGGTAGTAAAACGTTATTAGACGATGAGTAAAAATAACACATCGTATAATCATCTCATTTGATAGGCGGTAGGGGGTAAATCAGTAGTACAACGAGTAGACAAATTTCTCGGTATAGGTTTCAAGCAATAGCTGGCAAACATACACCACAGATGTAGCAATTATATCATCTATTATAAAATAACTGACAGTGAATAAACACTCTGAGTGCAAGTTGCTGTTTTACCGCGCAATAAAAGTTGGCAAATGCTTGAAACAAATTTTAATACAATTTAGTCAAAGAAGTTAAAGCCAACTTTAATTGCAACAATACATCATTAAATAATTTTATTATAAACGAAAATATTTCACCAGTGCATTATTGATGTGTATATTGTTCCGACATTTTCAATTACTTGCCAGAAAAGGTTTATCAAAAATCATTTACAACATATAAACAGTTCAAGGAAAATTAAAGCTAAATAGAGACCTCCAAAATGAAGGTGAACCGCCGAAGGTTATATAACCTATTATTGAGTTTTAAGTAAGTGGTTGTATGCTTTCTAGATCGTGAGTCAATAGTCGCAATTTTAATTTTACAATAATAAAAATTGATTATATAACCATATATTCGGAAATAAATAATGCATATATCGATGTTTTTATCAGTGTCAGTAAATAGAATGATGTTTTTGAACAGTTTTACTTAAATGAACTAAGAATTAATGCACAATATAACTTACGTTTTAATAGGCAGTAAAACCATCTAAAATGTATGTATATACATTTGTATGGTGTGCAAGTACAAAAGGAGAAATGCTCGCAGGATAATACAATATTTGCAAATAGAGAAACGTTGTAAGATAAAAAGCGCCCGGTACGGTTTACACTTTCTGATTTAGATAAAACAATTCGTAAGGAACAACTTTTACCAACAGAAAACTAACATTTGTTTACCAATAATCCTAACTGTGACTTAATATTTCTACAAAAAGATACATTAAGTACAGTTATTGAATCATGTATATTATATATATATACACATATAAGCATGTCACAAAATCAATTTTTGAAATCAAAATAATCAGATTCCAAATTCAAATTTTAGACTTCTCTACCACAAGCTTCCACAGAGCCATCAAACAAGATTTATTGCAAAAGATAAATATCAACTTATTACATGCAACCTTGTATCTACGCACATACTAGTATCCATTCATGCCAATTTTAGATAAGTTAGTGTCTCCTATTGATTGAATGACACGACAATGTCAAGCATCTACCATGTACAAGTACTGAATATATTCTCCGACAAGATCAATTATATTACTTGCATACCTCTACAAAGTTTGGACAAATTATTCAACATAAAGTCGCCTCTATGTCTACTTGTAATAGAGTAAGTCTGTTTTTATATCGACCATATAAGGAAAAAATCCGTCGCTCGAGATGATTGCCAAATCGTATACAAACAAAATGTTTGGTTAGCCGAGAAATAGAAGTAACTAATTCATCATTACATTCTATACAGATTTAGACTTAATTTGTTATTCCCGAGACAAGAAGCTAATTGTCTTTAAGAACTATCGAAAAAGATGCTTAGTGTACAAGAAAACATAAGTAAACATAAATAAATAACTGTTGTTTTTGACTGACATTATAATTGATGGCGGTAACCAAGCGATAGATACAACGTGGTCAGGCAAAACATGAGGTAATTATTCTGTCAAAAGAGTGCTATCTTCGTTCTTAAATATTTATATATTAGAACATGTTAGGAAAAAAAATGTTTGATGTTGGTAAGACAGTACTATTGAATTAAATATACATTTATTGACATTGACATGTATATATCGAAGATACTTAACACAGATAGAGGCTCAAATAACGTTCACTGATTAAAATGTAACGCATCGGTGCTTAAAGCCGTAGTACATTTAGATCACCTGTTACATTCAATGCTCGGACATGTTGCAATTGAGCAATGTAAATATGAGCCACAGCTTGTTGTGGGGCATACAGCGCACACAGACCTTCAGTGTTAGTCCCACCCCAACATTGGCTAGTACGAATTAAATGGAGTTAAACACTGTAATGATGTGTTTTTATAATATGACAGGTTCAAAGGAGGGAACTCAAATATTTTAAGCAGTAACACTAAATTAACTTACCTGAAAATGACACTTGTTTACTTAGCCTTGATTATTTAACCTTGCATAACCATAAAGAAATACAAAACATTCTGAAAATACAGAAAACAACATAAAAATATTAATACATGATAAGATTGATTAAATCTAAATATCGAAAACACACACATTGACCATCATGGAGACAACTATTCGCTTCATGCAAGTAAGTGCACCAGAAACAATAATATAACAACACACAGTCACTATCTATTTACTTTCCTTACATATTCCCTTACAGTAGAATAGATTCAAGCAAGAAAAAACATCAATTTTATTTTAGTATTTAACGTGTTATTTATTGCATTTGTTTGTGTCCCATTTAGATTCAGATGAAACATTTCAGAAGAATTATATTTTTGTAGAACCATTATATGTGATTTTATAAACTACATAGATCACATTTTAAGTCTTCAAATGGAATACAATAATCATAAATATAAATTGAATAATATGTATGTATAGAGTATAGCATTGATATATACTATAATAACGTATGATATCAAAATATATAATCAGCTATGATCGAAGAAAACCAATGATATAGATCTATTAAACATAAACTACATAAAATAAATATAATTTATTATATATGTCAAGCCCCTAGGAATAAGAGAGATGGGTAGCAATAATTTTGAAAGTATTGGAAAAAATTGACTTAAAACAGATTCAGAGATGTATCAATTGGTTTATGCTTTGGACTCAATTCTGCTAACAATTGAAATACAAAAGAGCCTTATATCAGAGTTGCAATGATTGTACAATAATATTAATGGAATATTGAAGCAGTGTAGAACACTAGTCTAAGGATTGGAGTTCTAATCTAGTATTAAAACAGTCTCCTCATGAACAAAAATACAATTGTTTATCCAACCCACATGTAAGTGGATGTGTACAAGTCACTTGCTTGAAGTCGATTTTCATTACACACATCATTGTACAGTCGGTCTATCATGTTAACATAATTATTGAAAATTACTTGAAATAACATTTTTTAAATTTTATATCAATTTTTGCAAACATCACATAATTTAAATTTTAAAATTTCATGATTATTGAAGAACATGTATGAATATAAGTATTGTTGAGTCATTAAGACAATTAAGAAATTCTTTCTGTATTGATCTGTGAAAGTTTGTATACTAATGGACAAAAGTCTTGTCCGGTCTACAAAAACCATAATATCTTTTTTGTTTGTTATTGCACACTCATACATTTGGTATCATTAGAAAGAGAATGTTATTATGCATTGAATAAAAAAAGAATTGTGAAATTTGAGCCAGTTCTGTCGGTACAGTAATGTGTTGAAAATTGACATTGCGGATTTGCAAGTTACAAATGATTGTGTTCAGTCAGCTTTAAACGAAACTTTTTTTTTCAATAGTGTGTGTGACCCCCATTAACCCGAATGAGTTCAGTGACCCTTTTACGCATCGATGATACAAGTTTGCGAAGGAATCTAGCCGGAAGTTGGTCCCATTCTTGAACAATAGCGTCACGTAATTGATGGACGTTGTACACGTTCCGAGCCCTTATCTTCCTTTTCATGTAGTCCCAAACGTGTCCGATTGGGTTCATGTCAGGCGATAATGCCGGCCATGGCAATGTTTGGACATTGTTGGCCAACAGGTAGTTTTGAGTTAACCTTGCAACATGGGGCCGGGCGTTGTCCTGCTGCAGGACTGTGCCTGGATGTGCAGTAAGGAAGGGCAACACAATCGGTTGCAACACTTGGTCTACGTAACGTTGTGCATTTAAGCCACGACCGCGTCCTCGACCATATTCGAGGAATGCAAGTTGGGTTTTATGATGATGTGTAAACCCTGCCCAAACCATGACGCTCGGCCCACCCCAGCGGTCATTTTCAATGACACAGGCGTCCGTAAACCTCTCACGAGGGCGTCGATAGACACGTTGACGTCGGTCGCTTGAATCAATGTTAAATTTACACTCATCCGTAAACAGAATGTTTTGCCATTGATTTAAGCGCCACCTTTGATGACGCAACGCCCATGCTACCCGTAGACGCCTGTGATTGGGAGTTAATATTGCTCCACGATATGGCCGTCGGCAACGTAACCCGGCTGCCTTGAGACGTCGCCGTATCGTTCTGGCACTAATTCGAGGTCGATTACGACCAGCTGTGTTTCGTGCCGTGTCATTTGGGGCGGCAAAACGATTACGTAAGTGGGTAAGCTGAATTTGCCTATCCTGACGTAACGTCGTTTCGCGCAGCCGTCCGGAACGTGGAAGGTCTGCCACGGAACCTTGCGTTGCGAATTTTGTACGTAACCGACGAATGGTTTTCTCATTAACCCCGAATTGACGGGCTACATGTGCAGCAGTTACACCAGCCTCAAGTTGGCCTATAGCGCGCGCACGCTGCTCATTTGAAAGCTTCATTTTAGAATAAAAATCAATATTTTATTGAAATATTCTGATGTCTTCCGATTGGGATATCGTTACACAAGAGAATAAGGTAAATCATTTCATCAAACTAGCGCAACACTTTATACACGCGAGAGCACGTGAAAAACGTGGCCGGAAATGTATCTCCTTTGTTAGAGCGAGGACGACTGTCAAAATTAAGAAACCGGTTTGACAAACAGGCGATATAAAGTAGGTCAAATTTCAAGATCGTAACTTCACGTGTTTAAAAAATATTATGGAAAACCATACCGGAC
The DNA here is from genome assembly GCA_025267735.1 of Mactra quadrangularis. Taxonomy (NCBI): domain Eukaryota; kingdom Metazoa; phylum Mollusca; class Bivalvia; order Venerida; family Mactridae; genus Mactra; species Mactra quadrangularis. The sequence continues at coordinate 6,905,203 of CM046298.1, forward strand.
AAGACTTTTGTCCATTAGTATATATGGTTTAACTGTCTGCCACATTATGTCATAATCATGGCATGGTGTTAATCTATTTCCTTCCGTCATTTGGTAGATCTAAGAGCAGCACGTATGGTTTAAATCTAAAAATAATCATTATTAATTAATATGGTGTCTCTCATCGGGAAGGAGAATGTCATTCAATGATTTGTAAGATGCTAGAAAAGGAGATAATGGACATAAATATTGTTGCTTCATGCAGTTTGTGAGACAAAACATTTCTCAATACAAATTTGTTTGTCTTCAACAGCAGGATAAAACAAAACAATTGGAAGAAGTGATTAAAGAACATTTAGAGGAAATAAATGATGACATTAGATAAAGTTCGATACATTATGTAACCTTGCTCTTCTGATATTATCGGGGTAATAAAATTAGATAACACATTTTAACTGTGTAGATACAAGATCGATTAGTCTTAAGATATACAAAGATTCTTTAAAAAGTAAAATGTGGAACCATTTAATTTTAATGCATTTAGTATGGTTGGTGATGAAACGAAAACAAATTTCGTGATGGATCACATTCAAATGAATCAGCATCTGGTATTCCAAAGCCAAAATAACAAAGTTCAATGCAATTAGTTATATATTATATAACATACAATTTAAGTTACTTTTGGTAAAAAACCCTACATATATTACCAAAACAAAAAATAAGCAAAACTGAAAAGCATTTCAAATTAAATGGTAATCATATATTTGATGTGGTAGGCTTACAAAGTGAAAATGCCTCCAAACTTTTGGTGGGAATTGTATAGTCAATACCATAACAATACAGATATATATATATATTTAATGACAGAAAACATATTTTACCTTTGTTATCATATTACACTAGGAACACAGATGAAAACATTGAAAATGTAAACAGTCTTTGTGCTGGCTGCTAGGCAAGTTAATGGTGAAAAATGAAAACAATAAAGACAGTCGAGAGAATTAAATACGAATAAATTCGTCGTTTGTTTGTAAATAGCTTAAGTTGTTTATAAAGGAGGAAGTAATATTCAGATATTGTCTCAAAAATTACCGTCTTCATGGATATAAGAATAAAACATTAAATCAGTGAAGAGACTACAGGTTTTGTAAGATTGGCATGATAGCAAGGACGGTAACGGCAATGTCCCCATTTGTATGAAATAATAGTTTAATAATATTTTAATTTCTGGCGATATTCGTGTGTACTTTATAAATTAAAGTACAGTCTTCTGTGAATAAGCGACCATCTCAGTTAAAGAATTTCGTACAAGCATAAGGCTGACTTAGCTAATATCTACAGAATGTGTATGAAATATGACAATTATCCGACGTTTAAATTGATTAATTCCAATAAACACTAATCTCTCAAGATTGTATTAAATATAAACGTACTTTTGTCTTTATCTCAACAAAAATATTATTTTAATCACGCTTATTGAAATGTTGATAGTTGCCAACTATTAAATACCGATGGCTTACTTTAATAGATATATTCAGAGGCATTGATCAAAGATACTAAATTAATACTTCATAGAAAAGTAAGTGCAACTTGCACCTATTTTTTAACGTCAAAGCCAGGCTGCTATGACATGATGCGTGACTTCAAGCTTACAGGAATGATATGGGTTATAAATGATAAATATAAAGTTGTATATATGCATTATTAAAATGAAGTTCAGTTTGCTAGTGCTTTTAATTAACGATTTTAAAACGATTTGGTGGTTAAGTTTAATATATACACGCTCAATGGCAGAAATGACACTAGCTTTAAAATTCAGTATTGAAACAACCGCTTTAAATTTGGAACAATTTACCATATGCCTCCAATCCTCTAAAAATTGTTTATGTGTTACGTTTTCGTGCTTCGCCCGGCGGGACGCTGGACAGTAACACGATTTGGTAAACATCAGCCCCCACAACTAATAGACATTTCTGTACTGAAATAATACAATTTATTTTATTCATATTTTCTTCTAATGTTTTGTTTCCAATATAGATTATGTTTAATATAAAATATCTTCCTTAACAATAACAACATTTCATTTTGTTCTGTAACATTACCCATTATTCATAGCACTCTAATGTCCTTTGATAATGAAGTCAGGAAATCATGGCCACATTTGTCTCATGTAATTGCTGATGGAATTATCTACAAGATGAATGGATTCAGTTCTTTTGGGAATTTGTAATCAGTTTTTGTAAAACTCACTGATTTAACCATTGCCATGGGGCTTTCAATGTGCCTTTCAGCATCATAAGAACTTCGTGCTGCTGTTATTTAGAACACACGCACCACTTTGCATCCAGAGTAGAATTTGAGAAACTTTTTAAGTAGTTTAATGCGCTCTTTGCGTTTGTATCAGATAAAAGTACAAGCATTATCTGCGCCTTTTGTACATTAAAAAAATGCATTTTATAAAGCTCTAGAAATTTTATGATGTTGCACGCATTGAAACTGATATCAGAACCAACATAATGAGTTTTTCCTGTGTAAGTTTTAATATGCATGCAAATAACTTTGTATTTATTTATGATTTCATTTTGATGTTATATTGTAATGGTTAGTCTAGAAATACTTCAAATGTTGCGCAATATCTTCTCAGAATATAAATCATAAATACACAAACAAATGACAACATAAATTCTGGTAAAAAGATTAGGACAAAAGTTTTATCATGCTAATATTTGAGTATACTAATCACAAATATGTCTCAATATGAAACATTTACAATTTTATTGTTTCAATTACATGAATACAGTGCCTACCAAACGAATGTAAACAAAATCTTGTTTTTAAGGAAGACAGATGCACATTTTCGCATGAAAAAAAGGAAATCACCTGGGCAAATTCTTAAGACTACATACATTAGATAGATTGAAACTTTGTGACATGAATAAGCTTCATTTATAGAAAATTACTTCAAATCAGTTATGTCAATTTTTAATTTGTCCAGTAACTTTTAGAGGGCACTGTCTTCTTTTCAATCGATACAAGTAAAGCCGCCCGGCTAACTCAGTTGGTAGTATGCGAGTCTTCTAATCAAGGGGTCGTGGGTTCGATTCCCGGGCGGGGCATACTTTTGTGGAGCTTGGTCACAAAATCATTCTACGGCCATTCTCCCTCCTACCAATGATTTTGAAATATGTAGGGCAGTTTTTAGTCACTGATGAAAGTATGTGCTTAGTAGTTGGTTAACAGCTAAATCCAGAGATTAAGCCTTTCCAGGAGGAGTGAGTAGGTTGACTGACCGCCGTTATATGACCTATACAATGTGTTGATACGGCGTTAAACCCAACAAAAACAAACAGACAAACAAACAATCATTACAGGAAGTCCTTGCGTATAAAATATTAAGTTGTTAGCAAAATTAATAAGTGGCAAATGAGATCGTTTATCATTATCATATAAAACATAAATAACAATCATATAACAATTGATGCTAACAAATATTTTATAAATGCTGAATATCATTTACTGCAACGTCCAATTAGTTTCTTAGTACATTTAATCTAAATTTGAACTTGATTTCATTGACTTTCTCTAATAATGAATTCATAATTAACAACTGACGTGACATTTCAGACATCTATTTTGTTATTAAAGTGTCATAATTTCTAATTATCAATTACCATTTTAACACATTTCCGATCTTTAAATGGCTTATTATATTTTTTTCAATAAGAAAACTGATCTTGTTCAAGAACCCATCAACAAATGTATAGATTTACAATTGATAATGAAGAGAAAATTACTGTTTTGATCGATATTAGAATATATGATCATGTGGATCTCTTTAATGAACCAATTAACTATATAGGCATCAATCATATTGATCGCCAACTTTATGACAACTTCCAATAACAGCTTAAATGTTACCAAGGCATGTACGAGCTAAAGTATAATCACTGACATTTAAATCAGGTTAGATTCTGATATGAAAATATTGATATGAAATTATGACATTATTAGAATCTACCAGTCTTTGTGTCGTTTACTGTTATAGCTACACATGAGGATAATTTCATAATCACATTATATTTCTACCAATTTACTGTAACTTGTATCCGAACCATCATTTTTCTACCTTTATAAACATATTGTTGCCTGTATCAGGATGAACCTACCACGTGACAGAATGTTTCATATAAAGGTGTATTATTTACCTAGCAGGAATTTAAAATCAGCTACTACGTATTTAACAATAATTTGAACTAGGAATTTCCTACTTTATTTGAGGCGAAAAGCATTTGATAACGTGTTATGTCCATCCTATTTGGTTTGTTTTTGTTGGGTTTAACGCCATAGCAACACGTTGTTTAGTTCATATAACGGCGGTCAGTCAACCTACTCACTACACCTGGAAGGCTTAATCTCTGGATTTTGCGGTTAACCAACTTCTAAGCGCATACTTTCGTTAGTGACTGACAACTGTCCTACATGATTAAAATCATTGGTAGGAGGAGGAATGGCCGTAGATATAATTTCATGACCAAGCTCCACGAAAAAATGTCCCCGCCCGGATGTCCATCCTATGAATGCTTACGAAAATCTTACATAAAATATGACTTATACTCGTAATTAAAATATTTATTTATACTGGTTATGATAAAGGCATCTGGAATTCTTTTTTTAGTTTTTACCAGCGGTTCAAATCAACATGTAAAGTATGTTTACAGTACAGAGATTAATAAAATTAGTTTTGTAATTTACATTTTTCAGCAATACTGCAAAAACGCAACAAGTTGTTTCTATCTCATTGCGGATAGGAAAAAAGCAATTACATGTTAAAGTTCAAGATAGCATTTATTGTACTCTGAAATTTTTGTACATGATTTATAGTTTGTTTATTTCAACAGTCTCTAAAAAAGCACTAAATAGAACATTTAAATGAAGTAACAAAATATCATATATTTTTAGAATTATGTAGTTACAGTTTTATTATTTCACATGACTTAATTCTAATAAAAATATTTATATATAGAATATCTTGGTAATGTGAGAGATATGAAACATTATGATGATATATCTTCTATATTTTAAACAAATGCCCCAGCTGTTTAAAAATTGGCTGTCATAAAAAGACAATGTAAGGATATCAATCTGTTAAAATATACTATAATCGTAAGATTAGTTTAGATATCAAATACAGCATAGAAAGTATATATAAAACTTTGTCTTGATCATAGATGTACCAAATGCGAGTAGACAAATGCTGTTTTAGTATTATAACGTTTATGTTTTTGTCTTAATTTAATTCAGCTGAAACATTTCAGAACATATTCTGGAGAATTATCAAAAGATATATATAAGCTACAAATATCACATCATATGTATATGAAAATGAAAACAATAAAGACAGTCGAGAGAATTAAATATGAATAAATTTGTCGTTTGTTTGTAAATAGCAAAGGTTGTTTACAAAAGAGGAAGTAATATTTACTAATAAAGAAAATACACTGTCTTCCCGGATACCAAATTAAACATTAAGTCAGTGAAGAGACTACAGGTTTTTGTAAGATCGTCTTGATAGCAAGGACAGTAACGACTATGTCCTCATTTATAATTATGAAGTAATAGTTTAACAATAGTTTAATTACTAGTGATATTCGTGTATACTTTTTAAATTAAAGTACCGCCTTTTGTAAATGAGCGACCATTTCTGTTAAAGAATTTCGTACTAGCATAAGGCTGAATTTGCTAATATCTACAGAGTGTGTATGAAATTTAACAAAGATCCGACGTTCAAATTAATTAATTCCAATAAACACCAATCTCTCAGGATTGTATCAAGTATAAACGTACTTTTAATGTTATCTAAACAAAATTATTACTTTAAACCACGCAAACCAATATTGAAACGTTGAAAGTTGCCAACTATTACATACTGATGGTTTACTTTAATAGATTCAATCAGAGGCATTGATCATAGATACACATTAACAAATGAATACTTCATACAAATGAAAGTGCAACTTGCACCTATGTCGCGTAGGTTCATGCTCATATGAATGATACGGATCAATAATACAGGATAAATATAAAGTTGTTGATATGCATTATTAAAATGAAGCTTATCGGTGCTATTATTGAACGGTTTTTAAATGATGTGATGGTTTAGTTTGATTTACACATGGTCAGTGGTAGGACTTGATTCGAAATGACTTACAGCAGTATTAAAATTCAGCATTGAAGCAACCGCTATATTTTCTTCTCAGGCTTGGGCTAATAAAGAAACAACGGCGATTAAAAACTTTTAACGAATCATTCGACGTTTGGTCCTTATCGAATATAGCAATTGAAGTACCATTGGCTGATAACCAGAGTGAAAAGATCAAGGAAAAAAATAGTCAATTGGAACAATTAGCATCTGGCTCCCATCCTCCTAACAGTGTTTATATTTTGTGTTTTCGTGCCTCGCCAGGAAGGACTCTGGGCAATGAAAAGATGGCACAAATCAGCCCCAACATCTTATAGACATTTATATACTGTAATGAGAAACATTTATGTGATGATAAATATTCCCATTTTATTTATGTTTTCTTTTAATGTTTTGTTTCCAATAAAGATTATGTTTAATATAAAATATCTTCCTTAACAATAACAACATTTCATTTTGTTCTAAAACATTACCCATTATTCATAGCACTCTAATGTCCTTTGATAATGAAGTCAGGAAATCATGGCCACATTTGTCTCATGTAATTGCTGATAGAATTATCTACAAGATGAATGGATTCAGTTGTTTTGGGAATTTGTAATAAGTTTTTGTGAAACTTTCTGATTTAACCATTGCCAATGGGGCTTCCAGCGTCATGAAAACTTCCTGCTGCTGTTGTTTAGAACACACGCACCACTTTGCATCCAGAGTAGAATTTGAGAAACTTTTTAAGTAGTTTAATGAGCTCTTTGCGTTTGTTTCAGATAAAAGTACAAGCATTATCTGCACATTTTTGTTATAAATTTTTACAAATTCTATAAAGCTCTAGACATTTTATGATGTTGAAAGCATTGGAACTGATATCAAAACAAACAAAACTAGAATATCGTGAGTAAATTTCAATATGCATGCAAATAACTTTAAACTGATATTCATGATTTTATTTTAATGTTAGTTTATAATGGTTGGTCTAGAATTACTTTTAATATTCACTTGTTGGGTAATATCGTGCCAGAATATATATATACAAATGTAAAATAGTAGAATATAAACAATGACAACATAATATTGGCAATTATAGAAAGGCATATCATTGTGACATTTGTATATACCAACTAATGATAAGTCTTAATACGAAGCATTTACAATTTTATTGTTTCGATTACATACAATGTCAAGCAAGAGCCCTAAGACAAAACCTTGTTTTTGGGAAACACCGATTCACATTAAAGCATGTAATAGATACAAAATTATTTGAGCAAATTCTAAAATCTATATGAATTAGATAAATTGAAACTTTGTAACGTGAATACGTTATATTTTTAGAAAACAAATTAAGTACGCCAAATCAATTTTGTCAAATTTTTATTTGTCCAAGAATTTATTTGGGCACTGTTTTTTAAGTCGTTAGGAAGTCTCTGGTTATCAGCAATAGAGTTGTTAGCAAAAATAATAATAAGGGACAAATTAAATCGTTTTTCACTACCATAACTATAAAACATAGATATCAATAATATTTTTATAATTAATTTGTGTAAATGAGGAATATTAAAAATGTTGGATATTATACTCAGAGATGTCCAATTAATTTCTCAGTATTTCAAATTGAACTTGATTTCATTGACTTTCTCTAATAATGAATTCATAATTTACAACTGCCGTGATATTTCATACATCTTTTTTGTTATTAAAGTGTCATAATATCTAATTATCAATTACCATTTTAACACATTTCCGATCTTTAAATGGCTTGTTATATTTTATACAATTAGAAAACTGATCTTGTTCAAGAACCCATCAACAAATGTATAGATTTACAATTGATAATGAAGAGAAAAATACTGTTTTGATCGATAATAGAATATATGATCATGTGGATCTCTTTAATGAACCAATAAACTATATAGGCATCAATCATATTGATCGCCAACTTTATGACAACTTCCAATAACAGCTTAAATGTTACCAAGGCATGTACGTGCTATAGTATAATCACTGACATTTAAATCAGGTTAGATTGTGATATAGAAATATTGATATGAAATTATGACATTGTTAGAATCTACCAGTCTTTGTGTCGTTAACTGTCATAGCTCCACATGATGATAATTTCATAATTACAATATATTTCTATCAATTTACTGTAGTTTGTGTCCGAATTATAATTTTTTTACCTTCATAAACCTATTGTTGCCTTTATCTGGATGGACATACCTCTTGACAGAATGTTTCATATAAAGGTGAAATATTTGCCTCAAGTAAATTCGAAAGGAGCTTCTATTAAACTGTTATTGAACTAGGAATTTTCTAGATCATTTCAGGCGATTGAGTTTACTTCCTTTAGTAAGATTTGCAACTTTTGATCACGTGCTATCTCCATTCTAATAATGCTTGTTACAGATCAAATTCACAATGCATAAATATACATGCATATCCAATATAATTATCTCGAACTCCTTAAATAGTGAATCCCGTGCATAGAACTATTCTTTATTCGATATGCTTCATATAGATATTCATTTTCATGGTTATATTGACATCATTAGAAATTCAAATTTGTGTTTTTACCAACGATACAAATCTATGTAGTAAATGTGTGTACAGCACAGGGATCAATATAAATCATTTTGCAATTCACAATTTTCAGTAAAACCACGAAATAAGTGTGTCTGTTTAAATTCAGATGGAAAGGAAACAAACAAGAGTTTGAGTTCAAGATTTATTGTATTTTGAAATTTCAGTAACATTATTTATTGTTTGTTTTATTTTAATTGCCTCAGATTAGCACTAAATAAAACATTAAAATGAAGTAACATAATATCACATATTTTTAGAATTATGTAGTAACAGTTTTATTATTTCACATGATTAAATTCTAATAAATATACTTATATATAGAATATCTTGGCAATGTAAGAAATATAAAATATTATGATCGCACATCTTCTGTAATTCAAAATAAATACCTAAGCCGTTTAAAGATTACCTGTAATAAAAAGACAATGTAAGGATATCAATCTGTTAAAATATTATATAAACGTAAGATGAGATGTCAAATATAGCACACCAGGTATATATAGGTATTTGTCATGATCATAGATGTACCAAATGTGAGAAGACAGTGTCACACTAACAAGAACGAAGTCAAATAGAACAATACATTACTGAGGATTGGCATAGCTTGAAGGAGCAGTAGTCCAGTGGTATGACGCGCTTAGGGATCAAGAGGTAAATGGTCAGACATCTCGACGTGAACTTCAGATAAAAGATCTCATTCGACAGCGGTCCATAGGATATCTGTTTACGGAGATTCAATATACGATATATAAAGGGATGTTCAAATATGATGTCTTCTTTACTTTTGTTGCAATTAATTATGTATACATATCCGTATGTATATTTTGAAAACAAATGTCATTGTGCCGTTTTAACTAGTGATTTCACGTTGTTAAATGTATAAATTGAGCATCTTAAATAGTTGATAACATAAAAGACGAGATACTGATTCCTTAAGGGTGAGGTTATATGACATTCCATCAACACTAAATAGGTTGTGGTTATGTGTTTGAATGACTTTAACATCATAAATCATGGTGATTTGCTTTTTGTACCACATTTTTTGTAATCCGTTACATTAAAATACCCCATTAAATATTGTAATATCATAAGATTTTATTAATATAATGACAAAATTACGTATAATGTAATATTTCAAATATGCCATTTATTTTGTGCTCAGTATGTATCAAAGTTAGATTGATGATATAACAAAAACTACCTTAATCGATTGAAATGCAAGTTTCTAACAAAATGAATGTGAAGATTCAGCATCCTCGGTACTGCCCTGAATATCTCAATTACTATACAGGTAACACTTTAAATTTTATATGAACGTATTATTGAATTGTAATACGTTTTTATACAGATTTTGTAATTTATTGCACCTGCTCATCTTTCATATAGATATCAAACACTGATGATGTTATGTTTTTCATATTTATGTCTAAGTCCCGTAAACTTAACAGTATCAAATACTCCAAGGTGAGCTTGAGTTATCGTTTACACCTTACACCATTTGCTTATCTAGTTTGGAGTCATTCTTTTTCCGCGATTCTGAACAGATGAGTTTTGACCAATAAATAATAATATCCAATAGACATTTGCCATGTGTATGTATTGTACATGTTTTGTATGCTTTATATGTTAAAAGCCAGCAGGACACAAAATTCAAAACTGACTTACAAACTAAAGTATCCCTACATGTATAAACGTGGAAATACTTATGTATTAATATCCGTATTATATGACAGTTTTAGACTATTGGAAGCAACTTCAGGCAACAAATATCATACAATCCTCAAGGCAATGCCCTGAAATAATAATATCTCAAGAGTAATGAGAAATTAAGTCATTAAACATAACAGTTTTTATATTATCAACACCAGCTGTATTCTTCATGGAATAGTATAAGATATTATGTATGTTTAGAATTGTATACTTTATCATCACTTATCATGTGCATGGCGTCAATTTTCATGATATCAAGACATAATACATGAAGTGATTAATTGAATCAACTACACATATTAATGTGGTTATGAAAAATTATCACTCCGGGGAAATTAGACTTAACAAACGACCATACTACTGCTTAAATCCGTATCAAGTAGGACAGTCGTTAACCACTGGTGGAAGTTTAGGCTTTGTACATAGATCCGGGGATCTAGGATTTTTTAGCGGATGCTAGGTTGCCAAATGACTGCATCGATATCACTGACATAATGTTGGAATTTCAACGTAAAGCATTATATATCCCATTACATGTTTCTATCGATTTTAATAATATCCACAAACTTTGGCTTATAATTATAGATCTAGTCAACACTGTCTAGATCGTGAAACGGTTGCGATTTTCCGTGTCACGGTGTAGCCACACCAAGATGGCGGAAAAACAACCATCCAAAAGGTACGTGTCGTTTTTTGCATGATAGTTTGAGAAATATTCGGGCCCAAACGCGTTATAAAGTTTCATTTGATCCGTAAATATATAAACTAAAGGGCGGGTGTACTCATCTGACTTGTCACAAAGGATTTATGTGAGTTAAAGCCACTAAAGTTGACGTATGACCGTGTGACAAATTTGAACCGAGAGAGTGTATTACTTTTGATAAAATCGCCGTAAGTACGGCACTTAACGTGTTGTAAATACGATTGTGAGATTGTGTGTATGCATGAAACTATACTTAAAAATTGTACAAGTTCTAATTTATTTTGTTATATCAAAACATGCCTACTTTCGTTTTTGTCTAAGCAACGGTTGAGATATTAGCCCCGGAGAAGATTTTCCGTAAGAAATGACTCGGTGTTGCCATAAAAAGTTGATACGGTGTATACATTTGCGTTAAATAGAACACGGGTAGGACACTCATTCAAACGTTTGAAATGCGACCAGACCATTTGCAATACTGTCGAAATGTAGACAAGGCAACACGTAACAGTATTTGTTAAAACACAGATACGGGTTTGGTCAAATCGTAAACAAATTTAAATCTTCTAACTGTTCATCAAGTTCCTCGAACATGGAATTAACGTTTGCTGAGAGAGTCCTGCTAAAGTTACAGTGCCGAGTGCTCTTATTGGTGCCGACGTTTTGTACGTTTTTCAAATCTGGACTGGGAAGTAATTAAATCAGTATCAACAGAAATATCTTGTTTAGATTCTTGTATATTTTCTACCTCTTTTACATAAGGACACTTCTTATTTTCTAGAAAGGATGTACATATGTGTTGATTCACTTTGAAATATTCCCCAGTTTGCAGTTCTAAATTTGGTGTTAGTCTGTAGTCTATCGTCAGAAGGCCATATCGGCCGGTTGATACTTTTTAAACCATCTCATCCGTCATTTTATCTGCAATTTGGCATGCGTTTCTATGAATGATGAATGCATGCTAGGAGATCAGATTTCGAAAACTGACAGTAGTAGCATTTATAGACTTTTTCCATTTTGACACTGGGGAGAACAAAATTATGAAATATATAAATTTAGTCTTATCACAAAAGGGCTTTCATAAGTATCTGTTTCGTGTTTAAGTATCAATACGAAAGGTGGCGATCTGGAATAGTGGGAATAAAATAATATTAACTGATTTATAATTAGGCGTTGTTCCTGCAAAGATTTACGTATTGAAAACATTGGGCTTTTCTGTATAGCAAAATACGAAGGATAATGCCATTGTGATTTACTTCAAATGATATGGTTGCGTTTAGCCTTTGGATGAGTGTCTGAACCGTGTTCACTTTCACGCAAATGTATACACCGTGTCCACTTTTTATGGCAACACCGAGTCATTTCTTACGGAAAATCTTCACCGGAGCTAATATCTCAACCGTTGCTTTGACAAAACCGAAAGTAGGCATGTTTTGAAGAAACAAAATAAATTAGAACTTGTACAATTTTAAGGTATAATTGCATGCATATACACTATCCCACAAACGTATTTATAACACGGTAAGTGCCGTACTAACGGCGATTTTATCAAAAGTCATACACTTCTCTCGGTTCAAATTTGACTGACGGTCATTCGTCAACTTTGGTGGCTTTAATTCACATAAATCCTTTGTGACTTGTCAGGTGAGTACACTTGCCCTTTAGTTTATATATTTACGGATCAAATGAAACTTTATAACGCGTTTGGGCCCGAATATTTCTCAAACTATCATGCAAAAAACGACACGTACCTTCTGGATGGTTGTTTTTCCGCCATCTTGGTGTGGCTACACCGTGACACGGAAAATCGCAACCGTTTCACGATCTAGACAGTGGTCAAAGTGGTTTTTTACCTTTATAGTAGTATTATATAGTTAGACTAAAGTTAGATACATGTATCCCGTTTTGACGGAGCTAAATGTGATCAAACCCTAACCTAAAAATATAATATTGATATTGATATACATGAAGTATAATTAGATTATCAGCATGACTGTGATCATAATTATATATACACTATTCAATATTGATATCAGGTGTGATATCAGGTCACTAGTTTAGTTATTGCTTTTCTGTTAAGTTTAACTATTTATTTATTGGAGTTAACGCCGTGTCAACACAATTTAGGTCATTTTACGGCGTCCAGCGCACCTCACCCAACTTTCCTGGACCATTGTCTATAACCAGTACTCACCTACCCTTCCACAAGGCCGGAAACTTCTCCATATTATCTAATCAATGGAGGAAAATCGACATTATTGTCAAATTTTCAGGGAAGGATATAACCGGAGGGGAGATTCCAAATCCCATTGCGCTACCAACTGCGCTATCGACCCGGGTTGTTGGGTTTAAACTCCGTAGCAACATATTGTATTAAATAATGTGATATTTCATGTCAAGTAAACTTGTATCGACATAAACTAAATCAATACATTGCCATGACACAATTTGACGATATTGACAACGTTTAAGATGTAGGTGGGAGAATAACCATATATTTTATCACAAAACCCCTAGAATATATGCACTGTAAAGCCAGTCAACGAATCGAGACCACGAAGTAATGGTTCGTATTCAAACGCTCTACCAAATTAGCTAAGCGGGCTGGTTTGTCGGCATTTTAATGAAAACTAAATTTGGCGTCATTTCTACAGAAGGAATACTAGTTTATACAAATCATTCGAAGAAGTTGAAGAAGAACGTTATTTAAATGACTATTGATCAAGTATATAGAGGGTCAATGTGGCAACCTTCAAAGACAATATTCATAAAATGCTCACATACAAAATGTCTAAGATGAATCAACAAGAATAGGGATTGTCTAGAAATATTTATTCTAAAGGTCATTTTCAACTTGATTAGTTCCTCACATAAATGTTTCAATTCAATTGTCGAGTTTGTAGCACCATCAATTTTTAAAAGAAAATGTCATATATTTTATCAGCAACAGTTTAAAGAAAATTTTATTGTGGGATTTGAATCATTTGCATTTGGAGGCATCCCACCGCAATGAAAGACGCAAACAAATGGCTTAACCAAACCACTTAAACTAATTTCGATTTTACCAAGTAAGACAGTAGAGTTTGGATTTGTTACATTTTCCACGAGTACTTTCTCCATATCAGTGTCAATACGGGAGTTGTCAGTCACTTGTTGGAGTAAGTGCTCAATGCTGGATTAAAGATTGAATTAAGAGATCAAGGCCTGTCCAAGCAGCATTAGCCTGACGATTGATTGCTGCAATGTGACTGAGACAGTATATGTTAAATTGTAAGATACCACCAACTTGTAATGGTAATGGACTTTGTTTATGTCAATAAAGTATCTTATACGATAAATACCTTCTCTTGTATCAAATTGTAACAAAAATGCATAAGGTTGAAATATCATACGCACACAAATTGAAATCAAACCATTAAATCAAGGTCAATTAGTTATATTCTTATTTCCATGAAACAACAGACATGCATATCAAACTGTTTCCACATCATTTAGAATGACTTCATTACAGAAGTAATTGTTATTTACTGGTTTTAGTTTGGATATCGCATTCAGCGGAGTCGCGACGTTTAACATAAAATGTATATTATTAAGCCAAAATTATCTTAACTTAATATTCCTTTCAACTTACCTATGCGTTTCTGTCTAGTCTTATACTCGCATGATGTAACATTAGAATATTAAATAGTTCATAATCAAATTGTTCAGTGATCTATAGAGGACGTTTTGTCTTCATTCTTTCCTAGATCTAATTATGTTCAATGTCATTATTTTCTTCATTTATGAATGCAACAGTCAGCTAACCAGACAACGCAGGCTATGATTAGACTAACGTATCCCATTCAGATGAAGAATGAGCAGTTAGAGAGCAGGTATTTAATCTCATCATAATTATATATATTATAGATATTTTACAAATTTAAAGTACAAACATGAAAATATCATAATTTAAACATAATTTTATTCTAATTGACTTCATCCCGAATTAAATTTACGGATTTTTAATTTGTAATAATACTAGTTCATCCTAAAGAATAATAATATGTGTTAAGAGAACAGTTGCATTAATATTGTGTTTATAAAATTTGAAACAATAATGTGTAGATTAGGTCGTTTATATTTACTATGCGAGTGTAACTCTTACATGCATTTATGTCATATTTTTTCGATTGCATTATTAAGTGTTGCTATTGTCTGAAGTAGCAGCTTTTTGTTTTGATTTCCTTTTCTCGAACACGTCTAAATATAATGCAATATTTAAAGCAACAAAAATGCTTAAGAACCTAAAATTCAAATCCAATAATAACTTTCGTAGTGACTTCGCTAAGCTAAATTCAAATCAAATTAACTTCCTTATATTGTGGTTTGGCCTTGTCACCCATCAATAGTTAGAAACGTTTTATGAGTCAAATGTACATGTATGCTCGGCTAGCCTACCATTAATTGTACATTAGATTACTTTTGTCTATATATCCCAGTTACACTTTGATCTCAGGACACAGTGTTATTAATATCAAGTCGTGCTAGACACAAAGTACACGTACCATAGTCTGGTTTGCAGAATTTATACTTAACGCCTTTAAATTCAGCTCAATGTCACGGGGTAGACTGTGAAAGATCTCTCTAAAAAACGGAAATTAATCCAACAAATTATTGCAAGATTTGACATGATGAAAGACTCTGATGTTTCCGCAAAGTAATAAGCCAGAGAAAGTATAAAACTACGTGGAGAAAGTATAGCTATAAATCACGAACTGGTTGTCAATCAAATGTAAGGTTATTTTTGTTATTGATTCAATCATATCAATAGGCGCTCACTGTATAATCTTCTCGTACTAGAACACTGTATGCAGATTGCATTAATACAACTGATGGTGTTGATGCAGTAAACGTTTTAGAATACTAGCTAACATATACAGTGTCATTTATAATTGCCTTTACACTTTAGTAAATGTTAACTTTTTATTCGGATTTTAACTTATACTTGAGACGTTTGAAATATATCTTTAGTTACATGTACATGTATAGCAGTTAAAATAGAATTAAGTATCTTTAGTCCACTTTAAATGCAACATTCTACCAATTAATCACTCGTAAATGCATCTAAAAGAACTATTTAATTGTACTTATGAAAAGCCAGCTTCTTACAAGACTTTGTTTTAAGGTAATTTTGGATGGCACTGTATATTTGGAAATTGTGTGTGTATATTGTATGTACAACAACATACGTGAGGTTTGTAATAATACTAGTTAACGCTTGTAAACAGTGACCTCCAGAAGTTCGAGGACAAAATCCTAATTTTACGATTAACCTATTCACATTATGAAAAACACAAAAAATCCTGTTAGAAAATTCCCAAATCTGCAATTTTTAGTGACCCAAAAAATAAATAAATTATATTACACAAAGAAGCTTTAACATTAGTTAAAATTAATAGTAATTTCTAAAGATTTTGTTTATCCAAGCACTTTTGGAGAGCATAGAAAATTACTAAGGATGTATTAAAAATATTGCTTTAGTGGTAACCAACAGCCACGGAATTCATTTGCAAAACATTTTTAATAGTGACTTGCAAACACTTTATGAGCCATTCATACAAATGTTTCATACGAACCAGCGTCGGCAACCACAGTACATTTGTACTTTCTTCCGTTACACTCCATACGTACCGTGGGTATTTTGACTGGCAAAATCTCGTTTTCATAAATATATGCATTAGGCAGAAGAGACCAATCTTCTTCCAATGACATGGTATGTTACAATTAAATACTTATCAATAAGAATGACGTCATATTTGGTTTTTTCTTACTTAAAATAGAAACCAATGCACATGTTTACTTTCGAAAACCGGTTGCGTAATTTTATTGGCTAGTTTTCCGCAGTCGTTTCCTTGCGGAACCAATGAAACCGCTTCATTAATTATTCATGATTACGAGATTTTTCTAACCAAATGTCCCACAGTACATAACGCAGCAAGGCGAAGTAATGTATTGTGGGATAACCGACGATGAACATGACCATATCAATATGGTAGTCGGGAACTGTATATACATGACAATATAATGGGATCAAAATAATTTATACATTCTTGTATTTGTTTCGACTCAAAAAAGACTAATCTATTCTATTACATTCTAAAATGACTACAAAGTTCAACGACAACTGTGTTAAAATGTGTTTGTATCAAAACCTGTTATGTAACATCCGTACATATATAACTCTCAGACTCTCCCAGTTTAGTTAAAAGGTTGACGGTAAATAACTGATGTAATCGTATATTTAGACATTTTTTCCTTATTCTAATGTAACATACCAGTACAGACCAATTAAGATATGTGAGATTAGAAATATTAAATCTGTAATTAATTAAACACAGACTGGTACGGTCATATTAATTTATATCTAATCTGTAGACTGTGCTACAATTTTTAGCTTAAGGTCAGTTGCCGAATTGTCTGCAATCGGCATCCAGTCTACCGATAAGCTAATAGATTTTTACTGATGTAATTAAGGTTCGCCGAAGAAATAAAAACTTCTAATCAGTCAATACCATTTTGCTTTCTTTAAGAAATAGACGTAATGAGGTAGAACATTAGATCAAATTTTTACTTCATCTTATAATGCTAGAATATCATGTCTTAAGCTAGAGATGTCCCGTTAAACCCTGTGGTGGTATACAGAATTCAACATTCGGTTCACGATTAGGATTTTGACGATGACGGTTGGAATAAAGTAAAAGTTAAATTCCATTTATTACTGGATATTATCACTGTTTCAACCAGAGTTTTCAATAAGAGAGGGCATCTAAGTAAAAGGACGGCTAATTAGTTCTACAAGCTCATAAATGATTATTGATAAGGTTTTTTCAACATAAACATTTGTCAGTCTAAATGACATCATGCTTAATAACTGAAATTACACAATAACATTTATTGGATTATTTAATAACTTGTAAATTGATTTTAGTGGACCGTGTTTTAACATACATTTGCTATACCTCAAATATTAATGATTAATATATATGGAAATAGATTATAACTTATTCTATTGCGATAATTTAGTTAAATTGAAACTATTTTGTGAATTCATAGCATAATAATTAAAAAAACCACACACATGAAATGAACAACAAAATGGTCTACATCGGTATAAAACGAATAAATCATATCAGGATCAGCAACAGCATAGGCGGATCTAGCGGGGGGGGGGGGGTCAGGGGGGTCCGGGCTTCCCCCCCCTAGAATTTCCAAATCGTACCTGTCCATATGTGTATTTCTTGACTGTAAGGCATTTTTAAGTAGCATGAATCAAATTTTCTCGGTGCTTAACATTGATTTAATGGTTATGTAGTTTTAAATATGAATATATTCCGCAAAAATGTATAGTGTGGTTGTGGTTCGAAAGTTTGGACCTCCCCCCCTAGAAAAAGTTCGGACCCCCCCCCCCTTTAGAAAAAGTTCGGACCCGCCCCCCTAGAAAAAATCCTTGATTTGCCCCTGAACAGTAAATACACGAACCTTCCACATAGTCAAAAAAGCAAAGAGAGGAAGATGTAAAGCTTTTTTAACTTTAATAATACAAAGTAGACCACAAACAGATTACGAAGACAAGATCAATATATATTTCATCTTTTTAGCTCAGAAAATGATATCTTCAAACTATTTTTCAAAACTCAACCGGTAAAAATGTAAGTCAATCTTACAACGTTATTGATATCGACAAAAATCTTCATTGAACGACCTGGCACTTCTAAAATATGTCGCATCTATTTAAATGAACATCAATTCTGTTAAAAAGTGAGTTGTGAAAAGATAAAGAGAATTGATTTAATACTTTGAAAATGTCTGGATTTGACAGGATAATTAACTGTCATTACATTTTAACAAGATTTAACTAAATTACGAGAAAGTCTGTGTTACACTGAACTTATTAAAAACTCAAAACTTACCGCAAATAGATGGTTGGATTTAAAAAAGCTGCATTGTTTTGTCAACTTTTAGCACCAAAGTACTCTCCAAAAGTTAGATATATATTTATCAATGGTTATTAAAATAATTAAATGTGAACTACTTATGTCATTTATACTTTTCTAAACAAACAATGATCTAACACTTGACGTAAAAATATATTTTGGTCTAAGTTTTATGCCGAAGTACGGTTATCGACTTAATTGTTATTAACCCTGATTATTGGGTTACTGGTATTTATATATCAATACTCCTGGTGAGTCTTTCACTCCGGTCATGTACAGCCAACAAATTGGCGCAACAAATTTCACTCACCCTTGCAAGTACTCGTTTACATCTGGATAGAGTGAAGCAGCCTCGTAGCGCGTCAATGAACCATTGTACGTAACAAACGCAGACAACAATACTTAGCTTTTTAATAACATACACCGACAACAGTGGTCTTATTTCGACTTCTAATACTTAAATTTATTATCGACATTCATTTGTAGAACATTATGATTTTATGACAATGGTTAAAATTTATTACAGTCCACTCATGTTATGTCTATGTCTATTTTACTGGATATATATTTGAATAATGTCTCCTGTAAAAGGATTTGCAGCCAAGCCAGCACAGAAATCTTCCTGATTCACATTAAAGACCGACAATAAATGATTTCATACAAAGTAATCAGAACAAAATGCTATCATATTATACAATCAGAAACTTGTGCAATACTGTCTGCTTTCGTGAATACATTGTAAATAAAACTCACATACAAAATAATGTCATATGAATGTATACAGTATCCTAGAAAAATTCTTGAACAAATTAAGATTTGAGAAGATGCATCATACAAACAACAAGTAATGTAAATATAATCATAGTGAGTTCATGTTACGCAGTTTAATCATATATTGATAAACAAATCATTGTTGACCGAAAACAGGTAGAAAACTTGATTAAATTGGGACAAAAGAAGGTTATGACGGTTCTTTATCGCTCATCTGAGTACCATTGATATATACATTGATATTCACACGGTTTATTCTATATTTTGACTGTGTGACCAATGTTCGAACTCATCCGAGCAATTAACTAGACAAGCATCCTGACTTAGTTTGATGGCAATTGAAGTAAAAATGTGACCACTAAAGTGTTCACAAAAAAACCTGAACGGACGGACAAAAGGCGATCACTAAAAACTCACTCTGTCACTACGTGAAAGGTGAGATAAAGACAACAGCGATTTTTTTGGCATTATGCAATATAATACAATACAATAAACTGAATAAACTCAAATTACAAAAATGTAGCATAAGAGTACGTTAATAAGAAAGAATTCGAAATTTGCGCATATGACATATTGTTTATACTGCATGTATAAATGTAAACTGGTGTAGCCTTAAACAACATTTTGTTCTATTACTTTGGCTGTCACTATAAAACAAACACACAGTCTTGTAACAAGGTACTCTTAAACACGTTCTCCCTTCCTCAATTACTATATCACCTTTTTTCATGAATAGCCTAATACCATTAATGGTTAAATTGCCCCCCTTGTATTGGGAATAGAATGAGGGAAGATTTGACAATGATATCATATAAATAACTACAGCCAAGACATTAAGAGGTACTATATAGATAACCCTAGCAACATCACAAAGACAATACTTGATTATTATATAAAAACTTTCAATCTAAACATAGTAGGCGTGATAGGAAACCAATGTCTAAGGGGTTAGACTATCTACTTTAGTCTCTTTAATCAAAACATGTCAATATCTTAGAGCAAACATTATTATAACAATAACGTATAAGGTTGAATTATCATACGAATACAAAATGATATAACAAACCATTAAATCAAGGTCAATTAGTTAAAACATAAAACAACAGACATGCATATCAACCTCCCTCTACATCATTTGGATTACTTCATTACGGAGGTTATTGTTATTTACTGGTTTCAGTTTAGATATCGCATTCAACGGAGTCGCGACGTTTAACATAAAATATATATTATTAAGCCAAACATATCGTAACTTAATATTCCTTTCAACTTACTTATGCGTTTCTGTCTAGTCTTATACTCGCATGATGTAACATTAGAATATTAAATAGTTCATAATCAAATTGTTCAGTGATCTATAGAGGACGTATTGTCTTCATTCTTTCCTAGATCTAATTATGTTAAATGGCATTATTTTCTTCATTTACGAATGCAACAGTCAGCTAACCAGACGACAAAGGCTAGGATTAGACTAACTTATTCCATTCAGATGAAGAATAAGCAGTTAGAGAGCAGATCTTTAGTCTCATCATAATTATATATTATAGATCTTTTTACAAATTTAAAGTACAAACTGAAAATATCATAATTGTAACATAACTTTATTCTAATTGACTTCATCCCGAATTAAATTTATGGATTTTCAATTGGAAATAATACTAGTTTATTCTAAAAATTAACAATATGTGTTAAGAGAACAATTGCATTAAAAATGTGTTTATATGATTTGCAACAATAATGTGTAGATTAGGTCGTTAATATTTACTATGCGAGTGGAACTATTACATATATTATTATCATATTTTTTTTCGATTGCATTTATTAAGGGTCGATCATTTGTTGAAATTGAAAAAATCTATCAAGTGGGTGGGGTAACTAATTATATCAAAATATCCATAAATTCCAAATAATTTTGATATATTTTGTAAGTGATGCATCAAGTGTATAGACGTGACAGTGGAAGTAACAGCCTTTTGTTTTGATTTCCTTTTCTCGAACACGTCAAAATAAAATAAAATATTTAAAGCAACAAAAATGCCTAAGAACCCTAAAATTCAAATCCTTTAATAATCTATCTTAGTGATTTTGCTAAGCTAAATTCAAATCAAATTAACTTCCTTGTTTTGTGGTTTGGCCTTGTCACCCATCAATATATACTCTAGAAACGTTTTATGAGTCAAATGTATATATATATGCTCAGCTAGACTACCATTAATTGTACCCTAGATTACTTTCGTCTATATGTCACAGATACACTTTGATTTCAGGATTAGTGTGTTATTAATATCAAGTCGTGCTAGACACAAAGTACACGTACCATAGTCTGGTTTTCAGAATATATACTTAACGCCTTTAAATTCAGCTCAATGTACCGGGGTAGACTGTTAAAGATCTCTCTAAAAAAACGGAAATTAATCCAACAAATTATTGCAAGATTTGACATGATGAAATACTTTGATGTTTCCGCAAAGTAATAAGCCAGAGAAAGTATAAACCTACATGGAGAAAGTATA
Organism: Mactra quadrangularis; assembly: GCA_025267735.1. Lineage (NCBI taxonomy): Eukaryota > Metazoa > Mollusca > Bivalvia > Venerida > Mactridae > Mactra > Mactra quadrangularis. The sequence continues at coordinate 6,927,625 of CM046298.1, forward strand.
GCTATAAATCACGAACTAGTTGTCAATCAAATGTAAGGTTATTTTTGTTATTGATTCAATCATATCAATAGACGCTGACTCTATAATCTTAACGTACTTGAACACTGAATGCAGATTGCATTAATACAACTGATGTTTTGCAGTGAATGTTGTAGAATATTAGCTACCAAATACAGTGCCATATATAATTAGTATTGGTTACCTTTACACTTTTTTAATTTGTATTTTGAATTTTTACTAATACTTGAGACGTTTAAAATATATCTTTAGATACATGTACATGTATAGCAGTTAGAATAAAATAAAGTATCTTTAATCAACTTCCAAATGTACTGTTCTATTATTTAACCACTTGTATTTTAATTGGAAAATATATCTTTAAAAACTAATTGTAGTAATGAAAAGCCATCTTTTTACAGGTGTAAAGGTAATTTTGGATGGCACTGTATATCTGGAAACATTGTATAGTCCGACAATAATAACTTGAGCTTGACCTTTATGCAAAAATGTATTAAACTCAGTATTTACGGTCTATTTTTATCCTCGTTTGTAACTCTTACTTATCGAAACTTTTAGGCAAAATACTCGTACGTTTTTTTAAATCTTTTTAAACATTAACAATATAATGGGATCAAAATGTACACTATTGTATTAGTAGAGAAGCAAAGTGTCATATCTTAAGTTGCACAGAATCACAAAAAGTCACAAAACGAGTCATATACCAAACTTCTAATTTATGCCGGCAGTCTGATAAACTTATCACTTTAACAAACAGTTTGGTATATGACTTGCTTTGTGCCTTTTTCCGACTCAAAATAAAGATTTTTCTATTATATTCTAAAATGACCGCAAAGTTCAACGACAACTGTCTTAAAATGTGTTCATATCAGAACCAGTTATGTAACATCCGTACATATATAATCCTCAGACTCTCCCAGTTTAGTTAAAAGGTTGACGGTAATTAACTGATGTAATCGTATATTTAGACATTTTTCCTTTATTCTAATGTAACCTTCCAGTACAGACCAATTAAGATATGTAAGATAAGTAATATATAATCTGTAATTAATTAAACACAGACTGGTACGGTCATATTAATCTATATCTAATCTGTAGACTGTGCTACAATTTCTAGCTTAAGGTCAGTTGCCAAATTGTCTGCAATCGGCATCCAGTCTACCAAGAAGCTAATAGATTTTTACTGATGTAATAAAGGTTCGCCAAAGAAATAAAAACTCCTAATCAGGCAATACCATTGTGTTTTCTTTAAGAAATAGACGTAGTGAGGTAGAACATTAGATCAAATTTTACTTCATCTTATTATGCTAGAATATCATGTCTTTAAATTAGAGATACCTCGTTAAACCCTGTGGTGGTATACAGAATTCAACATTCGGTTCACGATTAGGACTTTGACGATGACAGTTGGAACAAAGTAAAAGTTTAATTTCATTTATTTATGGATATAATCACTGTTTCGACCAGAGTTTTCAATAAGACAATGTATCTAATTAAAGGACGGCTAAATAGTTCTAAAACTCATAAATGATTATTGATAAGGTTTTTTTTTCAACATAAACATTTGTTAGTCTAATGGATGCTTAATAAGTGAAATAACACAATAACATTAATTAGAATGTGATGTTTAATAACTTGCTAATTGATTTTAGTGGACCATGTTTTAACATACACTTGCTATACCTCAAATATTAATGATTTACATATATGGAAATAGATTATTTCTTGTTCTATTGCGTTAAATTGAAACTATTTTGTGAATTCATAGTATAATAATTAAAACACACACACACATGAAATTAACAACAAAATGGTCTACATCGGTATAAAACGTATAAATCATATCAGGAACAACAACAGTCATTTCTTGAGTGTAAGGCATTTTTAAGTAGCATGAAGCAAATTTTCTCGGTGCTTAACATTGATTTAATGGTTATGTAGTTTTTAATATCAATGTATTGCAATATTCCGCAAAAATGTATATTGTGGTTATGGTTCGAAAGTTTAGACCGCAACCCCTAGAAAAACCCTAGAAAAAGTTCGGACCCCCCCCCTAGAAATAGTTCGGACCCCCACCCGAAAAAAATCCTATACAATAACAGTAAATACGAGAACCTTCCACATAGTCAAAAAAAAGCAAAGAGAGAAAGATATATAGCTTTCTTAACTTTTGTAATGAAAAAATAGACAACAAACAGATTACGAAGACAAGATCACCATATAGTTCATCTCTTAAGCTCTGAAAATGACATATTCAAACTATTTTTCAAAACTCAACCGGTAAAAATTTATGTCGATCTTACATCGTTATCGACAAAAATCGTCTATCACATTGAACAACCTGGCACTTCTAAAATATGTCGCATCTATTTAAATGAACACCAATTCTGTTAAGAAGCAAGTTGTGAAAAGATAAAGAGAATTGGTTTAATACTTTGAAAATGTCTGGATTTGACAGGATAATAACTGTCATTACATTTTAACAAGATTTAACTAAATTACCAGAGAGTCTGCGTTACACTGAACTTATTAAAAACTCATAGCTTACCGCAAATGGATGGTTGGATTGAAAAAATAAGCTGCATTGTTTTGTCAACTTTTAGCACCAAAGTACTTTCCAAAAGTTAGATATCTATAATATAAATAGTTATTAAAATAATAAATGAGAACTATTTATGTCATTAATACTTTTCTAAACAAACAATAGTCTAATACTTGACGCAATAGTATGTAATGGTCTAAGTTTCATGCCGATGTACGCTTACCGACTCTTTTGTTATTACCCCTGATCATTGGATTACTGGTATTTATCTATCAACCTTACTATTGAGTCTTTCACTCTGGTCATGTACAGCCTACAAATAGGCACAGCAAAGTTCTCCCATCCTGCAAGTACCCGTTTACATCTGGGTGAAGTGAAGCAGCCTCGTAGCGCGTCACTGAACCACTATTCCTAAACGAAGGCCGACAACATAAGTAGTATAGCGTATACGCTATACTACTAACATAGCCTAATATTTTTATAGTAACATACACCAACAACAGTGGTCTTATTTTAACTTCTAATACTTAAACTTTTTCTCGACATTCATTTGTAGTACATTATGATTTTATGACAATGGTTAAAATTTGTTACAGCCTACTCATGTCATGTCTATGTCTATTTTACTGGAAATATATTTTATTAATGTCTCCTGTAAAAGACTTTGCAGCCAAGCCAGCACAAAAATCTTCCAGATTTCACATTACAGACCGTCAATAAATGATTTCATACAAAGGTACTGTACTTTATAAAAATTCATTTTTTTTTGTTTGATTTTGTTAGGTTTAACGCCGTAGTAACACATTGTATAGGTCATATAACGGCGGTCAGTCAATCTAATCACTGCTCCTGGAAAGGCTAAATCTTTGGATTTTTAGCAAACAACTAAGCACATACTTTCGTCAGTGACTGACATCTGCCCTACATAATTAATAATAATTTGTAGGGGAGAAAATGACAGTAGAAATAATTTCATGACCAAACTCCACGAAAAAAAAATTAAATTACAAAAAGTAACATTATGAGTATATTAACGAGAAAAGAATTCGGAATTTTCACATATGACATTTTGTTTTTATTTCATGAATAAATATGAATAGCTGTAAAGTATAAGATTTGTCCTATTACTTTGGCTGTCACTATAAACAAACACAGTTTTATAACACTGTACTATACGTTTTCCCTTCCTCAATTACTATATCGCCTTTTTCCTGAATAATCTAATACCATTAATGGTTAAATTGTCCCCCTTGTATTGGGAATAAAATGAGAGAAGTATTGACAATGATATCATATAAATAACTACAGCCAAGTCATTAAGAGACTATATAGATAACCCTACCAACATCACAAAGACAATACTTGATTATTTTATAAAAACTTTCAATCTAAACATAGTAGGCGTGATAGGAAACCAATGTCTACGAGGTTAGACTATCTACTTTAGTCTCTTTAATCAAAACATGTCAATACTAAGTCAAGTTTATTAATTTTCTATGGGTCACTGCTCGCTACACTATCGAGCGTCAACTCCTCACATTCTACTTAATGATACCGTGATTCCACGCAATGTCAGAGACTCAAAGACTAGACGGTGAAAAGAGGAAATTTAATATCAATCATAGAATGTATTTAGATGATACTTAGACCGTTAGTAAGATATGTACACGCAACCATTGTCCTAAATAACAGAGAATGTGCAAGCTTTACATGTTATGTACATTTGTTCTTTACATATAGGTCGATTAAAATATCTTTGATTATTGCTTTGTTCTTCTTTTTGTTATTCAGGTTTGGTTCAAATTACGGACAGTGTTGCAGTTTTCGCTATACTATACGTCATCACCTAACTTTTGATCTTGAGAACACTTCTGGTTTAAATATGGGCCCAGTTGTCCACTATGGAATGTAAATAAGATTTGAAAGGTTTTGTATAATTTAGTCATTTTTTAAGTGTACACATGAAAATGACATTTCACTTAAAATTTCGAGGCTTATTTCTCGTCAATTTTATTATAATTTATTATCATGACATGTGAAGCACAAATAAACTCATATACTAGACTTATTGCGAACTTGTTTGGTAGCAAAATACATTTATTTAAAGGAAAACGTCAAACAAATATTATGTAGTTTTGCATTCATCCATGATAAAGGCCATTTGAAATTAAAACATATTCTGCATGGTACTATGTTTGTCTGCAACCTATCAACAGCACTGTCCTGTGGATATTTTGTTCAAATACAGGCATATACTTTTTCTACTGGGTTCAACGCCATATCAACACAATTTAAGGCCAGCACACCTTATCTTGATTTGTTATGGCCGGCACACCTAACCTTGGTTTTCTGGTTTCTTGTCTAATTTTAGTACTCACATACCCTTGCACGAGGCAGGAAACTTCTTCAAATGCCTTATTTAAGGAGGAAAATAGATATTATTTCAAATGTAAGTCGAAGGGTATAATCGTTCAGAATTGTATTCTTTGATTCTTTGAAGTTAGTACTCCCTTCGGTAGAAATGTTCGAAATTCCGACGCGCTTCGAACTGCGCTACAGACCCGGGTCAAACAGACATAATACCAGAGCTGATGTAAAACAATGGCACAGAAATAACTCGAGCCAAAACGTCGATTCTACGAACAGGTTTGCACTAGAAAGCTACATGTACAACACAGAAACACATAGTATTGATACATTGTATTCCTATCTCATTCAAGTTGACTTACAAAGTTACACAGTTTAATGGTAACAATACTCAACTCTATCCTGGAGGTCATAAAACCTTGTTTTATAGCGTATGTTAAGCACACTTCTAGACTACAATACAATACATAAGCATTCAATACATCCTTGTTTCTGAAGTGGCTAAGATGTTTTATGCCAAGCAATAACAATTAAACACCGATATGTAGGCGGTGTTGTGTCCTAGGAGTCATAAAATTGTCCGGAACATTTTTATCAAATATCTATAACAACCGCGAACATCAACATAAAAATACAAGAAATTAAAGGAAAGATAAAAAAGAACAAAAAGATGGAAATACAAGAAACTAAAGGAAAGATAAAAAAGAACAAAAAGATGGAAAATAAAAGAAACTTAAGGAAAGATAAAAGTAACAAAACGATGTACAAATACAAGAAATTATAAGAAAGATAAAAAAGAACAAAATGTTGGACAATTTGCAGTCAAGACACACACTACAATAAAACCCCACGAATCCAACATAGCTTTCCAATAGGAATACCTTTCATAATGTTAATCATACTCAGTGATTTAGAAGTAAAGCCTAGCTTATACTTCATCCCATACGTAATATATATGCTAATATTCAAGTCGTCTGACCGATCTATCAATTCTACAATTATGGTAAAGGAATCATACTGCCTGCAATATACTAGATAACTAGGAATGTGTACGTAAATTCTACTGGGAGAAAAAAGAACAGAAGCTATATCTGGATTTGTTAACTTTCAACTGTAAATAAAGAGATCATGTTGAGTGATTGATATTGTTTAACCAGGTCAACGTTTTTAAAGGAATTAATTGGCAAAGTTTTCACGTCTCATTTTTCCGAGGTTTCCGATCTGTTTATGCTATCATCGGATTTGCAACAGACACTCTTATACATCTCGCTCTTTAGAATTATGATATAAGTTCTCTTAAAAGTTGTGGTGTTTTCTAAATAGACCTAAGTACGTGGGTTAAAATACTAGTAGATTATGTGTGAAGTACAAATGCGTATGATTTTGCTAAATTATTACGATTCTGTCAAAAGGGCACATACACCTTAAAACGTCAACCCTTAGTGGTTTGAAACAATAAAAAAATCAATGGTAATGTCCAGAATATCAAGGTGTATAAAGTAGAACTAATATATAAACGACTTGGTGATTCCTCCAGTTTTTGACAACTTTAACCCATTGGGTATAATAAGTATGTTGATGTTTTCATTCGCGACAAAGGCCAATTGGCATATATACTTACCATGTCGGGAGTCGCGACAATAGCTCATGGGCATATATACTGAACATTTCTTTAACCAATGAAATAAGTTCTTTACTCAACGCGCATTTAACAATCATTAGTCTGTATATATATATATATTCAAGTCATACTTGGTACCAAGCGAGGATTCAGAGTTAGAGAGAAGTCATTTTATGGTCTACAGACGCTGAACGCGTATGTGATTAGTCCCTCCGCAGAGACACAATTTACTTCAATTACTCGAGACTATATGCTGGACACTATTAGAGAAAACAGTTAGTGATATGAAGTCAATAATCTTATCAGAAAATTGTAGGATTGTATTGATAAAAATAGCTGATATTATGTACTTGAATACTTCACATTACATTATATATACATAATTAAAACTGACATAACATTATTATAAGCGTCATTTAAATAATAACAAACAGTAAAAATGTACTTTTAATGTATAAATACATGTATAAGTATGGGGATATGCAATGGGACAAATTGTAAGTAGCAGGTAAGCTAAATTGCCATAAATGAGCATACAATTGCTCGACATGCACGAATACTGCTTGTGTTGCATTTGTTCGACTAGAACTAATATTTTTTCTATCGCATTCTCAGCACATTAGAGATGTCGTGTTTTTGTGACATTACACGAGCAGACAATATCGCTTTCAAGGTTGCTATAACAAATTTGCATTTTTATAAAATTCCACCTTGTTTTCATGTTTGTTGATTTCTGAAAAACAAGTCCGTAATAAATCGTTTAATATATTCAACATTTTTGCATTGCAACTATTACCTAACTTAATGATGTAGCATAACCGTCCGTTTAGACGGTAGAACTGTAGAGCCGTTCATTGTAGTATGATTTGCCTACCTTATAGACCTTTGCATTTAACATAAATACAGGGGCGGATCCAAGGGGGGTTTCGAAATTTTCTAGGGTGGTCCGAACTTTTCTGGGGGGGGGTCGAACATTCGAACCACAACCAAATTGTATACACATTTTGCAGAAAAAATGCAACATATTAGTAATAAAACCAAATTAACCATTAAATCTATGTTAAGCATCGAGAAAAAATTGCTTCAAGCTACTTAAAAATAACTTACAGTCAAGAAATACACCAATGGAGAAGTACACTTTTAAAATTCTAGGGGGGGGGTCCGGATCCCCATGACCCCCGCTGGATCCGCCTATGAAATACATGCTAGGTGTTAGAATGAAATGTAATCTTGTCTACTGACGGTCTTCTGTTTTAAACCTTTTGTATTGGTATTAATAATTTCGACAAGGTAATAATGTGCGAGACTCCAGTATACGTCATCACTAAATTGCATACCCCAGCAACAGAATTTCCCGTCCCCCCGAAATATCTTTTAAAAGGAGACTGGCGCTTGGGGGAACGTTCTTAGGTGAAATAGACTTGTCTTTTGTAAAAGCTAAATAAAAAGGGCAATTTAAGTCCAAGGACGGCCATTTTCTTTCATGAGTTAACTAAAGAACATTTATTTTTTTCAAAATAACATTTTAAATGCAAAAGCGTAATGTTTCTTTGAAATTGAACAAAATGGATCTTAAGTGTTTGACTGATTTATACGTATATAAAACAACACAAATACATAAGCTGAAAACTTTTCCTGGCAAATAAGGGTATACAAAAAGAGAAGTGTAAATGCCAATAGTGTACTGTATATGAATACTTATGTACTTGTTTACTGTTTAGTCGAATGAGTCATTCTGATGTTTACTGTTTGTATTATCCGGTCAAAAAATATAAATAAAGCCAAGTTTGATATAATAGACAATGTACTGGTTGACACGTGATCTAGTATGACAAATGGACAATTCTTGGAAATACCAAAAAAAGTCATTACTGTTTTGGACACGTATCAAGAATATTTGATTCTATAACAGACAACAAGAGTGACCATCACGTGATTGATTGCACGAAAATGAGACAAGTGTTCATTTAGAACAATGAATATTTGTTCTGATGGTTTGACAATAGCTTTTTGTTCAGATGACCTAAAGAGAATGTGGTCAAATACAGTACCCACCAAAACTTTGGAGACAATGGAAATTTAATCCAATTTCTAAATTCCATTGATTGTTTTCGGTAGAACCATTTTTTTAATAATTATATCTAAATAAATGTGGTTGATAATTAAATGAAAAAAAAAACCAATTGTTTTGAATGCATCTTTTATAAGATTCAGCATCTGATTTCCCAAAGCCTGCAAAACCAAAACCATTGTAATTATTTTCTTTAACATAGATTTTAAGCTACTTTGGTTGTCTAAACTACAAAAAGTAACAAAAAATAAAGCATAACTAAAAAGCATTTCAAAATAAATGGAAATGAAATATTTGAAAAAAATATGTACTGGGCTTACAAAGTGAAAATGTCTCCAAAATCTTTGGTGGGTACTGTATGAAATCTAAATCATCTAGGTTATTGAACGGCGATGTTAACTGTTTGGAGAAAGTATTTAGATTATAATTGATAACTACATGGTTGTACATTATTGCCAATGATATTTATAGAAAGACATAGTGCTTGCTGGTATTTTTACGTTTATTTCAATTTCACACCTAATTTGTTTCGGATAACAACCACTTGCAGCGACATTTGTAAAATTGACCTGGTAAAAAATATTAAATGATATATATATACAATGACATGAAATAGAAACTTGTTAGAGAATTGACAATCCCGGTACATTTATAGCGATCACGTGACTAGTTAGAAACGCAAAAGTTGCAGAAAATAGTATAATGATTGAGTAGTTTAATAATTATAATGGACCATAGATATATTTACAAAAGAACAGTTTTATGTTATTAGAAAGTGAGGCCAATAAATATTTATAACTTAAATAGTTATTAATAATAATTGATATTGTATATTCCATCAGTTATATCTTCATACCTTTAACGGTAACAATTACAAATAACTTGTATGTCGAAATGAATTAATACAAGAGGACCATAATGGCCGTTTATCGCACACCTGAAAACCTTTAATATATTTTTTAGAGTAAAGTAAAGTAAGAATCAAGTAATAAAGTATTTTTGATGACCAATGTTCGAACTCATTCGAGCAATTACCTAGACAAGCATTCTAACAAAGTTTGATGACAATTGAGACAAAAGTGTGACCACTCGAATGTTTACTCTGAGCTAGCTCAGATGAGCCAAAAACCTGCTGAAGCTCTCTCAACATTTCTCACCTAACAAGTGTTTGAAGCATATACTCTCAGACGTATTTAACAAAACAGTTTGTATTTTATTCAAACACTGGAATATCGTACTTAGAAATCCACTCGGTATAATAAAGTTCACACATGATTTATGTAAAGACCCTCGTACATTTTCTGTACAGCATGTATTGATGTAACAATTGATTTAACAATAAGTAAGCTGTCTTGTAGCTGTCATTTAACAACAAATATAACCAGACTTGTTATGTCTAAATTTACATTCATTACAAGTACTTACATATGATTACATAACCCCTGAAGAGTTATAATATCACCAGAATTCAATATTGTAACACTTACAGTCTGTAAAATTCTTAACAATTTAAAAACAACTCTGCAGCTCCTTAAGCACTTTCCTTATGGGAAAAGCTAGGCTCCATAGTACAAGGAAGGCGATACATTACAGTATTTTATGATGAACGATTCCATGTATGGAAACTGATTAGACACATGGCGGGGGAATTTATGACTGGATTTCGTGAAAAGTTTGACTGCAATAATTAAGTTATCACAAGTTTATGCTGGTTGAAATTAACGTTGTTTATTGATTGCAGTGTATTTTATAGGATATTGATGTTTTTAACAAGGCTTTAGAGGATGATTGAAATATTGATACATGAATTCTTAGATCATGTATAGTATGTATGCCTGTGATAGATAAATAATGTGTAGTTTTAACAGTTACATATTATTTGTAGAATCGGCATTTAAATGTCTTGGAAACAAAACATACATATTATACAATTTGAACACGACGTAGAGTAAACATGCATGAACATGTGAGTAGAAAAAGGAATACACATGGCAGATCATTTTAAAAGACATACATAATGCAATTATAATTATAAATAGCACACAAACATAACATCAAATAGACACAGTTTCTTCGATACTCATTATATTTATTACGTAAAATTGACAGTGAATGAAAGATCAATTAAAACATTTTGGCGTTATAATATAGATCTTCGTTTTATTGCTTCTTTTATAAAAACTGATAAATCTCTTAACGAAGTAATGAAAATGTAACACCATAACTTGAACGCAACAATATATCTATGTATATAACAAGTGTCATAAACAACACTTAATATATAATATTATTGATTTCTGTAATAAATATAGTTAAACAATTGAACCATAAGTTTATATTTTATCATTAAAATTACGTCGACAAAAACTTTCATCACAATACGCAACTCGAATATCTTCTAACAATAGTTACCCGGCGCGAAAAATTGTTTTTAAACCAAATTACATTGATTAATTTGACAACAAACCGAACGAAATTAAACCATTTGGCCTGTGCGTTAAAAACGATTTAGAAATGCTTAATATCAACACTTCTACCGTTTTACAAAACTTTGATAAAAATAGTGATTACGCGATGTAGAATTGGTCATACCAGATTAACACATTCATACCTTCTCAAAAGAGAGGAAGCACCTAAATGTATACCATGTGACGAGCATTTCAATGTAAAACACGTTCTCCTTGACTGTCAGGATCTTAAATACATCCGTGACAAACATTATAAAGTAAACTCACTTAAAGAACTTTTTGAATCTGTACCATCATATGCGATACTTAACTTTTTGAAAGAAATAAATGTTTATAATAAGATATAGAGCTACATCATTAATATCGTTTGAATTAATAGTATCATTGATTGCTTTCGGCGCGATATGACCTTTTTGTGTTGGTGCGCCGTAAAACCCAACCAACCAAACAAACAAACAAACAGTTTATATTTCATGATATTTATAAAGTATTATTTACTCTAAGTGCCAGTTTTCTTCATCATTTTTCGAGTTACTTCAATGGCCCTCTGCTACATCAGAAAATTATTTAAATATCAAGATTATCATTGAGTACTAGGTCTTATAAATACAAACTGAAAGAACACGATGGTTTCATATCATTCAAGACAATTAAGAGCCGAGATGTATTCATCGAATATGTATAGTACCCACCACAAGCTTGAAGACAAAGAAAAAATAATCACATTTTTAAATTTCATTGACTATTTTCAGTAGGAACATTATTTTTAATATATTTAATATAGCTGATGATTAAATGAAAACAAATTTCTTGAATAAATCCCATTCATAAGATTTAGCATCTGATATCACTAATCCCCTGAAACCAAATTCAAAGTATCTTTTCTACAACAAATATTATAAGCTACGTTTATAGTCTCAACTACAAATAGTACTATAACAAAACATAAAGCGTAACTAAAAAGCATTTCAAAATAAATGATAATCAAATTGTTGAAGAAACCTATATAGTAGGCTTACAAAGTGAAAATGTCTCCAAACGTTAAGAGGGTACCGAAAATTAAAAACGTTTTGTTTGATATTGTTTTCATGTCTGTATTTTCCAAAGTTACGTGTTAATTGTGTTGCGTATACACTACCTCTGTTTTAAACGTTTGGTCGAGAACTAGATCATGTTCTGCAAACACGACCACATGTAACATATCAACTCAATGGTTATAGCTAATGTTTTGGAAAAAACCTTTCCGCCTTGTCCCATTTAAGAAATTGATACATTTGCCATATCCATCAAACTGACGACGTGACACATAAATGCAGGCATCAGCGTTATTGATTACATGTCCAGTAGTCTATACAGCTTGGTGATATTAATTTCCTTAAAGAACCGGGTTTATCAACGCCATTTGGCATATAACTGCATTCTGATGTATGTTAAAATACAAGTTATATTGTAGAGCTATGTTACAGTGCCCTTGCACTGAATGAAAGATTTGAATATAATATCCTATTCTATTACTGATTTGTGAAGGACACGTCTTTCATATAAAATATCAATGAAGTTTATTCTTTTTGAGAAATTATTGATATGTGAAGGACACATCTTTAATATAGAATCTAGTTGTTTATTTCTATAATGAAATATTAACTTTAATAACAGTTTGTCCTTGAACCTGTATGCCAGTGTCTGATTCAATTTCTTAAAGTCTATTCATCTTTCTTTTAGAGAGTATATAGTAAAAACACCTACAATTTCCAATCATGGTAATACATCTGTCTGTGATTATTACAAAGTCAGACTAATATGTTGATCTTTAATACAGATAAAATTCTTAAAACAATGCTCGTTTTCTGTAGCTCATCATTTTAAACAGACGCAGCTTGTTTTTTACAACAGGAATAATACCTTCCGCAGAGTGCTTATTATACCATGATCTAATACATATGCACGTGTTATACAAGTTTGGCTGATACGTTTTGAACTTAAATTCCGTTTGCAATCGTCGCATTGTATTAACATACTATTTATGACTCTTAAGTTAGGTAAAATATTGTCTTTCTGATTTAACAAAATTGAATGGTATTAATCTAGAACTGAAGGATAATGCTACGTTAATTTCAAAATCATTTAATTTTGCATTGGCCTTCAAATCATTGCGTAAAAAGTTTTTGTTAAAACATGTAATTTAAAAGACACGGTTTAGCGTTGAAAAATAATAAACTATTAGTCAACAGAATTTGAGCTGTATATAAAATGGCATAACTACGTCAAACATTTAAAATATCTGTGTAGTTCAGTTGGGTACATGGTGGGTATGAGGTTGAATTTTTGTCTCCGAATATGCATTTTGCTATAAACTTAATAAATGCATTTATCACGTTTTAACATATGTACTATTACATGGGTTTCCCCGTGTTTAGTTGCAGGCTACAGCAAATCTTTATGTCAATCCAGTGCGGAAGATTACATTTGACTGCGCATGCGCAATTACATGGATAATAACAGCTGCAATTAAAGTAGTCCGCTTTACGCGTTAACACGTAACATGTGTAATTAAAGTATAATTAATCGGTTTAGTAATCAAACGATATGTGGATGTTACAACCACAATTCCCCTTGTATCGGTTCTGTCACGTGTATAATTCCGATTTCCGACAGCGCTGTTAGCGCTTTGATTCGATATAGATTTATACACATTATGCAAATAAATTATGGCGTGAATGATATATGCAATCATATATCATGGCCAATTCCTGTTATCACCAACATACATATGTTATTTATATCCCTTCATTAAACATTGGTAACATTTCCAATGTACTAATTGGTAAACACAGCACTAATTTCTGTAAACATATACGATGGATTGACCGGTTAAATGTCATATGAGGTTTAGGCTACCACCCACGAGTGTAAATAGAAATAGCATTTATATAGATAAGACTTCGGCTGCTAGTAATTGTTTAGTGACCAAACTTGTCTAGGATACACAAAAACACGTACAATTTTTTATCACCCAAAACAAGTATAAATTAAGCAACTATACCTAATGTACACGCTATAAAGGATAACGGAGAGAACGCTGTGATATAACTAAAAATCAAAGTATTGAAATACAGAAAGACTTCGTGCACATTGAAATCTAACGAATCCATACTCTTGATTAGTCCTTACGCATCATTAGATTCAAGTACGAACAGAACAGGCCAAAAATGCGAGCGAAGTGTTTATTCTATCCTGTATAACTGACAAACACTACTGCTTAGTGTATTAACGAGATTTGACTCCGCCAATTCAAACGCTTATCAATATAAGTAAACACCTATCACGGACACTGAAACAAAGACGCGTCAGTTGATTGACGGAACTACTTTCATCGCCTAGAAATAAACTGCGTAGCTAATCAGAGACACATGTATCGCTCCGCAGGTTAAACTGGTCAGGCATTTGAATCGTCGAAAGTTTTAGTGTGGTATAACTTAAGCCTTTCCGCAAAATCGCCAAAAGTCTAACAAGCTGTTGTATTGCTGCGTAAAACCACAGGCGGCAAGCATGGTCCCGATTCAAAATGTATATAAAGTGTTTTTACCGACCACATATGCGTAAAACAATAGACATGACATTTGTTTTTTGGCTACAATGCTATAGAGTATCAAGGCGTTACTCTTTCCGACATTTATTACTTTGTTAGAACACTGAACAATGGACTTCAAGTACAAAATACTAAAATATATGCTCAAAAATAAAATAAGCATGTATCAGTAATTGATAAAAATTACATTTAGTTTATTGAGCAAGTGCCCGTTACATGTACATACTAACGGTGCTGGTCAGGTAGTGCCTTCTCGATTTAAAATTCGCGATTGAAGACAACAGCAACAAAAAATCAGAACTTTAATTATGGTGCGTATGTCACGGGGTGACGTTCCCCATCTTATTTATCTTTATATTACCATATATACATGCATTTATGTCTCATATTTATGCTTATTGTCCTCTTTGTATCCTGTCTTTATCATGTGTTGTACTGTCTTTGTCCCTGTTTCTCCATGTATCATCATTTTATATCATATCATAAATATTACAATAATATCATATACTAATATTCACTTGCACGGGCCTCAATTATATTCTGTAGGACGGGCCTCATTCCCGCTCTTTTTACAATTTTCACGGGAAGGTTGTTTTGTTGTAACATTGAATGTTCATTCTTTTGTGCCTTTACAGGCTTACCAAGTATTCCATACATACAAAAGGGGTCAAAATAGGACCTGCGACACGTACAAAATAACAAAACGTGTTTCTGAAAACATAGAAAATGAATCAATCCATTTCAGAGGTAGGCAGTATTGAAAACAAAAGTTATATTGTTCATTTAAACAAAATTAGAGTGGCGGCTAAACCACCACCACTTGGTCAATCATGCATGTAATGGTAGAACGAATAACCACTACTCCCACAAGACACTCATAGAACATATTAAAATTATATATTTTATTGTCATCATGTGCGTCCCCTGTCGTGGATTAGTTCATTGTATTGTTTATACATACATTGCTTTGGGGTTTTTCGTTCGAACTAGAGTCGTGGTGAATATAATATACGAGGTTCAAAAAATGCCACTGTACGAACATTAGGCATCACTCTCGTACAAGTTTCTTCCCACGAATTCAAAACGACCACTCTAAGACCTGATACGATACCATTACAACTGTGATACTTTTTACCAAGAATTGATGTTTGCTTTAATGAATGTTTTATAGAACCGAGGACTTCAAGCGTAGGACTACTATAGATCGCATGTGTTCTCAATAGCTATATTGATTTAAGGATATTTTTTTAATCTAGCGGTTAATGTTCCCTCTTTTGAATGCAAAAACAATCTCAGGATATTGTCAATTGATTAAGCAGAACTATTTTGGTTTCTGATGGGATATAGAATAGTTTTATACAAAAATCAAAGTGCTAACAGCACTTATAGTGAATATTTCAAATATTCAGTACCCACCAAAAGTTTGGAGACATTTTCACCATGTAGGCTTACTGAATAGCTATTATCTAAAATCTGATAACTGTTTACTTTAAAATGCCTTTTAGCTTTGCTTCATTTTTTGGTCATGATTATAATTATAACTGAGACTACAAAAACAGCATAACAACTATGTTAGAGAAAATAATTACAATAAACCTAGTTACAGAGGTTTTAAGATGTCAAATGCTGAATCTTATCAATGTGTTGCATTTATGAAATATGTTTTAAATTATCACAAACCATACTCAAATGTATAAAAAATAATGATTCCACAAAAATAATTCTCAAAATTCAAGAATTGCAGTCAATTTCTTTTGTCTCCAAACTTTTAGTGGCTACTGTATGTATTTAAATAGTCGACAGTGGTGTAACACCATCACTTCTATGGTGCCTAGAAGTTTTCATCTATGACATTTAAAATGATTTGCACTTGCAAATTGATAAATTACGAGAAATATTCTCAGTACATTGAACTAAGTGCATAAAAGATGAAGCGTGGAGATTAAACTTTGCTCTGGGTTCCGTACGCATGAACGAACAAGCGTTCTCGGTCATTCTCAATAGATAGGTCCATCGGACAAAATAATACATAACTCAATGTTAGTAAGTAAGAAAATACTTTTTAGTATTTCGTCCATTGCCTAATAGATGTCCAATGATTGTGCATAAAAATGACAAAAATCGGACTATTAATAAAATCGTAACCACCATTTTAGACCCTTATTTAAAATTTCCGTTACTGTCGCCAGTCCACCCCTATGTTGTTTGCAATTAAATTGCAGAGAACACGATCACTGAAAGAGTTAAATTTGCATGCATATACATTGGTAATCGATTGAAATTTGTATTTAGAAGGCTCCATAAAACAGTAAGTCAGACATTTTTTAAATATCTAATGCAGAGTGCATGTCGCCAGACTTTATACTTTTCACAAAATTTCCGATACCGTATCTACTCCAGCTTGATTGGAAAGCAAAATATCAACACAGAATAAAAAGGAACGTGTAAAAGTTATCTTAGTTCCATTGATTCTTAAACAAATTGACAAAAACCTGTGGAATATATGAAATAAAAAAATATTTAAATGACAAATGTGAAAGGGGTCAATAAAAAGTAAATAAGCAAAATTTCCGTTACCGGTATTATTGAAAATACCAGTTACATCGAAACGGTATAATGGCGATTGATACATCAGTTGACTATAACTGTTTATAGATGATCGAATAATTCATCGTTTATAACACGGTAGAGCTCAAACGACGTAATTTCAATACGAATTTAAAATTTCCGTTATTTAAATTTCCGTTACCACGTTTGGTGTATAAATCATATTTCTTTTCGCAGGGACACAGCGCCAATCAGTACATCATATATTTACGTCATTTATGACTTCAAAATGCCTCGTGGTTAAATAGTACATCATAAAGTGTGTAAAATGATGGAGAAATAGCTTAATTATGAAGATTTTTTTAAGTCTACAGTACTTTTACTCATTGCGATGTTAGTTATATGTTTGGCTGAAAATAATGTACTTATTATAAATTATTACCTACGAGCAGACACATGACTTTAAATTGAAATATTGATTAACGCCAAGAAATGATAAAAATACGACACTCAGAGATTATAAGTGTAAAAAATTTCCGTTACTATGTGGTAACGGATATTTATTTTTTTGTAAGTAATAAAACAGCATGGTAAGTTTGAAAATGGATTCAAGTCAATACTATTTTTACCAACGGTTAATAACAGACTCGCAGAAGTCTGAAACAAGTTCACCAAATACCATTAGACAATAGCTTATAGCAGATTTTTTACGTTTTAGCTCATCGGAGCACAAACTGTTATAGGTTAGCTATTCTGATCGGTGTTTGTCCGTCGTCCGTCAACAATTTCTTAAAAATACAATAAAAATATGTAATGTAATATAAAAAATAGTATTGCCAAATATTTAAAGCTGATAGTTACGAACTTCTGCGCAAAGCAACTAATAAAGGTCATCGACAAAGATTTTGCCACTGGGGTCAATATTGACGCCTCCCCATGGGTCATCAGATTAAATATTGACCCTACCCAGGGGAAACAAGAATAAATATGGAGTTATGTAAAGAAATATTTAAAATAATTTCTTTAATTGTATGGCCCAGTGCTTTACTTTTTGCATTGTGAACTCAAGGTCACAATTTTTTACAGCTAAATATGAATGTGTTAAAAGATTGCGAGTCAGATGCCTTTAGAATCTGGTGCTCTCGTGAGCGACCCAGGCACCGTAGAACCCCCTCTATACCCTTTTTATATTTCAATATAAATATATAAATATGTAAACATACATCAGCTTATTGAATTGAAATAAACGTCATTTTGGTTAAATATTGTTGCAGAGATCAAACAATATCAGGAGGCAGAAATCTCCGTGAACAAAATTTCCGTTACTATGGTGTTGTTTTTTTTTGCCAATAAGCGCTTTTTACCGAGTTATAATCTTCCCTATGCTTAATTAAAGTCTTAATTTCTAGTGTTTCAACTGAACGTCGTTATCTGTTCATCAAACTCATTAGTGTTTTTAAATTTATGACGTGTTTGTTATATTAGTAATAAAGCAGTTTTCCTATGTAGAACAAATGATATGAAAAAGATTACGCTTTATTCATGTTAGCTGCGTGACCAAGCAATAAAATGCAACTTAAAAGTAACACATTTGTTGGTTCAATTTAAGTCTTGAGGGATTTGACGATATTTTAAATCTACATAATCAGTCTAAAATTTCCGTTACCGTTGCACTTGTTCATTTTACATGTACATGCCGTCTAAGTATGCAGCTTAACACAGGTAATATGACATTTTTTGTATTGACAATGATCAAAGTTAAGTATAAGAAACAGCAAGTTATCATTATGACACCCACAAATAATAGAAAACAAATGGATTGTCACCAATGATTACACTGTTGATTTCATCATTAGTATTGAAAAGTGTTCCCAAAGTTTAGTGCAGAGTAATCGCTTAACAAATAAGCCTTTCAAGTCGTATTTTTGATTTCTAGACAAAGATATGTATACTTGTTGAAAACCAAATCAGTTATTTGGTACAAAAGTACATATTTGTGAATACACCTTTATTGTCTTCAATGAGGGTACAGCATCAGATATCAAAAACGAATAGTCAAATGTTTATACCTTACCCTCTTCATATAGTCATATCACTGGTAATAAGATAGTTATGCATCCAGAAACTTAGATTAACATCCCTGATACATGCATAATAACGAAAAAAACATTTACAACTGATTTGTTTGAAGTTGATTTTTCACATTTTCACAAACCCAGATGGACCTATCTAATGAGAATAACCGTCTATCACGTCTTGATAAGATTAAGAATTCATTCTATACTTATTATATGACACATCAATAAACATTCCTACGATCATAGACCTCCATTGAAATGACAATTCTTAAGGAAAATATAATTAACTTTAGCCTTGACGTCAAATATGATTTGAATAGGCAAGGATAAGAACCTCAAGACGCGTATTTGATGAAAACATAGAATTAATTCTTGGATGATAAAATATGTCTTGATTTAGGAAAATAACTTCAATATCAGGTTTGAATGACTGTAAACAGTTTATAAAATGAAAAAAATATTAATATCACCCAACAGTTTACAGAAAATGAGAATTCTTATACTAGTTGTGCACTGTGTAATGAAAAATAGAAAAAAAATGTATCTGTACAATATTGTATCGGATCATAAAAAATAATGTAAGTACGTACTTAAGGTGACAGTACCTCAGTACTTTGTATATTGGTATAAAGAACGTGCTGTGATATCGGCAACAGTCCGGTACCTACTAACATTAGTCCGGTACCTACTAACACTTGTAAAAGTAGTCGTCCATTATGTATAATTCTAAGTAAATGAGATGGCCATCAGTATTATAGTATTACTTATGTTTTCATGATTTATGTATATGTTGACGGCATGGGTATATGACCTTATATACAACTAAACTTGTTAAATTTGTTATAGCAGAACAGAACAGAACAGAACAGGAAAGGACAGGGCAGAACTTTGTTTGATAAACGTATATACAAAGAATAAACCTAAACAGTAGTTTGTCACCAAAGACCTAATATGTACACGTATGTATACTAAAATGAACAAACGATTAGAGAGATGAATGTTTAAAGGTTATATATTTTGCAATGTAATTTGTACGCCACATTTTAACATTTGCCAAGTCATATTTCGGCTCCCTGACGTCCTACACACGGTCCATGGATATAGCTGGATTTCTGGACCCCAGCTCTGAACCTTGCATCAAGTACATACCTTCGTCAGACAGCTGACATACTTGTTACATAGGTAAGCATGATAATGTTCTTAAGAAATATTCAAAGACTAAAGTCTACGAAGGAGTGTATGTTCCATCCGGATATCAAACCTTTAGGATTGGTAGTCCGACGCGCTACTGACTGGCCTCTACTACACATTTTGTAAAAAACAAATGATTACATAGCTATCATACTGTTTGAACAAGAGTATTTCGACAAATTAGACGCATTTAAGATTCCAGTTCAAACTTTTCTACCTATCTAATGTTTTATGAAGATTTAATGACCATCAACACTTGGTATGGAGTCCTACATGGGCCAAACACCGAATATTTACAATATATTATTTCCAAGAATAACGATCGCGTATTAAAACACGCTCTATCATACATTTCTCGCAGAACTAACGTACTTCGGGATAATGCTGGGTACACGAACCTAAATATTACAGCTTATAAAGGATTCAATACCTTTTCAAAGACTTTGTTTCATAGATATATGTATTTTAAAGAGATAAATGCTAATTTTACTCGTGGGAGAAAACAAATTTCTAGTGAGTCTTCAATCATTTTACAGATACTCAAAACAATGATATTTATTGTCATAGAAAGTTCGGTGCACTTACATGTACTTATAGGATCTTAAATTGGGTTTATATTAAACTCGACAATAAAGCCAATAAGTGCAGTCATCTTATGTAAATACTGAGCATAGAATACTTTTTGATATCCATATTTATTTATCATATTTATACATGTACTAGTTTTTTCAAGTACATGTACAATGACAATGGCAAATAATTGATATTACGCTGGGGCTACTATAACCACGCCCTTAGACAAGTGGCTAATTTGTCTAACAAAGTAATCCTTTATGTCCAGAGACATGTGCCAATGTTTGTCCAAGTATACGCTAATCCTTTCATTGGTGAACGGCTTATGCATATTAAGAAATGGAAGGTCCGGTGTAATGTCAATTCGGTGTTGCAAAAGGTTTAAAAGGACTATCGCTTTCCTAAGACATCAATCCTATTATTAGGTCAGGTATGCTGACATTGATTAAGGTATTGTGCTATCAAGTGCATTTAAAAGTCACAGCAACGAAAATATGTCAATTGTTTTTAAGACACATAAAGACATAGCATCTTTTCTCTCAGAATATTGAAAGAATGCACACCAGTCATGACTGGAGAACATAAAAACATATTTGTCGTCGTGATATCGCTTTCTATTTTTATTTATTACCAAAATTGTAAAGTAGAAACGTTTCGTTAAAGCGATTTGTACTGTTTTCTCAATATAAAGTAGAACATTAACTTGCATGAACACGATACAATGTATCTCGTATGATGTATAATACATTCTCATACATGTTCATCTTTGAACTAGCATGTTTCTTTAATCTATAGAGTGCTATGTCGTTATATTTGATATCGATATTTTTCTTATTTCATGAAGAGGTTGAGATTATCATTTCTGTGTGACAAGGCTATAAAAACAATACTTCAATCTATGTTTTCATATTTCTGAAACTAGAATGACAGACAGCAAAAATGGCCAAGATATTCTGATAAGTCAACAGCCAAATTTTAGACAATTTGCTTGCATGTATCATTTTAAGTTTCATGTAAATCAATAGCTTAAAGAAATTGGTTTACGTGAGTAAAATCATTGGTATTGAGTATATCTAAATATTGCATCAGGAACCATGTCTGTACTGATTTTCATCATTTTAATCATCATGGTTGTTTATATTCATGAGATTCCAACATGCATCATGTCAAAGATCGTACATTTGTTTATATAGTGTACTTTATATTTACATCTTATACGTTGCTTCTCTCACAGCCTCACAGACATTGTTGTATTATAGTGAAGCACAATAACCTAACATAACTTCATTAAATGACTTACAAAGCAAAAGTTTACTTCCCCTTTTCCTGATTTTGAATTATATTTTAATAATAAACCTAATCCGGAATTCAAATTTATGGGGTTTTCCGCCCGTGCACAGCCGGTACAAAAAAGTTTTCTACATATCATTAGACAACGGTGCCCCCTCTCAGCCAATCAAATTGCTTAAAAAGTGTTTGATAAATCTCATACCACACGGTTAAGTGTTTAATATTATCAGACCGTTTTCTCCGTGCTTAAAAATCAGTGCGTGAAAGTATGGGTGGATCCAGACTTTTCAAGTAAGGTGCACACTGAGAACAAAACGCAATGTTATAGTTTGTATTAAAGCGGCAATGAAAATTGAAAAGTTTTTATTGATGGTCTCATTTGTCGACTAGCATAAGTCATGGAATAGTACAATCGATTGTAAAAAGTCTAGATCCACCCCATTATCAGTTTAAATACAATCAACTGCTGAGTATGTACATGTAGATTTCCAAGGTGAAATGTTTCAATAAGCTTATCTGTATTAATTTGAAAGCCAACCAAAGTTTTGAGAATTTAACTGTTAATTTATTTTAATTTAAGTCCTCACAAGAATCAATACTTTGTCACTGTACCACAATAGTATGGACTCATGTGCCATGTTTTGAAAATTGATGAAGTGGACTGGATTGTTTTATTTATTATTTCGTTAACATTTACACGTAATGTAATTTTGTACACGTACCGTACTGGTTTGAAATTTGCATACGTATAACTACGTAACTTTGCAGATTATGTGATATATATAAATGTGAAACTGCATTGGCACCATTTCCTATCTATTAAACCCCTCGTGATATGATTGTTAGAAGTAAGGCATTTGTGGAAAGGAACTCGAATGTAGATGGGCAATCATTTTGAGAAAAATCCAACTAAATAAATTAACCTATAGTAATTGTGTAACAGATTAGTTACTTCAGTCAGTTATTGTTCTTTTTTTCTCAACTGTCAAAACATGAATAATTTCACGATGACTTCGTGCTCTTAGTCTTACACTCGAGATATTGAGATAGTGTGTAATCATTCACCGTGAAATTATTCAAACTTTGACAGTTTAGAAAAAAAAAACGAACAATACATGTACAGTAAATAGGATCTAATTTTATTTAACTGATAGTTAAATAATTTAGTATGCCTTACTTTAAATATTTTGAGGGGAATTAAATGAGACAGGAAATAAAGCGCCATGATCGTGCGACCACATGCACGACTCATGCTGATCGGTTCGTCTCCATTCGGAGACAAACACCAAATTCAACAGCGTAAGCCCATTCCTAGCGAAACATTAACAGCTCTGGTAACCAAGCCTTATTTCCATTCTCTATGAAAAAGGAATGGCATGGTGTTTAGGAACGACCAGAGCCAGTCATATGCTTCGCTTAAAGGAGGCAAACGCTTGGCTATATGTATGACATTTAAGTCATATTAACGACATACATATTAAAACTGTGATGTTTTCTATCACAAATTAAATACTAACGAATGAGTTGTCAAAGTAAGCAGTTTATTATGTCAATTAAATGCAATTGGTCTCTAATTCTGTCTTACTTAAGCTTGCATATTCTTTGTTTATTATCTAACTAGATATTTAAATAGTATTACACAAATATATTGAAGACTTTTCAAATTAATCAAAAACAAAATTTATACTGTCACGCGTTATATTTTGTATATTTCTATACACTGTGTTTAAAATCATAAACATGCCCCCGGGGCGTATATTTAATATTATCTTATACGATTTACATAGGCAAGGGAGTTAAATAAGATCTAACACTTGCCATTGTTGCCTCCCTTTGTGCCAATTTAATGTAGTTTTTAATAACAATCAGTAAGAATTATATGCTTTTTAAATCTTGACCGTTCTATTTTCTTTCTTTTTTTATATTTTTCTTTTTGCACTTTTTATTTTACATTTTTTTTATGAGAAATATGGTCTGAACTGAATGTTCACACATTTACTAGTTATAACAATGTTAAAAAGTGATGAAAGATATAAAACAATAACATGTACTTACAGCTTAATAGTGCTCCTGGTTAGCCAAAACAGTATTCAGTTCCGTGATAAAGAATTATTCCTATGACGAATCACCACTGTGATTATTTATCAAAAATGATTGTTAATTTGAATCCTTTAAAATTATTTAACTACTCATTATGTACATGAGCACATTAATAATATTTACATTCATGAATAACACTATCTAATTGTGTTTATGAGTTCTAATTAGCTTTCGCACGAAATTCACGACACAAAATTTGATATCGTTTGTTTAAGTTTAAGGCCCACTATATTATTTTGAGTTTTATGTGGCTAAAGATGGCAGTAGTATAAACACGCGACAAAATGAATGAAAATGAACATTATAAACTTATAATTTCATACCCGTTGTCTAAGTCGGATAGAATATTCGTAGCAGTTTGATATGGGATTTATCAACTCGCTTCGCTCGTTGATAAATCCCATATCAAACTGCTACTCATGCTCTATCCTATACTTGCTAAATAGCACAAACTATGAATTATTAAATCCTATTGTTCTTTGTACACGTGTTTTCATTGTAACGGTGAAAGTTTGTTATTACCGGAGGGGAAAACCCAAAAATGTTTCAATTTCGGATATAGTCTATTGCGGTTGCCAAAGACAAACTAAAAAAATCACTCGGCAAAGTATTGCCGTATTTTCTCCTAATATCTGGCGTGTTTCCAAACTACACCCACTTCTGTCAGGTTAGCTAAAATACAATCTCCGTAAACAGATATCCTGTAGAGCGTTGTCGTACAGGATCTAGTCAATGCAAAGTCACGTCGAGATGAACTATGTGTCGACCAATCAATGCGTAGCTTTCATCTAGACGAAAACACTATTAATCACATTTTGATTTCGTAATTTCTATTTTTAGACCAAGGTTTGCATGCTAATTTAACAGCGGTATAATTCACAGTCTGCGATTGGGTGGCTCATTTCAAATTGCGTGACGTAGACGATGTAAACAAGTTACGTATCATAACAATTTCGTCATGAATATTATGATGAGAAAAGGTCACCTGAACGTGACCTTCGTTTGGAAAAGGCCAGATCTAAATTAGCGAGTATGCGAGCGGTAAAATTTTAGATTGGGTTTTAATCAGATTGGCTAAAATAGATTAAAGTACGCATTTACTGGACCAGATGAGAAGATACTAGTGCTTGTTGTTGCGCAACATTAGTATAATTCTATTACAAAGATACCCTAACCGTCTTAGAATGTTAAAAAAGACTAAAACCGACCAATGAAAGTATTTGATTTTAACAAATAAGACATATTAACATATAAAAACCTATAAATAGTTTGATGATTCCCTCGGTTTCCTACTCCTGTTTTCCAAAATGTGTATGTCACATGTCTTTAATTTGTTCAGTAATGTGTTAAAAGTGAAAAATGTTGGTAAGTGATTTCTTGTGCATTTAATGTATTAACTTAGTTCTAGACAATGGCCAAGTCATTTGCCTGTACGTGTATATGCCTTTTAATTCTTGTAGCACAAATTACAGCCCACATAAATGTACACACTGCCAAACACACATACATATCTCCTCCCAGTTTGACATTTAAGATGGATATAAAGAAGTAAAGAGGGTTTAAATGCACATTAGGTAACAATTACAAACGTTCAATGCACACATAAATGCTATCTGTTGTTGCTAATTGAGAGTTCACAGTTGGCAGAAATGGTTTGTAATTTCAAAAATGGCATTGTTCGCTCTGAAATAAACTTGAGAGGGATATTATCATCTAATTTAGAAGTTCATCCTTTTCTGAACTCTGAAGTGAATTATCGATTAATTCAATTAAACAGGCGTCGGTTAGAGCAACAATGCGCAAGTGGTAATGGAACCGTTTTTTGTGTTGTTTAAAAAAAACCACGAAAATGAATCCAATTACGAATACCCCCTTCATATTCCTTTGGGAACTATCAATTAGAAAGTGGTTTTAAAAAGTGGAAGCATATAATACTCTTTAATCACGGTTTTTCTAATAGATTCGCTGGCATATTTCAAGTATAAAAGCAATGCAAAAACACTAATTGTATATTGCTGATGCAGTGTTTTTACAGTAAATCTTTAAAATGTTGCAAAAACAATTAATTCAAAATGAATAATTGAATAGATTAAAAAGTGTTTGATTCTGATTGCCAGCATTGCAGAAACACATTGTTCATTAAGCTTAATATTTTATAAACTGTCGTGGTTTGCTACAAAAAAATCAGGAATCAAACTACGTTGTTCGGGAAAGTTTTTTAGTCTCCTATACTTAACCGTTGCAATATGGGCAATAAATACTAATTCAGGAATGCAGTAAAACTGATTTTTTAAAATTATCTCACATGCAGTTTGCTTGAAACAAATAGAATTTTTGTTACATTTGTAACTGCAGTGGTTTCATAAAAAATCAGATTTTCATTTATATTTTGAAAGGAATACATTTCATGTCGTTTCGCATTACTTTGCTATATGTGGGTGCGCACTTGGTATTAGTAGCCGTATTTTGTCAAGACTTTTAACACTGACTTATGTATAATTTTTACACCCATCCAAACTCATTGTTCATTCTAGTTTGTATGTCGTGAGAAAAAGTCTTATAAACACATGACTGGGCTGTAAATTGGTCTCAAATTAGAAAGTGAAACTACATAAAATAGTTTCCGTTACTTTACTTAAGACTCGCTTCATTTTAGGAAAACACATTATTTAAGACCATTTCTATGTTCATTAAGCATTCTTACATTGGAGAAGTTTACTAATGTCTGTGGAAATGAATTGCAATGTATCGTCAAGTGCCTTGTTATGTAATATTACTTCAATGTCGTGTCTCACGAGAAAATCTAACCATTATGCATTGAATGCATGACAACAGTGTATAAATGTTCTAGTGGATTTAAACATTAAGAATATTTAAGAAGACACACTGCAAGTCGATGCTTTAATATATTTCTCTATTAAAATAATCACGATAAAAAATCAAAGCACTGAAAGCACTAATTGAACGAACTATAGAAAGTCTCCATCGACTGAAAGAGGTCGAGGAAAAAACCCGAGGACAAACAAATGTAAAAAAGGAGTGAATTTTCGAAATAATAGCATTAGACTCTTTAAATCGTTTACTCAGTTGAATTAAGCGAATTTACCTATGTTTCACCGTACTTCAACGTACTAAAACTTTCCCAGTACTCAGTTTTCTCAACTTACATTGGCGGATCTAGCGCGGGGGTCAGGGGGGTCAGGACCCTCGCTGAAATTTCCTAGATGTACCCATCCATGATTGTATTTTTAACTGTAACTGTAATTCAGTGGAATGAAGCTTCACTCGCCCTTGTGTTTAACACAGATCAAATGGTTATGTGGTTTTTATAATGAATATGTTGCGTTATTCTGCCCCGGATCCGCCCCATACTTATTACGTACTAAGTTCCTATTATAGACACTTGATATTTGTGACATTACCAACTGTCGACTAAAGGGAATTGCATGATATAAATCACGTTTAATATCTGTCTGATTTTAGATGATTTTATTAATAATAATGCAGCGTTAACAAATGTAAATCTGTCAGATATATATGTAAACCATAAATTCGCCCTCAGACGTTGACAAGAACAACAGTTATCAGCAATAATTGTTTGGAGCATAAGAAATAACTTACAATTGTCAATACGTTCTAGTGGGAAAGGGTATTTTCATGAGCTTGGGTGTATGCTTAATTTACAAGTGCGTTACACAAATTATTTCAAATGTGCATCAAAAAAGCATCATACATGTCATTCTTTGACAAAAATAGGCATGTCACTACAAACATCACAGCATTGTCATGAAAAAAAAGAATACATATATTATATAAGAAGAGCGATAGACATAAAAACTAAATGGAAAGGTTTCTGTTTGACAAAGATATTCATTTCATGACATGCATAGTTTAACTGTAATTCAACCCATGTCAAACTTGGTTTTTAAATCACGATAGAAACAGCCAAGGTTTGTAAAATCGTAAACTATGTTGTTTCGTTCTGTGTTTTAGTGCGAAATGCACGTGCTTGTATGTGATAATACACTTATTAACAGAAGAAAGATTGATCCCAGATGACAGGCGTACAAGATACTATTTTAGAAAATAAGACTGTTATGTTAAAACAACTAATATCCAACCCATACGTACAACAAACTCTAACATAATGTATAAAACATCACATAGAAACCCATTACCTCCAGTACTTTGATTCTAATATGATTCAGTTGATTGTGGGAAAAATTAACACAACGATGGTAAAAGTAAGAGAACATAAAATAGTAAATTGAGTCCATAATTGATTAGTGGTGCTAAGATATCTTCAAGCTAACTAGATTGACGGTCGCTTCCATTACTCGTAATAGAGTACATCCGGTCATAATTGTATCAAGAGTTGTTTTTAGTAGAAGAAAACCTTCTTATATCTTTACAACAGATTTTTGTCTCTGGGTCATTTCAAAAAATGATATTAATCACCAACGTGTTACATGTCTTTTACTGTTTCTTATTGATAACAGAACCTTATAGATTTTGACAATGTTGTCAACGAGACTAAAATAATACCAATTCCTATCTTATATAATATATACACCAAGTCAAATGTACATTAATGCAAGAAACTGCAGAATTACAAAATTACAAAAAACATGTATATACATTAAGCCGGACTTTCAATTATTCATAATCCGTTTACCAATTAAAGGATAAGCTATACTTGTACAAACAGACATTGTCTTATGACACAAATGATTACCTTATTAAACAAATTAGCCACTTTTCTAAGGGCGTGGTAATAATGGCCTCATCGCAATGTCAATTGCTAACGTGGAATTACTAAATGTACCACAAAATCAAACCAAAAAGTCCAAAACTTTTCTAGCGATTTTAAAATACTATCAAATAGGCAAAAATAATATGTGCTACAAAAACTATGTATAATAATAAAACTTGGCACTTAAGCAATATCTAAAATTTGCTTATTTGAAAAAAAGTTGTCTAAAGTACATGAAAGAGATTATCTTACATATGGCACTTATACAATGTTGGCATTTGGCACCAACGTCAATTTTTACTGAAATAAAAAGTATTGTTTTCCACATGTATTAAGGTTTTTTGTAAAGAGTATTATTTACTACATATCAAATGGTTGAAATGTAACTGCCGTCTACGATCGACCGCATATTCCTCTAGCTTGGAAGAACATTCTGTGAAAAATTCTGACTTTTACAATGGTTAAAGACGAAATGTGATATAAAGCCAAGTAATATAGTAATGAAATCAGACGCTGGGATTCTATAAAGCATTATTGATTCACCGTATTTTTCAATCTAGTGAACAATGACGCCATTCTAGAATTCAAAACATTTACATTACATTGCCAATTAATCCAGGAAGAGTTTGGCTCTGTAGTAGAGAAAATTATGCAGATTGTTTAACGAAGGAAAACAACATTGTGTGATTGAAGTTGAAAGAAAGTATTGTCCTCATGAAAGGTTAGATTGTTGAACTGATGGTATTAGTGGTTGTATTTGTAAACTTTATTCATCCCATACATGCTTGTTGTTTGTGTCAAACAGAGGTAGCTGGACACAGCTTTATACACCGGTTTAAGGTATAAATCCCTACCTGGAAATATGTTTTAAGACAACAAAATAATTCTAAAGCTTAAAGTTAAAAGTTACAGCAATGATTTTTGAAACCTACTTCATGTATTGGTATCACTATTTAGTTGACTATGACATTTACTTCTCCGATCATCGAGTCACACTAGAAATATAGTTTTATTTTTGAACATTGTATCGAATATTTTTATAATGTTAGATAATATTTTAATAATGTCAAAAATGACCTTTTATGGACTTATTTGAGCATCCTTTTTCATAAACAAGGGAGGTAATAACTAAGTCTTGAGAAAAGATTTTGTTTCAATCTTTTTTTCTGAAATTGAAAGTTTTGTAATAAATCTAAGCCCGTAAAATGATAAACACATTGTAACTCATGAAATATTATGTTTTGTAAGCTTGTATAATACTTTCACAAACTTATTTTAACTGTGAGTGACGTTAGGTACCGTATACCTTAATAGAAATACGTTACCAAAATAGGAACACTGTGGTTTATCATTAATGTAATAGCCTTCTTTTAGCTTTTATACAAATACAATGTATTATACCTACACGTTGACTTTTTCAGAAAGTTTAACCTGCCGTTGACTGTCCCATTGTTAAGTACCGTTTAAGCATCACCGGAGGTATTTGTATCCATTGAAAGAGTGGGTGTACATTCGAGCACTGAATCACACAATCAGTCACGTAATGTACCTTAGGTAATATTTAAAACCAATGTAAGTAATACATAGTAAATGCTCTATCTACACAATACCCCAGTATATCATTCTAAATGTACATACTAGAATGAACTATGCCATTAAAGTAAAAGAACACTTCGTGGTAATCAAAAGTTAATAAAACCTTTAACAACGTCCGTCAGACTTGGACAGTTAACCAGCTTAAACATTCGTATCATCACCTTTTATAATGATAAACAATTCAGAATTTAATTGACTATGCACGAGAGTTATAAAGAAGATAGAGCACTAGTTCTTCCAGGCTACTCAATCCTCCCAATTGGACTAGAGCTACGATAGAAAAGGTGCAAATATCACTCCATACAATACTCTGTTGAAATAAAAAAATTGAACGTTGCTTATACTACTGATAAGTGACATATATCAAACTAAAACAAGAATTGACATATGTTCATACTAATTGCCTCACTACGTGTTCTGATACATTGCAGACAAATCCTGGATAAACAAGACAAAAGACAAAACAATAACATACTTATATTGTTACATGGTATGCATTGTTTCACATTGACTCATTGTCTACAATAACAAGAACAAGTTAATTGACACTTGTCTGAATACAATGTGCGTCACATGTCATACAATGCAATCGTTATACTGCCAAAACTTGATAATTTGCTCATCAACCGGACGAGCTGTCTAGAGATTTGCAACTTGACAACTAACCAACTAATAATTGATTGTAAAACAAGGATGGAATGTCTACCATTTTTATTGTATAAAGTAATAATTTACTGTATATATAAATGTCAATGAAATTGTGGATATGATATAACAAGTCAATCATATAACAGTGAAACAATATTTGGCAACAACAAAACTAACAACCTTTTAGCCGATTTGTTTATGCTCGTTGCATCCTTATTTTTCCCCATCTTTGTTTGGTTAAATATGCTCCTTAAAAGATTAACTACGTGTTATTTGTATTTGATTAAATAAGGCTGCAGTTTTAAATTATCATTAATGTCTTTATTATTATACCAACATCAACTCTGGTACAATTATGACCGAATGTACTCTATTACATCAGAAGTATCTGAGTTTATTGTAGATGATTTTACTATTTTCACAATGCCCATCTTTGATACCATCAACTGTAACTATAGACAAGTATAAGCATAAGGCGCCATCACAAAATCCGCAAATAAATCAAGTTCCAGATAAAACTTCCCAAGTGTCAGACTTTTCATTGCATACATAATAAAATGGTCGCTATATTTTTGTGATAACAAATCTGCCGTGACAAAAGTCACCAGTCATTACTTGCTATCAAAAGCAAGATATATGAAAGATGTACATGTCAGACAGATAGACTGGGTGGAATCAGTTTGTTGTATGGAAAATTTGCGCACACATAATGCACTTTTAAAATAGTTTCTCATAAACACAGCAAATGCCACCTATTCTACTGATTTACCAAAAACTGAAAGCGCGAGACGAAAGCTTGTAAAAACTGCATAAAGTGGATAGAATCAAATGGATTGTACATGTCTCAAACGAGCCGTAACTCAGTAAAAGAATCTACAAAAAATCAATAAAAGTAATAAAATAAAGGCCAACCAAACTTAAGAAAAACAAGTAAATCTGTGAGCTAATGCTCACTAGTGATACCCCCGCCAAAATCTAAAATACGCGACAAACAGGAAGTAGATGAGTAAGGAGCATGAAATCGCTTTACACCACATGGGACTATAGGATGAAGCAATATGCAAAGTTTCAGGCTGCTGCATGGTATAGTTGCTGAGAAAACTGTGACGGAAATTTTGTAACGGACGGACGGACGGACGCACGCACGCACGCACGCACGCACGGACAAGGGTAAAACAGTATACCCCCCTCTTCTTCGAAGCGGGGGTATAATTAAGTTCAAGCACTATTGTTTTTCTTGTAATAAGCAATAAAAACGAAGCAATGTTTTAAACATTAATAACCGTCGTTGCTGATTTAAGCATTACTGTTCAGCAAAAGACTAACAATGCCGACGACAAATGACAATCAAGTGTAGCAACTATACCAAAGTCAAAACACTAAAGATAGTAATATGCCATACACAGTTGTACAACTCCCGTATGATTTTAGAAAAGTATCAATTCCTTAGTTTTGTTATACTCGAGTTGTTCTCAAATTGAAGGTCTCCATTTACCATTGTCAGGACAATTGCTCATACAGGATAAATACATCATTGCATTAGACTTATAAATCTAGCATTAGCACAATCATGCAAATCATATATATTGTCTACACAATTCAGGAAATGAGTGATTTGAAATCTCGTGTGTAACAATATTTATGTTCCATTTATCAGATATCCCACTGCGCAGAAAATCATTGCCAATACCGCATGTTATACTAGCCTTTATTAGGAATCTTTGTAAAGCACGTCTAATACCGCTGTACCAAACCAACAAGCATTAATTTTTCACCAACTTTACACATTAAACTGCATGGTTATGGTTTTTAGGCAGAGACTCATTATCAGTGTGCTGGAAACACTTCTACAGTGCTGTGCAGATAGTTAAGTTAGTTATTTAACACGTTTGTCTTTATTACTTCTATAAATTCACGTCTAGAGGTAGATGAAATGAGAATTTTCTATATTCATGAGAATTTCATTCTGCAGTTTAACAACTTAGATCAAATGTAATGAATTGTAGCAACGGAAAGTGTTTCTCTTGAGACAAACCAACTGAGGGCTGATGGTTGGTACAAGTGTGAAAGGTATGAATATGATTAATGAGTCTGTACCTAAATGAAATATGTGGAAGTGATGTAATGTTGTATGAGATTGTGTCACCTAGATATTTTAGTAGACATGACAAGTGAAAATAAGATTTTATATAAATACATAAAGAGAGACAATTTCCTTTTATAGATGTTAGATGTTCAGCATTAAGTAAACTCATATGTTCAGTATACATCAATGCTTTCATTATAGACACTTTTATCAGGAACATTTCTAATGTCTACGGAAATAATACAATTATATTACATCAACAGCACCAGTGGCAGTGATTTATTCGTCTACTTGTTTGAAATATTTCTTCAGAAATCTCTCCAATGGAGCTTGTTCTCGTACAGATAAAGATCTAAACATGGAATGACAAACGTCACAAATACGTAACTTGTGTTCAAAAAGGTTTATATCTCAGATGGTTCAAAGATATCGTCTCCGAAGAAAAGTAGTCTGTACTCATTATATGCTAAAAATAAATATTTAAAGTAGTAGTTTTAATGCAATCGCAATGTGTTCGAGTATGTTCAGAAAATTGTTGCAGGGGCAATACAGCATTGAAATGTAGAAATGGTGTAAAACATAAACTACTACAATCAAACTTCCGTAACAATAATTTCATCAATCCATTCAAGAGTATGTTTTACTCTGTGCAGAGGGTTACCTATTTTAAGGACATCAATTCCTTCGATTTTAACAATTGTAATATTCATACTTCGTTTATCTTTTAACGCCTTAACTGCTTAAAGTATTCAAATAAATGAAATATTAGTTATTCAAGATTATGTATATGCCAGTATACGATAACTGTCTCCAGAGTCCTTACACTCGTTAAATACGTACATGTATAATATTTTGTCAACAAACACAATTACATTGAAAAAAATTGGTCCCGTATACATTACCGTGTACGAGTTATAAGTATACTTTCATTATAATATATTATATGGTAGTATACATATATATATGTACGCACAGGGAACTATATATAGGGGCGTACGCATTATTTTATGATCAGAAGATATGGACTCTGGTGCCAGTGTATACGATACATAGAATTAAAACAACTATCATTAATGATTATGACCCATATAATTAAACCAAATTACTCACAAAACATTATTGTTTATGAAGAAGTCATTTGTAACCAGCACTCTACCATCGGGTAGCGTAAACTTAGACCCTAAGTCTAGCAAACCCCTGATAAATTCATCATCCTACGGGAATTTGGATGGTATAAATCTATAAATCGTCCGACAATGGATCAGATATCATAACACACACAGCAATAGCTTACACCAGATATATTAGATTCATGTCTCACCTAGCATATAGAGATAACAGTCCAAAGTGTAGAATTGCTTGCATGTCAGTGAAGAAACGATTGATATAATTTCCACAGGGATTTCATATAATTTGTATCTGCCATGAAATAACACGAACCGCTAAATTACATTCGATATATCCTGAAATGGCAATTGTTCATGTTTTAGCAAAACGCGTATCGACATTAGAAAACATTCAATGTGCCATTTAATAATTAGGTATCCAATAAACAATGTTTTGTCTGATATACTCTGGCATAACGTAGAGAAGAGGGAAAACAATACCCAAACGAATTAATGCTTTCAGCTCTAAAGAGAAAAGACAAAATCGTTACACAGATATTCTAACGCACTCAAAGCTCTGAACTTAATGTTTTATTTCCAAAAAACTGTAACTTTCACCACACGTTTATCGTTATTGTCAACACACTAACATAAACATAAAATATTTAAGTTCATGAAGCAGTAAGTAAAATTTGTTTTTTGCTGTAAAAATGCTATTTCATTTGCCGAAACATTATAGCTTTTAACTGTTACAGATGCACCTTATAATATGTTGTTAAAGTATAAAACAATCAAACATATCTTGTTGCAACACATTCAGACACAATCAAGTTTGCAAAAGCAATAAAATGACTGTTTATTGACTCAAATGAAAAAAAAAAGCATTTCTTAAATAAGTTATGTAAGTTATTATAAATCACTATTAGACCACTAGCAAAGTTTGCAAATTATCTTAAAATCTTACTTACAACATCATCGTGCTATTCCATACAGGATGTAATGAATTTTCCTCGACAATACTGCAATGGACGGTCACAAAACCTTTAAGTATGCATTCTGGTGATATTACCAAAAATATTGCATGAAATATAACAAACTGTAATATTATATCCCCCTGAGGTGTCGAAACATCAGTATCATCTCTGATTTGATGATTATATCATCTTTTACCCTGGTGACAAATTAGCCAAGATTTGGATTTCTTTATATAATATTTGGTAGGTAAGAACATGATAGACTCTGACACTCTAGTGTTACAGTATGTGTAACAGTGTTATATTGTAATAATATCCAATCTACAGTCACAACATATAATTACATTTAATGAGCCCCGGTCAGACACAGACACGGTCAGAGACTTTTCTTTGAGACAATTTTCCCGAGATTTATCTTTTTGTGATTGTTGTTTGTGCAAAAACGTATAATCAACGGAAGATTCCAGCCAATATATAGTGTAACATGTTGCTAGACTTGAAACCCTAGTTTTACCACTGGGTCAGAAATATTATACAATTGTTAAAGCCTCAACATACAATGGTAAACATACTAAGTGATTGAGTGAACTCATTATGACGTGATAATGAGGATTGTCTCGCTTTAAATTGTCCCATTAAAGGTGATGGTTAGACACCTTTGGGGAAATGTCTGGTTAACAGCGGCGTTATGTTACACTGTTCAGGACATGTCCGGTTAACAGTAGCATCGTGTTATACTGTTTAGGACACCAACTTTCAATATCAAATAAATAAAAACAAATGTAAAATTAGTGATAAAAATGTAAAATTACGTCGAATCATGAACTGTGAATGATGTAGGTCCAAAATATATGAAATATAAAAGCTCAATAAAAACAATACAAAAAAATTCAATACACTTACACACTATATTACATCATGTGTGATAAATTTAATTTTGTTTTGTGTTATTGTATATACATTATGTATTTATGGTGAAGGGTTTTTACTTATTTATTTGTTATAATTTATCTTTTTGTACAACGCCATGGAATATGTAATAAAGAAATAGGCGTGTAATCAATTGAAAAAGTTTAAGTTTAATTTACGTTTAAAGCTTAGGCTTGACGTACAAAACCCGGGTCGATAGCGCAGTTGGTAGCGCGCCGGGATTTGGATACTCGTGCCCGAGGGGGTGCTGGTTCGAATCCCACCCGGGGAGTTTATACCCTTCCATGAAAATTTGACAATAATGTCGATTTTCCTCCATTGATTAGATAATATGGAGAAGTTTTCGGCCTTGTGGAAGGGTAGGTGAGTACTGGTTATAGACAATGGTCCAGGAAAGCTGGGTTAGGTGCGCTGGACGCCGTGAAATGACCTAAATTGTGTTGATACGGCGTTAACTCCAATAAATAAAATAAATTGACGTACAATTTGTTGTAAAGCCAATAGATGGAGTCATTTCAATTGATAATGTGCAAAAGTGTGCTGAATATGCTAACCCGTTTTCTTATTCTTAAAAAATAAGACATAATAGACGATAAAACTACATTACTATAAAGTCTCAACGAAGACAATATATGTGTTTGTAGACTGATGTATAGCTACTAGCTTGTCTAATAAAGTATTGTTAATAGTAGGACAATATGTGTAAGTAAAATATTGACATGAACAAACTATGCAAGGAGTCACCAGGATTGGTTTAAATGACAATAGGACAGAGATAAGTAAGGAAGGGAGATTTAAGATAGGAGGTTTTCAGGTCAATTCATGAATCAATATAATTGAATTTCTCACGATATATAAATATTAGTGGAATCTGTATATCACGCCATTTACTTGTAACGTTTTTTCTATCTAGTCAATTGGAATAATTACTAGGCAAAGACTGGGGGAGCGGTCGATGTAACATCTATTATACCAATTTGGTAGCAAACTTACTCATTATTAACTTAACTTTTTTCATTTGATAACTAATTGTTACCATTAACAATAATATAAATGTTTTCCCCCAACAGCGATGTTATATTATCTTTAACTGCATGAATACTTGAAGGAACGAAGTCTATATTCACTTGAGACAATACGTGTTAAGAAATAAAACAATTTATGCTTGATATTTCACACTCAGCACAAAATCTATCTTACCTAATATGTTCCCATGTGTATAACGTATTCTGTAATTAATATTACATTATCATCATATAGGTTTTTTATTCTAGGAACATTCAACTTACCTAATGGAAATCTTATTCATTAATGGTTTCTATTATTACTTTTCTGCATGAACTTCAGAAACTCGCAGAATTTAATCTCAAGACAATTTACCATTACTAAGCACATTCTACGTTAAGTAAACAAACTTTCCCTGAAAAGAACATCTAATTCAATGATGTTATAAATACATTTTTATAGTATTTTTTTCTACGTTATCTTTTATATATAAGCAGACATTTATGACGGCTTAATTCGTCATTTTTTCAACTATGACTTTTCTTCTGATAATCAGAAACCAGTTTTGAATCTAAAAAGCTAAAAGCGTACAGTAAATATCATATCTCCTATTGTCCATATCATGTGATATCTATCAGATACTCTCACATGAAAGTCTGAACAACTTAATACCTTTAATAGCATTCATCGAACTGTCTCAAAGTTTAAAGCATAACTGCTCTTATTAGACATGAAATGTGAAATGATATAAAGTACAGTAACCACTGTCGTGTGTGTTACAAATGATAGTTACAAGGGATATTGGTCAGTTATCTGTTCCTAATTAAGTTTTTGAAGATTCAGTTGGTATGTATGGCCTAGCTATCAGATTACAATGAAGCCTTGGATTTATAATAGAACTTCTATGTTACGATGATGCTACATGTATACTTCATCAAATACCGTCCTTGTTTATTAATATATAAACCAAGGTGGTAAAATATAGATAGTTTTACACCCTAACAATATTTGATTTTAGTAAATTTAACGATTTCGAAAAAGTGTTCCAAGATTGAATGTGGCCAATTCGTATTTAAAAAGTAAGGGTAAAACCTAACTCATTTAAAGAGTGTAAATGAGGAAATTTGATAACTAACTGATGTCCCTTGTTTTATGGTTTGGATTCGAGTCAACTGATGATCATCTTGGACAACTTAAAAATCAAAGCGCTAAGGGCACTGGAGTTGTTCGACATAGAAAACATGTTGTGCTTCGGTCATTTAATGTGCTCAAAACTGAAAAAAATACTGCATAGCTTACGTTGTATGAAATGTATGTCCAAAATGGTGCCGTTTGTACTTGTAAACTATACATGAAAATCCAATTTTCATTGGATTATCAAAAAAACCGATATCCCAATGTTCAGGTGAAACTTAAAAATACAATTACAAATGTATGACCGAATGTACTCTATTACATCAAAAGTCTCTGAGTATATTGTAAACTCATTTCACTATTTTCACTATGTCCATCCTTGATACTATCAGCTGTAACTATTAACAAGTATGAGCATAAGGCGCCATAACATAATTCACAAATAAAACCAAGTTCCAGATAAAACTTCCCAAGTGATAGACTCTTCATTGCATACATAACGAAATGGTCACTATTTTTGTGAAATCAAACCTGCCGTGGCAAAAGTTACCAACCATTACAATCATGCAATCAAATGCATTATATATGAACGATGTACATGTCGGACGGATAGACTAGGTAGAATCAGTTTGTAGTTTAGAAAATTGGCGCACACAAAATGCACTTTTAAAAATAGTTTCTATTAAATAAATGCAATGAAGGCCACCTATTCACTTGATTTCCGACAACTGAAAGCGTGAGACGAAAGCTTGTAGAAACTGCATATAGTGGACAGAATTAAATGAAATTTACATCTCTCAAACAAGCCGTCACTCAGTAAAAGAATATACAAACAAAATCAATCTGACACAAAACGTAGTAAAAAAAGGCCAGCCAACCTTATGACAAATTCAAGCGTAAGCACTATTGTTTTACTTGTAACAAACAATTAAAACGAAGCATTGTTTAAAACTTTAATAACCGTCATTGCTGATCTAAGCACTACTATGTAGTATTAGACTGAACACTACCGACGACAAATGACAATCCTAGAATAGAAACCATCTCAAAGTCAAAACACTAAAGAGGGTAATATGTCATATACAGTTGTACAACTCCCGTATGATTTTAGAAAAGTATCAATGCCTTAGTTTTGTTATACTCGAGTTGTTCTCAAATTGGATGTCTCCATTTACCTTTGTCAGTACAATTGCTCATACAGGATAAATACATCATTGCATTAGACTTATAAATCTAGCATTAGCACAATCATGCAAATCCTATATATTGTCTACACAATTCAGGAAATGAGTGATTTGAAATCTCGTGTGCAACAATATTTATGTTCCATTTATCAGATATCCCACTGCGCAGAAAATCTTTGCCAATACCGCATGTTATACTAGCCTTTATTAGAAATCTTTGTTAATCATGTGTAATACCATTGTACCAAATCAACATGCATTAATATTTTACCAACTTTACACATTAAAATACATGGTTATGGTTTTTAGGCAGAGACTCATTATCATTGTGCTGGTAACACTTCTACAGTGCTGTGCAGATAGTTAAGTTAGTTATTTAACACGTTTGTCTTTATTACTTCAATACATTCACGGCTAGAGGAAGATGAAATGAGAAATTTCTATATTCATGAGAATTTCATTTCGCAGTTTAACAAACTAGATCAAATGTAATGAATTGTAGCAACGGAAAGTGTTTCTCTTGAGACAAATCAACAGAGGGCTGATGCTTGGTGCAAGTGTGAAAGGATTGAGCATGATTAATGAGTCTGTACCTAAATGAAATATGTGGAAGTTAGGTAATGTTGTATGAGATTGTGTCACCTAGATATTTTAGTAGACATAACAAGTGAAAATAAGATTTTATATAAAAACATAACGAGATACAATTTCCTTTTATAGATGTTAGATGCTCAGCATTAAGTAAACTCATATGTTCAGTATACATCAATGCTTTCATTATAGACACTTTTATCAGGAACATTTCTAATGTCTACGGAAATAATACAATTATATTACATCAACAGCACCAATGGCAGTGATTTATTCGTTTACTTGTTTGAAATATTTCTTCAGAAATCTCTCCAATGGAGCTTGTTCTCGTACAGATAAGGATCTAAACATGGAATGACAAACGTCATAAATACGTAACTTGTGTTCAAAAATGTTTATATCTCACGTGGTGTAAAGATATTGTCTCCGAAGAAAAGTAGTCTGCACTCATTATATGCAACAAAACTTACTTTATGTAGTAGTTTAAATGCAATCGTATTGTGTTCGAGTATGTTCAGAAAATTGTTGCAGTGGCAGTTGAGCCTTGGAGTGTTGAAATGATGTAAGAAATAAACTACTACAATCAATGTAACCTACCGTTACAATACTTTCATAAATCCATTCTAGAGTATGTTTTACTCAGTGCAGAGAGTTGCCTATTTTAAGGACATCAATTCCTTCGATTTTAACAATTGTAATATTCATACTTCGTTTATCTTTTTAACGCCTTAACTGCTAAAAGTATTCAAATAAATGAAATATTAGAGAACCATTTATTCAAGATTATGTTTATGCTAGTATACGATCACTGGCTCCAGAGTCCTCACACTCGTTAAATACGTACACATGTAATATTTTGTCAACAAACACAATTACCTTGTAAAAATCTGTCCCGTATACATTACCGTGTACGTGTTATAACTATATTTTCATTATAATATATTATATGGTAGTGTACAAGTATATATGTATGCACAGAGAACTATATATAGGGACGTACGCATTAATTTATGATTATCAGATATGGACTATTGAGCCAGTGTATACGATATATAGAATTAAAACAACTAGCATTAATGTTTATGAACCATAGAATTAAACCAAATTACTTACATAGCATTATTGTTTATGAAGAAGTCATTTGTAACGAGCTCTTTACCATAAGGTAACATGAACTTAGACCCTGAGTCAAGCAAACCCCTGATAAATTTATCATCCTACGGGAATTTGGATGGTATAAATATATAAATCGTCCGACAATGGATCAGATATCATAACACACACAGCAATGGCTTACACCAGATATATTAGATTCATGTCTCACCTAGCATATAGAGATAACAGTCCGAAGTGTAGAATTGCTTGCATGTCAGTGAAGAAACGATTGATATAATTTCCACAGGGATTTCATATAATTTGTATCTGCCATGAAATAACACGAACCGCTAAATTACATTCGATATATCTTGAAATGGCAATTGTTCATGTTTTAGCAAAACGCGTATCGACATTAGAAAACATTAAATGCGCCATTTAATAATTAGGTATCTAATAAACAATGTTTTGTCTGATATTCTCTGGCATAACGTAGAGAAGAGGGAAAACAATACCCAAACGAATTAATGCTTTCAGCTCTAAAGAGAAAAGACAAAATCGTTACACAGATATTCTAACGCATTCAAAGCTCTGAACTTAATGTTTTATTCCAAAAAACTGTAACTTTCATCACACGTTAATCGTTATTGTCAACACACTAACATAAACATACAATGTTTAAGTTCATGAAGCAGTAAGTAGAACTTGGTTTTTGCTGTAAAAATGCTATTTCATTTGCCGATACATTATAGCTTTTAACTGTTACAGATGCACCTTATAGTATGTTGTAAAAGTATAAACAATCAAACATATCTTGTTGCAACACATTCAAACACCATCAAGTTTGCAAAAGCAATAAAATGACTGTTGTATTGACTCAAATGAAAAAAAAACATTTCTTAAATAAGTTATGTAAGTTATTATAAATCACTATTAGACCACTATCAAAGTTTGCAAATTATCTTAAAATCTTACTTACAACAGCATCGTGCTATTCAATACATGATGTGAATTTTCCTCGACAATACTGCAATAGACGGTCACAAAACCTTTAAGTATGCATTCTTGTGATATTACCAAAATATATTGCAGGAAATATCTGAGGTGTAGAAACATCAGTATCATCTCTGATTTGATGATTATATCATCTTTTACCCTGATGACAAATTAGCCAAGATTTGGTTTTCTTTATATAATATTTGGTATGTAAGAACATGATAGACTCTGACACTCTGGTGTTACAGTAGGTGTAACAGTGTTATATTGTAATAATATCCAATCTACAGTCACAACATATAATTACATTTAATGAGCCCCGGTCAGACACAGACACGGTCAGAGACTTTTCTTCGAGACAATTTTCCCGAGATTTATCTTTTTGTGATTGTTGTTTGTGCAAAAACGTATAATCAACGGAAGATTTCAGCCAATATATAGTTTAACATGTTGCTAGACTTGAAACCTCAGTTTTACCAATGGGTCAGAAATATTATACAATTGTTAAAGCCTCAACATACAATGGTAAACATACTAAGTGATTGAGTGAATTCATTATGACGTGATAATGAGGATTGCCTCGCTTTAAATTGTCCCTTTAAAGGTGATGGTTAGATTTCTTTGGGGATATATTACATGTAATGGCCCTTTAAAGGTGATGTTTCGACATCTTTGGGGAAATGTCTGGTTAACAGCGGCGTTATGTTACACTGTTCAGGACATGT
Organism: Mactra quadrangularis; assembly: GCA_025267735.1. Taxonomy (NCBI): domain Eukaryota; kingdom Metazoa; phylum Mollusca; class Bivalvia; order Venerida; family Mactridae; genus Mactra; species Mactra quadrangularis. The sequence continues at coordinate 6,970,903 of CM046298.1, forward strand.
CCGGTTAACAGTAGCATCGTGTTATACTGTTTAGGACACCAACTTTCAATATCAAATAAATAAAAACAAATGTAAAATTAGTGATAAAAATGTAAAATTACGTCGAATCATGATCTGTGAATGATGTAGGTCAAAATATATGAAATATAAAAGCTCTATAAAAACAATACAAAAAAATTCAATACACTTACACACTATATTACATCATGTGTGATAAATTTTGTTTTGTGTTATTGTATATACATTATGTATTTATGGTGAAGGGTTTTTACTTATTTATTTGTTATAATTTATCTTTTTGTACAACGCCCTGGAATATGTATTATAGAAATAGGCGTTTAATCAATTGAAAAAGTTTAAGTTTAGTTTACGTTTAAAGCTTAGGCTTGACGTATAATTTGTTGTAAAGCCAATAGATGGAGTCATTTCAATTGATAATGTGCAAATGTGTGCTGCATATGCTAACCCGTTTCCTTATTCTTAAAAAATAAGACATAATAGACGATAAAACTACATTACTATAAAGTCTCAACAAAGACAATATATATGTGTTTGGAGACTGATGTATAGTTACAAGCTTGTCTAATAAAGTAATGTTAATAGTAGGACAAGATGTGTATGTAAAATATTGACATGAACAAACTATGCAAGCAGTCACTAGGATTGGTTTAAATGACAATAGGAAAGAGATAAGTAAGGAAGGGAGATTTAAAAATAGGAGGTTTTCAGATCAATTCATGAATCAATATAATTGAACTTCTCCACGATATATGGATATTAGTGGAATCTGTATATCACGCCATTTACTTGTAACGTTTTTTCTATCAAGTCAAATGGAATAATTACTAGGCAAAAAGCGGTCGATGTAACATCTATTATACCAATTTGGTAGCAAACTTACTCATTATTAACTTAACTTTTTTCATTTGATAACTAGATGATACCATTAATATTAATATAAATGTTTTCCCCTAACAGCGATGTTAAATTATCTTTAACTGCAGAAATATTTGTAGGAAAGAAGACTATATTCACTTGAGACAATACGTTTTAAGAAATAAAACAATTTATGCTTGATATTTCACACTCAGCACAAAATTTTACCTAATATGTTCCCATGTGTATAACGTATTGTGTAATTAATATTTCATTATCATCAAATATGCTTTTTATTCTAGGAACATTCAACTTACTTAATGGAAATCTTATTCATTAATGGTTTCTATTATTACTTTTCTGCATGAACTTCAGAAACTCGCAGAATTTAATCTCGAGACAATTTACCATTACTTAGCACATTCTACGTTAACTAAACAAACTTTCCCTGAAAAGAACATCTAATTCAATGATGTTATAAATACATTTTTATAGTATTTTTTCTACGTTATCGAGATCTTTTATATATAAGCAGACATTTATGACGGCTTAATTCGTCATTTTTTCAACTATGACTTTTCTTCTGATAATCAGAAACCAGTTTTGAATCTACAAAACCTAAACAGTATAGTAAATATCATATCTCCTATTGTCAATATCATGCGATATCTATCAGATACTCTCGCATGAAAGTCTGAACAACTTAATACCTTTAATAGCATTCATCGAATTGTCTCAAAGTTTAAAGCATAACTGCTCTTATTAGACATGAAATGTGAAATGTTATAAAGTACAGTAACCACTGTCGTGTGAGTTACAAAATTAATGATAGTTACAAAGGATATTGGTCAGTTATCTGTTCCTAATTAAGTTTTTGAAGATTCAGTTGGTATGTATTGCCTAGTTATCAGATCACAATGAAGCTTTGGATTTATAATAGAACTTCTATGTTACGATGATGCTACATTTTGTATACTTCATCAAATACCGTCCTTGTTTATTAATATATAAACCAAGGTGGTAAAATATAGCTAGTTTTTATACCCTAACAATATTTGATTTTAGTAAACTAAACGATTTCGAAAAAAAATGTTTCAAGATTTAATGTGGCCAATTCGTATTTAAAAAATAAGGGTAAAACCTAACTCATTTAAAAAGTGTAAATGAGGGAATTTGATAACTAACTGATGTCCCTTGTTTTTCTGGTTTGGATTTGAGTCAACTGGTGATTATCTTGTACAATTTAAAAAATCAAAGCGCTAAAGGCACTGGAGTTGTTCGACATAGAAAACATGTTGTGCTTCGGACATTTGATGTGCTCAAAATTGAAAAAAATGACTGCAGCGCTTACGTTGTATGGAATGTAACTTCAAAATGATGCCGTTTGTACTTGTTAACTTGTTATACATGAAAATCTAATTTTCATTGGATTATAGAAAAAAACGATATCCCAAGTTTCAGGTAAAACTTAAAAAATACAATTATGACCAGATGCACTCTATCACATCAAAAGTCTCTGAGTCTATTGTAAACTCATTTCACCATTTTCACTATGTCCAACCTTGATACTATCAGCTGTAACTATAAACAAGAATAAGCATAGGGCGCCATAACAAAATTCACAAATAAAACCAAGTTCAGGATAAAACTTCCCAAGTGACAGACTCTTCATTGCATACATAATGAAATGGTCAATATTTTTTGTGATATCAAACCAGCCGCGACAAACCTTGACTTGCTATCAAAAGCATGATATATGAACGATGTACATGTCGGACGAATAGACTAGGTAGGATCAGTTTGTAGTTTGGAAAACTGGCACACAAAAATGCTCCTTTAAAAATAGTTTCTATTAAATAAATGCAATGAAGGCCACATATTCCCTTGATTTACCGACAACTGAAAACGTGAGACAAAAGCTTGTAGAAACTGCATATTGTGGACAGAATTAAATGAAATGTACATCTCTCAAACAAGCCGTCACACAGTAAAAGAATATACAAACAAATCAATCTGACACAAAACATAGTAAAAGAAAGGCCAGCCAACCTTATGAAAAAAATCAAGCTGTAAGCACTAGTGTTTTACTTGTAACAAACAATGAAAACAAAGCATCGTTTAAAACTTTAATTACCGTCATTGCTGATCTAAGCACTACTATGTAGTATTAGACTGAACACTACAGACGACAAATGACAATCCTAGAATAGAAACCATCTTAAAGTCAAAACACTAAAGAGGGTAATATGTCATACACAGTTGTACAACTCCCGTATGATTAATTTAAAAAAGTATCAATTCCTTAGTTTTGTTATACTCGAGTTGTTCTCAAATTGGATGTCTCCATTTACCATTGTCAGGACAATTGCTCATATAGGATAAATACATCATTGCATTAGACTTATAAATCTAGCCTTAGCACAATCATGCAAATCATATATATTGTCTGCACAATTCAGGAAATGAGTGATTTGAAATCTCTTGTGTAACAATATTTATGTTCCATTTATCAGATATCCCACTGCGCAGAAAATCATTGCCAATACCGCATGTTATACTAGCCTTTATTAGGAATCTTTGTAAATCACGTGTGATACCGCTGTACCAAACCAACAAGCATTAATATTTCACCAACTTTACACATTAAAATACATGGTTATGGTTTTTAGGCACAGACTCATTATCATTGTGCCGATATCACCTCTAAAGTGTTGTGCAGATAGTAAAGATTGTTATTTAACACGTTTGTCTTTATTACTTCAATACATTCACGGCTAGAGGAAGATGCAATGAGAATTTTCTATATTCATGAGAATTTCATTCTGCAGTTTAACAACTTAGATCAAATGTAATGAATTGTAGCAACGGAAAGTGTTTCTCTTGAGACAAACCAACTGAGGGCTGATGGTTGGTGCAAGTGTGAAAGGATTGAACATGATTAATGAGTATGTACCTAAATGAAATATATGTGGAAGTGATGTAATGTTGTATGAGATTGTGTCACCTACATATTTTGGTAGACATGACAAGTGAAAATAAGATTTTATATAAATACATAAAGAGAGACAATATCCTTTTATAGATGTTAGATGTTCAGCATTAAGTAAACTCATATGTTCAGTATACATCAATGCTTTCATTATAGACATTTTTATCAGGAACATTTCTAATGTCTACGGAAATAATACAATTATATTACATCAACAGCACCAATGGCAGTGATTTATTCGTCTACTTGTTTGAAATATTTCTTCAGAAATCTCTCCAATGGAGCTTGTTCTCGTACAGATAAAGATCTAAACATGGAATGACAAACGTCACAAATAAGTAACTTGTGTTCAAAAATGTTTATATCTCACGTGGTTTAAAGATATCGTCTGCAAAGAAAAGTAGTCTTCACTCATTATATGCAACAAAACTTACTTTAAGTGGTAGTTTTAATGCAATCGTAATGTGTTCGAGTATGTTCAGAAAATTGTTGCAGGGGCAGTACAACCTTGGAATGTAGAAATGATGTAAAAAATAAACTACTACAATCAATCTAACCTACCGTTACAATACTTTCATCAATCCATTCTAGAGTATGTTTTACTCTGTGCAGAGGGTTACCTATTTTAAGTACGACAATACCTTCGATTTTAACAATTGTTATCTTCATACTTTATCTTTTTAACGCCTTAACTGATAAAAGTATTCAAATAAATTAAATATAAGAGAACCGTTTATTCAAGATTATGTATATGCTAGTATACGATCACTGGCTCCAGAGTCCTCACACTCGTTAAATACGCACACATATAATATTTTGTCAACGAACACAATTACATTGTAAAAATCTGTCCCGTATACATTACTATGTACGTGTTATAACTATATTTTCATTATAATATATTATATGGTAGTGTACAAGTATATATGTATGCACAGAGAACTATATATAGGGACGTACGCATTATTTTATGATCATAAGATATGGACTCTGGTGCCAGTGTATACGATGCATAGAATTAAAACAACTCACATATCATTAATGATTATGACCCATAGAATTAAACCAAATAGCTTACATAGCATTATTGTTAATAAAGAAATCATTTGTAACGAGCTCTCTACCATCAGACAACGTGAACTTAGACCCCGAGTCTAGCAAATCCCTGATAAATTCATCATCCTACGGGAACATTTGGGTGGTATAAATCTATAAATCGTCCGACAATGGATCAGATATCATAACACACACAGCAATAGCTTACACCAGATATATTAGATTCATGTCTCACCTAGCATATAGAGATAACAGTCCAAAGTGTAGAATTGCTTGCATGTCAGTGAAGAAACGATTGATATAATTTCCACAGGGATTTCATATAATTTGTATCTGCCATGAAATAACACGAACCGCTAAATTACATTCGATATATCTTGGAATGGCAATAGTTCATGTTTTAGCAAAACGCGTATCGATATTAGAAAGCATTCAATGTGCCATTTAATAATTAGGTATCCAATAAACATTTTTTTTTCTGATATTCTCTGGCATAACGAAGAGAATAGGAAAAACAATACCCAAACGGATTAATGCTTTCAGCTCTAAAGAGAAAAGACAAAAGCGTTACACAGATATCTAACGCACTCAAAGCTCTGAAGTTAATGTTTTATTTCCAAAGAACTGTAACTTCATCACACGTTTATCGTTATTGTCAACACACTAACATAAACATAAAATATTCAAGTTCATGAAGCAGTAAGTAGATTTTGTTTTTTGCTGTAAAAATGTTATTTCATTTGCCGAAACATTATAGCTTTCAACAGTTACAGATGCACCTGATAGTATGTTGTTAAAGTATAAAACAATCAAACATATCTTGTTGCAACACATTCAAACACCATCAAGTTTGCAAAAGCAATAAAATGACAGTTGTATTGACTCAAATGAAAAATGCGTTTTTTAAATATGTTATGTAAACCCATTATAAATCACTATTAGATTACTATCAAAGTTTGCAAATTATCTTAAAATCTTACTTACAACATCATTGTGCTATTCCATACAAGATGTAATGAATTTTCCTCGACAATACTGCAATGGACGGTCACAAAACCTTCAAGTATGCATTCTGGTGATATTACCAAAATATATTGCATGAAATATAACAAACTGAAATATATTATATCCCCCTGTGGTGTCGAAACATCACTATCATCTCTGATTTAATAATTATATTATCTTTTACCCTGGTGACAAATTAGCCAAGATTTGACTTTCTTTATATAATATTTTGTATGTAAGAACATGATAGACTCTGACACTCTGGTGTTACAGTAGATGTAACAGTGTTATATTGTAATAATATGCAATCTACAGTCACAACATATAATTACATTTAATGAGCCCCGGTCAGACACAGACACGGTCAGAGACTTTTCTTCGAGACAATTTTCCCTAGATTTATCTTTTTGTGATTGTTGTTTGTGCAGAAACGTATAATCAACGGAAGATATCAGGTCATGTATACTATAACATGTTGCTAGACTTAATACTAACGTAATTTTTACCAGTGTCAGGCTCAAGGCTTTGACCTATGATTTGTTATTAAGACGAAAAACAGAATTTTTTCAAACGTATTTTATCCGCCATATTGGAAAGGTAATAAATACGATTTAAAAAAGACGTTGTATGGCATGTGCATAACCGAGGCTAAAATTGAGAACCAAATGTGTGCTACTTCCATCAACACATGTCCTACTTCTTAAAAAAGCTGGTGCTGCATACGTTAACTCATTTTCTAAATCTTAAAAAAACTAGACATAATAGATGTTTAAACTGCATTACTATAATAGATGTTAAAACTACATTACTGTAAAGTCTCAATAGAGACAATATATGTGCTTGGAGACTGATGTATAGCTACTAGCTTGTCTAATAAAGTATTGTTAATAGTAGGACAAGATGTGTATGTAAAATATTGACATGAACAAACTATGCAAGCAGTCACCACGATTGGTTTAAATGACAATAGGAAAGAGATAAGTAAGGAAGGGAGATTAAAGATAGGAGGTTTTCAGATCAATTCATGAATCAATATAATTGAACTTCTCACGATATATGGATATTAGTGGAATCTGTATATCACGACATTTACTTGTAACGTTTTTTTCTATCAAGTTAATTGGAATAATTACTAGGCAAAGAGCGGTCGATGTAACATCTATTATACCAATTTGGTAGCAAACTTACTCATTATTAACTTAACTTTTTTCATTTGATAACTAGTTGATACCATTAACATTAATATAAATGTTTTCCCCTAACAGCGATGTTAAATTATCTTTAACTGCATGAATACTTGTAGGAACGAAGTCTATATTCACTTGAGACAATACGTTTTAAACCAGAAAACAATTTATGTTTGATATTTCACACTCAACATAAAATAAATAACCGAATATGTTCTCATGTGTATTACGTATTTTGTAGTTAATATTACATTATCATCAAATATGTTTTTATTCTACTAAAATTTAAGTAACTTAATGGAAAACTCATTTATTAATGGTTTCTATTAATACTTGTTTGCATGAACTTTAGAAACTCCCAGAATTTAATCTCAAGACAATTTTACATTACTAAGCACATTCTACGTTAAGTAAACTTCCCCTGAAAAGAACATCTAATTCAATCATGTTATAAATACATTTTTATAGTATTTTTGTCTACATTATCTAGATCTTTTATATATAAGCAGACCTTTATGACGGCTTAATTCGTCATTTTTTTCAACTATGACTTTTCTTCCGATAATCAGAAACCAGTTCTGAATCTACAAAGCTAAAAGCGTACATTTATACAGTAAATATCATATCTCCTATTGTCGATATAATGTAATATGTGTCAGATACCCTCACATGAAAGTCTGAACAACTATAAAACATAAAATGACATACATCGAATTGTCTCAAAGTTTAAAGCATAACTGCTCTAATTAGACATGAAATGTGAAATGGTATAAAGTGCTGTAACCACTGTCGTGTGTGTAACAGATGATAGAAACAAGGGATATTGGTCAGTTATCTTTTCCTGACTAAGTTTTATAGGATTTAGTGATTATGACTTAGCTATCAGATTGAACCTCTGGATAGAACTTTAATGTTAGAATGATACTATACTTCATCAAATACAGTCCTTTTTTATTGATATATAAACCAGTATGGTAAAATATAGATAATTCTACACCCAAACAAAATGTGATTTTAGTAATTTTTAAAAAACGTTTTCAAACAACGTGTTTCAAGTTTGAATGTGGCTAATTAAAAAATAGGGTAAAACCTAACTTATCTAAAGAGTGTAAATTAGGGAGTTCGATAACAAACTGATGTCCCTTTTTATGGTTTGGATTCGAGTAAACTCGGACAACTTAAAAAACTAGGGTTTAACATCTGGATCAACGTATAATCAATATAAATCAGAATGGTATATACATACATACATGCGTCTTTATTTGGCACAATACGGCAGTACAAATGCCTTTGGTCATTTACAACAGCCATGGCAAGGACCTCACATTTATGACAAACATATAAAATATAATATTAAATATAATAAAAGAAGCAACTGATGATAAAGAGTTTTTATTATATACTGACATCAACCTAGGCACAGATAACAATGTACAACATTACTCAATAATGAATAGTATGTGTTTAATGGTTGCGTCCAACAATATACATTGTGATCCAAAAGTTTCTTCACACATGATTTTTATATTATCTGTAATTTTTTGCAAAATATATTGCAGACACATTTTGTTTCGTACTTTTATTTTATATTTATAATTAAACATAAAGCACATCATTGATGGTTCATGTTAAACTGTATTATACTTATAGTTGTGAAATTAACAACTCTATATAAAGCAGTCAACTTACTTAGGATATGGAAGTGGTTGTCCGAACAATCATTTTAAGAGCAAGCAAGAGATCTCATTTGCAGGATTTTTGTTACTTCGAAAAAATCGTTGGTTGCCTAGTTTTCCTGGGCAACCAGACACCCTCTAATTTCCAAGACTGCAAGTATACTTTTAAGCATCAAAATCAGAAATGTGTAAAGAAATGTTTGGACCCCATTGTAGGTACACCATGCATGACATTTCTTTTTCCATATCATCAATGTATACACCATGTAGTGATACGTTTGTTAATGGACTTTTTCGTGATAATTAGATTGAACGGGAAGACTATATATTTCCATCCTGGCACTTATAATGTTCAAATCTAAGAGTTCATGATTAACTTCCTGTGATCAATGTCATTGTAATTCTTATGTAGATATCATTTCTTATAAAGTATGGAATGAGGAAATAATTGACCAAATTTGACAATTACCATGCTCACTGATATGAAGAAAAACAAACTGATGCCAAGGACGCAGATAGTTTTAGATTAGTTTCCGATTAGATTCCTATGACCTTTAACCTGCTGTTCGACCTCGAACGTTAAAAAACTTCCAAAACCGAGTTTTTTGCAACCAAGGTTTCTAACTATATAGAAAATTGGTTCACACTGAAAAGGTTATCCACAACAAATAGTCATTTCTATAATTATCGTTATAATTATCATAACATCATCATTATCAATGAAATGCAAGAACAAATCTATGGAGGTAAATAGACAAATACAAACACAATGTGTAGATACGATAGGAATCAATTCAGTCATTTTAGTCATTGAAGTTGACAAATACTTTCGAAATCAACATTTTGTAAAATGGCAAAAACACTGTACTTTGAAAAAAAGAAAATTAAGTTAGGATGTCGAATTCATGTATTATCGGTGTAAAAAGGTTTAGCAGAAGACTTAACAATTTATTTAGTTAAATATTTTCTAAAACAATTATGCATGTTTTAACCCATTAATTAAGTTTCCCAGGGTTTAATCTGTCTTTAGTACGTTTTGCTATGTTCTTGAACAAGTCAAGTTGTCAAAATCAAACATTAGTGACAATTTAGTCTTCAAGATCAATTTAATATTTAGAAAATCGTGGTAGAATTAATAGAAACAATAATAATTTTTGTATAATATTTTATTAGTAGACACCGCTTTAATGTTCACGTCTCCACAATTTATGTTTTTCGAAATGGGTTTGTACTAACATTAAGATTTTCTTTGTTACTGACAATTGACGTGTATTGTAAGAAATGAGCATTGGGTTTTGTTTAGATGGTGCATTAGCAGTTAAAAGTGTGTTGTTTGAATTTCATTGAAGATTATTTTAGATATGAAACCAAAGGTTTACAAGGTTTGTGACGATGAAACAAAGATATACGATATTCACAAAAGTTTGGAAAAATTTTAACTTTCTACAAAGGTTTTATCAAAACCTTTATTACCATTCATTTTGAAATGAGTTAGTTCAACTAATTTATATGGTACAATTTGTAGTTGAGACAACTAAAGTAGCTAAAAATGTATGTTACAGACAAAATACTTATATTCAACTTGGTCTTAGAAGCTTTTGGGTATCTGATGTTGGTTATTGAAAAGTGCTGCATTCTTAAAACTTGTTTTCATTTTATCACGAAATTCCATATTAAATATATTAAAATAGTGGTTTTACCAAAAACTAAAATTGACATTTAATTTTTTTATCTAATTTCCTTTGCCTCCAAACTTTTGGTGGGTACTTATATTAGAAACAAGAGCTGTCAGAGGAGACAGCATGCTCGACTTAGTAAGTGTTTGTCACAGGAGATGTGGTTGATGATAAGGAACATACATATTTTAAAATTTGAAAATATAACCTTAACAAATTCAAAGAAAAAAAAAGAAATAAATAGAAAACTATAAGTTCAAGGGGGATAACTCTGAAAAAATGTATAAGGAGTTATGAATCTTGTCACATGAGATGTGGTTGATAATAAGGAACATATATCTAAAGTTTGAAGTCAATACCTGAAGAAATAAAACAATTGCAGTAAAAACAAACATTTTTTAAAGAAAACTCTAATTTCAAGGGGAGATAATTCTGGAAAAAAAATATATCTGGAGTTATGAACCTTGTCACATGAGATGTGGTTGATAATAAGGAACATATATTTAAAGTCAATACCTAAAGAAATAAAACAGTTGCAGTAAAAACAAATATTTATTAAAGAAAACTATAAGTTCAAGGGGGATAACTTTGAAAATAATGTATACGGAGTTATGAACCTTGTCACATGAGATGTGGTTGATAATAAGGAACAAATATTTAAAGTTTGAAATCAATACCTAAAGAAATAAAACAGTTGCAGTAAAAACAAACATTTTTTAAAGAAAACTCTAAGTTCAAGGGGAGATAATTCTGAAAAAAAATGCATTCGGAGTTATGTCCCATGTCACATGAGATGTGGTTGATAGAAAGGAACATATATTTAAAGTTTGAAGTTAATATCTTAAGAAATAACAAAGATACAGAAGAAAGTATTTTACTGCACAAAAACTTTAATCTGTGCACAAAAACTTCAATCAGTTCAAGGGGAGATAATTCTTGAAAAAATGTGTTTGGAGTTATGGACCTTGTCACATGAGATGTGGTTGATAGTAAGGAACATATATTTAAAGTTTGAAGTTAATATCTTAAGAAATAACAAAGATATAGAAGAAAGTATTTTACTGCACAAAAACTTTAATCAGAAGTGTGGACGCGGACGCGGACGCCGACGCCGACGCCGACGCCGGGGCGAGTAGGAGAGCTCTACATTACTTCGTAAAGTCGAGCTAAAAATGAATAAGTATTTTGCATTTCCTACCTTAAACACCTCCCTAAGTATTCTATATGTCCATTGAAGAAAGATAAATATAAACAAAATCAAAAACGATATTGAATCAGACATAACTATTGAACGCATTACTTCAAAGATGGTTGATATTCTGTTTTTAGAATCATTTGAATAATACAATTGGAACCATTTATTGATTGACATTCAAAAAATGTAGATTTTATTGGCATTTATCTACTTCCTATTCTGTGAGATGATGTAATATTCTGAACGTCTAATCGTAAAAAGACTTGACCAAATGAAAATCATTTTATCATACGATCAAGTACCTAGTTGTGCTAAACTAATTCCGAGATATATAAATTATTTGGTAGAAGAAAACCATGCAAATCCATTGACCAAATTCTACCAGATACAATAGCATACGAGGGTGTGGAGGTTAAGGTCACTAGAGATATTGGACAGAACGTCAAGCACAGTATAACATATTTAGTCATTGATTATTTACTGATTATTTTTTGTGTCGATATCGTTGCAGACTCAATCCCAATTAAGGTGGACATATGGGCATATTTTTTTTCATTTTTTTCATGTCATCAAATATGAGTTTTAAATCAATTAAAGGCATTGTAGACATGTTCTGTACGCAGTATAAAAATATTTTCAGCTGGGCTAGTATACTTTTTTAGATATAGGCTGGTGAAAGGTCACACCTAGCATTTATAAATGTGCTTATGAAAATCGAACATAAGCTGTAAATTTCACTTTTTTAAAAGTAGTAATGGTCAAACTGTTGAGAAATTCAATACGGTTGCATTCTATAAGGTATTATGTTTCGGAATAAATGATAAAGACTGAAGAGTAAGCCAGATACTTTCAGAAAAACATAAATATTGAATACGCTATTTTCATTAGTTTTATTTGTTTTAAAATGTCATTCATATCAACTGTTCCAGAACGATACAAACAAGTTATATATAGAATGAAACTGTTTAAAATAGTTAAATACCATTGTCTTAGTGTTATAACAAAACGTTGTGTGCATGTGAACCACCACAAAGCAACCAATAAAGAATATAATTGTTGTCCCGTACGTTAGCAAAATTGGCTCGTACGTTATATACTTCAGTTTGGTCATCTAAACTATTGATAACTAAGTTAAACTGCAAGAATACAACTTTCATTGTTGTGTTATTTGTTTTACAATTCAATGTACTCGTGTTTTACATATAAAATTACAATAATATCTCTCAATTACAATAATTAGGCGAACCATTTTCATTTTTCTAAGAGAACAACATTCAACAATTTTGTGACAAGTTTAACAAAGAAACATAGCAAACTAACGCATAAACTAATAAAAGCTATTTAGTAGTGGGGTAACATGTGATTTTCAACCATCAAATCATCCGGCAAATGCATGTTTAGACAATTCTACAGTGTCCCGTACGTTATTAAATAAGTAAGATAATGTTTGAACCTGATCAAATTATTGCAGTGTGTGCTAAAATGATTCTAAAGTTATAATTTGATCAAACGAGGCATTGTTTTAAATTATCATTTCAAAGCTAGATGGTATTCAAATAAGAACAATGCTAACTATTCATCATTTATTGCAAATAAAAGGTACTATAACTTATTTTCCAGTCAGTCTTGTTAGTTACTTTTGAACATCATTAATTTCATTATAATTGCCGTTCCCATAATATTTTCGTCTGTGAAGATTAAATGCATGTTAAGGAACCATACAAAAGCAATTAATCATAAATATTCAGACGATTATCAATTATTGTGTCACATTTTGTCCCGTACGTTACGGACTCGTACGTTATTTTTCATTTTGTTTTTACTGTTTCTTTGTGTGTCACAAATATGCATTTTAAATGAATTATAAAAACACTTTATAAACTTTTTATTTAATCATTGAAGATCAGTTCAATGAAGAATTTAAAAAGCTATTTGAAACGGTTTGTTAGATAATTTGATTTTACTAATTGTCCCGTTCGTTACGTGGTGAAAATTACGATTCATTTTTTAATACATGAGCTCATAAATTACCGATACCAATAAAATGTCAGCTAAAATGAATGTTTTATCATTAGGATATACCTTTATGGACTTTACTTACACAAAAATAGTTTGTATAGAGTGCAAAGCTGTGAGATTAATGAAGCCTTTAAATAAAAGTCCCGTACGTTATCGAAGTTTGGAGACAACGTTTATTGTATGAGGTGTGGAAAATTATTTTTGAATCTACATTATAATATGTGTTTTTCTTGAGGATTTAGTAATAACTGATATATTAAAGATATATTAAATTGGAAATCTGTCTGAATTTTTTAACAATTTTAAGCTAACTGTAAGAATTTGTCATTGGAGACATAGGGATTTTATACCCCCTAGCTTAATTAAGAGACAATATTTTGAAAAAATAGAAGTTTTCTTCACGAAATATGTCGTTTATACTTTTACTATAGCACTATCACTTGTAAATATGCATTTCATTTACATAAATTCTGTAAGTTAAATTCCTGGAAACATGATAAACGTTGGAGACATCAAATGTACATTCTAAGTGGGAATGAATCTGCAGTGTGCACCGGTCACGTGAGCAGAAAAAGGTGAAAATTAGGGCTGTAGCGATTTCGATTTGATACCCGCCATAGATCTGCTTTATTCATCTTGTTCTAAAATAAATGCCAACAATTAAGTAACAATTTTATTTCATCAATTTTAGTCAGTATAAAGGTCAAATGGATGTAAGTATTCGCATTTGGAATAATTTGTAGATCTACTATTAAAAATATCGAATCGAAAAAAAACACCTAATCGAACAAAAAAATTGAAACGTATCAGATTGACTTTCCAGTGAATCTTTGCAGCCCTAGTGAAACTGTATAAATCAAGTAATCATTACTGTTCCCAGATGTTATCAAGAGTCTCGATTAAGAATCTTGATAATCTCTGGGTACAAGAATGGTTATCATTTAGTTCCCTATAACAAGTCTAACTCTGGGCCATAGGCAGCAAATAAAATAGACCTTTATCTAGTACAAAATAGTCATATTTTAAATTCCTGTTTAACTAAATGAAGTTTTCACTGTAATAATGTCATGTTATCTATTGCATTTCAAAGTGGAAGTAGACGGAAACCGAAAGTAGAATTTGAAATTTCAGTGAGAAAGCTTACAACATATGTTACCATGTCAAGTTGCAATAAAATCGTTTGCAAATTTTCACGTTGCTTAGTTGGGAAAACGTTTTTAAACTCGCAGGTATCTATAAATCGGCACTTATGGGATCGACAGCCGTGTTATAAACCGTTGCACAGGTACCATATTCAAAACCGGCGTAAGTTGTTCTGTTGTATATCAAGTCCTACCATTGTTACGTTCTTTTTAATTAGTTTTTGATATGCAAGTATTTCAAGTCATTGTAAAATATTTAAATAGTTTAGCTGTAAAAATATCGTACCATTAGTGTTGCATACATTTTTGTTAAAGGTTTTATCTGCCACTACAAGCTTTAACCTGGAGCTTTATTGTGCAAGTCACATCATATTAATATTTTCGCAATTGTTTATTGCACACGTGTATCGTTTGTAACAAAAAACTAGTCTGCATGCTGCAAGCAAATTACGAGAGGTGTTATATTTCATTATAAAGGAGAGAGGTGTCATGTTGTATAGTCATACAGTTATGTCAGCAGATTCCTGAGGTGATATTTTATCCTTGTCCAATTTATTGTTTTCATCATGGTATATGTCTGCTAGAATTATCATCATTTCACATATCTAATCTGAACTTTAGCACAGGCTTTTGGTTTATTACACACCTGTCAAAGACAGGACCTTTTATGGGAGCATCAACAGCAAACGCTTGTTTGTCTGTCTGGGTAGGCGTCTAATTTGCAATCGCCCTGACGTAGAACGTCCCAACGCTGACGCTAAATGTCGCACAAAATCCAATCAAGTTAAACGTCGTTAGTTTTTTTAAAGTCAATTTTCGACAGTACCGGCTTTTCTTATGTTAGGATAAATCAACAATACTCTACACCAAACTTTTCAAAACTAATGAAAAGTATTATTTGCGAAAGATGTGAAAATCCTTTGCCCGACTTGCCCGATTTGTACATTTGTCTGTGGACAAGTAAATATTTCCAACTAACTAGTCCAAGGACAAGCTGTAAATGCACTAACATAGTAATACTTAACAATATAGAAGGGTTCGATCATATTCAGCATTGAACTATTCATTCAATTATTTATTATTACTTAAAATATGCATTTGATATCATAGTTAACTATATTTCTTTGTTAGTATTGAACCTCTGGACAAGAGCATTATCATCTCGGACAAGTTGATTTTATAAATTCACTTGATTCCACTTAAATCCGTAGTCGAGTAGAAAGTAATGGAAATTCCACACCCTTGAATTTGCCAACTTCAGAAATAATGGAATGATGACTAAAACACTTCATCGAAGGACAAATGTACAAATTATTAAAAAAACGGTGTTAAGTATGAAACCTACCTCGACATTCTTTCTTCAAATCAGCGAATGAAACTGTTTCATTTTAGAACAGGTAACAACAGACTCCCAATAGAAATAGGCCGCTGGAACAATATTCCACACAATAGAAGGAAGTGCACTTTATACACTAATGATGTTGAGAACTAAATGCATTATTTTCTGATTTGCCCTTTTGTCCGTGAACTAAGTCAGAAACATATTCCATTTTATAAATATTATAAAGCACAAAATGTCATTACATTTAATGAAATAATGACCACAAACAACGAAATATTCCTGAGAAACTTAGTACATTTGTGAATAAAAACATGCAACATTTTGCCAGACATTAAAAAACAAATCACACACACTACAATGTAAAACACCTTTAGATTACACGTGGTCGATTTACCGTGTAGACAAATCTGTTTATCTAGTACACGACGATTTAGGTCACTAAACTACATGTAATAGGCACAAAAATCCCGTGATCCACGCACGGTATATTGTTCGTTTTTTCTCAACTGTCAAAGCATGATTAAACCACAGCTGTGACGTCATCCCATTGTATTCATAGTACCGTATATCTAATAATGTACAGGTAACCGTTCAATATTAAGATTACTCGTCCATTATCTGGCGTGTTTGGACAATATCTAACGTGTAAGTCTAATATTGGACTACACGCTAGATATTGTCCAAACACACCAGATAATGAACGTGTAACCTCGATAGCGAACGATTACCTTTTCAATGTATTTTATAAAAAAAGCAAAGAAACGAATGAAGTTGTTTTTTTATTTATTGAACAAAAATTTACAAATATACTCAAAATTGCATCTTTTTACTTTGCCCCTTCGAATGAAGACATGAATTTCAACCATGTAATTCCTATTTACATTTTGTCAACGTTGCGCTGTCGTTTCCTGAAAATTGAGAAGACATACCTAAGTTTAGCATGATTATACTTAGACCCGAACTAGATTTTAACAACATTTTAATATATAATCTGTCCAACACTGTAAGCCATTCCTTGCCAATGGTTCAACATATAAAGTTTTGTCTTCTTATATAAGAACGCATGATAAGAACCAAATATAGGGTTATTTAAAATAATTGCTGAACGAAACTCGTCATCAGGCCAAAAATGCTTTAGTTTAAATAAAAGTTACATTGCATTTACTGATTTAGTATGCTGTGATCCTGGCGTCCTCTTTGTGTCTTATTGAGCAATGCCACAGACAATATTATGGCAAATATAGGTAATTATTGTACAAAACCACAGAAACATTGAAGCCAATGCCTTAACTTCCAGTTACCAAAATGACATCACCATCCATCAATAATATGAAATTATTACTGTCGGAAATAATGACCATTTGCGTAACGACCTCTCCCCGTGATAAAACGATCATGGGTTTAAGCCACGAACCGAACATAAATTGATACGTAAAAAGAAAGACAAACGTTTTGCATACGAAGGATGTATGAATAAACAGGGAACTTTAACGTTGCGTCAGAGCAACACTAATTATTTGATGCACGCATGGCCCAGGATCTCCATTTGGCTTCACTATAATTGTTAACCTAACATAAAGTTGCATTGATATTTTCAACTTACCATTACCATGTTCCTCTAAAATAAGTTTCTCATCAAGTTCATTAGAAATCAGCCATGTGTCAGGCCGTTGCTAATATCGTTTCTTGGACATGACTGGAATCGGTTGATAATCCTCCTTAAACACCACATTTTGTATACATTGCAACCGTTTTAATGTATGTATCTCCGAACGAATGTATTCCGAGTTATAAACAGTATATCCAAAAGAAAACACCAACTTTAATTCCAAAGATAATTTAGATCTTTCAAACATGTTACACGTATATAAACTAAAAATATTCGACTAAACGAAGAACTGAAACGACCACGGTCTTAACTACACCTAAATTTTTATGTGAAAGATTCTGCACGAAAATCTCGTGAACAAACATTCATTAAATTGTCGGACTAAAGGGGCACCACATGGGAAACAATTAATATTTTCTATATTTATTCAAATTTGATAAACATATGATTTAAATGTATAATTCTGAAATAGTTATCTGCAATAGGTGTAAAGTAAAAATGGTTTTGTATTATTATTATTATAATCATTATGTTGGTGAGCTGTGATTTAAGTAAGATATACCCCTCGAGCAGCCCAATATGTTAGACATTGGATACGCTTCGGCGCTAACGCGCCTCAGCTATCCAATATCTAACATATTGGACAGCTCTCGGGGTATATCCCTTACATAATTACAAGGTGAATTCGTTTGTTAAAATTATAGTCGTAATACATCAATGAGTTTCCGAAAATATGTATTATGACCAAGAAAAGCTGTTTATGGCGTATGATATGTTTTAGTCAACATATTTTAATAACAATGAGAAAAAACGAACAATACTCTACATTTAAACAGTCAATAAAATAGGGGAATACACTAATTTAAACACACTCGTTCAACACATTGATCATTACACTACATCATAAATTTGTCGCACAAATCTAGGACACTTGTATTTTTTTAAAAGTTTATAAATTTTGTATTTATCCACCATTTACCAAAACTTGCTTTGTTTTTGTTAAAATTGATAAAATACTGTCAAATATTTATCAACTACTGTCAAACTTGCAATGATACCCGCTGTTAAACAGTAACACATTCGAGTTTAGATATACAAATGATCGTGAGATTTTTTTTTCAATATTTTATGAAACTAAGCTCCATTTTTACAAATTTGACAGTTAAATTTTGACTATTGATAATTTTGTATTCATACTTAATTTTCGCATGTCATTAGACTCGGTACTATGTAAATTGTTATGAAATAAAATATATGTTCTGTTATGTTCCACAATAAATAATTACCCGCGTGTTAGGGCGGTATTCCATAGTTCCGGCTAGTCTGGATTACCTGCCCCTTACCACTATCACTGGCAAAGCGCAATAATGGTGACGCACACACAAGGCGTCTTCAGGTTACTAAAGTGGTTTTTTTTCTTTTTTTATTATTTTGCATCAATATTTTCTGACGATGGTCAATTCAGTTGGAGTTCCGTTCTATATAGGTCACTCAAAATCTTTTTTGTTCACTTGATTTAGTAAACGATTAACCAAAAACTATGTTTGCTAAGTAGACACGATTCGGACGTTGACTTGTTAGAATTTCGCATACTTTATTTTGCATAAATGTAACTGAGCGACTAAAATTGAGGTATCCTCGGCAATTCTTGTACTAAGTTCCTTTGATTTAAGCCAATATAGAGAGAAATGTTAATCTGAAAACAGAATTATCCGATACATTGTACAACACAAACGGCTCCGTCATTATTTTGCTTCGCCTGGCGTACTTACCCGTCAAAGTACGACTGGAAACCAGACACAATTCCGTGGTCCCTAGTCCGTGGCCGCGTCGGTGTCCGCGATTTTTGCTTAACAAGAATATCGTTAGATGTATTCCATTAGTCCGAGCCCGGGTTCGCGTCGTTTTGCTCGGCCAGCGAAATTTCATATACACGGACAGTTCAGGGATTCAAATTGTACTCAAAACATTTCTCCATCAAAGGCAGCAAACAAAATTATTGTAAAATATTTTTTGGAAAAAATAATTGAAACTATTCGGGAAAAACGAGGCAATTTATGATGTCACTCATAGGAACCACAAAAACACGTCGATATTTGGAATTCAGCGGCAAAATAACTGAAGAAAAACGGAGCTGTCTATTTCGTTGAGCAATTACAGCTCCTAAAACTAGTAGTGATTAAATGTAACAACTTTTTTAGAAAAATACATTTTTGAATCTCTAAACAGCTGCAAAAGAACCCACCTAGCTAGCTTTCACGCGTTTATATACACACAGAATGACGGAAGCATGGAATACTAATAGCACTTCACAGAAATAAATTTATGGACGCGGACAACGCTCATGGTACTATGGAACGCCGGCCTGATGCGGTGCATTCGTTCTCCATACAATATTTGAACGCATCCTACATATTATTAAGGTCATCATAACACACCCTCTCTCTATTTATATTTCTCTCTCTTTCTCTCACTTAGTGAGCCGATATTTCTGTATGATTTATCCTATCCTAAGAAATCCATTGATCTAATTTACATGTACAACTACAAGCCGACTGTCGTAGCATCCCTAGGGTAATACATTGTCCAGTAACTTTTTATATACTGGACAATGACATGCAGGCTCTTATCGAAATAAGTATGTAAGAAGTTGGTCAGATGTCTGAGATAAATACATTACCAAAGAAAGTAATTGTGTCCTTCCAGACCAGTCATATTAATAAATAACCATTTAGAGTTAATGTATCTAAATACGAATTCATCGCCAGTCTATTTGGTTTTATTCGTGTAGTTTTACGTCTTTTATTCTTGTTTTATGTTATCATAATTCAGTTTGGTTGAACTTTACATCACATCCAGGAATAATGCAGCCACTTTTTTCTATTTATGCAGCATGCGAGGGGGAAACACAGTTTACCATTTTACTAAGCAGTTTTGATGGTTCTGATCAAAACGGGGTTTATGAGTTTTCAAGAGACGTTTCAGCCAATATGTACATGTATATTTGTTTAGTGTTATAGAACTAATACATGTTTCATACAACCATATCGGTTCCATTTTAATACGGAAAACGCCTCTTTAGTGGGGTTACAAAATTAATGTTGTTTTCAATTGAGTTTTTGTATGGAACATTGCAATATTTTGCTACGAATCAGCTGAACGAGTTCTTACACTCAGTCTGAATGATACAGGGCAGCATATTATCAAAAACCGTACGATAATTAATTTTAACAATACCATATAAAAGGATTTACGACTAAAATCGGTCGTAAGACGCTTGATAATACGGGTTCCATGCTCTTAGGCTAGAAACCATTAAAACCCACTAGGTTAGCTTGGTTGTGAGCTTGCGGGCTACGAATATATTGGCCCTGTGTTCAAATCCTGGCAAGACTTTATGTATACGTTTTCAACACCAATAATATCATACACAAACTATCTGCAGATCTAATTGTAGTAATATAATCAAGAAAGTATAATCAGACCATCGTTTTATTGCCGCATGCCCTCCCTCGTATATCCCTTCCTAATCATTGCAGCACCTTCCTCATCATCATTGACCCCTCTTAATCATCATAACATCTATTAACAATCTGATCAAAACCCGATCAAAAATCTCCGCTTGCCTACTAGCTAATTTAAATCTGGCTGTTTCGTTATGATGGTTAGTGATGTTCCGATTATCGCCGACGTCTTCGAAATCTGTTAGAAAAATTTCCGCGACGATTAATCGATTACGATTTCTGTGGACGGCGACGCGTCGCGGAAAACTAGCCCGTACCAAAGGGAGATAATTCACTTTCGTGTGCGCGCTATAATGGCGGATTCGGCAGAAAATGTGTTCAAGAACAACTTTTCTTCGACGTAATCCACGTGCCCGACGCCCGAGACGAGTGATTTCGCCGACGAGTGAGCAAAAATCTTAGTCAGTAGCCCGATCGGGCGAGTCCTCTTCACGTATCCGAATCATGTTTGTATCCGAAAAAGGTGTACTCGAACGCACTTTTATGTTAACTTTTATCTGAGAGTTTTGCGTAATTACTCTTTTACACATTCATAGTTCGTTTCGTAATTAAATTAAAGATGAAAAATCTAATGTTGACCAGCAAACTCTTTTGTCTTACCGCTTCTAAATGATAAAGCTTAACTTTTGGTCAAGGTCATTTGTCATAAACGAATTTTTCACGGAGCGCGATTTTAGGCTACCATTTAAATAAAAGTAGCTGCCATAAAGCATAGAGATAGAAAGCTGTTCATTTCACGATGATGTCTCAATAATAATGTTATGATTGAAATCATACAGCAGTAATTTGAATATTGAAAACGTCAGAGTAAATGTAAAACATTCGTCCCCAATAATTTTCGTACTCGGCACGTTATGGATTTTTTTTCAAATATTTTTTTCAATGTTGGAAAATGAGCCCATTTAAACGAATTTACAATCATTGTTTAGTTCAAAATTAAAAAATATTTTATGTGATTT
This sequence comes from Mactra quadrangularis, assembly GCA_025267735.1. NCBI lineage: Eukaryota > Metazoa > Mollusca > Bivalvia > Venerida > Mactridae > Mactra > Mactra quadrangularis. The sequence continues at coordinate 6,993,158 of CM046298.1, forward strand.
AATTGATCAGAACGGATCTTTGGTGGCTCAGACCCTGAAATACTGGGAGCCTCCTCATTTGTGAATTATGTAATGCCCTATCATTTGATTTCATTATATCATAAATTGCTAGTTACTTTGAACACAATTGCATAAAGCTAGAGTAGATAATGTGACTTAAGTTATTTTGAATGACATTTCCCAAAAATATAAAAAAAAATCCAGATTAGTTATATTGTTTGATGCCTTAGATGTACAAAAATAAGGTATACATTGTAAAGGACATTTCTCTGTAAAATGCCTGAGGCTAGTGAATTTTGATTTGAGCTAGTGAAAATTGCTACCCGGTAGCCCAACTAACTATTGACACAAATAAACTTAAAGACTTGCAAAATACAGTTTTTTTTTCACTCGGATGAGTGAACTGGTGCCATATTGTTCATATTAAGCTAAGAAGCAAGATAATAAAATAATGAATAATGTATACAACATTTAAATCATTGAAATAGATGTATATTTTGCATGTTTATGTAAGACAATGACCAGAATTTAGCTATATAAATTTTAGTATCCAACCGATTATAATCGGAAAGTCAGTCGGTTGAGCCCAACCGATTTCTCCGATTAATCGATTGTGGATTTTCCAACCGATTGCCATCACTAATGAGGGTCACGTTCAGGTAACCTTTTCTTATTATAATATTCATGATGCAATCATTATGTTTAGTAACTTGTTTACATCGTCTTCGTCACGCAATTTGAAAGGAGTCGTCCAATCACAGCCTGTGAATAACACCGCCGTCAAATTAGCTCGCAAACCTCGGTCTAAAAAAAGAAATTACAAAATCAAAATGCTATTGTTTAATATTGTTTAGTCTAGATGAAAGCTACACATTGATTGGTCGACACAAAGGTCATCTCGACGTGACCCTCCTAGCGAACCTTACAGATCCTGTACGACAGCGCTCTACTGGATATCTGTTTACGAGATTGCTCCCATTAATTACCACAGATATTTGAAGCATTAGCTCATTCTCAAAATGTTGAACAACAACAAAAAAATACCAAACGAATATCCTATTAGTTTCAGAGTATTCAACAAATTTAAATAAAAATGGCGCTTCCTTAATTAACTGATGTTGACATGCCCTGTACAAGAGTGATTAGTTTACGTGAACAATTTAATTTAAGAGTCGCCAGAGAATGTTAAAAAAAACAAAATTGACTCCGGAGTCTTATAAAACTATCGTATAATTATAATTAAATGAAGTAATTGTTCGTTAATTTTCCACATGAAATCAATTATTCACACAGAGATCACGACAACAAAGTTTTTTTCTGGATAAACATTACATAATGACATCTGTTATATTATCTCGCTCAATTTGGAAGTGGTATTTTAGGCATATCTAAACGGTAGATTTATGAGGTTTTTAGCCATTTAAAAATTGTGTTCATTGAGGGCACGTTCCACAAGGCGATCGCTAGCTAGCGCTTTTTGAAAGCGATTTTTGCAGCATAAAATGTCTACGGAACGGTTTACTTCAAGCTAGAAATTCCAAAATGGCGACTTTCTCAAACAAAAAGTTCAGAATCGTTACAAAGGAAAAATATTCAAATCAATTATCACCATGATTATTCTATTTAACCGCTTTGTCGAATTAAATGCATTAAATGAAACATATATAAGTATTCTTGAAAAAGAAACACGTTCCCACAGGGGGCAGCCATTTTGAAAAAGGCAGAAACGGTCCGAATGATACGGCTAGCAAGAAAAAAACTTGCTACGTATCGCAAGCTAGCAATTTAACTTGCTCGTCCGTAGCAGACCGTTCCGTAGGTAATCGCTACAAAGCGCTGGTTAGCGATCGCCTTGCGAACGTGCCCTTACTTTGGTGTTTACCAAATCGGTACTCGTTGCGTTACAAGAAGGTTTTTTGCTGATAGCATATCGATGTTTAAATATCAAAAATAGTACAAATCGTATAGTTAAACAATACATTAATAAACAATGTCCATTTAATTAAAACTATTTCAGGGTGAAATATCATAACAAGTTAATATATAATTAGTTAACATGTATTTTTTTATGTATCAACACAAACAATTTACAAGGTACACAGGAACTACACCACCTGTTTTACCTATTGAGTAGACAAATCCATAATTTAAAGTACATTAGTATGCATGACTTGATACACGACATATATGCTCTGAAAACAAACCCAAATAATGCAAGTACCATTTTTTCAGAAAATGCGACATATTTTTTATAATCTTTTACAGAAAAAAATGGAGCTATGAAATTAATTTAATGAGATTTTTTTAAAACACGTTATGCTAGTAATCATTGACTTAATGTCAACGTCACGTTTCCTATCAAATCAGATTAATTTAAATTATCATGAAATACGATGGTTTTCACACAATTTGTATCAGCTTTCAGGAAAATTTATAGCAAACTGCGTGTGAAATACAATATATTTTAGAATGTTGTTTTTGTTTTCAAGTTGATTTGTTTAAACCTGTCTAAATTAAACTCCTTCCCAAAATGCCACTTGAAGAAAATTATTGTTCCATTATTGAGAATGAAATGCAAAAAACATAGTTTATGAGCGTACTATTAAATATCAATTTATTTTACACCAAAATTCACTTTTTTACATCAAAAAGGCGAAAAAGATTGTTTTCCAAACGAGACAAGCATCCAAGTCTATCTATTGTTTCAGTCAAGCGTCGGTCGACATTTTTCATAATGGTGGAGACCAAGTGTTAGGAAGTCCTTTCCAACTAATTTTGTTCGAAGTAATTTAAGCCAATGGGTGTCTCTTATAAAAATTAATATCTAATTTTTTTGTGGAAAATTATATCGCAGTTTATTTGGAGTGTTTGTTTTCTCCGTTGTAAGCATTATGGAATGCAAATAGGTGGATTTAAAGGGGATAACAATACATGTTATACATAAAAATGTATTCGATTCCCGGGCGGGGCATACTTTCGTGGAGCTTGGTCATGGAATTATTTCTACGACCATTCTCCCTCCTACCAATGATTTTTAATTATGTAGGGCAGTTGTCAGTCACTGACGAAAGAATGCGCTTAGTAGTTGGTTAACAGCTAAATCCAGAGATTTAGCCTTTCCAGGAGGAGTGAGTAGGTTGACTGACCGCCGTTATATGACCTATATAATGTGTTGCTACGGCGTTAAACCCAAGAAACAAACAAACAAACATAAAATTGTAGACACTCATTCATGTTTCATAATGATAATAAATGGAATTTGCTCATGAAATAATTTCTACGACCATTCACCACTGATTCTAGAATTTAATCATGTAAAGCAGTTGTCAGTCACGGACGGAAGTATGCGCCTAGCAATTGGTAAACGGCTAAATCAATTTAGATTTAGCCTTACAAGGAACGGTAAAAAGGTTGAGTGACCACTGTTATATAACCTATACAATGTGATGCTACGAGGTTAAATTCAACAATAAAAAGAACTATCATTATCGTATTGTTTCAAAATTATATATATCTCACAAAATTATAATTTAATTCTAAAACATGTCACCTGCAGCGTGTTCAGTTACCCTGAACGTTCCAAAACGTTCCGTAACGGAAGTGTCAGAACAACTCAACTCAAAGACAACTCAACCCGAGACAACTCAATCTCCTACTAACGGATTGAGTAGTCCCAACTTAGAGTTGAGTTATGCACGGGTTGAGTTGTCTCCGGGTTGAGTTCTCCCGCACCCGTAACGTTAGCTTACAGTCTTTACCGAACACGCAACAGTTTTTAATGTAAACTTATAACAACATTCGTGGATACTAAGTTCAATTCTGCATTTTAAATCTGGACTAGCAAGCTGATCACAAAGCCAGTATAACAAGAACTCCTTGACGATTGTAAACGGGAAATAAATTCAACCTTAAAACATATCTTTAGTTTTGTTCAATTCCCTAACGTAACGATATCTCTAATAATGTTATTGACGGACGGACATGTTGCGTGTAGACGGTATTTCGTTTTATGTTGTGAATTTGTTTTTTGTCGTAGTAATTACAATTAAGACGCACTAAACCCGTATGGATTCATTTAACATTGGTGTAAGCACGCATGATAAATTGAGAATTGATATCCTTATGGAATTTAATGACAGCCTAAGACATAACTTGTGTGGAACAATCTTTGTAAATTATTGACGTCCATGCTATTCCACATTTATAGCAATCACACTTTGTTTAAAATACCGACTTTATCATGATACATGTATTTACTGTAAACATCTCAAACATCTCAAACATATAAAATATGACTAATATTTAATGATAATTAAATTAAAATATTTGATTTTTTTTATCATTTGTTTAGCGCGCCGGGATTTGGAATCTAGTGTCCCGAAGGGGTATGGGTTAGAATCCCACCCAGGGAGGTTATACCCTTCCATGAAAATTTGGCAATAATGTTAATTTACCTCCATTGTTTTGATGATATGGAGAAGTTTCCGGCTTTGTAGAAGGGTAGGTGAGTACTAGTTATAGACAAGGGTCTAGGAAAGCTAGGTTAAGTGCGCTAGACGCCGTAAAATGACCTAAATTGTGTTGACACGGCGTTTAATCAAGAAAAAAAACATTTCATCAGCTGAAAGAACTATATAACTTAAAAGCATTAAATACAATATGCCTTTTAGAGTATATATCGTCTATCAGTGCTAAAATCTAATTGCTTTCGACACGATGGATAATTGTTCATGTAGACGCAAACATCAAACATTGCAATCGTAAAACATATACAATTAATATATTATATGTTATTTCAAATCCATTGATTATTAAGTGGTTTAAATGGAAGCTTTCGTAAGTTAGTTTTTATCATAAGAAACCTACTTAAAAGAATCCAATAACTGATAAATTGTATATTGCATACTGCATGTCTTAGTGCATCTACATCATAGACAGTAAATTAACATTCTATTGTTTGAACTATTAACTCAAGAGTTGCCAAGTTTGCTGTAAGTAACATCGGACAACTATACAATAGTTATTTATAAACAGTCACATTTACGCATTGTGTGTCAACTAGTTTTTTTTTCAATGAAAAACAAATGGCTACCATAGCGTCTAGAGTTCCTTAGCAAGATGACTTCTGTTAATGGATTATTTGCTGTTCTTGTAATAAGGTTGAATGATTAAAGCAAATGCTGCAATGGTGATCAGTATTAAATACATCATATTTAACAGAATATTTGAAAACAAGTTATAACGCAGTAATGATATATGAACATGTATAAAGCGGTGCCAAGGAAACTGTTTACTGGACCAATACAAATAATGAATATAATTCAAGGTTAGACCAATTCTCATTTAACAAAAGTACATGCTTCAAATTCGTGCAGAGACTATCTTATGTCAAGTGTTCACAAAATAACAATACAACAGACAGTTGCATTTCTAATTCATTCTTGGCAACGGCTATATTTGATACGATACACAGACGTGAAATGGAAATTTGTTGGACAATTTGTCTATATTATACAATTTGTAGAGCTAAAGACGCCAGAGGGACATGTTGTATCCAAATAATAGAATTAAAATAATTTGGAGAGAAAAAGTTATACATGACACAGTATTTAGTATTTAGTACATGAAGGATGTGTTTGAGAAGAACTGTTTGGCAGAAGTGTTGTAAACAAATTAGCTCAGTTGGTAGCACGCAAGTCTACATTCGGAACGACCTCGGCGATCATCTACGAAGATATACCTCGGATATCAAACGTAGTAGGAATACAACCAAGTTATGAGGTCAGGCGATTAACCTCATAGGTTAAGTAGTACCGATGTAAACAATTAACATGGCAGATCATTTACAGAAAGTATCGGGTACACAAAAAATGTTTAAGGATCAACTTTGATTTAAGTGAATATCTGTTACAGGCATTGAAGAGCTTTAACTGCCCATAATCGTCCGTCATGTTTGGTGTGTGCCAGCGTTCTATTGAGTAAACGACGGGAACGAGGCTAGATTCCATGTTGGAACTACTTTCGCTCCTCGTGATATCCGAGGTGTATTTGCGTGGAAAATCGCCGATGTAGTTCCGAATGGCAAGTCTACTGATCGAGGGGTCGTGGGTTCGAATCTCGGGCGGGGCATACTTTCGTGGAGCTTGGTCATGAAATTTTTTCTACGGCCATTTTTCTTCCTACCAATGATTCTTAATTATGTAGGGCAGTTGTCAGTCACTGCAAAAGTATGTGCTTAGTAGTCGGTTAACAGCTAAATCCAGAGATTTACCATTTTCAGGAGGAGTTAGTAGGTTGACTGACCGCCGTTATATGATCTATAAAATGTGTTGCTACGGCGTTGAACCCAACAAACAAACAAACAAATTGGGACATTTTGTACTTTATTACATATTACATATTAGATTCGTATATCTGTGATGAGATGGGTTTTCTTTCTATAAATGATACTACTTAGGTCTGGGTCTAAATTATATAATTGATGGATGGAATCTAGAATATCGGAACAAAGAAGACAAATTAGTTTTAAAAACAATTCATAACTTCTCTTTATCCCCGAAGTGTCGGCGTAAACTGCCTATGGGACCAACAATTGCTAAATGAGCCACTTTCAGTTGAATATTTTTATTCTATTTCAGACAAACTAAGCCATTGTCTAGAATAAGGTCGACATCTTAATTGTTTTAAAGAAATATTCCAAACAAATGGTTTTGTAATGATAATGATCGTAAGTAATTTACATAATTCTCAATAGTTAATGAAGGAAACGGTACATTATCCTCTGAAATACAGACAGATTTCTGAAGTTTTAGGTCATACCGACAATACATTCAGCTACTAATAGACGGCGCTGTAGTTTATGTCTATAAAAGGCAATAAACAAACGTAAGTATAAAATATATAAATATATAAACGAGATAAATATTAAAGGGATTACAGGCAAATGACTGTGCCAAAAGTGTAGAACTAAGTTTTGTCTTCAAAACAGTATTAAGAACGTAAGAAATCACATACTAATAACATTTGGTACTTATAACATTCAACTGAACGAATTAAAACATGTGGCATACACATTAAACGAAAGTAGGATACTGAGGAAATCACTAAGCTATTTATAGATTTGTTATATGTCGTACTTGCTGAAATTAAACATTTCCATTGGTCGCTTCTTGTATTTTCAACATTCTTAGGCGGTTATGATATCTTTTTAATAGAACTATTCTAATGTCGCACAATAACAAGCTCTAGAATCTTCTCATCAGAAAATGCATATTTTAGCACTAATCTATTTTTAGCTAACCTGGCGGCCCACGTGAGTCTAGTTAGGAAACACCCAAAATATTACCAGAAATAGAGACATATTTTGCCAAGTAATATAACAGTGTGTCTGTTGCATTCACAGATATAAAAAATAATTAAAAATATGAAAATATGAAGATGAACTTTTACCTTGCAATTCGTTTAATATACACACTAACATTATTTAACCCCTTTTTCAACTTGATGTATTTATGTTTTAAAGCAGGCAATACACACGATGACAATACTACGTGACTATGTCCTCACAAATGCTCCGGTTTCAAAAGCAAGCATCTACCTCGACTCAAAGTTTTAAAAGAGTTGTAAGTCTTTTAATTTCTTGTCAGATTTTAATGATATCTACTCGAGGCTAAGCAGAAAGTGTATACTATTTGCTGGGCATCACACCTCCAACGTCAGTTTTATACTTTTTGCTAACATCAAAATACTATAGAATTCGAACAGATTTGAAGAAACTTTAAAAAGAAACCGTTTCTTTTTCGACATTAACCAAACTATGATACTTTATCACGGTTTAGTTCTTTTTACATTCAACCAAAACAACTTGTTGAGTCTTTCATTTTAATGAAAGAGTTTGTGAATGTTTAATTCTATATTAACCGAGAGAAATGTATCATATATACAGATACATATAAGATGTTTGTTATATTTTAACATCTGGTCTCTGTTCTTTCATTTTCATATCAACTGCACACGATTCTGTATTTACTGATTTACATTCTATTCTCAAATAAGCCTTACATCATATTGCTCTAACTTGTATAGACGACATATTTTCCATACCACTTGTCCTATATTAAAGGAAACCATTTATCTAATTAACATGAACGAAGAAAAGGTTACTGTCGCTTGCTCCCTTGGGTAATTTATAGTTGAGTAGTTTCTATATTCTGGACGATATAATGCAATAGAAACAAGTACATGTAAGAACTTGGTCAAGTTGTCCAAAAAACATAAATACCAAATAAGTATTGTCGCTCTTTTCGACCAGTGGTATTAATGTATTTGCTGTACTTATCCAAATTGAAACTGCCAGAGTGCATTGTCCAAACATTGACATCTACTGACCATCAAAGTTGATCATATGCTTGATTATAAAATACATTATCAAATTAGACCTAAAATTTTAAAATAAGGACTACCTTCTACATGATTTAATATAATTATTATCATACCTCACTTGATTTGCTTACTATATAGCCTAATATGACGTCACTGGGTGACAATCCGAAATGTCACCCTGTGGACATCACCTATCGGCCCGCTTGAAGAGATGGGAGACCACTGCGTTGGAGATGGCTCAATATCGGGACCCAAGTTTTAGCCATTCGATTTGAACTACTTCCCTTGCACAGACGCTTGCTTTTTACGAAACGATTAATTTATAGGTGTAAAAATGTCTTCAAGTTCAGAAGCAAATAAAACAGATAAAATCAAAGGGCTTGTGCCTATCACATTGTTAACAATTTCTGGTTTCTATTGACCGGTATGATAAAATGAATATCACATCCTACAGAGGGTGATAGAACGGAATGTTCACCCAAGCATCGGTTGACATTACTTGTCAAGGGTGAACATTCCGTACTATCAATCTCTGAAATGGGTGATATTTTTTTAATTGTACATTCAGTCTTTCAGACCATCTGTAATCCGTACATATGTTTGTTATAAATTATGGCCATAATGCTCTAGTTATTTAAAGAAGTTGGATAAGGTCCGGCACAAATGTTAGCTACATCAGTCGTTGCCCCTCGTGCATTACCTGGTACATAGCTTTGTTAAAATCAAGTTCAAACTGAAATATGTCACTGTTTCGTGCCATAAGTTTCCTAATTATTCGATGTTTTACTAGTATAAGAACTGACGCACAATCTAATACCATCAGACAATGTATTGTGATCTAGAAAATGTATCGTAGCCATAGGCCAATGTCACGCGTATGGCCGTACAAATACTTGTTCGTAAGGATTAAATGTCTCAGTTATTACTTTCTTATTACTCAATAGATTTTAATAATGCATGACACAATTGGTATCAACAACTGATCGATATGTCACATGCAAGACCCTGGCTTGTAGTTACAGCATTAGTGTCATTTTTATGTTCATACAGACACTTATTTTGTGTCCTAGCCACTTAATTTCCATTAAGAAAGTCTATTTAGAGAAGGTATTTAAATAAAGATACACAATTATCTGTATATAGAATACTATTTAGTTATCAAATGTTCAATTGTCTGGCAAACAATCTGATGTAGAGATAAAACCAAACGTATTTATGTTAAAACGATGTGCCTTAGGTATAATTGTCTACATAGAAATATGTCACAGTTTTTCTTTGTCTAGAAATTCCTTTAAATAAATTCTTATTAATGTAGCATTGTATTTGTGCGTATCATATATAGAAGAACACGTCTGAAACTCAGACATTAGTGCAAACAATCAGTTATATAAAATTATTGCGGAAATAAATTACAATATAATATTGTATACTGTTACAAGAGTAAAATTGAACTTATTGTTTCAGAAAAGTTCACTTCTAATTTGTTTGTTTTTGTTAGGTTTAACGCCGTAGCAACACATTGTATAGGTCATATAACGGCAGTCAGTCAACCTACTCACTGTTCCTGGAAAGGCTAAATCTCTGGATTACCAGAGCTGTTAACCAACTACTAAGCACATACTTATGCAGTGACTGACAACTGCCCTACATAATTAAGAATCATTGGTAGGAAGGAGAATGGCCGTAGAAATAATTTCATGACCAAGCTCCACGAAAGTATGCCCCGCCCGGGAATTGAACCTACAACCCCTCGATCAGAAGACTTGCGTGCTTCAAACTGAGCTAGCTTTTAACTTCAAATATATATTACAATGGTTACGACAATTGTTACATGTAGTTTAATAGGCAATGGAGACATGTTTCCTAGACAAAGCTGTTACATAAACCATATAACAATTTACAGTACAAATGTATACTTCTTCTGAGAAGCAATGAGGTACGACGTACGTTGTTCCCGGAAGGAAAATATATTGGTAACAGATTTTGGTTTTATTGCTAGTTGTGACTTAGATAGCCTATTTAAAGGTGATATCAGATTTCAAACTGAATTAATTTTCTGTTAAACAAAACTGTTGCGTGCAGAGTCGTGTTTTGTGTCATTTAGATTACATCATGGTAATGGAATTATGACTTATACAATCTAGTCAATTATCTGATACAAATAGAAAAGAGCCGCCTTCTCAGCGCATACCATGTGGCGAACATCTGACTGTCACGATTATTTTGTCTGGTTCTTAGTCCTACTTTGACGGGTAAAAGTACGTCAGACAAAGCAGAATAATGGAGGCGCCCGATTTTCAAATACAAATTTCTCACTATTTACGCTTAAATCAAGGGAACTTTGTACAAGAATTACATATGCATCGTTAAAGTAAGAACTCACTAGCACTGACATTAATACATTTCTTTGGAACTGACATGTTAACAAGATTAAATGTTTTATCCTTGGATAAAAACATCATGTTTTTATCACTTTCTAGAGTCGCTTTTGTTATTTTAACAATCTCATTGACAGAGATACCGTGTAGTAGTTGACCATTCAATTAGTTTACACCAAGCTTAAGTCGATGAATTGACACGTTTTGTCCAAGCTTGAAGAGTTTTATTAAATGTAAGACCATGTTATAAGAACTGAATGATGGCTTCATGCCCACACTTTTCTAGAGATCACATAACAACTTTAAAGTCACCGATTTACAATTATGTGGTGCTTTTCACAAAAATTCTTACGAAAAAATTCTTCGTAAGTCAAAAGCAAGAAACATTGATAATACGCGTATTTTTTGGCTTAAAAATTTTAAATACTGTACAAATTGTTTAGCATTAAGTAAACCTTTCGAATATCGTATCATAGCTATGCTTATCATCCATCTGACTCTGAAATGCTAATTATATGAAACTGACTTACGAAGATTTTTTTCGTAAGAATTTTTGTGAAAAGCACCACTGTTGTAAAGAGGACAAGCTTCGATGTTTTTGCTCGGACAAATGTTCACAATTTCATTAAGGAACAGAGAGTAATAAAATGTGAGCCAGACCGCAGTTTAAGACAAACGAGTTTTCAAAACAATTTGTTACACCTCTTAATTTTTATTTTCTTGAAAATTGCCTATGGGACCAAGGTTTGTAAAACGAGACACTTCAACAAGAATATTTTAATTTAATTTCAGACAAAGTGAGCTATCGTCTGGAAGAGGTCGACACCTTAATTGCCCTTTTTTCAAATATCCCATACAAACGGCAGTATAATGATAATAATCTGAAGTAATTTACATAATTCTCAATTGAAAAAAGGGGTAAAACTAACTTTTATGGAGACAGAATGGCTTCCACTTGATTAGAGTTTCTTCAGGGTGAAGTTCTTATTAAAGAAGCAATCAGAAAGTACATAAAGGCATATAGATGGGGGCTTATGGACAAGGACAGTTTTTTAATTTTACTTTCAGTAATTTATAAGCAAAAAACATATATTCTTCATATGATTGAAGTACATGTTCTTCTTAAGGCTGTCAAGTTCCAATGATCTTCAGGATGTTTTTGTTCAACAAATTAGCAGAGTCTTTATCTGTACCGACAGAGACATCAGCTGAAGGTTTTGGCAATAATAAATGAAGACAAGTTCTTCTAACATTTTGACTACGGAGCCGAATTCCAGCTGATCTCAGACTTGCAAAAACTTGTAATGAGCAATTTTGTATAGGATTTGATCACCGATATGGTTTCCACGTATGTTGGTAAGCTATCTAACAGACAAGTTCCAAATTGACATGCACGATACAATGAATGAAGTTGTGCAAATATTTTAAAAATACCGTATGTACATGTAATAATATTCTAGCAGGTATTTTGTATTCAGAAATGTAACTTTTTACTTTTGAAAATATTTAACTATGTAACAGTAAACAATAAATAACTTTATTTAGAAAAAATAAGGCCTCCGTCCGTCCTAAAATACATGTCATGAGAATAATATAATACATATATTAAGTTATGGTAGTAAATCTATAATTGTTAGTTTTAAAGTGACTAATGTAGAGAATTATTTGTTTCGAGTTAACAGATCCTTGTAATAGTACTAGTGAAGATCAATTGAAATATTTAAGTTTACACATTTGAGTGACTTCTTAAATTAATTCACGATTTTACAAAAAATATCGATTTGTGATTATCAATAATTTTAGATAAATATTTTGTACCGGTCATCGTCCATATTGGATTCAAGTTAAATTCTGATCTAATTGAAGAAGAATTGCAGAATTTGTATATTTAACAGATGGTAGAAATTAGTTTCAAATGTTAAAGTTACATCGATATTGTTAATGATTACCAAACCAATTATCAGAATATAAATCATTTTGCCAAGAAATTCACCTAGATTGTTTCTGGAATGTTGAATTAAATTAAGAATTTAATTGCATTATTCGTAGTGACTTTTTAATAACCATTTAGAAATAGTTTACCGTCCAAGCTTAATGACTCGTCTGACATGCTGTTACTAATAGAATTGTTGCGTGCAGACGATGTGTCGAGCTGAGTGTGGTCAATTTCTGATATTCTCAGTAATACAATCAAGACCAGATAAACTTGTATAGATAATTTGACCTTGATTTAATGGTCAATTACTTACATTTGCATATTGCTGTTAGATGTCAAATACATTTTGACTGGCAGCTGAGGTCAAATCTATCGACCTCAATTATGTTATGTCGAGACAGACTGCTGATTTACATTGTTCGATTACAAAATGAATTTAAGGTTATGATTTGTAACCAACGTTAATTAAGCATACCACATATTAAATGTATAATATGCATATAATTATACTAAAATGATTTTTTATGTTTTTAATTCAAAATCGGACTGTAGTTGCTTCGTCGTTGAACAAATTGTCTAGAATGTTTAAACCAGGTGAACCAAGTACGAACAAGCATGACGTGACTAAATTGCTAGATATTTTTTGTGTCCGTTTCGGAATATGAGTGACTAATAACATATTTTCTAAAATAGAGAGGTTAACTCAGTATAACAAATCTAATCTAATATAGAAACAATGTCAGATACTAACATGAAATTAAATGTGTTTTAGCCACGTCTATTTTTTCTTTAGATCTGGTTCAATTAGGGCTATCTTTCTTGATGTCAAAGAGCATGCGAAATATTGATATTGCGAGAAAATATTATCACAAAGAAAAGAAACCTTTTTGTGATCTAACAAGCTCTCAATATTAAATTGAAAATCAATTCTTGTCAGAATGAAGCGATGTATGTGATATTCTTATAGAAATAACAATACAATCGCACCAGAAATACATTATCAATAATCACTCAACTACTTAAGGTGCTCTGGAAAACAGAGATAAGTTTCTTCCCAAGTTTTTTTCTGAGATAATTGACATCTGAAGTCAAAATTTCTGTGACTATTCTGATGTTTATTAGTCATTAAATCAGTCGAACGGTTTACAAAATACAGTAGTAGATGATTATTACACTAGTTTATGTTTTAAGTTTATATTTATTGTGTTACTTTTAAAACATTTAACATACACGTTGGTTAGATAAAAAGACTTAATTACTTAGTGTGTCTTAAGTTAATAAAGGGTATCAATCTATAACGGGTGAACTGTTTCATATAAATTTCATATACAATTCGTATACATTTCATATCATTTTAATGTACCTTTCAAATAAATTTCATTTCAATTTCATATAAATTTCGTGTACATTTCATATAAATTTCATATCAATTTCATATGAATTCCGTGTACATTTCATATAAATTTCATATCAAATTCATATCATTTTCATATAAATTTCGTGTACATTTCATATAAATTTCATAGGTCTTAATTTCTCAACTTCTTTATCTCATGTTTAATGACCAAAGCATTTTTTGTCAACATATGGCTTAATGATTTAATAGACATAGTTAACATTTGGCCAAAAGGAAGTTACATGTAGCTAAGAAAAAATAATATGCTACGTTTAAAATGTTTTAACAATAGATTGTTAAACATGTATTGAATTGAGAAAGTCTCAACTTTGACCATTTTGTAATTGTTCTTATCAATATATTAATAAACATTTCGTCAATTATACATCATCAGACAAAGGATTGTGCATTTTGTAAATGTTGGAATATTTTAATATTGTAGTGTCTAATCTTAATGCATTAATGACTTTATACCACTTAATCGGTTAATGAATGAATCGTTGATGATTTGTCCTCTTGACCAGAATGCAAGCATGTACAGATTATTTAAACTGTTACGCCGTATTCATTTATTCTGGTAACTCTTTGGCACTAACAGAGAAAACATGAAATAGTTTCCTGTATCGAAGAGAAGTACCATGTTTCGAGTACTTTCCAATGCCTCTTTGTTACTCTTAACAATACTATTGTGTGTAGAAACATTTCATACTTGACCGTTCAATTAGTTTACTCCAAGCACCCGTCACTGACTTGACACGAACAGTCATGATTAAAAGTCTTATTAAAGATATAGGACTAAGTAATTAGAACTGGTTGATAGCTACATGGTCCGAATTTGTCTACCGTCAAGTAGACCAACCTTCTATTGATTGATCAATCAATTCTATTATAACAGTGACAAGGTTTTTCTAGTTGTGTTGGTTTTGACTCGGATAACAGTACATTTGTTTCGTCCGAAAAAAATCGAGAATATGTTTCACTGATACTTTATCTAGCAAACATGGCTCGTTTCTTTTATAGCCTCAGTTATTTCTTTTTGTTAAATCTTAAATTATAAACAAACTGCCAGGATGCAGTTCGTTTGTCTTTTTAAACTTGTTAAACTTTAGTTTGTTTCTCGATTATAATATATTGATTCAGCAATTTTAATAAAGTATCGCATTTTGCAGTTTGATCACATTTAATAATGACCATTCAGATCGTTATGGAGTCGTAAAACATCGTATTTAAGGTTAATGCCATGTTTCGATCATTAGAAATCAAATAAGTTTCTATTTTGTTTAGTAGAGTTGTTTTAGAATTGTTTATTATTATCATACACTATCATACATGTACACTCGGAGACAAACCAATTATAGAATTATAAAAAATTAATATACCATCAAAACTGTACAAACATTTTATTAGAACTTTAAAAATTTGATGATAATATTTTACGACACATCTTATATCAATATTCTTAATGCCTCACTCTTAATTTTGTTACACTGAAAATGACTAAAAAATTATTCTATATATCCATATATAGTATTTATAGATCGTGTGTCCGGATAGTTTTCTCTTTTCTTTTTGTTCTACTTGCCTTTTATCACCACATGTCATGTTTGATATTGAAAAACATCATGTACTCATATATTCCAATAAATTGTAGTATTCAATCTTAGTTTAACAAACTTCTGCTCTGTTCTACACATAAAATGGTATTTCCTTGAATAATTAATTAATATTTAAACATGAATGATAATATATAGCGCAAACGGTGCCATCGGCGTTTGTCGCTGGTGAATGATCCAACTCACGACAGACGGAATTCACTGACCTACTAAGATTTGCATTAGAGATACAAATTATGTTACAGATAATGAATTCTTCCCATTAAGTTATTCTGAAAAGTCAATGACCATCGCAACTTTTACAAGTATTGAGACATCAAACTCTAATCAAGCTCTTTCATAGAAACAGTTTATACAAACCATTAGACAACTTTGACCACAAACATTTTACACTAAGAAAGTAGTAGTAGAAAATGGGACAAACTCTGTGTCCGTAAATATCATGAAAATGCTATCATAAACACTGAAGTATGGTTCTATATTGTTTAGCTGTGCTTAAAATATGACGAAAAAAATAGAAATGAATTAAAACAGTTTGTTATCCGTTAAGTTTTCATTTATTTAATTATATTACCTATGGGACCAATGCTTGTTAAATCAGAAACTTTAACTTAATATTCTTATTCTATTTCATAGAAAATGAGCCATAATCAGAAAGAGGTCGACATCATCATTGCATTTCTAATATTCCATTTAAAAGATGTTAAAAATAAAACACGAACTTTAAAGTTTAAACGTAGTCGGCGCAGACTTAGATGCAGAAGTATTTGCAAACAATGTCAAATTGTTGAACAAAGTGAATTATAATTTAATTTTTAAGGAGGTGACAGTGACATATTATCCAGAATAAGTGTAGCAACTAGATTCTAAACTTTTTAACCTAATTGCATGGACATCGAGTTGTATATATATTTCCTTCATTGTTAGAACCGGTTTCTACGAGTTGATCTTATGACAATATTTTAACCCAACGTGATTTATCATGTTTCTAAATTAGTTTAATTGGAAGATGGTCATCTTATTGCATGAAAAATGGGTGATATTTGTGGCTTCTATAGAGGTTAGAAGCGTTATCTTCAAGGACGATCGTGTTTAATGAATATTTGAACAATGTTATGTTTAGATTGTTTATCCGTTCATTGATGATAGACAGATGATACGATTGGTTTTATTCTGCAGCAATTTATTTAACCTCTTGGTATAAAGTGCGCTTAAACGGTTGCTGCAATGAATAAAATCAACAATTCGTTGTAGGACAAAAAGCAGAGTCAACCGAGTTATACTAATCTGCTACATGTGTTAAAATTCATATATATTTTTGCCTGGAAACGTTTCATTCTATAACTCATCATCAATAATCGCAAATGTTTTGTATTTTAAAATATTTCATTGTGTACGCTAAAGCTTCTCATGAAGTGATATAATTTGAGTGGAATGTATCATTTAACATAGAATTCACTATATTCACGATACAATCTCTTTAGATCGGCATAATGCAACAGCGTTTCTATAGTGTATGCGTTATATTACCTGTTTATATGTTTAAATTGAGCATCCATTTTATCATCACTTATAATATTACAGGCATTGATTCACAGTTGCCAGGACATCTTACTACAAGATTTGAAACTTTGAAACTTTGAAAGTCAATTTTATATTAGTTTACAAACAATATTAAATATAGTCTCTATTCAACAAATAGTAGTATTATAAACTATAAATGTGTTTTTTCATGCCCCACATTTCTGAGACGTCAAATGCAAAGAATATTGTATATTTAGTACAGAGATCTCCATGATATAAAGTACATTTAAATGATATATTATTTTATGTCTATCTGTATAGTGATAAACTATTGTTTTATAACAGAGAATTAGTAAATTCCATATTTAAAATAATTTTGTTTTAATCCTCTAGATAATAATAAACGTCGGATGCAGTCTATATCTAAACTATTTATCATCAATATTTACAACACAACTTCTTGGATTATGTACCTCATAAATTTAAGTGAAAAAGTTTCCGTAGTAAGTTATTTTCTTTTTTCCCTTTTTAAATGCATATATTATTGGTTGATAATTTTTGTAGTTTTTTGTTATCAACACGCCAAACTTGTTTAATACTATATAGTTCGGCTTAAATAACCACCTCATTTGCAGATGGGTTAATTTTACATGTTCAAGTCAACAATTTAACTGACGCATCAATGTATCCCTATCAAACGTATCAAAATCTAAATGTTTTAAATCTGTTATACGTGTAATTTAGAATAACGTGAGACAAATCTAAACGATATTCTATAAAATCAAAGTCTCATATTATCTGAAAAGAGCTACAGTTGTTGACATAACTATGATAAAATATCTGGCGCAAGGGACGCGTAAGCTGCTTGGACACATAGTGGAAAATTTGTCAACTCTAAAAAGTGTGTTAAATAACAGCACGGATTCGTGTTAATCCGATATGAAGTCATTAAAACGATATCAGCTTGTCTTTTAAGAATGTGCGCTAAATACATTAAAGAGTTGTGATTATTTTTTAGTTTTTTCCTTAGTTTATACTAATTTACTTTAGCTCGATTGTGAAACAAGTTCTTACAATTTAGATTAATCACTTTCGAGTCCGCTTCCTGGCCCCCTAGCTATTAGGATAAAGTTTCTTGCTCAAGGAAACAACGGGGTAGATTTTGGACAGGATTGGAACCAACGCGGAGCTGACTATCCAATGATTTCCAGTCCAACGTCGTAGCCGCTCGGCCACGCTCGCTTCTTTTATAGTTTATAATTTATTTAAATGTTTGGGTCGTTACGAAACCAGTTGAAACACATACTTTTTACATTAACCTGTTATGGATATTTGTATTTATGAGCATTCATTCGAATCATTTCCTCCAACTAGTTTTTCTTAACTGGAATCCGTAGCGCAGTTGCAAGCGCGCTAAGATTTCGAAACTGGTAACCCAAAAGGGGAATGAATTCTGATCCCTATCAGGTGGGTAATGCCCTTCCATAAACATTTAACAGTAATGCCCAGTATCCTTCATTTATAAGGAATGTGGAGAAATGGCCGATCTTTGTGGAAGAACAGTTGAGTATTAGTTATAAACAAGTGTCCACGAAAGCTAGGTAATGTGCGCTGCCCGACGTAAAATAATATTAAAATGTGTTTACACGGAGTAAATCACAGTTTAAAAAGTTTTTTTTATGTAACATACAATACAAGTACTAACACTATTTTATTCAATCAATTATTTAACCACCAAAACACAGTCGTCATCAACATAAATCCTTACCCAAATGATAATTAAGGTAAAAAGTAATGCAATGTGATTAATAATAACTTACACTAAATTCACAGAATCACAAAAAAATGTTTTGATAAAACACTGTATTTAGTGAGATGTAAAGTTGGTAGAAATAATTGAACTTTATATTGTATGCTTTCTAATTGTGCTTTTAATTACTGCTCAAACAGCATAATTGGACTTAATAGATTTAACTCATTTATGACATTTTCTCTAAATGTCCAAACCACTCACTTCAGTAATAATGTCAGCAGTAATAAATACATAATTAATGAAAAATGGCTCCCTTGATAATTCTAGACGATCATCAGTATTTACTAAGAAGTATTTGTATGATTACATTAACAGTTATAAGTGGTATTAGCCTTACAACTTTATCAACTATTCTGTTAAAGGTACTATGTTTGACTTACCTATAACACGGTAAAAGTCCATTAATATTATAAACACTTCTTGTATTAGCCTTTTCTGTAAAATATTTTATTTCTGTCTTCAGATAGTAAAACTTTTCCAGGTAACTATTATAACCTTTATTGTTATTTTGTAATTGTTTCAACTCCTATCATGCACATTATGTTTTAGAAGTTGTAATGTATTTAAAACAATTTTCACTATACACCAGTTGTTATTACGTAAACCTCTTGCCTTACAATTACAAGTTCATTTTCCTTTAAACCTAATCAAAGAACTCACGCAATATTGATATGTGTCTATATAAGTCTAAATAAAACACAAACTTTAAAAGATCCGTATTTTAAAATTTTACAAGTCATGAGGAGTTAACAAATATTAAAACTTATCAGGTTTGTCTATGGCATTTAAAAATGCGTCATAACATTTATAGTATACAAAAAAGAAACACTATTCTATTAGCAATAAAAACATAATATTTTATTAAGTAAACGATTGAAGATATTCCTGGACGTTAGATTCGTCATCCCTAACACAACTCTCGATTTCTAGTTCTCTCTGACGAAAACATTCCAATATATGTGAGCCTATACATTGGATTTAAGACCGATATTTCATTCTCAGGCCTATGGAATGAATACAATTAATTAAGCCCATAGATCTACCGATCCTTCCATCACCGAAACAGTCTATATTGATTTTTACATTTTCTAGTATTACTTGATGTCAGTTCTTACAAAGAAGTAAATAATTTTTCTCTCTTTATTAATAACCCAAATCATATTTACTGTTTACATATATGGTAGTGTTTGCCTGATTTGTATCCAGATATAAGTCTAGTATTAATGAGAAATACCTAATTAAGTGTCAGTCATTAATTCTCCAGTCAAGGCAAAGAAAACAAGTTTTCTATAGGACAATGTTTTTAAGCATTGTCTTAAGATTTGTCTTCATAAATTGATATAGACTTTCATAACATGTACTGGAAGTTATGTTAACAAAACATCAATATCTAAATATTCGTTTACCGAATTAAAGCGGTCAAGAACTGCATTTGGTTCAAGTGCATCAGCAACTATTAGTGAGTGTTATTTCGAGCGCCTATACAATTTGTTGTAACTTTATCTAAATACTTGAGGAAACTCTATCGTGATATACAGTATTATATCACCAAGTGTCTGTTTTATGGAGGATGCAGATGGTTATTTAAGACATAGTCACGTTCTGATAATACTTTAGAGCATCAATTAATAATTTTTGAAAAGTTCACGTTCCAATATGGCGTGATTAATTACGTGTTTGAGCATTGTCATACTTAAAAGGATGTCTGGATTTTGTTTTCAGACTTAATAAGCACGTTATTTAATTCCAGCCGGGATACATTTAAACATTGTGCAAATATCATTAGAATGAATCACTTAAATCTTGCTATACATTCCTATTGTAATTGTTGTTATAGTTATGAAATAATTGTGAAATTAAATTAGACATTATTTGTTTAGAAGTTAAGCTGAAAAAATTAAACAAAGACAGACTGTAGCTTAAATAAATGCATACACAGGAACTATAAGTTAGACAAAATGGGAAGAATATAATATTTAGTGAGTATAATTGGCACTAGTAAAAGATATTTGAACCATTTGATAATGTAATACAGGTATATGATATGTGTCTATGTTACTAAAGGTTGAAGTTTAGTATTCATCAATTGTAGGCATCCAGACAGATATATATTAGATATATATTCCTTACCGGATTAAAACTTGTTATTCTTTGTCTGTCTTGCATATTAAACATATTGTTTTATCCTCATAAAATAATTTTGTGAACAATTGCTTATAAATGGAAAATCTCCATTTGTCCGGTTTGCGAAAAACTGACACTCCCAGGTATGTATCACAAAGGGCGAGTGACTAATCAAAAACTGACACTTCCAGGTATGTATCACAAAGGGCGAGTTACTAATCAAAAACTGACACTCCCAGGTATGTATCACAAAGGGCGAGTTACTAATCAAAAACTGACACTTCCAGGTATGTATCACAAAGGGCGAGTTACTAATCAAAAACTGACACTCCAAGGTATGTATCACAAAGGGCGAGTTACTAATCAAAAACTGACACTCCAAGGTATGTATCACAAAGGGCGAGTTACTAATCAAAAACTGACACTCCCGGGTATGTATCACAAAGGGCGAGTTACTAATCAAAAACTGACACTCCAAGGTATGTATCACAAAGGGCGAGTTACTAATCAAAAACTGACACTTCCAGGTATGTATCACAAAGGGCGAGTTACTAATCAAAAACTGACACTCCCAGGTATGTATTACAAAGGGCGAGTTACTAATCAATACAGATGAAATTGATCTTTGAAATTTTACTTATTGTCTTCGTTGGCCAATAAATAACAAAGAATATGCTTATTCCGAAGCAAATAATAAAGAATCTTATTTCAGTGCTACGTATTTACAACTGCAATATTCGGCGCGATATGACCTTTTTGTGTTGGTGCGCCGTAAAACCCAAACAAACAAACAAACAACTGAAATATTATAATTTATATTAAATACCACAATATCAAGTATATATCTCAATATAGTCATACATACCTCATTCTCGTGCTCAGAGGCTATCAGGATTCTCTGGGAATTACGTACCTATATTTCATTCATTTATGTCAATTACATAAGTAGCGAGCTGTTCGTATAAAACGTAAACTTATTCCGCATTAAACTATCGCAAGTCAGAAAAAGCAAAATACAAAATACATGTATACTGTACACTATTTTTTCGAGATTAGACCAAGAAATACGTATTAAAAGTTTTACAGTGACATTTAACTGATTCCAATTTGTCTACAGTGGTAAGTTCTTCAAAGGCATAAACTTGAGTTAAATCAGTTGAACAAAGGAATGGCAGGAACCATGACCTTTTATCCAGAAGTCATTAACACAATGAAAATGTTTAATCTTTCATTGTACAATAGATATCAAAACGTAATCGATAATCATCAGTGTAATGAAATCAATAAACAACAAGCAGTTGTGCTTTCTGCATGCAGCGCCAATTGTAATTCTGCACGCAAAATGATATCCTGTAAAGCTAAACTATTTGTATTGTATGATACTCATTTATTAGAAATGTCTGGCACATTGATCAGGTTTGCTTTGTTGTTTAGGGTTAACGACATATCAAACGCTTTGAAATCATGAAACATCAAATACAAAGTAAGTAATATGAACAAAAAAGAATGTATTTATGCAACAGCCTCAACAGCACTCTCAAATCGGCGAATTCAAACACATGTACGAGAAAGACGATACTTGTTAGTCATAAAAACTTCTGACGTGGATGGAGTATGGATTGACTATTCCGTATGCGACATTTTTATGTGAGTACCTATACATTTACTCCTAAATATAACCATGTGCTCTTTTGTTAACAACTTGTTTAGGGGACTAAATGTAACTGTAAACCTTTATTAAATAATGTTAATAGTAATAGGTAAAGTTATAAAATATCCATTTTATGCTTACCTGGTGACGAACATTTTTAATTTTAGTTTATCTTTTTACATTGGGTTAAACGGCGTTTCAGCAAATTTGTAGGTTATTTTACGGCGTCCATCGCACCTAACCTGGCTTTACTGAACCCTTATCTATAACCAGAAGTGCGTTCAACAATGCGAGCGCTCGAGCGAGCGCCTGCTTCGCAAATTGTTAGGCTATTGAACGACTGAGAGCGCACGCTGTAAAATCCAAGATGGCGTCAAACGGCAATTGTGATTTAAATTCACTTTGACCATTGTGAAGCTTTACTTCATGTAACATTTGTTAATGTTGTACTGTTAAGATATTAGTCAGTTTGTTTCAAGACAATCTTGAGGAGTATGGAAGTTCACATAATAATTTTATAAATAAAACTATATATCAATTTAAACTCAATATTGCTTTATTGCTATGATGCTAAAGTTAAAGGTCTCCCTTTTAAAGCAAGACCTTTGGAACACCGAATGTGTATAGATGATGTGACCAATTATCAATCTACGATTCGCTAATATATTAACTATCGAGCGTTGAAATGAATATACACATGCAAGATTGGTTTATAACAGACGTCAAAGTCTGCACAGCAAACATTAGAACGCCGGATAACTTTCAAGGGAAATTAAGAATTTAGTAAAATAATTACAAGACAAAACGAACAATCAAAGGTTAATAAAGCATCAGACAAACACGTTGATGACTGTCAATTGAATCATGGATATAGTAGTTGATATTTCATGTAATAGTGTTACATAATATCATGTTTTAAATGTATTACATAACCAGTATTGAGTAGACATTGATGATGATAAAATACTCAATGAATTTAGTTTGGCATTAACTGTTCAGTCAATACCATTTAATGTCATATAACTTTGATATTCTTATTTGAATACTATGCAGTTTATGCCAAAAAAAGTGTGTGACGTTAAGCATCTTAACAATGATCAAACTATACTCTGTTTGTGGAATGTATTAACTTATTATATATATGGTATTTCGTTAAGCGTCTTTTTAGCTCGCCTGAGCGCAAGCTAAAGATGAGCTTTTAGGATCATTGAATGTCCGGCGTCCGTCGTCCGTCCACAATTGTTTGTGAACACTCTAGTGGTTACATTTTTGGCTCAATTCTTTTCAAACTTTGTGAGGATGCTTATCTAGGTGATTGCTAGGATGAGTTTGAACATGGGTCATCTTGGATGAAAAACTAGGTCACAGGAGCTAAAAATAAAAAAACCTTGTTAACACTGTAGTGGCTACTGTTTTGATCAGAATATCTTGGAAGTTGGCCTGAAAGATTGTTTTGATGATTTCTAGGTCAAGTATGAATATTGGTCACCTAGGGTCAATAACTAGGTCCCTCAGCTAAAATATGAAAAAACCCTGTGAACACTCTAGTTGTCACAATTTTTACTCATTTGTCATCAAACATGGACCGGATGCTCGTCTAGGTAATTGCTTGGATGAGTTTGAACGTGGATTATCTTGGATGAGAAACTTATTCAAAGGAGCTAAAGGTTACATACCACTAAAACATTGTCTGACGGGCAGATATGATGACTAATGAATCAGATTCCCATACAGGTCATCTTCCTTTACAAAGCCTACATTTGAAGCATTTGGTGCAAATGAAGTGTGATAAACCATTACCAAAATATATCAATCTTACTCTGTTTATGTATACATCAATGGTACTCAGGTGAGCGATAAAGGACAATCATGACCCTCTTGTTAATGTTGTTATAAGTATATGAAAGTTGTACTCGTATATGTTATAATTTGTATTTCTAAAGAAACATGTATTTTAGTGCTAGCAAGTAAATTGTAAGTTATGTTTAGTGAAAACAATCACTCAGAATCCAATAAATTCCAAGGAATGAACTTTATTGAAAACTATAATACAAAATATTGCAGTATATAATCATATATGCATAAACTTGATGAAATAAGGTTTTATTACAAAGAGAAAGAGAACGAAGTGAACTTATAACTAAAGTATCAAAGTTTCTTATTAAAGACTTAATGTTAAATATATTGTCGTACATCAGTTGCACTGTAATCTATTTGTGGTTGTATTATAGCTATAAAGATACATAGCGCAGATGTTAGGTCTTTGATTTCAGCTCTTAATATTTTATTCTTATAATTCAATATGTATAAAATGGACATTAGTCTTCATCAAGGCTTTAAGGTAGAGATCAATATGAACTTATTTATTTCACAATTACATTTGTTCAAAGCTTTGATTTCTTTCAATAACATCTAATTATTACAGTACCTTTTCTAAATGGGTTTGTTCTCCCACAATTTGATTTAAAACCATCTCTAAATGAATTGATGGTGATTTTGCAAAAGGTTATCACCAGATTGGTTCTCTATGGATATCTTAGGCACCACTGATGCAAAGTGACATACAAATATATATTGATGCAGAGCATCAAAGGGCACTTGAACTTATTAACAAATAATGTGTAGTAATGAGCTTGGCAATACTGAATCGAAGCATTCAGAAACAGTGTGCAAACGGTGTACTAGTCTGCAAATGTAAGATGTGATTAATTTTAACCAGTCGTTAGACGTTTTACATAAACATGTAATACAAACTGTCAAAATACAATCTGGACTACCTATTATGTATATTGTAAACACAAATTTGGGTCCTATTCAGTTTTAAAAGGGCATAAGACGTTTTGCAAATCAAATCCTACCATTGTTTTTATTTCTACTTGTTTTGACTTGTTCACTTACTCTCGCACTTAGAGAATTGAATTGAATTATATACCATATCCCCAACGGAAGAAATAAATCTGCTTCTAAATTACTTCATTTATAATCAATCGCGTGCAATCGGATGATAACACGATATAATTAAAGTTATATTCCTGAAGCATGTCAATTGAGAAATTTATCATTCACTGACGAACGAGAATTGAATTCAGAGTAGGGACGACTGTGGAAAATATTGCATACAGCCAGATCCAATTAAGCTTTGCTATAGAAACTCCATCTTCTAACAGCATAGACTAATCAAAAGTATTGAGCTGATTTTCAAAGACCGATGTATAAGTTTTATATTGACTCCACTTTAAACATGCTGCAATCACTGAGACAAGAATTCAACAAAAATGAATTGTCAATAATTTTATTTTAGTGCATGTACAATGAACAAAGTGTTTTTGTATTATTTTAAAGAGCATAGTCCATTATCTTTTCAATTTCAGAACTATATTTTATCCTATGCAAGCCAGTAAACAATATTAACATTAAAAAAAACTTTCGATATTCTAGCAAAACATTCTCATTATTTTAGTTCATATTAAAATGAAGCAAAATTAGTGGTGCCTTTGTGCCGCATTACATTTTTGTTCATGTTTCAACAGTCGGTGGTTCTACAAACTTTCATATTTGTCATAATTATGTATTTACGATAGTGGTCCTGTTGTTCTCCCATTAGCCCAGTTCAATAAAATATTTTTTAATTCGGTTAGAATAAATAATGAAAATTTACCAATATTGAGTAAAATACTCTTAAGAGTTTGCTATTTATTATTGACATCTGCTTTATTTTGAGTGGCATTTACAAAGCCAAAAGAATATGCAACGTTTTTTTCATGTCCATTAGGAAATTTCAAATGAATATTTCAAGAAGGATACCCATGTAGTTTTAACTATTTACTAAAAGCGTGTCAACTAATAAACCCTAATCATAAAAAAGATATTAACAGTACCTGAAAAAATTGACTGCAAACATGTACCCCAAACTTGCTTTTGTTAGAGATTAAAGAGCAACAAAAGACAAGATTAATAAAGGTCCATACAACTTCACACTCATACAATAACATTTGAAATTATTATAACTCACGTGATTTGTTTACTATATAGCCTAATGTGATGTCACCAGATGACACTCTGTAATGTTACCCTCTGGACATCACCTATCGGCCCACTTGACATTACCTATCGGCCCGCTTGAAGCGGTGGGAGACTACTGCGTTGGAGTTTGCTAATACCAAGACACGAGTTTTTAGCCATTCAATTTGAGTTACCTCCGTTGCGCAGACGCTTGCTTTTTTACGAAACAACAAACTTGCAACAAACGGTGTAAAAGTGTCTTCAAATACAGATTAAAAAAAAACAACAGATAAATTTAAACGGTTTGTGCTTATTAAATTGTCTACATTTTTTTATTTTTGTTGTTCGATATGATAAAATATATATCACACACTACAAAGGGTGATAGAACAGAATGTACACCCTTGACAACTAATGTCAACCTTGGCTAAAGCCTCAGTTAACATTACGTGTCTCGGATGAACATTCCGTTCTATCAACCTCTTTAGGATGTGATATTTATATCATACTGTAGTTTGTATTGGAAAATCATCAGAAAGTCTGTTCTTTTAAATAGTTTCCATAATAAGCATTAACTGAGTGAAAGAAATTTGTGTAGGATAGTACATAAATCAAATTATGAGTGCAAGATGATTGTCAACCAAGAGCAGAGAAACCTCTTCAGGCGTATGTACTATAGTTACTTTACATGTAAATTTATGCAGATTTAGTTTTCTTGGTATAAAAATAGAATACACAACTAAATATATCATCTTAAATCTATCTGATAGATTAAATCATATTAACATTTTTGTTTTCTTCATAATCTTTTTGTTGATTTAATCCTTTGTTTAACAAACCATTCCTGAAAGTACAATGGTATGATTATCATTTAAATTTGTTTGTCATGTCATCTATATTCCTTTCCTGTTGTTTTGTGGCTACCACTCACATTTTTATTGATTTGTATTACAAATGTATGGGGCATTTGGTCATTTTAACTAGTAATTGAACTATCTTGTTCTTCACACTGTTATGTATTGATTACTTGATGGGGTCATGATAAAGGTTTATATGGTTTGACGATCTAAGGCCCAACAATCGTGTCATTATTAAAGGAACTGTACGGCAGTATTTGTATAATGTATATATGGAAAGGTTAATGAATATTTTACGTTGGAATTAAGTCATACATCATTCATGCCTAGTTTAACACTGAACACATTATCTAATAGTTGAATAACAACTGATTGGCAAAACATTAACAATCTTTTATTTATTCCATAATGATTTATTTATTATTTAAATAATTTCATTTTTGCAATCTTTGGACTACAAATTTAATTTGTGTATTACAATGAGATATTAACTATGCATATTGTTATGTATAACGAACATACAATGTATTGTACAATTATTTTTCAATAGTAATTAAAATTTTAATCATTTCCACATAACATTAGGTCCATCGGTGTTCCGAAATGCACAGACTTTTCATTTGTACTATTTAATGCACGTTTATGTCCTTATAAATGAGACACTTGCCTTGTTTAACAGTTAACCCCTTTATCTTAAGTTCCATTTACAAACAAAAGATCGTATCCCCCTAAATTGACGTTATAAAACATGCTCACAAATATGAATATAACATTTAAAACAAGGAATACGTCAATAAGATGCCAAATGCTTTATCTATACAAATTATAAATCTACTTCAAAAGGAAATATTACATCATGCTGAAATGGAAAAGTAATCCGGGTACTTACGTTTATCAAACTCCCATTAACGACTATTTCTCTCTTTGGACAGTTACAATCGCAACGCACGACGTAACAGGTGTGAGAAATTTAACCATTTTCTTTAGTACTTAGTAGTGTTGACCACATAGGTACATCCCATCCGGCGAACTTGTTCATGAAGTTACCAACGGTGAAATTTGTTCGTTTTAGAAACATGCTTACTAGAGTGTCTGAAAAAAATGTTATAATTCAATACACATTCAATATTTAACAAACAACACATGGTCCTGAGGGCAATATGCAAGTTTACAGACTGGTTGGTCAGACTGAGGAAGGTATACGGCCCGAAGCGCAGCTGTAAAGTCTAAGCAAACATAGCTCCATCAGAAGATGAGCTTTTTAGAAAAACTCCCGAACTTAAAAAGGAATATATATTTGAATTTAGTACCTAGTATAACATAAAATATACAGTATTGTAAAGTTTCTGGCTGTGACAGATGAAAGGGAGACAACTTTGTCATCACTATTATTTATATTGTGATGAATTATACGTAACTTGATATCTGGATTATAATAAGATTGTTTTTGTGAAATTTCACTTCAGTTCTTCAATGCTAAAACTTAATCGATTGTCTCAACGATTTCAATACATTATTGTAGGTTTCTTCATCGTTACTCGTGAATGAAAGCACTGAATAAAATATTTGTTTAAGGTTTACTAGATTCATGTCAATTTATAATTCGTTTGTTAGTCTTAAACTTTAGATATTAGAGACATAAGTGACTCTATAAATATCGTTTTCTTTCTTTAAATGTACAACGCGTGACACATATCATTTATATTAGTCAATCGTTTCGCCTCAAGTATCTTGGACATATTTTTCAAATGTTTCGTTTTGTATTATTATTTAAAAGTCTAAGAAGAACAAAGTCTACAATTCCAATCAAAACATGAATACTTTAATATCATTCATGCCAAGCTCATAACGTTTTTCCTAAATGCTTGATAAGATTGTTTTTAAAACAACCCATTGACGTTTGTTCGGAATATATTTGAACAATTTATATGGGTACAGTTTTCGAATTCAGTTGAATCGATATAACATTTTGGAAATTATAATTATAGTTTGAGATTGGTATTCAGTCGGTGAGAAGTTTGGTGCATAGGAATATAACAAGCACAAAAAAGATCCATCGTTGTACACATGCTGTTTGTATACCAACATATAATTTTAAGGCATATATTTATCAACTAAAATGTATTTAGTAAAGGGTACAAAGACAATGACATCATTTTACGTTCCGTTGTTTTATATGACATCATGTAGTCTTTGTGATTTGTTATCATAGGGACCATCTGTCTCATGTTTGAATTGTGTAGAGATAATATCAGAACTGAACTTTTTTATTGTTACATGGTTCAAAGTATGTACTATCCATATCATACGTATTAACGTTTCAGAACTAACAATATAGATATACGAAGATGGTTAATGTCGCTAGAATGTGACTCGTTGGTCACCTTGAACCATGTATCTACAAATACATGTATCAACGACAGTGTCAGATCAACGCATCAGGTAATAACATCTCTATAAAATGTGAAACATTCTTTTTTCCTTTCTTTAATATCTCATTCAATGAGGTTTAGCACGTATTCAGTTGCATGATTACATGGTATAATTATTTGGTTTAATCCGGGATACATGTTGGGAGTGAGATTTATAGCTTAATGACAAAGGAGTATTGAAAACGACTTAATAAAACTGCATTCACACTGATCCTATTATATCCCCCTGTAGTGAATTGCACATGTTAAATGCTGAAGTTGAGATTTTCCAACTAATTCCATAAAAAATAATGATTTATAAAAAATCTTTGAATTATGTTACATGATTATCCGGGGAGCTAGCAAGCATTCATTCAACTAAAAGCGTTCCAGTGAATGCAACTTCACAAATAGGTAATTTTACAGAGCTGTGTTTTATCCACTCGTAATGCATGTTTTTTTCAGGGGTTACTATGCCATTAGAACAGCTTTCAATGATAAATGTATTGAGCTGAACTTAAAGTATTGTACTGTTTAGGCACCAACGTTCAAAGAATGACAAAAAGAGTAATTTACAATTTTAGAATGCTTACCGACAATTTCAAGTAATAGCAAACATTGCCCACAATTTTAAAGGATAGTATTGTCCACAATTTTAAGGGATAGTATTGTCCACAATTTTAAGGGATAATATATATATACACTTAAAGGTGAACGAATATATCGCTTAAATGAGAATGATCTTAATTCCTTGTGTTCCGACATGTTTTGGCATCTAGTAAATGTACTGTAACAAGAACGGTTGTATGATAATCTACCATCGTGGTACTCCATATTCTATTTAACTGGTTTTAAATACATATCTGTAAACAATTCCTGATATGACACTTGTCAAAATGTAATGTTTCAACTTACTGGCGTTTTTATGATTGAAGAAATTATGACCGACATATGCAACAGTGGTTGTTTCCTCAGTAGGAGTGAACATCTAACATGGGACATTTAGAACTACAAGTTGTGTAAATTGAATTGTCATTAAAGACTGAACAACGTCGATCATATTATGACTGAGGACAACTGAGGTACATTCTCTAGCTAAAAGACAATTGGTAGAGCGGTATGGATTGCGTCTAGAGAATATGTCTGTCGTTATGAAACTGTAAATATTGTAAACAGATTTGATCGTCAATGATATTTGATACACGAAAACAGAAAACAGATGATATGGTGACAAAATTAAATTACTGAAATAGTGACGCTATAAAATCTATTGCTTCCCTACAGAGTTGGCTTACAAAATGAAAAGTGAAAACTAATTAGCATGAGTTTATTTGAATTTAAGAATGATAAATCTTTATAACTACATTAATAAATATTATAACGTAATATCACGGTGGTTTGTCATTCATAACATTATATAGGACCAACCATTACATTTAGGTGTCCAACCCTTCCCTTTATCAAACCCTGGCGATGTTTATGTTCAAGAAGTCAAAAGAGTACGTTGTGAATAGCTAATCAAATATGATATTCTTTGTCTTATTTGTCATTGGTAATAGATCATTGCTCATAGAATATAGTAACACAACATAACAGCTATCATTACTCTAACATATTAGCTTACATGATATGCTAATTTCTACACCATGGGATTAAATGGTACTGTTGTGATATTAACCAGCGGTAACAGTTACATCATTACTATCTAAATCATGTTCACTTGGTTTACATCTTACACCTAGGATATCATTTTAATGGTGATCACGTTTTGTATCCAAACATTGTGAAATAATTGATTTGACAATTGGCAATTTGTATTATCTACCAGGCAGAAAGATAATTTGTTATAAACTGAAGTCATCGGGTACGTTCGCCATAATTAACATTTCTACTTGTTTCTCTTCCAATTTAATAATTTTCAGATACATTGAAACATATCAAAGAACATCTTCCGGCAATGATTGCATAATGCTTTTAAAGTTTAACGTAGTGAGTTATTTAAGCTCGATTGTGAAACATGTTCTTACAACTCAGATTAATCACTCCCATGATCGATTCCTGGTCCTCCAATACTGAGCTAAAAGGATAAATTATCTTGCTCAATGGAACAATGAAGTAGGTTATGATTGTGATACTAATAAACGCGGAGCTACCTTTTCAACGATTGCCAGTTCCACGTCGTACCACTTGGCTACGTCTACTTTCAATATATATATTCTTTACATTGTATTTGATTGGTCAGAAATAAATTTCAGTGACAATATTTTGTCATATATAAAATGTTGTTAAAGTAACAGTGTGTGTAATGTTGTTTGTTTGTTTAATTTGATTTCTAAGAGTCCTGTCGAATATGTTTATAAAAGAGCATTTGATTTGCACCGCAAACCATAAATCGCAAAGTGGCGCTTGCGGAATCACACCACATCATTTTTGGTTAATATGGCACGAGAAAAGACAATTTATTCCAAAATTTGTAGTTTTGTGCCAAGGCCTAGATCTAGATTCTAGATAACCTGTCGGTACAAGGTTGAAAGATTTTGTCATTATACTGTCTGAATAGTTTCACCGCAAAACTAGTATTTAGATATTCCTTATAGCAATTAAATACGTATAGACACACAATGAATGATTGTAAGTCATAGGGATAGCATTTGTCTACATCGTTGTATTATAGTTAACTTACTTTTCTACAATATTTTCAGAAAGATGTTATATTTGTACAGTAATAATTACTAAAGAAATATGTGTCTGTCTTCCCAGGTCGCTGAAATATTTAAACATAGATATATATTTAAAATCGTTTTTTCTTCATTTAAGAGAAAAATGTTTTCTTAACACGTCTGTCTTGCATAACTCTTAGTATTTCAGACAACAGACGAATTTTAAGCATCTAATTTGAAGCAGACATGTTTAATTAGAATAGATGAAATATTACATATAACATTTTAAAAATGGTTTTATATTACTTAGTACGTTCTGTACCGTCTCCGCACAATGATATATCTTGATATTGCATTTGTAAAATGGCCTTGTTATTAAAAGTATACTAGAAGTAAAATGTTGGACAGTATTCGTTATGTTGTTCAGGACTAGGTCTGAAGTAAAGGGTTTCTGAGTTCTGAGAACAATTTTCCTATGTATAAGCGTCTGACTAAATAAAAATAAGGCATTGGTAAAATTAGGTTAATTTTACCCATGACTTATTGTAGTTCCACCAAGTAGCTTAAATATTTTCTTCCCACATAAAAGTGTAAATGTTCAATAACAACCTTCATTTAAGTGAACGCCTTAATTGATTGTCACTTCGTTTATAGATAGCTGATAAACAAGGTTTTCCTACATGTACTACTTATACTTCGAATATTTGAAAGTGACAAAAGCAACGTGCACGCTAACACAATATCTGTCACTAGTTTTTGTAGTCATTACAAAACTTGGTGAAGACAAAGGGTGCATTTAAAACTCAGATAAATCATTCGTTCGACAATCAGCAACAGATTACATAAAAAGTTATTTCATGCAACTTCATGAAACATACCGTGATTGTTGGAACTGTTTGATAATGCAGTCTTTTGATGACAAATAAGACAAATGGGATTGCAATTGCATTGCTCGTGGCTAACTTCTCCCATCTTTGTGTAAACATAATACATAATAAAGTTTTATTCATTTTTGCAACTTATTTATCATTTCAAGCTGCTGTGAGCAATATATTTTTATATAATATTTCATGAAAGATTTCATCATTAAATAAGTAAATGACATTTTCAATCCCTATATTCATTGTTTATCTTGTTATTATGTGAGCAAAACTCAAATGAACTTACTTACTACGATTTTAGTTATATTCATTTGATTGAAAAGTATGCTGATTTTGGAATGGAAACTTCTAATAAAGACTTATAAAAATCCAGTTTATTAAATAATTATATCTTAATTGTTTTTTTTTCTTCAGAATATGGAAATGAATATTAAATTTTTATGCGTACATTCTTTTTTAAGCTAATACTTTTTCTTGCACAGAAAAGAAACGTGTTCAGTAATATGTCGTAACACAACACCTTGTTAAATGAATTACGGTTTTCTATGCAGTATCACGAATGATTAATCATGTCGTCATTATATAGATGTACGATAATGGTAGTTTTATTAATGGTATTTCCTCTAATTTAGAAAGCGTGGCACATTTCTATTATTGTTCATATAAATAATCACATTACTTACTGTAAATGTAGAGAACATTACTGGTCATATTGAAGTACATTTTAAGATCGCCTTAAAAGTACGAATGTTTTAACTAAATGCCATGGGATGCTCTTTTATTTAACACTGTACTATATTTTTTGTCCACTGGAAAAATCACACTTTTTATTTCAGAATTGTGTAATTTAGTATCATTTTACTTCTCTTTCTATTTGTTTATTCATTTTATGTTTATTCTATGTATATATCTTGTACATGTTTTATCAGAGGTACACATAGAAGATTGGATTAATCCAAACGCGTAGCATCGTAAAATAAAGTCTTTATTATTATCATTATTATTACTATTACTATTACTACTTCTACTACCTCTACCACTACCATCACCACCACCCCACCACCCCCCACCACCAACCACCACCAACCACCACCACTACTACTACCACTATTATTATTATTATTATTATTATTATTATATTATTATTATTATTATTATTATTATTATTATTATTATTATTATTATTATATTATTATTATTATTATTATTATTATTATTATTATATTATTATTATGATCATGATCATGATTAGGATTAGGATTAGGATTGGGATTAGGATCATGATCATGATCATGATCATGATCATGATGATCATCATCATCATCATCATCATCATCATCATCATAACCATCACCATCACCATCACCATCACCATCACCATTATTATTATTATTATTATTATTATTATTATTATTATTATTATTATCATTATTATTATTATTATCAATATCATCATTATTATTATCATCCTCATCATCATCATCATTATCATTATCATCATCATTATTATTATCATCATATTTATTATTATTATTATTATTATTATTATTATTATGCATTTTTTTATTTTGATTACTTCAATGTTTTATGACAGTTTTCATGTTTGCTGTAATGAATATATCTTTAGTTCACATAGTGGCTTTAAGAATTCGATGTCAGAATTATCTGACATTTCATATAATGTGAAATATGATTTAGTCATTTAACCGTTCTCGTCTGATTGCAATTGTACTTTTAGTAATAATGAACCGACATTACACTTGACCTCAATCATACAATGTTCAGCCTTTATTTATTGTGTAGTTTGTGAGAATGTATCCATTGTGACAAGGTTAATAATAATGTAATGATACAGAACCTCGTTCTCTATAAATGACGACCTCCAGTAATAGATCACGATTATTATCATATAAAACAATTGACAAATGACGCTAAATATCACAACTCAGTTATTTTTAAAACGAAACATAATCATGAAAGGGACACTAGTGTCGAAAGCAATTTAACATTGACACAAAGGATTATTTTATCTAAAAAAGTACCTAGTACTTTAGTTAGAAGTAAATAGTAATTCCCTTCACATAACTGAGTATTGCATATGACTGAATTGTTTGAAAAAGTTTCATGAGAGAATTACCTTTAAAATGTTTGACTAAATGTTTAAGATCTTGACACTACAAAAAGTGGCTAACATTAAAATGTCCGTCACATAGTTTTCAATGATGTACATACTACTTTGAAATAATTAAATAACTGACATAAGATTTTAATCACCTTTACAATCTTCTGTGTGCTGGTTTAAAAGTATTTTTAAAAATTTGTTCACAAAATGGTCCCTACTCGAAAATTTTCTCCGAGAGAAATCAACAGTTGAATCAGCGATCTTGTTTCAATAATCCACGTCGCGTTAACGACAGCATGTTAGGTTAATTTTTAGACGTCGTACAAAACCCTAAAGGTATTGTTGATAAACTAAGTTATTTCTACTAACTACTTTCATGAACAACCCGCTAGATTTTTTTACCATAGTCCATACACAAACAAAGTCTGTGCCTTCAGCACTTTGACCTAATTTATTTAAATTAAAACGAAAATGCTTG
The DNA here is from genome assembly GCA_025267735.1 of Mactra quadrangularis. Taxonomy (NCBI): domain Eukaryota; kingdom Metazoa; phylum Mollusca; class Bivalvia; order Venerida; family Mactridae; genus Mactra; species Mactra quadrangularis. The sequence continues at coordinate 7,029,386 of CM046298.1, forward strand.
ATTTGTGTTTTGATTGTCCTGCATTATAATAGTCATATCTTGATGCAGTTTTCTGACACACGTGCTCCATCAGATATACGTTTATGATGCCTGTTGAATATATCTTTGATTGAGAGACAGACAATATCATAATTGATATCCTAACAGACATTACTACATATTATATTGGTAGTTTGCATGATATGACAAATTCTCATATTAATCTATAAAGGATCATTATCTCACAAAACACTTCTTTAGATATAATGCGACATGAGCCTGCACATATCAGAAATGATTTTCAACATTGTTAGCAGTCAGTCAAGTACTTATTTCCTTATATTGGGAATACGACAGATCTATCTCTTGACAAATGACATTACAGATATTATGAACGTAAATTATTTATAATATCCTGCTTGCGAGACGCCATTGTATAATAAAATTACAGAATTGTGATTCAGACAAATTGTTTTAGTCATATTTTTTCATTTTATATCGAATATGCCATCACATTTTTACATGAACATAAATAATTATTATCGTGCAAAATAGATAAATAGAAAGCAATAAAAATGATACTTTCATTGAAGCATGTTTTGTAATATGATGCGGACTACATTAGATAGTTAATACAATAATAACATATCCTCTTAAAAACATTAATTCTAGTATATTAAATAAAATAGCTATCTGTATTAGATTTGTTTCTTGTAAGATATTCTCGAGCCACGATAACATCGTTTCATGTGAAAATATACCATTGTATATGAGTTTAAAATGATATCTTCAGTTAACATCAAAAATTACATCGACATGCGACTGAAGATTATATACAACATGCATCAACAATCTATTTAGCCGACCATTTTATTTCCAAAAATATTGGCTACTAAAATAGTTTAATGTCTTAGATTATAGCTATCGTCACAACCAATATTATTTTACAGAAAAGCTAGACGGAACATATGTGATATTTACTATACTTAATAAGTATCATCTGAATGTTTATTCAATTTGCTATATTGAACATTTTTATCAACTAAACAATTTAGGACTTACTTACGTAAATGTGAATATTGATTTAATAAAAATTGTAGACACAATAAAGTAAATGACTTTTTAATTTTATTTCCCACGTCCAAAGTACAAGATTAGAACAACAAAAAACTAAAATGGGTTAACTTCCTCATTTCTGTTTTTATACTCAATTTAAGCTATATACATGTATTGTTAAAAATATCTACGTTTGGTTTAAATCATAACTATGTGTTCATTTTGCTTGAGTTCAGGTGGAACAAAATAAACTATTGTTTAACGACATATTGTTACATAACTATACGAATGCTAGATATCAAATTAGTATTCAATAAGGAAGAAACTAATTATTGTCTTTTAAACAAGTTATATGGCGTCAGTTTCAAACAGCAACAACAAAACGATGCCAATTGATGTTTATCCTAACAAAACAATAAACTATATAGATGGTACACAATGATATAACATCGTAACAAACTGGAATCAAAAGAGTGTTTTCTATAAAACAACACTATACGGATTGATTGAACTTCAAACTTTACGTATTGTTATTATGTTTTTGCACAGTCGTCGCCAGGAACAGTGTCTGAACAATTCAGGTACATATATTGATGACATAGATCACGAAATATCCTTGAAAAGAAACAAGATGCTGATAAGACGTCCAGCAAATATGTATATATAGACTGCTTGCAATTGATGTTAATGATTCGAAAAGTGCTACTAAAAACAATTTTATAATCGAGATTCGGTGAACATTTATTTTTGCATCCTGAATAACTTGATCGTTTAAGAGTTTCCAACTACCGATTAGTATTAACGTCTAAGTCGTAATATAGTCGTGTTTGCTCGGATTTTATGTTAAACGTGGGTACTGACGTGCACCAAACACTTCCAGAATTTAAATGCTGTACGTAAAGGTGGGTGTGACAAGACTGTCTAACTAACTGTAAACTACATCGACAAGTAGACGTTCGTGCGCATGATAAAATGTTTTGTACGCTCTGACTGTTGTCACAAGATGTTCACATTAATGTTGCATATTTACTTGTTTTTCTTTGGTGTTAATTTAATCATGTTGTTAGAAGCGAATAGAGTGAACTATCGTTTGTTTCCTGATTAAACAAATGTGCACTCAGTGTTGTTTAAGATGAACCGTCTATGTTTAACATTAAACAGTAGCATCTGCTATGTAAAAATAACATTCCTGGTGTAGGATGCGATCATGTGTTCATAGAATAGTTTTGAAGAAAATTAAGCGTTTTCATATTCGTATCACACCTTCGTCATTTTAACAAAATAGCAATTGACGTTAAACATACTTGTTGGTAATATTTAAACTGTAAGATTTTTTATAGTGACAAGAAATATGCATATCTCTGATGAAAAAGTATACTCTTTTTCCTAGCAGTTTTATCAATCGTTTAGTGAATCAATGTGAATTTCAATGACGACGCATAATTTATAACATTACAACTTTGTATGTCTTGTCTTTTAACATCTTGGTTTTGCCATTGTCTAATTTTATTTAGTCATAAAACATTGAACTACTCACGGTCAAGCGACCTACTCACTGTCTTTTATAAATATAACTTCACTAGCGGAAATATTCCACACCCAAACTCTACAATCAAAACTATTGCTCACAGTATTTAAAATACTTGCCAAATGTAGTTTAAAGGCAAAGAAAAATGAAGTAATTCTATTCAAGATATTTAGGTAACTTTTTGAAGTAGATTTAATATTGTATCACATTCATAAGAGATAAAATAAAATGAATCAAACAGTAAGTTGCTAATATATAAATTTAATATATACTATATCTGATATAAAGCAATATACTAGATACGACTCGTACAAAAGTTATATTATTTCAATTTTCTAAAACATTGATGAGATCTACCGAGGTATATAAATGTAACCAAATTATAATGAATGTGGAAGTTACTATTAGTCTACCAGTATAAGGCGTCGTCTAAATTCTAACGGTTGCATCATGCTTAAAATTACACCATATGCACCATGGCGTCATTTCGATTTAGTAAAGACGTAAATAACAATGCATACTTTCGTACAGACTACGTACGGGTAATTTGCTACACTAAATAAATGGTGAAACCACTTTATGTTGGGTAATTTACAACAACCCACCTACATATCACTTTTGTCTAACAAAGTTAAGGTTGAAATATATATATCATATTGACCAAATTTGTGTCACTTGCAAGTCTAGTTTTTCATATAAGTTTAAAAGTCTACTGGTACGCAATCAGTAATTTAAACATAGTGTTTTTATTGAACGTGTTGATAAAACAATCCATTGGAGTAACTTCAAAATGTTTGTACATCAATAAAACTACTTAACACTACATCATTTCTGCCGGAACGTGACTTGTAAAATCTCCAACCCGTAACACTAAACAAAAGACAGGTCTGATTTTGAAAGTGTCCGTTAAATGTAGATCTATGTAAATAACCGCACAATCTTTCATGAAGCGTCTTGTTTAAGCAAACCTACCACTGTCTGGTATAGGTTGATTCAAAAGTGCTTTATGACTTGAAATCAGAGTAAATGTTACTAAATTAAGTAATGTGTTTGTGAAACCTTGCGACATTGACGTTTAATTGATAACCTTTTGATATTTGGTTCTACTTTTGTTGAAATTGAAATCCCACTTTGTTGTTTACTTGAGTCAGTAACACTTTACTCATTGCTAAGTACTGCTGGGTAGGAAGGCTGAGCTGATAAAAAGAGCAGATAAGTCCACAAATAAATCTATGGATTCATACTCTTCTATGTACTAACAGTCTGTCATTACATTACATCCTTTTAACCAATAAACATTTATATGAATTAGGCGATACTAAATTATGAAGTACAGCATTGCATAAATGCCGATTAAAATGTCATCATTACAGACTGAATGAGATATACTGTCAATAAGTGTAAGACATTTTATTACACTTGAAACTGTCCATATGAATGATATGACAATCTATCATATTATAAGTAAAGCCATTCAACGTTCAATCAAAATGAGCTTATTATACTGCCGATTGCCTTACCAATTAACTTCATTCATTTTTGTAACATGGTAGATTTTAACGTACTCTTATGAAATATATAGTCGACCATTTTATGAGTATAACGATATAAATGTATTTCTATTATGATATTAGGTACTTCTTCAGATTTATGATACGACAATCTGCTAAAGCGATTGTTTGTTATATGTCCTCAAAAGATATTTGACAATGAGCTTTCATGTAACACTGATGTAAATTTTATTTGCTGACATTGGTCGTCCATATGCAACTTCTCATTGTAAATATTACCATAACAGATCTTTATTTTACTAATCATTTAAGATATGCAGCATGTATCGACAGATCTTAAAATCAAACAAAACATAACAAATACATTCAATTATAACAATAATATTTATATAAATGTAGGGGAGAACGATGTCCTTGTGGCTGGAAGGAGTTAAACAGAGCCACAGGATAGTACACTATCGAAACATTGACTTATGGCATTGAACAAATGAAGAAATCAGTTAAAATACCAGAGGATATTAACAAGAATTGTCCTTTTACCTTCCATCAACAAGTTCTAGGTAACCAAATTCAATCTCCTATAGCCCGACTGCTTTAATTTTTTGCATAATGTTTATTGTATATACCTTAAGGGGAGAGCCGTAACTAAGTTACTGAACTTGTGGCTCAACCCGATTGCCGTATATTTATATAGTTATTTGTTATTATCATATTTGTTGTATTTCTGTAATTGTAAATATGTATTACGCGCAATTAAATAAGTTTAAACAAACCAAATTTTAAAAATATACTCGGCGTCAATGAAAACTTACCACCCTACCAACCCTCGCTTTATGATAATAGAATTGAAGTACAGTGAAAACTTTACATAAACACATTTTTAGCATACACGTGTAGTCATTGCTGCCAAATGAATCTAAAATCGATTTACGATGTTCGAGTCCCGAACTGCACGTGCAAAAAAAGATTTTTTTGTAAGGACGACATGTATCCAGTAGTTTGTGTAAATCATTTGTCTCTAGCGAGAGTTAGTCGACAGGTTAAGAAAAAACCCTCGTATTTTCAACTATTGCTATTCAAATCCAAATTTAGGAGACACTCAAACGTCACCAAATTCGTCGCATGGGCTGCTTCCATCAGACAATCATGAATCTGGTAAGGAGACATGAACAGACAGGCTCAGTGAGAGGTAGGTCACGCCTAGGTCGTGAAAAGGTGACGTCAGGACGTACCGATCGTCAAATTCTCTTGCTGCACGCCGGGGTGGTGATAATTCATAGTGTGGGAAGGCATTTCTTGGAGGCACAAGACCCCACTTATTGTAATGCCTGGAACACTTACTGCTCATCGTTACATTGATAATGTGCCGAGGCCAGTAGTTCTTTCCTTTATTCAGACTGACGCTGACGTCAACCTTCTCCAGCAAGACAGTGCACGGCCCAACTCGGCTCGCGTTACACACGATTTCCTGCAGGATAATAATGTCCACACATCGTCTTTACCAGCATTCAGTCCCGACTTAAACCCTATAAAGCATCTTTGGGACCAACTTGACCGAAGGGTTTATGACGGCAGACGTCACGTCAATAATTTGCAGCAACGTTTACAAGCACTGACTGAGGTGTGGGATGCAATACCAAAGTACAGAATCCTGCGTCTGATACGGAGTATGAGACGCAGATGTCAAGCTGAGCTTGATGCAGAGGGAGGACTTACCCGCTACTGAGATCCGTAACTTTTATTTTCGAGGTGGTCGTATTGGTTTGCGGAGTTGATCCGTTTATGCTTAGATTCCGTACTTGCAAAGAAAAATTCAATTTTCTAATATAATATTTAAAATCAAGTAAAATCTTCATATTTGTAAGTGTTTTCATTTTTTTGAAAATTAGGTTCATGTAAGTGGTAAGTTTTCATTGACGCCGAGTATATAAAAAAGAGAGTTACAGGGGTTAAAAATGACCAAAACTGTCCAAGACAATCGAATTTCTTATTTAAGAAATTATCAACATGTTATACATATTATTCTGAATTGCAATTTTATGCAATTTGTAAGCACCAGTCTTACGATATTTCCTAACAGCCAGCAGTCGTAAAGAACGACAAGGCTCTCTCAGCACGCCTAGAAATAATAGTAAAAACTTTACGTAATATGATTGAATTATAATGCACTTATTATTAAAACTGTTGCCGCGAAACGAAAAATCTTGTAAACGTCGTGTCAACAGTTTGGTAATCTAATAGATAGATTTCATCTGAATGTTTATTCAATCTGATATATTAAACATTTTCATCTACATTACATTGTAAGACCTACTTACGTAAATGTGAATATTGATTAAATCAAAATTGTAGACACTATAAATTAAATGATTTTAAATTTGATTTTGACGTTCGTAATTTGTAATCCCATTACAATGTACGTGGTTTGCTTTCTAGATGTAGTGATATTACATCAATGGAAATAAGAGGTATCTTTATTGTGTCGATTTGTTGAACGTGCGTAGTAAAGGTCAATATCATAAATCCATTCTGAATAAAGAAGATTTTTCACTGACCTGCGAAAGAAGCGTAGACCATAGGGTAAAATTGACTTTAAAATAGATATTGTTCTCTTAAGGACCAGATGTCAGCATGCAACTTCCAACTTCTTCCTACTATGATATATGAAATAAATCAAATGCAAGTTCAATCATTTCAAGATGGCCACCACCAAACAAAATGGCGGTGTTTAAGACCGAAAGCGTAACTTTTTGATAGTACTTACTCACAACGAAGTCAAGGAGATTCAACCGAATTTTGATAATGATCAATTGTTTTCAGTTTTATTAGCTGAGATGACAGTTTATTATCAGATAAGATTGTTAACGTGATATAACTTTCGCATTAATTGAGGATATTGATGTGTTGAATATCAACAAAGAGTATTGAAATCCTCATCAGGTAAAGTTCGATTGTTTGCTGTCGTGCAAAGGGTAAATAAAGGGTCTAAATTTAAATCTTATTTCAACATTCAATGTTGTATTTAGAGGTTACTGTGCATTAAAACTCATCAAACAAGATATCAAACCGGAATTATGTGCAAATGTCTGCTTCATAACATTAAATCTGAACTCATTTGATACGTTAATGTTATACCATGATTGCATGTGAATTTCATCATATTGAGAAATTGCATGAAGATTTTCTTGCTATGCATTATTATCGTTTCCTTGTCCTGTGGTTAAAGCATTCAATCTTATTGCTTAATATTGACGTTTTGTTTGTGTACACGCAAGTTTTCTTATAATTCTATTTTACAAGATTTATCAATATATAAATGATTTTCAAAGAATGAAGAAAATTCTAATAAAATAAGATTGCAGAATAGATGAACAGAAAGCAATAAAGAATTAACAAGACAAATTAATCTAATACTGCAAGTATGTTAAATTTCTCTAAACATATTGCTCAGATTAACGTTGCAGTATTTGATTTAAGCGAAAGTTTTTAATTTAAAAGAGTTACAAATTTTGCATCGTATATGTTTTATGAATTTCACCCTGCCTTGCACAAAGGCGACACAACCAGGCATAAATCGATCGTTTAAGTATAGAACTACAAACTTTCAATCTATAGCTTCTACTTAGACACCAATTTATATGTTGTTACAAGACAATGATTCACTGACCAAAATTTCTAATCATTCACCCCATTTATTTCTAATTTTCAAATAACTGAAATAAAAATTACATGAATATTATTCGCTCTTTTGCTTTTCAAGCAATATGACATGGAACATTATCTTGTCGTACCGTGATAGCTGCCAACACATTATCAATAACTTGCTCTGAATTTCTTCACTTTGTCACTATTTACATGAATACCTATGATATAGACACTCGTATAAAATCACAATTATTTAGAATATGATAATATGATTTTGTCTGGAATATACCTGATAGATTTTCCTTTGATAAATATTGCCACAATAGTTCATAGTTATTTGAAAATATGGATTTAATGGGGTGACCAATTGGAAATTTTGGTGAGTGAATATATTGTCAGACTATACAAGACAATATATGTATATTAATACAATAACATTATCATTGATGATATTTATATCAGTTAACATATTATGTAAATGTCTATATTATAAATCACCATGGGATTTTTATACATATCAACTTATCATAGGTCTTAATATTTCACACTACGTTAAACAATGCTATTATGTTAAACATCATCTAATGCACGAGGGATATTAACACAATAATAGTGTTGTTGCCGAGTTATTATCTGACAAAAATAGTTGACTTAATTAATATTTCTTCATGAGTCAAAGCTTACAAAAGTTACAACTTGAGTTGATATATTGCCCTTAGATATACTGGCCTGTTTATTTAGTTTATGCTCAATTATTAAATAAGTTCTTACAACTTAAAATAATCACTCCCCAGTCCACTTCCTGGTCCCCAAGTATTAGGCAAGTAGGATTGGGCTTCTTGATAAAGCAGGAGGGGTTTTGATGCGACCTGATAGCTATCCAATGATTGCCAGTCCAAAATCGTAACCATTTGACCACACGTGCAACTATTTACTCCGTTCATCAAGATACGCTACAACTTTTTAATTATTTCATTTATAAATGCACCCATTGAGTATTTGGTGAAAGCGGAAAACTTCACTACAGTTTAAATCATGACAGAAATATTTATGATATATATAATATATATTTAAACAAGGTTTTATTTCTGATAACGTTAATTGTTCTTCTGATAAAGTTAGCACTAATCATTTAATGTCACTGATTATAATCGTTGTGTGTTTTAAAGTATCCTCACATGAAACAGTTCAATAAACCTACTTTCAGTGATGAATCTGGTAAAAAATGTTTTGTTTAGTTGAAATTTAACACTGTTACTTGAAATAACTGTTCAAGCTGATTAATTGTTACATACAGAGTGTCCACTTCCATATCTGTATTCAAACATTTCCTACGCTGATGATCATCAAATACTGAATAAATGTTGGGAATACTGTGGTTGATTGTTGTAGCCGGGAATTTTGATACCCTTGTCATCAACATTAATTGTTGATAGGGTCTGATTTGATGTCTTTTTGCCGTGACAATTAAATATTTCGAGCTTAATATTGTCCATATTGTTATCATTATCTGTTTCTTTTCCAGTTCTCATTGTTGCTATACTCGTACACACACGTTTGTCTTCGCACTTATAAATATTTATATTAGTATATTGTATGATCATGATTGCAGGTGTCTATATGTTTAATAAGATTAGAATGTACTAATGCCTTTAGATAGGTTTGTGCTCAGAGAAGCAAAATTCTTGTTGTAAAATCAAATTTAAATATATATTGCTTAAAGCATAGCAGAAACGCACGTGACTAAGTTAGCCTAAATCACAAAAAAATATATTATAATAATCTGAAATAACATGAAAATAAACTTGGCAGTCATAATCATTGTTATATCATATTAGGTCTAAATGACAAAGACGTTATGCATAAAACATTTTAATTTCAATAATAATGCCGTGTGAAGTTTTGGAAGATTTACCACAATTAATAACATATTCAGATAAACTTACATTATGGCGAAACACTAACCCACTTATCTATCTGTCTTGCATTGCAAATCGAACAAAACATTCGATAAGATAATGTAACATAGCATACAGTGTGTTTTGATCTAATATACGTATGATACTTTTTCTGTAAGTGTGCCATACAGAATCTCCCAACGAAAGGGACAGCATAATTATATATGTCAAATGGTGATCAAGTTATATGTTAGCTAACGTCTAGGTGGAGCTGACACTCGTGATTTTAGTGAAATAAATGTATATGGAAATCAAATAATCGGTCGATGCAATATTATTATGCCTTAGTAAGAATATCAATTCAAGAGATTGGATTATTCGGGATGGGTAAAATCTAGTTACCAAACTGCCCATTAGTCATGGAAACAGTAAGATACCTAACGGTAAAATGGTATCCTGGCAACGAATGCTTCTTTAATTAGAAGTCTATAACTAGCTGGAAATGGGACTTAAAAGTAGTATTCAATTTGAAAATCATACCTCTTCAGATATCTACATTAACCAGTAAAAATCCTAAAAAATGAAACAAGCATATCCAGAAGTTGTATCAAAGGAAATATAGTGAATTGAAATTTGTTTTGGTCATTGATTCCCAAATATTCGTTTCCAATCGTAACTATCTTATGATCTGTCTGGGGAGTTAAAAAGTCTGATTTCTTGTATAAAACAATCTTTTGTAATAAAAGAAAGATTCATCAATTGTCTTCAATCAGACATGTCTCGTTTTTCTTTGTATCAATTTACATGTTCAAGACAAAATGTATATACATTTATGTCTTATTTTCAATATCTGATATGTGTTCACTCAAGTATTTTTATTACTTTGACACTCCTGTTGTTGATGTAAAATTGATATATTGTGTTTGTGTGTCCCATATGTCATTAACAAGTAAACAATAATGTATAAAATAATTGATTATTTAAACATGAAACAAGCGTCATTTATCATAACTGATTTATCTTTTATAGTAAAAACAATAGGTTGATGTACCTACATCAAACAGCAGTAGTCCAGTGGTAGGACGCGTGCTTAGTGATCGAGAGGCCCTAGAATCGAATCCTACTAGGGGCACTGCTAATTTACTTGAGCAAGAAATTTACCTGCGATTCCTTCACTCAACCTAGGTGTAAATGGATACCTGCGAGGGTGGTATAATTCCGTTGCGCTAATTTGTCGGCTGCACTAATAAGCGGAGTAAAACGATGATAAAAAGTAATGCTACATACTAGGATTACCCATGCTTCAATTGGTATTTTCTGTAATGTTGCAATGTTATACACCTGCAAAGGTGGTATAATTTCGTTGTGTGTTCATTGACAAGTAACAATCTAAGACAAATCTCAAGAACAATTTAATCGCACTTATTGACAAGTAACAATATAAGACAAATCTCAAGAACGATTCAAGCGCACTTATTGACAAGTAACAATATTAAACAAATTTTTATAACGATTCAAATGCACTTATTGACAAGTAACAATCTGAGACAAATCTCAAGAACGATTCAAGTGCACTTATTGACAGGTTAAATTTTTACACAAATTAGAGAGTAATACAGGGTAATAAAAGTAATGCTACATTCTAGGATTATCCATGCTTCAATTGATTTTTTCTGTAATGTTGCAATATTATTCGCTGTTACGGAATTATTCGTTACTTAAAATATATCAAACATTTCCGGTTTAAATTTCAATCAAATAAGATCAAGTTATTATGAATGTAAAGCAAAACTAGTCAAGAATCAGTTGGTAAGATTCAGAACCGCGAAAGGCCATACCATACCATTCTGATTTTTCTACGTGTTGGGAAAAGTTTTCGATTGAATTAAGGATTATATAAACTGTAGCAAAATCGTCACAAATGTCAATATTTTCAAACACAACCGTATGATATATTTTCTAGAAATATTGCAGGTGCACGTACCTTGCTCAAGTTTTTTGTCATTACTTATAGTGATTTATTGTGTTGAGATACTTTGAATTATGTATTGTTTTCATAGCTATATGTGTATTTCTCAGTATTGGAATCTTCCAAAAACAGAAAGAAAATGCCTTCGAGAGTCACGCAAACAGGTGTTGAAATAGTACAGTGATTTTCTGTTATTTCGACACGTCGACTGGAACAAATTCACACAGTTAATGATATTACTGACTTGTTCTTCGACAATATCTGATTAAAGTTAGTTGTTTAAAATACTAGAAGTGACAACTTCACACTGTATTCTTATTAGCCATCTGCTACAAGAGTTTTAATGTTATGCTAGTCCCATATTAGGTAATTTGTGTACCGCTGTCAGTTAAATACACGTACATAATTTTGCTTCCTTGTCTCGTTGAAACCTTTCTAATCCTTTCTAATAAAGTTTAAAACCTAATACTATGATACCATAAAGTTTAAATGAATAATTACAAAACAAAGTCGATGCTACGATAATTTGCTCATTTACAAGGGATGTTCCAAAATTAATATTACTTTTCTTATTTTACAGTAATAGAATTCGTTCTGATTTTTTAACTCGCTCTGCCCCTCGAAGTTCTTCCTTTTTTCCTGAATGCACGTTTTCAGCCGATCAATCCACTTTTGGAAACAGTTTTCGTACTCTTGAATAGGTATACTCATTAGATACTGGTAAATGGCAGGGCAAAGAGCACTTCTTTATTTTTATCTTTTCCCAAACAGGTGAAATTTTACTTTGGTGAACAAAAAATAGTTACAGGGGCCCCAAGTCTGGTAAAAATGCCGGATGTGAAAGGGCATTGATCTTTTTAGTCTTCAAAGACTGCATTACAATGCGAGCCTTGTGAGCTTCTTGTCATGCAATAGCTTGAGGTGTTTTAACCCTCTTTGTGGGCGATGGCGTTTACAGTGTTTCTAACGTTTTGAGGTACAATGTCTTTATAATACTTTTCTGTGACAGTTTTACCTTTAGACACAGGAATTTTCATGATTGGACCCTTGTTATCAAAATATATTACATACAAAGCTTTCCTCACGGTGCGTATTCTTTTATCAATGGTAGGACGCTATTGCGTTTTTGGTGGCCAAGATTTGATAAGAGCATATTCTCTTTGGTTCAAAAGATACATCCATATTTTATCACCTAAACGAGCCAAACCTTGTCGCAATTAACTCTGTAATAATACTGCTTGAATAAACTATCAGAAAGAGACCCTCTTATTTGTTTTTATTCATTAACAACAATGAAATAAATCAAACAAATAGATCTAACCTTCGTAAGCCCATGCAATACAAATTGATTTCAAAACATTAAAATTTCATTCCAAACAAAAAGTAATTTACAGTGAACAGTAAACAAAGAAACAATATAGTTGTACTATATATGTACTAATAAAGCGTTATTTATACTCGTGCAAAACAGAACATCGAAATTTGTTAGTAATTAAAGTAAGTGTCACAACGTAATGCAAATGTATTAAGTAATTTCCATTTGGTTTTTTAATTTACAAGTGTCAATATCAATAAGATAAAGAGAGGCATTTAATTGTCTAAAATATCTTAATATCCTAAAATAAGGAAAAGGTGATTAGAAAGGAATGTCCCATTTAATGATAAATGCTTTCTTGTCCTATTGTACAACAATATTGAAGTAATAAACTACGATGATTAAATCTCAGCATGGATTTTCTGTGTTTGGCTTTATTTTATGCCTTCTTTTGGTAATACGGGAATTTCGCGATAAAAAAACGTTAAGAAGTAATATTTCAGAAACATGTATCTTTCGAATTTGCTTCGTTTTGAAATACAACATATAAGTACATTTACGTGGTGTTCTATGGAAAGAAACCAGAGTGGTACCAATGTGTCCTAATAATTGCATGGTAATATTGGGTCACAAAATAGTAATGGGAGCATAGAATCTCTGTCCTAAACAGAAAATGGTAAAAAAGGCAGATCTTAAAAGTAGTTTCATAAATATTATAAGTCATGCTAATACATTGGTTACTTCTCTCGCACAAGGCAGTATTCATCTACACTATGAACAAAGATTCTGCAAAGCCCCTTCAACAACTTTCACGTAAAATGGTATAACAAACTATCATTTACTGTTATTTTTTGCTGATTATCCTCATATACGAACTAATAATTGCGATTTTGTTCCATTTACTGGGGTTTTCTTTCAAATTGAGACTTTTAAATTGGAAAATGCATGTAAAGGGTCCTAACAAGCTCTGGCATTCATTGCTCTTTTTATGTGAATATTGTACTGAATATTGCTGGTAAATTCCATTCAACACTTCTCCAGGAAACAATGCTCCATAAACTTCTGTACGTAGTGTTGTTTGTAGACGTTGGAATAAAGTGAAAATTAAATAGTAAAAACTGTCTTGGTTTTATTGTGTAATGGGACATTATAATAAAGTAAAAGAAGAATAGTATATTCACTAGTAAGTCTTGTGGTTGATTTAGCTCTAACAATTATTATCAGTTTTGACAAAGTATTTTTGACGGAAATTCTAATTTAGAAAACAATAACACATACGTTAAATATTACCATTTTCTTGATGTGTCGAGGTTGCCGTTTCTTTCACAGTCAATACTTCGTATTAGGCCCTTATGTCATTAACAAGTAAACATTTAAGCTTAATTGTATTGATAAATGCAACCAAAAATAAGTACCATTTGTCATGCCTGTTTTTTTTTGAAGCAAACTAAACTACTAAACTAAGCTGGTGTTTTTACTATAATGATGCAGACACACAGGAGCTCAGTCTTACTGCTAATAATACATCAATCATTCTAGGGAAGATATCAACACTATCATAAAAGTTAACTTAGCAAGTTCATCATGTTTTCCTGGCAAAAAATACAAGATGTTTTTTGTCTTAGATTGTAAATTTGTTGACAATAATTTAATGACTGGGTGAACATTTATATGTTCTTTGAGAAAAATCAACAATAAAAGAAGCAAGACAGGTTCACTTATCATATTTATCAGGTGAGTAGAACGTCGTACATAACCTTAATAATAATGTCGATAAACTAAATTTATTCTTCTATTTACCTATATGAACAAACAATGCGTTTGAAACAAAATGCCGTAAATTCTTTGATTCTATTCGCGTGGAATAAAATGAAAATGTCTTTTTGATGTCCAACATCATAATATTCCTTATATTATGAAGACGTCAAATCGTACTATCGATACATGACAGAATGGTTATTATATACGTAAGTTGTCTATCATATCCTGTTTGCAAGACGCCTTTTTATATAACAATATGAAGTTATACAATTATAGTTCAGTCAAATTGTTTTATGTTTCCTTTTTTATATTGTATATGCCATCACATTTTACATGAAGATAAATATCGTACAAAACAGAGAGATAGAATGCAATAAAAACGATACTTTCAATGAAACATGTTTTGTTATATGATAAGGACAACATTAGAAAGTTAATAAATAATAGCATATCCTCTTGAAAACATTATTTCTAGTATATTGAATAAAATAGCTATCTGTATTAGATTTGTTTCTCGTAAGATTTTCTTGCGCCGCCATAACATCGTTTCATGTGAAAATATATCATTTGCATATGAGTTTAAAATGATACCCTTAGTTAACATCAAAAATTACATCGACACGCGACTAAAGATTATATAACATGCACCATCAATCTATTTAGTCGATCATTTTATTTCCAAAAATATTAGCTACTAAAATATTCTCAGCAAAAATGAAAACTTTACACACTAAATTTCTCATTTTGACAGGTTATTTTTCTCATAGATTTACTTTCAATAAACATATTGATTGGCCTGTCAATACACTCACAGTTTTGATAATCCCATCCCGGCGAACCTCGCATGCTTAGAACGATTTTACATTTTCGGTATTCAACGGTTGCTCACAAACAAGAAACAATAACATTTTCAGTATTTTTTATTATTCTTAATTATGCCACGGCTCTCTGAAGATCAGAGAAATCAGGCTATTGGCATGCTGAATGCCGGTGCTATGGTAAATGATGTTGCGCGACAATTTAGTTGCTCTCGTCAAACCATACACAACCTTGTTAGTCGCTATACAGCTACTGGCTCCGTACGCGACCGCCAAAGACCAGGTAGGGAGCGTGTGACGTCACGTAGAGACGACCGCGCGATTACGTTAGCTCACTTACGTAATCGTTTTTTGCCAGCAACAGTAACTGCTCGACAGCTAGAGGTCTCTGCTCAAACTATCCAAAACCGTCTGAGGAAATCACACTTTCCACTTCGGGCTCGCAGACCTTACACTGGACCGCTTCTAACGGCACGTCATAGGGCTCAAAGACTGGCCTGGTGAAGACGGCATCGCCTTTGGAGGCGAGCCCAAAGGAACAATGTGATTTTCTCAGATGAGTCACGCCTCAGGGTTAGCTTTGCAGACGGTAGGGTGAGAATTTACCGTCGCAAAATTGAAAGATTTGCCCAATGCTGCGTCAGGGAAGCGGACAGGTTCGGTGGCGGCAGCGTCATGGTCTGGGGAGGAATCATGGGTAACCAAAAGACAGAACTTGTGGTTGTTCAGGGACATGTCAATGCGCAAGGGTATATCGATATTCTCCGCAATCATTTGCTCCCATTTATGCAGAACAATGGACCTCAGGCAATCTTTCAACATGATAATGCTAGACCCCATACAGCCCGAGTAACCACAGCTTTCTTGGCAAACTATAATGTGAACGTCTTACCCTGGCCAGCACTCTCCCCGGATCTTAACCCCATTGAGCACATATGGGATTAACTCGGGCGCAGGGCACGAAACAGTCACCAAATCAACAACATTCATGACCTGAGACAGGCTTTGCTGTTAGAATGGCAGGCAATTTCGAATGACGTCATTAGACATTACGTCAACTCCATGAGAAGGAGAATATTGGCTTGCATCAACAGCAATTGTAGTCATACACGCTACTGACAAGCTCCTGTCGACATTGTCATTTAAATCTCAAATTGAATACCGAAAATCACACAAGGTCCAAGTTTTACCACTCTCGATATTTTTGAAATTGACCCCTACCTTAGTTGACTTCACATTTCAAATTACTCTGTGGGGGAATAGCAATGACATTAACAAAACTGTCGGATAATTGATCAAGGTAAAACATGCTGTTAGTAGTTTTATGGTGATTTAACCAAAGTAAAAATATTACGTTTCAAATTCCATGTAAAGTTTTCATTTTTGCTCAGTATAGTTAAAAGGCTTAGATTATAGCTATCCTCTCTGTTTATTCAATTTGTTATATTGAACATTTTCATCAACTATACATTTTAAGACTTACTTACGTAAATGTGAATATTGATTAAATCAAAATTTAAGACACAATAAAGTAAATGATTTAATTTGATTTCCCACGAAATCCATAACCCTATTGCGAGATACAAGATTAGAACAACGAAAAACTAAAATTGGTTAACTACTTCATTTCGGATTCTGGCAATATACATGTTTTGTTAAGCCGTCCGGCTAGCTCAGTTGGTAGCACACAAGTCTACTGATCGAGGGGTCGTGGGTTCGATTCCCGGACGGGGCATACTTTCGTGGAGCTTTGTCATGAAATTATTTCTACGGCCATTCTACTTTCTACCAAATTAATAAACTTTATAGATGGTACACAATTAATGATATAACATCGTGACCAACTAGAATCATAATAGTGTTTTCCATAAAACAACAATATACGAGATTGATTGAACTTTAAAATTTTCGTATTGTTATTATGTTTTTGCACAGTCGTCGCCAGGAACAGTGTCTGAACAATTCAGATACAAATATTGCTGACATAGATCACGAAATATCCTTTAAAAGAAACAAGATGCTTATAAATGTCCGGCAAAGAGGTATATATAGACTACTTGCAATTGATGTTAATGATTTAAAATTGCTATTCAAAACACTTTTAAAACCGAAATACGACGAACATTTATTTTTGCATCCCGGATAACTGGTTAGTTTAAGAGTTCCCAATTACCAAATAGCATTAACGCCTAAGTCGTGATGTAGTCGTAGTTGCTCGGATTTTGTGTTAAACGCGGGTACTGACGTGCACCAAACACTTCCAGTATTTAAATGCTGTAAGTTAAGGTGGGTGTGACAAGACTGTCTAATTAACTGTAAACTACATAGTCAAGTCGACGTTCGTGAGCATGATAAAATGTTTTGTACGCTCTGACTGTTGTAACGAGATGTTCACATTTATGTTGCCATATTTACTTGTTTTCCTTTGGTGTTAATTAAAAAATGTTGTTAGAAGCGAATAGAGTGAACTATCATTTGTTTCCTATTTAAACAAATTTGCATTCAGTACTGTTCATGATAAAGGTAAACCATCAATGTTTAACATTTAACTGTAGCATCTGCTATGGTTGCATTAGAAATAAGAAAATTCATGGTTTAGGATGCAAATATATGTTCATGAAATAGTTTTGGAGATAATTCAGCGTTTTTCATATTTGTTTCACACCTTTGGCATTTGAACAAAATAGCATCTAAAGTAAAACATCGCGTATCTATGATGAGAAGCTATTTTTTGTTCGCAGCTTTATCTATCGCGTTATTATTTACTTCTATAAGGGAATTCGTCATTTGAACAAAGAAACTTACATTTATGTTATTTATCTTTAACACCTTAATCTTGTCATTTTCTGATTTTTATTTAGTCATAAAACGTCGAACCTATACTTTCATTTAGTCAGACGACATACTCTCTGCAGTTCACTTCAGTTTTCATACCGACTATTATCGACGTTATTTAACATGCTTACTCAATATAAATATACCATTTAAAACAGGGAATACTTAAATAAGATATAAAGTGCTTTATCTACACTAATTATAAATCTACTTCAAATGGAAATATCACATCATAACTGGAATGGAATATTAATCCGGGTACTTACATTTTTCAAACTCCCATTAACGGTTATTTCTCTTTGTGGACAGTTACAGTCGCAATGCACGACGTAACAGATGTTAGAAGTTCTTCATTTTCTTTAGTACTTAGTAGTGTTGACCAAATAGGCACATCCCATCCGGTACACTTGTTCATGAAGTTACCAATAGTAAAACTCGTTTGTTTTGGAAACATGATTACTCGAGTGTCTGAAAAATATAATTCAATATACATTCATTACCATAAAATAAATAGCATTAGTTCATTAGAAAACCCAACGTTTTATCAATATAAACTACCAATAATAAGACCAAACGTTGAATATTGTTTATTGTACAGTCTAAACAAACATAGCTTCTTGAGGAGATGATTGTTTTTTTTTAGAAAAACTCCCGAACTTAAAAAGGAATATATATTTGAATACAGTACCTAGTATAACATACAATATACAGTATTGTAAAGTTTCTGTCAGTGATAGATGAAAGGGGGACAACTTTGTCATCACCATTATTTATATTGTGATGAATTATACGTAACTTGATATATGGATTATAATAAGATTTCTGTGAAATTTCACTTCAGTTCTTCAGTGCTAGACCTAAATCGATTGTTTCAACGATTTCAATACATTATTGTAGGTTTCGTCATCGTTACTCGTGAATGAAAGCACTGAACAAAATATTTTGTTTTAAGGTTTACTAGATTCATGTCAATTTATAATTCGTTTGTTAGTCTTTAAAAACTTTAGATATTAGAGACATAATTGACTCTATAAATATCGTTTTCTTTCTTTAAATATACAAAGCGTGACACATATCATTTATATTAGTCAATCGTTTCGCCTCAAGTATCTTTGAAATATTTTTCAAATGTTTCGTTATGTATTATTATTTAAAAGTCTAAGAAGAACAAAGTCTACAATTCCAATCAAAACATGAATACTTTAATATCATTCATGCCAAGCTCATAACGTTTTTCCTTAATGCTTGATAAGATTGTTTTTAAAACAACCCATTGACGTTTGTTCGGAATATATTTGAACAATTTATATGGGCACAGTTTTCGAATTCAGTTGAATCGATATTACATTTTGGAAATTATAATTATAGTTTGAGATTGGTATTCAGTCGGTGAGAAGTTTGGTGCATAGGAATATAACAAGCACAAAAAAGATCCATCGTTGTACACATGCTGTTTGTATACCAGATATTTATCAACTAAAATGTATTTAGTAAAAGGTACAAACACAATGACATCATTTTACGTTCCGTTGTTTTATATGACAACATGTAGTCTTTGTGATTTGTTATCATATAGACCATCTGTCTCATGTTTGAATTGTATAGATATAATATCAGAACTGAGTTTTTTTATTGTTACATGGTTCAAAGCATGTACTATCCATATCATACGTATTAACGTTTCAGAACTAACTATATAGATATACGAAGATGGTTAAAGTCGCTAGAATGTGACTCGTTGGTCACCTTGAACCATGTATCGACAAATACATGTATCATCAACGACTGTGTCAGATCAATGCATCAGGTAATAACATCTCTATAAAATGTGAAACATTCTTTTTTCCTTTCTTTAATATCTCATGTCAATGAGGTTTAGCACGTATTCAGTTGCATGATTACATGGTATAATTATTTGGTTTAATCCGGGATACATGTTGGGAGTGAGATTTATAGCTTAATGACAAAAGAGCATTGAAAACGACTTAATAAAACTGCATTCACACTGATCCTATTATATCCCCCTGTAGTGAATTGCACATGTTAAATGCAGAAGTTGAGATTTTCCAACTAATTCCATAAAAAATAATGATTAATAAAAAATCTTGGAATTATGTTACATGATTATCCGGGGAGCTAGCAAGCATTCATTCAACTAAAAGCGTTCCAATGAATGCAACTTCACGAATAGGGTAATTTTACAGAGCTGTGTTTTATCCACTCGTAATGCATGTTTTTTCAGGGGTTACTATGCCATTAGAACAGCTTTCATTGATAAATGTATTCAACTGAACTTTAAGTATTGTACTGTTTAGGCACCAACGTGCAACGAATGACAAAAAGAGTAATTCACAATTTTAGAATGCTTACCGACAATTTCAAGTAATAGCAAACATTGCCCACAATTTTAAGGGATAATATTGCCCACAATTTTAAGGGATAGTATATATATAATTAAAGGTGAACAAATATATCGCTAAAATGAGAATGATCTTGATTCCTCGTGTTCCGACATGTTTTGGCATCTAGTAAATGTACTGTAACAAGAACGGTTGTATGATAATCTACTATCGTGGTACTCCATATTCTTTTTAACTGAATTTAAATACATATCTGTAAACAATCCCTGATATGACACTTGTCAAAATGTAATGTTTCAACTTATCGCTGTTTTCAAACTGAAGAAATTATGACAGACATATGCAACAGTGGTTGTTTCCTCAGTAGGAGTGAACATCTAACAAGTGACATTTAGAACTACAAGTTGTGTAAATTGAATTGTCATTAAAGACTGAACAACGTCGATCATATTCTGACTGAGGACAACTGAGATGCATTCTCTTGCTTAAAGACAATTGGTAGAGCGGTATGGATTGCGTCTAGAGAATATGTCTGTCGTTATGAAACTGTAAATATTGTAAACAGATTTGATCGTCAATAATATTTGATACATGAAAACAGAAAACTGGTGATATGGTGACAAAATTAAATTTCTGGAATAGTGACGCTAGAAAATCTATTGCTTCCCTACAGAGTTGGCTTACAAAATGAAAAGTGAAAACTAATTAGCATGAGTTTATTTGAATTTAAGAATGATAAATCTTTATAACTACATTAATAAATATTATCAAGTTTTATCACCGAGGTTTGTCATTCATGACACTATATAGGACCAATCATTACATTTAGGTGTCCAACCCTTCCCTTTATCAAACCCTGGCGATGTTTATGTTCAAGAAGTCAAAAAAGTACGTTGTGAATAGCTAATCTGATATGATATTCTTTGTCTTATTTGTCATTGATAATAGATAATTGCTCATAGAACATAGTAACACAACATAACAGCTATCATTACTCTAACATATTAGCTTACATGATATGCTAATTTCTACACCATGGGATTAAATGGTAGTGTTGTGATAATAACCAGCGGTAACAGTTACATCATTACTATCTAAATCATGTTGACTTGGTTTACATCTTACACCGAGGATATCATTTTAATGGTGATCACGTTTTGTATCAAAACATTGTGAAATAATTGATTTGACGATTGGCAATTTGTATTATCTACCAGGCAAAAAGTTAATTTGTTATAAACTGAAGTCATCGGGTACGTTCACTATAATTAACATTTCTACTTGTTTCTCTTCCAATTTAATAATCTTCGGATATATTGAAGCATATCAAAGAACATCTTCTGGCAACGATTGCATTATGCTTTTACAGTTTAACGTAGTGAGTTATTTAAGCTCGATTGTGAAACATGTTCGTTCTTAGAACTTAGATTAATCACTCCCAAGATCGATTCCTGGTTTCCTCCAATACTGAGCTAAATGGATAAATTATCTTGCTCAATGGAACAATGAAGTAGGTTATGATTGTGATACTAATAAACGCGGAGCTACCTTTTCAACGATTGCCAGTTCCACGTCGTACCACTTGGCTACGCCTACTTTCATTATATTTTTTACATTGTATTTGATTGGTCAGAAATAAATTTCAGTGACAATATTTTGTCATATATAAAACGTTGTTAAGGTAATAGTGTGTGTAATGTTGTTTGTTTGTTTAATTTGATTTCTAAGAGTCTTGTCGAATGTGTTTATAAAAGAGCATTTGATTTGCACAGCAAAGCATAAATAGCAAAGTTGCGCTTGCGGAATCACATCACATCATTTTTGGTTTATATCGCACGAGAAGACAATTCATTCCAAAATTTGTAGTTTTGTGCCAAGGCTTAGATCTAGATTCTAGATAACCTTTTGGTACAAGGTTGAAAGAGCCTGTCATTATACTGTCTGAATAGTTTCACCGCAAAACTAGTATTTAGATATTCCTTAAAGCAATTAAATACGTATAGACACACAATGAATGATCGTAAGTCATAGGGATAGCATTTGTCTACATCGTTGTATTATATAGTTAACTTACTTATCTACAATATTGTCAGAAAGATGTTATACTTGTACAGTAATAATTACTAAAGAGATGTGTCTGTCTTCCCAGGTCGCTGAAATATTTAAACATAGATATATATTTAAAATCGTTTTTTCTTCATTTAAGAGAAAAATGTATTCTTAACACGTCTGTCTCGCATAACTCTTAGTATTGCAGACAACAGACGTATTTTTCTAATTTGAAGCAGACATGTTTAATTAGAATAGATGTAATATTAAATATAACATTTTAAAAATGGTTTTATATTACTTAGCACGTTCTGTACCGTCTCCGTACAATGATATATCTTGATATTGCATTTGTAAATTGGCCTTGTTATTTAAAGCCACTATATGAAGACATATTCATTAACAGTAGACTGGAAAACTGTTTTACAACCATGAAGTTATCAAAATATAACATGCATTAAAGACACAATTAGTAGCTCAAACCATTCTTCTTTCTTAATTTGAGTTTGACAAAGTGTCCAATTCTTAAAAAAGTGGGGTACTTTTATAAGAGCACACTATATTCATTTATACGCTGATGTTTAATATACCTGATCCAAAATAGTTTAAAAGCTTAATTATGTAATTTGGAGTAAGTTTTTTTCTCTAATAAGACTTCATCTTTAACATGCTTAGATAAAAACTATTGTTTCGAGTATTGACAACCAAATTCTACTTTCGGTTTCGATAGATACTTTCACTTTGAAATACAATAAATAACATGAACATATCTAAGCAATATTTGCATTTATTTAAAAATCTTGTTCATTAAAGGTGTTTGATACAGATAAATGTCTATTATCTTTGCAGTCAAGCAAAAACAATGTTACTTTTGATATAAGGGCTTTAAAGTATACCAGAAGTAAAATGTTGGACATTATTCGTTATGTTGTTCAGAACTAGGTCTGAAGTACAGGGTTTCTGAGTTCCGAGAAAAATTTTCCTATGTATAAGCGTCTGACTAAATAAAAATAAGACATTAGTAAAATTAGGTTAGTTTTACCCATGACTTATTGTAGTTCCATTAAGTAGCTTAAATATTTTCTTCCCACATAAAAGTGTAAATGTTCAATAACAACCTTCATTTAAGTGAACGCCTTAATTGATTGTCACTTTGTTTAGATAGCTGATAAACAATGTTTTCCTACATGTACCACTTATATTTTGAATATTTGAAAGTGACAAAAGCAACGTGCACGCTAAAACATTATCTGTCACAAGTTTTTGTAGTCATTACAAAACGTGCTGAAGACAAAGTGTTCATTTAAATCTCAGATAAATCATTCGTTCGACAATCAGCAACAGATTACATAAAAAGTTATTTCATGCAACTTCATGAAACATACCGTGATTGTTGGAAATGTTTGATAATGCAGTCTTTTGATGACAAATAAGACAAATGGGATTGCAATTGCATTGCTCGTGGCTTACTTCTCCCATCTTTGTGTAAACATAATACATAATAAAGTTTTATTCATTTTTGTAATTTATTTATCATTTATATTTCATAAACGATAGTTTTACTCATTTTTGCAACTTATTTATCATTTCATGCTGTTGTGAGTAATATATTTTTATATGATATTTTATGAAAGATTTCATCATTAAATAAGTAAATGACATTTTCAATCCCTATATTCATTGTTTATCTTATTATTATGTGAGCAAAACTCAAATGAACTTACTTACTACGATTTTACTAGTTATATTCATTTAATTGAAAAGTATGCTGATTTGGAATAGAAACTTCTAATAAAGACTTATAAAAATTCCAGTTTATTAAATAATTATATCTTAATTGTTTTTTTCTTCCGACTATGGAAATGAATATTTAAATTTTTATGCGTACATTCTTTTTTAAGCTAATACTTTTTCTTGCACAGAAAAGAAACGTGTTCAGTAATATGTCGTAACACAATACCTTGTTAAATGAATTACTGTTTTCTATGCAGTATCACGAATGATTAATCATGTCGTCATTATATAGATGTACGATAATGGTAGTTTTATTAATTGTATTTCCTCTAATTTAGAAAGCGTGGTACATTTCTATTATTGTTCATATAAATAATTACATTACTTATTGTAAATGTAGAGAACATTACTGGTCATATTGAAGTACATTTTAAGATCGACTTAAAAGTACGAATGTTTTAACTAAATGCCATGGGATGCTCTTTTATTTAACACTGTACTTATTTTTGTCCACTAGAAAAATCACACTTTTTATTTCAGACTTGTGTAACTGAGTATCATTTTACTTCTCTTTCTATTTGTTAATTCATTGCATGTTTCAACTATGTAAATAACTTGTACATGTTTTATCAGAGGTCCACATAGAAGATTGGATTAATCCAAACGCGTAGCCTCGTAGAAAAGTCTTTATTATTATCATTACTATTATTGTGACAATTATTATTACTATTCAAATATAACTACTACTACTACTATCACTACCTCTTCCACCACCATCACTACTAACACTACTACTATTACTTCTACCACTATTATTACTTTTATTACAATTATTATTATTATTATTATCATCATTATTATTATTTTTTTTATTATTATTATTATGATCATCATCATCATCATCATCATTATCATCATCATCATTATCATTATTATTATCATTATTCATGTTTTATTTTGATTACCTCAATGTTTTATGACAGTTTTCATGTTTGCTTATAGAATATATCTTAAGTTCACATAGTGGCTTTAAGAATTCGATGTGAAATATGATTTAGTCATTTAACCGTTCTCGTCTGATTGCAATTGTACTTTTAGAAATAATGAACCGTCATTACACTTGACCTCAATCATACCATGTTCAGCCTTTATTTATTGTGTAGTTTGTGAGAATGTATCCATTGTGACAAGGTTAACAATAATGTAATGATACTGGACCTCATTCTCTATAAATGACGACCTCCAGTAATAGATCACGATTACTATTATATAAAACAATAGACAATTGATGGTAAATATGACAACTCAGTTATATTTAAAACGAAACATAATCACGAAAGGGACAATAGTGCCGAAAGCAATTTAACATTGACACAAACGTTTATTTTATCTAAAAAAGTACTTAGTACTTTAGTTAGAAGTAAATAGTAATTCCCTTTACATAACTGAGTATTGCATATGACTGAATTGTTTGAAAAAGTTTCATGAGAGAATTACCTTTAAAATGTTTGACTAATTGTTTAAGATCTTGACAGTACAAATAGTGACTAACATTAAAATGTTCGTCTCTTAGTTTTCAATGATGTACATACTACTTTGAAATAATTAAATAACTGAAATAAGAATTAAAATCACCTTTACAATCTTCTGTGTGCTGGTTTAAAAGTATATTTAAAAATTTGTTCTTAAAATCGTCCCTATTCGAAAATTTTCTCAGAGAGATAACAATTGTATCAGCGATCTTGTTTCAATAATCCACGTCGCGTTCACGACAGCATGTTAGGTTTATGTAAGACGTCGGACAAAACCCTAATAGTAATGTTGATAAACTAAGTTATTTCTACTAACTACTTTCATGAACAAACAACCCTCTAGATTTTTTTACCATAATCCATACTCAAACAAAGTCTGTGCTTTAGCACTTTGACCTAATTCATTAAAATTAAAACGAAAACGCTTGGTTTGCGTTTTGATTGTCCTGCATTGTAATAGTCATATCTTGATGCAGTTTTCTGACACACCTGCTCCATCAGATATACGTTTATGACGCCTGTTGAATATATCTTCGATTGAGAGACGGACAATATCATAATTGATATCCTAACAGACATTACTACACATTATATTGGTAGTTTGAATGATATGACAAATTCTCATATTTGTCTATAAAAGATAATTATCTCACAAAACATTTCTTAAGATATAATGCGACATAAGCCTGCACATATTAGAAATGATTTTCAACATTGTTAGCAGTCAGTCAAGTGATTATTTCCTTATATGGGGAATACGTCAGATCTGTCTATTGACAAATGACATTACAGATATTATGAACGTAAATTATTTATAATATCCTGCTTGCGAGACGCCAGTGTATATTAAGATTTCATAATTGTGAATCAGCCAAATTGTTTTAGTCATATTTTTTTTTCATTTTATATCGAATATGCCATCACATTTTTACGTAAGCATAAATAATTATTATCGTACAAAATAGATAAATGGAAAGCAATAAAAATGATACTTTCATTGAAGCATGTTTTGTAATATGATGCGGACAACATTAGATAGTAAATAAAATAATAACATATCCTCTTGAAAACATTAATTCTAGTATATTGAATAAAATAGCTATCTGTATTAGATTTGTTTCTTGTAAGATATTCTTGAGCTACGATAACATCGTTTCATGTGAAAATATACCATTGTATATGAGTTTATAATGGTATCTTTAGTCAACATCAAAAATTACATCGACAAGCGACTGAAGATTATACAACATGCATCAACAATCTATTTAGCCGACCATTTTATTTCCAAAAATATTGGCTACTAAAATAGTTTAATGTCTTAGATTATAGCTATCGTCACAACCAATATCATTTTACAGAAAAGGTAGACGGAACATATGTGATATTAACCGTACATAATAAGTATCATCTGAATGTTTATTCAATTTGCTATATTGAACATTTTTATCAACTATACATTTTAGGACTTACTTCCGTAAATGTGAATATTGATTGAATAAAAATTGTAGACACAATAAAGTAAATGATTTTTTTAATTTGATTTCCCACGACATCCATAATCCTATTGCGTAGTACATGATTAAAACAAAGAAAAACTAAAATGGGTTAACGTCCACATTTCTGTTCATGTTCATGCTCAATAGGCTACCTTTGGTTTAAATTATAACTATGTTTTCATTTTGTTTGAGTTCAGATAGAACAAAAAGAACTATTGCTTAACGACATATTGTTACATTACTGTACGAAAGTTAGATATCAAATATGTATTGACTAAGGAAGAAGCTACCATTGTCTTTTAAACAAGTTATATGGCGTCAGTTTCAAACAGAAACAACGGAACGATGCCAATTTATGTTTATCCTAACAAAATAATAAACTATATAGATGGTACACAATGATATAACATCGTGACAAACTGGAATCATAAGAGTGTTTTCCATAAAACAACACTATACGGATTGATTGAACTTCAAACTTTTCGTATAGTTATTATGTTTTTGCACAGTCGTCGCAAGGAAAAGTGTCTGAACAATTCAGATGCAATGTACAAATATTGATGGCATAGATCACGAAATATCATTGAAAAGAAACAAGATGCTTGTTAGACGTCCAGCAAATAGGTATAGATGGACTACATGCAATTGATGTTAATGTAGGCGTCACACTGTCCCGATATAAGCACAAGATGGACATACGAATAAAGAAAAGTTTAAATTCGGATCTGATCGTTTTAAGATCGCGCCATTCGTGAGGTCATCTTTTGCCATCGTATGATCACCGGCTGAAATTTTAGGCTCCGGCGACAACTTCGTGAGCCATCGCAAAATTTTTAGCATGCTAAAAAATTGCCGGAAGTCATTGCAAAGGTTTTTTTTCGTGTTGAATTCGTACTTCAATTATGGGCATCTTTAAGGCCGTCGTTAAGCCTTCTTGTCAATCGTGTAGTATTCGTCTTTACTCCGTGTGATCATCGGTGCCATCTAGCATTTTTCGCCTCATGAAGACAATACGAGGGAAACAAGAAGTTATGCGATTGTCTTAGGAAGGCATCACGACTACGCGAAGCCCTCGGGATACCGTCGTGTCGCTATCGTATTTTGGTACGATGACATCGAGATGGCACTACGATGTGGACCGAATAAGCGAATTTAAATGGCTCAAGCATTGTATATGCACCATGGTTGACATAAAGACTTGCCACCGACTATCTTCCTAATTAGTCTTGTACATCTCTACTGAGACTACAAAATATTTGATCATTTGCAAATACATATAAAATTTACAAGTTAATATCCAGCAGAATTACATTAGTTTGAAGATTAGTCAACCACGAAAAGGAAGACAAAATCGAAGACAGAAATAGGGGTCTATGAGGGTCAGAAAATGGGTGTTTGGGAAAAAGACAAACGTATGGCATCTAAATTACTCTACTAAAGGAGTTGAATTCAGAAGATGATACTTTTTCTAAAAAATGTTGTTGTTGGCTTTTACAGCGCAGCAACTCATTGTATAGGTCATATCAAAGCGACCAGTCAACAAACTTACCGTTTCTAGAAATTCTAAATCTCTGGATTTAGCCATTAACCAATTACTAAGCACATACTTCTGCCAGTGGCTGACAACTGCCCTATATGATTTAAAATCTGTGATAGGAGAGACAATGGCCGTAGAAATTAGTTCATTACCTAACTCCACGAAAGTATGCTCCGTCTGGGAATCGAATCCACGACCCCTCCATTAGAGGACTTGCGTGTTACTAACTAAGCTAGCCGGACAACTAGCTTCTATAGCTATACAAGACTTCTCAGATGCCTCTACGATGAGGTCGTACAAAGGATATAATGCATAATACAGAAGGACACATGGTACAGTGATACAGGAAGTCTTTTTCTCCTAGCCTCAAGCTATTACTCTATGACGCCTGGCCTGCGGTGATCGAAGCCTGTCCTACAACTTCAGAGTAGCTCCAAACACAATATCCCTTATATCAAATGTTCAAGTTTGCGATGGCAGCAAAGTCAAGATTGTATCTGAGGTGATCCAGTGCTCTACTACAATGGAAGAGTGGACTGCCATTGCTGAGAATTTTGAAAAGATAAGTCATGCTGTGGTGCTCTGGATGGCAAGGATGTGACTGTTATATGTCCTTGGAATACTAGCCTTTAAAAAAAAATGTCTTCTTCCCCATTGTTCTTATTACCTTGATTGATGCCGACTTTAAGTATAACTATAAACTCTCCATACACAGGCGCGTTGTAGACCTTAGCTATTCTTGCACTCATGTTTCGAGTTTTTCTGAGGACCATGAACAGGGAGTCACGTGACGCTTTCGTGACTGCATTCTTACACATCACACTCACAATACGATGTCGTATATTCATCGTGTGGCCTTCGCATGTCCTGCGGGTTACAAGTTAGTAAAAATCTGCGTCTTTCAGGTGACTTCGTGAGTAGATCGGATGCGATCGCGTGAAATATAGAATGATACGTGTTTGGATCGGATGCGATCGAATGGCCTTCTGTAGGAATCGTACTTGCTTCGGGTGCTGATTGACTGTCGGCCAATTTCGGGTCCATCTTCGTACGATATTAGAAATTCCAAATTCGTATGTCCATCGGGTGTCAATTTCGGGACAGTGTGACGCTAGCTTTAAAAAAATGCTATTCAAAACAATTTTATAATCGAGATTCGGTGAACATTTATTTTTGCATCCTGGATAACTCGATTGTTTAAGAGTTGCAAACTACCGATTAGTATTGACGTCTAAGTCGTGATGTTACATAGTCGTATTTGCTCGGATTTTATGTTATACGCGGGTACTGACGAGCACCAAACACTTCCAGTATTTAAATGCTGTAAGTTAAGGTGGGTGTGGCAAGACTGTCTAACTAACTGTAAACTACATAGACAAGTCGACGTTCGTGTGCATGATAAAATGTTTTGTACGCTCTGACTGTTGTCACGAGATGTTCACATTAATGTTGCCATATTTACTTGTTCTCCTTTGGTGTTAATTAAAAATGTCGTTAGAAGCGAATAGAGTGAACTATCGTTTGTCTCCTGTTTAAACAATTGTGCACTCAGTACTGTTTAAGATGAACCGTCTATGTTTAACATTATACAGTAGCATCTGCTATGTAATAATAACATTCCTGGTGTAGGATGCGATTATGTGTTCATAGAATAGTTTTGAAGAAAATTCAGCGTTTTCATATTCCTCACACCTTCGTCATTTTAACAAAATAGCAATTGACGGTAAACATACTTGTTGGTAATATTTAAACTGTAAGATATTTTATAGTGACAAGAAATATGCATATCTCTGTTGAAAAAGTATACTCTTTTTCCTAGCAGTTTTATCAATCGTTTAGTGAATCTGTGTGAATTTTAATGAGGACGCATATATAACATTACAACTTTATATGTCTTTTAACACCTTGGTTTTGCCATTGTTTAATTTTATTAAGTCATAAAACATTGAACTATACGTTGTTTGGGGTTTTCTAAATTTAAAGGCAAGCGACCTACCCACTGTCTTTTATAAATATAACTTCACTAGTGGAAATATTCCATGCCCAAACTCTACAATCAAAACTGTTGCTCACATTATTAAGAATATTTGCCAAAAGAAGTTTAAAGGCACAGAAAAACGAAGTAATTCTATTCAAGATATTAAGGTAAGTTTTTGAAGTAGATTTAATATTGCATCACATTCATAAGAGAAAAAATAAAATGAATCAAACAGTAAGTTGCTAATATATGAATTTAATATTATACTATATATAATATAAAGCAATATACTAGATGCAAATCGTACAAAAGTTATATTATTTCAATTTTCTAAAACATTGATGAGATCTATCGAGGTACATAAATGTAACCAAATAATGAATGTGGAAGTTACTATTAGTCTACCAGTATAAGGTGTCGTCTAAATTCTAACGGTTGCATCATGCTTAAAGTTACACCATATGCACTATGGCGTTATTTTGATTTAGTAAAGACGTAAATAACAATAAATACTTTCGTACAGACTACGTACGGGTAATTTGCTACACTAAATAAATGGTGAAACCACTTTATGTTGGGTAATTTACAACAACCCACCTACATATCACTTTTGTCTAACAAAGTTAAGGTTGAAATATATATTTCATATTGACCAAATCTGTGTCACTTGCAAATTTAGTTTTTCATATAAGTTTAAAAGTCTGCTGGTACGCAATCAGTAATTAGCAATCAGCGTTTTTATTGAACGTGTTGATAAAACAACCCATTGGAGTAACTTCAAAATGTTCGTACATCAATAAAACTACTTAACACTACATCATTTCTGCCGGAACGTGACCTGTAAAATCTCCAACCCGTATCACTAAACAAAAGACTGGTCTGATTTTGAAAGTGTCCGTTAAATGTAGATCTATGTAAATAACCTCACAATCTTTCATGAAGCGTCTTCTTTAAGCAAACCTACCACTGTCTGGTATAGGTTTATTAAAAGGTGTTGTAAGACTTGAAATCAGTGCTAATGTTACTACATTAAGTAATGTGTTTGTGCAGCCGTGCGACATTGACGTTTAATTGATAACCTTTTGATATTCGGTTCTACTTTTGTTGAAATCGAAATCCTACTTCATTGTTTACTTGAGTCAGTAACACTTAACTTATTGCTAAGAACTGTTAGGTGAGAACAGATAAAAAGAGCAGATAAGTCCATACAATCAGTCTGTGGATTGATACTCTTCTATGTACTAACAATCTATCATTTTTTAACCAATAAACATTTTTAAGTATTAGGCGATACTAAAAAATAAAATATAGCCTTGAAATAAATGCTGATTGAAATGTCATCATTACAGACTGAAAGAGATATATTGTCAATAAGTCTAAGACACTTTATTACACTTGAAACTGTCCAAATGAATGATATGACAATCTATCATATTATAAGTAAAGCCATTCAATGTTTAATCAAAATGAACTTATTATACTGCTGATTGCCTTACCAACTTAACTATCTTCATTCATATTTGTAACATAGTAGATTTTAACGTACTCTTATGATATGCATGAGTACCATTTTATGAGTATTATGATACATGTATAAATGTATTTCTATTATGATATTAGGTACTTCTTCAGATTTATGATACGACATTCTGCTAAAGCGATTGTTTGTTATATGCCCTTAAAAGATATTTGAGAATGAGCTTTCGTGTAACACTGATGTAAATTTTCTGACATTGGTCGTCCATAAGCAATTTCTCAATGTATATAGCACCATTACAGATCTTTATTTTACTAATCATTTAAGATGTGCAACATGTATCGACAGATCTTAAAATCAAACAACACATAACAAATACATTCAGTTATATATTATATATATATAATATTTATATAAATGTAGGTGAGAATGATGTCCTTGTGGCTGGAAGGAGTTAAACAGAGCCACAGGATAGTACACTATGGAAACATTGACTTATGGCATTGAACAAATGAAGAAATCAGTTAAGATACCAGAGGATATTAACAAGAATTGTCCTTTTACCTTCCATCAACAAGTTCTAGCAACCAAATTCAATCTCCTATAGCCCGACTGCTTTATTTTTTTTTGCATATGTATATTGTACATACCTTAAGGGGAGAGTCGTAACTAAGTTACTGAACTTGTGGCTCAATCCGATTGCCGTATATTTATATAGTTACTTGTTATTATTATATTGGTTGTATTTCTGTAATTGTAAATATGTATTACGGGCAATGAAATAAGTTTAAACAAACCAAATTTTAAAAATATAAAAAGAGAGTTACAGGAGTTAAAAATGACCATAACTGTCCAAGACAATCGATTTGTTTTACTTAAGTAATTATCAACATGTTATACTAATTATTCAGAAATGCAATTTTATGCAATTTGTAAGAATCAGTCTTACGATATTTCCTTACAGTCAGCAGTCGTAAAGAACGACAAGGCTCTCTCAGCACGCCTAGAAATAATAGTAAAATCTTTACGTAATATGATTGATTTATAATGTACAAATGTACTTATTTTTAAAACTGTTGCCGCGAAACGACAAATCTTGTAAACGTCGTGTCAACAGTTTGGTAATCAAATAGATAGATTTCATCTGAATGTTTATTCAATCTGATATATTGAACATTTTCATTTACAATACATTGTAAGACCTACTTACGCAACTGTGAATATTGATTAAATCAAAATTGTAGACACTATAAATTAAATGATTTTAAATTTGATTTTGACGTTAGCAATTTGTAATCCCATTACAATGTACGTGGTTTGCTTTCTAGATGTAGTGATATTACATCAGTAGATATAAGAGCTATTGTGTCGATTTGTTGAACGTGCGTAGTAAAGGTCAATATCATAAATCCATTCTGAATAAAGATTGTTCACTGACCTGCGAAAGAAGCGTAGACCATAGGGTGAAATTGACTTTAAAAAAGATATTGTTCTCTGAAGGACCAGATGTTTGCATGCAACTTGAACTTCTTCCTACTATGATATATGAAATAAATCAAATGCAAGTTCAATCATTTCAAGATGACCACCACCAAACAAAATGGCGGTGTTTAAGACCGAAAGCGTAACTTTTTGAAAGTACTTACTCACAATGAAGTCAAGGAGATTCAACCGAATTTTGATAATGATCAATTGTTTTCAGTTTTATGAGCTGAGATGACAGTTTATTATCAGATAAAATTGTTAACGTGATATAACTTTCGCATTAATTGAGGATATTGATGTGTTGAATATCAACAAAGAGTATTGAAATCCTCATCAGGTAAAGTTCGATTGTTTGCTGTCGTGCAAAGGGTAAATAAAGGGTATAAAATTTAAATCTTATTTCAACATTTAATGTTGCATTTAGAGGTTACTGTGCATTAAAACTCATCAAACAAGATATCAAACCGGAATTATGTGCAAATGTCTGCTTCAGAACATTAAATCTGAACTCATTTGATACATTAATGTTATACCATGATTGCATGTGAATTTCATCATATTGAGAAATTGCATGAAGATTTTCTTGCTATGCAGTATTATCGTTTCCTTGTCCTGTGGTTAAAGCATTCAATCTTTTTGCTAAATATTGACGTTTTGTTTGTTTACACGCAAGTTTTCTTACTCTTATAATTCTATTTTACATTTTATTTTATTCTATTTATTAGAGTTAACGCCGTGTCAACACAAGTTTAGGTCATTTCACGGCGTCCAGCGCATCTAACCTAGCTTTCCTGGACCTTGGCTATATCCAGTACTCACCTACCCTTCCACAAGGCCGGAAACTTCTCCATATTATCTGATCAGTTGAGGAAAGTTGACATTATTGTCAAATTTTCATGGAAGGGTGTAACCTCCTCGGGTGGGATTCGAACCCGCACCCCCTCGGGCGCGAGTATCTAAATCCCGGCGCGCTACCAACTGCGCTATCTACCCGGGTTTTCTATTTTACAAGATTTATCAATATATAAATGATTTTCAAAGAATGAAGAAAATTCTAATAAAATAAGATTGCAGAATAAATGAACAGAAAGCAATAAAGAATTAACAAGACAAATTAATCTAATACTGCAAGTATGTTAAATTTCTCAAAACATATTGCTCAGATTAACGTTGCAGTATTTGATTAAAGCGAAGTTTTTAATTTAAAAGAGTTACAAATTTTGCATCGTATATGTTTTATGAATTTCACCCTGCCTTGCACAAAGGCGACACAACCAGGCATTACACGACCGTTTAAGTATAGAACTACAAACTTTCAATCTATAACTTCTGCATAGACACCAATTTATATGTTGTTACAAGACAATAATTCACTGACCAAAATTTCTAATCATTCACCCCATTTATTCCGAATTTTCAAATAACTGAAATAAAAATTACATGAATATTATTCTCTCTTTTGCTTTTCCAGCAATAGGACATGGAACATTATCTTGTCGTACCGTGATAAATGCCAACGGAGGTGATACACATCACATCATATCAATTTCTTGCTCTGAATTTCTTCACTTTGTGACTCTTTACATGAATACCTATGATAAAGACACTCGTTAAGTCACAATTATCGAGAATATGATCATATTATTTTGTCTAGAATGTACCTGATATATTTTCCTTTGATAAATATTGCCACAATAGTCCATAGTTTATTTTAGTTATTTGATAACATGGATTTAATGGGGTGACCAATTGGAAATTTTGGTGAGTGAATTAATTGTCAGACTATACAAGACAATATATGTATATCAATAAAATAGCATTATCGTTGATGATATTTATATCAGTTAACATATTATGCAAATGTATATATTATAAATTACCATGGGATTTTTATACATATCAACTTATCATAAGTCTTAATAATTCACACTACGTTAAACAATGCTATTATGTTAAACATCATCTAATGCACGAGGGATATTAACACAATAATAGTGTTGTTGCCTAGTTATTATCTGACAAAAAGAGTTGACTTAATTAATATTTCTTCATGAGTCAAAGCTTACAAAAGTTACAACTTGAGTTGATATATTGCCCTTAGATATACTGGTCTGTTTATTTAGTTTATGCTATTTTATAGCTCAATTATTAAATAAGTTCTTACAACTTAAAATAATCACTCTCCAGTCCACTTCCTGGTCCCAAAGTATTAGGCAAGTAGGATTGGGCTTCTTGGTAAAGGAGGGGTTTTGATGCGACCTGATAGCTATCCAATGATTGTCAGTCCAAAATCGTAACCATTTGACCACACGTGCAACTATTTACTCCGTTCATCAAGGTACGCTACGAATTTTTAATTATTTCATTTATTAATGCACCCATTTAGTATTTGGTGAAAGCGGAAAACTTCGCTACAGTTCAAATCATGACAGAAATATTTATAATATATAAAATATATATTTAAACAAGGTTCTATTTCTGATAACGTTAATTATTCTTCTGATAAAATTAGCACTAATCATTTGATGTCACCGATTATAATCTTTGTGTGTTTTAAAGTATCTATGACACAGTTCGATGAACCTACTTTCAGTGATGAATCTGATAAAAAAATGTTTTGTTTAGTTGAAATGAAACACCGTTACTTGAAACAACTGCTCATGCTGATTAATTGTTACATACAGAATGTCCGCATCCATATCTGTATTCAAACATTTCCTACGCTGATGATCATCAAATACTGAATAAATGTCGGGAATACTGTGGTTGATTGTTGTAGACGGGAATTTTGTTTCCCTTGTCATCAACATTAATTGTTGATAGGATCTGATTTGATGTCTTTTTGTCGTGACAATTTAATATTTTGAGCTTCATTTTGTCCATATTGTTCAAAATTATCATTATTTGTTTCTTTTCCAGTTCTGATTGTTGTTGTATATGCACACACGTTTGTCTTCGCATTTATAAATATTTATATTTGTATACTGTATGATCACGAGTGCATGTGTCTATATGTTTGATAAGATTGGAATGCACTAATGCTTTTAGATAGGTTTGTGCTCAGAGGAGCATATCCTTTTCAGGAAAGTCGTCTTCTTGTTGTAAAATCAAATTTAAATATATTGTTTAAAGCATAGCAGAAACGCACGTGACTAAGTTAGCCTAAATCACAAAAAATATATTATAATAATCTGAAATAACATGAAAATAAACTTGGCAGTCATAAACATTGTTATATCATATTAGGTCTAAATGACAGAGACGTTATGCATAAATGATTTAAATTTCAATAATAATGCCGTGTGAAGTTTTAGAAGATTTACCACAATTAGTAAGATATATAGATAAACTTACATTATGGCAAAACACTAACCCACTTATATATCTGTCTTGCATTACAACTCGAACAAAACATTCGATAAGATCATGTAACATAGAAAACAGTGTCTATTGTTATCTAATATTCGTATGATACTTTTTCTGTAAGTGTGCCATAAAGAATCTTCTAATTAAAGGGACAGCATAATTATATATGCCAAATGGTGATCAAGTTATATGTTAGCTAACGTCTAGGTGGAGCTGACACTCGTGATTTTAGTGAAATAAATGTATGAGGAAATCTAATAATCGATCGATGCAATATTATTATGCCTTAGTAAGAATATTAATTCAAGAGAGTGGAATATTCGGGATGGTTAAAATCTAGTTACCAAACTGTCCATTAGTCATGAAAACAGTAAGATACCTAACGGTAAAATGGTATCCTTGCAAAGAATGCTTTTTTAAATAGAAGTCAATTGTCTTTAAATGCAAAAATGTATATAATACGCATCATAATAAATAATATAATCTGTATAATACAAATGATATTAATATTTATTTGACCAATTATATATTTGAAATATGACTATATCACTCCAAAGGCTTAAATGTTGCATATTTGTGTAATTCTATAACTAGCTAGAAATGGGACTGAAAAGTAGTCTTCAA
Organism: Mactra quadrangularis; assembly: GCA_025267735.1. NCBI lineage: Eukaryota > Metazoa > Mollusca > Bivalvia > Venerida > Mactridae > Mactra > Mactra quadrangularis. The sequence goes on from CM046298.1 coordinate 7,067,339, forward strand.
TTTGAAAACCATGACACAAAATCCGACATTAATAGGTGTAAACACTTTGTTGACCGTTTAAGTGCTCTCTTTGTTAAATCTGAGACTTTGTTACAATAAACATATTTTTTTGTTTCTATGTCTAATATTGGTAATATTAATGCTAATGCTGAAATAAAACTTCAAGTAAATAGAGCAAAACAGTTTGTCACACTGCTATTTATTTTAACAAGATTTAGTAAGTGATTCACAAGTTCACTTTATTTTTTTAAATATACATTTACCACTTTAGTTTTTATTAATATATAAAATTATTACATTTAAGCAACAAGATAAATTGTAATTGTGTTGTTTAAAAAGTAATTTTCGAGTTGTTTTCCTTGCATATTATCTACGATTCCAATGACAAAAAGGCATTTTATTATAGAAGTTAAATGCTCTCCAAGTTCAAAGCTAGAAACTACACCCAATCAGCTAACCCAGGTTATATGGTCTCCTTCCTCTTCATATATCTACATTAACCAGTAAAAATCTTAAACAATGAAACAAGCATATCCAGAAGTTGTATCAAAGGAAATATAGTAAATTGAAATTTGTTTTGGTCATCGATTCCCAAATATTCGTTTCCAATGGTAACAATCTTATGATCTGTCTAGATAGTTAAAACGTCTGAATTCTTGTATAAAAACAATCTTTTGTAATAAAAAAGGTTCATCAATTGTCTTCAATCAGACATATCTCGTTTTTCTTTGTATCAATGTACTTTGACTCTTCTACTGTTGATGTAAAATTGATATATTGTGGTTGTGTGTCTCATATGTCATTAACAAGTAAACAATAATGTATAAAATAATTGATTATTTAAACATGGAACAAGCGTCATTTATCATAACTGATTTATCTTTTACTGTAAAACAATAGGTTGATGTACCAACATCAAAGAGCAGTAGTCCAGTGGTAGGACGCGTGCTTAGTGATCGACAGGCCCTAGATTCGAATCCCACTAGGGGCACTGCTAATTTGTTTGAGCAAGAAATTTACCTGCGATTCCTTCACTCAATCTAGGTGTAAATGGATACCTGCGAGGGTGGTATAATTCCGTTGCGCCAATTTGTCGGCTGCACTAATAAGGGGAGTAAAACGACTTCCAAGGGATATTGTGGATAGATACCAGCCCGATGACCAGGGGTGATAGCTGTAAAGTCGGTGAACGTGCGTAAGCATGAAACTCAGACTATAAAATGCCATTACATTTTTTTACCTTAATTAGTAATTTATACACCCGGAAAATCAGTCTAAACATTCAATTTAGAAAGACAGTATTCATGTATATCTTATAAGGTTAATCTACGAAATGCAAGTTTTATCATGTACTTTCAAAGAAAAAAGAGAGAGTTATCTCCGAACATTTAACGGTACACAATAATTAACTGACTGACTGTATCAAGAAAGATTTAAATGCACTAATTGACAGGTTACATTCTAACACATATCAGAGGGTAATACAGGATGATAAAAGTAATGCTACATACTAGGATGACCCATGCTTCAATTGGTATTTTCTGTAATGTTGCAATGTTATACACATAAGGGTGGTATAATTACGTTGTGAACTAATTGACAGGTAACAATCTAAGACAAATCTCAAGAACGATTCAAGCGCACTAATTGACAGGTAACAAACTAAGACAAATCTCAAGAACGATTCAAGCGCACTAATTGACAAGTAACAATCTAAGACAAATCTCAAGAACGATTTAAGCGCACTTATTGACAAGTAACAATCTAAGACAAATCTCAAGAACGATACAAGCGCACTTTTTGACAAGTAACAATATAAGACAAATTTTAATAACGATTCAAATGCACTTATTGACACTTAACAATCTGAGACAAATCTCAAAAACGATTCAAGTGCACTTATTAACAGGTTAAATTTTTACACAAATCAGAAAGTAATACAGGATTACCCATGCTTCAATTGGTTTTTTCTGTAATGTTGCAATGTTATTCACTGTTACGGAATTATTCGTTATTTAAAATATATCAAACATTTCCTGTCAAACTTCCAATCAAATAAGATCAAGTTATTATAAATGTAAAGCAAAACTAGTCAAGAATCAGTTGGTAAGATTCAGAACCGCGAAAGGCCCTACCATACCATTCTGATTTTTCTACGTGTTGGGAAAAGTTATCGATTGAATTAAGGATTATATGAACTGTAGCAAAAATCGTCACAAATGTCAATATTTTCAAACACAACCGTACGATATACTCGTATTTTCTAGAAATATTGCAGGTACATGTACCTTGCTCAAGTTTTTGTCCTTACTTATAGTGATTTATTGTGTTGAGATACTTTGAATTATGTATTGTTTTAACTTCCAATACTGAAGAAAAATGCCTTCGAGAATCACGCAAACAAGTGTTGAAATAGTACAGTGATTTTCTGTTATTTCGACACGTCGATTGGAAAAAATTCACACAGTTAATGATATAACTGACTTGTTCTTCGACAATATCTGATTAAAGTTAGTTGTTTAAAATACTAGAAGTGACAACTTCACACTGTATTCTTATTAGCCATCTACTACAAGAGTTTTAATGTTATGCAACTCTAAAATTAGACTTCTGAATAAAAGAGCAAGTTCATCAAAAAAACATTGCTTGTAGAAATTATGGAAACATATGTGGTAATTTATGTACCGCTGTCAGTTAAACACGTACAGATTTTTGCTTCCTTGTCTCGTTGAAACAGTGAACATTCGCACAAATTACAATTAAAATTAACATTATCCTTTCTAATAAAGTTTAAATACTAAATACTATGATACCATATAGTTTAAATGAATAATTACAAAACAAAGTAATATCGATGCTACGATAATTTGCTCATTTACAAGGGATGTTCCAAAATTATTGTTACTTTTCTTATTTTACTGTAATAGAATTCGTTCTGATTTTTTAACTTGCCCAGCCCCACGAAGTACTCCCTTTCTTCCCGAATGCACGTTTTCAGCCGATCAATTCACTTTTGGAAACAGTTTTCGTACTCTTGAATAGGTAGGTATACTCATTAGATACTAGTAAACGGCACGGCAAAGAGCACTTCTATATTTTTATCTTTTTCAAACAGGTGCAATTTTAGTTAAAGTTTTGAGGTACAACGTCTTTATAATACTTTCCTGTGACAGTTTTACCTTCAGACACAGGAATTTGCATGATTGGACCCTTGTTATCAACAAATATTACATATAAAACCTTCCTCACGGTGCGTATTCTTTTATCAAAGATAGGACGCTATTGCGTTTTTGGTGGCCAAGATTTGATAAGAGCATATTCTCTTTGGTTCAAAAGATACATCCCCCTTCTATTACCTGTGAAGAAATTGTTGTAAGCCTTTTTGTTGTATTTCGGGGTTTTTTTCAACAAATTTTTATTTGGCCTTTTCAACCCGGGACCTCTTTTGGTCGTCAGTTAGTAAATGGGGGTATTTACTTAGCAATAATCTTACTGAGCTGAAAAGATTTTTCAAAATGCAATCAAAACGTGCTAAAGGCAAGTTTGCCATTCTAGCTAACTGTCTGGCAGTGTACCCTGCGTCTTTTTCCAGGATTTGTAGGTTTCTTTCAATGTTATGTTTTGTTGTTGTTGCAGGGCGGCCTGTGAGAGCAGCATCTTTCAGCTGATCGTGTCCCGACTTAAATCGAGCACTCCGTCTACAAATATTCATATACGACATTTGACCCTGTCCATAGATAAACACACTTGATGATGAATATCTACGGACGGCTTTAAGCCAAGTAGAGACCTACCTTTGATATAGGCCCTAATTTCAATCAGGTTTAAGCTCTCTTGCCAACCATATTTTCGTAAACTTTCAATTTTTCAAAACGGTCAAGATATTTAGCTATTTTATATATTACCTTGTCCAAAATTTACTCTGTAATAATACTGCTTGAATAAACTATCAGAAAGAGGCCCTTTAAATTTTTTTCATTCATAAACAACAATGAAATAAATCGAACAAATAGATCTAACCTTCGTAAGCCCATGCAATACAAATTGATTTCAAAACATTAAAATTTCATTCCAAGCAAAAAGTCATTTACAGTGAACAGTAAACAATGAAACAATATATTTATGTACTAATAAAGCGTTATTTATACTCGTGCAAAACAGTACATCGAAATGTGTTAGTAATTAAAGTAAGTGTCACAACGTAATAGACTTGTATTGAGTAATTTCCATACTAATAATACTTACTTTGGTTTTGTAATTTACAAGTGTCAATATCAATAAGATACAGAGAGGCATTTAATTGCCTAAAATATCTTATCTAAAATAAGGAATGGTGATTAGAAAGGAATGTCCCATTTGATGATAAATGCTTTCTTCTTCTATTGCAGAACAATATTGAAGTAATAAATTACGACGATTAAATCTCAGCATGGATTTTCTGTGTTTGGCTTTATTTTATGCTTTCTTTAGGTCATACAGGAATTTCGCGGTAAAAAAAACGTTAAGAAGTAATATTTCAGAAACATGTATCTTTCGAATTTGCTTCGTTTTGAAATACACCATACAGGTACATTTACGTGATGTTCTATGGAAAGAAACAAGAGTGGTACCAATGTGTCCTAATAATTACATAGTAATATTGGGTCACAAATCGGTAATGGTAACATTGAATCTCTGTCCTAAACAGAACATGGTAAAAATAGCAGATCTTAAAAGTAGTTTCATAAATATTATAAGTCATGCTAATACATTAATTACTTCTCTCGCACGAGGCTGTATTCATCTACACTTTAAAGAAAGATTCTGAAAAGCCCCTTCAACAACTTTGGTGTAAAATGGTATGGATAAGATAAAGGCTATACTAACGTGAGTTTCTATCATAGTACTATCAATACACAGAATGTATAGGTGTCATCTAGGAAGGACGGAGGTAATAACTTAAACAATCAAACTGATTCACACTCAAACAAACTATCACATACTGTTATTTTCTGACTAATTATCTTCATGAACGAACTAATTACTGCGATTTTGTCCCATTTACTGGGGGTTTCTTCTAGATTGGTACATTTAAATTGGAAAATGCATGTAAAGGATCCTAACAAACTCTGGCATTCATTGCTCTTTTTATGTGAATATTGTACTGAATATTGCTGGTAAATTCACTGCAATAATTCTCAAGGGATCAATGCTCCATAAACTACCGTACGTAGTGTTGTTTGTAGACGTTGGAATAATGTGAAAATTAAATAGTAAAAACTTTTTTGGTTCTATTGTGTAATGGGACATTATAATAAGGTAAAAGAAGAATAGTATATTCACTAGTAAGTCTTGTGGTTGATTTAGCTCTAACAATTATTATCAGTTTTGACAAAGTATTTGTGACGGAAATTCTAATTGAGAAAACAATAACGCATACGTTATCAAAAATATTACCATTTTCTTGATATGTCGAGGTTGCCGTTTCTTTCACAGTCAATACTTCGTATTTGGCCCTTATGTCATTAACAAGTAAACATTTAAGCTTAATTGTATTGATAAATTCAACAAAAAATAAATACCATTTATCATGCCTGTTGTCTCTGCAGCAAACACTCAGCTGGTGTTTTTACTATAATGATGCAGATACACAGGAGCTCAGTCTTATTGCTAATAATACATCAATCATTCTAGGGAAGATATCAACACTATCATGAAAGTTAACTTAGCAAGTTCATCATGTTTTCCTGGCAAAAAGATACAAGATATTTTTTGTCTTACATTGTAAATTTGTTGACAATAATTTAATGACTGGGTGAACATTTATATGTTGTTTGAGAAAAATCAACAATAAAATAAGCAAGACAGGTTCACTTATCATATTTGTCAGGTGAGTAGAACGTCGTACATAACCTTAATAATAATCTCGATAAACTAAATTTATTCTATTATTTACCTATATGAACAAACAATGCGTTTGTAACAAAATTAATGCCGTAAGTTCCTTGATTCTATTCGCGTCTTGTTTGTTTTATGGTGTCCAATATCATAATATTTCCTTATATTATGAAGACGTCAAATCGCACTATCGATACATGACAAAATAGTTATTATATACGTAAGTTGTCTATCATATCCTGTTTGCAAGACGCCATTTTATATAACAATATGAAGTTATACAATTATAGTTCAGTCAAATTGTTTATGTTTCCTTATTTTATATTGTACATGCCATCACATTTAACATGAAGATATAATCGTACAAAACAGATAGATAGACCGCGATAAAAACGATACTTTCAATGAAACATGTTTTGTTATATGATAACATAATATGATAGCTAACATTAGAAAGTTAATAAAATAAAAGCATATCCTCTTAAAAACATTATTTCTAGTATATTGAATAAAATAGCTATCTGTATTAGATTTGTTTCTCGTAAGACTTTCTTGCGCCGCCATAACATCGTTTCATGTAAAAATATACCATTTGCATATGAGTTTAAAATGATAACATTAGCTAACATCAAAAATTACATCGACATGCGACTAAATATCATACAACATGCATCCACAATCTATTTAGCCAACCATATTATTTCCAAAAATATTAACTACTAAGATAGTTTAATGTCTTAGATTATAGCTATCGTCTCTGTTTATTTAATTTGTTATATTGAACATTTTCATCAACTTTATATTTTAGGACTTACTTACGTAAATGTGAATATTGATTAAATAAAAATTTAAGACACAATAAAGTAAATGATTTTTTAATTTGATTTCCCACGAAATCCATAACCCTATTGCGAGATACAAGATTATAACAACGAAAAAATAAAATTGGTTAACTACTTCATTCCGAATTCTGGCAATATACATGTTTTGTTAAGCCACCCGGCTAGCTCAGTTGGTAGCACACAGGTCTACTGATCGAGGGGTCGTGAGTTCGATTCAAGGGCGGGGCATACTTTCGTGCAACTTGGTCATGAAATTAGTTATACGGCCATTCTTTTTAATTATGTAGCACAGTTGTCAGTCACTGACAAAAGTATGCGCTTAGTAGTTGGTTAACAGCTAAATCCAGAGATTTAGCCTTTCCAACAGGAGTGAGTAGGTTGACTGACCTATACAATGTGTTACTACAGCGTTAAACACAACAATAAACAAACAAAATAACAAACATTGTTACATAACTATACGAATACCAAATATCGAATATGTATTCACTAACGAAGAAGATACTATTTTCTTTTAAACAAGTTATATGGCGTCAGTTTCAAACAGCAACAACGAAACGACGTTAATTTATGTTTATCCTAATGAAATAATAAACTTTATAGATGTAAAACAATTAATGAAATAACATCGTGACAAACTGGAATCAAAATAGTGTTTTCCATAAAACAACAATATACGGATTGATTGAACTTTAAACTTTTCGTATTGTTCATATTTTTTTGCACAAGAACAGTGTCTGAACAATTCAGATACAAATATTGATGACATAGATCACGAAATATCCTTTAAAAGAAACAAGATGCTTATAAATGTCCGGCAAAGAGGTACATATAGACTGCTTGCAATTGATGTTAATGATTTAAAATTGCTATTCAAAACACTTTTAAAATCGACATTCGACGAACATTTATTTTTGCATCCCGGATAACTAGTTAGTTTAAGAGTTTCCAACTACCGATTAGTATTAATGTCTAAGTCGTAATATAGTCGTGTTTGCTCGGATTTTATGTTAAACGCGGGTACTGACGTGCACCAAACACTTCCAATATTTAAATGCTGTAAGTTAAGGTGGGTGTGACAAGACTGTGAAACTAACTGTTAACTACATAGACAAGTCGACGTTCGTGTGCATGATAAAATGTTTTGTACGCTCTGACTGTTGTCACGAGATGTTCACATTTATGTTGCCATATTTACTTGTTTTCCTTTGGTTTTTAATCATGGTGATAGAAGCGAATAGACTGAACTATCATTTGTTTCCTGTTTAAACAAATTTGCATTCAGTACTGTTCATGATAAAGGTAAACCATCAATGATTAACATTAACAGAAGCATCTGCTATGGTTGCATTAGAAATAAGAAAATTCATGGTTAAGGATACAATTATATGTTCATGAAATAGTTTTGGAGATAATTCAGCGTTTTTCATATTTGTTTCACACCTTTGTCATTTAAACAAAATAGCATCTAAAGTAAAACATCGCGTATCTTTAATGAGAAGCTATTTTTTGTTAGCAGCTTTATCTATCGCGTTATTATTTACTTCTATAAGAGAACTCGTCATTTCAACGAAGAAACTTAAAATTATGTAATTTTATCTTCAACACCTAAATCTTGTCATTTCTGAATTTTATTCAGTCATAAAACGTCGAACCTATACTTTCATATATTCAGACGACATACTCTCAACAGTTCATGTTGGGGGGGGGGGGGTGCTAAATAATCTAGACAGAAGATTTTATACAGTACATGAATTTTAAAAAATATTTCATAAGCAAATTATACAATCAAAACCATTCAGACTTCGTTCACATCACTTAGAATCTGTTTCAAAGGTAGTTTTATGTCAGGAAAATTATCTAACTATTCAAGTAAATTGATAATTAAAGCTAATTTTATTTTCTATCCCATTCATTTTCAAGCTAAATTGAATCAAAACGTCCACATTGAGTAAATCATACATATAATAATCAATATATGAACTTTACATGCATTATATACAAGATATAACTCGTCGTACAAATGTCAGCCCTATTTTTTAGTTTAGAAATGTTAAAGGTATACATGAATATTAAGCTACACAAATGCACCTTAACATTGATTGTGAAAGTGGTTACCATTAGTCTACTTGTATAAAAAGTCGTCTAAATTCTAAGTTTTGCATTATGCTTAGAGCTACATCATATTCACAACGGCTTCATTTTGTATTCGCAATTTCAGCTGTATAACATGATAGTAAACACATACATGTACTACATACAGGTAATTTGCAACACTAACTTAATGTTGAAACCACTTTCTGGTGGTTAATTTACAACCCACCTACATATCACGTTTGCGTAACAATGTTAAAGTTAAAAATGTATATTTCATATTGATAAAATCTGTGTCACTTTCAAGTTTAGTTATTCATATCAGTACTGAAGCCTGCTGGTACGCAGGTTGAATTGAATACAATTCGATATTCAGTTCTGCTTTTGTTAAAACCCAAATCCTATTTGCTAAAAGAACAGGTAATTCCATACAATCAATCTATGGATTGATACTCTTCCATTCACTAACAGTCTAATTTTACATTTTTTTTCCAATTGGACGATACGTACATAAAAATATAGAATTGAATAAATGCCGATTAAAATGTCATCATTACAGACTGTAAGAGATATAAATGTCAATAAGCATAAGACTTTGTATTACACTTCAAACTATCCATATGACTGATATGACAATCTATCATATTATAAACAAATCCTTTTTATGATCAATCATAATGAACTTATTATGCTGCTGATTGCATTATCACCTTAACTATCTTCATTCATTTTGTATCATCGTAGATTTTGACGTACTCATTATGATACATATCTATGGTATTATGAACTTATTCAGATGTATAATTATTATACTTATATTGTCGATAACGTAAGAATAAGAAGTCGGAGAAGTGGAGGAAGAAGAAACGAAAACGTTGGTGCTACTCTTCAGAATGAAGGTAGAACTAGTAGATACAGCAGACGGAGAACGTTACCTGCGGTGATTGAAGACGAGGGGGAGAAAGAAAATAATGGTGTGAAGAAATCTACAAAAAGTATACGACATTATGCTTAAATCGATTGGTTGTTACATTCCTTTTTACGATACACGACAAATGACGTTTCATGTAACATTGATCTAGTATAGTTTGAAACAACATTACAAGTGATGTTCTGAGTACATTTGTTAGAAAAAGGCACTTCTATAGATGCTTCATTTTGTATACATTATCAGAACATATTTTTGTTAGTCATCTGCACTACACAACTTGTGTCTGCAGATCTTAGAATCAAACAATGCATGCCATTCAAAGATTTCAATCTTATCTATATGTACTTTTGTGTTAACGCTCGATGTTCTAAAGGGCTTGAATGAGTTAAAGCGAAAACCATGAAGGTACATTATCAAAGCACGTGGCATTGACAAGATAAAGAAATCAGCTAGACAACCAGAGGATGTTATCAAGATTTGTCCTTATACTTTCAACCAACAGAATACTTTCAACCAACATAAACTCTAGCATCGAAATTTTGATGAAAAAGAGAGTGACAACAGCTCAAAATGGTGATAACTAATCAGGACAATCGAATGTTTTACTGACCTAAATTATCAACATAATATAAATATGATTATTCTGACATTGAAATTCAATTTTATGTAAATTTTAAGAATCAGTTACTGTTGTTAAGAACGACCAGGCTCTCTCAGCACGCCTAGAAATAACAGTACAATCCTCGTTAAATCTAATTGTATTACATGTATAATGTACTCAGTAAAACTGTCGCCACAAAACAACCAATTGTGTAAACGTCGTTTTCATAGTTTGGTTATCATCATTTGAATGACACAGTTCTGATTTAGGGATAGATTTCATCATAATGTTTAATCAAATTGATATATTGAACATTTTCACTTACAATACATTTTAAGACTAACCTACGTAAATGTGAATATTGATTTAATTAAAATTGTAGACACAATAAATTAAATGATTTTAAATTTGATATTGACGTTCGCAATTTGTAATCTCATTACAATATACGTGGTTTGCTATCTAAATAAAATGATATTACATCAGTGGATATAAGAGCAATGAGTGGATTTGTAGTACGAGCGTGCATAGAATACATCGGAATGCTGTAAAGCAAGTGATTTCATTTGTGGTTTAAATTTGATATTAAAGGTCAATATCATTAATCTCAATACAAAAGCGGTGTATTGGTAGAGTATTCACTGACCTTGGAAGGTAATGAGACCATTGGGTCAAGCCGTCTTTTTTAAGATGTTGTACTCTTAAGTACCAGCCATAGTATTTGCATGCAACTTGAACTTTGTTCCATGATATCTGAAATAATCAAATAAATAATGCAGTTCTACAATTCTAAAAGTTCTCCAATTTCAAGATGGCCACCATGGAACAGAATCGATAGCGTTGTTAAAGACCAAAATGCGTAACTTTTTGATAGCACTTACTCATGATGCAACACATTAAGCTGTACAGACATTTGTATCTTTATCAAAGGTATGTCAATTAGATTCAATTAAATTTTTATAATGATCAATTCCGATGGTGTCAATGACATAATAATACTTTTGCTTTCAGCTTTTTGAACTGAGATGACACTTTATTATTTTTACTATCTGACCTGATCATGTAAAGCTCGATTATTTGCTGTCGTGCAAAGGCTATATAAAGGGTATATTAGTTAAATCTCATTTAAAAAATAACTGTTATTTCAAGGTTACTGTGCGTTTAGACTCATCAAACAAGATACCAAACTAGAGTCATGTGCAAATGTCTGCTTCAGAATATTAAATCTGAACTAAATATGCTAATGTTATACCATGATTGCATGAAAATTTCATCATCCTGTGGAAATGCACGAACATTTGACAACTAAATATCATTATCATTTCCTTGCCCTGTGGTTAAAAGCATTTTACACGTTTGCTTAATGTTAACGTTATATTTGCATGCACGCATGATTGTTTGTATACTCTTTATTGCCATTTTAGAAGTTTTATAATTATATAAATAGTTTTCAAAGAATATGGAAAATTCGAATTTAATACGATTGAAGAAGAACTGATGGAAGAAACCTATTTAAAAAATAGTATTCAATAACAATGAACGTAAAACAGAAATTACAAGACAAAATTATGAAAGATTCCTAATATATTCTCATAAAATTATTCTTAATGAATTTTGATTCAGTATGTGAATTAAGAAATTAAGACACAGCTTTGAATTTGATAGCTTCACTTATTAGAAAACGTATTTCATTTATGAATTATACCCTATCTTTCACAAAGGTGACACAACCAGATATCAATTATTGAAAATTGAAGTACAAATTACTAGCTTTCAATTCTAGTTGTTCAGTAATAGAGCCAGTCATACAATGACACCAATATTAGGAACAGCCTCAATAATTCTGCTCAAATTTTAATGTATCAAAATGTGATCATTTCTCTAGACTCTGTTTATTACAGATGATGTTAAACGTCTGTGGCAAGTTACGTCAAAGTGTAAATGTGTACCTATATTCATAAAAGTAAACTTCAAATACATTGTTTAACATACATACTCTATCATGAACCATTTCCGCAAATACCATTTTTTATAGTCGTAGATATGAGATTCTTTTGATTTTCATGGTTACTTTTATTAGTAACAGGTAAGATCCAGGATATTTATCAGGGATAAATTTTATTACTACAAATCTACACTGCTTCGAGTTGAACACCAATACGTATGAGCAAACAAGACAATGTAAGTATATCAACAAAAAACATTATCATTGATGATATTTATATTAGATAACATAATATGTAAATGTCTTTATTATAAAATACCATGGGATTTTTTATAAATATCAACTTATCATAAGTCTTAATAATTCACACTACGTTAAACAATGCTATTATGTTAAACATCATCTAATGCACGAGGGATATTAACACAATAGTAGTGTTGTTGCTAAATTGTTATCTGACAAAACGAGTTAACTTACTTATTTTTTCACGAGTCAAGTCCTATAATAGATAATTGTTGAGTTGATATAAATTCAGTAGTGATATACTATCTTTTGTAAGCCTGTTAATCATGTTATGTTAATTAATTATTAAGCAAGATGAAGCAAAAGTTTTGCTCAAAGAGATAGGTTTTAATGTTACTTGATGGCCGTCCAATTATTGCCAGTTTTACGTCGTTACCGCTCGTTCACTTGCGCAGCCAATTAAGTACTAGGTACTGCGTTCATCATATGTTACATTTTGTTAATATTTAGTCATTTATCAAAATGCGTTATTTATGTATTTGGTGATAATGAACGCCTTCATACAGTTCAAATAATAATAAAAAATGTTTTTGATATAATATTTTAATCTAGGTATTATCTGTGATAATTAAGTTCATTTGTCTTATGGCATTCTAAAATGATAATAAACGTAATAAAAATGGCCATAGTCATTTAATGTCACTGACTATAAAAATTATCTATGTGTTTTAATGTATCTTAACATAAAGATGTACGATAGACCTGATCACTAAAATGTTTTGTTTATTTGAAATTCAATATCGTTAGTTTAAATAACGGCCATATTTGATCACAATGTTACAGTCAAGAATTCCGCTTCCATATCTGTATTCAACAATTCCTACGCTAATGATCATCAACTACTGGTAAATGACGGGAATACTGTGGTTAATTGTTGTAGCCAGGAATTTGTTTCCCTTGTCATCACCATTAATTGTTGATAGGATCTGGTTTAATGTCTTTCTGTCGTGACAATTTAATATTTCGAGCTTAATATTGTCCATATTGTTTTCGAAATTATTATTAACTGTTTCTTTTCGAGTTCTCATTGTTGCTTTATATGCACATGCATCTTTGCATTTATGTATATTTATACTAGTATGTTGTATGTTCATGTGTGTATGTGTCTATATGATTGAAGGAATTTGAATGTACTAATGCCTTCAGGTACATGGTATTGGTCACAAGTAGACTAAAATTATAATTACGTTCATTGACATCGAAGCGTGAAGTATTTACTTAAACAGAAAATTGCAAGTTATACTCTTTGTTTTTTTCATTTTAGCCTAGTTGATAATAACACTGAGTCATAGTTTCAAATAGTTAGAATAATACCAATTCCTAAAATTCGGACAAACGCTCATTATGACATCATTTTGTCTTTGAATTAAAACTCGTTAAAAACATTCGATACGATAACGCAACATAATATTCAGTGTGTATTTTGATCTTATATAAGTATGATACTCGTACAGAAAGTGAGCCGTAGTGATTCTTCTAACTGAAGGGACAAAATAATTATATACGTCAAATGGTGATCAAGTTATATGTTAGCTAACGTCTAGGTGGAGCTGACACTCGTGATTTAGTGAAATAAATGTATATGGAAATTTAATAATATGTCAATACAATCTGATTATGTCATAGTAGGGATATTAATTGAAGAGGTTGGAATATTCGGAATGTGTAAAATTTTGTTACCCAACAGTCTATTTATGAGTCGAGGAAAAAGTAAGGTCCCAAAAAAAAACGCATAGTATTCTGACAAGGGCCGCTACTTTTAAATGCAGTCAGTTGTCTTTGAATTATATACATCTATAAATTAAGTATTTGACCAATGCATATTTGTATTATGACGATATTATTTCAAAAGGCCTAAATGAGAATACACAAAATTGTCATGACAATGTGTAGTCCTAGTCCTAGTCAAGTCTGTTGGTATGAAAACTTTCATAACACTGTGGGAAAAATTGCCACTGACAAAACTATTTCTAAACATAAAATTATATAAAATTAAAAAAAACTATGTGACGGATAACACTTTGTAAACTGTGATAGCTCGTGACTAATATGATAACCTACACATTTATCAGTATTAGTGTATGTTTTAATTGTGATCACGCTAAATTTTTACTAAATTCTTAAATATCAATCATATAGCTTTTATACGTCATCATTTATGATCTATCTATCTACCGCACGAGTATTTCAAATGTGTAACGTATGTATGTCATCCTATATAGATAAACGTCTGTATGTTATGTTTTTGTGGCTTGATCGCTTGTGTATTAAAACTTAAAATTTATGTTTTACAAAATTTCGTAAGGCTTGTATTATAAGGAAATGTGACTAAGAAATGTTTATTCAATTTAAAATACATAAGACGGAAGCCGACAGTAATGTATTTATACACTTTAAGTTAATTTTAGTGTTTTGTTTGTTAAATCTGAGAATATTTAATATAATAAATACATTCCATGTTTCAATGTCTGAGAATAATAATGTTAACACTGATACAGAAATATAACTTCACGTAAATAAGGGCAATATATTTTGTCACACTGATGTTGACTTTAACAAGTATTGGTGGAATTAATGAGAAAATAGTCTTTAAGATTGCACATTGTGCAACCAGCTGATATGAATTATTCAATGTAAGTAGTAGTACTTGTTCAAAAATTCAGTTATATTAAAAATACGGGGTGTAATTTATATAAAAGTGTATATACATGTAGCAAGCGCGATATGACCTTTCTGTGTTGGTGCGACGTAAACCCCCCCCCCCCAAAAAAAAAAAAACATGAAGCAAACAAAACAAGAGCCACAAATACTCATTTATTCGATTATTTCAATTGTTGTAATTAATTCACAAGTTCACTTCGGTTTCTAAATAATAGTTTAGCACTTTAGTATTTACAAATGAATGAATTAATTGCGATCAAAGGATTGGATTTATTGTAATCGTCAATAAAATAATTTTGAGTTGTTTTTAATATTACAATATTGTTAGGATTTTTCTTGGCCAATTATCTACTATTCCAATGACAAAAAATAACATTTTATAATAGAAGTTAAATCATCTCCCAGTGCATAGATAGAAAACTACACCGTACCAGCTAAGCTAGGTAACATGACCTCCTAGTTTTTCAGCTAGCTATATTTCCAATAAAAACCTTAAACCATAAAACAATAATATCTAGAAGTTGTATCAAACATATAGTGAATTGAAATTTGTTTCGGTCATTGATTCCCAAATATTCTTTTTTCCATCGTAGCAATCTAATACTCTGTCTAGGGAGTTAAAAAGTCTCAATTCTTGTATAAAAACAATGATTTGTAATAAAATAAAGATTCATCAATTGTCTTCAATCAGACATATCTCGTTTTTCTTTGTATCAATTTACATGTTCAAGACAAACTGTATATAAATTTATGTCTTATTTTCAATATCTGATATGTGTTCACTCAAGTATTTTTATTATTTTGACACTCCTGTTGTTGATGTAAAATTGATATACTGTGGTTGAGTGTCCCATATGTCATTAACAAGTAAACAATAATGTATAAAATAATTGATTATTTAAACATGGAACAAGTGTCATTTATCATAACTGATTTATCTTTCTAGAGTAAAACAATAGGTTGATGTACCTTAAGTAGAAATTTATACACCCAGGAAATCATTCGAAAAAGCCATTCTAGAAAGGCAGCATACATGTAACAACACTTTTATATCTAGTCATGGTATCAACTTCCAAAAACAGAGACAAATGCCTTTAAGAGTCACGCAAACAAGTGTTGAAATAGTACAGTGATTTTCTGTCATTTCGACACGTCGACTGGAACAAATTCACACAGTTAATGATATTACTGACTTGTTCTTCGACACTATCTGATTAAAGTTATTTGTTTAAAATACTAGAAGTGACAACTTCACACTGTATTCTTATTAACCATCTGCTACAAGAGTTTTAATGTTATGCTAGTCCCAAATTAGACTTCTAAATAAAAGAGCAAGTTTAACAAAAAACATTGCTTGTTGAAATTATGGAAACATACGTGGTAACTTGTGTACCGTTGTCAGTTTTTTACATGTACAGATTTTTGCTACCTTGTCTCGTTAAAATAGTGAACATTCGCACAAATTACAATTAAAATTAACATTATCCTTTCTAATAAAGTTTAAAAACTTAATACTATGATACCATATAATTTAAATCAATAATTACAAAACAAAGTAATATCGATGCTACGATAATTTGCTCATTCATAAGGGTTGTTCCAAAATTAATGTTACTTTTCTTATTTTACGGTACCGTAATAGAATTCGTTCTGATATTTTAACTTGTCCTGCCCCTCGAAGTACTCCCTTTCTTCCCGAATGCACGTTTTCAGCCGATCAATTCACTTTTGGAAACACTTTTCGTACTCTTGAATATGTATACTCATTAGATACTGGTAAACGGCAGGGCAAAGAGCACTTTCAATATTTTTATCTTTTTCCAAACAGGTGAAATTTTAGTTAAAATTTTGAAGTACAATGTCTTTATAATACTTTCCTCACGGTGCGTATTCTTTGACCAATGGTAGAACGCTATTGCGTTTTTGGTGGCCAAGATTTGATAAGAACATATTCTCTTTAGTTCAAAAGATACAGCCATATTTTATCACCTGTGACGAAATTGTTGAAAGCCTTTTTGTTGTATTTTGGGTATTTTTGCAACAAAATTGTATTTGGCCTTTTTAACCCGGGACCTCTTCTGGTCGTCAGTTAGTAAATGGGGGTATTTACTTAGCAATAATCTTACTGAGCTGAACTGATTTTTTAAAATGCAATCAAAACGTGCTAAAGGCAAGTTTGCCATTCTAGCTAACTGTCTGGCAGTGTACCCTGCGTCTTTTTCCAGGATTTGTAGGTTTCTTTCAATGTTATGTTTTAATGTTGTCGTTGCAGGGCGGCCTGTGAGAGCAGCATCTTTCAGGTGATCGTGTCCCGACTTTAATCGAGCACTCCGCATACAAATATTCATATACGACATTTGACCCTGTCCATAGATAAACACACCTGATGATGAATGTCTACGGCTTAAAGCCAAGTAGAGGCCTACCTTTGATATAGGCCCTATTTCAATCACGTTTTTCGGCGTAGCTGTCTAAGCTGGATTTTGACCTACATTTCTGTATAATGACGTCTCTGGGATTTCGGAAATCCGCCGTTCTATTGGATGATTTTATAAGCACTGAGAATGACGGACGGGGGAAACAGAGAAAACCCCCTCTTCGATTGGATGGCCCTGACACACGCGAAAAAATAAAGGCCACACTATTGTAATGCAGTGTTTTACGAAATTTTGCTTCGTTCGTAGATTTTTTTTTTTGGGTAGACTTCTATTGCTTTCCAAAGTGTTTTTTTATTTTGTAACAATAAAAAGTTAAGTGTCAAACACAATATTTTATGGGTAAAATGAATTACGTCTCCAGATGTGAACCGGTTTCTAGTAAAAAGTCTGACATATTACCCAATAATTATTAAATTAGCCTCACTACGTTCAGTTTCCGGGGTTTACACTTTGAGAGTCACAGCTCCACATATAGACCAGTTCATTGTTATTGTTATGATGTCTATAAATAGTAACAAGGAGCTGATAAAGACTACAGGTAACCGTTCGCTGGTTGGCAAGAAATGATAGCGAGTAAATACAATGAAAACACAGTAATTTTAAAATTGCAATTACTAAGTCATTTTTCATCAAACAATTTTGCATTTTATATCACTAGAAAGGTCTTGAAATTCACATTTTGAATATCTAAAAATTATTTGTCAAAAAGAATTGTTTTTTGTTGACGAGTGTTTTAATGATCTGCCCTATGAAACATTTAATATTCATAGCTCGAAGAGTTATGTTTAATCAATTTAATCGTGCGGTTAAAGTGCTACTAGGGTATCAGTATTTTTTGTGAGCCACAAAATAAGAAATCTAGATGAATCGGTCTAGTAAACGCAGTTGTACCCCATGTACATGTATATAAGTATATTGAACACAGGTGACAGACTCAATTTTCCCCTATTATAGTATATACTATAATAAGGAAAAATTGAGTCTGTCACCTGTGATATTAAAGGTATGTTGGAAAAATCAAAGGGAGGTAACTTGACAATTCCCTGTGGTTATCAGTGTACGGCAATTGCATTGGCTGTCATATTGTTTACGGTAGGCAATCATGTGCCAAGTCTGCGAAACTGGTCTGCAAATGTTGTTGATGAAGTGATGATGCGTGGTCACAACTTGTATGAGCAAATACTAACGGAATCTGGCAATCCATCACCACGTCAAAAAATAGGTTTTAATGGTCCTATGTAAATGGCTCTTCTGTGACCTTTGACCTTTTTCTCAGGTGAGCACCCAGGGCCCTTTGGGCCCTCTTGTTTTTAAATCGACGCCGTTTGTCTTTTTTAAAGACATTTCTTGTTAGCTCTCTTGCCAAACATATTTTCGTAAACTTTCTATTTTTCAAAACAGTCAAGATATTTAGCTATTTTATATATTTCAATCATTGTAATAGCCCATGTACCTAAACGAGCCAAGCCTTGTCCCAAATTAACTCTGTAATAATACTGCTTG
This sequence comes from Mactra quadrangularis, assembly GCA_025267735.1. Classification (NCBI taxonomy): domain Eukaryota; kingdom Metazoa; phylum Mollusca; class Bivalvia; order Venerida; family Mactridae; genus Mactra; species Mactra quadrangularis. Next base: position 7,086,534 of record CM046298.1, read on the forward strand.
AATAAACAATCAGAAAGAGGCCCTCTTATTTGTTTTCATTTGTTAACAACAATGAAATAAATCAAACAAATAGATCTAACCTTCGTAAGCCCATACAATACAAATTGATTTCAAAACATTAAAATTTCATTCCAAGCAAAAAGTCATTTACAGTGAACAGTAATCAATGAAACAATATATTTATGTACTAATAAAGCGTTATTTATACCCCTGCAAATCAGTACATCGAAATTTGTTGCTAATTAAACTATGTGACAGAACGTAATGTAAATGCATTGTGTAATTTCCATACTAATACTACTTACTTGGTTTTGTAATTTACAAGTGTCAGTATCAATAAGATACAGAGAGGCATTTAATTGCCTAAAATATCTTATCTAAAAAAGGATGGTGATTAGAAAGGAATGTCCCATTTGATGATAAATGCTTTCTTGTCTTATTGTACAGCAATATTGAAGTAATAAACCACGACGATTAAATCTCAGCATGGATTTTTTGTGTTTGGCTTTCTTTGGGTTATACAATCAATACACAGAATGTATAGGTGTCATCTAGGAAGGAAGTAGGTGATAATTTTAACAATCAAACTGATTCACACTCAAACAAACTATCACATACTGTTATTTTCTGACTAATTATCTTCATGAACGAACTAATTATTGCGATTTTGTCCCATTTACTGGGGGTTTATTCTAGATTGGTACATTTAAATTGGAGAATGCATATAAAGGGTTCTAACAAGCTCTGGCATTCATTGCTCTTTTTATGTGAATATCGTACTAAATATTGCTGGTAAATTCACTGCATTAATTCTCAAGGGAACAATGCTCCATAAACTACCGTATGTAGTGTTGTTTGTAATAACAAGACTTTGGAATAACGTGAAAATTAAATAGTAAAAACTGACTTGGTTCTATTGTGTAATGGGACATTATAATAAGGTAAAAGAAGAATAGTATATTCACTAGTAAGTCTTGTGATTGATTTAGCACTAACAATTATTATCAGTTTTGACAAAGTATTTGTGACGGAAATTCTAATTTAGAAAACAATAACGCATACGTTATCAAAAATATTACCATTTTCTTGATATGTCGAGGTTGCCGTTTCTTTCACATTCAATACTTCGTATTTAGCCCTTATGTCATTAACAAGTAAACATTTAAGCTTAATTGTATTGATAAATTCAACAAAAATAAGTACCATTTATCATGCCTGTTGTCTCTGCAGCAAACACTAAGCTAGTGTTTTTACTATAATAATGCAGACACACAGGAGCTCAGTCTTATTGCTAGTAATACATCAATCATTCCAGGGAAGATATCAACACTGTCATAAAAGTTAACTTAGCAAGTTCACCATGTTTTCCTGGCAAAAAAATACAAGATATTTTTTGTCTTAAATTGTAAATTTGTTGACAATAATTCAATGACTGGGTGAACATTTATATGTTCTTTGAGAAAAATCAACAATAAAATAAGCAAGACAGGTTCACTTATCATATTTGTCAGGTGAGTAGAACGTCGTACATAACCTTAATAAAAATGTCGATAAACTAAATTTATTCTTCTATTTACCTACATGAACAAACAATGCGTTTGAAACAAAATTAATGCCGTAAATTCCTTGATTCTATTCGCGTCTTGTTTGTGTTTTTGATGTCCAACATCATAATATTTCCTTATATTATGAAGACGTCAAATCGTACTATCGATATATGACAAAATAGTTATTATATACGAAAGTTATCTATCATGTCCTGTTTGCAAGACGCCATTTTATATTACAATATAAAATTATAGAATTATATTTCAGTCAAATTGTTTTATGTTTCCTTGTTCTATATTATATATACATCACATTTTACATGAAATATCGTACAAAACAGATAGATGGAATGCAATAAAAACGATACTTTCAATGAAACATATTTTGTTATATGATAAGGACAACATTAGAAAGTTAATAAAATAATAGCATATCCTCTTGAGAACATTAATTCTAGTATATTAAATAAAACAGTTATCTGTATTAGATTTGTTTCTCGTACGATATACTCGAGCCACGACAACATCGTTTAATATCACAGTGAAAATATACCATTTGCTTATGAGTTTATAATGATATCTTTAGTTAACATCAAAATATATATCGACACGCGAATGAAGATTATACAACCTGCATCAACAATCTCTTTAGCCGACCATTTTATTTCCAAAAATATTGGCTACAAAAATAGTTAAATGTCTTAGATTATAGCTATCGTCTCTGTTTATTCAATTTGTTATATTGAACATTTTCATCAACTTTATATTTTAAGACTTACTTACGTAAATGTGAATATTGATTAAATCAAAATTTTAGACACAATATAGTAAATGACTTTTTAATTTGATTTCCCACGTTCAAAGTACAAAATTAGAAAAACAAAAAACTAAAATTGGTTAACTTCCTCATTTCCTATTCTGTTTTCATGCTCAATACATGTTTTGTTAAGCCTCCTGGCTAGCTCAGTTGGTAGCTCGCAAGTCTACTGATCGAAGGGTCGTGGGTTCGATTCAAGGGCATACTTTCGTGCAACTTGGTCATGAAATTAGCTCTACGGCCATTCTCCCTCCTACCAATGATTTATGTATCACAGTTGTCAGTCAATGACAAAAGTATGCGCTTAGTAGTTGGTTAACAGCTAAATCCAGAGATTAAGCCTTTCCAGCAGGAGTGAGTAGGTTGACTGACCGCGGTTATAAGACTTACACAATGTGTTACTACTGCGTTAAACCCAACAAAAACAAACAAACAAAATAACAAATATTGTTACATAACTATACGAATACTAGATATCAAATATGTATTCACTAACGAAGAAGATACTATTTTCTTTTAAACAAGTTATATGGCGTCAGTTTCAAACAGCAACAACAAAACGATGCTAATTTATGTTTATCCTAATAAAATAATAAACTTTATAGATGGTAAACAATTAATGATATAACATCGTGACAAACTGGAATCAAAATAGTGTTTTCCATAAAACAACAATATACGGATTGATTGAACTTTAAACTTTTCGTATTGTTATTATGTTTTTGCACAGAACATTTATTTTTGCATCCCGGATAACTAGTTAGTTTAAGAGTTTCAAACTACCAATTAGTATAAAAGTATAAGTCGTATTATAGTCGTGTTTGCTCGGATTTTATGTTAAACTGACGAGCACCAAACACTTCCAGTATTTAAATGCTGTAAGTTAAGGTGGGTGTGACAAGACTGTCTAACTAACTGTAAACTACATAGACACGTCGACGTTCGTGTGCATGATAAAATGTTTTGTACGCTCTGACTGTTGTCACGAGATGTTCACATTTATGTTGCCATATTTACTTGTTTTCCTTTGGTGTTAATTAAATCATGTTGTTAGAAACGAATAGAGTGAACTATCAGTTGTTTTCTGTTGAAACAAATTTGCAATCAGTACTGTTTAAGATTAAGGTAAATTGTCAATATTAAACATTAAACAGTAGCATATGCTATGATTGAATCAGAAAAAATAGATTCCTGGTTTAGGATGCGATTATATGTTCATGAAATAGTTTTGAAGATAATTCAGCGTTTTTCATATTTGTTTCACACCTTTGGCATTTGAACAAAATAGCATCTAAAGTAAAACATCGCGTATCTTTGATGAGAAGCCATTTTTTGTTCGCAGCTTTATCTATCGCGTTATTATTTACTTCTATAAGGGAATTCGTCATTTCAACCAAGAAACTTAGAATTATATTATTTTATCTTTAACACCTTAATCTTGTCATTTTCTGATTTTTATCCAGTCATAAAACGTCGAACCTATACTTTTATTTATTCAGACGACATACTCTCAGCAGTTCATGTTGGGGGGGGGGTGCTAAATAATCTAGACAGAAGATTTTATACAGAACATGAATTTTATAAAATATTCCACAACCAAATTATACAATAAAAACCATTCAGCCTTCGTTCACATCACTTAGAATCTCTTTCAAATGTAGTTTAAGGTCAAGAAAATTATCTAACTATTCAAGTAAACTATTAATTAAAGCTAATTTTATTTTCCATCCCATTCATTTTCAAGTTAAATTTAATCAAAACGTCCACAATGAGTAAATCATACATATAATAATCAATATATGAACTTTACATGCATTATATACAAGATAAAACTCGTCGAGCAAATGAGTAAATCATACATATAATAATCAATATATGAACTTTACATGCATTATATACAAGATAAAACTCGTCGAGCAAATGTCAGCCCCATTTTTTAGTTTAGAAAAGTTAAAGATATACATGTATATTAAGCTACACAAATGCACCTTAACATTGATTGTGAAAGTGGTTACCATTAGTATAAGGAGTCGTCTAAATTCTACTTTTGCATTATGCTTAAAGCTACATCATACTTACAACGGCTTCATTTTGTGTTCGCAAATTTAGTTGTATAACATAATAGTAAACACATACATGTACTACATACGGGTAATTTGCAACACTAACTTAATGTTGAAACAACTTTCTGGTGGTTAGTTTACAACCCACCTATATATCATTTTTGTCTAACAAAGTTAATGTTTGACATGTATATTTCATATTGATAAAATCTGTGTCACTTTCAAGTTTAGTTATTCATATCAGTTTTAAAGCCTGCTGGTACGCAGGTTGAATTGAATACCATTGGATATTCAGTTCCGCTTTTATTAAAATTCAAATTCTACTTGCTAAGAGAGCAGGTAAGTCCATACAATCAATCTATGGATTGATACTCTTCCATGCAAGAACAGTCTAATTTTACATTTTTTCCAATTGGACGAAACATACATAAAAATATAGCATTGAATAAATGCCGATTAAAATGTCATCATTACAGACTGTAAGAGATATAAATGTCAATAAGTCTAAGACATTTCATTACACTTGAAACTGTCCATATGAATGATATGACAATCTATCATATTATAAACAAATCCTTTTTATGATCAATCATGATAATGAACTTATTATGCTGCTGCTTGCATTATCACATTAACTATCTTCATTCATTTTGTATCGTCGTAGATTTTGAAGTACTCATTTTATGAGTAGTATGATACATATCTATAACGGTATTATGAACTTCTTCAAATGTGTAATACGACATTATGTTTAGATCGATTGGTTGTTACATTTCTTTTTACGATACACGACAAATGAACTTTCATGTGGTATCGATTTATATAATTTGAACAAAATTACAAGTAATGTTCTGACTAGCCTCGTAAGAAAAAGGCACCTCTATAGATGCTACATTGTATATACTTTTTTGGAACATATTTTTTGTTATTCATCTGCAATACACAGCTTGTATCTGAAAATCTTAGAATCAAACAATGCATGCCATTCAATGATTTCAATCATATCTATATGTACTTATGTGTTAACGCACGATGTTCTAAGGGGCTTGAATGAGTTAAAGCTAAAAACATGAAGGTACATTATCAAAGTCCGTGACATTGACAAGATGAAGAAATCAGCTAGACAACCAGAGCATGTTATCAAGATCTGTCCTTATACTTTCAACCAAAATAAACTCTAGCATCAAAGTTTTGATAAAAAAGAGAGTGACAACAGCTCAAAATGGCGATAACTACTCAGGACAATCGAATGTTTTACTGACTTAAATTATCAACATATTATAAATATGATTATTCTGACATTGAAATGTAATTTTATGTAAATTTTAAGAATCGGTTACTGTTGTTAAGAACGACCAGGCTCTCTCAGCACGCCTAGAAATAATAGTACAATCCTCATTAAATTATCTAATTGTATTATAATGTACTCAGTAAACCTGTCGCCACAAAACAACCAATCGTGTAAACGTCGTTTCCATAGTTTGGTTTTCATAATTTAAATGAGACAGTTCTGATTTAGGGATATATATCATTTAAATGTTTAATCAAATTGATATATTGAACATTTTCACTTACAATTCATTTTAAGACTTACTTACGTAAATGTGAATATTGATTTAATTAAAATTGTAGACACAATAAATTAAATTATTTTAAATTTGATTTTGACGTTCGCAATTTGTAATTTCATTACAATATACGTGGTTTGCTATCTAAATAAAATGATATTTCATCAGTGGGTATAAGAACAATGAGTGGATTTGTAGTACAAGCGTACATAGAATACATCGGAATGCTGTAAAGCAAGTGATTTCATTTGTTGTTTAAATTTGATATTAAAGGTCAATATCATTAATCTCAATACAAAAGCGGTGTATCGGTAGAGTATTCACTGACCTTCGAAGGTAATGAGACCATTGGGTCAATCCGTCTTTTTAAAGATGTTGTACTTTTAAGTACCAGCAATGATATTTGCATGCAACTTGAACTTTGTTCCATGATATCTGAAATAATCAAATAAATAATGCAAGTTCTATCATTTCAAGATGGCCACCATGGAACAGAATCGATGGCGTTGTTAAAGACCAAAATGCGTAACTTTTTGATAGCACTTACTCATGATGCAACACATTAAGCTGTACGTACATTTTCTTATTATGATCAATTCCGATGGTGTCAATTACATAATAATACTTTTGTTTTCAGCTTTATGAACTGAGATGACACTTTATTATTTTTTATTATCTAACCTGATCAGGTAAAGCTCGATATTTGCTGTCGTGCAAAGGCTATATAAAGGGTATATTAGTTAAATCTCATTTCAAAAATAACTGTTATTTCAAGGTTTCTGTGCGTTTAGACTCATCAAACAAGATAGCAAACTAGAATTATGTGCAAATGTCTGCTTCAGAACATTAAATCTGAACTTAAAATGCTAATGTTATACCATGATTGCATGAAAATTTCATCACCTTGTGGAAATGCACGAACATTTGACAACTACATATCATTATCATTTCCTTGCCCTGTGGTTAAAAGCATTTTATACGTTTGCTTAATGTTAACGTTATATTTGCTTGCACGCATGTTAGTTTGTATACTCTTTATTGCCATTTTAGATGATTTATAAAATGACACCAATATTAGGAATAGCATCAATAATTCTGCTAAAGTTTTATTGTATCAAAATGTGATCATTTCTCTAGACTCTGTTTTTATTATAATGTTAAACGTTTGTGGCAAGTTACGTCAATGTGTAAATGTGTATTTACATTCATAAAAGTTAACTTCAAATACATTGTTTAACATACATACTCTATTATGAATCATTTCGGTAAATACCATCGCTTATTGTCGTAGATATGAAATTCTTTTGATTCTCATAGATACTTTTATTTGTAACAAGTTAGATCCATGATACCTATCTACAATGCTTCGAATTGAACACCAATATGTATGAGGTAACAAGACAATGTATGTATATCAATAAAAAAACAATATCATTGATGATATTTATATAAGATAACATATTATGTAAATGTCTTTATTATAAATCATCATGGGATTTTTATAAATATTAACTTATCATTAGTCCTAATAATATATATTACGTTAAACAATGCTATCATGTTAAACATCATCTAATGCACGTGGGATATTAACACAGTAATAATGTTGTTGCCAAATTGTTATCTGACAAAACGAGTTTACTTACTTATTTTTTCACGTCAAGTCCTATAATAGATAATCGTTGAGTGGATTAGATTCAGTACTGATATACTTTCTAGCTTTTGTGAGCTAGGTCACACGTGCAACTAATTACTGCGTACATCAACGTATACGTATGTTCCATTTTTTAATATTTAGTTATTTATTTATGCGTTCATTATGTATTTAGTGATAGTGAACGCTTTAATAAAGTTCCAATAATAAAAAACACGTTCTTGACATAGTATTTTAAACTAGGTATTTTCTGTAATAATTACGTTCATTTGTCTTACGTCATTCTAAAATGATAATAAACGTAATAAAATGGCAAAAGTCATTTGATGTCACTGTCTATAATATTATGTGTTTTAAGGAATCTTGACATAAAAATGTTCAATGGACCTTCTTTCGGTAATGAATCTGATTACAAAAATGTTTTGCTTATTTGAAATTCAATATCGTTAGTTTGAATAACTGCAATATTCGATCACAAGGTTACATTACAGAATGTCCGCTCCCGTATCTGTATCCAAACATTTTCTACACTGATGTTCATGATGATCATCAACTACTGAACAAATGTCAGGAATACTGTGATTGATTGGTATTGCCGGACATTTTGTTTCCCTTGTCATCAACATTAATTGTTGATAGGATCTGATCTGATGTCTTTCTGTCGTGACAATTTAATATTTCGAGCTTCATATTGTCCATATTGTTCAAAATTATCATTATATGTTTCTTTCCAGTTCTGATTGTTGCTCTATATGCACACATGTTTGTCTTCGCATTTATGTATATTTATGCTTTTATGTTGTATGTTCATGTGTGTATGTGTCTATATGATTGAACGAATTTGAATGTACTAATGTCTTTAGGTAGATGGTATTTGTCACAAGTAGACCAAAAGTATAATTACGTTCATTGACATCGAAGCTTTAAGTATTAACTTAAACAGAGAATTGCAATTTATATTCTTTTTTTTATTTTAGCCTAGTTGATAATAACACTGAGTCATTGTTTCAAATAGCTAGAATAATACCAATTCCTAAAATTCGGACAAACGCTCATTATGACGAAATACTCATCATTTTGTCATTGAATTACAACTCGTTAAAAACATTCGATAAGACAACGCAACATAATACTCGGTGTGTATTTTGATGTAATATAAGAATGATACTCGTACCGAGAGTGTGCCATAGTGAATCTTCTAACTGAAGGGTCAAAATAATTATATATGTCAAATGGTGATCAAGTTTTATGTTAGCTAACGTCTAGGTGGAGCTGACACTCGTGATTTTAGTGAAATAAATGTATATGGAAATTTAATAATATGTCGATACAATCTTATTATGTCTTAGTAGGGATATTAGTTGAAGAGATTGGAATATTCGGGATGTGTAAAATCTTGTTACCCAACAGTCCATTTATGAGTCGAGGAAAAAGTAAGGTACCAAAAAAAGCATAGTATCCTGACAAGGGCCGCTACTTTTAAATGCAGTCAGTTGTCTTTGAATTATATACATCTATAAATTAAGTATTTGACCAATGCATATTTGTATTATGACGATATTATTTCAAAAGGCCTAAATAAGAATACACAGAATTGTCATGACAGTGTGTAGTCCTAGTCCTAGTCAAGTCTGTTGGTATGATCATGTATAATGGTATAACACTGTGGGACAAATTGCCACTGACAAAAAAAACTATTTCAAACATAAAATTATACAAAAATTAAAAACTATGTGATGGATAACACTTTGTAAACTGCGATAGCTCGTGACTAATATGATAACCTATACATTTTATCAGTATTAGTGTATGTTTTTTAATTGTGATAATGCTAAATTTTTACTAAATTCTTAAATATCAATCATATAGCTTTTATACGTCATCATTTATGATATATCTATCGACCGCACGAGTATTTCAAATGTGTAACGTATGTATGTCATCCTATATAGATAAACGTCTGTATGTTATGTTGTTGTTTTTTTTGGCTTGATCGATTGTGTATTAAAACTTAAAATTTATGTTTCACAAAATTTCGTACGGCTTATGTTATAAGGAAGTGTGACTAAAAAATGTTAATTCAATTTGAAGTACATAAGAAGGAAGCCGACAGAAATGTATTTATACGCTTTAAGTTAATTTCAGTGTTTATTTTGTTAAATCTGAGAATATTTAATATAATAAATACATTCCATGTTTCTATGTCTGAGGATAATAATGTTAACACTGATACAGAAATATAACTTCACGTAAATAAGGGCAATATATATTGTCACACTGATGTTGACTTTAACAAGTATTGGTGGAACTAATAAGAAAATATTGTGTTAGGTTACACATTGTGCAACTAGCTGATATGAATTATTTAATGTAAGTAGTAGCACTTGTTCAAAAATTCAGTTATATTAAAAATACGTCAAAGACAACCATAATGTAATCAATACGGGGTGTAAATTATCCAGACAAAAATTAATTCCTCCCAATTTTTATAACTACCCTACTTTGAGAAACTTTAAAGCGCTAAAGAATGTTAAAGAAGAAGCCACGCTTATAAACCTTAGCAAATTTGTACAATACGTAATTACACATCCGATATTTTCATAAATTTTAAATTTGAAATTGAGTTCCCATTCATTTATTACATTGTTTATCCTATCGTTTTTGAACTTAAAAATGAATTTATTTCCATTATACATAATAGTCATATTTATATTTATATACCTACTCTATCTTATTATACATTGTAATTCCCCGTAACTCTATAACTCTATATCAATATTGTATTCTGTTAACCATTACCAATTATCTCACATGTTGTTACTTTTCATAATGTAACCTGTGTTCAATATAATAAAGAATATGTTCTGTTCTGTTCTATAAAAGTGTATATAGCAAACAAAACAAGAGCCACAAATACTCATTTATTCGATTATTTCAATTATTGTAGTTAATTCACAAGTTCACTTCAGTTTCTAAATAATACTTTAGTACTTTCGTATTTACAAATAAATAAATCAATTGCGATTAAAGGATTGGATTTATTGTAATCGTCAATAAAATAATTTTGTGTTGTTTTTAATATTACAATATTGTTAGGACTTTTCTTGGCCAATAATCTACTATTCCAATGACAAAAAAGACATTTCATAATAGAAGTTAAATCATCTCGCAGTGCATAGATATAAAACTACACCGTACCAGCTAAGCTAGGTAACATGTCCTCCTAGTTTTTCAGCTAGCTATATTTCCAATAAAAACCTTAAACTATAAAACAATAATATCTAGAAGTTGTATCAAACATATATGGAATTGAAATCTGTTTCGGTCATTGATTCCCAAATATTCTTTTTCCGTCGTAGCAATCTAATAGTCTGTCTAGGGAGTTAAAAAGTCTCAATTCTTGTATAAAAACAATGATTTGTAATAAAATAAAGATTCATCAATTGTCTTCAATCAGACATATCTCGTTTTTCTTTGTATCAATTTACATGTTCAAGACAAATTGTATATAAATTTATGTCTTATTTTCAATATCTGATATGTGTTCACTCAAGTATTTTTATTACTTTGACACTTCTACTGCTGATGTAAAATTGATATATTGTGGTTGTGTGTCCCATATGTCATTAACAAGTAAACAATAATGTATAAAATAATTGATTACTTAAACATGGAACAAGCGTCATTTATCATAACTGATTTATCTTTCTAGAGTTAACAATAGGTTGATGTACCTTAAGTAGAAATTTATACACCCAGGAAATCATTCGAAAAAGCCATTTTAGAAAGAGAGTATACATGTAACAACACTTTTATATCTAGTCATGGTATCAACTTCCAAAAACAGAGACAAATGCCTTTAAGAGTCACGCAAACAAGTGTTGAAATAATACAGTGATTTTCTGTTATTTTTAACATGTCGTCTGAAACAAATTCACACAGTTAATGATATTACTGACTTGTTCTTCGACAATATCTGATTAAAGTTAGTTGTTTAAAATACTAGAAGTGACAACTTCACACTGTATTCTTATTAGCCATCTGCTACAAGAGTTTTAATGTTATGCTAGTCCCAAATTAGACTCCTGAATAAAAGAGCAAGTTTATACCATAAAAAAAGAGTGCTTGTAGAAATTATGGAAACATACGTGGTAATTTGTGCACCGCTAAGTTAAACACATACATATTTTTTATTCCTTTATCTCATTGAAACATCGTACTTTGAACATATTGCAATTCAAATAAACTACACCCTTTCTAATAGAGTTTAAATACTTAGAAATATAGTGCCATAAAGTCGTAATGGATAATAACAAAATAAAGAAATATCAATGCTAGCACAAGTTGGTCATATATTTTTAGTAAAAGTCCATGTACCTTTGCCTATATATTTAAAACCAAATGTTTTTTCAAGATTTATTTCGACAAACTCAATTAACAAACCGTTTGGCACTTAATTGTTTAATAAATTGATGAATTGTTTTTGTTTTGTTTCTGCATTGTTTGGAAATAGTGTATAATAGAAGATATACTAAATTTTGAACAGCGATAATTGCACATTACCTTCATTATAGATTACAACGGTATACTACCACTGTACAAAAGTACATTGGGATAATTATTTACATGCATATGCATTTAGCCTTAATGTGATGGGAACATATACGAATATTTATGAGAATGTTTAATTGAAACAAAAAGGGAACTTTAACCCAAATAATTTTGTAAACTTTCATTGTTTCAAAATAGTCAAGAGATTCAGCATTTTATATCTTTTATTTTAGTGTAACGGCGCATGTACTAAAACAAGCCTGACCTTGGAAATTAATTTTACTTGGTAAAAATAATGCTTGAATAGATAGACTATGAAAAAGAAATAAACTCAGCTCTCTTTTTTATTTGATAACAACAATGAAACAAATTTACCAAATAGACCGAACCTTCGTAAGCCCACGCCACACAAGTTGATTTCAAATCTTTCTACTTCATTTCAGGTAAATGGTCGTTTTCCTTCAAATCTTATAACAATGAACAAAGAAACATTTTATTTATGTACTAATAAACCACTCCTGCAGAACATAAAGAGCATCATGATTTGATAGTAAATAAACTATGTGACACAATGTAACAGAAATGTTTTAGGAAATTACAAACCAATGATACTTACTTGTATTGGTAATTAACAAGTGTCAATATCAATAAGACAAAGAGAAATGTTTGATTGCACTGCTTACCTTAAATAATGAATGGTGATTAGAACAATTTGTTGGTCCCATTTAATGTTTCATGATTTTCGTCCTATGGTAAGACAATATTGAAGAAATAAACAACGATGATTGAATCTCATTGAATTTTATTTTATGAATTCTGGTGGTTTTACAGGAATTTCTCAGTACAACAAAAATCAACAAAATTCTCACTTTTTGGAAGTGTTTCGTTGTTCTGGGAGTGACATTCTATAGGGTTCGCAATCACGTGGTTTTTGTTTACGATACCATTGAGTCCATGCAAATGGATTTGTCTGTATAAATTGGATTCCCTATAAAGCCCTTGTTCAATCGATTTAATTTTGGTTTCAGTGGTACATAATTTCTCACTGACCATTATGAATAGTCAATAAATTAGCTATTTGTTAAAATTACTATGCTAAGCGGCGTTACGGAACATATGTTATGGGAAATATTAAGCACCACGATGGGATCTAATTATATTAACAACCCATACGTTTGGGTTTTACATGTAGTATGTTTGGTGATCGTGTAGGCCAAATAACTACTATGCAATAAATGGGAAATTTTATATCCGGGCGAATTAAAACTCGAGGACGCGATCAGACTTAAACTAGTAAGAAACATTTTTAAATGACAATCACATTTTGGAATGAAATCAAATCCAAAAACATTTAATTAATTTTATACATAGTTTGGCTTAAATTTAACTTTGGTCAAACGTTGCATTTGATATATACCTAAAATGAAAGGGGCTCTGTTTTGTCATACGAGTATTTACAAAGTATTTCTAAAATTGAACAGCCAAGCACTTTGGAAGTGCTAAATTTATTTTGTAATATTTTTATTTTCATTGAAATACTGCAAACACTTAATAACATATTTACTTGTTTCTTACCCTATGATAAAAGTTATTAAAGTAGGAATATTATTAAATAATAATAAATAGTATGGTATCTATCGGTAGTTTAGCATATGTAGTCTGTGCAGAAATTTTATTAGATATTCCATAATATTTTGTGCGTTCCGAGGTTCCTTGCTGCTTTTCGGATTTTGAATACCTGTGGCGTAGGTGCAAGAGACGTTCAAAATTGTCTTTGTGCAACGTCTTTGATGGGTGCTTATGTTGAGATTGGTCATCAGAGGTGAAGACATTTTTTTCAATACAATAACTGGAAATTTCAACTGATAACACACAAGATAAAATGGAACTTTTGAATGATATTAACATCCTGAAATCTTTAGCGTACTGATTTCGTAGTGCATTGTTTTAATGTGTAAGAATCATTGTTAAGTCGATTCCGACACTGCCAATCTGTTAGATATTCTTTATTGTAGTTATGACCATGACTTTGTATAAATTGGTTACACAAATATTGTTTGGTTATGAATATTGAAACACATTCAGGTGTGTCAAATATGTAAATCTCGACGGACGCAACAAGTCTGTTGACGTAGTAAAAGATGTGTGACAATGTGAAATGCATTCAATTTAGTTCAGTGATAACGTAAATCGATATTATTTCAATTAATGTTCCGTAACGAAATGAATTTTCATTCTAAATGAAAGAGACATCAACATTTTTTTCCACTTAAAGAAATATGTCAATGGATGTAAAATTAATTGTAAAATTAAAATTATAAACGTTACCCATCACACAGATTTCAGATTTATACTTCATCCTGTACCTGCACTAAAATATGTTTTCCTTACACACGTACCATAACTGTTGTGCTAAGGCCTAATTTTGCTTTTAACATGCTCAAACGATCAAAAGAGGTATATCGAAAACAATAACAGCTTGTTTCTTCCATTAATTATATCGTATAGCATGCCAAATACTTGTTACGGAGAATAATCGTTACGGAACACTATTTTACTCTCGTAACTTTTTTTTGTGTCATCCTTGACGTATAATTTGTTTGATATGGCTTTTCAACAATGCATATATTTTACTGTTCATTATTGTAACTTGTATGTTATTATGTGTACCATGTTGTAACATTGCATATCAAAATAAATCTATCCAATCTACATCTCGAATCTAATTTACTTCATTTTGAAAAAAAAAATTATAACTACATCGATGTGATGTTCTATAAAATAAGTGATTTCTTTTTTATTTCTTTGTTTTGTTGGGTTTACGCCGTAGCAACACATTGTATAGGTCATATAACGGCGGTCAATCAGCACACTCACTGTTCCTTGAAAATCTTAATCTCTAGATTTAGTAGTTAACCAACTACTAAGCGCATACTTTCATCAGTGACTGACAACTGTCCTACATAATAAAGAATCATTGGTAGGAGGGAGAGTGGCCGTAGAAATAATTTCTAATAACTAAGCTCCACGAAAGTATGTCCCGCCCGGGAATCGACCACACAACCCCTCGATCAGTAGACTTGCGTGCTACCAACTGCGCTTGCCAGGCGGAGTGATGTTCTAGACAATGAAGTGAGAATAGTGACAATGGTTCTTAATAATCTCATTATAACATTGTGTCACAAAATCGGAGAAACGGCAACATTGAATCTCTGTCCTTAACAGAATATGAAAGATATGAAAGATCTTAAAAGTAGGTTTAAAAGTACTAAAGAACATGTTAGTATATTGGCTTGTTCTCCCACACAAGATAGTAAAGTCACCAGTTTAAAATACAAAGATTCCGGAGAAACCCATTATATAACTCCATTGTAAAGTAATGTGGATGAAATACAATGAAATACACCTTTATTTTCTTGTTCTACCAATAAACATAATGTATTGGTATTATCCAGGAAGGAAGGAGGTGATATAACTTAAACAATCAAACTGATTCACACTCAAACAAACTATCACATACTGTTATTTTCTGACTAATTATCCTCATGAACGAACTAATTTTGTCCCATTTACTAAGGTTTTCTTCTAGTTATGGTACATTTAAATTGGAAAATGCATGTAAAGGATCCTAACAAGCTCTGGCATTCATTGCTCTTTTTATGTGAATATTGTACTTAGTATTTCTAGTAAATTCACTACAACATTTCTCTAGGGGATGATGATTCATGTACTACATGTACCGTACGAAGCGTTGTTTGTAGACGTTGGAACTACGTGAAAGTCAAATAATCAAAACTGACTTGGTTCTATTGTGTAAAGTGACCACATTGTAAACAATAAGAATCGTACAATAAGAATCGTATATTCACTGGTAAGTCTTGCGGCTCATATATCTCTCACAAGTATCATCAGTTTTCTCAAAATCTCATTTGTCCAAGACCTCGGGAGGGAATGTTTACTTTAAAAAAATAACACAGGAGTTAACATAAATATTACCGTTTTCCTGCTACGACGAATTTTCTGTTTCTTTTAAACTCAATACTTCCAACATGTCTCTTAAATCATTAACAAGTTAAATTTAAAGCTTATTTGTATTGATTAATCCAACCCAATACAAATACCATCTATCATAAATGTTGTTCCTGCAGCAAACACTAAAGCTGGTGTTTCTGCAATAATGATGCAGATACACAGGAGCTCAGTCTCATTGCTGATGATACATCAATCATTCCAGGAAAGATTTCAACATTATCATAAACAGTTGTTCTTTCAAGTTCAAAATGTATCATTGACAAATAAAGTATATTTTTGTGTTTAAACGTGAACTTATAGACAATAATTTAACGACTGACGATAAATAAATACAAAATTTAAACAAATCGTTTATACAGCGCAAAACATAAACAAAATAGTCTGAAACATTTAAAGTAGTTGAATCACATATACAATACACTACAAAATGCCGGCACGATTCAGAAACAAAAACAATATAAATTATATACAATTATAATCATATTAGGTATATTACTTCACACTACAAAATAATATTTTGCAGTGTGTACTCTTTTTCGGCGTAGCTGTCTAAGCTGGATTTTGACCTACATTTCTGTATAATGACGTCTGTCTGGGGATTTCGGAAATCCGCCGTTCTATTGGATGATTTTATAAGCACTGAGAATGACGTACGGGGGAAACAGAGAAAACCCCCTCTTCGATTGGATGGCCCTGACACGCGCGAAAAAATAAAGGCCACACTATTGTAATGCAGTGTTTTACGAAATTTTGCTTCGTTCGTAGATAATTTTTTTGGGTAGACTTCTATTGCTTTCCAAAGTGTTTTTTTATTTTGTAACAATAAAAAGTTACGTGTCAAACACAATATTTTATGGGTAAAATGAATTACGTCTCCAGATGTGAACCGGTTTCTAGTAAAAAGTCTGACATATAACCCAATAATCATTAAATTAGCCTCACTACGTCCAGTTTCCGGGGTTTACACTTTGAGAGTCACAGCTCCACATATACACCAGTTCAGTGTTATTGTTATGATGTCTATAAATAGTAACAAGGAGCTGATAAATACTACAGGTAACCGTTCGCTGGTTGGCAAGAAATGATAGCGAGTAAATACAATGAAAACACAGTAATTTTAAAATTGCAATTACTAAGTCATTTTTCATCAAACAATTTTGCATTTTATATCACTAGAAAGGTCTTGAAATTCATATTTTGAATATCTAAAAATTATTTGTCAAAAAGAATTGTTTTTTGTTGGGGAGTGTTTTAATGATCTGCCCTATGAAACATTTAATATTCATAGCTCGAAGAGTTATGTTTAATCAATTTAATCGTGCGGTTAAAGTGCTACTAGGGTATCAGTATTTTTTGTGAGCCACAAAATAAGAAATCTAGATGAATCGGTCTAGTAAACGCAGTTGTACCCCTTGTATATAAGTATATTAAAGGTATGTTGGAAAAGTCAAAGGGAGGTAACTTGACAATTCCCTGTGGTTATCAGTGTACGGCAATTGCATTGGCTGTCATATTGTTTACGGTAGGCAATCATGTGCCAAGTCTGCGAAACTGGTCTGCAAATGTTGTTGATGAAGTGATGATGCGTGGTCACAACTTGTATGAGCAAATACTAACGGAATCTGGCAATCCATCACCACGTCAAAAATAGGTTTTAACATTAGTGGTCCTATGTAAATGGCTCTTCTGTGACCTTTGACCTTTTCCTTAGGTGAGCACCCAGGGCCCTTTGGGCCCTCTTGTTTTTAAATCGACGCCGTTTGTCTTTTTTAAAGACATTTCTTGTTTATTATTTTAATGTTTATTACTTATAAAATGGCAAAGTTTAACCCTAGTTCAATTAGAGGTCAGTTTCTCAATTGTTAGTTACCCCATTACACAGAAAGGCGAACAATTACAGCTATTATCTTAGTCCCCCTTTTTGGCATTTCCCGGTATAAATGTCTACGGCATTTTACATATTATAAATATTATATACAATGTGTCATGATATTGTTAACAAAATAAATAATTTATCATTAACAAACACTTGAGCCCTTCCTTTGTTTGATATATTCTAATAAGTGTAATCACATGTTAAGTTACTTCGACGTTTCGATAATTTTCTCATTACTTTAAATAAACGATCACACTTTTAAATTGTCTTCTTATTGCAGGTCAATTTTATTTCATTTATTTGTAACTTTCTTTATCAACGAATAAAATGTACTAGAAATTGATTTGTGTGCTTCATTAATACGTGGTTAATTATAGTTTCTATATTATGAATCGAGTAATTAAAAACATTTCAATTGTTCTGACAAATACTGACGTTAGCTTAGAACGGACTCACTTATATAGTTTTAATTATTCCTTTTTTGTTGGGTTTAACGCCGTTGCAACACATTGTATAGGTTAAATCACGGCGGTCAGTCCACCTACTCACTGTTCCTGGAAAGGCTAAATCTCTGGATTTAGATGTTAACCAACTACTAGACGCATACTTCCGTCACTGACTTACAACTGCCCAACATGTTTTAGACTCAGTGGTAGGAAGGGGAATTGCCGTAGAAAATATTTCATGATCAAGCTCCACGAAAGTTGCCCCATCCGGGAATCGAACCCACGACCTCTCGATCAGTAGATTTGTGCGCTATCGACTGAGCTAGCCGGGTATATAGTTCTTTCGACTGACGATCAGTTAATCACGGTGGCGAACCCACGTGACTTCATCCGGGTATTTTTTACCATATTTGGAATATAGGTCACTCGCATAAGGTAGGTTTTTTGCTTTTTTCTTACTAATCACGTAGTGTTTTTTTCCAAGAATACGCGCATAAACCCCCTGCTTACGAGATATGATTGCTGCAGTAATTGTTTTCCTGAAATAGTTAGTCGTCTTGGAGTAATTTGGTACACAAATTTCGATGCGATTGAAATTGTCAGGGTAGCGTTCATTGTATTTCAACGGTTTATGCGTTTAAATGCCTTAATTTGTGCCGACAGTTATGCACATGGTATATTTATTTCATATACACTTCCAATTAACCCTCTATATACGATAACGATCTTTGAAAAGAGCTAGTTTGTAAATTATGAGAGAATGTGGATAATGATAACGTTCATTGCCCGTGATTTTTCGGATAACGTTCATTTCCTACGTAGAGTTGTCCAATTTACTCACCACAGTTTCTTTAAAAGATGGTAAAGGTACATAATTAGTCCAATTAATTAAATACTTTGCAGATTTTAGTAATTGAAGTTCACAATCAAAGATATTTTTGATGAGATATCGTACACTCAAGGTAAAAAGATCCCTAGACTATAGTAAGATAATGATGACGATCCAGAAGTAGTAAAATAAAATTATATGACATGAATCTCAAATTGTTTACTAATCCAATCATGTTATTTTTTTTATATATTTCAGACAATGTCGTTTTGTGTTACATACATGTGTGGATATATGTTCAAAAACAAAAAATGTGTTGATGAGCATGAAAGAATATGCAATGGCCAGTATAGAAACTACTGTTGTGTCAATGGCTTCTTATCTAGAGCAGACCTTGTTAGACATAAGTAGACAATTAACAAGTAACAAGTTTGATTGATTTGGGTAGCTTTCCTTTACCCTTGCACATAACCAGTTCTCACCTACCATTCCACAGTGTCGACAAATGTCCATAAATTTATTTTTCCAGCGGGCAAAATCGACAATTGAACTTTTCATGGAAAGGAATAACCAGCGACGTCTTCGAAGTATTAGATTCGTCATCCACGAGTTAACATTGTTACTTTTTTAATCGATTAAGTCATTCAACATCTGTCATGGTCGACTTCATTTATTAACGTTAGTCCAAATTCGATGCCACATAAGGTAGAATGACAAACTGTGCAACCTACCCTGGGATCCTATTATCGTTTGCTTGTTGCAGAGAATTGAAAAATCACACAGCATGATTTTAAAAAAGTTATCTATGAAAAGTTTGAGCATACATGTATGTACAAATAGGGAGGTACTGTCAAGCACATGGACAGTATGTTTAACTATCGTTCACTTTCTAAAGTGAAGTATCTTTTGGATTACGCTCCCTTCTCAGCTCAGAGAACATGCTAAATTAGTAAATTCATGATTTATGATATTCACTTTGAACTATTGAACAACCAATGAAAGTTATGTAATTAAACATGGTTGTGTCTTACTCTAAAATAGAAATATCTGTTAGCCCATGGTCATTTAGCAGACTGAAAAAGTGCATGTGTTCACGACTTTTTTAGGGATATTTTTCAACAGATATTACTATGGTGAATTATTCTTTCATTAAAAGTTTATATTGATTAACGAATTGTGTTTTTTTTTCATTTATCACGTGTCTTATCGATGTGACCACGGTATAGCAGTGCATATATGCAAATCTAAAATATAATCCACATCGAACTAACTTCCTCCATGATATAAATGACTTAGAGGCCGATCTGCAACCTCTCAATGATAAATGTGATGGGTTCGAACCAGCTTCTGACAATGGCGTTTAATTGCTAACAGGAATAAAGTCTAATGCTCACACACAACTGGAACGTTTAGCAGATTTAGCAGATTAAGTATCCGTCTCATGACTGAGATTGAAAAGCCACAAAAAACAAAGAAGAGATTCACTGTTTTCAAATATATTATCTATATACGACATGTCAGATGACTTCTAACTTGTAATTCTTCAAATTTGTGTATGCATACTTAAAATATTAAACAAGAAAAATAATCATACAAAGTCATGATCAATTGTATATACCATGTAAACTTGAACTTTATCCTTGTGATCCATGTAAACACTTTATCACTTAACTTCTGATTTTTATTGTATAATATGGATTCTAGCAGAAATCCCTTCTGCCATACAAAAAAACGCACACTCAGTATAATACCTTGGGAAATTAATCAAAATAGCCTTATAAATTGCCATATTCAATGAAACTTTGTTTAAAATAAATCTCTGTTCTCATTAAGCCATCACAGTTTGAAGAAACTTCATGGTAAGTATTACTAACAGCATCAATGGGGCTTTCAGATGAAATATTATTTATATCGTGATACTTTGAGGAAACTTTTTGTCCAAAAATTTCATCAAATGAGTCAGGCCAATACTGAGGACCACTCTTGGCTTTTTTAAGACTTGATTGTGCCGATCTACATCCATTTTCTCTTCTATCTTTTTTCTATTAAGTGTTAATTTTAATTTTGTCTTGCCCATTTCTGAAATTTAAAACATAAAGAAAATAGTTGAACAAAAAGAAAGATTGCTAATGTAAATTCATTTAAAAATGTCTATGCAAAAAATAGAGTCATCCTAGAATTCATGCATCTTCGTACATTGACTTTTAATTTTTGACCTATTTAATAGTTTTACACGTCAGGGTATACGTATTTTTTGTGCGTCACTTAAAAGTCATTGTATTAAATCTACATTAAGTGGTCAACTAAAATCTATGTTGAATCCTTTGCATATGTATATAAACTCTAAGTTGTATCCCACGCAATTTGTATAATGTTTGAAAATCAAAGAAAGGTCACATGATACATCCCTGTACGTAGTCATAAAATGCAATGCACTATTTAGGTCATTTTTAAGAAACTGTGGTGAGTAAATTGGACAACTCTACGTAGGAAATGAACGTTATCCGGAAAATCACGGGCAATGAACGTTATCATTATCCACATTCTCTCATAATTTACAAACTAGCTCTTTTCAAAGATCGTTATCGTCTATAGAGGGTTAATTGGAAGTGTATATGAAATAATTATACCATGTGCATAACTGTCGGCACAAATTAAGGCATTTAAACACATAAACCGTTGAAATACAATGAACGCTACCCTGACAATTTCAATCGCATCGAAATTTGTGTACCAAATTACTCCAAGACGACTAAATATTTCAGGAAAACAATTACTGCAGCAATCATAACTCGTAAACAGGGGGTTTATGCGCGTATTCTTGGAAAAAAAACACTACGTGATTAGTAAGAAAAAAGCAAAAAACCTACCTTATGCGAGTGACCTATATTCCAAATATGGTAAAAAGTACCCGGATGAAGTCACGTGGGTTCGCCACCGTGTTAATAGAGTGATGCACTGGCATAATTTGTTACTTTTGGAGACTGGAAAAAATCGAACATTTGAAAATATGTGTACATGTATGTTGTCAACATTTGTTTTATATTTTCCCCAAGGATCTAAACTTACTTATTAATTCCTAAGTATTTCCTTTAAAACGCATGGTGTTATAAAACACTATATAGTTTAAATATATCAAAGTTTAAGACAAGTATAGCTTAAATCAATTTTGTCAAGAAATAATTATGCCCCATTTTTCGCAATAAATAAAACTTGATTTGGTTGACAACAATTTAAATGAATATGGAACTTTCGTTCGTTCACGTAATCTATCCTAATCAGTGAATTGCCTTACAGACAATAAAATAGTTTCTACTAACCATAAAACAATGAATGAAAGACACATTTGCATTGAAGAACAATTAAAATCAGATATCGTTTTCCTACGAGTTAATACATTGTGATGTGTATGTAAATGAGTTAAAAGACAAAGTATAATGAAAATGCTTTATGCCATTTAACAAGACTTTAATAACCTTTCATTACTTAATGAAAAAAGACAATACATTAATTAGGTATCATTATATATTTTTGCTATTTAAAGGGTATACATCTATAACGCACAGATAAATCCACATAAATTTCTAAAAAATAATAATTACTTCCCAGATAGCAGAGGGTAGTTGGCCCAACGTTGGCCCAACGTAGTGCACTACGTTGGGCCATCAACGGATGCCAACGTTGGCCCAACCTCATTTTGCTCATCGGCTCCACGTTGGCCCAACCGTTGGCTCATCGTTGGCCCAACAACGATTAAACGCATTTCAGCGTTGGGCCAACGATGAGCCAACGGTTGGCCCAACTTAGAGCCGATGATAAAAACAGTGTTGGCCCAACGTAGACAACTATTGATGGCCCAACAACGATTAAACGCATTAAAGCGTTGGGCCAACGGTGAGCCAACCGTTGGCCCGACGTGGAGTCGATGATAAAAACAGTGTTGGTCCAACATAGAAATACATTAATGGCCCAACATGGCATTTAAGTGTTGGGCCAACAAAGAACTAACGGTCTGTCCAATGTAGAACTAATGAACAAAGTGAGCATTGACTTACGTAGCATTCATCCTTCAGGTATGTGTATCTTTATTATTGCCCATTGCTTTGGCTTAAAGCAATATTTGCCACCGTCGTTCCACTTACATAGAATATTATTATATTAATATGTTAAATAGACAAAAATATGGAATTATATAACTTTTTATTCAATTCTGGTAAGGCATATCATGTTTAGCTGTCAACAAAAAGTAAAGACACAATTGACACATAAGATTCCATTATATATATATCAATTAGATATAAAGTCATGGTACTATAAGGCATTGAAACAAGAGTGGAAGACACGTTTCGGACATCTAAATTATAAGAATATATATTGACAAAATAGTGTGAATTATTTTTACAGGCGTATCACAGAAAATAATGTATGTGTTAAGACAAACACACATAAAACAAGTCAGTAGAAACTGCAAGAGGGGGTACGTAAATGTATCAAGTAAATATATGCATCTATATTATGAAACACTCCGGTATAAGTCAACTAAATTTTTTAGGCACAAAAAGGAATTATTGTTGTTGTTCTCCTTGATTTTTTTCTCTGCTCTCCTTTTTCTCCCCCCTCTCTGTCTGGCATACCGCATCCACTCACTCATTGTTCTTTCAATTATACTGTCTGTTGCTTGTGAATGGTTATTTCGAACAGAATCTGAAATGAAATGAATTCTGTGTTAGCTAACTTTCTTGGGGTGGGTAAAATAAGACATGGAAATAACCATAAAATCTTTGTCTTAGTGCTCAGGAACATTGAAATGATTAGTAAGAAGATCATTAAAAAGTTCGCCGATCAATTATCTATCCAAAGAAGGGCGTAACATCCCGTGGATTGATGTAAAACAATAATAAATATGTGAAAGGTTACACTATTTATTACACAGCAACAAATGCAAGTAAAATATGCAAATGATTTCCGCACAATTTAAATAAGATATAATAATCTATTAACTATGTAATGTGAATATTATTGACGGGTCAGAGCTTCCACAAATCAATGTAGCGCGGACAGCAAGTTAAACAAATTATTATAAAAGAATACAGAATTTAATTCAAATGTAGTTCTTATAAAATCATAGTTACATTATTAAACGATGTCCTAGGTTCCAAACTACGTCCAGTGGAGAGATCTTACTTTTTCGAGTTCTAACTATACTAACTGCCGAGAATAAGAAACTGCATGTATAACAAACGTCACAATGCGCCGTGACGTCATTACAGATAGATGGCACGCGGGAACAACGCTGTCTGACAAGTGCTCTCTAAATAGTCAATTACATGAAATTCATCGGTCTAGATCGTGAAAATGGCAGGCATTAAACATGAACATACGGTATAATTAACTCACATACACGTATACGTATGTAACAAAGTAGCTTCCGGTCTATGAAAACATATATACCCGTCAAAAACGCGTTTGTACCGTATTTTCGCGAACACGCGAAACTACCACTTAAACGTTCATTGCATTTCAGTAAATATGACGTGAATTGACGTAAGCTCTGAACAGTATAAAATTAATGATTCGTAACTAAGACACTACTGTAACAATAATATCCACCACTGATTTCCCCACATTGTGTTATTCTCTATTGTGTACATGTATAAACATGTACATCCCAAGCTACTTCTAATCATGCATTGTCAAGAGTAAAGACATTTAAATCATAAGAAGCAATCCGTTACATGAACTTTTTAGGTTTAATTAATAATCAACTCAATGTTCATTGAATTTTGTAAACAAATTTATTGGTTATTTTAGTGTTTATACACTAATAAAAGCAATAAGTGAGATTTATGACTTCAGTCATTGGGCCATCGATGGCCCAACTAAAGGGTTTCCGCTTGTGTTTCACTTGGTTGGCCCCTGGTTGGCCCAATGATATGTTTCTCTGTAGTGTTTATCTATGATGGGCCTCTGTTGGGCCACTGACTGGTTTAACTACAGTCATCGCTGACGTTGGCCCACCGTTGGCCCAATAAAGATAATACTTCAACGTAAACACGTCGTTGGCCCAACATACCTCTGCTATCTGGGTTATTAGCCATGCATTAAATCGACCGCAACACCAATAAAATTGCAAAAATACATGTTTGTGAATGAATTCAGAAAGCTGATAATCATTTCCATATTAATGGTTTGCCAACCAAAAATTAATCCAAATTCTAAAGCGGAAGCGAATGGCGTGTGTACTTGTCACTCAATTGGTGGGCACGAAAATCTGTGAAAATGACAATTATTCCGCAAAATTTTGACGTGATTTACAACTTAAGGACAAGTTTTTATTTTACCTGTCTATTCATAAAGATAAATTGACCAATCAAAATACAGCTGTTTTAAAATTAACGCAGTACTTTATTTTAATACATGTTGAATATCTTAAAAAGTTCAACAGAATAGGGGGTACCAGTAAAAACTGATAAAAAGCTGATCTCATTTATAGCGAACTTTTCTCATTAATTCATAAAAACTAGTTAACTTGTCTTATCACAAATGTAATACTATTAATTATATAATTCTGTTTGTAATCTTTAAAGTAAATTCACTTAAAAAACTTTTTGAATCTGTACCATCATATGCTATACTTAACTTTTTGAAAGAAATAAATGTTTATAATAAGATATAGAGCTTTACATCATTAATTTCGTTAGAATTAATAGTATCATTAATTGCTTTCGGCGCGATATGACCTTTCTGTGTTGGTGCGCCGTAAAACCCAAACAAACAAACAGTTTGTATTCTTAATAATAAATACATGTAACATGACTGTATACATTTATTTACATTATTATTTAAAATGGTTATGTACATGTATACTTTTGTATTGTAACACCCACAGTTAGTATCAATAAAGTTAAAAACAAAAATATAGGGTTAGACAAGTCGTGAATATAAACATCTCCGAGTTGTTTTCTTACATCTTTGTAGCATTTTATAAGAAACCAAAATTAACAAATTGTCATAATATCATAAATATAATCAGTTTAAAGCAATATAGCCACATCTACGTTCAGACAACGTTAATGATTAACACCGTGTATTCCGACTAAACTACACAAACATCTTAAAGTGTAGCATATTTTATGGCATTCTATACAGAACCAAATATCTGAATGTGATACAATTAGTGATTGTTTTAGTAATGTCTATAGTCTAAGAAAGACAACTCATCCAAACTTATTGTAAAATTGCAATAACGATTCCTGTAAGAAATCGGCAACAAATATTTCTGGGAATTACTGAAGACACAATACATTCAGTCAAAATTACCATACATTATGTCAAGTTCTAATTTCTAAAGCATGTGTGCTTTAAAAGTGAAAAAAATCAGCAGTTTGCATGTTCACCTTCTTATTTAACGATTTTTTGCCTTAATTTTGGTTTAAAATGTAATTGGCTGTTGAAATTGATTCACACTACAATGGGTAATCTGATCAAAGATAAAATGATCTGATCCAAGCACTATGTGCATCGAGAGGCAGAAAATCTCATGACTAGGAAATACAAGTTTTCAGACATTTTGGAAATGCTTAGACATTTTTGTCATTCTATTAAAGGCCTAAAAGTGACCAGGCAATTAATAAAATGTCCAAACATTTCATGCATTCTACAAATTCGCAGTAATTTACGAATTGCCTGAAACATATACACTGAATGACGTAGTCTTATACAATACATGTATATCGTTCTTTAAAACCACTATATGATAGGGGTGTAACAATACGGTAAAAACCGTATTGCAATATATTGCAATACATATTGTTCTTTGCGCATACATGCATAGCATAAATTAATGCACGTGCATTGTCTTAACTTTATCAACATTGTACATAGATATTTGTATTTTCAAATGATCTACACGTGTATTACGCAAATGTTTGAATAAGTTAGAAAAAAGGTTTTGAATGGACTTTCAAAGATAATTATTCTCTCACATAACAAAACAAATTCAAGTTTCCCAATACATTTTAACATTAATTCAAACGTCTAAATTTCAGACTCTGATTAAAACAATCAGTATGGAACATACCTAGAAAAATCGGTTCAGGGAAAAACGAACCGGTTAAAAACCGTCAGAATTCGTATTGCAATATTGACCGGTATATCGGTTAACCGTTACACCCCTACTTTATGAAGATACATTCTTCAACAATAGACTTGCAAACTGTTTTACAAATACAATGTATGAACATATCAGAGTACAAGATGCATTAGAGACACAATGAACTGTTCAAACCACCCTGCTTTCTAACTTTGAATTGGACAGAGTGTCCATTTCTTAAAAAGTGGGATAATTTTATAAGAACACACTATATGTATATTAATTTCTACGATAATATTCAATATAAGTGATTCAAAATAGTTTAAGAGCTTAATTATATGTAATTTGAAACAGCGTTGTTCTATAACAATACTTCCTCTTACATAGACTTTAATCAAAACTATTGTTTCAAATATTTACAACCGAGTTTCGAGTTACTTTCACGTTGAAATGCAATAATGAATAAACATGTTTCAGCAATATTTGCATTTAGTTAAAAATCTTGTTCATATAGAGGTGTTCGAAATAGATAAATGTCTATTTTCTTTACAGTCCAAAAACAGTGTTACTTTTGATAATGGGGCTTTAAATAATTCTGTTCATATGCCTCAATACAACAAAATATCCCACAGAGCTAACGTTATTAAGTTATAGTCCTTAACCACATTGTTAATGGAAGTTAAACAATTACTTCAAGTACCATATTACAGACATACACGTCTCTGATGACCAGTTTATGGTGATATCAATGGCAGAATATAGCAACATTGTTAACAAAACTTTATGAATGAAACATTGTCTCTAACGACCAATAACAAACAACAGTATGAGTTCTCCATCGTTAATGATTAGTGATTAGTTCTAACTGATGTTCACAGAAGATCATTATAATCAAACACTCGATCCAAATAGGAAAGAAACTTGAGCTGGTAAGAGTAATTTCCGATGATAATGTCACAAACAATGTCTTCATCAATGTCTTCAACAATGACATTGTACAGAAATTAGACAACAGTTTTTGTCTGGAATAGCATCGTGTTGTTTGACGTTATTCTAACATTAACTTTACTGGTTATACTGACTGGGAAATAAAACATTGTTTACAAGTTTGTTATAGGTGTAGGTTTATAGATTCGATTCTGTTATTTAATACTTGATTTAAGAAAATCATTCATAAATGATCAAAAGATACTACTGTGTGAACATTCAATATCATTGTACAATGGCATATACAATGTATATGTTATGTAAAAAGAATATAATTCTTGAATTTCAAAAAGTTTTTTACAAATCAAATTACATGCATTCAAAATGAGTAAATCTATAACTGAAAGGTTATGGCACGCATGTAGACTTTAAGGTATTGACAAAAATATGTTTTAAGATATTGTCGACGACGGATGCTCACACGGCATGTATGCGGATCCAGGATTTTCGCTTACAGGGGGCGAAAAATCAAGTTACGTGGGAGGAAAATGAACAAACAGACTGGGGGTCTAGGGTCGTATTTAAGGGCCCCCTTTAGGTCTTCAGCATAAGAGATAAATAAGTTTATTTATGGAAAAAACTAATATATGATGGCTTATAAGTTATAACAATTGCACATTTTCAGATAAAGGGAGGCAATAGGAAAGTATGTTTTTCTTAGTTTTTCCAAGGTTTTCAGTGAACATTATGAAAATAAATGTTTGCACCAATTATTTTTATTAATACAATTTGTTAAGCCAAAAACATGGGTCCATTTTTTTCTTAAAACATTTCTATATAAAAATGTGGTATCAGGGAATGCATGATAATGGTCAATGCATTCACAACCTACACAGACACTTGAAGAAGTACAATGCTTACTCTGGAAGAAAGACTACGCTACCAGATTCTACGAGAACAAGGGGTCTCGGTCGCAGCCATCGCAGAGCAGATTGGACATCCAAGGTTAGTGTTTTGTCTCTCCTTTCTACTTGTTTGCTCTTGATATGTCTTTATTGTTACATTTCTTGTTACTGTTTTTTGGTTGAGTTTTTGCGGTTTCCCAATAATTGTTGTTTGATTTTTTTTCAGATCGACAGTTCACCACACACAAAAGAGGCTTGAGCTGACAGGAAGCCATAAAGACCGACATAGATCTGGACGGAACAAGGTCTCCGGTGCAAGGGATGATCGACAACTAATCAGGGCATCACAGGCTAACAGAACAGGAAAGCAACAGTTCCTGAGCTGAGACTAGCATGGCAGACAGCTAATGTGTTTGCATCAGACACTACAGTACGATGCCCATTACACTTAGTTGGCCTTCATGGTCATCTAGCCATCAAGAAACCTCTCCTTACCCCGGTTACACCTGGAATTTGCTAGGAGGCATCAGAAATGGACTTGGATTGACTAGTCTGCAGTGATATTCTCGGACGAGTCCAAGTTCAATTTGTTCCAATGTGACGGTAGAGTGTATGTGAGAATGCGTTCTGGTGAACAATTACGTGAGGATTGTGTGGCCCCAACTGTGAAGTTTGATGGTGGTAGTGTAATGATTTGCGGGGCTATGAGTTATAGGGGCACTGGATTCATGACACGTATTGATAGAAGACTCAATGCTCAAGGTTTGTTTGTTTGGTTGGTTTTGGTTTAACGCCGTAGCAACACATTCTATATGTCATACAACGGCGGTCAGTCAACCTACTCACTCCTCCTGGAAAGGCTAAATCTCTGGATTTAGCTGTTAACCAACTACTAAGTGCATACCTTCGTCAGTTACTGACAACTACCCTACATAATTAAGATTCATTGGTAGGAGGGATAATGGCCGTAGAAATAATTTCATGACCAAGCTCCACGAAAGTATGCCGCGTCCGGGAATCGAACCCACGACCCCTCGATCAGTAGACTTGCGTGCTACCAACTGAGCTAGCTGGGTGGCTTCAATGCTCAAGGGTACATTAAGATTTTGGAAGATTATGCAGTTTCCACTAATCATCTTCTGGGCTATGGAGACAACTTTTTCTTCCAAGATGAAGGTGCTACTTGTCACAGAGGTGGAGTTGTAAAGGAATGGAAACTTGAACATAGTTTTCAGTGTCTGGACTGGCCTCCACGGTCGCCTGATCTCAATCCAATAGAGAACCTGTGGCAGCAGATGAAGGTGATGTTGCGGCAGAGACACAGCCATAACATACGTGAACTTGAAGGAAATGTGCAAGCATGTTGGGATATGGTGCCAACAGAAATGTGCAGGAGACTTGTAAGAAGTATGCCCAACCGAATTCACACAGTTTTAGAGGCAAGAGGGGGGCACACTAATGCCTCAGTCCCATAAAATCGTGGTTTGTTACGGACCCGTACGTGCAGACAGTCGTAGGCCGTGGGAAGCCTTTCGAACTAAGGTGACGATGCGCACATAGTACAAAACAATACACCCGCACGGAGCCGTAGCTGGAAGATATGCATGTTTAATCCATACTCGGCCACGGTTTTGTTCACGATTTGACTCTGAAACTGATACGTGTGTAGCAGAGGTATAATACGGCACTTGTACTACCTTGCCTTCAAGCTAGCTTTTATGGCGACGTGGTAGAGTGTCCGCTTACGACTCGAGAGGTCGTGGGTTCAAATCTCAGTTAGGACCATGAATGTTTATCGGGTTACATTTGGCGCCCAACGTAAATAACCCACTTGGAATTGTTTGATTGCACCCTTAGATAGTCCCACAGACAATCAAGCTCCAAGAATTCGAGGACGAATTCTGTTAAGGAGGGGGTGTGTGTAGCAGAGGTATAATACGGCACTTGTACTACCTTGCCTTCAAGCTAGCTTTTATGGCGACGTGGTAGAGTGTCCGCTTACGACTCGAGAGGTCGTGGGTTCGAATCATAGTTCGGACCATGGATTTTTATCGGGTTACACGTGTATCCTGGGCTCATGAAACGGACACTGGTAAAAACGAAACAGTCCGTACGGGTACGCAAGAGTTCGTACGGGTCCTTGCGGAGCTTGATCGCACGGCGCCCGTACGGTGCCCGCACGACTATTTTCATGTTTATGGGACTGTAGCATAAGTACGAACTGTTTGGTGTCTGTGTAGATGTGGAACATGGTGTGATACATGTATGTGACAGTACAGCTATTCCTGTCAGTTTCATTTATTTATTACTTTCATTATCCATAAAACTTTTATTTTAGTAACGAGTTGTTATTTCTTTCATACATTTATGAAATCTAGGTGTTTTTAATTAATTTCTTCTTACATACTGAAATTAAATTAAACGAAAATAAATGTAAATTAATAGTGTTTGGATGTCCAAGAAATAAAAAGTACAGTGTTAACATTAACGATTCTGTTTTACAATCCAGTGATTCAGTGACTCACGTAGGGATAGAACTACAACCCTCTCTAAAATGTACATTTACAATAGACTCTAGAATCAACAAGGCACAAACTTCACTCTTTTCAATATTATCAATAGAACAGAAGTATGGAGATATAGATCCGCTAACACTTAGCTCTATATTCGAACGTGTTACTATGCCTGTAGCTTTGTATGGCTGCGAGCTATGGACCAACATGTCAGTTAGTGATTAACTCAAATGTGAACGATTCCTTCGCTTAGCCTCAAAATGCATACAACATCTTACGAAAAGAACGCGAACGGACAGTGCCCTGACCATGCTTGGTTGGAATCCATTTTTAGCCAACATCGAATACAGGAAGCTGATATTTTTTCAAAAGTTAACTACCTTGCCTACTAACTCTTTGACGAGAAAACTTTTTGAGTTTCGACTACAATTATTCATAGTGAGAGGTTATCGACTACAACTGGGCTTCATACCAGACATATATTCTATTCTTAATAAATTCTCATTGTTAGACTACTGGACACAATACCTTGACAAAGTTAACCTACCATCAAAATACCAATGGAAAGCTATGATTGAATCCAAAATAAACGATTTCTACAAAACACAGTACATGTAGCTCAACAGAATATATATCGATCCTGATTTTTTTAGACTTTTAGCAACACAAGACAGTATCGACATCGATTATATGGACAACAGCACTCGACAGACAGTCAATCTTACAAGGTCTTAGACTTTCTCGTGTCATTTCTTATGCATACCTTAGATTTTCTGAGCAAACATGCTCATTGTGTGAAACAACAACATCAGACATATTTAGACACAATATTGCTGATTGTTTGTACCCAAGCATCGTCAATTATCGTAAAATTTATCTTCAGAAACTAAAGTATGACTATTCTCCAGAACTTTATAAGTTTATTACAGAACAAAAAGGTGAAAGTCTAATACTAAGCATCCTTAACACAAATCTTTTTAGACAATTCAATGTAAGTGATGTAAAATGTATTGATCTCTTCAAACTATCCAAAGACTTAGTATACAACATATCAAGACTAGCCAGCTTTAAGTAATTACAAATATATTATGTGCTTAAGTCTGAGATGATGTATAACATTGACTATTACATGTATATAAACATGTGTAGATATTGTGTTTATACTAGAATAGCTTATATATATATGCATATAGATACTTGTAGATGCCAGTATTATGTACAGAACCATTTGATTGCTGTTTCATTGATAATGTTGTTACGCAATTAATATACAACCTATGTGTAGAATCTACCAGGGATAAAAGTAGCATACTCAATCTCAATGCCGTCTAAATTGCAACTGATATGTCATCCGATTATGTTTTTCTTTAAGACTACACTCATACAACTTGCTTATCAAATCATAAATATGTAAATTGTCATATGATTGTATTGTTTTGGTGTTTTAGCACCTATTTTCTTATTTATTTATTCTTTATTTGTAATACATATGTATGTAAATATTCTGTGACTTCTAAATATTTAACCATTTACATGTGTATAAATTACCGTATATAAGGTGGAATTAAAGAGTATAAATAAATAGTCTCGTATTCAGATAAAATCTTGATTATTTCGTCTGAGAAATCTTATAATCATGTTTCTATCTAACTAATTAAATATAAATTTTTATGTCGAATGAAACACAACTACTTGTATTAGTTTAGTACGGAGCCCCTAAAGTGACATTTTGAAATACTACGAAATATTACGTTTTTTACGAAATAGTTGTGATAATAAAAAGTATTTCAAAATGTCACTTTAGGGGCTCTGTAGTTTAGGGCAAAACATATATAAATATTATAAATACCGTAATATCAGCTTCTTCTGTCAATCCTAAGGTATGGAATCCGCAAATATCCTGAAATATATAAATCAATAGCATGCATTTCATATGAGCCGGCAATACAGACACAAATTGATGGTGCACAAAAAATGATTTTTAAACAATTAAATTTCCATTTCTTTTTCCATTTTGATAACAAAATGGAGATCGTTAGATAATATGTAGGAATTTGGTAATATTGTATTAGAACAGATATAGATAACATATCTAACGATATCTATGTCTCTGATTAGGATTACTGCCTGATTCCAGGGGCGGATCCAGGATTTTTTTCTAGGGGGGGTCCAAACTTTCGATTCGAAAGTTTCGAACCACAAACACATTATACACTGTTTGCAGAATAATGCAACATATAAATAATAAAAACCACGTAACCATTAGATCTATGTTAAACACAAATGTAAGCGAAACAAGCACGAAAAAACTTAAAAATGGCTTACATTTAAAAAATACACTCATGGACGGGTACATTTTGGAAATTTCAGGGGGGGGGTCCGGACCCCATTGACCACCCTGGATCCGCCTATGGGTTCGACCCCTTTTATGCTACTAAAATAAAACAACATTGAGAACAGAAAACGGTATAGCAGTAATATAATTATATTGAGTTTATTTATCCACAGTCAGTGAATTGCATGTAGATATAATTTGTACAAAAAACAAAAACACAAATATTTTACATACTAAATATTTCAATCACTTTCGATTCTCAAAAAGCGTTCATGACTCTGGTCGTTACAAAACACCACACCAATCTTTTTTGATACAGAGCAGGGAAATAATATATGGTTACAAGAGCTGCTTATGTTTTGCTGGTGGTTGTGATTACGCTGTTGTTTACGTTTGTCTTTGTGAGAAGACGAACAACCTGCACGAGTCGTACATAAAGTCGCACGATCATGGCGCATGGTCCTGTCTACCCTCTCATAGTAGAAACCATTAGTAAAATTTAACACCACTTTTAAATTTACTTTGGCAAAATTTGGCTCTTTATGAAAAATTCATTTGCCTTGTTTCACTTAAAAAGCCATTTTGGTTTAAGAGTAACTTTATCTACAAACGAGTCGTAATTATTTAATATCTATTTTCATTTTATAAATATATAAATTTTAACATTCCTAAAAAATTGTAGATAAAGTTACTTTATTAACCAAAATGATTCTTTAATAGAGTGAAACAATACAAAATGAATATTTGATATAAAGCCAAAGTTAAATTAAACGCGGTGTTGCCTTAAATCAGGTTGCATATAGTGGTGTTTAATTTTACTAAATGTTTATACTTTAATTAAAGAGGGGAAGACAGTGTAGCGCGACATGATCGTGCGACCTTATGCACGACTCATGCAGATTGTTCGTCTTCTCACGAAGACAAACGAAAACATCAGCGTAAGCACAACCCCCAGCAAAACATCGACAGCTCAGGTAACCATGCCTTATTTCCCTTCTCTGTATGAGAAAGGATTGGCGTGGTGTTTTGGAACGACCTGGGCCATACAATGCTTCACCAAAAGATGGCAAACGCTTGGTAGTGTTTGACTGAACGTCAAAAGTACAATCCTTCATTGCGTAGTGTCATGTTTTGTATTAAAGATAAAAAACTATTCAGCGGTTTGCAAACTTTTTAGATTACTATGTCTATTAAATTCAAGCTGACTTTAATACAAGTAACTTTAAGATGGTATGTTCAGTGTGAAAAATTTTACAAGTCACACAAATTTTATGTCAATTAAGGACTTAAATAACCCATTAGATCAATATTTCAAAATTAATGTACACTTTAAAAATTTTCCATCTTACATTTTATACTGAATATTTAAAAGATATATTATGCCCTTAGGGCATTCAATTGAAATTATATACAAAAGAGTATCTACTCGTATAAATATATATGCAAGGGAGACAATCTAGTCTATGATATGAAACACCACGGTTGCTTCCCGTGGCGTTTCAATAAGGTTACCATGTATATAATAAGGCCATGCCATATTGGAATTTCGTTAAGGGTCAACTCAAGATTGACAAACATTGGTACTTATTCACAAATACACACAAATTGAAAACGAAAACACATGTTCATTCTAGCTAGTATTCACACAAATAAGTACTCGGTTGTACATGAATGTTTATGACGCTAATGTGAGATTGAAGTAATTTTCATTTTTCAATTACACAGAAAGTAGCAGTTTTTCCTGATAAAATTCAGTTATCGAATCCCGGAACGACAGAGTTATTTAAGAAAATTCAACAACAATTTTGCGTTATTTTTAGATTGAGGACTCTAAAACCTACGCGGACGCTTAACAAAATGTCGATATAGCATTGCCTTATATATCCTTGTTTTTTGTAAACGTGAACTCTAGACAAGAGGAACTAGCTGCCTTTTTATGTTCATGAGAACAGTTTTAAAACATAATTATTTAGATACATTATCATCAAATTAAAGTCAACTAAGAATGTCTTACCAATTGGAATAATGGATGCAAAGAGAGACACGGGACTGGCCACTAAACAGTAGGTTTAAGCAGGGAATTAGACATATCTATGTCTCTGGTAAAAGCTACCTTTTACGTCCGTGAGAAACAGCAAAAAATAAATGTCACTGTTATTGTCCAGTTTTTTTAACTGTCAAAGCTTGAATAATTTTACGGTGACTGAATGCATTGTTTTTTGTACTGGCGGCCTAATTGTCATTAAAAATATGTTGACTAAAACATATCATACGGCATAAGCAGTTTAACTCAATCATAAAACACACTTTCGAATACTCATGGATGTATTATGACTATAATTCTAGGCTACTTTTAATTCTAAAATCATTAATTATTGACCCGTAAATAACATTTTTACATAGTTTCATTTATTGTTATGTAGCTGTACAGCTAGTTAGATTGATCGAATAAGTTATCCTCGTTTTGATTGGTCAATATTCTTTTCATGTAAAAATTTTTACTGAGGTTCCGCACTGTCGGAAAATTAGTGCGCAACTTAAATCATAGCTGTGACGTCATTCCATTGTTTTCACAGTACCTTATTTCCAATAATGTACAGGAAACCGTCCATTATTAAGATTACTCGTCCAATATTTGGTCCAATGAACGCGTAACCTTAATAGTGAACGATTACCTTTTTGATGTATTTCATGAAAAAAGCAAACGAACGAGGAAAGTTATTTTTCATTTATTGAACAAACATTCGCAAATAAAATCAAAATTTGGAATTCTGCACTCATTTCCCTTCGAAATGAAGACATTAGTTTTAATGGTGTAATTCCTGTTCACAATTTGTCAACGTTGCGGTGTCGTTATGAAAATTGAAAAAGTAATATACGTGTATAAGTTTGGCATTATACTAAGACCCAAACTAGATTTTAAGCACATTTAACACATTCTCTACCACTCTCTTTAAACACTGTTAGCCGTTTCTTGTCCACAGTTCAACAAAGTAAGTTTTGTCCTTCAATATAAAAACGTACCGTGATAAAACAAAATAAAGCTTTATTTATAAGTAGTTGCAGAATGGTACATATTATTCGTCATCAGCTCAGAAAAAAAATATTTTGAATAAAATGGACTGTGTACTTAGCATGCTGTGATCTTGGCGTTCAGTTAGTGTTTTATTGAGCAACGGCATAGACAATATCATAGCATAACTCTAGATTATTCTTGAACTTGACATCACAAACATTGTAAACATTGCTTAAGCACCCAGCGATGCCAAAATGGCATTGACAAGTCGCAAGTTGTCAACGATACAAACTAACTTTCACAATATAAATATATGTACTAAGAACTATATGATATTTTCCGTGATTCATGCTTTTCACCAATAATATGAAATTGTTTGCACCGCCTGCGCACGGACGGAAAACGTACACATTTGAGTTCTGAATTAGGTCTTGCGCTACAGCCTCTCTCCATGATCAAATTAACATAGGTTTGAGCCTTGAACCGAGCATAGATTAATATGTGAACAGAAGGGCAAACATCCTGCTTACGAAAGATGCAATTTTTATTTGGTGCACACAGGGCTCAGGTTCAGGTCTCAAAGTGGCTATTATTTACATAATATATTTTTCATTTATATATAAACTTACTTATGACTTGTTTCTGCAATATTTGTTTTTCATCAAATTATAAGAAATCAGCCATGTGTCAGGCTGTGACTGATATCGCTTCTTGGACATGGCTGGAATCAGTTGATAATCCATATTTTCTATGCATTGCAACCGTTGTAATGTATTTATATCCAAATGAAAGATTTCCGAATGATAAATAGTATATCCATGAAATCAAACACTGTAATTCCAATGATTATTTAGGTTTTGTCACACGTGTATAATGTACCCGACTAAATGAAGAACAGAAACAAAATGAACAACCACTGTCATAAATACACATTAGTTTACATGTGAATGGATATGCACGAAAATCTCGTGAACCAACAATTCATTAATTTGTCAAACTAAAGGGGCACCATTTGGGAAACAAATAATATTTTCTACATCTATTTAAATTTTATAAATATATTACTTTTTTGTTGAAGTTGAAATGTACAACTCTTTAATCGTTATTTGTGATACGTGCATGTAAACTAAAATTAATTTTGTATCATTATAATAATAATCTGTAGGTGAGCTGTGATTTAAGTAAGATATATACCCCTCGAGCTGCTCAATATGTTAGACATTGAATACGCTTCGGCGCTAACGCGCCTCAGCTATCCAATATCTAACATATTGTTCAGCTCTCGTGGTATATCCCTTACATAGTCGTGTAAGTTTTATCAAACACTTTTCTAGCAATTTCGTCCATTTCGTCCAAATCTCTGTTTTCGTGTTTTAGTCATACCGGTAGATAACCAAGATGGCGTCGTCTAAAAAGAAACGTGTTGACGATGAAGAAATGGAAGACGATGTAAATGATGACGATTTAGTTGATGATGGTGATGATGATGATGAAAGTGATTCAGATGATGAACCAGAAGCGATGGATCAGGTAAAATAACTAAGTATTATGTGTACTGTAACCTGATTGTATTATAACGTACGGTTTTCGGATACTCTAATTTCGGATAAATCAGTAGCTGCTCATGAGTAGTATTGTGAAATAATGATGAAATGTTATTTTGTATAATGAACTAACATTATGAAATAACAGTATTACTTCACTGTGAACGCCTCTTAACAAAAGTTTGGCATCAGATCTCAAATAATCACTCTCTAATCACTATCAAACTTGCCTGCTCCTGCGTCTATGAATAAATTATGCAAATGAGGCGCAGCACCGAGAACTTGTAATCGAGCGTGCCTGTTTATCAAAAACGAAAGTAGCGTATACAAGTAAATTTAAACTTGCTAAATACATTTGAAATCTTTGATTTACGTTTATTGTGCACGGTAATTTGGTTATGTAGTAAATAAGTGACAAGTTAAGCGAAACGGATGAAAAAATGAGCTTCAATTAGTTTATTTATGGTCGTTTAAAACTCGCGCGTGCTGCTGGAATGGCGGCAGTTCAGTCACTACGTAGTTGAAGATATCACCTTTTTTATCTAAGATCGAAATTTATTTGAACACGCAGACAATTTTTTTCGTACACATAAATGAATGCAGTTTACGATTATATCATTATTATATGGTGTCCATCCTTTGTTAAAAGTGTCTTGGAGGTTAAACTCGTCTGTTTACATTTTAAAACAGAGCGTAAAGGCTAAAACCAGCGTATACGGTACTGTGTACGTGTACGGATCCTTGATATGTGCCACGTCTGGCATATTATTACATTAAAATAAATGTTTGTGCAGGGTCGTATGAAGCTTTGAGAAAATGGGGAGCGCTTCCAAAGCATGATTAATACATCAGGGGGTTTTCGGTTCTGAGATATTAAGTCCGTGTTTTGTCTAAATTCGGGGGTTTTCGGTTAATGATTTACAGACATTACCGCCTATATATTGATTAAATCTTAATGTATTTCAGGTATGAAGAATGCCAATATCACCGTGAAATAAATATTAATAAGAAATACAATTTAGACCATGAAACTAATTTAATTTTAAGAAATTTAAATACAGAGAACAGTAAACTGTATGTGTAATCGGTATCACTTTGGTTGATACCTTATTGTTTTGCAATGTTCTGTAACAATTAAAACACAATTTTTATATTCATTGCATATATGTATGATACCATAAATATGTACTATTTACACTTTTATTAAATTAAATTATGCTTTGTTCAGTTCTGTTCTGTTGTTCCTGGTGAGTTAAAAGACGTGTGGGCCTCATCATTGGTTTGGTCTAGATGCAGGTCGATCTCTTGATATTTCATAATATTCATTCCATGAATAAAAAATACATCCACCTGTAACTGAACGCTCATTGATATGATTACTACAGTAAGTAAGGTTTTTTATTTAAGTTACATGTGTAAGATACAATACATACAAGTATATAAAACAGTAATAAGAAATAAGAAAACATAATACATGTACAGTGGCCCTATTGACCTATTAGTCGCTATGTATAACTACATAAGTGACACCAAAGACAAATACTAGTACATGTAAATATCTATCATAAGTAAGTCTCTGTCTCTTTGAGTATTGTTTTACATAATATTTTGCAACTTTATGCGGATGGTTTCAAAGTTTTATTTTATTACAATGATCTACAGTATACAATCAAAGGGACTGATATAGTGAATAACCACGTTAGACAGTACAAATATGATACGATATCATGTCATGTTTTCACACCTACTGAAAGAGATCAATTATCGATATTGAATCACACGTGATACCAATTACATAATTAAGCTTGACAATTAACATTCCTTTATGGTAAACCTTATATCAGAACAGGAAATGAATTCTTGTATAATAAATATCTTTATAAGTTATTTCTCATACATATGTAAACTAATTAATCGTGGCTTCTTGACTTTCTCAATACCTGAAAACAGAAAATTGATCATAGTAATTATGTGTGTGTTAAAATAAACAGCCGATATTATGTCTATACATGTATTTCAGGACCGAAAAACTCTAAAAAAATTATACTAAAACCGAAAAGCGTTAATATACATGTATAGCATAATAGCTTTTTCATATCCGAAAAGCTTCTTGCCGAATACTGTTAGTGATCGGAGAACCGAAAAACCCTCGTATTATTATACTAACGTATCAAGTTGTTAAAATATTAACGGCATGTAGTTTTTTAAGAACAATAAAACACGTATTTTTCATTTTAAACATAATATATTGGCATAAGAAAGGAAGAAGTACGTACTATATCAAAATATTCAAGCGTATATTTTTGAGGTAAGTCGTGCAGCCAACGGCATTCCGCGGTACATTTCATTTGATGAAAATAGATTTTTGAATGTACTGCACTTTTTAATTACAAAAAACAACAACATTTTAGTGAATAATTAATAGTTTCCATCTGTTTGCTTCTATGGCCATTTCATTTTTTTTAATCAATGACTGTCAATAAAAATTCGATATACAGATAGCTTTTGGTGACTAGGCCCGACTTCCCTATATAGTTTAAGCTAAACTCACCTGATGGAAAGGCTAGAACATGAAACTGGCAGGACGGCATATTAGCTTATATTTAGTGCAAATTAATGCAAATTACCGTTATTTTCGTAACCCTGATGTTACGGCTGAACCTCGTTACTTCTCAGGATGCTTAAACGCTTTTAATTAATAAACGCTACCTGCGTACATGCAGATTAAATATAAATAGGTATTTAACTCTTTATTCTGTTCACAAAGTCGGATAAATACATTTAAATTTAATTTGATAACCATTAAAATACACAGTACATTCATTAACACACACGAGTTTAAACTTCGCTTTTAAAACAACTCGATTAATCTAAGCGAGTGGGCGGAGCTTCGATCTGCGCATGCGTAGCACGTACGATTTGTTTACATTCGACTGTCGCATACGTGTAGAGTGCAAGTTTGATAGTGCTAATTGTTCTATTACACAGTCCAAAGAAAACTACTTGAGACGTTGAGTTGTTATTTTCTTAGGCCAGTTATTTTATC
Source organism: Mactra quadrangularis (assembly GCA_025267735.1). Lineage (NCBI taxonomy): Eukaryota > Metazoa > Mollusca > Bivalvia > Venerida > Mactridae > Mactra > Mactra quadrangularis. The sequence continues at coordinate 7,128,295 of CM046298.1, forward strand.
CTTCTGTTTCAGAACTGAGGAACTAGGGAGTGATATGCTAAGTTGTTATTTGTTTGACCCCCCCCCCCCCCCTATAATGACTGTAAATCAGAATTACACTATGTGAAATGGATAAAAGTCAGTTTATGTACAGAAAATGGACAAAATTAGAAAACCAATGCAGGTTGACACTTAACAAACTCTGATGCTGCGCTGCAGTGGTTGTACTTTATATACCAAGTATCTTAATCTGTTTATTTATAGGAAGTACAGATAGATTTTGAAGCAAGGACACCAGATGACAGTGATTTTAATGGTATCAAAACATTACTTCAACAGGTACTGCTTTTATGATTCATCAACTAAACCCATCTAGATTCTCTCTCAATTTTTTTCCTGAACATTGGTGTGCTTGAACTAACTTTTTGGAGCAATATCCATAGCATTTTTGAACAGACAGTTCTCAATATCAATCATATCTGTGCTAGTTTACAAGAGAAAGAATTTTTCTTAAAATTACTTAAATATCACCTCATTGTTTAAATTGGTATCTGTTAGAGTAGTAGTTCCCTTGCTCAGTTGGACACTATTTATTATTCCTAAATAGGCTGCATACCAACAGTGTGAAAGACTTCCAGGGAGAATGATCAATGCATGCAAGTAGCCTATATACTTAGACTAACATCAACATGAAACATACTTTCCTTTTCTAAATGATAATTTAATGTATGGAAATTCTATCCAGCATTATGCATTCATTTATCTAAGTTTGACATTTGTACACTTTCAGGTATTTTTAAAGGCTCATATAAATGTATCAGAGCTTACAGACACTATCATCTCACAGAATTATATAGGAAGCGTCATGAAGGTAAAATATTTACATTACTAGGTTTTATTAAATTGTTCTTTTTTGTTATATGCCCGAAAGAATTTCGGACATATTATGTTATACCCCCTGGCGTCCGTCCGTCCGTTAGCAATTTGGTTTCATTTGGCCCACAGTATTCAAACTTCATGGGAGGATTGTCCATGGTATCTTTTTTCTCTACTTTGTTTTCCACAATTATTCATAATATGATATTCATATGAAATATTCTCATGTCTTACAAATGCTTCATCTTAACTAAAAAAAAAAACACTTTCGGGCATATAATGCTCCGCCTAGCGGTGCTCTTGTTTGTACTTCTATGTTATCACTGACACACTTTTCCCCCAATGCATAGTAAGTAGAGGATGAATATTGCCGAGTTATAATACCACAAGGCACACTTGTACTTCCTTGCCTTCAAGTTAGCTTTTGTGGTGACATGTTAAGAGTGTCTTATTACGACTCAGAAGGTCATGGGTGTAACCCCAACTCAGATCATAGATTTTGCTAGCTTGCTAAGTGTGTTTTCATAATGTACAATATTGCTTGTTTATATTATTGTATTTTTTATTCTCTAGCAACCATATAGTCCAGAAGATGATGATGATGATGATGATGAAAGTGACATGACAGTGTTAGCATTAACAACTGTTGTAAATATGACAGAAAGAAAGGTAACATTATTTTGTCTGCCATTCATGTATGTAATGTTAATTGAAATTACTTTAAAATAATACAAGTATAATTTTATTTCTTGTAGTCAAATAATGTCCTTGTTTCTTGCTGTTATGATTCGCTGTCAAAAATGTATGTTAAGTTTGTATATCAAAACTACTTTTAAATGATTCAAATATTATTAAGTAGTCAAATAATATTATTTTTTTGTAATGTCCTACTGCTGACAATGTTGGGATTACTAAAAAACATAATACAGCAGGGAACTGTATTTGGTCTTATATTGCTCTATAATGCAGGAATAGTTACTTTGAAACATCAACCCTCTGATGGGCAGTGGGCACTGCCCTTTTTACTGCCTCCTTGTAATTTTTAGCCAGATTTTTCAACGAAAAAATTCGGCTAATAGTTTGGCGAACACGGGCGGGCGGGAGGGCGGGTGGGTGGGCGGGCGGGCGTCCGTGTCGTTAACAATTGCGTTAAAGTTTTTATTGTACCATGTATTTCTGCCATTTAAAGTCAGATCTCTACGAAACTTTATACAATGATAACATACCATGTGATGAACAGAATTAGACAGTAACCGCAACTCTACCTTGCTTAATTATGGATTATAGCCCTTTGTAATTTCGGGTGTCTGGTGTCGTTAACAATTGCGTTAAAGTTTTTAATTTAGCATATATTTCTGCCATTTATTGTCAGATTTTTATGAAACTTCATACAATGATAACATACCATCTGTTGAAAAGAATTAGACAGTAACCACAACTCTACCTGGCTTAAAAATGGATTATTTTCCTTTGGTTTTTTTTGCGTTAAAGTTTTCAAATTGTTGGATATCTCTGCCATTTATGGTTAGATGTTTATGAAATTTCATACAATGATTACATATGATCTGTTGCAAAGAATTAGACAGTAACCACAACTCTACCTGGCTTAATTATGGATTATTTCCCTTTGTAATTTTTGCATTCAATTTCAAATTGTTTGATATCTCTGCCATTTATGGTTAGATGTTTACAAAATTTCATACAATGATTACATACCATCTGTTGAAAAGAATTAGACAGTAACCACAACTCTACCTGGCTTAAAAATGGATTATTTTCCTTTGGTTTTTTTTGCGTTAAAGTTTTCAAATTGTTGGATATCTCTGCCATTTATGGTTAGATGTTTATGAAATTTCATACAATGATTACATATGATCTGTTGCAAAGAATTAGACAGTAACCACAACTCTACCTGGCTTAATTATGGATTATTTCCCTTTGTAATTTTTGCATTCAATTTCAAATTGTTTGATATCTCTGCCATTTATGGTTAGATGTTTACAAAATTTCATACAATGATTACATACCATCTGTTGAAAAGAATTAGACAGTAACCACATCTCTACCTGGCTTAAAAATGGATTATTTTCCTTTGGTTTTTTTTGCGTTAAAGTTTTCAAATTGTTGGATATCTCTGCCATTTATGGTTAGATGTTTATGAAATTTCATACAATGATTACATATGATCTGTTGCAAAGAATTAGACAGTAACCACAACTCTACCTGGCTTAATTATGGATTATTTCCCTTTGTAATTTTTGCATTCAATTTCAAATTGTTTGATATCTCTGCCATTTATGGTTAGATGTTTACAAAATTTCATACAATGATTACATACCATCTGTTGAAAAGAATTAGACAGTAATGGCAACTCTACCTGACTTAATAATGGATTATTTCCCTTTGTTTTTTTGCGTTAAATTTTTCAAATTGTTGGATATTTCTGCCATTTATGGTTAGATGTTTATGAAATTTCATACAATGATTACATACCATCTGTTGAAAAGAATTAGACAGTAACAGCAACTCCACCTGGCTTAATAATGGATTATTTCCCTTTGTTTTTTGCGTTAAATTTTTCAAATTGTTGGATATCTCTGTTATTTATGGTTTGATGTTTACGAAGTTTCATACAATGATTACATATCATCTGTTGAAAAGAATTAGACAGTAACCGCAACTCTACCTGGCTTGATAATGGATTATTTCCCTTTGTTATTTTTGTGTTAAAGTTTTCAAATTGTTGGGATATCTCTGCCATTTATGGTTAGATGTTTATGAAATTTCATACAATGATTACATATGATCTGTTGAAAAGAATTAGACAGTAACAACAACTCTACCTGGCTTAAAAATGGATTATTTCCCTTAGTATTTTTTATGTTAAAGTTTTCAGTATGTTGGATCTCTCCAATAGCAAGTATTCTGGCATCTTCCAGTCATATTTTCCCGCCATTTTGTTTCAACAATTTCACCATTTGCCATACAAGGTTTTTTTTTAACAAAATTCTCTCACCAATTTCATATCATTAGCTTTGCATTATTTTCATCCATAGTTTTCATGTCTTATGCCATCTTAGTCAAATACCAACAAAATACTCAGAAAAGATACAATAGGACATATATATAGTTGATGAAACTCTTTATTCCTTTAAGATTAATTATTGCCCTTTGTATTCCTTCTAATAAGCAATATATCAAATGACTTTCTTTTGTAACAACGTAAACTTGTTCTCAATGTTCCCATATGCAGAAAAATCCGGCTTTAATGTGGCTCCCACATTATCTTTCTTGTTCATGTTTTAGAATAATCACTGTACATGTTATAATTCAGAATACATTTATATTGACTTCTTTTCTCCATAGCAAAGTCATAGAATTAGACATTTTCATAATTACATATTAGCCTGATTTTTCAGCGAAAAAATTTGGCTAATAGTTCGGTAACACGCGGTTGGGCGGGCAGGCGTCCAGTGTCATTAACAATTGCGTTAAAGTTTTCAATTTAGCATATATCTCTGACATTTATTGTCAGATCTTTATAAAACTTCATACAATGATAACATACCATGTGATGACCAGAATTAGAAAGAAACCACAACTCTACCTGGCTTAATTATGGATTATTTCTCTTTGTAATTTTTGCGTTAAAGTTTTTAAATCTGGCTTTAATGTAGTTTCCACATTACATTTCTTGTTTTTGTACAGTGTTTATGTTACCTATTATATTTCATCAAGAAAAATATTAACCTTAGGGGCCCCTTTTTCCACATTTAACATCAATTATTTTATTTTACAGAATCTAGATTGTATAAAACAGATGAAGTCAATGTTATCAACAAAATGTAATCAATGTTCTAAAGGTCAACATGAAAAGTTAAACAAGCTGCTAAATGATCCAGATCATCATGTAGGATACCTGATCAATGAACGCTTTCTTAATTTACCTCCAACTATGGCTGTACCTATGTTTGAATCATTAATGTAAGTATATCTGTACTATGTACATGTAGTGTATGTATGTAGTGATTAGATTGTAAAAATCTGTAGTTGTTATAGAGAAGTTGCCGGCCATGTGTAAGGGTGAGTACTGGTTATAGACAAGGGTCCAAGAGAGCTGTCTTTAAATAATCTAAATTGAGTTGACATGGCATATAACCCAGTATGAAAAAACATCTGTATCTGATGATATGTTTACTTCACAGTGACTGATTGTGTCATGTATCTATTTTCTGTTGTCAAATATTCATGATATTGTGCTTTTCGTGATCTGGTTGAACAATGCTAATGTATGTATTCATTATTCACTGTGTATTCATTCAATGTTTTATAGAACTCAGTACTCATATTATTTCAGTGTAAGGGAGAGTACTCAGGACCAAAGACTAAATATTTACTCATGGTAGCCACCTTGGGCTGTTGCGTTCAAATTTTTGTTGCTCAGAAATATTCATAGTCACCCATCACTTGTTTGACCTAAGTGATACAGTATCTCTAAGTTCTAAAATACTAAAATTAACTTATGTAAATTTCATGCCAAAGGTCAATATGTTTTATTAGTCAAATACCAACTGACAAATATGGGCATTCAAGAATCTGAATCAGGGACCAACTACATGTAACAAGTATAAATTTAAATACTTGCCAGGTACTCTTATTTTGTATTACCAGCTTGGACCAAAATTTCAATATCTTAGTCTCTCATTAGAAATTTTGGTGGCCATTGGTGATTGGGTGAATGGTAATTCGGGACTCTGAATACTGTGATAATATACATGGTATGATTTATTCATTTTAGGAAAGAAATGGAAAAGGCTAAACAAAAGAATATGAAGTATGATTTTAGTCATTATTTGTTGATTTGTAAATCGTTTGAGATGAAAACAGCACATAATGTAAAACAAATCCTGTATTCTAATTCAGAGGAAGAATTATTTGAAGAGGTATGTTTTAATGCTTGTAATAGTATCCATTCATATTTACATAAGTCCATTGAATGTTATAAAGTTTAATATATTACTGATTGGGTATGCTACAATACAATTCAAAATGTATAAATTTTAATAATTATTGGACTTGCATTTTAATGACCACTTACTGTGGTAAAATATTTTTGTAAAAAATTGTCTATGTGATAAAATAGGCTCATTTGATTGAGGCAAGATACTAAGGCATTGGTCAACAAAAACTTAACTAATTTATGTTTAGAATGACATGAAACAAACTACTCATTTAAATGGTTTGTGTTATAAAGTTAGAAGTACACAGTGTCACTGTGGTTTAAATCATGTTGGTCATGATTATGGACTATCAAAATAACATGAAAAACTTCCAAGAATATTCATATTTTGTAACAATGTTTGTTTTTTCAGGTATCCGAGGTATGTTTTAAATATTCAGTAGCTCATGAAAGAGATAGCGGTGTAGAGAAATGGAGTTCAGAAGATGGTATGGAACCATTTAGAACTGTGATGATATTTCCTGCTGATAAATTACCTGTCATTGTTGAGAAGATTAAACAAGAGGTTGAAAAAACATAGATCAAATAAAATGTTGATTTTAAAATAGCTTCTCTTGTAGTTTTTATTTGCTTGAACTGTGTTTGTGTTATGTTTTGGTAGGAAATCTATAAATGATGAAAGCCAACATGCTGAAATTAAATGCATCTACAAGACAGAAGTTATGTTGTTCCCTTAAAAGCCTAATGACTCATAAGACACATGTGGAAGACATGTCCATTAATGTTGGTGAATCCATCGTAAACTTGACTATTAGAAATCTAAGTGCTTGGTTCTTCACTCCACACATGGATATGGAGAAGCATGTAAATATCATATATCAGGGCTCAAACTTAACAAAAAAATGGACTTTATTATATATGGAGTTAATTATATTTCAACTCGCAAAATGAAAAATTCACTTGCATTTTGTTTCCAAATCTTAATAGCATACAAAGCAACTATTCATATATGAAATATAAAAACAACATAGTTAGTACTATATTTAACTATTTATAGAACAATTGTGTAATCGTGGCATAGACAAAGAATATCGAACATGTTTTACAGTGAATCTTTAATTAATAGTAACTTTGACCTATCTGGCTGTTTCAATGCTGATTTAACCTCTTTAGTTAAGACAGAAATATTTTTGCGGCGATTGAACTCGCAAAAATTTGTGAGTTGAAATTAAAGTTGCTCGCAATTTCTAAAATCCACTAGCATTTTGGGAGTATGCAAGCTTAATTCGAGCCCTGTCATATAAACAGATTGTCTTACTATTGGCTAAGATATATTGTTTCAAAGTCAAATCTAAATAAACCTCTACAGAATACGGCTGCAAGAATCATCACCAGAACTCATTTTTATGATCATATAACACCAGTACTCCGAGAACTTCATTGCCTCCCTGTCTGTCGGGGATAGGCTATAAGCTCTTGATACATAGGCGGATCCAGCAGGAGGGTAAACCCCCCCCCCTGAAATTTCTAGAATGTACCCATCCATGAGTGTTTTTTTTAACTGTAAGCCATTTTTAAGTACATGAAGTAATTTTTCTCTGTGCATAACAATTTTTTATTGGGTTTAACGCCGTTACAACACATTTTTTGGACATTTTATGAAAGTATTCATTTATTTTCATATTTTAGCATCTCTTAACCAATTACATTTATTCATAGTTAAGTTTTGCATATGTTTGTAAAGCACTTGAACATACATTCAATAATATGAAAAAAAATCCCTTAGAAGTATACATAAAAGGCAAATAATCCAAAAGTAAATGATGAAATTTGAATCATGTCCACTTCGTGCGCAACTAGACATCAATATCTATCATCAGTGAGAGTTTCAAGATAATGGGTCAAGTATTAAAACAGGGTTCCCACGCTTCCTTGAAAACGGGAAAAGTCCTTGAATATTTAAAATTGCTTTTCCAGGCCTGGAAAAGTCCTTGAATTTCGAAAAAACGGTGAATTATGTGAATTTGTATCGCAAACGTCGCCTAACCTTTCCCAAAATGACTTATATACTGAAGGTCAAGTTAAACAAGGTGGTGGGGGGAGGAGGTCTTCATGGAAGAATTTCAATCTCAACCTTGGGAACAAGTCACAAATCGTAGGAAACGTAATAGAATTAGCTCTGGTGGTAAAAGCTCCCATCCATATGATTTTGACAATCTAACAATTGACGAAAAAATGACCAAAATGTTTTCCGAAATCCAATCCATTAAAAACTCAGTTTACATTTGCTGCAGTCTACAAACCCAAATGTGTGACGTTTATTATTACTGGAGTATAAATCTATTGATATTGAGGCTCGTTCAAGGAGAAACAACTTAATTTTTGGTGGTTTAACGGAAGAAACTAACGAGAACTGAAAAACGTATTTTAGACTTTTTGAAAGAAAATCTAAAATTTGAAACATTTCCATCAATACCAAGGGTGCATCGTTTGGGTAAATATAGACGTGATCAAATCAGGCCAATAATTGTTTGCTTCCTTGACTATCGTGACGTGGACTTAGTCATTTCTAATGCATACAAACTGAAAGGCACTAAGTACAGCATTAATCAGGACTTTCCTCCAGAGATCACAATGCACGTAAACGTCTATGGCCAGAATATAAAAGGTTGCGTTCTAGATACCCGGAAAGTAAAATAAGTATTGTATATCCAGCTAAGATCATCAAAGATGGAAAAACTATTATTGACGCTTCCCCCAATTGGAGCCTTATCATGCAAGGCAATCGTATTAATCATACTATCACCGAGAACCTACACACAACACAGTCTCGTTATTCTTGTGCTAGAGGTGATTCATTAAATAACATGTCATCCAACGTCCAGAGGCGTAGCCAGACACCTTTAAGCCCGCCCCGCAGGAAACAATCCATGTCTCCTGTGCAACGCAAACCACGTAGTTCGGCACCATTCAGCCATAATCAACGTACACCTAGACCAACTTCCCAACCTAATGATAATGGTATACGACGACCCTGGGATACCGCTCGTACTTCAACAACACCTGATAGTAATCAAACCCTAAACATCGTTAGGGCAGTAGGAGGAATGATACAAACTGTATAAACTCTTTTACATTTGGTAGTCTAAATGTAAATGGTTTGAAGAAGAGACTAAATTATCCAGATTTTATAGACTTAGTGAATAAATATGATACATTGTATACTCTGTACTTCTGAAACTCATATAGACAGTACTGATATTGTTGATATTGATGACTTTGTATTTTTTGCTAAACATAGCACTAAAAATTATAAAGAAAATTGGGATTTATGTTAAAAATAGAATTGCCCCTTTTGTTAAATTATTAGAAAATAACTCAGACTACATTCTTTGGATCTCTATTGACAAAAAGTGCACGGGTACCGCTGAAAATCTCATCCTCGGTGCAACTTACATTCCACCCGAAAATTCTCGCTCTTTCAACGAAGACGATTTCTACGATTTAGAAAACGAAATATCGCAGATGAGTAGTCAAAACAAATTCTTGCAAATAGCCGGTGATATGAATGCACTATATGATATGAAAACTACGCGATTTTATCTTAAACGATAATTTTATCAATGATATCTGCGGCTTAGATGACGAACTTCAATCTGAACTTGAAAAATACAAAATATTAGAAAATCACAATATACCCTTAGATAGGTCTTCGCTTGATGATCGCACTAACACCCACGGCTTTCGATTGATTGATATATGTCGAAATAATAATTTGTTTATATTAAATGGCAGGATCTCAAACGACCGTAATGTCGGCAAATTCACATTCCGAGATAGATCCATCATAGATTATGTACTTTCTACGGTAGAATGCTTTCCTTACTTAACTTACTTTGACATAGACTCGATGGATTCTATATTTTCGGAGGGACACAGTATCTTGAACTGGACAATACAAATCAAAAGTATAGATCACCCACAACATTCTGATACACCCCTGAATATAACCTCTACATGGGACAGTAATCTGTCAGACGTGTTCTTAAGTAATATTAACATGGATCGTATACACACACTTAATTCAGGCTGAGTTCAGTTAGCAGTTAGCGTTAGCCAAACACAGTTACCGTTATGAACGGTTAATTGAACAACCCGTTGAAGTGCGAACGTTTAAAGATGGCGGGCAAGGGAGTCTTTACTTCTATTTTATTAGAAGAATTCGGAGAGGAGGACTTGTTTACTTGTTTTTTTTTTGTAAATGTATTGATCTAAATCAACGGGAGTATCAGTGCCGACTTCGTTAGACCTAATCCAGAAATTAAATTTATGAGTTTTTCCGTCCGTGCACAGGCGGTACAAACAAAGTTGTCTACACATTATTGCTAAACAACACGAACTATGGATTAAATACTACTGTTCTTTTTTACACACGTTTTCATTGAAACAGTGAAAGTTTGTTTGTACCGGAGGGGAAAACCCAAATATTTGAATTTCGGATATAGTCTATTCGCTATGGCAGTTACTATTTTGCAAAATGTACTGGAACTATTTTGTTTCAGGTTGTTTCATATTCGCGTACTATATACTAAAACCGTTAGCTATTGGCCTTAAACGTTTTCTGCTAACAGGTCGTTCAATTATGACTGTTAGCGAACGTTACAGAACGTTCGCGGTAACTGAACGCAGGGCAGGAATCACTCTCAAGACAATCCATTGAACATGCTACAACAGAATTACAAAATATTTTTCAAGAATCTGCAAACAAAACGTTCAATATTAAAAAACATGTTTTCACCAAAAATAACAAAAAATCATGGTTTGTGCCTAAATGTAACATTGCAAGAAACAACTATCATTATGCGAAACAGTGTTGTAAATTAGAACCTTTCGAGACTAATAAATTACGTCTTCGCGATGCTAGTAAACGTTACAAAAGAACTCTAGATTACTACATTAAAAAGATAAACATAACAACTCTGTCAAACTGCGAAAACTCAATGAATCTAATCCAAAAAAGTACTGGAAATTTCTCAAAAATATTAATCCCAACACCACAAAAAAGGATTCACCCAGCATAGACGAATTTTACCGCCATTTTAAATCAGTCAATGAAAGTTCAATACCAATAGACGCACATTTTGACCATAACGTAGATGTTGATAACTTTAACACTGATTATCTCAATATGAAAATCACCCCTGACGAAGAACTTAAATGTATTAAAAATCTACATAATGGTAAAATCCCCAGCCCTGTCGATAAATTTCGCAATGAATACATTAAATGCTCTAAAGACCTTCTAATACCTTTTTACACTTAACTTTTTAACCATATATTTGAATCAGGACTGCGTTCAGTTAGCAGTTAGCGGTAGCCAAACACAGTTACTGTTATGAACGGTTAATTGAACGACGCGTTGAAGTGCGAGCGTTTAAAGATGGCGGGCAAAAGAGTGGTTACTTCTATTTCATTAGAAGAATTCGGAGAGGAGAACTTGTTTTTCATGTTTACTTGTTTTTTATAAATGGATTGATCTAAATCAACGGGAGTATCACCGCCGACTTCGTTAGACCTAATCCAGAATTTAAATTTATGGGTTTTTCCGTCCGTGCACATGCGGTACAAACAGATTGTTTACACATTATTGCTAAAAAGCACGAACTATGGATTAAATACTACTGTTCTTTTTTACACGCGTTTTTATTGAAACAGTGAAAGTTTGTTTGTACCTGAGGGTATAACCCAAATATTTGAATTTCGGATATAATCTATTCGCTATGGCAGTTACTAATTTGCAAAATGTACTGGAACTATTTTGTTTCAGGTTGTTTCATATTCGCGTACTATATACTAAAACCGTTAGCTGTTGGCCTTAAACGTTTTCCGCTAACATGCCGTTCAATAGACTATATCTGGAATTCACATATTTGGGTTTTCCCTGTAGGTACAAACAAACTTTCACTCTCACAATGAAAACATGTGTACAAAGAACAATATGATTTAATCCGTATTTCGTGTTTTTCATCAATAATGTGTAACAAACTTTGTTTGTACCTACAGCGTACGGACGGAAACCCCCACAAATTTGAGTTCCGAATTAAGTCTATTATGACTGTTAGCGAACGTTACAGAACGTTACAGAACGTTCGCGATAACTGAACGCAGGGCAGGCATTATACCAACAAGCTGGCTAGAAGGGTCTATAAAAGTAAGGGCAAATCAAGTGATCCCTCATGTTACAGACCCATAACGATTCTTAGTTGCTTAGGAAAACTGTTCACTTCTATTTTGAATAATAGACTCACAAAATTTCTTGACGACAACAATATTTTACAGGTAAATCAAGCGTGTTTCCGACATGGCTACTCTTGTAATGACCACATATTTACTTTAAATTCATTAATCGAATTATCAAAAAAAAGAAAACAAAAGCTCTTTTGTGCATTTATCGATTTTGCCCAAGCTTTTGACAAAGTGTGGCGAAATGGCTTGTGGCACAAACTTTTAAATAACCATGTAAACGGCAAATTTCTCATTTCAGTACAAAATATGTATAGCAATATCAAATCATCGATTTTACACAATGGACAACTATCGAAGTCATTTATCTCAGAAACAGGCGTTCGTCAAGGAGAAAATTTATCTCCGATCTTATTCTCATTGTATCTTAATGATTTGGAAAACTATCTTATAGAAAACTCTAGCGATGGAGTTGAACTTTTGGATCCACGTGATTTAACTTTATGGCTAAGACTTCTAGTTCTACTCTACGCAGACGACACTATACTCATGTCCAACTCGGCTGCCGACTTACAAACTAGTTTAGACCATTTTCATTCTTATTGTTATACATGGCATTTAACTGTTAATCTTAATAAAACTAAAATTGTCATCTTCGGGGCACGTCGCACAAACAACTTTAACTTTAAATTAGGAAATAGTTCTATAGATATAACGGGCAGATATCATTATCTCGGCATTACCTTTACTAGTAATGGATTGTTCCTTAACGCACGTAAACACGTATCTGAGCAAGCCACGAAGGCATTATACTTTCTATACACTAAATGCAACAATTCTGATACACCGTTAGACCTGATTCTTAATCTTTTTGACCACACCATTTCTCCTATACAGTACTGACATACGGAAGTGATATTTTCGGTTTTGAGAACCTAGACATACTAGAAAAAGTACACCATAAGTTCTTACGAAAAATAACCAAAGTTCGAAATCTACCCCCCCCCCCTTATGATAATGGGTGAACTGGGAAGATACCCAATATCAGTGTTAATCGAATAAAAAATGATTGCTTTTTGGAATCGCATACTGTTAGGTAAAACGAGCACGGTCTCTAGCCTTATCTATAAATATATACTTAATCAACCTTTTGAGTTAAAATGGATAACAAAAATCAAACAAATTCTTAACTCAGTAGGTAGACCAGACCTTTGGCATCATCAAGACCAAATAAATAGTTCTATTCATAAACACATAAAACAAACATTAATAGATCAGTACAAACAAAAATGGCACGCTCAACTATTGAACTCAAACAAAGGCTTGATGTACAATAGTTTTAAAATTAATCACAAATTTGAAAATTATCTAAAAATCTTACCGTTAAACGAATCTCTGATACTTCTAAAATTCCGCACAGCAAACTATAGACTTCCGATAGAAACTGAACGATACGACGGAACCCCATTTTTGGACAGGAAATGCACTCTCTGAGAATCAAATTTACCTGGCACGGTAGAGCACTATATTTTTCAATGTAATTATTTCGACCTTAAACGAACTATTTTTTAAATAGCATAGATAGATCCAACACGCGACTACAGTCCCTTGAAACTATTTTTAATTTCGATAGCGAATATCATTTAAAGAAAGTTACACTTTTCCTTAACATCATAATGAAAACCTTTAGTAATTAATCCCAATGCCTCTCATTTTCATTTAATTGTTCGTAATCCATAATTGTGAATAATCATATAGTAATGTACTCCATGACCGATTTAAATCCTAAATATGTATATCAACATGTTGTAAAACGAAAGAGTGAATGAAATCCAATCGAGACAATATACACAAACAACGTTTTCCACGTGCATTGCGTGTGTTGCCTCGATTTGGTTCCGTTCATAAATTTAGCTAGGGCGTATCTGTGCCTTTTCTATATTTTCCTAGCTAACAACCCCATACCTAAATAAAATCTCTATTCTATTATCAGTAAAGGATATTAACTGAGTGCGAGGGTTTTCTGAGTTAGAACAACCTGGCCGCGGACTTCTCGTGAAAATCCGAAAACGCGAAGCGTTTGAGGATTTTGAGAAGTCCAATGCCAGGTTGTTTTAACACAGAAAATCCGTAGCACGAGGTTGATATCCGACTTACACAACGATTCAGGTGATTAGTTACACGTGTACATAAATTAGTAATGGACTACATTTTTACAAACAAATTTGTTTCGAGTGCATCTTTTTCTCTTACGAGCATTTAGTGAATATATCAACTCGCTCACGTGAAAAAGAACAACTCGCTCTAGTCAAATCTTCTGTTTTACTAGATGATTCCGAAATATATTAACCCATGTTAAACAAAGGAAGCGGTGTGTAATAATTATTAATAACTTGTTAAGACAACTTCCAGTACTGTGATTATTATTATTCAATTGCATATGTAGTACTCACACCATACATAACTCTGACATTCATATCTCTTTTTTAAAATTATGATGTCCACTACCTTTAGCTATGGCTGACTATTCTTTTCGTTTAGCTTTGTTTTGGTTGATTTTCCTTCTCACTTTTTGTTGAAATGTTTTACTCCAAATGTATAACCTATTTAAAGTGTATTTCAACAATGTCACATAAATTATGAACTGATTGCTTGTTTTAAGAGCGGGAAATTTTAACTCTCAACTATTTGCTACTCGACGCTATGTTGCAAATATTGTAATCGTGACCTCATTAGAAACATTAATTACTTGCTATATTTTGTTATACATGTATATTACTAGCAAATTTATATCTCTTCCTTTCAACCGGATACCAATGTATTACTTAATTTATATATGTCTTTTCCTCTTGCTGTACAACATGTACCTAAGTTGAAAATAAAAGATTTGTTCTGTTCTGTTACAACGAATTATGTTTTTTTATTTCGTACTGTCATACATTTTCGCGACCGACGCTATCGCCAATAAAGTGAAACATCATTCAAATTACGTTGTAATTAAATTACGTTTTATCATTTTGATTTTTAGTTTTTCTTCATGTAGCAATAAGTAGCCGGGTCGATAGCGCAGTTTGTAGCGCGCCGGGATTTGGATACTCGTGCCCGAGGGGGTGCGGGTTCGAATCACACCCGGGGAGGTTATACCCTTCCATGAAAATTTGACTATAATGTCGATTTTCCTCCATTGATTAGATAATATGGAGAAGTTTCCGGCCTTGTGGAAGGGTAGGTGAGTACTAACTGGTTATAGACAATGGTCCAGGAAAGCTAGGTTAGGTGCGCTGGACGCCGTGAAATGACCTAAATTGTGTTGATACGGCGTTAACTCTAATAAATAAATATATGTAGCAATAAGTAAGGGGAAATTCCCTCATTTTTTTTCGATTTCAAGAATAAACATCAGTTGAATATGTGAAAATTTCAAAAAATATTCGTCACAATCTATCTGTTAAAATCGTGTCTTAGACTCTAAAAACAATAAATAGCATCTCTTGTTACATGAAAAGCATAATTTAACTAAATGTATGATGTTTATAGCTGACTGTAGTTTTAAAGAAAATGTTTAAACAAAGAAAGGTCAAAATTTAGGACATTTATAACATATTTTTAAAATGGCCCTTAATGATTTTTATCTCTGTTGATGAACATATACCAGCAAGCAAACATGCTAAACCAGAAGATCTGATCAATTGAAATGAAAATTAGATATTTTTAGTTTACTATTTGATACAAAATCACTATATTCTGTGAATTTACAAAATTTAAGTTACAGCAAAGGCATTGCCATACTGAATGTGATTTTATACATGGGTCTGTTTGTCAAATGTGACAGAAACTATAATTTAAATGTTGTTTTATAAAATCTCATGCAGAAAATATGAGACTCCAACTTTAGACTGTTTTGTAATTTTCACTATACTAGTATATTTGTTATGCAACCTTTATATTCATCTATCTGTTGTTCTTGGGAAGCACAAGCATTTGTAAAAGTAATTTGAAGCATTAGCAATCTTAACCACTTGACCATGGAGCTTGATGTAAATTATTGAATTATGTAATAAGCGTTAATCCAGAGCAGTCCTTGAAATTTGGGAAAGTTTTCTTGAAAAGTACTTGAAAAGTTCTTGAATTTTATTCTTAGAAAAGAGTGGGAACCCTGGAGTTGTGTGCACAAGATATGAAAGACGAAGGGACGGACAGATGACCTGCAACACAACGTATTAAAAGACATAAGTTCTGCAGAAATAATTCTAATAATAAAACAAACTTCTTGACAGTTATATTTTACCTTTGATGGCCATTAAGAATTATGAATAGAAAACACATACATCATAGTATAGAATGGACTACAAATTTGATTCAGGCTGAACTTGATATAAGACAAATCTTTTGTCCCTGTTTACATGGGATTTATTAATTTCTGGTTTTACACCAATACACAATAAAAGAAGTAGGTTAAGGTTCAATCCTCATCAATTTTAAGAATAGTAATGCTGCTCACGCAATTTGTCAACATGACCTGATACCATCCGCAATTGATAGCAGAATATTATGGGAACTCTACCTTCACATGTTTGCCAATATTTTGTGACGAGATAATCATACAATCTTAACATTTCAGCACAAACACCAATCACTTCATTAATTTCAGATAAAAACAAACGTTAATTCAATCTTAATAATATAGAACATATACTGAACATTATTCCCAAACATGTAACAGGAGAATCTACATTTTAGATCACACGACTAAAAACCCAAGAATGACCGTTTCAATAATTTCATTTGTAACTTTTAACAATGAATAAGGATTATGAAATAGCGACATTCGATCTCCACATATAAGTAGATGAATGGCAATACAACATATCAAGAGTTGCCTGCATGACTGTAGTAACTTGCTATTTCACTCAATACACTTACATGTACTAGTTCTGCAGGCAACCCTCAATATAATGATAACTTACTCATGCATTGTGAGTTGGAAACAAGACTATTTAATACTGTCCGATCATGTTGTCAAAGAGACCATTTTCACATGTAAGCAAGAGCTAACCTAACTTTTACTGATGCCCTAACTGCACAGACCATATGTTATTGTCTTCAACATTTGTGTGATTCATCTTCAAGAATTGTGGATACACAGATTGGGGTAACACATGTGTCAAAAAATCAACTTCGAAGTTCAACCCTGAAAACTTTCATCCAAGTGACCACTTTGATTATAAAACCAACTAAATTAACAATATTTATGATTATTTTTCTCTTTTATTTCCATATTTTACAATGCTTGTTTACAGTAAAAACTACATATATAAACAAATATACTCACATTATCTTAATTGCAGGACAAAACAAAAATTTACACCTGCTTTTCTCTTATCATTTTTTATCTTCAAATGTCTCTATTACATGGATGACAGTTCAAATTTCTGAAATTTCTTAATCGTATGATTTCAACAGCTTTGAATAAAAGAACCCTTTTCTCAGGTCTAAAAATCCTAAATTTAAGGACCAGTCCTTAAAGATTTCATTCATGCTAAAGTGAATGTCTAAACCTATAGGATAACTATGTAAACAATCAAACATAAGACATATTGTGTAGTTAAAAGAATTATGTCATCAGTACAAAATCAGTTTATAGAGACAGTGACCAGTCATTACAAATGGTATTCACAGCACAATGTTGCAGCCATAACTGACCAGTCGGAGAAACAATGTAGAAGACAAAAGAGAGACGGTGTAGTGAAGACAAGTCGTGGGTTTAGCGCAAAAAGATCATAACTCACTATTTTCTTATATTGACTTACAAGTGTTTAGCACTAAACCTAGGATGTTAACATAAGATCCATTCATTCTAAAATTATCATCTATACAAGACTAGATATCAAATATTCTGGGTTACATAATAATATATTAGAAGACACAAAATAATAAAACAAGGACGTTAACTAAAATAGCTAACAAATATCTCTCCATTCAACAGCTTGCATATTTTAGTTTTAGTTCAAGATGGGTGTAAATCTAATTTACCAATTAACAAATCCCTAAATTATTATTCCGAACTATTGGCAAAAATTGAGAAATATATTAATTATAATCAATTGCAAATCATTTATAATTAAAATTCTGTAGCTTCAAAACATGACAAATTTCAATAAATTCAACAGGTTAATTTTGCCTAAGGAACAAGATTGGCCAGTGTTTGTTAATGAATATATAAAATGTTTTTGCATCCGTAGACAGTTAATTAGTGAATTTGACAAGTTTTGAGCACTTGAATCTAGTATACATGTAGAAATTAATAAACAAACTAAATATACAAATGAACTACCCTGGGTTGAACATATCTCACTAATAATATGGTTATCATTTAACAATGACTGTTATGAAACAACAACTTATTCCTAAATACAATATACATCACTTATAACATATAATACTACAATATAATGTAAACTATATGTATAAGCAAGAAAAACATAGAGATATTTATATATACAAACAACAAATTAACCACATAAATATAAAATACCATATATATATTACATATACTAATCATATATTAAACATTCTAAAATTCGTCTCTATAGTTTCCTCTTTAAGATAAAAACTTATGTAATGTTCCATAACTTGCCAACTAATAGAGCACTGGATTGAAGCATTTAATATCACAAACCAAAACATTAAACTGAAGTCTAATAAGTTTAATAGGATTATGAATGTGTCCTCTCCAGACATTAATCTTTTAAATACTGATTTATCAAGTTTCGGGTATTAATGTGAACATTATTGTCTTAGATACAATTGTATTAAAGTCTCATATCATATTCTTTTAAATAAGTACATCTTGAATAGTAAGAGAAAAGGGTGGAAAAAACAACATAGTAATGCACTAAAAGATATTGATCTTAATGGGACATATAATTGACTAGCATAGTATGAGCTTAGCACATATGATAACTGAGCTTAGCACATATGATAACCGAGCTTAGCACATACAATAACTGAGCTTAGCACATATGATAACTGAGCTTAGCACATACAATAACTGAGCTTAGCACATATGATAACCGAGCTTAGCACATATGATAACCGAGCTTAGCACATATGATAACTGAGCTTAGCACATATGATAACTGAGCTTAGCACATATGATAACCGAGGTAAGCACATATGATAACTGAGTTTAGCACATATGATAACTTTATATGTCATGGACAGTTTGGATTTCTTTAATACATAAAAATTGTGGGACTTCTAGAACATGTAAGTGACAAAACATATATGTCCAACAACTTGTAAGCACATGGCACATATTACATACAGTAGTTATATTTAATTATTTTACATTTTATATAAGTGGTTTATATTGGTACTAAGTGTAAATGATAAATCGTAACAAAATGAGCAAAATAAAAGTTATGTGAAATCTTATGAACCAAAAGCTACAATCAACAACATTCATATACCATGCTCTTTAAAAGTCTTGAGACAAAATCCTGATTTTTGGGGATATACTAATCCACATATGAAAAAGGAAACAAACAAGGAGCCATCTAAGCAAACATTTTACCAACATTATTTTTTTTTATGATTCAAACTTTCTACAAGAATAAGCTTCATTTCTGGTAAAAATACTCAGTACCTGTGATTAGTTTTTCTCGAAATTCCATATGTCCCAGAACATTTAGGGGGCAAATACAAATGGTAGTTTTGAGACACAGTCCAAGACCCCATTCTGTAAGGTAGTTGCTTTGTAACACTTTTTGAAAGCCTGTTTTTGTGGCATACAAGTTCTACTGAATGAATCTGCTCTTTGCCAACAAATCCAAGATCATTTCATAGGAAATCCCTACACAGCACTACCCTAGCAGAACGGGGCCCATATATATATGTATGAGATATCTATATTGTATACTTTAAAATGATATAATCCACACTATAACAAGGGGAGAGCACTATTACCTTATAAAATGGAATGTTTCAACATAACAACAGATCACATTTTGGCCCAACAAAATTTCATTAAATTCAAATGGCTATAAGGACATTACATGTTTTTGAATCAAATTAAGGTGATATTTGTACGATAGTAGGTTAACATTTTGACAAAAATCCCTTAAATTTATTACAAGAAATTTATTACAAACCATTTCGAAAAATTGTCACAAAGCCCAATGTAGAATGATTACAGATATCGGAACGTGCAAGTTGTCACACGGTACGGACGGTACACGCACGTTATACGAACACGGACTGCACGTTACACGATACACGAACACGATAGATAGCTTGATTTGCGGTAAAATACACGATTCCGAGTCTCGATACACGTTTAACACGATTGTTCGAAATCCTCGGCTTTTTTCGCCCAGAGAAAAACGTTTCAACGACGACACGTTAAACGATTAATGCGTCTCAAATGTAGATTGAAAACAAAAAATATTCTTCTGTTTCGTCGTAAATATGTAACTAAACAATATAAGTTTTGTTAAATTTATTGAAAATCGAGTTTACCTGCTCAAATTCTTAAAAACAAAATGTTACAAGTTGGCTTAAATCGAATTTAAATTCACGCACACGATTGTCAACTTCGAAATCACACGATAGACAAAGAAATAAAAATTTAAATATGTTACATTGGTTCATTACACAGTTAAGCTTGATTGTAAAATATAATATTGTATCAATAAATTTATTGAATATCGACAGTTTTAGTAGAAATTAAGGTACACGATAGGCGGGCAGTCAATACACGATAGACAAAAAAGAACACGATTGATAAGATTTTGTATAAAAATTGAATTAGTACACGGTGTACAACAAAAATACTAACTGTATAATAAAGAATATTATTACTGTCAAAATAATTTAATGTCATTCTTAGTAAGTTTGTTTTAATCGAATTAAAAACCACGAAAAGCCGATCAACTCACACGATTGATAAGAATACACGTTTAAAGTTTTTTTCCTTTGTTTTCTTCAAATCATTCATTGAGAAAAGATGTCATAATTGTATGTGTATATGTTTCAAAAGTTAAACACAGTCTTAGCTTGATTGTAAAAATATAAGCAAGTCATATAGTACAGATTATTTTATTGAATATCGACATTTTTAGTAGAAATAAAGGTACACGATCGGCGAGCAGTCATTACACGATAGACAAAGAAGAACACGATTGATATTTTTTTATCAAACAAATTATGTAAGTACTTGATGTTTAACAAAAATACAAACTACAGAATAAAGAATAACATTACTGTCAAAAATTGTTTATGTCATTCTTTGTAAGTTGGCTTTATTCAGATTTAAAACCACACACACGATAGCCGGCGAAACCCACACGATAGAAAAAGAAATACACGTTTCAAGTTTTTTCTCTGTTTTTATTTTCAAGCCATTCATGGTGAAAAATACTTTGAATTAGTATATTTTTTCAAAACACAGTCTACGCGTGATTAAAAAAATATAAGCATGTCATATTGTATAATGATCGCCTTTTTAGTAGTATGTATACTAGATATAAACGTTTACATGCAGTGCTTGCGTGAAGACGCGGTATTAAGACAGAACACACACCTCGTGTTAACTTACTATTTTATGCCGACTACAAAATCGATATTTAAATAAAAAGTTTTACATATAAATACGCAAATATGAGGGAATAATACGAATAAACTGTAAAAACTAAATAATTTAATTTAATTTATGAATTAAAACAATGATGACTTTTCTAATCATATAGAGTCGTGATAAACAAGTTCTTGAACAAGTGAGATGTCAATTATAACAGTTTGTTTACTAAACGCTTTAGCCACTGACAAACAAAGAAAATGTTTGATGATTAAGATAAATGAAAGCATGTGTTTACATTTTAAATATAATAATATTATAACGATTATTTTTATTTAGTAACAACATTTCGGTTGGGCCGCAATTTAATTGACCGCAGATTGGTCCGGAATGAGCCGCAGTTTATCGACGTACGGCATTTAAACAGGAATTTCCGGTTTAAACAAAGTCAACATTTATTCTAAACTCAACTTAATGGATCGCGGTTTTTCTTTTTGTTTACGGATGATGATTAGTCGACAATGCATAAGTATTTGATACATTTATACGTATGGATTTGTCAATATCTCGGGCACACGATACACGGTAATAAAACGCAAAATCACAATATCTCGGACCGATTTTTACCGTGTATTTACACGATGAGCGGTCTACACGTTACACGATTGAAATACACGGTGAATTATACACGCACACGGTATGAATGATACACGCACGATACACGCACGATACACGCAAATTTCGGAAACTTGCACGATCCGAGATCTGTACAAAAAACTTGAATAACTAATGTCACAAATACTCCACCATACATTTTTTGATCTAGTTTGAAAATAAATTGTTACATAATTTATGACTCTAGTTAAAGTTCTATAATTGTGTGCTATGTTCTGATCCCTTCTCTGGTGCCTTGCCTTGTGCTGCAGCTACGGCAGCTTTCTGTACACCTTTAGCTGCGTCTCTGGGATAATACTTGGCTAATGTTGAGGCTGGAATTCTCTTTAACATTTCTTTAGGGAAGATACGTAGAAGTTGCCATCCAATGTCCAGAGATTCAAAGACTGTTCTGTTCTCATAATGACCTGTGAGTCAAATATACATGTTTGTTAAATAATGATCATAGATAAGATTTCATTTAAAACTTGCACAAAAATGAAGTACATCAGGGTTCATCATCAAGTGACTGTGTCCTGGAATACCAAGGATCCCAAAAAACTTGGGAGGAATCCCAGTGATGCTTAGCTAAGGTTTCCTTCGGGATCCCTAAAAGCCCTGCTCCGAGTTAATATGAATTTCTATTATCACAACTTGTAATTGTATATCTGTACAGTGAACTCGACAGTTCCGGGTCATCGACAATTCCGGGTCAATTTTTTAAAATAGTACAAATGATTCCTAAATAATTTAATATTTTGATTATATGATAGTTAAGTCATGTACACTAACCACTAAGCTACCGTTACACAAACTTTCCATGTTAACATTTCTCTACTGGAAGTCATAGTCATGAAACACTAAACAGCGTCTTTTCCAACCAATGCAAAAGTATGTGAACGTTTCGTCCATGCGTTCGAAAAAACAGCGATTTATACCCACAACTTAGATAAAATAAGTCCTTATTGCACATCAGTTTGCTGGAAATTTATCGGTGAACACGATTTAACTCATAGATTTTTTAAATCTAATTACTGTTTGACAATAATGCAGACAATTTGACCTGGTAAGCACGTGACAATTTCGGGTCAAAACTTAACCCGTATTATATACAATCATTTATTTTAATTAAAAAGTATTTTTTTAACATTTAAAATTGATTTTATACATGATTTTATCCCATGTGTAAGATATTTGTCAATTATTGTTTGATATTTTGAGTTTTACTTTTTATACGCAACTAATTTTATTTATGGTACTTGTTTTTATATGCAATAGGTAATTGCAAGTGACATGATTAGATCTTTAATTTACGAGCTTTATTTTTGTTTAACTTGGAAGAAAATATGAGATAAAGTCTTTATTGTCTTTATAAGGTGGAAGTATTTGTTTATCAATTTATGCAGGTTTGATTCCCACAACTTTCGTTTTGAAGAGACACGCATTGTTTGTTTCATTACTGACCCGGAACGGTCGAGTTTACTGTATCTTAATTATCATGTATATCATAGAAAGAATCCTAAACATTTAATAATCTCTGAATAACTGACAAGGTGTTCATTCTGGATCCATGCTAGGGTGGTAAGTGTCTAACACTGAGTAAATTATTGCCATATTATGATATTACAAAACAAAAGGAAAATTAATAAATATTTGAAAATGAAAGTAGAACACATGGTGTGACTATGGATAAATATTCAATGAAGTATATATAGCAATAACGGTGTAAAAGAGTTATATGTCATAGCAGGCAATTTTATTATCTACTAGATGGGAGCCCGTGCAAGCACGGGCTTTAGCAAACTCCTCACAGTGCTTAAGTCACGCTTTGCTACTTAATTATTGATTTGATAAAGGGAGATAACCACTGCGGGGAGTTTGATTTGATGTGTCTATTTTTAGTTTTATCTATTTTTAGACACAAAAAAACCCATTTTTTTTGTTGATTTTTGGCAGTTTTTGCAAATATCAAGAGGCTTTGTCAAAAAAGAATTGTCAACTTGATATGCCGGTATATATGTGCTCCAGCGACAAACAAAAGATTTATTCAAAGCTGCACAGTTTCTTCCACAAAACAGGAAATTCGCAAATTTAATAGTATAGATGTATAAAACAATACATACCTTGTGAAATGAAATTTTTCTCAAATTTAGTCAAGAATTCTAGATATAATAAATCTTCTGGTGTCAAAGCTTCTTCACCTACGACAGCTTTCATAGCTTGTACATCTTTACCAATGGCATAACATGCATACTGTAATATAGTATAGTGAATACTTCATAATACTGGTGGTAACTTATACCACAAACATAGATGACAGATATTATTTTCTCTCTTCATTAAAAACAAAAAATGTAATGTGGAGACCACATTAAAGCCGGATTTAAAAATCTGAACGCAAAAATTACAAAGGGAAATAATCCATAATAAAGGGAAATAATCCATAATAAAGGCAGGTAGAGTTAAGGTTACTGTCTAATTCAGTTCATGGCATGGTATGTTATCATTGTATGTAGTTTCATAAAGATTTGACACTAAATGGCAGAAATATATGGTAAATAAAAACTTTAACCCCAACTGTTAACAACACCGGACCCCCGACTGCCCGCCCGCCCAAGTTTTGGCAACTATTCCTTGAAAAATTCCTGCTAGTAAAATTCAGCCTCTGTCCATACACAAAATGTACATAAACAAAAATAACTACATATTTTATAGATAATTATTATATTATTATTACATGTAATGGCATGATTAGAACAAAGTCTGAATGTAATGAAAGGTAATGAATGCTAGAACTTACCAGTTGATTAGATACATCAGAATGATCTTCTCTGGTCATACCTTCACCAATAGCAGATTTCATCAATCTTGACAATGATGGAAGTACATTAATTGGTGGATAGATCTATAATATAAAATATAATCAAATATAATTGTTAATCTTAAATATAGGTAAAGCATGTAAAGGGCCGGTCGCATAGGCCAAAACGCATGAATCACGCATAAATTTTAGTTGTGTGTGCTTGTCTGTCAAGGATTTGACTATTTTCTACGATTTACGCGATGAAAAATCACCGATTCATAGCGCAAGAATTACGTATCAATCACACAAAAATCACTGACAAAGCACTGAATTGAAACAATTGAATGTACCCAACAAAAGCTTCGCGGAAAACCACGCATATTCTGCGCATTATCACTGATAAACTGCGTATGATTGGCGCATGATTCGCACATGAACTATGCATAATGTGCGTCCGAGTCGCGTCCTTTCAACGCCGTTCTGCGTATATAAACAGATGTGGGCTTCATTCAGGACATTTTCACGCACGATTGCTGATGCTCCACGCATGATTCGTGCATAATCCGCGTATATAAATGGATGTGGGCTTCATTCAGGACATTTTCATGCAGGATTGCTGATGCTCCACGCATGATTCGTGCATAATCCGCGTAAGCACTACGCAAACTGCGCAAAGAATACTCAAAACAATGCAAAACTGCATAAACTCTTATGCGAAGATAAATTTTGAACTGTTCAAAATCTGGAATCGCCCATAACGCTGATACGGCGCAGTTCCACTCACAACTACGAATGCTCCACGTCAGAAACGCTGATGAAAAACGCGAATATCACGAATGACTCACGTAAGAGCGAGTTTTGTGCGTGATTTTTGCGTGATTTATGCGTTTTGGCCCATGTGACCGGCCCTTAATGTCATATAATTCTTGTCTAACTGGTTGGTACCAACTGAAAGCAGTGATAACCACTGTCAGATGAAATAGAAAATTATAGATTTGATTCAACATAATAGATAAGCATGGCCAGAAAGACCATGTATTATGTTGAACCAAATATATAATTTTCTATTGCAAAACGCAAAGACTGGTAGGTAAGACATCCAAGGCTTTATGGACCTAAGTTGTACTTTAGTCAAACATAAAAAACAGAGTAGTGCTCTCAATAATTTCAGGTGATAATCGAAAAAAAATAGCTCAAGCTATCATAATTAAAAGCAGATAACCACCATATTAGATTAATGGCAAATACAAGTAGGCCCTATAAATTGAACAACAAAGTAAAGTTAAAGTAATCGCATGTTCAATTGCATGCACATTCACAAACTTTACAGCTATTATCCCTGGTCATGGGGTTACTGGTATCTATCTATCAATCTCTCTGGGGAGTCATTTTACTCTGCTTAGTGCAGCCCACACTTTAGCACAACTGAATTATACCACCCTCACAGGTACCCATTTACATCTGGGTGAAGAGAAGCAATTGCAGGTAAATAGCTTCATCAAGAAAATAAGAAATGTCTTAGCAGAGTTTGAACTTGGGACCTCTCGATCACTAAGCGCATGTCCCACCACTGGACTACTGCACTGATAAAGTAGATGATTTGACAAAGATATTATATATAATTTAAGACATACCTGTCTGTTATGAAGTTGTCTGTCTACATAGATCTGTCCCTCAGTAATATAACCAGTTAAATCAGGAATAGGATGGGTTATGTCTAAAATAATAACAAAAATAATATTATATGTACCAGAATTAATACTAGCAAATACACAAAGTTATTAAATTCAAACTAATTTAGCGTTACTTTTTATAACAGTTTATGGATTTTTTACAACAAATAAGTAAGTGGGCTAGATTTAAGTTTTGCTGATGTTAGATTTTTATCTATTTATAGTGGGTTTATCCCTGTGTCAACACAATCTATAGGTTATTTTACAGCGTCCAGCACACCTAACCTAGCTTTCCTGGACCCTTGTCTATAACTAGTACTCACCTACCCTTCCACAAGGCCTCTTAATGGAGGAAAATTGACATTATTGTCATATTTTCATGGAAGGGTAACCCCCACCCCACCCCCGGGTTGGATTTCGAACCCATTTCATTTTGGGAAGCTAGATTCAAAATCCAGGCATGCTACCAATTGCACTACTGACCAGGGTTCTGTAGTTAGTAATTTTTATTTTCTAATGTACAAGACAAGTAATAATACTTCTAGAGATTTTGCAGCAGTTATAAGGATAAGCTTTTTTATGAGGGGTTGTACACTTTACTAGAATGGTTAGAATTATAACATCATCAATAATTGATACATCTCGACTATTCATTATCTCAATTATTTTTCGTCAGTCCGAACCAAGTCGAGATAATGAGAATTGACTGTAGAGTTGATTATAAACACAAGTTGATGATGGTTCCCAGCAGATAAGATGTATAAATGCGGAAAAAAGTTGAAACACAATATAAGTGTACACAAAACAAAAGGATTTAATCTGTATTGCATATTCAGCAATAAGATGTAAAATAACTTCCTTCAGCAAGGATGCATCAAGAACAAACAATCCTTTCAGAAAAGTTCAGTTCTGAGTACGAGTTATTTTACCCAACATTAACAAAATTTATTTATACTGGGTTTAACCCTGTGTAAAAACAATTTTTTAGGTTATTTAAAAGCATCCAGTGCACCTAACCAAGCTTTCCTGGACCCTTGTCTATAACAAGTACTCACCTTCCTTTCCACAAGGTTGGAAACATCTCCATATACCTTATTAATGGGGGAAAATTGACATTATTGTCAAATTTTCATGGAAGGGTATAACTTACCCAGGTGGGATTCAAACCCGTACCCCCTTCTGGACACTAGATTTGAAATCCAGACACGCTACCAACTGCACTACTGGCCCAGGTTACATTAACAAAATATAAGCAATGTTGTTGAATGAAATACAAATTCAGACTTACCATCGTTTGGCATAGTAAGAATAGGAATTTGTGTAATAGAACCATTTCTTCCTTCTACACGACCAGCTCTTTCATATATAGTAGCTAAATCAGTGTACATGTAACCTGGGAAACCACGACGACCAGGTACTTCTTCTCTCGCAGCCGATACCTATATATTATAGATAAATAATAATATAACATGTAGGTACCAACCAGTTCTGATAGTGTACAGTATTCTCTAAACGTTATTGGACAAATAAAAGTTTTGACAAGAACTGTTCATACATACTACTTTTAAAATTGTGAAATTTAGTTTGAAAATTATAAAAAAGTTTATTGTCACCAAAAATACTTAAAAAAACTTTCTGATAAACAGACGGGGAATAGCCACTGTCACACTTCATTGGTATAATTTTAGCAGGGGTCTGAAATTCCTATGCCCGACTTGTCTGACTCGTACATTTATGTCCGTGGACAAGTTAATCAAAATATCACACTTGTCGGCGGACAAGTGATATTTTAGTTGTAAATATACTAAATAATATCAATGTCTTAATGTTTTCGTCAGTTTCATATTTCTGTTTTTTTTAAACTTCTAGACAAGTGCATTTTGACCTGGACAAGTATATTTTAAGATATCACTTTATGGAGGACAAGTGGAAAAACAAGAATTCCAAACCCCTATTTAGTGTTCAAATTTTCATCAGTGTGGAATGGAAACTTATTAGCCCCATTTTGGAGCAAATATAACTGATACAGTAATATTTAGTATATAATAAATTACCTCTCTCAAAGCTTCAGCATATGAACTCATGTCAGTAAGAATAACTAACACATGTTTCTCACATTGATAAGCTAAGAATTCAGCTGTAGTCAATGCAATACGTGGTGTAATAATACGTTCAATTCTGTAATATAAAATAAATCAATACAAGTAATCCAGAATATACCAAAAATATGTAATCAGGACTCAAAATATTGGGTTTCACGGGCAAAAATTAAAGAAGTTCAAAATCAAAATTTCATTTTTCACAAGAACAACCTTTTTTTGCCCAAAAATATCTTTTTGTTATTTCAGGACAAGTCCTGAAAACTTTCTCCCATGGGGTTTTCTACCTGCACTTCCATGGATACTAACAACATTTACCGTACATATATGTTCTAAATCATGTGTTACATAATTGGATCTCATTTTTTCACTGCACACATACTTTTCATGGTCATGGTACATCACAGTAAAAACATATCTGAATTCCAGATGAAGTATAGTATACAAAAATTAAAACTAAGTATTTGTTGTTGTTTTTTTTAAATTATCTTACTTGCAATTAGAACTTTGCTCATATTAACAGTAACCATTCATTTTTATTTTTATTAATATAGCAGGCTGGCCAAATTTTTTGTGTGAAATGAATGCATGCAGATCCTTACCTCATTAGCCTGGAGCTCACACAAGTGAAAAGTGAGTGCAAATGTATTTTGGATTCAAATATTAGATCTTCTATTTCACAAGACAAAATTAAATAATTTTAACAAAGAAAGACTCAATCTTACTAATGCTATAATTTCAGCCAAATATTTACTTAAATAATTATGTAATATGTTAGTAAAACAATATACTTACGTAGGATCATTAGCCAAGTTTAAGAACAAACATACATTTTCCATAGAACCATTCTCTTCAAAGTCCTGTTTAAAGAATCTAGCTGTTTCCATGTTGGCCTACAATATGGTGATATGTAAATTAATATGTATGTTAAGACAAGGTTACAAATTAAGTCAATTTACCTGAGTGTTTGGTATTGTAGCAGTGCTACATCAGTCATTGCCTTCACCCACTAGCCTGAAGTCTGTGACAAAAGAACCTTTATTGGGCCTTATGAAAACTAATAATTTCATATGGTCTAGCTAGTTGAAATTTTGCCCATTTCATATAATTAATGAGGCAAGTTTATGACAATGACTACTACATGATAGAAATAATAACTTGTCAGTGAAGTAGTAACAATGGCTTTAGATTTCTTTAAATCAAAAATAAGTTCAAGCAATTCACTAAACCTAGATATTAACAGCTCATTATTCTTAACATAAATAAGTATCAATTAATTAGGAATAACCTTATTATATAAACTTGCTTTCTAACATCTTAAAATACCCTCACAGATTAGGCAGACTGTCTGTAGGATATGATATTTATAGAGTACGCCCTGTCTTTGATGAGCAAACAAAAAGTAAATAATCTACAGTTATCTAGATAATATAACATTAAGGTTATACACAATAGTACTACATACTCCCATAGCAGCAAATACAATAGCAAAGTTATCAGAATGGTCATCCATAACACTCTTTCCTGGTAATTTGACTAAACCTCCCTGTCTACAGATCTGTGCAGCAATCTAGAAATATAAAATATCATATACATTGAGAGTTAATTCAATTAATGAAGCTAACCTGCATAGGACATGAATGAGTAATGTCAATTAAGAAAGTTTCTAATATACTTAATTCCATTGTGAAAAATTTCAACTATGCAGACAAAAATTGCACATATTATGAGAAATGCACTAATTCTCTGATATTTTGTGCATATTAAGTATTCCAAAGCAACTAAGTAAATGAAAAATGTCAAACAATCACCAAGAATGAAGGAATAAGTTGATTAGAGAACAAAACATACCAAATCCTTAGTCAAATTCATATTAAATCATCATTTATGATAAACAGCTAATTGATAATTTTGCATATAAACTTGTATAAAAGCATAATAAATCAGGCTAGTATATATAAATATTTATAGTGAAGTAAAAGAATGTAATGGCATTTGTAATAATATGAAGGCAAATTAAGAGCTATAGAATGTAGACACATTGTAATAGACATCTTGATTTATTCACAGACATCTTGATTTATTCACAGACATCTTGATTTATTCAAAGACATCTTGATTTATTCACTTACTTCATTGTGTGGTAAACCGGCAGCAGAAAATATAGGAATTTTTTGTCCACGAGCAATACTGTTCATTGTATCTATAGCAGATATACCTGTTTGTACCATTTCTTCAGGATATATACGTGACCAGGGATTGATGGGCTGACCTACAAATATATATGTCATACTTTATATCAATCTGATTAAAACCTGATCTAAAATTTTCCGCTCGCATAGTTACTCACTAATTTCGATCTGGCCTTTTTCAAATGAAGGTCACATACAGGCGACCTTTTCTCATAATAATATTCATATAATATTCATGACGTAATTGTTATGATACATAACTTGTTTACATCGTCTACGTCACGCAATTTGAAATGAGCCACCAAATTGCAGACTGTGTATAATACCGCTGTTAAATTAGCATGCAAAACTTGGTCTAAAAATAGAAATAACGAAGTCAAAGTGTGGTTAATAGTGTTTTCGTCTAGATGAAAGCTACGCATTGATTGGTCGTCACAAAGTTCATCTCGACGTGACCTTTCACAGAGAAAGTAGAGATCCTGTACGACAACGCTCTACAGGATATCTGTTTACGGAGATTGACTTAATAAATCATACTCTAAATCATTATTACAAAAACTGATATCAACATTGCAACATTCATGACGAAGTTAAGTCATAGATAAGTAAACAATATGGCGGCAGTGTGTAAAATGTAAATAGAGTTCATGAAAATAATTTCTTGATAAAGGCTTCATGAGAAACAATCTCCGTAAACAGAGATCCTGTAGAGCATTGTCGTACTGGATCTCTACATAGTCAATGCAAGGTCACGTCGAGATGAATGTTGAGTCGACCAATGAATGCGTTGCTTTCATCTAGACGAAAACACTATTAATCACATTTTGATTTTGTAATTTCTATTTTTAGACCAAGGTTTGCATGCTAATTTAACAATGGTATTATTCACAGTCTGCGATTGGGTGGCTCATTTCAAAATGGGTGACGTAGTCGATGTAAACAAGTTACATATCATAACAATTTCGTCATGAATATTATGATGAGAAAAGGTCACCTGAACGTGACCTTCGTTTGGAAAAGGCTAGATCTAAATTAGCGAGTGGTAAAATTTTAGATCGGGTTTTAATCAGATTGCATGAGAAATATCCATGATAGAGTTTCCTATTTTATATATAACATCAACAAGTAAATGATTTGTCCACTATAAGATATAAATAAGACCATTTTTTCACTAAACTTCACAAATATAGATAGTTTAATTTTTCAACAAGAAATTAATACCATTTCAAATGAAAAAAATAACTAAGTCCACAACAAAATGAAATTGACAATTTGTTTGAATTGTCATTGAATTTCTGACAGCTAAAAATTAAAAAAAGCTAAAAAATGTTTTGGTATTTAAAACTTATTCAAAATTAGAATTGGTTTACAATTTTTTCAATAGCCTAACTATTTTGACATTTGATAAAGTCGCTTACAGCAAAAAGGAACAATTTACATGACGCCTTAAGTGTGAAAAAAATCAACGAAACTTTTTATTTGGGAGGATGAGTAACACATGTAAGAAATTTAAATATTTTATTACATACCGTTTGTCTACAATTTTTCTGCATTTCTATCAAGTCATGTGATCATTATAATTAGATAGAGATTGTCAAGTCATTAACATGTTTTTAGTTTATTTTCACATTCTTTTTCCCTATGATACATGTAAAGCAAGTAGGAACAAGTAAATCTGTGAGCTAATGCTCACTAGTGATACCCCCGCAAAAATCTAAAAATATGCGATGAAAGTATTAGGCTGCTGCATGTTATAGTTGCTGAGAAAACTGCGACGGAAATTTTGTAACGGACTGACGCACGCACGCACGGACAAGGGTAAAACAGTATACCCCCCTGTTCTTCGAAGCGGGGGTATAATAAATTAAGTTAATTTTTTAAATAAATAAAGGTGACACTAAAAGTACTTGTTACACAGTAGGTACTTTACCTTGAATATCTAAATAATCTTCAGCTAATACAGGTGGTCCTTTGTCTATAGCTTTACCAGATCCATTAAATACACGACCTGTAATGAAAACATTACATTATAATTATATCATTATCTTGCAACCAGATGTAAACAATGGTCCAAGCTAGAATCAAACCCAAGGGTGTAAATATCAGCCTGAAGTCATTGAAATTAACCAGCTACTAAAATGTTTTGCATGCTACTTTTTCCACAGAAAATAGATTGCCCCCTTAACTCAAACAGTGGAGGATTCCAAAACTCTCCTTGTTATCTACTTATTGTAATCTTCTCACTTTATAACAAAACTACACCAATTCAAACCTATGACCTTTCAAGCAGTTAACTGGACACTACCATGTAACCATAAAGGCTAGTTTAAATGCAGGGGAGATAAAAGGAGATATATACATCTGCTACAATTACACATTTATAGCATCACTTAAACATAAGTTAGATCTATTGCCTAGAATGATAAATCAAAGCGAAATAATTCTAAAATTAAAAAAAACTGAGTTACTGGCCTTGCACATAGTATCTCAAATAATTGTAATACACATGTGCACATTTATCTAAGTACTTTTCATACATTTTTAAGGTTACAAAAGCCACTTCAGCCATTTTAGTCATGACAGGAGGTTTTACTTTAAATATAAATTTATGTATAATTACCCAACATGTCTTCTGAAACAGGTACTCTTAAAATATCACCAGTAAATTCACATGTTGTATGTTTAGCATCAATTCCTGAAGTACCTTCAAACACCTACAAATATGTATCAATATAATGTATTATATTATATCATCATGAAACTGTGTTATAAGTTCAAATAAACTAAACATTCAATACATCTAACTTTGTCCTAACTGAGCCAAAAACCAAGGAAAATTGAATCAAGCTACTAAACAGAATAAATTTTGTATACGCCCATTTTCGGGCAAACATTATTATCACATGGTTTGATAATGTCATTTTATGTGCACATCAATTGCACAATTAAAGGGACATAAGTCTGGTTTCTTATGTAGGTTAACTAGGACTAACATATTGACCAGATTGAATGAAGATCAGTTGTAAGCTATATGATTTGAGAGCCAACATTGCAGGCACCTATTCACCCATTCAACCTGTTATGGATGCTCTAACAATATGAAACTCTTAATTAATGGTTTTATAAGGAACGCAGTACAGAAAAGGGCTGCGTATCGTGGCGAAGGTCGCGATACGATACGTTTCGCGATAAATGCCTCGCGATTACGATATTAATCGCGATACGATGTAGATTGTAAATTTGGAATAAATGCATAGACAAATTATGATATTTCTATCAAACAATCATAAAATTAAACAACAGCTCCGCTGGGCGGGGCATTATACGCCCGTGTGCAGTCCATACTGTGTTCTATCTCATATGAAGTCCCTGTGACCTTGACCAATGATCCCGGAATAGGTCCTTAACTGGAGGGCTATCCAAAGCAAAGATTTTGAGAACCTAGGTACAGCCATGGTTGAGTAATCACCGGCACAAAGTTTTCCCATATAAACTTCCAGTGACCAATTAAGTCCCAGTGACTTTGACTTTTGACCCTGGGATCTCCAAATCAAAAAGGAACATCCTCTACAAAAGAGCTATCAGCACATTACTCCTTGACAAATGGGCTGATCCACATAAAATTTGTTAACCTAGGTACAATCATTGTTAAGTTATTGTCCGGACAAGGTTTTTCCATATGATGGCCCCTGTGACCTTCACCTTTGACCCAGGGGCCTCAACACCAACAGGGAACATCCTTGACACATGGGCTACCTTCACATATAATTTGGTGAACTAATTTCATGTTACTTATTAAATATAGCATTATTTCCATTTTTTGTTTGCCATTTTGACTTTATTAACATATTGATTGAACATTTGAAGTCACTACTTGGTAATTTGATACCTTCTGGTTGAAGGTTAAAACTTGACCTAGGGGCCCCTAAACCAATAGAGAACATCCTTGACACATGGGCTACTCTCACGTGAAATTTGGTGAACCTAGGTACAGTCCTTGTTAAGTTATTGTCCGGACAAGGTTTTTCAATATGATGCCCCTGTGACCTTGAACTTTGGCCCAGGAGCCCCAAAACCAATAGGGCATATCCTTGACACAAGGGCTACTTTCACATAAAATTTGGTGAACCTAGATAAATTGGTAGTTCAGTTATTGTCCGGACAAGTTTTTCATTGCTTGCCATTTTGACTTTATTTACATATTAATTGAACATTTGAAGTCACTGCTTGGTATTTGATATCTTCTGTTTCAAGGTTTAAACTTAACCCTGTTTCCCCAAAACTGATAAGTCACATCCTTGACACATGGGCTACTCTCACATGAAATTTGGTGAACCTAGGTACAGTTATTATTGAGTTATTGACTGGACAAGGTTTTTCAATATGATGCCCCTGTGACCTTGACCTTTGACCCAGGGGCCTCAAAACTAATAGAGCAAATCCTTGACACATGGGCTACTCTCACATAAAATTTGGTGAACCTAGGTTCATTGGTGGTTCAGTTATTGTCCGGACAAAGTTTTTTCATATGATGCCCCTGTGACCTTGACCTTTGAACCTGGGGCACCATAAACCTATAGGGCACATCCTTGACATGTGGGCTACCTTCACATAAAATTTTGTGAACCTAGGTACAGTGGTTGTAGAGTTATTGTCCGGACAAGGTTTTTCAATATGATGCCCTTGTGACCTTGACCTTTGACCCAGGGGCCCCAAAACCTATAGGAAACATCCTTGACACAAGGGCTACTCTCACCTAAAATTGGGTGAATCTAGGTAGATTGGTTGTTCAGTTATTGTTAGGACAAGTTTTTTTCCCATGTGAGGCCCGTGTGATCTTGACCTTTAACCCAGGGGCCCCAAAACCAATAGGGAACATCTTTGACACATGAGCTACTCTTACATAAAATTTTGTGAACCTAGGTACAGTCGTTGTTGAGTTATTGCCCGGACAAGTTTTACCTATTTTAAGTCCCAGTGACCTTGACCTTTGACCCTGGGGTCTCAAAATCAATAGGGAACCTCCTCCACCCAAGGGCTATCCACACATAAAATTTGATGAACCTAGGTACATCCTTTCATGAGTTATCATCCGGACAAGCAATTGTCCACGGACGAACATCATAACATAATACGTCCGTTTTTTCAAAACGGGCGTATAAAAAGCAATAGCGTGGGTCGCGAAAATGTATAACATATAACGAAATAATGATCGGAGGAATTTTATTTTTACGAAATGGAATACCACATTATGAATAATAAAATACAAATAACTTTATTTGTTGTAAAATAATGACAAAGTTGTTTGTTTCTAGTGGAATTTAACGAATTAGTTTATTTAAATATCAACTAATTATGTCTATTTAAACTGCCACACAACACGCTAATAATTAATAACAATTATCAGCTTATCGGCATAAAGGAAAGTGTTATCTTCCTCAATCAATGTTCACCAAAGTTTGTCACGTGTTTGTTAATTGCAACCGTTCGATTACGTTATCAATTTTATCGAGCCTTCATATATGTAGCACTATTGATTTTTTAGGGGACGCCTTACACCTAAGTAATATTGTCTATGATTGTTACAAGCGTGGATAAAAATTAAATGCGTATTGCGGACTCTTGGCTGGATTTTTCGCGTCTAAATAATAAGTTGCTTGTAACTGCAATTTTATGTTCAATTATCCATTTTTAGTAACATTGCTATTGAAATTGCTACCAGACATTCGGTCTTGCAAGGTATCTTTTTAACGAACCGTCAGCGTTTAAGACGGAATCGGTCTTCGGCCCGGTAGCTAGATTCGAAGACTGAGGTACCTGTTTAATTTAGCAAAATGGATGTAACGAAACCAAATGGCATAGAATATACGAAAAGTTGTCAAATTCGCTATATAGCCATATTTTCGGTGAATGCGCCCGACAAGCCCAATAGATGATTGATATTGCACCATTTGCGTTCATGAGGGGCCAATGGCGCGCTCTAGACTGGACACTTAGTAAATATTGCAATTGCAAGTTAAATGCTATAGATACAAATGTATATAGTATATTTTGTTTTAACTGATTTCTTGTAAACTTAAAGACCCTCTGAATCGCGATTTTTTAGGACGCGATTCGATACACCCGTATCGGACAGTCGCGAATACGATCTCACGATGCATCGGTGAATCGTTACAGCCCTAGTACAGAACATGTTTGCATACCTAGAAATCTTGCATAGTTACTTTTTTATTTTGCATCCGATTGGTTTTAATTTTCAACAATGAAGATCTACATATTATTATTCTTAATTAATGATCTTATAAACTTCAGCATGGTTTTGACCATCACTATAAATGTGAAAGTTATACACACTGACCTGTACAACAGCCTTTGATCCACTGACTTCCAACACTTGTCCACTTCTAACAGTTCCATCAGCTAATGTCAAGTTCACAATTTCAGAGAATTTTGGAAACTGAAAGAAAAATAATTAATTAGTCTATTAAGTTAGTTGACATGTTAGATTGTTCTAAAAACTAAAATATGGTTTTGAATATAATAGGATGATCTCAGTCAAAGATAGTTCTCAGAGTTATTCATGAAAAACAAAAAATCAAAAAAAGTTTTTCCAGATTTTTTGTGAGATTTTTGACATCTTTCTGATTCTCAGTAGTAAAAGGCAGTAAATCACATGAATTGCAATATTAAAATATCAAACAATAGTGATTATTCCAAAGCAAAATAGCAGGGCGCTGAACCCTTCCCTTTTTTCTCTCTTCCCTGCCCTTTTTAGCCTCCTATGCAGTAATAGGACATTTTAGACATTTACCCTCAGATATGCCCTGTCCCTTTTTTCTGCCTCCCTGCCCCTTTCTGAGTTCTGAAATAATCACTTCAAACATGAATTAAATATTTTAATCAATTCTGAGAGTACAAGTACACACCTTCACTTCATCTAAGATAACCAATGGTCCATTTACACCAGATACTGTTTTATATGCTGAAATTTAAAAATGATAAAATAATGAAAATAATATTCTTCATGTTCTATATTGTACAAGCCGCGGCCGTGGCATAGTGGTTAGCATGTCTGACTTTGAATCTGGAGATCGCGGGTTCGAGCCAGGTCGCGATAGGTCATACCGTGTACATGAGTTGTCGGCCTCGTGGTAGGGTAAGTTAGTACTGGCGATAGAAAAGTGTCCAGGAAACCTATAGTAGGAAGAGCTGGTCGTAGTATATATGACCTAAATGTGTGTTGAATACGACATTAAAAAAAACAAAAACTAAAATGTACAATTATTTGTTTTAGATAAAAACATTACA
Source organism: Mactra quadrangularis (assembly GCA_025267735.1). Classification (NCBI taxonomy): domain Eukaryota; kingdom Metazoa; phylum Mollusca; class Bivalvia; order Venerida; family Mactridae; genus Mactra; species Mactra quadrangularis. Next base: position 7,166,659 of record CM046298.1, read on the forward strand.
TAAAATTGAAATTAGAATGGGTTGTTCTAAAAAAAAAGGTTTTAGAAAGATAAATACTAGTATAGCAGAGTTTTACTTCGTGTTAAGTTTTATATAAATTAGAATATATATAATATTGTTTCAAAGTTTCCTAAAATTTTGAAAAATACTCTATACTCTTAAAGTTTGAGTAGATGTCAAATAGATATAAAATAGTTTTTTTTTTAAAGGCATATTGAATGTTTTAATATAAAATGCTTAACGGATTTGTCATTGAATGAAGAACAATATTAACTGGAAAAAATGATTTTATTGATACAGAAATCTGAGTTTTTTCAAGGTGTATAAAATGTCCTCCAAGTTGTTATCAGTAATAACATCAAGGTCAATGTCTATTCACATATTAACTGAGAGTCTTCACCTTAAATTTTGGAAAATACTAGCCTCAATTTATTACAATTTAAAGTAATGAGCCAGATAGACTTTTAAACGAGCACAACTATATGAAATGAGAACTTTTCCCAAGCCCAAATAAATTCTTACCAATTCCTGGATCTGGGTTAGTTTTTAGACTACAAGGGAAGGCTTATATTTATAAAATTTATATCATTATAATCTTAAAAGACAAAAAAAATCATAATCAGCATAGAGATTTAATTTCGAACACAGCTTACGAAGCAGTGTCCACATAGAAATAACAAATAAGACAAGGAAATCATCAGTTACAAAACTAGATGTTGTCCAATCTTGAGAACCTCAATGAATACATTCAAAATTATCATACAATTCATAAATAAATAAACAACAAAAAAGCCTTACAATTACAAACTGATTTAGAGTAAACAATAGATCTACTGTCATTAACAGTCAACAATGTATTAATCCATGTCAATGCATAAAAGATGAGCTGCTCAGCTGGGGGATTCTAAAAGCTGACAGAATGCACAATGCCGATCAAGTATTTTTGGTGAATAAGGAACAAAAAAGGCAAGAAAAATACTCACTAAGTCTTGGTTGTGATATGTAATCTCTTGTCACAGCTAACTTGTGTTGATTTAACGCTGCAGTGGCGTTTAAACCGTTAGTAGCGCCTTGAATTTTAATATTCTTGGCCATTTTGACAGACTTTGATCATGTGATGTGTTTATCACGAGAGACTGACTTCCGCAAAGGGAAGTAAAAATTGTATCACTTCCGTTCTACTTTTTTGTACGAGTTATCTCGCTTAGATTAGTTTACAGTTGAAAATACCCAACTGATAAGAGGAATTCAATTTGGATTATCTTGAAGTAGAATCGTTTATTTAAACAAGTACTTTAAATTTGAGTTACATTAAGTTTTTTATATTTTCCTGATTTACAATTATTTAATTACAATAAAAATTTTATCCAAAACCAGGAAAATCTATTCATAAACATACAAGATCCCTATTATATTATTGGGTCTATGGAACATATTACGGTAATTATATTTTCCCAATAAAGAGATTTTTTAGCTTTGCCGAAGAGAAAAAACCGACTTATCGAGTTTAATGCACTTACACTAATTAAAAATGTTCGCAACTAAAAAATTAGCTGTTCTAACGCAGACATAGGTCTCTTATTTGAAACAATACTTGATATGAGTCTATAATGAGAGCATAAAACTTATGTAAGCATGAGGCCTAGGCTATAATTATCATTGTCTTTAAGTAATAATTACTACATAAACTAACAAATTCGGTTACTATAGCAACGCAGGAGCGGCGACATTATGACAAAGGAAGGAACGGAAAGCACTTCTTTTATTTTCCTTTAATGACACCGAAGCAGAAACAGTCAGAGACCTAGATAACGGTATAGATCTTTGTCTCGGCTACATACAGAACCCATTTAAAGTTTGGTTTGAAGACATTTTCACTTTGTAGGCCTATTGAATAGTTTTTACCTAAAATTTGATAACTATTCATTTATTTTAAAATGCTTTTAACGTTTGCTTTATTTTTTGGTTAATATTATAATTATGACTGAGACTACAAAAAGCAAAAGTTATGTTATGGAAATAATTACAATAAACATTGTTTTGTACGGAGCCCCTAAAGTGACATTTTGAAATACTTTTTTATTATCACACATATTTCGTTTAAACGTAATATTATTTCATTAAATTGAAATAATTATTTCGATTTTTCGAAATAATTATTTCGTTTAAACGTAATAATATTACGTTTAAACGAAATAGTTGTGAAAATAAAAAAGTATTTCAAAATGTCACTTTAAGGGCTCCGTAGTTTTGGAGGCTTTAGAATATCAGATGCTTATTGATACGTTGCATTCATGAAACTTGTTTCTATTTATCACAAACTAAGCTTAAAGATATTTAAAATGACGACTGTACAAAAATAATCATCGAAATTTAAAAATTGTAGTAAATTTCCTTTGTCTCTAAACTTTTGCTGGGTATTGTATATTGTACGTTTTAGAGCCTCTAGTTTCTGCTACAAATGTATACTGTCACCGTTTTGTACTACATTACATGTATGGTAAATACCTTAATTATTTCCTAGCAATGTGGGACATTGTGTCCACACGAGCCAAAATATACTTTATCCTGCTTATTTACTTAGGGTACACCGTATTTTGACACCCGCTTAAAATTATGTACTTTTTATACAAAAATGCAGAAACATGAATGTTTAAACTCATTTTAATCGCACAAAATTCTTAAATATGTATTTTTCTTAAGAAATGATTTTTTTACATTCCCATACTTTTTCAGTCACCATATAAACGTGAGAGCAGACGAGGCAAGCACCAGGTGTACATGTGTCGATATATATGGTTGGTGTAATTAAATCAAACCTTATATTGCATACAGTGTAAGGATTAGTAAGGATGGTTGATATAGAAAACAGGTGTGAATGTTTGAGGGTGGTCGAACAATGTCAACATCAAACGTTTCTATATTCTTTTTTTCATAGTACATAACCTATACAGTTGGTCAATTCATATTACAGAGTACTTATTGTTGGGGGTCAAATGGTCAGTTTTGGTTCATTAAGTTCATAGAAGTCAAAATAATTGTACATGCATATAACAAAGGCGATCGACCCCGGTCCTGAATCAATGACATTAGACATTATAAGTATAAGTATTCTGTATCCACCAACAATTTGGAGACATTTTTACTTTGTATGCCTTCTGAATAGCTTTTATCTAAAATTTGATAACTGTTTATTTTAAAATACTTTTTAATTTGCTTTTTCGTTATCATTACATACATAATTGAGGCAAAAAATAGCATAAAAGCAATTTGTGGAAAGTAATTATAATACACATGATTTTGGAAGCTTAAGGGCCTCAAAGCTGAATCTTACAAATGAGCGCATCCATGAAATTAGTTTCCACTTTATCACAAACAATACTTAAATACATGTACATCAAATATATCCTGACAAATGAAATGGAAAAGGCATACGATTATTAACAATCAGGGGCGTTATAACTTCACTAGCAACATCAAATACTGTCCTAGAATGTCCTACAATAACAATCGCTAAGGCCATGCCATGTCGAAATTTTGTTAAGCGTCCGCGTGCGCGTAGGTTTTAGAGTCCTCAATCTAAAAATAACACAGAATTGTTGTTGAATTTTTCATAAATAATTCTGTTGTTCCGGGATTCAATAACTGATTTTTTTTCAGGAAAACTGCTACTTCCCTTTTCTGTGTAATTGAAAAATGAAAATGTACATGTGTTAGTTGTATCTACTTACATGTATTTATAGAATTACTTCAATCTCACATTTCCGACATAAACATTCATGTACTACCAAGTACTTACTTGTGTGAATACTAGCTAGAATGGACATGTGTTTTCGTTTTCAATTTGTGTGTTTTTGTGCATTGGTACCTGGGTTTGTCAAACTTGTGTTGACCCTTAAGAAAATTCCAATTTGGCATGGCCTTATCATATTCAAGGCAACCTAATTCAAACGCCACGGGAAGCAACCGTGGTGTTTCATATCCTTGACTAGATTGTCTCCCCTGCATATATATTTATACGAGTAGATACTCTTTTGTATATATTTCAATTGAATGCCCTAAGGGCATAAATATATCTTACAAATATTCAGCATAAAATAAAAGAGGGAACATTTTCAAAGTGTATATTAATTTTGAAATATTGATCTAATGGGTTATTTAAGTCCTTAATTGACATAAAAATTGTGTGACTAGTAAAATTATTCACACTGAACATACCATCTTAAAGTTACTTGTATTAAAGTCAGCTTGAATTTAATAGACATGGTTAACTAAAAAGTTCGCAAACCGCTGAATAGTTTTTTATCTGTAATACAAGAAATGACATTACACAATGAAAGATTGTACTATTGACGTTTAGTCATACACACTACCAAGCGTTTGCCATCTTTTGGTGAAGCATTTAATGGCTCAGGTCGTTCCAAAACACCACGCCAATCCTTTCTCATATAGAGAAGGGAAATAAGGCATGGTTACCAGAGCTGTCGATGTTTTGCTGGGGGTTGTGCTTACGCTGTTGTATTTCGTTTGTCTTCGTGAGAAGACGAACAATCTGCATGAGTCGTGCATAAGGTCGCACGATCATGTCGCGCTACACTGTCTTCCCCTCTATATATCTAAGTATAAACATTTAGTAAAATTAAACACCACTATATGCAACTTGATTTTAGGCTACACCACGTTTAAATTAACTTTGGCTTTATATCAAATATTCATTCTGTATTGTTTCACACTATCAAAAAATCATTTTGGTTGAAAAGTAACTTTATCTACAAACTTTTTAGGAATGTCCAAATTTATAAAATGAAAATAGATATGAAATAATTATGACTCGTTTGTAGATAAAGTTACTTTTTAACCAAAAAGGGTCTTTAAGTGAAACAAGGCATAAAGAGCCAAAGTAAATTTAAAAAGTGGTGTTAAATTTTACTAAATGGTTTCTACTAGAGAGGGTAGACAGAACCATGCGCCATGATCGTGCGACTTTATGTACGACTCGTGCAGGTTGTTCGTCTTCTCACACAGACAAACGAAAACAACAGCGTAATCACAACCCTCCACCAAAACATAAGCAGCTCTTGTAACCATACATTATTTCCCTGCTCTGTATCAAAAAGGTTTGGAATGGGGTTTTGTAACGGCCACAGTCATGAACGCTTTTTGAGAATCGAAAGTGATTGAAATATTTAAAATGTAAATTTTTTTTTTCGGTTTGTGTGTTTTTGTGAGAATAGGTACCTAGGTTTGTCAAACTTGAGTTGAGGCTTAACAGAATTCCAATTTGGCATGGCTTAACTTTACGAGTTTAGACTATCTACTGTCTTTAATTAAAACTAGCTAATAGTAACATTAAAGCCACTATATAAAGATATACAATATATACATCAACAGTACACTTGAAAACTGTTTCAAAGATGAAGATATCAAAATATAACATGCATTAGATACACAATGAACTGTTTAAACCATTCCGGTTTCAAAGTTTGCGTTTGACAAAGTGTCCATTTCTAAAAAGCGGGATACTTTCAGAAGAGCACAGTATATTCATTTATACTCTAATGTTCAATGCCCCTGATCTAAAACAGTAGAGCTTTTAGAGCTTAATAATGTAATTTGGAGAAGTTTTTTTTATAACAAGATGTTATCTTAAACATACTGTGATCTAAAATATTGCTTCAAGTATTGACAACCATATCCTTATATATATATCTATTTCGATCTACTTTCACTTTGAAATGCGATAAATTATATCAACATAATTCAGCAATATTTTCATTTAATTAAAAATTCTTGTTAATTAGAGGTGTTAGAAATACATAAATGTTTATTTTCTTTGCAGTTCAAAAACAGTGTTACTTTTGATAATGGAGCTTTAATATACGATGACAAAATCTGCCCCGCGTTCAGTTACCTTGAACGTTCAAAAACGTTCCGTAACGGAAGTGTCGGAACAACTCAACCCATAGACAACTCAACCCGAGACAACTCAATCCTTACCAACGGATTGAGTTGTCCAAACTTTAAGTTGAGTTTTGCACGGGTTGAGTTGTCTTCTGGTTGAGTTTTCCCGTACCCATAAAGTTAGCTAACAGTAGTTACTGAACACGGGACTGTTATATAGTTTTACACATTTTATTACTAAGGAGAAAGTTGTGTTACTAAGGAATCGTTCTAAAACTGTGGTATAACTGTCATTACCTTTTTGTTAATTCAAATAGATAATCCAACTAATAGATTTCCTCGTTGACGAAACTGGAACATAGGAGGGAAGTCTTTATTCCGTTGTCATTTAAATGGATAAAAAACTCAACCCTAGGTAATTATTAATTGTTATTAAAAAGAGAAAAAGTACATAGTCGTGGGTGTAGTTAATTTACTTTCTTCTAAAATGATGACAACTTTTAATTACTTCAGACTACTGCTTGTGATATAGCATTATATCACAGAGTAAACCATCGTCGGCAACCACAGTACTTTCTTCCTATACACTCCATACGTACCGTGGTCAATTTGACTGGCAAAATTTCGTTTTCATGAATATACATGAGGCAGGGGAGACCAACCTTCTTCCAATGAAATCGCATGTTAAAATTAAATACAATGTACTCTTCAATAACAATGACGTCATACTGGGATTTTCTCACTTGAAATAGAAACCAATGCACATTTTTATTTTTCTTATTTTGAATGGTAAACCAAACCTTAGATATAAAACGTAATTTCATTGGCTAGTTTTCCGCAGTGGTTTCCTTGCGGAACCAATGAAACTGCCTCATTAATTATTCATGACTACGAGATTTTTCAAACCAAATGGCCCACGCTGCATACATGTAAGGAAGCATAAGCGACGTAATGTATCGTGGGATAACCGACGATGAGAGTACACTAAGTACAAATGTATAATATTACTGGTGTTTTGCTAGATCATGCATAATAATGTAAATATACTATTAAATAACAGACTGGCAAACTCAATAGGCGAAAAAGGTAACCCCTTTGTACTGTCATTAAAATACTGATCTAAACAGCCCCAATTTTATTTCACATTTTATTTTATGATAATAAATAGTACAAATGAACATTGTGAATAGTTGACATGTCAATACAATATGTTTGAAATAACATTTTTTTATATAAAATTTCACCCAAAATATTGTTTTAAATGGAATCTACCATATTTAAAATAGCAATATTTGCATAGATGAACTGTATCTTTGACCTTGGTGACATATATTTGTTTGTTTTGTTTTTGTTTTTGTTTGTGTTGGGTTTAACGCCGTAGGAACACATTGTATAGGTCATATAACGGCCGTCAGTCAACCTACTCACTGTTCCCGGAAAGGCTAAACCTCTGGATTTAGCTATTAACCAACTACTAAGCGCATACGTCAGTGACTGACAACTGCCCTACATAACTAAGAATCATTGGTTGGCCATTCTCATGGCCGTAAAAATAATTTCATGACCAAGCTCCACGAAAGTATGCCCCGCCCGGGAATCGAACCCACGACCCACCGATCAGTAGACTTGCGTGCTACTAAAACTGAGCTAGCCTGGCAGCTCGGTGACATATGTAACCAATAGTAACTACCAGGTTTTATACAGAGAAAAACTATGTTGCTTGTCATGTGATACAGCAACAATCAACAATAATTACCATCTATCTAATAATTAAACGATTACCATAGAATCAACTGACACAATTCATATTTATAAAATAACTCGGAGAAACCGAGCAAAAGAAAGATACAGGTTTTGTTTCGGAAGCAACAAGATGCAGATTAGTACACGAAAAAATAAACAGTATGAAGCAGTCCCGGATGGTTCCAGTATTTCATGTTTTTATAAGCTAATCTTAACGGTATACGACTATGGCTCTATTTAAATTACACTTCGACTTAAAGACTAAGGAAAACAACGTTTCTTCTCATACAATGGTCTGTTTTGGTTAGCCAACTAGACAGAACTATTGTACCTGAAGAACTCAGCAAAGGTTTTGTATCAATAATGCCAAATTATTGAACCTACTTTTACATTGCAGCAACAGTAACTATCTAGATCTTGTATTAGCTTCCGATCTCTTAGAAAAAGTTCGACATCATGACTGCCCAATGTTTATGGTTAGACATAAATCATTATTATTAAAGTTGAGTGTTAGTCAAGTTCTTTTACATTTGTATTTCAATAAAATAGTAATGTCACTGTAAACCAATTCCTGGAAAATTGACACATTTTAAATTATAATTGAAAAAAATATTGAATTTAAATATTTTCATTTCCGGGTTTAGATGGCACGAGATTTGTCAAACTGAACATCGGATATACGGAAATTATGATTTTGTTTGTTTATAAGAATAGTGTATTGTTCGTACAAAATAACAAAACGTGTTTGTGTAAACATTAAAAATGAACCAAACCATTCCAGAGCTAGGCAGTATTGAAAATTATAGTTGTAACTGTTAGTTCATTTTAACAAAATTAGAGTTGTGGATAACTGCCAATCTCTTAGTCAATCATGCTTGTAATGGTAGAACGCATAATCACAACTCCAACAAGTCGGTCATAAAACATATTAAAATAATATATTTTATTGTCATCCTGAGCATCCCCTGTCGTGGATTAGTTTATTGTATTGTTTATATAAACAGTGATTTGGGTTTTTTTGTACGAAATAATTATTATTGGTGTCTTTCAAAAGCCATGTTTACATAAATTGGGTAATATGTGGTAAAAATGTAAACAAAACAAGCCTTATTTAAATGTTGTAGTCTCTGGTAATAAGCAGTAGTTGGATGCATTTATATAATATAAATATATAATATATGGAAATGTTTCTTTTTTCATTTCTTCAAACTCTCTGTTGACTAAATGAAACAATAAATTATGTAAAACGATAAGTTTATATATTATTTGTTTTGTTTTATTTTTGTTTGTTATTTACAATTAAGATGGGATTCTTAGAAGAGGAAATGTATACAAAATTGTGAATATTATGAAATAACTTTTTATGTCTCTTTTAGAATATAAAGATTACTACAAAAAGTAAAATATCGTGAATAACAGGCTAATTAAATATGAAACCGTCGATTGGTTTGCACGTTTTTTGTTTTTTACGACAAAAAAGAGTATGCTTTTTGTGACATTGGTTTAAGCGAAATGTTTTATGATGACGGTGAAAGGTTATTACATCTTTACAGATGTGCTGTTCATTCAATTGAAATAAAAATATAAATACAAATGTATTTACAAAGAATATCAACTGGTGTTTTGACACCACAGTTAACAGTATAGAGTGTTGATTCTTTAGGCCGCTTATAACGTTATAATCAAGAACGGTAAAAGGTTAAACGTATTCGTATTTTTATAGTCTAAGTTTAATGCTTATGCACACTTAAGGTGGCACACCACAGTTTCATAGCCGCATTGTCGAAGTGGCCAGGGTCAAATTTTTAAATAATAGAAACTTTGGCAGTTGGATGGCATTTTTGAGGTTTAAAATTTTTTTGATTGTTATATTTGAAGTTTCAACAGCTAGTATTGCACTTTAGTTATTAGGCACAATGGGTTTTAAGGGTATTGACCGAGGTATTTCGAAAAATTACCGTCAGATGCGAATGCATGTATTTGCGGAGCTAGCACAGAAATCAGCTGTTCATTTTCAAGGTACGTCAGAAATTGGAAAATTAGAGCCATAAAGTCATGGTCGACACCCTATTTCCTTGTTATTTTCTGATTTTGCAGGGTTTAGCGAACAAGAATCAGTGCGGTATGTGTGGCTATCATCGGAATTAAGTTTACTGTGAGGTTTTCAAAACATGTGAAATTCACTATTTTTGTCACCTATTTTCGCGTCCGGGAAAGAAAAGAAATCCATGCTTGTAAAGTGGAAAAATGATTTTGATCATGCATTGTTAGTTATTTACATTGAGAAACATATATGTATGCTAATTTAGAAATTTGTTTGTTTCAGGTGTGTGATTTCAGGCTAGTGTGAGAGCTCTTTATTGTGAGTCTGGGATTTTAGAGCCGAAAAGCCGAGGAAACTGTGGTGTGCCTCCTTAAGGTAAATCGATGAATTTCAAAGTTTATTTTCTCGCGATGAATTTCACTTTTTCATACTTTGCCACCATTATACCGGTAAAATCCCAGTGTTTTGTTCCTGAAATATAAAAGATAAAACGGTATTATGACTTTTTCCAAGGGAGGTAATGCAAAATTAGAAAATGAGTACAACAACAACAAAAAATTGAAAATGTGTCAACCATCTCACATTGAATATTTCTTGAAGTAAAACACTTTTCATTTGTATTTTTATCTGTTTTCACTCATTTTAGTCCAAAGATAAGCTAAAACATCACATTATATTGTCCAATTTACATGAATTTTGAGGCCTCAATGCTATATCGGTGGTAAACAGACAGTGGCTGCTCTGAATTTTAAGTTCGCATGAATTTAGAGTTATCCTTTAATACTGTTATTGTTGTTGTTGTAGTCATCATTCTTTTTGCACTTTAGTGTTGCAATGTTAAGTAGAGAGTCCATAGTTATGTTCAGCAGAAATGCCAGATGTACTTGGATTGTTAGCATATAGAGAATTTTGGAACTGAGTTCGACTGGCTTTGCGCTTTCGAAAGAAATATCTGGAACTTTTATATTTTACCGACTTTTTCCTGATGGAATGGTAATTTTTTCGCTTATCATTTTGACGCAGTTGTATGTACATCTGACTTTTTTGCGGAACTTTAACACCTACTGCCCTTGCCAGCAAAACTGTTGACTTTACTTTTCCGACACTCCAAGAATGAGTGGCAGAATGGCATAAACCTGCAAAATTCCTACTCCAGCATGTTGTTTTAGGAGCCAAGTTGTACACAGAGGCATGCATGCTTTCACACATATTTGTATTAAACAGTCTACACAGACTCTTTAGGTCATCCACACTGAATACTGCATTTATCTCAGCCTGTACAGTATTGAGATCCACACTGTTCAGTTGAAGGTGAACACCATAAGGCAGAGATTTAGTTGTGTAGGTCTGTAGATGGTGCACGCACACTGTTGAGTGCTCCCGGCAGAACCTGTGATGACCACTTAAACAACGCATGATAAACTTGATGGCTAAGCAGCCTTTGTGCACAAAATGATGTCCATTCCGCTTAAGCTTTTTTAAATTTTGCAGTTCCTGCCTCACCCTTGTCCGGATACACGATGCCAGCTTTTGCATGTATAGGGCCTTTGAGTACTGTGTGGGAATACTAGTCAGTTTAAGAGCTTTTACATGCTTTTCCAGTGTGCGCAGTCTGTGAATAAAACATTTGTAATGAGTAAACTCCATTGCTTTCTCACTTTTGTAGTCCCGAACTGCCTTCGCTACCTGCGCGCTTGCATCTGTGGTAATGGACTGTACCTTTACCAGCCCTGGACTGCAAATGCTATCCAGGCTTTCATGCAAGAGTGACCTTTCGCTGGAGGCAATGGATGATTCAGTATTAAATGTCTTCTTGCATGATGTGGATGTGTGATTGCAGTGTCTTTTTCTACAATGCTTGTTGGCTATTGCAGTTGCAACGGGTAGTGACCTGGTTGTAGAATGGTCTATAGCCACTCCGAAACTTTGCTGAGCTGCCTCAAAGCCCCCTCTTGGTCTTCTAGAGAAAGACACATCAAACTGCACATCCACAGCGCTGCTTTGACCGACTAGTTTCTTCACAGTACTGATATGGCGCTGGTTCTCCTTCATTGTTGATTCATTGAGTGATTCCGCTGAATCACTCATTTTGTTCAGCTTTTGTTGGAGACAGGAAGAGCTAGGTGGCTTGATGTTAAGGCAGGTCAGCATCAGTCGCATGTCATCAATACCCGCCTTACTCTTCATGACTGGCAAAAGAAGCATTTCATTGAGTGCGCTTGAAGGGGGACCCCTGTGCCTAGGGACTGTCTCAGACATGCCAAAGTTTGGCACCACCAAATGGCATTTGCTACATTTGCCCGACAATGTTACATGCAGGCCTTGCCTCTTTTCAATCTTGATTAGTAAGGCGGCTGGTGATTGACACTGGTGAACATATTGAAGCAATTTCTCCAGCTTCTCAACACTAACAATAATGTTTTCATCAATGATGTCACTCTCACTCTCAATGTTGGTTTCAGGTTTGGGTCTTAGCCGATACGGTATACTTGAATCATCCATATCTTGGCTCAGGTGAATAACATCTTGAGCTTGTGTTGTGTTGAGTCTTCGCTGAATAGAAAGAATTTCCTCATTGTTACTAGGTGAGTTTGCATTGTTTTCAGAGATGCCACTGTTATCAGTTAAGCTTATATCACACTGCACTTTGTTAAATCCTGTATGTCCTTTCTTAAATTGTGTTGCGCGTCTTGCTTTGTTTTTGTGATCGCTGTGTATTTTTGATCTAGTTTGATATCTGCCCATGATTGAAAACAGTTCAAATTAATCCAATTATATGATAATATATATTTAAAGTGTAACTGCTTTGCAGGTAAGACTCTAAATAAATAATTCTTCCTTGTAGTATAAAAAGTCATTGCTTCTGCTTTTGATTAAGTCCCAAAAGATAATCTGACTATCCTGCCATTAATGTGAAGAGCAAATAAAGGATTAGTGACTTGGTATTTGTTGCTGTATTGATCATATACAATAGTGTTGAAACTGTAAGACACTTTGGATTGTCTCCCTTGGATCATACTGTTGGTCATTATTACACCTTGTGGCTTTGTTACTTTCCTCAGATAAAGATACATTTGAACTGTTTTCAACTGGAAAACTAGTAGCTACTTTTTCATACAATATTCAATGTAAATTAAGCCTCATGGGCCTTTAAATTGTACTTTAAGTGTCAAACATAATGGAAAAATCTGTGCCGCAAGTGGCATTTTTGGGCTTTTTTGGTGAAAGTTCAGTGTATTTGTGCTTCTAATGACTTTCTCAGATTATTCTCTGACTGAGAAGAAGCATCAGACAGGTTCTAGCCCAAAGTTTGAGCAGTACTGGTTGGTAACACTTTTTAAAGGCCCATACTACAGACAGCATTGATTTGGCAAAAATCAGCCAAAATCCACTGAAATCATCATGTTATTAAAACTCCTGGCATGCATAGAAAAATCAACAAAATATAAGGTTTTTTACATTATTTTTATTAAAAAGTAACCACTGTACATGAAAAAAGCACTTTTAAGGTAATTACAAAACTTTTTAGGTATCCTTAAGGTGGCACACCACAGTTTCATAGCCGCATTGTCGAAGTGGCCAGGGTCAAATTTTTAAATAATAGAAACTTTGGCAGTTGGATGGCATTTTTGAGGTTTAAAATTTTTTTGATTGTTATATTTGAAGTTTCAACAGCTAGTATTGCACTTTAGTTATTAGGCACAATGGGTTTTAAGGGTATTGACCGAGGTATTTCGAAAAATTACCGTCAGATGCGAATGCATGTATTTGCGGAGCTAGCACAGAAATCAGCTGTTCATTTTCAAGGTACGTCAGAAATTGGAAAATTAGAGCCATAAAGTCATGGTCGACACCCTATTTCCTTGTTATTTTCTGATTTTGCAGGGTTTAGCGAACAAGAATCAGTGCGGTATGTGTGGCTATCATCGGAATTAAGTTTACTGTGAGGTTTTCAAAACATGTGAAATTCACTATTTTTGTCACCTATTTTCGCGTCCGGGAAAGAAAAGAAATCCATGCTTGTAAAGTGGAAAAATGATTTTGATCATGCATTGTTAGTTATTTACATTGAGAAACATATATGTATGCTAATTTAGAAATTTGTTTGTTTCAGGTGTGTGATTTCAGGCTAGTGTGAGAGCTCTTTATTGTGAGTCTGGGATTTTAGAGCCGAAAAGCCGAGGAAACTGTGGTGTGCCTCCTTAAGGTAAATCGATGAATTTCAAAGTTTATTTTCTCGCGATGAATTTCACTTTTTCATACTTTGCCACCATTATACCGGTAAAATCCCAGTGTTTTGTTCCTGAAATATAAAAGATAAAACGGTATTATGACTTTTTCCAAGGGAGGTAATGCAAAATTAGAAAATGAGTACAACAACAACAAAAAATTGAAAATGTGTCAACCATCTCACATTGAATATTTCTTGAAGTAAAACACTTTTCATTTGTATTTTTATCTGTTTTCACTCATTTTAGTCCAAAGATAAGCTAAAACATCACATTATATTGTCCAATTTACATGAATTTTGAGGCCTCAATGCTATATCGGTGGTAAACAGACAGTGGCTGCTCTGAATTTTAAGTTCGCATGAATTTAGAGTTATCCTTTAATACTGTTATTGTTGTTGTTGTAGTCATCATTCTTTTTGCACTTTAGTGTTGCAATGTTAAGTAGAGAGTCCATAGTTATGTTCAGCAGAAATGCCAGATGTACTTGGATTGTTAGCATATAGAGAATTTTGGAACTGAGTTCGACTGGCTTTGCGCTTTCGAAAGAAATATCTGGAACTTTTATATTTTACCGACTTTTTCCTGATGGAATGGTAATTTTTTCGCTTATCATTTTGACGCAGTTGTATGTACATCTGACTTTTTTGCGGAACTTTAACACCTACTGCCCTTGCCAGCAAAACTGTTGACTTTACTTTTCCGACACTCCAAGAATGAGTGGCAGAATGGCATAAACCTGCAAAATTCCTACTCCAGCATGTTGTTTTAGGAGCCAAGTTGTACACAGAGGCATGCATGCTTTCACACATATTTGTATTAAACAGTCTACACAGACTCTTTAGGTCATCCACACTGAATACTGCATTTATCTCAGCCTGTACAGTATTGAGATCCACACTGTTCAGTTGAAGGTGAACACCATAAGGCAGAGATTTAGTTGTGTAGGTCTGTAGATGGTGCACGCACACTGTTGAGTGCTCCCGGCAGAACCTGTGATGACCACTTAAACAACGCATGATAAACTTGATGGCTAAGCAGCCTTTGTGCACAAAATGATGTCCATTCCGCTTAAGCTTTTTTAAATTTTGCAGTTCCTGCCTCACCCTTGTCCGGATACACGATGCCAGCTTTTGCATGTATAGGGCCTTTGAGTACTGTGTGGGAATACTAGTCAGTTTAAGAGCTTTTACATGCTTTTCCAGTGTGCGCAGTCTGTGAATAAAACATTTGTAATGAGTAAACTCCATTGCTTTCTCACTTTTGTAGTCCCGAACTGCCTTCGCTACCTGCGCGCTTGCATCTGTGGTAATGGACTGTACCTTTACCAGCCCTGGACTGCAAATGCTATCCAGGCTTTCATGCAAGAGTGACCTTTCGCTGGAGGCAATGGATGATTCAGTATTAAATGTCTTCTTGCATGATGTGGATGTGTGATTGCAGTGTCTTTTTCTACAATGCTTGTTGGCTATTGCAGTTGCAACGGGTAGTGACCTGGTTGTAGAATGGTCTATAGCCACTCCGAAACTTTGCTGAGCTGCCTCAAAGCCCCCTCTTGGTCTTCTAGAGAAAGACACATCAAACTGCACATCCACAGCGCTGCTTTGACCGACTAGTTTCTTCACAGTACTGATATGGCGCTGGTTCTCCTTCATTGTTGATTCATTGAGTGATTCCGCTGAATCACTCATTTTGTTCAGCTTTTGTTGGAGACAGGAAGAGCTAGGTGGCTTGATGTTAAGGCAGGTCAGCATCAGTCGCATGTCATCAATACCCGCCTTACTCTTCATGACTGGCAAAAGAAGCATTTCATTGAGTGCGCTTGAAGGGGGACCCCTGTGCCTAGGGACTGTCTCAGACATGCCAAAGTTTGGCACCACCAAATGGCATTTGCTACATTTGCCCGACAATGTTACATGCAGGCCTTGCCTCTTTTCAATCTTGATTAGTAAGGCGGCTGGTGATTGACACTGGTGAACATATTGAAGCAATTTCTCCAGCTTCTCAACACTAACAATAATGTTTTCATCAATGATGTCACTCTCACTCTCAATGTTGGTTTCAGGTTTGGGTCTTAGCCGATACGGTATACTTGAATCATCCATATCTTGGCTCAGGTGAATAACATCTTGAGCTTGTGTTGTGTTGAGTCTTCGCTGAATAGAAAGAATTTCCTCATTGTTACTAGGTGAGTTTGCATTGTTTTCAGAGATGCCACTGTTATCAGTTAAGCTTATATCACACTGCACTTTGTTAAATCCTGTATGTCCTTTCTTAAATTGTGTTGCGCGTCTTGCTTTGTTTTTGTGATCGCTGTGTATTTTTGATCTAGTTTGATATCTGCCCATGATTGAAAACAGTTCAAATTAATCCAATTATATGATAATATATATTTAAAGTGTAACTGCTTTGCAGGTAAGACTCTAAATAAATAATTCTTCCTTGTAGTATAAAAAGTCATTGCTTCTGCTTTTGATTAAGTCCCAAAAGATAATCTGACTATCCTGCCATTAATGTGAAGAGCAAATAAAGGATTAGTGACTTGGTATTTGTTGCTGTATTGATCATATACAATAGTGTTGAAACTGTAAGACACTTTGGATTGTCTCCCTTGGATCATACTGTTGGTCATTATTACACCTTGTGGCTTTGTTACTTTCCTCAGATAAAGATACATTTGAACTGTTTTCAACTGGAAAACTAGTAGCTACTTTTTCATACAATATTCAATGTAAATTAAGCCTCATGGGCCTTTAAATTGTACTTTAAGTGTCAAACATAATGGAAAAATCTGTGCCGCAAGTGGCATTTTTGGGCTTTTTTGGTGAAAGTTCAGTGTATTTGTGCTTCTAATGACTTTCTCAGATTATTCTCTGACTGAGAAGAAGCATCAGACAGGTTCTAGCCCAAAGTTTGAGCAGTACTGGTTGGTAACACTTTTTAAAGGCCCATACTACAGACAGCATTGATTTGGCAAAAATCAGCCAAAATCCACTGAAATCATCATGTTATTAAAACTCCTGGCATGCATAGAAAAATCAACAAAATATAAGGTTTTTTACATTATTTTTATTAAAAAGTAACCACTGTACATGAAAAAAGCACTTTTAAGGTAATTACAAAACTTTTTAGGTATCCTTAAGGTGGCACACCACAGTTTCATAGCCGCATTGTCGAAGTGGCCAGGGTCAAATTTTTAAATAATAGAAACTTTGGCAGTTGGATGGCATTTTTGAGGTTTAAAATTTTTTTGATTGTTATATTTGAAGTTTCAACAGCTAGTATTGCACTTTAGTTATTAGGCACAATGGGTTTTAAGGGTATTGACCGAGGTATTTCGAAAAATTACCGTCAGATGCGAATGCATGTATTTGCGGAGCTAGCACAGAAATCAGCTGTTCATTTTCAAGGTACGTCAGAAATTGGAAAATTAGAGCCATAAAGTCATGGTCGACACCCTATTTCCTTGTTATTTTCTGATTTTGCAGGGTTTAGCGAACAAGAATCAGTGCGGTATGTGTGGCTATCATCGGAATTAAGTTTACTGTGAGGTTTTCAAAACATGTGAAATTCACTATTTTTGTCACCTATTTTCGCGTCCGGGAAAGAAAAGAAATCCATGCTTGTAAAGTGGAAAAATGATTTTGATCATGCATTGTTAGTTATTTACATTGAGAAACATATATGTATGCTAATTTAGAAATTTGTTTGTTTCAGGTGTGTGATTTCAGGCTAGTGTGAGAGCTCTTTATTGTGAGTCTGGGATTTTAGAGCCGAAAAGCCGAGGAAACTGTGGTGTGCCTCCACATTCACCGACTATATAGATTAGGCCACAACAAGTTGATCATATGTTCTACGGATTTTTCTAGAAAAAAAATGGGGCGAGCGAGCGAAGAAAAAAAAAGTCTTTATTCACTTGATTTATATAGCGGTTTGACCAAATTTTTATGAGCGAGCGAGGAAATAAAAATATTTTTTTTTTGTAAAAACCGTCAAAATTAAGGTGCGAGCGAATCCATAGAACATATGATCAATTTGTTGTGGCCTTACGCCAATATTGTTAAAATTGCCTTCGGGCGGGTTGACTTTTAGTTTTATAAGTGTATGTTTCAAGGGGTGTCATTTTAAAGTCAGTATTTCTAGAGTTATTACACTCAGCGTATGTAACATCTACAGGTGGTTCTCTACACGGTGAGAACAAACTACTATAGCAATCGGAACTCCTCGACCATTCCCTTAGAATAACCTCGGACATATTAAGACGCCATTTTTGAATTCCCTTTGCGTCACATTCCCAAACAAAATACTTCAACCGGTGTTGAAGTAAACGCATCCACGATCAATTAGGCGGCGATAAATGTCTCGTTTTTGTCCACAAATATAAAATGCACGATTCAATGATACTCACTGAACAATATATAGTCACATAAATTACATAGCGTAAGCAATGTATTTACCAAGCCTTATGTCTTTAGTCTTTACGACAAGCGCTATTTTGCATAACCGTTACTTGTTTCACATCGCGTATGTAGTAGAACGCAAAATTATTGGTGTACCCCCATGAATCCTTCCAAGATTATTCATTTAATGATGGTTGGGATGTTCCGAATGACTACTAAAGAACAAAAATTGAGGATCAAAGCTTCTCATATAAAATCGTGATTAAATCTTTAAGTTTGATTCTAGTTATACTTAAGGGACCCGTATTATCAAGCGTCTTACGACCAATTTTAGTCGTAAATTCTTCTATGTTTTATTGTTAAATTATCGTAAGATTTTTGATAATATGCCGCCCAGGTGAGCAAACTAGAGTTGTTGAGGTGATCTTTGGTAAAATACAACAGTGTATACCAGGTGTGGATTTAATCAACTTTGTTTTGCATTGACCACATTCCTGCATGTTACATCTTCCTCAGAATGTGTTTTCATACTGATTTGCATCTGTGAATTTAGATCTTTTTTGTGTGGGTATTGTGAAGCAATATACAATACAAAAACATGTCCCCTGAATTTAAGTGTTTATTAAAGGAAATAGATCTTTGTCAGAAAATGAAAGGAGCCCACGAATGTTTTTTTCTGACACAAAAGATGAGTTGTGACGTAACTGTTTTGCAACATATGAGGCAAAACCAGTTTTTCGTTAAAACACGTAGATTTGATTTTGGCATTACAGTTTTTTGTTGTTTCACTGAGAATTCCTGGTTTTGAATCTTAACAATCTTTATTTAGACCATATGTATTAGAAACCGTATACGAGCAAAAAATAAATAAATATCATATTATCGACATACATGGTATATTATTTCTTTTGAACGATTCTGCTTTTTGCTGTAAACAGATTTTACATCAAATGCTTAAATTAGTTCTGGCTTCCAAAACTTTATAAGCCGCTTTTTTAACATTTTGATTTTCGTCAGATGCGGCATTAAAGTTTTGGATCAGATCCGTTATGAAACCTCACCAGAATAACACCCATTCGGTTAAGCTCGTTTTTCTAATCAAATACACATTTGGTAATAAGATCGTGTGCATTATTCAATAAAACATTCATTTAAACATCATTTTACACCAAAACGTCCATTGAAATATCAAAGAATTAAATAAAATAGCCGTTTTCGCTAGGAAACATTCAATCTCATCGTCTAACAGACATTTGAAGCTGTGCAAGATCTCGTTTCAACCGGAATTCTCGGTTATGAGCGTTAAGGAACATAGCAGAGTAATTCCGATTGATGCCGGGAATTCCAAATAAAAATCTATTTTTAGAGTTTATTTGTTAACAAAGACATTTTGTTTTCTAGCAATTTAAGATTTTATTTCTTTTTCATTTTTTATATAACTAACAGTACGTAAATAAAATCCTATAAATTATGTAAAACTAAAGAAAAAATATAACATTTTATGTTTATTTTCAACGAACATATTTTGTAAATAAATGTCGCGTGGTTGAAGCACATGGTATTGTTATTATGACCGTCAAGTTCGGTCAAGGTCGATCTCGACGTCACGTGGTCCACATTTTGTCAAGATGGCGGCAGAGTATTGAATTTTAAGACCTATTGGAAACTTTGGCGTATTTTACGTTCGGAATGGGCACTTGTTAGGTAGTAAGTTGTCAAATTAAAAGATTATACATTATTTTAACGGGATATTCTTCAATTTTCTCCAATGCACACTCGATGTATGTATACGAGCGTGGCAGATTCCTGGCACGATTATAGGTGGACTTTTATCATACACTTGTCTTCAGCGTACCCGTTCATTGACAGTATAAACACGGGTTCGCTGAAGACTTTAAGCTATGCTTAAATATGTTATTTGTTGCATTTCAAAGTAAAAGTAGATCGAAACCGAGAGCAGGATTCGGTTGTCAATTCTTGAAAATGAAATCATACTATAGAAAAAAACCTCCGAATTACACAATTAAGTTTCAAAACTATTGTTGATCAGGTATTTTGAACATTAGCGTATAAATGAATATACATTGTAGTGAGCTGCTATAAAAGTATCCCCACTTTTTAAGAAATGGACACTTGGTCAAACTTAAATTTGGCAAGCAGAATGATTTGAACAGCTTTTTTGTGTCTCTAATACATGTTATATTTTGATAAGTTATTGGTTGTAAAAGAGTTTTCAAGTCTACTGTTGATGAATATATCTTCATTAAGTGGCTTTTAATAGTTGAGACCGCTGAGGTTTCGCAACTGATATTATTATTATTATTTACCACATTTCTATGGCACTTTTTTCATACACGAGTACGCTCAAAAGTGCTTTACATAAAAGAATATACAATAAAACATGAAAATACTGATAAAATGACAAGCAATATATAAAACAACATAAAATACATTACTAATCAAGTGATCTGAAGAGTATAACTAAAATGAACTACACAAATAGCATAAAATACTTGTACATATCAACAGTCTTTATCACTGGCTATATATTTGTAAAAATATATGAGTTTTTTAAAGATTTTTTAAAAGATGCAAGCGTGGCAGCAGCTCTAATTCCAACCGGAAGTGAATTCCACAATTTTGGAGCAACAGTCATAAAACTACGATCATTATACTAACCAGAACGACTTCTTGGGGGTACAAGTGTAATACCATTTAATATGGATCGAAGTTCACGCTGAGGTTCGTAAACCTTTAACATTGATGTGATGTAAGCTGGTGACTTCCTATGAAGGGCTTTATAAGTCCGAGTCAATATTTTAAAATCTATTCTATATTCAACAGATATCCAATGTAATTCTTTAAGAATATTTGTAGTCGAGTGTTTCATTGCATTTTTGTACAAACGTGTTATATATACAAATGTATATGTTATCTCTTCATTTGTTACAGCATTTAATATTATATAAATTTTGTCACGGATATATGATGGTTAAATATATAACATATACCGGATTTAATAGTGTAAATAAATGGAATAAACAAAAGATCGATATTGATAGAGTTTTCTTAATATAATATATATTCTTTAATTAAACTGTACTTTTTTATAATATAAGTTATTTTTGAACCGGATTTTCCGTGTCATTATGGTAAGGACCATTAAGTAAATGTCTTACGCCCAACATCATTCCTGCGTAAAAAAACCTCGACCTATATCTTTAGGAACATATATTAGCCACCAATGTATAATTTATTTTCTTTAAATATCTTAGTGGTTATGAAATCCTTCTACATTTTTTATAACTTGTCTATTTTCTTATAGTTATGGCACGCATTACAAATGGAATGAACCTATTGCCATCTTTACGTTATCGTGTTGTGAAATAAAAAAGAATATAAATTTCAAATCCGTGATGTTTATAATGCGATTATAATATTTGAAATATTTTACATTGAACACTACGACGGGGTGTCGACTTAAACGTTTCTGTTATATGTTTTGGTTTACTAAAATTAGTCCGTACCATGAAGTAAATATAACGCGGGTGGGGTAATGTATTCATACCATTGACATTGGAGAGCATGTAGGATGGCGCTGCGTTAATTGGCGAGCAGTATGACTTGTATTTATCAATAGACGTCTGTCACACTTTAACACGTCTTTTAAGGTGTCATGGACGAGTTTTGTGACTTCACTATGGGTTAATCCGTTTAAACAGATTGATCTCGACTCGTGAAATTTTCACATGCCCATAACATTAGAATCGTAATATAAATAAAAAAAGCAATAACACACAAAACTGACATTTTAGATTATGAAGTTGCATCTACTTAATTTTTAAATGGTTGATGTATGCTTTAAATAAAGGCGCGGATTTTATGAAGATAAATATGAATAAACTAGTCCACATAAAAATATTATAGATATAATTTAGAGTATGGTATAATACTATAATTGTGGTATGAAGTACCAGATTGAATGTTTCTACTATTGAAGACTGATTCACACTGTGTTGCTTTAATACATATACCTACACAGATGTAGCAAATTTATTATAACCCACATGAACTCTCATGTTTTCAATGTAGCTTCATAGCGGCGTCATGGGGCACAGGTGCGGCTCCAGGATTTTTTTCTAGGGGGATCCTAACTTTTTCTAGTGGGGAGAGGTGGTCCAAACTTTCGAACCACAACAACATTGTACACTGTTTGCAGAATAACACATTAATAATAAAAGTACATGTACATATTACCATTAAGATCTATGTTATGCACAGAGAAAAAATGCTTCATGCTCCTTAAAAATGGCTTAAAGTCAAATATACACTCATGAACGGGTACATTTTGGAAATTTTAGGGGGAAGGTCCGAAACTCTCTGAGCCCCGGATCGCCTATGGTGCATTCGCTTACGACTCGAAAGGTATAGTTGGTACAAAGCCAGCTGGCCAATGTATTTTTTGTTTGATAATCTTCTCACCGTTCCTGGATAGGATAAATCTCATCTCTGAATTTAGCTGTTAACCAGTTACTAGGCACATACTTTCGTCAGTGACTGACGACTGTCCTATCTGATTTAAAAGCACCGGTAGTGTAGAATGGCCGAACAAAATTATTCATTGACCAAACTAAACGAAATTATGAACACCCGGGAATCGAACCTACGTCTCCTCGATCGGTAGACTATCGACTATCAACTCGGCTACCCAGGCAGCTACAATGTATTTTTACTGGGGTTACAAATGGTGCACAACGTAATACTGACAATCCTTTAAAAGTTGTACATACATCATGATCATGTCTTCTAGAAATCTGGAACAAATTCCGGTAAGAAGAGAATATATAAAGGAGAGGTGCACGTGTATAAGTAATCAGAAATGTTATTCCCTTTTCTTCCGAGTGTCCGCTTACGAATCAGAAGGTCGGGGTATAATCCCAGTTCGAATCATTAATGTTTTACCATTCTACACTCCTTTTTTGACTCGACCCTCCCCGAATTAAAGTTCCGGTGTTATTAAAACGTTGGATATAAACGACAGAAGACGGACTTTCATATTGTCGACCAGAGCTAAAAGTGTACAGTACAATGTCGGTACATACTGGAAACCTGTCGGTGTTTTATCCTGTGATAGGAAATTTTCTAATACAAACTGTAGCGACAAAGGCTTGGTATGAAGCTAAGCATATTTTCTGTGGATTTATTCATACGTTCGTTTGTACACTGATTTTTAAACATAAGATTTCAACCTCCTCAAGTTTTGACCACAAGACCGTCTTGCCTTTACAGTAGCAATAATCAAACATTTTGTGCGAACTCGTCCAAAAGTTTCTTTATACATGTATTTTTTCATATTTTCTCTGAAAATTTGAACTTTCGAAGTGATTTAAATGAGTATGTATCGAAAGTAATTTATCATTAAAATACATTTTTACAAAAAAAGAGAGATACTATGAAAGTATATTATTGAGGATTCATGTTAAAAAGTATATTATTTGTGAAACTAACTACATTATATCATTATTAAGTACATTGTATATCTAAGTATATTCTAAAACATCAAAATTTAAAATGTGTAAAGAAACTTTTTGACACCAGTTTATTTAAATCATAGGCGATCAACAAGATCCAGAATCAAAGACAACTGAGCCAGTTGCTACATGTACAACCTTGGCATACGAAGTTCTAATATGTCATTTAATGTTGTTTTCTACTTTGTTTAACACGAGTTTAACATCTTATACTTACAATTGATACTGCTTATGTTACTGATAAGTATATAGCAAAAGAATCAAACACATCTATATAGAGATACCACACGCTTTCTTAAATTACAATTTGTCACCACAACTCCTCGTGTTGCTACTATATAAATATCACACCCTACAGAGGGTGATAAAACGGAATGTTCACCCTTGATAAGTTAGGCTGTAGCAGAGGTTGACATTACCTGTCAAGGTTGGACATTCCGTTCTATCACCCTCTGTAGGATATGATATTTATTTTATTATACCGAACAAAGAAATCAGAAAATGTTCACTATTAGATAGGCACAAACCGTTTAATTATATCTGTTTTATTTGCTTCTGAACTTGAAGACATTTTTACACCGCTTAATTTGTTGTTTCGTTATAAGAGAGCGTCTGCGCAAGGGAGGTATCTCAAATTGAATTGATTAAAAACCGAGCCCCGGTTTTTAGCAAACTCCAACATGGTAGTCTCCCTTGGCTTTTAGCGGGCAGATAGGTGGTGTCAAGCGGGCCGATAGGTGATGTGTAGAGGTTAACATTACGAATTGTCACCCGGTGACGTCACATTAGGGTATATAGTAAACAATTCCCGTGAGGTATGATATTAGGGAATGATAGGTGCTGCCATCAGATCGATTTCAATGTATAAATGACCTTGTATTGAGTGACCTAGATACATAAAAATCTTGTTATATTTTATTATGTTAAAGATAATATATTCCATCTTCAAAAGATAAGAAACGGCTTGAACTAAGATTGATGTTAACAGAACTATCATAAAACTAGGACATAACAGGTTCAATCTACTTCAATAGAAAACTTCATCTAGATTGAGATCGTTCTAATGATCCTTGCTTGAAAACACAGTAAACAAACTTGTACTATGGTTCTTATGTTGATCATATTTATCAGTTTTATATGATAGTTGATCGTTACAAGCTTATTGCTGCAATTAGCGATCACTCGTTCCCAGACAATAATTGAACTAATATTTACAAGAAGTCGGGAGACTATCATTAAATTCATCAGCCATGAGATTTTGTCGTCAGTTCTTGTTTACATATTCAGACTGTTTTTAGTAGGTCAATGTACAAGATACAATAAACGTTACTGATTTGTTTACAGGTTTGTTTGATTTGGTTTTGATGCTCCATATAGTTAGAGTCAAAGCCACTATATGAAGATATATTCATTAACTGCAGTAGACTTGAAAACTGTTTTACAACCTTGAAGTTATCAAAATAAAACATGCATTAGAGACACAATAAATAAAGCCATTCTGCTTTCTAAACTTTAGTTTGACCATATGTCCATTTCTTAAAGAAAATGGGTACTTTCCAGAGAGCTAACTACATGTATATTCATTTATACTAAAGTGTTTAATATTCCTCATCCAAAATAGTTTTAAAGCTTAATTATGTAATTCGGTGTCACTTTTTTATAATATGACTTTATCTCATACATTGTATACTGTGATCAAAACTATTGTTTCAAATTCTACTATCGGTTTCGACCTACTTTCACTTTTGAAATGCAATTAATAACATAAACTGATTTAAGCAATTTTTACATTTATTTAAAAAAAATCATGTTCATTATAGGTGTTTAATATAGATAAATTACCCTGAACGTTCCGAAACGTTTCGTAATGGAAGTTTCGGAACAACTCAACCCAAAGACAACTCAATCCGAGACAACTCAATATCATACTTACGGATTGAGTTGTCCCAACTTTGAGCTGAGTAATGCACGGGTTGATTTGTCTTCGGGTTCAATTGTCTTCGGGTTGAGTTCACCCGTACCCGTAACGTTAGCAAACAGTTGATACTGAACACGCAGCAGATACTCAGGTATTGTTATTTTAACTAATATCACTGTGGAAAGTGTATTTACCAAAGTTGAGTTGTCATTAAAATCATTTTAAACTATTAAAAAAATCATGGCTATCGTGTTATTTTCTTCCTTCTCCATGTTGTCTGTGGCGAATAGTGTTGTTAAATCGTGTCCTGTTCTATGTATTTAGAGAACAAACTAAGCTTTAATAACAAATATCAGTAAATAAACACCATAGTCAAAGAAGCTAAGAATTTCGTTCGTGCATATTACAAAACATTAATAGAGATAATTATTTTATAAAATCATGATGTATGAAGCAGTGTTTTTCATGTTATTGACGTTCAGACGTATGTTCAGACGTATGTTCAATCAGCATTTATCATGCACAGATATACTGACACGCAAAACTGTACATTTGGTTACAGGAAAAATTTTGTACACTTATATAAGCAAAATATTAGCATATTTGGGTATCGCAATTTACAAAATGTATTGCTAGCACGCTAGTTTATGCCATACCATATCGGAATTTTGTTAAGCGTCCGCGTGCGCGTAGGTTTTAGAGTCCTCAATAAAAAATGCGATATTCAGGGATTCGATTACGACAATTTCTTTCGAGGGAAATTTGATCGGCAACGACTTGGATAAAAACGCTAGTCATTTTATTTTAAACCATAAGTCTGTGCTTAAACTTGTCATTTCATAAGCAATTCATACCATTGTTTCATAATATGATGTTTTTTCCATTTGTGTTTTCATTTTTGGTTTGTATGTTTTTGTGAATATGTAACTAGGTTTGTCAAACTTGAGTCGACGCTTAACAAAATTCCAATTTGGCATGGCCGTCGAACTGAAATATGATTATTAACATAATTTTGATTTAAGTGTAAATAACGGAAGGGTAAAAAGTAAAAGTTGCAGACTTATGATCTTTGTAAATGGTTCATTTTGCCCTTGGATGCTTGTCTAGTAACGTAATAGTTACACAGTAGCTGTTGAGCCCATCTCGTCTAGGGATCATTGCAAGCGTTCTAGACTGCTTCACGTGCTATGAAGTCGTCGGGAATGGCGTTCTACTCGTGCACTAAGGCTTCATAAAAGTCATTGATATTGGTGAATACATGGTCGTTCTTTGCACTCCGGCCAAGCAGGTCTCATACATGCTCAATGTTAATGTCTGGAAAGCAAGCTAGCCATCAGAAAATGTTAGCGTTATGTCTAGCGAGATAGTTCCCTGTAAACACAGCAGTATGAGGTGTTGTATTATACAGAATGTCCAGCTTCTGTAGCAAACAACAAGGGTTTTTTTTGTAGAAAATGAACAACTGTGCGTAAAACTTGCCCTATATAACATTGGGCGTTAAAAATACCATAAATAAAAACAAGACATATTTTACTATTGCCCATAATACGTTCCAGAACCATTTTGCTACCCCCTCCAAATCGATCACGCCCTAGTAAACAGTTCTGGTCAAAACGTTACCTTCACGTCTAAATACCCGAAATCTGTCGCCAGCAGAATTGAATCGCAGGTGAAATCGCAACTCGTCACTAAATGGATGGCACGGTTCCAGCATAAGCGGCGGGCCCAGACCAGTCTGAGAGCGCGATTAACGACATACCCTACATAAGGCCTCCAAGTCCTTTTTTGGGTAAGTATTGACCCGTAGGCGTCTCAGAACGATGTACCTAGAGACACCAAGCTCACCCGCACTGCTTGTAGCAGTTTTCAATCAATGACGCAAGTGGTCAATGTCAAATATCTGTCAAGACGGGCCGTCGTCACATTTGGTCTACCGGATCATGGGCGATCTCTAACGTTTCCATTCTCGTTGAAACGTTGCATGAGGTTGGTAATTGTATGTCTGTGACAGTTATCTGCCTAGCGACATCAGCAACGCCAACACAAGATGTGAGCTGCATAAGTGCCTTGAATTCATTTGCTTTCCTGAAGCCGTGGCATCGAGTTTACGAGTGAAATAAATTTTTTATTGTGATTTATAATTGCACCATCGGTATAAATCGTTCAGGGTAAACCAGTGTGTACACACATTGCACGAGTAGCACGAACGAAAGTTGCATAATAGCTCGCCGTCAGTTTGAAGGTCATCTGTGCGCTAGAAGATCGGGTAAATGAGTGCATTGTGTGAAGGATTTTTTTCCTTATGGTGTAAAATCCACAATTTTTAATTGTATGACAAAACGTTAAGCCCAATATAAAAGTGTATAATTTCATTTGCGTTTCAGTACACATGAATTATGGTATTATAAATTAGTCTTATATTTTAAATATATAATTTGTATGTCTGGAAAATGGCATGCACAAAGATTTACTTTAACAGTAAATGCACTAAGTTTGCACTTGTTTGTCTAGCTGGGGTAAATATGCATTTTGTTTTAACATGGTTGGATTTGAACCCAGTACTTAATGCTCCTAAGGCGATCTTTTGTAGCACTGGGCCACAGATCTTAAGAATAAATTGCATAATGTCCTCGGGTAGAGTTGTATCATCCGTAAAACGATATGAGTTCGGTTTTAGCCTAGACTTCTTTCTCAAAATGGAGGCAAACGAAAAAAACTCACAAGTCAAGGAAATTTTATGATAGTGATCAAATGATTAGTCTTAGACGACTGTGAGAGAGGCTAGTGACTTTAAATATTATTTTTTTCTGTTTTTAGTTCATTTTTATCGGAGTTCCGCGAACACATCTATGAGTTAGGTTCGAGAAGAAAATGGTTATTTTGGCGGTACTATCATGTACGATCTTAACAATTTTCCTCTTTAACGTCACATAACTTTCTTCATTGGCTTTTAATTGATACGCTTTTAAATGCAATCGACAGATAAACTATTTTTTGATAAATAATACCAAGTTTTTGAAAATTGATCCAGAAATAAAAACACAGGAGCCCGTTGAATGAGACGGTCATTTTTTTCGAGGTTTCTAAGGTGATGAGTTACATCTTACTACATTGTATATATATATATGTGTGTGTTTATACACTATTTTTGATGGGACTGTTTCATGCCGGCAGCCTGTGGACATAATAATATAAGTCTAGATAATAACAAATCCATTATTTTAAGTACATTATAAAATACATTTGTTTGGTTCCTAGCCGTACTTTGACAGGTAATCTAGACTATATTATACATTTGTTTGGTTCCCAGCTGTACTTTGACTGGTAATCTAGACTATAGTATACATTTGTTTGGTTCCCAGCCGTTCTTTGACAGGTAATCTAGACTATATTATACAGTTTTTGGTTCCCAGCTGTACTTTGACAGGTAATCTAGACTATATTATACATTTGTTTGGTACCCAGCCAAACTTTGACAGGTAATCTAGACTATAGTATACATTTGTTTGGTTCCCAGCTGTACTTTGACAGGTAATCTAGACTATATTATACATTTGTTTGGTTCCCAGCCGTACTTTGACAGGTAATCTAGACTATATTATACATTTGTTTGGTTCCCAGTCGTACTTTGACAGGTAATCTAGACTATATTATACATTTTATTGGTTCCCAGCCGTACTTTGACAGGTAATCTAGACTATATTACACATTTGTTTGGTTCCCAGTCGTACTTTGACAGGTAATCTAGACTATATTATACATTTTATTGGTTCCCATCCGTTCTTTGACAGGTAATCTAGCCTATATTATACATTTGTTTGGTTTCCAGCCGCACTTTGACAGGAAATCTAGACTATATTATACATTTGTTTGGTTCCCAGCCGTACTCTGACAGGTAAACTGGACTAAATTATAAATTTGTTTGGTTCCTAGTCGTCCTTTGACAGGTAATCTAGATTAAAGTATACATTTGTTTGGTTCCCAGCCGTACTTTGACAGGTAATCTAGCCTATAGTATACATTTGTTTGGTACCCCGCCGTACTTTAACAGGTAATCTAGACTATATTATACGTCTGTTTGGTTCCCAGCCGTACTTTGACAGGTATTCTAGACTATATTATACATTTGTTTGGTTCCCAGCCGTACTTTGACAGGTAATCTAGACTATATAATACATTTGTTTGTTTCCAGCTGTACTTTGACAGGTAATCTAGACTATATTATACATTTGTTTGGTTCCTAGTCGTACTTTGGCAGGTAATCTAGATTAAAGTATACATTTGTTTGGTTCCCAGCCGTACTTTGACAGGTAATCTAGCCTATAGTATACATTTGTTTGGTACCCCGCCGTACTTTAACAGGTAATCTAGACTATATTATACGTCTGTTTGGTTCCCAGCCGTACTTTGACAGGTATTCTAGACTATATTATACATTTGTTTGGTTCCCAGCCGTACTTTGACAGGTAATCTAGACTATATAATACATTTGTTTGTTTCCAGCTGTACTTTGACAGGTAATCTAGACTATATTATACATTTGTTTGGTTCCTAGTCGTACTTTGGCAGGTAATCTAGACTATATTATACATTTGTTTGGTTCCCAGCCGTACTTTGACAGGTAATCTAGACTATATTATACATTTGTTTGGTTCCCAGCCGTACTTTGACAGGTAATCTAGACTATATTATACATTTTATTGGTTCCCAGCCGTACTTTGACAGGTAATCTAGACTATATTATACATTTGTTTGGTTCCCAGCCGTACTTTGACAGGTAATCTAGACTATATTGTACATTTGTTTGGTTTCCAGCCTAGTTTGACAGGTAATCTAGACTATATTATACATTTGTTTGGTTCCCAGCCGTGCTTTGACAGGTAAACTGGACTAAATTATACATTTGTTTGGTTCCCAGCCGTGCTTTGACAGGTAATCTAGACTATATTATACATTTGATTGGTTCCCAGCCGCACTTTGACAGGTAATCTAGACTATAGTATACATTTGTTTGGTTCCCAGCCGTACTTTGACAGGTAATCTAGACTATATTATACATTTGTTTGGTTCCCAGCCGTGCTTTGACAGGTAAACTGGACTAAATTATACATTTGTTTGGTTCCCAGCCGTGCTTTGACAGGTAATCTAGACTATATTATACATTTGATTGGTTCCCAGCCGCACTTTGACAGGTAATCTAGACTATAGTATACATTTGTTTGGTTCCCAGCCGTACTTTGACAGGTAATCTAGCCTATATTATACATTTGTTTGGTACCCAGCCATACTTTGACAGGTAATCTAGACTATATTATACGTTTGTTTGGTTCCCAGCCGTACTTTGACAGGTAATCTAGACTATATTATACATTTGTTTGTTTCCCAGCCGTACTTTGACAGGTAATCTAGACTATATAATACATTTGTTTGGTTTCCAGCCGTACATTGACAGGTAATCTAGACTATATTATACATTTGTTTTGTTCCCTGCCGCACTTTGACAGGTAATCTAGACTATATTATCCATTTGTTTGGTTCCCAGCTGTACTTTGACAGGTAATCTAGCCTATATTATACATTTGTTTGGTTCCCAGCTGTACTTTGACAGGTAATCTAGACTATATTATACATTTGTTTGGTTCTCAGCCGTTCTTTGACATGTTATCTAGACTATAGTATACATTTGTTTGGTTCCCAGCCGTACTTTGACAGGTATTCTATATTATATTATACATGCCATAATAATATGACCTGTACTATAAATTAGTTGTAATACAAAAAGAAAGACACGTAAAACTGTATGTATTGTATCGTATCGTATCGTATTGTATCGTATGGCATTGGATCCCACAGCACCGCACCGCATCGCATCGCATCGCTTCGCATCGCATCGCATCGTATTGTATTACATTGTATATTGACATGACACAGTTATCTCCCATAGATCATTGAATATATCTCTGTGTTCTCACTGTTCCATTTATACATTCAGTGATCACCAAATAATTAGAGACATTTTCTCTTTGTAAGCAAACTACATAGGTTTTATCATTTTGATTACTATTTATTTTGAAATGCTTTTCACTTTTGTTTTTTTTGTTATGGTACTATAACATCATTATGTATATGTAGTTGAGACTACCTATGTATATATAGCTAAAAAACTGTTATGGAAAAGAATTACATTGAACTTTAGTTTTGGAGACTTTGGGATATCAGATACTGAATCTTATAAATCTGATGCATTTACGAAATTTGTTCTAATTTTATCACCAACCATACTAAATATATCAAAATATAATGATTCTACAAAAAACAATCATTGAACTTTAAGAATTTTAGTAAACTTCCTTCGTCTCCAAACTTTTAATGGGTCTGTAGTTGTTATATTAGCGCTGCTTTACACCGAATTTAGTTTTTTCATACATGTAACCAAAATACACCATACATTGAGTATATGCATAATTTCTAGATTGGTAGAGTTTCATATCCATTTCAAGAAATTTTCCACAAATTTACTTATTGCCTTCTGTACAAATTAATATTTCATAGAAATTGGTCAGTTCAAAACTTGTCTACATTCTTATTTGTTTTACATGAAGTTAGACTAGTTTTGCACGGCCACATTATCGTACAAACACCTGTTCTCGAACCTCATCTGATCTCGAACCTTTCATAAAAAAGTTGTTTACTTTCATACGTTATTGCGTATGACGTCATCAACTCGTGTGCACAAATGTTAAGTAAACAATCGACGCAGCTACAACTGTCAAATGTGAATAATGCGCAAGAAACAGGTAATTAGAATGAATATTTTGTGATGGTGAATATTTTTCAGTTAATCCTTATTGCCTTTTTCCGCTCTGTCAGTACAATCC
This sequence comes from Mactra quadrangularis, assembly GCA_025267735.1. Classification (NCBI taxonomy): domain Eukaryota; kingdom Metazoa; phylum Mollusca; class Bivalvia; order Venerida; family Mactridae; genus Mactra; species Mactra quadrangularis. The sequence continues at coordinate 7,199,303 of CM046298.1, forward strand.
ATCAAATATTGTTTGAAAACTTGTATGTTATTGCAAATAAAGCACTTAGCAGGTAGCCATTCCTGTCTTCTGCTCATAAAGTCATATGACAGCTATTTATAACCTCACAAATAGCCAAATACGGTAGAAGTTCGAAATTAGGTCATCTATTTTAGCCGCCATGACAGTTTTCAGAAAATGGTCGTGTTTTTTCTGGAAGAATTTGGATTTGTTTTAAATATAAGATATCAACAAATATATGATAGATAAGTGGAATATAGATTAAAAGGTTTGTTTTTAATGTATTTTTCTGAAAGTATTGTTGCATTAATTAGAAATGGCTCATTGAGTCCTTAGAGGTTCGAGAACCGGTGAGTACATCATAATATTAATAAGTTCTGTTTTTTCACAAAGTTGTGTCAATGACGTCATAAACAAATTCTGCACCGAACTTTGCAAACCCGGATTTGGAGATATATGTGTATAACTTCCGGTATTCTGATAACAAATTAACAGGAAAATCTGATTATTTAAATCTACTAAAAATAAATTGCCTCCACTTTCGTGTTATTTGAGACGGACACAAGAAAGATTGAGCAACTTAACGATATTTGTTTTGATTTACTTTGATTCTTAAGGGGACTCTAAAGTGATTGAAATTGTACTTGTAGTATTTGCTTAAATAGTTTTGCAAAATTTTTTTACTGCGTGTTTTAGTCATACCGTCCCACAATGCAACAAGTGGTAAACACAAGAATCAGAAGCGTTCCGAATGCGCAAATTTAGTTAGAAAAAAATGAGGGTATGTTATCACCCTTTTAGGTGATTACTAGAAGGACCGAAGGGAGGTAACTAGATAACTAAAACATCAACACTTAATTCAGTTTAGACAGTATACAGAAATTAATCCGCCATAACTCATGCGGAACCTTAAAGTGGAGAAGACATTCGTCTTTTCTATTTAAAGTACACATACATTTACATTATGTTCAGGTTTGTTATATAAAACTCGATGACCGCAAGTCTTTGATCATTGGTTTATGATTTATGTACATAATGGTTTATTTTGTCTTCATTATTTATTATTTGTATAAACTAACCACGAAAAGTCACCCCACATTGATGGCCTAGTGTGTTTAAGCAAACATATCATTTATGATTACATGCACTTTTATATAACGTCGCCCCCTGTTGCCCAGAAAAGGTTTTGGGAAGAGCACACAATACAGTAACAGTCGCATGTTAAAACAGATACACGTTCTTGTACATTGGACCTCGATAAATCTAATCAAAGAGGCTGAAAAAATATGTATGGTCGGAAAATTCTAGTTGCAAGTACCAAAGTCATTTCATCAACTGTTGCATAGAAGATATTAGTTACGATTGAAGCAAGTTTAAAAAATGAAATGAAAAAAAAACCTATTTCGTCAAACTTGCTCCTCGCGATCTACATGGTGTGTTATGAGCAAGTACCATTCACTCAAATAAAATTGTAATTCACAAATCTAATTTTGATTGCTTCTAAAAGTAGCTCTTGGGCACAAACAATTGGATCAAGAATGGTCATCTATCTAATGTTGGTATTCACTTATTTCCCAAACGAATTGAACAATTCTTCGCCATTTTTAGTGCCTTCAAAATGTCCTTTGACAAAATCATATTTAAAGGATAAAGTGAGTCACATTTAACAATGAAAAGAGGAACAAAGGGTCATCCAAGCAAACCCTTAAAGCAGCATAAATTAGAGTTACAACATATGATTCTAACTATGTTACATGAATGAGTTTAAATAAGGGACTTTTGTCAGTTATCTTTCCTTGATAAAATCAGAAGCAATCCAATTAGTAAGTAGGTCATATCAGTTGGAATCCCCGGATTTTATCATTGAAGTCCTATGTAAGGATAATATAATATTTCATCTAATATCTTTCTTGTTGATTAAGATAGTAATAGGAGTGGTGAAATTTATATAGTTCTATACCCTAAAAATGCTTAGCTTGATTTTCAAACAAGTTAAATGATTTACAAAAAAGTTATTCAAGATTTATTGTGGCAAATTGCCATTGAAAGTAAGGGTAAAAAATTCGAGTAATCCAACTGATTGAACCTACTTATTTGTAGACTATACAAAGGGAAATAACTGACCAATGTCCCTTATTATAGTAAAAATTACTTGCAATTCCCATGATCAGTTTTATCACAAAAAATGTTCACGATGATTTTGTTAGACACTGTATGTACAACTGTGATAGTTCAAGTCACTATATGAAGTAGTGGTGTAACGATACGGTAAAAACCGTATTGCAATATATTGCAATATGCAAAACCTGTATTGCAATATATTGCAATATGCAAAACCTGTATTGCAATATATTGCAATATGCAAAACCTGTATTGCAATATATTGCAATATGCAAAACCTGTATTGCAATATATTGCAACATGCAAAACCTGTATTGCAATATATTGCAATATGCAAAACCTGTATTGCAATATATTGCAATACGTACCGGTTTTTGCGTAGACATGCAAAACATGAATTATTATGCATGATCATCATCCTAATTGGATCAGCACAACAAGTACATACATATGTGTATTTTCAAACGATCTCCTGTGTAAAATGATCTATAATTTTGGAAAAATGCGTGTTTTGAAACAGACTTCTGAAGATATTTTTTCTCTCATTAGAATAAATGTTTTAAGCACAATAAGATTATTTCAAGTTTTTAATACAATTTAACGTTTATTAAAACATTTAACTTCCAGATTATGATAAAACAAACAGTACGACACATAACTACAAAAAACCGGTTCAAGGAAAAACGAACCGGTTAAAACCGTTAGAATTCGTATTGCAATATTAACCGGTATATCGGTTAACCGTTACGCCCCTAATATGAGCATATATTCATTTACATATTATATCATATGTACAACTGTGATAGTTGAAGTCACTATATGAAGATATATCACATTTACAGTAGACATGAAAATTGTCTTACAATCGTGGAATTTTTAAAATATAACAAACATTGAGACAGCATAAACATTTCAAACCATTTTTAGTTTGACAGAGTGCTCAATTCTTAAAAAGGGAGTCCTTTTATAAGAGCACACTTTATTCATATCTTAAGTTAAAATTGAACATAATAATATGATCCAAAATCGTTTAAGTGCTGATAATTTCATTCGGAGAAAGTCATTTTCTTCCACAAATTAAAATAATTCTTAAACATTATGAAATCAAAGCTATTAAATTTTTTTAGCAATGACAACCAAAGTCTACTTTCGGTTTCGATCTACTTTCACTTTGAAACGCAGAATATATTAAAGCGATAATTGCATTTATTTAAGTTTTATCATAATGGGTAGATAAAATTGGTAAATAAGTGTTTATTTCTGTGCAGTTCATAAAAAATGTTACTCTTGATAATGGGGCTTTAATACAATCGTATATCGCTGTTCATCTTATGAACTACATGAACTATAGACTGAACGAAATATTATAAAAATGTACAATATATGAACATAACTTAAGATAGGGTAAAACAAATATGTATAGACGTGTCAATATATGATAACAAACGGTTTTTGTCTAGACGGTATTTCTACAAAATCATGTTAAGTAATAGTGAATAAGCATTCCTACTATTTGATTGTAAAATATAAATAGTTTGAAAAAAATCATGTAGTGTTATGATTGGTTATTAACGTGATATTTCGACATTGTTTCAGTCAGTGATCATACTGTAGTGATCACCCGATAGGCACGGATCTCTTGTTTATTTTTATTTATTGGAGTTAACGCCGTATCAACACAATTTTGGTCATTTCACGGCGTCCAGCGCACCTAACATAGCTTTCCTGGACCATTGTCTATAACCAGTACTCGCCTACCCTTCCACAAGGCCGGAAACTTCTCCATATTATCTAATCAATGGAGAAAAATCGACATTATTGTCAAATTTTCATGGAAGGGTATAACCTCCCCGGTAGGGATTCGAACCCGCACCCCCTCGGGCACGAGATTCCAAATCCCGACGCGCTACCAATTGCGCTATCGACCCGGGTTACAGATCTCTTGACCTAAGCAGTTAACCTAAAACCAACGACCCTATATGTACATGTATATAGAATCCTTGCAAGAACTAAGCACACACCATAACCAGAGGCTGCTCTATTTGATACAAAGGTAGTAGGAAATACTTCATGGCAAATTCCATGAAAATATGTATAAGTCCCTCCACATAAAAAGATATTTTCAAATTGAACAACATGAAACAAGTCTATCTCAGTAAACACATTCCACATAGACCGCTGTCGAAATAGCAAGAGCAAGATTCCAAAATGTTACAATATAATTTTTATAAAATGATAAAGACTCAAACAATAACGCGTAAAATTACATAATTTTAAGAATTTCAGAAACAATCTATAGTTTTATATTTGAACGTGCTAAATAAAATAAGTTATAATAACACATATTATGAAAATTTATGATTTTGTCTGGAAAAAAATCATAAAGGCAAAAAAGCATAAAGGTACTCGTAAAATAATTTGAACATGTATACATAGATCTATGTGTGCTATGCTGTACAAAAAAGTTTTGTACATTTCTTCAAACTATTATTTTAATGCCACAAAGCTTTTTTAAAATACAAAATATTTTTGATATTAAAAAAGGTTTGTACATTTCTTCAAACTATTGTTTTTTTTCGTGCCTCTAATCTAATCTAATTTTATTTAAACATAAAATATTATTGATAGAACGTTGATTTAAGTCAACAAATCTCAGTGATATTTCATTCACAAATCTACCTTGTAGATATCATTATAATAACTTGTTATCAATTCTCTACCTCTGTTCATACAGTGCCCTCCTTAAGTACTAAGTTAAAATCCTGCTTTAGAATAACAAACTCAATCACATTTACCCATCATTCTGATCACCTCTGCCTTTACGCTATACAATAGACCTCTGACATTATTAGCCGCCATCTTGAATCTACTTTCTGTCACATGATATTAAAAATGGCGGTTAAAACAGGAAATATGTCCGCCATCTTGCTTATAGTATAATGCTTATATGCATTTGTGCTTAAGATTTATTACTAAGTATAAAATGCTCATTTTTCAATTTCCATACATCATATGAAATTAGAATTGTATTGTTATTAAATCGGATTGCAGTCTACGGAATAAGGATATGAAAATGGTTGTCCAAACAGATCATTTTAAGAGCAAGCACTGTATCGCGAAAGTAGTAAAAACCTAAGTAGCCAGGGTAGACCCCCTATGAATCCCTCCGAGATTATCAATTCATGAAAGGTCAAGGTGTTCCAAATAGAGCTCTATGTACGAGCTGTATTTTACAAACCATGCGAAAATACGCGAAGTTTAACGATTGATTTTGCACCACTGAGCAAATTAAAACTCATCATTAATTAGTTTATCAAACATATTGTTTCAAACTATGTTACATAAATAAGAGAACCCGGGTCGATAGCGCAGTTGGTAGCGCGCCGGGATTTGGAATCTCGCATCCCGAAGGGGGTACGGGCTCGAATCCCTACCGGCGAGGTTATACTCTTCCATGAAAATTTGACAATAATGTCAATTTTCCTCCATTGATTAGATAATATGGAAAAGTTTCCTGCCTTGCGAAAGGGTAGGTGAGTACTGGTTATAGACAAGGGTCCAGGAAAGCTAGGTTAGGTGCGCTGGACGCCGTAAAATGACCTAAAATTGTGTTGACACGGCGTTAAACCCAAAAAATATAAATAAATAAATGAGTTCTAGAAATAGTGACATTATTTGAAATGAACATTATCGGGTTGTTCTCCAATTTCCTTTTTTGTCCAATAACTTTAGGAGAGTACTGTAAACATATCAAAAAATGTGATTTATCATTTTTGTCATACTTTAAAAACCTGATGACTCTACAAAAAATGTTAACTGATATATAAATACATCTACAGACTTACGATTATCTAGCGTCGCTTCTCTCAGAGACCCCATGTCATTATCAGAGATTATTTTAGAGCAGCTCTCCAACTGTGTTGTCGTCGTATTGACCATAACTTACAATATTAACATTGAACACTGAACTCGACATTTTTCTTTTCTACACTTCAACTACACACGACTGTCACGAGTACTTCGGCATATATAGTGCGTACAAAATAAGTTAGACAACGGTGCCTCCTCTCAGGCTCAGCCAATCAATTTGCTTAAAAAGTGTTTGATAAATCTCATACCACACGGTTAAGTGTTTGATATTATCAGACCGTTTTCTCCGTGCTTAAAACTCGAGAAAACAGAGCGTGAAAGTATGGGGTGGATTCAGACTTTTCAAGTTAGGTGCACACTAAGACCAAAACGCAATATTATAGTTTGTATTAAAGCGACAATGAAACTTGTAAAGATTTTATTCATGGTCTCATTTGTCGACTAGCATAAGTCATGAAATAGTACAATCCATTGTAAAAAGTCTAGATCCGCCCCATTACAGTTTAATACAATCAACTGCTGAGTATATACATGTGTCAATAATCTTATCTGTATTAATTTGAAAGCAAACCAAAGTTTTCAGAAATTAACTGTTAATTTATTTTATTTAAGTCCTCACAAGAATTAATACTTTGTCACTGTACCACAATAGTATGGACTCCTGTGCCATGTTTTGAAAATTGATGAAGTGGACTGGATTGTTTTTTTTTGGTTTTTTTTTTAATTTATTAATGTTATTTTGTACACGTACTGTACTGGTTTGAACTTGAAATTTGCATACGTATAACTACGTACTTTAGCAGATTATGTGATATATATAAATGTGAAACTGCATTGGCACCGTTTCCTATCTATTAAACCCCTCGTGGTATGATTGTTAGAAATAAGGCATTAGTGGAAAGGAACTCGAATGGGGAATAGGCAATTTTTTTAAAAAAAAACCCAACTAAATACTAAATAAATTTAAATAGGGTCTAATTTTATTTAACTGATACAGTAAAGTTCCGCTATTAAGATCAGCAAAATCGGTGGTCTTAATAGCGGACCGGTTTCTTTATAGAGACCATTTTGTTCACAAATTAAGCATTTGGGTCTCAATTATTGTCAAAAATCGCATGATTTTGAAATAACAAAAGTGGTCTTAATAGCGGAACTTTACTGTAGTTAAATAAATTTAGTGGGTCTTCTTACTTTAAATATTTTGAGGGGAATTGAATGAGACAGGAAATAAAGCGCCATGATCGTGCGACCACATGCACGACTCATGCAGATCGGTTCGTCTCCATTCGGAGACAAACACCAAATTCAACAGCGTAAGCCAACTCGTAGCAAAACATTAGCAGCTCTGGTAACCAAGCCTTAATTCTCTTCTCTATGAAAAGGGAATGGCATGGTGTTTAGGAACGACCAGAGCCAGTAAATGCTTCGCTTTAAGGAGGCAAACACTTGGCTATATGTATGACATTTAAGTCAAAATAACGACATTAACATTATAACTGTGATGTTTTCTATCGTAAGTTAAATACTAACGAATGGGTTGTCATAGTAAGCAGTTTATTATGTCAATTAAATTCAATTGGTGTCTAATTCTGTCTTACTTAAGCTTGTAGATTCCTTGTTTATTATTTAACTAGATATTTAAATATTATTACAAAAATATATTAAAGACTTATCAAATTAATCAAAAACAAAATTTATACAGTCACGCGTTATATTTTGTATATTTCTATACCCTGTGTTTAAAATCATAAACATGCCCCGGGGCGTATATTTAAAATTATCTAATACGATTTACATAGGAAAGGGAGTTAAATAGGATCTAAGCACTTGCCATTGTTGCCCCCCTTTGTGCCAATTTAATGTAGTTTTTAATAACAAATAGTAAGACTTATAAGCTTTTTAAATCTTGACCGTTCTATTTTCTTACTTTTTCTATATTTTTCTTTTTGTACTTTTTATCTTACATTATTTTTTATGAGAAATATGGTCTAAATTGAATGTTCACACGTTTACTAGTTATAACAATGTTAGAAAGTGATGAAATATAAAAAAACTATAACATGTACTTACAGCCTAATAGCGCTCTTAGTTAGCCAAAAAAGTATTTAGTTCTGTGGTAAAGAATTATTCCTATGACGAATAACTACTGTGATTATTTAGAAAAATGATTGTTATATAATTTGAATCCTTTAAAATTATTTAACTGCACATTTCGTACATGGGCACATTAATAATATTTACATTCATGAATAACACTATCTAATTGTGTTTATGAGTTTTAATTAGCTTTCGCACGAAATTCACGACTCAAAATTTAATATCGTTTGTTTAAGTTTAAGGCCAACTATATTATTTTGAGTTTTATGTGGCTAAAAGATGGCAGTAGTATAAACACGTGCGAAATAAATGAAAATGGACATTATAAACTTATAATTTCATACCCGTTGTCTAAGTCGGATAGAATATTCGTAGCAGTTTGAAAGCGATTCTTAGTAGCATATGAGTTCTATGGAACAGTTTCGCTTCAAGCTATCAAATTCAAGATGGTGACTTCCACAAACAAATGTTCAGGACTTTAACAAATGAAAAGCAGAGGTGTTTCGTAGCTCTCCGTTCCGTAGGAAATTGAAAGGTAGCGATACAAAGCGGAAGGGGTCCATAATAACTACTGAGTGTAAGAGAACTCATACTTGGTTTCACCTAAAACTAGAAATATCCTTAGTTAGCACATAGCATTTTCCCCTCGTCCAATCAGCTGTCGAGGATTGTTGATAGTAGACATGTACTATATTGTATAGTATAGAAGCGTGTTGAACTTGGAGAAAATGCTGTGCTAAGCCAGTTAGATTATGTTTTCATTTTACTGTAAGGTTCAGTGCTCGGGGCTCCGCCCCTCGCACTAAACCTTATAGTAAAATGAAAACATAATCTAACTAATACTTATAGAACGTTACCTTCGAAAAAACCGCTTATATTCATGTTATAATTAAATTTTACTGTAGTATTGTATAATTAGACAGAATCAGGGTCTAATGTATTTTGATCAAGTCATCTGTGCCTCATAACATGACGTAATAAGCACGTAGATTATGTCACTATTTTATAATTTCCGATCACCAAACGTGAAGTGTTCAATGATCCTTGCACGCGTTTTGGATTTTAGAATTTATTAAAGGATTAACACATGTTTAACAAGTGACTTAAAACATAACCTCCATTGAACATTGTAGTTAAGTTTACCTAACCTCAAATTTTAAAGCCTGTCAAGTAACTTGTCAATGTTTTGACCTCGAATGACCTCAAAATCGCCGTATCATCGTGGTATAATAAAGAAGAGCAACGCGTGGGGTATTTAAACATATTTGATGGTCGACAATTGGGAATTTAATCTTTAAATAAAGCTATGTTTGTCTCTCAAATCATGATAACAGATATTCACGATACATGTTAAATTTATAAAATTGAATCTTAACTTCTTAACAGCTTCTCTTGATTTTTTTCTAACTCTTGCTTAAGAATGTTAGCAGGACAGTAGAATTATTAGTAGAGATGGGTATCGCCAGCTAGTTTGTATCACAATACGTATCACGATATGAGCATTGTTTTACGATATTTATCACGATAGTTTATATGTTGTAAGTGAAATGGTTAGTGGAGACAAAAAAGTAAGCAAATTTCCAAAATGGTAGTATTATTGTACAGGTACTAATTGTTCAATCATAACTAATTGAGGGTAAATGTGCCCTTCATAAGAACATTTTTCTAGATATATGACAGTTCCATTAAAAACAAATTGTGTTGTCATGCAACACAAAATGTGTGCTCAGTCTTTATTTGAGCATGATAACAAGTTACTATCGTCAAGTATCGATAGTTTAAGGTACTATCACGATACACTATCGTCAAGTAGCGATAGTTTAAGGTACTATCACGATACACTATCGTCAAGTATCGATAGTTTATGGTACTATCACGATAAACTATCGTCAAGTATCGATAGTTTAAGGTACTATCACGGTACACTATCGTCAAGTAGCGATAGTTTAAGGTACTATCACGGTACACTATCGTCATGTAGCGATAGTTTAAGGTACTATCACGGTACACTATCGTCATGTAGCGATAGTTTAAGGTACTATCACGATACACTATCGTCAAGTATCGATAGTTTAAGGTACTATCACGATACATTATCGTCATGCTTATATCACAATATACATAATTTATATCAATGCATCGAGAATATCGCTCCAACACTAATTATTAGGAACAACTGTATGTGATGAAATATATGAAACGTGATTTTTAAGAAGTAGTACACGTCTCTGATGGCCTCCTGGTCTAATAATGACTGACCCGGCAGCCCATTATCATATAGTGAACCAAAGCTTTCGACTAGGAGGCCCTTAACTAAGTGTGTTTAATTTCTTATATAATACCGCACATTTTTTAACACTTGATATTTTTTGGCAAAAGCAAAAAAGGACAAACAATTCTAAACATTTAATAGGTCAAAACTTATAGTATAAACTTTGTTTATACGGTGCTGAAAACCTTTTTGCTCCGTGAAAATTACAACATGGGTTGACCTCCATTTATAGGTCAGCGGGCCATTAACACATCAGCGCCACTACTAATACCATTGTAACGTCCCGCTGCTGGTGAAATATGGTGAAATAACTCCCGCTATGTTTTATATACCTACAGAAGAAGCGTGTTTCTGTAAGGTATACTATTATGTAATATTATACCTATTTGCATATGCCCTTATATATTTAATATTACGTCATTCAGTTCATAAATCGCATATTGAACGGCTACCCAGTCCATGATTTTTATATTGACTGTTTATGATGTCATACAGTTCATAAATAGCATACAGACCTGCTACTAAGCGATTGGACTCTTTAAATATTACCATGTATTTGTAGAGTTTGGGAAATCCTTAAAGTTCGAGTTTTTTTGCGTGTAAGCATAAAATATTTAATTTGATTAACAAAAATGGAATATTAAGAGAGCATGACTTTTTGCTGCATTGCTTGAAAAAAATCGACTGGGGATAGACATAGTTCAACCACTGAACAAATAGAACTATTATTTGAAAGCAAATTATACTAAAAATGACAACAACAAAAGGGATGAAATGATTAAGATTCGATATAATATAACACATATAATACATGGCCTGGATGGGCAATATACCAGTTTACGGACTACATGTAGTTGGTCAGAGCTCGGAAGCTATATGGCCCCAGCTGCGCTTCGGGACATACCCCTTCCTCAGTCTGACCAACCAGTCGGTAAACTTGCATATTGCCCTCAATGCCATTGTATTATTTGTTAAATAGTCCAATATATTATTTATGTCATCGAATCTCTGAACAAGACATTCACATTACATTTTACTTAGAACTTCAGTACATTATTAAATAAGGAAGTATTGACATAGTAAACAAGTATAATGGCTGGTTATTTTTCTAAAAAATAGTCATATAAAGTAAGTAATACATATATATTTATAGATAATAACAGGAAAGCGACATACATGTACGCTAATATTTAAAAAGATATCATTATTTATAAAAAAATTATGTACATGAAATAATGAAAATGACATAATTACCTACATACCTACAATAAACACTATTTTATCAGCTGACTAACAACTAATCACGTGAATAAATATAAGGTAAAATGTGGTTGTATTAATATTACATTATCACAGAAACAAATTTTCTGATCTTAACTCATTAGTTAAGATGTTAACCTAGAATTATACTACGTTACTTGCGTGATGAAAAAAAGTTTTAATTACATGTAATTAAGATGACAAAATACGGATCAATTATTACCGATAATTTTTTTGTTTATGTACATTGGTATTGTTTATTAACGTGTAAAATTGGTAAAACCATGTACATGTTCATCTTTAAATAATAACTTATTCTTCTTTTTATTATTATTATTTATTTATATTATTATCTTAATTATTTCTAATTGTTGATATAATCATTATCATTATTTTTGAAGTCACCCGGCTAGCTCAGTTGGTAGCACGCAAGTCTACTGATTGAGGGGTCGTGGGTTCGATTCCCGGGCGGGGCATACTTTCGTGGAGCTTGGTCATGAAATTATTTCTACGGCCATTCTCCCTCCTACCAATGAGTTTTAATTATGTAGGGCAAGTGTCAGTCACTGACGAAAGTATGCGCTTAGTAGTTGGTTAACAGCAAAATCAATTTAGCCTTTCCAGCCTGGAGGAGTGAGTAGGTTGACTGACGGCCGTTATATGAACTATATAATGTGTTGCTTCGGCGTTAAACCCAACAAACAAATTATTATTTTTGTTATTATTATTATAATTATTATAATTGTTGTAATTGTTGTTGTATTTATTGTTGTTGTTGTCACTATTGTTGTTAGTGTTGTTGTAATTGTTGTTATAGTTGTTGTTAAAGTTACTGTAGTAATTGTTGTTGTTGTTATTGCTGTTATTAAAGTTTTTGTTGTTGTTGTTGTTGTTGTTGTAGTTGTTGTTAAAATTGTTGTAGTTGTTGTTAAAGTAGTAATTGTTGTTGTTGTTATTCAAGTTGTTGTTGTTGTTGTTGTTATTGCTGTTGTTAAAATTGGTATAGTTGTTATTAAAGTTGTTGTTTTTGTTGTTGTTGTTAGTGTTGTTTTTCTTGTTATAGTTGTTATTGCTGATATTATTGTTGTCGTCAGTGTTGTTGTTATCGTTGTTGTTGTTGTTATTGTCGTTAATGTTGTTGTTATTATTGTTGTTGTTATTGTTATTTGTGTTGTAAATACTGTTGTTATTTTTGTAAATTGTGTGAATTGTTGTTGTTGTTTTTGTTAGGGACTTTAGTCAGTTATCTTTCCCTGATAAATCTGAAGCAATCAAAATGGTAAGTAGGATCTTACAGTTTGAATCCTCGGATTTATCATTGAATTCCTAAGTAAAAATAACAAAATATTTCATCTAATAGCTTTCTTGTTCATTAAGATATTAACAGAAGTGATAATATTTAGATAGTTCTTTACCCTAAAAATACTTAGCTTGAATGTCAAACAAATTAAATGATTTACAAAAAAGTTATTTACGATTAATTTTTGTAAATTGACATTGAAATGAATTATTATTATTATTATTCAATTTGCTCGATCGTAGCAGAACGTTCCGCAGAAATCGCAAGGTAGCGATACAAAGCGCTCGCCTTGCGGAACGTGCCTTATAACTTAGAACAGAAATGTATTGTAAGCAATAAAGTAATGAAAGGCGTACTCTCGCTTCAATATTTTATATACGTTAGATTTACTTTCATGCAATTGACACTTTGGTATATAAACCGCCAGGTGCATATTATAAATTATAATAAGTTTTATAAGTCTAACATATCCAGTCATTGATAGTGTCAAATATTACAATACGTTGCAGGGTTTACTTCTAAATTGGAGCCCTTGTATAAATCATTGAATGAATGATGATATGCTATACTTGAACATTAAATTATGAACAATGTCTTTAAACCTACAAACACGATCACATTCTAATGAAATAACATAAATTCATCAGAGTAGATATTTAACCCTACACCAACCTATTATATTCGTACTACCTCTGACATTGCTTATGTTTTGTAACTAAATTCAAATACCTGGTTGACAATTTTTCCCGAGTTTGTCGTCATCAAATTGTGAGGAATCAGTTATCATTTAATGTAAGCTTATATACTTCAGACATTTCATAAATATTTCTCCCATGTACGGTAAAGTTCCACTATTTTGTCCATCAAATATAATTATGGTCTTACTAGCAAAATATTATTGATATTATACACTCTTCTACAAGAGAATTTAACATTACTGCCACTTGGAAGAGTAGCATTACATATTATTATACCTCTCGATTTGTTTACTATATAGCCTAATGTGAAGTCACCGGGTGACAATCCGTAATGTTACCCTCTGGACATCACCTTTCGGCCGGCTTGACATCACATATCGGTCCGTTTAAAGCAATGCGAGACTACTGCGTTGAAGTTTGCTTATACCGGGATCTGATTTTAGCCATTCAATTTGAGATACCTCCCTTGCACAGACGCTTGCTTTTTCTAAAAACCAAACTTAACGGTGTAAAAATGTCTTCAAGTGTAGAAGCAAATAAAACAGATATAATTAAACGGTGTTTGCCTTTTACATTGTCAACAATTACTGATTTTTTGTTGATCGTTATAATAAAATAAATATCACAACCTACAGAGGGTGATAGAACACATTGTTCATCCGAGACAAGTAATGTAAACATCGGCTAAAGCTTCGGTTGACATTACTTGTCTCGGGTGAACAGTCCGTTCTATCACCCTCTAGGATGTAATATTTATACATTGGCTAGCCGGCATAATGTCAGAGAACAAATCCAGATTTTTGTAGGACCTACATATCTCCGTGGAGTTTGGTCAAGTAATACATCAATGACCTTTCTCCCGTCCTCCTCTGAATCAAGTAATGCAGTCGCATGACATTAGTGAGAGCATGTTTCTTTTGTTTGGGTTTTACGGCGCACCAACACAGAAAGGTCATATCGCGCCGAGTGAGAGCATGTGTTTGGAACAAGGTTAAATGTTTTGGTCCAGAAAACTTTCAGGGGACGAGAGTAGGACAAACCTAATGCCATGATGCGACTGAAACAATGTTGAATATAGCCGTGTAGCACATAACATCACATTACAGTCTGACATATTGTACATCTGAAAAATGTTAATGTAATAATGATACGACAAAACTGGTTTTCTATAACTCCATGTAAACATATTGTCCCACACGTCTCTCAAGTGTGTCATTGTCTCACAATAAAAGAAGATGAATATTTCAGTTTTATCTTGCATTGTTATTTCTAAATCTTCTATTCTGTGTGGGAGGTCGTGATGTTTGATCCTGGCCACTCGAGATGATAAAAGTTAAAACATACCTAGATAAACAGTATGAAAAATTAATGAAGGCGAGGATAAATAATAAGATCATAGTAATTGTTAAGTTAGGATAGATTTCTTAGAATGTAAAAGCCAGACATAAATCTACTGTGTAAATATCAAAGTTTAAGACTTCAAATGAGTACTGCTTATATGTAACAATGCATTATATCTGTGAGGGATCACTTTCCTTTGTGAACGGATATTAGAGAATTAGATCAGCAAACACGAAACCATATGTGTTCTTTAAACATCAAAAGCTTTTCATCTTATTTTATCGAATAAGGACAACGAATTAATGATAACAATTGGATTAAGTTAATCTATTCCCTGGTTATTTATTTTCTAAGTGTAAACGATAGGACACCCCACCGAGAGAGATTTTATCATATATATATCTATAACATAGCGCTGTAAAAGTAGCTCTAACGACTGGTACTTTCTATTCATTATATGACATTCGACATTTCGGCCAATGGCCTACTGTTAACATGTAACATTTATAACAGGGAATTATGTTGATGTTGTCTTATAGTTGAAGTCAGGAAGGGTTGATGACCTATCTATGTTTTCATTTACAATAGGGCTCATCTAATAGTATGGAGTGGGCGTGGCCGAGTGGTTACGATGTTGTTTTGGTAATCAATGGATAGCCAGACCCGCGTTGGTTCGAATCCCATAAAAAACCCTACCCCGTTGTTTCCTTTATCAAGAAACTTTATCATATAAGCTTAGTACTGAGGAACCAGGAATCAGATTCGAAGGTGATTAATCGTAGGATCTTTGTTGTTTTACAATCAAGCTATAATATTTAGTTGCATATCTATTTGTACAATTAATTACGATGGTCTTAAAAGTTGAACGGACTTAATACAGGGAGCTTCTTGTCTAAAAATAAGCATTTGGGACTTTAAAATAGCCCGGTTGCATTAACTAAAGTGGCCTTTTTAGTGCAGCTTTATTGTAATTTTAAACAATATGTACCAATGTTTTTTTGTAAAGATATACAGTACATGGTTATTCTAGTAAATCAAATGATAATAGTGATGGACTTCATATATACATGTTCTAAAACACCTCACCTACTTAATGATACTATGATCTATTGTAGTTTATCAACAGCAATTAAATAATCATCCGTGTACTAATGTGCACTAACATTGATTGGTGTTCACTTTGTAACTTACCAATCTTCAATTTAGCCAGTGGAAGCTGCACCGAGTCCACCGAAATCATTTATGGTCAAGTGATTTTTAGAATGTGATTGGTCCATCTATCCACCACTTTGTACAGTCACCATTTTCTATATCTGTATCTGTATCTTTACGACGCAGTGACCACTGCTGGCGTGATGTGTCGGGGAGTGCTATGTGGTCAGTTGCGACCCTGGAGAGCTGTTTTAAAGCCCTCGATTGTACTGGCACACGCGATATCCTCTTCAAGAGCGTTCCAGTCGTGAATGGTTTTTACGAAAAATGAATTTTTGTATTGCTGGGTTTTTGAGATTTTGGTTTTAAAACAGTTAGAATGGTTTATACAGAATTTTGACACAATGTTATGATTTTCACTATTTAAATCAAGTTTTGGTTTAATTTTACGTTTATTTGTAATGGGTGTCAAATAACTTGTACTGACAATGGCCGGCACCATACCTCGTATTATCTTGTATAGTAAGACTAACCTGGCGTTCTTCCTTCTCTGCTATATTCAATAAAAATCTTTATTTGTGGTGAAATGTTTATGTATCGATAATGTATGGTACCATCAAAGTAGAAAATATTTACCAATTAAACCATACTGTGTTCCTATCAACTTTGCAATCTGGAAGGTAATTAGTATTTTTTGAAATACCACAGAACCACTGGTCTGTGGAAACCACATCTTTGAATTTGAACAATTCGTCGTAATTCCCACCCAGTCTCAAATTCGCGTTCGCCATTTTGGCTCATTCATTTAAATCACTAGTTTGCTTATACATGTGTATTTATCTACATGTATATATATTTGGGTTCTTTTATTTCATTAAGGAAACCGCTTGTTGATAACATGCGATCATTTCATTTCCGCACAAATCCCCCATGGATTGTAACTAATTGGAAATCTTTTCAATTTCTTTTGTCAATTTTCTGCACGAGGCGCCCATGCGTTGTTACTGATTGGGAAGCTTGTTAATTTTGTGAGTCAATTTCAACACGGGATGCCCGTGCCCTGTAATGTATAGGATAGAGCATAAGAAACAGTTTGGTTTGAGATTTATCAACAAACAAAACACTTTTTAAGCAATTGGATTGGCTGAGAGGGTACCACTGTTGTCGAATTAATTTCAGAATATTATGTTATAATGCTAAATCATTAAAATGAACAGCATATTTTGACAATAATGCATTGCTACATTAAACTTTAATTTGGTCATGTAAGTAATTCCATTTTGCTGAACTGATGGCCAAGTGCTGAAAAAACTTTGTCGTGAAGACATTCACTTGTGTAGGTTTTGTTTATTGTGAATTGTATCTGAAAACACGACAAGTAAATATAACATATCTTGAAATCAACTTAATTATCAGATAATGTTTCATCCCATGTATACTTTTTGTTGTAAGCCAGCCTTGTTGAAAAAGTATTGATTACATAAACGAGGTGCAATTGTTCTATATACAACAATAATTATTTAGATGAAGTTACATAACATAATAAGCCTGAAAAAAACTATATTTGCACCACTGGCATCAGAGTCCTTAAACGTGTTAAATACGCACACATATACTTTAATAATTATATTCATTCATCCACGAACTCAATTATGATACTCAATACATTATGCCTCAGTCCCATAAAATCGTGGCTTGTTGCGGACCCGTACGTGCAGATAGCCGTTAGTCGTGGGAAGTCTTGCGTGTTAAGGTGACGGTACGTACATGGCACATAACAACACTCACGCACGGAGCCGTAGCTGGAAGATATGTATGCTTAATCCTTACTCGGCCACGATTTTGTTCACGATTTGACTCTGAAACTGACACGTGTATCCTGGGCTCATCTCAGGGACCCTGGTAAAAACGTACGGGTACGCAAGGGTTCGTACGGGTCCTTGCGGAGCTTGATCGCACGGCGCCCGTACGGTGCCCTCACGGCTATCTTTATGTTTATGGGACTGTAGCTTTATCGTATACAAGTTATTATAATATTATTATTTAATAAGGTAGTGTACATGTATACACGGGGTACTATATATAGGGACGTACGAATTAGTTTATGATAATAAGATATGGACTCTGGTGCCAGTGATTTGCACGATATTTTTACTACCCATTTAGTTAATTATGCTAGGTAAAATGTGATATGTTATTCAATTGCATGTATCTGTATATATGTTTTGTAAATAGTTGTTATGCTCTTCAGTAATGGAGGAAATAAATAAATAAATAAATCTTAAATGGGTCACACTATAATTGATTCATCACGCGTTTTCTTGGAACATTACATTAATTCGTGATTCTTGTCGAAAAAAAGATTGTTATTATAAATTTATCGAATTTCATAAAGTAGTAATCACTTGCATGACTATAGATTGACATAACTCTACCATATTACCGACATAGCTATCATCTTTTAATTAAAAAAATACGTAAAATGAAATTAAGTAACTGTAAGCATATAAAAACTTTGTGTTTAATAAAATGTACTATGTGAACACGCATGTATCAAATTTCAAATTAAACTTCAATAATACGTAATTTAGCTGTAAGCAATTAGTTTCAAGTGTCTGATCACGAGCTATTGATTTCAATATTGGCGTCAATTGTTTGTATAAAAACATTTTGTTTTGATATAATTCTGATTACATATACAGCGTGACTTTCAGTAACTCATCTTCGTGTAATACAACACTACTGAATTTTCATCTTATTATCAACATGTAATGCTTTGTTTTAAATTTCAAGCCACTTAAAGTAATAAGTATACTGTTTCTGTTTTCAATATTGGTCACACCAAAGCTTAAAGACATACGAAGAAAGTCCGGGTAAATTAGAACGGGAAATTCCTAAGCACACATACGGTCATACAGACCTTTGTACGGTGACGCTAAGCTTTGGACCTAAAAACAGTCATATAGGGAATTGGTTCAATTTTGATTAACGAAACTGGGTGCTTTTCATAATAAATCTTACGATAAAAATCATCGTAAGTCAGAAGCAAGTAACATTAATTACACGGTCATTTTGTGGCCAATCAATTCCAAATATTATCAAATTGTGTACTATTATATGATATTCAAAAGGTATACAATATTCTGAGAATATTGCATACCATTAGAATATCCTATCCATAGGCGGATCTAGCGGGGGTTCAGAGGGACCCGGACCCCCTGGAATTTTCCACAATGTACCTGTCTATCAGTGTTTTTCCTGACTGTAAGTCATTTTTAAGTAGCATGAAGCAAATTTCTCGGTGCTTAAAATAAAATTAATGGTTTTGTAGTTTTTTTATTAATAATATGTTGCATTATTCTGCAAAATGTGTATAATGTAGTTGTGGTTCGAAAGTTTGGACCCCCTCCCTTGAAAAAGTTCTGACCCCCTAGAAAAAAATCCTGGATCCGCCTCTGATATCATACGAATGTATATTATCCTTCTTACTTTGAACCTCAAAATTACTGAAATCGACTTTCGAGAACTTATCTTGTAAGAATTTTTGTGAAAAGATGCACAGATCGGACACAGCAATTATTAGAATTAAACAAACCCTATATTCCATATAGTGCTAAACGACAGTAAATACATCAACAAATTCAACTAGATATAGGTCACACGGTGCATACTGTAATAAATGACATATCGTGAAGATCACTCATGTTATGAAATCTGTGTGAGAGGTATTTTGAGACATCAATGAATTACGATGACTTAACTGGTTCATTTTTTATGTTCATTGACAAAAAACATTCAAACATGAACATTAAGTCTGTATAACATTCCACGACTGATATAATGTAACCATACTCGCTGACAATGTCAAGTTTTTCTTGACCAATGAATAAGACATCAATAAGTCGGGCCACTCTGCCTTATCTTGATTTCTAACACCACTTGGCACTTGTACATGTAAAACTTAATGATTAGAATTTATATTATAGACACAGTATACATAGTGTTTGTATTGACTTAGGATTATCCTACACTTCACAGTTTACTACAGTACGTGCCTCAATACTCATCATGTTGTTATATAAGTATACGACCAATCTCCGTAAACAGAGATCCTGTTCTACTCGCGTTGTCGTACTGGATCTCTACTTAGTCAATGCAAGGTCACGTCGAGATGAACTTTATGTCGACCAATCAATGCGTAGCTTTCATCTAGACGAAAACACTATTAATTACATTTTGATTTCGTAATTTCTATTTTTAGACCAAGGTTTGCATGCAAATTTAACAGCGGTATTATTCACAGTCTGCGATTGGGTGGCTCATTTCAAATTGCGTGACGTAGACGATGTAAACAAGTTACGTATCATAACAATCGCGTCATGAAAATTATGATGGGAAAAGGACACCTGAACGTGACTTACGTTTGGAAAAGGCCAGATCTAAATTAGCGAGTATGCGAGCGGTAAAATTTTAGATCGAGTTTTAATCAGATTGGTATACGACCAGTTCACACATCAAAGTGTGTTCTAATGATGCATACATACAATAACTTAATTAATGTTATATTTTACTGCATATTTCGGACCAAATGAACATGCCAGTATTTTGAAATTTGTTTCTCAAATAATGCTAAAACGGCGTGAAAAGTTAGATTCTTTTTACTTTGTGTATTTTTTCTAAACCTGCAAACAAACCCAGAGGTCGTGGTTTCGATTCCCATGAGTGGCCTAATTAGAGTTTGGCTTTGAATTATTGTCCACGACAACTTGCCTCTTACCGATACACATTTATATTTATAAATAAAAATGAAGCTGTCAGCCACTTACGAGGGTTTAATTTGATACATAAAATGTGCATGTAAGCAATTACTGTATATGACTTTACTTCTGTTGAAAGTGTAACATATATTATGAAACACCCTATATGTACTTATAACAAGACTGTTGAGTGAAAGCTTGGGTCAGAGGTGTAGGCATATACACTGACTAGGAGTAGAACGACTAAAAACGGTACTGTGATCAAGCAAATGACGAAAAGTGGCGTTAAACACAACTTATTACATAACTAATGTATTTTACGTGTAAAGTCTGATTCTGACCAAACATTTGAAACTTTTATTATAAATGCAGTATTATACACATTTCTCTATAAAATCATCATATCTTATAATATATAAAATACTATACAAACTTTTCATAAAGCAGATATTTAGACCTATTAATCTAAGTGTAAATATAAAACTGTTTATTTTAATGCACAGGTAAGTAGTTATAGGTGGCGTTCTAATTTGATGCATTAAAAACACGATATAACAAGTTCAGTTAACAGATCACTGGGTGTTATTTAACAGTTTTAAGGCGTTAGAGAGCTTAAAGATATATTAACGACATGCTTTGGTGACAGTTTATCTCTAGTGCCGCGCAACGCAATTAGTTCATACATTTGTTAATCATTAATCACTTTACATTAAATTAATTCATGATTTTACAGCACAGGACCTTAAAGTTAAAGTAAAGTCAAAGTGTGGTTTAAAGTCTGCTTCCATATACATGTTCAGCCGACTTTACAATCTTGTACGATAACTCCTGATCATTGAAATCCCTCTCACGCAGGCGATCCCTCATAGTTCCCAATTACACCTGGGTGGAGTTGATCAATTGTAGGTTAATTTCTCTCTCAAGGAAATAAGCTGTGTCCTTAGTGGGGATCGAACTCGGTACCTTTCGATCCCTAAAGCGCACTTCCATCCACTGGATCGCGGCTCCCGACCTTTGATTCTTACAGAGAATAAACTGAATCAAAGCGCTAATAGAGCTGTCGGACTTTTTGAGGTTTTGATAGATTATATAAACATGAGATTATATTACAAACGGAAGCGATACACGGGAATTTTTTCTTTCATAAACCGGATTTGATATACTTCAATTTCACAAACAACATATTGTCTGCTTGTTAACGCGGAATGCGAACTATATTCATTGATGTAGTAATTATCCCTTGAATTGCGCATACACGGCCCAATGTAATCGTCCGCGACACATTTTGATGAGGATTTGCTACAGTCCGCTGCTAAACATGGGGTAACCCATGTAAAACAGTAAAAAGAAGATAAAGCACTCTTTTTTTTCGCATTGGTGTTGGCATTTAGGTCAGTTTACAAGTCAACAGCAGTCTGGCCTCTATTCTTTGTTTGCCTTTTTCTTGGATAAGTAAGAAAACTGTTGCATGATTGCGTATGGTAAAAATCTTGGTCACGGAATACCGCCAATTTTTCCTGCTTTATACTATAACAGTGATTTTTGAAAGAACAATAGAACAAAAGAAAGTATTTGTGACATTGTTTTTTTAGAACAACTCACAAAGACACCATGGGTGTTTATGTAAAAAGCTCGTTGTTAGACAAATTGTGACTGAAAGCCTTTGTAAACTATGCTTACATGTGAAGTCATGGGAAAGGTCCAGTGTGGTATATTTTTGCTGTGCATGCAAACCTGAATGATAATAATTGTTGAGCTGTTGAGAAAATCAAGATTTTCTTTACAAGATATGAGAGTATCCTGTTTGAGCTCATTATATTCCAATATATTTAACAATTAGACATCGAGTTTGCAAGACATCAGTGGTATGTATTATGTTTTCTAAATGAAAGACTTGTTCACTGATATGTTTGTATACCTAGATCTAGGGAAAGTCGTCTGCACGCCGATTCTCATTTCCTTGACCTGTTTTTTTTTTGGTTATTATTTTTCTTTAACTTTTTCCCTCAAAGATATTGAAATGCTGACGCTGTATAAAACATGCATTGATTTACATTGTATTTACATACATCAGTATCTAGGTTCAAAAACTGAGATATATTCATCTAAGTAAACTAAAATAAACTGAACAATAGATTAAGTGACAATAATTCACAAAATATGTTTTTTCTTGATCGTACTTTTTTGTCAGTATCGATGAATCTTTTATATATATATATATACATTTTATTTCCCTTTTATAAGAAGGATATACATATAAATTACATTTCATAATATAGAAAACATAAAACGTAGATTTTACAAATAATATGACCGTGAACAGATAGCATGACCATAAACAGTAACATGACAATAAGTTAATTACATGACAGTGAAAATACACATGGAAATTAGATGGAAATAGACAAATTACATGAATGAATTACATGACACATATTACATGACACGACAAAGAACACATTACATAACGCGTAATGTCTTACACGACACAGGCGAAAGTAATTCAGCAGATGGAAATAGACAAATTACATGAATGAATTACATGACACATGCTACATGACACGACAAAGAACACATTACATAACACTTAATGACTTACACGACAAGCGAAAGTAATACAGTAGATGGAAATAGACAAATTACATGAATGAATTACATGACACATGTTACATGACACGACAAAGAACACATTACATAACACTTAATGACTTACAGGACAAGCGAAAGTAATACATGACCGTGATTAGATTACATGAGAAAGACCAAAACACATGACAAAGAATAAATTAAACTTCGATGAAACAATTACACGACAATGGATAAATAACTGGGCAATAAATGAGTAACACTACAATGAACAAAATGGATGACAATAAATAAATTACAGACAATTGGTAAATACATTATAATAAAATTACAAGAAAGTGAATTAATTCATAATAATAATGAAAGACAATAATAGACACATGTATGCATTTCTTTTTTGTGCATTACAATGAAAGCATAAGCTTTATGTACACATTTTACATTATTTTACAGTTGCTTTACTGTTGATACCAAAACTCTGACAGTTCGGGATCTGCTTCGATGCGACTGATTAATGCGCGGTGATGGTAACCAAGAACTGTATTGTTCACAATTCGCTTCCATGCAAATTTAGTAGGAAATGTTGAGCTATGTATGTAGTTTATTAGATGGTGTTGGAGATTGTACATTAAAAGGATATTAAAAATGTCAGGGATGAAGTCTAATTGGCAATTATATCCTCTTAAGAAGTATAGGTGTAGTCTGTAGCTAAATATTTGTCTAGATAGCATATTTGTGTCCATAGTACACAATTTTTGTAGGAACATTAACTTTCGTATGTGAATATCGGCAGCAAGCGGCATCCATCCTAACATGGGAAGTGCGATGTACCAGTGAAATTCTTTTCCGGTATTGAGAAATTAATCAAATATGTAATATCATTGGTTGTCCCGTAATAAGGCTTAGTATACGGTCCCAAACTTTCAGCATCCGGGACCCAATAAAAAGTTTAGTTTACGGATCCATTTTTTCAAAATGCGGGTCCAGACATAAATCATCTGCCCAATATTAATATACATGTACATTAATTTTAGGCAGATAATTACCATATTTAAATTAATTTGGGAATCAAAATAAAGAATGATAATCCCACACACACATAATGTCAATTATGGAAACAATAGTTTGCAAAAACAGGAACATTTTGTGAACTTGAGATTTTTTAATCTACTAGTTTGAAATCACATTGGCTGGCTAATATAACATTTATACTTCAAACCAAATGAACCATGCACAGCGCCGAATATCTATGTTAAAGATATTTCTTGTTTATAATATATTTGATACTTAATCAAAGCGCTGATGGTACAGAATATTTTTTAATATTCCTAGAGTCTGACAAGCAATGTTTTTTACTGATATGAAAAGGCTGTGTCTGTTAGAAAACATTTGTTTAAATTTCCTTGTGCATGACCTCCTTATTATTTGACGAATAAATTAATTGTGAAACATTACATAAAAGAAAAAGAGAAGAATAAGTTTCCATAACTTGTACTCCACTAGTTCATATAAAACATTAACAGTGCACGTGTTTTTGTTTCATAATTACGAACAATTATCTTAAGGGATATATAATCACTAATTGAAATTTTAATTAACAGAAATAATATTATTACGTTGTTATGCGAAAGTATATCATAATTTTACAATGTTGTCTACAAACAATTTCCGTCTAAGAGCGGTGTGGTAAATCAGGCATGATAGAGAGTATATTATTCCACACAAAAATCTTCCGTAAACCTGACTTTGAGAGCGATGGCCCGATATGCAATTTGCAACATATAATTTTCAAACAATCTGCTGATTAATGCAAATTATTTTGTCTTCATAGTTTTTATCTTAAGTACAACAATGCTACGTAAAAGTGTTCTTGATGTAGACAAACACATAATTGCTCCTCGACGCAGTAAATGTGTAATTAATCAAAGCGCTGAAGGCACTGAGTTTTTTTGGTTTGAAAAGTCAAAGGTTTAGTGCTCTAATAACGTTTGACAATAGTCGAGTGATACTTGATTGTTCGATAGAAGGCATATAATATTGACCAAGTAATGAACTCAGTTTTTGTACTGATTTATACCCAAACAAATAATGAGAAGTTTTAGAAATTCGTTATAGATTGAACGGCTGGCCTTGAATGTTTTCGGGTCGCAGCAGCAACAGCTGACGACGATATCAGATTCCACTGAAGGGTTCACAAAAATATTTACGCTGTGGTCATTTAAATGTGAGACTAATAAAGGGTCATAAATTTATAATTTATTTACACAAATCTTTGACTTAACGAAGTGCTCAATGTGAGCTATTGTGATCGGTGTTTGTCCTTCGTGCGTCATGGGTTAAAATTTGCCCCGCACAGGGGTCACAGATTCTACATACGAGTTATATAAGGAAATATTGAAACTTCTTCTCTTAAAACTTTTTATTTTTGGATTATGTGACCTCAAGGTCACAGTTTACATACAGCTTGAAATAAAAGTGTTAAAAGATTATGTGTCTGATGCCATTAGACTCTAGTTCTCGGGTGAGCGGACCAGGGTCCTCTGTACCCTCTTGTTATACATACATATCTTATGAATGCAATTTAAATGAAGGAGATATTTACGGCATATTAGAGTTGATGACTTCATTACATACCAGAATTCCTTCAGTACCTCCCGGAAGCAGACGGTACAATGTAATATCATTTCCGATATTTGCAACTCTGAATTTTAAAAATAACATGTTTAAAGATAACGTGTTCAAACACAGTTTTGATACAAATGTATAGATGTGAATACATCTGACTTTTTTATGCGCACAAAGGTGTTTTTTTTTAATTTCTGAACGTTTTTGTCTATTTTTATTGTTTAAAGTAAAATGTAAAAGTTTGGACAGGTGTTAGACAAAACGTTTTTTGTTACATTCACTGACAAATACTGGATAGATGTTGAAATGACGTTTGTTTGATAAGATTTAGCATTTAGATGTTTTAAGTTGAGTATAATTACTCCACGTGGGTAATGTTAGTGACCTGTCACCATGTAGCGCCCTCTAGTGGGGATCTCATGTTATATTGACTCACCTCAAGTGACTGTCATTGTCTATGTGTGAAATTGACACATTGAGATAATCATGGGGTCTATGTTATCGTAACATGTCACTTATTCTCTCAAACTCCATATTGAGCAAAATGTAACTCGTATATTTACCCCGTTTATTGAGAAATCTATTCAGGAGTCTATTCGCATTTATTGTATACATAGCTTAACATATAAACATCTATTCGGAAAATCTATCCATAAAATGACCGAAAGACATCCATCTATTCATAGTTTATTCTGAAGACTTTTCGAGAAAACATAGCTATGCATTCTGAATGGTTCAAAAGTCTATTCTTGGAGTGCGAATAGACAGCTGTCCATTCAGAAGTTTATTCAGAATTATTTTTGCAAAACATGGCTATGAATTTAGAATGTTTCAGAATTCTATAAATAAAGTTGCTATCTATTTAGAAAATTATTCAGAAGTAAAATCGCAAAAACATAGCTGTGCATTAGGAATAACCGTGAAGTGACGAATAGACAGCTATCTATTCAGAAGTCTATTCGCCTAAGGATAGTGATTAGGACGACTGGTCTCTGCAATATGACTGAAAAATGTTAAAATGCGGCGTTAAGGAATTAGCATTACTATTTTACTTGAAGTCGTTCCGTAATGAAATGTATTATTTTTTTATAGAAACTATCCAGAAAGTTGTCAATGATTCAATTAGTCACCTGCTGTTACTGTACATGTTATTTCATTCAAATTTTGATTTTTAAAAACTTGCCACCTACACGGATAACAACTTAAAACAAGTCAAAGTTTTTGTCAACACTGTTGATCCACTTTGTTCAGCTGTGAATGTCATTTTAATTTTGAAAGAAATCATATAAATAGCTTAAAAATGACATACATTGTATATAAACAAAACTATTTCAAACTCGCTAAGCTGTCGATAGGGCAAACTGATGAATATACGATAATACACGAAATAATCCGCATGACATTATGATGGGCACGCGCTATGCACGTAGAAAACTATCCAAACTGAACGTTATGTATAAGTTAAAATGGATAAGAGGGAATCTATTTCGCCCCCTACAGATGAAGTTTTCAAATCCTACAAGATTAGTTACAAGTATTAAACACTGTGGCCTATACTAGGGCGATGGTGATTTATTGACAATCTCTGTATAGTATAATGATGTATAATGTATACCATGTTCACATATTGAACTATTGACTTAAAGGAACTTTTTGACGTCTTTATTATATTATTGACAACAAGGGTTATTTCAACCTAAATATCTAACATATTAATGAGCATCCATGTGCCAATCACAGTTCTGCTGGGATGGTGGTCAATATTTAGTCTAGTGAATAGATTAAATACAACTGTACGAATAAGTAAACGAAGCTCTGGCGAATAATTAAACGAATCTCATAAGTAAATACTTTAGACTTCTGACCATGAACAAACATAAACAATATTAACACATGTACATAATTGATCGAATATTCATTGCTTCCCTATGATCTATAACTGCTTGCCAACTTCACACATTTGCAGAGTAAAAGACTTGTGGAGATAAGATAGACACCAGCAGCATGATGACCAGGGATGCTATTTTTTATGGATTATATTCAGGTCTTTGAGGCTACATCCTTTGAAACGCATCACAAAAATAGCGCGGACAATTACATTCAGTTATGCGCAGTTAGATTCAGAGCAATAATGTGCAGTAAGGCTAACACATACGCGTGAAAAAATAGTTTCCTTATTAACAATATCGACAGTTTTAAATATACTTGTTTTCAACATACAATACATAAATAAGTTACCATTATTAATTCCGCTCAGTGAATTTTTCCTCAGGCTGTAGAATGTTCAAGCAGTGCTATTAGCGCTTTGACTAAGTCAAAGATCGTGTGTCGTTTCTCTTCAAGTGTCTTCTTCCTAAAAACGAAAGTCTGCCAATTTGAATGAAATTCATTGAAATTGAATTCAAAACTTTGAGATTGTGAATTTTACATTTTTAAATCCCAAATTCCCCATTTAAGAAGAGAATTGTCAACGATTTATTTAATAATTTCGTTAGAAACACCAACGATTTTGAAGGTAGTCATAGTGGAACCTAACATTTCTCTATTTTTAGACTTTCGGCGTTTTCACCGAAAGACTTATGTTATACCACAAAACTAAAACTATCAACAACAAAAATTGTACCATATTTATCATATTTAACTACACTAATAAAGCTACAGAATTTGTATGCAAAGTGTACAGGGGAAAACTGTACTTCAAGATTGTGTATGACAAGAAGATATATAAAGATATATAACTTTTTTTATAATATTTGCCAGTTATACAGGGTAGTATAAACACTTCGCCCGCATTTTTTGCCCTGCTCGATTCGTTTTTGAATCTAATGTGTAAGGAGTAATCATTAGTACGGAGTTGTTAGGTTTCAATGTGCACGAAAGTCTTTTGTATTTTACGGTGGCATAGAGGTGACATGGAGATATATTTAATTTTTTACGTGGCCACGCAGTAGCTATTACGTGCGCACGCAATAACGTTTACGTTGCCACGCAATAGCTTTACGTGCGCACGTTATAATTGACCAATGAGAGTTGTCGAAATTGGCGGCCATTTTCGACAACTCTTATTGGTCAATTATTACGCGCGCACGTAAAGCTATTACGTGGCCACGTAAACGTTATTGCGTGCGCACGTAATAGCTACTGCGTGGCCACGTAAAGCTATTACGTGCGCACGTAAAGCTATTACGTGGCAACGTAAACGTTATTGCGTGCGCACCTAATAGCTACTGCGTGGCCACGTAAAAAATAAATATATCTCCATGTTACCTCTATGCCACCGTAGTATTTCAATACTTCGATTAAGTTTTAGCTGACCTGTTTAAAAGACAAGCACAGAAACTTACAGACAATTTGTATAGTAAGACAGTGTCACAAAACGTTGTAAATTATTTATGGAAGAAAATGTGGTTTCAGTGATTTATTATTATCATACAATATATTACATGTTTCACATTTTTAAGGATTATTTAATATGACATATGAAACTTAACTTCTCATTCGTTAAAAATTGTAAACAGTTTTTTACCAGGTGTTCAAATCCTACAGAAAGGCTAACATGAACTGTGAGAACATATTTTAATCAGTACTAACTTAAGTTAGAGTCGACATTCTTAACCCATTGCTGTTATCCTATCCCCTCTTTAATATTAACATGAATGAAAACCACTCAGGTACAATATGTGCTTCTTTTGAACTTATTGCCACTAAAATACTCTAAAACATGTCCGTATGAAACCACATAAACCAACCCAAATCTTGAAAAGAAGTTTTTGTTAATTTTTAACGCCGTTGACTGAATAAACAAATTATGGTCATTCTACGCCGACCAGCGCACATAACGTAGCTTTCTTCAAACTTTTGTCTATAACCAATACTCACCTACCCATCCACAACCCGATTATTTATCCTTTTAACTTGATAATGGAGGAAAATCGACAATATTGTCGATTTTTCATAAGAGAAAATAGCCAACCCAAGTGAAGCTCGAACAACCGACCCATTCAAGAAACTAGATTCAAAATTATATGCGTAGACTACAACGCGACAAACTCGGGTTCAGAAATGAAAAAATCCTATATAGTAAATGTTTGACAAACTCAAATAATAAACAAACTATGGATTGAAATCAGGTATCACTTAATGTATGTCTTAGAGATGACACTTAAAACACATCAAACATTGACATTAAACTATGCCATAGATATAAATCAGACAGTATCCTGTATTTAGGATTAACAAATTCACATTTACCTATGAAAAATGAGTCATCTACGCAATTTCTAAATTCAGCTTATTTGATTCTAACTATCTTACATGCATGAAGAAGTTCTAATCACATGTATAGTAAAATTATTTGAGAAATGCATGATCAGTATTTCTTAAAAGTTGATCGGTCTGTCCAAGACAGTTTTGGGGCACTGTAAACTAATTAAGTATTTTAATACCTAACCAATGAGCTAGGTGAATGGTGTGTCAGTTACAGAAACCATTTACTACATGTAGTTAAAATACAAACTTTGGAATGTATACTGGGATTGGTGAGCAAATCATAGCAACGGTAAAATTCTGAAACTTTAAAAAACTTGTATTTTATCAATGTAATATACTACACGTGATTTTACACTTAACGAAACTTCAAAGTACCCCGATTTCATTATAGAAGGAAGTCTTTATTTTTCAGCATTTATGTCCCATCGTTAATATATAGTGCGTACAAAATATCAAAACGTGTTTGTGTAAAAATTAAAAATGAACCAATCCATTAATCCAATCCAATTAACAAAATAAGAGTGGCGGATAGACCACCACCCCTTGGCTAATCATGCTTGTAATGGTAGACCGCTTTACCACTACTCCAACAAGACACTCATAAAACATTTTAAAATAAAATGTATTTTAATGTCATCCTGAGCCTCCTCTGTCGTGGATTAGTTCATTGTATTGTTAATATAAACAGGGTTTTGATTTTTGTACAAACTATATATGACAAAAAAGTTTAATTTAATGAGCATAGGTGATTGGATAGGTAATTTTTATTGAGTAGACCAAAAAACCATACTCTATTTGTTTAGTTCAGTTAAATGGGGGAAATGATTTGAAAGTAAACATTGCCATGTGTTTTCAGGTAAATGAACAGTTTTACCCATGATGCTGAGCGTCTTCGTTCAAAGGTAAGTAAGACCGTTTGTGTACAAAACGAGAAGGAGCACATACCCTCGAATGTGACTGAAAACTGCTCAACGACTTAATACAGAGGTATTGGCGATATATAGGTCCTGACAACGATTCGATCTCATGACCCCTAAATCCGTGGTCAGACGGGCTACCGTCTACGGACTGAGCAAACAGAGCCAATCTCCGTAAACAGAGATCCTGTTCTACTCGCGTTGTCGTACTGGATCTCTACTTAGTCAATGCAAGGTCACGTCGAGATGAACTTTGTGTCGACCAATCAATGCGTAGCTTTCATCTAGACGAAAACACTATTAATCACATTTTGATTTCGTAATTTCTATTTTTAGACCAAGGTTTGCATGCAAATTCAACAGCGGTATTATTCACAGTCTGCGATTGGGTGGCTCATTTCAAATTGCGTGGCGTAGACGATGTGAACAAGTTACGTATCATAACAATTTCGTCATGAATATTATGATGAGAAAAGGTCACCTGAACGTGACCTTCGTTTGGAAAAGGCCAGATCTAAATTAGCGAGTATGCGAGCGGTAAAATTTTTAGATGATCGGGTTTTAATCAGATTGAAACAGAGCTGACATATTAATGTAAGAAACCAATGTGGCAATCTCGGTTGTATACATGTACTTCATAATAACTTTATATAGTTTATCTTAAATGTTGTCCTTTTGATTACCTTGTCAAGTATGTCCCCTATCTTAGTTTATTAGATGTAAACACTACCATATCTTTTAATTGAAATTAAGAATTTAGTTTTTACTTTTTCTAAAGAGTTGCCTACCGCTCACATATTTATCGCCAGAACAATAAAGCTTGCATGCGTATAATCTAAGACGGTTATTGGTCAAAATTTAAAAAATACATGAAAATTTAAATTTTAACAACTTTAACAGAAATTCTTAATTTTGAGGCGCAAAACTCCCTGTATTGAGCACCAATTTGTAAGCATTTGCATCCGATATCAATGCAGTATATTTTCTGAGACACATGATATATAAATGTCAGGTTTGTTTTTAAGCTAATTGCAGATTCTTAAGTTTACGCAACTTGTGCACCTTTTCACATAAATTCTCTGGTAAAAAGTTATCGTTAGTCAAATTCATAATTTTGCAGTTCAAAGTCAGAAGATTAATAAACATAGCTGTGATATGATATTCAAAAGGTATACAATATTTTACATAATTCAAGAGTATTCGGTATTGATGGGCCAAAAATGACGGTATCATTAATGTTTATTTGCTTTTGACTTAAGATGATTATCATCGTAAGATATTTAGTGAAAAAATGGAACTGCTTTTTTTAATTAGACTAAATCTATTATCGCAATCAACGTCTGAAATCATTATTTTATAAATATATTGTGTTTAGATAAATAAATAACTTACTAGGAGATGTCTAACATTGATTTCTTCCATTGTTGTCTTGAAATAATATTTATTTAAGTAACATAGAATTACATCAATCATCAGCGAACTTCACCTCAAGACGTTTATACCTTCAGGCTGTTTATGCAATACCGGGTTATTTATAAAAACAACAGTCTGACGAAGTGACTTTATTTATGGTGATAATTATTAACGTGTTTGTGCTTTAACTAGCCTGTAGCTTTTTGTGATGTCCCAAAGTACAGACAGAAAGATAATGATGATATTACGAGAGCATTATGGGACACAAGACATCGTACATGTAATGTGTCAGCCATTACAAACAATTCATTAGTTATAACTAAGAAATGTAATTAATTTCAGTTGACAGTTACCTCGCGACTTTTGACTTTGTAAGTCAGCATACAAACACTTAATCTTTAATTGAGTGGCTTATCATTACACATCTCAAGTGTCTGTCAACTTCATCAGACGAAAATGTCCAAAGCGGAAGTGACGTATTTTTCTTACAGTATTCAACCCAACGTGAATCAAGTGTCGCAAAGGAATGCAGGCGCGCTCTGACTCACACGCTGACGAAACTTTAAAAAAAAACTTATGACAGAAATCGAGAGTGGAAGTATTTAACACGAGTATTTCGTATCTACTTCCTACTGGTTATCAAATATTTTATCAGTTTTAGGATTGTTTTCTCCTTATTATTTTCTACAAATTGTTATTTGATTTTGTATTTTGTTTTTGATCAAAGAATACTTCACAAATAGACGCTGGTATTTCCGTAACGATTAAATTAAAGACATCATTGTTTGATTAAGCTTAAAACAATAAATAAATAGTACATTTCCTTGTCACGAATAAATGTTATACAATTAGGAAACTGCACGTTGCTACGGGAAACCAAGGGATATTCAGGCCTATTCAAACATAGACGACGATAATCCTATCTCTTTAGAACCAAACAAACAATTGGTTGCATTTTAGTGATTGTTCGGTTCCATTTCAATGTCCTGGATAATTTGTTAACATTCAAACAGATCAGTATAGTACACACATCATTAAAAGGGGGAAATGGGTCACGTGTTATGGTAAATATCATTTGTTTTCATTAAAAGTACATATTATTTTATTGTTTTCATCATAATTGAAATAAACAATCGACCTTCTCATCATATAGCTTATCAAATAACACTACATCTTATTGTAAAGCATAGATACATGTAAATTAATATGTTACAGAAATTAGACCTTTCAGTTGTAGTTCCATCTAAGTTAAAGTGAAGTTGTTTATCTTTTTTATTGAGAATAACGCCATAGCAACACATTAAATAGGTTATTTCGCGGTGGCCAGCCCATCTACTCACTGTTCCTAGAAAGGCTAAATCTCTGGATTTAGCTGTCAACCAACTACTAGGCGCATACTTCCGTCAGTGACTGACTACTTTCCTACATGATTTAGAATCAGCGATAAGAGGGAGAATGAACGTAGCAATTTTTTCATGACCATGCTTCACGAAAGTAAGCCACGCCCGGGAATCGAACCTATGACCCCCTAGATCAGTAGACTTGTGCGCTACCAACTGAGCTAGTCGGGCGGGCTTAATTGTTTATCAAAATTCCTATTGAAATAATTGGTAACCCTAAAACAATATAAGATGCTAACTAATCCAACAGATTATCTAGGTTGAGAGGTAAACATAAAATTTATACTGATATCTTATTTTCATGGTTCATCCTTCAACTGTATTTTTGTATGTTTACTTGTTGATCACGCATTCAATGAAAGTGTTCATTCAAGACACAATAGGAGATGAACAAAATTCTCCATGAACTTTGTACTTCAGGTTGCTTCACTAGTTATTGTTCTTGTTTTTGGACACAACAATGTCCATTGTTAAGTTATTTTCAGCTAGCAATATGTAACCTGATACTTGTATGTCTGGCTATGTCGTGATCACAGCATTCTGTTCATGCAACAAGCCTAACACTTTACTAGAATATGCACGAAAACCACCGATCTTATAACTTCCGTACCAAAGACAATATAAAGTTAAAGCAGTTAAAGCAAGGGTTTTTGAAGTGTACTATTAGTGTCCCTATTCAGTCTACTCTGGACATTAACGTCCCCGATCATCGAGTAACACAACAACTGTTAACATACAGCACAGATTGCAGCCACAGCATACAGTGCATGACCCTCACATGTACCCATTTACACCTGGGTGGAGTGAAGCAATCGCAGGTAAATTTCTTGCTCAATGAAATAAGCAGTGTCCCTAGTGGGATTCGAACCCAGGACCTCTCGTTCCCTTAGCGCGCGTCCAATCACTGGACTTCTGTTTTATACACACATGTATATAAAGGAAGGTTTAGTGACAAAGGTTCGTACAGTACAGGTAATAGTAAACGTGTGAAAATATGAATACATATGGTGTTTATTATTAAAATCAATGAATTTGTTTTGCCCTAAATAATTGTATCTCCACAATGTAACTGGGTAGTAGAATAAATACAGTGTTTTCTAAAAGTTCTTTCACAAATTATTTGTTTTTGGAAAAAAAAACTTATCATGCATATTGCAAATAACTTACCTATATTTAAAGCTTATTTTTATGTAACATAGTTTGAATTATATGTTAATAAACTAAGTAATGCTGATATTCGAATTTGCTCAGAAACTTTAAGTTTCTTGTTTTCATAAAGGTAAATGTGCATTGATCAATCCTAAAAAGGGGAAATTGTCCAAGGATTTTTGGAGGGTAGTGTATATAAGATCTGGTTTAAAATAACTATCACAATATGAGGTAACTATGAAATCATTTCCATTAAAAAGTAACTTTATCTTAACGGTAAGACATAATTCTGACATGGTACTGTCATTCATTATAATTATCTATTAAACAAAATCATTTTACTAAATCTGAATAATTAGGGACAAATGTTGTTAAAATAACTTTAGCATCAAAATACTGAATTTTTAGATAAAACTATGTCTGCTATTCCAACACGTTATTTAGATTCCTTGTTATTAAAATGTCATCTTAACATACAACACATAGGCGGTTCTAGGGGGGGGGGGGTTCAGGGGGTCCGGACCCCATCTCTGAAATTTCTAAAATGTCCATGAGTGTATTTTTTTTAAATGTAAGCCATTTTTAAGAAGCACGAAGTAATTTTTCTCGTGCACTCTTCGCTCGCCTTTGTGCTTAACATATAGATCTAATGGATATGTAGTTTTCATTATCAACATTGTAAGTCAATCTGCAAACAGTGTATAAAATGGTTGTGGCGTAAAGGTTTGGGCCCCCATAGAAAAAGTTTGGATCCCCCGACCTAGAAAAATATCCTGGGTCCGGCCCTACACCATACAAGATGACATTGGCCCTTTAGGCGTGCCGACATGAACTAAAAATGTAAGACGATGGTTTCCTATTACAGACAGGTCTGATGGATTTGTCATTTTTTCAGTTCAACTTGAAGTAATACTGTCTGCTTTCTTTTAAAAAATCACTTTTTGCAACCTTTTTAAAATATTCCATTATATACACCTTAAGATGAAAAGGTTAGACAAGATTTGAACTTGTAGGGGCTGAAGTGGCCAACACAAAAAATGAAATAAAAATATTAATTTGCTTCATATTAAGTTACGTAACTAGTTAAAGGGATAAGTAGGAAAAATTTTCAGCTCCAGTTTTCCTGGTTTTGCATAATATTTCTATAATTGTGATTGAACAAACAAACTAATATATTACTTGGCAAGATATTTCTATATTTTCTCTTCATATTTGGGGTGTTTCCTAACTAGACCCACGTGGGTCAGGTTAGCTAAACTAGATTAGTGTTAAACTATGCATTTACTGGTGAGAAGATACTAGAGCTTGTTATTGTGCAACATTAGCATAATTCTATTAAAAATATATCCTAACCGCCTAAAAATGTTGAAAAGACAAGAAGCGACCAATGAAAATGCTTAATTTCAGCAAGGACATATAACAAATCTATAAATAGCTTGGTGATTCCCTAATTATCCTACTTTCGTTTTCAACAATGTGTATGCCACATGTTTTAATTCGTTTAGTTGAATGTTATAAGTGACAAATGTTATTAGTAAGTGATTTCTTACGTTCTTAATACTGTTTTAAAAACTAAACTTGGTTCTATACTTTTGGCACAGTCATTTGCCTGTATATCCCTTTAAACAATTAACACGTATCCACAATATCGCTAACCGTTGCTTGTTGAATTACCCTAAACGTTCCAAAACGTTCTGTAACGATACATTCGGAACTCCTCGGCCATTCGCTGCGAATAATCTCGGACATATTTAGACGCTATTTTTAAACTACCGGTGTTGAAGTAAACAAATATACGATCGTTTAGCAATTAGTGATGTTTCATTTTTAGTCCGTTAATTTTGAAACATCACTCATTGCCTTTATGATCGTATACAGTATAACCTCTGCAGTGCGCCCCTATACAGAACAAATCCTCTGCACAACAACAGCTTTTGATTTATTTCCTTACATGTAATTTCGATTAAATTTAACCTCTGTAGAGCAACAACCTCTGAACAGCAACACACGTTAGCCCTTCCCAGTGGATGTTGTTCAAGAGAAGTTGTACTGTATTTGTTTATTAGATTAGATTATCACTCACCATTATGCTGGTAAAATAATATAAATAATTTTATTATTATAATCATGTCTGTGGGCATGTTGACGTCACATGAGGTGATATATGTATTCCATAAAGAATAATGTCCGCCGTCGTAATTGTTTAAAATGAAGGATTAAATAGTTTACTTGTTCTTGTCTTGAATTTCGTACCTTACAATCTGAGATGACAAGAATTAAACATCATAGTCATTGTCAGAGTCATTAGGAAACTTGACATTCTTTCAAACAACAACAACAACAACAAACGTTAAAAGTTGTACACGTCATAACACATTGTTAAAATGAATACATCATCCTCTGGCTATTTATTTAAGATACACTTAGCGTTGACTTAAATTACGAAGTGTTTCGGGGACGAAACTAATATGCTATCATCTATGTTTACACCAGAGGGTTTTTAAGATGTCGTAATATAATCTTTGTCACAACATAGTGTCTAGTGTGTTGACTGCTACGATGATACATTGGTTTCAAAATAAAATGGTCGTAAGCCACGACAAGAGACTGACACAAATCTTTATATGTCTACTTTTCTTAACTACTTAACAAACTATTAAAATATTCACTCAAGTTATTTAGCTTGACAAGAGATAACTACTTGATATAACCGGTATTAAAATACTTTATTGCATGTTTTAACTTCATTATCAAACATTCCATGCTTTGATATAATCATTTACTCTATTATTGTTAACATAAAACTTCAACATTTCAAGTATTATCTTTTAATATTGGTAAATTTTCTCAAATTACAAATGGCTTCATCTTCCAACATAACTAAATCAGAGGTAAGTTATTGGTTGGCTAGATGTCTATAGAAGGTACACTGCCCTCCAAAAGTTCCTTCACACATTTACAATTTATATTGCACTAAATAGATTTTTTTTTTAAATTTGTAAAACCAGTTTATTTTTAAATTATTATCAAGTTTGCTTTTTCAAATCAGTACATTTGTCTTCTGGAGATGAAATAACAAAATATCCCAAACATGATATTGGTTCATTAAGATACATTGACCATAGTTTCGGAGGTTGATAGATAACTTTTACTGCAATTCAAGAAACTAAAATGTACCAACAGAAATCAATTTCCATAACATTGCATGAATAATGAATAAAAAATGTTATTATAACTCTTTAAATTTGAACATAGACATAGGAGCAATTTGATTAAAACCCGATCTAAAATTTTCCGCTCGCATATACTCGCTAATTTAGATCTGGCCTTTTCCAATCGAATGTCACGTTCAGGTGACCTTTTCTCATCATAATATTCATGACGAAATTGTTATGATACGTAACTTGTTTACATCGTCTACGTCACGCAATTTGAAATGAGCCGTCCAATCGCAGACTGTGAATAATACCGCTGTTAATTGGCATGCAAACATAGGTCTAAAAATGGAAATTACGAAATCAAATGTGATTAATAGTGTTTTCGTCTAGATGAAAGCTACGCATTGATTGGACGACACAAAGTTCATCTCGACGTGACCTTGCATTGAGAAAGTAGAGATCCAGTACGACAACGCTCTACAGGATCTCTGTTTACGTAGATAGACATAGAGGCAATTGAATTAATGTTACTGTGAAGAAACTTTTGAAGGGCAGTGTATGAGAGATATTTCACCTAACAAAAGTATTCCAAATATTCTCATTATATAAGGTACAAGAAACTTGGCTGTACTCATGTCACTGTGTCAGGGGTATATGTTTTACTTTGGATGATTTTTTTCTTATGGTAAGGTCCCCATGACGACAGTAATATTTATAACAATTCTTATTGTTGGTTAATTTGAAAATAACATTATTTTGTTTCATACAAGGTACATGTACACGGTGACAATATCATCTGATTATGACATCACAGATGTTACCGTTTGAAAACAAAAACAAAAACCCAGAAAAATCAGCATCGATTCAGAGTTTTAAAGAGCTGTAAGTATTTTAATTATGTTCATTGCGATGTCATAGTCACGTAGTATTGCCACCATGAGGTATATATCGACGATTTTCAACAGATTTGGTTTTCTGTTGCATAGAAATATTCTATCCACGGCCTTAGGCCAGAATTGATTTTAAAAAATATCGCAAGTTCCCGCCCATATAAAGTCGACAGTATACGTCAGAAGGCAGTGCATGTCTTACCCCACTAGCCTAAATTATGACACTTATAAAAACTGGTTTTGGTCAGTGAAATATGTACTTCATATGGTCGGGCTAGTTATTTATTCATTATGCTCTTTACTATATACTTTAGTTTTAGAACTTGATACAATAACTGTAACCCTAATTGTAAAAGACTAATCAGACAAGTTATGTAAAATAAGGAAGTAAGCGATGATTCACTCATAAAATTTCATTGACTCAGACAAAAAATTGTGAAACTCCTTATGAATAAACGAAGAGATAGATAAAATACTATGTGGGGTCCTTGTTAGTTTTAGGTTCATTTTATCACTGTATTATATCATAAGTACTACAATGTCATATTGAAATTCACTGAAATAAAGACCTTTATCTCTTCATGGAAAATATAATAATCTATAATATCAAAACATCTTCAAGTGTGCTAAACACTTTACTAATCATCAGTGTACAGTGTACATCCAAACATTTATTTTACCTAACAATTGAATATATAGAAAATATAACCTTGACCTATATAAGTCAAGGTTGTCTAAAAGTAGGTCATGTTTACATAGAGTTTGTTTACCAGTCTTCACGACAAAGTTTAACCCGCACTGGACATTCGGTCCAGCAAAATGGAATTTGTTACTGAGCTGAATAAACGTTTACTGGACCAAAACATTATTGTCAAAATATGCAGTCAATTTTAATGATTGAACACTCTAAGTTCTAACATTTCTAACATTTTCTGAAATCAATTAGACAACAGTTATGCCCTCTCAGTCAATCCAATTGCTTAAAAAGTGATTCGTTCGTTGATAAACCTCAAACCAAACTGCTGCTCATGAGCTGTCCAGTGCATTACAAGGTACGGGCACCCGTCACTGACACACACAATTGACAAGCTTTCCAATAAATTACAATGCACGGACGCTCGGTGCAGAAATTGACACATGAAATTGACAAGTTTTCCAATCAGTTACAACGCACGGGCGCCTCGTGCAGAAATTGACACATGAAATTGACAAGTTTTCCAATCAGTTACAACGCACGGGCGCCTAGTGCAGAAATTGACACATGAAATTGACAAGTTTTCCAATCAGTTACAACGCACGGGCGCCTAGTGCAGAAATTGTTACATGAAATTGACAAGTTTTCCAATCAGTTACAACGCACGGGCGCCTAGTGCAGAAATTGTTACATGGAATTGACAAGCTTTCCAATCAGTTTCAGTGCATGGGACATCCGTGCAGAATGATCACGTGATATTTACAAACGGTCTCTTTAATGAAAACGTCAAATATACAGATGATATAGAAGCAAACAAGTGATTTAACTGAATGAGTCAAAATGACGAACCCGAAAAATTGTACATTATTTTTAATTTAATACTCGATGGGAACTACGACGAATTGTTCCAATTTAAAGATTTGCTTTTCATTGGTCAATAGTCCTGTCATATTTCAAACAGTACTAATTACCTTCACTATACATAAACAATTTCACATCATATAACGATTTTCATTGAATATGGAAAATGGTGGTTGTAAAAAGTTTGTGGACAGACGGACAACTTACATTTTATAAGTGTCTGGACCAATAGTGATTTCGATGGACTCGGTCCACTGTCCAGTGGCTTAATTCTAAGAAGGTCGGAAACGTAGCGACCTCCTACGATTTAGTACTGTATAATTTGTGTAATATTAGACACACGTGTAGGTTGATAATAGAAACTTGTTTAAGATATATTCATGAGTCTGTCATCCTTATATCCTTACGTGGTAGTAATTGAACAGAGTAATAAACAAATAAATGATACAATAATATTGACATCCAAAGAATGCAGTATCCTGGAGATGAAGGAAGTCTCTGGTTGCACAGCCTGTTAATTATTACACCAAGTAAACAGCTAGGGGATTTATCTGATGAAGTAAAAAATGCCATCAGGAAAATCTTGCTGCGTAATGATCGCTCAATTGTTGTTATAGCGTATTTTACGACATAGAAAACAACATCGCTGAGGTCCTACTCATGTCTCTACATCACAGGCAGATGCGGAAATTAGATTGTGTTTTATCAGTTAGTTCAAATGAGGTCGCTAGTCCGTGGGGTACTTTTGTACAACTATTATCAAATCAAGAATACTTGAGTGTTCACTCAATTATTGCTAATTTACCCCACTACGAGAGAACGACTGAGTTACCTGTCAAGTTCCCTGATGTTGTTCGGACATTGAGGACATAGTGATATTATCTAAAGGTTGCTTACTAGAGCAAATCTTTGAGTTTTGTATTGTATTCTATACAGTGCCCATCAAATTGTCTTAAACAAATAAAATGATAATAAAAAAACTGATAATACATACTGCGATTGGTTTTACAATAAAACCATAGAAAGAAACTATGTTGATGAACTAATTAATGCTGATTTATTAATTTGCTCAGATGACTCTAGCTTTTAGTTTCTTTTGTTTTCATTGGTTAGCGCGATTATCCTTTAAACACGGTATTATTCAAGGACTTTTGTAATGAACTGTATATGGTAAAAGTATATGGAGATGATGGGTTTGAAGAAAAAAACAATACAAATATTAGCCGGCTAGTTGATGATTGTAAATCAATATTAATGTCTCGGACTTGTTTTAATCGATCATCTGGGTTCATAGAGTATTTACTAGTATTGATGAGAGACGTTAAGTTATAAGAACAATACTTGAGTTCCGATAATTATGATGTCGTCTGTCAGGTTTTTGTCTTCACTCAATATTGACGACCAATTAATACTTTAGAAAATATTCGTACACAATAATATCATTCTGGTTATTGTCATCAGCCGGATAAGAAGGTGAGAATGGAATTTAAATTTTAAGTTATTTAACAAAAATTTAAAACAGAATTATCTTATTTTTTTACATTTAAAGTCACGTGGATGTAAAAAGGACTTGAATTTTTAACGTGTGGTTAAACTTTAATAAAGTTAC
Organism: Mactra quadrangularis; assembly: GCA_025267735.1. Classification (NCBI taxonomy): domain Eukaryota; kingdom Metazoa; phylum Mollusca; class Bivalvia; order Venerida; family Mactridae; genus Mactra; species Mactra quadrangularis. The sequence goes on from CM046298.1 coordinate 7,241,742, forward strand.
GTTTTCATAAAATTGGTTGAATTTTTATACGCGCGAAAACATATAAGGCTGAGCGATGAAAACCTCGTATTTACCATTTTAATACTGTAATTAAACTTAAATATATTTATATATTCATTTAGTTAACATTTAATACGATGTTTGCTTCATTTTAAAGAAATTAATAGAAACAATACATGCACTGTTTGATATGCTCCAAAATGACTTAGTATAATTACATAAACATTTTCTACATTTTGTAATAAAACTTACGAAACATATTTAATGTGCAGTAATATGTTTTTAATGTTTAATTTTCATTTTGAATAAATATTATGTATTGCATTCACAAAATATTTCATTTTATTTATATAAAAAACAGTTATAAGTAAATTGTAGAAATATTTAAATATTTTGAAGGTATGGTGCGAACTTGTAAGAGCAAACAAAATAATGTCACGACTGACGTACTCCGTACAATTTTCCAAAGACATACAGATTTTAATAAATAAATTTGTATTTCTTACAAGATTTTTTTTTCAAAAAGTATGAATTTATTTGTTTTTGTCTCTCAATTTTGGGCTTTTTTGAAAAATAATTCTAATCATTTTACAAATATATATTTTGTTCATAATATATCAGCAAACATATCTTCATAGATTTTAATAGGAAAAAGGAACCCAGCTTGTTATTCTCCGTTGAGAATTAATTTATAAACTAAATATATTCACTGACGTGTGGACTAAATACCGTGATCTCAAACAGTTGTTGGACAAAGTTTGAGAGAACTGATGAAACATATATACCACAAGTTGTTTTATTATAATTTTTAAAAGTTTTTAAAGTTTATTTATTTACATGTCACATTATTTGAGTCATAAGTTGTTATATTAATTAGTGCTAATTTTGGATGTGCTAAGATGATTCTTATTGTCTTTTATTATGGGTAAGTAAGTATTGGTTGATCCTAAAACAGAGCTAGATCCAAAGACTTATAGAGAGCACTGTAGAATGGCGAATTGTTGGCGAATTTTGTTTTCGTACCTACTATATCTATTTCGTCAAAAACACAATATAAGAGACTGTCGTTTTGAATACGCTTTTGTATTATACACTGATTTTCAAAAATAAGCAATCGGACAAAGCTATTTTACTGGTAAATGCTTTTGGTACAGCTCGCATGTTAAAACCGTTTAATGTATAATCTAAATTGTTATCAACATAAAATTCTTATGATATAAACCATGGACTTATATACACGTACTTGTGAGTAAAAGATATTGACCAGAGACAAATTCATTGCACTTCGGTTACTATACTATTTTTGCAAATGATATTTTAACTGTAATTGGTGTCTCTAGATCATTTTCTCAGGCTATATAGGCAATTTGTATTGACACTGGACCATTCCATCCGATAGTTTGTTTTTAGGGGTCCAGGTTTAACGCAAACTACCATTACCACGTGAATAATCATAGATAAAAGATATCACGATCGTCACAGATAGGGTCCTTATAAAAACACTCAGATTGTACCAACATTAAAAATTGGGGCATTTTTATGTGGAAAGAAAAAAACACAGTATTTATGAGAAAACTTGACTATTTTGAGATTCGGGACCAATCAAAAGGCCTGAATCTCAAAATAGCCGAATTTTCTCATAAAGGCCGAGTATTTGGTTGTAATGCCGTATGAACACCGTATCAGCCTTGAATTTGAAGTCTAATATCGTACGGTTTATTTATAATCAGTGATAATGACGAAGCCTATACGGGTTTGATCTAGTCACGTGGTTCTGTATTATCTAATGTGTATTTACCATAAAAGTCCGTTATTTGTAGAATTTCAAAATACAATTATATAAATTATAAGTATATGTTTTTTTTTCAAGTGATCAACGAATATCTTCATAGATCAAGATGTTATCTGGAGTGATGTACTACAATTATACAGAAACACCATTAAATATCAACATTACTGTTGTTAGATTTGTCTTTGATGAATATACCAACATTATATAAATGCTACCAAACAACACAAGGTAAGATATACTATGTTTATAAATATCTGACATTATAAATTTATGATAAAATTGAAAAGTTGTATAATTTCTACATTAGAGTCACACATAGACATTTTGCGAAACTGAAAAATCACTCGCTTGCTATTTTTGTTGTTTCCGTCTTACGGTGTCCAGTTGGGGACATAATGATTTCTCCCTGTAAGCTATGTACTATACGCTAAATACTATGGTCTCCTGTAGTTGCCATGCTTCCGCTTTGTCGTACTTCACTAAGGTGATAATACTTCAACACGTAGAGGATGCAAAATACAAGTGAGGTCTCAATAACGCGATAGAATGGTGCGAAATACGATACATCGTTAGTTGTTTTTAATTCGTCCTTGCATCGTGATATCGCGATATCGTATCGTTTTTTGTCAACCTCGTATCGTATTGTTATTGTTTTGCTTTCGCGTGGCCAAACCATGGACAATTTAAAGTAAATTCTCACAATGTTTGCAATAGTTTAACTCGTCTGTTCTCGTTATGATTGTATTTCATATAGGACATAGTAATTGAATGTTTTGATATATATACCATGCGATGATATGAAAAAATGTGAAACTTTTATCTAAACCTTGAATGTTGAGAGATCGGTATAAAAGTTTGGTAATATCGTGGTATATATGTGTAATGTCGCTAGGATAGTGCTTGTATTAATTAGGCGTTGCTCCGTTTTTCTTGAACATTTGAAAGTTAAATTATCCTAACCTGCATACTGATCCTACCTAACACCTGTAATGTAATCACTCGTTTTAACATATAAAGTGGAATACAAAATATATTTACGACAAAACATTAAGAGTACGGGTTGTTTTTATTATCGTAGCTTACTAAGTACAAACGTTGCTCGGAAATGCTTGATTACTAAACTATTTTACGGTGTAATTTAATAATCTAATATTACCAGATTGGCCAAGTTTGAAAAGCAGTAGACAGTTTCGATCCGTTTATTATTCATAATGACCACTTGTGGCTGCATAGTGTTGATGAAGGGCCATGTTTGCAGAATCTGTTTGAAAACGTATTAATGAGGATTTATTGTGGTAGAAATATCGTAAGTAAATATAGTCTCTGCGTGGGGTCCAACAAGAATGTCAATTAGTCCATGACATCAATTCAAAATATGTGTGTAAACATGGCACAAACATTTTTATTGGTTTCCAAATAGCATATTAGCTGGCGTTTCAGACCACCACGTAAAATTACTAAAACTTTTACAAATTTATATAACATTACATTTTGTATGCTACAATATATGTTCTACTCTGTACTGTTGCAATTTATCCATTCAAACACTTTATTGTTGTTTTATATTGTAAAGCTCTAACATTATTCTTTAAATGTTAATTTTATTTCGCTAAAATCGTATTATAAATTTAGAAATCTTGTTCCGGTGATCGGAGCGACCTCTATGTCCATTAAATACAGCAAATATTTTAAATATTCCCATAAATTGGCCCACACATCGGATATATTGCTTACATAGTTCGTACGAACTCAAGTTGTACTATAAAAATAATTTTATTTTAGAGCACAGGTGACTGTACCACGATGAATAACCCTGAAATATTTAATTATACAATACAGCTATTAGGATTGAGAAGCAGTCTCGATGCCTATTTGCCAGACATTGGGGAATATTATCTTTTCATCAATTTATGGAATTGTTCCTTATCTTTTACCAAATATAGACGTACATGCATATTGTGGCCACCATTTACCTTAATAGTTATATTGATTAGATTGACAAAATCGGGACAATTCATTTTGATAAAGTCACTAATGCTCTATAACATAACATTTTGTCTGTCTCCCAGGTGAATTTTGACGGGTTAAAATTCGTCATGCAAAGCCCACTAATGGCGGCGGTCGATGTATAGTACAAGGTATTAGAAAATTCTGTTTTTTTAAATGGACATTTCATTTAGGCTTAATAAAGAAATAAAGTATTCAACATTCTGACGAGAAATAGTCAACGTCCGAATCGTGTCTATTTGCAGGTATCGGTGAATCATTCGCTGAATTTAGATACATAGAAAATTCGACTTCAAAAGACCTTTATAGTACCGAACTCTTAACAAATTGACTATTGTAAGAAAATGTTCATGCAAAAAAAAAAAGAAAATAAAAGACAATTGTGTAATCTTAAGATGCCATAGTTGGCGCCGTCATTGTTGCGCTTTGTCTGACTCAGTAAAGATAGTGGTAAGGGGCAGGTAATCCAGACAAAATAGCATTCTCTACATTAACCTGTGTTGTAGAGTTGACCGCTTGTTGTTTGTTATCACGTTAATCTACAATAACCTTGTAATCTATAATACCTTTATTGATCCAGGCATTGGTTTCAAGAGTAGGTTTTATCAACTTTTAGACATTCCCGGTCATCTAGTCACTAGTCTAACTTCAGACCTCGTGATGTTAAACACGTCAAGGACACATGTCATACTGGTCACTTCCTCGTATGGAGTTTAGACAAGTGGATAAGATATTTACATTTTGTATTTTGACCGGTCTATGTTTTATTCTGCCTGTACAAGTTTTTGAAAGCATTATCTTTCAACTCTACCAAAAGACCACAACAATTCCAATTTTGGTTAAGCTTTGGTTCTATTCTTTTTATATATTATGTTTTATCCCCTGGCGTCCGTCTGTCAGTCCGTCCGTCCGTCCGTCTGTCCGTCCGTCTGTTAGCAATTTGGTTTCCGGAGCATAACTTAAGTTCCATTTGGCCCACAATATTCAAACTTCATACGATGATTGCCCATATCGGGTAGAGGCCCCTATTGATTTTGGGGTCACAAGGTCAAAGGTCAAGGTCACTATTACCTTAAAAATGAAAACAGTTTCCGGAGCTTAACTTAAGTTCCATTTAGTCCCCAATATTCAAACTTCATACGATGATTTTCCATATCGGGTAGAAGACCCCTATAGATTTTGGGGTCACAAGGTCAAAGGTCAAGGTCACTTTTACCTTAAAACTGAAAACAGTTTCCGGAGCACTTAACTAAAAAAAACACTTTCGGGCATATAATGCTCCGCCTAGCGGTGCTCTTGTTTAAAATGATATGCAGTTGAATAATGTTTTGCATCGTTCTTTAATTTGTAAAGTTTAATAATAGTTTTAGCTGTATCGTGTTGTAAGAACATTTTAGCTTATTATGCATATCTAAATCGTTACAATACCAATAAGGAATGCTCTAATTTCTGATTTTGAAATACGATATATTCCATTTCGTACACTTTTATTCGTAAGCAACTTAGACAACGAATCTTGTCGAACGATCACGAATATTGACGGAATAAGTCGCTTACAGCACAGAACAAAACATTTCAATTATTTTGACACACTCTACCAAGTAAACAAACGAATAACAAACACAAAATAATTGTTCAATTTTCAATTTCATGGACTGTGCGTGCCAACTAGTTGATTGACAACTGAACACGCCCTTCGCTTCAACATGCATTAATATCGCAATACAACGATTCGAAAATAATTATTAATTTTCGATAATAAGGATATGATGTTCAAATATTTCAATTTACTTACAAACATGCATTTTTAACAATTTTGTTTGTGCTTTGATCATTTAGATGCATAATCAATAAATAACCATACTTTTTGAAAGTTATGTGACTTAATATATGAGTTATAGGCGTAAACCCTTTAAAAGTTTAATCATAGCCATTTCAGCACATTCAGCTTGCTGATTTTGAAGTTTTGCCTGCGATACTCAACATAAGAGTAACAGACCTGCCAATAAGTCTCTCATTCAGCGCTTAAATCGCTTTGATTATTATGGACATCGTCGTTTGGAGAATATATAACTTGGCTTTATGTACTATGTAATTTTAATAAGGAACAGGGAAGTCTAAAATTTTATTTTGCTGCGTAAGCAAACAGGAGATAGTCAGTCTTAGAGGGCTAGCATTTGGCAACATTTTGTCATTGAAGTGAACATTCTAGTATGAATTATCCTGGGGACTTTTGGGAACGAGGAGGTAATCCTTACCCTCTTCAAACCCAAGGGATGATGCCAGGAGGTCATCATGTTTTGATTGGAAAGGTTTCTTCCAAGAATAACATGATAATGAATTGGTAAAATGTTTGAAGTATTTAACTTAATGATTGACAACGCTCCTTTTAAAGCTACTGTAAACGTTTATCTAATATCACACATTTTCAGATTGTATAACGTTGTACTATGTACTTCATTGATAGATAAGTTTCCTGTATATTTTAGGGTATTTCCAACTTTAACATGTATCTACATATTTAATCAGTTTTCTCGGTCGGTTAATGACCATCCCATTTGTCTGACAACTGACCTAATTACTACATATAGGCTGAACAACAACAACTGTTACACAATATGCTACAATCATGTAATATTGACTCAGAATTGAATAATCCAACATTTCCTTTCAACCAATATCACATTTTATTTAAACATGTGACTACTTTGAATAAGAGTTTTATTTATACAATTTTTCCGTGACGATTTTTTCCTAAAGCGCACAGTGTCAATTATTTATTTTCAGAGAGAGAAATTTTGAGTGAAAACGTATCAGCATAATTATAAGTAATTTAATTGTAAATAAAGCTGATTCGTGTATATCATCAAATTCATGTGTAAATAAAATAATTATGGTGGACACACGGGTTCTCGCACCTCTAAGGACTCAATGAACCATTTCTAATTAATGCAACAATACTTTCAGAAAAATACATTAAAAACGAACCTTTTAATCTATATTCCATTTTTATCATATATTTGCTGATATTTTATATTTAAAACAAATCCAAATTCTTCCAGAAAAAACACGACCATTTTCTGAAAACTGTCATGGCGGCTAAAAATAGATGACCTAATTTCGAACTTCTACCGTATTTGGCTCTTTGTGATGTCATAATTAGCTGCCACATGACTGTCACGTGACTTTATGAGCAAGGGCTACCTGCCATGTGCTTTTTTTATTATAACATACTTTCAAACACTATTTGATGGATTGTACTGACAGAGCGGAAAAAGGTAATAAGGATTTACTAAAAAAATATTCACCATCACAAAATATTCATTCTAATTACCTGTTTCTTGCGCATTATTCTCGTTTGACAGTTGTAGTTGCGTCGATTGTTTACTTAACATTAGTGCACACGAATTGATGACGACATACGCAATTACGTAGCAAAGTAAACAACTTTTTTATGAAAGGTGCGAGATCAGATGAGGTCCGAGATCAGGTGTTTGTACGATAAGCCCGATTTCGAATTTGCTCTAATGGTTCCTTGGTCAATCCTAAAAACAAATTTTTGTGTAAGGACTTCAGTACAACAATGTATGTTAGGTACATCTTAAAAAAACAAATACCCTTCACTACTTATTCGTGGTTTAAAATGTATTTTTTGCATTATCATCAAGTTGACTTCTATGTATTTTACTCACAATTATGTGGTGCTTTTCATAAAAAAATCTAAATTAATAATACCGTTTCTTTGGTCAATCAATTCCAAATCTATATTATTAAATTTGCGAGTTTCCTGTTTTGTGGAAGAAACTGCGCAGCTTTGAATAAATCTTTTGTTTGTCGCTGGAGCACCTATATACAGGCATATCAAGTTGACAATTTTTTTTTGACAAAGCCTCTTGATATTTGCAAAAACTGCCAAAAATCAACAAAAATATTGGGTTATTTTGTGTCTAAAAATAGTTCTAGATAAAACTAAAAATAGACTAAACTCCCCGCAGCGGTTATTTCCCTTTATTGTCATTACCTAAAGCCCGTGCTTGCACGGGCTCCAATCTAGTATTATTGAATTATGTAGAATATTGTATACCTTTAGAATATCATATCAAATAACACTGTCTTATTTGAATATGGAATGTATCATTTAATATGGAATTCACTATACTCACTGTACAGTTCATTTTGTTCAACAAAATAGACTGTATGTAGCCTATTCGTATTGTAGTTTTCAAATTTTGTTCATGCCGTGCATGAACAAAATTTCTATTTAAGTTCATTATACTAGTTATTGGTTGATAGAGACTGTATATAGTGGATTTTGTCCATGCGGTGCATGAACTAAATTTGGACTGGATTTTAGTGTTTACTCCTTAGTGAAGATGTCCCAACACATGTGATACATTTAGTCTCATATTTGTAAAGGGGCTACATGAAGTCTCATGTTTATAAAGGTTAAAGGGGCTACATGTAGTCTCATGTTTATAAATAGTGAATTCCATATTAAATATTCAAATAAGACAGTGTTTCATAGTTATATTCATTGTCCGTCTGACTTTAAACCGCAAAATTTTTGAAATTGACTTACGATTACATTTTTCTTCAGTTTTTTTTTTAAAGGTGCACTTATCAGCGCCATTCGACATATTGTCACCCTGTAATCAATGATGACCCAGGAAGTTCAGTAACTGAACCAAGCCTAAAACAAGTTATTATTATTGTTATTGATTCAGACATTTTTATTTATAGGTACATGTAGGCTTCCAAAATTTAAATCTCGTCCTAAATTTGTTTATCACATTCTTTAGACTTTGGATGCATTCAGATTTAATTGATAGCTTTCATGTGCACATAGTCGGAATAAATTTAAAATTCCGTTTTATGTATTCTTCGTTTTCAACTAAGTTTACTATGTAAACGTCTTAAAATAATTGTAAACTATCAATATAAAAGCAAGTAGGCCCATGACAATGACTACAATGAGGAATGTTATTAAAATGCAACATAGACCTTTACAGTACCTACTGACAGCCAAATGAATGCTTTCTTGATAGTTTGAGTCAATTAGCCCAGTAAATTAATTCGTTTGAGGATAAACCAAACAAAAACATAGAAATCGCTGCCATTTTGTGTGCAAAAAAACTTTTTCAGAAGATAGGGTAGGCGTGTCTTTTTCTAGGGTTAACAATATTTTTATTCATATTTTTTTTCATCAGTTTTATATGAAGTGTATTTTATAAACTACGGTCCCGTTTTATTCATAATTGCACGGAGTATAATTGAATAAATTTTCCAATTAATTTAATTATGATCACGATATTGAAATCTGACATGCTTATCAATATAAGATCTTTATTTATAATGATATCATTAGGTCAACTAGTAGAGGGAAACTAGTTAAGCACTTTTATTATACAACATACACGGTAGTTTATATTGCTATGACAGGAACAATTGCTTCCAGTCGGAAGTTGTAACAATAATGAATTAAGACGGTGTCGTAGTACAAATACTACATTGTTCATGTATTAATTTACTACAGAAATGTACTTGTACCTTTATCAAATGTTTCATTGACAACAATTATGAGATACACTGTAACACTTAAGTATTTTGTTGGTTTTTTTTCATAGTATAAAGCATTTAGTTCATTTATTTTGATACGGTCTATACTAATATATAAATCAAAGCGCTGAAGGCACTGAATTTGTTAGGATTTGAAGAGTGAAAGTAGATTTAGTTTCTCCAACAACGTATGTATACAAAGGACAGTTTCTGAGACACTTGTTGTTAGGTAGAAAAACAATCAAGTAGTGAACCCATTTTTTTGTAATAATTTTTACCCAAACAAATAATAAGAGCTTAAGAGATTCGTTATACATTGGACAGCTGGACTGGATTGTTCTTGGAAAGTCTTGTTCATAATGTTACCTTTCGACAAGTAAACATGTTTGTATACATAAAATACAACTATAGACATTGAAGTGATGATTTCCGCTCATTTAAAGTGTATTACATTATATCCACTGATATGTCATTAGACAATTTTTTTAACGTCGCATTCAACACATATATAGGTCATATACACGACGGCCAGCTCTTCCTACTATAGGTTTCCTGGACACTTATCTATCACCAGTACTAACTTACCCTACCACGAGGCCGACAACTCATGTATAGGGTAAGACCTGCCGCGACCGGGTTTCGAACCCGCGTTCTCCGGATTCGAAGTCAGACATGCTAACCACTACGCCACGGCCGCGGCTAGACAAAATCAGCTTTGATACAAAGTACATTTTGTACATGGACATGTATATGTATCAGTTTAATGTGCCGAGTATGAACATAGTTCTAAGCGTTACCAGTGTCTGAACCGCTGGTATTTACTAGGAAATGGATTCTATTATTCGGAACAACCTCACCGGTCTTCTACGCAGATAAACCTCGGATATCATAAGTAGTAGGAATACAACATGTTATAAGGCCCGGCGAATAACTCCCTGGCAAATAGTGCTATTATTGTGTATGCATGGACGTGCTATGTCTACACACTATAACCTCTGCAGTCCGGCCCACTATAGAGCAAATACTCTGCACAACAACAGCTTTTGCTATTTCCCTCAGGTGTTTTTTGAATTGAATTTAACCTCTGCATAGCAACAACCTCTGAACAGCGACATATTTTAGTCCCTCCTAGTAGGTATTGCTCAAGAGAGGTTGTACTGTATTAGCAAACCAGTTTTTTTTCAAATTTGCGAAAATAAAATATCACTGAGGAGATCTTAATGGGTTTCGATAACATGGCGTGTCTTAGGTGTGTTGTGCAGGGAATGGTACCAGTATGCTGATTGTTATGTACAAATAATATTATCTTATAATAAAATACGTGATGCATTCTTTCTCTAACCACATTTGATAATATTGCAACATATCGGAAGTGAATGTATAATAATACAGTACGAGCGCACACGAAGTAATGTTTATATTCTACTGTCATTATGATGACAGAACAGGTGGAGCATAGGGCCCTTCAAAAAGTCATTCGAAAAAAATGTTTTTGGAATCATCCAATCACATTTACACATGGAAAAAGAAATACAATGATCTGAACAAATTTTAAAATCAGCACTAATTTGATTATTAACATATAAATCAAACATCGTATCAAATTTGCTTTTATTACAGTTAAAGTACTTTCAGTGTACACGATTACTTTTGTCTAAGAACTTTTAGAGGGTACTGTATATCATAGCATGGATATTTGTGACGTATAATGTTCATTGAGGGGGATAGAAGTTGTGTGGGGTATAAACATATTTATACTAAATGGACTGTCAAACAATGTCGTGTTACTTATAATATATTTACCTTACTTCAGTCTGAACTCTGAACCAATGCCATACAGACCCAAACAGTCAATGTTTTCGGCAACAATAAACAAAGGTATTTACCCACCCGAATAGAAAACATTGTCTTATTTTATAGATGAGACTCTGAAACTGTGTTTTAATAAAACCAATGATGAAATGGTTTCTTTATTAGTTAAGTCAACTAAAGGGTAAACAGGTTTTATAAAACAGAACAAAAATGGAAAGATAATTAGGGGAGGTAATCGTGGTTAAAACAATTTTGGCACCTGTCGCTCGATTAGATTGTGGAACATTTTCGTTTTTATTGGGTTTGTTATGACTCGTCACTGCCCGGATGTAACCCGACTATGGTCGACGTGAAAAACAATGTGAAACGTTTTAAGCATTGTTTTATCGTTTTATCGTGAACTTAAGGCCTTCCGATGTCCAAATAGTAGATATGTTTTAAATGAAATGGAGATTTCTAAGTATGTTCTCACGCTAAAATTGAGTTACGTGACTTTTGAATCATGTTTGTTCTTGTAAGGTTATACGAGTTCTGGTATATCCTTGATGCCAAATTATGACATGTCAACACACCTTCCTTCCTTCTGATAAAGTGTAATAGTAAACACCATTGTCTTAAAGGGCACACCCACTTACATGTACTTAAATACTACCAAATAACAACATTCACATTCTGTCAAGTTTGTTTATTAAGAATAGTCCAAGCACCAAACCTTAATTTTTTAATGTTTACATGCATGTAAGCATAAAATAGCATCACGTGTTTGATTAACACATGATCGAAAGGTTGATTTATATATATAATGCGCAATGAGCAACTGACACATGGTCACAGTGAAATTAAATCATACTCACATGTATCAAGTTACACCTGAGTAGAGTGAAGCAATCGAAAGAAAATTCCTTAAATAAAGAAATCAGCAGTCCCCCCTTTTGAAATTAGAATCCCTGACCTTTCTATCCCAAACTGTACCCAGACACATTTGTCATAAACGTATTTAAATACAAATGTAAAATTACTTCTTTATCATTAAAGGGATGTACAGGCAAAAGTTCAATTTCATATTTCCTGATTTTGAATTATATTTTTATAACTGTGAATGCAACGGACACACTGTTATATTACTTGGCAAAATATTTCTTTATTTTCTCGTAATATTCGGGGTGTTTCCTAACTAGACCCACGTGGGTCAGGTTAGCTTAAAATAGATTCATTTAGTGTTAAAATATGCATTTACTGATGAGAAGATTCTAGAGCTTGTTATTGTGCAACATTAGTATAATTCTATTAAAACGATATCCTAACCGCCTAAGCATATTGAAAAGACAAGAAGCGACCTTCGAAAATGTTTAATTTCAGCAAGTACGACATATAACAAATCTATAAATAGGTTGGTGATTCCCTCAGTATCATACTTTCGTTTTCAACAATGTGTATGCCACATGTTTTAATTCGTTCAGTTGAATGTTATATGTGACAAATGTTATTAGTAAGGGATTTCTTACGTTCTTAATACTGTTTTAAGGACTAAACTTGGTTCTATATTTTTGGCACAGTCATTTGCCTGTATATCCCTTTAATTATTAATGTTCAGTCAACAATAAGTTTATATAACATTTATTTTTTGCTGCCTAAATTATGTTTCAAAGTTCAATCTTTGAGAAAAGTCACAAAATGGCCAAAATGAAAGCAAATAATGTCATCGTATACACCATAGCGACTTGCACGTGTTATTATGTCTTTGACAGAACATTATAAAACCATCTTAGAATAGTTTAATGTAGTACCATATACGACTAGAGTCAGTGGCATTTGGAAGACCTTTGAAAACATGGGTACAAAGGATCAGAAAAATACGAGTATTGTGAAGGTCTATAGATAATACTGTAACAATAACTGGTTCCACCCATTTGTATATAGTTTATTAACTTACATAACTTGGAGATTTTCTTTCTTACATGCAAAATCATAAATGAACTAAGAAAATAAATATGTATTTTAATTGCCAATAAAATTTATGACAATCATTTATTTCCTAATGGCATCATGTTTTCTAGAAAAAAGCTCGGATATCTGTAGTTGACGATATTAGCATTGTTTGCTTGCTTTGTGTTTCTATTGACAAATCGTGACTATTTCAGACCAACTTATTCCGTTTATAAAACTGTCTGACGTATTGTTTTGTTATTTGTTTACTTCAGCTTACTTTCCACGTGACTCTGGTATTTTTTATTTTTTTTTATTTATAACAGATGAGTATCAAAATATTTATACAAAATTTGAGTAGTTTAAATGTCATCTTAAAATTCCAGAATACCGTCATGCATATTTTTCTGCTAACAATTCACAAGTTTCCGGTACACTAGAATTTTAACCGCAATCTGTTTTTTAGGTGGCATTTTAGCGCACGGATGCCTTTCCCATTCCGTTATTGGTAAACAAATAAGCAATCGACTGTGCGCGGAATAGAATGCTTCAAGTGTATAAAGCTACAAGTATTAGCATTTCAAAAAAAAATGCTTGAAATCACCGATTAGCCAGGTATAACATCTTCTCATTTAAGTAAAAACATTCAAGAAATATGTGTCAGCGTCTCAGACTGTCCCATGTCTATTTATAGAATGCAGAGATCTGAATTTAGTCGAAATTGCCTTTAGCCGTGCCCTGATAAGCATATGTAAAACATTTGGGCTCGTTTGATTCATTGTGCGGAACCTTCGGTGCAGATAAAATTACATCGAATAAACAGGCCCTGTCCTGGACATTTTCCAAACTGTTCACGTAAATTAGCATTAAGTACTATGATAGCATTTAGCCTTTTCCTTGCCTATTTGGTCACTTAGAAACTATAATAAATTCATTAGCACACACAAGTATTCGATTCAAAAACATGTTCTGCACAAATTCCGGACAGCCAATCGAACGTAAACCAATAAGTATTCTTAGGCTCGCCCGAAAATGGGGAAAACAAGTATACATCTTATCAAGAAAACATTACCTTGAGAAATGACATGTATCAATTTGTTTTGCATTTTGCTGGTCTAATAAAAATATTGCAACTTTCTTGAAACTGGAACAGTGTTCATATATTAATAATTGTATTTTCTAAAATTTCTAGTAATACAAACAGGTAACCCGACAAAAACATGGCGTCGACGAGTCCATTCACGCATCCCTTAATTGACTATTCGACGTCCATTTTCTCATCATGTGACATCAAATGCAAATGGCTTAATGTAACCGGTGGCGACTATAAATTGCGCAAATCTTGATGATTGTATATATCGCCGTTCAGGAAGGGCGATAATAAATTGTGATATAGATTCAAACAATCAGTTACATATCATGCTGAATTCGAAATAATCCAAAATCATTTTTGTTGGTTTTAACGCCGAAGCAACACACTGTATTGATCATATAACGGCGTTCATTGCACCTATAACCTGGCTTTTCTGGACCCATGTCTTTAACCAGTACTCACCCAAATTTATACATATGCATTTGATAAAATGTATTTAGTTATGTTACCATGCATATTGATATAAACAATTTGCTTGTGTCTACAATGCATAATGTTATCATGTATTTTAGCATAATATATTTAAAGCCCCATTACCAAAAGTAACATTTTTGGCTAGCAAAGGAAATACACATGTAGACATTTATCTACTTTAAACACCTCTAATAAAAAAGATTCTTTAATTAAAAGCAACTATTGTTTAAATGAATTCATGTTATGTACTGCATTTCAAAGTGACAGAAGTTCTAAACCGAAAGTAGAAGTTGGTTCTCAATACTTGAAACAATAGTTTTGATCACAGTATGTTAATGACGAGGTCATATTATAGAAATAATTTACTCCAAATTACATAATTAAGCTCTAAAACTATTGCAGATCAGCTATATTGAACATTAGGGTATAAATGAATGAAGTGTGCTCTTATAAAAGTACCCCACAATTTGTGAAACTTAAATTTTGAAAGCAAAATGGTTTGAACAGTTTATCTCTAACGCATGTTATATTTTGATAACTTTATGTTTGTAAAACCGTCTTCAAGTCTACATATTTTATGTTACTTCTTAATTAATTAAGTTTTTTTTACCAATGTTTTATCATTTTGTCATGATCAGCTGTGACAATTAAATCACCGTGAAATATACATTTCACATTGTTTTAACGATGTGCTTATACGAATGTCAGACAAATACATTTATACATGTATTTATTTTTTGAAATTCGTGTATTTATTTATTCATTTGACCTCCATTTTCTGGAGAAGTAAATACACAAATATTATAAGTTATACAAAGTTAAGAAACATGTAAGGTATTAAAGAAGTATATAGTTATTTATAAACAATTATTTACAGTAAAGTTCCGCTATTAAGACAAGCAAAATCGATGGTCTTAAAAGCGAAAGGGTCTTATTATAGAGAACCTTTTGTTCACAAATTAAGCATTTGGGTCTTTATGATTGTCAAAAATCGCATGATTTTGAAATAACAAAAATGATCTTAATGTCGAAACTTTACTGTATATTACCAAACGTATGCTGGTAAACATAAAGTAAAGTCTCCTGATAAGCATTTCATAAAGTGTTTTACGCAGTGCTTATAGAATGTTAGACCAATATTTATTTATTCTTTATTTATGAATTTTTGAATCTATGTAACAAAATTCATCATTTATATGACTATGTATAAATCCTTTAATGACTATTATATAATATATTGAACTCTAAAAAAGACATTAGTTCAATATCCTATTACACGTAAAAGAAAATGCCAAGATGTTTTAACTGAAATAAATATTATTGTTGCAAATAAAAACCTATCAACTCTATATAACATACACATTTGTCATTCAATTACGTTTAACTTTGTATCATATGTTTCCTCTATAGGGGGGAAGAACATACCATATTTACATCATATCACTTAGTCAACTGACAGAAACCTTTTCAAAATATTTTGACTTAATAGTGCACGGTATGCAAACAAACTAGACGCACGTGCTACTTGCGCCCTGTGTGTGTTTTTTTCCATTTCAGAAAAAAACTAATTCAGAAATCGAATCAATTTTATCAATGAAATCGAAACACACAAAGCAACGAGAGAGTTTAAATTGTAGTTTGTCATCCGGCTAGTTTCATTAAAACCCTACCTTTCATACACATACAATCATTAAGTGTTTTAATCAATGACAAATACAGATTGGATAATAAAAACTCATTTGCAACGTAAGCATTTCAATGTGCAAAGATTCAATTTATGTCTACTTTATTCACGATAAATTTGCAACAGGTCGCTTTTGTTCATTTATATTTGTTGAGCAAAATTAGGTCAGCCTGGATTAAGCTAGAATCATAAGAAACCCCTTGTTGGCAATTATATCAGGTAAAGAAAAAAGCACCGGCCATTTATTACAGTGTCAGATATATGTTCATTAGTCATTTTTGTACGTTTTTGTGTTTTATAGACTTTGTGTAGATCTAGAAACATGTCTGTGAAATTAAACATGAACTGTTTTATATCGCGAGTTTAGCGCAAAACAGTCGTAACTAAATATAAAAAAAGAGTGAGTTACGACCGTTTGTCGCTAAATCCGCGATTTGTATAACAAACAGCTAGCTTACTTCTGCCCTTTCATTCAGAGATAATTCAGTCAAACTTTGCATGTTTACCAGCAGGAGTCTGTATTGTTACACCATGATGTTTACAAGCAGAAGTCTGTATTGTTACACTATGGTGTTTACAAGCAGGAGGCTGTATTGTTACACCATGATGTTTACAAACAGGAGGCTGTATTGTTACACCATGGTGTTTACAAGCAGGAGGCTGTATTGTTACACCATGATGTTTACCAGCAGGAGTCTGTATTGTTACACCATGATGATTACAAGCAGTAGGCTGTATCGTTACACCATGATGTTTACAATCAGGAGGCTATATTGTTACACCATGATGTTTACAATCAGGAGGCTGTATTGTTACTCCATGATGTTTACAAGCAGGAGTTTGTATTGTTACACCATGGTGTTTACAAGCAGGAGGCTGTATTGTTGCACCATGATGTTTACAAGCAGAAGGCTGTATTGTAGCACCATGATGTTTACAAGCAGGAGTCTGTATTGTAACACCATGATGTTAACAAGCAGAAGGCTGTATTGTTACACCATGATGATTACAAGCAGTAGGCTGTATCGTTACACCATGATGTTTACAATCAGGAGGCTATATCGTTACACCATGATGTTTACAATCAGGAGGCTATATTGTTACACCATGATGTTTACAATCAGGAGGCTGTATTGTTACTCCATGATGTTTACAAGCAGAAGTCTGTATTGTTACACCATGGTGTTTACAAGCAGAAGTCTGTATTGTTACACCATGGTGTCTACAAGCAGAACTCTGTATTGTTACACCATGATGTTTACAAGCAGAAGTCTGTATTGTTACACCATGGTGTTTACAAGCAGAAGTCTGTATTGTTACACCATGGTGTTTACAAGCAGGAGTCTGTAGTGTTACACCATGATGTTTACAAGCAGGAGGATGTATTGTTACACCATGATGTTTACAAGCAGAAGTCTGTATTGTTACACCATGGTGTTTACAAGCAGAAGTCTGTAGTGTTACACCATGATGTTTACAAGCAGAAGTCAGTATTGTTACACCATGATGTTTACAAGCAGAAGTCTGTATTGTTACACCATGATGTTAACAAGCAGAAGTCTGTATTGTTACACTATGATGTTTACAAGCAGGAAGCTGTATCGTTACACCATGATGTTTACAAGCAGAAGTCTGTATTGTTACACCATGATGTTTACAAGCAGGAGTCTGTATTGTTACACCATGATGTTAACAAGCAGAAGTCTGTATTGTTACACCATGATGTTTACAAGCAGAAGTCTGTATCGTTACACCATGGTGTTTACAAGCAGGAGTCTGTAGTGTTACACCATGATGTTTACAAGCAGGAGGATGTATTGTTACACCATGATGTTTACAAGCAGGAGGATGTATTGTTTCACCATGATGTTTACAAGCAGAAGTCTGTATCGTTACACCATGATGTTTACAAGCAGGGGGCTGTATTGTTACACCATGATGTTTACCAGCAGGAGGCTGTATTGTTACACCATGATGTTTACAAGCAGGATGCTATATTGTTACACCGTAATGTTTACAAGCAGAAGGCTTTATTGTTACACCATGATGTTACAAGTAGGAGGCTATATTGTTACACTATGATGTTTACAAGCAGGAGGCTATATTGTTACACCATGATGTTTACAATCAGAAGGTTGTATTGTAACACCATGATGTTTACAAGCAGGAGTCTGTAGTGTTACACCATGATGTTTACAAGCAGAAGTCTGTATTGTTACACCATGATGTTTGCAAGCAGGAGGCTGTATTGTTACACCATGGTAAATAGTTAAATCTTAAACCCATGATTCATTATCGGTAAAAGGTTTAAGTGGCTTTGAATCAGATTTCGAATGTTTTAATTGTTAGCTGACTCTGTTATATGTTAAGTTCCTGGATACTTGCTACCGATAGTACCATCGAAAAACTACTGATAGTAGCTTGTCCGATATTGGATAGTGTAATTCTCAGCCGATTTTCAACATTAAATGCAACTACATGAATTCATTTTAATGAATTGAACGGAAGACAATGTAAATGGCATAACATCACGTACATTCACAACCCATGATTACATATAAGCAAACATATTTTGCAAAATGCAATAGAATGTGATAGAAAACAGGAAACAAACAACAATTTCACGTATTTTACTTAGTGATTTAGGTAGAATTTTGTTAAAATGTCTTCAAAGAGACGCAATAATAGGACTTAAATTGATAAAGAGCATCTAAAATGAACGTGTGTTTGTTTGAACATTGTATTAACATAGTTTGTTTCATAATCAACGAATTTATTTGTTCCGTTCTCTTTTAAAACAATGGGAATGTTTGTGTCTCAACGTATTTAAGATGTACCGAGTGCATACCGCTCTTCTACTTTTAGTTTGTTTGTGTATTCAAATAAATGTGCATTATTTTGTAAAATCAAAGGGCTGGAAGCACTTAAGACGTACACGATGCTAATGAGTATTGTTATATTTATTCTAACGCCTGTTTTCATCAGTATTTGAATTATGTCCAAGAAATTTAAATCAAACACTGTATTTCCTCTCTTTTTTGCTTTTGTTCAGTTTTTATGCTAAATTTAAAAACTAGATTGTATACAGAAGTGTGTAATTTTAGACGAAGCAACAATGCAATTTAGACGGCGCATAATCTCATTATTCTGACTATGGAGCCGGATGTTATTTGCAATACAAATTCTCATTGATTTAAAATTAAAAGCCTGCATGAAAAAATGACAATCATAAATATTCTGGCTGATAAGAGATCAAAAACACTAACCAAGGCGCAATATAACACAAATAAAATAAATATCGAAACAACTAGTTGTATTCATAGAAAGTATTTTCGTCATTTACGAGTAGATGTTACCAGGAACTCAAGATATTAATCTTTTTAGTCGGTCAAAGCATTGCCTTCTGAAAACAATAAAAATAAACATCTGTCAACATTAAACTATTCGGTCCGCACTGTTGCGGTGCAAAACAAAGTTTTTTTACACAATATTGCTTAAAATCAAGAAACATAAAACCAATCTTATTGTTCTCGTATTGTTTATATTTGATATTGTGTCTTCCGAAGGTAAAGCTCATAAATTCGAGTTCCCCAAGTGTAGTCTATTTAGCCATGGTTGACTAAATAATATATCCTTGTTATATAATATTTTTAAATAGACTTTTTAATTTCCAAATCGTGTGTAGACCTACATGTATATAAGAAACCATAATCGTGACATATCTTATATACATACATTGCCGTATTAATGTAATAGTAAATCAAGTTCCTTATTTTAGTTCCTGTAAAATCATCAGTAATGTTTTAATTACAATGTCTAGTATATGTCTCGTATTTCAAGTCTGCATCATTGCAGTTTTAGACAAATTTAGAATCAAGACTTGAAACTTACATTTTATTATGTCTGTACGAGTATAATTACTTTTTCCACTTTTCCAGTTGATGAAACATTGAGTTATAAGCTTACATGTTCTTTGTTTTACTAAAAGCTATAGTTCGTTGATTGAATATTATAGCATGATAGCCAAGAG
The DNA here is from genome assembly GCA_025267735.1 of Mactra quadrangularis. Classification (NCBI taxonomy): domain Eukaryota; kingdom Metazoa; phylum Mollusca; class Bivalvia; order Venerida; family Mactridae; genus Mactra; species Mactra quadrangularis. The sequence continues at coordinate 7,262,116 of CM046298.1, forward strand.
ACTTTTGATTAAACGTGTGTCTCAATCTAAAACTTACACCAGAACTGATGTCAATCTGATTAAAACCCGATCTAAAATTTTCCGCTCGCATACTCGCTAATTTAGGTCTGACCTTTTTCAAACGAAGGTCACGTTCTGGCGACCTTTTCTCATCATAATATTCATGACGAAATTGTTATGATACGTAACTTGTTTACATCGTCTACGTCACGCAATTTGAAATGAGCCACCCAATCGCAGACTGTGAATAATACTGCTGTTAAATCAGCATGCAAAACTTGGTCTAAAAAAAGAAATTACGAAATCTAAATGTGATTAATAGTGTTTTCGTCTAGATGAAAGCTACGCATTGATTGGTCGAAACAAAGTTCTTCTCGACTTGACCTTCCACGGAGAAAGTAGAGATCTTGTACGACAACGCTCTACAGGATATCTGTAGAACCAAACATATAGTATTTTATATAGCTAACCTTTTATTTATTGACTCACTTATTTATTGACTCACTTATTTATTGACTAACTTATTTATTGGCTCACTTATTTATTGACTCACATTATTTAAGAAATAACTTACAGTTGTCTATATTTTATTGTCTAATAAAACATAGTCACGAGTTGTGATGCGCGTATGATTAAATCACGAGTGCTTTAGCACGAGTGATTTAATTAGCGCATCAAACGAGTGCCTAAGTTTTATTAGACAATAAAATATTGACAACTGTAAGTTATTTCGATTCTAACATCGCAAAATTCATCCTTAGAAAAGATATTTTTATAGAACTATTTTTAACTGACAGATTCGCCATGCTGTTGAAATCCACTCCCCAGTGCAAAGGCCGAAAATAGCCTTTATTTACATAGATCTCATTGATAATTGATTCTAATTTCAAACAAATAATATTCAAATCTTAATTTTAAAAAAAATGAACCCAAAACTAAATACGAATTGTCATAGTTTTATTTGTGTGTTAAACATCATTCTTTAAAATAAGCGCCGTGAAATAAACATTCGACCTTGCCCTTAGTGAGTGACATTTTATATACACACGTTGATGTAGCATTTAAGTTCGATGTTTTCGGCGGAATATTGCAAATACTGCTTAAATAATTGGATGTTTACTGGATAGTAATGTGTTATCAGACATTTCGATGGAGAATTTTTTAAAAGGTTGGATATAAATTGGATTTATGAACGCGTGTCAAGCAAGGACAGATTTTCGGAAAATGATTCGAAATCAGCGCTGCTCTTGTCAGCTTGGATGATTATGAACTTGAAAGAATCCACGTAGCCGTTCCATTATATTATGCTATGCACAGTTTGGCTTTGATTAAATAGTCAATCTTTGTATTTTCGTATAATGGCTGGCATGATCGTCGGATGAAGGGCAGGATGAAATGAGACAGCGGAACCGGGAAATGCTGGGACTTAGAAAACGTCTTGAACTTGAAGTAGGTCATGTTTATGCTAGAATCGTTTTAAACTCAGTTTATACCATTTTTGGTCAAGTAATAAGGTTAGTACATGTTTTAAATTTACTGACATGTTCCAAGGTTCTGTTAAAGTCAACCCTTTAAACTCGGGCGCTATTTTCGGCTTTGCTCATTTAACGTGGGGAGTAAAATTTCAACAGCCGTCACCAGCTATATTTTATTGAATAATAAAGCATAGATGACGTCACATTGAATAAAGAGTGAAAGCGCACGTGCCTATGTTAGAATTATTGACTAACTTATTTATTGGCTCACTTATTTATTGACTCACATTATTTATTGACTAACTTATTTATTTGAATAATGAAGATAAAGTTACTAAATCATCAATTGTGTAAGTACAAATGATCTCCAAACATCTTACAGTACGAACAAATAATAAAGACGACATAAATGACGTCACTAAAAGGGAGACCAATATCGTATTTTGATGAAAATCATGACATCACTTGAGACAATAATAACGTCACTAAATGAGATGCTAATAACGTCACAAGTGGTGGTGTTACTAGAGGAGACGTGAATGACATCCTCAGATAAAACATAAATGACGTCATCCGTGTAGACATCAGAAACTGCAATAGAAAGAACATGAATAACGTCACAATATGAGAGAACAGTGATGTCACTAGAGCAGACATCAATGACGTCACCGGAAGAGACGTCATAAACATCACGAGATAATACATCAATGATTTTTAAAACCAAAATGAACCATCACTCGAAATACAAACATGTATATTTACAAATTGAAATATGTTTAACAAAAGGGGCTTGCCTCTGAATCTAACATTACATGACAAAATTGTACAATGTTTTATATTATTATACCTCACATGATTTGTTTACTATATAGCCTAATGTGACGTCACCGGGTGACAATCCGTGATGTTACCCGCTGGACATCACCTATCGGCCCGCTTGACGTCACCTATCGGCCCGCTTAAAGCGATGTGAGACTACTGCGTTTGAGTTTGCTAAAACCGGGACCCGATTTTTAGCCATTTAATTTGAGTTACCTCTCTCACGCAGAAGCTTGCTTTTTACGAACCACAAACTTTACGATGTAATAATGTCTGCAAGTTCAGAAGCACATAACACAGATAATAGTATTACCTAATGCTGTATATAAATGTCAATTTGCTATTTTTAACTGTTTTTTAACTATTCTGAGTAAAACCGGATTAAACCTGTTATGTTTAACTGCGCAACGCCACTGCGCATGAAACAGTTTTGACTGTTGCCCTCGCGTGCGAACTGTTGCCCCCATGTGCGAACTGTTTCATAGAGTGAAGTGCCAAGGGAAGTAACCGCATAAAAAACTCCAAGCGTCCAATGAGCGAGATCATTGCAAGCGTCTTTAGAGTTACCAAACGAAAATTAGAAAAAAAGTAAATTCTGTAGAAAATATCTACGATATGTCGCGGTTTGAAGACATTGAAGAGAAGGATCTCGAACTTTTGCTTTTGCGGGACTCGCTAAGCACACGTAATGTCATCAAGGGCGCAGTCAGCGTCTTGCAGAAATACTGAGAGGAGAAGAATAAAACGTTTCCGCTTCTGAAACTATCTATATTGCCATGTTATATCTGTACTTGCATTAGGTAATAAAACACTTATTGCATGGGTGTTTGGGGAACAGTCAAAACTATTATCCCTCGGTATCAGGGACAACATTTAGAACTGTTGCCCGAGGCCGTTAGGCCGAGGGCAACAGTTCTTAAGTTGTCCCTAATACCTCGGGAAAATAGTTTTGACTGTTCCCCAAACACCCATGAAATAAGTGTATATTAAACGGTTTGTGCCTTTTACATTGTCAACAATTTCTGATTTTTGTAGTTCGTTATTATAAAATAAATATCACATCCTACTGAGGGGATGACAGAACGTAATGTTTACCCTTGACTAGTAAAGTCAACCTCTGCTAAATCCTCGGTTGACATTACTTTTCTCGGGTGAACATTCCGTTCTATCACCCTCTGTATGATGTGATACTTATAATATTACTATAAATATTGTCAGCAAGAAGAGTAGGTTCACGTGTGAATCATTAAAGGAAGTTAAAGATGAAGATAATCTTCCAATCAACAATAAACATTGATACAAGATGATAAAATACCCACTTGTACAATCTATCAAGTAGGGGGCAACCCCTAAACTTATGTAAATTTTAGACATAACCGATAACAATTTCGTGTAATAATATATACATCGTGTAAATATTTGTTTTACCTACTGAACGTACGGACGGACAGATTTTATCAACGATAAATAGATAATACTGTATAATACAATGTTGAATTGTTCTACATTCAATGTGTAAATATACATTGTTTTCTACTGTTTACACTTATGAAGGGACTTCTGATATATTACATAGTATAATTCATTTGCCACGTTGCTCATTCAATATTGTTGATTTTTTAACATGAATGCTATTTATAGTGCGTACAAAAAAACAAAACGTGTTTTGGTAAACATTAAAATTGGGACAATTCATTTCAGGGGTAGGCAGTATTGAAAATAAAATTTGCGTAATTCATTTTAACAAAATTAGCATGGTTGATAAACCACCCCACTGTAAATCATGCTTGTTATGGTAGAACGCTTTCCATTACACCAACAACTAAGACACTTGTAATACATATCACAATTGTTTATTTTAAAGTCATCCTGGACATCCCTCGTCGAGGGTTAGTTCACTGTATTGTTATAATAAACAGTGTTTGTTTTTTTGTGCGCACTATAGTAAAGTTTAGTATCAAAAGTAAAGGCTATACAAGAAGCTCAGTGTTCGAATTTAGCCAGTGGATCGTGGATCGAGTCCACTGTAATGACCAATGGTCCAGTAACTTTTAGAATATTAGTGGACAGTCTGTCCACCACTTTTTACAGCCACCATTTTTAAAATTCAATAAAATCTGTATATGTTGTGGAATTGTTTAGGTATTAGATAGAGCACGAGTAGCAGTTTGATATAAGATTTATCTTAAAGTTCTTTAGCAAATCGATCGTACGGCATCTTGAACCAAAACAGAAAATATATATCATTTAAACCATACTGTGTTTCTATCAATTTGAAATTTAACATGACCTGTTTTACGAATAATTGTTTGACGTTAGTCATATCTTTTTTACAATCGAGAAAGTAATTAGTACTATTTGAAATACCATATAACTATTGGCAAATTAAAACAAAATCTTTGAATTGAATCAATTCGTCGTAATCTCTTGTCTCAAATTGAAAATGATATACAAGAATGGTCGGGTTCGTCATTTTGACTCATTCAGTTAAATCACTATAGTTTGCTTCTATATTATCTGTATATTTGACGTTTTTATTAAGGAGACCGTTTGTTAATATCATGTGATCATTTCTGCACGGATGTCCCATACACTGTAACTTATTGAAAAACTTGTCGATTTCATGCGTTAATTTCTGCACGAGGCGCCCGTGCGTTGTAACTGATTGGAAAGCTTGTTAATTCCATGTATCAATTTCTGCACGAGGCGCCCGTGCGTTGTAACTGATTGGAAAGCTTGTTAATTCCATGTGTCAATTTCCGCACCGGGCGCTCGTGCGTTGCTATTGATTGGAAAGCTTGTCAATTTTTTGTGACAATTTTAACACGGGACACCTGTGCCCTGTAATGTACAGGATGGAACATTTAGAATCATTCCGCCACTTACACGATCAGTGTTGATAGTCCTGAGAGTGGAACCTTACAGTAAAAACAACTGGTAACCTTATTTTAGTATTTTGAACATAAATGTTTCATTCATGTTTTATAGTGTTTGATTTATTACATCATATTTAAAGTTATTTTGTAAGGTTACTTAATGGAACCTTTGTTCATCATTTTACAGGATTTATGTCTATTTATTTGTTTCTTGGATTAAAATTCCCCATCAAAGTTTTGGGTGTGATAGTGAATGAAGTAGTCCGTCTCGCATATAGTAATCTCACAGCTATTTATAACAGGTAATATTTTCATTATTTTTACATCCGAAATCCTTAAAGGGTCAGGGTGTGCTCACATATCTGGACCAATTATCATTTACGATGAAAAATAAACCTCTTCAGAGCCGTGAAAATTCGTATTTTCATACGTTTGTACGTCATTGGAATGTATCCTTGTTTGTGATTGGTTGATTTGATTTAAAGTATCCAATGGTTAAAGGTTTAATAATTGATAATAAATTATCTAACTTTCAAGTATTTAAATATATTACAAGTTACGATCATATTACTGTTATTACTTTTAAGTGAATTCTTCCATAACAAAATAACTCTTCAAATATTGGTTGAAATATTTCAAAAATTAACGGTATGTCAATATATTAGCAACTGAAGAAATCTTGAATCCTGTATTCTATCATATATAGAACTTTGGTCGAGTAATGACGAGCCCTGTACCTACCATCCCTCTACCTATATCAAGTGCTTCAATGTCTAACGTATATTCCCATGTCTCCTTTCAGTATTTTGTCTTTATTGACATTGTCCCGTTTATACGTAGAGTTGATTTATATCCCTGTTTTATAATTATCTCAATTTGATATTTCAGCAAATATTTTGATTGGGTATATTTCACTTTGTACGTTATGTTATAAGTACCGTTAAACCATTCCTTAATTTGGGTTTTGAGAACTATATTATATGAGTGAACGATTAAAACCTATACTTCATATTTAATGTAATTAGTATATTTCTTCTAATTGATTTTTAAGAGCAGATTTAATTAATTTTATGAGAATATCGTTAAATTATTTAAACCTCATTGCAGACGCGTTGTATTTGTACTAAAGGGAGTTAATCATTGTGTAATTATTGAACATTGACTATAAAACAAGTTCTCTCCCGTTGTTATTATACTCTACGCTTAATTAAATACAGATAATTAACGCTGATCGACTGTAATTGAACTACGAAAGTTTAGTAGTAAAGACAAGACCTTTCGTTGTATTTTTACGTACGTTTACTGAAGGCTACGTTTTATCTACAGTACGAGTGACAATCATTTTCAGTTTTGACCAATCAAAAAGCTGATTTTTTTCTTTCGTTCAGCCATATCGCCGAATCACAGACACTTTAAGTTAAAACTGTGTATGGTAAACGCTTTAATCACAACAAAAATGAACCTCGGCTAACAAAACGAATACATATTCACATTGAAGTGAAACTCACTAGGATTTATATCAAAATGACGGATTATCAAAAAATGGATTATTTCACTTACTAAAGTTAACTTGTTTGAATATGGATTTTAATTAGCGTATTTAAATAAAGAAGAGGAATACTGTTTTAATAAAAATAAAAATAGAGTTGGATTGTAAAATTCAAAATTTACCGATTATTGTGGAATAAATTTGAAAAGTTTTGCAAGCGGTTTTTGTCAGTTTTCCTGTTCTTGCTTCATACAGATTCAAAAATTGGATTTTTCTTTTTTGCTGTGTGGTGTAAGGAAGTCGAAGCTTACCTATTTATTGGAATCAGTTAGGTATTTAAAGGAGAGAACACTTCTAGATAGAAGCAATGTTTAACCATTCTTTGATTCCATAACTGGTATAAAATATAAATACATGATTTTTGATCATTCTCATAGCAGACGTCAAGTTTGCAGTTTGAAATTATTTCGGGTCTGCATTTATAGATATTCTGTTTATTTATTTTTCTATATTTGATAATAAATCAGTTATATATTTAATATAACAGTTTTAAATAACTTTAAATTTGTCACGTGTAGGAACGGTCTATCTGTGACATTTGATAGGTTAATAATAGAGAAGAAAAATGCTTTGTTTTCATTTTTGGAAGAATTTGAAATAATTTTCGCTGAGTATTTTTTAAAAATTGGAAGACTTTTTCGGCTATTTTAGAAATTGCTATTTTACTTGTAAAAGTTACAAATTTATTTTTTACCCGATTGAGCGAGAAAAATGTTGATCTTGTAAAAAAATTTTAAAAGTTTTTTTACTTAAGCTAGAAATAATAGTTATTTATCTTTATTTTTTTGTATTTTAGTGAATTTTGCTTTATAAATGAATTTTGTGTTTGTCTAGTGAAAGTTGATAAACTGTACATACCCGCCAGTACAATGTTTAAAACAGAAGTGCATTTTGTATTGACGGAACGATGATAAGAGAAGACGTCTAAAATAAGTGTTTTATTTACAAGACAGTTCACTGCTTTATGAAGCTTGATCTTTAGTGAAACATATAGGTTTTTTTCGTGTGTGCAAACTTGATTTGTAGATTTTGTTTTTTGATAGTCAAAATACTGCAGGAAGTAAAAGGAACATAGTGACTTTAAACAAGACGGGTGTGATTTTAGAGTGTGCTGTAGATTGGACATTTTTTATAATGGCCAATTGCACACCACTCAAGTTCCCCGATGCAGTATGACGAAAAGTGACTCGCTGAGATATTCTATATGCAGGTAAAAAACATTATCATATATTCTTATATATATATACATTATAAACAGATCAGAAAAATGTAAAGTATGTGTCAATATAAGCATAATATTGTAAAATATAAATGTATACATTACAGATCTTAATGATATGATATAATATTGGTTTGGCAACTTAGTTAATCTTATACGGCATACTGTACAAATCTCCAATGTGAAGAGTTGTGAAGTATTTAAACCATCATGAATTACAAAACTATTATATCATTCGCACTGTTTAGCGTTAAATTGTTGGCACTTTAGCTTTGTTTATATATGTGGATCAAATGAATATAGCACGCACGTATGACAAAATGTTTATCGCCAAATTTAATCTACGTATCTCAGTTTTTTAGTAGAATGGTGCCTAAAAGTCAGAGTCTCATTAACAAAAAACAGAGTTGACAAAAAACGTTCACAGTTTTATCCGCTGATATTAAACATGGTTTAAGTCAATGAAGCTTGAAACCACTTGCTGGAATTTGACATTTGAACCTAGTTCTATTGCCTTTAGAATATAGCGTTTAATGTGATTTAGCTAATTTGAAAGCAATCAAGCCGCCACACTATTCACCGATCTAGTTTGATATGAAAACTCAGCCTAGCAAATTATAAACATTTAAATACAGTGTATCATGCATGCAGCGTTATTGCCGTATATATTATATAGATTTACATGTTTCTTGTCACCAATACTGATATGTTTAGAAAACATTTAGTTATATAACCTTGAAAATGTAAACTGTGATGTAGATATATATATTTATAAATATGTAATCTCTAGATTTCTTCTTTAACTTAACATTCAATCAAACATACAACATTGAAGCATTTAAAAGATTTAAACATTTTGAATCTAATTATGATAAATTCCTTAAATAGTACGTCTTACGTATTCTACAAAGACCTACATACTGCTTACCTTGCTGAGAAGGGGACCCACAATGGACATTCGCCTAGCTACCTCTGTATAAAGTAGGACGACCATAAGCAATTGGCTGCGAGTACGTGATTAGTATCAGATTCAAAGCCTGGGTCCAGAAATCTATCCTAGGCCTATCCAAAGACCGAAAGTAGGACGACTGTTTGCCTTACTGTGACAGAAAAATAAATGTTAAATGTTAAATGCAGCGTACATCCCCAAACATGACATTACATTACAATATCGGTAGAGATAGGAAAATATACTTATTGCACTTGTTGAAGTAAGCAAACAAACGAAACACTGCTCCATTTATAGTTTGAAGAGTGATTGTAAATAGATTGCATTTTATATTATATGGGATTATGTACTTCCAAGATAAGTGTTTATTTGCTCGGAATAGTCAGTTCAGCTGAATTTTGGATATTCAATTTTACCATTCATATCAATGCTGTTTTGTTTTAACTTACGGGCCTTTAAACTAAAACTCGGTTGTATGGGGTGTAATGGTAAATATTTTTCCTGAAGGGTGTATTTAGGTTCAGGAACGAAGCATATTGTAATCTTTGACATATCATTCCAGAATACTTCCCGGTGGGCCTCAGATCTATTGTTTACGACCAATCATGTGTAATATGTCATCAATTTAAGTAAAGCATGCTCATATAAATCGTGAAGTTACTAAATGCTTCATTGAATTACTGACAACTTAGAGCACACACCTCCAGGTTCTCGCTATATCAGAGACACAACTCGACGCCCAATATTGGCGTCAATTACCGTAAAATTAGTAACTTTTTTTACTAAGAATAATACTAAATATAAAACATCCCGATTAAAGATAGAATCTGTAATCACCAGAACGGCTAGCTCAGCAAACTTTATTTACCCTATATAATCACTTAATGATATTTACACTGTCGTGTTTAGTAATGATGCCATACGGTATAAAAAGTTTTACAAATAAGTGGTTTAAAACAAATAGACGATAACCAAATGAGCTATTGGATTGAAGTGGTGAGTAAACAGAAGGCCTAGGTTGAGTTTCCCTGTAGAAAACAGTTATCATAAAGTGAAGTAATGAGTGAGTTGTCTCTTACAGTGACACTATGTTAGAAGATGGCAGACATTTAAGATTGAAGTGTTAGATATTGATATCTATTATATTCATTTGGAATGACTCGATCATTCACTGTATGAATACAGTACTTCATGGTGAATGGCCGAGTAGTTCCGAATGCTATTATATACCGATTGATGGATTTTTCATCTACTTAATCGTTACCCTCTGAACTGGTATAGTCTTTTACACGTTTCCATTAATATTTTAAACAGTTTGTGCAATGCTATAACTTAACCTTCGCTAAACAGTCAATAACAACCGTATATATGTCTGTGTATAGGGTACAATCTCTCTTGAACAACACCCACTGGGAGAGACAAAACTATGTTGCTGTTCCGAGGTTGTTGCTCTACAGAGTCTAAATTAAAATTATGTCTAAAGGAAATATCACATTATAATGTGTAAAGAGGGTTTGTTCCGTATAGGGCCGTTTTGTATAGGTTATAATTTACAGGGTTTAGTTCCCTACTAGAAGTCATTGACTAAACTGCTACAAGTAATTCATAAACGGTAGCATGATTAGACAATTTTAAAATGACATATATAAGGGTTTCATGCAAACATTAACAGTGCAAGTCAACAAAATGGAAGTACTGCACTGTGCAGTAAAATCTCGCTATATTAAGACAACATTTGGTAGTGCAAAATCATGTGTTTTTTTGACAATTTTGAAATCCCGAATGCTTAACTTGAGAAAACAAGAATGTCCCCGTATTAAGACCATTACGGTATAAAGACCATCAACTCCGATCATCATAATATTGAAACTTGACTGTGGTAGAACTACGAGAACTACGAGAACTACGTATAAGGCGATCTATAAGGACATTGAAAGTATTTTTGATGTTACAACGTTTAAAGAAAACTCCAAGTATAAAAACGTATAGCTCTAATAATAACTAAATTTTATTGTTTTACGCTAGAAATATACTTCATATCAAATCATTTTAATTTGTATACTGACACCAATGATTGATACGAGTAAGTATGAAACTTGACGAGTATAAAACACATTACTTGACGTTCATCGTGAATGTTTGTACAAGTTTCTTGTAGAAAACGTTTTACTCATGAGTTGATAGACTAAAATTATGTAAAGCAATCATAAAACGTACATTTATTGTAATTTACTAATTATAGCAGTATTTTATGTTTCTGTAAACAATATGTCTAGCTTTCTTTCAAGTTTGCTGTCACTCTTACAATATGTTAAGGGATACGTGAGGGATCGTCAGCCTGAGGCTGATTTCAATGATCAGGAGTTATCATACAAGATTGTAAAGTCGGATAAACATGTAAATGGAAGAAGACTTTAAACCGCACTTTAACTTTCAACTTTTTTACTTTATGTTTGTAGATGCAGAATATAGTTAGTTTAGTTTTATACTTATTTATTTTAGCTCGAAACAAGTTCTTACAACTAAGATTAATCACATTCGAGTCCGCTTCATGTTCTCCCAGTTCTGAGCTCATAGGATAAAGTTTCTAGCTCAATGAAACAACGGGGTAGGTTTTGTAAGGGATTCCAATTACGCGGAGCTGGTCCAATGATTTCCAGTGCAACGTCGTAACCGTGTGGACAGAATAAAGTTAAGATATTACCCAGCGCTAGTTACCAATAAACGTTATATCACCTAGACATATGTAGGACTTAAGTGCATTATTATCTATGGCAATGGTCACATAATATTTAATCAACAACACCTATCACTACCGTTGATAGAATGGTCAGTTGTATTGCAGTCATCCAGAAAAGACATGTTGGTCTGTTCGATTCAGATAAAAAAGTTGCGATACATTTCTGACCTAAATCAGAGCGACCATTTATCATTGTAGATTGTTGTGGTTTTCCTGACCACAAGTTTACTTGCCATTTGTCCCGTATACTCGGGATTATGAAAGCTAATAATGGAATTTCACTTTTATTACAAATACTTGTAAATGATTTAATAGTAAAATCCTAAACAAAACAAAACATTAAACCTTAGCTTGCCATAACCTTGAAACCAGTTGAGACATGAGTAAATAGTTTGATCGATCAAATTGGTTTTGAATTAAGAAGAAATTTGAGCCCATCATTTCTTAGCGTTCATGAAAAAGTTTCGACGTGGTCTTTCTCCCGCCTACCTCATAAAGCAATTGTCACCATCTAGCGAGTATAACTGCATAGGGTCTAGGGGGAAGCTAGGGTCCTTGGCAGCATATTACATGTATCAACAATCTTACGATAATTTAACGACACAATATAGAAGAAGTTACGACTAAAATCAGTCGCTAGAGCTTAATACGGGCCCCAGATATCCAGGCATGTCCAGGAAACGTGAGCAGGACGACAGACGATAGGAATACAACTGAAAAATAGTGAAATGCGGAGTTATAATATAACAAAATCGCATTGCTGACTGATAGATCTAAGTTAATATCTCGATACATAGTATAGCGTTTATTTTTTCTATATTATTGTATGTTTTCAAAACTAGCAATGTCTCTATATACAAATTTTCAGCAGAACTCTTGTAAGATTATATAGACAACGAACTATTGTATTGTCGACATTGTTTGTGGTTTTAACTAAGGTCAAAGATTACCTGTCTACGCTTGATGGTCCCCTGCACCTTTAACATTCTAATAGTGGTCGTCTAAAGAAAAAAAACTAGTAGCCCAACACTCACTCAACTAGAATAAGAAATGTATGTTGGCATCTTTTAAATGACAATTGTCTTTTTAAAGTCTAATGCTAAAATGATTTTTGGACATTTTGTTCAATTGGTCAATATGTCTTCTTATACAAAATTCCATGTTAGGCATCACGCATTCTCCTAATTTTAAGACATTCATGCCATAGGAGCAAGGATTTACTACAGTTAGTGAACATGTATGTTAACATTCACTTTCAACATAATATAAACATATATAGTTAAGTACTTGTTAGTTCTGATGACCTCATTGTCATTGTGACGTCATGACAAAGCCTAGTGATATTATATCATCATCTTTAGATAATGACTTAGATTCCCTCGTCTACAAACTTACATTTCATCAATTTAGAAAAACATGTATTATACAAACATAAACTGTATAATACTGCTATCTATCATATCGTATCATGTATGTATATAATTAGATATTAATTTACATTGTTTTAACATTGATTATAATCAACCTACAAACCATTGTTTCACATTTATTTAGTCAGTATTAACTATGTTGAAAACATACAAACAATGCCATGCTGGCGAATACCACTCTTGTTATCTTAACAAGTATGCGAATAATTCAAATAATCTATGGGTAATCAGAGAATAAATTATGTTTTCTGATAACTCGTTTATTATATGAGGACTGTTCATTCGATCTACAGACCGTTTTGATAGGTTAGGTACTTGATTAATTAGACTAACAGCGAGACTTGGAATAAAGTATGATACTATAGTGAGCTTATCTGATTGTAAAAGTTTGGTCGCTGGTTCGATACCCATCCAAGCTAACTATACTCTTCCATGTTGCAATAATGTCGATTTTCCTCAATAATTAAAGTATACAGAGAAGTGTTCGGCCTTGCGGAACAGTATGTGAGGATTTGTTATTGACAATGGTCTAGGAAACCTAGCTGGGCTAGGTAAGCTGACCACCGTTGCATGGCCACACTTAGTGTTGACTCGGCGTTAATGACAATATTCAATAAACAAATGAAAGTTTGAGCTGCGTGACTCGAATGTACTTGTAATATGCATAGAAGTACCCGTATGTAAAACATTTATAATCATAAGAATCATTTCACTTACAATAGATGTCGCGGAAAATGCCGAAGAAAAACGAATGAAGTCGTAAAAACGACAATAACTCTATTATCTTGCTCTTAAATCGATGTTTTCTTTGTACTTGTTATTATTTCGCCCATAATAATTCAGCAAGAAAACCTATCTTAGAACATTTAAACACGCCAAGTGTTAAATGATACGAGTATAACGACAAAGACGTTGTATATATTGTAGAAAATAAACTGTATAGTTTATAGTGTTTTTTTTGTTTGAAATATAACGACGTTATACGTACAATTTTGTCACCGTGCAATTACGACTTCATACACGAAAGCATTCCAGCATTGTATATTATACATAATGTACAGTCAACGCGCATGAACGTTAATTTATTTCATATTAGCATGAAGACTCGAGGTATTCGGTATATTTAATACACTTAAATAAAAAACACGTCTATATTATGAATGAAGGATTATAAGGAATCATTAAAATACCATGTCATTTAAGGATACATATTGAATCAACCAAGATCTTTTACTTTTTTCTTTGACACCTCCATTTTTAATCACATTTTTTCATTTAAATAAATTCTTTACAAACCTATGTTCATTTTGACCTATCTGTTGAATAATATCCCCATGTAGATACAATCAAAGTAAAAGAAAAAACTACTTTCCTATTCAATAATGTCCTCCCCTACTATAATAAACATTCAAGCTGGGAAGAAAATATCTTCTTTGCTATTCGAATATATACTATAGCTGACTTTCGCATGAATTCATTTTAAGTGTTGATATATTTGCTTCATACTCCTTAAGTGATACAACAGGGACGATTAACCTCCACTGGCTTAACCACAGCTCGTACAGTGCCTTCCAAATGTTTTAGGATAAGAGAAATTTTGATAAAGAATTATCATAAATACTGAAGGTTATTTTACTATAATTAAATATAATTTATGTAACATTCGTTGAATCGTATGTTGATTAACAAATTTAATACTGATTTTTGGAATACGCTCGGATAAATTTTCGTTTCTTTTTTTTGTTGACCAAAAACAGGAATTTATTCAAGGACTTATTGAGGACACTGTACAAAACTCTCATTCTCGTACCCATAGGTTATCAAGGTTGTCGAAAAAGACTAGTATCGAAATTCCTGATAGACTCTGGGTGCGAGAATGAAAAATCTAGAATCAGACCATCAGCCCACTTTGTTGCACACTTGGTCAGTAGTCTATGGTCTGTCAATATCAAAATGTTAAACAATATGTCTTGTCCTCACACTGGTAGCATGGTGACTTCTTAGTGAATATTTTGATAATTAACTGTGTCCAGTGTTGTATAAGACAAACAATCTATTGATCAATCCAGACAACCTTCTCTCTAATGCCTCAGTCCCATAAAATCGTGGCTTGTTACGGACCCGTACGTGCAGACAGCCGTAGGCCGTGGGAAGCCTTGTGTATCAAGGTGATGGTACGCACATGGTACAAAACAGCACATCCGTACAGCGCCGTAGCTGGAAAATTTGCATGTTAAATCCATACCCGGCCTCAATTTTGTTCACAATTTGACTCTGAAACTGATACGTGTATTCTGGGCTCATCTCATTGACCCTGGTAAAAACGTAACAGTCCGTACGGGTACGCGAGAGTTCGTACGGGTCCTTGCGGATTTTGATCGCACGGCGCCCGTACGGTGCCCTCACGGCTAT
Source organism: Mactra quadrangularis (assembly GCA_025267735.1). Classification (NCBI taxonomy): domain Eukaryota; kingdom Metazoa; phylum Mollusca; class Bivalvia; order Venerida; family Mactridae; genus Mactra; species Mactra quadrangularis. Next base: position 7,277,585 of record CM046298.1, read on the forward strand.
TTTTATGTTTATGGGACTGTAGCTTTATACTCATCTAGCACAGACCATTCTCATACCCAGAGGTTACCAAGATTCTAGATCTATCTAGTATTGAGAATCCTGATAGCCTCTATGTACGAGAATGTCACAGACGAGTCTTGGTGCCAGGTTTTACTATAAATCGTACTGTCCTATATTCTGATAACATCAAATTATACCACATGTCTGTGAATATGTCTGATGTATTCATTATTGGTTTTAAAAGAATCAATTACCCAGAACCACCGTTCTTGTAATATGAATTAAAATCTTCTTTTCTGTATAAAGGAACTTGGTGTGATTTTAAAAGAATTTACATAACAGCATGTATAGATATATTACAAAGTATATATCATACAAATATATAATAATGTTTTCATTTCCTTTTTTCTTATGATACATTATTTCATAATAAGTGTGATATAGTAAACATATAACGAACATAAATCTATGACTAGTTCATCAAATAATTCTAGTGTTTGATGTATCCACGACACATATCTTTTCTACGCTATTAATGACTTTAATCATAAGAAAATATTGTAAATTTATATGAAAATAAAGTGATAAATTTAGATCTATACTATACTGTATCATCTGGGATAACCTATCATATCGTCACTATCTTTCTATTGCTTGTTCACTCTTTTGTCTGTCTACTTTATACATTTTTTTCATCATTTATGAAGCGAAATCTTAAGGGTGCGCATATTTAGGTATACTGTACTAATTTTATGTCTTCGTGAATAAAATAAACCATTTTTATACAAAAAAGACTATATGATAAGTATAGTATAGATAAACCAGCTTGATAAGAATTCTTTATGCATCTTCACTGCATCTATATCTCCGAAAACAACCAACATTTTATGGGTATGTTGAAACCAATATCTCATAATTCAGTGATGTAACTTGGTACGAATTTTAATTAAATCTATTTTTTGTAAGATACTTTCTAAAGTTTGGGGGGAGCAGTTTGCATACCTCATGATAACCAACATACTTTCATGCTATGAAATCATAGCGTTATTTATTTGGTACTAGTTTCAAAAATTAGATTTTGTGGTAAAAATTACTTTATTGGCTTGAAGTTACGGTTTAAAGTTCGTCTACCCGTTTTAATACCGTTGTAAAAACGTCCATGAGTCACGTTTAGCCTTTGTTTTCACGTAAATAACATTTCTTAAGTCTGAATCATATTAATAAATAAAATTGATGAAAATTTCGCTATGAACAGTTGACATCACTTGTGTTTATTAGAGTTATACGAGAATATTGCTGAGATATCTTGGTGAAATCAGCTCTGAAAGTCTTGGAATAGCTTACATAGAATCGATCATCTCAAAGACAGGAAATTCCTGAATCCTGTGATCTATGCTAGTTTCTCACTTAACTTATCATTATAAACAATCTTAATGTGATGGTAATGATGCAATGAATTGATTAATAAAATATTTAAGTTCAGCCTACACTTAAATGTTACTTTATTGAATGTTGTTAAATCATGATATATTGGCACCCAGTCATTCTCGTACCCCGAGGTTATCAAGATTCTCGATCTAGTATCGATAATCTTGATAACCTCGGGGTACGAGAATGGCACCCAGTTTCTAGCAGGGGCTACTTAGTCATATACAGTCCCCTCTAAAGTCCTTGAACAAAACCATGTTTGGTATAAAATGTTTTACATTAACTTATGAAAAAAGTAGAGTCATTCCGTTATCAGTATTAATTAGGTTATCAATGTATTAATTAAACTATGATACATGAATAAGTTTTAATTATGCTGAAGTAAAACTACTTGCGGCGTGCATGATCATTTTTTATCAAAATTTTATTTTGTCCAGGAATGTTTGAAAGGCACTGTAGGGTTTTAATGTTAATAGTTTTGATAAGAAACGTGGTTTGTCCTTTCTACTTGAACCTGTGTTCTGATACTTCATAGCAGTAATCCTTGAAACATTTCATTATCAGAATTTTAATTAAACTGAAAATGTAAAGTTGAGATGGACGATAACATGTCATAAAACTTAATTATAAATATTCATAAATTATAAAAATTGAAAAATGGTTATTTTATTTGTGACGTCATTTTAATTGCGATTTACATGATGTCAAAATGACAAGTGCACTTAATTATAATGAATTATGGCAACAAAATGGCTACATGTATTATGAATGATATAATTTAAATGATAATAAAGGTCTAAACAAATATCCTAACCACATGTCAGTACATAGTACCCCAGCCACCCCTGTAATATGAAATACATAAACTATGAAAATATTCTACAATTTTTACTTTATCATCATTATTATGATTATACATATTTACATTGTTAATGTAGCATAGAATATTTGGAATAACGATAGTAAGTGCATTCACTATTTTACGACATATTTATTATCAAAATCTGTAAATGTAAAAAAATACAAGTTTATTTTACTATCTGTTGTGTATATATAACGTCTATGGTGTGGTGAACATTTAAAAGTATTTAAAAAATCTGGGGTTCACTGATATTTCAATCTGGTAATGTATGATGTTTAAGGCCGCTTTTTCAACATATTTTGGCCCCATTGCTGCGGTCAGGCGTTCCACTCGCTGTTTAATAGCGTTCTATCTGACAACCCAAGCTTTTAACTAAATTCTGAGCCCATAACCTCAGTAGTGGGTGACAACGTCCAAACTTGGTACAGAGGTATGTGGGTGAATGGTTGTAGAACATATCCAATGACTTTACTCTGTGAAGTATGTAGATCCCGCCAGGGATTCGAAACCAATGCCCCTGTATTTGAGATAACAGTACTACCGACTAAGCTACTTATAACTGGGTTTGTTTTTTATACTGTGTTTCAAGTTTCTTTAAGTAGGTAGCGTATTTGGAAATTAGTGACGTTCATTGTTTATTGAACTAGATCTATGGCGGTTCTGAACTTACAAAGATTTGTTGAATGTTTTCCACCCGTGGCTAACTTTCCTATAATAAACTGTACTCTTACTTGCAACCTAAATGTGCGTTAGTATTTTCATTCAGACACATAAAGTATCGTCTATACCGGAAGTCAGGTCTATGTAATGTCCCTAGATTTATATGATCGATTTGGCCGTAGCGTTGAGGTAGCTAAATTATATTTCAGCTATGTGTGTTTACTTAAGGCAAGAAGAACTGTACAGAAATTTGGACTTTATTCTGATTACAGTCTTTATCTTTGTCAAAACATGACATTGATTAAAACATTAGCTTTGTTCGCATATATACTAGCTGCCGGACACAAGAATTCGGATGAGCGCCAACTTGACTAAATTCTTGCCGTTGTTTGCTAGACAATGTTGTTCACATTTTATGTTGATGACAGCAGCTCTGTATGGGGTTAATCTTTTTTACTAGGTCTTTTAACGATGACAGATATTTTCTAATGGTGGAAAAATTTAAAGTTTTCAATGAGGTGGCCTATTCTCCCTACATGATTAATATAAATACTTATAAAAATGTCGCTTAGTACTTTTATACCAAAATGTTCCAAAATGTATTCCTTATCACTATATCACGTGACATTAACTGAACTAGTTTGACTGAGTATTGTTTACATTTTAAATGTCTATTGTCAAACTACAATTACTAATTTTCTGATTATGAAACCTCAGGTTGATACGCCAGGCTTTTCTATCCCTTGTTACGAGTTCGATATAAAACTATGCAAATTATTTTAAATCCCAAATATGCGATGAGATATTTTATAAAAATGTTAAAATAGAATCGGCACAAATATTCGTGTGGTCTTAGTGTACATGGTACTAGGTACATCTTGATTCTTCTAAGTTTTGAAAAATGATAACTAGATAGGTGACGTTTTGTTTGAAGATTTCTCACAGTGCAAATATCTCTAGTTTTTTTTTCTATTTTATAAAGATGCATAATTAGCTCGTTCTCTATGAAAGGCTGTACTCCATACACATGGGTTTATATTTACACTAGGGTCTATTGCGAAACTATTTTCTGTTTAATTTATGATGTGTGCTGTATGTATCTTGTATCGAGTTATTTCATTGTGGTATTTAAATGCTTCAATACGAGTCATTTATTTTGGTATGTGTGATTATTTATTTTAAGATGGGATCGCCTGGATGGATTTGGCACCGACTTTACGTTGAGGTCTGGAATTATTTCATTTTTAATACCTTAACAATTTGCGGTATTTCATTTATAAGTCCTATACATAAATGTTCTTCGTGGAGATTTGTCTACAGCCATTTTCCCACCTAACACAGTATCACGTGGTACAGGTGTCAGCCAGTGGATATGACATGTGCTTAGTACAAGCCTAGTTACCATCTTAGGTTCAGATATCTTTACATATCTAGAGACTGTATTTATGATGACTGACCGCTGCAATAGGAATCAATCTGATTAAAACCCGATCTAAAATTCTCCGCGAACTTAAGATTTGGCTAATTTGTTATGGGGATCACGTTCATGAAACATGTTTTAACGAAATCAAAATGTTATTGATGGTGTGAAATAACTGTTGAAATTCGGCGTACAGCACCAAACATTACAATAAGGTTCCATTACATAGAAGTACAACTTAATAACATATTTCTAACCCAAAGGTTAAACAGATTTGTACTTGTTTCTTATCGCAAGTCAACTTACAAATATATGCTCCTTGTCAGTGAAAATTCCAATGTATTCATTAGTATACGAAAACATCTTGAATGTTTGCATAATTTTGATCAATTAACCCCAGGAGATTTGTTCAACTCCCAGAGGTATCATGATATCAAAGTGTTACATTCTTGCTGCATCACTGTTAACTGCATTTCACCTCAATATCAATTCAACAAACTGTTTTACAGATATACAGTACCCTTCAAAACTCATCGGACAAAATAATGTTTCCAGAAAAAAAACCTATTCATATCTACCCATGAAAATAGCAACGAAGTGTCATCTGAGCAATGTATAAAATTAGCATTAATTAGTGTATCGACATTTGATTCAAACTATGTTACATGAATAATTATTATTATAGCTAAAGTTCTTGCGGTATGCATAACCAGGCTTTGCAGTATTTTTTGTCCAGGAAACTTTTGGGGGACACTGTATGTTTTTTTTCTCGGAAAGTATTGTGAAAGGCGTTTATTGCTGACAGCTAGGTATTTAACATTCACATTATTTGCCAGAATTAGACATAAACATCGTAACTGTCTTGTTTAAATGATATATATGTATTGAAGTATTGCTATTTTTTCTGAAAATTGATGTTTATTGAAATGGGAATATTTGAACGGTTTTTGTCTTGCGCTTTTGTGTTGTAGTTCACAAATTTCGTGCTAGTATTAAGAGATTATATAATTGTTCATCTATTAATGATATTTTGATAAATGAAACACAACTCCGTTTCCTTGCTAGCTGGTATGTACGTAAGTTAAAATGTAAAGAAATAGAATACCTGTATGATCATATTGATGTCCTCAAGTGGAACACCATGTAACACCATGTCAATTCTAGTTCAATGAACGTGCCGCCTGTTATTATTGCATTGATATACATGTAAGTCACAGTTTCTATAAAAGGGACGTGCAAGTTTTGTAGAATTAAAATAAGTAGAGCCACGGAATTATGGTTTTAAAAGTTTTAAAACGGTACTTTTATGATAAAACACAACTCTACTGAAAAAAAGTCATCTATTAACTCATTAAATCGCGTCATCTAGACTTCAATACATTCCAACGTAAAAAGCAAATCAAAGCCAACTAGCTATCAATGAAATGATCTATATAGAAACCAGATATATACAGATATCTGTAATGGAAGTTATCAGCTCATCTCCTATAACATATGATATACCATAATATAGCTTATCGTAGATGTTGTAGTTATCTAAACTATACCATGACGTATATATTGTGTAATGCTAACATGGCAAATCGATGATGAAATGCGGCATATCGCTGGTGTGGCATATTGATGGTGTAATATGGCATATCAATGGTGTAATGTGGCGTATCAGTGATGTAATATGGTGTATCGATGGTGTGGCCTTTCGAGTGTGATATGGCATATCGAAAGCGTCTTATGGCCTATTGATGGTGTAGTATGGTCTATTAATGGTGTAGTATGGCATATCGATGGTGTAGTATGGCATATCGATGGTGTAGTATGGCATATCGATGGTGTAATGTGGCGTATCAGTGATGTAACATGGTGTATCGATGGTGTGGCCTTTCGAGTGTGATATGGCATATCGAAAGCGTCTTATGGCCTATTGATGGTGTAGTATGGCATATCGATGGTGTAATGCGGCATATCCCATGTGCAATGCGGGATATCGATGGTGTAATGCTGGATATCTATGGTGTAATACGGCATATCGTGATTTATGATTCATCGATGGTGTAAAGTGAAATATCGATGGTGTAATGCGGCATATCAATAGTGCAATACGATTTTTCTATTGTGTAGTATGGCATATTGATGGTGTAATATTGTTATTCCATGGTGTTATATTTACTTAGACATTTTTCTATTTGTATCGCTAAATTAAAATGTAACAATATAAGGTTGACATATCTTCCTCAACTCTTAATAATGGGCTATAAAGATTGTCATATTTGAACTGTAATGGGAATAAATTTTGTAAATCTCATATTTATGATGACAATGAATCTTGTATTTCTATCATTTTAAATGTTTGTAAATGTATCGTGATAAGTTAACAAGTATTTGTGTTCTCTATTTAAGCCATTTTTGTGGGGTATACATTCATGACATATTTCAATACGTTTTATCGTTTCTTTTTTGCTATAAAATGAGGTAATAAATATGTTCCGTGGATTTTTACAGACACTAAATACCATAGACCACCTTGGTTTACATGATAAGTCTTAATTGCCCCCTAAAAGCTTAGTCAACCCTTTAAAAATTCTGATATTGTAAACTGAGATTGCCAGCCTTTACCGTGACCCTGTTTGAACTTTACCCACTCCAATGATTTACGAGTAACAGTGTAAAATTGACTAAATATCTGAGCCATTGGTTTGAATATAATACGTTTATGTTATTGTTGAATTGTCACATTTTAACTGAGCCCCTGATTAATGTAGTATATTGTAAAGACTATTGGGACAAAGGTATTCTAATGTTCTTCTATACTTTACCTTGTAAATTGATCCTAATTGACTTAATCAAACGTTTTTGTCAAAATTATTGAAACTTATCGTTCAATGCACATTGTAAATACATGAATATACCAATCAACGTTATTTATTGCGTGTATTTATCTGTCTGAATATTCTGGGCCAGTAAAATGTCATCAGTTTAGATATTTTGTCAAGTCCACGATGTTCTTTTTTTGTATATTATTGTTATTTAAAGAGTCACAAACACGCAATGCATTCCATACATAATGTTTTATTTGGTACGTCTAAAAACTACGTGACGATATAATATGCCTTTAAAATGATCACAAACTTTATAAAGAATATTTTAACATTTTCTTTAGGTAAATAGACCATAAAATAGTTTGAAAATACTGCCAATACAAAAATACTTATACTAAAGAACACCTGTCAATTAAACCCAACCTGTTTTAAAAAGAAAATTTTACTTTGTTCTGAACTTTTTTAACTTTCCTTTTCTTGGACTATTACTAATGTGACAATCTCAAACTACATCTATATAATAGACTTTGGTAGGTTACTTTACTACATGTTTATAATAGACTTTGGTAGGTTACTTTACTACATGTTTAAAACAGACTTTGGTAGGTTACTTTACTACACGTTTATAACAGACTTTGGTAGGTTACTTTATTACATGTTTATAATAGACTTTGGTAGGTTACTTTACTTCATGTATATAAATAGACTTTGGAAGGTTACTTAACTACACGTTTATAACAGACTTTGGTAGGTTACTTTATTACACGTTTATAACAGACTTTGGTAGGTTACTTTACTACACGTTTATAACAGACTTTGGTAGGTTACTTTACTACACGTTTATAATAGACTTTGGTAGGTTACTTTACTACATGTATATAATAGACTTTGGTAGGTTACTTTACTACATGTTTATAATAGACTTTGGTAGGTTACTTTACTACACGTTTATAATAGACGTTGGTAGGTTACTTTACTACATGTATATAATAGACTTTGGTAGGTTACTTTACTACATGTTTATAATAGACTTTGGTAGGTTACTTTACTACATGTTTATAATAGACTTTGGTAGGTTACTTTACTACATGTATATAATAGACTTTGGTAGGTTACTTTACTACATGTTTATAACAGACTTTGGTAGGTTACTTTACTACATGTTTATAATAGACTTTGGTAGGTTACTTTACTACATGTATATAATAGACGTTGGTAGGTTACTTTACTACATGTATATAATAGACGTTGGTAGGTTACTTTACTACATGTATATAACAGACTTTGGTAGGTTACTTTACTACACGTTTATAATAGACTTTGGTAGGTTACTTTACTACATGTATATAATAGACTTTGGTAGGTTACTTTAGTACATGTATATAACAGACTTTGGTAGGTTACTTTACTTAATGTATATAACAGACTTTGGTAGGTTACTTTACTACATGTTTATAATAGACTTTGGTAGGTTACTTTACTACACGTTTATAATAGACTTTGGTAGGTTACTCAAAGTTGACATTTTTACCACAAGTTTTAATGTATGAATAAACTGGTAATATATTAAAACCTATTATAATCCTTTGCACCTACACCGAGCAATACATCATTTATGATTTTCAATTGATTCTTTCAAAGCCCAGTCAATTACCGTATATAATAAATTATGTTTGTAGAAAATAGCAATGTGGTATAAAGATTAACTGCATGTGATCTTCCAACTTTCTCTACATTATTAATGTAGAATGTAGTAGTAATTCTATAGGTGACACAAATAATGATAATTATATGATATTATATTCATAGAGGTATGATTTACTTAAAACAAGTTAATATGTTGTCCCCTTATTAAGTGTATATTGATATGTTTCTTAGTCATTTTTTTTTGTATACTTGGTTTATATGCTTGAATTTTTAAGACGGTTTTCAACAAAACCTTAAGAGATCGTTTAGAATAACGTGAGACACCGTTTACATAAGAGTTGTCTCAAGTTATTCCAATCTGAATATAACCCGATCTCTCCGCTCGCCTACTCGCTGATTTAAGAGTTATGGTCATGTGGTCCAGTAGTCATCACGTTCTCAGAATGATCGTTTCCTACCAGACCTTTTAACGTTAACTTTATATATATAACATCTTTAAATTAAGAACTTTTTACTTGGGGTTTCCCCATGTTCAGTAACAGGCTGTAGCAAACCCTCTTTAAAATTTGCTGCGGACGATTACATTAGGCCGTGCGTGCGCAATTCAAGGGATAATTACTACCTTAATAAAAATAGTTCGCATTACGCGTTAACAAGCAGACGATATGCTGTTTGTGCAATTGAAGTATATTGAATCCGTCTTATGTAAGGGAATGTTCCATCGTGTCGCTTCCGTATGTTACTAGTATATAATCCCGTGTTTATATATTCCATTAAAACCCCATGTCCGACAGTACTATTAGCGCTTTGATTGATTTAGCTACCATACCATGGTCATGTTACCACGTATATATGACGATCTGTAAGGGCTAAGGGGATTGTTGACAAACAAAATGTAGAAGTATCATTCTTCTGAAAATTAAAAACAAAATAGCGCTGTAATCGTCCCCGCCTACATCTTGGTGTATAACGATTCTGTTATTGTTAATTTTGCAAGCCAAATATTATAGCATCTTTGATTTATATATAATATTAAATAATAAAAATATTTTTATATATGTTGACACATCACTTAAATCATCTTGAACGTATACTTTTATTGATTTATGAAATCACTAACAAAAAATATGATGACGTCATTGTACTTATAAATAAAATAGCTTGATTATGGTATGGAGGACATTTTTAAATTTTATACAGTTATTTTTCCACTATGTTTTCAACGGTCATTACTTGGCTCAATGAAGCGCTTACTGATTTTATGTGTTTCCAAATTCCTATCACATTAACCATAACTCATACAAAGTTTCATTGAAAATGTTCTTTTAGATTAGTAATAAGGTTGAACCTGTTAACACAAAAAGTTATTACCATTTTGTAACGGTTACAAATTATGGTTGATTTATTTGAGTGTTGATTTTTGTATGATTTATGAACGTGTACCAAGATACACCTAGAAACATTCACAGAATTATTGACGCTTGTAATAATGGCAACAACTGCAAGGAAACATATATGATGATTGAGTCAGTATGATAATTAAGTACACAACAATATTGTGTTCTAGCTCCAGTAGGTTGTAGAGATAATTTCAAACAAAAGATATAAGTGAGTCAACATACAGTTTGAACTATTTATTAGAAACTTGCATTAGTTGTGCTATTATTCAGTCTCTCTGCACTATTTAACCCCTAAGAACGTTTCGCATTTGCTAATTCATTTATCTGTTTTATATGCCTTTCTCATAAAACCAACTCACTTAAACTCTCACTCATAAATACACTGTCTCAATCTCTCATTAACTCACTCATTCACTCACTCATTCACTCACTCACTCATTTATTCACTCACTTACTCACTCACTCACTCACGCACTCACTCACTCACTCACGCATCCACTCACTCACTCACGCACTCACTCACTCAATAAATCACTCACTCACTCAATAAATCACTCAATCACTCAATAAATCACTCAATAAATCACTTAATCGCTCAATAAATCACTCAATAAATCACTCAATAAATCACTCAATCACTCAATCACTCAATCAATCACTCAATCACTAAATAAATCACTCAATAAATCACTCACTCACTCATTAAATCACTCAATCACTCACTTACCCACTCACTCCCTGCCTCCCACTTTCTTTCCTCACACATTCACTCAGTCCCACATTCCCTTCATCTCTCCCTCCCTCCCATCTTCCCTCACTCACTTTCTCACACCCTCCCCCTCCCTCACACAATCACTCACACACTCCATCCACTTCTCTTTTAGTATTGAAGTTTTTGTTATTTAGTTTAGTATATCTATGACAAACTGCCATGAAACATTTTTGTACAGATCTATGACTAGACTTGTTTATAAAACAGAGATAATATTCCATGTCAAGTTGATATAATCCCAAGCATGTTTCTCAAATTACGACACATTTTAGTTTTTTATAACAAGAGAATATTTTGATGTAGACTATCATAGTGTTATTGATATTTTATGTTTAAATGTTCTTTTCTTTGATCTTCAAACTTTGTAAAACAAATTTCACTCATAAAGCCAAGTGCAATTTTAAGTAGAATGCAAACAATCCACTCTTTATGTTTTTCTTTTTTCGTTCATTTCCGTAGAGCTCTTTCGGCAATTTCCGATAGTTTTCGTCATTTATCGCCTATAAAACTATATGCACGTCGAAATGTGGCGAACATACCACAACAAATGCGTCCTTATTGTTAAAACACATTATAAGTACATTTTTAAACTTCGGTCCAAAATTAAATCTCCCATAAATTATTTTAACTTTTGGCAATTCACTGTTTAAATAAACAGGTATGTTTTCTTCCTAGATATGCCAATGTTTACTGGAAATGTTTGCTAGATTTATAATTGTACTTTTAAAAGTTTATCAGTAAACTTTCGAATATCCTTACATACACAGCTATTTTATTAATTGTTAATTGTACAACAGTCAAATAGCATAGGATTTTTATATTGATTTTCAAAAGCTTTCTGTCTTTTTTTGTTTACTTCGTAAGTGAACAAGGCACTCAAACCTTGACTCACTTAAAAGTCTTCTTTATGCTTTTTGTCAGACGAACTACGCAGTCAGTTACATAACATATTATTCCATACCAACTTGCAGCAACTCGGAAGCATTTGCTTTCCTGTCCTCGAGTTGTTTTGAACCTAGCATGACGCATTGCGAACAAATCTTAATATCATATCGTAAATGTATTGCTGTGTTTGAATTAATGACTGGTAATAATGATGTAGTTAGGTGCATGACAACACCGGTTGTGGTTAAAAAAGAGTTGACACGTTCAAGTAACGAATTAGACTAGATCAATCATCCGTCTGTGAGTGTCGTCCCTTGAACGTCCTCATTACCTGAATAAGTATTTACATGATTACATAATATTATAAGCTATGTTAATGAATTCAGTTTGAGCTTTGCGGTTATTTTCTGTCATAGGATGGGTTGCTTTCTGTAGCAATTGGGTTAAAATTGGCATCTAGATCTATTTGCAATCATAGTTTTTAATGAATTATCATCCGTCTGATAGCAGAAAAACCAACTACATATCTAGCTTGCAAACATATTGCTGTACTTTTATTTAAACATAATAAGTTACCGACCAATAAACTCAAATGAAGACGGTTTACTCGCGAAACACGTACGTGAAGTGAAACAGCGAGTTGAAACAGTGAAAAAATCAGCACGCCGTTCTACTTTACTTAAAAAGCGCTGTCTTTTTTATTTCAAGAAACATTTTATATATATGATATATATTACATATCAGAAAGGGCGGACACTCCACGTTTTCCCACTCAACATGGTGAAATAGTAAAACAGTCACAAGGTACATGTATAAGCACCGTGACTATAGTACAATGATATGTATGGTTGCCTCTTCAGTTAGTATTTAGTAATTAATACACGTTCTTGAAGTCATTAAGTTTACTTGACTAACTTCGCTTTGGTTAGATAAACCTTATTAGCTCAGTAATCATTGTCAAATATAGATTGGGCAATACGGTTAAGATTATTTGGAAGAGGTCATGTGACATTGAGCTAAGGTATTTTACTGTGAAATATGGTAGATAGACAAATTGTATGGTTTCATGTAATGCCATTCATATTACATAGTATTGTGAATAGCCACTTAGAAGACAATTTACGATAGCGTCTCTTTGTGGGTGCAAATGTCATTGAGACCTCATTCAGGTCAAGCATCTGGTAATGAATACTTATCTATAGTATCCTATGTCCAATTTTCTGCCTCAATTTACCCTCGTTTAGGACGATGAATGGGTGAACAGTGTATGTCAAGTTAACAAAATTGTATTCACCAAACTATAAAGGATCACTTTAAAGGGTGTATAAATCGAGGGGTCACCATATGATATCAAGTATGTTATATTATAAGAAGGGTTTTAACTAAATGGTATTTGATAATTCAACACATTATCTTTTTTCTTCCTTTTGTATCAAGGTCTTGATCTATTAAATGACTCATTGACATAGTACTTGATAGCCACTATCAGAAAGTTTTCCCATCTTGTTATCTTCTATCTCTTTTGTGTCAAAAAATTCAAAAGGATGGTATAAAAAACCTCTGATGTCACTTTGTTCATGTTATATATATTCCATGTCGCAATGACATTTTAATATCTCACACAAAAACCCTGACATTTTGTCCAAATGATTTCATATTTAGTTTCAATTGCGATTTTAACAAACAAAATTACGATAAAAATCATCGTACGATCAAAACAAGAAACATTGATAATATGGTCATTTTGTCGGCTAATCAATGCCAAATATTATTCCATTATGTAGAAAATTGTACACCTTTTGAATATCGTATCATAATTATGTTCAAAATCTATCTGACTTTGAGCTACAAAAGTTATATATTAACGTACGATTACTTTTCTCGTAAGAACTGTTTTGAAAAGGTGCACTATAAATATCCAGATATGCCTTTATTAATTGAAGAACATTACAACAAAATGAAGTTGTACTTTAGTCTAGCCACTACCAATGTCAACTATGCGAGCTTCATATTTTCTTTCACATTTTATTATTAGTGTTAATGTTTTAAAACAATCGTGAGAAATACATTAAAACGATAATAGCTTTACTACCTCATATCCACGCCTGTACAAAAGACACTTCGTAACTGTCAAGTAAAAAAACAACAAAGTGACGGCATTGCATTATGTTTGCATTTAAATACATAAGATATGTAATTATGAAGATTATTTTCAAATAAATAGACTCAAATTTGAATTTAATTATTTACTATGCCATTAGTATTCCCGACATAGTAATCTGTATAATTTATTATTTCTTAAGGTCACTTGAAAATATGCAGTCTAAGGTAGTAAAAAATCTTATGGCGTCTTTTACATAATTCGGTCGCTATGAACACGTGTTTTAGCGTGTATGTTACAGGTAAATGTTTAATTATTGTTTGTAAAACAATTATAAAACATGTCTATACTACAAGTTTTTATTTTCATGCTTGAGACTCATTGACACGTCTGGATGTGGGCGACATTTGTTTGTGAGGAGACTTCAAATTATTTTATGGACAAGAACTCGTTTAGTTTCTAGAATCACTATTCAGACCACTACAGTTATTGCAAATGTACCATTATCTTGACCTTATTATGCTTCTTATTGTTTCGCTCTGTTTATTGTAGAATTTGGCATTTCCTGTTCCGTAGGTTTTTGGGTTTTTAAACCATGACCTGTAATTCCATGTCCATGCTGTGTGTATTTGTTCACGTTAATGTTTGAGTAGAATGAATGAATGCCTTTTACATAGAAGCATATACTCGTATCCAGCAATGAGAACAAAATAAGAACATTCTCCTTTTCATTGATTGATCGAACTACAGTAACTTTACAAATTACACTTTTATGACCTTACACATGTATGTATATTATATTGAACTGGAACCATAGACCTGGAACCAGTGTACCCAAATGTAATATGTTATAGACCTGGAACCAGTGTACACTCATGTATATGTTATAGACTTAGAACCAGTCTATACACGTGTATATGTTATAGACCTGGAACCAGTGTACACACATGTATATGTTATAGACTTGGAACCAGTGTACACACATGTATCTGTTATAGACCTGGAACCAGTGTACTCACGTGTACATATGTTATAGACCTGGAACCAGTGTACACACATATATATGTTGTATACTTGGAACTAGTGTACACACATATATATGTTATATTCTTGGAACCAGTGTACACACATATATATGGTGTATACTTGGAACCAGTGTACACACATATATATGTTGTATACTTGGAACTAGTGTACACACATATATATGTTATATTCTTGGAACCAGTGTACACACACATATATATGGTGTATACTTGGAACCAGTGTACACACATATATATGTTGTATACTTGGAACTAGTGTACACACATATATATGTTATAGACTTGGAACCAGTGTATACGCATGTATCTGTTATAGACCGGGAACCATTTATTAAGTACAATACTGTTATACTTCAGACATAAAGGTTTAGTGGAACATGTGTTTGTATTTAAAACAAGTGAAATTATTCGTACTTAAAATATAAAATTATGAAAAATTAATTGATTGACTGGAGCCTGGATGAATAAATGCTATAAAAATAATGCCTTGTTTCAAAGCCAATTGGAAATATGTTTTAATTAAATGAATTACGTTTGCAACTTTACGACTATGCAGTCTGTGGATGTGGGCCAACAACCACTGAGTCCATTAATTAAATGGTACAAAACTCTTTTAAAACTATCGTTATGTTGTATAATGACTCAGACTGAGGGACATTAGTTCAGAGTTAGTTCCACGTAATGAAAACCTTTAGAAAATTATCTGAACTAATGATATACCTAGCGTGTGTGACTAAGAACCGTTTACTGAAAATAATTACACAGAAAGTATTCCCAAACTTTTACGATTTTATGATTTAACTTAATGAAATGCATTTCAAGAAGATCTGAGTGTGTATGCGTCTTAGTGCGTTTTGGTTTTCATTATTTTGAGTCATTCGCCCACTGTATATAGTTGTCGAATTTCATGTGCATTTAGACAATTATACCATTCTTTGAAATGTAACTATTATTCAAACAATCGACTTTAACTTGCCTTTGTAAGTTCATCGTTCACCATTTTTTTATTGTACATAAAATATGACTGTACAGTTTGCACTTAAGGTATTTCATAACAGACATTCCCCTAAGTCTTAACCCTACAATTTCAATATCAACTACAAGTAGTCGACTTGGCAATTTTCATTTGTGAATACTCACACGTTTATGAATGTAGTACAAGAATATCAAAATTTGACAGTTTTTGGAGTCGAGTTGATATGTTTTTAATTCAAGTTGATTTAAAATTTATAAATTACTGGAGAAAGGATTTGCGAACGTCTGGATCATATAAAGGTTTGACATCCCGGTCATTTAGGTGTTTGATTGGTATGTCAGTTTATTATCACGTGTCATTATTAGGCTTTACTGAGATCAAGATCGTTATCTAGCTGTGACATAATTTGTATTGTGCGATAAAAAAGGCAGTTCCATAATTCTGCAAGACGGACAACTTGACGTATTAAGTTTAAATGAAAATCTTTAAGTGGTCGTTGCATTGTTTTTTAATATGACTATCAACACCAGTTATTTGGTGTATTTAAGGAAGTCTTAAGCTATTTTTAGTCGTACAATAGTTTCCGGGAGTAATTATAAAATTATCAGTCAGTGAAGTGGGTAAGGTTTTTTAAGGAATTTGTGAAGGCAGACTTGCTTGATAGTAAATGCACGTAAGAATTTGTGGTATAAAAACTAGCATTGTAAAAATGATTAGATATATATATATATATAAACAAATGAATGACCTAAGATAGGATGATTATGAAGATAACCTGAAACACGATATACTAAATATACTATATATGTGTACATGACTTGTTATTTGATCTATTAACATTGTTAAAGTCGTGTTGCTTCCTTCTAACTTCACTTACTACTATATTTAGGTGATATAAGAGGATATAGTCTGTACTTGAACTGAACTCTTGTCTCTAGTTATTTGTTAACGTCAAATATTTATTGAGATCATCAAATCCGAGTGTTTTATCTATTGAACGTGATGTATTATATTCGATAAAATAGTTTAAAGAAATCATATACGTAATAAGTTGAAATATTTGAAATAAGTGAGATTCTTACCGGATGTAGAGATATTGATATATAATAGTTGTGATATATAGACAGTGTTGTGATGATATATACACATGTCTTGTATATTACATGAAAGATATTATTTGTTTGTTTTTAAATTATTTGATTATTTATGAATGGATATACGACCACGTAGATTACTTAAGGAGAGGTCAATATCTGGTTACCGTTTAAAAGGGTAAGATTTAGTTATCATTCCATTCTTACAACTATTATTAAATAATTTCATCATTTTCTTGGAACTATGTCTTATTTTAAGTTTTTTTTTACAAGCTCGCTATTCCCACGACTAAGGAAAGTATTTAAAATATTTCTTCCCTATTTTAACTATGTATCATTTTTTGCAATATTTCTACTCATCATATCGTTATTTTTGGCGTATTAATTCACATCCTTGTATAAAAAAGAACTACTTTTATATTAAATGATTACACACACACTTGGTATGTGCAATTCTAGTGTCTTTTTTATAGAATTGTCTCGTTCATACTTAATATTTATATAAATTCTGGCACATTATGTAACCACAATAATTTGATTCATCATTTATGTTCTCTTGGAACAAAATACTATTAGGAGATATACCAAAAACTTATTCTGTATCAGACAAAACGTGTGTGGCTTGTTTAGAAACTAGAGTCAGTGAGCACATTCTGTTTTCTCATCAAGTCCCTATTGCCAGTAAATAGGCCAGAGTAATCTTATACCTTGTTACCGGTCCCTATTGTAACTAACTAATCTACTTAAATATTGCATCATTTTATAGTTAGCGAGACTTACACATGTTTATTATTTCATATTAACCTTGTATAACTTCAACATAGGTTTTATGAACAAGAGAAGTGCATTCTTTTAATTGTATTATGTTCACTCGACATATAAAACATAACATATTTGGCCTAATTATAAATTCACAAAAACCACAAGCATGCTAGTTTTACAGAAGAAACTACAATATTAACATCATTAGAACGTAACTGTGCACCAATAACACATCATCAATTATGTATAGTGGTGATACATTTATGAATAAAATCATTCAAAATATGTAAGAAATGTAACAACAGAAGAAAAATAAAAGCTGGTGCATCATAGTGAAACTTGTATTGAACAATTTTCTAAAGTGGTGAGCTTCTGACGTCGAAAAATCTAAGTGCACTAAATGACACAACTTGAGAATGAAGGACATGTTACAAAAAAACTCTTAATTTATTGAGGTTAATTATGATGGTGAACATGTTATTATTACGACACTTAAGTTAAGTGACCCTATTTGTGTTACGTTCCGCTTTAAGAACGAGAAGGGAAAATAGTTCAACATTCAGATAGCATTATTGACTGTTTTTGCACTGTAGAAGTAAAACTAGCTAGTGAAGTTTCGATTGGTGGAGTTTTGCTACAAAACTAGGCCAGCTTTTGAATTAAAATATCCGCGTACCTACGTGCTCGGAATGCGTGAATTTCGCATGCATTGTATCCTTGCGTTGATATCAGATTACGACTCGCAATATTATAATGATCATTTTCTTTTTAACGTTTTCGTTTGTCACTCATACGTGGAAACGCTTATATAGCTATGTACAGGTATACTAGATTGTGTATAAATTTCAATTTTCACCAGTTTTTAGTTATCAATAATATATCTATCCAAAACTTGCCTCTTCAACGATAACATACAATTTGTTTGACAGACGATCTCTCCATCAAAAGAAATAGTGATCATATATGTAGTATCGTGTAATCAACCTAATATTTGATATAGAGCAAGACATTGACATCTGATTTCTATAATGTCCAAATATTTATACTACACTGTCAACATAATCATTCAAAAAATACTTAATTGGTGTTCTTTTCCGCCACACGCATTATGGGTAATTTTTCATCAGTAAAAATGGCTGACACCGGGTGGTGTTTAAAACCCGTATAGTTCGGACGCGACGTACCAAGTGATTGGTTGACAGATTGAGTGACCCGTGATAATTGACCTCACACATACCCATGTTAATATTTAGAATAATTTAATGCATGCATTTATAAAGAATACATTCATATCATAAAATGTAATGAACCATGCATGTGAAGGGAAAAAAACGAGCGTTCTGTTACTTTGAGATGAAAAGAAATTATAAAGAATGAAAAGTTTCATATTCTTTGATATCCGTTTTTTGAAGTTTGAAATATGTTGAAGAAATTGTTGTTGATTAATTTAATTGGTCTTGACTAGCCCATTCAGCTATATACAGCGTTTGTTGAATACAACCATACGCCCTGTGTCTCAAATCTCTGTGTTCCGAAATTCTAATCTATACTTTATAACAAACAAGTTGAATTTTGTATACAGGTAATGCTATACTGTTAACTTTGTCCCAGCCTGCTGTTATATATAATACATTGTCATACAGGGCCTTCCAAAAGTTCTCGGTTAAACGAACGTTTTGGTTTAACTGTTCAAGCATGCTGCAAAGTTTTTATCATAACTAAAGCTTATTCATTTAATTTAGCTTAAATCATAGGTTGGAAAATTAATGGTTAAATTTTAGAAATCGCTCAGATGTCCCTTGGTTACTTTTCTTCATGGGTTAGTGTGAATAGGTTTATCTTAGCAAAGGGGCCAGTAGATGGTCCTGCATATTCCAATGCATAATTATGTTACGTTAAAGACTTTGTCTCGATGGTGACCTTTTTGAATGATTCTTATCAATAGCAACTGCAGATCTGTTGTATATACATAATAGATTATTTCACAAAGAGAATGTGCTTGAAAGGAGCTTTACAAACAGTTTAAAGTTTGATAATATCACCGTAAGAACAACTAGTTTGTCTAATATTATATCACCATTTATGGATTTATATAGTTTTAATATATACACATATAACATTTTTTCTATCTTATTCATTCAAGGGTATCATCATGATATGATTTCACAATAAAAGTCAGTTTTTCTTTATAAAAAATATAACGAATTCATATTACGAGTAGGCGATACCCCTTATCGCAAATTTCTAAAATTTCGATTTCGTTGATAAAAAATATATAATATTTTTAACAGATATTTGACATTTTAGGTGCAAACGTATCATATACTTGACACGATGGCTCTATGAACAGTCAACCATGAAAATGAATGGAATCGAAATTTCATTAAAACATGTGGAACAAAATATTTTATTTTGACATTATCTGATAGACAGAATATTCAGTATATCAGTAACGTAAACATTCTTTACAAAAATGTTTCGATTATCCTTCACACTTTGAAATATTGTCCGATGTATCGGCGGGGTAGCGGTCCTCGTATGTTTAGTTTAGTTTGTACTTATTCATTTAAGCTCGATAGTAAAACAAGCTTTTTACAATAATGAGTGCACTTCCTGGTTCCCCCAATACTGAGCTAGCAGGATAAAATGCTTTAGGAAACAACGGGGTAGGTTCTTGGTGTGATTTTAATCAACGCGGAGCTGGCTACCGAATGTTTACCTGTCCATTAGCGTTACCACTCGACCACGAACGCTCGAACTTTGTCAATGCAATATGTTTTTATAAATTAATTTTTCTTATATAAATCAAATCCATGTTTGAAAATAAGGTAACTCAAGAGTTCCACTAAATATACACTCGTTAGTCCATTGTCCATGTTGTCAGATAATCTGTTTACACCTGCTTTCATATCTGTTAAATCTACCTGATTCAATTACTTATTGACAATGTTAGAAATGTTATGAAGCATGTTGACATGTATACCTATCACGTGGTACAAAATACACATCGTACTTTACTCTTTATTTTAGGTATAGCCTTCTATAATATTATAACAAATACTTTTAACTGTTCCTCTTGTATTGTTTGCTTCATTTACTTCTATTGTTAAGCTAATATTTCTCGATAAACTTGACAGGTTGGTGTTTAAATTTGCTAAATTTGGGTATAAAAGTCTTCCAAATTGTAAACTGAATGAAGTCAGTCTGCTTGAAACGCGTACTTAATGTTCTATTAAGTATATTTCACAGACATTTGGACAATGTTGAGGGTGAATATCTTGTGTTTGATTCATTTTACAATGATCTTAGATGACAAAGAAGTCTGGATTTATTTGTGAATAAAACTAGTATAAAATATATAGATGAGTGAAATGACAAACTAAACTGCGGTGATAAAAGAGATGCGACACTCTGATAGGGACAGTAAAGAAACTCAGTGAAATATGCAAACCTAATGTTCTCGTCTTCTTTTTTGCAACAAAATTATTCTATGATTTATGAATGAAACCTGTATTATCAGTTATATCCCTCAATCTTGTACCTACAGTCACACCCTGTACATTGTGACCATACTAAATATTCAACAAACTATGATTAACTACCATTGATTGTATTTAAGACAATATTTTAGAGATTTAGTCTATTTTAGAGCATTGCTTATTCATGCCATTTGTGTGGGATAATTTTAAGTAATATAATAATATAGGCAACCAGAAGAACAAACATGAACAACTGTAAGCAGTGAAGTTTTAGAAATACTAAAGTAATATATGCTAGACTAAGGGTTATTTGGTGCATGCATTGATAGATGGTAATTGGTATACAAATATTTAGAAAAAGGGTCCAAGCGTCGGTTATGGACACAGTTATGTACGCGCATACTTCGGGTTGTTTGTATTTTGTTCTGTTGGTTTTTTCTGTTCTGTTTTAATGGGTATTTGATAAAAATTAGATAATATCTCTGAAAGGTGGTTTTGTAATAGCTAAAAAAACCGAGAGACAATTTGAAAACCTAGGATTGGTGTACGAAATATGGTACATACGTACTTTATAGACTTATGTGTATACAACAGAACGAAGGGTGTGTGTACCAACGGAAATGAGAATCGAAATAAGAGTGTTTGATTTGTAAACAAATGGAATATGTAATGTATACATGTTAATCGATCTTCAAACAAAGACATTGTTCAGAATTAATTTCATTTTAAAACATTTGTATAATGATTGCATGCATTTTAAATGAGATTATTGCACAGTAAAAGTGCATCTCAATATTGAAACGAGAAATAAAATACTTGCTGTACCTAGTTGCCGAGATATGCATGAATTAGACTTGTCATACTGTATAAATAATTGTATTTTTTAACACATTGTCATTGAAAGTTGTATCCTTGTTATACTTTATTTTTGAACAAAAACAATCATGGAATAGTTTCAGAGTGCATTCTTTACTTACGTGATCTAGTTGCAAAGTAATATTGAAATATTTTGTTTATCTATTAATGCTTTCTTTCATATCATACATTCCGATATGATAAAAATATATGTACTGTAATGTTGATATGTTATCTCAAAGAACATGCCGTATTGTCGAAATAATCAGTTAGGGATCAAAATAAGTAAGTGTTAAAATTTGGGACACTGTGACATTGGTAGCACCAGATAGGGGTGGTCCTGAGCACGAACATCTCAGGACATTTAGTAAGACAGAAGAGTTGAGCCTGGGCTACTTATAAGAGTATTACTCTGAGTTAGATTGATTATATCTGAGTGTAATTGCAGTTTGGTCAGATGGCTTTTTGTTTTTTTATAGTTAAAGATTGTGATGTAATCATTGTATGTTTATTATTGTTAAGTACTAGAAACTTTACGGTTTTTGTAAATAAATGATGTGTTCTGTTCTGTTCTGTTAAATATGAACGGTTTTCTTAGAACAGGATTTTGACCAATGACTTATGAAGAACACTATAGACTTTCAAATTAACTTATTTGTTTTGACCAGAGAACAAAAAGTCCAACTCTTAAGCCAGCATTGTTAAATGTACGTAGAGCCTGTTGTATCTTTCAAGACTAACTGATAATGAAATGCAACTATCACAAATATATCATCACGATTTTCTGAATGCAACTTGCTTCACACTGTAGCAGGGTCTAGTAAATTAGACTACAGACAATGCACACGAAACATGTATATACCATCAGTTGGTCGCCGAATGTTTAAATCTTTGTATTCCTGTAGTTCTATGATCTATGTCAGTTTTATAAAGGTTTGTACTAAACAGCTATGATACTAAGTATATTTGTATGATATGTTTACACGATTAACAGCTCAGAAATTTATTGAAGCATAATGGAATGGTTAATTAGATATTACTGCATGTCCTATGGTGAAAATGAAGGATTTTCACCACCTTTGTAAAAACTTAAAGTATTAAATCCTATGTCACGACATAGGACAATCTTTGGCCCATGTTTAATCTAATTAAGTTTATCCAGTGATCAGTAAATCGTTTCCTTTCTAAACCATTTATGGTGACCGCAAGCTTGACCGATCATACATTGCTTTTAATACTTTCGACATATTTTATTCGACTGAAAGTTTGGTGACGTTTTGAAAATATGTTTGTATGGCCTATATCACATAGCCTCATGTATGAAAAAAATCATAACAAAAGTAATAACAATGACTATACTTGAATTATGCTGTATAATGTTGATAGTTGTGAATACTTCATTCTATCTTTGGTTTGGTGTTTAGATTCCATGCCACATTGGTTGATTAATTTACCAGTTCTGTTGACTGTTCTATCTTGCCCTCAATACTGTCATGTAATGACATTATACTACTGGAATGAAATTATATCAAAAGTCTCAGCATTTGTATATTCTTTAACATCTATAACAAATACACGTATAACTATAATAATAGGAGAGGGTGTGATCAAGTGGTATTGATGCTGAACTAGTAATAATTGAGTGTCCAGTTCAACGTTTGTACATATCACATTCAAAATCTATGCCTTTGTTTCTTTGAGCAAGAAGCCTTATCCTAGATCAGTACTTCGAGACCTGGGGGGCGTCTTACTAAACATCGTACTATTTTCAAAGATCTTATCGTACGATTTAGATGTACGACTTAGGTACGATTTATCTTATGACCGTCTTACTAACGCCATCGTACTCTTCCAGTAAAATCGTACGTTTTTTAGTCTCTGCGATTTTGACGCATGCGCACATAATCGTATCGCATGGTTACGGATACTCTTCAAAATAAAGTGTGAATGGACTGTTTACATTCGAGACGGAAGGATAACCAACAATTTCGCGGCATTTACTTATTGTTTAGCATTGAAATTATGTAATTACGGTGTAAACAAATAAGTAACATGTCTATCGATCTGTACAAACTGTAAATACGGCATAGAATTTAGGATTTATGCAGGAAACACTCGGGAATATGTCAACATTTCTGACAACCGTTGTCGTTGAACGTCACCAAAGCAAAGAATGGAGAAAAATCAGCTATCGTTTACATTATGCATAAGCTTGGTATTGATTAAAATGCGTGCCAATCTTTGTATTTTATATATGATGGCTGTCTAAATCGTCAGACTAATCAGTACAGGACAAAAACGACTGGAAGCCTCAGTTTATACATACAATATCCATGTTTGCATGAAGGTAACATTTAAAAAATAATTAAATAATAAAATCAAAATGATACTTGTAATGGTATGTGTATCTGCATAGCCAATATGCTGGTCATATCAATATCACAATTAGTCGCATCCAAATATATCAAGTTATTTAAAGAATGGTGGCCATGGTGTCAGAAATTCAAGATTATGGTAAACTAGAGATCTAAGGCACCTCACCTTTACTTGAATGTCGGCAATCTGTCCCCAGTCACATTTGTCCTTGGGTGATCCCCAAATTTGGGGACCGATTGTCTAAGGGAGTATATGACGGGACGGATCATTTGGGGGAGGATAGTATTGGGGACGGATCGTTGGTACACCCTTTTACTGGCACTTCAATTTTTCTTAATGTCACGGTACCTACCTGTTCATATTATGCAAAGAAAGATATGTAAGCGGCTGGATACCTCAGTCGAGAAAGTACTTGCCTTGTAAGCGAGGGGTCCTTGGTTCTAGTCCCGGTCAGGCTGCATATTTTTCTTACCATGTGACATTAAGTTATATAATAATTGAAGATATAAATCACATATGAGATTATTTCATCGAAATGTTGGGGCTTTAACACACCATATATAGTGTTTGGTTGCCAGAGTTCAACTTTTCAATGGGAATAATTGCTATGGTACATACTCAATTTGTCTGTGTTTGTTTATTTACAATGTCACAATAATAACTTTACCACTGTTTCCTTTCCGATTATAATGAGCTTATACTGCCATGAAACTCAAAAGCAGACGGAATTTCAGTTACATAGTATATCTAGTAAGTTAATGTAAGTGTATCCCACAATTAAAAGCCATGGTCTGAAGTCATATCGTAAGTGGGCTCTCTACCACATTGCCTTAAAAGCTAGCAAAAAAGCAAGGGAGAACAAGAGCTGAATTATACCACTGTTACACTATCAGGAAATGGTAACATGCAGTTGCTTCATGATCAACAAGCAAATTTGTTTCCAATTCTACTTTCCATGTAAAGTATAATAATAATCTCATTTACATAGTTTTATGCAGTTTATTTATTATATCAATAGTAAGTTTTAACATATTAAAAATACAGTAAAAATACAGATCACATAAAGACAACTTCTTTAATAATGCAGTAGATGTAACAAACAATTTTTTAACATTTCAATACTCTCAGTACTTTTTTTGCTTGGTACTTGAACTTGGGTGAAAACCCCAAATGAGACTTATGATATGTGTCTAAAATTTAGATAGCTTAGGTTGCATGCAACACCTGTACCAAGAAGTGTTATGACAAAGACAGTGCTGATGTTTGACTGAATATGAATATAACAATACAAATGTATTATTCAAAGAGCGGATCTAAATTTAGTTCATTAAAATGAGACAACCATGTTTTTTTCTCAAAAAACACAAATGAAACAAAACTCTGCAACACAACTATTGTTTTCATATTATTAGACATAAAATTAATTCCAAAAGCAAACAGAAGAAACAAACATTTTCACATGAATACAATATAGTACTAGACCTATTTGTATTCACTTCAATGACAATTAATCTCATTTCAATATTACACAATTTCATCCATAACTGAACATTATTTATCATTTCATTTTAATGTGAAATAATATTTTCAAGGAATGAAAATCATTACATTACTACTAAATATGTTCAACTGGTGAATTCTGTGGATATGTTATTCACTCAAAACCCTATGTTCTTTTAATCTTTAAATGTACAACAATATATGGATAACTGTCACAGTGTCACACAATTTATCTCTGTCTAGGTACACTTCCAATAATGTCAAAATCAGTAGAATTTGTATGAAAAAAACATTATAAACTTGGTATCTTACATTCATTACACCATATTAAGTTAATAAAACAACATGCCACAACAAAAACAAGATATTTTTGGTCTACATGTAAAATACAAGTAACTATAGCTTTAATTATCTAAGAGTAAACACAAATAAACATAATCATGATGATAGATCTTATATATTCTAGATAAAGGTATACTAGGTTGCACAATTCATCTTAGTTTCAAAATTTTGAAATTAATAATTGTAAGAATTGAAAAATGTACCATTTGTGAAGACAAGTCAAATAAATGCCACATACATGTAAATTAAACTAGCAGTAGCATGTTTTAAATGTTTTATAAAATAGCTTTTAAAGTTTTTCTATTGATAGATTCTCAATTGTTTTGTTTTATAAACTCAAGGTTGTTTTTGCTCCCTACAAATCTTATATGTTGACAACATTGTTGACTCACTTCAACCTACATGGGCTCTTGCAGTTTTGCACATTTTTTTTAATAATTGGTAATAATGATAATAATACTTAAAGGTAATAATGGAAACCAAACTTATAAAGACAATTAAGTGCTTGTTTTGTTTAATTTAAAAATGGCACCACTTGAATATATGAGGTATTTTCAAAAAGTAAAACAATATCACAATGATGAGAAGATATTGTAATTTTGATGATACAAATTGATATTTCAAACCTCCACTACTTCTACAATAATCATGTACCCATACATATTTCTGGCAGCTAATTATTAAGGATTAATAAAGTGCATCACTAATCATGCATTTATTTAAACATAGAAACATTTAATGAGAATATTTTTGATAAAAAATGACATTTTTTTATTGAGGATTAAACCCACACATTATAAAAGCTTATGAAAAACTTCAAAAATACAATATGAACCATCTTCCCACCATTTACCTCCTCTATACCCTTGTTGGGTCTTAAACATAATCAATATCACTGTCATGATGGGAAGTTTGAACTTACAATGTGCAATATAATTGTATTTTAAACAATACTTGTAAGTTTTCATTTGCCATTGCCACAAAGGCTTTAGTTTAGTAAAATTTTACCTAAACACACACCATTTATAGTAAAAATAACATACATGTACATATCCTATATAACATGTACATGTATAAAACAGTCATATATTCCACTGTCAACAAGTTGTCAATCAAGAAGTTGATATAACTTTGTATTCTCACTGTCAATAGAGATTCATTCATATAGTTAGTTTTTTCTCAATGGTCAAAACATGAATAATTTCACGGTGACTTTGTGCTCTTTGTTTAACACTCATGATATTGAGATAGTGTGTACTCATCCACTGTGAAATTATTCAAATTTTGACAGTTGAGAAAAAAATGGACAATGCCTATGTGGAATCATATTTGCTATGAATAATTTTCAGTTCTTCTAGTTAGAATATCTCTCATTTTAAAGTAATTTGATGTGTTGTGTACATAAATGCTGCACATTTATTAAATTGTTAAAACTCATGATGCAGCTAATGAGAGTATTTGGTATTTGAAAGTATTAAGTACTTCAATGTGAAATGTCCAATGTGATATATATTTCAATTCACAGAGTTTTTTTTTTATTCAGAGTGTAATTCTAACAGTCTAACAGGAGCTAATCAGAGATTGAGTGTAATAGTAGTATTTCACATTAATTAAAGGTAGAGCTCTTTGAATTATTAGTTGAGCTTCACAGTCGGTCCACATAATTCCAACTACTTGAAAAAATCCTGTTATTTCTGCCATATGTGGAGAACATCCTGAAAAGAGAAACAGTATTTAAGTAAGTAAATTGACAACATGAACAATAATCAATATTTACATATGATCACATGACCTAGTGAAATCAGCTTTAATAGAAAGTTAAATAAAATATTTAAGAGTAGTGCTTATTTTGATACAGAGGTAAGAGCATTAATGACAATAGAAATCATTTTAGGACCATAATCTACAACAAAGAATAACCATTTATTGATGGATCCACCCAATTCGATTTAGAAAGTATCTTAACAATACTCAATAGTAACAAAATAATTAATCGATGTCAGGGGCGGATCCAGGATTTTTTTGTAGGGGGGTCTGGACTTTTTCTCAGGGGAAGGGGGTTTCAAACTTTCGAACCATAACCGCATTATACACATTTTGCATAATAATACTACATAACTATTAAATTTATCCATCTATCCATCAAAAATTGCTTAATGCTACTTAAAAGAAATACACTAATGCAGTAATGGACAGGTACATTTTGGATATTCTACTCACTCCCGACCCCATGACCCCCCCCCTGCTAGAGCCGCTTATGAATTCATACTTATATTTCGAATCTTTCATTCCAAAGTTTGTACTCGGTCATGTGGAAAATATTATTGAGTGTACGTGGTTAGTAATACATGTAATACCATTGTAAGTCAGTGTACATATCCGTCAATACAAACATCCGAAATTATGGCTACTTTTTTCTTTGTAACATTATGATGTTTTCCGTCTTTTGATACCCATTGCACCATATTAAAGTCAAAGATTCATTCCAGCTGTTTGCAATCGACTAAGGTCAATTAATAAGAGGTGGAAAGTGCTCTGATAATCGCATTTTATTAATTACGGAAGATTAAAACTCTAATCACTATGACAGACGACGCAAACGTTGGTTGTTGACAAGTTGTCCGTATCACTCAGAAGCTTTACACGCAAGAGAATAGTTGTCTACCTTTAATTTGTTGTACATGCGGTTAAATTAGACTTGCTATTTTACAAATCAAACACATACTCAGTAAAAAAAGTACTGTTTACCTTCAGAACGCAATCTAGACAATTGCGTTGGATTTTCCAGAGCCAATTCTTCAAAGTCTTGAGTATTCAGCGTATGTTGTGGATTCTGTATCAAGCCTGTATCGATTTATAGCTAATTTGTGTGTTTTAATCAACCAAAGGTGTCTATCTTTAACGAAAAACGCGTATTTTCTGTCGTTACCGAGATCTAACAGTATGGCAGCCATTTTATCGTACATAGGTACGACTGGTACCTAGTGGTCGTGAGAAAATCGACGATTTGGCGAAAATCGTACGATTTCAAAGAATCGGCGATGTTTAGTAAGACACCAGCAAAATCGTGAGACCGACGTACGATTTTTCGTAGGTCGAAATTAAGAGTACGATGTTTAGTAAGACGCCCCCCTGGAAGCTGACTAGAGAATAATCTAAGTTGTAAGAACAATTGAGCTAAAATGGGTCTGTATAAAGGTATAATACATTTTATATAGAATAAGAACAAACAACAGGTTGTTGAATTCAGATAGATAATCATCATCATCATCATCATCACAGTTATTATCATCTTCATCATCGTCAACATCACCGTTATTCCTGTAACCAGTATCAGTGATACTACATGCATCGTTTTTTTCATTATTTTATACAAACCCCACAATACATTAAGCATACGAAAGTGACAGGGTTAAATGAACTCTTAAATAAAATGTATATCATGACAAATAAAATATATGTTTTATCAAGTCATGCAGGCAATGCATTAAAGCAGCTTGGTCATAAATTTCAACTAAAATATCAACTTTTCTAAAGCTCTCATAATTGTATGGTAGCATCTTGAAAGCAGTAATGCAGGACTCTAATTATGGCAACCTAAGTTCAATTTGACATGCGACTGAAAGATGGTGATTTTATGTATACATGTATATGTCTAACCTGTTAGTTATTGTGTATATAAATTAAGTTTGTCTTTGTGACTTTTATTCTATATTTCTTACAATTTTTACGTCATTTCGTGTTAAAGTAAAATAGATTCATTGGCTTATCATATTTAAAGTTGAAAGTAAAAATGTGTTCAGCCAACTTTACAGTTTGGTACGATAACCACTGATCATTGAAATCACCTTCAGTCAGGCGACCCATTACATGACCGATTTACACCTAGGTAGAATAGAACAACTAAAACTAATTTTTTGCTCAATGTTTGTCCCTAATTGGGATCGAACCGGTGACCTCTTGATCCCTAAGCGCGCACCCTACCACTGGACCAATGCTCCTGCCGATAATGACAGGTAATTTTCAAACACCAGTTTAACCAAATCCGTGAATGACTTGCTTTAAAACAATATTTGTAGTCAGAAAGTAATAAGCAGCGTGAAAAGTTCGAAGTTGTAAATTAAGAAGAAATATGCAAATGAGGCTGAATGTTTCAACTTGTATTATGATAATCATTTTGGTATAATTACTGTCTTTAAAGTCTATATAAATTAGTCTTTAGGAATGCATCCCTCATTTCCATCTGTCTTAAAATGCATAATAATAATGTGAGTTAACATTTAAGGTAATAATTAACGCCATGTTTAAAACAATAGATTTTGTGAGTGTCTTATTTAAGTCTAAATGTTTAGTAACATGATTTACCTATGTATATATTATCCTTCAGAAAAATATATATAATGGTAAGTTACTTAGCATGTATGGACATTTTAAAGTCAGAATTAATTATAACTCGTAATTACACTATAACTTCCCTTGCTTGGTATTGTTTAAGGACTCGTTACAAATCTATGTAATGGATACTCTAAGCCAAAGATAATTCTAAAAGGGATACAACGTTTGGTGATTTACCTCGTATTTTGTCAGTTATATTGCCTTAGTCAGTTGCCTTTCTAACTTTCTCTGGACAGTCTTGGGTACTCCTAAAGGCCTGTATTATCAACGGTCTTGCGATTGATTTTAGTCGTACACCCTGCTATATTGTACAGTAATAACATCGTATGATTGTTAATACTATGCTGCCCTGGACTTAAACGTCTAACCTAGTAATAAACAAGTATCCTCATCAGTGGGCTTAAGGTAGACCTTAGTTTCTATGCACTCACGTGTGTGTCTTGATTGTCGGATGAAATAATTACATGTATGTTTGTTAAAGGACAATATCATTCCATATACCTATTCTCCCAAACCTTTAGCAGTTTTAACATTGTGCACCTAGCCTCAAGCAAAAACTTTCTATCAAACCTTACAAGGAAATGTCATCTGATACCATATATGGTTAAAACAAGTGAGATTTTAGTCTGTTACAGTTAACTCTCAATTTAAGTACAATATTGACGTTGTTGCACCATTAATGACGTCACTATGTAAAGATGATTGACTGTATCATTGATTTAATTCATCATTTTTATACTTTATTTGTATCTTTAATGGTAATAATCATTATTTTAATGTCCTCAAATTCTGACTCTATTTACATTTTACAATCTGTCTACAGTTCCCTCCAGAAATTAAACAAATCCTGTTTTAGGACAAACTGGCTGACATTTATTCATAAACAGAATCATCTGCTCGTCAAAGCTATTTAAAAATCAAAGTTCATTAGTTAATCATCATTATGTTTCAAAATGTTATACATAAATATGTTTAGTATTTTTTTTAATTATAGTAAAGTTACTTGGGTATGCATGATTAGTTTTTCTCAAATTTCCAATGGTCTAATAACTTACGGATGGCACTATATATGTATATAAATGGCAATCATATATGAAAGCGTGTACACTAAATTTTACTAAATATATACAATGTATTTACTCCATACATACAAAGACCCCATGAAGACCTCATGCATACATAGACTGTTCTCAATGGCTTCATTTTTACCAAATATTTACAGAAATATAACAAAAACTAAGTGTGTTCACTATTAACCTATCATGCACATACACGACCCACCATGTAATATTTGACATTCATATAATTGCTATTATAACTGGAGGTAATGTTACATTACCTGCACAATGGTGACTAAAAATGCAAGATAATTAAGGCAAGGAATGCCGAGTGACGTGATTACAACAGGTGTGTAATTAAATGTAGTCTGCACTTAAAAAATGAATGCTCTCGTTTTTTGCAAATTACAGTCCAATGTTACTCGTATGAATGTAATAATTAAACATGTAAACGAAAATTTAGTACAAAAGGACACGTTATAAAAAAATATTTGCTATTCGAATTATTGTACTATGATTTCTAAAAATGGATAGATTGAAGTCCCTAAAAAGGTTTAATGTAACTTTCTAGCATGTTATAATTTCCCTTATAGACCCTTCATTGTAGTGGGTTTTTTATTAAAATGAACGGTATGAAGGAAAAATGAGACATTGTGGTATTTCATTCATTGAGTGTGTATATTTTACTGTTTATTTTACCATTTGATATCATTGATTGCCCTGTACATGTATTGAGTAGACTGAAACTGTTGTATGTATCTCATTACATAACCTGGCTTGCAGGACACGCCCACTTATTGGTACAACCTAACGAACTTTTACAGCTTTTTGAAAACTACAATTTAATACTAACTATTGCTTTTTAACATGAGTGAGATGTTCATACAATGGAACCAAATAAGTTTTAGAATTTGAACGTTTGTACTAACAAACTTTTCTTGGTGTTTTATACAGTTATATATCATACAATCTATAATTATTATATTGATATAATCTGGTATATACACCTCCTATAATTATAAATTTAGTATAAAATCACCATATAATGGTACTATCGCTAGTTATATCTCAATACTCCAAAACTGTTCAAATATATCGCTCTTACCATGTAATCAATTCTTATTTTACAACTTATTTTAAAAGATTTAATTTGTTCTTATTGAAAGTGATCAGCAGTTGTTCTCCCCCCCCCCCCACCGTCTCTTACAGATTGATATCAGGGAAATATTACTGTTATTTAATACCAAACTAACAAACCAACTTGTGTTAATCCCATATTTAATCTAAACATTAAACACTCCAGGTGCCTGGCTCCCTAAAGATCGAAGTCTAAACTTTAATCTACGTACAATACGTTTAGTATATTTACACGACATTTCTGACCAACCATCTTCAAAGAAACTACGTATTGTTTCTATGAGTTGATATGTGTCTTGTCGTAGTTCACACAACTCTAGTTTTCTATGTCAATATTTATTTACATGATCACCTATAACTAAATATTCCGTATTCTAACCTCGACCAAAACTTATACCAACACAAATGTTTACTTGTTCATCGTTTTTTGATGACTTTGAACTTTTTCAAGTTGTTTTTGTTTTTACATTTTGTTCTCCTCTTTTTTCTTTTTTATTCGTTTTATAATGAAAGCTTGAACATTCCTTAACAAAACCTTGAGGCTTGGGATGCACCCAGCATGTTTGTTTTATAGATGCAACAAATAATATATCAAAGTCCTAACGCAGACAATGTTGACAAAATGGTGATCTAAACAAAATACTTGAGTCCTTTAATACTTGTCCTCGTGCATTTTTATTGTGATACAACTGTGGGCTAGATCAGGAAAATATTTGGCAAGAAGACATTGACCACATCAAATACTTGTATCGTTCTAGATTAGAAAAAATTCGGTTACTGGCTGTGTCTATTTGACATTTTTAGTTAGTGTGTCATGGAATGCTGGTCATATACTTGCTCTCCAAAACTTATTAACCATTTAATGATATACTGATTCATCATGAACATGGATGACACATAGCACCATCTAGACAAACGCCAAAACCAGAGTACAATGTATATTAATTCATCAACATATAATTCTAACTATTTAACAAGAATTTATAATCTTTAAATAGTAAAATTTTATACTGTATGTATGATAAGCTTCTTTTATAATTTCATATGTCCAGGAATAATTAACGAACACTGTAGTAATATGATGTGACTTGTCCAGTAAAGGAGATGTTTGAATACAAGACAATTTACTGATAATTACTTTAGATCTTTGTGTGGTCATATATTTTACAATCACTTTCTAGTGTCCATATTGCAATCATCTTATCAGTTCAATTGTAGTACTATATGATTATTGCAGTGTAAAATGTGTCCGAAATTTATACTTGACCCCTAAGTCAAGTTGAAGTGGTCAGTCTATGTAAATAAGTAAAATTGACCATCTTAAACTCTAATGAACGTCAATTAAAGTAATAAAATAAATTCTATATTTATTATCATTAATGTTGTCAATTCAATGACCGCGTGTATCCTCGTTAATTGGTGAACGACCCTATGACCTTGCATGTAGTGTGTTGTATATATCAATGGTTCTGATATTAGATATCTAGATGTTTCAGACAATATCCGGTATGGTGACATTTAGTTTTTAAACAATGACACAATTTTAGTTGGCAAAACAAAACATGTACACCACGTGCTATACTTATAAAGAATGTATACAACGTACACTAGCATTATAAATATCATATACCATTACTAGGGGTGTAACAATATGGTAAAACCCGTATTACAATACATTATAATACGCGAAACCCGGACTGTAATATATACTGCAATACGTATTGATGTGAGAAGCATGAAATAATGCACATGCTTCGTGTTAATTAGGTCAACATTACACACATATATATATTTCAAATAATTTTATACAAATGTTTGAATGGCTTGTGTAAAATGGACCATCTATTAGAAAATGCATACTTAAAACGGACTTTCAAGAAGAACTTTTCTATCATTTACTATAACATAAACATATTATTTAGAGTTTTCAATATGTTTTAACATATATCAAAACATTTAAATTCCATATTCTGACAAAAAGTAATCAACATGGCACATAACTACAAAAACCGGACCAAGAAAAAAACGAACTATAGTAAAAACCCGTCAGAATTCGTATTGCAATATTAACCGGTAATCGGTTGACCTTTACTCCCCTAAACTTTACCATCAGAGATATTTTTATTCTAGAATATACAAGTAATTAAAATTGTCTTTCATCGTGGATATGTTAGCGGCAGCTACATGTATATTGTACATACAGACATATTAAAATAATAATTTAACTAACAGCCGCTCATTCATGGCACAATCTAACATTGACTCCAAGAGCCAAGCTGTACAGATATGCTTCCGCAGTGAATTTTTATCACTGATGCTGTTCGGTTGACCACAATCAATTCTGTTGTCTGTTGGCATATTAAATATTGGATGGGTTCAGAGGTATACGGGATGAAAACATTACAACAAGTATTTGTAGTTAGCATGGGATATGTTATATGATCTACAGTGCACAAGTTTCCATTTCTCTTGATGTTAGTTTTTGTCCAAATTATAAATATACGTCATTAAGTAAAATGTTCATATTTTGATGTAAATCTGGTAAAATAAAAGAATGTGACTTTTATTGTTGTTTTATTATATCATTAGCTGACAACTACATTATTATGTCCATGTTTATACGTGTCGCCGGGTTCGGAACAGAGTGTACCGTCCTTTATACACACAAGAAAAAAAATCTCAAAAAACTACAAGCGATGTAGCTGTTAAGATATGAAAGTATATGACACATTTAATACTACAATATTTTCTTTTTTGTCATTTAATAGTGACGAATTAGTATCGTCTGCTAACCATGTGTTAAAGAACGTAAGAGTACTAAAACAGTTTGTGCAGTTTTTTTTTAAAAATCCAAGATTTCTAGAAGCACTATTTAAATTTTGTGGTCACAAAAATTTTAAAAAGTTATGACTATTATCAAATCTTGTAATATTTCATGAGTTCACTAAGAGCAAAGATTTGTGGAATAAATTATTTTCGCATCATTGTCTACTGATGTGGGGACAAAAGACGTGCAATGGATGCAACCGCTAAATATGATGGGTTGTAACCACAACTATTCACGAAACTTGGCGTATTTATGAACATTCACTCGAGTGTAAACCACCACATTTTAATTGCTACCATATCTAACTATACTGCCCTCCAAAAGTTTTTTCACAGTACAATTGACTAAACTGCTACAATTTCTAAGCTCAAATATGAAGAAGTTTCATATTATTGTTTATTTTATTCATTATTCATGCAATGAGAGTGGAATTTCTATTGGTACATTTTTCATTTTTTTTTAGTTGAAGCTAATGTTATCTACCAGCCTTCGAAACTATGGCCAATGTATCTCAATGAACTAATATCAAGTTAGAGATATTTTTGTTATTTCATATCCATAAGGCAAATGTACTGATTAGACTAAAAAGCAAAATTGAAAATAACGAAAAATAAACTGCTTTAACAATGTTTGAATTCATTTTTTAGTACAATATAAATTTTGAATGTGGGAAGGAAGTTTTGGAGAGCGGTATATACACTGTATAAAATATACGGTCATTCACTGAAACACCGAATTTTGTATATTTTCATTTTCTTTGCCTTGAAATGACATGAAAATGTGTACTTTTAAATTTTATTTTACTTTTAATTTTGGATTGTTTGAACGTAAAAGTCTCTCACATGTCAGCATTGGCTACTTGGTTGTTTAAATGCGTATTTAGTTACCACGACATGTCATGCGATAAATAAATGCATCTGCTTGTATTTCAAAGGAGTTGCCATTAAACACCACGATCACGTGTGTCAAATTCTAAGATATATATTTCCTGACTATCTCAAGTATCGATGTGACGTGTTTTGTCTCATGCACAGATTGTCGAGGGCTTGAGCCATTCAGTTGCCAAACGATGGATGCAAAAAAACTAAAATGACTTTGTCCATAGACTGTGCATTGTTACAGACTAATATTAACAGCAGATCTAAAATTCGACAAATATGCAACGAGCTCGATACTTTTCGTCAATCTTCCTTTATCGCCACCGATACACTTCGTATTTTTTCCGCTAATCTACATTTGGGTTTACTGTGCATACTATGGCTAGTTGCATAAACAGCATATCGTCATATCGTTAACTCGTAATGCGAACTATATTAATTAAAGTAGTTATTATCTCTTGAATTGCGTACGCACGGCCTACTGTAATCGTTCGCGACAACTTTTAATGAAGATTTCCTACAGTCCGCTACTAAACTTGGGAAAACCCCAGAGTACAAATGTGGTTCACATCTTCACTATATCTGCGTCTAGATCTCACTAAATAAACGTGCAGTGATGATTTATTGTATATGATTTTGGCGGGAACTTACTCAATGTATCGAGACTAATGATTGATAATATAACTCTGATCTTTGTTAAGAAATATGCACATGTTTTGAAGCAAGTTAACCATGATGTATCGATGTTGTGGCCATGTTATATACACCATTTGAATGTTAATATAATTACATTCCATTCTATCATTGAAAATGTAATATTATACGCCTACTTGACAATATATGAAGTATTAACTTTTTCCGATCTATCTATATAGTTTATAGGTTACAAAAACTTGTTTTATTTCTATTATCCTGATCTTACATATTCTAATATAGTACCCATCATCCTGGCCAAGGTCAATCACTGGCCGCATCATCAAACAATGAATATATCAACTTAAGCTTACCAAGATAAGTTCTACGGAACAGAAGAGAACATATATTTTATTTTGTCACAGTTTACATATAGTGCGTACAAAATAACAAAACGTGTTTTGGTAAACATGAGAAATGAGACAATTCATTTCAAGGGTAGGCAGTATTGAAAATAAAGTTTGCGTAATTAATTTTAACAAAATTAGCATGGTTGATAAACCAACACCACTTGGTAAATCATGCTTGTTATGGTAGAACGTTTCCATTACAACAACAACTAAGACACAAGTAAAACATATCACAATTGTTTATTTTAAAGTCATCCTGGGCATCCCTCGTCGTGGGTTAGTTTATTCTATTGTTATTATAAACAGTGTTTTTTTTGTACGCACTATAGTAAAGACATGTGGACATGTAAAATATAACATGTCAATAAAATTATCAATAATCCAGAATTAACTGTCAAATTTGTAATGAAGTAGCCGGGAATTCACTGTCATAAGTTTCTTATGAAGTAGACTATACGATCTGGTAGAAAACAAGTAGTTTAGATTCCTTTATGTATTGTCTTCTATAAACCTAACCATACTTTAGATTAGGTGTAATTATTCTATATTTGAGTAGATGTCATGACATACAATATATACTTCAATATAACTTTATATATAATTTTATTTGTCTACTTGCAGGTTGTTGCCGCTGCTCGTACTCGTGGTGGTTGGAACTTCGTGTAATCAGGTAAGAAATACATAAATTATTACACTTATATCCAAATAGTTCCACTATGTTATCCTTTCTTAGGCTGTTATCATGTTCATGAGACTGATCATTTCTTTCCTGCCTTGTGGTTATTATCAATATACTCTATCTATCTGGTAATGAGACTAATGAACTACGAGGTAGGATTCTATGTCTCTAATATTGAAAGTGCAGTATGGCATGGCTTGCTTTCACAACTGAATTTATATAGTTCTATACAAGGTCAAAGTGCACTCAAATCTCCTCATAGTAATCTATTGTTTGTAGACCTACGATATATTTAGAGTTCTTTAAGATTGATCTCACGCTAAAATGATCTCAAAGTTAGAAAATAATCTCATTGTGGAAATGGTCTAATTCTTGAAATAGTCACATACCTGAATCTATCTAATACTAAAACTAATCTCAAACTTAAGCATGATCCCCCTCGATGATTATTTTCATGCTGGTTATATCTTTCTTAGTTGGATAATACTTTAACTGCATACTTTAACCAAGAAGTCGAAATTCTCAGAACAAAGATCAATAGAGTGTTAGATTACTATTTATACAAAACAAACAGAAAATTACACATTTGTAAACAAATATTGTAGTTTCTCCTGCAGTCTCACAACTATATTATATCCTGATTTGTCATTCTCATATTAGTTTCATTTATTTACTTATGCAGACGATAGCAAACAAAGCAGGTCGTAAATTATTAAATTATTTCTTATGTTGTCAAAACGTGTGAGAATGTGGGCGTTTAAAGAATGATTTTAACTTAAAACTAAAACAAGTAATATGAGCAATAATAAAACGTTTTGAATTTTATTAATATCCGGCAAATTCTTAAGTGGCATTTATTTATTCCAGTTAAAACTATAAGTTCAAGTTGCATTGCATCTATTTTATAGTAAGAAGGAAGGCAAACATGTAAATCACAAGATTCGTCTGTACAGAGTTAAGTTAGCCCCTCTGAACTTCCACAATGGACTAGTCCGTCTTCAATTTTTAAACCTAACCTTTGTCATTTTTAGGAATTTCAGGATAACAATTGCACATTGAGCAGCCCACAGCAAAGAGTCTAGTCAGCCGGCACGTGTTATTTCGGCTGACCTGGCTCTTTGCTGGTGGCAAAGGTTTTTTTCATATTTAGCTCAAGCATTGTAAGGGTTATCAAGACAATGTATGAAGTTAATCCATTTTCCGAAACCTGGAATGATTGCCTTGTCAAAATTACAAATTGGTAAAAATATAACGAAGGACAAGCTAATGGTGTATATTTCTTCAGAAAGTATCTTACATTGTTTTAGACTATATCTAGTTTATGTCGATAGATAATTAGAAACGTGGGTGTAATTTGACTATCACATTATCTATATCATCACAACCAGTCTAGTTTGCTACATACCATAGATCGCATTACATCTAACAGTTTATCAAATACAGAACCTTCCATAAAAGTTTACAGAGAAATTACAAACTGATCATGCATTCCACAAAATAATGTACAGTAATACAAGCTTATTCATGCAACACAGTTTGAATCAAATGTTTACACTCTTACAGTCTTTTACACTTTGACATATAGTGGTCGTCCAGTTGCCCGGAACAACTAGCTTTTCGTTCCGGCAACCGAAAATTTTCATAGGGCAAAAACAATCTTCTAGCAAGATATAGTGCTTGCTTCTAAAATGACCTGTTCGGACAACCACTTTCATATCCTAAATTCGTAGACTGCTATAATATAGAGGTTTCCAATGGAAAAAATCTAAGTGTCATCTGAGCAAATTCCAAAGCTAACAAACATTATATCACCACCGTGTGACAAAATAATTATTCTGTTGAGCTTTATATTAGTAAAGATGGCGACTTTTGTAGAATGATTTTAACACTGTAGTCATTAAAATGAGAACCCGAGTAAAGTTTCTTTAAAGAGGCGACTTTTGAAGAATAATCTTAACGCCTAAGGTCATTAGAATGTATACCAGTAAAGTTTTATTCAGTCTGGTTTTTGGGTCATAATTCGTCAGATATAACTTTATGCACTATGTTAAAATGTTCCAATCTATTGTGAACCCAGGACAAGATGTACTGTGTCACCTTGATGTAAAGATGTTTGTTGAAAAACATGAAGAATCCCTGAATTTTTTATAATAATATAACTGTAAAAATGTCAACTATTATCGTTAACTGTAGAAATATAGTCACACGGTAAACTGTATGCTGTTTAAAACATTTCAACCGAGATATTATTTTAATATGCAAATAACTTTATAGTGTTTGATGTCCCGTGCTGAGTTCTTTATGATATTAATAAATCAACATACAATGTGCGATTTTTGTCTGTTAAACCGTGCAATTAATGTATTCTTTTCTCAACTTGCTGGAAAATGTAATTATGTTACGTAAAAATATGGTTTTATTCAGGATACTTTATAATCGTCTGTATCTATCAAGTATAAAAATATTACATCGCCAGATTTTTGGTTTAACATCCACATTGTCTAGTCGTGTGATGTTTGCATCAGTAACTCTTGGAATTTCTTAACAATGTTATACTAAGATTCAAACGCCGTCTGCAAATTTCGTGTATCCGTGTTCTACAGATTTTTACAGGCAATGTTTGAAGCATCCTTCAATACATCGACACCAAGCTATAATGAAAATACCTTTTATTTGTTTATTCACTGACTGACACGTATTTGTAGATATCATTGTATTATATCATCCCAACATTAAGTCAGTTTGTTTCTTCTGGATCAAGCTACAGATGTTGATGATAGTTTGGTTTATATTGTAAAACAATGAGGGATATATTTTCTTTATTTCACGGTTCAATCAACGCATTGTTAATGGAATGTTTTATTAGATAATTAAAACTAAAGATATCTAACAATTACAAGAGATACCTTCATACATTAACACTAATTGATAAGTTGATGAACATTCAACGATGAATGATATTGTATTTTTATTCTTTATACAGACAATGGAAAATCTCTGAACCAAGATGTTTATCTAATATTCACACAGTATGTCAACACAACAACAACTTTCTGTCATATTTGACCGATGAAAATTTGGACTCTTCTAGGAACAATAATGTATGCCCAAAGCTGCCACTTAATGTGAAAGTACATCACATATTTCAACCACAAATGTACTGTGCCCTAAAAGTTTTGAACAAATCATATTGATAAAAAATAAGTTTATATATGATCCCGGACCTACCAAACTTTATGTACTACTTCCATAAATTACATGTTACCTACAATGTGAGCGATTCCACGACCCCCCCCCCATTCCCCTAAATCCCTTCCTTACAAGATAAAGTGACCTAAATTCTGATGATAGCAATGTTTTATATTGACATTTACCATTTTAAGCATACGTTTATATGATTATAAATCAAATTTAAAGTTTCTGCATGTCATATTTTAGTTAATATGTTTTTGTATGCATATATAATATTCTAGTATGAAGTTATTAAAATAGGTAATTTATATCGCGAGTGCAAACAAACATTCATTCGAACACACAAGAAAAATGGGGTACTCGTTCTTTATCCATCTATAATGTCTGACCCTCGTTAACGTTCAAAATACTAAAAATGTATAGGCACTATAGCAGTTTATACTTTAATGAAACATAATCCAAGTCTTTATGCAGTTGTCTACAAAATTATGATAAATTTATACCATGGTAAAGACGTTTATTTTTACATAACACAAAGTAATGTTGAATAGGAGGAGAACTAGTGTTGTATAACTGAATGTGATTTGTTATACCGTTTGAAGTATGATATAACCTTAAATCTTCTAGTCTAACATGTCCACAAAACATCATCCGAACATATACCATATACTTTATCACTTATAATATACTTCTGTTTTCATCCTTCATAGGTCAATTACAGCCGTATAGGAATTTAGTATTTTAACAAAAGCTTTTCTATAATATATACATACATGTGTATACAGTGCCATTCAAAAGTTCTTTGAGACTTTAGGGGAACATTGTATAATGTTTGTATGATAATCCTTTGACCACCACATTGTTATACCATAGTATCTTAGGAGACATTTTTTAATGAAAATACACTCCTTTATTAAAATACCTATTTTTTGTTACCTTTAGTCGCAGACATTGAAAACTTTCTATATTATAATAAGTTAGACA
Source organism: Mactra quadrangularis (assembly GCA_025267735.1). Lineage (NCBI taxonomy): Eukaryota > Metazoa > Mollusca > Bivalvia > Venerida > Mactridae > Mactra > Mactra quadrangularis. The sequence goes on from CM046298.1 coordinate 7,320,199, forward strand.
GAAATCGTGTGTAAATTGGATAGTGCAACATGTAGTTTACTCAGTCTTTGAAACACGTGCATTTCATGTTTTTGTAGCAAGTGTTACCGAAGAGTAGAATACTTACAAAACTACACATAACTAGTCTGTAGGTGTAGATACATTTGGAAAACACTTTACTTAAAACCCAATCTGATTAAAACCCGATCTAAAATTTTACCGCTCGCATACTCGCTAATTTAGATCTGGCCTTTTCCAAACGAAGGTCACGTTTAGGTGACCTTTCCTCATCGTAATATTCATGACGAAATTGTTATGATACGTAACTTGTTTACATCGTCTACGTCACGCAATTTGAAATGAGCCACCCAATCGCAGACTGTGAATAATACTGCTGTTAAATAAGCATGCAAACCTTGGTCTAAAAACAGAAATTACGAAATCAAAATGTGATTAATAGTGCTTTCGTCTAGATGAAAGCTACGCATTGATTGGTCGACACAAAGTTCATCTCGACGTGACCTTGCATTGACTAAGTAGAGATCCAGTACGACAACGCAAGTAGAACAGGATCTCTGTTTACGGAGATTGCTAGTCTGTAAGTGTAGATACATTTGGAAAACACTTTACTTAAAACCCAAAGCTACGGTTATGGCGAGGATGTCAGTAGAAGATAAAGGTTGAGTTGGTGGCACATGGTGAACACACACGCTACTAAAATTCGAAGTTGCACGAAGTACATTCAAATTGATTGACAATGGCTGTCAATTAATTAAATAAGTCAGACAGTACATAGTTGTTTTTTTAATTCATCAGTGCTCCAAACAAATATTACTTGCAAAATAATTGTGGAGTTAGAGAGGTCGTATATTAAATAGCATCTATAACAGGCTCAAGTTCAAAATTGTCTAAAAATGGAACGTCCCAAATAGGTTGGCACCTGTTTCTATACTAAGGACTGATATAGGCCTGTGATTTGTTACACGGACTATAAACCATGTTTTATTAAACTGAAAATATCAAGAGTTAAATTTATGGTTCTGGTAAAAATACAAATATGTTTAATAGTGAAAAGACACTGTAAATCATACACTGTAGATATACAAACATTAGATATAATAAGTTAAATAGGTTGGTTACAAATGAAGAACAAAACTTTAAGTCAATGTAGTATAGCTATGAAATCATTGTGGATTCTAAACTTAATAAAGAATGAAAGTCACCTATATAAGTGTGGCACAAAATCCATACTCATCAAAGACGGTCGGTGCTGCTCTAAACATCAATAGCACTATATAGTATATACAAATGTACATTAATACTCGTATTAGTGTCTTTGGTGACTCGGGGGCGTGCCAGTGGTCATTTGCACAAAATATCTTACAATAAAAATCATCGTAAGTTGAAAGCAGGACACATTCATAATACCTTCATTCTTTGTCCAATCAATTTACTGTATAATGTAAAATATTGAATACTTTCTGAAATATATATAATTATACGATAACAAATCTTTTAGGCTTTGAACTAATATGGTTTGAAATTGACTTACGATAATTTGTTTCGTAAGATTTTTGTGAAAATAAACACAGCTCCTTATGAAGTTTAAGTTTAAGATATTTATTAAACCCAAAGACCGTCTACATCCTGAATTCAATTTATTTCATCAAACACTTTACTTTTTAAATTGTTTTACTAAATTCGTATACAAACGTTTACTTTGTACAATTAAATTTCAAATGAAGTCCTGTCACAGGTTTGTCAAAGAGTTTTGTACTCGTTGATTCAAGACTTTTTCTTGGAACAACAAGAACATTATTGTCATTAAAAAGTCAACCCAGGTATAAACTATAGTGCAGTCATATCTTTATCAATAATATTGAAATAATAAAATAGTTTAATATTAAAAAGTCTATGTAGTATATTCAAGTGTTTATATGTTTCATATTAACCCAAGAGGTTCCATAGTATATAAGTATTAAAATTGAATTCTTAGTTTTAAAAACAGTGAACTTTTCATAGCGAGAGGAAGAGAGCGGGTAGTATGATTGTACCACACTTGTGATAAAATACCCCTAGTGGTGACATGTTGCCAATAAGGGGTCTATAACAATGTATGTCTGATGAAATATAAAAGGGTTTTCTTGTTTATATAAAGTTATGTCACAAAGTCAACATTAACATGTCGTAAACTATTCATAACTACAGTTATTTCAAGTATTATACACTTTTAACGCATGTTGCACGTTGCGCGTCTTTGATGGAATTTTGTAGGAAAGTGCGCTTCATTTATATGATTAAATTCAAAATATAATTACGGGTGTTCTTCTGAGTAGCCAACTTCAAGTGCAAGAGGTCTGAACAATATTTGTTTATTTATTTAACAAATATTTTCATTCATTTTATATTGAAAGCATTTTTGATAACATCAAAAGAGTCAACTTTTCCTATTCTATTTTTTGTATTATTTTTCTACTTCAAACTATGCCTGTGGTATGATGACAGAATAATGAACACTGAATAGAAATCTTCACAGGATAGTGGCTTTTCTAAAATGGTCGCAAATCAAGGATAAATTGTAAGAGTGTCGGCGAAGCCACTTCAGATCAAAGCTACATCAGTCTGCTTTCTCTTTATAGACAAAGATTGAGTTTCTGTACGTCTTCATTAAAATGCAAATCAAGCAAACCTCGATTTAAATTTGGTTTCAAATATGAAAGTCAGAAGGATTGAGTGTCGGCTGTTTGGGGTTATTTCAAACAATGTTTGGTAAATATACGGTGAGGTCATGAACTCGAGCGAGGCTCGTAATGTGGAATGTGTTGCTAACATATGGTTAAAGACGGTAATTTGGAGTATTAAACCACTGATTTATCACTTGTGAAATTCTTTCAGTGCTCTTTGTAGTTCTTGTTAGATTTTTGTAACAATTTCACTTAAATTAAAAGTATTTAAGCTATAAATTATGCGTCTATCTACTTATATGTCCAAGATTTTGTTTATTATCCTGGTTCATAAAGAGACACGTGCGAACACAAAACTAATGTCTAGCTTTTCTCTCTTTTTATTCGCCTTTTTCTCTTTTAATCCGAACATAAATTATCGTTTTGAGTTTGCTTTAACCTGACGGCGTTCTTTGATAGAGTAAGTCTCATTCAAAAGACAGCTCTGATTTCTTACCTCAGACGTCACTCTTCTTAAACGATTGATTAAAGTGTCTCTAAGAAATTGAATAAAAATGAACAGGTACAACATTATGTATTGGGTTTCTATGTTCAGTTTATGCAAGTACAATGTATTATAGATTTTAGATTCCTATACAGGCTTAAAGTAAGGTATTAACAATGCTCTCGAACGGTCCCTCTGCTAGCCGTGCTATTAGTGTGTTACTGTATTCTTTTAAAGTTCTTGCAGTGACATTTTAGGTGTTGATTATTATATAAAATTTCAATAAATAGAATACTCAGTATTTTTTCTCTATTTTATAATTGTACTATCCTACTTCATATCACAACAAACTATAAATATCATAAATAAAATTTTCGACTAACATCATAATAAATACAGTTAATGTATTATGTCTTTCTTTAATTGTCATTTTATATACTCTAAAATTTTGATTCATATTTTCAATTAACCATCCCCATTAAGGTTTACAGTGATAGTGAAACAAATATAATAAAACATGATTTTAATTGACGATATTTTACAACAATATACACAATTTCAATAGTATGTTAGTTATACTGTTACAGTATAAGTTCGGCCCGTTTTTAATGTCACGTCTATGAGAGGAAATCTTTGGAATACGACTGGATATGTGCATAGGGGTCAACAGGTACCGCGTTCGAATCTCACTAGTGACACTGTAAACTTCAATTAGCAGGAAAATTAACAGTTTCTTGCTTCACTACATTCAGATATTAATCAGGTAACTGTGATGGCAGTATATATTCGCTGTGCTTACGTGTCGGCAGCAAATAAGCTGAGTAAAAGACTCCACAGTGAGATTGATAGATAGATACACATATTTTTTAGACAAATTGACATACAAACAATTAGAAACCAATTATATAATGATGTTTTCACGTCAGTTGTTTGACTCGATATATCTCCACTAAGCAGCTCTCATCATCACATTAAATAATTAGTGAGAACTCTATATGTAGTTAAAATATGTTACTACATATCATAGCTCATGTAACAACAGTGATTATGTCGATGACTGAAAAAATGTTGTTTCTCGCTGAAAATTTCGAAAATGTATTTCAACATTTTTGGCTTTTGAATACAAAATGCATGCATACTCGCATGAATATAGGGGGCTAGGAGGACACTTAGCCACCATTATTCCAATATTAGTAAAAGCAAATATGCAATTTAGACTAAACCAGATTACTGTCTTTCTTTCTTTCTAACCAGACAAAAGCCTTCCAAAAACTTTAACCTCATTCTGAAAATGCTTCGTACGGTTCTTACTATGTAATTATAATAAACATCTATAAAACACATATACAAACTTAGAATTAACTACAGTAACTTTATACTGATTGGGAAAATAACCTTATTTTGTTTCTCCTGAATGTAATGAAAATTAGAGTCAAGCCAACGACAAAATATTTTTATGGCATAAACTAAAAGTCCATCGCCAAGAAATTATTGAAAGTTGAAGCTACGATATATTTCCGTTAAGCCCTCAGTATGCAAAATTGAGGGACAGAACAAGCAATGCGTTATTAAAGTTATACATGTACATTATTCAAAACACTTATAACTTGAATATTCGTAGAAAAAAGTCACAAATAAAACCGAACAACTGCACGTAAAAAATCACGTCAAGTTATGTATACGCATTCTGCACATGTTTATAACAGTCACGCTTTCAGTTCGATCATCGTGAAACAAGTTAAAACCCTTTGAGCAAAACCACGCTTCTCGCGGAAAAGGAAATAACACAATGAATTATAATTTAGTAAAATTGGTTATGGTAAAAGTAATTGTATCATAAAATGTGCATATTTAATAAAACAGTTATCTATTAGACAATCTTAAGATAAACATGTTTACAGACTCATTAAATTATTTCGTTCTCGTTTAATGATCTATCTTCAAGCTTGAGCAAATATTCTTAAATGTAACATTTTCAAACCAGATAATACGATACGAGACCAAAAAAATAACCAAAAAAATAATCAAACACAATCGTGTTTTATTTAGTAAAAATGTATATATTTTTTTGCTCTCCTAGTCAATTCATGAATTTTAAATGTCACATTTTTGTTTAGCAAACAGGACTTCATAGTTTTTGTTGTCTAACTTCCTGTCGACATATACAAATATAATGTAGAAATTGTTGATGCCATCACATTGGTGTACAACAGTGTAATTTGATAACTCAGCACACCTCTGAACCAAAAACTAAATGTTGTACCTTACGGTATTGCTAAAATCCAGCGTCGAAATGAAACATGTATGGCAATCCAGTCCTACGTCTTACGCCACTTTTAGAGAAAATCCTGCTTTTTCGAGGGGGTAATAAACATGTTGGTGTTAATTGCCTTATCATTAGTTGATGATGCCCAGGTCAGTGTGGTATAATTTATTGGTAGTATCAGATTACAGCCAGCTGTAGTATAATTTTACCACAAGAGAGGAAAGTTAACAATTTTAGAATTTTCTGATTTGTAGTCTGATTTAAAGTTTGTGAATTTGTTGAATGTACAAAAAATAAAAAGATTAAATCATTTAGTACAGTATCTTGTTAGAATTTACTTTATTGATTTGTGAAAAACAACTTTTACTTGTCCCACTTGTAGATATATACAATTACAGAGTGAATATCATCTTAAAAACACAAAAGAAATTTACATCTTCAAACTTTTAAAATAAAATCAGAATTACTTAAGATGTATCTACACTTCATAATATCATTTAGTAATTCATATAATTAAACCCCCCCGCCCCCCCCCAAACAAAGTTTTCGGGATATACTGGAATCACCCTGGTGGTTGGTTGGTTGGTTGGTCGCGCGGTCTGTCCAAAATATACATACCTTTGTAGTATGTTTATTTCTTAACATATTTTAATAAAATTTTGCACACAAGTTCATATTCTTACAGTAGATTCGTGCATGCAGTTTTTAATAATTCCAATTCAAAATGGCCAATTTGTGGCCATCTTGAATTTTGTTTAAATTTGATTAAATAACTGTAAGTATGCTTATTTCTCAACAGAATTTTTTCCTAACCAATTTTGATAGAATTTTGCACATAAGTTCAAATTTTTACAGTTGATGTGTACATGCACTTTATATCAATTCCAATTCAAAATGGCCGACTGGCTGCCATCTTGATTTTTTTAAATTTTAATTTAATAACTGTAAGTATGCTTTTTTTTCAACATATTTCTTTCTTAATCAATTCTAATTGCATTTTGCACACAAGTTCAAGTTCTTACAGTTGATGTGTACATGCACTTTTTATCAGGTCCAATTCAAAATGGCGGACTGGTTGGTTGGTTGGTCGCGCGGTCTGTCCATAAAATAAATACATTTTAAGTATGTTTATTTCTTAGCATATTTTAATAGAATTTTGCACACAAGTTAATATTCTTACAATTGATGAGTACATGCATTTTATATCAATTTCAATTTAAAATGGCCGATTTTTTTCTTAACCAATTTTGATAGAATTTTGCACACAAGTTCAAATTCTTACAGTTGATGTGTACATGCACTTTTTATAAATTCCAATTCAAAATGGCCGATTTCTGGCCATCTTGATTTTTTTTTAAATTTAATAACTGTAAGTATTCTTATTTCTTAACAGGTTTTTAGCTTGACTATTCAAAGAATAGTGGGGCTATCCTACTCAGCTGTGCGTCGGCGTAACACTTCTTGGTTAAGTTTTTAGGTGCAGCATTTTTGTTTCTTTTATATCTTTGCAAATACTGGAGGGATTCACTTTAAACTTTATTTGTGTTTACGGGGTTACTATTGGATTTTTTAAAATTTTATTTATTGGAGTAAACGCCGTATCAACACAATTTAGGTCATTTCACGGCGTCTAGCGCACCTAACCTAGCTTTCCTGGACCATTTTTATAACCAGTACTCATCTACCCTTCCACAAGGCTGGAAACTTTTCCATATTGTCTAAACAATGGAGGAAAATCAACATTATTGTCAAATTTTCATGGAAGGGTATGACCTCCCCGGGTGGGATTCGAACCCGCACCCTCCGGGCACAAGTATCCAAATCCCGGCGCGCTACCAATTACGCTATCGACCCGGGTTCTGGTTACCATTGGAGTTCAAATACCAAGTTACATAACTTTTGGATGAATTTGGACTAAATTATGGCCCTTATATACTTAGAAATTTCTTAGTTAAGTTTTTAGGTGCAACATTTTTTTTGCAACTACTGAAGGGATTTGCTTGAAACTTTACACATGTCTACGTGATTACTGTTGGAGGTCAAATAGAAAGTTGCATAACTCTAGATTGACTTTTGACTGGATTATAGCCCTTTTATACTTATAAATTTCTTGGTAAAGTTTTTTGGTGCAACATTTTTTCTTTGCAACTACTGAAGGGATTCGCTTGAAACTTTACACATGTCTTCATGATTACTGTTGGAGGTCAACTACCAAGCTGCATAACTCTTTCATGACTTTTGAGTGGATTATGACCCTTTTATACTTATAAAATTTCTTGGTTAAAATTTTTGGTGCAACATGTTTTCCTTGAAACTACTGAAGGGATTCACTTGAAACTTCACACATGTCTATGGGGTACTAATTGACGTCATATATCAAGTTGCATAACTCTAGCAAACATTATGACTGGATAATGGCCCTCTAATACTTAGATTTTTTTTGGTTAAAATTTTTGGTGTAACATTTTATTTTTGAACCTCCTGAAAGGATTCACTTGAAACTTCACTCATGTCAACGGGGTTAGGAATGAAGGTCAAATACTAAGTTGCATAACTCCAGCATGAGTTTTGATTAGTTGTTGCTGTTATTTACACGAATATCCAGAATAGTCGAGCGCGCTGTCCGTGGACTGCTCTTGTTTTCTTAACCAATTTTGAAAGAATTTTGAACACAAGTTCAAATTCTTACAGTTGAAATGTACATGCACTTTATATCAATTCCAATTGAAAATGGCCGACTGGCTGCCGTCTTTATTTTTTTCTGTTTAATATTATAACAGTATTGCATGCTTATTTCCATATGGATTTTGAGAAAAAAATTGCATACAAGGTCTCACTATTACAGTTGATAAGTAAGACTTTTCTTCACAATTTTATAATCAAAATGGCTGACTGGTGGCCATCTTGAATTTTTATTTAAATTACTGTATAGTATGCTGTTTCTGACTCAAATTTTGCAAAATTGTGCACACATGTCTTTCTAATATCTTGTGAAGCAAACATCTTTTTTCTCAGCCCATTTTAATAAAATTGTGCTGACAAATTCTTGCTGATGTCATTTATGTGTATTTTTTCTTAAATTCAAATTCAAATTGACAAACTAATGGCAATCTTGAATTTTTTTATAATATTGGGAAGATAAGTTTAAATATGATCACTCTTTGTCTGTTGTTCCACTTTACATTCTTAATGACCAAATGGTGTTCTTTTTCATGTAAAAATCATTTGAAATATGACAACTACTGTTCAGTTTGCTTTTTCTTATCCATAGTTAATTACACTGTAATTTGCTGTTTATTTCCAATTTGATGTTTGCATCCTGTTTTTTATGTTTTTTATGCTTCTTACAACATTTACCTTTTGGACTTCAACAATGTTGACTTGCGGTCATCTTGAAATGTTGCCGTTGCGGGGGTATTTTTGCCACTGGTGGCAGTTCTAGTTATATCACTAAGGTTATGGGTAAAAGATGAGAAATTAATTAATTAAATATATATTAAATGTAGATGTACATTGTACTTATATAATTTCTATTAAGAAGCAATTTAATTAGCTCGAAAGTGAATGATAATATAAATCCTACACACACATGTCAAACAATCGGATAAAACAAAATTATCTTTTTCATTATCATGATTATTTACTGTATGAAGTTTTGTAAAACCGATAAGTAACAAATAACAAAATTTGAATATTAAAAGTGAGTGGTGAATTTAAATAAACCTTAAGCGCATAATATAAGCTTCAACTGACCATAATGTTCTGTTCAGCAACAAAACAATACTTCTAGACAATCTGAGGTAAGAGAAATAGGACATGCAAACCGTGGCATGGTATAGGCAAAAACACATAATCCGAATTATTCTAGTGAAAATACTCTGTTGTCACAGTACTGAACAAACATTTAGCAACATCTATTATTCACAATGTGTGACAATAAGTAATCTGACTTCCTTACCAATCAAAATTCATGTTAATACGAGTATTTAATAATGTTTTATAATTAAGGAATGAATTCATAGAAACTGACTTTCATTGAAAAATAAATGTCACTTTTGGTGATAGCTAATTTGCATAAAGGCCTTTAGTGTTACAGATAAAATAAAGATTTTCAATCACTATAATTATAAAAATATTGGGGGCGGCTAAGCTCCCCCTAGCCCCCTCCCCCCTGTTCCTACGAGCCTGCTTTTTAAAGTGAAATCTTATGCCTTAATGCAAAAAATATAGCTGTGAGATGTATATCAATATCCAAAATTATAGTCGTATAATGATATACATATATATTAATAGATACACAATGGTGTAGTATCACTCTTCTTACAAAATAAAAATTATAGGCTCAATATTATTAAATTTATATATACACGCAAACACATACATTGCAACAATAAAACACAGTGTTTTTATGTTTCTATTGTCCTCATTCAATGTAAATTCTATCTGTTCATATCTTCATGATAAAATACCATGAAACAAGCCAGCACAGCAAGTGTCAAATTAATGGAGATTTAAAACAGTGCTAATTGATAGTGGGCAATTAAACGATTAGTTTCTCTGATAAGCCCCAGCATCCATTGGATGCTCTCAACTGGCGTAAGACGTAGGACTGAATCGTTTACAATTTAAACAGCTCTGACTTTACCGTGATTCAAATTTCACATTTGACTGTGAACATAATAAATGGTGGTATATTTACATTGAAGATAGAAACAGTACATTATGTCAATAAGGTGCCAACGTTCAAGATAGCACCTATATCTCATACTAACACTTTAATTAATACAATTACATCTCTAATTAGTTGGCTTTTATTAAAATTGAAGTTTAATTTGATGTAAAATTGTATCATTCTATGAATATAAGTACATAATGATGTAAACATTATCAACTTTCTAGTGTTATAGTGCTAAAAGAACAGTAAATATTTGGATATGTTCGGTGTATTATAACCGGGACTTCCCATGATTCCGTATTGTGTTATCAAAAAGGACAAGTTTATGATAAGTGTTTGCAAAACATGTTCTGTGAACATTTGTTATATTATATTAATATATGAAAACTATTTGTACAGTTTTGTCCCGGTGACAAATATGTATTAATTGAGATGGGAGCATTTAAAGATTTGTAACAAGTATTTTGTCTCATTCTGCATACCGTCACGATCGGTACAGCATTCCGAACACGGTTCTTTTATAATTCAACAAATAATTTACATTAAGAAATTATCTCATTTTTGAATTAAAGAAATTAGTTTGAGTTTGTATGATATGTGTTTATACGATTTGAACTATTTAATAGACATATACCTTGCTATTTTGGTCATTCAGTACTAACTAATACTCAGGTAGATTATCTTGATAAGGCGGGAAAGAAGATAGAGGTGTGACATAGCCAAATTGTACGTTAATGCCATAATAATATTTTTAACATCAGAGTTTCAGTTACAAAAACTCAGTTTCGCATGTTTATAGTTGATTCTAACGACAAGTAAGTATGTTAAAAGGTATGATTTGTAAGAAAGCCAAATATCCTATTCTACAGTCTACGACCCCTAAGTGCTAAGTCTCGAAACTAGGGTTGACAAGAGGTTCTGGTCCCAAAATTCCTTCTAAATGTCTGACCCGAGCTGGCCGATAGTTGAATTCCTACTTAGGTGTAGACCTAACACTAATGACCTACATATCACTATATAGACCTAACAGTCTATACAGTGGCATCGACCAAGTCATATGTCCAGTAATGACCATCAAATATGCCCAGTCTCTATCCAGGGAACGTTGGTAGAATGATTGATCCTCGCTATATGACTGAACACTGGTAGAAATACAGCGTAAAGAACCAAACATTATAATTATTACATTTATTAATGGTAAAACAATTAACTTATTTCTTGTGTAAATATATAAGTGTTAATAGTTGTTTGGCACTTCGTTTGTTTTGTGTTTCTAGTATGACGCATCACTGGTCCATATTAATAATGTTTCCATGTTGCCACACAATGTGTTTATTACTCAGCACTTTAATTATGTCTGCTACAATATACACTTATTTCATGGGTGTTTGGGGAACAGTCAAAACTATTTTCCCGAGGTATCAGGGACAACTTAAGAACTGTTGCCCGAGGCCGTTAGGCCGAGGGCAACAGTTCTTAATGTTGTCCCTGATACCGAGGGATAATAGTTTTGACTGTTCCCCAAACACCCATGCAATAAGTGTTTTATTACCTAATGCAAGTACAGATATAACATGGCAATAAAGATAGTTTCAGAAGCGGATGACATTACGTGTGCTTAGCGAGTCCCGATTCTCAGCAAAAGTTCGAGATCCCTCTCTTCAATGTCTTCAAACCGCGACATATCGTAGATATTTTCAACAGAATTTACTTTTTTTCTCCTTTTCGTTTGGTAACTCTAAAGACGCTTGCAATGATCTCGCTCATTGGACGCTTGGAGTCTTTTTAATGCGGTAACTTCCCTTGACACTGCACTCTATGAAACAGTTCGCACGTGAGGGCAACAGTTCGCACGCAAGGGCAACAGTCAAAACTGTTTTATGCGCAGTGGCATTGCGCAGTAAAACATAACAGGGTTAATCCGGTTTCACTCAGAATAGTTGAAAAAAAGTTTAAATTAGCAAATTGACATTTATGTAGAGCATTAGGTAATAATACTGTTTGTCTTTTATAGCTTGTGAAAATAGAGCTGAGATAAAGAAGGCACATCTAAATATCGTTTGGGTACATTTAAAATACTCCAGTTACCGTAATGAGTAAAGTACATGTACTAATATGGCTCTGGTCAATTTGTTCGAACTATTCCCAGTAAAATGTATACCATTGTTTCACAAATTATATGTCTCCAGTTGTACAATAAGAATACACCATTCTCCAAATTTAAATAAAACACGTAACAAAGCAAGTACCCATCTTCGTTCTTTATTTATATTTGTCTAATCTGTTTAAACAATTCTAATAACACTGCCGATAAGCAACTTTTCAGGCTCCCTTGTGTTTAAGTATATTAAGCAAGGTCCGGACAATCCTAAAAAGTCACAAAGCTAGCTCTGAAACTTGTTTGTAACAAACCGAGGTATTGTAAGTATGGTATGAACAATGTCTCAGAAACCTAACGAATCACGATTTCACGTATCAATGTTGTTGGGTCAATGAAGATGATAAATTACAAGAGAATTTAAAATAACAGCAACAAAATAAAGAAACATATCTTGCGCTTATCAAAGCACTGAATGGTTCTTTGATTGAGTAAATGAATCCCTACGATCATTGTGGTGGTTGATACAGGTCTAGTGGTGTTTTTTACGTTGTAACTGCTTCTGTTAAACCTATTGTCAGACTATCGTACTCTAGTACAGCGTGGTGGTTGCTGTTGTTATTGTGATATATTCTAGAGAGAAACAAAGGTGTGAATGAAAACCACCATTATGCATGTCAACACTATATAGTCTACTGTCTGACAACAACTTAAGGTAGTTGCTCCACTATCAGGATAGTAATCGTTTGTATAAACAGCGTCCTTTTAAAGTTCGTAGACAAATGCAATTTTGAGAAAAGCTGACAGTGCACTCCGCAAGTAATTTATATTAATAAAATCTTATTTGTGTAAAAAATTTTAGATCTAATGTTAATAAAGTAATAAATGCCTAAATTTAAATATGCTTAAATGACTCATAGTTTTTTCATTGAATAATAGGAGTCGTGTTATCCTAAAACATGATTTTTGCCAAAGATACGTATATTGTTTAGCACTGTAATGTTTGAGTTATTTCTAAATGTGACTCTAACAATACAATCTTCAAATACTGGCTCTATTGTTCAAATGTACTATTGAAATGTTCAATTCTATTCAGCTATTAGAACATAGCCGAGAGTCGATAGTTAGCGTACTACCTTAATGTAACATTCACCTCCCATCTGGTGAAATCTATATCCTGCCATACATGACTAGATGTGTGTTTTATTTTGACATAATCTTAAACACTGTGAACTATTATTGTTCTTTACATAGAAAACATAGCATTTTAATCACTTATTATCATTTACCGGTATGATTACATTGGTACGGTTTTTACTGACCTTTACTCACAACTTGTGTCAAGAGATAACGTGAATCCACCTTGATGGAAAGTTTTTATATAAATCTTAAACATCTGCTCGTCTTTTGTTAAGCCGCAATCGATATGTTCACCTTAATTCCTATTTACTAAGTATATCGTTAGGCATTTAAGTTGGGAGGTCCGTCCGTCGGAAAGGAATATCAAGTTTGTATAATGAGTTTTACACCCTTGAAGAAATATATTTTCAACTATTGGCAAGTTTTGTGTAACCACCCTAGATGTAATACAAAATACAGAATATTTGGAAACTTGATACAAAGCTGAAATTATTGAAGCTGGCATATTGAATGCATTTTGTAATTGTATGTTCAAATTAAGTTTTAATTGGTTTCAAACAAGTTTTCACAGAATTGTGATGTTAATAACTTTCTATTTCTGATTCCTGAAGTTCTCATAAAGAATGTGGAAGCTAAGAACTATATTCAGCTACAATGTCAGACATTGATGAGTTTCCATCTTCCTTGTAAAGTTCAGAGAGTCTGGAGTGCCAGCACACTTGGTTACTTAAAGGTACTCAGTCACAGATGTCAACTTAAATATCAACTTTTTCTAAAACCATCGAAATTGATAGAAATATTTTTGAAAGCAGGAAAGTAGTGTTCTGATAATGACACTTCTAGTGCAAATTGACGTTTTTCATGTAGTAAATATCTACCCCATATGTCATGATATAGACAACTTTTGTACATTTCTTGCAACCTAAAGGTCAGTTTGTCTTAAAATATTAAGATACATTTTTGACACAATGACAGACACTGAAGGGTATTTAACCAAACTTGTGAACTATTACCTTTAAGGGTGTGTGATGAGCAAATATCCAGTAGCTTTATTAAGAACGTGAAAATATTTCTTTCTAAGGTCATTTTACATCAGCAATGCAAGGAACCATAAATGATTTAAACAATACTCTGTTTAAACAATATGTCTATTAACCGGGTTACGCTACAAAAAACATAAAAGATAATATATAACGTGATCGTATGAAGAGTATCAATGCAGGATTTTCTTAATCTATAAAGTTTTTTGCAGAATAATCTACAAGTTTACTAGCAGAGTGATTTCACATGTTTGATAAATGTTTTAACTACTTATTACAGGTGTGTGTTTAATAGTTTTTTTGTCTAAACGTTAAGTATGTTTTAGAAACTAGGTATTCAACGAAATGATATTAAAACCTCGTAAAACTTGAATATATATCAATAAAAAACTTAAGTAGATAGCGGTCTGTGTGTCTAGCTAATAAATAATTGCTTTAATCAACAACAATATGTTTAATTTTAATCAGAATCAGGTCGTATTTTTCCCACCTGCTTATTTCATTTTTTATCTAATCTTTTACCCTTAACTTATTTATTGCACAATTTCCGATTTACATTGACTGCGGCAATTACGGCTATAGTTTTCGATAAGCCTTAATGATTTAATACTAGAGCTAAGTTGGTTGGCGTCCAAAGTTAAAACATGATTTGATAAGGCGTTAATTACTTATAGATAACCTATGTAGTTAAAGATTGGATCAATATCAGTCTGAAAAACATAACAACAATAAGTGTCAATGGAAACAGACAGAATATTGTTGAATAGACAGAAGAAAATATACAATAAAATATAACAATAAAACATCTGTGCTAAAGTTGTAATGATTGATATTCTAGTGCTATGGCTGTGTGAATAATTCACTGTAAAAATGTTCCATTCATCAAATACTAGGTGTGTGTTTTTTCCGAAACAGGGCGAGATTATGGTCTACATTCTATTTAAGTGAACACAAACTTTAGGTCTATATTGTTCTAGTGAATACAATGATGTGTTTGCAAGCTATTTAGTTTGCATTTTGTATTTTTGCTATATTTTTTCTTGTCCAGTGATTTGTATAAACTTAGATCCTACGGTATTATATTTCCTAGAATCTAATATTTGAATAAGAAACACATATTCGGATTTGTTCAGTTTTTGCCGACGCAAAAATAAAACACAACTGATTGAAATGTTCCCAGATCGTCGATTTAATTTTTCTTCATTTATCAAACGTGTGAAATACGTTAGATTTTCCCTCAAAACGTCACTTTTTATCAATTATTGCCAAAGACATCGTACACTGTATGATATTCATTTTCAAATCTCCTATATACACGTCTAGTCAAAAATTTAGTAAAAATGAGATTTTGACTTTAGTTAATATGACACTGGTAAGATCTTGTTACAAATTAGAATAAATTGAAAAAAGAAAGATTTTGTCAGGTTGGAGATAATACCATTTGATTATAAGTTATCAAATTTTAGTTTGTTGGGATTCAAAATATATCAAAATGTGTTAGACAGGTGCAATTTCACAAAACTTTTTTACTGTTTCGTTTTTAATGTTTAAGGATGATATATTCTCAATGATATTTAGTTTGTATGAGACACAAACATTCCAAACTTACATATGAATGAATAAATTCCGACATGCATGTTTGTGTACACACTTAGCAGGTGAAATAATTAGAATATCAAAAATAAATTGGTTATATACATAATTACCTCGAGGGGTTTAACTTCAATAAAATGTTGATCTTATTATAACATTCATTCATGTCGCAAGATTAATATACAGTGCCGTCAAAAAGACATCCAACAAAATATTGTTAAAGATTCACGTGGAATCATAAAACATTAAGCGTCATCTGAGACAATTAGCATCATTAACGTTTGATTCAAAGTATGCTAAATGAATGAGCTCTAACTAAAGTAAAACCTAGTTTATCTCAAACTTGTATTTGTCAAGGAACTTTTGGAAGGCCCTATATAACATCAGCTTATTATAAATTTACGACAAATATTTCTATATAAGATAACTTGCTTGTGTTTACATTTATTGAAAACAAAATCTTCCGGATAAGTTGAAATATTTGAAGTAAACGTAAAAGAACAGACCAGTAGCGTGTTCAGTTACCGCGAACGTTACAGAACGTAACATAACGATACATTCGGAACTCCTCGGCCATTCGCTGCGAATAATCTCGGACATATTTAGACGCTATTTTGAAACTACCGGTGTTGGAGTAAACAAATATATGATCATGTAGGCATTGAGTGATGATTCTTTTTTAGTCCGTAAATTTTGAAACATCACTCATTGCCTTAACGATCGCATATATGTGTATTAGATTAGATTATTCGCAGCGAATGGCCGAGTAGTTCCAAATGTATCGTTACGTAACGTTCTGTAACGTTCGCGGTAACTGAACACGCTACAGCACAAGGGGTCACGTGGTCATATTAACATCCATGTTTCTTGTTTTGTCCCGATTACTAGGCCTGGAAAGCCTATTATTTCTATTTCATGTCATTATACTCACTCCTTCATTAGTAAAGTTTTATCAGTGGATTTATATGGTTTGATTTTTTATGATTATATTAATTTATTTTAGCTCTATTGTAAATAAGTTATTATAACTGAGAATTATCGCTTTCGAGTCCGCTTCCTGACCCCCCAGTACTGAGCTAATAAGTTTCTTGCTCAATGAAATAACAAAAAGTTAATAAAAAACAGGGATGTTGACTAAGGACATTTGGAGGTCGTTGTATATTAAACATAACTGACAGACAGAATGTTATATTACTTTTAAGAATTTATTACTTTGTGGAGAAAACATAACTCATCCGAGCTATTATTATCCGGTTCAATTAATTTAATTCAATACCCTGTCTTTTGATTCGTTAAGTAACATTTGCTTTACTTTTTCGTTAATGTAAAACACATAAAGACAAACTTTTAAGGAACGTCTTTAACGAGATGCTCATACTATCAAACCAGCTATCTCCACGTTATATATATCCTTAACATGTTCACATTAACTTTTTTTCAAATAAATCGTTTTTTCCCTTCAATTTTATGTTAGTAAATTAATTTCTGAGATGTTCACCTTTTCAATCAAATCCATTTCAATAAACCACGGGATAGTAATAAAAATATAATTATATAAACGAAGAGGAGATGTTCAAAAAACTCACCTATTACTTTATATCATTTAGCATTTGAACATTATCACACAAGTAACTTCAAAAATCATAAGCGACTTGTATGTTGATTTCTTTTTCGTTTTCCATGAAATGTTTAATGCGTGGAATGAGTGTTTTGGAAGTAGTGCCTGAGTTCAGTTTTTGTGACCTGAGAAGAGTTTCTCTTCTATTTAAAAGCTGCCGAAATTATGAAAATCAGACTAAAGA
This sequence comes from Mactra quadrangularis, assembly GCA_025267735.1. Lineage (NCBI taxonomy): Eukaryota > Metazoa > Mollusca > Bivalvia > Venerida > Mactridae > Mactra > Mactra quadrangularis. The sequence continues at coordinate 7,337,960 of CM046298.1, forward strand.
TTTAGTTTTAATATTTGGAAATGTTGATCATTCACCTATGTAAATGTCCACATTATAAAGGAATGAAGTTTAAAACGTGACTTTTGGCAGTTACAATAAACAATGGTCAACCAGTTATGTGCAGTCATGTTGATCAACACAATGTTTGCTATATATGGTATACAGAAATAGTGTCCTAGGTTATAAAACATGAGCATGCAATCCTGGATCTAAACATAACTGATTGTTTCAAAATGAAGGTACCTTGTCCCTTATGTTAGTATTCAATTCTATTTTAATATGTGCCACCTATAGTATGAGCGTACTGTACATGACATGTAACTACAATTAAGAACTCAATTTTGTACATTTACAGTAATTTGTGACTACAAAATGTAGTTCTTGAAAAACTAATAACTTTATATCTTTCAACTTCTGAATAAAAGCCCAACGGTATGACTAAAACACGCAATAAATGAGTTTGGGCTAAATGAGCGAAATGAAGCAGATATTGGCGAAATGCAGATTTAGTTGTTTAAGTATATAGGCTCCGTGACCAACTAACTATATCACTAAGTTGCATGTCTTTTCTATGAAGAGGCTGTGTCTATAATTATATTAACAATGTTTTTATTTTCATTACAGGTGAATGGTGCTAGTTTAAATCTAAAGGGAGATATAAACTGGTCCGAAATAATTGATAATCATCAACCCGACATCCCGGGAAGTACACAAGTTCGGAAACATTGGCTTTTAAATCAGTGTAGTAATAGATTCGTCCAAGTTATGCTTTTAGGAAGAAAGGGGGTGAATGCTAAAGGGAGCCCTAACGCTGTGAAAACCATGCTTAGTAAGTATAGAAACTGATCTGTTTTTATTTAGCTTGCACCTGTCACGAGGTTGAAAAGTATTTTATACAAATTTGCATCCTTTTCAGCAACAAAAATGTTTGAACATTACGATCCAACCACGAGCATATCTTATGGAAATGTTTGTTAAATGACAACATTTGAAGGATAAAAACCTGGACGGAAAAAAAAAACAAAAAAATGTCATAGTAAAGAATTAATGAAAACCAAACAATTTCTTCCTACTTTACAGACAGTTGCCTAGCAACAAATCTGAAATCGAGTATAAAATACTTAACGTCAACGCGGAGTGGATTTCCTGTGGATAAAAACAAGTATAATCTTTTCTCGGGGTTCAAGGGTCATTATATATCCAACTGTTATCTGACAATGTTGAAAATATGCGAGTAAAACAGCGATAAATTCTAGATTCTTGGGGTGTCTGGTATTTCAAGGTATAATTCCTTTCTCCACAAATGTCTCCATTTTAGGCATGTTGACATATTTCATTGAATGCTAATCCGCTAGATGGCGCGGCGTGTTAGTACAGTACAATTCTGACACCATGTGGTAACCACTGAGTGCTAACGTCTGCTTGAAAACTTGGTTAGCGTTAAAGGGGTGCTTAATTATACCATACGGTCATTCCATTGTAACCAAACAGCTTTGCTGTCTATATTTAGTCATCCTCTACACGTGCTTAATGAACAGACGACAATCGTATTAAAGATGGAGTCTCTTTAATTGACAATTTTACTTGACTATAATTAACTTGATTTAAGATTGACAGCTGTAATTTGGATACTGGTCAAAAGTGTCCTTAAACAAACACGATGGCACTCAAACATGTTAACATCCTTTAAACTTGTTTTAAAAATCAATTGCTGTTATTTTAGTAAAGCCCACTTCATACGGATCAGTTCAATACCCCTACGCTATCATTCTTTCCTAAACCATTTTTACCGCTTGTATATATTGGCAGAAGTGCTTTATATTTATAATAGCAATGTCTCCAATTTTTATTGTACTTAATCTCAAGGCAGACCAATTGAAAATATTTGAATACAAAATAAATCTTGTCTTGGCCATGTTTTTAATGTGCGACTTAAGATTGCTATCACTTTAAATGACTTTAAAAAGGGTTTGTTTTACGATCGTTTTGCTGACCATTATGTTTGGGTGAGAAATACAAACATTGTAGAGTTTGTACATAGAAAACTGTAACACGAGACATGGATTCACACTCATGTTCATTATAAAGAATCTCTCAGTTCATTTAATCAATTATTTACATTCTATAGTACCATATATACATCAAACACGCCGCTAGCCTTTATAGTTCAACTTTTATACTTTTTTCTGTAGGATTTCGTTTCAGGTGAAACTAATCAGTCGCCAATGCCCATCAGATGCGAGGCACACACGTTCTGCAATCACTTTAATAAATATTTAATTGATAAAAAGGCTTGAATGCGATATTTGTATACTAAGTCAATAGATAGGTTTAAATTGGGAAGAAAAAAGAAAGATCGTCCTTTAAAACCTTGATTATGATATGGTTAGACGCCTCTGGGTCGATATATGGGCGGCCCCTGTCTTTGATCTATGAATTAACCTTAAGAAATTTAAGCTAATACCTCAGATTGATTTCTTAACATTAAATGTAAAATACACATTTTTTTTCTTTTGTTTTTTTTTAATTTGATATAAACACATGATAAAGTATTTGCCTAAAATGCTGCATCACTATGACATTCTATACTACAAATGATTCTTTCCTCTTGTCCCCAGCAGTCTTTCGTTTAACAATGAATCTGCTAAAACATGCAGCATTTAGCTTTTAATAAATATGGTGGAATTAGTGACTTTAGCACGGTGACCTTAACCTTTTCTTCATTTCTCATCCTCGTGTTTCACTGCATTTTATAGGTTAAAGGATTTACCATTTTACAAGTGTAGGGGTTTAGTCTAAGAAGATATTGTATTATTTTACATATATAGTACCCGACATCAAATATAAACGAATCTAATTAGAAGTGTTTCACTTATATCGATGCTTCCACTACTGATATTCTTCACATATTGACTGACACAGTTGACATTTTCTGGAAAAAAAGTACAGATAATTAGAGAAAAAAAAACATGTGGCCAATCAATCATTTCACGTGACGCCAATTAAACTAAAAGCTCATTGTTTTTTAATCAGAACAACGGTATGCAAGTACAGGATGGTGCTCCAATTTTAGAAATAAAATGACATTAAAATTAGAATAGTCAGTATACGAGTTAAATTTAGAAATAAATGGTATTATTTCTGATGTGGTCGTATTATGATAGTCTTAAGTTATACTTGATATCCAGGCAAGATGACATATTTAGATATCATAACAAAATCATTTTTTTCTATAATTGCAAATAGCTAAAGTCGTTGGTATATATTAACAGACTGACAATAGAAAAGTAAGACAAAACTAGCATTCTGGTGGGAAAAGTGCAACTAATGTACGTTTACTTTCAGTACCGTCATTTTACGCAACACCAAGCTGCAACAGTACCGTGCGTTACGCCATATGTATACCAGTGGTGTTTTTGGTGAACCGGGACCGCACTGGTTGCTTTTGGTTTGAAATACCTGATTATGCAAATTTAAATGTATGTGTGTTTGAACATATATACATTAACAATATTTACAATTGCTGTTAAATTTTGATTTCTTAACAGGCGAAAACAACATTGACCTGTTTTTAGGTAATCTTTTTTTGTACTTCACATTACCTAGATCATAGGTGACTTTAAACCTTAATTATTCTCACTATGCGTTATTGTAAAGTTATTTCATAGACTAATAGGCCTCTCCTTAATGTCTCTAGGGAGTCTACCCACTTGCCATTTCAAGATTATTTGATTCTTGTATTTCTGATAGCAACTTCAGACTTGATTTCTGCTGTATGTTTACATTAATGCACGGACATTGTGCAGTATATTTAATCAGCGATAATGTGACGTTAATGAGAAAATAAATATAAGAAATAAGATTATAATATGTTTGTGTTCTATGTGCTGTTGTCAATACATAAACCTTTGTACAATCAACCTTACTGGTTAAATAAAGTTTAATCATGTTCAACTTGTCACTACATAATGATTGATTTAGTTCATTCATGTTAAAATATACTTGTTGGAATCGATTACCTTGAGGAAAAATGTAGATTTGACCGTATTAAGTTTTCTTACTAAGCTACCGAAATACTGAATTAATTGACAATATTATACATTGCGCATGCGTCGACATTTAAATGCATCCCATTGCGCATGCGCAAACATTAAAATGTATCGCATTGCGAATACGTCGACACTTATTGAGAGCGGGCTGAAGTCTGCGCTCTTTATGTAATTGATTTCTATTTGGTCAATGCATGCGGAATATTTCGGCTATCATGGCCGGCGGTCATTGCTACGCACTTGTCTCAGATAATCATGGGCGCCGCCATTAACAAAAAACATGTCATTACATTGATTAAATGCGTTTTTCAGCTTAGAATCATTCGGATTTTCTTATTTGACAAAATGTCAGCGAAGTGGTTTAAAACATGTAATACATTACGCTTACATAGACCCCTACTTCCCTGCCATTTGGAATGAAACAGGTTCAACTGGTCATTACTAAATATTGTTTACTGGTTAGTTATGTCTCAAAGTCACATATTCTCTGTATAGTCACTCCCTTTACATTTCAACACGACGTTGACTTTTCAAATAATCTATTCTACACATGAGATTTGTCAAACATTCAATTATATACGAGATCCCACATGAAGATAGAATATGGTCCCCCAAGTTGTTGATGATATTTGATTATATAATCTTTCTATTGTTTAACATTTATTATGTTTTAGGTACTATTGTATTTATACCTACGTCACGTGGTAAAATAAAAATGCACGCTGAAGATACTGGTAACTTTATTTGTATAGCACGATCTGGAAGACCAACTAGCCGGGTATGTATTATATCTTATCTTTGTAGACATCTTAATGATTGGGTTGTCTGTCAAGTTTAAAGACACCAAACTTGTCATAAATCTTTGCCTTGCACGCAGTTATATTCTCAACTCATTCAAGACTCAGTGTTTTTGAACACCAATTGTTGTTAATTCTGTGACGTTGTTTGTTTGTAGTTTTACTTTCCAAAAAAAATTGGAAATAGTAACCATTTTCACACATCACCATGCCAGGTTTCCCTTTGCTGTAAACGTTAACATATCAAGCTGCCCAGTTTACAAGTCAAACTGGACACTATGTGACTACTTCATGTACACGACAGTGTCCTCTATGAAAAGATATGTAGTCATGTTAGCAATTCAGAAACTATTCCAAGTAATTAATTCAATCATCTAAATGATAAAATCATTCATTTAACTATTTTTTAAGACAAGACATTGTTCCAGTGTTATATTATGTGAACACATTCTAAGTCAAACTTGACGCTATCTTTGTTGTCTCGCTTGAAACCTGATGTCAGTTAAGTTCATGGTCTATCATGATAACTTAAATTATTGTGACACAATTACTATTTTATCTGACCTAAATAATGGTATCATATCAAACCTTGTTCTCATTAGTGTATTGTCTTATATCACCTAACTAAATGTAAGTGCTAATATAACATGAAATAACAAATAATAAAATTCCTAACAAATTAGAAAGTATGGTGAAATAATGTGTGAGGCTATCTTCATATATATGATATTGTCGTATGGCATTTTGTAGATTATGTCTAAATAAAACATTACGTATATTTTCTTATTTTTGATGCCGTATATGAACATTAAACCTAGCATGAATATGCTGTCTTACAAGTGTAAGGTTTGTAAAAGGCAGTCGGCCGTCTCAGTGCACTAAATATGTCTTTGGTGGATCAAGACCATGTCAGCCGCCTATAAGTAACATGCAAGCTTATTATAAAAGTTTTGCATTATGAAAATACAGTTTCTTTCATTATATTGTTTTGACAAGATGGCACAATTCCCATGTATGAAAACTATGGCTGTATAACAAGAGTGTTCTTTCAAACCTTTTATCTGGGCCTAGCTTGAGATGTCTTGAACTAATACGGTACATCCCAGTTTGTCTTGAACTTTCGGTCGTATGAAAAGCAATTGCAATGAACATTATAGCACAAAATGGTAAACATTCACTATGCGCAATAAGCAAAACTGGATTGTAGTCTTTTAATGTATTAGTGTAACATTTTAAACAATTGACCTCTACAGTATATTTTTAAAATAGATAATTATAATAATCTTGTATGGTTTTAATGAGGTGACAGTGAGGGTTGTCTCAAAACTTAATGTGTATAATATGTTTATTAAGTTGACAGTGAGGGTTGTTTCTAAACGATTACAGTTAATCAGCAACCGTTGATGTGACAAACAGATTTTACAACGAGTTGGTTAAAACTGTCACATATCTGTGCAAAATTTTCATTAAGTTTTTAGTGAGGGTCGACCTATAAAGTGTATATATTGTCAGAAAAGACGGTTTTATTATAAATATGGTAATAAATGTTTGATAAACATACGATTATTGTATTTATCAGGTAAATGGTGTCATAAACTATTAAATATGAGATCAAAGCTGAGTTATCTAATCAAAATAATGAAATATATGATTTATAATCACGTTTATTAGTTTAAGTCTACACTCTGTTCATTTATAATACATATAACATTAAACATGTTAATATAGGGTAAACAAACATTGTTTTATATATTCTACTTGATAGACTTTACTATTGTCACCATGTATATTACTGTATCAATATTTAAACTGTATAAAGTTATATATACTTGTATATAAATTCACAAAGTAATTGTTCCTATTCAGTTCTGTTCTATTCAGTTCTGTTCTATTCAGTTCTGTTCTATTCAGCTCTGCTCTATTTAGCTCTGTTCTATTCAGCTCTGTTCTATTCAGTTCTGTTCTATTCAGTTCTGTTCCATTCAGTTCTGTTCTATTCAGTTCTGTTCTATTCAGCTCTGTTCTATTTAGTTCTGTTCTATTCAGCTCTGTTCTATTCAGTTCTGTTCTATTCAGCTCTGTTCTATTCAGCTCTGTTCTATTCAGTTCTGTTCTATTCAGCTCTGTTCTATTCAGCTCTGTTCTATTCAGTTCTGTTCTATTCAGTTCTGTTCTATTCAGCTCTGTTCTATTTAGTACTGTTCTATTCAGCTCTGTTCTATTCAGTTCTGTTCTATTCAGCTCTGTTCTATTTAGTTCTGTTCTATTCAGCTCTGTTCTATTCAGTTCTGTTCTATTCAGCTCTGTTCTATTCAGCTCTGTTCTATTTAGTGCAGTTCTGTTCTGTTATATTCAGTTCTGTTCTATTCAGTTCTGTTCTATTCAGCTCTGTTCTATTTAGTTCTGTTCTATTCAGTTCTGTTCTATTCAGCTCTGTTCTATTCAGTTCTGTTCTATTCAGCTCTGTTCTATTTAGTTCTGTTCTATTCAGCTCTGTTCTATTCAGTTCTGTTCTATTCAGTTCTGTTCTATTCAGCTCTGTTTATCAGCTCTGTTCTATTCAGCTCTGTTCTATTCAGCTCTGTTCTATTCAGTTCTGTTCTATTCAGTTCTGTTCTATTCAGCTTGGTCTATTCAGCTCTGTTCTATTTAGTTCAGTTCTGTTCTGTTCTATTCAGTTCTGTTCTATTCAGTTCTGTTCTATTCAGTTCTGTTCTATTCAGTTCTGTTCTATTCAGTTCTGTTCTATTCAGTTCTGTTCTATTCAGCTCTGTTCTATTTAGTTCAGTTCTGTTCTGTTCTATTCAGTTCTGTTCTATTCAGTTCTGTTCTATTCAGTTCTGTTCTATTTGAAAGTGACACTTAACCATCATGGTAATAAGCATTTTAATAGGATTAATTTTGTATTTAAATATACATGTATACACTTTATACAAAGTTCCTAAAGTTAATGAATTAATTGATACATTTTAAATACATATAAATGGTTCTAATTCTATGTTGTAATAATTCAAACATTATGAACATCGTCAGATATTAAGATTTTTGCATAATAATGAAATTATAATAGGAATGTGTCGTGAATTTTGTTGCCATTTAATATGTCAGCGAAATGAAATAGTGTGTCTGTTTTTTATTCAATTTCTGAAAACATACATTAAATAAGAAATAATTAACAGTCAAAAACATTCAATAACTTGTTTCGTAATTTTGCTTACAAATAAAATATAAGAAAACGAATGTTTAATACCTATTGTTGTATGAATACCTTGTTTGTCTCTTACACTAAAACAATGAATTATACAAACATTATATGATAATATACATACTTTTAACAATAAAACATGGTGAGATTGTTCTGGGACACTTTACTGACAGCTAAATGATATTATGTTAAAATATTTGTGTAAATTATTCATTTTCTCGATGTTTTTATAACTTTTATTTTTTTCCAAGAAAGGTTTAATGAACAGAATGTGCGGTTTGTTTTACACTCTACTTATGTTTGCCAAGTCCTTGAATTTAAATTAGCTGACCTCAAACGTCCTTATTGAAATAAGATTTTCATTTGATTTTGTGACCCGGTCAGTCTTAAGATATTTGTCAAAACAACAACCTCTAGATTATTGGTTTGATTATTTTGTAATTATACGAATATTCAACAAAATAGAATTCATATATATTCAACTTTGAGACAATAACATCCAATTATTGTTGAAATTTTAATATATTATAATAAATTTTGTAATTTTGCATAAAATATGGGTCAGAAATTTTGAATTACGTATTTTAATTAAAATTAATATAAACCACGTGGTGTCACGTTGTGAAGATTCGATAAACATTTCATACATTTATTAATGTTTCTGTACTGGTTAACATTACAGAGGACATCATTCTAGATTTTTAATTATATGTATACAACAAGAAATATTATGTGTAAACCATATTAAAGCCGGAGTTTTCCGCTGATAACGCAAAAATTACAAAGGGAAATAATTCATAAAAACATGTAGAGTTGTGGTTACTTTTTAATTCTGTTTATCACATGGTATGTTATCTTTGTATAAAGTTTCATAAAGATCTGACAATAAATGGCAGAAATATATGGTAAATAAAAAAACTTTAACGCAATTGTTAACGACACCAGACGAGCGCCCGCCCGCTCGCCCGCCCGCCCGGATTTTGCCAAACTATAAGCCGACTTTTTTCGTTGAAAAATCCGGCTAACAACCTTTTTGACTTTTTAGTTTATTATTGAATGTGTGATTAGGATATGCTGATTTTCATTAATGTTAACTAACGTGTCAACTTTGTTCTAAATTGCCTCTTCAAAATTTCAAACTACTGATTAAAGATAATTCTTTGTAGAAGAGTTCCAATATTATAATTATCATGGACACTAGTGCTACACACTACCTTTAAAACATGTTATTGGCTCATACAGGATGCATTCCTACGTCTTCTTTGTCCCATTGAGACGCAAGTTCTTAGTTCGACACGCCAGAACAATTTAAAAGCGTATATCAAGCTGATTGCTATGTAATTTGGATTTAAAGTTATAGCTTGATGTATATTTCTTACATTAAATTATGATTACATTTAGTATCATGTCATATAGAGGGCTTTAAATCACTTAGTTACTGCACTTGGTGTTTAGTTTAATGTATTGAGAATATATCGAGTTTGTTACCAATCATGGGCGTAACATTATAATATGTGCCGCCATAAATCTTTTACGCCATGCACATATATACAGATAAACGTCTTTGTAAATACTTATATATTTTTGCTGTCTATATAGATCTTCAGAAATTGTAACATTTAATTTATTACCAGAAATATTCCGTTCCGAGTGACATAAATACTAGTCAAAATATTTTATAAATTAAAACTGAACTCATATTAAGACGGTAAAATTTAATATAATTGGCAATCGTAGATTTTTTATATTGATGAAAAATGGTCATTTATTTATATGTGAGTATAAATCAATCTGTTTATTTAATAAAGGGTATATTTCTTTACCTTTATTTTGATTTGTACCGTTTGATGTACTGCCGCTTGGAACGTTTTATGGTGGTTTTATTTGCAACACTGCAATCTATTAAATACTCGTAGCGTATTGAGATTAATTTGTAAGTTAGATGACAAGCAACAGAGATTGTTGATTTATCCATATATCCATTATACTTGCATTTTTATAGTTAGACTTATTTTTTCTCAACATCAACTTTTATTGACAGATGTTGATATGTATTGAATCATATCCAACAGTGTTTTTATGGTTAAAGTGTGTCTTTACATGATTAAACTCATCTAAATTATGGTAAATGTACATTTCCATTTTTATTGATGTTAAAATTTGTGTGTTTGCTTCTCTCAGGCAGGGCTCGAATTTAAACTCGAATTTACTCGCAAAATGCGATTGGATATTGAAAATTGTAAGTTACTTTTATTTAAACTCGCAAATGGTTGCAAGTTAAATCACCGCAAAAATATTACTGTCTAAAGTAATGAGGCTCAAATCAACATTGAATCGGCCAGACAGATCGATGGTAGATCTATCCCACAATAATGCACTTGTTCTTTCTTTAGTTAAGTAAAGAACTATGTTGCTTTTATATTGCATATACGAATAGTTACTATGTATGCTATTAAATTTGGAGAGAAACATGCGAGTGATGTTTTTTTTTCATTTTGCGAGTTAAAAAATTGTTTTTGTTAAATTGGAGGACTGCTCTCATTGAAAACACTTGGTGACAATGAGAGAATAAAACGTAAATAGTTGACAGTAGGGGAACACTTTCATGAATGTTACACTATCACGTTTTGGCAGAGAGAAGTTATGTACTAAGTTCAAGTTTTATTTCATGGTAAACTCAGCCCACTGCATATAAAAATATCATCAGTTACATATTGTTACTAGATTTAAGGACATAGCTTATAGTAACAGAACAGAACGGAACAGAATCTATACACATGGTGTTGGTAACATCGTACCCAGAGGTTAACAAGATTCTGGCTTCTAGGTACGAAAATGCAATATTGATGAAAAATGGTCATTTATTTATATTATAAATACCTACACAGAATCGATCAACATTCTATAAGTATTTGAACATGAATTAGAAAAAAAATGACTGATCCATTTGCATCAGATATAGAAAATCTTTACAGACATCAACACAACTAAGGGTTTTTTAAAAACATGCTTGTGTAAATTACTGTTTAATGATGAACTGACCCACAACTACCGATGAAAAAAGGAACTGAGACTGTCAGAGAGACATCTAAGCAAATACCAAAATCTGCATTAATTAGTTTATAAACTTAAGATTCTCATTATGTTATATAAATAAGCTTTAATTATAGTAAAATTACATTGTGGCTTGGGTGATCAGATTTTCTCAAAATTTAGATGTCCAAGAAAGTTAGACGGACAGTGAATGTCATAGTGAGCTATATACTGCAAGTACATTATACTTGTATGTTTAGTCATATGTTATTTATCATTTATATAACAGAACAGAACAGAACAGAACATACATTTATTCACAATATATATACATTGTATACATATCATATGTAACTCTCATCGTAATGTTCACAAAGTTTTACTTTAATAATTTCAAAGGCTCATTTAATCAAAATGTATTTCAAACTAATTTATATCTATGATAATTAATACACAATTAAATCCATGCTGCATATTTAGTATTTGAAGTCAGGTTTTATATATTTACCGCCAGTAATTACTACAAAAAACAATGTCTCAAGTAATAGGGGTGGTATATTTGTGAAAATTTTGGTTCTCTTTTAAATAACAGTATTTGCTACATGTACTTAAAATAAAGAGTTAAAGAGTCACTTGGCATCGTTGAAAAACATCATGACATTATTGTATACACAAGTATTTATCAATCTTTACTTCTTACGCTTTTAAAACTAAATTCTGACTTCGATAGTTGTAAATAAAGTATGATACGATTGTATTAATTTGTTTCTGGTAACGTTAAATGAATGTGTTGATGAAAATTGTGTTCCTTTTATCAAACGTTTCATGTTGATGAATGGCACAACACTTTCAAAGGGACGTAACTCGTGAGAAATATAGACTGGTATAAGAATCAATCGTATCGGACCAGAATCTAGGTCATACTTCATGATTAGAACTTATCGTGCTTATATTTAATTATTCATAACTGTCTGTGGCTGCAGCCAGAATGAGTCTATTTTCAACCTAGAAAATTGGCACATTAATGATTTTTTCAGTATCTGAGTAAGGGTTAAAACATTAAGAGAGAGAACTATGCGAATCTTGATTAACTTGGTCGCTTATTGGTTTAAATAGATAAATGATAAGATTATATAATTGTGTTACAATCTTACGGTTACTGTCATTGTAGGTTAAATATATGATTGAAAGCCGAACAGATTTACTTTGACAATCTGGGTGTTATATTGAACAATGTGATAAGAACTAAGTAGTATTATATGAAGTGGCCGCCAAGTATAAACTTATTAACATTCATGCACTTGTAACAATATATAAGTATAATTAAGAACTTGGTTATAGCACTTCACTATACTTATAATAAGGTACTTCATGTTATTATGCCAAACTTACAGGAATTATACTAATCCATAGGAAGTGTGTCAAAAACGTGTTTAAGCCGATTGTAATAGTGATTTTAATGACGTGCTTGCAGTTTATTATATTATGTCATTCTGCAGGTTTCTAAACTTATAAAAATCATAAAAAATTGTTGATGTAGACAATGTCAAATGCCCTTCTTATGTCAATGTGTCATATATCGCATTATTTTGCCGCCACAAAATGAAAACAATATTCCTTATAGTGACTCTGTCATACCGTACTCATATATTTTGTACTAAAACCGGTATTATCTTATATAAAAGTGTCGAGTGTGCAAATACTTTCATTAAAAAATTTAGTAATTAATATATATTTATGAATGGTACTTTTTGAAATATTTGTAAAGTTATACACTGCACGTAGCCAGTGACATAAAGTATTTCTTTAAGGATGGAAACTTTATGTAAGGAAGTGAAATGGAGATTATATTGTCATAAATTTTTTCCATTGTTGACAAGTGTCATTTTTTAGTCGATGTAAAAGATACAGGTATTCTTAGTGTATCAAACACATCTAGTTTTTGCATCTGAAGCGATAAATTTCAGCAATTTGATGCATAAAATGCATAAATATAAACATGTTTTGTCTACGTACCGTTTATTATAAATTCCTGCGCACGCATGTGCATAGACTGTGAAGTGTATTATATATCGGATAGTCTGTATTTAAAGATATATATACAAAATCTATACAATCTTCACTCAAGTACGGCCCCATACAGAAGTGACTAAGTTTTTGCAATTAGAGACTTAACTTCATACCGCACGATAACACAATCTCAAATAGTTTTTACACTTATTTGTATTTTTTTCGGTTCCACATAATTAAAGGCACGTAACCCATTTATGTATCGACTTTCAAATTGATGTTTCTGTCTATTCTAGACTTAGAACAAACCTTGCATCTTATTTATCATAGCACGTCAATGTGTTTAACTTATCAATTGACTCAAGTGAAAAATAAGTTTCCACAACTCAAAATCATATAGTTCAATTTATTTACAATAGAAACTTGTTATTATGTACTAGGTACAAAAATTATCTGATTTTTGTTCGGACAAGTATTTCCCGTTTAGGTTCATAGACTTCGTTAAAAGGTTACATTGTTGTGGAGAATATGTTAATTTGAGGCTAATTATCGTATCGTATAGCAACTAATGTCATTATTTAAACTAGTATTCTTACGACGGCGTGAAATTGTAAAAAATCTGAGAAAAAGTTTGAAAGTTTTGAAATTATTGTATTCACAACGTATGAAAACTACGGAAACCGTATACATATAATTGATTCTATTAAATACCTAAGTAATGCGTTACTATAGTGTTTTACTGCAGGCTGTTAAATACAGATCTCGTGGTGGTATATTTCACTTTGAAACCAAAACTTATATTTATTCATATCCAATTAAAATTGATACTTGATACAATTTTAATAAAAAAATAAGTTTCTATTATGTTGTATTTAGTCATCTTAGAGCTATTACTGAATACTTTGTGCATATATTTAGTTTCTGTCTCTTAATTGATAATACAGGATGCCAAAGGGGCGACAACCGTGATGATAAAATGAAATCAGTCATATTTCAGTTGTATAAATAGTGAAAACGTTGTTAGCATTGAAGTAGCAGATTTGTTTGGTATTTAAACACTCGTGCACTGGAGCACCCTAATATACACGTTAAGACAACTCTGTGTCCTTCAAGCTCATTGACGTTCCTCGTTTTCCCGTCTGTATGCAAAATTTGTAAGACAAAACAACTTTTTTCGGAAGTATAAACAAACTTTGGAAATCCCCAAATACAATATAATCTTAACTGTGTAGGAATTCAACCAAAATAAGCAAAAAAAATGTAGATTAATCTACTGGATATACGGAGTGTTTGGGGCATGTGATTTTACAAGACGTTGATATGTATAGCATTTCATAGACAGTGACTTAATAGGAACATTCCTTCGTTCTAAACAATGACTTTGTAACAGCGAAGGTCTGCCATTCAACACCCTCTCTCGCTCAATTACATTTCTACAATACGTGACAATATATGTATATAGCATTAAGTACTAGCACCTGTCAAAATGTATATCTATAACTACAAGTCTTATCTTAACTCATAATTTATCCGTGCCATTATAAACATGATCGTATTCTTTAACTTCTATTTATTCTACAGATAGAGTGCAAAACAGATAGAAATAAACGTGGTACCTTTGCTAAAGGACACTGAAAAAGAATTAATAATGAGTTTTACGAATTTATGCTGAAGTATTTCTTAAAACTGATGCATGTTGGAATGGCAGTTTTTGTAAATATACAATAAACAGTATACAAAGAGAATGTGCCCTAGTTTTGTATACTAGCCTAAGCATCAATTAATCATACGTGAATTAATATACTAGCGCTTAGTTTAATGTGTTATTTAAACATATCTGTATTTTCTTTATTAAAATGATGAAAAATGAAGATGTTAAGACGCTGGTTTTCAAATGGAACAGTGAACTTTATCCACCCATCTATCGTGAAATATAAACGGGCTATGGTGGTTGTAAACAGATACAAATAAGATATGAAATCTGTATATGTCTTATAGTAGAAAAGGTATTACAGGAGATGGCTGCAGTGTCGCTTAACGTCGCAATTGACGTCAAATGTCCAGACACTGACGCTAAACGTCGCATGAAAACCGAATAATGTCGCAACCTTGACGCTAAACGTCGCAATAAAAGGAATGTTTAGAATCAAACCCAACCAACACACAAGTATTACATAGGACAAATATGACTTGGTAGCAACCAACCAATAGGCCAATAGCAACCATTCACCCATCCCTAGCAATCACTTGGAAAATCAGTTCAACTTAAATCAAATAAAAACACTACATCAGCTGTTGACAATCTTATATATCTATACAGCGCCCTTCACAGTTCTTGGATCAGTAAACATTTGAGGACAACTGATCGTACATGTCGAAAACAATTTTAATGTGATTAAAGTTTATTAATGTAATACATTTATAAGTGATGACTAACTAATTAGATGCTGATTATGGGAATTCGCTTAGCTGACTATTTGTTCAATTTATCGTGGGTATAGTCGGTTTATCTTTGAAACCGGATTTTGTTCGGAGATTTTTGGAGGATACTGTATATTTTGTATTCACAGAAAATGATTTTGGTACGCACTCCATGTGTTTGCAAAGCGTGTGGTCGATTTACATATGGTTTTATAGAAGCAAGGTTAAACTAAAATTTGTATATAAAATTATAACTAGTATCAATGTCTAAATTTTAATACCTGTCAACAAAACTCGATTTTATCACGCGAACACATTCCATAAGTTCTATATAAAACTATGTATTGTAATCGCTAGCCTATATGTAACATACCACTAGCGTTTTTTTTTCTTTTTAATAACCAGTTCATATCACGTTTAAAATCATAGACTAATTTACATTCTGTAGAAATGTAATATTTTGTCATAATATGATAAGGTAAAAAACTAGTTATGTGTCAAAACTTAAATACACGCATTATTACAATGTCTTTATGTCTGCGTTTGGAGCATACATGACTTCAGATGATTATGATCAGAAAGGAGAATCATTAAATGCTGTTTGGAACTCTTATACATCATTACTATGTCTAATACTTGATATATAGAAATATCGTTGTAGGAAACACTGATTAACAATTACCCAACCAAGATTGGATACTTGCAGTAACAACATTAATTAGGTTATATATATGATTCAAGCTAATTTATATATTAAATAAGCTATAATTATTGTTTTGCTCCATCACAAAGGTACTGCAATGTCTTGTACAATGCTCTCAGACAGGCATACATGGTTACATTTACATCAAAGTAAAACCATATCCTACATTGTATACAATGCTCTCAGATTATAATTATTGTTAGTTATAACATTTAGCAGTATGTTTGATCAATTTTCCTTAATATTTTATGTGTTCAAAAGCTTATGGATGACACTGTTTATAAATTTGAAAATACGGACATGTAACAATGTCCTATGAAATATCGATACATATCGGTATTCATGTAGTGTAGGTAGTGTTGACGGGAGGGGGGTGAAAATGTCTACAGTTAAATAAAAATTGTTTACTTTTATTACTTCTTACTAGGGTAACTTATGATAAGTCTGCACTTTATTCATCCATATGGAGCGGACGGATCCTTATTTAAACCAACTTAGGATAAAATTTGTTTTTTTTCTAAAAGTCAAATATCATTGTACAACCAGGTAGTTCTAATGTAAGAAATACAAAAACCAAGAAAACATTGTGAAAATATATCTTCATAAAAGAACGTTGTCTGTTTTTCACTTCTGATCTTAAGGGTTGACCGAAATTTGATATTAAATCAACGGTTATCAGTTAATTATACGATTATGTGTACGTAAACCCATTGCGTGTGGTAACTTACTTACTCTATACCTAGCGTCTCTCGATGTAATATTATACTAATATCGTTAAGATTTTTTATGTTATATCAAATATGCCTGTCAATATTGTCAAAGCTTAAAAACTTATGAACCATTAATCCATTCTTCGTGGGCGAATTTTCTTTAACTTATATACAAGTGTGCATTCCTTTAATGCGCAATCTGTTCCACATTCTTTCATGCTCTCCGAAATGTCTACAAAAAATAAAAACAAAACGATAAGTAATTATCTATAATGGAGACAATGTTTATGTCACTAAGTGTAAGTCCAGCCAGGAAGTTTTCTGGGTACAAGTACTTTCACATCTAGTTGATATGCTGACATGTTGAAATACCGTTGTTTATAATTTAATTTGAATTTTAAAGAAGTCAGCACAATTTTTAATTTCAATTTTCCTGGATTTGCATTTTAATATTATACTTGTGGTTGCAACAGACATACTAACACATTGCTTTTCAAAATATTTCTATATTTTTTTATAATATTTGGGTTGTTTTCTAATAAGACCCACGTGGGTCAGGTTAACTAAAAATGTTTTATGTGTTAAAATAAGCATTTTGTGATATGTAGCTACAATCGTTTATTATTGTGCATTATCGTTTTCAAAACAGTGTATGCCACATGTAATTTCTAGTTCAGATGTGAGTAATTAGTCCCCATGACTATTTAGAAATGGGGTTTCTTTATACTAGAGTAATTTATAGAATAAACAAAAAAAAAACATTTTATTGCCATTTGCCTACTAATCCCTTTAGCATAACTTGTGAAAATTGGTTTACTCATTCTCTGTAATTGTCAATTGACTTAATTAATATTCACATTACTATCGCATACAAACTTACTTATAATTGTTTGTTTTCTCTATTTCAGGCGAATTATAAAAGAAAGAATTGTGAATTCAAAGAAATTTATTTGCCTGATGGTTCAGTACAGTTTATGCTAGCAGATAACAGGACTTTTAAATCTAGATCGAAACCGGTCAATCTATACTTAGGGTTTAATAAAAATGGACGACCATTGAAGGGTACGGACCGACACTTTCAAAACAAACAAAACTGCTTTACATTTTCTAAATTAACACCTAATTTTGAAGATACATTTAATTGTCCACCAAGCGGCAGTGGACCTGCAGGCGTCAACTTCTGTGATATATACAAAATGATGATTGAAAATAAACGTAAACAACCAAAAACATCGCGGAAAATGCGACATGACAAAAATCATAAAGAACACAGACGGAGCACCACAAGATGACTCTCCTAAAACTTTCGTTGTTGTTTTTCCGTGATATTCAACGGCATTAGTAAATTGTCGTACAGTCATGACGTCATATGTATTACGTATTGTGACGTGTGTTATGACGTAATTTTTGGTGATGTATAAGGAGAGTGATAGTGATAAAGGCTGACGCTGGTATACAGTGATCCGAGGCAAACACCACAGTGTTCAGAAAACGATTTGAACGTTTCGTTGTATGACGTCATTTAAAGGTCAGTAATATGTGTCAGTTCTTTTCGTGGAATAAATCATGTGTTCCAAATAAACGAGCAAAACGCGATGTGTGAAAACTTATTGAAAACAAAACATAATGACGTAGTGTGAATTCCTGCGTTTTGTGACGTCAACTGTTTTTGATGTATGATCTGATATTTGCATATTTCTAGTGGTGCTTTTGAAAGTGACATATTTGGAGCATTTTAAAACTATTTCCCTGAAATAAACTATTGCAGGCGTGAGAAGATACGATATATTATGGATATGTTGTACTATATAAAAATGGAGTGTTATCATTAACTCCATAGTTTTTCGATATTATGATTATGTAACACAAATATTGTATAGTGTACAATGTACCATTTAGTTAAATCATTTACAATCAATGAAACTTTTTGTTGTGTTAATTGTGATGTATATTCACGTACACATTTTAAAGTATATTCTTATCCATTAAATGGTTTTTATATTTAACTTTTTATTATTCTACAAACATTTGATGGAAATACATTTTGTAGTCAGCTAACTGACTAACTATTGAATTCGGCCAGTAGCAACATTTTTATATTAATATGAACACTTCTATTGTTTATATCGACTTATTTTTTGTCAGTTAAAGCGACCACACATTGTACGACACAAAATGGTCGGACATAAAATAGTGAGTTTCGACTATGGTCTGAAATGTACTAATCGTTATCTAGTATACTTATTTTCCAAAATGAATGCATGCTCTAATAATGCACGTCTTAGCGTCTTAATCTTAAATTGTAAATTTCAATAAGTTAATTTTGTGATTGCAATATTTCCATTACTAAAGAATAGCTTACTTATACTGACTTATGTAATCGATTGTAAAATGCTATTCTTACAAGTTATCAGTGATTTCAACACACATATCAATTCAAATGTACCAATGAAATTGCTGGGTTATTTAAGCATTGTTGTGCTACTAATGTTAACATTGAATCTCATTCACTCTAGTGTCATTGACTTATCTAATTGAAAAGATGAGATTAATACAAGTAAAGAATTCCAAGATAAATTATCATTTTGTCCATAAAACTTTTTTGTCATGCAAAGTACAAGAATTTACAAATATTTACTTAGGTCCAAACTCATTGAAATCAAGAACGATAATCGTGAATGAATAGAGGACAATGAACTGATCAATCAAACAAAATGTATTTTTTTCATCGAAACAAAATGATGTCACAAATATTAATGACGTCACTACTTGGCTTTATAGTTTATTTCAATAGTAAATTAGTGTAAACAATTCATAAACATTTCATCCTCTATGTTTTGTTATACAACTAAATTCAAACATGGTTATCGTTCATGATCTTTCACACTAACGTATGGTAATAGGAACAATAAAAAGTGTTCTACAATTAAACCCTATCAGACAATGTACAAAACAATCAGATTAGGAAACACTACAATCATTTCACACTTTTTCTTACTTCAGCTTTTGTCATGTTTCTGCCTGGATCATTAATTTATTATCTTACTGAATGTTTTACCTTATCAGATATTTAAACATAGTAACAGATTGTTTGAAGTTCACTGTCTCTTCTTTTTGTGTTAAAGGTTCTCATTCACAGATATCAACTTTTCCAAAACTATCTAAATTTCATGAAAACATTTTTGAAAGCAGGAAAATAGTGTTCTGATAATGACAAATTTAGTGCTGGTAACTACAGATAATGGTGTTTCATGCAGTAAAAATCTACCCCGTATGTAACGGTGTAGGCAATGTTACTTTTATTGTATATTTCTTTCTACCTATAATTAAGTTTAAGTTAAAGCATTAAGTATTAATGTTTTGACACAATTACAGACTCTTAATGATATTTTGAAATTACACAAAAAAGTAACATCAACAATTTTGATAGAAATGCTTAATTACGCCCCCCCCCCCCCATGAAAAAAGGTACAGTGCAATGATTGCCGGCAGTCAGATAAAAAAGGCAACACATTCATTGTGGCTGGTTTGAAGGAAATGTACCTAATCTTTTCTACCTATAAAACATAGATAAAAGTATTTTGGTTAATACAGTAAAAGAAAAACAGTTCATTCAGGAGTACAATTATTGCAAAATATTTGTATATTTTAGGTTTGTAATACTTGTATTATGTATATGTTTAACTAATTCCCTAAGTATTTAAAATAATGAAGGAAATAAACTGGAAACCAAAGTTCCTACCACATTAAACTGTTAGGTTTAAACTTTTGGTCAATGGATTTCTAGTCAGAAAGTATTTCTTTTGCTTGGTGGCGTGTCATGATTAGGTCTGCAACGACTTACTGGAAAGTAGATCGATTCGATTCGATTTGATTTTTTTTTTCAATTCTATTTTTCGATTCGATTCATTTAATAGTGTAGTTTATATCAAATGTTGTAAGACATAAATTCGAGTTTAAAGCTAACTTATACTGATAAAATAAAACTGTTACCTTAAGTTTTTTACATTTCTTTGAGAACACGATCAATAAAGCAAATGAGTATTCATACTGATGTATTTGACACTGGTTTATCATTGTAATTAAATGTCCTAAATCCTTGTTGTTGTTTTTTGTTGTTGTTTTTTAACATCGTATTCAACACATATATAGGTCATATATGTGACTGTCAGCTCTTTCTACTATAGGTTTCCTGCCCCGACCGGGTTTCTAACCCGCGATCTCTGCATTAGAAATCAGGCATGTTAACCACTACGCCACGGTCGCGGCTCCTAAATCTTTGTAACTTTTAGACAATTTAAAAGGCCGAGATCAAATCGAAAATCGCGGGTTCCAAATCGAATCGAATACGTTTTTCGATGTATCGAATTGAATCGTTGCAGCCCTACTCAAGATACAACATACCATTCTCTTTCCATAACAACAGCTTTGTCTCAGTATGATAAACAATATATTTTCCCTTTTGTTTATAAGTATCAAATACAGTACCATGATTGTGGCTGGTTTTATGTGAATCTCAATTGTTATAATTATTGAGACTATACGTTAATTTCATTTCTTATTGTTGAACTAATGATGTTGTTTTCTATAAGTTATAAAATATGTGATCAAATTAGTTCACTTTTTTGATAAGTTTTCTTTCAGTGGCAATATGTAGGTTTATAATTCACATTGAAATGAGTAAATGCTTGCAGTTAAATGTTATCTGATTGCAATCTTCTTATATGTGAAACCTAAAAGTTTTACATCTTAAATTATGTTTGACGAAATGCACAGTTAAGGCATTTTTCCTTAATTATAAAGTTGTACACCTTGATTTCTTTAAAAAAAGTTACAATGGTTTTACAAAAAAGCTTGAAAAGGATATTAATATTATTAGAATTGAACTTGTCTTTAGCCCCTACCTCTTTTTACAAAAAGCAGAGAGTTGTCTTTGTTGACTGGAGGAGTTTGTACACATTATGTTTATTGTATAGAACTCTCTACAAATCATTAGTAGCTATTCCTACATCATATTTGATTGATTTAATTTATTTTTTGTGCTAACATTATTTCGACAACACTGAAGTCAGAAATATAACCAATATATAGATATTTAACAATTTGAATACATTTCAGTCAAGGAAATTCGTTCTTTATGTTTTAATGACTGAAATTTTGAGAAATCGTTGAAAATGGCACCTAGTTATCAATTTATTTATTATTTCACAAAATATTTCGTAAATACCATTACAATGCATCAATGAAATTAATTAAAGATTTTGTCCTGTAGTATACAATGTTAACTACATTACGGCATTAATATACTTACGTCGAGAATTATTAAATTGGCACTTAATGCATATTATGAGGTTCAAGTAGAACTAAATTTAAAGCTGATAACATCGCTAACTTTAAAAGTCTGAAATTGCAAGAGCCACATGCTATCAAAATTTTACACAAGCTTCCTCTGTAGCACACGTATTAAAACGCATGTTCAATATTACTTGATTATTATTTGTTTGTTCACCAAGTCTTAAACTTATTGTTTGGTTAGGGTTATTATTCCTATCGTTATTTTAGACTCTAGCTATCCTTAGGTACATAAATCTGCAAGTAGTTCCGTCAGTATTTAAATAGGAATTCAAACAATTCGTCTGCTTTGACAGGCATAATAATTGTTTAATTTGAGATTCGTGTCTCTCTTTTAAGAAAGACGATGGGGATAAATGATGCAGTTAGAATTTAAAATTGAATTTTAAAAACATATAATACAAAATTCGCAGGATGGATTTTACCACACAAAATAGCACTTTCTTTTTCTAAAACAAAATCTTTTGATCTTACCTCTGTGCTACCGTCGCTAACACCGTTATTAGGGACATTAGAAGTTCAAATCATCATCTAGAACGTTCCATTATACCGAGTTTGATGGAAAAAATCATTTTAAATGGAAATTAATTGAGTGCCAATTGAATAATTTTCCACAAAACATTCATTTTACTATTGTAACACTTTTCAATTTGTTATTGTTATTTTTGTTGTTTTATTTTTTGTACAAAAACATTGCAATATCATTATAGTTACAAATTCCATATGTTGTTTTTGTTGTACATAAATTTCATATAAAGTGTTTTTATTTGTCACATAACGTTACATGGTATATACATGTTGTACAGTACAGTTGTCATAGTATATACCAAAGATTATATTTATTAAATCAAGGTGTATATATATATTAATTGTCCCAGAAGTGTACTTATTTATGCACAAAATGCGCATTGTCGCCTAAAATGAAATAAATCGTTATTTGAATATAAATTGTGTTTGTTTACTTTATTTCATTAACATTCTTGTTATCAAATGTAAACAGTGTTTATTCTACAAGTTTACATTGTAAATCGATACAACAAATAAATCTATGAATGTAATAAATATACTTTAACATTCATCTACTTACATACAGTGATTTCCAAAAGACTTTTGGACAAAAGTCTCATCTAAGCATGCATGAGCTGATTAACATTGACAGTGTTAGAAAAATGGGCAAACAAAGCCGGTTATAGAGATATTAAGATATCAAAAGATATTATTTTATTAAGATAACGCTAGTATTGGTCAGTCAATTGAATGTGTAGCATGAGAATCACTTAAAAAGTAAAGTAATTGTATTTTATAGTCTAAGTTTCATGCTTACGCACGTTCACCGACTTTACAACTATTACCCCCGGTCATTGGGCTACTGGTACCTATCTATCAATCACCCTGGGAAGTCTTTTTACTCCGCTTATAAGTGCAGTCGACAAATTGGCGCAACGAAATTATACCACCCTCGCAGGTACCCATTTACAACTGGGTGGAGTGAAGCAATCGCAGGTAAATTTCTTGCTCAAGGAAATTAGCAGTGCCCCATGTGTGATTCGAACCCAGAACCTCTCGATCCCTAAGCGCGTGTCCTATCACTGGACTACTGCTCCTACTACAGTAAAATTATTTGAAGTAAGCAGTGTCGGTTTTTCTCAAAATGTCTTTTGTCCAAGAACTTTAGAAGGCCACTGTT
This sequence comes from Mactra quadrangularis, assembly GCA_025267735.1. Classification (NCBI taxonomy): domain Eukaryota; kingdom Metazoa; phylum Mollusca; class Bivalvia; order Venerida; family Mactridae; genus Mactra; species Mactra quadrangularis. Next base: position 7,361,927 of record CM046298.1, read on the forward strand.
GAAGAACGCAAGTAACACTATCTGAAAGAGGAAGGTTACAGCGAAAAAAAACTATAAGAACTGGTATTAAAATTGAAGTAGACTGAACAACATGGCGGTTAGCGGGCGTGAATCTGAGATAAGAGTCTTATAAATATGGAATGTTGAGTTCCATTCAAGTATTAACAAGTGGTAGGCTTTAAATTTGGGATAAACATTTCTATTATATACACACACTCCATAAATTGACTTAAGTGTAAGAGACATCGGTTTATGGTGCTGAACGAAGTGTTTAAAGTAAGTAAAGCACAGCAAATGTTTAATCTTATTACAGATGTTTCCTGGAACTCAAAATATTTGGGGTTCCACCAGCAAAAACAATGTAAAAACAAAAGATAACTCTTTTGTCTTTTCTTGACAGCACACCTAAGGTCTCATCGTCGTTTATCCCACGATACATTACTCCGCTATGCTGCATTATGTACCGTGGGTCATTTGGTTTGAAAAATTTCGTAATCATGAATAATTAATGAGGCAGTTTCATTGGTTCCGCAAGGAAACCACTGCAAAAAAACTAGCCAATGAAATTACGTTTTATATCTAAGGTTTGATCACCATTCTAACAATCTGATTAAAACCCGATCTAAAATTTCCCGCTCGCCTACTCGCTTATTTAGATCTGCCCGTTTTCAAACGAGGGTCACTTTCAGGTGACCTTTTCTCATCATAAAATTCATGACGAAATTGTTATGATTAGTAACCTGTTTACATCGTCTACGTCACGCAATTTAAAAAGGGCCGTCCAATCACAGACTGTGTATAATACCGCTATTAAATTAGCTCGCAAACCTTGATCTAAAATAGAAATTACGAAATATAAATGTTATTAATAGTGGTTCGTCTAGATGAAAGCTACGCTTTGATTGGTCGACATAAAGGTCATCTCGACGTGACTTCCCATTGATATCTTAGAGATCCTGTACGACAACGCTCTACAGGATATCTGTTTACGGAGATTGCCATTCTAAATGGCGGCCTGTATGAGTGAATTTCTTAAAGCGGGTGAAGAAAATCCCAGTATGACGCCAGTATTTAATTGTAACATGCGATTTTATTGGAAGGAGATTGGTCTTCCCTGCCTCATGCATATTCATGAAAACGAGATTTTGCAAGTCTAATTACCCACGGTAGGTATAGAGTGAAACGGAAGAAAGTATTGTGGTTTCCGACGATGCTAAGACCGCAAACCCCTGGAAAGCATTGCCTGTATTGCTAAAATGCATCCTGTGAATGCTAATTCAGTTCTATGCTCCGTACAAAATCGTACTTGAGAATTACAATAACTGGTGAGAGACTGTCCGATCTGGTATTTCTTTATATACATAGACAAAGATCTTGACGTTGATGTTGTTCTCAACGAATTTGCTTCTGTTAGATGCAGAAAAATGGACCTTATCTAAAATGCACCGACGGCTTATGCTCGATTTAATGTGCTCAGTAAAGTTTCTCGAATCAAATTAACAGTTTTAGCTCTTTTTAATCTTCATTTGTATCCGGCTTCTAACCGAGTGGTAATCGTCCCTTGGACCCCTTTTATGGGCCAACGAGTTGGAAAAAGTTGACTACGGCTCTGCACAGTGTTATTTATGCCAATTCGCATGAAACCTTGTCAAAATGTTATTTGGCGATGTCTTGTGCAGATTTGAAACGTTACTAAGCGGAACAGAACAAATCTTGAGAAGATGTTTGTTGTTTCACAAGAGACAAAATGTCACTTAGTACGTTGTTGAAGAACAGTGGTGCTTTTCACAAAAAACAACTTGCGATAAAAGTCATCGTTAGTCGATAGCAAGAAACATTAATAATACCGTCATTTTTTTGCCAACCAATTTCAAATGTTATTGAATTATGTAGAATATTGTATATCTTTTGAATATCATATCATAGTTATATTTATTGTCCGTCTGACTTTGAACTGCAAAATTATGAGTTTGACTTACTATTACTTTTTTCGTAAGAATTTTTGTGAAAATGTGCACAGTAGTTTATATGATAAAGATTTTACACAAACTTACTAAACCAGTACATCATTTTACTTGTCATCATTTCTTACAATAAAACACAAATGTTTCATGCATTATAGAATGTTTAATGTGAATAAATCACTTCAGATCACAGTGTAAAATACATAAAATAACGCATGGTCAATTCATAATGAATAATGTTCGTGTACAAACATTTATTATATATAACAGTGCAATGTTTGGTAAACAAACTGCAGGTGGCACACCAAGACAGAGTCTAGATGAAACATTTTCGGGAGATATTAATCAATTAAACATGAACAATTACAAAACAGTGATAAAACATGCATGTCTTCTATAAATAGTTGTTGGTTGTAAATTGACGTCATAACTACATCCAGACGGGTTGGATCCAGAGATTTGATTTTTTGTAAAAAATCATACTACCATAATAATTATTTAAGCGAATGAGGGATATTAGTTATCCTTCTTTGATAGAGTCTGAAGCGATCCAACGGGCAAGTAGCTGCTATTAGTTGAAATCCTCGGACTTCATCTTAAAGCCCTATGCAAGGATAATAAAATATTTTATCATATATCTTTCTTAGTAATAAAGATATTAACAAGAGTGATGAAATTTAGACAATTCAACAAAACAATACCTTTGTTTGATTTTCAAACAAGTTAAATGATTTACAAAAAGGTAATTGATTGTGTCAAATTGACATTAAAAAATTAGGATAAAATCCGAGTAGTCCAACTGATTGGACCTAGCTATTTGAAGAGTATGCAAAGGGAAATAACTGACCAAAGTTCCTTATGGATTTCTGTTACTACCATGCTCCTTCCCAGTAACATATGTGAAAATACAATCAGGAAATCACTAATCCTAACGTCACATTTAATTACTATCACAATAAAGAAAGAAGCGCATCAGTTAAAATGTATTTCCTATCAAATTCATGGCGAGGTAAGCACTAGTTTCCTAAAGCCAAACTCTCTATGGATGAACAGCGAAAGTACGCGTCCATTCAAATGTTTTCATGCGTCACATCACTAAGCACAGACATGGGCGTGGCCGGGTGACTATGTCTTTAGACTGGACATCATTGGATAGTCAGCTCTCCGCGTTGGTTCAAGTCACATCCAAAGTCTGCATAGTTGTCTCCTTGAGCTAAACAATTTTGTCCTGGCTTAGTTCTGAGGACCATAAAGTTGAGTTTAAATACCAAAGAGTTTGAATGATAGTTTTTTTTTACACCCCAGAGAGTTGAATGCCATCACGAACCTGGGCTGCGCTCAGTTAGCAGTTAGCGTTAGCCAAACACAGTTATCGTTATGAACGGTTAATTGAACGACCCGTTGAAGTGTTCACGAACGTTTAAAGATGGCGGACAAGAGAGTCGTTACTTCTATTTTATTAGAAGAATTCGGAGAGGAGGACTTGTTTACTTGTTTTTTTGTATATGTATTGATCTAAACTAACGGGAGTATCAGTGCCGACTTCGTTAGACCTAATCCAGGTGTTTTTCCGTCCGCGCACAGGCGGTACAAACAAAGTTGTCAACACATTATTGCTAAACAACACGAACTATGGATTAAATACTACTGTTCTTTTTTACGCACGTTTTCATTGAAACAGTGAAAGTTTGTTTGTAGCGGAGGGGAAACCCAAATATTTGAATTTCTGATATAGTCTATTCGCTATGGCCGTTACTATTTTGCAAAATGTACTGGAACTATTTTGTTTCAGGTTGTTTCATATTCGCGTACTATATACTAAAACCGTTAGCTGTTTGCCTTAAACGTTTTCTGCTAACAGGCCGTTCAATTATTACTGTTGGCGAACGTTACAAAACGTTACAGAACGTTCGCGGTAACTGAACACAGGGCTGGTGGCAAGTTTGTGTAAACCATTATAATACATTGTATATACCGCTGTCCAGAGATTTCGACTTTTTTGTATTACATGGACAACGTTCTATTGTTCGTTTTTTCTCAACTGTCAAAACATGAATAATTTTACGGTGAATGCGTCGGTAAAATTATTATCGTAAAACACCCATGCGTTTCAGAAAGTGTGTATTATGATTGAGTAAAACGTCTCATGCCGTATGATATGTTTTAGTCAAGATATTTTTTATAACAATTAGTCCACCAGTACAAATACAATGCATTCAGTCACCATGAAATTATTCAAGCTTTGACAGTTGAGAAAAACGGACAATAAAACGACTGAAAATTTTATATTAGGATTTTTAAGCGTACATAACCATTCCGCAAAATGGTACATTTTACCAAAATGATCACGCGGAGTATTTACAGCTTAAAATTCTTTGAAAAACTTCGGGCAAAGTCTTAGGAATTAAAGTTTCGTGGATCAGGAAATGGACTCGAGTAAACTAAATTGTAAGAGTTTGTATTACAATCTAGCCAAAATAAATTAGATTAAACTATATTTAATACAAAATTATGATTGTTTATGGTACGTATAGGTAATAATTTCACCTTACAAAATCGAAATTATAGTGTTTGTTAATACAATGTAATACTCGGTTCCAAGTGTTGTCTTTCACTAAAAATATCATAAGGAATCTCTCTACGTGTTTGATGGATATATAGAGTCAACTATCTATGCTCGGTCACTACCAATGCTCGGTCACCCCATCAAAATTTCAGTAAATAAATATGGTACCTCGTGATTTTTGTCTATTTTAGAGCAATCTGTCAAACACTCGCGGAAAACCCAAAATCATGATCATCTAGACGCTTGATTGTTTTTGCAGACGAAAGATGCAGATAGCACCTGCTGTTATCGCTAGTAAATCGTGTTTTAACAGCTCCATCTTATTCACTAATTATCAGTAAAATATCTCAAGAAGTATCATTATTTACTTAAATTTATGATATTTAATCAATAATTTACTCATTTACAACATATGTTCACATATTTACTTCTATTTGACTTAAAAACAAAAGTGACTTAGCACTGGTCCGATTACTCTAAAAATGCCATGTTTTACTTATGGTGCTCCGCGCCGATTTTATCCAACATCCGGGTTCTTTAGACGCTTGTTTTTTTTTAACAAAAGTAAGCAAACATGAAGAGGCTTTTATTAAAGTAACTTAACATTAACTATTAGAAATCTGTATACCCAAATCAAATTTGATATAAAAGTGACTGAGCATTGGTAACGTCACTCTATAACTTCGTAGCACGTATACTTAAAACTTAGTGACAAAAACGCTCTAAAAGTTGATATATTTTTCATAATTTGTGAATTTTTATAACTGTTTGTATGATATGATCATAACACTTGTTGCGTCAACTCAACTTAGACAAACCTAGGAACCTACAAAAACACACACACCGAAAACGAAAACACAAATATTCTACGACAAAAAAAACCACAATGTATTTTACATTGTACACATGTATATATTTATTTATTGGAAAAAAACACCATCATAAAATGAATTGGTCTGAATTCTTATGAAACAATGAGTTAAAGCACAGGCTTAAAACATATGGTTTGATACAAAATGACATGTGTTTTTTTCACGTAAAATATATATTGTATTATTGGCACGATAGTGATAAATTGCTTACGAAAAATAATGTCGTTGCCGAACGCATTTCCTGTACAAAATTGTCGTTATCGAATCCTGGAATAATGGAATTATTTATGAAAATTTCATCAACAATTATGTTGGTTTTTTTTTTATTGGTGACTTTAAAACCTACACGCACGCGGACGCTTAACAAAATTCCGGCATGACATGGCCTTATCTAACACAAATCATAAATGTTATGTTTATCGATGAACTTATGAGTCGTTTTGTACCGTTTCTCTAACAAACATTTAAATAAATTCTACATAATAAACAAGTTAAGTTAAAGGGGTAGTTTTTTATTCAATTTTTATTCAATTCCAATTAATCACAAGCATGGATATGAATATAAGAGATAAAGATCAGACAGTGAAAACATTTATATACCATACTCGTCAAACCTTGAGATATAAAATGTTTATACTTCATATCGTTCTGAGTCGAGTAACTTAAGGAATTTCATAAATTCGTCTTGATATAATTTCATGTTAAGCTGTTCACAGTATGACAGAATAGTATACTATCAACAACAGAGGCGAGTTTTAGTCAACTCAGTAGACTCTCCTGTTGTATAAAACCCAGAAAACCCTACTTGTCACAGGGACGATCAACATTTGAATAAAAAATGAAATATGCGATGTTAAAACAAATGTTTTTCTTTCTGCTTAAGAAAAAAAGTCATGCGGTCAGGCAGCCAAAGGTCCTTGTCCCTGACTGACCTTTTGTGTGGCTGAATAATTTATTTCTGAAATTAATTATAATACCGCACATTGTCAAATATCTTTTATTTACTAAACATTTGTCATTTATGTTAAAACACATAAAATTTGTTATCAAACAGTTGTGCTCAAAATTAATATATTTTGTAAACATATAAATTTTCAACAAATATGATTTATTCAAAATAGTGCGCTCATTACGACATTGGGGGTTTACCAATACGGTAAAAGATTTCTGCGTTGGCCTAGCGGTCCCAAGCGTCTTCGGACTTGCGTCTGGCGGTGTAAAACTTCGACTGGGTGTTGTTGGAGCGGAGGTAAACTTTGCCGCAGCGGAAAATTTCCCTCACCGCTCGCAATATTTTGTGCAGTTCAAAACATTCAGAGCGGTAGAAGAGATCATAAGCGGTTGCCGAGCGTATACGGCGTTGCCTTAACGGGGGCCAACTTTTGTTGAACGGTAACGAGCGGTGATGCTTTTTTTCACCGCTCCAGGAACGCTCCAGAAAAGTTCTTGCGGTGTGACCAGGCTTTAAGTGGTGGCCGAGCGTATACGGCGTTTCCTTAACGGGGGCCAACTTTTGTTAAAGGTAACGAGAGCTGATGAATTTTTTTCACCGCTCAAGGAACGCTTCAGCAAAATGATTGCGGTGTGACCAGGCCATTAATTCATTTTACTCAAGCCCATGGTAACGTATACAACATATCTATGAATATTGTTTCAGCAACATATACGTTACGTATAGTGGGTGTATTTAACAACGCTGTATATCTAAATAATTTGTTTTGGCAGCCAATGAACTTATATCACATTTTTATAAAAACAGTTGTGAAAATTCTACAAGAACATACAAAAATAACTATACGATCGTGATACATTGTTAAATAAATAAGTAGCTTCTGTCTATCGTATTCTAAATTAGATTTTATCTTACTGTAGAATGTTCGTGTCTTATATCGTGTCCTCCAGAAGTCATGAAACAAAATCCTGTTTTTTATAAATCGATTGATTTATATTAACTCATGACATTAGAAATAAAGAGTGGTATGAACAATAAATAAGCTAATCAACAATAACTAGTTTTATCAACATAATCAGGATTCAAACTAAGCTTTAACTATGGTACATAAGCTTTAAGCATAATCGGTTTTTTTTCTCAAAATAAGGAACTTAAGTCAGTCATTTCCCATTGCATACTCTTCAAATGGCTAGTTCCAATCAGTAGAATTACTCAGATTTTACCCTTATTTTTCAATGTCAATTTGACACAATAAATTAAAAATACTTTTTTTGTAAATCATTTAATTTGTTTGAAAAACAAGCAAAGTATTGTTAGGGTCAAGAACTGTCTAAATCTCATCACCCTTGTTAATATCTTAATTAACAAGAAATATATTTGATGAACTATTTTATTATCCGAGGATCCCAACTGATAGGACCTACTCGCCAATTGGATCGCTTCAGATTTTATCAAGGAAAAATAACTGACTATAATATACCTTATTACTTTTGTCTAAAAAACTTTTGGAATGTACTGTATAATAATGGTGTTAGAATATTAGAATAATAAATCATTTGTGAACGTAAGGCGATATAATATCTTGTTCATCAACAAACTTTAATATTCAACATCTCTTTCCAATAGTCAATGTTTAACCTATGACAAATGAATTATGCCCAACATTTATTAAAATGTCTAAAACTTATTGGTCTTTAATGACTAACAATAGGAGCAGCGGCCCAGTGATAGGACGCGCGCTTGGGGATCAAGATGTCCCGGGTTCGATCCCCACTCGAAGCCCTCCTTTTTTCTTGAGCAAGAAATTAGCTTACAGTTGTTCCACTCCACCCAGGTGGAGTACAGTGGAGATCACCTGCCTGTACGTGATTTCAATGACAGGTATTATCGTACAAAAATTGAGAAGTCGGCTGAACATGTATACTTAACGAAACTTCTAAGTACCCCGATTTCCATATTGTAGGAAATATTTATTTTTCAACATTTATGTCCGATCGATAATGGAAATGTGCATGAATTGATAAACCTAAGCTCTTTTGAAGTTGCTTTTAAAAATGAAAGTTATGAATACACCAAATCGAATGTCAAGCATAAGGCCTCAAAGATGTATTTATTTATTGGAGTTAACGTCGTGTCAACACAATTTAGGTCATTTTACGGCGTCCAGCGCACCTAACCTAGCTTTCCTGGACCATTGTCTATAACCAGTACTCACCTACCCTTCCACAAGGCCGTAAACTTCTCCATATTATCTAATCAATGGAGGAAAATCGACATTATTGTCAAATTTTCATGGAAGGGTATAACCTCCCCGGGTGGGATTCGAACCCGCACCCCCTCGGGCACGAGATTCCAAATCCCGGCGCGCTACCAACTCATTTGTATCTAAATTATACTAAAAGATCAATGGAAATATTAGTGATCTGATAAAGTATCAGTGTACCTTTTCACAAAACAAAATCTTACGAAAACAGTTATCGTACGTCAAAATCATAATTTTGCATTTTAAATTCAGGACACAGAAGGATAATAAACAACAACAACAACAACGAAATAAACATAGGTATGATGTGTTATTCAATAGGTATACAATATTCGATATTCAATAATATTTGGAATTGATTTGCCATAAATGACAGTACTATAATTAATGCTTCTTGCTTTTGACTTACGACGATTTTTATCGTAAGATTATTTTGTAAAAGAATCACCACAATACTCCAGCCTTATATATGTTGATTTTTTCTGTTCAGTAAGCAGAACTCTGTACATAAACGGTCAAGGGGACGTAATTGGTAAGCAGTAGTAACTTTAATTAGTAAAGATATTTATTACATAAAATTATAAAGATCAAAAGACTATAATAGAATTTTTACAAAATCTGCTAGGGTCACAATGATGCTAGACGTATTCTGTTTATACATTTTGAAATTAAAAATGAAATTATCTGTTAGTTATAGTCCTATACAAATTTAAACTGCGATTACTTATAATTATTATTTAATCCATGCACTACAAATCCTTATTCAAAATAAAACTGCATTTTTACAGAGAGGTTTATAAGGATGACTTTGTTCATTTATTTTTAGCATGTTTTATTCAACATTATCTCCTTTAGGCTGTCACAACTTCTACCCCCTCTTCTTTCTTGAATGTTAAAAAAATATATAAATATTTTCACGATTTTTTATCTCATTCATGAAATGTTATATTCTCTTTAACATAAATAAAGTTAGATAAAAACATCACTAATTCAAAATAAAATCAATTAGCAAAAACTACGCGTCAAATATGTGGGACAAAGATTAGCCTATTTGCTCTACTGACAAAATTGTTTTGTGGGATGAGACCGTATCTTTGTTAAGTATAGGAATCAACAGGGGATATTAATATATTCAAAGGTAAAAGAAGCATGTCATTTGATTTCATTTGACACATCCAATTATTTTTATTAATTGAACGATCTATTCGTAAAATGTAATGTTTGACAAGTTGGTTGATCAAGTAAAGAATATAGTTACAATAACTCCTAATAAATAGCTTCTATCCTTTCTCAATTTACCAATAAATCATAATGTGCAGTTTTTTCTATAACTTACGGAAGCATGGAGGTGACATGGTCGATATTTTTTTTTAACTTGTTCCCACAACTTAGGAGAGTAGGTATTTTTTTCTAACTTGTTCCCACAACTTAGGAGAGTAGGTATTTTTTTCTAACTTGTTCCCACAACTTACGAGAGGTGATAATTTTTTTCTAACTTGTTCCCACAACTTACGAGAGGTGATAAATTTTTTTCTAACTTGTTCCCACAACTTAGAAGAGTGGGTAAATTTTTTCTAACTTGTTCCCACAACTTAGAAGAGTGGGTAAATTTTTTTCTAACTTGTTCCCACAACTTAGAAGAGTAGGTAATTTTTTTCTAACTCGTTCCCACAACTTAGAAGAGTGGGTAAATTTTTTTCTAACTTGTTCCCACAACTTAGAAGAGTAGGTATATTTTTTATAACTCGTTGTAGGAACAAGTTAGAAAAAAATTACCTACGCTTCTAAGTTGTGGGGGGAACAAGGTAGAAAAAAATTACCTTCTCTTCTAACTTGTGGGAACGAGTTAGAAAAAAATGACACCTCTCGTAAGTTGGGGGAACGAATTAGAAAAAAAATACTTACTCTCCTAAGTTGTGGGAACAAGTTATAAAAATATCGACCATGTCACCTCCATGCTTCCGTAATAACTCTATACATGTGTGGAAGGTGTTTTTGTTATCATGTTTATAATAAGTTTACACTGATCTTTTATAGACTGAAGAAAAATACAGCGTACAGTATATTGTATATTGAATATTACAAGTACATCGTAGTTTTAGACTGAACATGTCGTATTATATTGTATTCCTACAACAATTTGACATTCCAGATTTATCAGTATAATAAAGACATTGGCAATATGTAAACATGTCATGTTGATGATAATACAATATGAGTTTCCATTATCAAATGTACCAGAAGTCTAAAGAAGGCAAACAGCATCAGTATAATAGTTTCATTTTTATTAAAGTATGCACTAATCATTCATAATCCACAACTCTTCCATCCCCCGGTGCAATGCGGGGGTTACGGGAGGAAGGGGGCGTATTTGTACCTACACACTTCTCTAGCATTGTCTGGTGACTGCAGTGGAGTTGTTTCTGTGCTTCAAATAGTGTGGACTACAGTCGTCACGGTGGTTAAAGGTTAAAACCGAATAAATGCGTAGTTTTAGCGGTTGTTACAGGTTATAGCTAATTATATGGAGTTCGCAAGATAATGTAAGACGTAAATTACATCATACATTAAACTACAATTTATTATTCGTTAACAAAATAATGTCCAAAATGTTCCGTGCTGTCTTTGATAGGACTAGTGCAAATATTGAGGTAGCCAGAGTTTGAAATAGACGTTGGATTGAACCTCTCCGGAGGTAGAATGTATTTACCCGGAATTTTCAATCCGTTTGTCCCCTTAGGGCAATGATACTGCCCAAGGTTTGCTGAGTATTCAAAACCCCCACAATTGCACTGGTTGTGCATTACAAATGACCGGTGGATTATACGTGCTAGAAGTAATTAGAAATAGAAAGACAGTTACAATGTAAATCGAGACAATTTTTGATAAAATTATGAGTGATTTAGGGGACAGTCTTTGCAAACTTGGACGTATTCCTTAAGCCACTTTTTGGAGCAGTAAAGTAAGGGTCGGTTTGTCATTGACTTCAGTAATAACAACATGTCACCAATTGTTTCAGTGGAATTGCTGCAAACTGAAATGATGGAAGAATAGAATAGAATAGAATAGAATAGAATAGAATGGAATAGAATGGAATAGAATGGAATAGAATAGAATAGAATAGAATAGAATAGTGTAGAATAGATAGAATATAAGTGATAGACTCTACTGATTGATATATAATCTGTATTTACGTTGTGTCAAATTTCATTGACTACAGTTTTGTACTGATCCAGAAATTTCGAGGACAGATGTTGTACAAAAGTATTGTATATCTTGATGATTGTGATGTATATTTTTTATCTTGTTTCATCATCTACATATATGAGATCTAGTGGCGCTTTTCACAAAAATTCTAACGATAAAAATCATCGTAAGTCAAAAGCAATAAACATTAATAATATGGTCATTTTTTGGCCAATCAATTCGAAATATTGTTGCGATGTGTAGAATACTGTATACCTATCATAGTTATGTTTATTATCCTTCTGACTTTGAACTGTAAAATTATAAAATTGACATACGATAACTTTTTTCGTGAGATTTTTTGTGGAAAGGTGCACAGGTGATGAAAGATCCAGGTGGGTCTTGTTTTTATTTTGAAAGTCATGCTAGTTTGATGCATATTAACATTTTTATTCACTTCACATTGTATTTCTACATACACTTGACAAGCAAACCTTCTATGTATTATACACAGATAGAGCAGATTGTGAATTAAATTGATTTCTATCTCGGTGAAATGATCATTTTTGAGTTGCAGTGCTAAAATTCCCTTCAGTTTTTTCTATAAAAGAATAGACATTAATACTCAAGTGTTAGGTAATCACACTTATATACAAGTTGTTTGAGGAAGCATATGTTAAATGTTTATAATTATTATATAACTTTTATCAAACATCTAGCTTTATTAAGGTGATCAGTAGAATCGATTCATCTATTGCTTTTGATAATTAGAGGAAACATGTAAAGTGCAGAAATTATTATAACTATAATACAAGATTAGGATTTTTTATATCACTATAAACAGTTCAAACTGTGTTAAAAATTACAATTACAGGCATTCTAAATGGTGGCATATATCTGACCCTAGATACATCTGAGTTATCTAAGATAAAATAACTTGTTTCAGAATCGTGTTAAGCGGTACACACTAAACTTACACATAACTAGTGGCATATGTTACATTAATTTTTAAAATTTTAATCTTTATTCTCTCTCATTGAAATGACCACAGTGTAAATAGGTTTTTAGACTCTCGGCGATTTCGCCGAAAGGCTCAAGTTATACCACAAATCGAAAACTATCGACGAAAATGCCTGACCAATTTAACCTGCGGATTGATACATGTGTTTCTAATTTACTATGCAGTCAATTTCCAGGCGATAATTATAGTTCGGTCATCTGACTCGATCAATGACAGGTGCTTATATACTTATATGATAAGAGTGTGGATATTGTGGTCATTCATTGTATTACTTGAAGTTTAAGTTGTTTTACAGTATTGTACCATATTTATCATATTTAACTACACTAACGAACCTACAGAATTTGTATGCAAAGTGTACAGGGGAAAACAGTACTTCAGGATTGTGTATGGCAAGAAGAGGAAAATAAAATCTTTATAATATTTGCCAGTTAAATACTTCGCCCGCATTTTTCCCTGCTAGATTTGTACTTGAATCTAATGTGTAAGGAGTAATCATTAGCACGGAGTTGTTAGGTATTAATGTGCACGAAAGTCTTTCTGTATTTCAATACTTTGTAGAACTTGTCTTTGTGGTTTAATAGACTCATTTTATTGTAGCATAATAATAAAACATTTGTTAAACAAAAACTTAACTACGTATAGGATGGCATAGAATATGACGCATGTTTTGTGTAGAAGAAATGTAAAATTATGTTGTGAATAAAAGTTTTTATCAGAAAGATACATAATTTCTCTATTCAGCAATAATGCTTTTTAGGAATTTACACCTGTTGTCTTGGTTGTGGTTCCTGATTTGAGTCATGGATGAAATTATGTTCCACACGGTTAGCCTCAACCACGACGTGACATTCAGGTGGACTTTACAAGGAAACCACGATTATAAAACCATTAAAAGTAGCATATTGTGTTGATGACTGTCATCAGCTGGTGACTGTCTCTTGTTCTGTCAGTCTGTATTATTTAACTGAAAAAACACCATTCTGAATAACCTTATGGTTACCCTTGCATGCTGCAAACAGAAGTATATCAATTGTGGTTGGCATATAATGGTTTTATACAGTGCCCTAAAAGGTATTTGAACACAATATTGTATTAAGATGAAAAGATTCACCATCAGCCAAATAGGAAACAAATAGGAATATACGCAACTTCTAAAACCAGAATCAACAAGTAAATCTATGAGCTAATGCTCACTAGTGATACCCCCGCAAAAATCTAAAAATATGCGACAAACAGGAAGTAGATGAGCAAGGAGCATGAAATCGCTTTACACCACATGGGACTATGGGATGAAGCAATATGCAAAGTATTAGGCTGCTGCATGTTATAGTTGCTGAGAAAACTGCGACGGAAATTTTGTAATGGACGGACGCACGCACGCACGCACGGACAAGGGTAAAACAGTATACCCCCCCTCTTCTTCGAAGCGGGGGTACAATTAGATTATTAACATAATTATGATTTTATGTATGTACAGAAACGAGCTATTATTGTACAAAAAAACTATTTGCAGTACGGCTGGTCAAGAACTTTTGAAGGAGCACTGTATTTTGATACAAAATGTTGTATTTTTGATATGCTGTTTACTTCCATTTCATGAAATATTTACAGTACAAATCATATGGGGTTTTACACCCACAAACCTTCATGGAACATTCTTAACATTAGAGACAAAGAGGGTGTCAAATAATCTAGTTAATCCACCTGATATCAATCAAGTAAAATTTCAAATTGTAATTGATTAAAATCTATAAATAATAACGAAAGTAGGCGTGAAGTTCTGCAAAAATTCTATTTTACATGACTGTATACATGTAATATGGAATCTAAAACCACTTCATTTGACACTCGAACTCATCCAAATACTGTTGTGTTGATATTTTCTGGTGTTTTAAAGGTCATATAAATGAACTGTTTAAAGACAACGTTCTTAAATTCGTTTCAACGCGTTTCAAGATACAAATGTACTAAACAATGGTGTCTATGGTTTAGATTCTATAAAACATTTTATGACGTCCATTTCTACCACAATCAGCACATACAGCTTAGTATGTGATGGTCAATCTCTTGTAGTATATAGCATGTTAAATGGTCAAATCTTTTTGACTGTTGTCTGTACTGTATAAAATGTTCAAGCTCCTCGGACTGCAATATACACAATGTACGAGAATAATTTTAAATAGTTTACTAAAACTTATCAATTGCCGCCAGATTTGTGTCGGTGTCAAACTATTTTGAATAAACAAAACTATGACTCTTTAGAAAGTTTGCTTGACCTAGTTTTTCTGGGTTGACCATTCAACTGACCAAGTTAGATAAATTGCAAGAATGCATTCACCAAATACACTTAAAATGAGCTCATGAACATCCGTTCTTTCAAAGCGAACATCAATAAAATTTCAAGATAAAACATTTCTCTCAATTGTAATTGAACTAATACCATCACCATCAACTTAATCAACGTTTACAACATTATTTTATCTTTAGACATTTAAGAGGATATTTATTCTATCTGATAGGAGACATTCTCACGAGTAGCAGACTGATTTAGTTTTCAAACTTTAAACAAAGAAGTTTTTCTTAATTCAAAGAAACATATGGAAGCTATTATAGTAAAGAACTCGACTATTGTTCCGCTTTATGTTAACAATAGAATGGTATAATGTTAGTACATAGACTTTTGATGAGACCTAATAGACACGTTAATGTATTTCAATTTATATAACAATGAAAACATAGAAACTTTATTACCGAAAAAAAATGGAATTCTTGTTCTAATGCTGCTGTTGTAAGTCAATGGCAACATCAATCAGCCTTGTAGATGAAATGATTCTGAGATGAAAGTTTATTTTTGAATAGTGACAGTGGTCATTTAGTGTAGTATTAGAATACCCTGCTTTATAATACACAAACCATCGTTTTTACACGCACAACACTTCAGTAGGTGTTTGATTTTTTAGCAAACTAACTGTTATCAACAGTCGAGGCTATTAGCGGCATTTCAGCACTGCGACCAAGATTTGTGGTCCATTTTTCCACTCGCCAGCAAATAGTTCTATAATATTCAAAACTCGATATATATCTGCCTATATACATTTTCTTTCTACATCTTTCTTTAAAAAATCATAGTGACACCAAATATTGACAATTTTGTGAACAATTGAACAATGGCAGACAAATAATTACATGACTGATTACCGCGGATGTATACATTAATTTCAGTCATGAAAAATTATGAATGAAAATATTTTACTCGTTCCCGTATCAAGCACTATCGTCACGTGATTCACAACGATGAACTTGGAAAGACTCAATCGCCCTACCTTAAATTTGTAAGAACGGTTCACTTTTAGAAAAATATTAGGCTAACAGTGGAGTAAATGGTTATTTCTGCGCCAAAAATAAACGAATATTGTATAACACAATATGCAAGTTGTCAAGTAGTCTACTCACCGTGCAAATTCGAATATTTTTTTACGTTTATAACTGCAGTTCAATAGACTCCTCGCCGTGAAACTTCGAATATCCATAACATGTGTGAATTTATAAGGATAGCATAATATTTTAATGATTATTATAGTGAAGTTAATGGGTATTTCTGCGCCCAAAAATATACAAATTTTGTAAAACAAGTTATGAGAGCTGTATAATGGACTACTTGCCGTGGTAATTCGAATATTCCCTACGTTGATACCTGCTGTTCAGTATACTCCTCATCGTGAAAATTCGATTATGCGTAACATTTATTTTTGGCAACTTTTCCAACGTTGAATTGACAACTTGGTGAAAAAGCTGTTCCTGTGTCGATGACTCGTCTTGCCGATCCGTGGTGTGCTACGAATGAAGTGTGGAATATGTTAACAGAACCAGCTACGGACTAAAACTTGTTGTTTAAGTCTTTGAGCCTTCAACATAGTCTTGCTTCAATGTTTTTCAGCACTTTGATTAAAAGAGCTGGCAATCCACACTATGTGTACGGATGAGTCAATAATTAAAAGTACAATAACATGCCATGTTTACAAAATTGATTTATACAATAAAGCTATGCGTTATCACTTCCCGAGTGCATTTTGATGCTTCGCACTAATATCTTTTATTGCATTGTATCAAAATTGTAAAAAAGTAAATTTCTATGAAAATGAGCTCATGGAACAAGCAATTGAATTTTATACGGTCCAGATTAGAAGAACTGCAATCTGCTTCATAATTATATGTGTACAGGATATAATACTGTAAAATACTGTACTCTTCACTACAAATTGATTTATAAAGTTTTCCTTATGTTCTTTGAAAATGTATTTAACTCATCGTTTTATAGATACACATTATACATTATTTATTTTATTCATTTTTTTTATTTTATTTTTCATATTTATTTAATTTATGTATATAAATTATAACACCTGTATTTGTATGGAATATTTATACAGATCTGTTTTGTAGCATTATTATATATATACATAAATTAGTTTAGTATCACATAAAATATTTCAATAATCAAAAAATTAACAAATAATTTCATTTTAATACGTAGAATTAAGTACATGCATTAAACTCGGAGTTAGTGTAGATTTTAATGCTTTCGTATGCTGGTTCTAATTATTTTTTGTAATGAAATTACTTTAAATAGATTCATTGAATAAAATAATGATCACTGTGTAATTAATGTATGTCTATTTGATTTCCTGTATTCTATGTAACATTATTAACAACAACAACAACATAGGTTTAGTATACAGATATATATATATATGTGTGTAGGTCATATCGTACAATGAATGTTTACTTGATATACAAGTAATGGCATTTTATAGTCTAAGTTTCATGTGTACGAACGTTCACCGACTTTAAAGCTATTACCCCTGGTCATTGGTCAACTAGTATTTATCTATCAGTCTCCCTGAGGAGTCTTTACTCCGCTTATTATTGCAGCAGACAAATTGGCGCAACGTAATTATACCACCCTCGCAGGTACTGATTTTCACCTGGGTGGAGTGACCCAATCGCAGGTAAAAATTCAACAATGAAATTAGCAGTGCCCCAGGTTGGGTTCGAACCAGGGACCTCTGGGAACACGTGGGTTTTTAACTTTTGTTTAAAAAAATATTAAGGCACTGGGCACACTTAAATGAATCCTGGAGTGGCATTCAACAGGTTTGGTGCCGCATGACTGAATCTATGGTTGCCAAAGGCAACAAAATCATGCTCCGAGTCGCTACCTTTGAAAACTTCAAAACTTTATAATATTGTCTCATTCTTACACAAATATACTCAACCTGTTCATAGGAGCAGCTTCTCATTACGAAGAGACAAATTACCTTGCCATGTTTGTTGCATTTTTGTTCATGCTACATTGTACATTAATATATCATTTTATAGTTCAGAAATTAAAAGACGGTGTCATAACATGACTATAATGTACATGCTTTAAATATTTATAACGGTTTTTAACAACATAACCTAGCTACATTAAGTCTCATTTTCAAACCACGAATAGAAAAAAAAATAATGTTGTATTTTTGATATGCTGTTTACTTCCATTTCATCAAATATTTACAGTACAAATCATATGGGGTTTTACACCCACAAACCTTCATGGAACATTCTTAACATTAGAGACAAAGATGGTGTCAAATTATCTATTAAATCCACCTGATATAAATCAAGTAAAATTTCAAATTGTAATTGATTAAATTCTATAAATAATAACGATAGTAGGCGTGAAGTTCCGCAAAAAATGATATTTTACATGACTGTATACATGTAATATGGAATCTAAAACCACTTCATTTGACACTCGAACTCATCCAAATACAGTTATGTTGATATTTTCTGGTGTTTTAAAGTCATATAAATGAACTGTTTAAAGACAACGTTCTTAAATTCAAAGAATTATCATGTTGATACGCCACGCTGATTCAATTGTGTCCGTTTTAAATTTGACTAACACAGTCAATGAATTTAAAATTGTACAGTACAATTTGCAACTCGTTTCAAGATACAAATGTACTAAACAATGGTTTCTATGGTATAGATTCTATAAAACATTTTATGACGACCATTTCTACCACAATCAGCACATACAGCTTAGTATGTGATGGTCAATCTCTTGTAGTATATAGCATGTTAAATGGTCAAACCTTTTTGACTGTTGTCTGTACAGTATAAAATGTCCAAGCTCCTCGGACTGCAATATACACAATGTACGAGAATAATTTTAAGTAGTTTACTAAAATTTATCAATTGCCGCCAGATTCGTGACGGTGTCAAACTATTTTGAATAAACAAAACTATGATTCAAACTCTTTAGAAATTTTGCTTGACCTAGTTTTTCTGGGTTGACCATTCAACTGACCAAGTTAGATAAATTGCAAGAATGCATTCACCAAATACACTTACAATGAGCTCATGAACATCCGTTCTCTCAAAGCGAACATTAAGCTTTAAAATCAATAAGTAAAATTTCAGGATAAAACATTTCTCTCAATTGTAATTGAACTACATGTAATACCATCACCATCAACTTAATCAACGTTTACAACATTATTTTATCTTTAGACATTTAAGAGGATATTTATTCTATCTGATAGGAGACATTCTCACGAGTAGCAGACTGATTAAGTTTTCAAACTTTAAACAAAGAAGTTTTTCTTAATTCAAAGAAACATATGGAAGCTATTATAGTAAAGAACTCGACTATTGTTCCGCTTTATGTTAACAATAGAATGGTATAATGTTAGTACATAGACTTTTGATGAGACCTAATAGACACGTTAATGTATTTCAATTTATATAACAATGAAAACATAGAAACTTTATTACCGAAAAAAATGGAATTCTTGTTCTAATGCTGCTGTTGTAAGTCAATGGCAACATCAATCAGCCTTGTAGATGAAATGATTCTGAGATGAAAGTTTATTTTGGAATAGTGACAGTGGTCATTTAGTGTAGCATTAGAATACCCTGCTTTATAATACACAAACAATCGTTTTTACACGCACAACACTTCAGTATGTGTTTGATTTTTAGCAAGACTGTTATCAACAGTCGAAGCTATTAGCGGCATTTCAGCACTGCGACCAAGATTTGTGGTCCACTTTTCCACTCGCCAGCAAATAGTTCTATAATATTCAAAACTCGATATATATCTGCCTATACATTTTCTTTCTACATCTTTCTTCAAAAAATCATAATGACATCAAATATTGACAATTTTGTGAACAATTGAACAATGGCAGACAAATAATTACATGACTGATTACCGCGGATTTATACATTAATTTCATTCATGAAAAATTATGAATGAAAATATTTTACTCTTTCCCGTATCAAGCACTATAGTCACGTGATTCACAACGATGAACTTGGAAAAACTCGATCGCCCTATCTTAAATTTGTAAGAACGGTTCACTTTCAGAAAAATATTAGGCTAACAGTGGAGTAAATGGTTATTTCTGCGCCAAAAATAAACAAATATTGTATAACACAATATGCAAGTTGTCAAGTAATATACACACCGTGCAAATTCGAATATTTTTTACGTTTATAACTGCAGTTCAATAGACTCCTCGCCGTGAAACTTCGAATATCCGTAACATGTGTGAATTTATAAGGATAGCATAATATCTTAATGATTATTATAGTGAAGTTAGTGGTCATTTCTGCGCCCAAAAATATACAAATATTGTATAACAAACTATGCGAGCTGTACAATGGACTACTCGTAATAATAATTCGAATATTTCCTACGTCGATATCTACTGTTCAGTATATTCCTCGCCGTGAAAATTCGATTATGCGTAACATTTATTTTTGGCAACTTTTCCAACGTTGAATTGACAACTTGGTGAAAAAAGCTGTTCCTGTGTCGATGACTCGTCTTGCCGATCCGTGGTGTGCTACGAATGAAGTGTGGAATATGTTAACAGAACCAGCTATGGACTAAAACTTGTTGTTTAAGTTTTTGAGCCTTCAACATAGTCTTGCTTCAATGCTTTTCAGCTCTTTGATTAAAAGAGCTGGCAATCCACACTATATGTACGGATGAGTCCATAATTAAAAGTACAATAACAATAATGCCATGTTTACAAAATTGATTTATACAATAAAGCTATGCGTTATCACTTCACTAGTGCATTTTGATGCTTCGCACTAATGTCTTTTATCGCATTGTATCAGAATTGTAAAAAAGTAAATTCCATGAAAATGAGCTCATGGAACAAGCAATTGAATTTTATACGGTCCAGATTAAAAGAACTGCAATCTGCTTCATAATTATATGAGTACAGGATATAATACTGTAAAATACTGTACTCTTCACTCCAAATTGATTTATAAAGTTTTCCTTATGTTCTTTGAAAATGTATTTAACTCATCGTTTTATAGATACACATTATACATTATTTATTTTATTCATTTTTTTTATTTTATTTTTCATATTTATTTAATTTATGTATATAAATTATAACACCTGTATTTGTATGGAATATTTATACAGATCTGTTTTGTAGCATTATTATATATATACATAAATTAGTTTAGTATCACATAAAATATTTCAATAATCAAAAAATTAACAAATAACTTCATTTTAATACGTAGAATTAAGTACATGCATTAAACTCGGAGTTAGTGTAGATTTTAATGCTTTCGTATGCTGGTTCTAATTATTTTTTGTAATGAAATTACTTTAAATAGATTCATTGAATAAAATAATGATCACTGTGTAATTAATGTATGTCTATTTGATTTCCTGTATTCTATGTAACATCATTAACAACAACAACAACATAGGTTTAGTATACAGATATATATATGTAGGTCATATCGTACAATGAATGTTTACTTGATATACAAGTAATGGCATTTTATAGTCTAAGTTTCATGTTTACGAACGTTCACCGACTTTACAGCTATTACCCCTGGTCATTGGTCAACTAGTATTTATCTATCAGTCTCCCTGAGGAGTCTTTACTCCGCTTATTGCAGCAGACAAATTGGCGCAACGTAATTATACCACCCTCACAGGTATTGATTTTCACCTGGGTTGAGTGACCCAATCGCAGGTAAAAATTCAACAATGAAATTAGCAGTGTCCCAGGTTGGGTTCGAACCAGGGACCTCTGGGAACAAGTGGGTTTTTAACTTTTGTTTAAAAAATATTAAGACACTGGGCACACTTAAATGAATCCTGGAGTGCCATTCAACAGGTTTGGTGCCGCATGACTGAATCTATGGTTGCCAAAGGCAACAAAATCATGCCCCGAGTCGCTACCTTTGAAAACTTTAAAACTTTATAATATTGTCTCATTCTCACACAAATATACTCAACATGTTCATGGGAGCAGCTTCTCATTACGAAGAGACAAATTACCTTGCCATGTTTGTTGCATTTTTGTTCATGCTACATTGTACATTAATATATCATTTTATAGTTCAGAATTTAAGAGACGGTGTCATAACATGACTATAATGTACATGCTTTAAATATTTATAACGGTTTTTAACAACATAACCTAGCTACACTAAGTCTCATTTTCAAACCACGAATAGAAAAAAAAATAAAGTCGCCTCTATTAAGTCATAATGATTTTTATTTAAAGCCCATCATATTCGACAGTATTATTGCAAGGTGTCGTAAAATTCCCGGTGTTCGTAATTTAAAGGAGACCTCCCAGTATGTTAGGATGTTAAACTCCAAGAAACTTTTGAATTTTATTAATTTTGCGGTCTTTTATCAAGTGAATTCGTCGTAAAATGATATTGAGCATGAAAATTAGATGAAAGTGTCTTTTTGTACATTAGACCATATACAATATAGTGATTTTACTTTATGTGTGGCATAATCAGAAATATACTAATAAAGTATAAAGAAAAAATGTTGTAAATACGCCATCTACGTATGATATAAATCATATTTCTAAATAAATCATTATAATTGCCACGATCTTTTTTTAATAAGCGTCAACATAACTTAATATGTGGGTAAATTTAAAATATTTTCAAAAATATATGAAAACACACTGGCGTGGACAATATATAAGAGTAATATAAGTATTTATGAAAAATATTGATCTGGGGCAATGAACTAAGTTTGATAATAGTGGTAT
The DNA here is from genome assembly GCA_025267735.1 of Mactra quadrangularis. Lineage (NCBI taxonomy): Eukaryota > Metazoa > Mollusca > Bivalvia > Venerida > Mactridae > Mactra > Mactra quadrangularis. The sequence goes on from CM046298.1 coordinate 7,384,863, forward strand.
TTAATGTTAAAACAATGGTTTTGAAGCCTACCATTAGTATCACTATTCAGTCGACACTTGACATTAATATCTCCGATCACCAAGTCACAGCCCAACTGTTAACATACGGCACAGATTGCAGCCACAGCATACAATACATGACCCTAACAGATACCTATTTACACCTGGGTAGAGTGAAGCAATCGCAATACTAATATACGTTGATGTATATTTATCACCATTTAGGGCTTGTTGCCTAAACACAATGCTGCCTAGCGTTTTGTGCTCTGGAATCTTTCTAACACCAAAAAGAATAAGTACGTGATATCACTGGTATCAAACCGAGGGTACCAGGAGGCAAAGCGATACGTAGCGATAGGATTAGGCAACATTGGCACTTTCATCAGCACATTACATCTGGTAGAGCTACAGAGCAATTTATAAAATAATGTTTATGCGTTGTCTTGTGCAAATCATTGGCGTTCAACACGGCGTTACAACAAAACATTATACAACTGTTTATTATTTTAGTACAGTATTCACACAGGTGTAACAGTTTGTTTTTATCAAAGAATAGTCATTAAAAATGGAGATTTTTTACAATATAATAGAGTATTTTGACTGACATGTTTTAGATGACATACTTTTGTATTTTAAACGAATGTAAATACCTCTGTTATACTATACACTAGTCAAACACTTTCATTTTTATGATACTAGAACTTGAAACGATTATGAATCATATACCATCGTCATCAGTGTAAATTTTATTTCATGGTGTTGAAAATGAAAGAGTAAATATAACATGGCAACAAATCAAAAATCAATAAATTACCGCATTACCATAGCAAATATTTTTATTGTTTTGATTTAACTACTAAAGTATAAAGACGTATGTTGTCCCCTTAATTGAGTTATCATGACTGACATCGTATAACACCTGTCTAGAGTTGTATATTGTATATATTATTACCCTGGGATAATATCATATTGGTAGTAAGGCGAGAGCTTTTTTATTTGGTGATACTCGAAATCTGGTGGGAAAATGTTGACAGGAGAAGGTAAAAAACTTGAATATTTTCGATGTTAGTTTTATTACACTAAATCATTGACATTTATAATAAAATATGATATAGTTTCTTTTTCGTAAATAATTTTTGTGTTATTTCTCAAGATAACAGAATAATGGAAAATTATATAAAACATTTAAAGTGTATAAATACATATCTTGTGATCCACACTATATCGCAACTATACACGAAACATTTTCAAATCTACGGTTATTAATAAGGCTTATTATTTTATTATGTTTCCTTTTTAAATTAGCAAACAATGCTTCAAGAAACGACACATAGAAAATTTGCAAACAAAAATAAATCTCGAAAAACGACTTTTTGAAAATTTCCGTATTTTTTGAAATTCTGAAAAAAATCCAAACGGAGGGTTCGAGTATCGAAAAATAAAATATTAAACGCCTAAAGTATGATAAGAATATTGTACACTCATTTATAAAACATGTCAACTATTACAGCTATGTTGAACCTCATTTTTCACAACCCGTGTTTTTCACAACGTGTGAAAAACGCGTACGCAATTTTCACAACTTGTGAAAAACACGTTAGTAACTTTCACAAGTTGTGAAAATTGCGTACGCGTTTTTCACAAATGAGCAATGTGAAAATTACGTTAGACATTTTTTCGATTTTTAGTCCTAACGCAATTTTCACAACATTGGTCAATATCATAGTATATTTTATAGTATATAATAAACAAAATTAATGTTTCATTTTTTTCAAATATTTTATTTAAATGGTTTACATCGCAACATGAGTGCAAGATGTCCCAACTACCCTAAGGTGTTCAACAAGCCAGTATTGTACCTTATTTTACTACCTTTACGTACAAGCAACCACTTTAGAACATAGAGAAGCCACCTTAAGGTGGGTCGGTACCTTACTCGGAGAAAAAAAAAGAAAAAAATATCATGCTCACTGATTATGATAAAAGTTGACAGGCAGATACCTTCATGCTTTTTGTTTGTTTTTCTGGTAACCTTAGCGACGTTGTCGTTATTTTCACGACGTTATGGACGTCACAATGTTTCGCGCTAAAAACAGGCATGCAAGTAAATTAAACCCACATATTTAAAGTATTGAATGTCCGATGCCAATGATAATTATATCAAAATGTTTCTGAACTGTTGTTGCATACAATTATTTTGTTCCGATTATCTAAATATCACGTCAGTCGTAAAGATTGTACATTTCATCACTGAATTCAGGGTTTTCACGTCTAAAAGGTTTCACCAATTGCCGTGTTATAACGTTTATTTTCATATTATTGCAGAACGGTGGTCAAATTCTTATTGGGATTTTTGAAAAGTACACACTTTTCATGACATTTTAATGAAATAAAAAAGGAAAGTGAACGTTCTCAGTTTTTCACAATATTGCGTTCAAAGTAAAATTATCTTTGTCCTCGGACATTCAATACTTTAAATATATGGGTTTGATGTACTTGCATGCCTGTTTATAGCGCGAAACATTGTGACGTCCATGACGTCGTGAGAATAACGCCAACGTCGCTAAGGTTACCAGAAAAACAAACAAGAAGCATGAAGGTATCTGACTGTCAACTTTTATTATAATCGGTGAACATGATATTTGTTTCGTTTTTTCCTCCGAGTAAGGTACCGACCCACCTTAAGGTACATAGTAAGCACATACATCCCATGGTACTGTTATAATGTCCGTATTCACGAGGTTTGTATCAGCTGCCCAAGCACAGCACGAATATCCATGGTAACATTTATGTTCATAGCAAATTCTGTCGGGCCTTGGTCGTTTAAGTGGAGGAGAGGGATTCAAACTAGCGACTCTTTGGGGGACGAAGCATGAAGCACACAACCCATTGTACATCCTGACACTAATATTCATTTATTATGCATCGATGGCAACATGAAAAGTCTACAGTATTTCATATTTTGGTGAGATATACATGTACCTTTGGTAAAAAAGCTTAATGTTGGGAAGATGCATGCATATTAAACTTAAATAAATATGATTACAGCATAGATAATTGATATATAAAAGTAAAGGTCATTGTATCTTTATTATGAAAACATTTGATATCAGTGAGTTATATCTTGTGAATTGTAACACAGTGGTCAATTTCAGATGTACAGATTTCATTGTCAGATTTTTTTATTTTCGCTTAATACTGGAATTTATATTTTGCATGGATAGTAACAAAAATGCTGCGAAAGTGTGCCGATAAAACCTCGAGGCGGTCAATATATTCAATTATTGCATATGTTACTATAAATAGTAACAAAATCGACGAGAAACTGCGCCAATATAGTCTCAATGTAGGCAATACATTCCAGTATTAAGCAAGTGTGCCAAAATATCGATATTTGGCTCACTTCCTAGTGTGCCAAAAATCGATATTGATACAACGTCTGGTCAATACGCACCTGCAGTTTAACAACGGCAGACTTTCCGCACGTTAAATTCGTACGTAATTAGCAACAAGAAGCTATTCAATTTTACGACGTGTGTTGTTTCATATAAAAAATGAATGAGATAATCAACAACCAGAATTACGTTTTATAACAAGCGTTCATTAGATTTCAACGTTTCGGCGTTGAAAAAACAAAACATGTGACGTAACGTCAACGTGCAAAATAGCGCGTTACGCCGAGAAAAAGCTAGTGTAGATCTACTTTTGTTGTAGAAAAATCGTCATTACATGCATTGATCAACACATGCAATAAAAAGGTTATGAAACAGGGCAAGGGTGCCTTAAGTCGATATCGGCACTCTTTCCTCGGCATTAGTCATCGGGCCAATACCTAAGCAAGTGTGCCGATATCTTCCTTAAGGCACACTTCAAGCTTGCCCTGTTTAAAAACCTCTACGTATTGAGCAAGTGTGCCAAAATATCGATATTTGGCTCACTTCCTAGTGTGCCAAAAATTGATATTGAGGCAACTTCCGGTCATTACGCACCTGCAGTTATACAACCGCAGACTTTCCGCACGTGAAATTCTCTACAAGAAGCTATTCAATTCTACGACGTTTGTTTTTTTCATATTGAAAATCAATGAGATAATCAACAACCAGACTTACGTTTTATAACAAGCATTCATTAGATTCCAACGTTTCGGCTTTGGAAAAACAAACAATACATGTGACGTAACGTCAACGTGCAAAATAGCGCGTTACGTCGAGAAAAATTTGCATTTTTGTTGTAGAAAAATCATCATTACATGCATTGGTCAACATATGCAATAAAAAGGTTATGAAACAAGGCAAGTGTGCCTTAAGTCGATATCGGCACACTTTCCTCGGCATTAGCTCTCGGGCTAAAGCCCTCGGGCCAATACCTAAGCAAGTGTGCCGATATCTTCCTTAAGGCACGATTGCCCTGTTAAATAACCTCTACATATTTAACGATCTGTACAAAACGATATTTTGAACGTATAAAAGATAGAATAATAATCACATTTATGTTGTAACGAGCGCTTATGGCGCTCATTACTATTATTATTGTAAAAATGACCTCATTGGGGTCTACAACAAAACATTGACCACATCTAGAGTATCATTCGGAACAACCTCGTCGATCATCTACGAAGATGTACCTCGGAAATCAGATGTAGTAGAAATACAACCAGGTTATAACGGCGATTAACTCCCTGGCAAGTAGTACTATTATTGTTTATACATCGACGTGTAAAATCAATATTATCTAAAAAAAATTGTATGCTACAGGTCGTCCACGTAAACATTGCGTATATAAGTATGGCCAGTTTAGTTACACACCAATAATTAGGGGTGAATTATTTATACAATTTTATAGTTTGGTTTGTTTACACTTGTTTTAATACACATATTTGTAAAACAGATACAAAGAAGATATACAATATTTAAAATAAACATTGAATATCAAAGTGGTGTGTTTAAATCAGCAAAATGCTGTTCATGCATCAACGTATTCACCAGATAGTAGAAAATTCCATTATTTAAAGTACAATAACACGCATGACCTAGAATACGACCTGTTGTTAACTAATTAGCTAAAAAACAACATTCAGAAGTCATAGAAAAAGGCCCTAGACTGTTTCTATATACATAGAAACACGCCCATTTGTCATTTGCATGTCAGCATTTAACAATAACCTTGTTACACGTTTATCTCATCATCACATCAGAACAACGTCTCACACGTCGTATTTCTGTGCAGTTCAGACTACATTACTACAGAAACTATCTTCGTAGATCTACTTTTTCACCTTATTATATCCGAGATTTATCTGCATAGAAGATCGCCGAGGTAAGTCCGATAGTAAAGTTAGAACTTCCTCGATCGACCTCTCTCAAAATGCCAATATTTTTCCGACAAAACTATTTTAATGATTTCATATTGTTTGCATATTTTTAAATATGAGAAGCAATGCATTAAACTGACGTGACCCGGGTGCGTAGAAATTCATTTTATGTATTTTTGAATATATTTTTGTTTATCATAATACTGCATTATGACCATGGCACTCTTCCTGTCTTCGATTATAGGAGGTTGGATTTAAAACATTTTGAATTTTTCGAAAGGGTAATAAGTACAGAATTGTATGAAATAGACATAGCCATAATCCATTTTAAAGTGTACATGTATTCATTAATATTTTTCAAATTTATTTCAAGATGAAAGAAATATTAAATCGTTTTCAATATAGTTATGTCATTAAATATAGGGTGGCGAGACAGGAAAGAGCGCCATGATCGTGCGACCACATACACGACTCATGCAGGTTGTTTCGTCATCTCACGATGACGAACGCAGAAAACAAAGCGTTTGACCAAGTACTAGCAAAACATCAACAGCTCTGGTAACCATGCCAAATTTCCCTTCTCTAAGAAAAAGGAATGACTTGGTGTTTGGGAACGACCAGAGCCAGTAAAATGCTTCGCCAAAAACGCTTGACAAAGTGAACAGACAAAACTGTTCTGTTTCTTACAAGAACGTCTATGGGTCTATATACAAAATATTAATTACAAGGTTTTCAGTTAAATAATAGCGCTGTGCATAATTAATTAGTATGTCAAATAAATCGTACATGGGATTATTTTACTTGAAATTTCATAACTATCATTATTACTTTTTTTATCAATCACAATTTAATTGCTTTTTTTAATTTGATAGTGCAGTTTATTTGTATTTGATAACAACTCACTAAATTTAGGATTCATCTTTCAAAATTATCTTCCCCATATTTAATGTCCTTTTTACAGTATTTAACGATTGTTACATGCTCTGATCTTTAGGACCCAAATAGCTCAGTCGGCTAAAGGGAAGGATCGGAATTAAGCATATGACATGAAAAGTTCAAGAGGTCGCTGGTTCAAAACCTAGCAAATGCATAAATTTTTATTTTTTATTTTTTATTATATATCTATATTTTATATTATACATATTTACGTATTAAGAGGTAGCATTGGCATATTGAGAAATATAATCTAATGAATATTTTAAAATGAATAGTGTTATGTTTGCGTTTATTATGGTTACTTTAAGCTGTACATGTATTAGACCGTACATTACTTTATAACGAAATTTTTATGGAGATATAACTTTAAACCATCAATACTTGGATTTTACCAATGGCTGAACGATGCCTAATTTTATGCTGTAGTAGGCGGAATAATGATCGTAGAACATTTTAGTTCATAAAACATGAAAGGTACATATTAATTACATTAAAGTATATCATATAAAAGGTGGGTTACTCTCAAGACTGTAGTAACTCGCTCTTTAATCCAAAGCTCTTACTTCAGTCTTGCGGGCAACTCAGGAAATAAACCTGCAATCATACTGATAAAGAGGACATTTTTTATGTAAACGTAAGATATATTTATAACATTGTAGATCTACATTATAAATATAATGATAGAACAATAATGATAAAAAGTCATTTTTTTCATTTAATATATTCCTTATTTCCACAGAATATAATTCAACCTTTTTTCTCATAATTCGTAGGAACTCAGGTAAAACAATATTAGTTGAGCAGCCAAAATTGCATTGTTTGGACAGTGAACAACAATGGATAACAAGTCATGTCTCTGAAATAGACAAGCGCCCCTAAATAGCTAGCCCAAGCCTTTCTACGGCTATTCGCCCTCCTACCAATGATTTTTAATTATGTAGGGCAGTTGTCAGTTTCTGACGATGTGTGTACTTAGTAGTTGGTTAAAAGCTAAATCCAGAGATTTAACCTTTCCAGGAGGAGTGAGTAGGTTGACTGACCGTCGTCATATGACCTATACAATGTGTTGCCACGGCGTTAAAACCAACAAACAATCAAACAAACAAGCATGATATATTAAAAAAGTATTATTATAAACTATAATAAGATGTTGGTTTCTGTTAGAACATGGAACCGTGAATACGAAATAAAATACAATACCACATGTTAACCGAACAGAGGAACTGAAAACGACCGACAATATTTGAAATTTTTGACTAAGTTATCATTTGGAACAACCTCGGCGAACTTCTACAAGAATATACCTCGGAAATCAGACGTTGTAGAAATACTACCAGTCTATAAGGTCCGACGATTAACTCCCTGGCAAGTTGTTTATACATCGACGTGTAAAATCAATATTATTAAAAAATGTGTATGCTAGATTACTAATTAGCTATACAAACAACATTCAGAAGTCATAGCAAATGGCCCTGGACTGTCTCTATATACATAGAAACACGCCCATTTGTCATTTGCATGTTAGCATTTAATAATAACCTTGTTACACGTTTATCTCATCATCACATCAGAACAACGTTTCACACGTCGTATTTCTGTGCAGTTCAGACTACATTACTACAGAAACTAACTTCGTAGATCTACTTTTTCACCTTATGATATCCGAGATTTATCTGCATAGAAGATCGCCGAGGTAAGTTCGATGGTAAAGTTATAACTTCCTCGATCGACCTCTCTCAAAATGCCAATATTTTTCCGACAAAACTATTTTAATGGTTTCATATTGTTTGCATATTTTAAATATGAGAAGCAATGCATTAAACTGACGTGACCCGGGTGCGTAGAAATTCATTTTATGTATTTTTGAATATATTTTGTTTATCATAATACTGCATTTTGACCATGGCACTCTTCCTGTCTTCGATTATAGGAGGTTGGATTTAAAACATTATGAATTTTTCGAAAGGGTAATAAGTACAGAATTGTATGACATGGACATAGCAAATTAATCCATTTTAAAGTGTACATGTATTCATTAATATTTTTTTCAAGATGAAAGAAATATTAAATCGTTTTCAATATAGTTATTTCATTAAATATAGGGTGGCGAGACAGGAAAGAGCGCCATGATCGTGCGACCACATACACGACTCATGCAGGTTGTTTCGTCATCTCACGATGACGAACGCAGATAACAAAGCGTTTGACCAAGTACTAGCAAAACATCAACAGCTCTGGTAACCATGTCACATTTCCCTTCTCTAAGAAAAAGGAATGACTTGGTGTTTGGGAACGACCAGAGCCAGTAAAATGCTTCGCCAAAAACGCTTGACAAAGTGAACAGACAAAACTGTTCTGTTTCTTACAAGAACGTCTATGGGTCTATATACAAAATATTAATTACAAGGTTTTCAGTTAAATAATAGCGCTGTGCATAATTAATTAGTATGTCAAATAAATCGTACATGGGATTATTTTACTTGAAATTTCATAACTATCATTAATACGTTTTTTACCAATCACAATTTAATTGCTTTTTTTAATTTGATAGTGCAGTTTATTTGTATTTGATAACAACTCACTAAATTTAGGATTCATCTTTCAAAATTATCTTCCCCATATTTAATGTCCTTTTAAAGTATTTAACGATTGTTACATGCTCTGTTTTTTAGGACCCAAATAGCTCAGTCGGCTAAAGGGAAGGATGGGAAATAAGCATATGACATGAAAAGTTCATGAGGTCGCTGGTTCGAAACCTAGCAAATGCATAAATTTTTATTTTTTATTTTTTATTATATATCTATATTTTATATTATACATATTTACGTATTAAGAGGTAGCATTGGCATATTGAGATATATAATCTTATGAATATTTTAAAATGAATAGTGTTATGTTTACGTTAATTATGGTTACTTTAAGCTGTACATGTATTAGACCGTACATTAC